>OX465282.1:127100443-129750686 GCA_949987705.1 Thereva unica
CTGCCCTATCGATAAAAGCTATGTGGGAATATTGGCATTCGTGCATTCTTCTCTTTAGTACCATTCAAAGTATTTCTCATCATCGACAATACATATAAAGAGGCTTACTTCTACACTGCAAAACCAAGTGTGTGATTTTAAAATGCATTTAGCGTGTAAAACTGTGTAGTCACTTTTTACGCGTTTAAAACGCGAAAAGTGTGTAAATTTAAAACAGTTTATGCGTGTATTTGAAACACACCAAATATGTATTACTATAAAGCTTTTTTGAATAGAGCATCGAGTAGAGTTACTGACTAACTGTAAAAAGGATTGTGTCGTGAAGCTCTCTAATGAGCGTGGTTCCTGATATATTGGAAGAAGTGTGTGAAATGATACATAATGTTTGATTTTCACACGTTTACACACGTAAAATGATAAAACGTTGCAATTTCATTAGCGTGTAAAAAATATTACACGTTGTTTGTGTGTGATTTTTACACGCATGTCTTTTTATCCGCATTATTTTAACACGGCTTACTCCTAAACTGCATTATTTTAACACGGTTAAACGAATTTACACGCTTATGAAGTGTGTAGTGTGTTAATTTCCACCCAAGAAAATATTCTGGGGTTTGCAGTGTAGTCATTAAAATAATTGGCAGTTTTGCTCGTTCTTTAAAACTTCTGAAAACTCCAGTAATGTTCCTTCATCAGCCCACGTTTGGGTCGCAGGTTATCATGGCTTCAAGGGTAATTAGAAGACGGGGTGCAGAAAGGATGTCAGAACAATGGTTACTTGATTACTAGTGTGAATGACTATAAATTTTAGTTATAGAGATTATGATATAATACGCTAATTGGATTATTGGGGTAAATGTTAAGATAAGGAATAGGTCAAAATAGTGGATGCGGCACTTTTTGGACTAGATACCTTATTATAGAAAAAAACTAAAGAACGTTTTGATATTGGACATTTGGCAGCGTGTTTTCTTTTTGCAAAATGATCATGCTGCGTACGTATAGAACCCACCACGCCTCTTTACTTCAATTCAAACAAAATTCATTATGAGTGAGCTTGATGAGAAATATCCTCCAAATGTTGAAAGAACGGTGGTAAAATCGGTTAGATTTCAAAATTCATGCTTTGAGTAGGGGAGACTGAGTACGGTTGAAACACAGGACGGTTGAAACAGAGTTAATATCTTTCGCATCGTGTGCAGCAAGGGGAGGGGTATAAAGAACGAACAAAGCGGACGACAAGTTCGAACACGAATCTTAGTGGCGCGACGATCACTACAGGTTGTGGTTGTTTCCAGGGGACCCCATTGTAATTTCACAAGCAAAAGTAAGAATTTTTGTAGTACAATTTTTTCAATTTACTATACTTTTCATTAACTGACAGTTTTGAGTGGTTTTGTTTTGTTTGAATCAATGTTTTTAGAACATGACAGCGTCTATTAGTATTTGTGTAAAATTAGTGTTGCCGTTGTTATAAACTGTTTTGTATCAAATAGGGGCATGGGTACAGTTGAAACATTTTTTGTGGGTACGGCTGAAACAATTTATTTATTTAAATTCCCTGCTAGGTAGATGCCGAGGGAACGTGAAAGAAAAATTCGCGGGGGCAGGTGGATTTATTAAGATATAAAGAAGCCTATGAAAAGGTAAAAGCAGGGGATTCGTTACGAAAAGCGACGGAGTGCACCACTGTTCGCTTCTAAGATATATTCGAAAGCGAGATGCATCTGGCGATGAACACCAAGACATTAGCTATAACTGAACTATCTGTACGGGGAGCGCAGGCTACAACCCTTTCACGGGAAACTAGTTTTAACAAAAGCAATGTAGATGCTTTTTATAACAATTTGATGATTGGACTATTTCAAGTTTGAGTTTGTCATGGACAGTAACAAATTTGAGCCACAAGATATATAATGCTGACGAAACAGGCATAACTACGGTCCAAAAAACCAACTGATGTTAATTGCTTTTAATTTTAATTTTTAGTGATAAGTTGTAACCTAGATTGGCATGTGTTTCAATTGACCCCAATCACTGTTTCAACCGCCCCTGACCAGGGGCGGCGCTTTCATAGGTGCAAACGGTGCACCTGCACCGGGCGCAATCGGACAGGGGCGCAATTTTAGAAGTTACGATTTGAAAAAAGTATGATATGTAAAATTGCAACGAAAAAAATTTTCAACGGACCCTACCGGCTAAAAGGTTACCGCTCCCCACCCATCCGATTTTTTATCCATCTAATTAAAACCTGTCAACAGCCAGCCTCTTTGTAAAATAACCATGTGTACCAATTTTATAGGCTTTTGCGCAAAGCATGAAAATTATTCTTCGCATCCTCCGAGGGTTCGTGCCTTTTCCGTGCCTTGTCCTTCACTGCGATACAAATATGCAGGGCTGATGAGGCGCAAAATGACATTGTGACATTGCACCGGGCGCAAAAGACCCAAGCGCCGGCTCTGATTGAGTCATTGGATAACTAAGAACTTTGTTTCCTTGAACGACTGGATTAAGTCCTCGTTTCGTTCGTTTGATAACTTTTTTCTGCATTTTTGGTACGCCGAAGTTTGTTTGAATGCGGACTACGAGTCAATTTTTAACAAAGATTTGTTTTAATTTATTAAGTATCATTCAATTTATCGGGTCACACCTGACACAAAAAGTTTTACCCGGACACTTTTTAAAACCCCTCCCGGACGTCCCCCGGACGCCCTTCACACTGGGACAAGTCCAAGGAAACCCGAACGGTTTTTGTTCGAGATTTTCATAAAATTTTACTTAAAAAATGTTACTGGAGGTTTTACTAAAAAAAATGATTCGTCTTCGTCTGAGATTCGTCTTTGAGAGCCATAATATAAATTCGTGAAAAAAAAATCCCAAGTGGAACAAAAATCTCTCATTTACTACTACACTATGTTGGAGACCTTCTGCGTTCTACCATGAACAAGTTATGGGGCGCAATATGGCACAGTGCACCGGGCGCAAAAAATCCAAGCGCCGGCCCTGCCCCTGGCATGTGGACGATTGAAACAATTTTATTTATTTTTTTAATTTGATTTTACACAAATTACAAAACACCGGGCACTCAAATAATACTGCGAATTGGTAGATGGAAACATGCCCTTGAATTTAGCATGTCTCAATCGCTGCTTGGTTCGGTAGTAGCGATGCTACGGACAATAAAATCAAAATTGTTTCAACCGTACCCAGTCTCCCCTACGATTCAAATAACAAACAATAATCGAGCCACTTGAATAATACTTCATTGGAAATTAGATAGGTAGGTAACATCCAATGAAAAAATGATGCTGGTTTAGTTTTTTGACAAGAATGGGATCGTCCGTTATGGATTTGTTACCACAGATGCCACGCATCACTGGCATTACTATCTTGAAATCCTAGTACGATTGGATGAGGCGTCTCGAAATAATAAAGCTGTTTTTGTAGTCCGAAGGATTTGCTCTCGATCTGCCACAACAAGACGTTTTTTTTTTTTTTTTTTTTATGTGACAGACTAGAAGCTTAGGGAAAGTCCCTTTGTACTGTTGACAATCTATTTCGTATAGAGTGAACAGCAGCTCTAGCCGGAAGATAGAGAGAAGAGAAGGAAGTAACTGTCACAACCTAGCCGCGATATATTTTATTCCACCTACTTCCAACCATTTCGCGACTCTGGCATCGGGGCATTTGAGAAATAACTCGCTGGAGTGTTATGCCTCCTGAAACGAGTTTAGTCTCATCAGCCAACCGATGACATGCGCTGGTGGAGCGGGGAAGGACTAGGAAGGCTATGACAGAAGGAATCAGGAATGTAAAGAGGGAAGAAGAAAGAAGGAAAGTTAGGTGGGAAAGGCGAAGGACCGTGGCGCCACCGGGATTCGAACCCGGGACCTCTGGGATAGCAGTCAGGCGCCTTACCCCTAGACTACCGAGGCCCCCAAGCGTTATGTAGTTTTTGACCAATAGCAAAATACTTTGAACTATTTGCTTCTTCTTCTTCTTTAAGGGCTCTACAACAGAGATCCGGTCCTGGTCTCTAGCAACTGCTCTATCCACCGGTCCCTATTATGAGCTACTATACTGATGTCATCCAGTTTGGAATCCCTTAGCTCTGAGCGTCCTGGCCTATACAAATCCTTCCAGCGGAGATTGAGTCTCCCTCGTTGTCGCACCCCATAGGTCTTACCGCAGACAACTTTCCGAGGAGGCTCATCTTCACTCTTAAGATCTAAATGCCCAGCCCACCGGAGTCTACCGAGCTTTATTTTTTTCACAGCATCTATGTCGCTCGAAGATCTCATCATTGTAGTCTCCGGAATCGTCTTGCTCACAGAAGGGACCCACTAGCCTCCGAAGTATGTTCCTCTCGAACACGACTAAGAGGTTTGAGTGCGGGGGCGGAGCATAATCATTGTGGGTGGGGAGTATCCAGACAGGTAACCGTTAAAATGTGAAAAGTTAATCGGTCAATTGAATTACCAGCTGTCTGTTGAATTTATATATATAACCATACAATGGTTTTGAATTCTTTGGTTATGGGGCTATTCCCGACTAGCATTTTTGGAGGGGGTGTGGATAGAGCCCATATGAGCCTAGTCCGACACAAAAAGGATCTTACGCCTTGCCTCATCCGAACCTCGTCATAAATAATTGCTCCTCGATCCCGAGTGGAGGAAGGAGGACGAAAAATTTGAGAATTTCGGCGTGGATATATAAGTAATAACTGCGTCGGTGTTGAAAACTTTATATTTTTAGACACGAGTGTCGTTTTACCAATACGGTCTTCCAACTGAGTACTAATTAGGTCTAATGCTGCTTAACCTCTGTAATGGAAGCATAACCGGTTCGGATGAGTATGCTAAATGATACCCTTCATAGTCACCAACATAATTGCCTGAAATATGAAGTTCAATATCGTTATGTATACACATAAATGCCTTTACCAGCTAAAGTCCACGTCATGTTCAGTCCGCGCTTGAAATTGTTGTAACTTTTCCGAAAGAAGTCAGAATTTCAGAAGCAAACTGGAATGGCATTCCACTATTCCAGTTGATTACTCTCTTACGTTCAACTTCAGTTCGAGACCAGCTGGGCGAATTGAGATTTGTTTATCCTCAGTTGAATATGTGGAAGTTGTAAGCGAACTGAGGTTTTTATAGTTCAGTTCGCCAATTTGCTCGAACTTACGGTGAAGCCGGGGTATTTCTTTCAAACTTTTCAAGAAACTTTCCGAATACGTAAGGCAGGTATTGCCCTTTGAAAAAAGGTTTGCCTACTAGGGCCGTTATGTAAAACTGTTAAGGAACTTCAGTATCGCTGATTTTTTTTTTTTGAGCGGTGATCATGAGGAAACTCTTTCGGCATGCCCTGAAGCTATCTTCTTTTTAAATGCTAGTCGGGCGGGGTTTAAAAAGCTTAGGCTATACAAGTATTAAAAGCTCTAATATAATATATTTAGTTTTCGTATGACAAGCTTTGCTTGCGAGCAACCGATATAGCCCTCCGATGTTTTGGGTTATCAGGTGTATATGAAGTATTTAGGGTGTGGATTTCCCCACCCAATCTCGCGCGCAATGAAGAGCCGCATGCTCCAGTCGGGCATGACATGCCGACCCCCAGACTTAGTTTGTGCAGTTAAACACCGGACACAAAGAAGAAGGTCCTTAACGAACCAATTTCACTTTTTATTCTTCGTTTCGAAAAATAATTTTATTCATAAAATAGAGCAACCTACCACCCCGCTAAATTTTTACAGTCAAAACCCGGGCATACTGTATGGGTGGACAAGGATTTACTAATGCTATAGAGATGGGCAGGTGAAAACATAAAGGACCATTTCGCGGAATGGAATCAAATCACGAATCTCTGGGATTGAAGTCTCTTGAGTAACCCCTAGGCGGTATAATATCTGTACAAATGATTTCACAGTTTTTAGAGATAAATAATATTTTTGGGTTTTCTAGGTTTCTATGAAAAAATATAGGAAGTCATAAGTTTGTGGTTTCTAGTTATCCTACAAAAGTGAGTTTGTATTGTATTAGTGTAATGTATTGGTTCAACACTAAAAATGGTTGTATAAAGTTCATGAGAGAGCGTTCAACCCTACACAAGAATGTGCTTCTGTTGCTGATAACCAAATCACACAGCCCTGTATATTAAAGTTCCACAAAGAGCTTCAGGCAGTGTCTATCTATAAAGGATTTGCCTTTATGTAGTGTAGATACTCTAATCCTATGAAATTATATTCTATTAATATTCCCCAAAAAGTCAAATTCGAAGTAATATTTGGCAAAGTCTAGTTCATATAGACGTCATGCACACCCTCTATTTACGTTACACTCCAATTGAGATTCTTTGCTGCTTCCCGGCCATTCTCTAAATAACCACTTCCTGGTGAAAAACATCCTGTGAAACATTTTGCATACAAAGCACCAAAAATCCATCATCTTCCATCCAGCAAAAACTGAATGGGGGCCACGTTCTGAACTCGTTACGATATTAAAATATACCGCAACCGCTCGCGGAGCACATGTCGGGCTCCCTGGGTCGGGGGGGGGGGGAGCTGTTTTGCAGTGGCGGTCTCGGATGTTGTTCTCCTAAGTCCTAATTCAAGTAATGCCTTTCATCAAACAGAAAAGCAAACAACCGGTGCAAAGCCAAACAAAATCTGCGCCCAGGTTCGTGCGATGCAAGCTGCATCGTCCCGGCCTCCATAATGTCGGAGGGGCCCCCTTTTGACGTGGTTCGACACCAAGGAATGCGGCTCTGCTGGCGTCTATTTTGAGGAAGCAACATCACAAAAATAGATGCTGGCAGGCTTACGTAACTCTGGATCAGTCGTCAAAGCGGAGTCAGAGCAGTCAGGACGGCATTAAAATAATATGAACACGACCTACATCCAGACGTTCACTAGTAACACTTCCAAGGCTCTCTGAACCATCCCGGAATCACCCGGAGCAGTTGCAGCTATCAGCCCCGACCATCTTTCCTTCGAAACCTGCAAGGGTTTTTCGGGGAGCTTCTACCCCCTTCGACCCGAAAAAAGCAGCGAAAAGTTCGTCGGTGCGACTTAAGCGGGGTTCCCAAGTGAGATGAACCTGTCTTTTGTGGCGCTCATCCTGCCCGGGCTCGTCCTTTTCGAGATTAAGTCACATTTCATAATTTTATTTTTTAGTTTATGACAGGAAGTCGTAAAATCCAGATCCCGTAGAAGGAAGGAAAATACAAATTTTGCACGTCTCCTGCAGACAGCCGTCTGCTGTACTCAGCTTCCTCACCGCCCCGACCGCCCCTTCGCCCGGGCGCGATAACGCCAAGTGCCAGGACGATGTTTTAACTGCTGCGAGTTTTATCCTTTAATAACGAATTCAATTCCGCTCTGATATGCCATTGTGAAATTTATTATGACGGATTTTCATAATGGATTTTATCTTGGCGAGTGCTCCGCTGTTGTCTCGCCTCCTTTCAGCTCGGCAATGAGATAAAGCAAGCGAAACATTGGATATCCTTCGCGCCAGGATAACGCCAGGATAAATAGCTAAATGCATTGCGCTCTCAAAGGAATTGGGGCTGGATGTGTCTGTGTTCGAAGGGGGCGCGGGGGCGGCGCTGTGTGTGTGCAGGGAAATTTAATAGCAGCTTTGTTGTGTCAACAATTGACGAATGAATGTGGAACGATGTTTGCGAGGAATGAGCGTAAGCAAATAATAAAATGAAATTTTTTTAAGTTTCATTTTTGTGGGGGAAGGGCGGGGGGAATCATACAAAAATGATAACATTCCTTTGAGTGCTATCAAACAGGTCCCTTTTGTACACTTTTTAAGGCACTTTGACAATGAAAGTTCAACTAAAATAGCTTAAGACTGTTATTTCAAAAGTTAATACACAAAGCACACGAACAAAATTTGTTACCTGAAAAATTGTATTTAAGCCAGATGAACAACAAAGCCGAATGCCAACAAGACTAACTCATCAAAGGAAACATTTTACCGGCAACTTGGCAAGAACTTTGACTCCAAAAGATAATACAAAAAAACTCACAATCCAATGCCAAAGTTGAATACGTGTGGAGGATATCATGGGAGAACGTGTTCTTGGCAGAAACTTATCATTTTGAGTATCTTCGGATGGAACAAGACTTTGGTATGGAGAAGCTGGTATTGATAGTGGCCCTACCCCAAATAGAGACTGATTTTAGCCTTGGTCTACAGTAAACAGTGGATTTGTATAGAATAATATATCAATGTTATCTTAATTAGCTTAAGTGCTGGAGTATAGTATAAACCCATTAGTGGTGCAATAGACATTCTGGAAGTGAAGTTTATTGACCAAACATTGAATTTGGTCTGGAAATGTTTTTATTTATGTGGCAGTTACTTCGAAGCTTAGAAATTGCCCTTTGTACTGCCAGTCTGTCATGTCGGAGGTCGCGGGATAGAATGGGTTTGGGGTAGGAGACAGAAGGATGTTGAAGGATGGGACGATGGAGTCCTAAGCATGAGTTTTTGGAAATTGTAGGATGTAGTGACTGCCGCAGATTGTTCCACAGACGAGTTATCCTATTATGTACTATGAATTGTTTGCGTGCAGAGGGCGCGAAAAGGAAGGCTGCAAAGAAGGTTATTAGGTAAGACAGACAGGTGACAGAATCGACCCTTGGGGTATCCTGGTAGAAATGAGGTGAGGTTTATATTTTACGCCTTCCAAATATTTCCTTGATTGAGCGACTAAAATGGTAGTTCTCAAGCCAATTCTGTAGACCTGAGTAGATGGGTGTGTTGTGTAATTTGTACAAACGAAAAAGCAGGTTTGACGAGCCGAACTTATGTAGCTAGGACCACATCAACTAAATCGACGCTTATGATAAGCCGTTACGTTTATGTGGAGGAAGGTAATAAGATCAAGATTTGCGTTAGGTACCTTTTTTAAAATCGCCATGGAAAATTTATTAATGATCAAGTTTTGGATTTTAAACCGCCCGCAATTTACCGGGGAAAGTTGACAGCTCTTATTTACTCGATAGATACACTAATTAGGTGTATGTTTCGATAGGTTTTGGTAAAAAGATTAAACTAACCGATCGCGATTGGGAGGTAGCCAAGCGGCACAAGCTCTTTTTACACCTATATTGTCATCGGGCGGAATTTTATGAGCCAACCAAAGGCAGTTTCTAATCAAAAGCTTCGAAACATGCTGCCGATTTTCAAAGAATCCTATGTTCAATCCTTCCAGACTCTAATGACAAATGAAGAGGGTGTGCTTAAGCCACTTTTCATCTTATCTACAGACAGTGGACAAAAGGAAACTCCAAGGTGATTGCGCTCGCAATTGAGCACAATCTAGATGCTTTGTTTATTTTTACAAATGCACTCGCGGAGAATTGCTTACAACCGTGTCGAAAGGAGAATGTATGGCAAGGAGTTGCCAGGTACCATCCTTGACTACCAACAGTCAGCCTAACGTAAGGCAAAAAATATAGCTTTAGTGCTTGAGATTCAGAACTTTGCTAATGCCAGTGGAATTTGATCGATATCTTGATTGGTCTTGTCTGGCTCAATGTTTTGCCAGAATTCATCTACTTACCTAGCGGAGGCAAACCAGCAAACTGGTATGCACAGCTTGTTAGGGAGAGTCAATATATGCCCAATGTATACCAGGCCTAAGACTCGACGACTGGTTCAAGAAGCTCTGGTAAGTGTGCTTACCGCACTAATGCCCAGGCGGTGCTTGAACGATCGCTAGTTCAGGTCGTCCAAACAGGAGATTAAACCACCAAGGAATGACTCGTTCAATAATGCCCTAGTTTCACGAAATCAACCCATATCTGAAACGTCTCATGACCATGTAACGTTGGCCCTATCCACTCAAAGGTACTTTGATGGAACCACCTAGGGAAATCAGAGGTGAACATTTTTTAAACTAGTGGGATGTTGTGCCTAGAGACTAGCTTTTTCATGGTATTCTTTCTGTTGAATAACACTTCATACTGGATGACCATTAAAAATCAAGAAAATGATATTTTTTTACTTTTAATTAAGTAAATGTTTACGTTCTCCTGAAATAATACACAAGTAAAAAAAAATATATATTTCACCATTGCACGACCGAGGATTGAACTTGGTTCCCCGGGATAGGATTCCAGCGCCTTAGCTCTGGGCTACCAATATAATGTACTTTATTAGAAACCTCTTTTTTGTCTTTAAATATACTTCCGGTTGGAATTTCCAGACCATTTTCTCAGTTTTAGGTCTCTTGATCAAGAGCTACAATTTGAGATATGGCCCAAGTCTGTAGCGACAGTACTTTCAGAGATGAAATAAGATCACAGACGGACAGACAGATAGACAGATAGACGGTTCAAGCGGTTTAAACGAGAATTTTGTAATGGCTCATGAATCTTAAAAAAGAAGTTTGCTGCACCAGGCTGTTGGCTCAGGAATTGGGCCCGAAGATATTGTTGGTCACCACTGGAACCGGGTTAGGTAGAAAAACTGCAAGTTAGGAGGGCTAAAGCAGGCATTGTCAAAGCACACCTCGGTCCACCCGTATATCAGAGGCGATCACATTCGTTTCTATGTTATATTAGACAGAGTGAGTTCCTGTAGATCTTGTATTGTGGGGCTCAGCTGATGTTAGTTGGTTTGAAGTTTGAAAAGGGTTTAGTGTTTTAACTGTTGTTTGGCTGATAATTATGACAGCGGTTATAGGGTATTGGCGTGCTGTCGGGCACGTCAACACTAACGTCGACCCGAGAATCGTTGAATAGTTCACGATGAAGAGTTCACGGCAATCTAGACCCTTAAGTGGTAGCGGAATGTTACTTTTACGTTTGTAATATTTTTTCGTTTGTAATACTTGCTCGTTTGTCATAGCTGTTCGTTTATAAATGAGACTTTTCGTTACTAGCTATTAATTCGCCATTAAATGTTGACTATTCTGCATACCCGGTGTTTATCTTGATGATAGATGGTTGTTCTTAGGGTGTTTTTTAGGATGATGCGCTGCTAAGCACCAGGATGAAGAGGCAGCGGACGGAGGATGGGGGCGTCCTCATACAGATAAGGTGATGAACCAACCGAGTCTCATCATACCACGACAACCTCAACGAGTAGCCCTTACCAGGGTACGCCTTGAGAATGTGTTTGGGGAGTAGAAATTTTTTGTGTTATTGAATGAGGTCTAGGGTTGGGCTCTTCGGGCACCCTAACCCGAGGCCACATTACAACCGGTGTAAAGAACGGAACACGTATGGAGTTAAAGATCGTGATCGCAATGGTTAAAGATCGTGATCAAGGGTTGGTGAGCCGTCAGAAACGTTCGTGCAGCCAGGATTGCCTAAGATAATGCTTGCATAAGATAATGCTTTGTGTATGGTAGGAATCGATAGGAATCGTCCACTATGAGGGACTTTCAGTCGGTCAGATGAATGAATCTCAACTCTAGTATGGAAAACTAGAGAGATTGCGCATTGCAGCTCGAACTGAATACTAGGAAAGGCACTGTCTTCCATCATGGCAATGCTCCACCACACATTTCTTTAATGACCCGTCAAAAATTTGGAGATCTTGATTGAGAGCTCCCATATAGTCCAGATGTAGTACCCTCATCTATATTACTGGTTCCAATCTCTCTAGAACTCCCTCAATAGAGTTAATCTGACTTCAAAAGAAGCTTTCACTATTTAGAAATCAAAGAACTCCATCACAGATGGCATCATATCTGTGCCCGAAAAGTGGCAAAGCAATGTCGATAATAAATGGGGCATATTCGGTTTACATAAAGTTATTTTCGGAGAATTGGATAAATTATACTAGAAAAACACCACAAACTTTTCCCCATTAATAGAAATCATTATCAAATCTGTTTATAATTTGCGCTGGTTGCTGTAAAAACATTTTAAAAATGTCGCGGATTACAGCAAAAAGTGATACTTTTCTCGAAATATTGAAAATCTCTGTTCATGTTCACGGATCTCTCAATAATCTATTTACAAATTTTCCCTCAGATCTCATCTCATTTCACGGAAACAACCACGAAGTTCAGATTCTGTTATGAAGAAAAGTAATCTCGCAAAAGGTGTGAAATCCAATATTACCAACAATTAAAAGCCAAAGAAAATCTCCATTCATAAAAATCTCCAAGAAAAGTTCCCTGCTCTTTTCCTAGAAATTCAATATGAAGAAAACGACACGACGCCAAAACTTATCTCCATAGCAAGAGATTGACGTCTAGAGGGTAAAGCGTGTCTCACCTTTCTGAAGTGTAAGATTTTCACGTCCTATTAAGTAATCATACAAAGTCGTTACTAGACCAGAAAATTTCTCTGGATAAACAATCCGGAGAGCTACTGTCAGTCAGGAAGGTGGGTTTCCAGCACCGGGGAAATCCAATCTGGCAGGGATACTTGCTACCGGCAAAGCAGGTATCCCCAATTGTCTGAGATCTAGATGTTAACCACATGACACAGAATGGGCTGGCATACACGGATCGTAATATCAACACCAAAAAACCGGTTTTTTATGATACTCTCGGCGTACATGGGTATTTATTTTACCGAGAGTAACTTTATTATCCCTAGACGGAATATCTATGTGTGCACAACCCGAACGCGAATAACAAAGAGATATGGCTATATCAGACCCAAAGAAGAAGAAGATAAGAAGAAACATTTGTGCATGTGTTAGTTTTCACGCCAAAAATTTCTGTTCAAAAAGTTGCAACAACTTTCTCTCTTCCTTTTGCCCCTCTGTCCAGAAAACCGGTTTTTTAGTCTTGACGTTATGATCCGTGTATGCCACCCCAATGGATGATATTGTATATACATACATACAGTGAACGACCGTGCTCAGCACAGAAAGACTCCATCGTTTGGAGACTTTGCATGAAAGCGTCGTCGACTCTGTCTTACCTTACAACGGTGTGAATGAGGCCGCTGATTGGATTTCAGATGCATAGAAGCCAGCCTTAAGAACCAGCACAAGAAAGGAAGAGCACTCTTGTGCACTTGTGCCCGCGTAGGTGAATATGCATCCAAGTCCCAGGTCATTACTATTGATGCCTTCCATCTACCTCGGGCGATCTCTCACTGTGCGCCCACCGTATACTGCAACTGCAGCCACTTCAACTGGCAGGTGTTGCAGGTATTTTACGAGTCTTTTTCCTCCCCAGTGGGCTTTAATTGAAATTATTGTTTCTCTAATTATTTTTTATCTCTTTGGCAAATAAATTAAATTTTATGCGAAAATGAAAATCATTTAACGGTCGTCATTGCCGGCCCACAGCGGCTGTAAATTTTAAGCGTAAAGTGCAGCATTATTGCCGTGTGTAAGCATCAGATGCAACTGCACAGAATTGAATGCAATCAATTCAATGCACTGCGGCTCAATGGAATTAATGCATAATTAGATTGAAACCGACACACCAACACACACACACGTGGCACATACGCTTTTATGTCACATATGGCGGCTTTGTTGTAAGCCAGGGGTTGATTAAGATTTCATTGCTTTAGGGTTATGGCTGGGATAATGGGAGGTTAATGGAGACAAAGACCGAAATTTATGGCCACATTTCTAGTGGTTATGTGAAATATCCGGATGAGTTTTGTGGGTTTTTGTTGATATCGAATTCTGATATACTTTGGATAACATATACCGGAAACCTCTCAAGATGGGGCTAGATTCCTTCCCTTATGCTATATACATATAACAAATAGTTTCTGGAAGTTGCTCTTCTCTCGATGTAGTGGTGGGCGCTATGTCTAGAGATAAATAAGGGTTTGCTATCAAGTTTTTGAATAAACTTGTTGACAAATAAAATTAAAGCCATTAAATACTTAAATTGGTTTCAATTTGAGTTGAAATTTTCGAATATATTATTAAATTAGAAGGAAATCTGCAATTAAGCCTTTAGGTTTACTTTATAATTACTCTTTGCGAGGAATTGGCATTTGCTAATGAAGTTCGGTCTCATGCATGAATCGATTGAGGGATGGAAGAGATATCTAGACATAACAGAGTAATGCTGGAATTTCAGAGTCTTGATTGGCTTTAATAAGGATTCTGCAAACAGTTTCTTGAAAGTTTCAGATACAACTAAATTTGGATTGCCTTTTTTTCTTTATCATACCACCCACATACAATTTTATTTTAAGTTAGACTTCATACAGTATATTTAAATACAAATTAGCGACTACTGCAAAAAGGAGAGAGAAAACCCTTCAAAAGCGACTGCAATGCAAATGCACACCCCCTCGACTGATATAGGACTACCATCAGTAATAACGGTGAGTGTTCTTTGCTATAAAGGTGACGAACCTACGTTTCACGACTGCCAATGGATAAGAGATCTGAACCGTTGCCAGAGTAAAAATAAAAATGGGATTACAACGGGCGAACACCGGCCGCTCGCAGGGGGCATATAATGGTCACTAGAAAACGATCACTACCGGGACTTTGGGAACCTTCATTAGCAGACAGAATTATCGTTTCACAACAAGCCAAATATTTAGGAGTGACGCTAGATGCAAAGCTTACTGGAACCAGCTCAAGGACACCCTGATGAGTTTGTGGCAGAGTTTGTAGATCTGAATGGGGTTTAGAGCCGGAATCCATGTACTGGATATACACCACCATCATAAGACTCGTGGTAACTTTCGGGGCTTCAATTTGGTGGCACAGAACGGCACTTAAGGGTTTCATGACGAATTTAGGCAAAATCCAAAGAATTTCCATCGCTGGGGGTATCCGCACTTCCCCGACGGCGGCGCTGGAGACTCTCCTCAATTTGGTACCACTCCATTCAATATTATAGAAGAGATCCCGGAAGCGGAGATGCTATATATTAAGCAACCTTCTGTACACATACAAGATAGGCTAACCTAGACTTTCTCTAAAGTATCGCCGGATGGACTGGTATGATACACGGATGGATCCAAAACAGAGAGAAGTGTAGGCCCCGGAATTTGGAAAGAAAGTCCCCGATTCGGTAGGGCGATTAGTTTAGGCACCCTAACAGCTGTATTTCAAGCAGACATGTACGCTATACTGGTATGCGCTCATGACAATTTAAAAAGGGTCCACCAGAATAAACGGATCTTTATCCTCTCTAATAGCCGAGTCTAAATTGGTTTGGGACTACCAACGTGCTATTGGTGAGGTGGGCGTTCTCAATTAAGTTACCCTAGTTTCGGGCTTCAAAGACAACGAAAATGCGGATGCCCTGGCTAAACAGAGCTCTGATATTCCATTCATCGGTACCCACCAGCTTGCTGCAAAGGGCCTGGCTGATCAGTTTTGTCTCCTAACACGGCCAAAGAATTGTTAGGGGCAGTAGAAATGATGTCAGGGCGCCCTAAATTACCACTTATGGAAGATAGGAAGGGCGGAGGACCCACCAGCAGGCTTTACTTTGAGGAGGATAGTGTGCCTTCCACGTTCTCTGTGAGTACCCCGCTATAGCGAGGACCAGGGTTTTTTTTCAAGTCTAAGCGACAAGCCCTAGGCAGACTGCTGAATTTGTTCACACGGCCTGCGCTACAAATATCAGACTCACATTTTTTGAATCACGGCTTTATACAGCTTTGATTGCCAATTGAAAGTCTCGATCAAGGATCGTCAAATGTAGCCCTCTGACGATTTCAACTTGTAAAAAAGAAAGGCTATGGGATAAAAGATCCAACGTTCATGGCGATCGTCTTCAATATCCTTCCAACTTTTTATAATCCAACACCCATTTCCTATTTAGAACAGACTTGTAGCGCAAAAAGTGGTCCCTAAACCTACATAATTCATAAAGCAATCTATTCAACAGTGTTAGATAAAATTGAATAATTGACAGCCCACTACAAAGAGCTGCGACGCTCCCAAAGGATTGGCTGGGTGCAGTCATATGATCATTCCAGACCAATACTCCCGGAACCTTCCTGGATGGAATATTCCCGGCAATTCTTCTGAAGTATTTCGACTGATTCTCGATAAGATAGTCTCTTTCTTCAATTGGAGTTAAATTCCAACCATCTGAAGAAGATTGGTGGTGGTGGCTTCTATCTCTAAACAAGGCAACAAGCTTCTGCAGCCGCCTAAATCGTATCGACCCGGTAACTTAAATTCTATTCTGTTGAAAACAATGGAAAAGCTGCTGAAAGACAGATCAGGTGCAACCTGGAGCTTCCCCTCTCCAAGAAATAGCTTTTAGTTCACTCATTCAACACAGGCTACTTCACATCAAATCGAAAAAGCTATCCGAAGGGGGTTTCGATAGCAATGGATCAGACTGGATCTCAACAAAATGCAGTGGAGAAATTTCATGCTTGTAGGTCGTGTCATTTCTTCTATCCTGGGCAGGGCCGGCGTTTGGCTTATTTGCGTCCGGTGCAGTATGCCATATTGCGCCCCCATAATTTCTGTTCATTTTTTTATCACAGTGAAGGACAATGGAAAAAGATACGAACACTCTGTGAAATTTCTTTAATATATGAAAACAAAGGCACGGGTACACTTCATTTTTTTTCTGAAATTGCGCCCGGTGCATATACACAAACTCCATCTATGAAAGCGCCGCTCTGTCTTTGTCCAATCTGGATTTGCTTCGCCATCTTGCTTTATAAAACTTACCTTTGCTTACCCTTTATAAAACTCTCCCGCTGGCTGTTTTATACTACATGATGTTTTTCGGCGTTAGCTGCCCTTCGCTAGCCCCAACCATCATATAGTACTATACACTCGAATCTCCTTAAAGAGGTCTCTATGTCGTTCTCGAAGCCTTCATATTTCGATGGATGATAGGTGGTCAGTGCACTGCATACATTAGTATCTAGTGTGGAGTCTTGCTTAGAAAGCCCACTTAACACCCAGCCGCTTTCAACAACTTCAGAACAGAGGCGATCCAGGTGTTTCTCGCTGAATTAAGAATCTATAACGGTAATATTAGTACGAATTACAAATCACGAAGCAAACCAGTCAAGAAAGGATAGACGACGAAATCAAGCCAACGAATTGGAACTGGAATTGACCACACCTTACAGAAGACAGACACCCTGTGAAATACTTTTAATAAGTGACAGCGAAGGCAGCGAACACTTTTTCAAATTTTTTTTAAGCTTTAATTTTTTTTTTAATTTTAATTTCTGAAATTGCGCCCGGTGCAAGTGCACCATTTGCACCTATGAGAGCGCCGCCCCTGATCCTGGGCGTCTCCTTATCTGGATGTACAATATGAGTGCCTTGAGACTTCAGATCTCATCGAACTAGCCTTTTCTAATGACACATGGAAATCTTAAATGGTTACACCAAACATTTCAATTCGCCGCGAACTGCGGTTCTAAAGAAAAAAGGGAAACTCATCCCTCCTGAGAGTCCAAGACAGTGCTACTGGTTTCTCGGCATAAATGGAACATGATAAATGCTAATGCCGCAGAACCCAACTCCATGGTCACAATAATCGCAATTGTAAGGTGACTTCCAGCTTTCCAGATTGAAATGCATGACATTGAGCCTTGTGCTAGACTCAACCATGAAAAATGTTGCAAATGCGCCAACATTAGAATTTGGGACGGACAGAAGCTGCCATCAAGGGGCATCATCGAGGAAGTTGTCCTCTAAAATAAATGCACGGTGCATTGATGTACTCCATAGATTTACCAGGAAAATAGGTCGCCGGAGACCCTGGTCCAGGCAACCCAACGTTCCTGTAGCATCTCATCATCCTCCAAGTCGCTGATAGAGCACGGAGTTAAGGTTCTGAACCTACCCTATTAGGAATCGGTTCTGGGTCTTGGACAGGCTAAAAGCTAATAACACCCTTTGGGTTAGGGGGCGTTCATTCTACATAAATAGGGAGGGTCTCATGCTGCTGGTGAGATATCCGACTGGCCATTTGGAGTATGCGGCAGCACCTTCATAACCTAGGACTTCCTCAGGAAAGATTTTGCCGACTCTTTATGGAAGGCGACGAGACTTCCGAACATGTTATCTGTGAATGTCCTCCTCTGATCTGGCATAGAAGAGAACGTTTATCAGAGAGCTGAGGTTCGGTCTACTTCAATAAAAAAAAACTTCTTGCGATCGTCCGGAGAGCCGTTTGTGGGGTATGTGTATAATAGGCACAGGGTATAATCCCCACATGGGTTGTCCCCGTTCTTTAAAAAAAAGTTGACACAAAACTCTGACATATTTTTTCTTTTAATTACAGAAAATATTCCCGGTGCTGTTACAGGAGCAAAAACACGAATCTTCGGGTCTATGCATATTTATAAGATCATGTTGAATATTCGAAGCGAAAAATTATGCATTTTTTTCGGCACAGCACATGGATTTTGCGTTCGTGTCTGCGTGATTATCTAGTCTTAAATATGCAAGATAAGGGCATTATGTGCATTGTACTTAAAAAGCTGGTCGTGTAAGAGCATGCAGGAATACTAAAAAAACTCGACAATGATGATCCCTGCTAAGGATTTGTCCTTGACATATATGCTGTAGAGAACCGGACATTAGTTGCACGTTACAGCATAGAGTGAAGTTTACCCTACTTTGGATGTTGATGCAGATTTGGCCTTCAAAATTTCAACAAACTTTGCATATATGTTTAACGTTATAGGAACAAGATTATGCGATAAAGGAGTAAACGAAATCATGTCTTGTGTATATGTTGTGTTAACATCGTTCAATACCAGCTTTTTTTTGTTTAAATAAAAGTAAAAGCCCGAAATTTGATATTCTGTCCATGATTCAAGATCACAAATTAGTTTCGGTGACACTGACAAAGTGCATTTCCGTTTCAAAACGCAAGGGAATTTCAGTATGGGACAAAAAGCTGTGGGATTGCCTTTTACGAACGAACATGATCAAATTTAAATAAAGCGTGTTAAATTAAAATTGCCAATTTAAAAGAAATGTAAGATTAATGTTTCACCATCACCTCAAAGCGCCATCATCATCCGTCTATTTCTGACTAGTTTCTTCATACTTTCTGGCTTTTATTTAAATTTTGAATCAAAAATCCATTTTTGAAACACTTTAAAAAAAACTTTAAAATTCAGTTTTAAAGACGACCATCCAACATCCTCCATAAAATCGCCATTAAAATTTCAAAATTTAATAAGAAAAAAAAAACAGAATGAACTTTCCAGCAACTCTTGGCGCATACGGGAAAAAATCACTCAAGACTACACTCGGCCCAGGTGCTCCAGCACGGCACCTGCGAGGGCGACAAAGTCAAGCGGCCAGCGACAAGGTGAGAACGTGACATGCACCAGAACTTGCCGAATTAGAATTTCCTGCGGCATTTGCCAATTAATTTAATTTCGTCCTGGAATGTGTATGACAAGGTGTCACCTTCGCCCCTCCCATCCTGCAGGTTACATTGCACTCAGGTGCAGCGCCTTCTTCGCAGTCTGCTCAGCTCCGCGCATTTTGGGGGCCGTGATGTAAGCTCCACGTCGCCTCGATGGGGCTTGGTGAACGTCTCTGGGGCCGCAACTTTGGGGGGTATTTGGGGGGCTTTATCAAGCCGACAGCGACACGTCGACCGGAATTTTAATTAATTCTGAAAAAGGGAAATTTTTCACACTTCAAGGACGAGCGCGATGCCCGGACTTGGTGCAAGGTTTTTCCGGCAGTTTTCACACGCCCCCTTGCTACTGGGCCGCAAAAGGGGGGAAATTATTGATGGGAAAATCTAAAAGGCGGAAAATCCGCAAATGACAGCCACTTGGCCCTACTTACATCGAAAGGAGTTCGAAGTCGTCTCCAGAATCCCTCGCAGGCTGGTGGTGTGGTGTCGCAGGAGCTGCTCGAAGGTCGACGTCGACTTCTGCTTCAGTTCATCTTCGGTGGCGTTCGTGCAGCAATGGCCTCCGCAAATGGCTCCTAGAACGAGAGAGAAAGGAAGTCATCAAACATCTCAAACTTGACTTGATTAATTTGAAATTTTGTACATAATTTTGTTTCATTGATTTCTGACGTGACGTGCACGGAATTTTAATTGCAATCGATTCTTCAACAGCGGAGAGTGATTTGGTGAGGGGTTTGTCATATTTTATGGGGAATCGGGGCTAATAAATTTGTAGAAAAACAAAAACGATCAAATAAGTTCCAATTTCCTGTGCTGACGTCAACAAATTGGAAATTTTGTTAAATGTTTTTTTTTTAATAATTTTTCTTAATGCTAAAACTATTTGAAGAAAAGTGTTATTGGTTAGTGTGACTAACGTAATGAAGTACTACTTAATAAATGTGTGACATTAGCTCCACGCACGTGGAGAGTGCAGATATCCATGGTAGCCTAAAGATAAAAACATCCGACTACGATCCCTGAGGTCAGTAAGTCGATTTCACGCAGCGGCACGACCCTTCGTTTTTCCATCCATTTCTCCCACCTAGTTAACATTCATTCTTGCTTGTATATCAATTATCTGACTCTCTTTAGCTATTAGCTGAAAGCCATGTCCTGTAAAATCGCCAAAACCAGAGTTTGGTCCAAGTCGTATTGTAAGAGAGTCGGTAGAGTAAAAACAGTTTTAGTTATGACACCCTAAGCTTATGCGGCGGTTACACGAATGACAAAAAATGACAATGGTCACAATTTCTGGTCATAATTAATGGCATTGCTGTTCAAACGACTCAAATAATGACATGTGAAAAGCTCTATTATAAAATGTCATTAATTTATTGCAAGTTGCCATAAATAATGGCAAGAGCTGAATTTGTATGAAAGACAAATTATGACAGAGTTGAATTTAATTGTGTATGCATGTGTGTTTGCATTTTTACGAGTGTTAAATATTTAGACTTGCCTATATGAGATGCCTTGTTAAGATAAATAAAAATGATCATAAAGGATATGAAAATAAACTGCGGGGGTGTGTTGCCGGTATATTATAGTCCATTCAAAACGAACGTTTGGGTATCAAATCATAACACCTTTTTGAAACTCTTTCCGCACTTTTTTTTTGTTTGCTGATTATGGGGCCGCCCCCTAATGTAGGGGTAGTTGAAAGTAGTTTTGTTTTGGCTTGAAAAGAGTTTATTTTTTTTATTTAATGTTAATTTTCCAAATTGTAGGGGTAGTTTTTACTCCTTAAGGGGTGAAAACAATTTATTTGTACCTGACTACACGCATTCAATCAAATTTGAAGCCTAATTTTTTTTTTATTTTCGGTCCATTTAGGGGTGGTTTTAACTGTTTAGGATTATCCCTTATCATAAAATTGGGCTTGATTTGGTATAAATCAACCACTTTCGCCAATAAATATTGAAAAAAGTGTATTCCATTGGGTTATTTTCGATTATTATTGAAATTGTTGTTGTTGTTGAAATTGGATTTAGCATTTAAATAATGACACTCTATCATAAAAGAATGAGCAGGTTCATTCTTTTATGATGACTTGCCATAACTTTTCATAATTTCTCATTATCGTTTACACGGTCATAATTTGTTTCATTATTTCTAAGCTTTTTTAAGCTTTTTATGACAATAATTTTTGCCATTTTTCATGACAGAAATAATGACACAAATTATGATCGTGTAAACGATTATGACAATTAATGACCAAAAAAATGACAAGCGTGTCATTCGTGTAAATTCACCATTAGGAACCATTCTTCGTTCAATCTGTCCGTCTTGTCCTTCACGTTATGCTGCAATGTTTAGTAGTAAGGGGTCTTCCTAAAATTACGATTTTTGCGATTTTTCGACCCCCCCCCTTTGTTGGCGGCTAAACAATTAAGGGGCTACTATGGTACTTTCTGGCGTTCGCATAACAAAAGTAGCGTAGAATTTAGCCATATCCTAATGGTGAATTTACACGAATGACACGCTTGTCATTTTTTTGGTCATTAATTGTCATAATCGTTTACACGATCATAATTTGTGTCATTATTTCTGTCATGAAAAATGGCAAAAATTATTGTCATAAAAAGCTTAAAAAAGCTTAGAAATAATGAAACAAATTATGACCGTGTAAACGATAATGAGAAATTATGAAAAGTTATGGCAAGTCATCATAAAAGAATGAACCTGCTCATTCTTTTATGATAGAGTGTCATTATTTAAATGCTAAATCCAATTTCAACAACAACAACAATTTCAATAATAATCGAAAATAAACCAATGGAATACACTTTTTTCAATATTTATTGGCGAAAGTGGTTGATTTATACCAAATCAAGCCCAATTTTATGATAAGGGATAATCCTAAACAGTTAAAACCACCCCTAAATGGACCGAAAATAAAAAAAAAATTAGGCTTCAAATTTGATTGAATGCGTGTAGTCAGGTACAAATAAATTGTTTTCACCCCTTAAGGAGTAAAAACTACCCCTACAATTTGGAAAATTAACATTAAATAAAAAAAATAAACTCTTTTCAAGCCAAAACAAAACTACTTTCAACTACCCCTACATTGGGGCGGCCCCATAATCAGTAAACAAAAAAATATGTGCGGAGAGTTTCAAAAAGGTGTTATGTTTTGATACCCAAACGTTCGTTTTGAATGGACTATAGTATACCGGCAACACACCCCCGCAGTTTATTTTCATATCCTTTATGATAATTTTTATTTATCTTAACAAGGCAAATCTCATATAGGCAAGTCTAAATATATATTTAACACTCGTAAAAATGCAAAAAGGAAGGGAATTTGTGTTCAATTTATTTTTAAACAAGGCGAAAGAGTATAAATTTGTTAAAAAGATGAATAATTATATCAATTGATATTATCATGAAGTGCGGTAGTGTTATTTCAAAGGGGTTTACACTCAAATCAGCACCTAAACCTGGATATTGAAAACAAACAGGACCATGAATTAATCAAGTGTCTGCAAATGCTCAATACACTACATAGACACCAATTCTTTTCCAAACAAACAGGGCCATAAAGTAATAAAACAGTTGCGACTGTTGGAGACAAAAATTCAGCTCTTGCCATTATTTATGGCAACTTGCAATAAATTAATGATATTTTATAATAGAGCTTTTCACATGTCATTATTTGAGTCGTGTGAACAGCAATGCCATTAATTATGACCAGAAATTGTGACCATTGTCATTTTTTGTCATTCGTGTAACCACCGCATAAAGCCCCTTTTTACACACAGGTCGACGGCAGGCTGTGGCCTGAAAGTTTTCGCATTGAAGCCAAGTATCACCACACACACCCCTCCGGACGCCAACTGGATGAGGTCTGCAGTCGCCAACCGGATGGGTTCGTCGTCAGTTTGTGCCTGAAGATCTCCGGTTGTAGCACGTAAGTTGTTTCAATCGACCTCTTCATACAAACATTTTTCTGACACTCGAATATTTGTATGAAGAGATCGACTGAAACAACTTACGTACTACCACCCCAGAACTTCTATTCTGTTTCAAGCCCTGAATTTACGGCACGAGTTCACGCCGTATCCAGTCAAACCTGAAAGTAATGTGCGAACTAGGCGCGAAAACCATCCACACTCGTATTCGCGCGAACGTTCACGTATTCTGGAGCCGCCTTAAGGTCCAGTTTTATTGAGGTCATGGACATTTTTACACATGAATTAACAACCTGATATGCTAAACTGTCGTCTTCGCCTGTGTGTCTGTAGGGAAACATGACGTCACCTGCATGTCACGGCATGTCAGGCGGATATCTAAAGTCCTCATCTCTTAGTGAGACTGAGTATTGTGTGGCCTTCATTGGGCCGCGACTGTCGATCTGCCCTGCCGGCCTCCTGTAAGTGAATGGGGGTTTACTTAATTTAACCCAGTTTTCTAGCAATTTTATACTGTTTCTTGAGGAAAAAAAATTATGTTCTATTTGCCCAGACCTCACTCTCGCCCATGAGAGATTGGGTGAGATTCTCCTGAAGGTAGTCGCAAGTGCTCATCATTTCAGGGCTAGAGTATCTGGAAGCCCCTAGGCAGAATCTCAATCAAGTTCAAATCAATCCATTAACCACCAGAAAGAGAACAATATCTTAATGGTTTCAAATTCAATTTCAATACATTCGCTAGTACCATCTTCTGTAGCAAGACATTTGAATGACGAATGAAGTTGAAGAGTTGATAGAAATAATTTTTAGAAAACAGAGTTTTAATTTAATAAAAATATATTATTACATCTTCACAAAAATTCATTATTTAAGGAACATGTTTACTAAACTATAAGTATCGAAAATCAACCTAATAGACATTCAGAAATGACAGCCACATCAGCCGATCATGCATAGTAGTATAGCTATGTTGGTCCGGGCCACCTATTTCATAATATTGCTATCAAGCTTTTTGTTTGTGTCTTGGGCTGAAGCTTTTGCGGTTTGCGTCTTACGGGTCTGGTCTATCTGTCTGCTCTCTCTGACTGAACTGTCTATTTGGTCTGTCTATCTGTTCTGTCTAGCTAGACCATGTAGTTAAGTTTAAGTTGCGTGTGTTTTCTATGTAAAGTTATTATAAAAATTTCTTCAACTTAGCTTCAGAGTGTAATTTGTATGCGAAACATTGTCAATTCATCAAATCGCAAAGGTTTCCCAAGACGCAAACCGAAGCTTCACCTCAAGACAAAAACAAAAAGCTCGATGGCCGCAATAGGTGGCACTGGACCAACCTAGCTGTACTACATAGCATGGCGGGTAGAATACAACTTAATGTCTCAAATACGCTTTTCCCTCGATACTTGAGAAGATCAATAAAAATTTGTAAAAACAACCTTCCCGCTCTGCAATTCTCCCGCAGTAATTGCAGATTTCATAAACCATTGAACCATTTATATTTTCCATAAAACCCTAGAGCAATGCATGTAACCAACCAGTAAATATTCATACAAAAAGCTTTCGCAAAACATTTTCATAATAAAGAAATCTACTTTTAAAAATTAATAATATCAAAATATTAAACTGCAATCCTGTCGCAAAAAAAAAATCAAAACAATTTAAAAAAAAAAGTTGATTAAAAAATCCCATATTTGCATCTGCAACACGAACCAGGAAAAAAAGTCCACCATACCCCAAAGTGAATTTTAATATATATATATGTACGTACATACATATATGAAAAAAAACCTTCCAACAAAGTAACACCCCTTATACACGTGTGCACACAATTCCCACCTTTATTTACCTCAATTTCGTGCACAAAAGCCCCCGTATGCCGAGAGAGTGTAGCACAGCATGACGCAGTGATACGAATATACGTTTAAGTAATCAAAAGTGCGATATGCTGAAATTGTAAACATGAAGGATGCTCCCAGGAAGGCATTTTAAAACCCACTAATAAACAGGAAAAAACGACTCTTTTGCACGCCGTGCATGCACTCTGCGGCTTCACCAGGTATTTACGTCGTGATTACTGTCACCGTCGGCGCTTCTGTAAATACCTGCACACATTTAAGTCACAGGTAATGTACACACAAGCAGGAAAATCGTGTTTCCTTTCTTGTTGACATGTGTAGAGGCTTGCACATACACCTACTAGCCATTAGCGTATGTGGCAAAAATTGCATCCTGCGTTTTGAAATTGTCTGATCCTTCAGAAGAGGAATGGTTTGGCTGCTTGTGTTCTGTGGCAACCAGCAAAAAAAATGTGGGTAAGTAATTCAGGATACAACAAAAGCAGAATTACTCCACTCTAATAACTCCCGGATTGTACATGTATATACCCTTTGCGGCCTGGCCTGATACCGCATAAGGGACTTTGAGCCGCAAAAGCCGTCATTCCGTAATGGCATTATTTCTGGCTCCGGGCAAGGATCCAGCTCCCGTGGGCAAGGAAATGAGCATCGCTGCAAGTTCATTATCCTCCAATAATCCTGGAAAATTAATATTTCTATTGTACGAGTACAAAAACCACGGCCAGCTTATCCATGTGCTCTATGGGCACGGCTCCACTCTTCATCCACCAGCAGAAGCATCCTCTGGGTCGTTCCATCTGGGCCGAGGGTTGTGTAGTTCCTTAGTAGTTTTTTTGCGATCCTGATGCACCGCCAGAGTGTGCAGGTCTTGTAACTTTGCAACTGTAGTCACTACTGATTTTTAATCTTTCGCTTTTTCTGGCTCTTCTTTTTCAGAACAAAACACGGAAAAGGATGCTGAAAGGACTTTTTTTATTACATGACTGACTGACGACACTGCACTCCACTATCTCCGGCAGTGCCATGACGACTGACAAGCGTGCAGCAGAAATGTTAACAAACGGCGATTCGCTGATTAAAATGTAAAGAGTGCAGCGACACACAACGGCAACAGATAACAAAAAAATTGTGAAAGGACGAAAAAGGGAAAATGGAAAAATCAACAATGAACCCTTTTTTCCCATGGGAATTGGATGCACGAGGACAATTGTACTGGGATTATTTATCTTAAAAATATTGAAATTGGCTTTTGGCATTTTTAAAGGTTTTAAATTTTTTAAAGAATTTTTCGTTTAGTAGCGGAAAATTAGGGGTTGGGGTTTGGGTTTGGAGGTCGACCATCAGCCCAATTGAGGGAATACCATGTAGTATATGAATGTGATGTAACTATTCTAGACTAGAGAAAGTCTCTTTGAAGTAAGTTTTGGAGTTAGGCAATTTCAGAACGAATAGGAGACGGGATTTAAAAATTGGTGGCTGTGTTGTACTCTGTACAGAGCTCGAGCTGCAGTGAAGCTAGCCGATACTTTGTCTAAGAATAATACTGACTCCACAGCCAAACCAGAGACGTGATGAATAGAGAATCATGTCTTGCAAAAATCTGATTATGGCGTAGTTGTCATATAAGACCCAATATACCTCTGGTAGAATCTTTGGTCAACAAAAGGATGGATTCTATCATAATCGGCTTTGAAGTGACAAATGAAACGTTTTCTCTTGGACAAGGGAAAAAAATTTCATATGAAATCCCAAGCTTAGGATTCATCCTTTGTACTCCGTCTCGTGGTTGCACAATGTCTAGTAGTGGCAAGCAGAGTAGATTAATAAGAATCTGGAGTTTGTGGTACAAAGCCTCTCTAACTCTTGTGGTACAAAGCCTCTGTAACAAAAATCAAAACAAAAAAATTTGTAACGGGGCTTCGATCTCGCCTTTGATATTCCTTCTGAAACAAGTGAATCTTGTTAACCAGAGTGGCTACCAGATTACTAAATGGACAAGGAGAAGTACCGTCCGACTGGACATAAGCAAAATTTTGTTCCTCTATTATCTAAGGGGAGTCCAATAAATGGATAAGAAGAAGGCAGTGATGTGTTTCGCATTTGAGCTCTAGTTTGTTGTAGGAACGAATTCCTTGTAAGTAACGTTAGCATAAATGGCTGTGGAGTTATCTCCCACAATCAGTTTTCCCGAACACAAGGTTCAAACTTAACGTTCATCGCCACTTGCTTCAACACCCCCAAACCTCCCCTAATCTATCATATTCTCTTCTTTCAAACTAAACTTGCTAGGGTTTAGTATGAGTATGAGAGAATGAGTTAATTTAGTGTTGGGGTGTAAGGTTTCCGTGGTGTTCTTTCGGTGGAGCAATTGTAACGATAAAGTTTTGTCAGGGCTGCTCAAAAGGACGATCGTGTATAAATAGGTCTTTGGGTTTGGCGAATTTCACCTATACGTCAAGTGAAAATAAGATAATACTTCGCAAATGTTGAATCCGTCATGATTCTTACGGCCATAAACTGACCTTCATAGATGCCAGGTCAGGTAATGCAGAGTATCGTAATCAGCGAAGCTGTGAAGTCAATTGGAAAGGAGTTACATTAGGTAATTTATAAAATTTAGAAAAAGAGCGGGTGATAAAATAGTTCCCTGGGAGACAGGGGCAGAGATGGTCTGGGGTTTGGATTTACCACCATCCAAATATTTAACCTCCGGAGAGAAAAATGTCGTTCTAGTACTTTAGAATACAATACATTAATACCATTAGGTTGAAGTTTGGTGCCTTATGCTAGGTTTCCACTTGTCGTTTTGAAATTGATAAATGACCTATTATTACGTCATTTTGAACATTCGCAAGTAGAAATAGCGAAAAACTGCCTATAATTGAAGTAACCAACGGCACCAATCATTTAAATTCTTGGTAAGTCATTGACAAGTGCTGTTGGTCAATTCAATTATAGGCAGTTTTTCGCTATTTCCACTTGCGAATTTTCTAAATGACGTCATAATAGGCCATTTGTCAATTTCAAAACGACAAGTGGAAACCTAGCATTACTCTATCAAAAGCAAATGAGAAACCTTTTCAGAAAAGTATTTACTATACGATTTAAGGAATGTCCCAACAAAGTAGTGTTGGGTAGGATACGATTATAAAACGAATTTGTAAGAGGTGCCACCTTTTTCTTTGGAGCCAGTACAATGTCATGCTTCAAATAAAACGAGGTGCTATTGTAATGGAAAATGGCAAATAATATCAAATTAAAAAAAGAAAGAAAATAAATATTTATGAAGAGCTTTTTTACGAGTGTGAGTGTGTAATATGCATTAAACTACCTCAGGGTAAGTAAGAAAACTAAGCCACCACAATTCATATTTATACTTTACAAATCTCACATCGCCTAATTTTCAGTTCGAAATTTTGCTGCCTCAAAGGAAATAAGAATAGTCTCTCCAGTACGTATTTACAATCTCGACTCGCCTTATTTTAAGTTGAGTTTTACTGCCTTAAAATTAATAAGAAATAGGAAATCCATGTCTCTTCACTATGTATTTACAATCCCACCTAGCCTCATTTATCTCGATAAATTGTTTTTGTACCGGGACATTTCAAACAATGGAGGCCTCAGTACAAAATGCCATCGTGTTAGGGACAAATGTACTGTCTCGTATAACTCTGGCTCAACTGTACAACAAAGTAGACCAAATTCCCGCTGAACAGAACAGAAAAGAACATAATGACCAAAGTTTCGTGATACAAAAATGAATGGCACCGACCTAAATCAGGATCGTATAGGAAGCAGTTGCAAGTCTCCAGGGTTAAAGCCAGGTTCTAGAGTGGAATAAATAATAACTAAGTATTTAGTAATGTAGTAATGTGGCAGCCGCGACAAAACTTTATCGCTACTGTCATTGCGATTGTTCCAACAAAACAAACGGTTCCTGCCTCCACGGAAATCTTATACCTGCAACAATAAATTAGTCCGCTCGGCTCATTTCTCTCAAACAAGGAATTCATTCATGAATAGAATAACTCAGTCACGGAACAAACTTTCCCAGTCTGTATTTTTGAACTCGTACAACATCCAAAAATTCAAAAGCAGAATTCATCGGCATCTTCTTCAGTAGCTGACAGATCGGAACATGTGTAGATTGCTTTAAAGTTCCCAAGCTACTGGCCTCTATGCTGTCTGTATGACGTTTCATTCGAATCGTCTGAGCTAAACTTAGCATTTCGACTCTAGGACCCTGTGCTGAAAGTCGTAATTCGACTAAAACGTCATTTTCTTCAACTCAAACGACCTGTCAGGGATCACGGCTCGACTTTGAGCACCGGTAGCACTACGTTAACTGCAGTTGGAATGGTTGTTTTTAGGGATTACCAAACAGTGGAGATCCAAAACTGACTGTACGTGGCCCTCAGGCCACATCCTGCTCGAGAGGCCTTGCACTGCTGCATGGACAAGTGGGGTCACTAAGCTACCCCTGCCAGTCCATGGAAACGACTGAATACAGCGGAGGAGAGGACATACTCGATAAAACACACATTTCCAATCGTGCTGAAGAGATGAATGTTACTGCGTGAATGTGCTACCAACATTGGACTTCGGATACCAGGTGACCTTCGGTTAAACTATGAATGATCGTCCTTTATCGCGCAACTTGTGCGATCAATATTGATCCATATTCTGAGGTGCTGAAGAGAAGGTAGGGTGGACTTTATCCCAAAAGCGAGGATCGAGGACTAGATCATATAAGGAAACAAAATTCTAGCGACCAAACAGCCTCTGTTTCTTTCCCCTGAAAACAATGGAAAAGTTTTTAGACAACCATATAAAAGTCGGTCTTAAACCAGTTTGCCTACCGGAGGAGGAGATCTACAGAATAGGGCTGGAAGTTGATTATAACTGTCGGTTTTGCGTACCATCTCCCGAAACAGTGAAACACTTGCTGTGCAATTATAGGATTACTGCGAGGAGAAGATTGGGTCTTCTCCATCGTGGCTTCTCTTTTCCAAGGGAAATTTTGGATATGAATCCTAAATCGATTTTAAGTTATACCAAAAGCCTTAATTTTGAAGGTTTTAATGACGAAATTGGCACAATATACATGTCACAATGGGGCGCGGTGCGTAAAAAGACAGCACCTCAAAGATGATGCGGAAAAAAGCAGTGTAGATTTTAAGGATAGTTCTAAACAATTAATAAGGCTTCAAAAGACCATTGAGAGTATCCCCGCGAACAAATATTGACTAACTAATTCTGGCAACTCATATCGTCCCGTTCCTTGAACTCATCTTGCCCAAATTCATCAATTACAAAGAGTTGAAGAGTTTTGAAATTTTTAATTTGTTTTCTGTTTCTGTCGCTGTCATTTAATTAATTTCAAACTTCCAATTAATTCTGTTGTGACCATCTGCTTCCTAGAAACCTCCCTTTATATAATATTTTTGGCAGACCAAAACATTTTTCATCTACTACGACCTACCACCACCAGTACGGAAGCTTCAGATCGAACAATTTCAATTCAAAGGCCAAACGTTATAGATTCGCATTCGTAAGACTAACCTCCGTTCTTTTAACACCTTTTGGCATGAATACAAAACACCAGAGAATTTATGCAATTCACCTGCCATCACCACTACCACTACACTGTGGCATTTTTGCTGTTCTTGTAAGTCACTTTACATTTTTCATTGCTGCCCAACAACTTTTTATCTGTCGCCGATGGCAGACAATCAGACGCCAACTCAATATGCAATGCGCTGGCAGGTCACGACCATACCCCGAGTAGGGTTTCGTCGTATATGGGTGATTGTCATGAAATGGGGGTAGTGGCTGGCTGGCCGTTGTTCTCTAGCTACAACGCCTCAAACAAATTTTTTCTGGGGTGAAAATCTCCATCCAGTAATAAAACATTCTCTCCTTCATCGCCTCCCGCGGCAAGCACTCTTGAACAAAATGACGGCCCTTCGACCACCGAAAATGTCGCCTCCGTAACCTGTCCATTTTCCGCTTTTACGTCACGGGACTACGTTTACGGAAAAACAGTGCATTATTGCCGCGCGCCTAGGGTCTCAAACGATAGCAGCAGTATTCCGAAACTGATCACCGGTATGTATTACGCGGGCGGATACCTGCTTAGTTAGATGTCAGTGTTTACATTCTGACTGTTGTTTGTTGCAAATTTCAATAAAAACTATAAAAATAGCGCACACGCAACGACAAATTGGTTGTCAAGTGGCACTAAGTAGTGAAACCGAATCGTCACAAGTTTCTTTATGAATGTTTATCCTCGCCGGACGTTTAGACTGTGAACAATTTATAAACAAGAGAGCAACCCTCAAGAAAATTATCGAAGAAAAAAAAACTGTCGCCTCCGTAATGTGTGTTTTCGTTGTGATATGTGTTGCAAATCTCTTTTAACTCGGTTCGGTATATTTGTTTGCATTTGTAGAGCAAGCAAATTTTCGGAAAAATTGTTTGCTCTCATTGATCATGAAAGCGACGGATATTTCGATGAAATGTCGCTACCGTAATTGTCGCCTCCGAAGCCATATAATTTCGGCTTTTCGATATAAACTTCTCACTGTCTATACCTCGTGTGTATTTATGTGGAAATATACAGAAAGTACTTCAAAATAATGTTGAAAACACATGAGAAAAATTTTTTTCAGCACTTTTTTTTTGTTCACAAATTTTTGTTCAAATCTCAAAAACTCCCATTTCATGACAATCACCCATATAATGAAAGTCCCACCTCTTCGCTTTTGCCAAACACACATACTAGATATCCAGGAGACTGAAGTCATGACGGTTAGGCGGTTCCTGGATTTATGGCCAGGCATTTGTCACTGCCGAGGATCCTGTTGTCCTCCTGTCTACAACTGCATTATAAAACCAGTAGGAAGCGGTATCCTTGGGGCCCCGCAAAATTGCTTTTTCTCCATGGATTCTGATTGGACGGAGTTTATATGTCTCAAATGCGGTCTTCATCAGCATCTTGTCGTTATCTCGAATGCAATCAATTTTACGACAAGTTGTCGCCATAGTTGCTGGGCAATTTTGCCGGAGAGATAATGATGAAAAATTAGTGCAATTTCCATTAATTAGTCGCTAACTATCCGGTTTTAGGTATGTCTATGGCAGAAATCGTGCTGTTTTAGTTTGCGATATAAAATATCAAATCATGTTCAATTGATATTAAATTATACATAGTGGCGCAACTTAATTGGTTTTATATATGGGGAAAATATGACTAGAACGAGGAAATAAATTTCTCATAAGCTAGCAGCAAAAATCCCTCATAAAATGCCCTTAAAAGCCTCTCAATCACAAAGTGACCTTCCGGTCCAATTTCAGCAAAAACACGTTCCGACATTCAACCTTAACCAGCAGCTCTGCTGAAATATTTAAAAGCCTTGTCTAAGCCGAAAGGAGATAAATCAGAGAATGTCAGCAGACTATGTGTAAGGTAGACATAACTCCACATATTTGAATTAGCCGTGCGCCCACCTCCGGACTCGGCCCCATTTTGATCCCCAACCAAGTACGGGTCTAGAAGGCTTTCGTTAGGTATATACCATGTATATTTTTTTCCTTGGGATATCCAGCTGAACTTAGCACGCACACATACTGGTGAGATCCGGGTTTGGCAAGCTCCATTTAACGTGTCAGTACGCAACCAAGGGAGAAGACACATCGCCCGTCACCCGGGCACCCATCCCTGCACGGATTCAAGCAACTATAGAACTACAACCTCATCCGTATTTGCCGAGGTGGGGGCGCGGGGGCCGGGTCGGGTCACATATTTACGTTCCATTATGGCGCTTCTGGCTGCCACTAATTTATGCCCCAACAAATTTCCCCATTTATTTCGTTAACGGAAAGGTCAGGAAAAATAACAGAGCCCGCCGGAATTTATTATATCCCGGCAGCGTCGTGACAGTGTCTTTGACTCCATAAACGGATGACTGAGTGCTCTAAGGCTGGGGATTCAGGACTCAGGATTCAGGATTGAGGAAGATGGATTCCTTTTACGGGGCTGGTTAATGCCCTTAGCCTGAAAGGTGTATACCTGTTATTGCCGGCATATAGTGGCCATAGGACGTGGCAAACAGGAGAGGGACCCCCACACACATGTTTATTCGCCCAGCACTGCCTTGCCCTTTTGACAGGCAGCAACGGGTCTATGATATACCCGGAATAGAGTTCGGGGGTGAGCAGAGCATAGACATGCTGAAACGCCTGTTGGAATTTTAGATTAACACACCGGTCGTGTTAAATTCCACTCTCACCTGGCTTCCTACTATACTTCAAAGTTAGCTCTTTTCAGGGATTAATAAACAATGCAGCAGCAAACACACATAATGTCCGCTTGTAAAATGTAGCAAGTCCGGGGATGGCCACAAAGCAAACCCATGATTCCGTATTTTTTTTGTTTTGTTTTGTTGGAAAGATTCCCAGAAGCTGTTCTAGCCTTGAACTATTCCTGCCCTATGTACACCCAAGAATTTCTCGGTAAATTATGGCATAGCTATTTGGTACTGGCGGCGACCTGCGGCCACCTACCTCACCTGGCTGGTGGCTAAATTACAAATTCAACTCAAATATTTAAGCCTGCGCTGAACATACACCAGAAATGAACCGATTGTTTGTTGTGGAGGCATCTCTCGCCTGTTTGGTTTAATTTATGTGATCCACCGACACCGCTGCAGGTAGCCCTTTGTGCTACCCAGTCCAGAAAGGGTTCTGCCGTTTAACATTCATGATGTCTGGGGCTCCTTAGCCCGAATTCATTCATTCCTCAACAAAATATTAAAAATTTACATTTTTGTATACGCTTCCTGCCTTGGATACGATTTCTCCAATTTTGTGGAGATTTAGGATGTCCCCGGGTAAATTTAAAAGTGTTGTATTTAATGGCGACAACGGGTGGAGTTTACTTCTTTCTAGCTGAGTTCACAATTCTGAGAAGGGTGTTCCGAATGTCATCATTTTACATCGATCGATTTCTTTGGGGGAATTTTGCCTTGGTAGTGACATTAATGGTGTTTTTTGGACTTTGTAAGTTGTGGGAAAATTATTTAGAATAATTTAGGAACTTGAATTTGCGTCAAAAAATTATTGATAAGGCTTGGGATTTTATCAGGCAGGTAGTTAGGCAAGGGCGTCAACACCATCCAAGACACGAGCACGTGGTTACAACTAGGGTTGAAAGGGCAGTGATTTGTAGTCATCAAGTTAGCATATGGAAAGGTATATACTTGTAGTGACCAGCTTGTCATATTCCGGTAACGAATCACATTTCCTATTATAAGCTCGGAAACCTCTCCGAATTCCTGCAAGAAGAGTCTCTGAGCGCGTGTTTCTTAATAGACCAGGATGTTGTAATGATCGACACAGTTCTACCACGGTATCATCAGGCAGCCGCGTGATCTCTGCTAGTTGTAGCAAAGCCAAGTCTTTCTAGTTTTGGCGAACGATGTTCTTTCACCTGGAGCCTACCATTGAAAGGAACTGCATGTTGATGTATCTTCCCCTCGCAATATTTGCTTCAATTCTGACCAACTCATCTGTTTCTTCGTTGCCCTCGATGTTGCTCGGATCTAGTGCCCACTAAAGTGTGATCCTGTGCCTGTGTCAAGGAAGAGAAGAGCTTGAACCTTACATACAGAAGGCGCCGTTTCTGTGTTGAGAGTCGCTTGACTATCCGATAAAGTTATATGCTGACTTCTGGTTTTGGGATCATCTGTATTGCCAGGAAGAGTCCTAGCAGTTCCGCCTGAAAGACACTAGAAAAATCAGGAAGCTATTGGTATTTTTGTAGCCTTACTAAAAAAAAAAAAACTCTAGCGCCTACAAGCATTTGAACTATTGGAAAATGTCAGATTACAGAAATACTGATTGTGCACCCACTCCTAGCCTGCTACAAGCACACACAAAACACCTGAATGACACTTGACACAAGCAAGTTACGTCTGAATAAAAAAAGACGTGAAAGGGGTGTAAAACAGGCGCGATACATCGGGGGTGGTAGCATGTAAGTAGTTGCAATCGATCTAGATTTTAAGAGTTCAATTGAAACAACTTATGTACGTGCTAAACCCCCGACTAAAAATAAAACTCGCCCGTTCCCAGCTTGCAACAGGCATGCACGGTGTCAAAACGCCTGCACGGCACGTGAAATAGGCAAGGCCAGCCCGCTAAAGGCACTTGCCAATAAAATACGCAAGGAATAGTCCGAACGGAACGGGGAACGCTCACACTTTTTTAGACTGAAGGGAACAAAATTGAGGGTTCAAAATTTTATATAAGGCGAAGAAAACGGGCAATTATTTCGGTTACTATAAAGGGTGCCATTAGAATACTCAGTGCACCAGTTCTCGTTCGATTGCGTAGGTCAAGCAACATTGGACGTGATTAGTACTTAATTGGGGGACCGATTGGAAAATTAACCAACGTAATTATTTTTATTTCGGAACGCCAAGAGTACTGGAAGAACGTTGCGGCCGACATGGAAGAAGCGGCGTCGAGGCACGAGTACCAGACGCTGAACCAGACAATCCGGCGATTAGGCGGCGAAACATCAATAAACGAAAACATCAAAAAATCGGATGGAACTTTCGTAACCTCTCCCCATGGGCGCCTGCAACGTTGGAGAGAGTTCTTCCACCAGCTGAACAAGCATGATCCGCCACAAGGTCCAGCACTCGAACCGCCGATCATCGAACAACCGACGAATCAGTTTCTCGATACCGAACAGACAATTGTCGAGGTGAGGACGGATATAAAATCGCTGAAAAATGGAAAAGCCCCAGGAATAGGTGCTGAACCAAGGGGGATGTCTTATCACAAGGACTCCATGTCATAACACACATATGGCATTCGGATCGTGTTTCGTCGGCGTGGAAGAAAGCGATCGTTGTCCCAACCGCTTGCCACGTAAACTTCTCTGGCGAGACCGTCCCGCAGATTGGAGAATCCCACGATCGGCACCGAATAAAGCTTGGCTAAAGAATATCAAGGGTGACCTAAAGAATCAACGATTATCAGTTGCCAAGGCTCAAGACGCCCTATGTCCTATGAGGGATTAAAGGAGTTTAAAGAAGAAGAAAAGGCTCAAGACGTCGCCAAAAGCCGACAAGAATGGAAACAAACGTGAATAGAGTTCCAGACCCAGCGGCACAGACAGCGTATCTGTGGCGGGGACATCCCGTTAGGACCGCCAGCTAACGGATCAAAGAAGAAGAAAAGAAAATGTCAGCAGTGGTCTAATAACTACTATGTAGAGCCATCGTACCATCTGTAGCTTCAAACCTGATCTCTTGCAAAAGTTCTACATAGTGGCATAGATATATACTATACTGTGCTTCTTTGCTCTTTCTTCGATATTGAACATCCAGCTTAGCTTGAGTCCAGAAAAGGGCCCAAGTAAGTAGCAGAACAGGAGAGGGTCATTGCTTGACCCTTAGCTGAAGATAGACTAAAATCAAAAATTTTGTCCTATTGTTAAAAAGCATCAATTCTGTCTTTTCTGGGTAAACGGATAGTCCACAATGTTACGATCATTCGCTAATCCTTTCTAATATCACTGATTATGGAGACAAATTTTCCGGATACTAGCATGACGATGCCGTTTGTATAGGCTACTGTCATTATCTTGTCGTTCTCGAATAGTTTCAGAATTTTATCCTTAACCATTACTATTTTACGGTACACAATACTTCATGCATTGTAGTGCAAACCGATTTTCCATTGCCATAAGCATGCTGGGAAGAAGACATCGGGACCTCTTTTATAGAATTTCAGAAGTAGTAGGTCTAACATGCGTTCAAGCGTCTTTGGGACGAAGCATGACAAACTTTTCGGCCTGTATTCTTTTGCCCACATCTAGCCACCTTCAGAATGAAGATCGCATTGACCCTCCTCCAGGACTGAAGCACATAGCTGTAGTATAGGGAGTTTAGGCATACATTGGCAACAGCCATATATGGATGCACCAGTAGTACCAATAATTTCCTGATGATTTTTCCATGATAACGGTTTTAGCGAGTTTCTCACTTTAATATCGCATTTCCACCTACCTGAGATTTTAGTGAGAACTTCTCCTTTTTGTTTTTCTCTTTCTCGGTTTAATTAGTGGCAAGTACATGACCGGAAATAAGGAAATTATCTGCGCTCATTAATGTTGGATATAAAAAGGAAAAAGAACGACGACAAGATGGAAAATGACGAAAAACGTAATTACACGTTCCCTTGTTGAAATTCATGTCATCAGTCAAGTTTTTTTCTTTCTGGTTTGAACAATCCTCAGATGGAAATTATCTCAAATGGAAGAACTTCGTAAGAGACTGGCCACACTGTTGACATGCAAAACATGATGCACAAGACGCATTTATGTACAGGTATCAGGTAAAAGCCTTTAACATTATTCCTCACGAATGCACAGGAAATTACCATTATTAAAAAAAGAATAAGTTAACAATGTTGGGATTATTCCTCCTGGTTTGAAACGATTCTTTTTCAACATTCACCAATAACCTTAGAAAAGCACTCGTCAGCAATAGGTTAGAAAATGCACCGGTAACACGAAAGACCATCACACTAAGTGGTAAAGCCCAAACAATTGCGAATTACTACATGGCCACCTGAGCAGTAAATGACCGAAGATAAGGCGTGAAAGGGTTTCTGTTTCCGATGTGGTCAGTCGGAGCACCGCAGTTCCGATTGTCTGGCGGAGGCGGCCAGAGCTAGAAACAAATCTATTGCAGTCGTCCGCAAATTTTAATTGTTCGATGCACGAAACAGGACTGAATGGGGCGGAACGAGTATGCATCTTTGCAGGCACCAAATGACATTAACCTTTGACAAGTCTGGATGCACTGTGGTGGTGGTGCAGGTAAAGGTACGTTTGTTATGCTAATGGGACTGGGCAGGGTAATCAGTTAAGTGTAAGATCGATTTGTGCTAGCTTTGAGGCTGTTGTAGGCTTTAATGAACCGAGTGGATTTAGTAATTAATTTAGCTTTGTGGTGTTTTAGGATTTAGAAAAAAGGGGGATTTTCAAGTAGAAAAGGGTATAAGGAGAACAAACGAATAAACGGCAGCTTTATTTAAAGATCGAGTTCACGAATAACTTGTATAGAGCTATTTGAACAACGTCGGATTTGGTGTAATGATTTACCTACACTCAGGGGCGGCGCTTTCATAGGTGCGAATGGTGCACTTGCACCGGGCGCAATTTCAGAAAGATTTAAAAAAATTTAAAACTTTAAAAAAAAAATTGAAAATAATTCTAACGGGTGCGAGAAATTACACAAAAATTGCAGAAATTACAGTAAAAGATAGGAAGAGGGCGCTGTTGCTACTCTTTTAAATTCTGTTTCAAGAATTGTTAAAAGATGTAAATTAACGAAATGAGGGAAACAAAACTCCCCTCCCAGCAGTTCAAAAAACTTCATATCAATCCCCATAAGTGGCTTCACCGGCTAAACTCCAGTTCATGTTCAGTTCGTACATGAAATTGCTGCTTCTTTTTCGCCAGAAGTTAGAAGCTCATTGTAATGATATTCCGTTATTCCAGTTGATGACTCTCTTTTGAGCGAGGTTTCATGTTCAATCTCAATTTCATATTCTGTTGAGCGAACTCAGGCTTTTTTTTCCTGAGTTCAATATGTGAACTCTGGCAAAAATTGAAGGTCAGTATTCCAACTTGGTTTGGCCGATGAAGCCGGGGTATTGATGTTTATCAAATTAGTAGGGCCAGTTTCCAATAAATATTGGCCGTAATCGTCAATTTTTTTTTTCGATGAAGAGTCGCATGGGCGTTCACAAGAGCCAACTAGAATACGCTAGAATGCCTTAGCTTGTTGTTGCTGCTTTTAATATTAATTTCCCCTTAACAACCACCACACAGCTGTCAAAAAGTTCATTCAAAAATTCCGTGGAAAAATTCAGAGGTTCAAAAAATCTTTCCGCCCAATCGTCTTCGCCTACTCTCTTCTCCGCAAAGGACTTTTCAGCAGATTGTTCTGGGTTGGATTTTGAACCATGCCAAACTTCCTATCCCTATTCAGCGAGTGTTTGTGTCTTTTTTCATTGTTCTTCACTGCGTTCAAAAATGATCAGCTTATGGGGCGCAATATGGCATAGTGCACCGGGCGCAAAAAACCCAAGCACCGACCCTGCCTACACAGTCCACTATTCTGAATTTGTAAAGAACCATTAAAAGTAAGTCTATAAAATGATACAGAAAAATATCGCAAAAGACAAAAATTGTGCAAAGAAGTCTAAAAACTTAAAGCAAAACAGACACACAAAGATGGGGATGGTCCAGTACAATCTGCAACACAGTACATTTGCCTTAACAGTCCTAAGTAGATGAGACTAATCCAAATTATATCGACATGGTGCTTTCACAAAAGCCATGAGTCAGCTACGGAGACACTATTGATTGCACTGTTGCAGGTGGCGAACATCGACCCTGTAGTTTATGTGACGAACTAAGGTTAGGAATCACCCTTTGTACTACAAATCTGTCACATCTTTTAGATTATCGCCAAGGTTTACCTGTGTCGATTACAGAACACATAATATTCTAGGTACCATAAAACATCTACTGACGCACATAGTAGCTGTAAAGATGAAAATTAACAGAATGCACCAAGAGCATGAGAAATATTTTCCCACTGCTCGTATTTTCGAAAGGCTTTCCAAAGGAGACAGACGGACGAACGGACTGATCGTACTTCGACAATGGTAAAGTTAGCTCTTTTAAATGAACACGCCTGAAACCGGCGTGCTCATCGTCAAAATTCCTATATGGTACCAAAATGAGGCACAGTACGCCTGACTAAAAATTCTACTTTTACAAATACAGTCCGCTGTGGGCACGTATCAATAAAAGCGAACGGAATAGTTCAAACAAACCTCGTTACGCTCACAATTTTCGAGCTAGCATAATTAGAGCTTTAAGAAATTGTATAGGACAAAGAAAGCGGGAAATTATCTTGGTGACCATAAAAGGTGTCGTTAGCATAGACCGATGCTCGTTCGGTTGCGTAGGTCAAGCAGCATTTGACGTAGTTAGTACTTGGCTGGACGACCACTTGGTGAAATGACCATCGCATTTGGAATGGTCGATTACGAATACATTCATATCGAGAAGTTTCAGATGAATACAACACCTATACAATCAGTTGCCATTAATTGCTTCAAATGGCTAAATTGATTCAAAGTTGTACAAGTTTATGAAATAGTTCATTCTGTAAGCCTAATGCTCTCACTAACCTTTTTAATTGAATTCGATGCAATTACGTTTTGTTTAATAGTTTGTGCTATGTTAATCTTTAGCTGTTAATAGTTATAAGAAGCATTATTATTGATTGATCTGATCATACATGATTTAAAATATCTATAAAGAAAACAAACGAACCATGACCAATTTATATCTTTATTTACTAAAACAAACAATTCATTAAATTATCTCAATAAATCGATTGATTCAGTTCCACTATGTTCTTAGAGAATGGATTTGTGCAATTCCGCATTTCATCTAAATCAATTTTATGCAAATACGGAAGCAAATAATCTCTTTCCATTAACCACTGCCGATGATATAGCTTCGGAGCTATTCTAGGAAGTAATATGGACCAGAATTGCAAATCCCTCCATAGTGCCAGTTTTTCAAGACGTAATTGAGCTTGATCAATAGCATTGAGGTCATGATCAATTAAAAGACTGCAATTCTTCTTATTAATCAGATATGAGTTCTATCATTGGATAAAACTTTGCAAGAAAAAAAGGACAATCAGTATTAAGTAGTTCACGGTCTCAGTTGGTCTTATGAGTTTGCGTAATTTATAATTTTTTTTTTTTCATTTTAGAGTGAATTTTTTAGATCACCATAAATTGGTTAGTGAATGAAAATTTAAAGCTTTTGGAAGATTTAAAGATTTCATAGAGAAAAGAGTGCGTTTTAAATGCGAAGCAATATGAATTTTAAAGAGCCACAATTTTCATGGGTCGACATTTTGGGTGGAGGGTACTTTGAAGCAATACAAGCCAGAAACACGGACCTATGGGATGGTAGCGGTAGTGGTAGCGCCTTAGCTCCTAGCTTACCAAGGTCGGCCAAACATATTTTCTATATAGCCAGAAATAGCCCAAAAAGAGAGTGTTCCTACTTCTACTATATATAAAGGAAAAATTCTTAAATAGGGCGTAACAACTGATAGAGTGAGCGGAAATATTGCACGGGGAAATAAACCATACTAATCCGGCTTCAAGCCTTTATTTGTATATGAAAAGCTAAATAAAACAAACAATGCAACAGTCAGATGATGTTTTCTTGCGATATTTAAGCAATGATCGAATTAGAAAACGATATTCGCGTCTTGAGGTCGCTTTCTTCAACTCACTTCAAGCCAAAAATCCAAAACCAATCAAGTAGATGCCAGTAGATGCCAAATCAGCTGCAGATGCACCACCAAGTACTACAGCGATGATCACTGACCCAACAGTATCAAAAGTTGTAGAAAAATGGATAGAAGAATAAAGGACTCTAAGGAAAGCCATAGATCATTTCCTAGACGATCTAGGTCTGAACACCACCCAAACACGGCCCAGGAAATGCTAAAATCTAAAAATAGAACGGCTTTTCAGGTATCACAACAAGTTGATGAGCATCGACCAGAAGTTGTTCTCGAATGTTCTCGGAAATGCCTCGTTGCTTTACGTGTGTGTTCTTCGCAAGCCTCTCCTCTAGTGCGAGGAATGAAGAACAATACCCCTTGACATTTCCTTGGCTTGGCTACGAAAGGCAATCTTACAATGAAGCTTTGGTCTAAGGTGCGCTGATTGGTCTGCTTAAAGTGATTTTCATATCGTTTTTCAACAGCTGATAAGCACGGTTTTAAGGAGTTGACTTCTTCAATTTTCCATAATTTTTCAATTTATTGTGAGATACCAAATTTGTCTGAAAATTGTGTGCCGACATTGCAACTCTTCTTCTTCATCTTCCGGTGAGGTATTAGGTCGAAAAGTACCAAAAACTACCCTCCTATACCGCTTATTTGTGGGTAAGGGTTCAGCGATCTGGCTAGTGGCATGTCGACTAAAATTGACTGTCCGAACAGAGTATCGTTGGCGAACGCACCACTGTCATGGTGATATCGACCTACTAAAGCTTCCTCGTTCCTGTCCGCAGTCCTGCTTTCGGTTTCTTGGTAAGGAGTTCAAGAAAACAAAACTCGGGTGTGATCCGTGGGGCTCCCTAATTCCCCTCCGAACTTTCTTGACTTGCCTTCTGGTGGGTCCAGAAACTTAGGGCAAAACGGCGAGTGTGTGGGTTTGCTTGTTCGCCCGATTCTTATGGGGTTACTGCTTCAGTGGGTTATTAAATCAGTGTTTCCCAAACTTTAGAAATCTACGTTCCCCTACTATAATTTTTGAAACCCTAAGTACCCCTCATCAAAAAATGCATGTACATATTTTAATAATTGAAATACACCAGCTAAGGCGAGGTGTACTGACCGCATTGTAATTAATTTTGTAAAATTCCGGGTTGACTTTATGAGATATTGAATTTTGGTCACCAACTTTTATTATTGTTCTTAGAACTAAGGTACAATTTGTAAAAAGGGGGAAACCCTTTAACGACAAAAGTTTAACCTCACCAGTTTTAAAACAATTCTCTTGACACTAAGAGTGAGTGGTTGTTAGTGAAGGGGTAAATTTAACTTTTTTAGTATTTTTTTCTTAAAATCGGTAAAAATATGGGCAGTGGAAAGCGCTTATCACGTGAAGAGATCGAGCGAAATAAAACTTTGTAAGTAGAAGGGTACTTTAACAGACAAATCGCAGTAGTACCCCAAGAGTCATCAATAAATTGCTTAAGGATATCGAAAACTACGGAAGGAAGCCGATGCCAGGGAGACCAACAGAGAGAGAAAGGAGTAGAATCCTGGGAACAGCCTCAAATTCAGCCATAACGGCAGGAGAGTGAAACTGAAGTCAGAGTAAACGCAACTTTGCCTACTGCGCAGAGGATTTTAAAGCGCTCACCAGTTCTACAAGTCGGCGACCTCAAGAAAAAGCTGCAATTATTAGACACAAGGAAAAACGTCTGAAATTCGGCCTATGGGCAGAACGGCGGCTGTATGGATATCCTTCTTGGTTTCTGCGTTCCTGGCCGCCATCATGCCTTTGGTCTGTTGGCAAGGACTTTGTGAAAGCGGGGCTCGGGTGTGCGGCCATCCTTATCATCTTTGGCTTACCAACTTGCATTGCAACTCATGACTCTGTTTTCTGGTTGTACAGTTTTGCCGATCGCCGATCGTTGTACTGAGAGTAGTAACTGGTAAAAGACCCTTGCTCCAATGAGTAGATCTATGCGACAGGGCTCATGGAAGCTCTATAGTACAGCTTAAGATTAGCTGGTATTTTCCACATCTTCCTTCCTTCACCAAAAGCAATAAAAATGTTGAGGTTTCTTTCTGAGGTAGTATAGTCAAAAAGGTAAAGAGTCAAGGAGGGTTTATACAGGGGCGGCGCTTTCATAGGTGCGAAAAGTGCACTTGCACCGGGCGCAATTTGTCGGGGGAGCAATTTCAGAAATTAAGATTTGAAAAAAATTAAAACTTTGAAAAAAAAAAAATTGAAAATCATTTTCACGGGTGCAAGAAATTAAACAAATTTGCCCAATTTCTGTCCCTGTACTTTCACTTTTCACATCCTTAGCCATAAATATGTCTGGTCCAATGATAAAGCAACAACCAATAGAAAGTTGTGTTTTTAGCATGCCCGCGAATATCGTTCAAATTATTCAAGCTGAAGGTAGAGTTCCAGTAAAATATTATTTTAAGAAAAAATTTATATTTTGTTAAAAATATCTCTCGAATCATATGAGATTAAGTTATCTAATATCTACGTATCAATCAATTCAATGTTCATGCATTACGTAATATTACGTAACATATACTACAACTGTACATGACATAACACGCAATACCAAAATAACTAAAATTGTAGTCTCTATATTTGGTAATGTTTCCTAGAAATCCTGTCACAAATCATAAACCTCACCATATTTTGTAAATTCTATGAATTCGTGCGTAACATATCAAAGCATAGGTGTCAAATTCAGAATCATCACAAAATTAATTATGCTCTTGCAGCATGATTGCACACCTTCAACCGGGCTCAAATTGAACTCAACAATGCCATTCATAAATTCGGCAATTTTCTACAATTGAGCCAATGAATAAATTTACTGATTTAACCACGTCGAATATGGCAGACTTAACTACACCCCAGTCTGGCTGGGGTGTTGGATGGCGAGCAAAATTTCTACCCCGAGCTGTGGCTGGCGTGTTGTAACAAACAAAAAAACATGATCATACCACGGCCGACATTGCCGACAAAAGGGCCCACCCCGGCTCGATATACCCACCCGAACCCCATTAGGGCCCGTTCAATATTTTATGGAATCCTGTAATGCCTCAATGCACAAAATAAATTAAGTATGCGGTCTGGAGCGGTGCCACGGCCATTGTACAACTATGCCAGCACCACTGTGGAACATGCATCAGGACTCTCGGGTGAAATATCAAATTTGCGATTTATTGCGGAAAATGTTGAAGCTCGCTTCAAGCGGCACGCAACATGATTTCGCCGCACGAAGGGCTGCAGTTCTGTCTCCCTCTCTCTATCCTGTAGGACGTAGGACGTCCTCGGATGTAGTTTCGCTATCGAAGCTGATGGAGTGAACGGGTGAATGGCAACTATCTTCAGCCCTACCTGATATTGTTTTGCACGGCAGCTAGGTGGAGAATGCAGACAGCAATTTCGCAAGGACCACATCAAAGCTGCTTTTGTCGAGCTGGGGTGGATCGGTCGATTCATGAAACCTTTATCCAGCTCAAATAGCGCCGATTCAGGGCAGCACAATAGCGCCTTAATTATAGACCGAAAATGCACCTCGACAGAACCACCGGTAGACGGATGCATTGCGACTGAACTAGGGGTGAGGACTGTGCCTCGGTGTGCACAGCGAATCACCCCCAATCATCCAGACAAAGTATTGAAAGGGGCAATATAAGGGCACAACCTTACGATGGTGATTGTTCTGTTCTGTTCGGTTCTATGCTGTTCTGTAAGTGCTTCAATTGCTTATGCCAATTTAGTGGTTGAATGTGTATATATGTGTATGTGTACATCGGTGCCAGGCATCCCGATTGCTCTCCAAGGACGGTAAGGATGCTTCCAATTGTGCTGAAATTGCCATCGTTTTCGTTTAATGCTCCAAGTTTTCTGTATTATAATCGAACATTTGCATGCAGATAGGACTATGAAGGATGTGTAATCACCCTACATCCACTCGAGCATTCTACACGGATATAAGTAGCTGTTCAATAGAGTTTGTAATCGATTTCGGGTAAAGTTTTCTTCCATTTTTACAGTTATTGCGATTTTTTTCCTGATAACACAGGACCCTCAACCTGATTTGCATGTTTTCCTTTTATTTTGCCTTGATTTCTGATCTAAATGTTTTCTCTTCTCTCGCCCCAAACCATTCTTCTTGCGAAAGCAAAGAAATTTCATCCAATTTCGGAGGAAGTAATTTTACACTTGTCCCTTGTGGTAATAATTATTTTTTGTCTTTATATCTACAATTTTTTTTTTACAAGGCAATGTTAAATGTTTCCCACTTAGGAAGGTTCCTTTAATACTTGAGGGCTTATAGGGTGACATCTACAGTTTCTATGTAAACCGAGAGCGTACCATTGTGTTTACCTCTCCACTAGTGCATCTTATATTAGCACAGATTTGTTCAACATGTTCCGCAGTCGTTCAACTTCACTTCTTGTATAAGGGTTCAAATTATTGTCCTATATAATCACCATCACCAAGACGCTTATAATTGTGTCCCCGGCCCAGCTGGTTGTAACTGCCTCGGTATACCTTTGCCCATAGGATATTAGCCAGTTATATTAGAAAAAGCCTATCAATCTTAGAACACTCAAAACGCTTACAGCGCTCGCTTTCCATTACAAATCCTCTATATTTTTTTAACATTGGATATCCGCAGGAAAGATCACTTCTTTTAATGCTCCTATGGAAGCATTTTTGAAGTAATAAAAAAATATTTTTAACAAAGAATTCATGACCTTCATATATTCATATATATATATATACACGAGTTAACCTTCTAGCTCAGAAGGTGCACTTCTCAGCAGGGCTGAGAAACAATTTACCACTGCCGTCGTGGCTCAGCTGAGACATGCAAACATAAAATATTAAAAACATAAAAGATCAAAAACATCAAACAGAGAAGCATGCAAAACTAAAAAGGGGAGTGAGGCACGCACAGAGTCACGCCACATTGAGAAGGGTCCTTTTAAGGACAACTTCACTAGTTAGCAAGCTAAACACACTCCTATTGTTGTTAGTATTTATAAGCATGCATAATTGGTGTTAGAGGAATTAATGTGCGAGAGAGGTTCACCTCTCAGGTTGTAGTTATTCACTCTAAATGTCGCGCGGCTTCTTAAGAAACCAGAGTCCACCTTGTCATTCATCAGTCGATGAACGAATATAACGTCAGCGACCTCACGGCGCTTATGGAGAGAGCTTAAGTTGAGCAATTTAAGTCTGTTCTCATAAGGCGGAAGAGCAAGTGGGTCATCCCACGGGAGGTGGCTGAGTGCAAACCGGACGAACTTCCTTTGAACCGATTCGATTCTACTAACATGGGAGGAGTAGTAAGGAGACCATATCTGGGAAGCGTAGTCAAGCAAAGGCCTAACCAAAGATACGTACAGGTGTTTAGTGACGGGGGGGTTGTTGAACTCTTTGGACCATCTTTTTATGAATACCAGGACTGAATTGCCCTTGGAGGAGATATAATTGATGTGGGTGGAGAAATCCAACTTACTTTCTAACCTAACCCCAAGATCGATTACAGATTCAGTTCGGGAGACCTTGTTGTCAAGGAAAGTATAGTCATAAGTTATAACACCACGTTTCCTACAAAAAGTCATGATCTCGCATTTACTAATATTAAGCACAAGGTTGTTGTTGGAACACCAAGAATAGAAGGTGTTTAGATCTGTTGCAGAAGTTTGCAATCCTCTATACTCCTTATGTGGCGATACAGTTTGATGTCATCAGCGTAAATAAGGATTTTACAGTGCCTTAGCTGGGTAACAATATCGTCAATTGATAAAATAAAAAGGAGAGGGCCAAGATGACTACCTTGCGGGACTCCAGAGGACGCTTCGATGTTCTTAGATTTAACTCCGCGGAATAGAACCTGGTAGGTTCTATCGGCTAAGTGCGACTGGAACCATACCACAAGGGCATGCGAAAAGCCTAATCTTTAGTTTAAGAACTATAATAGAGTGGGAGAGCTTGTCGAAAGCCTTACTAAAGTCTGTGTAGACACAGTCAGTTTGGCAGCCAGTGACAAAGCCTCTAACTGTGTGTGAAGAGAACTCCAGTAAATTAGTAGTAGTGGAACGGGCTGCAAGAAAACCATGTTGGTTTGTTGAGATAAGCCTCTTGCAGATAGGGGCGATAGCAGAATAAATAATAGATTCGAAGAGTTTTGGTATAGACGATAACTTCGCAATTGGCCTATAATTAGATATTTCGTTTTTACAGCCTTTTTTATGGACAGGTATTATAAAAGAGTTCTTCCATAAGGTTGGGAAGCGTCCTTTATTTAGGGATTTTTGAAATAAACATAGAAGATGAGACAGTAGGGCCCCTGCACAGGATTTCAGAACAGCAGGAGGAACTCCATCAGGGCCGAACGAGAAGCGGAAGTTCATTTATATGTTTCGATATATCTTCCCTGGTTATAGACAGGGATAAGCTTTGAGCCGTTTGAATTGCATTGATATGTCGAAAATTGTCTTCATCTGGTTGGAAGACGGGGGACGAGAAAGATTTAAGGAAGAATGATGGATAAGTGAATAAGCTTCGACGTCCAAAAGCCTTTATTTTTGTTCGCCTTTTGCAATTGCCACAAGTGTCGGTTTACAAAGCGCTTCCCCAACTAAGTACTAGTCACGTCCAATGCTGCTTGACCTCCGCAGTCGATCGAAAACCGATTTATTGAACATGATAATGGCAACCTTTACCGTCACCAAGATAATTGCCTGTTCTGCTCCAATTTTGTTCCCATAGGAGCATAGTAGAAGCGTTCCGAATTTTTCTCGCTGGTTGGTTAAAGACTTAGGGCATTTTACGGACACCAATAATCTTCACTAAACTGTAGACACCAAAGAGAGCAAACCTTATTGATCTCTTTCTTACCTCTTCTTTTCTTTTCTTTTTTACGCTCCTTTAATCCCTCATGGGATATAGGGCGGAAACAGTTGCCCTCCAGCGGACTCTGTTTTGCGCGACAGCTCTCAGCTCCGACCAGGATCTCCCAGTTGTTGCGGCTTCTGTTAGTAGGGTTCTCCTTCACGTTGTTCTAGGTTTTCCTACTCGACGGGATCCTTGCGGATTCCAGTCAAGGGCCTGTTTGGCTAGGTTTTCGTTATCGCGTCGCAAGGTGTGGCCTACCCAATTCCATTTCCTTCGCCTGATTTGGTCGTCTATCCTTTCTTGGCCGGCACGGCGCCATAGCTCTTCATTTGAAATTCTATCTTGCCAGCGGATTTTTAGGATACGACGCAGGCATCTGTTGATGAAGACTTGTAGGCGCCCTGTGATGAATTGGGTGACTTTCCATGTTTCGCAACCGTACAAAAGAACTGCCTTAACGTTGGAGTTGAACAGCCGCAATTTGGGGTTAGTTGAGATTTCAGTTGATCTCCATATGCGGGACAGGCATGCATATGCGCCTCGTGCTTTATTTATTCTGGAACTGACGTCTTCTTCTGCCCCACCATTTTCGGTAATAATGCTACCGGTAGCAGAATTTATCTACCAGTTCCACGTCGCTCTACCACTTCTGCCTAAGACGGTATCAGCAATGCCAATGACAATATTTTTAAGGCGGGTCCAGTTCTCGTCGACGCCTGGCATCTCATCCCCAGGACTTAGGGTGAGTTCCAATGCATGACCGTAGCTGTTTCTGGCCATTTCATTGCGTAGTGCAGCTGTGTTGATTCGAGTCTGATCAGCGGATACAAAGCTTTGAAATGCGCTCTCGGAGCACCATACCAACAAGATAGTGATCCGAGTCGTGCCAACTTCGACTCGGTATGTTCGTACCGTCATCAGATCCGAAAGGTGGCGGCGGTCTATCAACACATGGTATATTTGGTTGCGAGTGGCTCCATCAGGAGATACCCAGGTGGCTTTATGGATATCCTTAAGCGCAAATCTAGTACTTGCAACGACCAAGTTCTTACTTGCTGCCATCTCTATAACTCATTATCGTCATTAGTGTTTTCATGCAAGCTGTGGGTGCCGACATATTGCCTGTATACGGACTCCCGGCCTACTTTTTTCGGTCAGATCTCCCAGTATGTTTTTTACATCACATCTGATCTGTTTAACTAATTGGAAGAATTCTTCTTTATCATCATTCGGGGACTCTTCTGTAGGTGCGTGAACATTTATGAGGCTGATGTTATTTTTACTTCGCACACGAAGGGTGATAGCCTTTCGTTTATTGCTTTAAAACCGATAATGTTAGGCTTCAATCTTTTGCTGACCATAAAACCTACTCCGAGCACATGGTGTTTTGTATGACAGCTGTAATATACGTCATACTCAGGTTATTGCAAAGCAAAAACACCGTTCCCTGTCCATCTTATCTCCTGGATGGCGGTAATGTCAGCTTTATAGCGAGTTATGTAAAGAGTTCGAACTTTCCATGTCCAATCCTTTTGCCTTTTTCGTTGCCGTGGTCGTCGTCGTTGATTCCAGTATCCGAGGCATGCTCCTCGTTCCGTAATAATATTTTTTCCGGGTGAGGTTATTAGCCTCACGCCAAGCTTACTTGGAAGGGACTAATGAGCCTATCTTCTCATAGAATAGTTACCAGTGGCCACCGCTAGGAGGTTATGATAGTTCTTCTATCAGTCCGAAATAGTTGCGGAGTGTGCATATTATGCTACATGTTATTCGCCCTATTCCGCTGATGACGGGTCACCAGTCTATTTTAACCGTCTTCAAAATATATATTGCTTAGTGACAACTTCCAAGCCTTACCAGTTTCGTCGCACCTTCAATCTGTTTCTAGGGTTGTGAACAATGCACAACACCACATTCGAATCAAGTGTGCATTATCAATTAACTTTAAGGCGAAACGTCTTACTGACTAAACCGTTTGTGTTTATTTATGGGCCTTTCATAAAGTCGATATTTATCGACTGATCTACCTGCTTAAGCGCATGTAACGGATGTGATTGTGTGTACGTATAGATTTTTTTAATTTAACTTATCTCGCAACAAAACATTTGCCCCCCGAAAACAAAGCCTGACAATGCCAACATGACTGCCATCAAATCAAAAACAAAAACATTCGTTTTATTCAATTTGAAACATGGCCGTCACAGCAACAGAATCCCCCGGCTTCGTGCCATCAATCATTTGAACAAACATCGATTGCCTGCGAGGGATCAACTCCAGGAAAATAAATATTCACAACAAAAATAAAAAAAAACCGGAACGCCTACGCCAATGACAAGAGCGCTTCGGCATGGCTCCATATAGGGTGTATAGCCCATAGGCTTTGTCTTAGCCTCGTATGCCCTTTACCTTAGGAGAGGATGGGTACTTCACACAGAATCACCGCCAAAGCCCTGCACAATAATTGACAAACTCAATTCGACGCCAGAAATACACTTTCGAAAGGTGATTCTCGATTCGCATAAGAGATCGTGGCTTACGCCCACACCTGACTTTTGAGGCATTATCCAACCGTGTAAGAGGCACGCACCTATTCCGGACGGCATTACGGCGCTAGGTAACGGCGCGGATAAATTGCGGATCTAGGATAAATTAATACCGCCAGCGCTGGGCTCATTAGGATAAAATAGTCGTAGTTAAATGGTACTTAGCGTCACCTTGCGTAGCTGGAGCATACGTAAATCGCTCTTGAAGCGCGCGCTTAATCGCGAGCGCTGGCGGGTGATTTATTGCTAATTAGCACCAGATATCGCCGCGCTCCACGAGCGCCAAGCAGCCCGGGCGCGTTTTATCAGCGGCACACTATCACCGTGCTGCCAGGGGGCCCCCGAAGGAATCGGTGTCACCTTGAAAATCATTTAATCTCCGCCTCTGGATTATTTACACTTCGATTGCTTAAATGGTAATTAGGGAGCCCCATGACATACCAATGCGATCACTTGTGTCGTTAGCGTGGAGCCCGAGGAGCCTCCGCCGGGGCTGATAGGGATGTCGGATGTGCGCTGATGAGGACTCATGAATAATTAGTTGCTAAGTTATGCATATGTTATAATCCCTGAAATGGGGCTTAATTATGCGTGAGGGAAATAGTTTTGCGCTCTAAATGGTGGCGGAGATAACGAATTCTTATGGGACGGAAAAGATAAGAATTATCCGAGCCTTTAAGGGCTGGCGGTGGCTTCCCTTTTCGGCAAGGGTTTCGCTCGGATGGCGAGATGAATTAAAATAAATGTCGTCTAGAATCAACAAAGTTAGAAGCTTAAACCCCGGCGTTCGTGATATTATTTTTAACTATGAACAAATATTATTAGAAAAGTTTGTACATCATGTCGAATGCTTTCCGTACATGGCTGCTCCTATTTTGTTGATAGAGGATTTGGATGGTGCTAGAGTGCTAATATCCACTTGTCTTCGATTTGTTAGCTCTCAGATTAGTCGTCATGGTGCCACTGTCTGATATTTTAATATAATTTTTTACTATTTCTTGAGATAAATCTAGGAAGCCTTCTTTGTAAAATCGCTTTCTAGGAATCGAATCATAATTAAGCGTCGTCGTATGTGATTAGGTTTTGTAATCCAGTTTAATTACATTGTGGGAGTACTGCAGATAGTGATAGTCATAAGATTTCTAAGTCTAGAAGAAGGATAGATCAAAGTGTCCCAGACAAATTCTCCAATTTTTGACAGTTGGGAGGGGGTCTGGTGTTGTTGTGATCAAATACAACGCTTTTCTTATTATACAATTCAGGCCAATATCAATTCATTTTCAGTTTCAATTCAAATCCCAACGATTTCAGTAGTTGAGATTGTGAGAACGACTAAAGTTGCAAGGTCAGAAGCAAGCACCTTGTTCAACCACGTAGCTATTAAGGAGGAGATATAGATCTATCAAATCACGCAAGCCCCCTAGAGCTATCTAAGCACTCCTTTTCTCTGCAAAATATTCAAGGCTTCTTTCGCACATCTCATCTGGCTGGTGGAATGTCAACATCACATTTATACCCAAGTGAAGACGTTCGGACTAAATTTTGGCTAAATCTTTCTGACCGATAGGCCTCTCGCTTTTTCCTTGAAGAGAATTAAGAAAATGAAGGAGCCTTCGAAAACACATCTTTGGACACTATAGGCTCTTAGAAGCCTGCGACTGGATCTACTCTGTGCTGAGAACTCGAAAACTTAGAGGGGTTTGTGGAGGGCCCTGCCGTAACAGGATCCATTGGAGGAGTTTTATCTCCACTTTTCTGGTTCTCAGAAGACGATGTTGTCAACGTGTTAGCAGGTGAAATTGAAGATACCATACCAAGCCGCCTGCACGAAGCACTATGGTTTTGATCTCCAGCTGGTGCACCAGCGTAGGTTCAGAAGAAAGACAACAGAAGACGAACACTGGCAAGACTTGCAAAAGCCACCTTCGCAGGCAGAACTGTAGGCATTTCACATCAATCCTAACACTTAGCAGTAACTCTATGATGCTAAGGCAGTACTGCTTAAAACAGAACGAGCAATAGTTGGCTTTTGCAAAGATCCCGGAAAAGCTGCTATTGCTCAGCCCTGTCCTAAAATCTACAACGATTTGGTTTATATGCATATTTCTACCCCAGCAATTTCAGTTTCACTATGAAGAGTTACCTTATCATACTAATCCATAGAGAAGTCACCCAGAACAAAAATGTGTACATGGGTCTTGTCTTCTTCTTCCCTCATCGCTGGCTCCTATTGCTCTCATAGTACTGAAATTTACTTCAGAGTGCTAAATTGGCAGTAGATGTAGATGGATTGAGTATTTTTTTTATTATTATATGCATTCGAAGAAAAAATCAAAGTTAGTCTGTTGAAAAAATGTACTTTATATGTTTTAATTTAGGAATATTGTCGAGGATATATTGTTAGACTTTACGTTGTCCTAGGTGACTTCTCCATGTGTTATATGATTGGTTGTTACGGGCTGCCGACATAGTAGTCCAATCAATCTACGGAATCACCATGTTAATTTCCAGACAATTGAAGGCAGGAAAAAAAAATATGGGCGTGTAGAACACTTAATTTGAAGAATGATAGCGTTTTTTTTACGGAACTGCATTGGCGAACTTAACCTAAAAAATTCGCAAAAGTCAAAAAAACGGGTTTTCGCCAATAAAACAAAAAGTTGAGCTCGGATCCGAAAAAGTTAAATTAGAAAGTTATAGGTATTAAAATTATCTTTCAATTGATGTGGTACAAAATATTGGTTAGTGTCTTATACATGGAGAAAAATGCTAAAAACCGCTAAAAATCGCTTCTTTTTCATTTATTTTTTTCTTTTTATTGATGCGACCTAGAAACTTTTTATTTGGTAAAAATGTTGCTTTTGGCAATCTGAAAACTCATTATTTTTTTTGGCTCGAAATTTTGCAAAATATGGGTGAAATTTCGATTTATGTAAAAAAAAGCGTTTTCGTAAAATCCTTCGTCTACAGCTCCTCGACCTCGTACGACATTTTTTCGAAGCTCTTTTTCTTCGTTAAGAGTTGGACTATCATGCACTATAAGTTAAAATTGGAGTTTTTCAATTTTATGTACAAAAAACTCCACCGCAAAAAAGACAAGTTTTTTTGCCGCAAAAAAGACAAGTTTTCTATTTCATTATTTTTCGACTCTAACTACTATTTAATAAAAGTTTATATTCTTTTTAGAGAATAAATAGGTAATTTGGTCATACATTATATAAATGTATATTGAATCTAATATCTCACACTTTTATAGGAATAATTTGTTTTTGGTTGATCTATATGAAAAGTTGTTGAAGAGTTGCATGTTGTATTTTGAGGTGTTGGGTTTATTTAAATGGTTTAACGTTCGTGGTTTTTAGAGAATAAATAGGTAATTTGGTCATAAATTATATAAATGATAATAAAAGTTGGTTTTTTGGCATGGCTTTTTCCAACTATAAAATATTTCTTTCATCTTCCAATTTACTTTTATTGTTCTCGAAAAAATTTTTTATTGCAGACTTCTAGATTTAAATTAAAAAAAGCTATAGAAAATGGCCCTCGAATTTCGAGTGCTGGATGCGGCTATTTGCATTAATTTTAAATATTTTAACGTTCATTGTTTTAACAGAAAACACAGGCAATTTTGGTCATAGTTCAAATAAATGTATTTTGAATCTAATGACTCCAACTTTTATAGGAATAGTTGGTTTTTCATTCATTGATAAACGTTGAATTTAGAAGCTTTGAATTGATTTTAAACGTTAGCTGCAGCGGGGCGCACCGGGTCCTAGCTATCCAAAATACAGAAAATAAGCAGTTCATTGCGACACTGCATCTGTGTATGAAAATTAATATCTCGAAAAATGATATTACAATGGATGGTTTTTATTGTCGCGATCAACATGTCAGATCCCTAATAGTTTCACATTTTGTTATTTGGAATTAAAAATACCAAAAAATTGCCTTTTTCAAACTCCCTTACGGTATATTAAAATGTTTCACCTGATTACTACTATTGGCTTATGGGTGCAGCATAGGTGCCCCGGGTCCCAGCTAGTTTATATAATAAAAATTGATTCGAACAGCCAGAAATTACTACAGCGCGAAAAGTTAGAAGTGGCCGCTCACCAAGTAAACATTCTACGTAAAAGATGAAATTGCACATGATCCGAGCTGTTAAGACGTCAATAACAACTTGTATGTATGTAGTACAGTAAATATTGAACAACAATATGTCTCAAATTCACAGGTATTTAACAAAGGAAAAAGGCTCCGTTATTTAAAAAAATGTCTTCGCTGTTGACGGTCGTACGGTTAATTTATTTTATTTTAAAATTAGTAAAAAGAATATAAACTTTTATTAAATAGTAGTTTAGAGTCGAAAAATAATGAAATAAAAAACTTGCAGTACAAAAACTTGTCTTTTTTGCGGCAAAAAAACTTGTCTTTTTTGCGGTGGAGTTTTTTGTACATAAAATTGAAAAACTCCAATTTTAACTTATAGTGCATGATAGTCCAACTCTTAACGAAGAAAAAGAGCTTCGAAAAAATGTCGTACGAGGTCGAGGAGCTGTAGACGAAGGATTTTACGAAAACGCTTTTTTTACATAAATCGAAATTTCACCCATATTTTGCAAAATTTCGAGCCAAAAAAAATAATGAGTTTTCAGATTGCCAAAAGCAACATTTTTACCAAATAAAAAGTTTCTAGGTCGCATCAATAAAAAGAAAAAAATAAATGAAAAAGAAGCTATTTTTAGCGGTTTTTAGCATTTTTCTCTATGTATAAGACACTAACCAATATTTTGTACCACATCAATTGAAAGATAATTTTAATACCTATAACTTTCTAATTTAACTTTTTCGGATCCGAGCTCAACTTTTTGTTTTATTGGCGAAAAACCGGTTTTTTTACTTTTGCGAATTTTTTAGGTTAAGTTCGCCAATGCAGTTCCGTAAAAAAAAACGCTATCATTCTTCAAATTAAGTGTTCTACACGCCCATATTTTTTTTCCTGCCTTCAATTGTCTGGAGAATTTCCGTAGATTGATTGGACTATAGTAATCGTCTAGTAGTTCTAGTGGCATAGATTCCAGGCGAAACTTATTTTAATTAATTAGGTAAATTCTGTGAAAATATAAAAAGTTGCGTTCCAAATATCCAAGAATATATCTCACCATAGGGTATAGCTAAGGAAGTATAAGTCCGGAATCGTTCAATTTACCTGTAAGAGAAAAGAAATAACGATAAATATAAATAAATAAAATTAAAAAAAAATCTTTCACAAAATTATAACTTAAATTTTCATTCATAGTTTCTTCAAAGTCATTCAGTGAAAAGTTAAAAGTAAAGAGTGTGAATCAATAATTATTAAACCAAGCGATTCCTTCTGTTTTTCGCTATCATCTTCGTTTCACTAAACAATTTATTGATGTCTTTTTGTTTTCATACAATTCTTCTGCGTAATAATTTTTACCATTTCTGTTGTTTCTCAAAGTATTAAATATCGCTTGCTTATCTCAAGACACATATCTAGGGTCATAGCGATGAATCAAATCGATTGACTACCGTGAAATTAAGCGAAGCGTATTTATTTGATCAATATAATCCAACTGCAATCCAGATTGCTGATCCTTTAACAAAGACTCTGTAGATCTTCTTAGGCTTGGCAACAGGTTTAGTAGAATATAAAACTAAATTGGAATATAGGAAGCGCCGGCAGCAACTGACGAAAGATCACAGGAATTCCTTTTTTGATCATGAACATTTCAGCCCATGATAAAAGCGCGGTGATTACTTTTAGTGTTATCACGGTGGGAGTGGATTGATGGTATTTGAATTTCCTTAAATGAAAAATTAGAGCTATTTCGAAGAATACAACCAGGCTATCATCTAAAGTGGCAAATGAGCGTCATACCGAAAAAGTATTTCATCTTAGATTCCCCATCAACACCACATCAAAAAAAATCAGCGATACTGAAGGAAGGTATGCCTAATCACTTTCTCATAAGAGCCCTAAGAAGCAAACTTTGTTTCAAATGACATGGAACAATCTCAAAATCAGCCTTATGTATTTGGTGTTTGCCTTATGTAACCGTAAAGGGTGTCATTTAGTATATTCAATAGACCGGTTTTCTTTCGTTTACGAAGGTCAAGCAGCATTGAACTTCAATAGTACTGAGTTGGGGTACCGCTGGGTAAAACGATACTTACGTCCGCCGCAGTTATTATTCACATACTCAAATTTTTCGGTTTTTTTCCATTTTTAAATGAAGCAGCAATGACTTTTCCTCACGGGGGCATTCCTAATGGAGCAAGGTCATACATGCCCCATCTGCATCCTCTCAAAAGGCTAGTCGGGAGTTTTTTTTTGTGACAGACTAGGGGCTTAGGGAAAGTACCTTTGTACTGTCGACAATCTATTTTTTCGTATACAATGTCGAACAGCAGCTCTAGCCGGAAGATAGAGAGAAGAGAAGGAAGGAACTATTAGATATATGAAGGAAGTTATTAGATATATGAAGAAAATAAATTTTGGTCTCCTTCGGTGGGCAGGACATCTAGCTAGTACAAATAAAGAGCAAATTGTTTAGAAGTTCTTTGCGGTAGAGTTTGTGGGATGCGACAATATCCTGGATCAAGGCGACCTGAGCATAGGGATACAAAATTAGACGGTATAGTCTCGCAATTTGAATCGGTGAAGGGATAAGTTACGAAAGCGCAGGACCGGATTCTTACTCTTTGGTTATTTCCAAGTATTATAGCTTCAGCATAAGCGCTGCCATAGTAATTTTTTACGAGCCCCCTTTTTTCTCTCTGCCTATAATAATTTAAGTAAGTGTGCGATGAATTGTCTCACTACTTCCTATCTAGGCATAACTGGGAGCTGTTATTAACCTCTTTTAAAGCCTCCAACCAACAGAGTAGCAGGCCTTGTGCTTGTCATCGTTGAATAGTAGCATGCAATGTGCGTGGCCCTCTTGGAATCCTTCAGGCACATCGACGTTGTGTTCTTCAAGAATTTTTATTCTTTTCGTTTGTTGTCTTCAACTGTTACTGTCAAAAAACGTCTGATGGGTCTGCGCTGCATGTTCAGGATCTCTTTTTACTGTGGCCTGCAGTAACTTAATTGCCATCTTAATCTGCCTACGCGTGTTGGATCGGTGAGATGGCTCATTTATCGATGAGGGTTTTTACCATGTCTCTAGCAATGAAGAGATAGTATGATTTTGAACCCCGGCATTGTGAAAGTAACAGGCTGTTAAACTTTTTGTTCTCATCAATACCTGTAGGTCTTTCTCATGGATACCTGTGATTTTTCGGTGCTATAAGAAACTACGCAATATGAGAAACTCCCATCTAGCCAAGAAAGGGGTTTTTTATTATAATAGATTTCAATAAAGTAACAAAATGTGAAGGAGCAACTGAAGACAAAGAAAATAAATTCTTCCCATTAACTAATTTGAAAACATAAAATTTTAATGAAACGTTACGCAATTTGAAACACAACTTTTTTGCTGTTTCCAATGCCGCATGTAAATTCGAAATAAAATATGGATTAAAATTTTCTTGGAATTTTTCCACGCATTTTCCCATAACCTTGAGATTATATTACCATCAACCGTAAAATTCCTTAAACCCAAACCAATACAATTTAACCCAAGATCTTGTCTTTAAAACACACTCAACTGTTAAGCTTAAGCCATTGAAATATACATTTTCGTTAACCGTCTTGAAATTGAGAATAAGGCTCTCTCCACACACACACACAGCATATAAACCCCATTCAAGATTCACTAAATCTCTTGTATAATTGTATTAAATTATTAACGAATCACCAGCCGAAAGGATCGCTGCATGTGTTCGCTCCTTAATTATTCGTGCGCTAAGTGAATCCTTGCCTTGTCATGGCTTGAAAAATCCTTGGCCTGAATTTGTGTGCCATTAATTCGTACGGCAATTAATTTTTTAAAAGGTGGTAATTACACTGCAATCAGGATCTCTGCTTCGTCGTCGCCTTGCTGTTATTGAAGCAAACATCCCCATTTGCCAGCTGCTATCATTCCCAGAGATAAAGCATGCATATAACCTTCAAGTCAATCTGGTGTGTAGCATGGCATGGCAAATACTGTCGCGGCCGTGATGTGATTCACAAAAGGCGGTCAAAATTGTATGAAAATTCACAAATGTCATCATGACGTTGGTGACGAAACAAGTGCTAAAAGGCAGAAAATGACTGGAAGGTAATACCTTTCGTGATTGTGCTGCGGCTGTCTTTCAGGTAGGGGACAATAAAACAGGGAGGAAGGAGCCCTGCCACCATGGCAGCGTGTCATTTGAATAAAATACACTACCGTTGGCGAAATTAACTTTTCTCCCTGGGGTTTCCTTCATCATAGTTCATCACTTTTAAATTTTATTACAATGAGTGCTTTGAAAGCGGCTTCCACAGAGCAGAGCGGGATGGAGGAGTGTATGGGTCCATATTCCGGGAAGACGGTGCCTTAGGGCGGTCCTGGCAAACATTATGGTACCACTTGAGTCACGTTGCTTCTATGGCTTCTACTTCCTTACAACTGTTATGAGGCAAAATAGGTAGGAGCATGGCCTATCAAGTAGCAGATCTAGCTTTGTGCCGCCATAGCAATGAGACAAGCCCGTGAATAACCCTATCTGCGGAGGGGTGGGTCGTTGGGGGTATAGCCATTCAAGAGCCCATCTATTTTCGGCGACGCTATTAAATTGAAATGTGCAGAAAGACAAGTGATTGAGGTGAGACATTGAGTTCGCTCGTTCGTCAGAGAGTTTAAATTTCCGAAGCTGCTTAATCAGAGTAATGGAGAGACAAGCGATAGAGTCCTTGTTGAGAGAGCTGGGCCTGAAAGGTACTCTCGGAATACAAATTCCATGAAAAGCGGGTAGGTAGGGGATGCTAATAACTCCAATCTTAATTACCTGGTATTTTCCCATGAAAACATGGAAAAGCCTGTCCCCTTGCCAGCCCTCGAAGGGAAATCGATCGTTTTTCATTTCTGCTCCGCTAACCAAGCAGAGATTAATTCCTCGAAAGGAGAAAATCCGAAAAACCTTTATCTCATCGAGAGAGTTTTATGGAAAAGTTTTGCGATTTATCTGCTTCGCAGGGCAATTTTTCATAACAGGAACTTGGTGGGTAATCCTAATCCACGTAAATTATGCTTAAAAAGTCTTCCGCTCGCTCAACAGTTCCGCCCCCACCCCGTCTACCCCGTGCCAAAACCCTCAACGACTATGACACAACAATTACCAGGCGGACGGCATTTTAGCACCATCCCTCGAGTTCATGATAAAAATAAGCTCTTGCTACGGCGGGGCGGATCGGATAACACTCGAAAGACAAAAGGTCAAAAGGATGCGCGGGGTTGGGGGTACATAAATGGAAAAGAGGGCAAAGTACCCCCAAAAGTTATCCGACCAACCGCAAAATTGGAAGATTTCAGAGCACACTTTCCTCGTTTTTATTTTTACTTTCAATCCCGAGGAGGCGATAAAAAACGTCCGAAATGAGATAGCCTCGGGCATCCTGGCCAGTGCTCCGACATAGCATATACCTTCCCAGGCAGGACATCTCCATGGCTTACATTATGCTTACTGGATACCATACACAGGACCTAACGGCGTCTTCATGTATTGTTTATGCTTAACGCTCGATAGGATTCAGAATTCGGCAGCACAACCTTAGCCTCCGAACAGCATCTGGTCAGAAAGGCCGTCAGGCCGTCGTGAAATTCTAATACCCTATGTCAACGCAGGGGTGCGAACTGCGGTGGTGGGGGATGATTGCAGGGGCTTATCACTACCCAAAATGGAGTAAAAAGTAGCCGAGGCCATAAAGAATCTCGAATTTGAGCGCTGTCATCGCTAAATGGGATTAAAGTTGACAGCGAGACAATACAGCACTGAAATGCAGGACTTAACGAGACACCTTCCCCGGGAAGCTTAGCCGCACGGCACGCTGTGGAAATTTAAATTAGGTTAGAGCTCTTGCGGCCACCAACTTTGTGGAAACTTTTTTTTTCTACTAATTTTTTTTTTAGGTCAGTGTAGAATTTACGGAAAGTTTAAAACAACACAAAACTTCATAAAGGGTGTTGACTGGTGAATTTTAAAAGAGTTTCGACAAGGGAATGCTTAAGTGGATTCGAGCGGATGTGGACGAGGAATACTTGATGTTGATTAAGAGAAAGTAAATGGGGTAGTTTCTATTTTCAAACGGGCTTTGTTATGTGGAGGATGGGGTAGTTGGTATGAGCTATCTCTATATGGAAGAAGATATACACTATACTATGTGTGATCAAAGAAAAATGAAATTGAATAGCGGACCAAACTTTTATATTTAACTTGGAGAACTTTGTATTTTGTGGGTAACTCAGCGGTTGAAAGAGTACTTTGGCTCGTCTAAAAAGGAATTTTCTGTTGATATCCAAATTCCGACTTAAAATGCATAAAGCTGAAAAGTATACAAGGTGGAGCCAAGGGTGGAAAGGACGTGTGATTTTGACAACATGAACAAGATATGCTTGTCGAACACGAATTGTGTGACGCAAAACTTTCACCAAATAGAATGTTTCTATGGATGATTTTTTTTAAAGTATAACTTTGTTATTAAAGAAAATTTATATGAAATAAAAAAGCTCTTATAAAAGACGGCTAGATAGCTGGCCCAACCCAATACCATTTGCATTGAAGAGATATAAGAAAAAAAACGAGAAGCGGATGTGGCAAGAGATCACGCCTTGACATTTTTTATGGAGCAGGAGGCTAAGCAAGAAGTTTCACTGAAACAAAAGGCAGTGACACAGCAAGAAGTCGAAGAGAAGTCACCGTCCGTTTTGAGCCGTTTGAATTAATAGAATGATCCATAGTAGGTAGTATAGCAACGGCGTTCCGAGCACAGTGAAGTCAGAGGTTGTGCGCTCGGATATGAGCTTTATCCACGACAAGAATCTATGTGCTTGAGGTTCTGTGCTGGCGTTAATCCCACCTGTGTGAAATTATTTAAGCTCCCCACTGATGGGTTAGTGGCCTCGATTCCCAGATCCGACGGCGGGGAAGTGAGTTGCGGATTTGACACTTTGCGATTCTCAAATCCGCAACCCCGAATTTCTTTTTGACATTTTCCGCGCTGTAAAAGTGTGATCCGCAACAAATTTTCTGCGGATTTGAACAACAAATGCGCCTAAGATAATCCGACATCGTATATTTCATTATCGCGTGAGTCTTCACTCCGAATTTTCGATTTAAACCAATCCGGGACTGCGGATTTGAGAATCGCAAAGTGTCAAATCCGCACTCACTTCCCTCCCGTCGGATCTGGGAATCGAGGCCAGTGTGTCTGGGTTTAGCTGTCATGCTGGGGACCCTTGGGTAAGAATCAGCAGTCTTGGCTGTACTTTGGATGAGCTTTCACGTTGGAGGTTGAATCTGCAAACCAATTTCGCAGTAGTGGGTCCTGCATGCGATTTTTTGGGGGAATATATTTTCGCGCTGGGTTCTTGGGTGGCATCTGGAACTGAAATAGTTAGTAAAAACAGACATCAAAGAACCCAACAGATTGGTCCATTCCGCCAAGATATCGTAACCATTCAAAATTTGGAAAAAGGAGAAACATTTAGGGTAGCGATTAAGATACCAATCCTTAGTAAAATCTGTCTAGAAGTATAGCTACACCAACCATGGCCAAAGAGATATAAATTTTCGGGACCGATCCCCGTGGTAGGATTTTGGCGAGAAGCTCAAAACCTCTGCTTGTAAAAGAATTCTTGTAATGAAATCAAGACATGGCTTCAAGTTTTTTATTGTTTTTAGCTTTTTTTAAAAAAAAAGCTTATACAGAGGCTCTGTCCGTCTGTCTGTCTGTCTATCTGTGACCTTCTTTCATCTCTGAAAGTACTGTCGCTACAGACTTTGGCCACATCTCAAATTGTAGCTCTTGATCAAGAGACCTAAAACTGAGAAAATGGTCTGGAAATTCTAACCGGAAGTATATTTAACAACAAAAAAGAGATTTCTAATAAAGTACATATATCGGTCGCCTAGAGCTAAGACGCTGGAATGCTAAGCCGGGGAACCAAGTTCAAGCCTCGGCCGGCCGTGGTGAAATAATTTTTTTTTTACTTCGGTGGAACATTTTTTGAATCTATCACTAAATTATATTATTTAATAATGATACTCAGGAGAACATAAACATTTACTTATGTAATTAAAAGTGAAAAAATATCATTTTCTTGATTTTTTATGGTCATCTAGTCTGAAGTGTTATTCAACAGAAAGAATACCATGAAAAAGCGTAATTAGTGGCTAGTCTCTAGGCACAACATCCTACTAGTTATGGGTCATTCTGAAGACGACAGGCTGAAGTAATTAGCAATATCGGGAAGTCCGCTTTAACTTGATTCTATTTCGATTCTATTCTTTTCAGCATGCAAAATGTCATTTTGACATAAAACAGCTAATTTCGAAAATTGGAAGGGGTGAACACATGAGCAGACATATCACAGCTGAATTCCCGATGAGTTATTAATTCGGATAGATTTTTTCTCCAATGGGTAGTAGTAAGCTTGATTTGGAAGATAAAGGAAGGTTAGGGGTCCGCAGGGTGCTTGAGTAGATGTTGAACAGTACCGGGCTAACTGATGCAATGTAATGCCTGCTTGGACCCTCACTTCAGCGATCGATATAGGATACGGAACTCGCGTGATCAAGCTGAAAGTCATTAACAGTGCTGGCTGTCTGTTCTTCTTAAGCTGCTTTACCACAGGGATCTGGTCCTGGCTGTTATCTCCATCGGTCACGATGTGCCGATATTACCTAGTTTGGCATCCCCAAGGTCTGAGCATACTGGTCTACGATAACCTTCCAGTGTTTTAAGGATACGGAATCGGTGAAGAGTGCTCGATTATGTAAATACTCATGAGTAGAATCGAAAGGAAATTACACAATGAGTACTTGAGAATTGATGATTACTTTTTTGACATCTCTGCGAACGGCCTTAATGTAACGTCATCTAAAATTGCGCTCGGCAGAGGCATCCATATCTCTGTTACAGATATACGGCGATACGATCGGTAAGGTACGAATACGAGTGGTACGGCGAGTAGGTATTCCTGCTTGATCTATTTTGCTCTCTCGAACCCTTCGGGTAGCTCTGGTGTACCGATATGATAAAATCTGAAACTTTTGTATGGGAGGTACTTTTCAAATTACTGCTAAAGATCTCCGATCCATTTTATTTTAGTTTTTTTTCGTAAAAACTACGATTCCCAAAGTTTCAGATCGATCGGAGGTGATTTAGGTGTAGTCGGCGTACAATAGGTACTAAGGAAGCAGATTTTTATCGAAGGACGCGGTTCCCTGAGCTTGAATTGAATAGATGCTCCAGGCTGTACAAGCAAAACATTTCTTATCAATTTGATTTTGGCGTTGGTTTGAATGCAGAATGAGATTTCATTTGCAGTGATTGAATTTGAACCAGATAGAAACATTTTACATGTAACATCAACAAAAACTCCCGTATTGCGGTGCGAAACGTGAAAAATTATAATTTGCACACATGCATTACAAGCCGGCATAGCATCTGACCACGACAGGGGTGGCAGTGAGGCCGTTTAATTATGATTGGGAATATAAATGAACGGGTAATTTGAGGTTTTAAACGAACGGAGTAACCCTTTTTTTTCGAATGTATTTTCGTGGTGGTATTTGAGACTCTCACTGCTCATGGAGATTCGATTTTGAGATTCCCAATTGTTTTGGCGCACGCCATACTATTGGTTTATGGGTGCAGTAAGGCACACCGGATTTCAGCTAGTATCTAATAAACTCTTTGAAATTAAATCCGTTTTAAATGAAGTTACCTCTTCTAGATTCATCATAGTAATAGCTTCCTAGCAAGACATCACTTGTCAAAATCCGAGAACTCGTTAAAAATCGTGCAAAAATTACGTTACAAGTATCACGAACTTTTCAAACATTTTTTGACAGGGTATTGTTTCCCACGTAATACGGTTACTGAAAATTAAAGTTTTTTTTTTTTTTTTTTTTTTTTTTCCTGTGTGAGGTATTAGGTCCAAAGGTACTGCGGCCATTTAGTTGGCCTATTGTACTACAACCCCTACACCTCATATTTGTAGGCCAGACCGCCTGAACAAGTTCAGCAGTCTGCCTAGTGGCTTGTCGCTTAGACTTGAGTGTTCGAGCAGGGACTTCCCGAACAAAGAGACCCTGCTCCTCGCTATTGCAGGGCACTCACAGAGAACATGGAGGGCAGACTCATCCTCTTCTAGGCAAAGCCTACATGTAGGGTCCTCTGCCTTTCCTATCTTCCATAAGTGGTAATTTAGGGCACAGTGTCCGGTAATTAAGCCAACAAGTGTCCTAACATCACTCCTGCTGCTCCGTAATAATTCCTTGGCCGTCTTAGGGGACGGCCCTGGAAGGAACCGCTTAGAGTTGGCCAGTCCAGGCGCGGACCTCCAGCGTTCAATATGTTTCATCAAGGTCCGATCGGCCAGGGCCCTTTGCAGCAAGCTGGACGGTGCCCCAATAGCCGGCTCTGGACCAATGAATTCTAAATCAGAGCCCTGTTTAGCCAGGGCATCCGCACTTTCATTGCCTTCGAAGCCCCGGTGACCTGGGACCCAGACAAGTGTGATTTGATTGAGAACGCCCAACTCATGAAGAGCACGTTGGCAGTCCCAAACTAATTTCGACTTGGTCCTACGGGACCTTATCGCTCTAATTGCCGCTTGGCTATCAGAGAAGATAAAAATCCGTTTAGAAATTAAAGTTAATCCCAGAATTTGCAGTAGTTTTGCAAACACCTTCTGAAATGAAGTCGCTTTAACACACTCAATACGAATTCGACCACACGGTCAAATGTAGCGAACGAAGTACGAAAAAAAGAACAAATTGTCTAAAAAATCTTATAGTTGTACCACTATTTTTGTTATTTGAACTAGGTTCTCTCAGGATTACTCTGGCAGTAGTTCTGGAATTGCCGATATATTCTCGTGTTGTCTCCTTTTATCATAGCCTAGATTTTGAAATATAGCACGTGTCTATAGCCTTTGTAAAAACTTTTCGTTTAGTGAAAAAGCTATATAAAACAAAGACAATATATAAAAATTAGTAAAACAAATACAAGGGAGACTAAAAAGCCTAAAAAAGTCCCCATTTAACCAAAACAATTCCCCATGTTAAATCAAAACTTTAATTATAAAAATAAAATGTTTTAATTGCGACCAAAAATACGCTATTTGTACCATCAGACTGGTTCATCGTTTATTTTCATTTTTATTTGCAAACAAAAACGACTCCCGAAACATAACATTTGATAGTCAATAAACATTTATAGCAGCCAAAAACGTCACAATCTCTGCCTCATGGGGAGCATCTCTCTTTAACACTGGATCAATATTTTGTCCCGGCAATATAACATATACAAACATAAAATAAAAAAAGTAAAGCATTCATTTTCACACACTTTCTACACTTTTTATTCCCCGTCATAACATAGCGCAAATTATTCCGCTTTTGCGATGCTATTAGAGCGCTTCTGGTTTTGTTTTTTCCTGGTGGAATCACACACACACAGAAAAATAAAAACGAAACGCGAAAATAAAGCTCACGATTTTCACCACCATTGTTTAAAATGCAAATGAATCTCCCCAACAATCTTTCAACAATGAACAATCAATCCCCAAAAGCCACCGGAAAAAATGTGGACGACATCGAAAAGTCTTTTGGAGAGATTCGTTTTATTTTTTTCGTTAACTACAATCTTCATTTCCCCCACGGTGGTTTAAGAGAAGCACAAATGACTTGGAATTGAAGTTGCGAAACAATGGCAAGAAGTTCGTCGTTAAAAAACAGTGATTTTTAATCTTTCGTGAAATTAATTGCGACTCCCCGCGTTTAGGCGCCAATTAAGGAAATAGAAGTAACGATTAATCGATTAATCGCGCTTTGTTGTCACCGACTTGTGTTCGAGCACGCCACAAGAATCGACGAACGCCTCTGGAAATAAAAGTTTGGCCTGTTCATTCGGTCTGCAGGTTTATTCATAAGAGTTTGGTCTGCTGGGTCGACAGCATATTCATAAATTTGCAATCAATTTCGTTGGCTTTTGTTGTGGCTGCTGGGTGCTGTCTTTGTTGGTGTTGTTGAGTCGGAAATTATTTGAATTTCAATAAAACCGCAAAATCAAAATAAAACGAAAGAGAAAAAATTTCGGACAAGTTTGAACTCTGGGGTAGACCAAGAGTAGAGCCGCCATTTTTCAAGCGCAACTCTTGGCGCAATCTTTGTGTGTTGCCGGTCTCCATTGATGGGAAGCGCCAAAGTCCGGTGTGATTGTGTCATTGTTCGTATCTTTGATGTTTATTGAAAAGAAAAGACTTCTCATTTTCATACTTGAGTGTTGCTTTGTTATTTTTGAATACGTCCCACACGAGCCGCGGAAATAGTACAAGCGGAAAGAAGACGAATCTCAAGTGTACACCTCATGTCGTATGCCGAATCGGTGGAGTATTGCCAAAGGCGGCGGCACCTCAACACTCGTCCCACCTCTGTATTTTTTTCTCGGTGATCAATTTCTTTCTCAATACTCGCATGCCCAAGAAGACAAGGACAAAGCCTATGTCTATGGATATTGATTTTGAAGATTGGGTAATTGAAAAATTTGATTAATAACGGCACTCAATTTTCCCCGGTGAAGAGCAGAGCGCTTCGATCTCTCATTCAGACTGGAGGGGGGGAGCACCCCTGTTAATATAATAAATAAGGCGGTATGTCCTATCCAATCACCTGGATGACTAATATGTTGGGAAGTTGCCTGTTTGTCACCCGGGCCCAGTGTCGATTCTATTAAAACGATTTCGGGGAAATAAGAATCCCATTCCGGTCTAAGCGATAAATTTTCGGTAAGTAATTCTCTGGCTGATGGGCCAAATTTGCTTTCATCCTCTGAGGGCAAACAGATACCTAGCGGCGGAGTCATTTGCTGTGATTTATTATTGCAATAAATCCAACTGATAACGTAACGATAAATCTGCCGGTATATATCGAGGACTAGAGGAGTACACACAACGTTACGTAGTAGGCGTATATCCTGTTCGCACAAGGCCATAGAGATTCGGATACGTTTCCAGGCATCATGCATGATTGATAATCTTCAAAATCCACCCTTCTAGCACCCCATTACTGGCACCGACACTGATATCGCACAGAGCCAAGGGACGATTATTCCAACAACAATACATCGAGTTGGTGCCCTCATTTTGCGCAAATAGTTTGCACATTCTCGACTTCTTATGTCCATCTCTCCCAGGACTCCCCACATCAAGCATTCTTCTTCGTGCTCATATTTTCGGAGAAATTTTTATTTTTATTACGCGCAATTGTACCGAACCTCGGTGCGCCCTACGTGCCTAGAATGCGGACCAAATGCTCCCTATTCTTCCAAGTCTAGCAGCGCGTTGCACAGAACGCTAGAAATCCCCAATTGTAATGGCGCGGTGCTGTCTGAACAACAACAAGGACGACAGCGACAACGAAAACGAAGACGACGATGTGGGAAAAAAGGATGCGCTCCATGTGCTAGCGGTGCTTTCACGTTTCTCTCCAGGTGCCATGCGAAAAATAAAAACGAGAAATTTTTATCGTAAATAGTTGAAAATTCCTATCATACTGGGGATGAAGACAAAGTATCGTCGTTTTGTTACACCGAATGGGAAGGGCACTGTGCTACGTTGTTATTTATTATCCCCCGGTTACACGGGGGGATGTTGTGGTTTAGGTACATGATGAGCATAACATCAGGCAAGGTTGTTCTAGATTTGCAGGGGAATTTAACTAACTGAAGGGAATAAAATGAACGGAATCCTTTATACTGTGAATAAATTTTTGTGACACCGCGGTGTAATCTGCGGGTGTGCCATGGGATTTTTTTTGCATTTTTTATATGATTCCAAAAAGGATGAAAGCTTAAGAAAATACGATCGAAAAGGAGAGGAACAGCGAATGTTGGTGGCTGTTAAGATGACGGCAATACAAGTTTAGAATGATGGGATTATAATATTATGTGCGAATTGATTTGATAATAAAAAGAAAATAGAACATAATATTTTGGAATTAAGGACGGGATTATAAGGAGATTAGTGAATGTAACAGGAGGTTTCGAGACAAATTTTCTGCTTGTTTATAACTGCACAAGTTGAAATGGGTGAAGACGAAAGTTTCTAGCCAGTGTTAAACACAGATCAATATTATCTCTCAGTTTTTTTAAAGACATATACACCTACATATTTACTACAGTGACTGTTTCACTGGAAAACAACCTTCTGCCTCTATGGCAATGTTTTTCCGGCGAAACACAAGATTCACTTGCGCAATCTATATCCCTTATTTTCGCGCACACTCCAGTCTAGAAATTCGTTGTTAAGTATTCCCGATCGAGCTAAGCTTACTACAAGACATTGCACCCCGACTTAAACGAACTAATGGACTGGGGTACTACAAAGGATATTTTTGAACTTAAAGCTGCCACAGTCTTTAAGTTTTACTAGGAGGAATAGAACAGTTTAAAGATTATTTACAGCTAGTACCGTGAGCCGAGGTAGAGTTTTCGTTGACTAAAACTTAAGGTAATATCCCTCAAGTTAACTCGATGCTGTCTCCACGCTGGTACTGGGTTAAAGTGACAGAAAATCAATTTTACATTGCGTCGCCGTTGGTATATGTTCAGTAAAAGATACTCAAACACACACACGTATGCAAAACCCAGGTTAACCGGACTGGTTTCGTCGAGTTTTCTTGGATTTAACGAAACTTTACTCAAACCCCGCGAACTCAGGGTAAACTCGGCATAAAAACTCAGTACAGGAGGGGGGTATTGAATGAAGTATGCATATAGTTTGTTCCAGAGTCGAATTGTTCTATTCATGAATGAATTACTTGTTTTTATCGTCCGTGAAAAGGATATCTGCAGGCTGAGTGAGCTAGTCTTGCATTTCGGGTATGGCATTGGCGTGGAGGCACGAAAGCTATGAAGTTTTGTCAGAACTTTCAAATTTCTGCGCTAGCTCAGAGGGTCGATGGTGGAGCAAACAGAGTCGTCACCGATAAATTTGTGTGCCCTTTGCACACTTTACCGAACTATGCAGGGATGGGTAATGTATTGCCTTTAAGTTTGAACTTTTGATGTTGTATGAGTTAAGAGGAAACGGTTGGGGTTAGCGGAAGATATTCTCGTTGGAGTCTTATGCCTCTTGACAAGGGCTGTGACGCCTGCAGTGCCAGACACCAGGCGGAACAAGGAGGTATGCCGTCTGCAAGATAAAGACCCAACCTTATTGTAATTTTGGTACCCCGATTAAAAAGTTAAGCTGACATGGTTATTAGAGCTGTGTATACCATTAAGTGGCCCCTTCTTCTTCTTCTTCTTCTTTAGTGGCTCTACAACCGGGATCCGGTCCTGGCCTCTCGCAACTGTTCTCTCCACTGGTCCCGATTCTGAGCCGATGTCATCCAGTTTGGCATCCCTAAGCTCTGCGCGTCCTGGTCTACGCCATCCTTCCAGCGAAGGTTGGGTCTCCCTCGCTGTCGAACCCCATAGGTCTTACCTTAAGTGGCCCTAGACTATTAATAATATTGTACAATAATATTGAGCAAAATATTTACGGTTTGCTTCTTTGCATCAAATAATATGTCAATATCCCGCGGCAGAACGCCAATAATATTGCGCATCTAAATATTGCACAATATTATTGATAGTCTACGAGCCCTATTAAAGTGCCGGCTAATGCTTCCAGCTTTACCTACCTCATTTCAATAATGGTCTGTTCAATCCACATAAGTGGCTTCACCGGCTAGAGTCCAGTTTATGTTCAGTTCGTGCTTGAAATTGTTGTTTCTTTTTCGACAAAAGTTGGAAATGCAAAAGCTGGAATGGCTCTCCATTATTCTAGTAGATTACTCTCTTTTGAGCGAGCTTTTACATTTAACTTCAGTTCTAGTTCAATTGGGCGAACCGAGGTCTGTTTTATCCTCAGTTGAATATGTGGAAATTATGTGCAGCCTGAGGTTATTGTAAAGTTGCTCTAACTTGCGCAGTTCGGCCGGTGAAGCCAGGGTATAATAATAATTGAAAACCCACTTCTCACTCATGATCAATTAATAAGTAACAATAAACAAAAAAATCCAAAGCTACAAGACATATAACAAACACTACTCAAATGTTTGTTATGTTTGGACACGGCTATAGTAAGATATTTTAAATTCAATATTTAAAAGTTAATAATTACAAATTTTTTGAGAGAAAATAAGACTGATTGTTAAAATTCTTAAAAAGAATAGACAAACAATAGCGCGGTCCAAATTCTATAAAAATTGTAAATTCCCATTTTAGGTAAACAAATGATAACGGCTACAGCATAATTGTAATTAGAAGAGATAACACGAAAAAGGTATTTTCGTTTTCATAGAATCTAAAATAAAATAAAAGGACACAATTAATCTATTCAGTAGAATAAAACAACACGCTCTAAACTGTTTGTTAAGTGCCATCAGTTACGTATTCACCGACAAATTTACACAGGTGCCAGAAACAGGTGTCACCGAAAATGTTTAACATTTTTCAACTGGAAATATTCTAGCATAACAGAATTTCAAAAAGTTGTTTCCAACAATCATCCCGAAATATTGAAGCGAAAATAAACAACAAACCGAGGAGAAATTAACTTGACCCAAAACGCCTCGGACCAATCTCTTTTTCGAAACTCGGTTGTTGGTGGATGTTTCTTTAATTTGACACGACAACACGTCAATTAACTGAAATTTGAATTTCGATGATGAAAATCCTTTGAAATTTTGAGAACCCTAAAAGTTTGACCTAAAAACTGGCCTAGAAATGAGCACATTTTTATTTATACCAAAATTTCGGTTTATTTCATTTTTTATTGAGTTTTTGTAAAATTGGCGTTCAGAAAAACTAATTTAGTGACTACTACTACGGGGAGTGACAAGCTGTCTGCAATAAAAGTTCAGTTCGCGAAAACACCGCATTAAACTAAAAGCATTTCGCCCATAACCTTTCGCCATTAACAATTTTATAGTTTTGGGGGATTTTTTATTGTTTTTCAAAATTGAAAATTCTCAAATTAACTCTTGCCTCTGGTCAACGCGCGCTACAAGATCCGCCATTTCAATTTCAATTAAGAAAAATATTTTTTGCGCGAAAATAATAAAAAAGAAGAAAATAGTAAAGGCCGAAAATAAACATTGGGGATATCCATTAGGCGGTATTTTCACGCCGTTTTCGCTTGATGGATGTCGCTCAAGAGCCGCGCACGCAGCTCAGCGTCGCAAGAAGTAACGAGCTGCGCCGCTAAAAATAAGTTTTATTAATTAGACCTAAGGCTTTCGACTTTAAAGTCTCCGGCGAAAAGCGCTGCGCGCTGTAAAGTCGTGGGAATATTTACAGCCCACCGGCCATTTCTTTATCGATCAAATAAATTTCTTCCGTAATTTAAATTTGAATTCGTTTTTTCCCTAAAATTATTTATGATTTTTTTTTGTTCGTTTTAATTTTATGTTTCTATTCGTTCCCATGCACCACTTCACATTCGGGGCCTCAGTTTGAGCGACTGATGGGCAATTAATACGCCGCCTAACGATTGCCCGAATGCTTTGTCTAATGCTGGCTTCGAATGGCTGCGAATGGCACAGTTGTAGGCCACCTAGGGCGGATGTCATAATTGTCAGCTGAATATTCATGAACCTGTGAACATCACCGCGCTGCTGCCCTGTCTGCCGACATTCTTATGTCAAATATGCTGATGATTAACGCTATTGTCGCCAACACTATAAATGTGAACGCAGCTTCAGTTTTTTTTTGGGAGGACTGCTCCGCGCTGTTGTTGTTATTATTAAATTGTGGATAATGTTTGAATTAGGGAAACTGCTGGAATTAATTTTCTTTTATTTTGAATGTTTTTGCTTAATGTCGGGGAATTAACACTAAGCGATTTAAGTTAAGTAGTCATTATTCTAGTCACTAGTAGATAGTAGTCATTATTCTAGTCGTTATTCTGGTCTTCTATCGTATCCATGGATGGTTACAAATTATTCCGCATTGATCGGCAAGGACGTGTCGGTGGGGAGTTGCCGTTTATTTGCATGGAAATTGAAATTCTAAGACCGTTGGGATTCTCTAAGCTAGCGAGATTTTTTAATGTGATAATCTAAGCTTATAAATCACTATTTACACTACAGGCTCGTCATATCGATAAGGTTTTCAATGTATGTACAATGTCTAATAGTAAATTTTGTTTAAAGTACAAAAGAGTATAGGATCAATTAGGGATGGGTCGTGGGTGTTGCTCAAGCATGATTTTGAAAATACGGACAGCGGAAGATTGTTCCACAGTCAAGTTCTATACATAAACAAACTTGGAGACCATACTGTGCGCGAATAGGAAGATTATATGGTGTAGGAATGAGCCTAAAGGTCAATTCTTATATTCCTGGAAAAATGATAACAGATGGATGATGATAGCAAAAACAGTTTATGAAAGCTGCTACACCTCCATATTGGCATTTCCGAATCGTTGGATTGGATAAGATAGGAGGCGGTAGAGTTGGAAGATACCAGCCTTTATGGTTTGTAGTTCCAATTTGATACCGTTCAAGATTACCTTGATTGAAAGGTCAGAATTGACACTATCAATCCAGTACTTAAGAACGATATCATTGGCTTGAAATTTCTGTCTGCAGAGCAGGGGCCATACGCATATCTAAACCAGTGTTTAGTTACCGGGATATCGAAAAGTTTAGGTTTTTTCTTGGAAATTTTCTTAAATATAGCTTAAAGTCCCCCATAGACACAGGCCACCGGTAGGTCATGGCTGAAGGTTTCTCGCCTTGAGGCCAAGTAGAACTATACAGTCACCGCCAGATGGATGGGGCCTGCAGAATCCAAAAAAAACTGACAAAAATCGTTTTATGTGTGTAAGAATTTATCGTCAGTCCGTGCCTGACGATTCGAGATTCTATTCAGTATAAAATTTTCGTTGAGGCATGAACATTTTTCAAACTCAAATTCACAACCACCAGCTACGCTAAACTGTGGTCTTTGCCTGTTTTTACGTGGGGAACCATGAGGCAACCGCCTCAAGTCCTAGTCTGTCAGTCAGACTGATTATGCGTGTCCTTCACCGGACCGTGCCTGCCGACTTGACCTCAAAGGCCACAAGTTACCGGAGAAGTTTGCTGCACCAGGCTGTTGGCTCAGGAATTGGGCCCGAAGATATTTTTGGTCACCACTGGAAAAGGGTCAGGCAGACCTACCGCAAGTTAGGAGGGCTGGGGCAGGGCATTGGCAAGGCAGACGTCGGTCCACCCGACCCCGCATATCAGTGGTGATCTTGGACGCTGACCGGGAAGGATCTTTCGAAGGCAGCAGAAAGAAGCGAAGTGAGAAGAAAGTAGCACGAAAACTCTGAAGGACCGTAGACGCCCGCTGGTGATAAATATTTTCCTTTTTTTCTAGAAACATGTTTGTTACATAATAATACTACCTTGGACCATATTTTCACATTCAGCAAAGTTTATTCAGTGGTTGCGATCACATTCGTTTCTATGTTATATTAAACAGAGTTTGTTCCCGTAGATCTTGTATTGTGGAGCTCAACTGATGTTACTTGGTTTGCAGTTTGAATAGGAGGTGTTTTAGTGTTTGAATTGTTATTTGGCTGATAATTGTGACAGCGGTTATAGGGTATTGGCGTCAACACTAACGTCGACCCGGAAATCGTTTTAGTACCATGGCGGTTGCGAGTTGTCGATGCCGGGCTTTCAGTGAAGATAATTAATCAAGACGTGTAATTCGTAGCGTCGTAACCTGTAGGGGTAATGTTATTTTTCCGTTTGTAATATTTTTTCTTTGTAATAGTTCTTCGTTTGTAAATGAGAATTGTTGTTACTAGTTATAGATGCGCCATTAAAGGTTGATTATTCTGCATACCCTGGGTTTATGTTGCTGATAGGTGGTTGTTTTCAGAGTGTTGGCACTGTTTTTTTTTAGGATGATGTGCTAAGCACCAAGATGGAGAGGCAACGGACGACATAGCTCTGAATGGGAAGCGCCCTCGAACAGATAAGGTAAGTGGTGATGAACCACCACCACATACCACGACCCTCCCTAGCGAAGAGCAGCCCTTATCAGGAGGCCCAGGCTCTTCGGGCACCTCAACCCGAGGCCAGATTACAAATTATTGGGGCGGAATAGAAAGGATGACAGGGCACTTGTTGGCTTGATGTTAGGTTACTGCACCATGAATTAGCACCCCACCTGCAGGCTTTGTCTTTAGGATGACGAGTGTGCCTTTCATGTTATTTATGAGCGCCTTACGATATCTCGAATAGTGAAATCTAAACGAGCATTAACTAAGCACAGATATTTGAAGCGGTTTGGCCTACAAATATGAGGTATAGGGATGTGACCGCGGTACTTTTTGACCCAATACCTCATCAAAGAGAAACGGTCTTAAAAATAAGTTTGTGAAAGATACTCAGATCAGTTTTTCAGAAAATCAGAAACCATAGAAGCTCTTCACCGATGGCATCCTGACTCTACCCCAAAACTAGTAAACCATTGTTGATAATCATGGAGCAAAGTTGGTTTAAATAAATTTATGTTCACACTAAAATAAAGCCTTTTTACAGAACTAATAGACTAGGTAGGCTACTTTTAAACTTTGTTTTCAGTTTGTTTTTCAAAATCATAACCTTCACTTGAACGAGTTTTCAATAAATGAAAACAGGAAATTATTTTGAAAAATAAAAAAGATATGGCGCTTTTCATTTGAATGGTTTCAGTTCATAAACTAAGCTGCTAGGAAATTCCATGTAATTTTAATTACTACAAATTTGCACTTATTAAAAATAATATGGATTTGTATGTATGTATGTATGTATGTATGTAATGTTATCTCTGTACCAGGTCAAGTATTTTTCACCCCGTGTAGAGTAAGCCAAGTTCCACATTAATCATTGTTATGAGATAACGCATTCCACAAATAAGTTCCATTGGAATCCTAAAGCCACACAGAAACTCACAACAATAGAAAAGAATGTAAACTTTCTACGTTTTTTTTATGTCAACTTGTAATCTACTTTTTCGGTCACTGATCACAACCAATAGGATTAGACACGACCAACAAAACTTTTATGATATCAAATCAATATTTTACGCTCCTTCCGTTGAAATGTCCCAGTTCTGTGGGTGTGTAGTTGTATAGCACACAGGTAAGAAATATCAATCTAAATACGAACCAATCAACAACCTTTAAGAATTGTCAAATAAGAAACCGGAAATTCCCGTCATAATTTCATATGATATGAAACAATTTTCTCCAGGTTATCTGCTCTCATAAATTAATCCGACGGAGCCCCAGCAACCCTGTCCTGTCCGTTTTCGGTATTCCGCTCCTTTTACCTTTTGATCCGAAAAAAGTCGAAATTCCGCTTTTAATATCGGCTCATAAATAACTCGAGCAGAAGCCCGAGTCGTATCCACGTCGAACTTAATACAATGAGGAAGCCTTGGGGGAACTTAATCAAATCAGAAATGTTTTAAAAAATTCAATAAATCAAGTCCAGGGAAGATTTTGAGGGATATCTTGTTATTTCCTTATCTGAAAGGGATTCCTTCAACTCCAACGAAAGTGAAGAGATATTGCTGAAAGGAAGGCTTTATAAAAGGCCTTTTGTGTGTTTGCCTGAGAAAGGAAAAAAAATAGGAGAAATAAGAAGAAGAACAAGAAGACGATGCTGGAGAGTATCTCTCCACCTCGGCACATAATGCCAGAGCCCATGAAGCACATTCTTCCGCTGGCATCCACCTGGCTCGATATCTTTTCAGGTATATTTATCACGATTTCTGGAATATTTGCGTGAGGAAATTGCCAGTACAAAAGGATGAATGGGAGACAGTCATGAAAAGGAACAGCCGCTGTGCATCAACATGGCAGAAAAATGTTTGATCCACCCTCACCTGGCCAGCTTGAGATGCCTGACAATTTACCTGTCAATGGTGAGTATCCAGTGAACTTTCGCAATCACCCCCGTCCAGCAAGTCGCAATTTTTCCGCAATTAGATTTCCTCTCTCGCATTGGCAATTGTCGGTCTATGGTGCACGCCGGTGCATACAGTGTGTGCAGTCGTGCGCTTGTAATACTCTCCCCGGCGACATAATGCACGACGTCCATAAATTTTGTTACCTTCAATACCTGTTGACCACTGGAATAATGGCAGCACGGTACCTCTCGGTTCACGGCTGCCAACAATGCCACTAAACATGCCAGCGACTGCCATGCTAACTTCGCTAAATTAAGCCTAAACGGGGGGCGGGGGCAAGACCGGCGCGGGACTAGCTGATCGCGTAACACTTTCCTTTGATGTGAAGCTGCGCAAGTGAATTGCGTGCGTTGCATGCGATGTTATCGCCATGTATGGAGGCGGCTGTGCAAAAGTTTCTCGCACTAATGATGGCAAGAAATTGACTTTCGGATTGTCGCTTTTCAATCTCCAGCTTTAATGGCGACTCCCACTTGGAAGGTGTTATCTAGATGCGTAGCCGTTAATATGAAATTTTATATCCAGTTTCGTTGTAGGAAATTCTTCTGTGGAACAACGCTCCTAACGCTCTGAGGACAGATGCTTTAATCTTTAATGAATGGGTGAATGGGCAACTCGCGGATGATTTCATTGGTTAGTCTACAGCGCAGACGCACAGAGTACGTAATTTTAATTGAAAATAATTATTATGAATTCAATTGAATCTTTAATTTAGTTCTGTGTTTCATCATGAGAGTTACTTAGTAGCTGGAAATGGGGCAATTTGTAATTCCAATAAAAAAACTAAAACGATATAAGATGAAGGACTATGTAAAAATTGACTTAAGTCTCGACTTCCATTGACGCAGATTAATTGATACAACAACAGAATGTCGAGGAGGCACGCATAAGATTATCTAGAAGTCTGTAGCAGTAGTTTCACAACTTCTACTTGTAACTGAACGACCACGTACTTTAGAAATTTCTAGCATTCACCTTGCATTGTTTCTATTACTGGCAAATAACAGAAACTAACACGATAGGTGGTATTCGTTCACTTTTTATTTTGCAAAACACAAAACAACTTTTTTTCTTTTGTAAAATACAAAATCTTGATTAACTCTTATGGAATTACTGATTGAAATTGTATAGCTCGGTAGATATTATCAGCAGGTGTTGTCCTCGTATTATAAACTTCAATTTCTTTCCGCAGAGCATAGAAATTATTAATGCTAGTTGGCGTTTCTTGAAAAAATATATAATTTCTTGGTGCTGGGCTTGCATTATCGAAAGCGTTGGAGTATCGTCATCAACAATGCTAGGCGATGGATTAGAGGGGACTGATAAGCAGTGATAATTCGAATTTAGAGTTGGGCTAGCTGCAAAACTCCTTTAATAATAATTAATAATTTGATAAATACACATGGAGTCTAGAATAGAAATCCATGTATACGATATATCCCAAAATCAGAAGGCCATTGATAATTATAAAGCCATAATGTGGTGCTTATGGTGCGACCGGCGTAGTTGACCAATTGGATTAGGCGCTTGACTCCCATCCCAGAGGTTCGTAGTTCGATTCTAACCCACAGCCTAATCCAATCCTTTGTCTTCCCAGTTGCCTTCCAACATTCCTTCTGTCTTGCTTCCTCTGTTACGCAATTATTTGTCAACAATCTCTTCGAAGCATAATAAGCGAGGAAGCCATCTTCGAAGTATATTATCTGTTTCGGTAATATTGAATGCGAGTCGTTGGAATAAAAGAAGATATTGACGTTGGCAGTTCTTTTATTCTTGCCTCTATACTCTGTCTGACAAGAAATAGCTGTCCGACTTTGCACTCAATGATAGAACCTATAGAAGGTGTACATTAGGTATGTTTGAACTAAGGAAGTTGGCCAAAGACGCACATAAACCTTGAGAAAAACTAAGCTCCGTTTGATCGCCTCTCCACCTCTTGTACACTCTACGTACTTTGGGTTGTCACAAGTCAAGTCATGGTGCAATATATAATATTAAGGCTAATTTGAAAGGACGAAAGAAAAAAGAAGAGCTGGAAGAAGTTCGCGCTCTGAAATCGGATCTGCTGGTGACGACTTACATAGTGAGGTTTATTTGAGTCTTGGGTTCGTACTCAAAAGCTCTATAATCACTTAGGCACTTTTGAGATAAAAGTCCTTCAGAGAATTTTTAGCTCCTTATGTGAGGGAGCAAGGGGTCAAACGGTAGTAACGGCCTCAGGGACCTTTGTTGGTGCAGGTACATCGAAGAGATGAATCGTGAGTAACGCCATCTCAGATCTAAGCTGAGCAGCGTAGCCGTTGTAGGGACCTCTCGTTCGGCCCGCCAGCTAAAGGATCAAAGAAGAAGAAGTAATAGAATATACTAGTGTGAGCAAGACTGTTCTTGCAGTTTTGCCTGATCTTGCAAATTTAGCAAGACAATATAGGACCAGGACAAGACAAGACTGCAAGATCAAGATAGCAAAACTTTTTGCTCATCAGTAAGTGCTAAAAGTTTTGCAGTAATGAGCAAAAAGTCTCAGAAAAAATCTTGCAAAAAGTCTTAGAAAAGGTCTTGTCTTGCACGCTCCGCATTAAAACAAGGCTAGTTAACATTAGTCTTATAAACGTCAACACGCCCACAGAAGAGAAGACGGGCGAGGACAAAGAGGGATTCTACCAAGAGCTAACAGACGCCATCCGGTTAATACCCTCAAATGACATTGAAATGGTGCTTGGAGAAATGAACGCCAAAGTAGAAAAAGAAGAGGAATTGTTAGGAGTCATAGGAAAGTATAGTCTACACAACGTTACCAATGACAATGGTAGTAGATTAGATGTTGTTAAAAATTACAAACAATTATTTCATCCTTTTTTGTGCCTGGCTTTTTTCTCTAAAATCGCTATTTCATACTTTTTAGTCCATTCATTCTTTTCGGGGCAATTTAAAGAAAAATTTATTAAGGTAGGTCCACACGGAACGGTTTACGTGTGCAAATTGGCTTGTGCAAGTTAATTGGCACAAATAGATCGTTGCGTGTGAACACGACAGTTTGAAATTTAAAAAAAAATATTGTGAGAATATATTGAAAAAAAAGTGCCGCAGGCCGTAGAATCGAACTCGTAACCCCACAGACGAGGAGTACGCCCTTATCCGTCATGCGCCATGGCAAATATTAACGGTGGATTGACTAAATATGTTAATAAATCATTTAAAAAGTCGGTAAAGTAGTTTTCAATTCAAAATACTCTTACGGTCTCCATGAGTATATACGAGAGTTTGTAATTCTGGATTTGGAAAGAGAGAAAATGTCGAGCCGTCCCGTTCGGGGTTCAACCTACAGCTACAATGCTATGCTACGCTAGATCAATGCCTTAACCGCTCATCCACTTCTATCAATTTTGCAACAATAAAGTATATTGTTCGCTGCCTATGAAAGGTTCAGGGTGTACTAAGTTCAACAGCCTCACGTCGAACCCCTTTATCAGAATTAAGAAAAACTTGCACGGGACCACCTTGAGAAACTACCCTTTCAAACAAACAAAGAAAAAAACAAAAAAGTCATTGGGTCGCAAAGTTATGCGTGAACAGGACCAAAAATATACCTACACGTCGAATTGATAACCTTGTTCAAATTCTTTCACGGCAAGGAATTTCCTTGGGTTGTCCCTTAAATTATTTGCGTTGAGTCCAATCACCATATCACCTTAGGGCACGTTAACCCCCTTTTTTATTTCAGAAAAATAATGCTGCCTCATGAAACCAGTACTGAAATATTCCGGACAATGTTATGGAAAGGAAATTAGGGTCATTCAGCGTTAACGATGAAACATCAAGAGCTTACATCATCACTTGACATCATCTTCTTTCAATAATGGACAGTGAAGAGCATCATTTAACATCATTATCAACGATAAGAATTTAACTTTAAAAAAACAAAAAACAAAAAAAACCCAATTTTTACATCCATTCAACTTTCACTCAAACAAATAATTACTCTGGTAACACTTCTCACATCAATACATACACCAATAAAATTCTCATTCCCGTTTGCGCTATTGAAACAAAGATCACTTCAGTCATCCCGTTATATATTTCGATCCCCACTTGAATCGAATTCAAGTAAGTTAATAAAATTCGTTGCGCGCATGAATTTCGCTCTCTTTGGATACTGATCGCCGCAGAGGTAAGTTGGCTTGGAGTTAAGTTATTAATTTCCCTTTTCCTTCAGTTCTTGGGTACAGACCATGAACTGTTCCTAACAATTTCCCTTTTCCGTCAGTTCTTGGGTATAGACCATGAACTGTTTCTAACAATTTTCCTTTTCTAAAGTTCTTGGGTATAGACCATGAACTATTCCTAACAATTTCCCTTTTCCGTCAGTTCTTGGGTATAGACCATGAACTGTTTCTAACAATTTCCCTTTTTCTTAAGTTCTTGGGTATAGACCATGAACTATAATTAACAATTTCCCTTTCCTCAAGTTCTTGGGTATAGACCATGAACTATTACTAATAAATTTCTTTCTTTAAGCTTCTCTTTTGTTTACTAATAACCATCCAAGGCCAACTTTAGAAATCAGGTGAGTACTTAATTAATACGAAATAATATTTTTCTTTAAAACATATTCTTATATTTTGTGATATGGTGAAATATTTTCTAAACGACTTAGTGAAGTGATCTTAGTTTACAACGTGGATGAGGATGATAGGTGTTTAATTAGCTTACATCGTTGATGAGGTGTTGTTTAATAGAATCGTGGTTTTTGTAGCTTACACCATTGTTGAGGGTGATTATCAATAAAGTTTGAGTGGATGTTCACATCGGGTGAATTTGCATAAATTTAACTTATAAATTTATACTTTAATTACAATTGAATTTTCCTTTCCATTTGCATATGGAGTTGTTTCTATTTCTTGAATTTATACTTAAATTACAATTGAATTTTCCTTTTCATTTGCATATGGAGCTGTTTCCATTTCTTGAACTGTTTTTCAGAAACTATATTTGAATTAGTTAATTGCAGTACGACTTATTTATAATCTATATATTTTGTTTGACGAAATGAAATTTAATAATTATATTGTTGATCAAATTTAATTACTAATATTGAATAAATAAAATTGGATTATTATTTATAACGTGAATTTTGCCTTTTAATTAGTATGTTCTGCAACTAGAGGCCAAATGGTGAAATAAGAAATAATTTTCTATTGTTCTTAAAGATTTAAGTGTGATTAAAAAACATATGGTCCTTCGAGCCGGATTAGCTTAATATGCAACAGAGACTCGTCCGATGGATTCCCTAAATTTATGAGTTTTTTAATACAAAAACAACCTCCTCCCTTTTTGATGTAGGTTTAAAAAGCATGTTTGGCATAGTTTCTACTATATTTTCGATTAGAGCTCACTGTTCCACATTGCATTCTAGATAGAACAGTCGACAGTGCGAAAGTGACTTACCTCTGACCTTCATTCTTTCACATGAAAAATTAATTTTTACATCCGCAAGACAACAATTTAATTTAAAAATTGTTATTACATATGGGTTTGTGTCCCATAAGTAATGTAGTAATGTAGCAAAATGTGTTTTTGAAGCAAACATTTATAATAGCATCACAGTTTTTTATTCGATAAATCAATTCCACAGCAATTACTTTTGCAACTTTGTAGAAGACTAGGAATCACTTACTTCCTTAATAAACTTTCTGCAAACACACCTCGAGTTCCAACTTCCAACAATTTATACCACCAAACATTCAAAATATTAAATAAACACCCCCAAGATATTAGATCGAAATAAATAACATGTGGAATCCGCTAAATATCCGGTAGGATCATCACTGAACCAGAGAAACAATTTGAACAAAATACATCATTTTTCCTGTCGCACACCTTTAAGCAAAAATCTTTTCCCGTTCTATTTCACATAAAACGCCATAAGAGAAATTTATTGTTTCTAATAAATTTTAATAGCTAAATGCATTTTAATTTAAATTTCGAGAAGCTTAAGCTTGTTTCATTCATCACGTTTTAACTTTCTCGATCGTTAGGATCTAAGAATGCCTCAGAGTCAGGAATGCGATGATGACTAACAAACTCTCGAGAAAAAGTCATTCTTGTCTATTTTAGAGTACAGATCCAGAAATAAATGACAAATAATTCACAGAAGCGGCTTTATGTGGATGTATGTACAACATAATAATAACACAGTGTGTTTTTTGTTCTCATTTTTATTTTTATTGTTTCGTTGTTGTTATTGACATGCCTTTTTGTGAACGAGTGTTTCGCGCATGCTTGGTATGATTGTTATGTTCGTATAGAAACGAAAAACAAATGGTCACAAGTCATCAATTCGCAGTAATCTATTAATATCTGAAACGGTTTATTAACTAAAAACTGTTCCATTCAGACCTAATTGGAATATTTATTTGTTCTGTTCGCGAAATCAAAGTCCCATGGCGCTGCTGAACTTGTCGTCAGTTGAATTTTACTTAAGCTTGTCAAGCGAGTCGGTGGCTGGCTGGGCTTCTGAAAGCGACTTGCGCAAGTTATGCAATCTCTATCGAGTAATTATTTTGGAAATGTGCCACAAATCGCTTTGTTAGCATTTGTTTCTAGCATGGCGATTGCTTGTGCTGCAGTTTGCGACAAGTCAAGGCTCTTCTGGTTTGTAGTAATCAAGCAGGCTTTGTTCAATCATTCGGATTTTAGAGAAAAAGTTCACTTGAATCGGAAAATAATCAAATAATGCCCATTCTGTTCTCGCCATCACCGATTTCTTGTTATTCATCAGAACTTCCCAGAATCGGGCAGAGTCAGAAACTTTATAATGCCCCCTCATTCCAGGCGGTGCGGCGATTTTCTAGACTATTAATCCTGAACCTTTTTCAAATCGCTGCAGGAGCCTTAATAATTATTGACAGACGGTAGGTTGATGCCAGGCAGGCGATAACCGAAGGTGACGTTGCGATAAATGTATTAGAGGCGCAAGATGAAGCGTCGCCGTCGCTCTTAATGTGGAGAGGATCGAAATTTTTCAGCAAGCAAAACCTGGCCCGAGAAAAATAAAACGTGGAAGAGCTTTCAATAGAATTCCGCCGACAGTGAATTCCTGGAATTGGAAGTCACACAGGATATCTCGCCTGGTATGCGGCTCATGGTGAGAGGTGGCTATTAAAGACTTAACGCCTTAAAAGATATCGGATCGATATCGAGAAATCACTTCTGTATGGTGGCTGCTGTGCTATACAGTAGAGAAGTGGAGCAATCTCGAATCAATATAATATATCCACAAGGACCATTGACTCATTTGTATGCATGAACCATATGGATGGTCCTCGATATATATCCTATCCACCCGTGGCAAGTGCTCTGTCTTGTTGACCTTGACTTATGTATATATCTCACCATCCCTACCACAATCGAAGCGGAAGTGTGGCATAACCATATCTAGCCCCTCACTAAAACATGACAGCTTTACATAGGGAACTAAAGCCACCATACGATCGACAACTCGTGTTATGAAATCTTTATAAGAACTTCCCATATAGCCACCGCTGTGTCATATTAAATAACCAGCAGCAGCCGAGAGGTGTGGATGTTTGGCCCGCACACATCTAGGCCTATGCTCTTGCTCACATGCCTCTGCAGATGCTTTTGGCATGCATAAAGGTTTTGCGAAACGGGAAGTAACTCGAAAAACTATTTTCGTTTGCTCCGTGGCCACACGTGACAACGCGTCACTGATGGAGAGATGATGGCACAACGATGTCTCTGGGTGGCTGAGGTTGAGTCAACGGACGAACTGATTAGTCCCCCATAGGAAATTGCAGCATCATCCATTAACGAAACCACATCGCGGCACCTACAGCAAAAGAGGGGACCGCTAATGTATCACCCACCCCCTAATAACGTACCCTATACCTGTGCTGCTGCTACTATGCTCCTCTACTCGACTCTACATCGCGGCGTCAGAATTTCACGACTTGCACGTTGCGGATGAATCTAGTAATCATTCATCATTAGACTTCTAATTCGTGTAATTAAAGCTTTGATTATGGCATTTCCGTGCGCGTTCTATATTTGGAACAAAGTCGGGTAAAAATATATCACCCTATGTGCCGACAGACTGACAGACAGACAGACAGGAAAAAGTCGAAGATATAAATACAGACTTGTTTCCAAGCTCCAACCACTTTCGATTCATTCAAAATCGATTAAGAATATTAAGAAACTCTTAACAAGCTCTCAATTATATATTTCTTAACGAATTGAACTCTTCGATTAATCGATATCGAATTTGTTTTATCAATCACCCTGTCCCGCGGGCATACAGTCGTCTCCGGAGTGTGTTGGTTGTACCAGAGAACATGTGTGCAGCTTTCGACATTTCTCCGTAGTTTACACAATTTAAAAATAATTATTTTAGTTTAAAAATATTCTGAAGGTTTTTCTATATTTACGTTTGGTTCTAGTGTTGGACATTATTAAGTTCGTCATGTCGAAATAACGAATGGAAATGTCCTAGACGTGAATGGGATTTAGTTACGTGTATTGTGTGCGAGAACTGAATGGTTTGGAAATTAGCATGGAAAATTTAGCAGAAAGAACTAACAATTGGTTCTAATCGCGATTTCACTGTGGTGATTTAACGAGCTGTGATAAAAATCATTGTAATACTTATCGAGTTATGATTTTATGATTTGAACAATAGCTCTAAGCTGGATGAAAGAATGTATCCATAGTATGAAATAAAAATAAAATACCTTAAATTACTATCGTGACATAATTTCAACGATGCAAAAAGAATTTTAATTTAAGGCTGATAAGAGGAGGTGAACGTGCTAGTTTTCTCCAGTTACACTTTAACACCATGTAACTAATCAATTATCAACGTGACTGATTTGTGAATTTATAGATTAGGTATGGGAAAAAGTTGTGGGATTTTTTTAAATAAAATTCCATTGGTTAGAAAACTGGAGAGTAGCAGATCAAGTGTCCCTCTTGGATGACCGGTGGATACGCTTCATGGTAAATCTGCAGATTGGAGTTCTTAACAACTAGTGGTTAACAAAAATTGTCTTGGCCTTGTAGTTTTGCTTTGGTCTTGCAGATTTAGCAAGACCAAGAACAAGACCAAAATAAGGTATCACCCAAGACCAAGACCATGGCTTAGCTATGCTCACAAGACCAAGACCAAGATTATATCAGTCTTGTGTTGTTCTTGCGTTTGCTCATCACTACTAACAACCAGATGAAGTTCTATCAGGTACTGACACAGTGAGACACTTTAGAGATAGCGCAAAGGTAAAGAAAAAGACCTTATAAAGAAAATCGAAGATAGGGTCAACATTTTCAAATAGGCTACTTTCAAGGCATTTAAGGTATTTTTCCCAGAAAGACGGAGCAAAAATACTTTTCCATCGTAATAGAATGAAGATCTTCCAAAAAATCAGGAAGTTAAGAAGGGAAATCTTTAATATTTTCTAGAAAGAAGTCCTTTGGCTGCAATATAAGTACTCACCAGCTACATATAGCACACTTCTCCAGTCATGCTGCAAAACTTACTCGACTTAGTATTAAACCATGGCTGGTGGTGGTCATGTTCAAAGCACAAGATACTGGAAAAACTCATCGACTATATCCGCAAATCGATAGATGTGTTTTTACTGCCCTTAGCTCAAACTTACATATCGCAGACGTAGAACCAGCACGAGGTGGTTGAAGCTATCGAATGACCCTACATAACAAACAAACAATACACCCTGGCACTGGCAGTCTTCTTATTAGACCAAGATGGCGCGAAAATATGCGACCAGAGGAACACCACAAGGAGAAGTGGTTTCTCCCTTACTGGTTTTAATAATAATAATAAATAGCATACTGCAAAAGCTAGACATACAGTGAGCATCAATATAAAGTTAACACAAAAGGCTCAACAACAAAAATACACTAAAAAATCCACGTTTTTACCTCCTCAAAAAAAATCGGAGGAGGCTACACGACCCCTTAAAATCTTCGTAACAGTCTCTACTACAATTAAAAAATAATTTAAAAATTCGCATTTGCCTCTAAGGGGGTCCTGGAGGCTCCCTAAAAGGCTCAAAATAAAATAAAGGGGAATTTGTGTTAACTTTATATTGATGCTCACTGTATGTACGTGGAGCTAAAGTAGTAGCATATGCAGAGGACCAAGTGATAATGGAGTGAAGAAAATTTCCAACAGTGAATAGTGTAATCATTCAGAAATGCCTGAACAAAGTTAGCACCTGTGCAGCAGACTACGGTCTAGCAGTCCAACAATTAATTCTTTGCTGTAAGTGCCTAGAGTAGAGCCGGACTTACACGAGGCAGTACATAAATTCTCCAGAATTGCTGCTGGACGCAGGATTGCTGCGCAGATTTCAAACTTTAGGCCACTTTTCGTAAACATACTAGATCGAGTTTTTCCAAATACATATACCGCATGGTGGAATCGTATGGCAGGGGTAAAAGTCGATGACGTTGACCACCATAATTGATATCTTTTATGCAAAGGAGGACAAGCGACAATGAGAGGTTCCATTGGACTACATCCAAGCCAGTTTGACACTTTATTGAGCTTGGTATTCTAATTTAGCTACTAGAGTACTGAGGCATCGGGGCTTCGAAGACAATTAAAAGTCTGGCAACTTGCCTACACAGGGTTCGGCGTATTAATCGGCTCCGAACTAGATATAAGAGCACCAACCAGCGCAGGTGAAAAAAGCCTTTGATGATCGGGCTCCAATGATCAGCACAATTCTGGAAGTTCATGCCTGACTCGATCAAATAATTTATCATCAATCCAGAAAAGACGAAGGCCGTATATCACTTGCAGGCTATGCTTTGGGGATGATAAAACTGTCACTTAAGTTCTCGGTTGGTTACTTCATGCGCTGTGGCTAGAGCATTCTAATAAAATTGCTGAGACCTGTGAAGCCATAAATCTCTTACAATGTAAATAAACTAAATTTATCTTTCACACTTATAGCGTTATCGAGAGCTTCCGAGCTCCAAACCCGATAGAGCAATAGCAAGATTTTGCACATGGAGTTCATCTCAAACGAATTGGAAGGTTACGAGTTTGGAATAAAACTTTAAATTTTGTAGTCTAGCACTAGAAATGTAAAGGCCCCCATACACGGTCAAATTGGATGTACAACCACATTTTCATCAAACCCAAGCCCAACGTATTTTGATCAGCCGACCGGCCCACAATCGATAGTTTTGGTTGTACATCCGCTCTTCGATGTACATCCAATTTGACCGTGCATGGGGGCCTTAAGTAAAGAAGTAAGTAAGCTTACCGTATAAAAATATTTCATTTTGAAATTCAAAAAAATTGTTATTAACAATTTAGCAAAGTTGACTCACCTGAAAGAAAAAGAACATTATTAATAAAAATTCAACTGAAGAAACAATATACAGTAATGAATAAAAGAAGCTGAGCTGTCTAGCATTAAGGGAAAACTAACTAGTTGGGGCTTACTCGCTTATCCCATGACGCCATTGACTGGGATTTGTGTTTTCATGGAGGAAACGCTACCAGTGATACCACCATTATACCTGACGTTTGTGCATTTATCAGTTCACCAAGTCTATTTATTAGCATCCCTATTCCCCTCGAATTTTCGCGACTCGCAATGTACAGATATCTCTAAGAGTTTGATGTCAATAAATCTAATAGTGCTGATAATGATATCCCTTATGGCACTAACGAAATACGCTTCACGATTAGATAAATCTTAGCACAAACTCTTCGCCCTATCGTATTCCTTCAGATAAAATCTCCCGTGTGTAGCCCATGCCATCAAAAGGTGAGTCCAATGACCCCTCCAATAACAGAACACTGCATAACAAAACACCACAACCAAAGCTTTGATAAGTCTGACCTGATTATGGTACTTTGATCCATTGACTAAACTCCAAGCTGTAAGTACTAAAGAAATGACTCTGTTCTAAAGAAATGAATTGATAGTTTCCTTGAGAGTGTTGCACTGGGGTCAATTCTATCCCCTTTCTTGATTTTTAATAATGATCTGTTTTTAATACCTTCCATCAGACCTTGTTTGCAAGACCCACTTACTCATGCCCGATTCAATCAACAGGTGTTCCGAACTAATTTTTCATTGAAGCGTGTGTGTGGAATTCAACGTCTTTGAAACAAACTATTGTATGAACTCTAATAAAATGGGCATCACGGTGTGAATTTTTAACGGGTGGCCCATATCTTAACATCCTGGGCATAAACTTTACCCCTGATTTGTGGTAGAGTGATCACATACTACTGCAACTCACCAAACAAGTATCACAATGACTAGGGCTTATTGAAAAATGCAACTTTCACCTTTAGCCAGCTGGCAAGGTTACAAATTACATAAAGACCTTCATTCGGCCCGTCCTCGAATACAAGTCGTTTACCTGGGGTAGCTCTTCTGAAACGACCTTAGAGTAGACTGCTTTTTACCTACACTAAGGTCTGCGATTTTTTTTATAGAACTACTAGACTAAAGAAAAATCTTCTGCAATCAGTATTTCTGAACACGCATAACATTACAGGGTTCAAACGTCAAGTAGTTCAATGATATCTACTAGAGCATTCAACCTATCATATTCTCTTCTATCCTTCAAATGATGCTTGGTTGGATATTGTACCATTGCCTAAAGCACATAACGGACTAGAAGTACAAGAGGGGACTCCTATGCTTGTATTAAAATAACATCTACTAAATTTCATCAAAATTGCTCCAAATTTGTAATACTGGTCCCATGCTGCGTGAAGTTTCTAACCATTGCCAGCCCAATAAAGACTCATTTTAAAATTATGTTAAAGCAATGTTTTTTTTTTGTCTTCTTCTGTTCCAACCGATTACTCTGAAAAGCTTCGCCAATTTATCAAAATTAATCCAAGATTAACCCATTTAATATTTTTGCAAAGAATGAGAAAAAAGCCTTGCCACAGAAAACATCTAATTTCAAACGGATCCATTTATCAATGCTCCTCTGGTCTTGCTATTAAACCATAGTGATTCTTGCTCATCGTTGCATGAATGAGTTCATCAAATTTAACGATTACAAGTTAATTCCCGCAGCTAAAATCGATGCTTAAATTCAAGAAGACTCCAGCAAATGTGGTCCAAGCATAATCTTCGAGCAGGATCTATCTGAGAGGCGCAGAAGTAGAAGTAGGAACTGGCCATTCATCCGGAATAGCTGCTCATTACAGGCCAACTGGCCATTAATTCCTCGTTTTGCTAAACATTCTGGCATTCACTAATCGAAGCTAACAAGAGGTTAACGTATCTCGGAATAATCGGAGTCAGTATCGCGTTTCGACGCCTCCAGCCCCGTTGAAAATTGTGTGTCCTAAGAGGAAAATTGCGTGCAGCTAGCCATAATTTCACCGGGGAACAGTTGCCGTGCATGGCCAATGACGATTCAACAAGTTGGGGCTGTGGTGAAGTGGAAGAGCACAGCGCGGACGGAGCCCCAATGGCCACCCAAATCGCTGATCGGAGAAAAAGGCTAAACACCGTGGAATTTATGCTATTTATCCATCACTTAGCACTTCCTCCTCTAGCTCGGTTTGCTCGCCCCCGGGAGCAGGGGCAGGGCTTAAGTAATTATTTCGCATTTTCCTGACGAGCACAAGACTCCTTTTATTAAGTTAAGAGGGACGGAAAAAAGCGGGCGAAAGTTCATGGCGCCTTGCTGTGAAAGACGAATGCTCTGCCGGTCCAAATCTGACACATGCAAAGTTTCGCCTGTCTTCCTGTCCAGATCCTTTAGCAGAGCCTTCAAGAATCTGATTGACAAGAGGCTTCGAAGGATTTTCCCAGGGCAAATAGCAGACGAATATAAATTGCCAGCGTAATGCTGACAAAGGAAAAAATTCCTCTCGTTAGAGCCGAGGCACTTAAAGGATTATTGTTTCGGGGAAAAGGCTGTGTGGTGCCACGTGCCTCAGCCCCACAGCCGGAATCACTGCCACCATCGGATAACGCTTTTCCAGCAGTTGCTACTGATTTATCTAAAAACTCAAATCTACAAAATGTAGCGGGAATGTGTTAAGTAAACATTTTATTCGTTATTTATTGGCGCAGATGTCCTTTATTTATTGACCAGGAGCCGGATGGCGGAGAGCTGTGAAACTGCTCCGTGCGCCCGAGAAGTGCGGAATATTTTATTGTGGAAAAAATCTGCTACGAATTGAACGTTTATCAGGGAATTTTGCTCTCCCTCGTCCTTTACAGCTGTCCCCAGCCAGAATGGAATCAAGAGAACATGCTGCCTGGTCCTTGAGTAATTTCAGTCCTTGTGTTCATTTTTTTTCTGCTCTCGCATTTCTCTAAGGCTTTCAAGGATCCTACTACACAGCAATGCCGAGTGTTGCCTTCGCTTTGCGCCCTTAGTCTGTTATCAAATAAAATATTTAAGTGAAGAGAATTCCTCGAACTCATTTAAAGTCTAAATATTGAATGAATTCTGGAACAACAATTTTTGCCATGGGTGGCAAGGACGAGGGCGAGGGAGGTCCTTATTTTATATATATTTTTCTCCACTTTCCCAGAAAGGAAAAATTTCAAATTGACAAAATCTTGAATTACCCCCCAAATGTTTGGGAACGTAGAAAATATTGACTTATAAGAATTTTGGATATTTCATATTTTCGGATATATTTTAGATTGACAGGATTATTGTGTTTTTTTCTGTGTTTTGTTTTGCAGAAATTGAGTTGTGTTTGCAGTGGAAAGATTTTCATTTTAGAGACTCTTAACGAGAAATAAAGTTGAGAAATAAATTACATAATGTGATTAGATCATAAAAGTTAACGAAAAGCTTTTCTTCTTCCAAATTAATAACCTTGAGTATGATGAGGATTTCTATTTCCAAGTAAGCGATGCGTGGTCGATGATTTCAGACAATTTCCAAAAAAAAGGAGTGGGAGAAGATATTGTAGATTATTTTTTGTAATATTTATCATATTTGGAAAATCTTTATTATCTCGAGTAAATGTAATGGAAACACAGAATATAACAATCTGCAAATCAGTATGGTTCAGTAATTTTTTTGGGATGCAGCTCTGTTTATGAAAATTCGTCCCCAATTGTCAGAATATTTATTTTATGATTTTGTAACCTTGATGTTGTCATATAGACATCAATCTTCACATTTATGAGAGATTCTGTTAAAAGATTTTTTGATAAAACTTGGGGGTAAAGTCATAGATCAAAAAAAATATATATATAAGAATGTAGTATGGCGTGCGCCAAAACAATTGGGATTCTCAAAATCGCTATTTCCATGGGCAGTGAGAGTATCAAATCCCACCACGAAAGTACATTCGAAAAGAAAAGCGTCACTCCGTTCGTTTATAAACCCAAAGCACCCGTTTTTTTACATTCGCAATCACAATTCAACGATCTCACTGCCAAAGGGGAGATGTGGGAGACGTGCGCTTGTATTTTGTCTATACATGAAATGTTGATGTATGTGGTATTGTTATTTCCCCCGACTGTGTTTAAATTTCCCATTCTTTTGGTACGAGCTATAGCTTCCGTTAATTTTGCAGCTGAGGTTATAAAAATTTTAATATACAGTAGGATACATTGAAGGTATTCCGAATAATCTTATAAAATGTTCTGCTATCGATTGGAATTTCGCCATTTCCAACGTCCAAAAGTTGTTTTGAAAATGTTTGAGCAGAGGTATCGCGTAGCAAATGGACACGCATATTCGTTGGAGCGTGATTTCTCAAAACTGTTCCATAGATATGATGCTTTTAAGCATGCGTTAAGCTCACTTACAGGCCAGGCATTCGTAGTGTCAGAGCACCTATCATCGGTTAGTTTACTTTCGGAAATCTCGCAAAGCCCTGTCAAACGCTTAGAGCGATTTTTTATGGGCCGTGGTGCATTTGTTACAAATTATAATTTTGCACGTTTTGAGGAGTGTGGCAATACTGGAGTTTTTGCTGACGTTACATGTAGGCGTTTCTGTCTGGTTCAAATTCAAAGGGAGCTTGAGTGCTGAATCAGCTGTACGTCTACCTTCATGTAGCGTTGATGCAATTCCCGATGATGCCACTGCGAGTGCAATCTCATTCTGCATTCGAATCGACGAAAATATGAAATTGATAAGAAATGTTTTGCCTGTACCGCCTCCTACCGAGCAACTAGGAAAACTATCCCGCTGTCGTACGATTTGCTTTTGATCAGCAAATTATAGTCTTGTTTAAGTGCCCACGAAATGTTTTAGCTGATTTAAGTTGAATTGCAAGAAAGTATGTTACTATGCTTTGTATCGAATTTTCGAAAGTAATGGATTTCTCCAATCACTTTTTCGTACCCACAAATATCTAAATACAAAATCTGAGCAATATAGAACTTATATTACTTAGGGCCGGTTTCACAGTGCGAACTTAAGTTTTGCTTAAATTTAAGTAAATTGTCTCACTTAAGTATAACTTAAGTCAAATTCCGTTTCACAGTGCAATTTTTTCTTCTTCTTACTATTATATTTGTTTCTTACGGCGGCACTTCAATATTGTAAATTATGAACTTACAATAGCCAAACTTTACATGTAAAATTTTCTTTTAATCGCGTTTTCCTTGAAATGTACTGGAATCAACTGACATTTGAATTTTCTATGCATTCTGATTTAAGCAAAACTTAAGTCTAGAGAAATGCCTACTTAAGTTACACTTAAGTATATTTTAAGTAGCGACTGTGAAACAGGCATAAGTATAACTTAAGTTAATTTTTATACTTAAGTTCGCACTGTGAAACCGGCCCTTACTATGCTTTATATCGAATTTTTAACAAAGCTCTCTATGACAACGCCCCCTAGCAGTGAATCTTTAAAGTAGGCGCCCCCTTGATGTAAGTGATATGTGGTTGCATTTTTATGGCGATCGGTTGAATGGTTTAGGAGTTATTAGGGAGCATACATACATCGAATTTTATATAGGCCTCGATTCCCAGATCCGACGGCGCGGAAGTGAGTGCGGATTTGAGACTTTGCGATTCTCAAATTCGCAGTCGCGGATTCAATTAAATCAAAAATTCGGAGTGATGACTCACACGCTAAAGAAATACCCGATGTCGGATTATCTTAGGCGCATTTGTGGTTTCAAATCCGCAGAAAATTTGTTGCAGATCACACTTTTACAGCGCGGAAAATGTCAAAAAGAAATCGCAAAGTGTCAAATCCGCACTCACTTCATAGATTAGAGCTCAATAGAAATCCGCCTTTTGCTATAGCCTAGTCTAACTAGAGTGAAATATCGACGGCATGCTCCAGTCGGAAAGAGAGAAAAGAGACACTTAAAAGAACTAGCAGCGTCAGTAAGCTGCTCTACTGTACCCACTTGCATCTAATATTACCAAGACAGAAAGTCGACTATGTCGATCGACCAGGAGATTGGTTTCTCCATATTTGTGCTTATGATGGCGGCGCTTTAGACGATGACAGGTAACAGGATCAAGAATGGTTGTAATGAGGGAAGACAGGAAAGAACAAAAGAATGCTGTGTAGGTGCGAGAATAGGAAGGCCTAGGACTATGACACTGCGTGGAATCGAACCATGGATCTCTGTGATGGTAGTCAGATGCCTTAACCCCCAAGATTACCAGGTCCATTTTGTATAATATTCAACTACAGTCATCGATCAATACAAAAACAGTCACATTTAGAAAATCTACTCCTCTTATGGACGATATGTTTACGCAATATTCTCAGAAATTCATATTTGACATCTGGTTCGGCTGTTAAACAGAAAGTGCAGGGATGCAAATTTTTTAATCATTTTAGTTATGGCAGCCCTTAGACTAAAAGAATCTGGATCTTGGACCGGAATCAGGGGAGGGAGTTTTAAGGTGCTAGACTTTGTCAACATTCCCACAGAAACCGATTTCTGCATATCCGAAGTCACCTTTACGAAGAACTACGAGTTCCACATCCCTCTACGTCGTCAATGGAGTAATAGACTATATAGTATTCAGAATGCCATAAACTTCTTCGTTAATGGCTCCAAGCTCGAGGGTCCGGTGGGACGAGGAGTCTTCCCGCTAGAACTTGGGACTGATTTGCAAATCAACCAGCAAGGCGACAAGAACTGAACTGTCTACATCTTCTCAGATAGTCAGACGGCTTTCTATCTCTGAATGCCGCAGATCTCTTAACGCTATGGCTCAGCAATTCAGGACCCTGTTCATATGGGCGCCTAGTCACCGAAAAATAAGGGGAAACTGTAAAGCTGACGAACTGGCTAGGAAAGGCACGACCGCCACTGTCGTTCCTAGAAAGGAAAGGGTTGGTGTGCTTTGGGCTACCTTTGGGCTACCTTTAAACCTTGGCCAAAATGACTTGGCCCTCTTACGATCTCAGGCGGACCACTTCGCTGCTGAGCCTTGGTAGACGAGACCTCTCAGTTACAGTGGGAGTGCTGACCTGACACTGTTTGATACGGACGCATGCAGCCCGCTTAGGTCTCGAACCCTACGATTTCTGCAGAAGCTGTAAGAATCTATACGAGGAGGAAAGTATAAAACACCATCCCTGCCACTGCCCAACCCTAAGCCTCGGTAGTCTAGAGGTAAGGCGCCTGACTACTATCCCAGAGGTCCCGGGTTCGAATCCCGGCCAGCCCAAGGTCCTTCGCCTTTTCCACTTTCCCACCTACATAACTTTCCTACTTTCTTCCTCCCTCTTTGCATTCCTGATTCCTCCTGCCATAGCCTTTGTTCATCCTTCCCAAGCGCATGTCATCGGTTGGTTGATGAGATTCAACTCGTTTCAGGAGGCATAACACTCCAGCGAGTTGTTTCTCGACGCCCCGATGCCAGAGTCGCGAAATGGTTGGGAGTAGATAGCATAAAATATCGCGGCTAGGTTGTGGCAGGTCTTCCTTCCTACTTGTCTCTCTCTCTCTCTTCTATCTATCTTCCGGCTAGAGCTGCTGTTCGAAATTGCACCTATACGAAAGAAATAGATTGTCGAACAGTACAAAGGGGCTTCCCCTAAGCCTCTAGTCTATCACATAAAAAAAAGCAGAAGGAGACGTACCACTTTTGGTGAACCTTTCTTAAGCATGCTTGCGGACATTTGAAAGTTTGGGATCCCGCAACTAAGAAGATTTATTACGTGCTCGAGGTGATTTAGCGAAAAAACCTCATTTCAACATCGGGTTCATGTGGGGTAATTATGGCATCACAATGAGCCTAACCCTTAGGCCTAAGTGTTTAAGCTGCGCATCAGCAGGTCAGCCATATCTAACCTAACCTAACCTAGTTATGTTTTCCTTGCCACTGTGATCTCTCCAAAGAATTCACAATAGCGTTTTGTTAGTTGCAGCTCTATTCAACTCTCTCAACTATTTTTTAGAACTCCTTGATGACGTTATTAGTCTTCTCGTTCATTTACGTTGAAGGCTCCACAAAGTCTAGATAAACTTATTCACGTTCGAAAAATCGTCGTATTTTTTACTAGTCTTTCTACTGAAATCAGTTTCGGTCAGTTCAAAAGACTTGTTAATGGCCAACAATGCGTAGAAGCAATTGTTATTAAAATCGACAAAGCTTTCCCTTATCGCAAAATTATAAACATTACATTTTTTATACTTGAATATGTCATTCGCATGGTTAATATGTCGAAGTTCAAGTCGAGACTTGATAAATGAAAAACAGCTTATAACACAATTGTTCAATCAAAGTTGAAATTTTGCATCGAATCACCTTAAGAAGGGCGCAGTTATTAAAGGTGATTGAATGAAATTTAAAAGTATAACTATGTATATCTTGGCACTAAAAAAACAACAACATATGTCAAGTTTATTTCCCAGCAAAGGCATCTTGTGCGTATAAATTCAATGTTATTATATTATATCGTGCCGGCCCAACGAACGTTTAATCGTGGCTAATAAGACCACCTTGGTCGAGAAACAAATAAATTATAATGATATACCTCTGTCTACTTAATTCAAGACGCTGCTTTCTGCATGGCAGCCACACATAAAAATGTAAATTATTTTAAATAATTTAATAAAAATTATCTCGACAGTAAATTTTTATGTTTATCCGTCATTTACCACCCAAACCGCATTATTACCTAAACCTCAAATTGAAACTTATCGCCGTCCCAATTAAGTAAGTCAATTACTTGCTCAACTTTACAGCTCCACAGTCCACTCGTTTTCTACACTAATTAAAATACAACCAATTAATTGTAATCGTACCGATGTAAGCGCATTTGTAATTAAATGCAAAAACATACACTGTCCCAACTCGGTTCGGTGTATCGTTCACGATATCATAAAATTTTCAGCGATAAAAAATTATGAAACCCTTTCATTTAGCCAGCGCTGAGAAGCATCTGCATTAAATTAAGTGATTACCCCTTTGGCTTAAGCATCTTACAAACGCGCGCATGCGTAATCAGATAAATTAATGCGCACACTTTATTATGTGTAAGTAGTGTCCGCCAACGTCCACTTTGGCGGTGCATATGAAGGAGGAGAATATAAAGGCGATTGTCTTTTGTGTGCTTTGAACGGGATGCACTTAAGCGTTATTATTCTGCAGTACACGGACTACTTACATATGTCGCATAAGACTGAATGTTTATAAATGGATTTGAAGCGGGATTTAGGAAAGGGCAGCTCGAGGGAGGGAAATTTGTACGGAAGGATGGACATGACAGGAAATATGGAAACACGGTATACCGTGATATGGAAAATTTTATACCAGTTTGTTTACTAAAACGTGCAGTAATTAAGGTGTAAATATATTAATCAGGTATTTATTTAAGGTAATTCCTCAAATGCGTTTAATTTCAATTTGAAATCTCAAACTTAGGTAAATTATGTTACAGATTTAAAGTTTATGTTAACTTCGAGCTAAAAAAACTAGTTGGCTAAAAAATATAGAAACTTTAAAACAAAAAACAATCTGGTGAAGATGGTACGCCCAATGAACTTTAAATAAAGAACGCTCCAGATGAAATACACTTGCAAATAAGTCATTATTATCTGCCCATCACCTGAAATCTGTATAGAGAAGATTTATGGTATCAGTCAGGTACTGCGAAATAGGATCATAAGCTCCAAATGGTAACTGGTACTTATCCTAGAAAATTAGATAGACTAATAGGATCGAACTAGTCCTTTAAGAGTATAGTTTTTTAAGGACTGAGAGAGCAACTCACATGGTGAACACGGCCAAGTTAGGCCTTTTGTGTACGTACTTCACTAACAGAACAGACCATTAGCCTTCCGCAAGAAGATCCTTAGTTGACGAAGACCGAACTTGAGTGGGCCTCATAAGCTTTCTGATAAACGTTCTTCTTCTAAGCCAGATCAGATCAGGACATTCACAGAGAAAAAGTGTTGAAGTCTCGTCGTCTTCCTTGCAGAATCAGCATTCTGTCTTTTAATAAGTTGTGAAGGTGATAACTCAACCTAGCATGGCCAGTCAGATAACCCACCATTAGCCTTAGGCCCGCTTTGTTTAAAGTGATGGTGCCTTTTAAGGCAAAGGGTCTTATAAGACCTTTAGCCTCTCTAAGACTTGGGATTGATTTCCAATAAGCTAGGTTTAGTCCCTTAATCCACTCTTCTATCAGAGTCAAAATGAAATGCCACAAAATGATATTGGGCCCTGGACCCACGTCTCAGACCCCTCCCTCGTGAGATGTCTAGGGATCATGCTCTAGAGTACTTTTGGTCATGCTCTAGAGTACGTCAAAGCACCCTGCAACTTTTTTGGAGTAAAACTTCCACGTTCATAGTGCCTTGATGTCAGCTTGTGTATAAAAAAAGATTTTAAGGTTAGCGCTTTTCAAACTTTTCTCAAGGTTAAGCCTAGCGCAGGTCTCAATGGCGTATATTTCTATCTGGAAAACAGAAGGCCACTTACCCATTGCAATCGAGACCTTGGAGTTGGGCCCTGCGATACCATCCTCTGTACCATGTTCCATCTTTCATCGTTGACCCATCTTTCAGTAAATCAATGGACTTTAATTGATACTTTTGATGGTTGAGAGGCAAGCAAGCCGTTGCAGTTTGCTACACTTGAGGATCGACATAAACTGCCTAGTTTTGGACCACTAGACGATAGCTGCATAAGTGACCACAGTTTTAATGATCGTATTGTACATCCAGTACATCATTTGTGGTGTAAGATCGACAGACAGTATGGCCTCCGACAAAAAAGATGCCGAGAGGTCCCGCAGAGGTCAATTTTATCACCGGCCCTATTTCTTATCTCTATAAATGACGTACTTTCAATCCCCTCCATCCCACTTCTCACCTTGGTTGACGACGGTACCCTAATTTGGGGCGGCGTTTTCATAACCACCTTGGCGTGGTTAGATAAAGTACAAAAAAGGACCGTCAAACTTTTCGGTGACGACACTGTTTGCTCAACCATAGACCTCTTGAGCCACCGACGGGATGTAACAGCACTGACAAAATTTTATCGCTACTATCATAGAGACTGTTCCATCGAAATAAATGCTCTCCTGCCTTCACGGCAATCTTATACACGCAACACCAGATTAGCCCAATGGTCTCACTCCCACCACTTGCAACCCGTCTACTTGCGCCCTCAACAAAAATAGAGAGAGTTTCTAAATAGAACTACTCGTTTGTGGAATAATCTTTGGCAGTCAGTATTTCCGTGCTCTTACAACATCCAAGAGTTCAAATGCATGGTTCACCGCCACCTTCTTCAACACCCCCTGAACCCTTAACCTAATCCCCCCGTACTAAACTTGCTGCTAAACATTGCACCATGACGTGACCAACGACATGACGGACTGGTACAGCAAAAGGTAATTCCCGAGCTTAGCTTTACCACATAAAAACAACTCGACTGTGGAACAAACTCCCTCAGTCACTATTCCCGAGCTCATACATCATCCAAGAGTTCAAACGCAAGGTTCATCTCCATCTCCTAATGTGTCTTTTTAATCTGTCTCCAGACTCTCTTTAATCTCTCTTATACGTTCACTAACCTTCGAGCTAAGCTTGCTACCAGACATTTGGCCATGACGTGTACGCATGAAGGACTTGTAGTACAAAGGGGTTGACACCTGAGCTTAGAGTTACACATAAAAAAGTTAATTTATAAATAGAACATCTCAGATGTGGAACAAACTTCTGTAATCAGTATTTCCGAACTCGTTCAACTTTCTAGTGTTTAAAACAGGTTTAGCACCATCTGCTTCAACACCGTCTAAAACCCCATCCCATCGTAATCTCTTCTATCCTTCAAACTAAGTTTACTACTAGAGACATTTCAAGATGATCTGAACGACATTGGTAGTATACACAAAGGGTGATACCTAAGCTTGGGGTGTCCGCATAAAAAAGCAACTGCAAAAAACCATTTGCACTGCCAAACCCCAAAATCAAACAAAAGCTACGAGAGCAAGATCCAACATGCTAAAATGCATTCCACTGATTCATGATCTTTATTTAGTTCACTTTAATAATGTTTCCAATAAAAACATATGACATAAACCAATGCTTCTTTTACTTGTCTGTAATTATTTTAATTCTTGAAGAAAATTGAAGAATGAAAAATTGCTGATGTCACCATAACTTTCTTGGCAATAAAGTTTTTTGCAGGTCCTCAGGACGATAGAATGGAGCAAATAATCTTACGATAAAATAAATGAACTCATACAACATCCAAGAGTTCACACAAGAATTTCACCGCCTTCTCCTCATACATCCCTCTTACACCACTAAAGCTGTCTTATGCTTTTCTACCCCTGAGGTAAACTTACTACCACACATTGCACCATGACGTCAACCACACGACGGGATGATAGTATAAAAGGTGAATTGATTACTACCTAGTTCAGTTTTATGCAGTACTCAGATCAAGTTTTAACTATCGAAATCGACGAAACTATTTCATCGTAAGACTCATTTCCGCCTGAGGAAAACTCGCAAACTACAAGAAGACAGCTACAGTTACTCCAACTACTGCATAACTCAAAATTTATGCAGCAGTAATTAGAAACTATTAAAACTTTAACACCCAACCAATAACCGATAACTTTGAGCAATAGTCCAGGAAGAATAGAAAAAAAGTTGAAATAAATCTACCCTGCGATTTCTTGACACTATAATTAAGAGAAAAATCGTAGGAATTCAATGAATGTGTTTTGGATAAAATTGGTCCAGGGCAACAGGTGGTAAAAAGCTAATAAAAGGAGCGAAAACGCGTTTTTTCACGTTTTGGGTACGAAAAATATGTTGTTTTGGAAAACAAAAAATACTACTTAATAGTGCTTAAAAAGACGAAAATTATGAGTTTTGGACCATTGATATCGGTCAACAGGTTTTTGCAGAAAAATTCAAAAACCGTTAAAAATGGTCATTTTTTAACATTTAATTATAGGGAGTGTAATTATCGTAGAACCTTGTGGCAGGGCTTAAATTGTGGCCACTGATGGTGCCTACCTACAATAAAAATTTCATGAAAAAATAATGGTAACTTTTCGAGTAAATCTCAAAAATGTAAAAACACCTGTTTCACAAAAAAGGTTGAACAAGGCCCACAATGGTCCTAGAAATTTTTTGATTGGCATTTTGGCTCGCAAAGGGTTGCTCTACAACCTTATTTTCATGAAATGTATGTAAAGTTTGATTTAACACCTTAAAACCCCGTTTGAAAACCACCCTTTTTCCAGTTTTTTGAATTAAAAACTTTACTTTTGAGCTTTTTCTTGAAAATCGTTCTTCGACAGTTTTATTAGTTTGTTTTTCACCTATTCTACAGGTCCAATTTTATTCGGAACATATTCATAGAATTCCTACGATTTTTCTCTTAATTATAGTTTTGAAAAACCGCAGTTTTTGTTTGCTTTTAAAAAAAAGCTCAAAGAGCTCACGAAGAAAACTCAAAATAAAAGCTTTTTATTCAAAAAAACTGGAAAAAGGGTGGTTTTTAATCGTGTTTTTAAGGTGTTAAATCAAACTTTACATACATTTCATGAAAATGGGGTTGTAGAGCAACTCTTTGGGAATAAATTGGGCTCATCAAAAAAACTCTAGGACCACTGGTGGCCTTGTTCAACCTTTTTTCGTAAAACAGGTGTTTTTACATTTTTGAGATTTACTCGAAAAGTTACCTGCCACAAGGTTCTACGATAATTACACTCCCTATAATTAAATGTTAAAAAATGACCATTTTTAACGGTTTTTGAATTTTTCTGCAAAAACCTGTTGACCGATATCAATGGTCCAAAACTCATAATTTTCGTCTTTTTAAGCACTATTAAGTAGTATTTTTTGTTTTCCAAAACAACATATTTTTCGTACCCAAAACGTGAAAAAACGCGTTTTCGCTCCTTTTATTAGCTTTTTACCACCTGTTGCCCTGGACCAATTTTATCCAAAACACATTCATTGAATTCCTACGATTTTTCTCTTAATTATAGTGTCAAGAAATCGCAGGGTAGATTTATTTCAACTTTTAACTACTTTTTCGCTATCTCTCCTGGACTAAAAACTATTGTGTAATTAACTAAACTTAGCATCCTATCTGTAGGCTAAGTCGGAAATCGTTTCTCATCACTACCGAACAGAAAATCTCATTCCTAAAGACTTTCCGCTCTTGAGCATCCGTCAAGGTATTTTCTGAACGGGCACAAGAGTCGGGTTCTTTAAATATTCAACAGCGCTAAAAAGGAACCGCACAAATTGTTTGCCCTCTTTAAGTAGATTCCCTGAGGAGTGTCGTAAAATTTAATCCAAGTAAAAAAAGCACTTACCAATACTAAAATTAATAATGCAATAAATTTTCGACGATAAAGTTTGTCTGCAGGTCAAAAAGTTTCGCATTCGCCGCCCCTTGGTGAGGTTACGTTAAGCCATGTCTGACGATATCTGACACTTCATAGCCATGTCACATGAAATTGATTTAAGTTCTGAGCCTTGCCGAAAGAGAGTGAAGCACCTTTACATCATCGTCGGACAAAGCATTTCCCCAACTTTCATTACAGACACGAGTTGCCGCCATTCCGCCAGTGTTTGTCTAACAAAACTCTCCTCTCGTAAGAATGATTCCCTTCACGGACGATAAAATTGATAGCCATCATTAAATTTCCCTAATGACGTTGGTGTTCCGGTGCCTTCAGATACTTTAGGAGGGTACGAGTACGTCGCGCTAAATGCCCTACAGTATAACCCTGCGTGACCCCAGCAACAACAGGAATCACTCGACCATTCGCCGGTCCCTTTGGTCTAATGTTGGCGAGATTTGTGGCTTCATATTTTAATAAAACTTGATAGAGTCATAAAATTTCGGAGTGGTGCAGGTTGACCGCTTCGTCGTCTTCCAGGTCTTTTGGAGAGCTTCTTTTCACTGGTCGTGAAAAAGGCGTTTTCCGGCGAGTTGTTGAATGCTCCAATAAACGTCAAAAGTCCAGACCTCAATCACTCATCAGACGAACGCAATTTTCGGTTAAATAGGACCCAACTGAGGCGGTTTTTACCGTCCATTCATTAGTTTTAGAGGTGCGCGTTGAAAGTTATTCATCTTTTTGAAACTGCCCACCTTTCATGCACCAAACGTGCGGCCAGTATTACGTCATTTTATGATAGTCCGAATGCTGGTAGAAGAAACACCGCGCCAGACAAAGCCACACAGCAAAACAAAACAAAAAACATTGGTCTACCTCGGACCTTGGTATAGGAATTTAAGGCTCCATCTACTTGTGTCCATTCACACTTCTACAGCTCTAAGGCGGGGGTAATTAAGCGTCAGCTAAAGACCCTCGACCGCAGCGCGGCTAGCATTGGCGAGTTGGGCGCATGATCAATGAGATACATGAATTCTGACAGCTGTCAAAAAATATAGCGATCGCGCTGCTGGAATCTTAACGACAGGTTCAGTCACTACTTCAAGGCTCGTCTCGGAAACTGTGAGATCATTAACCGATTGCAAATATGTGAGTCAGCAGCGGCTTTGGATGCGGTATTGTGAATAAATTGATCCAAAACAAAAAACAACGATATCGATCACATCTGACCGCTAACTGACCATCGACATGTTTTGTTTACTGTTTCGCTGCCAGACAATTGCTTCGTTTTGTTTTTGTGTTTTGCTTAGAAAATTCCGATCGACGATAGTCTTAACAACTTTTGAAAATTACGTTATTCGTTAAGTTCGATCAGTATTGTTTTTTTTTTGTTGTTTTTATTTCGGACTCTCTATAAAATGAATCACAAGAAATGGGTGAGTTCACAGCTTTAATTTCCATATTTAGATGACAAATTCCCTGACCACGGTCTAGAGACGAGCAGACGAGCTCGAATTTTATTGTTCAAGCGACTTTTAATGTCGGATACAAAATGGCTTAAATCAAACTCTACTTGTGGGTGAGTTCAGCATTATTTTCGTTATGGATAATAGCCTTGTTTTTTTCTTCATTTTTATTATTATTATTTTGGTTTTGATCACCTTAAAAATTGTTTTATTTCGCAAGTTATAGGCGTAGACACGATAGTCTTTGCCTATTAAATTCCATATTTCAAAACTAGTTTTTATATTTAATGAAGTAAAATTATGGAATTAGATAACTTGTGACGCAGTATGTTGTTGTGGACGCTACAGCGCTGACAACTATATATTTCCACATTAAATTTCATACAAATTAGAAGATTAATCCGTCTACGTGACAGGTTAGTGCGCACTGTTAGAAACTCGACTAAGGTGGAGAGTCGTAAGTATTAAGCCTGTCATTTATAAGGCTTAGATATCACCAATTTGACATTAATTTTAAGTAATTGTTACAAATTGTACCCTTTTTGCTACTATAGCAAAGTGGCTTAACATTTTAATACTTTAACTTCTTAAAATTTCAAATTATCGGTCTTAACAGTTGGTGGTAATATTAGAGCAGCAATCAATCAATTTTTAAGGAGACTTACAGCAGGCAATATTATTAAGGAGAATTAAATGGTGAAAGTATACTCAAGTTGTTTCAAATCAGTTTATGGAACTTTGAGTAGATTTTAATGGATTTCATATTAAATACTAATATTGAAGTAAAAGTTTATATTTGATACTAATTTATGTTTGATTTTAATATTTTCTATGAGGACAGAACTATCCAAAACTATAACAAACAATAGGTTGAAATCAAAAATGCCAGAACACACTTAGAAATTAATACTATACTTCTATTTCTCTCTAAACGAAACATTAAAACCTCGACCTTCAAAGTCTACAGAAGTAATTTCCAAGTAATAAGAAAATAAATTGGTCTTATATTAATCAAGTTCAATTCTCAAGATATCTAGAATACCTTGAATTAACAAATTCAGATATTGAAGGTTATTTGGTATAAAAGAACTCAAGAATTATTCAAAGAGTTGTAAAAAGTTTTAATTAGTAAAAATTCTACCGTTGCATGGTCCAAATTGTGAAGTGGCAAAGAGATACCAATCATATAATCATAACAATTTTTAAGTTTAGTGTTTTTTTACTTTTACTGTAGAGATTCGGTGTGGTAATAAGAATTTATGGTCTGCTTATATCTACGTCAAGCGTGACAGACAAGTGTTGTGCTCCACACCGACAGACGCCATTTATTCACATCTAGCGTGCCGTGCCAGACGACAAACACTAGTGGAAGATTTATCCATAATCCCATTGCCAAAGAAAAGAAAAAAATGTCGGCACGGTTCCGATGCTCTATTCATACTTCCCGGCAGACACCCACAGACACGTACAGACATGAACCGCGCATACAAAATATTCTTTCCGCGAATAGTGACCGGGCACGGCCCATGTCTATCCACGTCTGCGCGGTCGTCTCATGGTAAACGTAAATATGTTCATACATACTGAAGAATATTATTTTGTCTGCCATACTGGATACCTGTGGATATAAACGAACCTTTAATTGTATAGCGGAAAATGCAGCAGGGTTTTTCTTACTGCCGAACCGCACAAATGATGTTTACTTACGTGACTATTTTAATCGTTAGAAGCTAGAAAAGTGCAGTCAGATATACTATACAGAGTGCAGCGGACAATGTGATGCTTTTTAAACTGGCTAGGAAGTTCCTGTATCAGTCCGTTTAAAACTGTTAACTGTTAACTGTTTAACTGTTTAACTGTTTTTTCTGTTGCTTGTTCGTATTCAGTATTTTTATCATATTTTATACGTATGTTGTCGTATAATTGGGAAGTAATTGGACAATCAATGAACGAGTGTCATCAGGGCTGAATTTATCCCTAGGCCCGCACCTAGGGCACACAATGCCAGGGGCAAGCGCACGGTAAGAAAAAAATGGCTGATTTGCAAATAAAATGTTTGTGTTGAGTTATGAATTCTCTGGTTTTTTATACAGTTTACTGGTGTACATAATTATTGGTGATTGAAGTGGCCTGTAATTTGGTAATGAGTTTGGCAGACGGTAGGTAGGAGAGTGGTGTTGAGCTTGTGACTGAGTACAATCGGACTGTGACTGAACCGGCGCCTTTCGGTCATCCAATTGGCTGTGGATTGTCGAGGCCCTGCACAATGTCAGTACTTTGCTGTCACCCCCACCCTCCGCCTCTACCCTCCGAGTAAACGGCCAGTGCTTTGTTGAAATACGGATCGTAAGTACGTCTATGTCTGCTCTGTCTTGGAGTATCACCCAGGACATAGAGAAATATGATGAGGCAAATACAGCTGTGAGTTGTATGAATTTTCGACCACCCAGAACTCTAAATAAAAATTAACAGACTAAAGTCCGAAGTCCAATGAGAGCACCGCACCGGGTGCTGGCACTCAAAATGGTGCTTATTTTATCAAAAATTAAGAAACACTGCCCTTGCCTTAAGAAATCCCAAACATTTTGATGTGTGCTACTTCGTTCCAAGTGATCATTTCATTGCAGATTCTTAATTGACCTCAAAAGCGTTCTTTGAAGTCCTAGTTTAGCTTCAGGAATACTAAAAATACCCACTACCCCATATCAGTTAAACATGGTACTTGCTCGTTGACAATCGTTGAGATTTAGGCCAAAAACTCTTCTGCAACGGTGACTTTGTGCAACTGCGCATGATCGTCAGGATTTAACTTCTTCTGGAAAGAATTTGTTTCACTTTTTTTTGTCTTCCGCCTCGATTTCAATTGGCCAATCCTAAAGCTGTTGTTTTTCGATGGTCTATTTGAAAAAAATAGGTCTTTTGAAATCAGTGGTGCAACGACGCATTTCATGACCAAAATACTACCACTCTGTCTGTCGTTTGATGGCACGATTTTGCACCTAGTAGAAACAAGACAACGTGGTTTTTTGGGGCGCCTGTCTAGATATACGAATTGTATTCAAGGTGGGCCGAATATAATAGGTTGTAACAAGGGTGGCTGGCTGAAGGAGAAGAACTTGCCTCTCTTAAGAAATCCAAGGCATTGGGAGGCTTGTTGGGCGATTTGGAATATGTGATCATTCCATCCCAGATCCTCCGTTAGGTTTTGCTGTCAGTGCCGTCTAAGGTGTTGACGGATGTAGTTATCTGAATATTTTGATTTCCATCAATCACGGCCGATGGAATTGATTAACGCGTGAGTGAGAGATAGGAGGTACATATATCGGTGTTATCGAGAAAGCTGGGTTAAATTAAGTAAAACATGTCTCTCCACTAAGTTATGGCTAAATCCTACACAAAAACATTTATTGCGGTTATGCGAACGCCACAAGTAGCAAAGTAGCCCAGGGTTATTTAGTCGCCACCGGTTAGCCTACAGAGTTCGAGCCGAGTAGGTGCGGCCCGTGGAAAGGTCCGACTTGCTGTGTTTACAACCATAAATGCGTGGTTCTAATTTAAATACTAGAGATTTAATAAAATTTGAAAAATCTCACGTAGATTATGAGGGAAGGGAGGCGGTCGAGCCAAATCTTACGACTACTTATCAAACGTGGAAGGGGGACGAAAAATCGTAAAAATCACCATACGTAATTAATGGAAGACCTTTATCCTTAGTGAAACAGGGAGCGACAGAGTTGGCACTCTTACTAAAGAACGCAACCGTAGATCATAGGGTAGAAAGATGCAAAAAGTTCGTTGGTTTTTCATAATGACATGAAGTTTTGTTTGTAAGGGCATAAGCTGGATATGGTGTAGAATGAATTATTGATAGTGGGTCTACCTCGACGAAGATCAAGGCGGCGAAGATCAAGGAAGTGTACTATGCCTAAAGATTGACTATATTTTCGCTATTTCCTTAAGGATGGAGAAGTTGCCCACTATTGTATGGCATATGGGGAGTTATGTATATGCAACTTGTGGGCGGGAGGGCTTTGAGCACCAGTTTGATGAATACTACCCTTGCCGATCGGACTTGGATAAAAGACACTGAACGCAGGAGGTCCGAGCCTGGATTGGCCAACTAAGCGGTTCCTTCCTGATGTCTCTTAACGCAACGGCTGGGGCGCAGTATTCCAGGATACTTGATGGCATTCATGTCAGGACACTTGTTGACTTGATTAGATGAGTCGGCCTGCATGTGCTCTGTAAGTGGCCCGCGATAGGTCGAACAGTCAAGTCTAAGCAACAAGCCACTGGTCAGACTACTGGGCGGTCTGGCCTACAAATATGAGGTACAATGAACAATAGGCCAAGCCACGTGGCCGCAGTACATTTGGACCCAATACCCTACCAAAGAAGCAGAAGATTGCATACACTGATAGATTGCAATCTAAGTCAGTATCAAAGGAGATTTAGCTCATAATTAGTGCAAAAATAGTTGCCACATTCTAGTATTTGGCACACAGCTATTCGTGTGAGGCCTATGAATGAATTTTTTTTGTAATGATGCTTCACTCGCTTATGGTTGATGAGCTCAGCTAAAGAAGGCCCTGAATACGGTCATAGGAACTACATTACTAGTGTACCAATAGTGGTGTAGTTACCACCAAAATCCAACATTGTCTTCACTCAGTTTTCGATCTTCTCAACACTTCTAGATTGTTAGTTTCTAGAATCTATCTTACACAAGATCGCACATGTGTAGGCCTATAAATATAAAGCATTTATGCATAAATCTAGCAAAAAATAAAACTATTCGATTTTCAAATCTAACTCTAAAATGCGAATGAATATCCTCAAAAGAAAAAAAAACAACATTTATCTGAACCAAAATAAATCGCATCAAGCAAAACTTAAACACGTATTCATAATCTCCTCAGATAAAATAAAGCTGAGTTATTTTTATAAAATAAATTACATACGTATCTAAATAAAATATATCTAAATGACCATAAATTTTGTTAACTGCCATACAGCAATGATAAAATAGACCCAGGAGCTTTCGGTGTCTCTATGGCAAAATAAAACAAAAAATGCCAGAATATTTTTCTCCTTGCTGCTCGTCCTCCTGATTCAGGATAAAAATTGCCTCCCAAAAGAGGCACCGCCGAGGATAGCCATGAGGAGGCTCCTCGGTATTGATCAGAATGATATCAAATCATCATTGTCGATATGAGAGAATTGTTTTATCCTTTTTTTTGGGTGTGTTTGTGTGTGTGTTTTAGTAAATCATTCATTTATCCATCACGGGGTGAAAGGGGAGCACACAAATTACGGAGTTTTATTTGTTTTATGGCGGATTTTAAGTGGAAGACATTAAGCTCCGCGACGGGTGAAAATTTGTCACGTTAAGCGAGCATTTAGTCGCAAATTATTCACAAGAGAGAGAACACAGCACTTGATCGGCCATTATTAGTTCAAAGACTTTCTATCTATTAAATTGTATATAAACCGTTACGTTGGAGATAGATTAAATTAGCCAGAAAGCATAAATTATTCTAATTTTAGATACATTCACCACTCGTGAAAATCTTGAGACAGAATTTATCTGAGAATACGTGAAAAAAAAGAAGAATTATTTCAGATTTTCTCTCTCCTGTTTTTAAACAATGGCCTTTGGTTTGGTCTTGAGTAAGGCTGGGCGGGAAAAAAAACTGTTCAGAAAATAAAATCACGACGAAAAGATTAAGATTTCTGTGAGCGAATAAATCAGAATCAGAACAGCGGAGCAGAACAGCAGGCAGCACACGCTGACACTAAGTCCGTTGGGAATTTACTGCCGAACTGCCGACTCATTGTCATCGTTTCTGTGAAAGTACTTAAGGCCTCACGAAATTTAATTACCTGCTCCTTGAAATGGCAATTCATTAAATTTTTAAACGTCATGTACCAGCACGCAACGCCATCACGGATAGCACAGAATTAAAAGAGCGCTTTTTTTGTTGATAAAATGATTCCATGACAGGCTAAATGGCGACGCGGGTGCTGCTCTCTACAAAAAGTATACTCTTTCTTCATTGTCCTGATTCACAACGAGCATAATCCTATACCATGGAGCTGTATGGCCCTACCCCACAGCCCTGGGTGTGGACTAATACCCGCTTCAAGGACTCATATGCCAAAAGTAAGAAGGCATTAATCTTCTAGCAAATCTGGGATTAGCACCTATTTGTTGACTCGTTATGACTACTACGACCTATTGACCGATCCACGGGGAATTTGCTAATCTTCGTGTGTAAAAATGGTCAGAGTTTCCCCCTCCCCCGGTTCTGTGCTGGTGGTGCTGAAGGAGCACTGAACTATTTGTAGGATTTTCTGGCTTTAGTATAAACAAATCGGGTGATGACTCGGGGTCATATTTAGATTACAGCATTTGTAGCCAGAATAAACTGGGTTATTGTTTACATTGTTTGTTTATATTGTTGGCATGTGCTGTAGTGCCTTGGATATTGTTGAATCTTCAATGAAATATGAATGGGGAAATTGGAGTGTGCTTAACAGGTCGGTGAGTTTTGGTATGAGGAAGCTGCTTTAAGCTTAAAAATAAAATGAGAAATTAAGGTAAGATTAATAAAGAGTGATTAAATGAAGGTCTGAAATTTGATGTTGAAAGAAAATACACTTAATATGCACTTTTCTAGTTGCCCCTATAAATGGTGCCCATTTCCTCAACGAGCTATATGACATTTTGGAAACCAAGCGGCTACGGTTGATTCGGCTATTCCAGACCACTTCTTCCTCTTTCTTCAAAGGTTCGTTTTGCCTATTTGGTCTATTGTGCCAAACCCGTCGTTAAAAACCTTCCAGATTACGTCGATATAGCTTATAATTGATTTGGGATTCATATCCTAAATCTCCCTAGAACCGAGGAAGCCGTAATGGAGGAGACTCAATCTACTACTCCCTATAGCTTCACACAGGCTTCGCAGAACTAGAAACTACAACCAAAAACTTCCTTAGATGATAATTGAGCGAACAGTAGCCCATCAGGAGCTCTGTTATTCTTTTTAGCTTCCACCTCTTGAAATTTATAATTTTGTCCGCTTTAAGACCGGGTGCATATTGAGATGCAGGCGACACAGGCACGGTTTTTGTATCTCGTGCATTTTAAAGGAGAACCGCAAGTGACACGACTACTGACACTTGTGGATGGAACACAGAAACTGTGTGACACGTGCGGCGTAAGTACTTTTTTTAATTGGAAGAAAAATTATTCGAATTAGTTCAAAATAACCCGAAATTATAAGTCATCATCCGAATCTGTCTCAGAGGTTAATGTAGATATTCCGCCATCTCAAAACTATGTACTTTCGTCAAGCTGTCTAGCAAAATTGTTCCCCGATGTTCTTAAATAACTGTGTTATACCCTAGACCAGCGGTCGGCAAACTATGGCACGCGTGCCACTATTTGACCCCCGAGATAATCTGTGATGGCACGCCACATTCGACAATCGCATTGGCATGCCCTTTCATATCCATGCGCGACTACTATAGAGGCATGCGCACTTGCTACTCTGATATGTATGTATCAGAGTTCACAGACGTACACATTACGTATGGAATATACCTTACCGCAGCCGCCGGGGGACTCAGATCACGCGTCCGTTGATATAAAGACCCCACTCAGTCATTCATATACCGGCCGCCGCAGGCCATGGCCTGAAGGTTTCTCGTATGGAGGCCAAGTATCACCCTACACTCACCGGCCGTCAACTGTATAAGAAAACTGCCAAAAATCTTTATGTTTATGGCTATTTATCGTCAGTCCGGGCGTCAAGATCTAAACTTTTATTTAGTCTGAAGTTTTCGTTGAGGCCATCAAGAGTTTTTCACTTGAATTAACAACCTGCCACGCTAAACTGCTGTCCGTCGTCGCTAAACCTGTGTTTATGTAAGGAATCATGAAGTAAGACTGAGTAATGTGTGGCCTTGATCGGGCCGCACCTGTTTGTGAATTGTTTGTGTGGTCTTATAGTTTCTCTGTGAAAAGTTTTCACTACACAAATAAAATTATCTTTATATACAATGGTTTTTTTTGTTTGGGGCACGCTTAATGTGCATTGGTTTTAATTATCTGTTTTGTGACACGCCAATGCATTTGGGTTGCCGACCATCCTTAATCCTTTTTTCCATATCTTTTATATGGGGCTACGTCATTCTGACGTCAGAATCCGGATTAAGGGTGCTAGTCTTTTTTGTGCTGCCCTACTCTGCGCTTACTGCGTAACACAGCTTAATATGCGCCTTTGCTAGCTTTGTCGATTCAAATCTGATTTTCCGATTCAAATCTGATCACGGTCGGTGATAGGAAAACCAACTGTTTTGGGCTTATTCGCTTTTACCAAGCTATTGGCCGGGATTTGTGTTTTCGTAGTGCGAACACCAACCTTGTCGGTCTTTGTGCCACAAACATTATGCTGGCGGAAATACATTCATCGATTGAGAAATTCTTGTAAGTCGCCATTCAAGTACTTCGGAACTTAATGCGATTTGCGTAGAGCAGTCAATTCTGAGCAAGAGATAAGAGATAAATGTTATGTACAAAATTGAATCTTACCGTATGAAATGAATTCGTTTTAAAATACGATTTTTAGCAATTGATCAAAGTCGACTCACCTGAAAGAAAAATAAAAAGAATATTGTTAGTAAAAATTCAATTTCTATTTAACAAAAATAGAGAGAATATACAAAAATAAATAAATTATGAATTCTAGTGTTAAGTTTAAGTTGGCAGCACTGTATACATGATTGCCATGGAAAATTCAGATGGTATCAAATAGTTACTACGAAAATCGTTTGAGGATAAAAAGAACACCTAGTCAAGCCTCGGCCACACAAACCAGGGCCAAGGAACTTCTTCCCTTCTTCCAAGCCACTGACTGGGATTTGTGTTTCCATAGTAAGAACGTCAATTCTGTTTCTCGGACGGAAAGGCTTTTGTTTATTCCTAATTCTAACGTTAGTTTCAATCTAAGGAAGCCGCCTACAGAGGGGAGAGGGCTTCATTGGAACACTTAAATAATACTACCGCTGGCAGTAGAAATTTCATTCTATGAAAAATAAGTTTACTTCAACTACAACCCATAATTTCACGTGCTTTACTTCATCCGCATCAACTAAGGAAAGGCGACTCAAAAAGCTGAACATCTACTGGTCCAGATAATAAACCCCAATGCCATACATCTTCGCTTTGAGGGGTTTAGCTTTGTTGCTCTAGATATCTCAAAGGCTTTGGATGGAACATACTTGTGGACTAAATCCCAAACTGCAAGAATCGACTCTTAGAAATCACTGTTTTTTGGCTAGTAAATAGTGTGAATATATTAAGTATAAAGATTATCTTTTCAAAATCATAAAAAAAAATTATATAACTAAATAAACTAAACAGCAAAATCAACTTATTCAATTATGCTTCCTATGCCATTCCAAAGAAGCAGTAAAAATCCATCGAAGCTGGGGAAAAACTATTGACAATTAAAGTCATCCCCCTCAGTTTTATGATATATTATCAAATTTGTAAGTAATTCATATACATATTTATTGTGACATGCGCTGTTTAGTTCTACATGGAATCCCCTACATCTATCGGCAATATTTCTTGGCAGTTTATTTACTAAAAAAGCGTTATCTCTAGTACTAAATCTATAACATTATTTATTATGACCCTAGCCCAAAATACATTAGAATCGTCATTCTTCTGTTAGATATTCGTACAACATAACTAATGGGGGGGGGAGAAAGATAGCAAAGTAGAATCCTCTTAAAGCAACCCCTTTCATAATATTGTAGATGACGAGGGGAATAGCGATGACAAACACTCTGTACATGTCATCTTGTTCCTATGACTCTTCTTAATATCGCAAAATATTTTTTTTGACTTAAAGCTGCTTAAATGATTGCTTTGAAAATGCAGCAAATCCTAATTCCTTTATCCTTTTTTCATATATCTATTCCTAACTTTGGACCATCTCACTTATTGTCGATCCAAGCCAATTCTATTTGCATTCCTTACCAATTTCGCTCTCCTTTCCCCCCACCGCAAAACATCGTTTACAATAAAAAATAAAATATTCAGCATCACTGCGAGATAAAAACGATCCCTCAAGGAATCAATTATATCATCATCACATGTATTTTTAATAAGGCTCGAAGCAACATTATGATACAACAAAAGATTGCACACAGTCATTCAGTTCGCTCGCTCTCTCCAAAGGTTGGTCACGTACGTCATTAATGGATGCTATCTCAGATTCCTCATAAATTTCGTGGTCGGAATAATATTTGCTTCTTGTTTTATAGCGTTTCCCTTAAAATATTTCATCTCTAGTGTTTCAAGGCTATTTGCTTGGTAAGTAGATTGTCGAAAGCCAACATGGGAGTTCATAGGTTATAATCGGCCCTAGACCAACCATAGACTGGAAAAGTTTAGACATGCAGACGAGCTTAACTCTATGTTATATGGAGAAGATTATGGTTTATGCGGGGGAGGAGCAGCAGAATATTGGGCTAGACTTTGCCTTGGTTATGGCTTGTTTTAACTTTCCTATTGAATTTGAGAAGAATGTTAATCTGAATATTTTATTTTTTATTGCGGTCATTACGTAAATTAAGGCACTTTAGCACTTGATTTTCGTAATCCAGAGTGGTCTAGGGTCGTTATAGTTAGACTTAATTCTTATAATTTAACGAAACTTAATGTTTGGAAGAGATTTTCAGTATTCATAACCTTAAAAAATAGGAAAAACGAATCATAGAACATGACTAATACTAAAATAGGATATAGCCAAAGCTTCGGTCAACATCCAACAGTTCCTAAAGATATTGTGTTAGATGAGCGAGGCATTTGCTTTCAGTGTTTCAATGTCTGGTCTTTTCAAACTTCAAGCTTTAGTAAAAGATTGGGAGGAAGCACACGTGAGAATCCCTCCTCCGTAGTTAACTCTACTGTCTTTGTTAGACCTTAGACTCATTTCATTTACAAATCCTTAATGAATTGAACTACATTTGAAGGTGTTAACTTCCAGAGATTGTTGATTTAACTAATTTTATTATCTTATCTGTATGCAATGGAATTAAACTGGTTAAAGCATACCGAACCGTAAAAAGGCCAATACTACTCGATATATCCACAACCTGGAGATTGAAAATAACTATGGACATCTCCAATGGCGATTTGAAAGGAATCTTGTCCTTCGTCGTGTTACTTGTATAAATGTCCGAATGTCATAAAAAATATATAAAAGTTGACAGGCTTCCATGGGGATGATATCTTCAACATAACAGTGATGACGAATACAGAGATTCAGGAACCCCAAAAACAATATAGATGGTGTAGACGATGAATTTAGAGTTTCAGGTGTGAAAATCTGGAATACCCAAGCCAGAGTTCGAGAATTCTAGGAAAAATGTTCTGGGAAACCATAGGAATAAGAGTGGTTAGTTCGGTCTTATTGCATGCAGTGCCAGTTGGGACTATTCGGTGTGTCTTTTATTGATACGTGCCTGCAGCTAACTGCATTTAGAAAAGTAGAATTTATGCATAACTCCGCCTTCGTCTGATCCCAAGTCCGGGGTGTGAAAGGAGGAGGGTGGTCGACCTGCGAAATTGACCAGAATCGGGAAAACCGAAGAAACTAGGCAAAAAACCGCATTTTTTAAAGCGGCACCAACAGCAGGGTATCCGACGCTAACGGGTCAAATAAGAAGAAGAACTTTTACGTATTCGTACCGTGTCTGTTTCGTGCCAAGCGCGTGCGAGACGTTTTTACTCATGAGCACCGAGCCTGTTTTGGGTGCCGTCCACGCGTTTTAACGCCGAGAGTGCCTGTTGCAGACTAGAAGTGGGCGATTTTTAGTTTTACTTGGGATCACTGCTTCAGGTTTGATGATTCACCGTTGGCCCAGAATGTCCGAACGATCGAGAGAACGTGGAGAATATCCTTTTTACATGCCTGAGGTTTGCGGAGCACAGGGTTGTACCTACTGGAAATAGTCGCCAAGGGTGCAGCTAATAGGGGAGAACAACCTGGACCAGATGATGAGGTCCGTGTGGAGAATGATGGGAGTGGCGCTGAAAGCCAGAAGGTTAATCAATGCGAAGCATTTACGGGTCACGTTGATGATACAAGGCCGAAGTACCTAATGCCTTCACGGCTCATACCAGTCTGGACTAAAATGTCATGTAAAAGTGTGCTCTTGTGACGCGGTACCCACTGAAGGGTCATCCTGTATCTCCCAACTGGGAAAGAAAGATCAATCTGGCAGTTTTCGACCAGCTTGGGCAGTCCAAGCCTAGTGCTTTGATGGCGACTTGAATATCTGGTATGACCGTATAGCTACCCGGGATTGAATGATTGCCTAAAGTTTTGCCTTGAAAATGCTGGCTAAGATGCATAGGCGGTGGGATGTTTGGAAATTAAACGAGGGAGTTTTTTATCCATCTGTATTCAGGACAACGTCATGATCCTTGTTGAGTTCAAAGTCTTCCCTTTCATTTCTAACAGGGAAATCGATATTGAGGTCTCTGCTGAGATTTGGTAGGCCATATTACCATTATAGATAGGTATGTAGATATGTGGCTGTGCCCGTAGGTCCTTCCAACCCAGCAACCCGCTTCACGCAGGCATACTGCCTCCTGCTGTCTGAAGTATTAAATCAGTTGGCAACAGGTCGATAATATACGTTGAGCTTCCGGTAATTTCCCACAAAATGGCAAAATTAAAAAAATAATTTTGAATGTAGAGGTTATATTGCTCTAGCCAGTATAAGGAAACAACATACCTACACTTCGAAATGTAAAAACACGTGGGGCGAAAAGTTCCAGTGGTAATACAATAAGATAGATACGTATTCGATTTTTTCTGGGGCACCACTGCGTTTTTGGGCCGCACAATAGATGCCAAACATGCAAAATTGATTACTTTTTGGCACTCTTTCCGGAAAAAACAATTTGGAGGAAAGGTGGCCACCATGAGCGAAGTTCTGCACAGGGCGTCTAATCTCTCGCCATGCAAAATCTATGCAGACGATTCTGATTATGTTTGGCTAGGTTGTCAAGGTAGTTCACAATTTTTCATCGTCGAATCTTAAAAAATTTTTTGAAGTATCCAAAATCAATTTTTGCAGATTTGTTCTTTTTCATTATACCTTTTTCCTCCAGCGGACTGTGCACTCATAATATTTTTGTGATGAAAGGAGTTGCAGCGCACCCGGGTTTTTGCTAGTATTCTATATTTGTGTAATGCATCCAACAAGCTAACTTATTGTACAAATAAAGGAAACATCTATGCAATAGAAGCTACTTCTTCTTGGTTCTCGGTTACTATCAAAGATTACCGCGCAACACAATTCCACTTCATGCCATAAATTGACAACTCAAAAGCCAAAGAAATATAAAAATTTTCAAAATTTCCTCATTGACTTCTCAAGAACATGAAACGAAGTCATCATTTACTCCCCAACGAAATATCCTTTTTAGAGAGTAAAAGATCCCTTCTTTGTCAGATTGTAAAAGTGCATTGAAGACCCCTCAAGGCCCATCCACCCCTGATAGCGTTCATAAGTTCATGTTTCATGGCATTCTATCAACAGCCCTTAACTCCATTTCCTATGTCGGAAAGCTCTGAGCTCTCCTTACAATGCAGGCATTAAAATCTCCAGGATTACGAACAGTTGCAATGAACGTGACGTGCAACATAGCCCGGGTTTACCAATGGAAACGCATCTCTGGTACCTATATGTAGCTGTAAGCAAACCTCTCCTCATCAACAAGTCAACAAAAGGACGAAGGGAAAAAAATTGTTCTTTTTCTAAGGATTTTTTCTGCAACTTAATTGAAGTGTTACACAGGACGGGGGATGACATAAATATATACTAACCACCCCCCAAACATAAAATACGGGGAGACGTGCTTCAGGTGAACTCTGCGCGATTAGTCAGGCTGCACTCCAATTAAGGCGAAACGCAGAAGGAGACGCATTTCATATTTCCTATTGTTCACCCTTAGACGACGATGGCATTATTTGCTTGCAGTCCTAGAGAGTCAAGGACTTTTCGACAAGATGGTAACTACCTTCTGAACGTGGCTCTTTCGAAAGCCGAAATACCGGAAAGCTTTCAAGAAAATTCCAAGGTTGGCAAAAATAATAAGAAGCGTAAAAAGAATGAGCGAAAAAACGACCGAATAAATAAAGCGAATTGAATCTTTGGCCTTGGCGGGGTTTTTTTTTGTTATTAAGAAAATAAAAATCCGCGGCGGTACAGTTACCGCGGCACACCATTCGATACCGTTTCGATTGCAGCGAATAATATAGGAAGAAGAGACGCGGGGCGACAAGAACGTCGCCTCGTCGTGACCTGCTCAGCCTTTCCGATTTCGCCTTTATTACCTCGTCGTCGTAGTCGTGGTCGTCGTCTCAAGACCGGGGCGAAACTCGAAACGCCTCTCGCAGGGTTTTCTTATCTCGATGAAATTGCAGCCCGCGAACACGTTCCTGAACATTCAGCTGTTTACAAACACCGACACTCCGGGGGATTCTCTATCTCCTTATTGTTGCCGCGGTTCATCGGTTCTTAACCGCCTTTTTGCTCGCGCTTTATTTCGCCTTATCGCGTCTAAATTTAAAGCATAATAAAGCACCGCAGTCTGTTGTTCAGCGAGATGCTTTCGCCGGGCGATTGTTCTAGCGGCAGAATGGCCTCTCCTTGCATTTTGCATTTCGCCCCGCGATCGTAGTTTTTCAATTTTGCACAAAATACCCCGAATGACGGAGCTGCGTCGTATCTTCGTAGGCGATCGGAATCTGCTTACAATCGCGGGTTTACCTGACCTTCGCCTGCAATTTTTAGTGGAAATCCACAAAAAAAATATCGCAAACGATAACCACATTTTTTTCGCCGCATAAATATAAAATTGTCGCTCAAGCAATTTTCGCAGCTCCAAATTTCGCAAAGCTATAAATATTTTATTTCGGTTTTAATTTTCTGCATTGTTTTATTTTTATACTTATATTCCCATTCTCCGCATGCATTCAACAAAAACAAATCAACAGAATCAACAGCGACGACAAAAGCGAAATTAGCTATTTTCCGCGATCGTTCAACTCGCGGCGTCCACGCCCGGTTTTTTTTGGGAGCGAATTAATGGAGCGTTCGAGTCAATTGACAGTTTTGACTATTTGGTCAATGATGGGTGCCAGCGCCGAAGCCGAGGAGGAGTTGTTGCACTCTATGGTGCCAATTATCTGATTATGGACGATGATGATCTTCGGGTATTGGAGGAGTTTGAAATGTTTAGCTGGGACGAGTGTGGTTCTTGCTGAATAATGGTTTTCCATTTATTTCAATCGCGTTGGGGAAGATTTCCCGAAAATCATCTTGTTAGTTCCTATTTGGGCTGTGGCAAGGGTGACGTGGGCTAGTAACAATGGGCTTTAAATGCGTTTAATTTATTTTAAATTATATTTTTATACTTTGTTAATTTGGAAATATTTCCTTGTATAGAATATAATGTTTTTGACACTTAACTGTAGTGATGAAATTTCCATTTATGTTTGTTTGTGTCCTCTGTATAAGAAAGCGGAAAGGGCCCAAAAAAAGCAATCGTTGAGAGATTATAGCCAAGCTGTAGAGAGCCTAGGCAAATTTTTCTCTAAGCAACAATGTCAACCATCTTATATCAAACGGGGAGGCGGCACATGGATACAGTCTTCAAGGGACGCCCTGAAACTTCTCCCTAAAATCCACTTTCCTGCCTGCCAAGAAATCCTTAACAGGTGCCCAGGGCTACTAGAAAAAAGCAGTGCCGTGGAATGAAACCTGCGATGTTGTCTTCGTATAAGTCGCCAGGTTTGGACAACATAATGCCAATCTTGATCCCAAAGGTCCGACAGAACTTTTTTCCTATAAAGCCTAGAACGCATGCTAGATCTATACCTCCGAACTACATAACAGAGGTCCCAATGTCTGCATCTTAGCATGAATACTAAAAAGGGAGATCGGTGGACACAGGTCCTCATGAAGTAGCGTGCATCGTGGAATACTACCAAGAGTACAAAAAGTTTACCTTGGCAGCTTTCCTAGATATAAATATCGGCAACGTGACCATTTATGAGGCCCGGCGAAAGTAGAGATCCACAATGGAGTTAGTGGATCTTCCGCACGGTGGAACTAGTGATGAAATCCTCCCGCCTCTGCTATGACTCATAGCGATGACAAATATCCTGAAGACACTAGAGAAGCACTGAATAAAGTCGCAGGCCTATGCGAACGACACGATCATGTTAGTTTCCGGAAAATTCCTACACAAAATCAGTGAGGTTGTGTAAATGGCTCTTGGAAAGGTAAAAGCATGATCGAACCGCTGCTGCGAGCTGAAGCTTTTCACCTGATGCATAGAACTAAAATACCCACCTTCAGTCCACTTGGGTCTTATTGTGGACTCAAAACCGAATTGGAGATTGAATATCTTAGAAGAGCCAAGGAAGTATAGTATAGCTTTCTATGGCTGTGAGTATCATTCGGCAAGAGATGGAGTTTGCCCGAGTAAAAATGAAACTCGCCTACCTAGCTCCAGTAGGTAAACCTTAGCTCGCACGACGCCCGCATCTACCATGGTGCTTTTCTTCGTTCTACACAATTTTTTAAACCCGCAATTCTGCTCGCTTAATTTAGAAAAAGTGCATGCCTGCGGCGAGAGCGTGCCTGCCTGTGGCAGGAGAGTGCATGTCTCTAGCGAACAAATTTTTACAGTGGAGCGTGCATACTTTTATGGCATTCCTATTTGTTCGTTATGCGTGCCAGCTGCGGGCGCGTACGTGCTCTTAGAAAGTTAACCAATTTAATTATTTTTAATCGGATGAAACCGAACATGTTGCCTTCACTCGTGATATATGACCGTACACCGTATGGTGCGATCTTTTCAAAGAATATACCAGACCCAGACTGAGCCAAATCCAAGGAAGGATGGTTTGCCCCAGAATAACGGGCGCTATTTTGTGGGAAATTACGGAAAGCTCCACGTATATTCTCGATCTGTTGCCAACTGATTTATACTAATGGACTGGTGGTACAAAGAGTCATTCTTGATTGAGGCAGACCTTTTTTGCCTGAAACTATACTCTTAGTCCCATGGTTTTGGAGAGAATTGAAGTTATTGCTGGTACGTAGTAGTTAGAAAAGTTGTTGGAGTCTTTTGTTTTTTGGTAAGAGCGAATAAACGAAAGTTTTCAAATGTTTGAATAAACTTCGGTGTAGTGGTTATTACAGGGTTTGCGCAGAGGTTTAGCTGAGGGTGTTGTGAACATTAGGAGGATGAGGGGTATATTGTTAGGGTCGATAAATTTGCTAGCATCTATCACCCGGAAACACATATTTCGACTAACCATAAAGAAGACCCTGTCAATTGTGGTCAAGAAACACGCGGTCATGGGGTGTCATAGCAGTGACGAGAGAAGAATTCGAGGCGAACAGAGGTCCTAGTAAATCAGCCTTGGATTTGCTGTCTGCTAGCAATTCTTATGATTAGTTTACGGTGATGGCAGTGGTAGATAGGGAGCCAGTACATATTGCAAGAATAAAGGAGGCAAGGATACCAAAAAAAAAAAAAAAAAAGTGCCATGGCTTCTCGATGGCACAGTAGACATGAATAGACCCCAAGGATAAGACATATTCATATCAAAAACAAAAACAACAAAAACAATAAAAACAACAAAAACAGCGAAAACAACAAAAACAACAAAAGCAGCAAAAACAACAAAAACAACAAAAACAGCAAAAACAACAAAAACAACAAAACAGCAAAAACAACAAAAACAGCAAAAACCACAAAAACAGCAAAAACAACAAAACCAGCAAAACAGCAAAAACAACAAAAACAGCAAAAACAACAAAAACAACAAAAATACCAAAAACAACAAAAACAAATAAAACAACAAAAACAGCAAAAATAACAAAAACAGCAAAAGCAACAAAAACAACAAAAACAGCAAAAACGACAAAACCAACAAAAAAAACAAAAACAACAAAAACAGCAAAACCAACAAAAACAGCAAAAACAACAAAAACAACAAAACCAACAAAAACAACAAAAACAACAAAAACAACAAAAACAGCAAAAACAACAAAACAGCAAAAAGAGCAAAAACAGCAAAAACAACAAAACCAACAAAAACAGCAAAAACAACAAAAACAGTAAAAGCAACAAAAACAACAAAAACAGCAAAATCAACAAAAACGACCAAACCAATAAAAACAACAAAAACAGCAAAAACAACAAAACAACCAAACCAACAAAAACAGCAAAAACAACAAAAACAACGAAAACAGCAAAAACAACAAATAACACAAAACCAACAAATAACGCAAAACCAACAAAAACAGCAAAAACAACAAAAACAGCAAAAACAACAAAAGCAGCAAAAACAACAAAAACAGCAAAAACAACAAAAACAACAAAAACAGCAAAAGCAACAAAAACAACAAAAACAGCAAAAGCAACAAAAACAGCAAAAACAACAAAAAGAACAAAAACAGCAAAAAAAACAGCAAAAGCAACAAAAACAACAAAAACAACAAAAACAGCAAAAGCAACAAAAACAACAAAAACAACAAAAACAGCAAAAACAACAAAAACAACAAAAACAGCAAAAACATCAAAAACAACCAAACCAACAAAAACAGCAAAAACAACAAATAACACAAAACCAACAAAAACAGCAAAAACAACAAAAACAGCAAAAACAACAAAAACAACAAAAACAGCAAAAGCAACAAAAACAGCAAAAAAAACAAAAATTTATCCTAAAAGTATGCTAAACAATAATGAGTCATGGTAACGATTTTCGTCTCCGCACATTCTTTCAAATAGACTCCAGGGATAAGACATATTCATGTCAAAAAAGTGCCATGGCTTCTCGATGGCACAGTAGACATGAATAGACCCCAAGGATAAGACATATTCATATCAAAAACAAAAACAACAAAAACAATAAAAACAACAAAAACAGCGAAAACAACAAAAACAATAAAAGCAGCAAAAACAACAAAAACAACAAAAACAGCAAAAACAACAAAAACAACAAAACAGCAAAAACAACAAAAACAGCAAAAACCACAAAAACAGCAAAAACAACAAAACCAGCAAAACAGCAAAAACAACAAAAACAGCAAAAACAACAAAAACAACAAAAATACCAAAAACAACAAAAACAAATAAAACAACAAAAACAGCAAAAATAACAAAAACAGCAAAAGCAACAAAAACAACAAAAACAGCAAAAACGACAAAACCAACAAAAAAACAAAAACAACAAAAACAGCAAAACCAACAAAAACAGCAAAAACAACAAAAACAACAAAACCAACAAAAACAACAAAAACAACAAAAACAGCAAAAACAACAAAACAGCAAAAAGAGCAAAAACAGCAAAAACAACAAAACCAACAAAAACAGCAAAAACAACAAAAACAGTAAAAGCAACAAAAACAACAAAAACAGCAAAATCAACAAAAACGACCAAACCAATAAAAACAACAAAAACAACAAAACAACCAAACCAACAAAAACAGCAAAAACAACAAAAACAACGAAAACAGCAAAAACAACAAATAACACAAAACCAACAAATAACACAAAACCAACAAAAACAGCAAAAACAACAAAAACAGCAAAAACAACAAAAGCAGCAAAAACAACAAAAACAGCAAAAACAACAAAAACAACAAAAACAGCAAAAGCAACAAAAACAACAAAAACAGCAAAAGCAACAAAAACAGCAAAAACAACAAAAAGAACAAAAACAGCAAAAAAAACAGCAAAAGCAACAAAAACAACAAAAACAACAAAAACAGCAAAAGCAACAAAAACAACAAAAACAACAAAAACAGCAAAAACAACAAAAACAACAAAAACAGCAAAAACATCAAAAACAACCAAACCAACAAAAACAGCAAAAACAACAAATAACACAAAACCAACAAAAACAGCAAAAACAACAAAAACAGCAAAAACAACAAAAACAACAAAAACAGCAAAAGCAACAAAAACAGCAAAAAAAACAAAAATTTATCCTAAAAGTATGCTAAACAATAATGAGTCATGGTAACGATTTTCGTCTCCGCACATTCTTTCAAATAGACTCCAGGGATAAGACATATTCATGTCAAAAAAGTGCCATGGCTTCTCGATGGCACAGTAGACATGAATAGACCCCAAGGATAAGACATATTCATATCAAAAACAAAAACAACAAAAACAATAAAAACAACAAAAACAGCGAAAACAACAAAAACAATAAAAGCAGCAAAAACAACAAAAACAACAAAAACAGCAAAAACAACAAAAACAACAAAACAGCAAAAACAACAAAAACAGCAAAAACCACAAAAACAGCAAAAACAACAAAACCAGCAAAACAGCAAAAACAACAAAAACAGCAAAAACAACAAAAACAACAAAAATACCAAAAACAACAAAAACAAATAAAACAACAAAAACAGCAAAAATAACAAAAACAGCAAAAGCAACAAAAACAACAAAAACAGCAAAAACGACAAAACCAACAAAAAAACAAAAACAACAAAAACAGCAAAACCAACAAAAACAGCAAAAACAACAAAAACAACAAAACCAACAAAAACAACAAAAACAACAAAAACAGCAAAAACAACAAAACAGCAAAAAGAGCAAAAACAGCAAAAACAACAAAACCAACAAAAACAGCAAAAACAACAAAAACAGTAAAAGCAACAAAAACAACAAAAACAGCAAAATCAACAAAAACGACCAAACCAATAAAAACAACAAAAACAACAAAACAACCAAACCAACAAAAACAGCAAAAACAACAAAAACAACGAAAACAGCAAAAACAACAAATAACACAAAACCAACAAATAACACAAAACCAACAAAAACAGCAAAAACAACAAAAACAGCAAAAACAACAAAAGCAGCAAAAACAACAAAAACAGCAAAAACAACAAAAACAACAAAAACAGCAAAAGCAACAAAAACAACAAAAACAGCAAAAGCAACAAAAACAGCAAAAACAACAAAAAGAACAAAAACAGCAAAAAAAACAGCAAAAGCAACAAAAACAACAAAAACAACAAAAACAGCAAAAGCAACAAAAACAACAAAAACAACAAAAACAGCAAAAACAACAAAAACAACAAAAACAGCAAAAACATCAAAAACAACCAAACCAACAAAAACAGCAAAAACAACAAATAACACAAAACCAACAAAAACAGCAAAAACAACAAAAACAGCAAAAACAACAAAAACAACAAAAACAGCAAAAGCAACAAAAACAGCAAAAAAAACAAAAATTTATCCTAAAAGTATGCTAAACAATAATGAGTCATGGTAACGATTTTCGTCTCCGCACATTCTTTCAAATAGACTCCAGGGATAAGACATATTCATGTCAAAAGCTATTATATGGGGATATACAAAAGGATAGATTTTGCTGATGTGATGAATATACAGTAGCTGAAACTTTAACTGCAGTCTGGTGACGACCGCTGACCCTTCCCATTTTTTCGTTACTACGAGTGCCTCTTTAATGTTTTAAGGACTTTTGAACGATTGATTCTTTTATTGTTACCTGTGGAGGTTTCATAAATTTCGTTATGTTCACAATTAATGTTTCTTTGTTGTCTACAACTATTGCAACGAATGACCTTTGCTGTCTACTACCTATCATATCTGTCATGAAAAAGCATAACCTTCTACGAAAAACGAAATAAAGTCAAAGGGTGTGTAATCCAACTGAGACACAAATAGCATTCTGAAAGACGTAAATATTCAAATACTCCAGCATAAAACATCACGAAGCACATGAAAAGCACATGCAAAGTATCTGTCCTATACTGAACAAAGTTGGTTCCCAATCACGAAATAGTTTGCACAAGTGAATGGAACCAGCTGCCCATTCTCCCACGTAGATTATCCTGGCAGACAATGTCAATGTAATCGCTGCCAGCAATTCAATTCGTTTGGATTTAATTATGGCATAACTTTTCCCAAAGACCAACGACGACCAACCCCCGCGCTGCAACATATTTTCGTGAAGCTCGATAAACTGGCAATAAAGGAACGCCGTCGTTTATTAATTTTTAATATTTTTTAAAGGAATTTTAATCAATTTTCGGTGTCTGTGTGTTCCTTTTTTTTTATGGCATTTTCAGGATCTTTAAGAGCAGAATTTCAATATTGTAAAATGGCATTCGCTGATGAAAAGTTTTTAGTTTTGAGTTTTTCATCAATGAGAAGAGAGACGGACATTTTTGCTTGCAATTTCGCTGGGTGAAAAATTCCTTTTTGTCGTGATTACTTTTAGTTGAAATTTGCATATACATACATATATATAACTATCAAGCTTTAAGTAGTGGGAGTAACTAATTAGCTAATAGTAATGAACTGTGATGGACAAGATTTTATTAACTTTAACTTTTAACATTAATCGTATATCAATGTCAGATTTACTACCCATGATTTTGAATGACATTAATGAATTCCGGGTGTTATCCTGAAAATCTGTCCCGTCATCGTAAATCCCTTCAGTGATAATCTCCAGCATATTACGACAACTAATCTCAATCGTAGCATAAAACTTATGGGCTTATTGATTATCCATCAAATACAATAATTTCCACTCGTTCACCTCTTCAAATCACCGCTAATTAATGAACTTTAGCGGCTCCCCTAGACCTGATAAAAAGTACACACACATATTGCCCGTAAAAAGTGGAGAATTCTGAAAGGAAATCAGCTTTGCGCGATAGCCGTGTAACTGTGCATGTACAGGTATTGTACATGGCTGACTGATCCGATGACGGGGTTAATTATGTACATCAAGTGCAGTGGAATCGACTGGTGGGGTACTTCCGATTTGGTTCATTCAGTTTTATCGGAGCTCCTCCGCCCTCCGCGATCGTTGGGGCTGATCCAAAGGGCAGATAACCAAACAAAAGCGTCACATTATCTGCATACTTTGCATAGTCTGAAAAACGTTTTTTGTGTGGAACTAGGACAAGAGGGGGTTGGAAGGTCTGTGCTGGGGTTGAACGTAGCAAGGCTTCTTTCCGATTGATTTTCGAGATTAGATCGAATTTTTGGGGTGTTCTATTAGCCTTGGTTTATCACAGCGGTTAATTTCGTTGAGAGATTTGAAGAGATTGACTAAGTAATAAATATATATCTGTTTGGGTATAGTTAAAATATGTTTTCGAACGTTAAAATAGGAACAAGGACGATGCCGCGATGTGGATTCTCTGATATGGTAGTCGCGCCTATACTATACCCAAGGCTGAAAAGTACTAGTTAAAACCTCTAACCTTTGTTAGTCTACAGTCTATGGAAAAATTGACTTAGAAATAGAAATTATTAACAAAACTGGGGATTCAACAGGTCTCCTAATCTTATTCAAAGAGTTTCGAAAAGAGTCCCTGTTTAGAATCACATTTTCCATGCCGGTTTTATACAATTTCGATTGTTTATTCAAGGTCTTGACCCAGGACCATCAAAAGTAATTTAACCCTCAAACAGAATCGCAGCTGTGGTACATAGGTGATTCTAAAATCGAGAGACAATCAATTGAAGATGGTGTTTGTGGTTCAGGCGCAAACTAGCAATAGATCTAGGCAAATTAGCCGGAGATAAAAGGCATAGGAGGCCAAAAAAGTTGCCTGAAGTTCGTTTATTGGTCCAGAATCTTTCTGTAGGTGATATGATCAAATCAAAGGGTGTCGTTAAATGAGTCTTGTATTTGTCTTGAACAGTCAGCATCAAGTTTTGGCAAAATTGCATTTATACGGACTTCAGCAAAGCCTTCGATCGTGTTGACCATGATATTTTAGTTACTAAACTTTTCAAATTTGGATTATCGGGTCCGGCCCTTGAATGGCTTAGTTCATACCTAAACGGAAGAACCCAAGTTGTCAAATTTCAAAGTTTTCCATCAAAAGAAATCAAAGTAACTTCTGGAGTCCCTCAGAGCAGTCATCTAGGCTCACTCTTATTTAATACATTCATTTCAGATCTTTCTGAAAAACTAAAGAACATACCACATCTATTCTATGCTGAAGACCTCAAACTATATAGAGTAATATTATAGGTCTCAAGACGATGTAACTTATCTCAGGCAACTTCAGCAAATGCCACGCAATTACCTTCTCTTGCAAAAGAAACCTACAGCTGCAGTACTATTATCTCAACGACAAGGTCCTCGACCGTGTCGATTAAATTCTAGATCTAGGTGTTGTCCTAGGCAATAAACTAAATTTAAATTTGCACTATAATAATATTACTGCCAGAGCCAACAAACTTTTGGGCTTTATAAAGAGAAGCCAAAGAATTTAACAACGTTCATGTCACTAAAACACTTTTCTGTGCGCTAGTCGGCCCAATCTTGGAATACGCAGGCCCCATCTGATTCCAGGTTAGTAACAAGAGGCTTGAGTCAGTGCAGAAGAAATGTCTTCTCTTTGATCTGAGTAGTTTACATGATCCGCATGGTTTTCAAAATCTATCTCCATATACAGGGTGAATTGCTGAAACTGACAAAACGCGCGGCTGTGTGAAAATATCTCATAGGGTTACAAAAATGCAGTGTGGAAAGATTAAAGGCTCTAGATTTAAAGAAGCTAGCAGATAGGAGGAAATCGTTAATCTCATGCTTCACCCTAGACGTCTTAGATGATCAAATCAAGGTGCAGTTCCTCTCAGGTAGAATCAAATTTGATGACGAAGCTCGATGCGATATAAAAATGCTTAAGGAATATTCACATCGGACCGAATATGCAAGGAATGAACCCATTACCAGACGTTGTACGCCCAGTAACACAAAAGGTGCTCGTTTCTCACCTGACATAAATAATCCTTTTAAATGAAAGTTACATCCCTTCCTTCCGAAATAAAAGGCGGCTAAATCGCCAAGGAAAATGCGTTCAATACGAATAAAGGTCGATCCACACATATCCGAAACGGCACGGTGCCGGCACTTTTCGGGTCAGTGGCTTCCGTGAAAAATTTTTCACTGATATTCACACAGCAACGTCGGTGATCAATGACATCTGACATTTGGACAGTAATCTCAAGTGCATCATGGAATTTAGCGTGGAGAGTGGGTTCGACCCAGGTTTGAGTGCATTTCGTATTTCTGTTGAATTCTTATAAAATTTTCCATTGAATTTAAAAAATATCTGTTCCATGTCCGGGATATATTAAAAATACCGGTGGCAACGTATCAAAAATGGTCTTGCCCTTGCATTCTCGGTTTTGTTCTTGCGCAAGACCAAGACGATCTATTCGTCTGCAAAACCAAGCCTTACATAGACCACGCTTACATTGCAAGGTTTTATGTGTTCAATTATGTTCCACATTATGACATACACATGCCATGGTAACGTGATGCATAAATTTTATTTTCTAATTAAACATACCTTTTTTCGTTACCTTGGAGGCGGTCATATGTGCTGGCACGAAGTCATATACTCGCCTTAGCCAGGCCGCTGTCTATACAACAATTTCAAATGCCAGTGCTCCATAGTGGCGAATTATCTGACAGTTTTTAGGTGAGCTCAGGAGTACCTACGACAAGTATGTCTACTTTCGCCATTACTCTTTCTTGTAGCAATAAACGACATTCTTTCTAGATAGTCGAACGGGGGGCATATAATGGAGATTGCTCGATCACCTTAAGGATCTCGAATACACGGATGGTATCTGTTTGCTGGGACACAGACATCAGGTCCTTAAAAATATGTTAAACAACGTAGCAACAGAATGAAGTTCAGCAGGCTTAAGACTAAATTCAACTGGTTAACCTGACAATGTTGCTTTCATCAAGCACTCCCCACGTGCAGAACATTTAAAAAGCCTACTATTGACAAGGATGAAGATATTTAACAGGAAATAACTTTGGAAGAAATTCTGAGTACCGTGAATCACAGAAATTACAAAATCCACACAACTAGAATATAAAAGAGACAAAGCGTGTTGTTCTTATGAGTTATCAAGGACATACATAACAATTACGTGAAGAAAATGAATCAATTTTTCCCTACTTACGTATAGATGGTATAAGAACTAATATAATCTATGCCATTGAAGATCGGAAGGCAGTTTGAATGATTAATACTTGCCCCAGTACGATTGCTTCATCATTATGTCTTATTTTGCAGTCTAAGATCAACAGGGCGAAGTCTGGCACTATCATAAAAAATAAGCTATCAAAACTACTTATATACATATATGGTTTTCAAATTTTTGGGAGCCACAATTCCAAATGAACCACATGGTATTTTTTCCATATACATAGGTTAAAAAATAAATACCATAAACTCATTCATAATAACCTTAATTCATAAAACAAACAAAAGCTTCACCCATGAAGAGTGCAGAACCTCCTATTACTAAACTAATACGATTAGCATTTGTCACTGGTTTAAGGTCAAGAAGCCACCAGTTGTAAACGAGGCATTAAAATTCTGTTGATTTGGGTCAAGCGCTGCTTTCGGCAGTTCTATCTGACATCATGCGTCAACGTCTCGAAATAAAGATGTTACTGCAATCGGATTTTCTGATTAATTTACCAGACATCACTCTGCGCCCGAGCAATGTACTTAAGACTTAAGCCCTAATAAAATATGTGTCGTTTAATGCGACATTTTATGAAATTGCCAGTGGCGCTGGGCAAGTGTGTTTTTTCCTATACATATTAATATGAGGCAACTCTATTCCGATTTCGTATTAAAGCCAAGAAAGTTAGATGCGATTAAGTAGGCTACACTGGCTGACAGCTTGATTAGATATGCATTGTGCGAACGGATACCGCTGACTGTTTTGTTGTTTTGCTTTTGCAGCATAATGCCACGACGACTGTATAGCGACCAGAGAGTGCCTAGGCTACTTAATATTCATCGCATGAGCGCAATGCATCATCGATACCCGGTGTACAGACAGTGTGTCTACTTCAACAGAACACAACGCACATGCGCACAAGGTTGAAACGTGCCGCTCAAGTTGCGCGACTGCGCCATAAGCTAAAAGCGGATAAAAAAAATAAATTAAATATAAAAAAAATGAAAATGAAGAAAAAGGAAAAACACGACAAAATCAATGCACAGAAAATGCAGAACTGGTCAGATTTCGCATGGTTAAACCCTTGCCAACGCCGTAAATTCTGGCTCGAATGAAACGCGAACATTTCTCAAGAGAAGTGATCTCTCCCTTCGCCTCGAGACTTTCGGATCGCTGCTGAGTGATCGCTTTGCGAACTTATATTTAAATGCCTGATCAGCGGAGGAACAGCTATTCGCAGATTAAAATACCGCCTCAGAAGAGCCGGATTAAAAATCCCTTCACCAAAAAGGAGCACCACAATATAGTCTTCTCGGGCTGCGCGAATTTGTATTTATGGCAGCGAGTTTCAGCAAGATCAGCTCCACGTCGAATGGGGCAAGAGGAGCGAAGACTCTCGGTTTGGGAAGCCAAAAAGACCACATTGAAATGCTGAAATCGGAATATGGTGCAGCGAGCGAGGATCGGGACAGGACAGGAACCTGGATAAATACAAGATGTGCCACCGCATAGTTTGGCAGCTCGCTGCAGGAATGCACTTTTGTCTACCGCCAGGAGTCAATGATCTCTTCATCTTGCTGCGAATGCGCGTCTCTGCTCTCGCCAATTGGCGACGAATGCGTAAATCGACCATGAACAGGCTGTAAGCACCAACAAATCAGATTCTGCACGAGGCAATAAAATAGCTTAATTATTTTCGGAGTTGACACTCTGAACATTTTTTTTTTGTATTTTTACTTTTAGCATAGAATGTCATCACCGCGAATGAATCTCACTTGGACGAAGGATTACTGTACTTAAAGGACGCCTGCAATTCGTATAGTCTTACAGATGGAATCCTAGACACACTCCTGATAAAAGAGCACCATGTAGTAGTTTAGGAATAAATTTTTTAAAGTTTTCTTTTATGTAAACGCTAATTACGAAGGCGTGCTTTTTGGCACTGGTCCCAAAATCAGTCAATTTGCGAAAAGAAGACACGAAATGCAGGGCTAATGTCTGCACTTTTGTTTACTATTTGAAAAATGTACAAGCATTATTTTGAAAAGCAAATCGTGCTTAAGTCGGATTGGATTCTTTGATAATAATATTGCATAACACTGCTTTTGCGTAAAAGTGTCTGGCAAGTCTCCATCACTGATTATCATTTGAATAGTTTTGTAGATGAAGATCATTTGCAGTTTTCAATATTTTAGCTGGGTATAAACGCAATATATTTTTGTCGCGCTTTTTTAGAATTCTTAAAAACAGACTAAAGAATATCCAATAACTTCGTATAACACGGCCCAAGGTCTACACATTCCAGAATTGTCCGTCAACACCATTGCTATATTTTATGACTCGTGCTCTTAACTTTTATAGAAGTAGACAAGAAATGATCGGTCAGTTGAACCAAAAAATGATATTAAAGGGAGCACAACTGTTGCAATAGCTTAGTACTTTTTTACCACGTCCAATACAACTTTATCCGAAGCTGGTCATCTTACCCAACTGTTAATTCATCGCGGGCACACGAAATCCACGGATTAAGTGCAGCAACTACTACGTTAATATCTTACTGGATCAATGAAGCACCGTTTAAGATACGACGAATCATTCGACAGTTTATTACATGTCATCAGTATCGAGCGAAGATGAATATTAGAGGTAGTCGACCGTATTCCCCCGGAATCAGTCTTGAACCTTTTATCAGAAGTGTTGTTGGCAGAGTTCAAACAGTACATTCAAAAAAAAGAACGACGCACAAGTATCTATAACGAAATGCAACGAGTTTTCAAGGAAAAAATTAAAAACGCAATTTAACGCAAGTACGGAACAACTTTTGTATGATGACACAGAGTGTCACTTCATCCTACCATCGGCCAAATTTCTTAAGCCCAACGAATAGATAATTAAAGATCGTGGAGGTAGAGAACGTATTCTCTCCGAGAGCAAATGATATTAACCAGTCTATCGACATCATATATAGAGCCAAATATAGTAAATGGTAGTTGATTTGCCTCATTCTGGTGAGCATCAGAACATTCTGCCTCATAACAGTGGTCAGAGCGTCAGAACATTCCTCATTCTGCCTCATGACTAGCGCTCGCAATGCCGGGCGATATCGATATCTCTGACAACTATCTGGACCTCCTCGATCAACGGAAACGAATGAAACACGTCGATTTCGAGCAATATCGACGATTGAACAAAGAAGTTCGACAGAAAATGAAATCGGAACTGGAAGCGTTGCGGCCGACATGGAAGAAGCGGCGTCGAGGCACAAGTACCGGACCCTGTACCAGACAATCCGGCGATCTGGGGGCAAAACAACATAAAAAAATCGGATGAAGCTTTTCTGATCTCTCCCCATGGGCGCATGCACAAGGCCAACTATCGAACAGCCGACAGTTTCTCAATACCGAACCGACAATTAACGAGGTGAAGAAGCACTAAAATCGGCGAAGAATGGAAATGTCTTATCACAACAACTCATAAAACACATATGGCTTTCAGATCGTGTCCCGTAGGCGTGGAAGAAAGCGATTGCTTCGCCAATTTTGAAAAAAGGCGACAGTCGGGAATGCAAGAATTATCGCGGTATTAGCCTCCTTTCTATCGTCGGCCAAGTATTTACGTAAATCATACAATCGACGCTACAGAAACATCGAGAGCAAACGAGCCGGAAAAAACAAGCAGGATTTAGATCACATCGAGGATACATTGAGCAAATATTCGCTGTTCGTCAGCTAATGAAAGAAAGAATTCTTTGCGCAAACGAGCTGTCGTCATTTTCATCGATTTCAAATCCACTTTCGTTGCATCGATTGGCACAGCTTGTGGAGAGCCTTGGAAACCGAACACGTGCCATTGAACATCATCCAACTTCTCCGTCATACGATGGCTCTACTAGCGGCGTTCGTATTCAAAACGACTTCTCCGAATAGTTTCCGATTCAAACGGATTTCCGACAGGGGGACGTCCATTCGCCATTTCTTTTCAACTTTGAGATCGATGCGACTATGCGTGAAGAATTCGATGGACGACGCGGAGTTCGATACAAAGACAACTTCGTAACCGACTTGATGTGCTTGGACGATAGCGTCGTCTTCGCCGGCATGGATGCCGAAGCAACGGGCATCTTATACGACATTTCCCACATCCCGGGTTCAAAAGTAATGTGGTAAAGACCACAGTGCTCACAACGGACGGATCCGGAAGGGCCAGTGTTCACCTCGATGGAGCCCAAATCGAACAGGTTCCAATGTTCAAATATTTAGGATCATCGGTTGAGGAAACAAAAGTGGGACGTTCACAGCCGCATCGGTCAGGCAACAGCAGCATTTGCCTCTTCCAAGTAGTGCATATCGAAACGAACAAACATTACCATCAAAATGAAAGGACGCCTTTATCGAACGTTGATCCTTCCGATTCTTCTTTAGGGATCTGAAACGTTGACACTACTCAAACCAAACGTCAACAAGCTCGAAATATCACTCCGCAATCGCCTTCGAAACGAAACATTTAGAAAAAGATGCGATAAATCCTGATCGAAGAAGAAATGTAAAAATGTCGATTACGGTGGTTTGGTCATATTTGCCGAATGGATGATAACTGCTTGCCATGTAAACTTCTCTGGCGAGACCATCCGCCAGACTGTGGACGATTGGCGCCGAAGAATATCTGGCTAACGAATATCGAGAGCGACTTAAAGATTTAACGTTTATCAGTTATCGAGGCTCGATATGTGGCCAAAACTCGTCAAGGTTGGAAAAGAATCGTTAATGGAGTTCGACACCCAACGGCACCATCAGCAGTGTATACGTTGCTAATGGATCAAAGAAGAAGAAAGAAGAACGATCTAATTGTTTGACAATGTGGAGAAAGGAGGCGTAAAGCGTTGTCGTTAATTATCCGTGTCCGAAATTGCCCATCGTTTTTTTCCAGCATGTTCGATCTGCACCTGAATGTACATTAAAGTCCATTGTGAGTTATCGTTTTCATCGACTGTTGAAGGTGATCGTAAAATTCGTCCTTGTTCGGGTACGATATGGTTCTTATCGTTCCACTCATGGCTATAACCGCCAAACGATTGGAATGCGATAACTCTGTTGTACCCACCTTACCAATTACGAGTCAAAAATCTAATCCATCTTAACTCACAATTAACCAGGTCTGATCAGGTTTCTCATGCCCTATCTAAAATATGCGGCAATTCGTACCGCCCATGACTGCACCATTCCATTCCGCTATAGGTACTTGTTTAAAGCTAATAAAAACGCATTCTTACGCCAACTTGATCTTTCTGCCCTTTGATACCTCATGTCGGGATATACATTTATGTACTCAACGTAGTCTTCAATGATTGTGCAAGATTTGTCTATAATCTTCGCCAATCTAACCATATCAGTCGATTTTGCTCTTCCGTTCATTGTCGTATACTTATCCCTAGTGAAAACTACATTAACCAACAACTCGAACATTTTTCGGAGAAGTTCAATATGTAATTGCAGCTTCAGCGTAACAAGTGTGTGGAAAAAGCAGACAAATCTACGCTACGCTAACATTGGAAACGCTTACTTTACTATTAGTAGAAGTTATTACCACGGCAAAGGAAGGTCCGAATAAATTAACACACACATATACATATAATAATTCTTTCATTTATTATCTCTCTAGCTGGGCTGCATGCATAACTAATATTCAATATCAATTTTACTGAAAGTCAAAATAAAGTAAACAATTTCTCGCCCTTTCACTTACCCTGTATACAAATACAAGGGAAAATCCATTTTTTTTTTTGCTTGGCCTTTTCAATGGCTTAGCGTTTTCATTAATAACGAAGAAGAAAGAACGACAGAGAAAGCGAAAAAAAACCTTTCTAAAAATAAAATATCATATATGGCAACACCAATAAATAACCAAAAAAAAAACTCCCCCGAGATGAAAAATCCATCTGCAGAGACAACAATGGATCGGTAAGTAAACATAAAGAAATCAATAAATTCGCTACGATGCTGCAAAATATGCTTCAGTCTCCACCCTGCACCCCTGCAGAGTTCGCCAAGCCAACCAGTCAACCAAGCCAACCTCTCTAAAAACGTAACGCCACCAAACCACCCCCAACGTTACTTATGAATTTCACTATTTTAGCGCACGCAAACACTGAAACATTGAGAAACAGGAACCCTTGGTAAAAGTTTCATTCTAGCCAAATATGCGCCGTATAGCAGCGATAGCACTCACAAAACATAGGGTAGCTTGGCGAAGGGGCGCGCGGCAGTAGAGGACATCGACTTCAAGTGCAGAGTGGATATATATTATAAGTAGTTACTAGCCCCGTGCAGCCGGAGCTGTAGGAGCGTAGAGATTCCTGCTGGCATTTATCTCTATCTGTAGACGTAGTCACGTAGGTAGCCGACATACATTATAGCATAGGGAGAGATGTTATCTAATACAAGAAAATTGCCTCATATGTTCGGATTGCCATAGAAGGCAACTTACGCCGAGGAAATTGCATGAAATCAGAGACTTGCAATTTTCTCCATGAACGCATTGATCTAATGCGGTGCGAATGCAGCCTCCCGCTACTCACTGCTTCTCCCCCTTTTGTCTGGGAGATCCAATCTACCCCGCCACCCCTTCGATAGAAAATGAGAGTTACAAAAAGTATACTGGGAGCGCATTACGGTGCTGCTGTGAAGAGCTGGGCCCATTCTCAATGGATTCGATTTTCCCTGCAAGCTGGGTTCTAAGCCGCGATATCGTTGCTAAACTAGTTTACGATTTGTTGCATGCTGTGAGACCTAGCTACACCTGAAAGTAGCCAGAACGGTGTATAAAGAGGGGGTGGACGGTGGGCAAGGGGAACAGAAATCAAGTGCATCGAGATTGCAGCTTGCATCTCGCCGCTGCAGACAATTTGACGACTTCTAACCGGCAACACCAGCACCAGTAGCGGAGCACAAAAAGCGAAGGAAAATGTTTCCCAGTTATTGTCGCCCCAATGCTGGGGAAGTGGGGGCAGATAATTTTCATTGACGTCGATTCATTGAAAAAAAACACACAGGTGGTATGGTAGGTGTGGACGGGCCTACGGGGGTGGATTCGAGGAAATAAAAACACCAAGAACCCCTTGGCCTTCTCTTGTGTGTGTCTTTTTAGCTCCTCAATTGCGGAAGGAAATATTTTATCGATTTTTTTTTTTCGTTCTGTTGCAAAAAGAAGAATCCCCTGAATCCACTTTCAGTAAACTTCTTTCTTTTTTTTTTGGTAGGGGAATGAATGCTAAACAGATAAAAATTTGCATACGGAACACCCGGCATCGCCGGCGAGATTTCACTTCGTAGTTGTAGTGGTGGTCGCGCGGGGGTGGTTTCTATAGAGTAGAAAGTTTTTCCCCGAAATTCGATTAGATTCTGATTCGGATCGAACAATTCCGCGCAATAATAAACAAATTTCAATGTTTCACACATGTTTCTTCTTATCTCGCGGCATGCTCCTGCGAAGCTTCAGAAGCTTCCGCCCTGTACTATGCCACCCTCGCCCCGCCGCCCTCAATATGCTATACTTGTACTGTGAAACACAATTTAATCCGCGAGAAGAGATAATGAATGAAATTCGGAAATTTTTGTTTATACTAGAGCAGACTCCAAAAACTCAACTAAAGTTCGACGTATTTTTTTTTTTTTTTTCAAAAGTTATCGAAATCAATTTTTGAGTGATTACGTCAATTTCTTGATATTTCCTTGTCTTTTTGAGGTGGACAAAGAAGACTCATATTTTTTTGTTTTGAGGTCAGGTTGTCTGGACTCCGCTTGGATTTAATCTTGGCTTTAAAAAAAATGTTTGCTTTTATTGAAAATATTTTCGTTATCGATGAATAATAATTGGCGAAGTTCCTCCTTCAGTATTTTCGCTTATTAAACTTTGACTGCTTTTGGAATTTTTTAATTGAAACAAATTCCAGTGACCGTGCAGAGAGGTTATTAATTTATTTAAATAAAGGAATTTTAACGGATAATTAATTAATAGGTTATCACCATAGTTTTAGGAAGCGAATACTAATTGTATTTGTATTTATATTTCGCCTAAAATCGTCTCTTAAAGATTATACAGTCGGCGCCGTCATAACAGGAAAACTATATTGTATGTTTTTTGTCTTATATATTTTACACTCCAACACCAGTGCCATTACAATTGCAATTGCCTAGAGTCTCAAAAAAATGTTCTATAAATAAGGGGTCCTCCATAAATTACGTGGGGCGATTTTGGGATTTTTCGAAATTTTTGTGTACGATTTAGCCATATCTTAAGGTCCCCTTTCACGCACAGGTCGACGGCAGGCCGTGGCCCGAAAGTTCTCGCCTTGAAGCCAAGCACGCCACCCGCCTTCGCGGCGGCGTTGTTCGCGGGTGTTCACGGCGTGAGTCTAGAGCCGACTTAAGGCACAAAAATATTGCCACGAAAGCGGAAACGGCGGCCGCCTGCGAGAGAATTCCCCATACATTTAATTTCTCCGCGCCGCCTGTCCCTGCAAATATGGTAGTCCTTGTATTTTAAAGGGGTTTTCAGTCACGAATCTGTTTGTACCTTTAAACTCTTCGTTGAAGCCAAGAACATGTTTGCAGTTGAATTAACAGTGTGCTAACTGTCGTCTTCGCCAGTGGGTCTGTAGGAAATCATGACGTCACCTGCATGCCACGGCCTGTCAGGCGTATAGCTGAAGTCCTCATCCCTCAGTCAGAGTCAGTATTGTGCGGCCTTCATCGGGCCGTGCCTGCCGACCTGGCCTACCCACGGCCTGTAAGTAAATGGGGTCTTTAGTGGAGAAAGTGGAACGTTTTTTCTAGCCTCGCACACGGCAATCAAAACGTTACGACCAGTATACTGGGAATTTCGAAACACCGTTAAAATCTCTAGAAATATATGTTATATGTACCACCCTTTAGGAATTGATATAGTACAACTTAATACAATTTTTACATTTTGACTAGGTGTCTGCCTGCAATTAAAAATTTGGTGGTCTCGCGGTGTGCCTGAATTAAAGTGTGTGAGTATTATATGTGTTAAGTTTGCGTTTTAGCCCAGTCACTTTATACAAAAAAGGCCCAACTGTAGTTTTCCAGCGGGATTCTCTTTATTTTAAGGTCAAAAATAACTTCCCAAAAATCCATAAAGCCAACTTACTGGCCACTAAGGTTACGAAGGGTCAACGGCCCCGAAAACAAGTTTTTCTCAAATATGCCCCGCCCCCTGGTGGTTTTTGCCAGTTCACCAAGGTAAGCACATCACTTGAAAACGGCTGGACCGATTTGACTAATTTTTAACTTCCCAGTAATCGGGGTCCGAAAATCGAAATTTTCTACGCCTTTTCATTTTTCAAGGTCCCAATATCATCTTAAGCAAAAATTTGAGAGGAAGTATGTGTGTGTCTTTCGAATGGTATTAACGGAAATATGATCTGAAACGATTTTCATAAAATTCGGTCGAGCCTTTTTTTGTTTAAACGACGTTTGCGATTTTTATACATGCACGATATCGCGTGAACCAAAAACGATATCGCCTATTACGATCCTACAGCGTGCAACCGATCTTAATGAAATTTTAACCATGTGCTACTTACATTAGAACTTAGAAACTAGCTTATTTTCTTACTTTTTAAAGCCACTCCTAGATGCCGCTGTCATTGAGAGCTTCGTTGAAAATCATTATTCACCATTTTTGCATGAAAGTCCGTGGAGGTCTTCTATGATACACTTCGCAGCCTGATTTTCGAAATTCAAAATGGCCGCCGAAATATGACTGAAATTCAAAATTGCCGCAGAAATATGGTTGAATTTGCCAATTTTATGCTGATTCCAATGAAAGGAGGTATCTAGGGCTTTTTAAGGTCGCCAATAACGAATTTATAGTCAACACTTCTAAATGCAAAATGGCCGACGAATTTGCAAATTGTGGTCCGATTCCAATGAAAATCTGTATCTGAGATTTTTTAAGGTAGCAAATAACGAATTTATGATCAAAACTTATAAATTTAAATGCGCGACCAATATGGCGTCAAATTTTTGCAAAAGAAGTGTCAATTTCCGAATTGTTTAGATTCATTATTCGAACCGATACTTAAACGGCTGAACTGGTTTTTATAAGTATTTAGGAAGGAATCTTGCGATCGATTTTTCGACTACTTCCTGATATTCGGTGATGCTCAAATTTGCACACATCTTTGGTTCTGAAGGTAATACAATAATGTATAATCAATTTTATGGAAAATCCGATAAGGCGGCAATCATAAAATGGCGGGTTACCCTTTTCTTTACAACACCCCAACATGGGTACCAAATGAAAGAGTAAGACGAGTAGAATACAATAAGCAATACAATAACTTAATTTTGAATCCAATATGGCGGCCCCACGAAATGGCGCAATATGAGTGGCACTATCTTCAGTTGAAAGTCGGTTCGGTAATTATCATGCTGCGAAACATCAATCAACCAAGATTTTGCAATGGCACCAGATTGTCTGTGAAAAAGCTTATGAACAATGTGATCGAAGCTACCATTATCAAGGGAAAGTACCAAGGCGCAGATGTTTCGATTCCGATAATTTCTATACGATAAAAATAAATTGTCGACAGTACAAAGGGGCTTTCCCTAAGCCTCTAGTCTTCCAAATAAAAAAAAACAAAGATTACGAATGATTTGCCTTTTATATTTAGACGCCATCAATTTCCGATTCAACCCAGCAAGGCAAGTCAATGGAAATTTATCAATTTAGAGTATTCGTGCTTCTCATACGGCCAACTTAATATTTCTTGCTCTCGCATTGGCAAACCATCAGATTTGTTAGTATACCTACGCAGAAGACGGCAAAGCGAAAAAACATTCTTTATCGTAAGGTATGGCAATGAACATCAAAACATTTCAAGAATTTAATTTATAATGCCAACAGAAATTTGAGTGATTCAATTTAGAAGAAACGATCCTAGAAAGTTAAATTGCCACAAGCGCCATTTCACCAATTTTATAGAAGAAGTAGAATCCTACACATCATTACTTATGGTGTGGAGTATTTATACGAAATTTGAAGAAAATCTGACTAAAGATAAAAAAATTCCCCATACAACCTATTCAACTCCATTTCACCCCATTAGGGGTGAATTTCGAAAAACCGCTTCATAGTGAATGTCCACGTTGTTATAAGGATGCATTGTCAAAATTTCAGCCCTTTAGATCCACCGGTTTGGGTCAACGCCATTTCACCCCTTTAGAGAATGAATTTGGAAAAAAATCGCTTCTTTAGTGGCTGTCTACGTCATTATAGGGATGCATTGTTAAAATTTCAGCCCTTTAGCTCCAGCGGTTTGCGCTGTGTGTTGCGTTTGGAGCTTATGTCCTTCTCCAAGGTCTAATGTATCTCTGTACCAAATTTCATCAAAATCGGTTCAGCGGTTTAGGCGTGAAAGCGTAACAGACAGACAGACAATTCTATTTTGGCATTTATAATATTAGTAAGGATTGTCCAACTACGATAATTATTTTATTTACTATTTGATTTTTTAAGTCAACAATACAAATATAACAGACGATCCCTAAATTGTATTTGTATTTTTATTTCGCCTAAAATCGTCTCTTAAAGATTATACAATCGCCGTCTTAACAGGAAAACTATATTGCATGTCTTTTGTCTTATACATATATTTTACCCTCCAACCCACGACCATAGAAATACTAACATTACAGCACATACATATACATACATATTGTAGAAGAATAAAAGATAACCACTTCAAAATTGCGCTATAGCTAGCGAGAGTTACTCAAAAGGATAATGTTTGGCCTACCACATCTTTTCAATTATGTAAATTGCGACGTATTTAAAGGATCCAGACGACTTTCTCTCTCTCCCTCTATTTAATATCAAGGACTAAGTAGCATTATATAAAATCTCTTTCGAGAGACATATGGGCAACAATTTGTTAAGAACATCTTCTCAAGGAAGTATGAAGTTCAAGTTTGCACTTAAGTAATTGTATGTACTGTTATTGATTATTTTTTTCCTTTTATGTATATATAAATATATTATATACGCATATACATATAAATATGAAGGAAAAAGGATATTTTTAGGATATTATATTATGGGCAAACATAGTCGCTAAGAGGCTTTTATATTGAGAGCTAATGAAATTTATTTATAAGTAATTTTCTATACACAGTATGCATGTATGTGTATATATGTATAAACAAGCAATAAAAGGAAGAGAATGATGTATTCATAAATATTTGATAAGATTCAATCTATAAATTATTTTGATGGATTTCTTTTATTATTGGTTATATTTTTAGGTTTAGTTTTCCTTATATAAAAAGACTTGATATAATTTATGCTTACAAAAATGAAAACGAAGATGAATTTTGCATAACGCAATTTCGGTAAATTTTCTCTTAAATATTTATATAAAGGGGCTAGAAATTTACCAGCACGAAGGATTCAAATGAAGTGCTTAGTTGCAGTAATTCCATTAAAAATAAAATTTAATAATTATCACAAGTATTACACAAAAAAAATTAGCAACGTTCTTGTGCAGGGTTTGTTTAAAAGGGGAAGTGTTTGCATTTTAACGACGACGGTTCGAAAGATATCGAATTCAACTCCTCCTGTTTGCAGGACTACTTTCATCCCTCTAAACAATAATTTCTGTACTCACAATTGTTCATTAAGTGTCTCCTTTCTAAGTCCTAACCGCGCTTATTGCTGCTTGACTTTGGTGATTGAATTGAAATATTAGCTCTAGGAAAAAGTTCGTGGCGTTTTTCCGATAGATGCAATCATGAAATAAATTGAAACCATCATCGCAACGACAACACCACTAAATGCTAGTTTGACAGATGACAGTTCAACTGCTAATTTGAGTGTATAAACATCGTTGAATGAAATTAGTGGTAAGTAGTTAGCGTTCGAAAATGGAGAAAAATAACGAAAATTTGGCGTATAGTTTACACTTTACAAGTGTATCCATTTGTTTTTGTGAACAAAACATTTCTGTCCACTTTGCGAGTGGAGCAAATGAAGGTTATGCGTTTATGAGGGATTTTAAATGGTTCTATTGTTAGTATTTCCTTTAAATATCCATCCCGTAAAACGATGGTAGTAACATACCAATTGCCAGCACATTCAAAACCCTCATTATTTTTGATGGATTAAATATTATATCCAATTGTAACCAGACATGGACAAAATTTTATTTGATTAGCAACTTGTATTATTATTAAACAACAAAACCGAAAGAAAAAGATCCTACAATCTTGTGGACGCATTTCATACGCCATGTAGCCTTTCTAAAGCGGCCCACACACATTCAGTTCAACTGCGTAGTTTATCACATGTGACGTCACTATTTTCACTCAGCTCTCAGACCGAGCTTTTGGACCCTCTTTTATTCCGATAAACTGCGAAATTTAGACAGTTTAGCGTTCAGTTCTATCAGTTCCGACCATTTGGCATAATTAAAAAAACTTACTCAAATCAAAAAAACTGATCCGACTTAGCAAAAATCCGTACAATGAACTAGCGTTCCAGTTCAGTTTATCGTACAGTTTTTTAAACACAGTTCAACTGCGCAATTAAAACTGAGGGTGCTTAAGGACGGGCTTTTGTGTCGCCAAGCGTTAAATTCAACATTATTACTGCGACTAAGAATAATGATGGAGATGAGCTGTCGATCATGAAGAAAAAGTCTAGTAATTGCTTGGCTTACTTTATCAAAGGCATAAAAGAAACATATCATCAGCGAAGGGTTTGGATTGGAGAGAATTAATAAAAAGTCTTTTATGAAGATAAGGGTGAGAGAAAGTGATGAAATTGAGCCCTGGGGAGCTTCGGCCGTGATTTTGTGGGATTTGAATTCCAAGTTGGATTGTGTGCGGTTTAGATTCCAGTCACGATATTATTGGATCTTCTATTACTACTTTCCGTCATCTAAAACATGCTATTAAATATGGAGTTTCATAAAAGAATGAAAAACAGCGAAAAAGAAGCCTACTTTCAAGCTCTATTGGCAAAAAGGGTGGCCGAAGAAGTGAAACAAGCAGTGGCTGAAACATTGAAACACTTTGATGCAAGGTTAGTCAGAAGCCAAAGTTAAGTCGGCTCAGTAGCCTAACGATTAGATGACATGTGTGCAGCAAATTCCTCTCAATCGTACATTCGACCGTACTCGATGGAGACTTTATACTGGCAATTGAAGTTTTATAAAACCGGCTGAAATTTGTAATTCTAAACAAGGACTCCTCTAGAAACTGGTATGGTGAAGGCTTATTGCATTTCTAGGTTTAAACTTATTTTAAGTCTCGGAGCGCTTGCTTCCGTCTTAGTAATGATCTTGGCGCTACCGATTGGCATGTCTTTATCGTTCCAAGGAGACCTGTTATATTTCTGAGCAGCCTTTAAATCAAACAATAAGTTTTTGATTGAAAAACCCCGCATGATAGAGCCATCATTCTTCCCCGACTAGCGATTTCGGTTCAACATTAGAAATCCGGAAGCGATTTATTAATTAAATATTTTATTAAACTTATCTCACCTAGCTACGTTCAGTCATATCCATCATCTCTAATAAAGTTCAAATTACCTGCAAAAAAAGGATTCTGGTTAATAATCAAAATTTAATGAATGAAAAATGCTTAAAAATTACAAATATTTTTGCAGTAAGTTTTGTTATTAAAAAATGTCTGAACAGCATTCATAATTTCTACAAAGGAACAATGCGGCAAATGATGAAAGAAGCTGGGGCAAGCTTTGTGCCTTAACCTTGTTCTGGATGTAATAAGACAAACTGTCGTAACAACCTCTTACAACTTAAAATAACTAAAAAAACATGAGGGACAATTCATTCTAAAGTTTTATCAACAAGAAGAAAAAGAATTTTTTTAACGAGTTTATCTGAATTTTAGCAAACTTCTGCGTTGTTCTCGTCTTCCTCTTGCTACAGAAACCAGTTTCCAAACATGAAGCACAATTAAGAATGAATCTACAGTGGAGTATTTCTCATGTACTTTCTTAACTTCTCTTTAAAAAGGAAGAAGTCTTTTTCATCATCATCATCATTGGTGAAACAACCATAAGCAATGTAATAACGTTCCACTAAAATTTCTCTAGTAACAACAACCAAGGTAAAATATGCCAGTCAAAACTCTTCTCCCGTTTATTAGTAGTTGAATTAAAGAAATTTTTTTAATCTAATAAAAACTTCATTTATATTTTTTCTCGCTCTTGTTCCATTTATAGAAATTCAGCAGCTCTTAACTCATTATTAACAAGGTCCTTTGAGGCTTAAAATCGTCCTTTACAAGTAATACCAAGAACTTCTCTAAATATGCGAAGATTTTTTGGAGCATTAAAAGTGGATTATAAAATTCCTGGAAAATGTAGCAGAATTCCAGGAATGCTTTAAGGCAGTAAATGTAAACGTCGTCAGACAGCTGAAATAGTAACTAGCTTAACATTCTGCGGAATTATTATATTAAATGGAACTGAGCCAAAAGATGAAAAGGAATTTTGTAACTGCATAAAGGATCGATATAAGGAGAGAAAGTGTTAAATCAGAATTTTGATGAGAATTTTTTTGAGGGAGCAAGGATATAACTTAAAGTTGGTGCTATTTTTGGATTGAAATCGATTTTTTCTACACATTATTTCTGTGAAATGTTGGGGTAGGAAAACGAATAAATTCTGAATTGGTGCTAAATGTAAAAGTTATAAGGGCATGAACAAGAGCCACAATAGATTATAGAACTGGGTTGGAAGATACTTATGGGGACACAGGTGGGCTGTGAGAGCAGCTAGCTGGTGTCTCCACATACTAGTATCATATTTGCCAAACCAAATTTGTTACTTTCTAAACGATAAATCTGGTATCATTCCATTTTAATTCCTTTGAAATTATACTTTTTTTTATGTGGAAGAGTCTAAGCTTAGATGTCATTCTTTATACCAGTGGTTCCCAAACTTTATTTCGTTCGGAATCTTTCTACAATTTATAAAATTTGGCGGAACCCAACGATGAAAGCTTTCTTGTCTGTCTGTTTGTCCGGTACATATCTTGCAATCGATTGTTTGAATACTTCCGGTTACCCGATCACCCTGAAATTTTGCACACAACTTCCGCTCCGATGACACAATGCAAAATGGTATACTCATTATACCGTTAGATCCATGGCGGCCGTCTCAAGAGGACGGATTACTGCTTTCTTCACGGAACAAATTTTGCAATCAATTTTTCAAATACTTACGGATATCCTATCATGCTGAAATTTTATCAGCTTTAGCTCCGATGACAATGCAAAATGGTATACTCAATATACCTTTAGATCCATGGCGGCAGTCTCAGGAGGGCGGATTGAAATATTCTTCACAACCCCTTGGACATGGGTATCAAATGAAACGGTATAATAAGTAGAACACCATAAGCAGTATGGTATACTCAATATATTGTTTGGCCCATGGCGGCCATCTCAAGAGGGCGGATTACCATTTTCTTCACAACCTCCTCGACATGGGAATATGGAATGGAGGCCAAAATGTTACGCGGCATGACGTAGACCAAATTTCAAGGAAGAAGGGCCACTCGCACTTTCTGATTAGCAAGAACGCGTTAAACGTCCGGCGCAGCGCCAGTGAGTCTGCGAATGTATTTGCGCTTCGCCGCTGGTGACACGGAACCCTACAATTTTTTCGTGGAACCGTAAGGTTCCGCGGAACCCACTTTGTGAATCACTGCTTTATACCACCAGTCCTTCATGTCGTTTACTTCATGGTGCAATGTCTGGTAGTAAGCTTAGCTCGAAGATAGAAAAAGGTTATTTAAAGTTAGGAGTAGTCTAGAGGATTCATGAGGAGAAGGCAGTGGGGCTTGCGTTTGAACTCTTATATGCCACAACAGTCGGGGTTAGCAGAAGACAGCCTTGTCGGAATGTTATGCCTCCTAAAACAAGAGAATCTCGCTAACCAGCCGATACGTGTGACGCAGACAGTACCAGACTACCAGGTGAACAAAGATGTGCACCGTCCCCTAGGTTTAGACGGCTGGTACCCTGTTATTAACCGATTAAGCAGCCTGGAGCGTTATTAGGGCTACTATAAGAGCCATACCATTGATTTGTGATAGCAGTCAATGTAGTCTATATAACGTATAGTTTTTGAAGATACCGTGTTGCGTACTAAAGATTTATGATGGATAATTTATGGATCGCACTTTATTAATTTTGCAAAAATTCCTATTTCTGTATTTCTTCTTTAACTGACACTACTATTGTTACGCAACTCCCGTCCCCTACCAACCTGATTGGTGGTTGATTCATCCAGTAGATTAGATTTTGTTTAAGACTCGCGAAGGGTATGTGTCTCAAAAGGGAAGACTTTAATAAATGCCTCGAACTAAAAACTGTACGTTACCTTTCGTTAAACTTTTGCGTATCATACCTCCCCTATCAATTATACTCGTGACTACGAGATATATGACAATAATGACCCATCAACTACCGGCTCACCTTATATCAATTAGGAACTCCAAAGCCATGTAGACATTAATCAATAAAATAGAACTAAAGTTCAGTAACATTTTAGAAAACATTCTTGCTTTAGACAAAAGAGGCATACTTGCGAACTTCTAGTATTTCCCTTTAGTAAATCGGGTGTGCATAGTTTAGATCAATGGGGGGCCAACCCAAACGGTATCGCGGGCCACTTTAAAAATTCAATATGATCTCGCCGGCCGGGGTGATATATGAATCTTAGAATATCGTTAATTAAAATACTGAATAAAAGTACCCCAAGAATGGAGCCTTGAAGGAGGCCAGCGTGGAGTAGGGCACTTGAGGAACTTAAGCCACGTAGATCAACCTTTTGAGAGATAAGAAACTTTGCAAAAGTTTAAGAGCAGAAAGAGAAAATTTGTGTTTGAGGGCAGTTTTCGCAGAAGCAGGGCGTGATTGACGGAGATCTCAACTAACGCCAGCTCCAATGTTAAGGCAGCTCTTTCGTATGGTTGCGAAACATTGAAAGTCGCCTTCCAGTTTTTATCCTAAAACTCCGTTGGCAAAATAAAATTGCAATTAAAGAACTATTGCGACATACCGACCAAGAAAGCATAGCAAAACAGGCCCTTGAATGGAGTCCGCATGGAACCCATCGAGTTGGAAGGCCTAGAGCAATGTGGAGGACAACTTGCAGAATGAAATTCTGAGAAGCTTTTTCCTATGAAAATTTCTTAGTTACCAATAAAGAACGTAGGTTAGTATGAGAATTCAATAGCGGTAAAAATTATAACTTTTTCTGAGAATTTAAAATTTTGTACTGTTGCATCATTATAAATCCACCAGTCTATGTGAAGGTTTTGTAGAGTTAACACAAGTTGTTCTCCGTGTAAATTTAGTCTAGTGTTTTTAAAATAAAATTTTTGAAAATACCAAGAGGAAAAAGTTAATAATGCCCCGGCTTCACCGACCTTAGTTCAGTAATATTCAGTTCAATCCACATAAGTAGTTTCACCGGCTGAAGCTTAGTTCATGTGCAGTTCGTGCTGAAATTGCTGTTGCTTTTTCGCCAAACGTCAGACATTCAAAAGGCCAGTGAAGTAGCATTTCACTATTACGGTTGATTACTCTATTTTGAGCTTATCTCTCTTCTACTTTCAACTTCAGTTCGATTCCAGTTGGTTTGTTTTATCCTCAGTTGAATATGTGTAAATTTATAAATTTGCAAGAGAGCGTATAATGACCATGAACAGGATCTAGAACCACGAATAAAAAACATCAGAAGTTGACCGAAGACTTAAGAGTCTCGGCCCAAAATTCCTAGAGTCCGCACCAAAAGAGATGAGGTATCTTTGCGCATGTGGGGAAAGGAAAATTCCACACAAATAAACATTGCGCATATGTATAAGACATGCGCTTATGTATTTTCAAATTTTCTTTTCCAAATCTGTTGAGACGGAGCTACATCTGCCCGCCCCCTAAAATGTGACCACGACGACGAAAACTGCGACTTTTGAGATACCTCATCTTTTTTGGTATAGACTCTACCAGGGTTTTGGCCCCATTATAGATAAACTTGAATTCTCCCAGTGGCTGTCTCATCAGACGGGTAAAGTACAAAGTCACCGAATTGACTAATCAATGCCAAACCACATATTGAAACAGCCACTGGGCTCAAGTTATAAAAGCAGGAAACAGTATTGCCGCTATTTGGAAACGAACCATGGACTTCCATGATGGTAGTTTTAGGTCTAAGACCTCTATTGCAGAATAAGCTAATATTAGAAAGTTGACAGGTGGTTCGACGTCTTCATGTAAGCTTGTGATTCAAAAGTTTGTTTTGACCAAGTCCAGCGGAGTTGTAAAAGGAAAAGTAAAGTAGTGTTTTAGGAAAGACCCTAAAAAGCAACACCATATTTGCTATCCAAAATCCTATATTGTTACGATCCTCTCTACCGTTTATTTACGATCCTATCTACCGTATTCCAGTCTAGATACTGCTTAATCTAACGTCTAATTTTTAGTTTACTAAACTAATAAAAACGTTTTTTCTACGATAAAAATCCATTAGTTTACAACCCTATGATTATCAAAATACCCTCAATTTCCTGCCATGAAAATTTCTCATTACCTTTTGCTTAAACTTCACACACAAAATTACCTGCGCACATCACAACAAAAACCAAGCTCCTATACGACTGCGGCCACCTGAATGTGATACATTCATTCACAGTCCACAACCTAGGCCAAAAACACCTCATCTTCCGGGGTCAAAAATTTTCTCAAACACTCAAATCTTCATAAAACAAAAGAAAGAATTCTTGAAGATGTGAAGAGAAGAACTTCCCCTCTCTCGCCCCTCCTTGGACCTATATCATAGCACTTGTTTCGGGCTCTGCACTGCGCCCTGCCGTATCAAGACCCTTTTTTCTGTAAAGAATTTCTCGAAGTGTAGGTGGTGCACATAAATCAAGCTGCGCATGGCTGTTTGATGTGTCCGATACTATACAGAGTCTGCGCGTCCATCTATTACCATTTCACCTCTTGCACCGGATTCTGTGTACAACAACGATGCATTCTGAGAAGCAAGAATCTCGAGGTGATTGAACGAACACCTTTTACCTGGCGAATATTTTTTGAGAGAAGCATTTCAATAGGGCATACATACAGTAGAAACAGCAGGTAACTATATGGTAGTGTCTGGTGGGCTTGCGGGAACGCCATGATTTCGGCTTCAGGTAAGTGTAAAGTACATATAAGGAAAGAGTCTATTATCTTATCAGGAAGGTGAACAGAGTCTTTTAATGTCGGGGGAAATATATGTTTATCTATATCGATTTGGTGGTGCAAGCTTTCTAAGTATTGTCATATCGTAATCTTTTGTGTATTGTTATCTTTATTGGAGAGTTAAATTGACGTAATGTTGGTGAATTGTGAGTGATTGAAAATTGATTCCGGATAATTTTGTTTATGTACACATTTAAAAATATATTTTAAAAGGAAAAATGATAAAATTGTTTTGTAAACGGGAAAATAAATGAAGAGTGTTTTATAGAAATAGAATTATATTTGCACAATCGGGCATATTTCAAGCTAACAGCATTGAAACACGAATTTTTTGTTGATATTATTATGATAGCTTTGAAAGTAATAGGAAACGCGCAGTCTGTGTCGCAATAATTTTATTAATATTATTTGTTTTTGTTATTATTGAATTTGTTGCTTTTTTAGTCGTCATAAAACAATTAACAAAGAGAACGACGATAAGGAGTTACTTTAATATTAAATCTTTTATCAGAAACTGGTGTTCATTTAAAGAGTTAAGTATTTCCGAAGAAAGAAGAAAGCAATTTGGAGCATGCTTAAAACAGAATGCTCTCATATACTGTGAAAATATGTCGATATGATATCGACACTGCAAAACCAAATTGTTACAAGCGCCAATTTTGCGAAGATACTTTTTTCAGCTTTTAAGGAATTATTAGCCATTCTTCATATAATAATGAAAAGATGAGATCATAGAACCGTAAAAAGAATGAATTTTTTAGAAAAGTTTCGGAAAACAAAAATTTTGGAAGGTCCGAAGTTAAAGGATAGGTTACAGCCCATCCACACAATACATTCTTTGGCTGCGCACTATTTTTTTTACAAATTTCATACATTTCATATGAACACTGCACTACTCCAACTTTTTAGCACCGGCTTTTGGTTGCGTAACTATGGTTTCACTACCAAAATTGCATAAAATTCTATGGGAACTTAAGTGTAAAAATGAAAAATGGCCTTACAACGAGCGTACACCGACCGTATGGATTTTTAAGGGACATATGATGGGCGTAGAGTTTTTAATTGTTTGTAACGGAAGCATAGGCTTTATTGAGTAGTTAAATTGTGTAGTGTTCGCTTTGAATATAAAGAGAATGAGGTGATTGCGATATGCCATTTTCGTAAACGCTGATTATATTCAAATAATTGGGGAACAACCCGTTCGTGAGTGTATGGTGTATGGCCGTACAGTCCTGCAAACAACCCTCTGATGCCTGGTATATGGCCGAGGACTATGTTTCAATCACGGCCGTTGTTCGCCCTTTGTAAGGCCATTTTATATTTTTACTCGGGAAAAGGGAGTGCAACCAAAGAGTGTATCGTGTGGACAGACCTTCAGGGGCGGAAACGGAGCTTGTGTAGATGTCGATGAACCTTATATGTATGTATGTAGCGTGAGACGAGCTGGCTAATCTTGTGTTGCGAGAAAGCTTTGCCGTGTTGACAAGAAATTCTTAATTGCGATGCAACAATCGCTAACTATGGGAATAAGGATAAAATTTGGAAAGGACTGCTACATTTCTACATTCTTACATTTCTACGGTGGCTTAAAGAGCCTATGCAGCCACAAAGGATGCCATCCCCACTAAGTTTGATGGCGCGGTTTTGCACCTGGTGTAGCTATACCCTCATCCGCAAAATTGTGGGGAGAGGCGGTGGGAGGGGATTGAGATCATATCATTTATGCATATTAGGTAAAAAGCGGGTAAACGTATTGACCCCTACGGAGCACCGGCCAAAATGGTGTGGGGTGTGGATCCGACATTATCCAATACTTCTTTAATTTAACGGCAAAACAGAAAGCTCTCAATCCAGCAGTGGAAACAAGCATCGGTTAAGTTCAAAGAAAATTCTGACATAGCCTGGTGAAAAATAGAACGCTAGAAGAGGCCAATCATACGGGGAGATAAATAGAAGTGTTTGGCATCATAAAAGAGCTGTCATAAAAACGGAGAACGAGCCAAACAGCGGCAAAGCGAAAAAATGGAATTGGATTGGCCATGTCGAGTTGGAAGTCAACGTAGAGGAGTATTTTATTAGGGAAGGCCATAACAACTGGGAGATCAGCTGAGAGCTGTTGCACAAAACAGAGCCCACTGGGGGGCAACTTAGGCTAAATGGAGCAAAATTTGTGCTTTAAAAATTAGATAGGAAGAAGAAAACGGGCAATTAGATTGGTGACCATAAAGGGTGCCAATAGCATATCCAGTAGCCCCGTTTTCGTTCGATTGCGTATGTCAAGCAGCATCGGACGTCGGTAGTACTTGGTTGGGGGATTGCTTGGAAGAACAACATTCGCGTTTGGAATGGTCCCTGCCCATAATTATGCATGTAATTTTTAGATTTTCCTGCCTCTGGCGGGAAGGAGCATGCCTCTAGCAGGCATATTTTTAATGTTTTGTGCCTGGTGAGGGAGCATACATGCCTATGGGTGGGTATGTGAAAAGCAAACCGTGACAGGCTGGCGAGAAGCGCGTCAATAAATATTGACTATGTAAGATATGTAGCATAGTACCAATACCTGGGGCAACGGACCCCTGAAGCTGCCTAAGTCGTACAGACCTATCAGCTTAACCTCTTTTCTTTTGAAAACGATGGAAAGGCCACTAGACGTTCATATTAGGCGCAAGCTGGAGCTCTCCATTCCTTTACGTAGCTCTGAGTTCGCTTACTCGAAGGGTAAATCAACAGAGGTTGCTTTACATCACCTGGCCAATAAAATCAAGAAAAAAAACCTTCCTCGCTAAAGAAACTTCTTTATGTGCGTTCCTTGACATCAAATGCGTTTTTGATAACAATGGCTATGACTCTATTTCTAGAGCACTGGCACTCAGAAACCTGGATCCTCACACGATTGAGTGGATAAATGCTATGCTGGTAAGACATGGGATCTTACATCACAAATGATGTACTGGATGTACAATACGATCGTTAAACCCTGTGGGCACTTATGCCGGTATAGCCCAAGACTTAACAGGTTAAGTCGATCCTCAAGTGCAGCAAACTGCAATGGCTTGCTTGCCTCTATATTACCGGAGCTATCCGGGCCTGTTCCACAGCTGCAATGAAAGGAATCTTTGGATTGAACCCATTGCTTATCTTCATATGGTTTCGCTCTGCTGGATCCCCGGACACTGGGGTATCGAGAGAAATGAGGCTGCAGGCAGCCTCGCGAGGGAGGGACCTGTGACGTTGGTCCAGAGCACAGAACCCTTCTGTGGCATCTCTTAGTCCACCTTCAGGTCCCTGATAGAGGAGTGCATTAAGGGACAAAACTTGGCCTATTGGGAATTAGCCCCGACAGGCTAAAGATCTTATAAGACTCTTTGCCTTAAGGAGCACTATCACCTTAAACACAGCGGACCTTAGGCTTCTGGTGAGTTATCTGACTGCTCATGTAGGACTGCGGTATCACCTTCATAGCCTAGGACTGTCTCTAGAGACAGAATATCGACTGTGCATGGAAGGCGACGAGACTTTCACACATATTCTTTGTGAATGCCCTGCTCTGATCTGGGTTAGAAGAAGAACGTTTATCAGAGAGTTTTTGAGCCCTGCTAAAGTCCGGTCTTGGTCAATTAAAGACCTTCTTGCCTTCATCCGGAACTCTGATAGTCTGTTCTGCTAGTAGGGTACATACACAATAGTCTTAACTTGGCCGCTGTGTTCACCATGTGGGTTGCTGTCACTATCAGTAGGGTTATACCCTTGACACACTGCAAAAACGAATGAGCATTCTTCCAACTTCATTGGCTTTCAATGATCATTCATTTTAGAAGCGACACACTGCATTTCTCAAGGTTCATTGGAACTGTCAAAAGAGAAACTTTACACAAACTGCTAAATATATGAATTGAAAGTGATTACATAGTGATTTATAATTTTAAATTCAATAAAAATTATTAATTGAGGCCCAACAACAGTTATTTACAATGGAACCTACTACTTTTAAAAAAATTCTGAAATCTGAATGACAGTTTGACAGGTATTTCAGTTTGAAATTCTACTGGAAATTTCATGGAAAGTTGTTCGATAATTTCCCAATTTCACTTCCATCTTCATTGAATGAAGTTATTTTGACTTCATTCGATTGAATGACGAATGAAGCTGTTGAATGAACATTGGACATGACATACTGGGCGCGAATGGTCATTCATAGCCGAATGATACTGCAATGTTCATTCGATGCTGCAGTGTGTCAAGGGTATTACACGTGTTCTACACACTACAAATTCCATTGTAGTTTCAGTCTCAAAATCACATTCCGCACGACATTCCCACCACTAGGATTCTTTACCATTTACACGCGTGTTATCATCGAAATATATCAATTCTGTTGTGTGGAGTTTGGAACACGTCGAAATTACAGCAAAATCAGCCGACTGCTGTCTTTGAAAGTTCCAAAACCTTGAAACATTGATCTTGCTCAACCCACAAACGCTAGTCAGAAGGAAACTGTGTTGGAACTGACTTGACATGAACTCTCTAGAACTGCGGGAAGTTTCGACTATAAAAACATCAATTAAAACTTCATTTCGAATATCTCCGCTATTTTCGCCATTCCCGCATTACTAATAAGCAAGAAACTTTCTCTCTTTGGATTCAGCTGTTCTTCGTCCTTCGCGATAACTTTTGTAATTGTTACTATTAATATCGATTGATGGCGGGAAACAACCGTTTTTTGTCGTTGTTTTTGTTGCCAATCAATGATCAAATATACGCCACTGAGCTGCTATAAATCAAGTGTGATGGATACGCTTTGGCTGGGACAGAGGCAAGATTCTTGGTAAGGTCGCGATTGCCTCCCTTATCTCCCGAAATGTTAAGAACGACCAGCGATAAAATCGAGCACAGAAACAAAAGCCTCCGTTGAATTGGTCGGGGGCGACTGCGTTATTTGCGATTTGTTTGTTTATTACTTTCCCTTTGTTTATGAAGAAGCTCTGCTAAGAAAGGCTCATTATAGGCTAGCGTCTAGCAAGGCGAGATTGAAGAAACTGGACAGAATTTCCCGTCGTCGTCTTCGTACAAACCTTTTTCTTCGGGGTACCACAGGGCTGTGTTCGCGTTGTTGTTTTTGTTTTAGGTGAGAAAAGACGCGCAGCGCGATTAGCGAATGCAAAAAAATTCATTCGACATGGAAAATATCCGCTGATGACTGTTTCCTTGGGTCTTATCAGGCGAGTGCTTTGGACTCATTAAGATTGCAATTTTACTGCTAATTACAATGTTGTCACCTTTAAGGCAATCACTCGCATTCGTCATGCTGCTTGGTATATGCCTTCTGACAACAAGGCGTTAATGGTCGTACTTCTTGTAGTCGCCGCTCACGACTAATACCTCCTTTTTATAGTTCACATCTCTCTCAATTTTTTTTTTTGTAGTTTCTACCTTTAATTCTTTTGTAAACATAAGCAAAGGGTGACTAACTCGCTTTTAATTGTATAGAAACTTCTTGAAACGTGAAAAAGTGCTTCGTGTACGCAAAAGAATGTTCTTTCCTTAGAGAGATTTTTCTATGTTTTTTGTTGTTGTTGCTGTGTGTGGTACTTTCAAAATGATCATTCTTACATGGGAGAATTGAGTGCGTCTTTTTTTGCCCCAAGTTAAAGCTGCAAATATCCACGTCAGGTGAATCGTTTGTTTTTTTTTCGTTGAGTTTTTTCTATGTTGTTTACCTTATGCTTACAGACAAGATTCCACGTTAGGAATTTTTATGATAGCTTATCACGGAAATATCTCTCTCTCAACTATATATGAGAATTGTGATTTGGTTCATTAAATAAATCAACCGTGAAGACGTTATTATGAAAGTTGCTGTGTTTTTGTTTTGTTTGGTGTATAAAGTTGTCAATTTCTAAATATGATTTAAGAGTTGACTTGGTTTAAATTTTTTGTTAAAAAACTTGGATTAAAATTAAGATCTAGCTCAAAACAGTGCAAGATTTAATCAGAAAATATTTTGTTGCTATCCATTTTTATTTAATCATTCTGAGAGACTGTAGAGTCATGGATTCTTCTTGGGAAAAATACCTTAGTTATTAATCACTCTTTAACAGAATGCCTGGATGAGTATAAATTATTCTGGATGTTTAAAGAAGAACGTTAGATTTTGAGTATGCCGGCCTCTTCTGCTGCTGCTGCCAAAGTCGTAGTTGAGCAAATCTGATACCCAGGATTACCGTGACATGTTTGGTGTTGCTCCACAAGACTTTAGTGGCATAAGTGACAACATGTTAGGTCAAATTTGTAACATTTGAAAAAAGGTACCAGGACGAATTTATTTGGATTAATTGGTAGGAGACAATGCATAGTCGATGACTAGAAAACCAGATTCGTGTTTGGTTAAAAGTTCATGAATAACCTGTGACCAGAGGATACTTCGATAAGCAAAACGGTCACCATGCTCTTCACTAGAAGAAGGAAGCTAAATATTTAAGCTCTTTAATAGTGAAATGAGTAACTTATCAGAAGAGGCCAGAAAACTAGGGGTAAAGACTCATCTGGAAATTGCTTATTTAAATTTCTGCCAAGAAAGCCTTCAAAGCATTAAGTATATCCAGGTCAGAGACAACAGGGAAAAATTGGGGACTTTGAGGATCAAAACAGATGATTATTCTTCTTCTTCTTTATACTCCTTTAATCCCTCATGGGACATAGGGCGGTGCCGATTCGTAGCAATGGTGTTTTTTATGGGAGCGGGTTGCTAACCCTCAGCCCAACCGACTTAAAACTCTGTTTTGTGGCGCAGAGAGTTCGCCATTCGCCCGTCTCCCGTTAGCTCCTTCCGAAGAAGTACCCCAGGGGGCACCGCGGGGAGGTGGGATTAGGACTTGCTAACAGGTCTGCTAGGTGTTTGTCTGCAGTGACTTTTCTCGGGTTTTGGCAGAGGTGGCAAATCGGGTACCACCACTTTCCGAGGTCTTTGTTAGCCGTTTGCCCCCCCGTAAGATGATTATTAGTACATTAAAATCATCAAACCCTTCAAATGTAGGCTGTATTTATTGGCCAAATATCCAAGAGAATATGACGCTGAGGCTACTCCAAAAAAAAATAACTGGAATGATCTTCCTTAGGATCACAGGAGCGATCAATACGTTCTCTACTGTAGAGTTAGGGACAATGACATATAATATGCTTCCAACTTACGTAAAAGTAAAGAAAGAAGGAACCAGCAGCGCACTTAGATTATCTTCGGCAGGTAAGCTCAAAAATGAAGATCTAACAGTTTATATAGGCAATGACTGCTTAATCAGTTTCAAGATCACTCCCTCTTTAGAATTACAGACATCATACGAGTTTTATACAACTTCGATTGCTAGCTCAAGGTCTCGATCGAAGACCGTCAAAAGCGCCACTCGATGAAATCTAATTAGCAAATAGGATCGAAACTGTAGTTACGCAGATAGATCCAAAATTGAAGAAAGATCAACTAGATCTGATGATTACGGACATATATGTGGATTGGCAGTAGGTCCAAGCAAATCTCCTTCAGTATTCCAGGCAGAGGTATGCCAGTGAATATAAAAAATGTCTGTCCGTCTTTCAAACTATTGTAGCTACAAACACGTGCTGTCTGAAATTACTAGGAAAACCCAGAGAAAGAAAATCTAAAATACTGGGAACGAAGTTTCAACAAGAAGTAGATATGATTAGGGATACGGTTCGTGATTCTTTACTCATATCATTACTTGTAGAGCGGAATCGAGTACTAAGTACAATTTGCTTTTAAGACCGAATTCAAGCTAACTGCAAGTTTATCTACATAAGTCGTGAATACTTTCCATATAAACGTTTTACACATTATTAGCATTTTCTGCCCCAATTAAGGGAAGTATGTACCTAAAACACTCTTCTTAATTGAGGCAGAAAATACATCCCAAACGCAAATAGGCGCTCTTTTATAGCACAGACAATTGCATGGTTTTCTCTCTGTTGCAAGAACGTGGATTCCAGAAAGGGAATGGTCTAAAGTCCAAACAAAACACGGCAAGTTCACACTTTTTTTTAAAGCGAGAAAAATTGGGGCTTTTCAAAAATAAAGGGTGCCAGTAAGCATAAACAGTAGACCACTCTGGTCTCATTTCGCAAGTTAAGCGTTCGGTCTAGGACGACACCTAAATCCACAATATGATCGACATGATTCAATATCTTGTCGTTGAGATCAAATTTCTGCATCTGAGTGGTATTTTTTCGGGAGAAGGTAGTTGCATGGTACTTGCTGGTGTTAAAATGTAATTTATTGGCTATGCACTAATCATGCAGTACTTTGAGTTTCGATTGGCGAAGAGATACATTGGTTTGGGACTTAATTGTGCTATATATTTTGAGGTCATCTGAGTAGAAGAGTTGAGGAATATTTCATAATTTTTCATATAAATCAGAGTTCAAGATATTGAAAGGTAGAGGGACCTATGGCTAAGAGTTGAGGAATATTTCATAATTTTTCATATAAATCAGAGTTCAAGATATTGAAAGGTAGAGGGACCTATGGCTAAGAGTTGAGGAATATTTCATAATTTTTAATATAAATCAGAGTTCAAGATATTGAAAGGTAGAGGGCCTAAATGGCTAACCTGCCTGAGTAACACCGGAAGTTACGTCAATTTCCTTAGACAGAAATTCTTGGAGTCTGATAACCTGTGCCCTTCCGTCAAGATATGATTTCACCTAGTTATTCCAGCGGAAATCCCTAAATCCCAAATTTTATTAGCTTTATAATTAGGGTATTGTGGTCAACTCGGTCAAAAGCTTGAAAAGCTGAAGTCAGTATAAACATCATCAATTTGATAACCGCTCTCCATCCCACAAAGCACTTCGGAAATTAGAATGGTAACGTTAGAAGTGGTTGACCGACCTTTTCAGAAACCGTTGTTCGTTAAGGTGTGGATCGATTTAAGAAGCAGTCTTTGTCGTAACAAGAGTTTAGGGATCGATGATGACATGGCACTGCTTCTGTAGTTGCCCACCGATTGTAGATCAGAAGCCTTGTGGATTGGTATGAGGTAGGATTTCTTCTATATTTTAGGAAACTTTCCTAGCGGAAATGATGTAACGATCCAGATTTTCATCAAACCCATGCGAGTTTTGATCGGCCGACCAGCTCCGAATCGATATTTTTGGTTGTACATCCGCACTTCGATGTACATCCAATTTGATGGTGTATGGGGGCGTATATTTGGGTATATTTGGAGAAAAATTTGGCATAGAGATGAGGCCTATCGCCACCATCTACTAAGATACAAAATGTTTTTCTCAGAAAAATGCATCATTAACCGTATTTTTTTCCTTGCTTTTCTGATGCACCAAACCATAACCTAAACAGTTACATACACAAGAATAATCTTGGTCGATAATTTTCCAGGTAGTGAGTTTTAAAGGAAATTGGCGCTCTTACAGGCAGTTACAAATCCCCAATCTTTTGTCCTAATCCCCAGTCAACAGTCCTTGCACAGTTGTGTTATGGTATGGTGGAAGACTTTCTGGGTGTATAATCCTTCAAAATTTGCATCTAGGCATATTATACCGTAGTGACAAGCGATTAATACAAATTGAGGAATTATTTCCTGCAGCTTTCAGTGTCCTTCATTGCAAGTCAATGGTTCAACGTCCACTTGGTGCTCTTTAACTTTGATCATATTCAGGCAGTCTTCGGAATGTTCCTGTAAATACTCTGGAGTCAGGTATACGTCTGATCTACGTTCCTGTTATAAGAATGCCTGAACATGCGCTCCAAAAATCCTGGTCCTCCAAACGTCAGAAGAACTGGAACAGTAACACGAACTGGATCCATAAGACGCAACATCGAGAACGAGTAAAGAAAATACAGAGGGCTGTAGTGCCAGTTATGATAATAATACTGCAGATTGAACCATTCATTCGGTCTATATGCTTTATAGATTTGGTAGAGTTAGGAATTAACTAACGTTTTCTGAGCAGTAACTATACCTCTGGTGATACAGAAAGAGACCGAGTTGGCGTTGTCCCTACAAAAACACAAATCCCATTCTGTGGCTGTAAAGAAGCGAATCAATTCCAACTAGTTAACACTCTCTAGAAAGATCTTTAAGGAACTAATATTGATCGAAACAGAAAATATTGTAAATTAGAATTTACTAGGTAGTGATTTGAGTTTCCAAGAGGAATCCACATCACCCAAGAATATGCTTACATGCGAAGTAAGAAATAGGTCAGGAAAGTGTGTTCTTTTATATAAGGAGCTTTCGTAGGATGAACTACAATTTGATAGATTATTGATGAACGTTGGTAGAATTTGAGTGACTTAGCCAATTTAAGTATTCAAAACCATCTAAAAATTTCGAATGCGCAAGTGTAAGTCGTGATCGTCGTCGTAAGTCTAAATTTATCAGTTTTATGCTTTAGGGATATAATCCGTGAACTTTATTTGGGCAGTTAAACTCCTTTACTTTATTGGTACATAAATGATTAAGTGGAGTTGATCTAAAATTTACGGAACTACTAAAGGTTTATAAATCTGAAGGGGAATAAAAATAGGCACGTAATAACACTTTGTAATGGCAAAGGCTTAGCAAATATATGCAATGCCAGGACAAAATTCAACTTAAGCACTTATTCACTGTATATAACTTTGGTATCCATTACCTATATTCCTATATATAAAACTAAGAAAAATAATCTTACTCAAGGAATTTTTGACTAACCCTAGGCTTTATTTTTATATTTTTGGATGAAAACGAAAAAATAATAACCACATCAATAAAAATCAAATATTCAAAACAATGAACTCCAAATGTTAACTACATCACCCACATTTTTACGTTTCAAAATCAAAACTTAACCCTAAAATAAAGATTTAAAAATAAAAAATAAATATCAACGAAAATTCGTAACCTAACTCAAACTACTAAAAATATTTTCCAATCAACTAAACTCGGTAGGAATAAACAACAACATCAAATCAGAACATTCAATCTCAAGGTTCACTGAAAATGCACCCAAAGATCTTAATTTCTGTCATTATTGATAATTAAAAGCTTAGGATAATCATCGATAATTGGGACGTATTGCAAAATTGCATCTCTCTTTATTACATAAGTGTTATGAAAAGAAGATTTTTGTACAAGGGAATTGAAGACGAAAATTGTTAGGTAATAGGACAAAGGTAATTATTTTCACTGGACATACACATAAATATTTGGTCTTCTATTTATTTCCGTTTCTTAAAAAAAAAATAATGTAACAAACAAAAACTCAGTTTGAATGAATAAAACATCCCGAAAATTTTTACTAGGAGAATGAAAAAAATCATTGTTTTCCTAGAGACGAGATGAATGTAACTGAATTTACGAGAATGCCCTTTAAGGACTGAAAACAGATGTTCTCTAAACAATTGGTCCTAGTACAAAACGTCCATTTTTCAACAAAACAAACAAAAAACAAAAGATTCCCCAAATAAAGGAATTTGTTCAATTATCAGTGACTAAATGTGAAATCGAACAGAAACAATATGAAAAAAAAAATCCCAAAAATTGTGTAACTGTCACAGCAATAAATTTCGCATCACCCACAGAAGAATGGTCCTGTGCCTAATAAAGTCAATAGCAGGTCGTTAAAACTCTTAAGATATCACCAAATCTCCAAATCTGAGCAGTTATCGAAAACATTTCATTATCATAATGAAATCGAAACACTGGACCCAAGGTAGAGGAGCCAACCCAAAAGAAGCAACAACGAAGAAGGACAACCCAAAAAAAAACCTAGAATCTCCGAAAAAGCGGCACAAAAATCCGAAATTAAAAGAATCCATCGGAACGCCGCCATCGGGGCTAATTGAACGTGAGAACCCTGGCGATGATGATCACGAGGATGGTGTGGATCTAGATGATGGCGAGATGATGGTGGTGTGTGCGCAAGAGACCCTACCTTTGTTTGTGAAATCCGGTTCTATGGCCACGCTGATCGTGTCGAAGAACTGCTTAACAGACTCGCAAGATGCAGCCTTTGTATCCTTATCCAAATGCTGGGATCCGGTGTGATCGACACTTTTAGCACTTACTAAACCACTATAACTATTACTGGTTAAGAACAGTAGGGAAAAGCACACATATAGCACGAATTTATTAGCACTTGACTTGGTCAGACTCAAGGAACACTTGGACTCACGTGAGTACCTCATTTTGGCCATTATTTTCGAGTGAATATTGCGTAGGATACGACGATGCCGACAGAATATCTCAAAGTAAACAAACAAAAAAATAAATAAATTCGCACTAAACGAAAAATTTAAGGCCAGTAAATATAGCTAGCTTCAAGCTTATTGCACCACTAGAGCGTCACGCGCGCGAAAATATTGGAAAGTGTCGTCCAAAAGTTATAGAGCGCTTCTGCTGGCCAAGAAGACCCGACACAGTCACGACAAGCACTAGTAGTATATCCCGCGAATACTCGCAAAAATTCCTTTGAGCATATGATTCACACTTAACTTCCTTACGCGCTGATACTTAACAACTGTCGTCTACCCAAGCCTCGGGGTATCACTGTCAATCATCAGCCGTGTCCGAAGATCCGTCGCTGGCTCGGATCGGATTAACAATTATGCTCCGGAAGCTGAAAGGAATCCAAACAACCAATCCCCGGTCTGGACAGAGATCGAAAAAAAAACACTTGGCACCACACTATCGTTCGGTGAGTGAATTTTCGCAATGTATCGAACTGTCAAACTGCACCGACCCAATCTGTATTCGATTTTCAATCAAAAAACCAACGGATTTCTAGAAGCACCCAAACAGACCAACGCCGGCTGATTATAAATCATCTTTCATACGTTATTGCGGAGAGGCTGAATTAATCTGCTTGATTTCGCACAACAACAAATAAAAAATAATCAAAACAAAAAATTAAAGAGAAACTGAACAACGCGAACCGAAATGCGAGTCATATAACAACGATGTCAGCATCCCAAGGCTTCGTTCACAACTGAACAACGGAACGACAGAATCGAATTGAACTCGCACTCGCCGCAGCCGATCTGGCAACTGGCATCTCTCCGTCTAGTGAACAACTGAACGGGTCGTGAGCGCGGCCGGCACGGAGCGGGAGGGGCAGCGAAAAGAATTCTTGAATTGGCCACACCGACACAGCAGCGGCGGCACGACAGCGAACAGACAGAGCGACATCCCAGCACAGCAGAGGCGAGCTGCCCCTTTCGCCTTTCGCCGTACCTTCGCCCTCACGCGCGTTGCATAGTTTTCTCGCTCGCTGCTTTTTTTGCCGTACAATCAAAATCGCCTTCGCCTTGTGCTATTTGCGTTCACTGCTCAGTTCATTCTCTGGTGCACGCTGTCCTCAACCACGCACAGGTGACGTTTTCCCTGCACTTCGCCAATTAGGACCAGTTTCAGGTAATCTTAACTCTAATTAATCCGCAAAAAACCTTGGCATCTTTCAGGACTCTTAATCCCTCCGCGAATTCATCAAGAACTTCCCGAAAAATTAGTTAAATGTCAAAAATTCTTGGCCAAGAACCAAGAGAAAAATTCGCGAGCGAAAACGGTAACAAAGTACCGGAATGAACAGTTGATGACGTAATTGTGGTATTTTCTCTCGATTCGCTCGCTCAGTTCACTCGGTGTTCATCTCGATTCATCGGAGCTTTATCGCAATAATTTTTGTTTTGTTTCTAGTAAAATGCGGTGCAGAAAATAAAAAATGAACTTTTGGTCATGGAGGCGACTTTAAAAATGCTGATTAAGTGTTACCAGATTGAAATTGATTTTGCCGATGGTAAGTTGTAAATTGTAGTTTAATTTGATATTTGTTGATTTCAGATAGCAGGGATAAAATACCGTATATCGCCTTTTTGAAAACTTGCCATTGAACACCAGAAATTATTTAACAAATTAAGGCTTTTCAGAGCCCATCTCCTTGATCTATTTCTTACTTCTCATTCAGCTCGATTGTCTGTCGAAATGTTTTGCATTTTGGAGCTACGAAAAACCTTAAGACTTGCGAAACCCATTACACACAGGGGAGAGGAAACTTTCGAAAAATTACATGAAATAACAGTGGAAATTTGGAGACGGAAAGAAAGGCTTGCTGAAAGCCACGGGCGCTGTTCAAGTTCAAAACAACGCCAAAAAACACCTGGAGAAATACACTATATAAAATAAATGTAATTAGTCAGTGCATAATAAAAAAAAAGGCTGACAATTTTTGTAAAATAAAAGTTTTTAGTTTTGCAAATAAATTCATTGTGCGCAGATCAGCTCGAGTCTTTAATAATTATACGTATACCTACATATAATATTTTAAAACCCATCCCGTCCCCACACATTGGTCCTTCGAGCCCATCCCCATCATTTGCCGAATCCCCATCAGGCGCATAGTGTAAAAAAATTTAGTAGCTACAGAGGATGAGCGCCATTGAACATAGCATACAAAGCATTTTGACTTGTGGTCTATAATAAACTACAATCATAAGTGGAAAGGACACAAGAAAGATCCACAACTTTTCAAGTAGGGTTTATACATAAACCGACTTTTTAAAACCGACACTACCTTCAGCAGTGGCTCAAAATCATAACGCCCTGATCTCTCTGGCTTCAAAATTTGGAGGAGTCTTCAATAGGAATACATCCCTCTCTGTTGGCGCCCTGCAGGTAGGCGAGCAGCCTCCGTCAACTAGCCCCTCAGATCCTCCTTCTTTGGCTAATTTTAGAAAGGCGCGTTATAAAAGTCGAAAAAATAGAAATAGCCGTGTTCCATCAACAGAGCTGACCTCAAAGCCGGATTCGGTATCATTCTCCTCGCCACTATTAGTGGACGGTCCTACGATCGCGAAAGTTCCAGGGGATGAGTCAACTTCTATGCCGGTCTTGACAGCAACCCCTCTGCCTCTAGTAGTGGATGGTCCACCGATTACCGAAGTTATAGTTCCTCTTGAGCCTTACGCCCCTCTGGTTACGGTACCGGTGTTCCTCAGTTATCAAAAAAGTCGAGACGCTTTCCCTCTACTATCAGAATGTAATTGGGACCAGATCAAAAACTAAAGACATCCTTCAGGCATCGATGGCTATTGATCTCGATGTCATACCATTCACTGAAACCTGGCTCTATGTGCTCATTCTCAATGCTGAGCTTTTTGATTCTTACTATCAAGTCTTTCGGAGGAACCGCCACACTGACTCGGAGGAGAGTGGCGTACTTTTTGCTTATAGAAGTCATCGTAACCCAATTTTCTTTCCTAGTTTCTCTAACAACCTTGACTTAGAGCTTGCCGCTCTTAAGATCCTCCTTTATAAAATGAATCTCTTCCTGCTGTGCTCCTATACCTCACCAGATATATTAAGCACACTGGACGATAGGGAAACTACCGGCAGGAAACAAGAGTGCAGGACGCTCTAGTGCTTTGGCAACTACCGGCAGGAAACTAGAGTGCAGGACGCTCTAAGAAAAAAGACATAACACAATTAGAAAAAGACGAACTAAAGGTTGACAATTATGGAGGCTAAAGCTGCAAGAAGCCAAGGCCAGCAATGGGCTGTGTAGCTCATGATGAGGATGGAACTCATTGGAAGAGTGAAGTAGACTAGTAGTTTAGCTCGAACAGTCAAGCTAAACGACCAGACACTTGGTAGACTGCTCAACATGTTCAAGCGTTCTGGCCTATAAACGTGAGCAGTAAGGGCCGCGGTGCTTTTGGACCCAATACTTCATCAGAGAAAAGCAAATGAATATTAGAAATGAATCATGGCGTGCTTAGCACTCAAACAAAAAAAAACTAAAAAACTACTATTTTTATTCTTAATGGCACTTTGTAGGACCAGGGCCTCTTGAAAAGTTTTCTTTCACTCGTCTCTACGTTTTGCTGATCCTTGGCCGTCCTACGATGTTTTTTCTGTTAATCTCATTGAAAATCCAAACTAACATCTTTTCTTCAGTGGTTCGTACAACAAGTCTGCCCAGTTTCATATACGTAAAAACTTCCCTTAATTTGTTAACAGCTTCAAAAGTATTACAAAAAAAAACAAGTAAACCTCCAAAAAATCTACTGAAAAAGCATATACCAACCTAACCTATTCAATAGAATATTTTACGTCTACGCTTCTGCAAAAATTCAAATTCCGTGTCTATTCCATACTATTCCCCCCAATGATTCATCCGTAAAATGAATCATGGCGAAAGATGGTGTGAGCTTCCAAAATTTAATACAGGATTAAATCCTTTCACACATAACCTCGATCTGCCCCCTCCTCTGCAGTGCGCGTATACCAAGCGAAACTGCCACCAGCCGAGCGATAAACATTAAGGACCCGCAGGGCGCAGGATCAACAATTCATTCTCTAGAGAGTCTCTGGCTTCCCCTCGCTCTCTCCCTCTCTGGCAAGCGAATAAATAAACTTGTATTATTGCCCTAGTGCGGGTGGTGGCGGGTGCGAGCGGAGGGAGTGAACCAGAAGCACGTGAATCACTATCGGCTTTCTACACACAGATTACGCTGGAGCTCACCTTACGGAATAGTGGCAAGAAGTCAAGGACACTATCAAAGGATATATAGCATGCGGCCCCCGCTATAGACTGAAGCAGATTTTATACGCATGAATTCGTTACCGCTTAAAAACTGATGTCCTTTATTATGTTTGATACTTTACGATGTGTTTTTATCTTTAATGCTGGTTGAGGTCCTTTAATGTTGTCCAGTAAACATAAGGCCCTAGCACTGAGACGCTCTCATCCTTTTTATGAGTAATTCGAGAAGGAGATTTACATGATTGATTTCACACTTATACGTATTGCGTATGTACAAAGGAAGTTTCCTTTAGTGGGACACTGCTGAAAAGGACGAATGGATTGAGGTTAAGGATTTGGGATTGCAGTTTTCGTGGGGATTTCCAGTAAGAAAATCAATTCTAGAGGAAGTAGCTGGAATGGGTGAAGTTTTTTGATTTGTTGTGCTTGACGGTTTTGATGGTTTTTATGTCAATTTTATGACTAGTTAAAGCTGCTTAAATTGGAGGAAGTTGGTAGATGAAAAGGATGAATAGGAATGCGAGGGAGAAGCGTTTTTACTGCAAAGAGTGGCGCCAAAGTGGCTTGTTTAATGGTTTCTGTAATGGGCTTTGAAACTGAAAAATAAAATATTAAAGCTGGAAGTTAGACAATTAAAATTGAATCTTTAATTTTTTTTATTATATCCGAATTACCTCCTCTTACCTAATTTACTGACTGGTTCGAGATACAAACAATAAAACCTACCATTGAATTATGCAGTTAAACTTACAAACTGAATTAGAACGAGTGTAACTATCCAGATGACTCAAGCAATAGTAGATCCAATTGCCTCGGAAGCCCGCATTTGTTACGATGGAATTTCAGCTTACCAATCAAAACTTTTAGATTGTTTCAAAATCTCGCTGAAGGCGCTTTAGGACAACTTTATTTCAAACTATTAATCGAGTTAGTTTGGAAAACTTGGATTGACAGCTCCTTTCCTCGCCTTTCAATAATACCATTGGGATGAGTCAAATCTATGCCTAGATATAAAACAAGCACATGCCAAACCTTGCCTCTATAGTCATAGGCTCATGATCATCTCTATTGACACGTATATCGAACTTTTTATTAACTAGGCCTGTTAAAGCTGTATCGAACTCTACGCTTCCAAAATTAAGCACTTACACCATTATTCCTTCGGTTCCAACGACCAATCTCTATCTGATACTACTACCCACCGTCACCAACAAAAGCATGGGCTGCATCTTCACATACTCGAGTCTAAGAATTCTCTCGTACACAAATATAACAACTCTGGAGCATTCTCCGGTAGTCAGGATTTTCGAACTTCCAGCAGTTCATCACTTCAAGCCACTCCCCCAGGTCCCGTCGAATCCATCTATTCTCTCCTTTCCTTCGAGCAAATCGAAGCTAAGCTGATTTAATGAACGCTGAGCGGGTGAGGTTGTTTGGGTCCACAACCAGATGGATCGTGCTCCCTTCGCCCATAACCATCTATGGGGATTAGATGGTCGGATTACCCACACTGTAGGTTTTGCTTCGAAGAACTTGCCTTTCATATCATCTGTCATTGCCCTGCGATAGCTAGGATTAAAGTTTCCTCGTTTGACCGGCGCAGATTAATCTTTATTCAGACTGTTGATATGTTCACCCAGCCTAGCTTATAAATCTGAGGTATAGAGGAATGTTCTCCTTTTTTCGTTTAACCTGCCTCATGCATCTCACGCATGTCTTTGGAGCTAGAAACCCACTGTTGCTTGGAGTACAACAGTATGTATCGACACAGAAAATGCCAAATCAGCCAATCTAACACTGCACCTTGCCTGTGACCTCAACTGGTTCGGACACTTAAATGTCAATCACTTAAAACCAAGCTCATGGCACAGGAACCTATAGTAGCAATTCTAAGTTGAGTTTAGGCCTCTGTGTTGAAAGTCGTAGTTCGACTGAAAAGTCACTGTCTTCAGCTCAAACGACTTGACTAGACTTTCAGCACAGGAGTCTTTTTTGATCGACACAAGTTTCTTTTGCTGCCAAAAACGACCATCCTACAATATTCACGTCAGCCGCATAACCAAGTAATTGTACAGACTGTGTTGTTATTGATGCACTTCTCTGTACTGACGTTTTTCTTAATACCCATTCTAAAGCGAGGTTAAAGAGCATTGGAGTCAGTCCATCTCTTCGAACTCTTCTGTTACCACATTTTGTATCTTTACCTTCGTCACTGAGCTATTTGTTGCGCATTTTATCAGTTGTACCAGCTTTGAGAGAACTCCTAATCCCAATAAGATCTCATACAGACTTTCTCTATATATAGAGTCATATGCCTACACATTCCTTTCCAAGGTTTTTTCAGATTTGCTTTAAGGTCAGCAGTTGGTCCGATGTCCCAAACCAGCTTGATATTCCCCTATTAGGTCCTAGTTTTTGTTTCACAAGGATTATGAAGGTTTTGTAGCTGGTGCTGAGGAGTGATATGCCTCCTTTCTTGTAGATTGGACGTGTAATCGCTTTCTTCCAGTCATCTCATATAATATCATCCATCGATGCCTGGGGATTTGCCTTGTCACAGTTTCAGGGCACCTTATCCAATATCGGTGGTTCTATTGGATGGAATATTATCTTGAGGGATTACAATTGCCTCCGCCTGTGGGTTTTCGTTTATTATTATAAGTTTTGAAAATTTTGTCTCCATCTTTCTTTTATTTCTTTGATCCAATCAGGGTCTGCTAATAGTCCCCCGTCTATGTCTCTGTAGATATCCGTTCTTGACTGAAAATTATTGCTAGTCTGGCATGTTCCTTTGTAGGTTTTCCTAATTCTCCCTTTATTGAAGTCTTCCTGTATCTGTACCCTCCTGTTTAGATAATCCCTCTTCTTCTTTCTGCACATATTGTCTGCAGCTCTTCTTTTTAGTTTAAAGACTTCCATTCTTGCTCTTGTGGGCCTTGCAGTACACTCCCTTCTGGTAACTGCCACTTACTGCCATCGAGTTCAAGCTAGCGAGATCGATCAATCTACTACCGTTTTCATTGGTAGCGTTATGTGGGCTGTCCTTTCCTATGACTCCTAGGAATTCCTCTTCTTTTCCTGCTTTGGCGGGGCGGTTACGTTTTCAAGCACCATTTTAATATCGTTTGATGCTATTAATCTGATGGCGTTTGTTAGCTCCTGATAGAATTCCTCTTTATCCTCATCTGACTTGTCTTCTGAGACTAATGTTATGTAGTCTTGTTTTAATGCGAAGCGGTACTTATTCTATTAATTAGGCTTGAAGCCCTGAATCAGTGATTTCATTTTCTTTTCCACTGTGAAGGCAACTCCAAACTCTATTCTTCAAACCACTGCAGAGTATCGTGTTGGTTCTGGGATACATACCTGTAGAGGGGTGATTGCTATTTCGTATTTTTCCAGTAATAATAGCCGTGTTCCTTTTCTACTCTTAAGTACTCCGGAGTAAAACTTAAAAGGAACACAATTTTTGTTTTGTTTTGGGTAACGTTTTGAACTTTCCTTTAAATAAAAGCGCGTTCAATTATTTTAAATATAATATGGGTACTTAATACTTACCATTACAAAAATAAAAATTAAAAAACCGGACATAAAAATTCTTGATTCTTTTTATAACACCGAAAACTGTCAGTTCGTCACAATTCAATGAAAATCCATCTATCGGCTTTTTAGTAAGTGAAAAATAATTCACAATAGACTGAAAATGGCGATATTCCGTAGTGGATGTTAGATGCGTATTTACTCTAGTTATCTACCCCTCTGTAAGGGCAGGTGTAGTTGGGAGTAAATACAAGGAAAAAAAAGCAGAAAAGGAACACGGCTAATAGAAGCGAACGCAGAGCATCCGCCCTGTTGAGCGATCTGACGTTCCAAGTTCCAAAATTAAACTCCATATTTCGTTGCCTGGGTCGTTGCCGTTGGGTTCGTTCTGTTCGAAGCCGATGTAAAGTCAACATATTCGTGGAGGTGGAGGTAGGATTCGGTACCATATCGAAAAATCTTAGGTCGCTTCAAAGTTGCTGAAGTAAATGATAATTAACTAATATGGTTGAAATATTTATACCTGCACAACTTGTTTGATTTTTTCAAGTGTACACATTTTTCGGAATTATGACCTATGGGCGGAACAACAATGCACTTCATCAATACTGTAACACTCGAACTTGCCAACGAGTGTTTAGTGGTGACGTTGCGATCAGTGGTTCGGGACTTTTTTGTAATCGAGGCCATCTATTGGGAACACGCCCCGAACGTCAATATTCCCATACTTCAAAAATGATGTTGCCTAAACTAAAATTTAGCAAAACAATGATGCGTTATCAATATGGTCATCAAAATCCCTCGAGCTAATAATGTAAACTTTTGCGAGAATTAAAAAAAATATACTAAAAAACCGATCCCCAAAATTGGTGCTGTCAATTTATTGCCCAAGTTTCCGCTGACACTGCCAAAACCCCTCTTCAAACTAAAATAAACTTAATTCCTCGTTAATGGACCCAAAACAAATATAATGAACCGAAACTATTCACCTAGAAAGCACAAAGGACATCCTTTTTCGATATTAAAAATGTTTAGGCGTCAAAAGGCTCGGATCCGTGGCCGGGGAAAAAAGGAAGACGGAAAGCACAACTACACAACAAGAATCCCATAAAGAAGAATTTTATGATTCATTCGGGAGAGTTAACATTTCTTACATTTTTTCCTCCTCCGGTTGATTTTTCTGTCTCAGGTGTTACGGGATACCTTGCGGCGCACAATAAACAATCGCCATCTCATCTCCGGCTCTAGAAGGAATGCGTTCACTAAGAGATTTCCAGATTTCGTCCCTCCGCAGAAAGATTTCTGGTGTCGGTATTTCCATTTGTTTTTGTTGTTTTTGTTGTTCTTTTCGTCTTTGTTACATCCACCGATTTTGGGCGCTTATAATGATTTACAAATACTCGGGCCAGGTCTCGACAAACAACCACCACGCGGGCACAGAAGCAACAGGGAGGAAGGAATCCCAGTCCAGGCTCTTGTACATATATAGTTGTTTTGCCGGCCGTGAAAGCCGAGGTGGACGAGAGGCGAATGGACAGGATTCCACATTCCGGAATCTAGATTTCAGGTCCTCCACTCCTCCTGTGTCCACCACCACCGCCGTGCGGCCCTGGCTGTGCCAAGACGTGCCAGCGCTGGTCGGTGGAGCGGTCCAGGGCTGGTTAAGTCAGTTGTTGGGAATTCGATTAGACACAGTATGCGCCACCGAGAGTTCACGTGTTTTTGCCGTTGTATGCTGCCCTTTGAGAAATTATCGCCGAAAAGGGAAGAAGGCCGAGGTGATGGAGGACTGTAGAAGAATGACACACAAGCAGCAAATACAATGGCCAGGGCCAGGGGCTCACCTCGCCTCACCTCTAGCACAGGTATGTATAATATGGATATGGACCAGGTGAGATCATAAGCCGAGATAAGCAGAATGCATACCATTGGGGTTTAGTTATCAGGGAAGGATTTTATCGCTGGCATTGTAGTTGTTGCTGGTTGCCTTGTTGTTGCTGTGGCTGCCAGCGGATGGGAACATGCTTTCAGTTGTAAAGGAGCAACAGTCATTGCTTAATAAATTGAAGGCGGTATGAGAAGTTATGTTTAAGATTGTTCGTTTTTTTGTGTAGCCTTTTCGATCTTTAGAAAAGGACTACGAAAATTAATCAGTTGCGTGTGATATGTGAGAGAGGATAGGTATATGAATAAAAAAACATATTCACATTTGTATTTCATTATTTATTGCCAGAATAAAAACGTCGAAAGAATTTGCAAATGGTGATGATTCACACAACCATTCTTCAGACTTCAAACACAATATTGAATGTACAAAACAGTATTGTAGAATTACTAAGCCTTTAGAAAAACTGCTCTCTAATCTCCTAAGGGGCTAGTTGGAAGCTTAACAACTAAAGGTAAGAGCCCCTTGCTAGGGCTGCGTCGCATGACATGGGGTAGCAGACTAAGCAATGAAATAAGTTAATCGCTTTGTAATCACATAGTTGGCACTATCTTAGAGATTTGTAATAAAAGTAATTCGCCGGCCTAATAATCCTATAGCGCATGCTAGGCATAGCTAATCCTTATGTTATGTGGATCCTCCACATGCTGGAAACTTAGGCAACAGCAGAGCGGGTGGTCCAGCTGCTGCGGGCTATCCTTTAACTTGGAAAAGACAGAACTAATGCCTTTCTCCAATGGAACAAAAATCCCCAATATCAGTCTACCTCCAAATAATGGTCGAGCACTGAGCCTATCCCGATTAGCAAAGCACTTGGACCTTATTCTGGACGGAAAATCTGGGGGCCCAAAATATATAGAAAGAGCAAAGTTGGGTAGCATAGCTTTCTATGCCAGTAAGCACACGTTTGGCAAGAGATAGGGCTTGAAGCCAGGCATGGAGAAAATACAGGTTAGACCAAGTCCGAAAGATTTCATGTTTCGAAGTAACGGGGCTTGGTGTATGGCCATCAATGAAGCAATGTTCGTAATTCTCGTTCTGCTGTGCCACCTGATCAATATATCAGACAGTAGACAGGCTGCGCCCACACCACCCCCCCCCCCCCCCTAGCATACCAGAAGCGAGCTGCAGATTGCAGAAAACGTATAAACACAGTAATATACTACTCTTTCTACCACTGTGAATGCAGATGTACCATCTGACTACATGACATCCAAAACAAAATTTTAAGCGAAGGTTCGTCGGCGTCGTCCAGATCTCCAACATAGAAGTATGAAAAACTTCCAGACAAATGGCTGCAAATCAGAGTCGGGTGTGGATAATGCAGTTTTCGGCCACATGATAAGTCTTAAAAATAATTCTGCCAGTGTCGTCCAAGTGGAACTGTTTGCAAACTTCAAAGCATGTCTAGCAGTACAGACGAACCCAAGGCTAGGATCCAAATGTGTAAGCTGGTCGAAATCTGACAAAAGGAGCCCCATTCTTTGGCTAGAAGGTAGAGGATCACTCGTCAGTGGGTTCTTTTTTTATACGAGGGATTGATGAGAATCTTACATCGGTCCAGCGCCAAAGAATGTTTGCGCCCGCCTGTCTAATGCCCTGCCTACGACAGGAGACACCGCTGTGAATGCGCGGTAGTTTCAGATTCCTACTGACTGGTGACCCACCCACCCTTTTCCATAACGTTCAAGTCCAGACCGGTACGAGCCATAAAGGCGTTACTTCAGCCTGGGGTCATCACCATCATCCTTCAAAAGGGATCCCTCAAGGATACTCACCAAAGCCGGAACAATGTAGCCGTCTACCTACCCAGCTGCTATCTCTCCTTGCATTTCTTTGCCTTTCTCTGTTTCTTTGGGTTCCGAAAAGCTTAAGTTTCTGGTGGATGGCCTCCATCATTTTCCCTATATCTCCGGCCTTATCATATGGTCCAGGATGTTCTCAGGTGTTAGGTGCACCTCAACGAGTTCATCCAACACCGCCCTGTGCTCCGCAAACCTCGGGCATTTGAAAAGGACCTCTAATTGTCTAGCATTCTGGGTAGAACTGTGACTGAAGCGGTGAAGGTGTGCCCTTAACCTCCATGCCCGCTTAAGAACTGTGTAAGGTAATAGCTCAACTCCCCATGTTTCCTTATAACCCGCCACTCCAAATTTGGTATGAATCTATGTGTCCATCGGCCCTTTGCATGCTGGTCCCATCTCTTCTGCCATGCTGTGAAGGGCTACCTGCGCGTAAGAGTCCGTCAGATTTCTTTTGACACACCTCTTGCATATTCCGGGTCGTACAACCTCTTGCCCTCGAAGGCAAGTATGTTAAAGGGGATCATTCCTGATAGAACACATTCTGTTTCATCGGACGTAGTGCGGTATGCACAGCATGCTCGAAGGGCACTTAGCCGATAAGCAGAGTTTAGTTTGTTGACGATTCTGTCTAAAGCCACTCTTATACAAGAGGACAGAAATAACCTCTTTCGTGATAAGAAGTCGTCGGCTTGGCCTGGAGCCTGAAAGAATAAAAAGAAGAGGTCCAAGGTGACTGCCTTGCGGGGCACAAGAGGACGGTTCAATGTTTTTAGACTTGGCTCCGCGGAATAAAGCCTGGTAGGTCCTGCCGGCTAAATACGACTGGAACCATGCCACATAGGCATGTCGAAAGCCAGCTTTTTTCAGTTTGAGAACTATATTTGAGTGGGAGATCTTGTCAAAAGCCTTACTGAAGTCAGTGTAAGCACAGTCGGTTTGGCAGCCGGTAACAAAGCCTCGAACTGTGTGTGAGAAGCTGTCCCCTTTCTGTTCTTCTTCCCGTATGGAAGGTTATGGCGTGGTAGTCGCTGTGCATATACACCTCACTCACCCGCCATTGAAGGTCTCTTGTCATCGTGTCACTAATGGAGGTGAAGTAGAGGCCCTTTCGCTTTTTTTGCAATGTGTTTTCACCACCGTTTTTTGTTAACACTACATTGAGCCGCGAAAACGCTTCCACCAAAGTTCGTCCTCTCGCATTTGTATGCCGGCTGCGACACTCCACAGCCCATGTCTTAAAATCGACCGCTATTACATATTTTGGGGTTATGGCGACTCGGGACGGAGTCGGATCTGCAGTCAACCTTTCCATTGCCACGTAGTCCTCGATGGTCCCGCTTCCACATCCATATTACGGCTTTTCGGCTGTCCTTGTACTCTTCAGTGGTTCAAAGGAACATCAAGAAACTCTAGAGGTTAGATAAATTGGCCAGACTAGGAACAAATCTTATATAGATGAAGAATGTGCAAAAGCCAAAAGATTCCGGAATTAAGAATTTTACAACCAACTATGTATATCAAAGTGCTTCTAAGTAAAGACGGTGAAATAAGGTGTTGATGCGTTTACGTACCAATGTCAATTTACTTGAATTCACCTTCAAAAGTAATCATTATTTGAAGCAATAGCACATTTCATTCAAGTACCTCTTGCAGCTACAAGTGGTTGCAGCTCGTATTAATGAACTTCAAAACTTTCCATCTTATCTTGATCCTCAATAATCCACGCATGTCTCCATCTATTTTAAGAAAACTATGTCAAATGTTGCTTTACCCAAACATCTCAGGATACTCCCTCACGACTCCCTCAATTGCCACTCAAGGAAGTTAGTATTAAACGAAGGAAGAAATTAGTTGAAGGATGTCTCTCCCATGTCCTCAAATATGCTCAGAATCAAGCGATAATAAAGTCAAATTTGTAGTAATTAACATTTCAAATCACTCTCAAAGCACGTCTCAATGCGGCCTCATCCCCAGTCCGCGCCAGCTCCATCCTCACATCGACTTCGTTACATTGTGTGAAGCCCGACCAAAACTCCCCCCGGCAGCCGAGGCATCAAAGAAGAAGACACTTGAAGAATGTCACCTCGAATTAATTGAATGAAGGCTCCTTTTCGGGCTTCTTGGCGCGCTGCGGCGGTGTGGGGGACCGGCAGGCGACAGTCGGAGGACGTTGACTCCCATTGTGCACTAATTAACTCCACTTTGGTAATTGTATCCGAAATGAAGTCACTCCCCAGTGATTGCTAAATAACCGAAAACGGATTTTTGTCTTATTGGGGAGCGGTTGGCGATGGCCTGAAACCCGATCCTTGATGGGCGATTGTCTTTCACGGCAGGTTGACGCACTTGCTGCCAACAGATGGCCGGCTACGGGGTGGTGGTAGCGCCGCAGACAGTTGGAATCGTCATAAATGACTTATTTCAATTCACCTGCAGCAATCCGACTTGTAACGGAAACGCAAACGAATTTGGTTTATTGGCATTTAAGGTGATTTCAAGTCTGGACATGGCCAATGGGCAGGAAGTCGGGGGCATTCCTTCGGTGGCAGTCTCGGGTGCAGCTTCTTTCTTCGAAGTGATTTAATAAACGCGCATTTTTTATTCGCATTTTTAATTAAGACAACTTTCGAGTTGGTTCCGTATTTTTTACAGTTTGCAGTCTTTTTTGGGATTCGGTTTAGCCAAAATCATTAATCTCTTCACCATAATTCAGTCCTACCTGAAAGTATGCGTTACAATTTGGTAACCAGAAGTTGAACGGAGAAAATCGTTTTTCTTCTTAACATGAAATCGGAAGAAATGAAATTCTTGAGGTAAACTGCACAGTAGACCGGGTTTCGTTCAATTGCGTAGGTTAAGCAGCAGTGGACATGGTTAGTACTTAGTTAGAGGACCGGACGGAATTTATCCTACTGAAATTTGGAAAGTCATTGACCTAATTCTGGACTGGCTTGCAACCATCCAGGGGAAATCCCTTCGACTAAGCTACATTCCAATGTCCAGGAGGGTAGCGAAAGGGGCTTTATATCCGAAAGCGGGTAAAATCTCCTATTACAATCCAAAGGATTTGAGACCTATACTCACACTTGTGGAGATTCATGTTAAGCAAATCATTAATAGAAAATTGCTTTCTTCCTCGCAGCATGCCTACACGAAAGGTAAATTCGAAGAAACTGCTCTACTCCCTGATAGCCGTCATTGAAAAATCTCTTGAATTGGCTGTTTTCGTAGATATTGAAGGTACTTCTAACAAAGTTGAATCTTCTGCTTTCACGGAGCACTCCAGCGTCTAGGTGTTGACGGATGCTCCAGGTCCTTTATTAGTCAGATGCTGAAGTGCGGGGTCATAAATTTTGGTCAGGGTGCACACTGCAGGGTGGGGTCCTATCGCTGATTCTTTAGAATATAACAGCCAATGAAGTATTGATATCCCTTAGGGAGCCTGCGTGCACCACGGTGGCTTAAGCTGATGATATTGTGCTGGGGGTGACCGGCAAGTACATCTCAATAATAAGAGATATGTATAATGCAACGAGCATTGCACATTCTTGCTCATTGGACTACTACAAAGGGTCTACGTGTTAACCCAGCTAAGACTGAAGTGGTGCTATTTATAAGGAAGCATAGACTCCCTGATTGTCCTTCTCTAAGACTCTGTAATGCAACTTAAGGGGGATGCGAAATTGTTGGGTTTCATACTGGATGATAGTAAAATAACGTGGAGGCCGAATCTTTTAGAGAGAGCTAATAAGACCAAAACAGCTTTCTTCTTATGCCTTAAACCCTGCATCGCCGTAATCAGACCTATACTTATGCATAGCATATCAGTATGGTGGACTGCATTACAGAAGGTTACGTATCGTACAGCTGAGCCATGTATTTGTGGTGCAATGAGAGGCACCTAACATGCTGCGGTGTCCTATTGCGACTTATTCCTTTGAACGTTCATACCGAGCAAATGGCAGCCGGGACGCAAACCAGGGCAAAGGCTTCTCCTGGAAGAACTCCATGCCGGAGCAAGTCTTAGATTGCTTCGGACAACCTAGATTACACTACACCTACGAGGACCTTGGAGAAAGGTTTCAATACCATCATTCCGACCAGAGATGAATGGACAGATGCTGTTGCCAGGCTGGGCCATTATGTATCTGGTTGGTTGTGGTATCTTCTTTTCGTCTACGCAATCATTGCAGCGTCTTCCAGGCGGAAGTCACTGCCATCTAGGAAGCTCTCGAATTACTGAAGATACATAATATATCTCATAAGAATACATATATTTTATCGGATAGCCAGGCGGCCCTCAAGGCTCTTAATTCTGTCGTTACCACATCCACGACTGTTCTGAACTACCGCTGGTCTCTGTGTGAGACTGCCACTCAGTTTGATATAACTCTGTGTTGGGGTCCTGGGGAAACTGTATGGCAGATGAGCTTACTAGATGGGGAACCGAAGTGGAAAGGACACCCCACATAACCCAGATGAGAATGCCTTTAGCCACCTATAAACTGGCTGTGAAAAAAATCAATCAGATAAGCTATGTACATTAGTGAAAGTGCTGACCGGTCACTGTCCCTTTGGACAGATTGGCACTTCCCCACAACGACTTATGCAGAAGTTGTGGTTATAAAAATGAGGAAGAAACTGTCTTCCATCTTCTATGTAAATGTCCGGCCCTCCGGAGGGACTTTCCTTGGGTCACACTTCGTTAATTGGTTGATTGACCTGCAAAACAAAGGTGTTCCAAACCTCTGTCGCTTTATTAAAAGCTCCAAATGGCTTGAAATGACCTGAATTGCTCCAACACTTCAATGGCATCACAATGGGCCCAATGGTGTGCCTAAGTGGAGTCCCTAGTGGGGTAGTTTGGTAAAACGACACTTGCGTTTGGAATGCTCTATTACGAATCCATTCTTTTTTTTTTTTTTTTTTTTTTTGTGGCAAGATGAAGCTTAGGAGTCACCCTTTGTACTACTAGTCCGTCATGTCTTACAAGTCATGGTGCAGCGTATAGTAGTAAGCTTGATCTGAAGGAAAAATGAGATAGGATTCTTATCTGTAACAGAGGAGTGCATACCTCTGGCGGGCGAATTTTTAGATACAACCCAGTTCAAATTCGAAGTTTACAACGACATCATGCGTAGGACGTAGAAAGAAGTGAAAGGTGAAAAGCAGCGAAGATCGGCCATCAGCTTGCACATCTCTTCCAATTTCAACTTCTTGGCAGTTCTGAAATATAAAAATTACTGAAGTAACGATTTCAAGTTAAACATTATTTGTATAACCTTGACAAGAGCCCTGCTTTTGATAGATGACAACTATTATATAACAATGTATAATGATAAAATAAAGCCATAGTAAGTATACAACATGACAGCATCTGAGATGAAGCTGAACTTTCCCAAAGCAATTAAAGTTTCCAAATCAAATTCCCCATACTTCACAGGCGGAAATTGAATTTGACACCATCTAATCTACTGACGACTACACCAAAAGTGTCGACTTGTTAATTAAACTGAAGAGTTACATTGAAATTGTGAGCACTGCAGTTTAAATACTCGGTCTCATAAATCATAATGTCAAAATTCAATTTCTTCTGTTGGTTTAGAGATTTTGGATGTTTTGAAATGTTTCACAGAGGGCGGCTATAGACTAATCCGGTGATGTACATAATAAGTATGTAGGAGTTTCAAAAAGGTCCAATGATGCCAGGTTACACGGTTGGCATGGTCGATAGGTATTTATTATAATTTATACAATTCTGTCACAAAAATTACCCGAAAACAAACTAAATCCCTTAAAATTCCAATTTAATCTCAATCAAATTCACACTGCTGTAACCTTTCCACGAATTTGCTACAATTACAAGCAGAATTCGCTACAACAACCCATAAAAATGCAAAATAGGACTTCCGAAAGTATAAATTTGTGAACAACTCTTCCAGCTACCGCCCAGAAAACAGCCTTCAGACAAGGCAAACTTGAATTGCGTGACATTTAACATTGATCGATGGTAAATGCTCATTGTGGAATCCCAAAACTCCTAGTCTCTTACAGCGGAGCCCTAAAATTTCGGTGCGTGACCATTAATCAAGAGCCAGCCATAATCCTATGGCAAACGAGTGCCTACGATTGTAGAGGCCCACGAGAGTGCGACAATACCACTAAAAGCAGCATTTTCCACTACAAAATTAATGATCCTTTCCGCCATGGATTCCCGAGAGCGAGCCTCCTCAAATCGAATGGAAGAACACTCTTGTCTGCGCCTCCCGGCCCCGCCGTTCCTTGGGGCTCCGCTCAAATCGGATAAAATTGTGGGGATATCATTAAAAAATATTTTTCTACTGTTCCTATTTTTATTTGCGGACTTTTTGTGCCGACGACGACGGACGACCGGCTAGAGGCGCTCATCTCGAATGCACCAGGAACGGGGAAAAAGAGCTGAGAACGCAGCCATGGGGCTCGGTGTCATGTAGGTGGATTTGGCTCCATTATTCTGACACGAAGTAATGGCTGCCATCCGTCTTCATTGCTGGGAATTGTTTTCATCATGATTTGTGACGACAGTAATTTCGATGACTTGAAGACAACGGCAGTAATAAAATGGGGAATGGGAAACTAATTTGCTTACGTGATGAGAAGCGCTTTTTTGTGCCGGGGGGCGACAAATGGACGCAATTTGCTTTCATATCTGTTGAATAATAAGTTTTTTTCGGTGTTTATCTCTCCTCTGTCGCACGGTCAATCATACTCCTGGCCCGAAAGGTACACAAAAAACGTATTAACACCAAATCTCATCCGTTCCCATAGCCGAGACTCCTGTGAACACAAGAAACCCCTTGTAGCAATAAAATTCATTCAGTTCAGCATTTCTAGTGTCCACATCACCGCAGGGATCGAATTCCTTGGCCTTTATTCAAAGGGAATTTATGAAAAGGGATTCCTAGAAGATTACACCTTTACGTATTTTACCTGGACCCAACTAATGACATGGATCTCCACACACAGAACAACCAGCAGCATCCATCCATGTTAGACAGAATGAAGTCATCCCCTCTCCAAATTACCATCGATCGAATCTATCCCGAATAACAGTACTTTGTTAATCTTTTGTTTGGCACAAGGCGTCTATTACACATCGAAAAAACAGCACCAGAAACCAAAAGAGATTTGGACAAAATAAATCAAAGTGGAAAACAACAAAGAAGAAGCGGAGGAACGATAGAAGAACAAGACAAAAAGAACACAATGGTCTGTTGGTCCAGTTCGACCTATAGCTTGGTTCAACCAGTTCAGACCAGATCTGGCGTGTTCGTTACCTACCTGTTGTCTGGCCATTGGGGTCTCGGTGCCTTCCGTCTCTTTGAGAGGGGGTTGAGTAAGTGAGCGAAGGACATCTTCCCATTGATCTCAGCTCTGAAGGGTTTCGAGTGTTGGAATTTGCAGGAATTTGATTAAAAAAGATTTGCCACATGTGAGAATCAATGTAGAGGATTCCAATTCGATGACGTGGATTAATTGCGTTATGTTGTGAAATTCTGGCAGAAGGACTGGGAGGTCTTTTGTTAATACTTTTAACTATTGTGAAGCAACATGTTTTTGATTGGTATGATGTGCAGTAGTTAGCTGTGGATGCATCTAAGATGGTATAAGGGTCTTGGGATTAGGCTGCTTTAAAATAAATTAGAGACGAGATGACACAATTACGAGGTATCAGCTTGCATTTTTAGAGCTGATTTATGTACGTTTTATTTTTCTTACACACAGCAATAGCTCCTGTTCCATACTTAAATGTTTACTTCACACAAGACATTAGCCAAAGGTTGCTGCAGCAATTTTAATACTTTTGCTGTTGAATTTGCTTTGCTGCCTAGAAGACCACAGCAATTTACTTTGCTTTGCTTTACAGCAATCATATTTTCAAAGTTTTTACTGTAGGCTGTGAGAGCTCTTTGTTTCATAATGCTCCGAACTCTCCCAGTAGGACCGGTAAGCTTACAGAAGTACTGAAATCAGCACTTACTGGTAAGGGAAAGGCCTTACCACACCCCTTACATAAGTCCTTATTTTTACACACGATGTCATAGGAGGTAAGGCCTTACTTTAGTACTTACCTTAGAGTACTTATAGAACTGCTCATCTGTAAGGGGTATAGTAAGGCAGCAAATGGAACATCGCAAAAAGAAATATTCATGGGCGCCCGGTATCGAAATGCTTTTATTTTGTTCATCTTTTACAAATGCCTTTTTTCCAAGCCTGAGAGTGGCTTTACCTAAGCAGTCCCCTAACTAAATTCTCCACTTCTCCAAAGCTGCTTGTCCTCCTTATCGAATAAGAGCCGGGCTATTAAGTATGCTAATGTCGCATTTTATGTTGACGAATATAAGCCCGTTTTCTTTTTTTCTATAAAATTTATGAAAACTCCAGGAAAGCTCCCTTGAGTCATCGCCCAGCGGGGAATTGAAGCGCTCTGGAATAGATTCTGAAGCGCTGAAATAGAATGCCAACGCGCTTCTTATTCATATCCCAATTCCCTTCCTTTTAACACAGGCATGTCATCAGAGCGAAGCGCTTATATTTTATTGTTGAAGAAGCGCAATCGAAGCAGGGAAATGGAAGCTTTTGAGAAGCTCCTGGAGCTTTTGTTTTCACCAAAAATAGTATTTCATAACAGACACGATTATTATAAAAGCACAAATTTACCAACTGTGGAGAATAAAAAAGAACTGGAGGAAAACAAAGCAAAAAATGAGAGTATAGAGTGGGTGCTTCCAAAGAGCTTCCATAACATATGAATAGGAAGCGCTGCTTTCTTGCTTCTTTTGGCAGTGCTTGATAAATTTCCCGCTGGGCGGGCAGATTCTCACTTGTTTGGGTATAATTCTGGACTACACAGTTCTGGCCTTCTCTTGTAATGGGGTTTGTAAGGGCTCATCTAACACCAAGAAAATAAGGGGTACCCCTTATCAGATGAGTATGTACTTATTTTAGTGCTCCATCGGTAAGGCCTTCCTAGAATTCCTACTGGGCTGTTGCTTGCAAATACTCGGGTATGCTGGTCCGGCTGCGAATGCTCCACATACACATAAAAAATCGCGTGCCCATCTAAACAAACTTCCTTATAAAGTTGGACCATGACAAAAAAAGCTTAAGAAAATTTCACAGCCTTTGGAGAGCAAAGCTTTGAAAAACTGTAAGCAAATAGAAAGCATTTCACAGTATCTTCAAAGTATTTTAAAGCCGAAGCATTTGCAGCCGGACCTGAAAGCTTTTAAGTAATTTGAAAGCAACCACATTTGCAGCAATACGAAACAAGAAGCTTTCACATTCTACAGCAAAGTTTTTTTTTATGTGGAATGGTCAAGTTCAGGGATCACCCTTTGTTCCATTAGCCCGTTATGTCGGTCAACTAGCAGGTGCAATGTCTAGCAGTAAGCTTGACTTGAAGATAGAAAATAAAGAATATGAAAGGTTAAGGGTAGTCTGGTAGATGCATGAGGAAGAGGCAGTGAGCCTCGCGTTTGCATTCTTGGATGTTGTAGGAGTTCAGTTTTTAGCAGCCGGGTTTGTCAGAAACATTAGGGCTAGCCGTAGACAGTCTTGTTGGAGTGTTATGTCTTCTGAAACAAGTGAATCCCGCTTACCAGCCGACAAACGCCGTGACACCAACAGTACCAGACTACCAAAAGGACAAGGAGGTGCACCGACCGCTAGGTGAAGAGGAACCAACCTAAGCGGACATTTGGTACCCTATTATTAACCGGCTAATTCGGCGGGATGCCTTATTAGGGCTACCATAAGTAAGTTAAAAAAATATATACTTTGCTTGAAATTTACTTTGCGATCAAACCTTGACATTAGTTGCTATGTAATTCTGCAAGCTTAACACTTGCAGATTAAGTTCAGTTATTACACATTATAATGTGCAAGGGTTGATTCGCGTTTGAGGCCTTTTTTGAATTTTTGTTTATCCAATATTTCCAATTCAATATTTATATTTTTGTTCACCTTTTGCAATTGCCTTTTCGCCCTTCCGAACGCTAGTGTTGACAGCTGTTTTACCATGCTAGTCCTCCAAAGTAGTTACCAAACACTTCCAATATCCTGCTTGACCACTGCATCGAACTAGAACCGATCTATGTTTGTCCATTTTCTTCGTCTCATACAATTCCTTAAAACTCCAATCAGAACATACTAACATCTCTCTAAATTCGCTCCCCTTAGTAGGGCTTCGTATTTGTCCCGCTGAGACAGCTTCTGGATTGATTCCGCCAAAAGAAATATGATTACTGAGTCCCAGAGCTAAGCACAACGGCCTATATTATTATTCTAGCCTGAACTAAGTAACTTGAGGCTCATCCGCGAATAAAGAACCGACCGTTCGCGGTATCTATATTTAATGAATGAACTTATGTTAAACACACTTATGCTTTTTTAGTAAAAGATTTTTTGGAATTTCAATATAAAGGGCCCCCAACATATTTTAGTCCCAGGCCAGGGTGATGTGGAGGGACGGTCTACAAGCATTAAATCCAGCAGATGCCAATAAGAAAACGAACCCAACTATCTTGTCGACTCAAATTTTCTTGGATTCTCTGTATTCTTTAAACTCCTTATTGATTGTTGTCTCTTTGGATTTTAGGAGAGTAGTTTAGGAATTATAATATTCGTTTTTCTCGAATGCCCTTTGTTTGATCGTCTTGAATTTTGGCCGGTATCTTAATGCCTTGAAGAAAGTAGGCAGGCGGTCGTAACCTTCACAAAGAAGTAGGAGTTTCTTAAATAAAAGTTAGCAAATGAAAGACATTTTGCATTTGGCGATGCTTGTTCACAGACGCTTTCTAAGGATCAAAGCCTTTCTACTATTAGCCCATCATGGTGCAGTAATAGTAAGCTTCGTTCGATAATAGATACAAGATACAATAAGCTAATAAGAGTCTGAAGGGACCTGGAGGAGAAGGCGATGAAACTTTCGTTTGAACTCTTAGATATTGTACAATTTCGGAAATACTTACTGCGAAGGCCTTTCCACAATGGAACGAACAATGGAACGAATTTCTTAATTTGGCAAGACGAAAGGCTGCAGACTATCGGATTGAACCGAGCAGGCTAATCTCACATTGCGGGAAAACTATGGCTATGAACACAGAAGGCTGAGTATCTCAGTGGAATAATCGCTGTGGTTAACTTTTCCAGGACTGCAACATATTTTCGTTAGCTTATAGCGTCATCGATTTGCTGCCCTTTTTGCTCGAAAAGTACTTTTAGAGCAGATTGCATCATCGATTTGACGCTCCCTCTCAGGGCTGTGTCATCGATTTGTCACTCGCTCTAAGAGCAAACCAAGATTTTGTCATCGATTTGCCCAAAAGTGCTCTACCAAAGATCAGAAAGAGCAAGTTTTTAGATCTGTATCATATCGACAGATTTGAAAATTGCTCTAAAATTTAAAAAGTTATTCATGTTGAAGATTAAATAAATAAAAAAAAGTTATAATAATAATACCACAAAATTATTAATGGTCGAAAAATCTTTAGAATAATCATTAGATGTGGACGCGGAATATGTACAGTTATTTCAAATACCAAAGAAATTAAAGCAAAATTGTAAATTTTTCTGAGAATTAATATGTTCAGAACACAAAAATTTGTAAATGTTAATCAAAACAAATCTTGAAGGGAGCAAAATTCAATCGAAGAGCAAGCGAAATTGAATCAGAGCAATTCTATGTTAGAGCGAATTTGTTCTGGAGCGATCTACTTTTGCTCAGCTCCAGATGAAATATGCTCGCACTCGAAGCTAGAGCTGCCAAATCGATGACGCTATTAGTTTCGTCCAAGGCAGAGCAAATGGCACGATATCCCATAAATTTTCTAGTGTGGTTGTGCTCCGTATTTAGCTGTATGAAGGAGTTTTCGGAGACCAGTCGAGGAGCAATTTGTATCTGTTAGAAATCCCAGACAGTAAGATGTCTGCTTTGCAATTTGGAATATGTGGTCAGAACTCGGTTACGTTGTAATGGTGCCACAATTTAAGGTACGATTCCGAACAAGGCGGCAAACCACAGACTGCAGAAGCTACTGCAGTTGCCGCCTGCAGTCAGACCAATGCTGAACGCGGCTACAAAAAGCTTGTAGTCGATTCAAAGAGCTAACAAAGACAACATGTCGAATGCGTTTAATCCAACGGATTAGCATCTTCTGTTGGAAGAGGAAGCGGATGATGATATCTTATTGTTTTTATATACGAAAAAGATGCGATTCGTTTATATATGTATGTAGAAACAGACTATGTACATGAAGTAGCTTTTTCAGTATTGATTAAAAATCATTTAATGGGTGATGAAGAAACAATTAGCAGCTACTGTCTTTCAAATACAAAACAGTTTAATTTCATACTTTATTTATAGCATGTACGTACACACCGACTTGGTTATCGCTTTATGTGGCTTCAGACTATTTCAGAACTAACAACTGTACACACTAACTCGATTGGTTATTTCTGTCATTTGTAATATTAAATATGAATGTCATCTCTATTTTATTACAAAATGTTTTGTGAAGGAGTTTTAAATGTTTTGCAAAATGAATATTTAAGTGTTTTTCGAATCTCGAACGTTATAATAAGGGAATGTGTATTTTCTTTTGCGGTTCTGCAAGGCTGATTTTAATTTCAGCGAAAAATTTAAAAATATCATGTCAACAAATAATATCCAAAATAAATATCATGACTGTTTACAACAAATTTTGGTAGATTGTTTTAAACTTTCATTGATAGATGGCACTCATGCCAGTTAATTATCATGGTTAAACGAGTTAACCATTGAAATTTTGCTTGGTTTGCAATTCTTGCTTGGTTTGAATATGTACGGCAAACTATGCACAAACCGTCTAATAGCATGTACACACCGACTTGGTTACCACTATTGAGATGGTTTCAAGCGCTAACCATAATAATTCAGATGGTTTGTGCATGGTTTGCCGTACATATTCAAACCAAGCAAAAATCACAAACCAAGCAAAATTTCTATGGTTAACGGGTTTAACCACGATAATTAACTGGCATGAGTGCCATCTATCAATGAAAGTTTACAACAATCTACCAAAATTTGTTGTCAACAGACATGTAGACATGATATTTTGAAATTTATCGCTGAAATTAAAATGAGTCATGCAGGACCACCAACGAAAAAAAGATCTGTTTGGTCCACAAGGGTAAGGGTTAAAAGGAAATAGGAAAAATTCACACATTTTCATAGAAATAGCGAGTGCATTAGCATCACATAGCTCTATTTACTGTGGCCAAGAAATTCAAACATACATATTTGCACAACATTGCTAAGAAATACATAACAAATTATACTCCAAATTGCTCTCCAAAGATGTAGCTTCCTTTTTTCTTTTAATTATTATTTTTATGACCATTACGTTCATAATTAAAAACAAACATAACATATAATTGACACAACATGAATTGACATCGATATCGAATAATACAAATGACAGAAATAACCAATCGAGTTAGTGTGTACAGTTGTTAGTTTTGAAATAGTTTGAACACATAAAGAAATAACCAAGTCGGTGTGTACATGCTATAAATTAGCTGGAAACCATCTCAATAGTAGTAACCAAGTCGGTGTGTACATGCTATATGAGGATATTAAACCAAAGGTTCTACGACTAAAGAAAAATTGTTTTTGACGTTAAGGTAAGCTTAAAAAATTTGAAAATCTTGAATCTCTTCATTTGTCTGAATTGATAAGTTAGTAGGCTCCGCTGAGGCAGAAGTAGAGTTTGAAATATAATGAAGTGAATAAGATAAGTTCGACTTTTGTGAATCTTTCCTGGTTGGTTAAATTCCGTAGAATACAGTTGTCATCTCATGCACCTACATATTTGCCCCACCATACGGCTCCTGTAGGATAGCTGTTAACTGTAGTCCACGCAGACGAAGTCGCTGTTAACCGCTTGTTCATATTTTTTTTATTTACTTGTAAATCCTAAGCAATTACAACTCAGAATAAGTCTTAATTAAGTATCGCTAGATTTGTGTGTGCGCCAGGGGCACTACTGGTTCTCGACCAGTGATGTGGTCTGCGGTCGAGACCTGCCGCCACTGCAGGCGACAGTGGCGCCGTGATCTGAATTATATCCTTAGAAGATCATACAAACCAGTAGTTCCGCCTGCGGTTTGACATTCATTTTTGCAGTCTGCAGTCTGCCGCCTTGTTCGGAATCGTACCTTTAGAGTGTTGCCACAACTTATCAAAAGCTTAAACTTAAAATTGAGCTGTCAACTAAAAAGATAGAAGAGAGAAGAATGAAAGATGTGCCAATGATAACTACCACAGCAGGTGGCTGACCTCGATGATCGAATGAGAGATGGCAGCAGAAAGGGACAGAGAATTTATTTGTGTGAAGATATTGAAAAATTCAAAACACAAATGAACATGGCATTGCCTGTAATCGAATCACTTACCTCTGGGATGGTAGTCGATGTCCAATCGCTTGGGTACTGCAGCCCCTATTAATCCTTTTTGGCAACCAGAAACTCGTTTGGTTTGAATGACATAATATTAGTGATTCACTTTGATACTGTCTTACAATAAAGCGTAAAAAAATCAAACGAAAGAAAAAAATCATTAGATCTAGAGTTATGACATGACTTTTCGTGGGATATTCATGCCTCACCCTGCATGATGTCAAACGCTGTAGATGATGTTCGAAAACAAAATCGAATCGATTATTCACAGTCATGATCATTCACACTATAAGATCCCATCCCAGAATTAGAGGAGGTATTTCCTCAAGCTTAGCTCGTGTTATGAGTTGGAGTAGTTGGGGATTTTTGTGGTGATTTTGTAGACTGCAAGAAAAGGGCGTATTCTGAATATGTTTTTATAATCATCGTGGTTTGTGTTTGAATTAGTTTTAAATGGCAAAATGAAATATGTTTAATGGGTTAAAGTTAAAGACTAATATTTTTTTAAGAATAAACAAAAAAAATGACTTTATTTGAGTTCTAATCCTCATAAAGTTAAAGGCCTTGTCACCTTCGTTAAAGACAATGTTTAAATTATTTAAAGCATCACAAATATTTGATATCAATTAACTGTCACCACCCGGCGGTGATTCATTGCAGCTCCCCAACAGGTAATCAATCTCTCTCCTCAACATCACTGAAATTGATCAAAGGCGGGACTCGCCAGCCATGCTAGTCTATGCTCTATCACATAATTAAACAAATAGACCTCGTCGTCGTCAATTCACTGGATAATCACGAATTATAGACTCATCCATCACACGTTGGTGGGCTAATCTGCATGTCGGTTCGCCAAGTGGTGGCTGCGACGCCGAGCGCTACAAATCTACCACTTCCACCGAAATGTGCGGCTTCAAACACGGTCTCTCAACTAAGCCCTATTACAAGAGTCGTTAGCTTATTATTATTGTGCCCGAAGAAGAGCCGCCCGCCTCCCATAGAGCCCCGGCACATCCAACGCACAGCAGCACCCAGATCCCGTGTCATCAACGTGCGCCCCATCCACAATGAGCCCACCTTGCGCCGCGCCAGAATGACACCGGCAATTCACCGCCAGGTGACAAATCAGTTTTTCTGTTCGATATGCAAATTTTCCAGTTTTCGTTATTTTCGTTTTTTGCCTTTTGGACAAAACTCAAAAGTCGCTGCGTGGGAACCGCTCCGCACTAGACTCGGCGGGACGGCGGTAACTTAAGATTTAGTGGCTTGGTTGGTGGTGCGACACAGTGCCGAAAGTGCTGTCAAAATAAACAGGTGAGTATCTAGATAAATTTGCTGTTCGATTTGTCGTGGACCTTTGATCTGGTGCTCCATAAATATTGATTCGCTTGCTGCTTGCGCGGTTCTAGATTTGGCTAGAAAATGAGATGTCCGAATGCGTCGCACATCTAGATATGCTAAGAGCTAGATAACAACATCATGTCCACGGGAAATTTATTCATTGGTCTGCTACCTGTCTGATGATTTTTTTTGTATTCGATTTTTTCAATGCGGAAATTTGGTGCTATGTTCTTTTTTTTCGGATAAAAATTGGACCTATTCTAATTGCGGGGCGCGCAGAACCAGTTTTAGTTTCTAATTTAATTATCTCAGGATTTTGTTGGGAAAGTTTTGCGGAACGATGACAGATTATAAAATTTAAATTTTTGATTTTTATCTTTGATTTGTGGACAAATTTTATGGATAAAAATTAACTGAATATATTTAGGCGAACGGTTTAGAATTTTTAATTGGTCGCGAGCTGTTTTTTTTTGGTTTGGATGATGACATTGGTTTTGGTGATTAGACGATAGAAAAGTTTCAACAAGGTTCATACACATTAGAAATAGTTATGATAGATATTAATAGACACGAAATTTGCATTAAAGCCATTAAAAATTCGTAAGGGTATGGAGTGGAGAATCGTATCTAATGATTTATTGACATCTTTTGATAAGGTTGGGCTTTTAAAAGCAGGATGTTCGAAATATGTATATTTATATAGACAATGTTTTTGGCAAATTTAATCAAAACTTTTAAAACTTTAAGAAATCTGAAAGCGGGAATTCTTTTTGATGGATTACACCTCTTTTCCTATTAAATCTTCTTCGTCATAAATTTGCAGAAGGCAAGCCGAACTTGGAGCACTTCAGGGAAATTACAAAGGTTTTTCACACCAAGTATAGAATCAGATCAAGTCCGGTAGTTGATAAAATAGGCTAAATAAAGTGTGCCCTATATCCGTAAGGAAGCCTTTTCACCGTGGTGCAACCCAAAGTTAATTGTCCGACTTTAAGATGCTAACTACGGAGGTTTGGAAAACCTGCAATTAACACAACTATTGAAAACTGTACAAGGACTGCTTAAGCTTGTACAAGAAATTCATTACGACAGCAGAAAGACAAACATGGAGGGATCATTGCCCATATATAGTGGCAGAGTTCAAAACGATTCTATGTAATTAACCCTGCCAACCATTTTTCGTTAGTCCATAGAGAAGTCAACCTCAGAGTCCCCTGTGGAAGCCTTATACTAGATATCATAGCTCCTCGAATACCCTGCTTAGATCGGGTTTGCTCAAGGTTCCATTCTCGAACTACCTCTATTCAGCATTTTTACAAATGTTCTTCCTTTAGTGGTACAAGACTCTAAGATTCATATGCAGCTGATGATGTGCAGCTTTATTTATTTACGCTAAATTTAAACGAGACATGCCTCATGTAGGCTATGTGGAAAATGAGGATCCTCATGTGGACCCCGCAAAAAAAAATCAGCGATCGATAGTGAAATCAGGAATGATTTATTAATTTCTCATAAGGATCCTATGAGGCACAGAGTCCATTTTACCCTTAGTCTTTGTTTTACTCTCCTTTAGTTTTTGTTTGTTGCCTTGTTTCATATTTTTGGCAATTATGTTGGTAAACTTGAAAAGTGTCATTTACCATACTCAATAGACTTGTTCTCGTTCGATTATGACGGTCAAGCAGCATTGGACGTGGTTTGTACTCAGTTGTGGTAAAACGAACTTCACGTTTGGAAGGACCGCAAAGATAATAACAATGGGAAATAAAAATATAAAGCTTTCAACACCGCTGTACTTACTAAAAATACCCACGCTGAAATTCTCTAATTTTTCGGGCTCTTTATGCCACTCGGAATCGGGTAGAGTCCACACCATAAAAGAAGGGATACTCAAAATTACTGCTTCCGGGCGCAGTGAAGAGAGCAACTTCAATCTGTTTAAAAACGAAAATTACCGGGTCATTTACACTTTCAACATGCGTGCTAGTTTACCTTCTTTTATGGTGCAGGCTCTAGCAATCATTTTCCATTACGGAGACCATATGCGGGAACTAGGAAGCTGTCAAGGAACTAAATGATCTTTGTTCGCCTTATAGGTCAGTCCATATTGGGTCCACATGTGGCAGTTTGGCTAACCATTGAGGGGCCCTATACAAGTGCGCTTGTCCCGATTCGGTGAGCACTGAATAGTTTACCAACTTCATTGAAGAGTTTTGATTCGAATTGCGTTTGTGATTTCAAGGAATACCCCGAAACGTGGGACGAATTCAGTGACGAATCTTTTTGCAACTGTTGATACTGAGATGACCCCCATTGGATATACTTATGAATCAGTCTACTAGCAGTGGAAAAGTAATGTAGGAGTACCGCCGAGATATTGGTAGGGGTCCTACTATATGCATATGATTAAATTTGTTATTTGAAAGCTTAAAGACTTCAAATGGAGATTTGGTATGTATCGGAATTATAGACTTTTGGCAACCAAGGCACGATGGTGACCATTCATTGTAGACTTTATTGTTCACTGGCCAAAAGTATTTCTCGTCTTATAACACGAATACCAGAGCTCTCATTGCGTAAGTAAAGCAGCATTGGACGTGGTTAGTGCTTACCTGGGACACTGGTTGGAAAAACAACACTCGCGTTTGGAATGTTTTATGATGATGCAGATGCATTTATAAATGTTCATGCCTGAATTTTTAGTTTTCAGTGCCTGCAGCAGGAGCGTGCATGCCTGTGGCTGGGATGTGCATGCCTATCGTTGAAGAGTGCATGCCTCTAGCGAACAAAGTTTAAGATTTTCGTGCTTGGGACAACAGTATTTAAATTAATTTATATTATACAGTTATGTTGAGTTCGAGAATAATCTAATTGGATTTCGGAATTGGATTTGGTATTCAAACATGGCTGGGCACACCCTAGTTCTAATATCGAACCTAAAAATCAACTGGGAATCAAACATCGAGGAAAATGTAAAGAAAACCTGCATAGCCCTCTACGCCTGTAGAAATACCTTCGGCAAGACATTGGGTCTCAAGCCAAACATGTTCCTTTGGATATACTCAGCCTTTGGCGCTTAATCCTCACTTCCGGTTAACGGCCACCATGCCAGCGCTGAGCAGGACCAATAATGTCATTAGGGTCATGGAAGTGTCCAGAGGACGGCAACAATAGCGGCAAACAGGCCTATGTCTACATTCCCCACGAACGTTCTTGATTATCCTCTTGCACCCGCCCCGTCTCGCCGGTCACATCAAACACTTGGGCTCGTTCAGTTCCCTTGGAGGAAACTGAAGAAACGGAGACACTCCAAGACGTCAGAGGGCCTTCGTCCAGAGTGTTATCTTAAACCCTCTAACAAGGGACGGTCTTGGCATCTCCCGATGCACGCTGATATCTTTCAAGCGGAAGTGCTGGCGTAATGAACTTCGAACCTACACAAGGATGTTGAATGAACATTCAGCCTCTATAAAGCTCTGGGTGCAGTAACTATAAGATCTTAGCTAGTGGATGCGATGCAGAGTGGAGTTAAATAGGCTCGGTAGAAAGCACAACTTGACTCTCAGCTGGGTTCCTGGACATAGGAACATCGAGCCTATGTATAGATGGAAACGAGAAAGCTGACTACCTAGCCAAGTAGGGAATATCTATCCGGGGATCGGAGATTGAGCTCGGAGCCAAAGGTGGAGAGCTCTGGAAGCGTGATATATCTCTAGATCGCCTTAGCCCCATTACTACAACAACAAAAAGAGCAATGGTCCTCGACGAGATATTGCCACAATTACGGCAATTTTGATGAGGCATTGGCGTATTGGGAGCCTCGCTGCCAAACTGGGAATCCCGTGCAACGTCTGCTGCAGTAGCTGCGAGGAGACGGACGAATCGGAAACTTTTAAGTATATCCTGTGTAAATGGCCGGCCTAGCCTAACCTTACAGATTTAAGTTAGGATATTGTATTTTTTCTGCCTCAAGACATTTTACTTGATTCTGATCCTTTGTTTTTTTTATTATATATCTGGTGCAATGTGAAGCAAGATAAAAAACTGTTTTTAAAAAAAACCAAAATACAATTACAATTCTCTCTTCAATACATTCCACTCAGAAATGCAATCCACTCCGACAATCTACTACCCTAAGGGCAGCTCAATAATACAAAGGTTGCCCGAAAATAGAGAAACTTCCCGTGGCAATATTCCCGACAATCTGTTAAAATGCTGATAAAAGTTAACTACAACGTTAACAGATGAATTTAATTAAAACCGATTTTATTTTCAGATAATTTCACTCAGCATTTTGCGATTGCCAAAAATTTAATTTCGTTGTTGCGAAATGGAAACAAAACATCCCTGTCTGTCTGTGTGCAAGCTGCAAGTTCGTTGACTTGGGCCACTTTGACACTATGCGTCATAAATCTAGAATTAAATGGCTTTAGCCACTATATGTATTTTGCTAGAAAGGAATAAAACCCAAAGAAGAAAATTATCTCTTTAATACATTTTTCAGATGTGAGTATTTTCCAGCCAACCCTCTACCCTAGTCCCAAGGGATGTTTTCATTCAATCCTCACTGCATGTCGCTTGCAGCTTTGTCATTGAGAATTTTTTCGCTTATCTTTTTTATTTTTTTTTTTATATTTAAAAAAAGGAAGATTTTTTGCTCCTTTTTCCTATTCACATTTCTGCACGAAAGTTTTGAATAAAAGTTGTTAAAAACTGTGTGGAAAGTCCCCACGGTTTTATGGCAACAGTGACCCAAATTTGCATCATATAAAAAATTTATTTCATGCAGGATTTGAGCCGAGCATAGTTCGCTGGCCGCCGCTGAGAATGCATAGTGCATCCAGTGCAGTGAGAGAATTTCGCCTAGGACTGGGGCTTTTTGCGTTCCAGTGTGTTTTTGTTTATCCTTTCCTAGTTGTCCTTGCACAAAATTCAATCAACATCGTCCCAGGTTCAGCGCGGGGGGAATTTATTTAGGAATAACAAAAGTTGAAACTGAAATGGAATCCCAACATTTTTATAGACCGACATGGAAAAGCAATTCCAAAGTTAGCATTTATGTGTGTGCGCACATTTATTTAAATTTATATTTATTACGCATCCTTTTTTGTTTTGCTCCTACTTGCAATTGGCCTTATGGATGCAGTCGTAAACAGGCTCCCGAGCAGCACTTGAATCGCACATTCAGAGATGCTCCAGGATCTTATAAGCGGGAGGTTAATGAATCCGAAGGGAGTACATTTAGGAAAGAAATTTTCCTTCCAGCATAAAATTCATTTCAAATTTACGACCATAGACTGTATAAGCAACTTTGTCGACATTAAAAATAGAATCCTTGTGGCTCGTAAAGACGCGTTAAAATATTTGTTTGTTTTGTTCTGGGTTTTGACTTCAAGTTTCCTTCTTCCGTCTAGGTCTTATTTGCAACACTTTGGGTGAGATATCTAGCAAAACAAAATAATTGTGCAATGTCCCTCGTTTATGGAAATCAGATTCTTGTAGAAATATCCTTGAAAAACAATACTTACCAGTGTATTAAGTACGTCGTTTTAATAGTGACGTGATTCCTAATAGTATTCCATAGGAAATATAAAAAAACCGCGCTTTCAAATTTGTTGCCTTATGACGTAGGTCTGGCTTTCACGGGCTCTAGACTATATGACTATATCTATTGAATTAGTTATCTCTAGAACGGCTACAACTATCTACTCCTAATATTGTACTTGTCTGCTATGGAGGAAAAGCAACAAGTAAAAACTGCAACAGTTTAGCACTCACTATTCAACTATTCGGCAAGCTTCGATTACCTAGGACTTAAGGCGGTCGGCTACCATCCCATTGGTCCATGATTCGATTCTACGTTGGGCTGTGGCTCTTTGTTTTTCTGCTTTTACTGCACCTCAGCTGCGTTTTGCTCTTCCTTGTCTTGCCTCTTTAAATCAATGTTCGAGTCTCTTTCTCTCTCTTGCCATTGCCTGTAACTATAACGCTACAAACAGATTGATGGGGCGGTTGTGGCGTCGGCGGCGTGCGGAAGAGCCCCCAAAAATTTAATTTTCCGCGCTGTTTCAAAAAACAAAATTGGCCCACTTTCTTCCCCTACAATCCACTTCTCCGCTTCGCTGATGACGATACACTGCGTTAAGGCCGTATCAGATCAAATTTTTGAGCAGCGGAAGAGGCAGCATGCTGCTTCTTGTATCAGATTCGTTGTAGCAGCAGCAGGCAGTAAACGCTTTTTCGTCTTAAATAAAAAACTGAAATGTCAAAAAAGCTGCCTTGATGGGCAGCAAAATTAGGATTAAGGCCGTATCAGATCAAATTTTTGAGCAGCGACAGCAGCAGCGGAAGAGGCAGCATGCTGCTTCTTGTATCAGATTCGTTGTAGCAGCAGCAGGCAGCAAATGCTTTAAGCGTGGTAAGCGTCTTAAATAAAAAACTGAAATGTCAAAAAAAGCTGCCTTGATGGGCAGCAAAATTAGGATTAGGAATGAAAATGCAGCGGCAGCATTCAGTGCTGCTTCTGTGGTCATGTGACCCGCTTTGACCAATAGAAACAGTTTGCTGCTGATATTTTTGTTGCGCTGCTTTGGATCTGATACAGCCTTTAGGAATGAAAAAGCAGCGGCAGCATTCAGTGCTGCTTCTGTGGTCATGTGACCCGCTTTGACCAATAGAAACAGTTTGCTGGTAATATTTTTGTTGCGCTGCTTTGGATCTGATACAGCCTTTACTCTTGCGGGTTCGGTAATGCAAGCTCTCATTCAGGGCAGCGGCGCTTTGAAAACCACTTTACTCACTTCGAAGCTTTAAAGCTTCCTACCCCGACAAGCTTTCTAGCTATAAAATAAACTGCTTCTGCTTCACGCTTCAACAGTCAGTATTTCACCAGGCTCGTCCCGGAGAGGTTACCTTTTCCGGTCCTATAGCGTGTCCAGCTGTATGATCCAGCACGGTAAAAATACACACCGAATACCTGTGGGATGTCGCCCAAGCCTTATCGAGATGTACATATGATCCAAAAATGTTCCTGTTAGCGTTCGATTTGCAGTTTGATAATCCTTGTCGCGTAAAAGACCGCAAAGCGGAGCAATATCGTCGAGGCGTTGATAAAGCTGGATACACCAAACTATGTAGTACGCATTGTGATAAAATCACTACGTGATATGGACGTGAAAACGTGGTTCGAAAAGGCTTCAGCACTCGTGGGGCTGGGTAATATAGGGGCTCTAGCCGAAGCCGTCACCTACTTATCACGAAAGTGGTTAGTTCGATCCTATTTTGTGGAGAAAGGTGGAGATCACGCTGAAGGCCATCCACCGGGACTTCAGAATAGATAAATACTTTTGAAGCTTATCAAATAGATACTTGATCCAGCACCATTATGCAAAGGCGTAGGCAGCTTACCCGGGAGAATGGTAGATGAGACCGATGGTTCGTCCTGATCGTTGTCCTCGTTTTATCATGCATCCATTCCATGTATTTGCTTTCGTGCCATTTATTCTTAGATTAAACTTGACTAAGCTCTATACACTTGTTGATAAAGTTTCCTTTACGTCTTATGCTTTGCGTCCAATAATGTCTAAGTCATCTGCGAAGGCTAGTATTTGAACGTTTCTTACCAAGATGCCTTTTTTCCATATACATAGTATTTCACATAAAGGCTTCCAAAGTAATGTTAGAAAGCAATGTTAGAAATATTCTCATTATCGCAAACCCGAATCTTTAGTGAAGTTGCCCCTTGTCCTCTGCGCACAAAGTTCTATCAACTTTTTCTGAAAACCAATTTCTCTCAGGTTGTTCCCCGTCTCTACTTAATAAAGCAGGTTATAAGCCTTTTTTATAAGTATAGTCTACAAAAAAAGAGCTACATACATATAACAATGTTTTTTTTCTCGGCATTTTCAAGTGTTTGCTTATTATGAAAATATGGTCTATTATCGATCTGTTCTTTCTAAATCCTGCTTGGTAATTTTCTACTTTGGTTATACGAGCTGTCGAAACCGAGATACAAGGAAAACACGGGAAAAACACGATATCTCCGGCGGACATGTTGTTTTTGTGTTGTTTTCTTAGAAAGTCCCAAGGAAGCTGTAGACCAATTTTCAGCCATTTTAGAGTTTTGTCTCCTTCAAATGCTAATTTTCCCGAACTAGTAAGTCTCTTTCTGCTTCTCTATAGTTTTAACATTTACAAAACTTTTCTACAGTATTTTGTAAAGTATGCCATGATAAATACATAGAAACTAGTTCGATAACCTATTCCACACCAATTGCTTTATTGATTCAGCATCTCTTTGATACTATTAATATCAAATAGTGGCCCACAAACCATTAACCAAAACCAAAAAAAAATTAAACATTAAATAAATCAATTTTTCCCCCAAAAACACTATTTTTCATTTAGTGGTTGATGTGCATAAAACGACATGAAAAGAATCCCCAAACCTATTAGCATTGTACGCATAAAAAGGATATAATTTATCTATTAAAACATTTTCCTGAAAACTTCCATATTTTTGCCCCTTTTTAAAATAATTTATTATTGAATGCAGATATTGGTGTCATCACTCGATATAGTACATATACATATGTATGTATTTATCGTTTTAAAATACATAAAAGGAGTTTTAATATGTTTGAAATGTTATTCAGAGGTCTTTTTTGCCAGCTCGTTCTATTGCAGTCTTTTTGGCACAAAATTCGTTTTTGGTGCCACATTTTTTTCCTTTAAAATTTCCGATAATTAAAACTTTCGGTTCTTTGGTGAGATTTATTGATTTTGAAATTACTTTAGAATCGTCATAATTGAATGCTTTAAGTTTAGTAGAACATTCACCAAGAAGGATATCAGTTTGCTTACACATAACTGAAAAATAAGCCGTTTTGTAACTTTGTCGTTCGTAATTCATTTTTATCCTCTTTAGCTGTGCTGGGCGCTCCGTTACAATTGGCAAATTTGCAATTTAAGCAAAGTATATTGGAACAACAGCTCCATGTCAACTCGTCCACTAGTTTTGCTCCTTGCGAGATCAATCATCATTGATTGGCAATGCTATAATCTGCAAACTGGTTCCCAAGCTCCATTGATAAGTTACTTATAAGCTTCCAATCTTAATATCCATACGGAGAATTAAAATTGTGACCAGTACCAGTAGTAGTAGTATTAAATAGACAGGCAGAAATTAGAGTTACATATACAGTTTTCGCGGAATCCCCCAGCCAGATAGCGTCGACTTCTAGACAAAGTCGGCGCCTTCATAAATGCAAATGGTTCACTTGCACCGGGCGCAGTTAGTCGGGGGCGCAAATTCATTTTTATTACTAAGATTTACATTTCTAGCCAATTAAATATTCTGTACGTTAGTTCTCAAAATAAAAGAAAAATCGGAGCTATTTTACTTCCCCTAGTGCAGAAAGTTCCCCAAGATTTTAGCTTCCTTCGAGAAAAGATTTTAATCAAAAAGTGAAGGAACAAACTCTCGAGATCGAGAATCGTAGGTTAAAATTTAGGAGAAAAATCCAATACTACGATGAACCGCTTTTAGAAAATTCTGTAAAAAATCACCATATCAACTCACACAAAGGAAAATAATGACGGCTCTGTATTTTGTATTCCTGTTTACTGTGATTGAAATAAACTGTTAAGGCAATTTTAAATTTTCTTCCAATATTAAAACGAAACTAGTTGGGAAACTTCGGTACACACGCTCAACTTCCCAACTTCTTACAATATAGTAATCCGTTTAGCACTAGTGGGGAATTGACTAGTATCAGAACTGGTGACAAAGTAATCCTAAAGGAAGCTAGTTCAAATAACTATAATAGTCGTAAATCCATAAGATTTTACTAGAGAACTTGTTTTTCCTGAACGTAAGCAAAAAAACATTTCCTTCGTACTTCGTTCGCTACACTAAAGCGGGTGCTCGTATTCGTATTGGGCGTGTTGAAGCGCCGCTGATAAAAATTGAAGCGAATGGAGATATCCGGAGATATTAGCATAACTAATTAATATAAAGTTCTTGTCAGACTTGACTAAAAAGATCTAATTTTTCTGTAATTACTGGCAATTCTGGTTCATCCCAATTTCCTAAAACTGTAGGACGTAGAAAGCAATTCCCCGTCAAAAAGTGCTGATCCAAGGTTTGACAAATTCGTTATGTTTGTAAAGGGTAACGTAATTTTTACAAAATATTTAAAAGTTGTCGGTTTTATAGGAAGGCTATCGCTGTGCAAAATCCAAAAAAGATGACTTCGCTTAGAATGGGTCTCACTCCATCGAGTTTATAGCTAATATTTAGCAAAACTTATCAATTTAAGGTCTTTCTGACAGTTAGCCGAAATTTTTTCATTTAAACAAAAAAAGCCCCGACCGAATGTTATGCATTTTTTTCTTTTTAGTTTCCTTACGTTTGAGCTCTAAGATGTTGTACTAGTTGGGAAATACTGACTGAAGAAGATTATTCCACAATCGAGTTGTTCAATTCATTAACGAAACTTCTAAATCGTATTATTTCCGAGGAGGTTGGGCTTTATGAGGATGGGCCGAGCGGGCTAGTCTTGTGTTGCCGGAAAAATATTGCCGTGCAGGCAGGAGGCTCTGAATATCACCGGTAGTCGCTGTGGCAATAGCGATAATTTATATAGATAGCTACAATCCTACATTAGCTTAAAGGAATGTGTTCGATGGCACAATTTTGCATCTCGACCGGCCAAGCCAAGGTGATTTTTGAGGAGCCTGTCTAAATATACGAATTGTTTCAAGGCGGATCCGAATTTAAGGTTTGTAGATTGTAGACAGGACGGCTGGCTGGAGGGGAAGTTTTTATTGCTCCAAGCAGGATATAGGCAAAAATCTGCATTTCCAAATGTAGATGGTTTCCATATACTTGCTGGAGCAATAAAAACTTCACATTCAAAATTATATGTATTTTAATTTTTAGTTCATTTAAAAAGAACGATTTTTTAAACTATATTTTTGTTCTTACTTCAGCCGAGAATTATCGAGGCCAATATTTTTGCTATCATGTTTCATATACAGTTTTCTACAATTTCTTCATTCTTCTAGATATCACCTAGGCCTTCTGATTTCGTTTCTCCAGTTTCACTGCTGCTTCTTTTACCTTTGTTGGTGGATTTACATTAAATTATATCCTGGTCCATTGTCTTGCTTCTTACGCTAATATTGATTACTATCCACTCTCTCGGTTTCCTTGTTACAGCATTGCCGCCATCTTTTTATTTCATCTTCCGTAGATGTAAGAAAACGCACTTTTGAGTCCAACGAGGGCTTTCTTCATGTCAAACCTCGTATTTTAATACCAATTCCTTTGATTTATGACTGAAATAAGTTTTTTATTGGATATGTTGTCCACTCTTAACTTTTTAATTGTTTTATCGTAATTTAATTGGCCGAAAAACAAGAGGTTAAGCATCAATTAAAATTTCATAAAACCACCTAAAATGTCAGCAGGCGCCTCTGTACGAATATTTTTAATGGCAATTTTGCTAATGATATTGACATAAACATGGGCAATATTTCCGAGATGGGTAACATATTCCGACAACGTCTTTATCGCCAGTAAAATTTCCGGATTAAAAAGCCGTTGACTGTTGACTGTGTGATTGCTGTAGCCAACATCAACTGAGATTTACACAACATTCGGCCGTTAACAACTAGATTAGTTTTATGCACAATGTTGAATCAAGAGTATCACAAAAGGGTCTCTGGCTGTGCTGCCACCTCATCAAAGTGCCATTAAAAAATGGGCACACCCGAGAGTGCTTAAAGCAAGTTGTCCTACTCCCTGTTGAACACGGCCAGCTTACACCGACAGTATTTAGCATTAAGAATGGAAACGCCATCGTAAATTAAAAGCTTTGGTCACGTCCAGTACCACGATTTACGAGGAGGCCTCTACGTCTTTTATATGGCCAATAAACTCATTAAGTGCCTGCCTCTCATTAACACAAATGCTGGAAATGAATCCCATTAGCATATCATCTGCGGAGGATCTACGGGGCCCCATCAGAAGGCATCATCTGGTCCGGAGAATCTGTCTTTTATGGGCCTTCTTATACCTTAGTCTTACCGTCCTCACACTTACCCTGTCCCCAAAAATGTAAAAATACTCGTACTGTTGTTTCTGAAAAACAGTGCAGCTTATAGGACAGGAAAAGGGTTGACTGGCACAATGGGGCCTAGCTTTAAAGAGATTTATCAAAATGTCTACTTGCGTAGGGATTTGGATTATGATTTTATTATCAGAGCTAATCTGGAAATTTACGATTTTTTTATGGCTGGACAAGAGTATAAAGTGCAAGGGCTGGAATAATTCCCGAACACCTAAACTCTTATTTGCCATATAACATCATAGCCTGAGCCAAGGACTTCTATGGCCTCTGCTATTTGTTGTAATAAAAATTATTTTCGAGATTTTATTAATACAAAGAGGTCTTTATGGCAAACGGAAATAATTTTCTGATTTATGACAAGAGATTATTTTTTAAGGTGATATTGAGTCGCCGTGAAACAATGAGCTTGACGTGGGTATTCCAATGGGGGGCGTTACAGTTTGGGCGACTCTTGAAAAAGCTTAAGTCACGACTTCACCTCCAGCTATGGAATCAAGAGAGCCCGGCAAGGGTGTTGACGTAGTAATTAATGCCTTTGACGAATGTGACCTTTGTTGAGACACATTATGACAATCAATTTAGCACTTTTGTGAGATAATAACAAGTTGTTTTCGATTTTTCTGACATGTGACATTCGATCTGCACTGCGAATGTTTTTAGTGATTTCGTTTTGTTAGAAATTTTTTGTCTTTCTATTTTTAAGCAAGTTGAGAAATTGTGTATGGGTGGGTGTCCACAGAATTTTCAGTTGAACGTTTGTTTAAAACATGTTTTCTTATTGAGATATCTTTATATTTTACTCTGTGTGACATTTATCTCAAGTTAAAGCCATAATTTTTAAATAAATAAATAGGGTTATAAACCATTCATCCTCAGATCTACTAGTGACTAGTAGCAAACACCTTTTTAAAACGTTTTTAGTAGCTCGCTTTCTTGTCTGTCTGTTTGTCCGGTACAAATTTTGCAACCGTTTTTTTGCATATTTCAGGTTATCCGATTATGCTGAAAATTTGCATAATAACGGTACATATTTTAAGTATACGTCATTTGCTCAAGGTCGTTTGCTCAAGGTCATTTGACAGTGCAGACGAGATTGACATCATTCGAGGAACAACAGCAGCTGTACAAGAAGCTTTCACTCAGATTGAGCAAGCGGCAGGAAATCTGGGACTGCACATTAACGAAAGCAAAACAAAGTACATGGTGGCCTCGTCTATAAGAACACCTAATATTGGTCCCACAATTATGGTAGAGGAACACGAGTTTGAAGTGGTAGAATCATTTACCTACCTTGGGTCAATAGTAGCAGCCGAAAATAGAATGGAACCAGAAATACGCGCTCGGCTGCTAAAAGCCAACAAAGCCTACTATAGTCTGTCAAGGCTCTTTAAATCAAAGTATCTAACCATAACGTCTAAACTTTTACTATATAAGACGATAGTCTTACCGGTTCTCACATATGCATCCGAAACGTGGGTGCTTAGCAAAAAGCACTCAAACCTCTTGGGCGTGTTCGAGAGGAAAATACTTCGGAGGATTGTTGGCCACGGTATGTGAGGTAGGACGATTCTGGAGACTTTACAATGACGAGATCTACGAGCGCTATCGCGACATAGATGTTGTGAAGAAAATAAAGGTCGGTAGGGTCCGGTGGGCAGGGCATCTAGCTCGTATGAATGAAGATGAACCTGCTCCGAAAGTTCTCTGCGGTAAGACCTGTAACGGTCGGAATTATTAGTTATTTGGGTGGGGAAATTTAGTTGGGAAATCACCTTGTAGGCAATGGGAAATTTATTGTAAATCACTTTTGAGGAAAAGGAAAAATTTAAAAAGAGGTAGGCGAGAACAAAAAAATAATTGAGTTAGTCAGAGGAAAAAAGAAAAATTTGTGAGTTCAGTTAGTGTGAGTCAGCTCGTAGAGTTTTTTTGGAATGATTTGCTAATATTTTTGCAATCAGTCAGGAGATTCAGTTTTTTTTCAATCGGTTTTTTTTGCAATTGGCTTTTTTGCATGACGGAGTAAATAGTGGCGGCTACCGTGTTCGCTCCCAACCTGATGGTAATCAAGAAGCTACCAAGAAGTCTTCCAAAAAAACCAACCAGAAGGGGTCAAGAAACCAGCGACAAGGAATCCTGCTTCTCATTTCCTGGCGATTTGCAGCGTGCAGACGAAAAAGGCTTTCATCGTATGTGTAGCAAGGCGGTCATTGCTCATCTAGCAGCAAATTTCGAAGGAGAATATTTGGGTGGTGCTATTCTGGTGTACCTTGGATTCCACGTCTGTTGGTCAACCTGAGGTCATCGGCGTTTCTCAAGAGAGTACAAGAATTTCGTCACATTAACACGGAAGTGATTGGCTGCCGTGTTGATTCACATTTTTGGTCAATTGGCTTGGTGTAGGAAAAGAAGAAGAGGCACATGCATTGCGGCTTCATTTCACTAGTGGTCACCGAGGTGTTTTACGGCAGTGTACTATTAATGAATTGCCTGGTGGCAGATTTGGTCATGAAGCGGTGCGCCTGGTGAACACTTTTCAAGTACGGATATAGAGGGTGAAGTCGGCCTACTTTGATTGGACTAAGGGCGATAAAGGTATCGTGCCAACTTAAGAAGGAACAAAGAAGTATTGATTTTTCGGTATGGCATTTACTTTGTATATTACTTTTGCAATATATTCGGAAAGGTGGTAGTAAATTTGGGTTTCAAAAGAAAAAAAAGATATCTAAAATAGCTATACACACATATATAGATTTACACAATACAAATAAATAAAATAACACAAATTTTTACCTTCATTTAGTAACTTTAACTTTATTACTCAAATAATAATTTTAACGGTATTAAGCAAATACTTTATAAATTGTTGTTCTTTCACTGTTCCCGTACAATTGTTATGTAATAATTTAAACGAAATTTCCTTTTTATTTGTTCTAATTTTATTATAAAATATTGGCTTAAATTTTTTTTATTTGCAAAATAATTTTCTGGTTGTTTTCCAATAACTTATTCGTAATTATAATTGGACACGATATTTGTTGATACCACTTGTGAGTAAAACGAAGCGAAATTGGTACCAATACGAGACGTTTTGCAAATCAGTTAGCATACGGAAGTATCCCTACCGGGGAAATTGTGAATGTTTTTATGTTGAAACTGTAAATGTATTGAGCTATGATGACATTGTTCTAATCGTGTCCCATTGAATATTGATGTTACCTATTGGTGTTTCTAGTATTTTGTTAATGTGTCTGAAATAAAAGAAAACAATTTTTAAGTTATTAAGAATGAACTCAAGTTGTTAGATTTTTTCTTGGGAATGGTTGGGACGGATGACTTCCTTTTCAGGGTTTGACGCGTCGCAGACGATGATCGGAAAAGGATGATGGCGGAATTCAAGTTACATAGTCACAGGTAAGTGGTGAACCAGCCTCGGTAAGCCCCGGCCACACACCCCACGACCCCTCCGGCGAGCTAGACAACTCCGTGTGGCCGGCGTAGGAGTTCCGGATTTTCTTTTTATTCTTATGTATGGTGTTGGCTCCTTGGCCATGCTCTTCCGGGCTTTTGGCTAAGGGGGTAACACCTCGCATAAGTGGCGCCCACTATTTAGATCGCGCCATTATGCTGTTACAGACCTATGGGGTGCGTCAGCGAGAGAGACCCAACCTTCGCTGGGAGGATGGCATAGACCAGGACGCTCACAGCTCAGGGATGCCAAACTGGATGACATCGGCTCATCAGGGCCGGTGGAGAGAACAGTTGTGAGAGGCCAGGACTAGATCCCGGTTGTAGAGCCGTTAAAGAAGAAGAAGTAGGTGAGAAACAGGCACTGTGTGTGTTAAAGGTCGTACAACAAATGAAAATTTTGCATAATAATTCGTATACTCAAAATACCGTTAGATGCATGGCGGCCATCTCAAAAGGGCTGATTACCATTTGCTTCACAATTCCCTCGACATGCGTATCATAAATAGAATACAATAGGCTTATGTCGTAAGACCCACGGCGGCCATTTCTAAAGGGCGAATTACCATTTTCTTCACAACCCCTTTCGACATGGGTATTAAATGAAAGGGTATGATACGTAAAATACCATAAGCAATATAGTATACTCAATATACTGTTATTTCCATGCCGTATATCTCTGCCAGTATGTCGTACACCTCTGCTTGAAATACAGTTGCTAGGGTGCCTGGCTTATCGCCTTGCTGATTCTGAGACTTTCACTCCAGATTCCGGACCGGTCTCTGTTTTGGATATTTTGGGAAAAGTCCAGGTTAATCCCCCTGTATGTTCACAGAGGGTGCTCAAATTTTGAGAATTTAAAGGGCGCGCAGTCCGATAGCATCCCCGCTTTCGAAATCTCCTATGATGGTTATTATTATAGAATGTCCTCACCTAGATTGAGGAGAGTCTCCAGTGCTGCCGTCGGGGAAGTGCGGATGGCCGGCCCCAGTGATGGGTTATTTGAATTTTGCCTAAATTATTTATGAAACCCTTAAGCGCCGTTCTGTGCCACCAAACTAAAGCTCCATGTTACTATGGGCCTAATGATGGTGGTATATCCAGTAACATGGTTTTTGGTTGCAAACCCCATGTGGAACCACAAACGCTGATAGTGATCGTTTCCTGGTGAAAGGAGCCAGAATCATTTTGCCGGGATTGAGTTTTAGCCCTACGCAATTTAGAGACCAGATATACTGCGGGATACAGACGCCTTTACATGCTTCTACAGTTTCACCTATAATTACTATGACGACATCGTCAACGTGACCTTGGATGAAAAGTTTTGGCCGTTGAGCAGCTCCAGGAATTTATCTAGAACAAGGCGCCAAAGAAGTGGAGATAAAACTCCTCCCTATATACAGCTTTTGCTATAGTGCCTTCCAGAGACGCTCAACATGAGAGAACATTAGTTTGCGAGTTCTCAGTATAAAGTCGATCCAGTTGCAGAAAGTGATACTTTAAAGCCCTAGCTATAGTATCAAAGGATGTATTGTCGAAGGCTCCCTCGATATCGAGGAAGCCCGTCAGCGCAACTGCTTTGTTTAGTGCTGCGCATTCTATCCTGAGTACCAGATTGTGCAGTGCTGTCTTAGTAGGTTTGCCCGCCTGGTACGCATGCTGATAAGAGCTTTGTGGTTGGCGTTAAAGATAAGTTTCCCTTATCCCTCTGTCAGACAATTTTCTCCATTATGTTCAGTATCTCTATGACTCTTTGCCCATTATCAGTGTTCTCTTTCAACTTGTGGGTCTAATGTATTACCTGTGTACAAGCTCTCAAGCTATTCTAATAACAGCTACCAACATTGGCTCTTTTAAGTATTTAACAGAGTATTCTTGTTCCCATAAATAGAAAATAACTGACAAGCATATTTTTAATAGTTCCCAACTACAGTAAAGTGTTAAAATAACAAACAACCTCGGCTATGCCGACTGAATATATCACGTTCCTTTACATTAACACAAGCATTACAAGCTCTATTAAATCAGTAGAGGAAAAAAACCCAAACGTAAAAACTTATCTTCCCTTCCGCCATTTATCCTTGCCAAAAATATACCTCACCATAATACCTATAGCAATAGCAGCACCGCTAGCACTATTTTAGAAGATTCCTTATCACACGCCATTTCTCACTAACTAACAATATTCTTAATGAAACATTTTAACAAATAATGACTCAGCTTTAAGAGGGGATAGAAACGTTGTTTTAATTGTGCATGGCATAAAAGGAACATCGCACAATATAAACGAGTACAAACGCTCCTTCTGCCATATTCTAACAACATCAACGCCGTCTGCAATCTGCTTAGTATGGATTTTAATGACAAAGTCAGCGCTTTGCCAGTTTCTTAGCTCTACACTACTAAACATAGGGTTTCCATAGAGTGTATTAGGCATAAAAGAAATTGTTAACAATTGTGAATCTTAATTACAACGATGTGAATTCAACAAGGGGTGTATTTCGTTATGTGGTAAGCGCTATACTAATGAGCCTGAATCAAATCTAATTAAAATAATTCGTGGCAAAAGTTCCCACCTAAGTCGGCTGTCAAAATATATTTAGACCTGCCTCACCTTTCCCCATTCGATAGATGAAATCGTTCCGGGAATGGCCAGTAAAATCCGTAAAAATCAACAAGAGAACAAACTATGCGCCCTGATAACAGTCCAACAAATCACAAATTCATTATCGTAAGCCACTACCCCTTGGTGATAAGAACGTGTCATAACACCCGGACATTCAGACCCGAATCGTGTTTGATTAAATTGTAGCACGCGATACCACACCAACCCTGAACCTAGCATGAGCTCTCTGGGAAATCCCCGAAGGTATCCAATCTAGTAACAGGGTGAAAAAAACATTGCTGGATTCCTTTTCAGGCATCGACTCCTTAGTCCTTGGTAATCCTGCTGGTGTTTGTCGTTGTTTCGGGAAAAGGTCAAACGCCGGCGAAAGTCTTCATAAAGGGCGAAAATTGCCGTGAATTTAAATTTTCCGAGAAAATTTGTTCACGATTGTAAACGATTTCATTTTCCATTGCCATTTGTTTGTCCTGGTCGTCCTGCTCGACTAGGGCGGCTGTGGAGCCCAGGACATATCTCTCCCCCTCCCACAATTACACGTCGAAAGCTTCTGCGACGTTACTTGATACCTGCCCACACCTTGGGCACAATCTGCTACAGTTAATTGCTCCCCGCCATGGAGTTGGATATCGATTGCGACTCCTTATTTGTCAATTAATTAATTTCGGGGTAAAATGTCGATTGTTTGCTCGTTTTTTTCCCGTTGGTTGGTCGAGAACCTCTGGGCAAAGAGGAACGAGTTTGTAAAGGACACCTTTTTCCACTCTAACGCATGACTTGAAATTTGACAAAAAACCCGCCTTAATTAATCAGATCCTTGACCCCTAGGAGTCTCCACTTACAAGGAATGCAAAAAGACGCACTCCCGGTCCTGCGGATGCTGGCTGCTCCGGAGCCTCCACTTGTAGCCGGGGATAATCTCGGGTTTCATTAAATCGTCTGCCAATTTCTGCAGGTAAAACTGGTGAGCCTGGCCGCAACACCACGCAGCAGGACTCTTCGAGGCTGGCTTATCGTCGACACAATCGTTTTTCGGTAATCTTTTGAAGATCAACTCGTCAGATAAAATGTTAAAATATGGCGACTTAGTTTGTGCACGAGAACGAGATCCTTCGGGGCCGAGTGGAGCTCAATTTAAATATTTCACCTGGAAATTTATTTATTGATGGTCGAGGGTGGCGATGTGTGAATTTAATCAACTTCTGGCGTCAGATTAATATTCGCGCTGCATATGCTTAAGTTTTTATTGGTGGATTATAAAAGAAATTGTTTTTTGAATTTTAAAATCGCATAAATCTTCGTTGTGAATTTTAAGAAGGATTTTGGGATTTGAAGTGTGATTGACTTCTGTTATTGTTAGCGGATGTTGCCTTTAACCTTGCGCTTTTCAGTTTTTTTTTAGTTTTATTTTAAGCTTCAGGTGACGAAATTAAGAAGTATTCATCGGCGGCTTTGTTTGTGCTTGGAATTCATTACAAGAAACTTGTAAATTTCGTATTGATGAAACTTTCGTACAATACCGAGCCAAAGATTAAGGCTAAGTACCCAGCAGGGAATTGAAACGCTTTTGGACAGATTCTGAAGCGCTGAAAAGGAATGCCAACGGGCTTCTTATTCATATCCCAATTCCTTTACTTTTAACACATACATACATCAACTTCAACATATGTATAGTTCACGCAGCTCTGCAAACTGACCATTTTGTAAAAAAATCAAGATGGCGGTTCCAAGATGGCGACCGAATTTCGCAGTTGTGCTCTCCGTCCCCCAACATGGGTGTCAAATGAAAGGGTATGACAAGTATAATACAATTAGCTATGAGGCGTCACTCAAAATTCAAAATGGGAGCCAATACAAAATGGCGGTCTACCTTTTTCTTTAAAACTCACTCCACATGGGTATCAAATGGGGCGCTTGCGAAAAGTTCCGGTGTTAATAAAATAAGAATATATGTATATTAACAGTCCCACGCTTTTTTACAGTTCGAAAGGTAGGTTGTGTCCATATCCCGATTGGACCAATAAAAACTTTACATTCAAACTTATTTTTTATTTTTTAGTTAATTCTAATATCACAGCGTATTTTTTTAGGTTTTTAAAACTGTTCTTACTAGAATTCGACTATGTGAACCGATTCTCGGTTCCAACTATTGCATCCGACTATCGAATTAGACCGAAAACTTGAACCCATAGTCGAAAGAAAGCGAGTGAACCTTTTTTTACCATTCCAAAGGCTCGCCAAAGTAAACCAGTACGCTTACTGTTCCGATTGCATATTCTGTCGAACTTCGTCAAATTCGACGTGTTTCATTCCCTTCCACTGATCGACGAGGTCCAGACAGCTTTCCAAGATCCATGGCTGCTTTTCGTATAGGTGGACACAACTACAATGCACACCCCACAATAGACTCCGAAAATTGTCTTTCTTCTACATCGATATCGCCCGGTATGCCTAGCGCCGCAAATTTGTGGTATAATACCATTTGAAACTCTCGCCCATTCCGTTGGTGTTTGAGTGGATGACGGAAAATGCTGTTGCCAACGATCAAGTTGTTTGACGCTGCGAATGAAAGCAGGCGTAATCCGTTGTCGTTAATTACTCCATGTTCGAATTTGCCCATCGATCCTTCACAGCCGATCCGATCTGTTGTCTGAATGTGCATTGAAGTCCCCCACGAGTATTTTTAATTCGGTTCGAGGTATATCCAGCGTCTGTTGAAGCTGATCGTAAAATTCGTCATTGTAAGCGTCCGTGCTGGTCTCGGTTGGCGCATAAACAGATACAATATGGGTCTTGAACGTTCCAAAGATGGTTAAAACGACCGAACGACTATAAACCCAACGGTCGATCGACCATAAACCCAACACCGGCCTCTCGTCTCTCACCACCGGAATAGTAAAGCGTCATCGTTTCGTCGATTGTTGGCAGGACGATCGTCAGTGTCCCGGATCCGGTAAGTCGTAGTTCCGATAGCGTAGCAAATGCTATTTTGCATTTCAATCAGTCCATTGCTATGATTTCCTTTTAATCGACGTGATGTCCTGTTAGTACATTCCACGGCGAATTGAATTTCCATTTTCGGCCAGTAACCCGCTTCACACCAGCATCCCTGGTCCCCAGTGCTGGCGCATCGGATGCAATAGCATTACTTCGTAAATAGTAAGTTCGTGTATCGATGCGGTTTCTAGCCTAGTTTCTTCGGTTTCCCGATTCTGGTCAATTCGGGAGGTCGACCATCCTTCTCCTTTCACCCCCTGGACTTGGGACCAGACGACGTTAGAGAATTTTAGTAGATAACTTCTCTATTTGCGATCTAAGTTCAGGAAGACATAAGTCAATTATCTGCTGAACAAAAGTTTTGAAGTTAAGTGGGAAACAGGTAAGATGGGGTTTACTGACGGCAATGTAATTAACTTTGTAGAATTACGGGTTGATATTTTAAAGTATTCATGATCTGATTACCAACTTTTACTAATTTTTCAAAGAAATAAGAAAAAATTGTAAAAACTGCAGAAATCGTCACATGACATGGTCCCATAATATTGCCTAGAACGGTCGACTTTCCTAGTGAGCTAGTCTCTATAATTTTGAGGTCTGGAAACATCGATCGGCATCGCCACTCCAATTCCACTATTTCCTAGCGGTGTGAACTGCGGCATGATCATGTTGGAAAATCCATGGTTGACCTTCCATTATTTCCTCCACCACCGACTGAACCTCTTCTAACATGCATCGACTAACTAACTCTTATCTGAGTTCTCTCGACGAATTTGAGCTCCACTGGTCCTCGAACTGAAATATCTCCCCATATCAATATTGCTTCTACCGGTCGGTGTTATCAAACTATAAACCTCTCTTCCTTCCGAAAATCATGGAAACAATATTCGTTGCCCTTCGGTCCATCAAGGCAGACCTATTTTTCGTCTGAAAATCTCTTTCTTCCTGGCCTTATAAACTCCAGGCGTTTCTCCTTGTGTCTATTCTACGTTGTAGAATAGGAGAACGCCTTAAAATCCCCTATACACTGCGTAAACTTGTATTTTCTCCGACTTCAGTTTCTTTTGCTGGCCGTCATGGATTAATTTGACGCTGTTCGCAGGATCCTATTATTTTCTGCCAATCAAATGTTGCAGATCTTACTCTTCCAGTGAAGATACTTTTTTTTATGATCATTACGTGAAGGCTGAGGGTTAAGGCACCTGACTACCATCCCAAAGGTTAGCGGTTCGATTCCACCCAGAGGCATGGTCCTTCATCCCGTTCAAACAAACTCAAATAATATTCTTCTATCTTATCTTCTAGTATTTCTAGTATTTATCTCGTTGTTGTCTTTCAGACTAGACCTTGGCAGTTCGACAATATATAGTAAATACAAAAAAGCAATACCAATTTCTAAATGGTGCACTGCTTCTCAAAACCTATACAACAAAAGTGATGAATTTGCACGCCTCCGATTTCTTTTCAATATTTCTTATAGAGTCAGCTTTGTTCGAAATTAATTAAAATTTATTTGGCACTTAAGCCCAGAAATCTCAAAATAAAACTGCAACAGGAAAACTTGTGTTATTTTCTAAAATCACCAAAAAGAAACATTATTCCAAATATAAACTCTCGTTTTAACGTCTTCGGCCTACATCCGCAGCCAATAAATACCATTCGGCATCCCATCACTAAAACCTTCTACAAAACAATGAACAACCTTAAATCTTCCTTTAATTTTCTCCCCGAAAAAAAGCGGAGCCGCATTTGAAGGAGCAATTGTGCCCCCAAACTGTCTCCAGCAGAAATTGTTTAAAATTCACTTAGGTCATGCCGAAAACTAGGACACGAAGGCCTCGCCACACTTTTACAGTTCTGCATCGGAGCTGCATGGACCCACCTTAAGTTTAGCGAAATGAAGAAGGTCAACCTTCTTTTGGCACTAATCCTGGCAGCTAAGAATCGTAAATCACCACGGAAAGCCCCAAAAATCTTTGCTCGTGGCTTCTTACCAGAAGCACTGAGATCCTGGCGCCATGTTTATCGATTGCCAGAGTTGTCCTGTGACCGAGTTTTTTTCCCTTAAAGTTTCGGATGCATTTGGCCTTTTCGACACACTCAACCGTGACCAGTTAAGGACTCCACAAGAACCTTGGGAGTCTGGAGAAGGATTTCCGATTTTGTTCTATTTCGGGTGAAGCAGAGTAGGAAATTTTCACCGAGTGAAGTGGATTTGGTTGGTGGTAGAAGTAAGAAGCTTCCGGGCAGCTGGGGATAATTAAATCCTTGGGAGGCGGTGTGTAACTTGTTCGGACGCTGGGAAATGCTGTTTGCACTCCCACTAGAGGCACTCCTCCGTGAAATCAATCACTTGGAGCGCCTGTTGCTAATCCCCTGAGCCCGGGCACAGCCTTGGGCTTCTGCTTCAAGATGGACTCCAGAAACCTGTCACACATGTGACTATGCTTGTAGGTGTCCTGGGTCAACACTGGATTTAATCAACCATGAACACTTACCGGGCACTTGGAGGTTGTAGCTCGATGCTGTCACAGGCAACCAGTGACAGATTACTACAGCCGCAATAGATCCACCTTGGCCACTGGATGCAGACTGCTTACCGCATGACTATATGTGTGCGTGTATGGACCCAATGTCCAGAGCAATCAGTTACTTGTCCAGTCCGATTCGACTGAAATGGATTTTCGTTGTAATCCATCAGTGGATTTACTTTATCGAGAGTCATTTGTCCGCTTAACTACCGTCGGTGTTTATGACTATTCAGGTGCCAATGGTGATTTTCTGCCATTCGAGGGCTAAGCTCTAATACGAATTAGACACGAGCCGGTTTTAGATGGATATTTGCTAGATGCGAGATAGCGCGACTGAGGTCTCAATAAAAGTGGAACGTAATTGGATCATGTTCGTATACCTAGAAACAGTCACTGCAGCTCCAACGGCAGGAGATAACTTTAGATAAAACTGACCACTGACAATTGAGTAATTTTCGAAATAAAAGCGGACGATGAGTCATTCCACGGGAGATTTTGCCTAAGCGGAATGTAACTGAGATAAAATCACACGTGCTGCAATTCAATTTCTAGTCGAAATGATATAACTGATGATTGTGCCTTTTTTTAGCAAATAATTATTCGCCATTTAAGGCGCCTGAAAGTGTCTTTTGGGATATGCCAGCATTTCGCTGTGGAAAATAAATATGAACAAGTGGCCAAGAGAATGGCAGAATAACTTAGCGAAATTCCTGAGCTGAATGTTTTTCAGAACTGTGCAAATATGAGACGGAGACGTAGTCGTTGTCAACGAACATAGATTGGAATGCAGATTTTTGATCATCACAATTAGTGTACTCGTATACAATTATTCAGAGGATGTTGCCCATGCATACCTCGTGAAAAAACTTAACAAAACTTGTTTAATGGTTAAACAACGGCTCGTTAGATCTTAGGTATATCTTCAATTCTGTCCGTTTAATCCTCTAAAGAAACTGTTATATTTTATTTGCTTATCTGGGATCCATTTTATCCCCAAATTTTTTGTCCCGTGGACTTCGTGCCGATATTTTTACCCCTACTTACCTAATATTGATTTTTTACAATTTCACCAATTTTCTATGTATTTTTGCACCGGACACAAAGCTACTCACTTTCATAGGGTTTACTTCAGAATGATAAATTTTAAAACGAAAAAATATATGTTATGTTTTATTGTTGTACATTTTTTAATTAAAACCACACAAAATGCAAATCTATTTACATATTTACATAAAATAAATATACAAAAAAATCAATCATTTTAATGGGTTGAAAGGACCCGATTCTTTGATAGTACAATTCCAATAATTGGTTTCAATTTAGTCAGGGTAAATTTAAATCTCCTGGACGAGTAATTGCCAATCTACTTCTTTTTGTTGCAAGAAGATTGGCAACCGCCAGTATTGAGAGGGAAAAGTTAAATACTTTCTTCCTGTTGAGCAGAGTTTCTGCAAGGAAAATAAAGAGCCTTATATGGTTAAATAAATTCCAAATGAGAACTAAACTTATACTGTTGTTACCTACCTAACGAATAGTTCCCTCCCTTTTATGCTTAATCAATTAATCCTTTAGGCCAATGACATCTGTGAATCCCTACTATAATTTTCGTAACGCCAAAAAATGCATTTACTTTTCAAATTGAAATACGCCCCGCGACAAAAGTGCGACCTCAGGTAGAAAAATGAGAAATAGCTAAGGTGGGGTGTACTGACCGCATTTTATTTAATTTCTAGTATTCCGGGTTGATTTTATGAGGTATTGATCATTTGGTTACCAGCTTTTACTAATTGCTCTAAGAAATATGGTATCATTTGTAAAGTGGAAGAAAACCGACGCGACAATAATTTGACCTCACCAGTTTTAAAACACTTCTCTTAAGACTAAGGACGAGTGGTTGCTAGTGAAATTGTAAATTTAACTTTTTTAGTAATTTTTTAAATAAATCAGGGACCGGTTCGTGTATGTCGAAAACGAAAATTTTTTTTCGTCTCGGGTTCGCGTAAGTCGAAAAAATTGAAAATTTTCGTCTGAAGCCGACGAAAGGCACTCGAAAGCTCTTGGGTTATCGAGTTTTTGCATTAGGACACGAACAATTTTCTTTCGACCTATGCGAACGCTAAAATTTTCGTCGACAAAATTTTTCGACTTCAATTTCTTTTCGCTCGATTATCGTCGTTCGCCATACACGAACCGGCCCCAGTACAAATATGGTCCGTGCAAAACGCTTATTACGTGAAGAACTCTAGCGAATCAAAACGTTGAAAGAATAAGGGTACTCTAACCCGCAAATCGCCGTTAGATTGGGTAGATGCCCCCGAGTCATCAATAACTTGCTTAAGGACATCGAAAATTACGCAAAGAAGCCAATACTAGGAAGAGGAAGGCCCACAACAGAATAGAGTAGGATCCTGCAAACCCCGCCAAATTCAACTATAACTGCCAGGAAAATTGAAACTGAAGTTGGAATTAACACAAGTTTACGCACTCTCCAGAGTGTATTATTACCTAGACACAAGGAAAACCGCCTGAAATGTGTGGAACCAAGTTATCTTTTGAGGCGAAAAACGATTCGACCTTGATGGGCTGGATGGAGTTTTTAGCTCGACATCACCACCGGAATGAAATGGGGAGCCATCTCAGTTAGAGAACTAGTGAAACTCAAATTTATCGAGGGAACACAGACAGGAGAACGGTACCGGGACATGTTAGAACAGGCTAAGCCAGTGGTGGAGGAAATAATAGAAGGCCAACCATGGTTGGATTTTCCAACAAGTCCATGCAGCAGTTCACAGGAGCTGAAAATCAAAACTTCCTAGAAGCTTCGTATCGCTGCAGCCAAGATAATGGCAAAAGTAATGATAATTGATAGAGCAAAACCAACTTTCGACCGCGTTCCGCTCTCAAATAATACAGTTCATCTACGAATTATTGATCGGCAGCCAGTTCTTGAGCCAGCCTCATAGGTTCTCTATAATTTTGAGGTCTGGAGACACTGATGGACACTCGAGTTCCACTACTTTTTTGGCCATAAAGCACTCCTTGACCAGCAAGAGACCAGATATGGTGCCTGCTGCAGGCACCTTGACATGGCTCCTTCAGTTTCACCTCTAACTACTATGGCGACATCGTCAGCGTAACCTTGGGCTGAAAAGTTTCGGCCGTTCAGCAGCTCTAGGAGTTCATCTACAACAAGGCACCAGAGAAGTGGAAGTAAAACTCCTCCCTGTGGACAGCCTTTTGCTATATTGCCCTTCTTAACATGAGAGACCATTAGTTTGCGAGTTCTCAGCATAGAGACCATCTAGTTGCAGAAAGTGCTACATAGACGGCGTCTATTTAGAGCCCTAGCTATGGTGTCAAAGGATGTATTGTCGAAGGCTCTCTTGATATCGAGGAAGACCGTCAGCGCAACTCCTTTGTTTAGAGCTGCGCATTGCAGATTGTGCAGTGCTGTCTCAGTGGACTTGCCCGCCTGGTACGCATGCTGATAGCACCTTAGTCGTTGGCGTTGAAGATAAGTTTCCCTTATCGCCCGGTCGACAATTTTTCAATTGTCTTTAAGGCAAAAGACGAAACACTTATCGGCCTGAAAGATTTAGCCAAGGTGTAATCCGAACGCCCAGGCTTAGGTATAAATGTTATGTTGACGCCAGACAGATGGGATGTGGTTATGTGCGAAGGAAGTCCTGAATATTTTGCATAATCAGGTTCAGGCTTTACTGCAACCTTTCTAAAAGTGGACTAGTTCCATAATATAAGTTTGTCCTCTATTTTAAAACCCGACCCCCAGTGTTTACTGCTTAAAGGTTATAGTCGCCCTATTCCATTGACTCCTGGCCACTCGTAAAACATTTGCAAGAAATAAAGAAACTTCATGCTTCCCATTGGCACACTATACCAATTAAATGTAATCTCCCATATTTATTTGTACTTAACAACCTAAAACTCCATACCAAATATTTCCAGCCATAGTTACGCACAAAATCATGTTAATTTTCCCAAATAAACTCTTCCGAAAACTCTTAATAAATTTTTGGGGGCCACTTCGTTAAGCGAAAGCACCCTTAGAACCGTGCGTCAATTCTAGGGAATTTCGAGGAAATCCTCCATTATCGTTACGTCTCGAGAGTCCGGTCTGCAGTCTGCATTTACAAAACTTGAAACTATTCAATTGCATTAGGACAATGACTGTCGGCTGCATTCAGGACGTCCACATGGGCATCTTCCACCTCGAAGTCCCTCCTACACTAATCCAACGGAAAGCAAACAGAAAAAAATGGGAAAAACTTTTTAGAACTTTTCACCATGCCCCGGAGGACGGAGACGCCACATTATACGAGGACGTGTTTAGATATACGAACGAACTTTTGTTTAGATATTTACAACATGCCGAATTAGGACGACGAGTTTAGTTTGCCCTGTTGATAATTGTTTGTTTTTAGTTGAGGAAAGCTGAGCCCTGGTGTCTCTCCCCATGGCTCCGCAGCTGTTTGTCTTCTGGGACATTATGAGGCGCATCAAAGTTTGTAAACAAAACTTCCAATCGGTTCCAGTGTTATGGTTTCACCTTTTGCTTAACTAAGAAATTTCCTGAGTATATGATGTCATATAAATACCGGGAATTGCTGCTGATCGTTACAGGATTGATAAACAGTTCTGGGGAAACACTATTAATTATATACACGCAGGTGATTATTTGTTTAAAAGTCACTAGTAATAAATTTAATCGCCGAATCATATACAGTGAGCATCAATATAAAGTTAACACAAATTCCCCTTTATTTTATTTTGAGCCTTTTAGGGAGCCTCCAGGACCCCCTTAGAGGCAAATGCGAATTTTTAAATTATTTTTTAATTGTAGTAGAGACTGTTACGAAGATTTTAAGGGGTCGTGTAGCCTCCTCCGATTTTTTTTGAGGAGGTAAAAACGTGGATTTTTTAGTGTATTTTTGTTGTTGAGCCTTTTGTGTTAACTTTATATTGATGCTCACTGTATCTCTTTACGGTATTTTGATAAAGCCAAATAAAAATTGGTGCGCTCCTTTTTTGTGGAATAGACTCAGTATCAAGTTGCTGAGAGATAAATTCCTTAAATGCAACATTATACATATGTGTTTTACGTAGTCTAGACTTACACCAAGTCGTACCCTATCCTTCAAAATCTAATTATCAGCATCATTCTGCATTATTATCCTGCTTTGCTAGGTTTTCCGTAATGTGGTCCAGCATTCAATAGGAATTTTATCATTTTTCGAAACTTCCACGCGTCCATATAAAAGGGAACTATTGTCAAGATCGATGCCTAGTTAAGCGAAAGCCATGTTAAGTAGTCGTACAAAATAAAAATGTTTCTAAATTTAACGAACGATTAATCATAATTTTTATAAAAGTTTTGATTAAAAAGTGAATTTTTAAAATGTAAATAAATTCGTCTCACCAAATTTTTACAGAAGCAACTGAAGAAAGAGTGGAATTTTACGACTAAAATTTTGAGTGGCAAACACTGTTCATCTGCAAGGGGCGCCTTTCACACCAACTTATAAAGTTGGAACTTGTCATATATTGCATATGTGGTACGAACTTAAATGCTTCATCAGTCTGTTTAAAATCGACATGTAAATGCGTAATATGTACAAGGACATTGTTACGGGTGTCTTTAACTTCAATAGCACGAGTGCTGCTGGGATAAACGACAAACTCTCCCAATAACTAAACAATCACTAAATCGTGCATGATCCCACGTGTTCGATTTTTTTTTATGTGGCATGGTCAAGCTCAGGAATCACCCTTTGTACCACTAGACCGTCATGTCGTTCAACTCATGGTGCAATGTCTAGTAGTAAGCTTGACCTGAAAATAGAAAAAGAATAGGAAAGGCTAAGGGTAGTCTGGTGAATGCATAAGGAGAAGGCAGTGAGCCTCGCGTTTGCACTACTGGGTGTTATATGAGTGAATCCATTTTTAACAGCCGGGTGAGTTACAACCGCCAGGGCTAGCGAGAGACAGTCTTGTTGGAGTGTTATGCCTCCTGAAACAAGTGAATCCCACTAACCAGCCGACAAAGGCTGTGACGCTAACAGTACCAGACTACCAGGTGAACAAGGAGGTGCACCGACCGCTAGATGAAGACCTCACCTAAGCGGAAATTTGGTACCCTATTATTAACCGGTTAAGCCGATATCAGATTAAGCAGCCCACCTCAATTCTTTTTACCCAACAAGGTAATGTAGACTACAGCCTCTTCAACGTTAATTTCCCATTTTCAGCTTCTGCTCCAAAAGAAATGTCATTATTTAGAAACCAACTGGCTAGGACTTATTCGCTTCCTCCAAACTACTGTCTGGGATTTGTGTTTCCGCAGTAAGAGTACCAACTCTTTTAGAGAATTATTCAGGCGAAAATGAGCTTATTTATTCTTCATTCTACCAAGTCTATAAGGCCAAGCCCATAAAGATGGTTTATTCGAGAAAGTATGAACACAACTAAAGCTAAAGAAGTCACCTACAGAGCGTACAGACTTCGTCCAAACAAATCACTCTGCGCTGTCGGGCTGAGAAGTAAAATGCTGAATACTATCGCTGGCGGTAAAAATGTATGGTCCTTGACAACTTCCATCGAGAAGAATTTCACATTTTCCACAACCCTTTATGTTATTTTCAACGGGAAGCTGGTAACAGAAAACAAATCTCAGGTCGACGTGTTCATCTCTATCATGGGCGTAGCAACTGGGTGGGCCAGGTGGGCCAGGCCCACCCCAGAATCCTTCTGGCCCACCCCACAGTAAAAGTGATTCACTTATTAAAAACAAGATAAATCCGCTCTAAAACCCGTGATGTTACATAATGCTTAAAACAATTTTACAAAAAATAGTTTTTAAATCATCCCTCGGTTGTGGTCCCCCGTTAAACTACGATTATAATTGGTTCGTGGCGCATGACACAGCGTAGTGGCCCCCAATGGCCATGGAGATAAAGCTGGAAAAACATAATTGCATTGCGTTGTGCTTGGGTGGGTATCAAGTGCATTTCATACAATGCAGTGCCGTTTTTATAAGACAGCAGTCTTCGAAATACTACTTTCTTCAGTACAGCGTTGCCTACTCTTGCCTCCAGAGACCACTATATTCGGCTTTTAAAACCACCATTAAACCACTAAAATGTTTTCCTCTCGTCAGTAACTAGATATTCCACTAACCCCCTATTCTAAAATTGAGACCAGTCATAAGTCACAAGCTTTAGCGACTCGCGCTTGCTTTTTTTAAACTTCTTATTTTGGTTTCTATGTCGATGTTGACAGAAGTTACGTATAAACAACTTCAAAATAAATACCTTTAGAATACAGGGGTATATCTAAAGTTCCTCAAACTTAATGTTAGATAGACGCTGTTCCCAACTAATTCAAAAAACAAAATGATAATCACTGCACTAATAAATTGCTATAAAATAATAGATTTTAATAATAGAATCAGCATTATTGCTTTGACAAATTACCATTATAACCTGGCTTCATTGACCGAACTGCCTAAGTACGAGTAAATTAGTGAACTGAACTTGAAAATAGCCTCAATTCGCATACAATTTCCATATATTCAACTGAGGAAAATGGTGGATCCACACTACGCGAACTTAGCTCTTACGCGCTTTTGCCTATTTTTCATAAAGAGTTTTGTGATTGTTTTATTACCTTTTTAATGTCAAGGGTAGTGGGGCAAAACTGCGCGGACAATAGTCTGGAATTAAAACGGTGCATTGTACGTTCACACAATACGGGCTCTACAAAAGCGCGTATGGCCTTTCAAATGAAAATTGGTTTTTTGTGAATGTTGTAGATTAATTAATATTCATTTTTAAAAAGCTCATAAATTATTTGTTTTCAGATTAGTTCTTGCTTTAGGATCCAACATAAATCTAATAATTCTAGATATTACTCTCAACTCCCGATTCAGAAAATTATCCCCCTGTTCTAAAATTGTGACCAGTCATAAGTCACAAGGTTTGGGGGCTCACGCTTACATCTTATGAAATTCTTATTTTGGTTTTTATGTCAATGTTAAGAGAAGTTACGTTTATTTCATTCCTACTTCGCTTCTAAGTTGCTGTTGATTTAGTAAAGGTTTTCTATTATGATTGTGTTGTGACTTATAGCAGCTTTTAGAATACGGGGGTAAAAGTACACGCATGCTCTTTTCAAACGCCTTACGGCCAAAAGCACGTGGAATCTATGTTTATGTAGTGAGGACGGTCCTTAAAACAGAACTCAGTTCGCCCAACTGGACTCGAACTAAAGTTAAACGTTAAAGCGAGTCACTCTTGATGTGTTTTTAAGCTGCAGAACTTCATACGAAAAATTGGTGGTATTTTTGGTTTCATTACACTTTGGCAAAAAACTTTTGTTTTTTATTTAAGTGAATCATTAGGTAAGGGGTAATTGATGTCTTATTATGGTTTAGTGAATGACCAATACTAATTTTGTATACTTGTACACTTTCCTATTACCACCAAAAAAAACCTACTAACCACTAGATTTTTTCCTCACTAACGGCAACTATAAACTACCAGTTCTAGTGGCAAAACCACTAAGTTGGCAATGCTGCTTCGGAAATAACTTGCACGCTCGTAACGCAATGCAAAACTTATTACCACCAGCTTTAGACAAAGAGTATAATCTCTTACGGAAGAAAAGGCAAAAAGTCAGGAGCTAAGTTCATTTGATATATACGTAACAAATAACGCGGAATGCAACCAGAAATAAATAGTTAAGTCGTTGAGTTTTAAATTCAAATCCAACTCAACTCGGCTCCAATAGAAACTCAGTATATATGATATGTACAACCTTAAATGCGCAGTACAAATGTACTTTTTGGCGCACTTCTATCTCCATGGTAACCGCAGGTGTATTCATATATTAAACTAGGTAGCCAAAGAGCCGGCACACGTGGGTCTGGATCTATGATTTGTAGCTAATTTGTTGCTAATTGTGACGTCAAAAATAATTTTGTCGCTCATCTCATTGTTTAAATAATGATGAAAACCGCCAGCATGATGTCAAGCTGGCTAGCCACACAGCGATCTTCCGAACTGAACACGATAAAAAACAGCATTGAGGATAACGTAATGCCGATTTTGTCTCCGGTTTTTGGAGGAGCCGGAATACGATTAGTATCGATCGGCCTATCAAGGTGGCTAGGTAACGTGCATACCTCTCATTTAAAAGTTCTAAATACCTAGGTAGTCTATACATACTTAAAAATTGAAAAAAAAAAAATTAGTTTTGTTATTTATCATCTGTCAGTCGGTAATTAATGGTGGTTTAAAATTTGGCCCACCCCAGCAAAAATTCATTGTTACGCCCATGTCTCTAATTCTTCTATAAATCACACTGCTATGACAACCTCCTCAAGCAAGCCGAACTTACAATGGATGGCATTTTCATTAAGACTCGTGAAATGTACAAGTTGTCTTAAGGAACTTGTCGTCACTCAATCAATTGGAATTATCAACTTACTCTCTATGGTCCTTAAGATGTGTACTTCACCATTGGCTAAACCTCTTGGAAAACTCTTCGCCCTATCACACTACTCCGTATCTTATCAGACTCTTGAAAATTCGACTACATTCAACCTATACCGAAATAGCTGATTCAAACAGTAATCCTAAAAAACAATTTTTTTAATTGCAAAAAAGTAAACAAGGCGAAAACCTTCAGGCTACGGCCTGCCGTCGACCTGTGTGTGAAAAGGGGCCTTATGATATGGCTATACACAAAAAATTTATGCCAACGCCAGAAAGTAGCACAGTAGCCCCTCGATTGCTAGCGGCCAACCAAACACGCGACTCGACGAATGCGGCTGCGTACGAGCCAAGTAAAGGTACAAGCAGAACCAATCCGTTCCGTCCGTTTTTAAAAGTTGGAAATTTGACATTTCCATAAACTTTCCATGAGACGAACGGAACGGTAGCCACAATCAAGCGGACGGAATGTCAAAAAGAACAAAGGAAAAACGTGCGGAGCGGACTGAACGGATTGGTTGTGCTTCAGCCTTAACACACGAAAAGGCCATTAGAATATAGAACTACAGGAAGGGCCCTCAACGAATGTTAATGCATATTTTTAATTTACCTAATAGTCCTGAAACAGTATAAAACCACATAAAGCGATAACCAATTCCGGGTGTACATGCGTGTGAATCAAATCAAATTGTACCCTGTTTAACGTTTTTAAACTTTCAAAATAAACGGTAATTCGACCACATTGTGGCGACCCAACTGCAAAGGTTGTTCAGCGCCATCTACATGAAAGACGATCATACACAACAACATGTTACAGAAAAACCACTGTACACAAACGAAATTAAAACACTTTACTTTAGACTAAATTAGATTTAATTTTAGGATAAGTAAGCACTGATGTATTTTAACGTTTAATTTATAAATTGTTTTAGAATAAGAAATCAGTTCTCTCTGTACAGCCTTCGGGTTAACAACATAATAAAAGTATTATAAATAACCTTCCTCTCTAATTTATTCCTATGAGGATAAGATACGGAGTCAAGTCCCCATAGGAAATTGGTGACCCCGAACATAAACGAAGGAAGGACGACCCACCCCGAACATAAACGAAGGAAGGACGACCGACCCCGAACATAAACGAAGGAAGGACGACCGACCCCGAACATAAACGAAGGAAGGACGACCGACCCCGAGCATAAACGAAGAAGGCCGACGACGTCCGAAGGAAGGACGACCGACCCCGAGCATAAACGAAGAAGGCCGACGACGTCCGAAGGAAGGACGACCCCGAACATAAGCGAAGAAGGCCGACGACGTCCGAAGGAAGGACGACCCCGAACATAAACAAAGGAAGGACCACCGACCCCGAGCATAAACGAAGAAGGCCGACGACGTCCGAAGGAAGGACGACCCCGAACATAAGCGAAGAAGGCCGACGACGTTCGAAGGAAGGACGACCCCGCATACAAACGAAGGAGGCCCGACGACGTCCGAAGGACGGAGGACCCCGAATACAAGCAAAGGAGGCCCGACGACGATTGAAGGAAGAGAGACCCCGAATCAAAGCGAAGGAAGACCAGAACGCGAGCGAAAGAAGGAAGGAAGTCCCAGGAACGAAGACCAGTCCTGAATAAGAGCGAAGGAAGGACTGACCACGAGAGAAGGAAGGAAGGAGCCTCAAAGACGAGCGAAGGAAGACCCCTACCTAGAGCGAAAAGAAGATCCTGAGTACGAGTGAGGGCCCAGCCAGCTGCTAAGGCCCTAAGGAAGGTTCCGGACGGTGAAGCTAAGCAAGGACCTCCAACCGGAGGAAAGAAGAAGACGACAAAGAAACGAGAAGAGGAACATAAAGAAGTGAGAAGAAGACGACCCATTGCCGAACGCGAAGGAAGTTGCATTGAAGACAAAAGTTAGTAAGTTAGTATTTAGAGTTAAGAGGTTGTTCAATTATATATTTACAAAAGTCAAAACACATAACTCATATTTTTGTCATAAATTCACTAACCACGAGTTACTAACGGTGAATTCGACCGATTTGACATAGTTTTCTTTCGTGCGTTGCAAATATTACTGTCCGAGAAATACGGGAACCGGGCAGTATACATATTATATTTCGAGAACCACGAAAGCAAATCGTAATTTTTTGTCTTCTTAACAAGTTTGCGCAAGTTAAAGTCAATTAATAAGTACACGCGAAGTCTTTTATATACATATATTCTCACAAACGGGGAAGGAATTGGTGACATGGATGAGCCAGCCGAAACACCAAGTGCCGTGCAGGCATCAGCCAACGAACAACAGCCACCACCCCGTTTCGAAGCAGCTTCCTCAACGGGTCATGGTCAGGAATACGAAGGCAATCACATAAATGCGGTGTCTAATGTTAAATTACCACAGCCATTCTGGAAGACATCTCCAGCCAGGTGGTTTGCAGTGGCGGAAGCCGCGTTTGGATTGAATAGGATCACTGCGGACTCTACGAAGTTTAGGCATGTTTTGGTCAATTTAGATAGCGAAATACTGGGAGTCGTAGGGGACATAATAGACTCTCCACCAGAAAGAAACAAGTACGACACTTTGAAGACACGGATCATCACAGCGTTTGGTGAGTCTTCTGAGACACGAGTGCGGCGTTTATTAAGGGGACAGCCAATTGGAAATGAGAAACCCTCGTTATATCTCCAGCGCCTGAGGAATTTGGCTGGAGGTCAATGCAACAATACTGTCCTGCGTTCGCTGTTCACTGAACAGCTACCTGAGCAAGTACGTGGTATCATAGCCGTCAACGATACTGAAGATCTGAGCGGTTTAGCACTTCAAGCTGATCGGATTGTTGAAGTCATGCAGCCACACGTCTACGCGCTAGAAAGGAAAATGCACGAGGATCCAGATAAGGGATTTAAGCAAACGCCAACGGGACATAGCACAAGAGGTGATAACGCAGGAAGAGGTGACAACGCGAACGACAGCGTCATCAGCGAGCTGAGACTTGCTGTGGAAACTCTGTCGAAGGAGGTGAGGAATCTCCGGTCAAGGTCACGTGGTAGAGACAACGCCACGCACGCACGAGGTAGATCGAAATCGCCATGGAGAAAACCACAAGAGAATAGTGAAACTTGTTTTTACCACCAAAAGTTTGGAAACAAGGCACGTAAATGTCGACAACCGTGTTCTTGGACGAAGAATTCGGAAAACTAGGAGAACCGACGAGTACCGAGGCGTCCGTCGGTCAGCTATCAAGCTCAAAACGTCTCTTAATGCAAGACCGAAAGACTGGCACGCGATTTTTAATTGATACGGGAGCTGACGTTTCAGTACTAACAAAGAATTTTAGCAAAAATTGTCAATGCGATCCTGATTTTTTTCTTTATGCTGCAAATAATACCAAAATATCGACTTATGGACAAATGAGAATGACTGTTGATTTCGGATTAAGACGCATCTTCACATGGAACTTCATCATTGCTGACGTAGCCCAGCCGATTGTAGGAACCGATTTCTTACACGAGTACCATCTACTTCCAGATCTGAGGAATCGGAAGTTAATAGACGGTATAACGAACCTTACCGCGGTTGGCACGCTGACAGCAAGCAAGACGCCAACAGTTACAACGGTATGCGAGGAGAATGAATTTCTCAAGCTAGTCAAAGAAAATATCGACGTCACACGAAGAGGGAAGTACAGGGAGCCGAAGCACAACGTGAGGCATTACATAATCACGAAAGGTCCACCCTGCTACGAACGCCCCCGACGATTATCACCAGGCAGATGCAAAGCAGCACGAAAGGAAATCAACGAATGGATAGAAGAAGGTATTGTTAGCCCCTCATGCAGCCCTTACGCAAATCCCATGATGATGACAAAGAAGAAGGACGGAACATGGAGATTATGCGGCGATTATAGACGATTAAACAAGATGACCTTACCAGACAAATATCCTGTACCGAACATACAAGATTTTGCACATCGTTTGCATGGATGTACCTACTTTACAACGATGGATTTGGAAAGAGCGTATTTCCAGATACCAATGGCACCTGAAGACCGAGAGAAGACGGCGTTAATAACACCGTTTGGACTCTTCGAATTTAACGTAATGCCATTTGGACTAACAAATGCCGCGCAATCTTTTCAACGGTTTATTGACACAACGTTACGAGGATTGGAGTTCTGTTTTTGCTATGTGGACGACATTTTAATAGCATCGCGCTCAAGGGATGAACATATTAAACACATAAGAGAAGTCATCCAACGACTAAAGGATTATGGGCTTATAATCAAATTAAGCAAGTGCCATTGGGGACAGGAAAAGGTAGAATACCTCGGATATGAAGTCTCGAAGGACGGGATTAGACCACTCGAACATCGAGTACTTGCGATAAGGAATTTTCCTAAACCAAACACGGTTCAGGAATTAAGGAGATTCTTAGGAATGCTTAATTTCTACAGACGATGCATCAAGGGTGCAGCAAGTATCCAAGCACCTCTGCATTCTCTTACCACGGGAACGAAGAAACGGGATAAAAGACCCATCAACTGGAACACAGAGACAGAGGCGGCATTCGAAAAGTGCAAGGAGGAATTAGCAAAAACCACGATCATTGCGCATCCAGCAGAGGACACACCACTGAAGCTGACGACTGATGCCTCTGACATCGCGATTGGTGCGGTACTGGAACAAGACATCGAGGGAAAACGACAACCGTTAGGATTTTTCTCAAGAAAGATGTCGGAAACACAAGCGAGATATAGCGCATACGACAGAGAACTTCTTGCCATATTCTCAGCGATCAAATATTTTAGACACTTGGTGGAAGGACGAAATACAACGATATTCACGGACCATAAACCGTTAACGTATGCTTTTAGCCAAAAATCATCGAAAGCATCACCGAGACAGCAAAGACAATTGGATCTAATAGGACAGTTTACTACGGATATTAGACACATCTCGGGAACGGATAATGCAGTAGCCGACACTTTATCGAGAATTAACGATATTGTCTTACCAGTTTGTGTCACTACGGAAGACATAGCGAGTGAACAGGAGAAGGACGAAGAACTGAAGGAACTACTGCAACACCCAGGTGCAATAAAATTTAAGAAGCTACGACTATGTAACACGGAGACTACGGTATACTGCGATGTTTCTACCGATAGGATACGACCATACTTACCCAAACCATTAAGAAAGAGGATCTTTGACAACGTTCACAACACTGCGCATTGCAGCGGCAAAGCTACGAGAAAAGCTATTGCGAGAAAATTTATTTGGCCAGGAATGAACAAAGACATCAACGGATGGTCACGATCTTGTTTACCATGCCAAAGGTCAAAGATTAGTCGACATACTAAACGAATACCACAACACATCGACGTCCCGGATGGTCGATTTCAACATGTGCATATCGACATTGTTGGACCGATGACGGAAGTAAGAGGGTACAAATACTGCTTAACGATGATTGATCGTTTTACACGATGGCCGGAGGCTACGCCAATCAAGGATATAACGGCAACCACGGTGGTCGAAGCGTTTTTTGAAACATGGATCTCGAGATACGGCACACCAGCTATCATAACGACGGATAGAGGCACGCAATTCGACTCGCAGATTTTCGACGCTTTCGCTAAACTGATTGGAAGTCGGACGAATCGCACTACAGCATACCACCCACAGGCGAATGGGTTAATCGAACGATGGCATCGGTCATTCAAAGCCGCGATAAAATGTCATCAAAATGAAGACTGGATACAAGTATTACCAGTAGTTATGTTAGGATTAAGGAACTGTCTCAAAGAAGACATCGGTACCTCCAGCGCCGAGTTGGTATTTGGTACAACCCTACGAATACCTGGCGAATTTTTTATGCAAGACGACTTTCAACCTGACAGAACGATATTTAAGGAAGCGCTGAGGGAACACATGCGAGAGCTACGCCCACGTCAAACCGCACATCATAACAAGCCAAGAATCTTCATACATAAGGATTTAGCTACGTGTACACATGTATTCCTAAGAGTAGATGGAGTGAAGAAACCATTGGACCAGCCATACACCGGACCTCATCCCGTTATCAAGAGAGATAATGACGCATACTATACCATTGAGGTCAACGGAAAACACTCAAACGTCTCAGTAGACCGACTAAAGCCTGCGATTTTACAGGAAACAACTCTCCAAGATGATCTGATAATTAGTCAAACGCCAAGAACATACGACGGACCAGCCGCAAAAAGAAATCTGGTACGTTTCGCAACACCTAACAACTAGTTACGGTGTTACTGGAAGGGGAGTAATGTGGCGACCCAACTGCAAAGGTTGTTCAGCGCCATCTACATGAAAGACGATCATACACAACAACATGTTACAGAAAAACCACTGTACACAAACGAAATTAAAACACTTTACTTTAGACTAAATTAGATTTAATTTTAGGATAAGTAAGCACTGATGTATTTTAACGTTTAATTTATAAATTGTTTTAGAATAAGAAATCAGTTCTCTCTGTACAGCCTTCGGGTTAACAACATAATAAAAGTATTATAAATAACCTTCCTCTCTAATTTATTCCTATGAGGATAAGATACGGAGTCAAGTCCCCATAACATACCGACGGCAACGACATCTGGGGTTCATACGAAGCCCTTGTTGATGCAATAGAAAACTTTTGATTAATTTTAAATAGGATTTTAAATATTTGAATATTTTATATGTTAATTTAATAAAATAAGTCATTAAATATTTTATGAAAATATAAATGTCTTATTACTGTGGCAGGAAAATTCTTTTAACAGTTATATTAAAGACGGCATCTTTTGACCATGCCGTGAAACTATTAATACTCACCGTATCATAGATATCTATTGCATAAACCACTTCCGAAGCTTTTTCCATCTTTGAAAGCTTTTAATATCAAAAGTCGAGAGTGATGTCCCTACTAAACATTTTCGTTACCTATTAGGCAATAGTCGAAGTACCATATTTTCGAAATTCCATTTCTAAAATGAACATATGTGCAATGATTCTGGAGAAATGTCAATTAATTGTCAACACCCTTTTCCTGCGGTGATTGTGCCGCCGGAATAGAAGAATTTTTATCATTATTTTCCGTTATAGCAGCAGTAAAATGCCTTTAGGATGACATTGGCCGACGAATTCCGCCGCTGCTGGCTAATTGCTACATTTGGATGTATTTTATTTACGGCTGGAACTAGTGTTCTCTTTTGGAACGAGGTAAAATAACCTAAGAAAAGATAAGTTTAAAAATCGTTACAATTCTTACCAGAAAACTACTTTCCATTCAGGGCAGAGCTGTCCACACAATTCTATCGCTAGATGAGGCTCTAGATGACGCAATCACCATCAATCTAGAAGAGGATATCGAACCAATGTACGAAGGTCGGATTGTTCATATCACGGGGCCAATTGTGATGGGTGAGCCCCTCACCGAGCCAGATTACAACATTCAAGTGCTCGCAGTTAAATTAAGGAGGCGTGTACAAATGTACCAATGGGTAGAGGAGACTGTGTACGACGTAGAATCAATAAATTACTAGAGTTTTGTTTATTATGAAAATATTTACAGAGAGCACAACTTTGGGGAATCTGTGGCGTCCATACAAACCGAAGATCGAACTTATTACTACACTATGGAATGGAAGGATAAACTTGTTGATTCTAGAAGTTTTTATATACAAACTGGCCATCATAATCCTGATAGATTTCCGATTGAAAGTCAGACTCAAGTCGCTGATAACGTCTACATCGGAAAGTATGAGCTGGGAGCGGATGTCAAGCAGCGTTTTAGTAATTTTGTAGAGCTTACATCTGACTCCCGTCCGGAAGATCCGTCTGTTAAGCTGCATTTAGGCCTATACTATCATTCCAACGATATTTTTAACCCCGAGATTGGAGATTTAAGGATTTTGTTCTCTTTTGCCGGGCTAGAGGGTGAAATGGTAGGATGAATCCCTTGGAGTCTTTCAAATATCTTAATTGACTTACGTTTGTTTTGCAGTACACAATTGTTGGAAAATTACACAAAGGGAAAATAGTTCCATACGAAACGAGCAGAAAATCGAAAATTTTGTTAGTTTATCGCGGCGAATTGAGCCTCAATGATGTCTTTAAAAACGAACATCACAACCAACGATTACGGACTTGGGGCTTCCGATTTCTAGGATGGGTTCTGCTTTTCTTCGGAGCCACATGCACCGCATCATTGTTGCACATAATTCGTAAGAACATCTCATATTTCATTAAATTTTTTTATAATTACGATAACAACAACAATTTCTGATTTCAGTTAGACAAATCTACTTCCTTTCATCACTTGCGCCAGATCCACATTATCCAGTTTCAGCAAACTTCATTCTATCTTTTTCCCTGGCACTTGTCATCACATCGATTGCGTGGGTACTACACAGACCATGGATTGGAGCTGGGCTCCTTTTCGCGGCCGCTTCGCCGTTTCTTTATTGTGCCAGAAGTGTGGCTCAGTACCAGAGAATCAATTGAATTTGATTCGGACCAATGCCAGTGGCGATGCCATATTAGCCCTTAATCACATGAGAAAATGCAAACGTCCCCCTAACAACTTCTTGACTGAAATAAATCCCGACGAGTTTAAATGTAAAGTGTGTGGTGATTTTCTTGTTTTTTAATTTAGCATTTTAGTTGAACATTTGTGATATGTAAAGATATTTTGTGACAATTTAAACAAATAATAAAACATGTTTTTTTCTCTCTTTTAAGGCGGAGAATTTGTTAATCAAGTTTTGAAATTTTATACAGGTTTTGAATTCCGTACTGGGGGCTGCGGCTCCACATTAAGGATGAGAAGAATTGATCCACGTTGCTACTCATTTTATTGTCATATATCCTGCATACTCGCTTATTGCACCAGTATGAAAGAGTAATTGGCAATACATCGATCAGATTTTTGCATTACGGCAGGCAATTGAGAAGACGAAAGAATTTAATATAGGGACCCAACTCTTTCATTGACTGGATATCATTGTGCGCTACGAAGCAATGGTGGAGCTGAACTTACCAGATCAATTAATCCAGGTCACTAAAGTCTAGTCGAGTGAAAAATAGAGGAAGAATTCAGAGCAACATATTCGGTGCCCTTTGAAATGAATAGAGGCCTTGGTCAAGAAGAGCCACTAGAGGCATGTACTGAGACCAGACGGATAATTCTAAACAAGTCTGTTCAGCTAATGCAGGTGACGTAGTCATCATATGCAGGGCAATGGCAGCAGCAAAGGAAGCCTATGTTGCACTAGAAAAAAAAACATCAAAATCTAAAGTCATTATTGAAAATAAGACGAAATATATGCGGATCCGTAATGGTAGAATAAGACAAAATATAACAATCTATTTCAGCTACTTAGGAACTGAAATTAACAAAGATAATAATATTACGGCGGAAATTAAAAGAATGATTCTGGTATAGAACAAAGCATACTACAGTAAAGAACATACAGTACTCACGCCTACGTTAGATAGGACATGTAATGAAAATGCCTGAAGAATCGCTACAAAAATGCTGCTTCTCTACACATCAAAGGAGAGAAGGGAACAAAGAAGAAATATAAAGACGAAGAAATGGACTTACGCACTATTTGGATTACCAACTCGAAAAGAAAGACGCAAGACCGACAACGTTGGAAGAAAATTCTTTAGTAAGCCAACGTTCGCAGAGGACTGTAGCGCCAATGATGATGATAGAATTCAGACAGAACAAAGTGAAAATGACTTATCCGAAGCTGTTTTTATTGAAAGATATAAAAAATACCAAAGACGATTATTTATCAAAACGCATTACAGACGAAGAAAATTTTTAGATTCAGTCATGTTACTTATTTCGGCGAGCCAAAACCTGTCGAATTCCACGATGTTTCGACCTAGGGCTTGGTTTAAGTTATCTTTCTAACGGAGGTCTGACTTACATCGCTGAATCATTTTATTAGTTTTGCTACAGAAGGTTCTTTTCACTTATACGACCAAGATGTCCTGGCCAATCGAGTCTACCGATATTGGTTTCTCTTTACATCTATCGATCTTTATTTTCGTGTGTTTGGATATGATTTATGGAGTTGGAGTTCCTTTGCCTTTCTCTCTTTTTCTCGCCTTCGGCTTTTTTCAGCCTCAATTTCCTGCTTATGGCCTTCAGCGTTGCTTCTACTTTCCTGCACCCAACCTCGTTCCTCATGGGTGCCAAGACAAGGCGTTTTTCGGTGTTATGGCACCTGGGCTATTGGCTCTAGCTCCGTCCTGTATTTACCAAATCTCACAATAAAAGGTGTGCTCTGCGTTATCCTAGATACCTGAGCATGCCGGCCACAGCGGTGAGTTATCGTGCTCGAACTAATGGAGATATTCTCTATATCCTCCATGTCAACTCAAGAACTACGTGAGGTCGTAATTCACTTCCCCGAAAGCCACCTCTACATATTTGGAATAAGTCGGTGAGTCCACCAATCTTTAACAGACTCGTCCACTTCCCTTGCAATTCCACAGTACACTATCTGCCGCTGCGCTGTTTTTGACTCTCTTCTTACTTATTCTGGATCATAGAGACAAAAGCCTTCGAGTATGTCTATGGTGATAACCTTGGTAACACGCATGCCGCATTGTTGCACTTAATTCTGTATGCGCAGAACGCACGGTCCTCCATTTTCTTCTGTTAGTCCTCCTGTTCAATGCTGCTGCCCCACTGGCGCTCCATTTAGCACCGGCCATCAGGAGGAGACAACTAGGGCTAGGTCACCCAAGGTGGGCAACATACTTGGGAGTGTCGCACAAATAGTGGACGCTTTATCAGTGTCACGGCCAGATGGGGCCACCCCTGTTTAAAAATTCAGCGAGAGGCTCCAGAAAGTGCAAATTTTTTTTTCATAGGACCCGGCTACGCGCCGTTTGTCTCGTGTGGCCCATTATGCGGATTTGTATGGCCTATTCAATGAAAAAAAAATGCAAATAATGAATCCAAATGATTATTATTATCAAAATAATCTTCGTTCGCGGGGCCCAACCCGGTGAAGACCTGTGCAGTTGCACATTCTGTGCATATGCCAACTGCGGTACTGCGCTTTACCCGCCATGCGGTAAATTCTCACTCACAGGTACCTTAAGACGTGCTGTACGTGAATGATCTGTTCCCATACTTTGATTCTTACGGACACTGGTTTTCGGAAAGCGGTTTCAGGCCACCTTTTCATCTCCCATCTCTCTTCGTTCGCTCATAATTCAATTTTATCGAGGAGTCGTCCTACGAGCAGCACCCCAATTCATTGGTAAATGTTTCTTTCGTTATCCACAGGAGAGGCCCCAGGACCGATTCCTGTGGCACTCCGCATATTGTTCTCTACACCTTCCTTGATTTTTTCACAAAGAAGTAGGGCCTGCCTTCTTTCCTTTTCAGGTAAAATAACCGTATTAAAAAAGACATTTAGTATGTACTTTATATATTTTAGGTGTTACATGAATATTGCGCAATCCATACTTGATTTTTTCCACCTAATAAGTAAAAATAGGTTTCTATAGGAATTTAAGCAGTATTTTGCAATTCAGAGGTAAGGCAGAAGTAATTTTGTATTGTATTATCCTATTACTTATTTATTTGTTAAGCTTTGAAGAATTTTATAATTTGTCGTAGAATAAATATAAATTATCAAATATTTAGTAGAATTATTTAAAAACAAAAAACTATCAAATTTCAACATTAAATTACTTTAGCAGAAGACATTTAAAAAAACCGCACGATAATTAAATTTTTAAAACCCTTCCAACAAAAAACTATCAAATTTCAACATTAAATTATTTTGCAGAAGAAATTAAAAAAAACCGCGCGATAATAAAATTTTTAAAACCGTACCAACGTCTTCGATTCCAACTCCCATTTTAAATTTAAAACATTTTTCGAAATTCGCGCACCACACCACACAATCGCACCCCAACGCATGTGATTCGTTCGAACGCATTCAAAACAAACCATACAATTCTAGAAAAACGAACGCAGCCACTCCCCATCTCCCTTCAACCACCGTCAGAATACATCAAAACACCACGCTTCGGCTCGCTCTACATTCAAACGTCGAATGAACGAACTGCGGTGAAGTTTCAAAAACGGATCGCGCTTCGGCTTGCGTGCCTCGAAGAAGTCGTTTCTCACATGGAAGTTCATAAATTGCGCGAGTTTTGTGTTTTCTTTGTTAAAATAAACCTCGTGAAAATTGTGACCATTTTAAACTGATTAAAGTGCACCTCCTGGCCCCAAACAAGTAAAATGAAAATGCCCCAAAGTGCTGTGAAAATGCCCGAGAAAATGTTGGCTTTGTGCAAAGGAGCCCCAGTGATCTGTCAATGTGGTTGTGAAGTTTACTTTCGGGCGAACGCCGTTTGGTTTTGAAAAGAAAATTTTTATTTTTGTTCTTATAGATCGTTTGGTGATTTTGACCGATTATTGATCTTGTTTTTAAGTACAGTGCAGGTATCTTCTTGTAGTGGATTAAAACTGAATAAAAAAATTCTTTTACTATGGAAACTATCGAGGAGCAATCCAAGTCTGAAGGTGAGTTTTGCAGCGTCCGAATTGCACGTGAAAATTAACAAAAAAAAAGTTCTTTCGGGAGGAAACCACCGAAAAAAGGTGAAATAAAACTTTCACAAGAATTGGTCCAAGGCAGGAACTTTTGTTCTCCCGAATCCGAAGTGTTTTGATTATTCTTGTCCCAAAAGACAGAAAATTTTTGCGCGAGTTTATTTTTATATTTGGCAACAAGAAGTCGTCGTCATCTGGTGCTAGTGTACTCCTTGCTGTTCCGATCACTTGGTTGCTATTTTCGTTTGGAAAATCAGCGACAGAATTACGTATCCCGAAAACTGCCAAACAGAATAGGGGAGTCCGGGTGAGATCTTCCCCCCAAATCTGTATTTTCTGTTTTAGGCAGCTTGTAACCGTCAGTTGGGTCCGACCCCATTCAAAAATTGCTCCAAGACTTGGATATTCATACGAACACAAAGGCACCCACATAGAATCCACCTCTTGTTGTGTAGTCGACGGCGCAATGAAGACGAATCTGCGAAGCCCCACAAGCAGAAGTGAGCCTTGCGCGGATGCGTCATCTGCTAGCAGCTATAAAGCGGCGGTTAACGTTTACGTGTTTTAAAAAAATAAATTAAGCGAGTTTTTTTTGCTAATTACCATAAGAAGCTCATAAATCTTCACGATTTTTACCTACCGGATTTGTTTAGAGATTTTATTGCGAGGGTGGGTGCAGAGTAAACCCAACTCGGGGTATCGCCATAGGGGATGAAAAGAGACATTTTCTCGAGAAATGTTTACCTGAAACTCTAATGGCACTGCGCACAGGGCCAACTGGGTCAACACAAAATCCCTTTGCTGTTTTCTTGTGCCTTCTTAATGCTTACCACTCTTGTTGTTCCTTGTGTATGTATACTAAGCCGCTCGTGTCTTTACTTCTCCATCTGCAAGAGAAGAGGCTCTGTGTAAACGCAGGTGATTCCCACACACTTGCCTGAAATTTTCAGGTTCTTTTTAAAATGAAGTCTGCTTTACAGGGGATTTCTTTTTAGGGTACTTCTGGTACCTCCACACATGATAAGCAGTGAGTAATCTGCAATTGCCATTTGTTAGCTTAGAACATGGCTTGTTCGAAATCCCAACGAAATTTTAATCGCACTTAAATCACTTCTTCTATCACCAAAGCAATCAGTTTTATCGCTTCTAATGTTTACATTTTTATTGCGTTCCTGACTCACGAAGAGTTTGCCCGTTCTTTCGATCGTCCTAAGGAATTTCTTTATTATTGTTGCGATCGATGAATTGATTCCTGATCGTGTTTAAATCTGTTATCGGCATAACTTGGCTGCGGATCTTTTAATACAATCGGCTTCGCTTTAATATTTTTGTATTTATTGTAATAAAACGCAAAGAATACAAAATACGGGTATACAAAGATTCGAGGTTTCATAAACAACTATGGGGATTTTATTGCTTTTCTGTATGCCGTTTAGATTTTTCAATGATTCCGTTTTTATCTCTTCAGAACGAATATTGGCAAAACCACCATCATTCATAGATCTCTTCAGTTTGTGTGTCAGGCGACCAAGCTGAGACATCAGAACATGTTTTTTAACTGTGTAAAGTGTGGTGCATTATCTTGGTGCAATTACCATGAAGTTGTGAAACATAGAAAGTCAGTCACTCAGTTCATCACCAGGCGCCTTCAAGTTTTCATCAGCAGATGACCACGTCGCATCCTTAAAATTCACTGGTAAGATAGAACTACAAATGAACTTTCCAAACTCTATTGAAGTTCGTTTATGCACAGAACAACTTGACTGTGGAGTTCAAAAGTAAGGTTCGTCGACATCTACTCGAGCACTCCGCAAACCCCCTTTAACGTATCCTATTATCTTCTATCCTTCAAACTAAGCTTGCTGTTAGCCATTGTACCAGGACATGAGTGGCATGACATACTGGTAGTACAAAAGTGTTCCTAAGTTTGGTTTCTCCATATAAAAACAACAAACCTATAACTGGAATACGCAAGGAACGTGTCGAGTTGCAATCAAAGTTGAGGAGAACCCTATTAGCAGAGGCCGCAACAACTAGAAGATTCTGTCGGACAAACCAGAGTCCGCTAAAGGGCAACTGTTTCCGCCGTGGTTTTTTGCAATCGGCGCTCCAGTCAATATTTCCTTGACCTGGCAGGAATGCTGTTGAAATCGAAGACATAGTGAAGAGCTTTCGCTTTCGATCCAACCTGACATGCCTTTTTTTTCATCTAACCACTTCATGAAGCTAGTTTCAATGAATTGGGTTTAAGTTTCTAAATCATACCCTTAAGGTGGCGGCCCATAGAACGCGTTAACGCGACATTTCAGTTAAAGTAAATGGTATTTGATGGAATCAGTCCCAATAACTGCCATGACACACGCTAGTAAAGCTACAAATGCTTGAACAATACCCAAGAAGGGTAAAGATAAAAGTAGCCCCGCTAATCTCCGGTCAATTAGTCTTCTTCCGAATATCAGTTAGGTGTTTGAAATAGCGATTAATAGATCATTATCCAAATGAAAAAAAATGGTAATTCCCGATAACCAATTCGGATTCCGGGCAGGGCATGACACTATTCATGCCGTGTCGAAATTGGTATCAGACATACACTTTATGAAAGGCCAGTACCGGAGCAGGCCTGTTCGATTTTGAGAAGGCATTCGATAGATACAGTATGGTTCGAAGGTCTCTTTACAAACTCAGAATCGGCAAGGACCTCAGCTATACACGCAGGGACGGAGATTGGAGTGATCCAGACAATCGAACGCTATAGTGATGATTGGAAGTTGAAAATCAATTTAAGCAAATGCGACACGATCCTTTTCCGGATCCTTTAAACAGAGCTTCTCGCGATGTGCGAAGGAACTGGAAAACCCTCAAAATATCGAATAACGCTGGACGATCGTTAGAGAAGAAGTTGGAAATTGATAACCTCAAACGCATTATTATTGAAGCTAAGGTTGTAGAATCCTCTAAACGTGCAATAGAACATTGCTCTTTTTTATGTGAAAGTCGAGCGCTAACAAGTAAGGCCATTTGTACTAGTAACGGCTGTATTATTGGAGGGGTGCAATGTCAGACCGCAAACTCTTGTCAGAAAAATCTTCTTCTTCATTAAGGGCTCTACAACCGGGATCCGGTCCTGACCTTGCAACAAATGCGTCGTTCACTATAAAAGCGGTGCAACTCCACACTTCAAAACACTAGAGGTTGAGCCGTTTTGGGGTCACATTCCGTAACATCCCGGCTACAAAACCAAGGCATTGCACAGTAGCTTCGAAGCACAGTAGGGATAGTAGTCGGGTCCCTTAACCACTAGAGACTACTAACCCCGGCATTATGACATATGTATATACGATATTCCAGCCAATGGTATAGAAAAAGTGTTTCTAGATAACTAGGCTGAATGTTCTCATGCCACTCTAAAGAACACAAGAGTGAAATTTTGACAACTTATTATAAAAATAGAATAAAATTACAAGAAAACGAACGAACGAACTCATCAACAGACTTACTTGCACCACTTGAAATAATATTTTCCTCTCTATAAAACTTTGATCAAAAATACACTGCAGTTTTCGAAAATTCTAAAGTGACGATTTTCTTTATGGAGACAAGTTTTGATCTTAACAGTCCTACAATTCTTTTTAATACATTATATAAATTGAAGTTTCTGAGAACTAAATGAAGGATTTCAACAAAGAGCAATATCGATTTCATTGGTAAATTTGCAGTTTCTTCGGTCCATCACAATGCACCAGGAATTAAACAGTCCAAACAATGCACTTTAAGCAATGGAAGTACTCTAGAGCAAACAAAGGCGATTCCATCTGTGAGAATTGTCTTGCTATCGGTTTTCTAAGTAGAAGCAATTTTATTAATTGAGATTATTTAGAGAAAAGAAACGTAACGGAGAGTAGTCTTTTAGAAATATTGGACGAAAAATAATCGTAACCAAAATAAAACAATACATTGCATCAAGGCAAGTCTTTTAAGACCGGCAAATTGACCGATTTCGTGAAATGAATTGGTGACATCTCTACGCTTTTCATGCGATATGTCCCTTGTTTGATTTCTAGTTGTTTTTAAATTATTAAAATTGTACTGAAATATTTCTTATTATATTTCAGTTAAATTTTCGATATAATATGTTTCTGTTTAATATGCAGAAAAAAATGTGTATATTTGTCATACCTGAGCTTCATATCTAAGATACTGTTGACTAATCGCTGCCCTGGTGGTCAAACTGTATAAAGATACTCTGATAATAAGTTTATATCAGTTGTCCTTCTAACGACTTCATGCGAATACTTCGGGCCACTATAGTGTTTCAGTTATATCCCGATAAAATTGGCGTCCGCCTGGTAAACTCCTAAGTACTCAATCCTGACACTAGAGATAGGGCGGAGAATCTCAACAGCAAAATTTCCAGAGTCGTATTACGCCGAATTCGTCGACTAAATCCGATGTCTCGATACTGTAGTGTTGCCAGAATGCATTCTGCTCTGCAGGATAATCATGCAATCAAAAAGTAGAACGTCAGGTCATTGAACCGTCAGTCAGGAGTAAAATGATAAAAAAATTAAAAGTTTAGGTTTTGAAGTCATCAAATGGACGTTTATCACGCTTGAGCTTACGACTTTGACTATATAAGATAAACACACAAAATATACTAGAGAAGGTACTACCAGGTGCGTTATCCAGTCCTGAAGATGTATCCGAATTAGGTAGTTACATAGATTCTCTCATTTAGGCAGTAAAGAAGTGATACATTAAACATTAGAGCGGACGATACTGCGAATATTGCCATACTACTTACTTCTGGTAACCCAGAGTAATAGACTACAAGCCGTATATCCAATGACTATGACTATGTTCGTCCCTCCCAAACCTATCCACAGCGGGGCGTTTTGTCAGTTTCAGAAATACACCCTGTAAAATCGGTGGGCCGGTTTCCTTTTGAAATTTCGATTAAAGCTACGCCGTTCAATATTTTCCAATGATTGCTTTTCCGATTTTATGGAATACATATTTCACACCTGGTTAGCTCTTACTGAAAGATCGTGCTCTTTACAGGACTGCTGAATTCATATTTTATTTGTTATTTAATTGTTCTTTACTCACTTTAAGTTCCTAGTATTTAATTGTAATATTTTATTGTGTAAAATGACTCGTTCCATTTGCAAAATAATAACGTATGAATAATAATTGCTAAATTCCAAAATGTAAAAGCGAATTCCATCTACTTCGTAGAAGTCGTCCTTTAAAATTACCGTGAATAGAAGGATACATAATATCGTTAAATATGTTGTAAACAAAGGAATAATTTGTACGTCATTACCAAAGGTGCTTTATTTATCAAATTTATCTAATATGAAATTTAATAGTTCTGCTGTGCGTGTAATGATGGGAAATGGTGAAAGGGAATTAAATTCTTTTCCATTGTTAAATTCTTTAAACCTTTTCTGTTTATTTTCCCCACACGTGACATCTCTCAACGGGATTTTCTTGTTTACAGGTGGGTAGTATGTGATCAGGATAATGTCTTTCAACATTTGTTTAACAATGTGAATAGGTATTTTCTCAATATTTGCCATATGCCAGTAAAGGAAAGTTCACATTAGATTTGTTATGTGATAAATAGAGCAAAAATTGAATAGTTTATTATGCGGTATAATTTTTGGGAAAAAAATAATTTCAAGAAAAAATATTTTTTATAACATTTTACACTTTTTCCCATTTTACGAACTAATTGTTCTTCCAAAGGTCTGTGGTTCCAATGCACTCCTTGGCATGGGCCTTCGTAACTAGAGAATTATTCGAAGGCGGGCCATATTCTTTGTGTTCGAAATGCAAAGTACTACTATGTCAAGACTGAGACAAGGAACTGGTCAATGAAACACTTAATGTATTATTCATCCAAATTTTTTGTATCGCTTTCAAAGTAGCCCCCTTGCGAAATAATACACTTCAGTACTCTCCGCAAATTCTCTTTTATGCCATCTATCGACTGAAAACGGGTGCCTCAAAGTGTTAGTTTGTGTTTTGGAAAAAGAAAAAAGTCGAACAGAGCGATACGGGGGGGAATACGGTGACCGTTCGATAAGATTTGTAGAGTTTTGGTCAGAAATTCGTTCACAAGGATGGTCTCTCGTTATCGTCTATGAGTTTTCTTTCCACAAATCTGAAGTTTTTTCGAAGCATTTGCTCTCTTAAACGCCGCATAATGCTTTATTGTTTATTTACTGTCTCACCTTCTGGCAAAAATTCCGAGTGCACAATACCACGGTAATCGAAAAACTGCAGATCTGAAATATTTGTATAGCAATTCATAGATCCAAAAAGTATAGTCCTCTCGCTCATTCATAAGCTCCTTTTGCCACCGAACTTTTGTTAAATTCATTTGACATTCAAAAAATTCACATTTTTTCATTTTCTTAAATATTTTTACTCTTCACAAATATTGCCATCAAAACGAAAGTACGCCTTTACCGAACGTTGATCTGATTCTTCTTTATGGATTGGAAACGGGGACACTGCTCAAACCGGACGTCAACAAGCTCGAAGTCTTCCAAATGCGATGTTTGAGGCCGATTCTCAGTATTTCACTCGAACGAGACAGTTAGACAAAGATGCGATCAGAAAAAATAAATACTTATCGAAGAAGAAATACAAAAACATCGACTATGGTGGTTTGGACATGTTTGCCGAATGGATAATAACCACTTGCCACGTAAACTTCTCCGGCGAGACCATCCCGCAGACTGGATAATTCAGCGATCGGCACCGAAAAAAGCCTGGCTAAAGAATATCGAGGGCGACCTAAAGAATCAACAATTATCAGTCACCGAAGCTCGAGACGTCACCAAAAACCATGCACGAATGGAAACGAATCGTGAATTGAGTTCAAGACCCAGCGGCACCGACAGCAGCGTAAGCGTTCAGACCGCCAGCAAACGGATCAAAGAAGAAAGGAGACCCCTCAATAAGTGACATCTACCGCGTTCATGACTAGGTTGAAAAGTTGAGTCGATATTGAGTTGAAATTTCGACCACCTTATATGATGTCGACTTGAGTTCACTTTGAGTTGAAATAGAGTTGGACTGTAATCAAAACATAACCTCAAATTTTGTGTGAAATTCTCATTTATAGACACGCAAAAATTCAGAACGAAATAATTTTTTATTCCTGAGCTAGCAATAACTCCGAACACAAAACTAACGTCGAAGGCGGACTTCACGGATGGTAAACAAACAAAACAAAATGTGTCACTTCAACCCAATTACAACTCAAACCGTGTATAAGCGAAATATCAACTCGACCCACCGATTTTTTTTTGTCTCGGGTTCGCGTAAGTCGAAAAAATTGAAAATTTTCGCCTGAAGCCGACGAAAGGCCCTCGAAAGGTCTTGGGTTATCGAGTTTTTGCGTTAGGACACGAACAATTTTCTTTCGACTTACGCGAACGCTAAAATTTTCGTCGCCAAAATTTTTCGACTTCATTTTTGTTTTCGTTCGACTATTGTCGTTCGCCATACACGAACCCGCCCCAGGTTGTACGTAGTCATAAATGGGGTAAAAATACACACTCCTCGCTGCGACTCCTTGCCAATAAAACCGGTTTGATGGAAATTTCTCTCACTCAGCCATTCAATCGCTCAATTAGTTTTGATCGTCTTCGATCGTTATCTTACCTCGTTAGCTGTATATCAATTTCTAGTTCCTCGTGTTATACGTGTATATTTTAAAGCGAACGGAAATATTGTCTATCAGATACAAATTATTTGTAAAACACAATCCCAAATGTGTTTTTTTTATATTATAAATTGCCCATATCTAAGCTGTGGATACAAAATTTTTATAAAACTACAAACGCTATAGTAATATCAATGGTATGAATGCCATTACAAATAAATGATATTTTCGATATGTTTTACTAGAGGTAAATTTTTTTAAAAATACTGACGAACAGCTTCACATCATTGTTTGTTCTAAAAATTTTCACTAAAATATTTTCTTTGAGATGCCTGAAACGTTTGCAAATTATTAATGTAAACTTTTTCTTTGAGATAATCCTAGAAAAAACAAGTCTGGAGCCAAAAGATGTGGCGATCTTGGCTGCCGTCATCTGATGTTACAATTTTTACAAATTAAACACTTTGGAAAATGCTGTCAAAGAACGAGATTTATTTAGCTATCGGTGAATGATCCTCTTGGCTCAAAGCAGATTAATTTGTTGTCATAATTTTGGCAAGGATTGTTTTTTTTTTGGAAAAATTTCAATTCCAAAAAAATATGCTCAAGAAATGTTTATGAAAGCAATTTAGTATTGTGTACATCAAGAAGAGTCGTAGAATTTAATTCCATGGACATTTACGCCATAATTTTTTAAAAGTTATTATCGAAAAAATTTCTGAGTCCGAAAAAATATTAGAGTCCGAACCAAAAGAGATGAGGGTCCCTGTGCTGAAAGTCGAATCGTGTTTGGTAACAAGTCGTTTGAGTTCAAGAAAGTGACGTTTTAGTCGAATTACGTCTTTCAACATAGAGGCCTGGAGTAGAAATGCTAAGTTGAGTTTAGGCCTCTATATTGAAAGTCGTGATTCGACTGAAAAGTCACTTTCTCTAACTCAAACGACTTGTCGTGTCGTAATGGCTCGACTCTCAGCACCAGTGCCGAGGCTACTCAAAAGTCACAGTTTCCATCCGCAGTGGGAATGACAACAGATTTCGAAGGGGGAATTTGCAGAAACATAAGGGCATGTCTTATACCAGCGGTTTCCAAACTGGGAGTGCGACCCACAAGGGGGCGCCTATAGCTCAAAGGGGGGGGGCGGTTGATTGCATTTTTTGACTCAGCTATTGATTTCTACTTAAATTTTATTGTGCCGTTTTTTTACTTCTCATCGCCATTTAGACCGATTTCCTCATATTAGCCCGATTCGGAAACGTCATTCAGTACCATTTTAACTATGAGCCTATTCACACCGAAAAAACGGTCTAAAATTGAAGCGTTTTACATTGAAAAAAATCATGAAGACTGTGCGTGCTTATCGTAAAAAATAGGGGGAAATTCGGTGCCTTCAGACAACACAATTAGTTGTTTGGTGAAGAATTTCTTTGAGTACAGGTTCCGCGACTCTTCATTGAAATTATTGACGTGGTAATAGAGAGTGTTGCCGATAGTCCAAATGTGTCGTATCACCGCTAAACTTGAGTGGAACGACTCTAAATAGGATTATGAAGCAAGATCTTCATCTCTTCGCATACAAAGTGCAACTATACAATGTGGAAATGCCGTCGCAAAAATGATTTGATCATTTTACACTCTCTGATGGAGTTAATAAACAAAACTGTCGAATTTGGGGAACAGAGAACCCACACCTCGTTCATGACATGAAACACCACTGCACCTTGAGAAAGTTACTGTTTAGGCCGAAGTGTGCTCAAAAACCATCATCAAACCATTTATCTTTAAAGTTCGAGAAACCGCCGACGGTGCACGCTACCGTTGTATGTTGGTGCACTATGTAGGTCCGAAAACGGGTGAAAAAGGTCTGCCGAACCTTTTTTCAACAAGACGGCCACACCGCAGCCACTAGGATGAAGTTCCTGCAATAGTCAAGTTTATGCCAGCAAGACCATTGACGAACTCAAAGCTAACATACCAGGCGCTATTACGCCCGAAAACAGCTGCTGTTTGGGTATCGAATGGAGGTCATTTAATCGACATATATGGTAGAGAATATCCTAAATAAATTTTGTTTATTTGTCAAAATCGGCTGAAAAATTTGGGAGTTATTCCATGTAGAAATACCGAAGGTCTAGATGGCGCACCCCACCTAGCCAGAAAATTTACATATTTTATTGGGGGCACCAACGGTTTTTTATGTAACAGGGAGGCCGCAGTATCATAAAGTTTGGAAACCACTGTCTTATACCGATGTGCGTAATGTTTATTTGTATGTTATTTTCATGTCCTTATATGCGCGAAGAAAATCTCAACTGATTTGGTTCGGACTCTATATCTTGAAATTACTGGCTGACCCTGAAACATACATATATAACATGAAGTTTAAACATGATTTTTAATCGCTTTTTGTGACCAATATCTACCAAGCAAATAAGGTCGATAGCTATAATATTTCGTTTAACGAGAAACCAGTTAAAAAACCACTAAAAACATATTAACTGCCAAAAATATTGATTTAGGTCATATGTACCAACTTCTAATCAACCCTGCATTAGCTTTAAACTCTCTGTGCTAGTAATCGATCCAAAGCCATCCCTTTTACTTTAAAATCAAATTATTCCTCGTTTCCCATTACTCCTTCACAATGCATTTCATACTCGTGCCCCCCAAAAGCAGAGCTTGAATTAATAACGAATTGGACGAATACCAAAACGGAAACTACTTGACTCTCTATCGTTAAATACAAAAGCAATTACAAATGTTAAATAAAACAATATTTACGTACTTGAATTGGTAATTCTGCCCATCATTTTCTGAAACTTTGCCGCTATATCAACCCAAAATATGCCAAAAACAAGAAAGTAATTTCCTCTATATTTCGACTGCCTCTTGAATTAAAACATCCCGAGCACAAATAGACAAAGGTTGTGGGGGTGTCGAAAGGGTTGAAACACCATCAGACCAACACTGGGGGTGGAAGGAGTATTTTTTTGTTGTGTTTTTGATGTCTATTCATACGAAACATGGTTTATCCCCAAGAACATCCATCTCTAGAAATATACTCTCGTAGGCAAGTCCTTCCTCACTTCGATTTCGGTTGTGGAAGGGGTGTGTTCAACGTTTTGCTACTTGTTCATTCATTCATTCATCCATTTTTATTGAGGAATGTGTTCAGAGAGAGCAAAATGAAACACAAAAATTCACCTTCACCGCCTTAAGTCTGAATTATGAATTTGCCTTCTTGACTAAAAGATAAATTCTGCCGAAGGAAGTGCAAATGCGCCCTTCATCCCTCGTCCTAGGTGGGTCGAGAGTCTAAACTTGGCCCTTCGCTGGGCTTTATGACTGTCTAAAGTATTAAATTTTTCCTCTGTTTTGTTTTCAGCTAATTTGATAACAGGGCGTGGGTTTATTGGAGTTTTTATTAGTTTTGTAAAAGTTTTCAATTTTCTTAAGTGATGCAGCCAAGGATTTTTTCCTGTAGTTAATGGTGGATAAAAATTACTATTTTTATCCTTGAAGGGATACAAAAATCCTTGGAAGTAGAGTTTTATCTTTAGGTGTTCTGTGTAGGCTGTTTCAATTGGTTTTCTTTTCCATTTGAGATTAGGTTTAGTTGATTCTTAACATTGCGGATTGGGTGTGTTTTCTTTCGATTCCATATGTTGTTTAAATGTCTGGTATTTAATTTTATAACAGTTCATGCATTTGATCGATTAGTGGAAAATTGTTTTGTATAACATGGTTGCAGTCTATCGAATCTGAGTATTTCGTATGACCCTGAAATCAAACGTCAATCGGCCATATGAGTGTTCCGCATATGAGCCACAGAAAGGGAAAAACTGATCGTCCACTTTAGTGTTACAAAAGAAAAGCTTTTGCGCATCTTCGAAGAAATATGCATGCTCTGCGATCAGGCGGCCCCAATTCTAAACATCTGTCATACATGCGTATATCGTAAAACTTGGAATATATGGCCGGCCTAAGGCTTGGTGTTGCAGACGAATAGGTTGTCTTGCCATTACGCGTCTAGGGGCTCCGAAACTAGCTTGAAACCCAAAAAGTACGCAGCACGCTGAAATATATATTATGTTTGTATATAGGTATGGATTCTTCTACTTATCATATTTAAATAGTAAGCACTATTTTTCTTGCTTCCATTTCCGCAAAGTCATCGACGACATTATCATAGCCTATATTTTGGCCCAGCTCTCGTTCTATTGATAATATCATGCAACGGTTTAAACGTGATGCATAGGTTACGTTAGGTTAGATATGGCTGACCTGTTAGTTTAAGCTCATACACTTAGGCCAAAAGGATAGGCCAATTGTGATGCCATAGTGATCCCACTTTAAACCTGATGTTAAAGTGTCGTTTCTTCGTTAAACCGTCTCGAGGAAGTAATGAATCTTCTAAGTTGCGGGATCCCAATCTTCGCGATATCTGCAAGCGTGCTTAGAAAGGGTTCACCAAATGTGGTTAGTGTGGGCAGTCCAACTTGAGAGGGAGATGCGATCACAGAGGGCTTGAGGAAATTTTCCTTTTTTGATGATAACAACGTTATCCGCGTACGCCAGGACGTGATGCCCCTCTTCCCCATGCGTCGGAACAGCTGATTCATAGTTACGATCCATAACAGTGGGGAAAGAACTCCTCCGTGCGGAGTGCCTCTTTACGGCCTTTTGGACCCAGCTGTCACCCAAGATCTAGCTCACCATCCTGCCAGTAAGCATTTGGTGGATAAGAGACACCACCGATGTCTCGATCCCAAGTTCTGTCAAGGCAAGGGTAATGGCTTCCGGCAATACATTACTAAATGCTCCCTCTATGGCAAGAAATGCTACTAATGTATACTCCTTGACCTCGAGGGATTTTTTAATGGTTGTGACCAATGAGTGAAGAGCAGTACCAGTAGATTTGCCCTTTGTATAGGCGTGTTGTGCGCCGGAGAGTTCCGAGGTTAGTATGGTCTGCCTCAGATATATTTCGATTAGCCTTTCTAGAGTCTTTAATAGAAAGGATGATAGACTGATTGGCCTGAAGTCTTTGGGTGTTTCGTGGGAGGCTTTTCCTGCCTTAGGTATGAAAACTACTTTAACCTCTTTCCATCTAGAAGGAATGCAGTTATTTTGAAAGCATCTAGTAAACAAGGCCTGCAACCAGGGTATGATGTAAATAAGGGTGCGCTGCAGTTGTGCCAGCACTATGCCGTCAGAGCCTGGTGATTTATAGGGCTGGACAGCCCATTTAATTGTTGCTCGACATATGATAGATTTGATCAGCTGTGATGAGGCTGAAGGGTTTATCGTAATAGCTTTACCGTAGTACCATTCGGGAAGTGGGTGTCCATAATAGTCCGGGAGGCAGCGTCATATTTTTTGACCTCATTCCTACAAAGCTAATATTTATTATACTTAATTTTCATACACTGCAAATTATAAAAGTGAAAGTCTACCGAGCTTTTAGCGGTGGGTTCAATAATAACAAAGTAGTGATTATGTTAAAAAACAATATACCAATACCTTATACCTACAAGGCTGAAACTTTGTACAATGTCTGAAAACGGCTGAAAATGAAGCCTAGTGATAGTCTACCACCTTGGGAGCGGTGGTATCAAGGGTCTACCACCCACGCAAAATGTGGTAAAAATGACCTCGATTACCTTATTCCTACAAGGCTCAAATTTTCTTATAAAATAAAGTAGCCTGTAAAACAACAAAAAAAGACAGTCTACCGCTTATCGAACGGTGGTAAAGCCTCGGTAGACGCTATGGAATGCACGCCGATATGCTACAAGTCGCTCCGAATAATTGTGCACACCAATATTAAAACTGATTCTACAAACTTTTGTTGCGCTTCAACAAGCAGTTTAAGTTAATAATTACATATTAAATATATTTGGTCTATCCTCAATAGGAGGTGGCTAAGACGTCAGTAGGTGCGGGGGAGGGGGCTCAAGTCGTAGTGCGCGAAAATGATTGTAATATTGCCTTTCGGAAACATTCCTAATATTACATTTTAAGTATGTATAATATTATAAGCAGAGACAACATACACTAATATTATAACTATTGTATGTTAATTCATATTATTTTATCGATCTTGTTTTACTGCATTAATGTTTGCAAAATAAACAAAATTAATTATTATAGGTAAGGTAAGATATCTTATTCTTAAATTTAAACAATTTAAATGTAACTGCCACTTCACTGCCATACACCTTAGTGGGCGCGACTGCGTAATATAAAATATTTTAATTAATTATTTTATTTGTAGATTCAGAAATACTTGAGGAATCTGTAGCATCATTTGGATCAGATAGTCATAGTCAATATTTTAAAGAAAATGACGGTGTTTTTTATGACAAAAATGATGAGGAAGAAGATAGCGATGAGGATGATAAAGGCGATGAAAATGATGGCATGAGTAGTGATGAGGAATAACCAGAAATAATGTACAACATAATGAATTTAATTAAAAACAAAAATCTTGAACCTATACTTGCTGTAATTTGTTTTAATCAAGGTGTTGGCTTAGCCAGCTCCTATTGAGGATAGACCAAATATATTTAATACTAGCAAAAACCCGCGTGCGTTGCAACGCCTTTCAATAAAATAAGATTATGGGGACACAGTCTGCGATAGGAAAAAGCTATAGTGAAAAAGGAACAAATCTGGGAAAATTGATTTTGGGAGATGACCGCCATGGACCAAATGATATATTGAGTATACTATATTGCCTATGGTGTTCTACTTATCATACTCTTTCATTTGATACCCATGTCGAAGGGGTTGTGAAGAAAATATTAATCCGCCCTCTTGAGATGGCCGCTATGGACCAAACGATATATTGAGTATACTATATTGCTTATATTGTTCTACTTATCATACTCTTTCATTTGATACCCATCTAGGAGGGGTTGTGAAGAAAATGGTAAACCGCCCTTTTGAGACGGCCGCCATGGACCAAATTATAAATTGAGTATACTATATTGCTTATGGTGTTCTACTTTTCATAGCCTTTCATTTGATACCCATGTCTCGGGTGTTGTGAAGAAAATGGTAACCCGCCCTCTTGAGATGGCCGCCATGAATCTAAAGACATAGTCTATGGCATTCTTCTTATAATGCCCTTTCATTTGATACCAATGTCGAAGGGGTAGTGAAGAAAATGATCATCCGCCCTCTTCAGATGACCGCTATGGACCAAAGGATATATTAAATATACTATATTGCTTATGGTGTTCTACTTGTCATACCCTTTCATTTGAAATCCATGTCGAGGGGTGTGAAGATAATGGTAATCCAAGCTCTGGAGATGGCCGCTATGGACCAAACGATATATTGAGTATACTATATTGCTTATGTGTTCTACTTATCTTACTCTCTCATTTGATACCCATCTCGAAGGGGTTGTGAAGAAAATGGTAATCCGCCCTCTTGAGATGGCTGTATGGACCAAACGCCTGCTTTTCTGTTGAAATTTTTTTGCTATAAACCTCACGGAGCCTGAGACCTTTCCAACGAATGCAAAACCGTGGAAATCGGATCGTGCGTTCTGGAATTATAGCGTCAGGAAGGAAAACCCGACTTATTTTTATATTATAGATTTGAGCCTTGTAGGAATAAGGTAATCGAGGTCATTTTTACCACATTTTGCGTGGGTGGTAGACCCTTGATACCACCGCTCCCAAGGTGGTAGACTATCACTAGGCTTCATTTTCAGCCGTTTTCAGACATTGTACAAAGTTTCAGCCTTGTAGGTATAAGGTATTGGTATATTGTTTTTTAACATAATCACTACTTTGTTATTATTGAACCCACCGCTAAAAGCTCGGTAGACTTTCACTTTTATAATTTGCAGTGTATGAAAATTAAGTATATAGTACAGGAAAAATAGTAAAAATAGCGGAAATGATTGGGTACAGGCTGAAAATTGGCACGGAGCTTTCTTTTAGGGTTCTTAATAAGGGGTTATAAAGTCTACCGATTTTCTACCCCGGGAACCTTTCTTTCTAGGGGGTTTTAGGGTCAAAATATCTGTTTTTTGCAAATGCATCTGAAACGGTAAGTCCTATCATAAAAAAATGTTCACAAAGTTTGTAGCTCAGACGATTTTCTACAAAAAATGTTATTATACATTTTCCCGTACGTATTGCCATTCATGAGATATCACCGTTTTAAAGATTTAAAATATTCATATGAACTCATTCACGACTTGTATAGGTTTTCCGACGTTCAAGTTGGACTACTTTTCTAATTTTTTCAGGGGTCATTCCTGGATGTATTTGGAGGAAAAATGTGTTCTAGATAGGGGACTAACCACTAAGATACAGGGTGTTCGCGAAAAAACAATGTCTTTTTTTGTCATTTATTTAGAGTTGAATAACTCCTAGACCAATTATCGTAAACCAATATACTTAGACTCATCTTTTAGGTCAAAGTGTATTCTTTTATTTGATATAAAGATCAGGAACTTGCGTTGCTCCGTTTAGAAGATATATAGACTCAAAGGATGAGCAAAATCACAATTTTCTTAGTTTTTTAGCATTTCGCTCATGCTTTGAACCTACATATCTTCTAATCGGAGCAACTCAAGCTCCTGATCTTTATATCAAATAAAAGAATACACTTTGACCTAAAAGATGAGTTGAAGTATATTGGTTTACGATAATTGGTCTAGGAGTTATTCAACTCTAAATAAATGACAAAAAAAGACATTGTTTTTTCGCGAACCACCTGTATCTTAGGGGTTAGCCCCCTATCTAGAACACATTTTTCCTCCAAATACATCCAGGAATGACCCCTGAAAAAATTAGAAAAGTAGTCCAACTTGAACGTCAGAAAACCTATACAAGTCGTGAATGAGTTCATATGAATATTTTAAATCTTTAAAACGGTGATATCTCATGAATGGCAATACGTACGGGAAAATGTATAATAACATTTTTTGTAGAAAATCGTATGAGCTATAAACTTTGTGAACATTTTTTTATGGTAGGACTTACCGTTTCAGATGCATTTGCAAAAAACAGATATTTTGACCCTAAAACCCCCTAGAAAGAAAGGTTCCCGGGGTAGAAAATCGGTAGACTTTATAACCCCTTATTAAGAACCCTAAATGGAAGCTCCGAGCCAATTTTCAGCCTGTACCCGACCATTTCCGCTATTTCGCTTTTTTCGGCTTAATTTGACTGTACTAATAATAAATATTAGCTTTGTAGGAATGAGGTCAAAAAATATGACGCTGCCTCCCGGACTATAAGTAGTTTTAAGGATTCTCTCCTTGAGTCAGTCTAATCGCCGCTTTCTTTGCGTAAATAACTAAGCATTGTTGGCGTTTTAGTTAATATTTTACCAGTCTTGAGGTTTCCGATGTGGATTCTATATTGCTGCAAAAGGTAGCCCAGGCCTTCCTTATTGCCATTTTGTATCTATTCAGCTTCGACTTATAGCAGCCCCAGCAGGTTGCGCTGTTGCTGCATCTAGCTGAATTAATTTCCTTTCTGCACCCTTTTCGGAGTGTTTCAAGTTCGCGACACCACTGGCGATTTGGAAGCCTCTTGACAAGCTTTACTAATGGCGTTAGAGCATTGTTCTGTGAAAATGTCCACAATGCTGTCGAGTTGTTCCCGGTTTTTGGGAGTACAGGGAGGCTTAGGGACGTGATGCATACATGATCATTTTTAATTTTTGTTCACCTGTGTTAATTGTCTTCTAACGTATTTTTTTGTGTTTTTCACGGACGCCTGAAGGCTACTGAGCACGTCGATGTCCCACAGCGTCTGATGTGTGGGAACATGTCGCACTTTTCCCAATTTGTTTCCATTGGATTTTATCGGGCCTATATTTTTTTCACTGATTCTGCCGGCACTGCACTGAAGTCGCCGTCGGATCACGGATATGTGTGGACCGACCTTTATTTGGTGCCCACTGTACTCTCTAGAGCAGAGGCTCCCAAACTTTTTTGTGTCGTAGACCCCTTGCAATGTTTTTCGGTTCTGGGTAGACCCCCTACTTACCTGATATTGATTTTTTGTCAATTTCTAACTGTAGTGAAGTTTAGTGTTCGAAACTTAAAGTAAAAACACATGTTAAGTTTTATACATTTATTAAGTGAACTGTATCTATTAATAATGAAAAAACATAGATTTGGTTGCTGACTTACTGAGTCTGTTTTTTCATTATTAATATGTTTTTGGGGGCCATTTTGAGCATTGTAAGCATTTAAGATTTTTTTTTACTTTTACATGATAGTACAATCTTTGAAGAAAATTTTAAGTTTTTGAACGTTGATCCAGCGAAATCCAAACACCAAGAGGAACGTTTTAACAAGAACGCCTTTTTTTACAAAAACTGAAATTTCAAGGAAACTGTTCAATATTTCCCAAGAAAAATAACACCATTATTTCAGCCATTAAGAAGCGATATTTGTACCAAATAACAAATATGTTAGTGGCGTTAAACAAAAGTTATTAACAAATTAAAAAAACGTGATTTTCGGAAGCTTTTCCTATTCTCCTCTATGTTTTGTACCCTAACCTATAACTCAATATACATCAATCGAAAGATAATTCGAACAGCTACAACTTTATTATTTGATTTTTTCGATCCCAGGTCACGTTTTTCTTTTATTCGCTAAAAAGCGTTTTTTACACTTTCCGGGATTTTTTAGGTTAGGTTTGCCATTCCAAATTCAAACTAGTTGGGATGTGGGTTTGACCCCTTCGGTCCACACAATTAACTTCCCAGTATGATGAACGAAGATGGAATAAACTGACTTCTTACAAAATAGTTATACGTTTAGCACTAGTGGAAAGTTAGCTAGTATCAGAACTGATGACAAAGCAATCCTGAGAGAAGCTAGTTGAAATAACTATAATAGTGGTAAATCAACAAGATTTTTCTAGAGAATTTGTTTTTCCTGAACGTTAGCAAACAAACATTTCCTCCGTATTTCGTTCGCTGCACTAAAGCGGGTGTTCAAATTGAGCTGAAGCGCCATTGACAAACTGAGAAGCGAATGACTTTATTTGAAAATTCCAAAGCTTTCCGGAGATATTAGCAAAACTGTAACTGTTAAGTACTTGTCAGACTTGACCAAAAAGAACCAATTTTGCGGTAACTACTGGAAATTCCGAGATGAACCGCAATTTTCTGCAACTGTATCACGGGTGAAAATAATTCCCCGTCAAAAACTGCTAATCCAAGGTTTGATTTTGAAAGGTTGTAGGATTTTGACAAGTGATGTTTCGTTGAAAGGCGATCGCTCTGCAGAACCCCAAAAAGATCACCTCGTTTAGAACGGGCCTCATTCTATCGAGTTTATTAGATATTAGCAAAACTTGTCAATTTAAGGTCTTTCTGACAATTAGCCGAAGTTTTTCTATTTAAACAAAAAAGGCCCGACCGAAGATTATGAAATTTTTTTCTGAGCATTTCTTCGTTAATATTCTTTTTTCGGCACCTCAATGAAGTCGATATAGTTTTTAGTTTGCGTGGTATCGTGCAGGTACAAAAATAATAAACGTCGTTTAAACAAAAAAACGGTTCGACCGAATTTTATGAAAATCTTTTCAGATCATATTTTGGTTAATACTCTTCGAACGGCACGTCAACTAAGTCGATATCTTTTATAGTTCGCGCGATATCGTGCAGGTACAAAAATCACTTATGTCATTTAAATCAAAAAACCGCTCGACCGAATATTATAAAAATCTTTTCAGATTATATTGTCGCTAATACGCTTCGAACGGCACCTCAAGTAAGTCAATATCTTTCGTGGTTCGGGCGATATAGTGCAGGTACAAAAATCACTTACGTCGCTTAAACAAAAAAAAATGACCACATCCGTACGCACATACACACACACACACATACTTCCTCCCAATTTTTTGCTTAAAATGCTCCTGGGACCTTGAAAGATGAAAATACGTTGAAATTTTCGATTTCGATTTTCGGACCGATTACAATAACTTCCTATACTGGGAAGTTAAAAATTGAGGCCTCGTACAATTTACCATCGTGTAAGGGACAAATGTACTGCCTCGTGTAAGTCCGGCTCAACTCTACTATCGTGGACCCCCATTTTCATTTCATAGACCCCCAAATTTTTTTTTCGCTGAAGTAGACCCTTTGCAGGTTGTCATAGACCCCTGGGGGTCAATATAGACCACTTTGGGAACCACTGCTCTAGAGATTAAAGCGTCGGTATGTCTTCCCGGAAGTCTGGATTCAAGATATGGTCCTTCGTATTTCCCCTTTCCCCTTTTTATTATTAAGAATATTTATTTCGGCTCTTTGCAGAAATTCCTTAGGCTCCTCTCATTGCTGCAAGTAGGCGTAGCAAAGAACCCGTCTCTTCTGTGATCACTGAAGTCAATGTTCTGTGGGTGTAGGGTTTGGAAACACTCGCATTACTTTATCTATTATCTTTCCGACTAGAATTTGTTGTCTGACATTGCACTCTACCATCACAGAACCGTCGGCAGTATAAAGGAGTTTCAAGTCTGAGCTCTAGTCTTCCACATACAAAAAAATTAAACAGATGAATGTGCAGGCGCCATTAACAATTTAATATATGTAGTCGACTTCATGTAAAGAAATTTAATTCAAGCTCATGAAAATATTTTGCTGACAAAATTTCACTTTCGTGTACCTTCAAGTTATTTATAAAAATTATTCCTCATTACTGAAATGTATCTCACCATATTAAGAAATTTATAAAAAATATGATAAATATACAAACAAAATATTACCAACTACTATATTTACATTTTCATTCACAAAACTTATGTGACTGGCTATTGAAGAATTTTCTTTTTCTAGGAAAATTGCTCATCCTTGAGACGTTTTCTCATGATTTTTATTTCGTACGCGGCCATCCCATCCGTGCACAGTCATAATCACACTCTTCGAATTTCTGGCAATTTTCGCCCTCACTCAAAACACATTACTCGAACAAATGGAAAAAATTTGCTCAAAGTGAAAATTTCATTTGAATTCTGCGTTAAACATTTCGTGGTCTTAAATCAACAGGAAACAAATTCCCACGTAGATTGTTGCCAAGTTGTCATGATTGAACACAGGACAGCAAGCCAACGGGAAGGAAAAAAAACGTAGAAAGTATGTAGAGCCTCTTTCAGCTGCCATCGCAGAATCCCATCCTCGTGCGCCTCATTTTTTCCTCTTGAGAATAATTCGTGTATATTTTTTTTTTTTTTACTCATAGAAAGGAAAATCATTTCGTGCTTTTAAATTCGTCAATTTACAATGTGTCCATAGCACGTACAGGGCGCAGCTTTGATGAGAGCGAGATGAACAAGCTCTTCGAAACGTTCGGGGTATGTATGCCTCCACATCGGATGACACTGTCTAGTGGGAATGCGGTAAAAATAGATAAAAAAAGAAGTTTTTATATATATAAAAATTCGGATGTTCTTCTATAGCTGCGGAATCACAAGCCCAACGAAATTGTAGGATTCTTTAATAATTCAGAAGCTAAGCACGCACCGGAGTGCTCTGAACTCTCTCATGATTGAAATGGAAAATAAATTTTTGCCGAGGTACAGTGCAGGTCTTCCATAACGGAGCAGCCTCAAAGCGACAAAACCAATCTGTCTTGGTTGGATTCAGTCTTATTTGAAATTAAGCAGAGCATCCACCGCCACGAAACCACCTTGAAATTCAAATTGAGACATTTCTGATGTTAGCGGCCCCTCGCCGAATAAATTGGAATTTTATTGAAGTGGGCCCCGTTGCCACTAATTAAATTGCCCGCATGCAGAGCTGTTATCGGAATTGAGCCGCTGGGAAAACGCGACCGAGAGGATACACGAGCATTAAGCGACACACTCGAGGCTGTTTTGTGCTGTTGATATCTAGATAACAACAACAACAAAAAAGTGTCGAAATAAACAAGGCACATATTTTCGCTAAATTTTTCCTACTAGATATCGATTTATTTATTTATTTTTTGTGTACAATAGCTCATTCACGCCGAGGAGGACACGTGAATACAAATCTGTGTGTGATTTGCATTTGTCACTTTGTTTCACGCATGTACACCAGAAGAGATCCCTTAGGATACTCTAATGGTATTTCCTTCGCGTGGTGCTTGCCGAGGCAAGATCCATTGAATTCCCACTGAGATTCCTCTTAGTGAATTCATCGAACCTTGCCCACTCCACGTATCCTTCCAGCGAAAACTGAATTTGAATGTGTTTATATTTTTAAAGAAAATGTGAACTCTCGACAATTATTTATGATTGTCCTTTGAAAAGGGACAATTTTGCAGGGAATTTAATTTTAAAATATATGTATGTTCTCTTCTTGGCAGGATATTGACACAAGTATGAGTGTCAATTTATATCCTGAGCTTGTATTTTCGTGGCGCTATATTATCATGTAGTCTATTTTTAGGCCATGTTTTTATGGAGATAATTTTTTCATGATGGGCGAAAATAATTCCAAGAAGACAAAATGAAAATTAATGAATATAAACGAATATAATGTTTTTATTCCCAGGATCAAACCTTGTCTTTCTTTTTGTAGTCCGTCCAGTTTTTCGATAAAACTTTGTATGATGCTATCTACTTCTGTTTTGATATAAAGTTTTCTAGATTTTAGTGGGCGAATCCAATTATAGGATTCATAGTTTCTCGAAAACAATTTCAGGCTATATTTGTATTCAATTCGGCTATATAATTTTCTGCAGGACTGTAATTTTGCAAGACTGTATAGCCGTACACCACACACGCACGCCTACCGACCTTTGCGTATAATGCGATTAAAAAAAATATATATTTTCACACACTCTAGTGCTATTGTTTCCCCTATAATAAATCGCACGCTTACACAAACGGACAGTCGTAATCTTCCCATTCTCTTTATATTCAAGGCTATAACTATAAGTTAAATATGCCCAATTTAACTACTCAAAAAAGGAATCATTTTGGGGGAAATATGACTTCCGCTCGCCAAAAAAACTTAAAACTTGGTATGTTCTCCTATCAAAAATGGTGAAAAATTGAATGGCCATCATACCCCCATTAAGGCTGGTCGTCCACTGGAAGCGTATTCGAACGGCTTCGCACTTTCGCTACAGGCGGGTACAGGCGGCCCTGAGCTAAAGCGGCTACACGTGACAGAGGTCCTCCATTGCAAGCTTTTCGTGCTGTTTAGTTTGAAGTGAGCTTTGAAGTAATAATATTAAGATGGAAGCAGAGGATATGTATTTTTTGGTAAATTCTAAGATGAGCAGACGTAGGATTAATAAAAAAGGACGAGCGTGCTTATTTTGGAAAAGAAGATGTGTCTGGGGGAGTTCCACCATCTACAATTAGAGAGAAGCCTCCTTAAAATTCTCGATTGAGTCCCAACATATTCCAATATATTTTGGATGACATAGCGCCAATTACCATCAGGGATTCTAACTTTAGACAGAGAATTCCTCCTGACTCTACGGTAAGGTATTTTTTTGAAAACAATTGCTCATATTGTGACATAATTTAGCCGTTTTCGTGTTAGAAGTCAAACTAAATGTGTATTCAAAAAAATTATAATAAAAATAAAAAAATATTCAAATTAAAAAACTTCAACCATTAAAATCAAAATGAGATGATGTGACAAAACTCTTTCTGATTCACGCGGCAACGTGTCACAGATCCTGCTTATAACAGAATATGCTTATAGTCGCGTGTAGAAGCTCATATAGTGAAAGCGCGTAGCCGTTTTCCAGCGGACAACCAGCCTAAAAAGCCAAGCGGCCGTCGTTCGCCCGCTGTAAGCCCATTTTTTATCGTCATTTTTCCAAAATAAGCGAACAGAATTTACCTTTTGGTTTCTTTTGGCTTCTTCTTTTTCTTCTTTGGTGAGGCATTAGCTTCAAAAGTACTACGGCCAAATAACTTGGCCTATTGTGCTTCGTATTTGTAGACCAGGCCGCTTGAAAAGGTTGTAGTAATCAAGCCAAAAAGTGTCCTAACATAAGGACATCTTGTGTAGCCAAAAAGTGGGCTGACATCCAGCAGAAAAATGTCTTGCCATGATAATAAGCCGCGAACGCCCAGGATTATGTATAAATGTTATGCTGACTTTCCTGCAGACAGATGGTATATAACCATTTGCGAAGGAAGCCCTGGATAGTTTGCATAATAAGGGAGTGACTAGGACGCAGCTATCCTGTAGTAGAATGGGATAGATCCCGTTTGCTCCAAGAGAGTTGAATTATTTGTTAAGGGTTAGGTGGTGCCGTTGATGTCCTCAAAAAAAATAAGGGCCAATCACTATTTCACTGCAAATGCTGCACAAAACAGTCACTTTGAGGGGATGTAATGGCTCTCCGTGTATCAGAAACGCAAATTTCCCTTCTTCATATAACCATTTAAGTGGAAAAGGGATTCGTCGCTTATTATGAGTTTGGTTATCCGTCTACATTCTACTTTCTACAATATAAATGTCAAAACACAATAACATTTGACGCCATTTGCAAAAATTATGGCACATTCGCTTATGGCATTACTTTTGCGAAACCTTGTGCCAGAAGGAAAGACCAGGGCGTTTTATATATTCTCACTTTGCATTACCTTAAAAAATTTTGCAGATTTTTTCTAAAGAATTGGGACTAGTGAGAAATAGGTTTTATTTGCGCCGATTTCTATTCGCGGTAAGAATTGCTATAAAGTTGTTAACATTTTCTATTCTAAAATCATCAAGTCCCTTCGTCCTAATCGTTATTGTCTTTTTGATACAATCATTTACTCTTAGCTTCAAATAATTCTTCGAATCATTAATCATACGACAGGATTATTAAAGAAAAAACTCTCGTACAGGTGTGAATCGCTTCTTTGTAACTTGTGAGTTTATTAATTCTAAGATAATGCAGAAAACATCCTTTGTGGATACCATTCTATGACATCGCAATGTACAACTCATCGATGATCTCAACCATAAAGTAGCCAAACTGAGTTCACTGATTCTCTAATCGATCTGTCACTGCTGGAAGATGTCTTGAAGAGAATCAAGTTTTGTAATGTCCGGTGAGTAGAACATCTGGTTCGTGTGAGGATATATAAAACTGGTCGGAAAGTCTTCTGTGACAATAGTTATGGAATGTGACAATAAAAAACAAACCAAACTTTCTCTGGAAAGATGACGTGGGCCAAGATGACCGGAGCTTAGGGATGATAAATTTTGGATCACATCGAATCGAAATCGGTGGGAGGAGTTGCGAGATACCGGAGCCGGAACCCATGTATAATGAAAACGCAACACTGAAAACTTTTTTTATGGAAATGTCCAATCTTAGGATTCGCCCTTTATACCACCAGCCTGTCATGCCGTACTCGGCATTGTGCAATATCTAGTAGTAAGCTTGGGTGGAAGAAAGGATTGATTATTGAGTGTGGTAAAGGTAGAGCCGATGAATTTTTGTGTTGAACGCTTGGATGATTTCAAGAAATTTGCATGAACTTCACTGTAATAAAAACCAAAACAAAATCTTTGTATATCTCCTGCAACTAAATGGGGAAGACTGCAAGGACAGGATATCTATCATGGCATTCATTATATAAAATCTCCAACAATATACACAAAGTTCGATCCGAATCGCCTTTTAGCACATAACTAGCTTCAAAACATCTTTAAAACACCACAAATCATCGTATCGATCGACTAGGTGAAAGTTGCGCAACTCAAACTTCTTCCATTGTGATTTATATACACAAAGTTATGAAGATGGCTATAAATAAAGGAAAGATTGCCTCAACATCAACAAGAGCTTGAAAAATTTGCCTACCTACCCCGAACGAATTCGCTCTTAATGCAGATTTAATCGTAAAAAAAATGTTTTTAAAGCTTGCCAGGGTAGTTAAAGCTGCTAAAAGCTCTGCCAAACGGTAACTGAAGCTTGCAGGTGCCTACGATTAACCCTCGGTAATGAAGGGGAATTTCGTTTTTATTTGAGTTTTCTTTTTACGGCAGAGACGTAACCATAACTTGTAATATGCTATCATGTCGTGAATGTCAGAAAGTCGCCCAATTAGTGCTGGGTGAAAGATTAGAGCAGTCCCCGCCATCCCAAACCCTTGATCTTAACCTTGACATAATTGCAGCCCTCGAGAATGGCAGCTCGCAACTACTTTCTTTTACTATTTGATGTTAGAAGAATTACTGCTCCGCACTTCACCCGCCCCCGGGGTCGGTGTAATAAAGGCAGAAATTACAGGGTATTAAGTTGTCGTTGTAACACATGGCTGGTCGGGAATAATTCACCGGCTTGTATCTACCCCGGGTTTATCTTATCTCGGTGCTTAATTGTTGGCATCGAATATGCAAATAAATAGCGCAGTGTTTTTAATTTAGCAAATATTTGCATATTGCCGCTGCCTAACATATGTCGTCTCGTGCTCCCCCCAGCCGTGTAAGGGCCGCCAGACACTCGACGCGAGCTAATAGTTTCCGTAAAACTGAATAGGTTCATTCTACCTATAACCGCAAGCTTCCGCTATGCTTTACCACCGCTCTATGGGCTGGGTCGTACCTGGAGTGGATTTTATTACGCATTCCGATGGCAATAGTAAAATTTATCTATGGAGGAGCATGTATGTATTAGAAAGCGACTAGCCGGGCGGGGGAGGATGAGGAAGCGCACTAACCGAGCCTAATAACCAACCAAGTAATAAAGAAAATCTCTCATGTTTATTGTGCACTGCATCCTGTTCCTGTTTTTCAAGGACCATCAACAAAAGTAATTAGAAGAAAACGTATTTTATTTCAGGATAAATCCTGGAACGAAGTTTGCATCGAAATGTGGGCGGTAAATAAATATTCCTTTGTGATGGGATTACATTTTCCAGGAAACTTTTTTTTTATATGTGTGTGCTTAGTCCGCCCAAGTGTAAGTTTTTGGCATAAATAAATTGTTGAAATTCGTCGTGGGTGTTTGCTTTTAGTGAAATGAAAATGCTGATACTAAATGCCGGAGAGGATGCTGGGATATGGGAATTTCACTGGAAATTTAAGTTGCGGAATATTTAAATGAAACATGCTACATATCGTCGGCTTAGAGTGTAAACCTGCTAAAGCCATAATAGGTAATTTTACAGGAGAAACAAAAAACATTCTTAAAAATATAGAAATTAATTTTAAGGAAGGGATTCTATACAGTTGGTGTATTTTTTTGTTCTTTATAATATGAAATAAAAGAAAAGTTAGAAAATTCAGTATTTTATTTATTAATTAACACTTTTGTGACTTAGCAGGTTTTTGTAATCCAATAAAATTTTTAATCAAGGAGTTAGCAGTTCTTCATTCATAACAAAAATTCAATTATTCAATTAACAAAAAAAGTATATAAACTCAAAATATTTGTACTCTTTAACATAAAAAAACTTAAACATATTCATTTTCAAAATATATCCCTTTAGGTACTAATATTACACAACAGTTAGTCTCAACAATTACTAATACGAGTTGTGACTATTCATGAGGTAAATTATCATAATAATAACGATAGTCTTCAGGTAAAGTGCTTTTCAAATACTGCAAGTCTTCAAATTTCCTCTTGGTAATTTTTCTTTTTGTTAGGAACTGATTTCGTAGGGAATTAAAAGGCAAGGCAATTACAGCCGGTGATTTTCTTTGCGGTAGTATTTTCCATTCATCAGTGAATCTCAATTTAAAAAATACGTCACCGTTTGGAGTGTATTGAAGAGCTCTAATATCAATAACTTTAGCGTCGCCTTTACCACGTCCAGGACGAATGCTTTTAAAAAAATTTACGTTATCAAAGCTTTTGAAAAAAGTATGGTTTAAGTAAGTCACATCATAAGGTCTAGGGTTTTTTCTTGCCGATCTGCAAATAGATATATACTCCGCAGGAACATTGATGTTTTTGTGTTTAAGAGCCCGCTCAACAGAGGAATGAATGCTGTCCGCTTCCATCTGTGTGTGCCCAACTTCTAGAAACTTTTGTTCTATGACTATGTTGTTGTTTATAGCCGTCAATAGCAATGCATTAGACATTACACAGTTCCGGTTTTGGTAGGTGCAACCATCGCTATAAAAAATGATTTTAGTTGGTTTTTCTTGTTCATTTTGTTGTAAAACCTTGTTTTCAATTAAACTAACCCATACACTTGCAAACTCTTCCGAGTTTAAACCTCCTTCGGTTTCATTCCATAAATAGCAATAGCCATCTTTGTTTTTAGAATTATAAAAGGCAAGATTGTGTATTTGGAGCTTTGTTCTGTAGTACAAACTACTAATTTTTGATTTGGGTGCCATCAGAACCGCCTGCAAATCAACCGTAAAAACGACACTTTCTTCAGCTTTATCCTTTTCTTTTTCTGCTCGAGCTTCTTCTTTTTTAGTTTGATGTTCTAAATAATCTTCTTGCGACTTATTCCCAACTTTAAAGAGAGCACATATCTCACATTGGTCCTTTTTAGGATAGTACAATCCGAGATTTTGTATATCAAACTCCTCATAAAACTTGCAGATAGACAAAGCATGCACGTTGCGCGTTTTACACCAATCGTTTACATAAAAATTGTAAAGGGATCGTTTTGTTCGCCACTCTGGCAACAAATACTTTTTCTGTGTACTGGCACGACAGTAGTGCGATTCCATTGCTGGCAATGACTCTAAAAAACTTATAAGCTCCTGACGTTCTAATTCAAAAGGCTTTGAAGAGGAATTTTTAGTTTTAAGAGAATCCAAATGTTTGTTGTTCCTTTTAGAAGCAGAACCAGATACTTGTTTATTTTTCCAGTTCAAAACTGTCCATCTTCCGATTCCAAGAGTCTTCAGAAACATAGATCTACACACTTTGATTGACTGGTCTTCTTTTTTCAAATAATAAAACAAAGATTGTGTTCTTTGCGATTCTTTCTCGGTTGTTCTCCCCCTTGGTCTCTTAACAGGTAAGGATGTCACAAGATTATTAACGTATACTTTTTTTTTCTGGCCAGCTCATACACCAAAATGTTTTGAAAATATTCTGCCTATCTATTTCAGTAAATGTGGAACATTTTAAAGATCCTTTTTCAGTTTCTTTGCACTGGCATCTATTTTCCATTACTCTAGGCTTCCTTGGCACTTCGTAATTCCATTTCTCTTCTTTTTTTCTTCCATAATACTTTTTTCCATTTTCTCGCAATTTTCTGTTTCTTTCAGCAAACCAATTTGATTTTTGAACCTGAACACGTTTCTTTCTTTTCCTGCTTTTCTCTGGGTAGTTTTCGTAATCAGGTTCTGAGTCAGAATTAATTTTATACGGTACTAAGCCTTCCTGTATACTTTCATCTGATATTAGATCTTCTATTTGATTAGATAAGTTTGACGAACTAGGAATAACGCTATCTGTAACACCTGTCAAAGAGTGTTCTTGGAAAGTGTACTGCTCGATGGTATCTTCAGAAATCAGATTTCCGCTATAATGATGCTCATCAGTTGTGGTAAAGTTGAACAAGGGCGAGTCTTGGAATTGAACTTCCTGTTCTTTATGAACATTTTGAGCAACAATATTGTTATTTTGAACATCATAAAAAAATGACAATGTATTATTAGGTGCAAGTATATTAGAATCTTCCAATATTTCCTCATTTGACATGGACGGTGAGAGACGCTGTATGTATTCAAATTCAACATTTTGAAGTATAGACCATTCTTTAGAAATTGGTGTTTTAAATGGTTCCGGCTCCTTTTTTTTCTCTTGTTCTTCTTTACTTTTATTACATAAGTCCAAGATTTTTTGGCCTCGCCAATGGATCCCTGAAGACATCTAAAAATATAAAGCAAAATCTAATGAATTTTGAATATCATTATCCCTAGAACATCAGATCTAAATAAAAAATTATAAACTACTTTCGAACACGAATATCACAAGGTAGAAGGCTCATTATCCTATCCTCATAGAAAGCGAGATATTAATTTAAACACTAATAAATTGCTCAAAAGTTATTAATTAATTGCAATACATAATACCTGCTAAGTAAAATAATTCTGTGATTTACTTTACAGAAAAACTCCTAACTCCGATTTGTTTATGTTGTAGGTTAAATTACTTTTTAATAGCAATATTACTCATTTTCTGATCAAGTTTGCTCAAAGTAACAATTATATAATAAAAAAAAATACATACCTTTGCAATATTCCAATCCTCAAACCTTCGTTTGCACTAGTAATAACGAACTAAGTAATTATTTGTAAGAGCACACGCGCCGGCATCGAAAACTCAGTACAAAATGGCAGTCAAGGTGGAGTTAGCCGCGAACTTTTGATGCCATGGATTTGGCAGTTTTACTCATCATGTGATTTTATCAATTTAAAATCAAAAATTATAGTAGGCTATTTTAATAGTTTGTGTAATTTTTTTTTCTCTTTTGAATGGTAGGAAAATCGTAATAACGGTCAAAAATGGATTTAGCAGGGTTACACTCTAAGCCGACGATATATGCTTTGTTTATTCCGTGTTGTGAGATGTTGCTTCTCGGTTTACGGTCTTTTGGTATAAATATTGTATTTATAATATCGCAGTAATTTTGCGGTTATTGGTCTTATTAAATATTCTTACTATCAGGGGATTTATGTAAGTCTAGTTTCTAGGTTAGGTTTAGTTAGCTATGGCTGAGCTGCTGGTGCACAGCCCAAACATTTTGGCCAAAGGGATAGGCCCTTTGTGACGCCATAATGATCCCACTTTAAACCCGATGTTAAAGTGTCGTTTCTTCGCTAAACCACCTCGAGGACGTAATGAATCTTCTTAGTTGCGGGATCCCAAACTTCGGAATTTCCGCTCCTCGTCTATATTCTTACCGCTTCTGCAGAAATCGTAGGTTTCGAGACCTAAGCGGGCCGCATGCGTCCCTATCAGACAGTGACCGGTCAGCACTCTCACTGTAACTGAGAGGTCCCGTCTACCGAGGCTCAGCAGTGAGGTGGTCCGCCTGAGATCGACGGAGGGCCAAGGTGCATTTGTTAAGAGCTCTCCAATGCTTTTCTGCTAGTTGCATTGTGTGGTGTTTGCATCAGAGTTTAAAGGTAGCCCAAGGCATGCCAACCCTTTCCTTTTCAGGAAGGAGAGTAGCGATAGTGCTACTAGCCAGTTCGTCAGCTTTACAGTTTTCCTTAATATTTCCGTGACCAGGCACCCATATGAGGATGGTCCTGAACTGCTGAGCCATCTCGTTAAGAGATCTGCTACATTCAGGGGCCTCGGTAGTCTAGGGGTAAGGCGCCTGACTACTATCCCAGAGGTCCCGGGTTCGATTCCAGGCGGTGCCACGGTCCTAGCCTTTCTCAATTTCCCACCTACATAACTTTCCTTCTTTCTTCTTCCCTCTTTGCATTCCTGATTCCTCCTGTCATAGCCTTCACTAGTTGTTCCCCGATCCACCAAGCGCATGTCATCGGTTGGTTGATGAGATTCAACTCGTTTCAGGAGGCATAACACTCCAGCGAGTTGTTCTCGATACCCCGATGTCAGAGTCGCAAATGGTTGGGAGTAGGTGAAAATAAAAAAAAACCCGCAGCTAGGTTGTGACAGTTCTTTCCTTCACTTCTCTCTCTATCTTCCGACTAAAGCTGCTGTTCGACATTTCAAAATAAATACATGGTCGACAGTACAAAGGGGCCTTCCCTAAGTCTCTAGTGTGTCACATAAAAAAAAAAAATTCAGAGATAGTTCTGGAGTTATTAGTGCAAGAGCGTATGGCCTTCAGAGCCGCCAGAGCGTTCCTGTCTTTATCAGTTAGTTAAACAAAGTATTTAGGCTAATTCTAAACTACACTGTAATTAGTTTCACTGGATTTTCTAACATCGGTAGCATAAACCCAGTATGAGAGTAGTTTCGAAAATTTATCCTACTATGTAAGAAAATTCCAGCGAAATCAATTCCAGCGTAATTCACAATTGGCCTTACTTGTTTGGAATGGCTTACTTTGTTTGACTAACTGATACAATAAAATATATGAAACAACTCTCCTCCTGGAACCAATTAAATCTTATCAACCAACCGATGGCAGGCGTTTGGTGCAGCAGGGAAGGGCTAGGGAAGACTAGACAGGAGGAATCAGGAATGTTAAGAGAGAAGAAGAGAGAAGGAAAGTTATGTAGGTGGGAAAAAAGGAAAGGCGAAGTTCCGTGGTTCCCTGGCCGGGATTCGAACTAGGAACCTCTGGGATGGTAGCCAGGCGCTTTACTCCCTAGACTATCGAGGCAATAAGCAATAGATTCGACCAGACCTGAAATATAGCTAATTTCACACCATACCTGATGAGTTGTAAAGGATATATTTGTGTAAGAACTAGCTTAAACCATAAACCAACACGGATGTTCTTTCAATGCGTGTAACTTTGTCATCTTTCTGGAACTTTATTAGTATAGTCAGATCCAAAGAGACCGAGTTATCGTTGTTGGGCACTTTTGAGCCGAATCAGTAGTTTGCGACAATGTTCTGTTTACCGAACATGTGTCGTATGGTGATGTGAGAAGTATTACATTATTTCAAAAATATTCTTGTTGGACAAGAAACACTTTGGCCAAAACTACTAACTAGTTGTACTACGTAGCTCTAGTAACCGGCAATGCTATAATAGACGGGGCACCTGGATTTCATCCTCCACGCAATCTTTTTTTGTCTTTGACTTCCTAAGTACAATACCTACAGTCTAACAAAACCAATACTATTGTCATTTGTTTAGTTATTTGTAGTATGGTAAATCTTGTAAAATAGGTAATTTAATATTGTCATAAATAAAACCGTAAACTAAAAAAATGTTGGATAAAATAAAATGTGGTGAGTCCCATTGTTGAAATCACAAAATTTATATAACGCTTGGTATATTTCCCTTGTCTTTAGTCGTAAATGTCCGTACCATTGTCCATTTATCGATAGATGGTAATAGCATATAAAAAAGGTCATGCATCTGAGCCCTCCTACACCGGCCAGGGTAGTTGCTATAGAATCTAAATTGGACGTGAAAATATGCACTCACTAACGCTGAAATAAAAGCCTCATAAATCTACTAGAAATTCAGTTAGTATCTACCAGGATAAATATCACCATCGATATGACCTTTTTATTTGAATTATGTGAAAGCCTCGTCCAACTATATGTATTTTTCTCTCTCCCCCTGCCCTTTCTCATACTAGCAAAGCCATTAACTACATTCCACTTAGAATGTACTGCGTTAAAGGGTCATAGAGAGTGCACAATACAAAGTCTGTCCTTAATTCGCAGTAAGTTACGGCATTATCCATTTGCCGGACCAATAAATTCACTGGCGGTGAAGTACCTCATATTGACGTCATATTTTCAATAGGACCTCTGTGAAAATGCACTGAAAACATGCAAATGGAAATTCCCCTGCCGCTGGTGCTAGTGCTCATTCAATTTAATAGTCAAACATAAGCCAAAGCCAATAATAGCAGATATTAGAAATTTCAACGATCCACATCTAGTAGGAGTCCACGTAAATATCCCAGGTCCCTATGGCCATGGATACCAGGCGAACCGCTGCCTGATGCCAATGCTGTTGTTAAAATAATTTTAATCTCCGACATCTAGGGGATTCCATTAAAGCGAACGAACCTGGACCATTCTCGATGAATAGCCAAAGTGATAGAACTGGGAATTCATAATAATAATCAAGAATTCGAGCAGAAAATCTCATCAGGGATTTCGGGATTGGGGTGAAATAGACATCGGAAAAATTCCATTTCGAGTATCAACAGAAAAAAGTTTTTTTTTTTTTTGAAAGTTTGATTTAATTTCCTGGCGATTTTATTAGTAACTTTTTGTATGGAATCTGAACTTTCCTTTTACCCACGGAGAGCTGGAGCCCACCCAGCCACTTACCCAGAGTTAACCCCGCTCTAGAATTCCCAATAAAGCATAGAACTGTGCGAGAGCAGAGAGCTGAACCTTGACCTATCTTCCAAGCTCTATTCATCCACAAGAGTTACGAAACTTGACTTTGACTTTGCGCACGTTTTATATTTTTCTGCTGGAGTCGGATTGAAAAGAAAAGCCAAGAAACCTTAGATTAAGCCAAAAGACGAACGACGTCTTAGCACTACTCTAGTCAATAGTCAATGCAGCTGGAAGTGACGGGCAAAGTCTGTCTGATTGGTGCCTAATGAATGACTTTTGGACCATTTTTTTCGCCTTGCTCTCGCGGCCCCAGAATGAATGCAAATAATACGAGAATTGTGTAACGCGAAACTCTTTTCAATAAAAACTCGTAAATTCTCTGCCATTAAGCCGAGCGCGGCCAACAATAATTAAATATTAATTAATCATAATTTTTTTTGTGCTCAAAGGAGATAAATTATTCGCAATTGAGACTTAAAGCTAGTGAAAGAGGGAGACCGCCGCCAGTGGGAGAGGCGGGCTTGACAGAGTGACATTCATTTTATCTGTTGCTGGTGTGTCAATCATTATCGACGGAGTTCATCATATTCATTCCCGTCTGATGAGCTCGAAGAATACAATTTTTTTTTCGTGATGGCAAGACGCGGAGATTTATTCAATTTGTGAAAACTTATTTTGCTGTTAATATTCAATTAGTCTCCTTAGATAAGATAACCCTTCGCCTCGCCTCGTTGGCTGAGTTTCATCAAAAATCAATATTCAGTTGCGGAAAATTTCTGATGATGTCGAATCAATAAATAAATGGTCAATGCGGGATTTATTTGCGATGTTTGTGGGGAAGCGCAGATTTTTTCATTTCCTGTTATTGAAATATTGCCATTAAGTAAGGAAATTCGGAATTAATATAAGTTATTCAATAACCATATAATAACACCATTATGTCTTGAGTAATAGATCAAAACTAACAATGCAACAATATTACATTAATTTATGTGAAGGTGACAATTATATGAGCATTTTCATTGACAGTTTATATAGTATGACCGATTGACCGATTGACGAGGGTGATTGGAATGCCTCTGGCTTTGCCGCGATTCGATTTTGCAATTAAATAAATGTTTTGTTTTTTTAAATAATTTATTTATATTGAATTAATTTACATCGTAATATTATATTCTTAACACACGCCACTTTAGAACGTGCATATAATCTTCAGTGGTTTTTCCGTTTGTGGTAACAGTTCGGTGGAGGTTTTGTTTTGTTCGTTACGAGGCTGGTTGAGGTCGGTATTGTGACTCGTTTTTTATTGTTCTGTTATGACAATATTTTTGGAGTTTGCTTGATCTTCAATAATAAAATGAAATGAATGAGCCATAAATGTACTGTAAGATGGAAGTGAAAGGTTTCTTGTTGAAAGACTTAATAGTCGGCATATCCACAATGACACAATATGCAAGAGTTGTTGATGACTAGGTGTAGAGCAAAAACTATATATTTTTTTTGGAACACGATCAAGGGTGATGATATGTACAACCTTGTCACTATTTAATATTTTGAGAACTATTTGACAATAAAAAAACTCGATAACTTTAAACTACAAAGTAGACTATTTTAATTAAGCATTTGGCCTTAGGTTTATAACATTTGACACTTAAAAATATAGTATCTTCTCTATAAACGCTCTTCTAAAAGTACGAATATTCTGCCCATAATTATGAAAGAGGGCTAATTTAAAAATTTAATAAAAATTGAGTATCAGTTCTTAAAAATCGACGACGATAGTGATAACTATAGTAATGGTAGCATTACACGTAACGATATATTTGCGCAAGTTTAGACTTGCACAAGTATAAAGTCACGTGTGTTAGAAAATAATTCGGTCTAGACTTGTACAAGTTTTAAAAAGTTTCAATTTTCAATTTCGAACTTGTGCAAATTTACTCTTGAAAGTGTAACGTTTCAGTGGTATGTTAGACGCATGCTCGTAAGCACGCCCTACGGTCGGTTTAGCGCAAAAATGATGAGTAAGAGACATGGATTTCAAGAAATTTTGCAGGAATTTATAAATATTTACAGAAATGAACCCTGTGTTTTGCAAATAAACAAGTCCTTATTGCTAAAAATTTTTTTTAAAAAAATTCTTTTATTTATTGTTATAAATGATTTTTTTTTTTTTATGTGGCAGTGCTAAGCTCAGGAATCACCCTTTGTACTATTAGTCCGTCATGTCATTTGTCACGTCATGGTGCAATGTCTAGCAGTAAGCTTAGTACGGGGAGGGGGTTGGAGGGGTTATAAAGGAACGGGAGGGAATTGAAGAAGGTGGTTATGAACCCTGCGTTTGAACTCTTGGATGTTGTAGGAGCTCGGAAATACTGACTGCGAGAGATAAATGATTTATAAGTTAAAATTGAAAAAGTTAGACAAGTACAATGGTTTTAATTATGTGTGGGTGGAAATAAATGATGCGGGGGTGGATTCACTCGGGAAACACCACTAACTTGTATTGTCACCGAAGTTATACATATTCGCCCAAGTTCATTGAGTTTAGTACTTATACATGTCTATTGTATTTAGTACTTATACATGACGAGTTGAACTCAGGTTGAATTCAAGTCTAACTACATGTAAACGGGAGTCGATTTGAGTTAAGATCGACTGAACTCGACTCAGCTCTGCTACCTGGGTGGAGTTTAAATTATGCATACGGACATGAGTTCAGTAGTTGAGTGGTTGAATTTAGTTGACAGCAGCATCTCTGTGTTTTGTTTGTGATTTTTTGTAACCTGTACTGCTTCTTTATTTTCAATTCACCCTTAACTCAACTTTTCATCTCATCATGCATACATATTAATTATCACGCGAACTACGAGTGTGTGCAAAATTGGAAGTTATATTTTCTATTTTTTAGTTTATTATAAGCTTTCCGCAATTTTGTGTTGGCCGCCATTTTGAATTTGGAATGACGCCACATAGCTAATTGTGTTCTACCTGTCATATCCATTCATTTGATACCCATGTCAGAGGGCCGCGAAGCACAATTTCAAAATCGGCCGCCATTTTGGAACCGCCATTTAGATATTTTTACAAAATAGTCAGATTGCATTGTCATCCAAACTAAACGTGTATGCAAAATTTCAGCTCCATCCGAAACCGGGAAGTGGGTCAAATTTAACTTCAAAGATTTGGCGACACGTAGTGTAAGTTAAATAAAAGAATTTAAAAATAACCACTCTCATAAAAATGAACAGAGCCTTATGATAATTTAACCGAACAATATAAACAAAGAACCAAGTGCCAACCGTGATCTTACAGTGATATTATTTTTTGCTTTGTACATTCTCTTCTCAGCTCGGCTTTTTTTCTTACTCCCCACCAATTACATTACGTTTCGCCTGGTCTCTTAATAATGCTCAAACTTGCATATTTTAACTCACATTCTTAACTCCTGCTTCAAAGTTCCCTTCGACTTCGAAGCATGTTTTAATCATACCCTTTACCAAGTGCCCTTCTTCTACCAGTGTCTGATTTTCGACCTATCAGTATTCTTCCATTTCTGGCAAAGCCCCGTGAAAAGCTGATGGCTACTCAAACAATAGCGTATTGTGAGCGTCTCAAACTTATAAATAAAAATAAGGCAATCTGGCTTTCGTAAACCCCACAGCCTTCAATCAAGTCCTGCTCCTTCGAAAACTGGCCTCACAGCCACATTTTGTTCTTTCTGCTCTTTAGCTTTTGCAAACTTTCTTATTTAACCGCTCTCGAAAGCTTAAACCAGGTGGCTATAGTTCCTCAAGTGCCCTACTCCACGCTGGAGTCCTCCAAGGCTCTATTCTTGGGCCACTTTTATTCAGTATTTTTACCGATGATAGTCTTAGATTCAGAGATGAAATACATATGTGTGTGAAGAAGCTTGTTGTTGAATAACGCCAGGTATGCTTCTGGTCGATATCCTTCGAAATTGTGCTGTATTTTTATCTTTTTCATTGTGCTACTGTTCGTCCTGACATTTAGACCCTAAGCACACGAGTCGACTGATTAGCAATCCCAGTTTGCAACTGGTTTTACAATAATGACGTTTGCAACCAGTTTGCAACCAAAACGAGACTCTTGTCCACACACGAGCGCAACCGATTTTTGATCAATCGGTGTTCATATGTAACCTACACCACATCTTTCCTAGAATATCCGGCAAGTTTATAATTATATAAAACTTCATGCTTTTCGACTTCAAACACAAATTCAATATTAAGTTTTTGCTCGCACATTTTATTTCCGAACTCTTTATAAACACTTTATAAACTTTATGAACTTTGAATCTAACCTATAAAATTTGACAGCTACAAGTGCAACCACGCAACTGAAATCGCTTTCGACCGGCAAGTCCAGTCGCCCAAGACCAGTTGCAAACTAATTTCAAATCAGTCTTGTTTCTGTCGACCCGTGTGTGGATTCCCATTTGCGTACACAGGCAAGGTCACTAAACAGTTGCGTATGCAACTGGGATTGCTAATCAGTCGACTCGTGTGCGGAGGGCCTTATGCTATCGCGATAAAGTCGTTTCCTCTTGTTTGCGTTAATAAAGCAAGAAATCTTGCTGGACTGCTGCGATCACATTAGTTTCATTGTTAGCGAAACCTACGGACACCTGTCTAAACTTCGATATCATTGTGGCTTATTGAAAAGGGCTGTGCGTATGAATTTGCTTAAAGCCTTACTAGTACCTCTTCTAATGCATGGCTTTTCCACCTAGCACACTCTCGATTCTTCATGCGCCCATAAACTTGAAGTAGCGTTTAACGATTGTGTATGCCGTTTTAACTACATTTAACTCTACTCGTACTCCTTATTGGGTTCCTTTCTAAAGGCTCGATTACATTGAGCGAGTTATAAGCTACTAGCCGGCGAGTTCATTAACTACTAATAAACTCGCCCAGTGTCATCATGTTCACTACCTAACTATAGTGTTGGGTAGGACACGATTATAAAATGAGTTTGTAAGAGGAGCCTCTTTTTCCTTTTGGGCCAGTACAATGTCTCACTTCAAATGAGGCGAGGTGCCATTGTATTGTAATGTTGTGATGCGGGTAGATCTATTGCGTTTGCGAAAGAAGGGATACGATAAATGATGAATGAATGAATAGGAATATTAATTATCGTGTCTATGAATGTTAATTACCAAAATATTCTTCAAAATTGTTGTAAATTGTTGTATAAGGAAAAATAATTTGACTCAATATATTGTATAATATAATTGTATTGTATTATATATTGTATAATATAATATTGACCTCCCTCGAAAAATGTAAGAATTGTCTCTTCAGTACAAAATTTGCCTCCCTCGAAAAATGTAAGAATTGTCTCTTCAGTACAAAATTTACCTCCCTCAAAAAATGTAAGAATTGTCTCTTTAGTATAAAATTTCACTCCCTCCAAAAATGTAAGAGATTTCTCTCCAGTTCCATTTACAATCTCACCACGACTCAGTTTAAATTGGATATTTTACTGAGGCAAAAGCAATAAGAAAATGTCTTTGCAGTTCATGTTTACAATCTCACCTCGCCGTAATTCGAATTGGATATTTCACTGTCGCAAAAGAAATAAGAAAATTTTGTTCCAGTTCGTGTTGACAATCTCACCTCGGTGCAGTTCAAATTGGATATTTTACTGCCGCAAAAGAAGTAAGAAATGTCTCTCCACTTCGTAATTTACAATCGCACGATACACGCTCATATCCCAGTAGTACATTATTTTTGAACCGGGACATTTAAAAAAGTTGAGGCCTCAGTACAATTTACTATCGTGTACGGGACAAATGAACTGCCTCTTGTAAGTCCGGCTCAACTCTACCTAACTAGCAGATTGTAAAAAATCTTCCGAGAAAGTTGAAAACCGGGCTACTTTACTCGCTACTCTCTGGCGTGCGGACTTCCTAGCTAGTAAACTAGGCGTATGTCATCATAGTTGCTAGTGAACTAGCTGTGAGTATCTTGGATTCATTTACTACAAAATGACGGAATAAGTTCGCGCTAGCTTGTTGACTACTGAGCAAGTGGAAAGTTGTGAATGTCATCGTCACTATTGTACAAGCCGGCTTCTAAATTCGCCGGCTAATAGTTTGTAAACACGGTCAATGTAATTGAGCCCTTAGTGACTATCGTGAGTATAGGCTTCTGTGACTGTTTCACGATATCCTAAAGGAGCGCAAACTGGTTTATTCAGCTTTCGCAATTCCTCAGAAATAATAATTTAATAATTCCACGTTTCCACAGGTTAATTGGTCATCGTTATTTCTTGTCTTCGCTGCACAACTTTGGAACTCTCTCCCTAAATTATTTTAAATTAAATTTGACTCGTCCGGGCCGCGGGATCGTAATGCATTTTCAAAGTGGCCCGCGATACCTTTTGGGTTTGCCACCCCTGATCTATAGCTTCAAACTCTATGATGAGGTGATTTATTTCCTTTCGTACAATGAATGCTGCACCTAATATGTGGTCTCTTTCTTTGCAGCTATAAAATATGTATGTTATGTTGGTATTGTCTTATCATTTACAAAATCTGTAAGTGTAAAAAGCTAAGCATTTCGACGAATAGTCTGACCTAATGCGCGACAAGAAGCTAGAGTACAATCAGTTTGAAAAGTCAGACTCTAGCTATGATAATAAGTGTATGTGTTTCTTTGGTGAAAATTCAAGCGGTGCCAAATGAATCAAAATGAACTATTCACTTGTTCTCCGTGTCCCCATTTGAAAACTTATCATTACTATTGCATAATTACTAGCCAATATCACATTTTTTAATGAATAAAGATCGCTTTTTAAATAAAAAATTCGACATTTCCCATTACACAATCAAAAATATAAACCAGGCACACACATTTAATTTAATTCAATTAGTTCGCTTAATTTACTTAAGTAACAAAATCGTGACTATCGTGAAGAAATGTGAAATTGCTTTTTTATGGATTTCAATTGCCGCAACTTTCAGATCGAGCGAGCGATCGTAAAAAAGTTCAGAAAATAAAACAAAATATAAAAATTCACCTGGGGAGAAAATACGAAAAAAAATCCGCGATGATGTAAAAAATATAAAAATTCTAAATCTGGGGTTGAATCACTTAAAAAGTGGTCGTGGGGCTATTTTCAAAAACAAAACAAAGCAAAAAAGCACATTTTCTTTGCATTTTTACGGCTCGTTACTCACGAACTGACGTAATTTTTTCGCCATTTCAATCTGGATAAACATTTTTCGGCCAAGCATTGACTTCCATTACCGGAGCAGCCCGGGAGTATGAAAGGCCCCCGAACATTGTCATATCATCCAGTGAGTCATCATCCTGATTAAAAAGGACAAATTACGCTTCCTTTTCGCCGTTGTGCTGTTTTTTTACACCGCGAAAATGCTTGTCCAAATAAGCGGGCGCACACACACAGGATGGATGGAAAAGGGAAGGATTCCAGCCCTAACAGGTTGCCCCTAAGAAAATTTCCGCTAAAATCCTTAATTTCTGAGCTTGTCATAAAACCCTCGCTGTAACACTTGCCAATGTTGGTGGCTCTGGCGGAGCTAGAGGGGATTCCATGCTTTCGCAAGTCCTCGGTGTGACAATCCTTCAAGTAATCTTCAACATCAAGGTTCAGGGATTTACCCAGAGATTAATGGCACTGGTTGCCTAAAATCGATAACGGTCATATCACGTGGAGGTAGGAGCAGATAAGAGGTTTAACTGAAATTGTGTCGGGGCCGTAATGACCGAGCGGAATATCCTTTATAAAGCGCCACAGTTTGCCTCTGCCTAATCTACCTGTGCCCAGGGCCAGGGATTATTTTACTTGAAATTTACTTTACCATCGTGAGATTGTAAATTTTCCCTGGTGATGGAATGGAAGTCTAGGAGGAGACTTCAACAAGGGCAAGAAACTCTTCTTCTTCTTTCTGCCCCCCCTTTTTTTGGACCATGGCGGGTCTTCAATTACTAGAATTCTGCATCCGTTTCGTTCGAAGACAGAATCATCATCGGGCAAGAAACTCTTGCGCGACTTGAGAATCGTACAGGGCGATGGCGATATACATATGGCGAGCACCAGCCACTTCCTAGATGTGTTATTAAAATTGATCGAAACAAATTGTTTTTATTCACTTTATTGGATAACAAGGACGGGAGTTAACGTTAACAGTGTGCGTCGCACCATTGTCTTCAGTCAATTCCATTTAATTGCAGAAAGACCAAATGTGCTCTGCTCGCCCGGGTGCTGGACGTTCGGGGGCTGCTTCAATGCTGGAAGAAGTTGCCCCTGCTATTTCTGGTACACTGTTGCGTCTTTATTTATTTATAGGATAATTTGTTGAGTAATAACTTAAATGGATAAAGTTAATGCCTTTTCGTTCCCGTAGACGTATACGAGGCATTGTAACAGTCAGGAAAAGTTAAAAAGGCAAATGGGAAAGACTCGGAGAGATCCTGAGAGTTGGGTCTTGGGAAACTTTTTTCCTACTTCGGAACTGATAAAAAGTTTCTTGTGTTGATTGAAGTATGATTTCTTGTTCTTGGGCTTTTACGATAGTGGCTACGGGTGGTGGAACGGGGAAGATGATATTAAGTAGATAAACGTGGCGGAGAAAATTCGGATTTACTGGGTTATGGCGAGAGGGAAGTATAGATAAGAGTCTTATAATAAATTTATAGTTTACAAAAAAAACTTTTCTTTTTAAATGAATTAAAAACTAAAAAAAATATTTTGAATGTGCAGTTTTTATTGTTTCTGCTACCATAGCCGGGCGGGAAAATTCCGGTATTTACTCATCCGAAACTTGAGAGTAACTGAGCGTGTGATATGAAGAATGTCTCTGGTTTCGGCCCATATTAGCTGAAACTCACACAATAAAATAATACTTGCCCTGCGTTATTCTGGATACCTAGTCATCAGTCATAGCGCTCGAAACGATAGAGGTATTTTCCATATCCTCTATTTCCACTCAAGAACTGCGTAAGATCGTAACTTACTTCCCAACACTCCCTCGTAACGCATCTATGTTTGGGAAAAAATCTTAGATCCACCGACTCCTAGCAGACTCGACTCATTTGCCTTTACTTTGCAGACTCGCAGCGCGTCAACTGCCGCCGCAATGAATTTTTCTTGCCTCTAACAATTCTGGATCTTAGGGACGAATGCCTTCTTGCCAATATCTCACAAAAGTTGGTCTAATTGGTCCGTATCGCCCGCATTCGCTATAGTCTCAAATACCCAAACACAAGCACACACAACAGACGCATGCACTCGTCGCTTAGATTCTAGACGGAACCCAAGCACGGAAGTGGCTGTCAGCGAAAATTCGTCGTATATACCACGCACGCATCGTTTTCGATCTGTATGCGATCCCTTGCTGTTAGCGCTCTTGCTCAATGCTGCTGGCCATATTGGCACTGCGTAAAGCTATACTAAGCTAACCGCCCTCACCATCCAGAGGCTATGAATCGGTTGGTGTCCCCACTTTGAACAGCATTCTTGGAAATGCTGCACAAATAGCAGAAGCTTTATCCGCCGTGCCCTTCAAATGTGTTATAAAATTAAGGCTCTGGTCGATTATCACTACCAGGTACTTAACGTGAGCTGTGAGTCAATGATCTATTCTCATAACTTGATTCTTACGGATATTTATTTTTCGAGGTTGTTGAACAGCACGGTTACAGTTTCGTGTTCAGGGCGCGCTTTAATATCTCAGATAGCTTCGTTCGCACATAGTTCGTTCTTATTGAGGCGTACATCATTATACATTGTGATGCATAGGAGAGGTCCCAGTACACCACATGAAGTTCTGTGCACCATCGACCCCCGATTCACAATGAAGTGACCTACCTTTTTTCCTTTTTCGCAAAAGTTGTTACCAAATAACAGTTGCGGAGGAGAGGATGTGTTTGTTTGACGACCACCCACCCGAACCTAACACGATCCGCCAGCCCTGTCGGTCACTATTCGTCTCCTGCGCTTCTAAATCAAACGACATTGCACCATGACGTGTAAGACATAATAAACTGGTAGTACAAAAGGCAATTCGTATGCTTGGATTTTCCACATAAAAAATGCACAGTCGTTAGACGTAGACGCAGTTCTTAGACGTGGACACAATTTGCTCTGAAAAGGCAAGGTTGGTTGATGAGATTCAACAACAGCAGTCTTAATACTTTCTCGAGTAAAATTAAAGGAAGACCATTACAATAGGTGTACACCGACCCTGGTTCGAACAAAGTCCTCTGGTATATGCCGGTCATCAACAAAACATTTGGTGCAAATTATTTTTTTGTTTCAAATTTGCCGTCGAATGCCCGTTTGTGCAGCTCAGTACTTGGCCATTTAATTCTTGTGGTAAAGTTTGGCCATCGTGAGCCCGTATGTGCTCCCATGCGGCCGGTGTTCGCCTGTTGTAAGGACATCTTTTATTTTTACTTTTTTTTTTTTTATGTGGCAGTGCTAAGCTCAGGAATCACCCTTTGTACTACTAGTCCGTCATGTCATTTGTCACGTCATGGTGCAATGTCTAGCAGTAAGCTTAGTACGGGGGGGGGGGGGGGGGGGGTTGGAGGGGTTATAAAGGAACGGGAGGGAATTGAAGAAGGTGGTGATGAACCCTGCGTTTGAACTCTTGGATGTTGTAGGAGCTCGGAAATACTGACTGCGAGAGATTATTCCACAGCCGAGTTGTTCTATTAACAAACGAATTCATATCTTGTTGAGTGCGTGAAAGGGGGAGTTGCAGGTGGAGGGAATGAGACGAGTGGGCTAATCTGGTGTTGCGGGTATAAGAATGCCGTGGAGGCAGGAGAGCGTTTAGCTCGGAGGAACAGTCACTATGATAGTAGCGATAAAATTTTGTCAATGCTGCTACATTCCTACGGTGGCTGAGGGGGTCGATGGTGTAATTATGGTGGATTATTGTGTAATTTGTGCATAATAACGTAGGTTATCTACTTAAAATAAAGGTCTTTAAAAAGTTAAGGGCTTATAAACATATCTCGTACAGGGCGCCAAAATACCTAAACTCGGCCCTGGTTCTTATGACACCAGCTTCTGAACCATGTTCCATTTTTAATCCTTTGGTAAATCCACTAGAAGAATGATTTCCTCCAACTCTGAAGTATACGGAATAATCTTCCTGAATTTCCTTTGAAATTGGAATTCACCAACCATATGATGAGATACGCGGGAAGTTGAAATGTTTAGGATACCGTTGAGGATATCCATATTTTCTGTGACTGTATTGGGACCAGTTCGATTAGATCTGAAGTCTGGGAATGGAAATTTTCAAATATTGTCTCCATTGCAACGGCGAGAAAGATCTTCATAGCTCTAGTAATGGAAAAGAAAGGAAACCATTGCAGTCCGCTGCACTTGAGGATCGCCGTGACCTATATTTGGCTTTGGGCCACCAGACTATACTGGCATAAGTGAAATAGGTTTAACGATCGTGCTGTACATCCAGTATATATTTGTGGTGTAAGACTCCAGTTCTCCAGAAGTCCTTTCTGCCATTTCCTTTTTCATCATTTCACAAATGACCTTCCCTAAGGACATGTTTTCAAGCAAGAATGTTTATTAATATACCTTAAAAGATCCACACCACCAAGAAACTCACTTTCTAAAATTATAAAATTTAAAATTACAAAACGAAATTCCTGCGGGATTCCCCAAATAATTTTCATGACAAAACTAAAAGGGCAATGCACCACATAAAATTCAAAAATAATTAAATATACCAAAAAGTTTTTATCGAGCATCTTGTCCTACTTCTAAAAATATCTCCAAACTGGTGAATATCTTCTCAAAATATCTTTTTATCAACGCCACCTCTCGCCGTATTAAATTAAAAGGCGAAAAAAGTGAGGCATTCCTCAATCTGCTAAGAAGCAGGAATTAAGATAATTTTCGCGCTTAAGAGGAACACAAAACTCCTTGAGATTTTTTCACTACATTTAAAATAATTCATTGTTTTCGCCAGGATTTTTATCATTTATGCTTTCGGGACGATGGTGAAAATTTCACTCGAGCACAAGTAGACAACAGGCGAAATTCTGTCGAGTTTAAACTAATTACTGCTCGGGTTTGAGTGCTTTCTCTCTCACTTAGCTAAATACTAACTAAAGACGAGCGAAATTTAGCTGAGGAAAAATTTCTTTAATTGAAGTCAAGTCGAGGCGACCTTTAACTCGGCGACTTTTGGCGCACACACAGTTGTGAGCTCATCCTGAAGGAAATTCCCAGACAATGGAAGGAGTTCATTACGAGCAACCTCAGGAGCAAAAATAATAATAATAAAAATAAAAAAGGATTTGTGCTCGTGTCGTAATGAGGGGGTTATGGCGAACTCCGGGCAGCACGGGCTGAAAGGATAGTTGGAATTAATCAAAGGATTTTCATGAACTTTCCACCAACGACTGTCCACTGACGTCCATGAGAACGGGTTGAAGAACCGCGTACGTGTTTTTCGCGTAATTCACTGTCATTTGTCCGTGAGCTCTTATGATTCAATTTATTATTTTTTTCTGCTGTCAATGGAATCCACATTATTTTCAAGGGGATTAAGGACATGGGAATTTTCATGCTTTTTTATAAGTATTTATTTTTAGAAAGTTTTTTTTTTGGTTTTATGCTTGGTGTTTGCTAAAGGCCCCAGATTTTTTCAGTCATTCGGAACGAGGAATGAGTTTTATGTAATTTGAATGGATTTTTCTTTTAATTACTTTTTTTTGGGGATGGGTGAAAATTGTTTTTGTTGATCCCATTTCATTCGTCTAAATGTATGTGGATTTCAACAACATAATGCGCAATATAAATGACGGCTTAACATTCCAAGAATTCCTTGAATTATTTTGTAAAAATTGTATGGTTTGTCAATGCGATGAACAGTGTATTTGGATGAGTTTATGCTGAAGTTAATTTAACTGAGTTAGAGGCATATTAGAGACGACGTAAACAACAACAAAATTTAGTGCAGTTGGTTCGAGTTGATTTGCAGATATAAAGCCCAGTTTACATCCCAAGCTCTGCAACTTTCTTGCAACAGAGAAAAAAGCATACAAATTTCTGTACGATAAAGCCCCGTATACATCCCAAAATCAACGCGAAAGTGCCCTTTGAAGCTCTTTTATCGCACCGAAATTTGTATGTTTTTTCTCTGTTGCACGAAAGTTTCAGAATTTTCGTGCAACAGAGAAAAAAGCATACAAATATCGGTGCGATAAGAGTTTCAAAGGGCACTTTCACGTTGACTTTGGAATGTAAACGCGTCTTAAGAGCTTTAAAGTACACTTTCGTGTTGACTTTGGGATATAAACTTGGGATGTACACCTTCTAAGTGTATTCAAGTCTGTCAAAAAGGACTACTATTTTTTATGTGCAAGTCCAAGCTTAATAGTCACCCTTTGTGCTACTACGAGGCGATGGAACTTCTGCTTGTATTCCTGGATGTTGTTCACACCAAAGAGAAGAAATTCGGAAGAAGCATTCTGTAAAAAAATCAAACAAAACATTTTTGTAACGGGGACCCCATTTCGCAAATTCGATATCCTCAATAACAGCCAGAGACGAAACAGTCAGATTTAGCCTTATATGTTATGCCACTAACACGTAGTATCTCAACAGGAATGGAATTCCACAATAATAGAGCTCGCAGGCGTTCCTCGAATGAGCCACTTCCTATGCACTCATACAGCATCCATGAGTTTAAACGCTAGCTTCACCGACTCATCCTCATGCATAGACCAGATTCCCCTTAATGTATCCTTTCCTTTTTTTATCCTTCGAGTTAAACTCACGTACCATGACGTGGACGACATAATGGACTAGTAGTATAAATGGTGACACCGGGGGCAGCTTACCAGCATTTCTGCCCACAGGGAACTATTCCTTACCGGACCCTGGTATGCCACCCAGAATTACCAGTCCGTTATGACATTTATATAATCCGTAATAGACAGAGTTTTCTTCAGGGCTCGTGAAATGTATAGGTGCATCAAATGATTCGTGGAATCTGACAATATAACCTCTAAGGTCCAAAAAGTATGTTTGCCCTATAATTCTTCTCTGTAGGTTATCGAGATGCTCTTCTCAATTCGTTTCTTTTCTTTACACTCCTCCTCAGAATTGATGATTCTGTGTCTATATAGCATGATACGGTCTGCCCTGTTTTTCTTTCTTCGCTGGGCTATTACATTGTTAATACCTTGGCTTTACCGGCCGAACTGCACAAGTTCGAACTTCAATTTTAGGCTCAGTTCCCATACATTTTCACATAGTGAACTCAGCCTGAGTTCGGCAACAGAAAATAAAATTGAGATCGAACGTAAAAGCTCGCTCAAAAGAGAGTAATCAACTGTAATAATGGAATATCATTCCAGTGGGCTTTTGCGTTTTTAACTCCTGGCGAAAAAGCAACAACAATTTCAAGCTGAACTCTACATGCCAACCGATGAAGGCACTTATGCGAATTGAACTGAACTCTATTGAACTGAGGCTGGTGAAGCCGGGGTATAAGTTTGTTTATTCTTAAAGCCTGAATCTAATATCATGTGCCGTAACGTAACCGTACGTACCCTAACGTACGAACATGAGTGTTCATATGGCACCGACCTAAATTGACTTAATGAACATGCATACACATATTCGATCGTTAGGGCACGAACGGTTACGGTACGACACGTCATATTTGGTTCAAGCTTGAGCCTGCACTACACTACTCATGAAGTTGGTCGAAGTCGAGAAGGTAGAGAGGTACTTCGATTCGTGTAATTTTACTTCGCCTCTTTGGCGTTTTTGCGCTCGAGTCAAAGGATTAGAGGTTTGTGGGGTGCCCGGCGACTGAGGCAAGGTTTCGCGAGTGTGTAGTTAGTAACAAACTCGGTACTTCGATCAACTTCGAGTAGTACTGTGCCGAAGCAACTTCGCCAGTAGTGTAATGCAGGCTTTACGTCCAGGAGGTACTCATATTCACTCCTAATTTGCTCTTCTTTTTATTCTGGACATTCATTTTCCGTCTCCATCCTGTCCGAGATTGTGCAGTAGAGTTCATAGCTAGAACTAAGAAAGCCAGAAAGGGTAGGTAGCCCTTCGCTGGAATATGTAGTTGGTTATCGATTTGATACGACGACGGTTAGATTTTAACTCGCCAAAAAAAAACATTTTCGTTCAATTTTTTTTTTTTAATCTCAATTTCTCCCAAATGTCTGGGGTTTTTGTAGTTTTTGTCCGGCTTTGGCAATTTGGGTGATGGCAGTCCTGAGTGTCTTCCATGCAAAACTGCTGGCAATCCTCAAAAAACGCCTATAAAGATATATTATTGTTAGGCGCAAATTATATACCATATAAGGTCCAGATTGGCTAGCAAATACAAGATCACTCCGCCGCGGGTATCCCGTTACAGAAAAAGGGAGGTTAACGAGATGGTAATACTATGAGCGAATCTTGTAGGCATGGCTCTTGCTAAATCCGGCTTTCATATGGTGTGGTTGATATCATATATTTCAAAAGGTGTTTGAAGAAACAGAAAGACATAGTTTCGCTTGAACCCGTCTTTCCCGCAACACCACAAAACGCATATTCCCAATTATTTTTAAATATTTATTTTCTTAAGAACAATTTATTTAACTCTTCTAAAATTCGTAGTAAGTATTCTTAAATTAAAATTCATTTCAACAATTTTACAAGAAAAATCCTCCATTTTTTTTAACAGCAAATGAAAACAAACTCAATTCGCTTTCTTCGTTAATTTATCGCTTATTTTTCTTTGCTAATTTCCTTAAATTTTTCTCAAATTGAAGCGTGTTTCGACGTCATTGATATCAGCGTAAACAAATATTGCATTGGCGAAAACATTCGATTTCCTTGGCAATTTAAACAGCGTCTTAATCAAGTGTCGAAAGAACTTCACACGACTCCAGCGAATTTTCACCGCCCGCGATTTTTCCGTTTCTTTGTTTTCGCGTTTGAAGTTTGACCTTAATTAAAATTTTTCGATTTTATTTACATTATGGAAAAAGAAGGAAATTACATTCTATACATTTGAAAATAAATCGATAACAATAAAAATAGTGAATTTATTATTTTCGGCCTTAACAACGGCCCAGCAGCAGAGCAATTTTCATTTTCGCGCAGATGTGGCTTAGAAATTTTAATTTGAAAAAAATTTATCTCTTTCCTCGATATCATTCATTAAAGTATTTTTTTTAATTACTCCTGCCACAGAAATACTGTTCGAATTTTTATTTTTATTCTTTGGATGATGGATTGGAAAAGCATTAAAACTCTGTGGTTTTTTTTTTAATGAAAAGCTCCCACACAATTCACCACCCACAATTTTTCGTTGTGTTTAAAAGTTACACAAAGCATTATTCGATGGCGCGCGATAGAACAACGCGCGCGCGGCGAAAATCGCGAGAATATTTCCGATACACACACAGAAATGAATATTGACAAGGAAATCCATCATCAAATTAAAAGGAAATTTTATCAACTTTTCCATGAAAGTTATTTTGAAGGACATTTAATTAAATCTTTGCTTGTCGGCAAAATTGAGCGTTCAAATTGATTTTAATTTGTAATTTAGCTTTTGAGCGAAAATGTTTTTTAAATCACTTTTTTTGTTGTCAATTTAATTTTATTGATAAATTGGTGCGGGATTTGCTTTATCGGTGAATGGTGGTGGATTGTGTTTGATCTTTTTTTTTCTTGTTAAAAATTGTTTCTTTTTCTTCGGGCGTCCTTTGACCCAGTTTGACAGGTTGGCTTTTAATAACCAGTGATTATTTTGCTTAATAAGTTGACAAATCTTGAAATATGTCTATTACCAGTGGAAAATGGTGAACCTATTTGACAGTCTTCTTTGGTGATGTATAGGGTTCACAAGTGCCGCGGCCACTTCACTTCGCTTATTGTACTACAACCCTATACCGCAACAGTCCTCCAATTTGTGGGCCAGACCGCTTGAACAAGTTCAGAATTATGCGCAGTGATTTTTTGCTTAGACTTCATTTTTCGAGCTGCTCTCGCAGGCCACACAGAGATTATGAAGAGCAGAATCACCCTTCTCAAGGCATGTGGAGTCCTCCGCTCTGTCCATTCTTCCATAAGTGGTAATTCGGGGTCCAACTTAAGCTATAAATCAATAGAGACATAGACCTCATTCTAGATTGAAATCACAAAAATGTCCCGTCGAATTTAATGCTTCCAAAATGAAGCATGATGTACTACTTCTACAAAACTTGCAAAATCTCCTCAACGAGTTTCAGTGGGCAATGAAGAACTTATCGCTGAACTTCTTAACAATTCAGACATGACATTAACCAAGGACCTGCGATAGTATGTTGAGATATTCCAAATCGCCAAATAACCATCGAAGTGGCTGGGATTTGTTAAGAGTTGTAAATTTCAACTTGGCTTTGGCTGTAATGTACTTCCTACTATCGACCTCTTCTTAAATGAGGGCGCATTGATTTCATCACCCTTTGAGCGACGATTTGAATTTTACAGCCCTTCTTAGTATCATAGCGTTTGTTGTACTAAAATAGTCTTCCCTCCACTTCACAATCTTATATCTACAACACCAGATTACCACTCGATTCTCATTCCTTCTGATTCAACTGTGATACATGTTTTCGCAGTCAGTATTTTGGAACTCCTATGTATAACATACAAAGTGAAAGACTAGAGGCTCAGGAAAGGCTCTTTATACTGTCGACAATCTATTTTGTTCGTATAGAGAAGATAGTGAAGAAGGAGAAGTGAAGGAAGGAACTGCCACAACCAAGCCGTGACATTTTTGGGAGGTCGTAGCCTGAAAGTTTTCGCCTTGAAGCCAAGTATCACCACACACCTCCTTAGCCGCCAACTGGATGGGGCCTGCAGCCCCAGAAAACTGACACAAATCTTCATGTCTGTGGGCACTTATCGTTAGTTTGTACCTGAAGATCTGAACTCCTATTCAGTCTCAAACCGTGAATTTACGGCCCGAGTTCACGTCGAATCCACTTGAAACTGAAAGCAATGCACGAAAACTACCCACAATCCCGTTCGCGGGTGTTCATGACGTGAGTCTGAAGCCGCCTTAAGTCACAAACAGATTAGCGCGGAGGGGGTGAAGCCGGCCACCTGCGAGAAAATTTTCCATACATTTAATTTCTCTGCCCTAATAACTGCCCATGGTGTTAGGAAATATTTGTGGTCCGTGTATTTTAATTGTTTTCCAGACACCAATCTGCTTGAGCCTTTAAAGTTCTCGTTGAGGCCATGAACATTTTTGCACTTGAATCAACAACCTGCTATGCTAAACTGCCGTCTTCGCCTGTGTGTCTGTAGGGAATCATGACATCATCTGCATGCCACGGCCTGTCAGGCGGATACCTGAAGTCCACATCCTTCAATCAGGTTGAGTATTGTGTGGCCTTCACCGGGCCGTGCCTGCCGGCGGCTTGTAAGTGAATGAGGTCTTCAGCGGAGAAACATGTTTTACTTAATTTGACCCAGTTTTCTAGCAATTTTACACTGTTTCTTGAGGGAAAAAAATCACGTGGTCGAGACCTCCCCCCGCCTACATGAGATTAAATGAAATTCGGCTCACATCGGGGTTGCATGCTCCCATAGTGAAGCTCATATTTCGTTGCCTTATCTTTGTTGAGTTTGTCTGCTTCACTGGTTGAGTCTGTTCATTCAGAGGCTCCCTTTAAGGTTCCGGAACTTAAATAGTATTTTAAACAGTAGCAGGTTGTCAGTTTGTTGCTCAGTCATTTGCTAGGGTTTATACACCAAGTTCTCACGTGCACCCTTCAACCTCTTCTACAGCTTGCTTCTGCCTCGGACTTGGCTTTCCTTGCTATAACGTTGTACAAAATGACTTAATGTTTCTAGACACTATTGACAAGTTATTCTGTCCCCACCTATACAATCAAAATTTACTGTATGGAATGTTATTTAATTTCATCCTTAATTAAAATTTTTGGATTGTTTTAAAAAAAAAACTAGGAATCACTCTCTAGCTTACTTATCCTCTACATCACCTTATAATCGAATGGCTTATACCAAAATCATCTTCCATATTTAAAGCAAATATCAATTAACTACATATTTGGATGTAATCAATAACCAATCATCTACTTTAAGAGCACACCAACAACATACATTAAAGTTCAATTAAACTAAAATGATTTTAAGCAAACATTTACATTTTTCGTAATAAGTTTCAAGTGTACCGAAGTACGTACATCCCTTAAGGAGAGCTGAATAAGTTATTGTTTTTATACACCCGTAGCAATCTGGATTAATGAGATACAGGAGAAGCACTACCTAGTACATAAAACAACTTGCAGCGCAAAGCTACACTATAAAAGATCCTTAAAACAGATTGTAGATAATGTTAAACAAGTAAACTTTCCAGGTGAATTTTTAAATATGTCTTGAGTTTCCTGCAGGATTTTAAGAATGTTCGTCTGTCTGACCTAAAATGTGTTGCTAATTAAGGATTTATGTAATCGATTGTTTGTTGCTGAAGAATTGTTTTAATAGAATAAGAAATTTGTAGATTTATAGTGATTAAAAGTAATTTTAAGAACTTAGTTGGGAATGTATTCTTTAATTCACGTTTATTTTTCAAAAGGGGAAGAGACTATGTAGATGAAATTGCATGCTGGTGATGTTATATCTATAAAAATCAAGCTGCACTTTGTGGTTACTCTTTGTTACTTGAGCAGGTTCTTTGATGATAAAAATAGCACAGTCCTTAGAAGAAATTCTGCTCAACTTAATCAGAAAGTGGAACAAAAGTACTTTGAAGTCATTTTTTCCTCTGATCGAAACCAAATATAGCAAAACATCATCGAACATTTCCTTTTAACATAAAAAAACGTGAGGTTTTATTTGCGTCAAAGTGAAACTTCTAAAATTACATTCAACCCACTACACATGTCAATGGTGTTTATTTTTAAATTTTTACAAGAAACGCTCCAACAAACATAGTAAAATCCTACAAACGGTTTACTCATTCACAAAAAATCCCAACAATACACAAACTAAATCCAATTTTAAACAACTGCACAGAGAAATCTTATTTAATTCGAATACATATTGTAGAACGCGCGATAAAAGTTCTATACTCAATTAACGATCGGCTCATATATGTAAACGAAGACAGAAATAACGACGATCTCTTATGGCTTAACATCGGCCATAAAATGCTCCAATTAGCCGCGAAGATAAATCAACATTAAGGCGGAAAATTTATACTACATACATACATATGCATGCACCAAGAAAATTTCGGACTCAAGTGTCTTGATACTGTGCAGAGCAATTAAAAAATAAACAATCATAAAAGATTGACGGGGGCGTAATCTTTAAAATCGTCGTCCATCAAAACTAAACCAAACAAATCGCTCAGCTCTCAATTTGCCCCGCAATACCCCGCCTAAACTGCCGACGACGCACTTTTAGCGATGCGCAGCCGGATCAATTAGAAAATCGCGCGCGAGGAGGGCGGGCGAGCTATGCCGGAAAAAGAGATCGCGCGATGATCAAATATACATTTTCTTCCAATCCGATAAAATCGGAGCAAATAAACATGAAACAAACAAATCGGCTAGGAATTTCTTGCGATTATATTGCGCTTGATCCTTTGGAATTATTTACTGAACAATTAATCCAGTACAATTTTGCGATGTTTTGCGATATTATTCGATGTTCATTGCTTGTTCATTTCGTGTAACGATGGGGCGCGCGATCTGTTTCTTTTGTCGCCGCCAGATACAATGCAGATCGTTGTGTATTTTTAGAAACACCGTTTTTTTTTGTTTGGGATGGTTAACAAGTCCACAGCCATATATACGCGCGGAGGATGAAGTGAAGATTGCTCTAGTTTAAGTATGGTATTTGGCGATTTAGGTAAGTGGCTTTCGGTACTCGTTCGGGGATCGTGAATGATGAGTGGACGATTTTAATGCGTTTTTGAAAATATTTCGATGAATAATAATATTTATTAATAATTATTTCATTGAAGAATTTTGTGGGAAATATTTTGATGGTATTACAAATTGTGATAATTACCAATTTCTATGAAATGATAAATTAATCTTAATTAAAAAGCATTTTAGTAATTTATTAGTTTAATAAAAATGGCTAGCAAACTAATTAGAACACCCAAGCACAAAACTTTATTTAACCACTTCTCTTCTCTAATGACATGCCATCTCTGCCGTTCCTTCCTAAGGCGCTACACCCCATATCGAGCCTTGGCCTCCTCTAAAGATTTTTTCCAGTTTATACGATTTCTAGCGATTTCTGCTCTGCAAATCTCAGGTTTCGAAAGTGTGTTATTTCAAAACGCTTAAAGCGTTTTATTTTGACGTCACCTATTTGAATAACACTGTAGTCATTTTTTAAATATATTTTAGTGTTTTAAAAGTGTTTACAACGTTAATCAAATGGGGGACGTCACAATAAAACACTTTAAGTGTTTTGAAGTAACACACTTTCAAAAGCTCAGATTTGTAGTGCAGCTACACTTTCTCGCACTAGTTTTTTTGTATCCCCGTTTCGTCTATTCTTGCCATATGTTCTGTATACCTTAACCCAGCGGTCGACAACCTTTGGCACCTGTGCCACTAGTTGACACGCGAGAAGATCCCTGGCGGCAAGTCCGTTAAAAATGCACGAATGCTATAGAGGCATGCGCACTTAGCTACTCTGATACATATATATATCAGGGAACATAGACGTAGGACATTACGTACGGAATATACCGTATACGGAATATACGGTAACCACCGAGAACGCACTTCACTCGAACATTGATATAAAGGCCCACATTTACATACAGGCGGCCGGCAGGCCGTGGCCTGAAGGTTTCTCGCCTTAAATCCAAGTATTTACCACAAGCCAACTTGATGGCGCCTGCAGTCCAGGAAAACTGACAACTGAGTTGAAACCAATATCCTGACAAACTGACTGGCCTCAATGAAAATTTCAGACTGAATAGAAGTTCAGATCTTCAAACCCAGACTAACGATAAATACCCAAAGACATAAAATGTTTTGTCAGTTTTCCTGGATTGCAGGACCAATCCAGTTGGCATCCTTTGAGTGTGGGACTACATTTCGCCTCAAGGCGAATAAGCTTCAGGCAACGTTCTGCCGGCGCTCTGTATGTGAATCGCCCTACCATATTCCTAATTTTAATTTAATGTATATTCCCGAATTGCCTTCGTGCCACCAGAGATTTTCTCACGTACCAACTAGTGACACGCGTGCCATAGGTTGCCGACCCCTGCCTATTATTAACCTATTATTCTTGAAGGACTCAGGCCATTTGGAGTCTCTTCTTCCAGCCATCTCTGAGTTTTGCTAAATTCACTCCAGGTTGTTATACGAAATTTCCGTGTATCTTTTAGCACGCCATCCATCTGCGTACGCTTTGCTTTGCCATTGAAAATCTGGGCTAGTATTCTTTCTTCAGAAGCTCGTTCAATGTGTCCGGCCCATTGTAGGCTACTCAATATTATATATGTGGCTTTATGATTTCGTCTTGCAGAAATTAAAAGATATATATGTATGTAGATAGAACTGACCTCTGAGGAACAACGGCACAGAAAATAAACTCTTAACTCATTCTTTTAGAGCTTAGTTAAAACGAATATCCTGATGAAACTCCCGTCGATTGAGCAAGTGGTTTGATCAAAGATCGTTGCATAGCAGTGTCTGATAGCAGTTTGAAGGAAACAGGGACCCTATTAAATCAGCCCTGGAATTTCTTTGAGTTTTCACGCGAAAAAGAAAGCTCTAAAAAGAATGCTGTAAAAATGAACTGCACGGGCACGGCAGTAGCCCGTTTCTACCATGGCTCAATTTGTCTATAGTGGACCAAATGGCATTATCGCCGAATAGTTGAAGGACACGATTAGAATAGATAAACAAGTAATACAAGAATCGAATGTAGAATAGCATTTCGGGTGGTTGGTTGGGCGTGGAAAATGCAGCTGTAAGAAAATGCCATGATCTAAAATGCTTGTTCCGTATACAGAAAGATCAGTCGTTACTCATTCGCCCACTAAAACGCAATTTCTGTAATCGGCCATTCCAAACGTGAGTGTCATAGTAGCAAGCAGCCCCCCAACTGAATACTAACCATGTCCAATGCTCCTTAACCTACGTAATTGAACAAGAACCGATTTATTGGTTATGCAAATGGTATCCTTTATGGTCACCAAGATAATTTATTGCCCACTTTCTTCGTCCTATTCAATTTCTTTATTTTTCAAAATTTTTTGCTTAGAAGTGTAAACGTGTGTTTTGTTTGAACTATTCCTTTGTTCGTACCTGTAGTTGGCTGCATTTGGGAAAGTAGAATTTTTGTTGGGTCCCTCTTAATATTTGCAGTTGGGGCGCCACTGACCAGTATCTCAATCTATCAACAAATAATAACTTGACTTTCCCTATTTTGAATTTCTCAAATGAAAAACGTCTATGTATACGTACATCTATAAGCGGCTTTTTTCGCATCAATAGTGTATTCATTCAATCCCGATTAAACGATCTATTCGGCATAGCCCGTAAAGACATTCTACCAAACACATTCCAGCCCGTAAATTTCTGTTGACTCGGAAAGCGACACAAATCTTGCCGCCCATACTACGGAAACACAAATCCCAGTCGGTGGCTTGGAGGAAGCGAATCAAGCTTTCTCATAATACAATAGAGTTCTTTTTGGTTCGGGCAGAAAATCAACATGGAAAATTAGCGGTGACCAGGAAGTGCTCCGAGCAGCCCAAAGGTCACCAACGCTACCAAAAAAAATTGTTATTACAAGATTATTACAAATTAAGAAAATTTCAGTTTCCGGCAAAAACTTATTATTCATTTTAGATAAACGTATTACTAAATAGTGCGAAGACTTTCTTTTAGAGTAAACAATACAATTCCGGTACAAAAAATCTGTGACCAGCTGCCATCTGGTACCATATATTTATGTAAATTTGAAACTGTTTTTCCCGTTTTACGTACATAAATGCACACTCAAATTCACCTGAACAAATAGGATTAATTTAGCCACGATTACACTTAACAAATTCCAAGCATTATCTGATAAAACTAATGGCGGCATGTTCAAGTAAGTACACTTTCCCACAAAACACCTGCTCGACCTTGTTATCAGTTACATAGAAAGGAATCATACCTTTCAGAAAAGCCATCATACAGTCCTCTCATATAATAGCAGAAAAAATATAAAAAATTTAGGTATCGTGGTCGAAACCTTTTTTCTGATATTGATCGGAATCCGACCTTATAGAACGTGATGACCGCACAATGGTTGTAGCGACATAGAAAGCAGACTTATCGCGACGTAGAATAAAAAAATGTTCCCGAAAGTGGTGACGAGATATCAGTTCCAGCTTTGAGGACACCATATGCAAAAACCAGATTTTAATGCTATTTTTATGCAAAAAAAAAAATCCAGCGCTCATCTCTAGATGAAAAAAAAAATCGTTATGTGAAAATGCATATGAACTTCACAGTCATGAACTGGAAACATGATTTCGTATTATCATTGCAAAAATTTCGCTCAGGGTTGAGGTTGTGCGAAAGCGTTTGCTCAGTGATAAAATCATCTTTAATGTTTTACGAGAATGGAATCATTTGGTTGGACGGCGACTAGGTAAAAATCTATCCTTCTTGCGTTCAGAGAATTATTGAACATTCTTCGCTAGGGTATTATGAGGTTACAAGTAGAATTGGTGGTGAGTCCCTATTTTTTTTAGAGGGTAATAGTCTTAAGATGTCATTGGAAAGATTTTACCACCATGTAAAAGTTAAGAGCTAATCGATTTGGGTGGACCTAATATTAAAAAAAAATGTAAAACCTTATGGGAAATTTATGGGATGTTCACCGAAACATATCAAAGGTGAAACTCCAATAAACATACTGTGTTCCAAAACAACTTAAGAAACGAATTCGTTCGTACCAAGAAGGCATTCTGAGTTATTCCTACTGCTTTGATACTTAAAGACAGAAGCTAACTGTTAGGGGTATTCATATATGCATCCTTAGCCGTGCTCCAGATGAAAGTCCTTCAGATGCTTGTTGGCCCCTTATATGAGATAGGACGATTCTGAAGATTCGAGAACGACGAGATTTACGAGCGCTAACGCTCGGTAGGATCCTGTGACCAGGCCATCGAGCTCGTATAATCTGCTCGAAAAGATTGCTGCTGTAAGATGGCGCACTACAGCAAGGAAGACCTAGCCTCCGCTGGAAGGATGTCGTAAATTTCAAACTCGATAAAATCGACTCATAATCCCGGTTGTCGAGCCATTAAAGAAAGGAAAAGCTTCCTCGTGATCCTGAGCTCATGTCGAATTTCAAATTGTTTTTTTATATGTGAAGGTCGAAAGTCTTTATGCCCTTCACGTCGTGATGCTGCAATGTCTGGTGCTAAGCTTAGCTCGAACGATAGAAAAGTGAATGCATGAGAAGGAGAAGGTGAAACTTGCGTTCGATGTCGTAGGAGTTCATTTTTTTAAGCAGCCGGCTGAGCCAAGATGCAGTCGTTAGCGTTAGCGGGAGTCAGCCTCTTCGTATTGTATGCCTCCTGAAACAAGTGAGGCCCGTTAACCAGCCGACAAAGACTAGAGACAAAGACAATACCAGATTAAAAGGTCAACAAGGAGGTGTACCATAGATCAAGACCCGATCTAAACCAAACTTTGGTATTCGATTATTTAACGGTTAGTCCGGCGAGATTCCTTATTAGGCCTATCCCCTTCAAAGACATCGTATTCATTCTTGCGTGGAGCCGAAAGAATCATGTAGAAGTCCGATGTCTTTCAAACTTCAAAATTTCATCACGTTTCCGTGAACCATTTTAGGTGAACCATTTGCTCTTCAATTGAGTCATTGACTCACCGCTCAAGATTGAAGAAACTCTGGCAAAACTTAACCGCTATTACTGAAACGACTGTTCCACAGAAATTAATGAGCTTCTGCTTACACGCCTACGCTTTTCCCGCAACACAAGACTGTTTTACCTGGCTAAATTGCAAGTGGGCCGCCTTTCTTATCGAATAGACTACGACGGTATACGAGTTCGTTTATAAACAGAACAGCTTGATTGTGGGACAACCTTTCACAGTCAGTATTCCCGAACTGATAAAACATTAAAGAGTTCAAATTCAAGCTTTCTTCTCATGCATCTCCAAGACTCCTATTATTCTAGCCTATACTCCATTCTAAACTGCTCCTTTATTGAAGAAGGCGTTTTTGAAGGCACTGGAATCTATTTTATTTGGTATAATGTGGCAACCCCGCCGTTTAGAGCCCTTCAGGTTAAGAAGGCTTTTATATAGCTTGAAATTGTTACCAGCCCGATCTTGTTTATATAGTAATTGATCCAACAGTGGCCCATCAGAAGCTTTGGCCGCTTTAGCTTTGTCGATTTGAATGAATCTTTTAACTCGACGATTGCCAAGGGTTTACCGAGCTATGGCGAAAGAGCTGGTCGACCCAATTCCTGATAACCAATCTCAAGTGGCAGCTGACTAAGTAGTAGAAAAGTTCCGGACCATCAAGTGAGTGTGAGGGAAAGGTATTCGTCGAGCGAGCACCCCAGAATAGTAAAGCGGTATGGGTTTATATGGTCAATCTGCGGAGGTTATATACACAACCTGTTACAATCATTAAAAGCAACGTTCAGTTTGACCCGGCATGAGGCATCAGGGGACGAAAAAACTGTACTAGCGTAAGTAAAATGAGGTAGAACTAAGGTTTTGATAAACTTTGACCGAGCACCTGCAGGCAAAATGGACGCGAACAGCCAAAGACGGGCAAGTCGCTGTCAATTTTGGATAAGGTATGATGGGTTTGATCACAGTAAGTTAGTTGTGTGTTCAGGTAAATACCTAGGTTCTTGACTCGCAGCTGGTAGGGTAAAGTTGTTTGCATGAGAGTGATTGGTGTTAAATAAGAGATGTCTAAAGCCTCAATTGTACTGGACGCAACGGAACGCAAGGGAGTGGAGAGTCAACGGAATGGAATTTTGCTGGTTATACTGACGGAATCGAACATATGCAAATGTCACTTTTTTTGTTATTGTTTTGCCAAATTTTGGATTTGTGCTTAAAATTTTTTATATCAGAGAAGTTTTTTATTATATAGAATTTCATTATCTTCCACTTCAGTTATTGATTTTTTAACAAACTCTGAAAACATTTTGGGCTAATAATAAATGACAAAATCAGCTGTTTTTAATGCTGCTTTTGACACTTCAATCCATCGGTTCCTTCAGTTCCAAAGTTTTGAAACTTTAATCCGGTCCGTTCCGATGCGTTGCGTCCAGTATAACCCCTTCTATACAATTTCTATGTAATGAAACTCATTTTGACATTTCAATCCGGTCCGTTGCGTTCCTTTGCGTCCAGTATAATTGAGGCTCAACCCACAGTACATTGCGATGTAGCTAGACTTATAGGCATTTAGATGCAACTGATTGGATAACGACGATAGATGTATTCGCTCAACGTCATGGTTGGTGTTATTCCAATACAGTTATTCTACCAAACCAAGGGATCTATTTAAATAAATCTGAAAGTCATTCGCATACATGTAAAGTTTGCAATCCTTGATAGTATTACAGATATCATTTATCTAGATGTTGAACAGTAATGGCCCTAGAATAGAGCCCTGTGGAAACCCACATGTAATTGGTGATGGATCAGAGATATCTAGAAAAACTATGAAATGAAGTGTAGTGAAATGGAATAAAAAGAACATTTTCCGTATCTGTAAAAAACCACCCTTGTTTTCTAGTCTAAATCAGATCGCGTTAACTTACTTCTGGGCGCTATACAGTATTTATGCTCTATCAATCTGATAAATAATTCTATCTTTCTGTTGATCTAAAAAAAGATAGAAACATTTTTTTTGCTTTTTGCATTTTTTTTTGTTTGAAGCAGTTTTTTCCACAAGTATCGGTTGCAATTCCATTACAAAATCCAGCTATCATCTTCACTAATTAATTGTGCGTACCATACATAAATCTCTCCCAAAATTGCATAATAATCGCCCATAATGAAAACATTAAAAATATTTCAACTTTTTAAACATCATCATTCCACATTATAATGGCCGCACTCGCAGCGTTCTTCTGGCCCGCAGCTAGACCGGCCTACGGATCTCGCAGAACGTTTCAATTTATGCAATCCACGCAATGCCTTTGACCCCTTTTAAGTACTGTTGGTCTCGTTAACAGCGTAAAAAATCCCCAGTTAACCAGTTGCAGAGCGAAAAAAAATTACACTAGCATAACCGTTGGCCATCGCCATTAGAAACACAGCGGCTTCATGGTAGAGTGCACTTGAAGCCCTCCAGCTCGAGCGGGTCATTTCTGGCGAGTGATATAACAACACTAAAGACTATGGTCTATTATAATAGTCGCCCGTTTCATCATCATCATCATTATCATCCAGTCCACGCCGCACGAAGCACACTTTTCCTGGGTCTTGTAATTCTATATTCGAGCACCGAAAGTGGCCAGATTCGAGAAGTGCTGTTTACGTTCGTGATTTGTGCGCTATCTTCGAGCAATTTTAAATCACTCTCAATTTAAGACATGATCTCACTACTTTCTGGACATGACTCCTCATCCGAATTATCTTCTATGAATTTTTGTGCTGGCTGCGAAACTGGTTCCTGGAAGCTGTGTGTGCTTGACACCCAACTTAAGACAACTTATCGCGGCTAGCCCAAGGTGCTGATTACAGCGAACTCTCCAAAAGCAGATAAAAAATTCATTCATCTACCCAACGAATTTTCGTAGGGGAGAATGATCTAAATAAATTGTGGACTTCGTTCCACTTTATGTAAATTTAGAATTCTTAATTCTATCTGCAGAGTATTGAAGGTCGGCAGCGGCGGCGGCGGTGGCGGGCTCATAACGCTCGGCTGAAATTTTGGATTTCGTTCTGCACCAGAGTCTTCAATGCTTGAACGACCTTTTCGCGGCTGTTAGCTTTTTTAGTGCTCCCAGAGCTCCCCCGTGACTTGTGGATTGTTTCAAGTTCAAAATTCAGAAATTCAGTAGAAATGCATTACCGCCGGGGCCGTCCAGCCTATGGCGGAACTTTTCACTTCTATATTTTTTTTTCGGAGTTTGAACTTGATATTTATACTACTCCTTCGTCATTCTCTTTTTTCTTTCTGGTGTGAAATTAATCAAGGACATGGAGGTAGCGAGCATGCAATGATATTATCACGATATTAACACGCCAAATTACTTGGCAGCACTTCTTTTTTAATTGCTTATCATTTTGCGGCGAGATTTCCTGCTGCTGCTGGTAGAAGGAATATAGCATTGAGAATAGCGTGGTTATTGCTATTGGATATGCGCGCCATAAATTATGAGAGAAGTTGATGCATTTTCGTATTTTTTGAGGTTAATATACTGCCTCCTTAGAGGAAATTCTATAGTAGATTATGGGATAAGTATAAATAACAAGGTGAATTGTAGATGGAGATATTACGTTGCAAGCACGTTAACATTTGTTCTAAACTACTTATTTGGATCCTTCAATTTTATGTTCATCTCTCAACGTTATAATTAACTTTATGATCTAGGTAAATTTTAAATCCATTGCGTCAATGATACAATGTGTTAATAAAAGATAAGATATACAACCTTGTCCCAAACCATTTTATATCGGCAGGAAACCTGTTAAGGCGACCTTATATAAACCATCCAAACGATCTGAGTCCATTTAGCTCGAGTTCATTGGCCTATATATTCAATATTTGGGGCCCACTCACGATCGAGTCTCGAGTCGTCAGTCTATTCCAGTCGGTCTGTGTCATTTTTAAACTCCAGCTTCCTTTGAAGTCGGCAGCCTTCAATCTGAATAATTTTGCATAAATCCTACATTCCTGATTTTGGAAGCTTGAAACTTTTATTGTGACCTTTCAGGGTTGCAGTTTGAATTGGAGATTGCACACACGCGCCAAGTTCATTGGATAGCCTGTAACTAGTCGACTCTGGGTTAACTCTCAGTCTTATGTGATTTATTTGATTAATGTGGATTGTTTCGAAATACTTCTTATGGCCAAAAAAAGAAAAAAACGAGTCCCCTCGCGGGCTAGTGCATACCTGCTGCATGCTAGGTGCGGGCTAGTTTCATTTTTACTCGGGAATAAAACTCATCAGCTCTTAGCATGCACACTCCCGCTACAGGCATGCACACACCCGCCATAGACATGTCCTTTTTCTAGACTAATGGGCCGTCCACACTATGCGGACTTGAATCCCACGCGCTTTTCGCTATACGGCCTCAGCCAAAAGCGCGCATGAGCTTTAAATCGTGAGCAAATTGAAAAAAACAAATCAATTTTCATATGAAAGGCCGTACGCGTTTCTGAAAAGCCCGTATTGTGTGGACGTAAAATGTACCTTTTTAAGCACAGCCTTTTGTCCGTGCCGTTGGGCCGTGCTGCCTTTGCCATTGAAAATATCACAAAAAAAGCCATTAAACTCTATATGAAAAAAAGAGGCAAAAGCGCGTATGACCCAAGACCGCGTAGTGTGGACGCACCATAAAGGGTGCAAATTGGGGTTTTAAAAACTTGTATAGGACGAAGAAAACGGGAAATTATCTTGTTGACCATAAAGGGTGCCATTAGCATATGTTATTCAGTAGAACGGTTCTCGTTCAATTGTATAGGCCAAGCAGCATTGGACGTGGGTAGTAGTTAGCTGGGGCACTGCCTGGTAAATCAACGCTCGCGTTAGGAATGGTCTATGCCGATGCCGATGTAAGGACCCAGGGTGCTCCCTAAGTTAAAAGATTCATCCAAATCGATTAAGCTAAATCGGGCCAACTTTAAAATTTCAAGTGGTGGGAGCTAAAAATAATAACAAAGCTCCTGACGGGCCACTGTTTGCTTAACTACCATCTAAACAAAATAGGACTGGTAGCCGATTGTAGCTGTCGGTTTTGCGGGGCCGTTCTCGAAACTGGGGAGCACTTGCTGTGCGACTGTGAGGCTAAAGCGAGAAAGAGATTAAGCCTCCTTCATCGCGACTAGACCAAACAAAATAGGTCGCAGTGCCCGCCAAGGCGCTCTTCAACAAGAAATAGAAATAAACTGTCGCCTGAGTTTATATAGGGAATCATGAGGTCAACTGTCGTCCACGGCCTGTCAAGCGAATCCCTCAAGTCCTCATCCCTCCGTCAGACTGAGTAATGCATGGCCTTCATCTGCCTGCCGGCGGCCTGTATGTAAGTGAGGGCCTTAAGGGGCTCATACATAAGGCCGGCTGCACTGAACAATTAATCACTACCAACGATGATCGGTGGAGCCCTCAGTTTTCGTCGGGTGGATGCAATAGTAACGAAACTGAAATTTTTGCTATTTTGAACATTAGCAAAAATGCAAAAAAACTCATATTATTTTCTGCAAAAGTCACTTATCTAAATTTTTATGGGAATCTAGGGGATTTAATCCGAAATTTTTCACGATATAACTAATATCGTATTTTTGTACAATGTTAGTTCAAAATAGAAAAATTTCAGTTTCGTGACTATTACGTTTATCCGACGATATGTGTGAGCCAGATCTGTCAATTTTTGGAATTTTAATTTTGCTTTCTACGGGACACGACACGGCCTACACACATTCGCTTTCGCATTGCTTGATACGAATGGGAATGTCGACGCGAATGTTTAAAATAATGCAAATCATTTGTAACATCCCTAGTCGTTGGATAACGTTGAATTTAACGTTGAATTTTTTATCGGGGTTTCTCAAGAGTCAATTCTAAGACCCGCATTTTTTCTAATATTTTAAAATGACCTGCTCTCAATTCCCTCTAACCTACTTCACAGCTTTGCTGATGACGGTTCTCTGCGTTACACTTGCACCTTTGGAAACATAAGACTTTGTCTTCATGATCCTAAACTGATGGCTTATGTAGTAAATGAAAATATCCTCAATCCGCAATGATCGTGTGGAATTTAACACCTATAACAAAACACGCAACGGCCTCCTTTTTGACTTAGTGGATGGTGTAAATGCCAACTGGCCCATCCCTTGACATTCTGAGCATTACTTTAAAAGAGGATCTGGAATGGAAATGATCAAAAATGTATTTCAAATCTCTTTCTTAGAAGATGCAAGTTGCTCCTTACTCCAATCTACAAATTTTACATCCGGCTGCCTCATATCAAGTAGGTACAACTCGGCTGGTACAAAGCCGCGCCCTAAAACTTTTAGGTGGTGGGATCTTTTGCGCCACACATTGAGACACTGAATATAGCAACATAAAATTTTATCGCTATTGATGTAGCCACTGCTTCACAGAAGATAAAGCCCCCTTACCTCATATTTTTCCCGCACGTTCTTCGTTCAAAAAGTTCATTTGTAAATAGAACAATTCGATTGTGCAACATTCTTCCGTAGACCATATTTCCGAACTCGTATATAGAGCTAAACGTAAGATTCATTGACATCTTTTCGAGCACCCCACAGACTCCATCTGACCTTTCATATTCTCTTCTATCCTTCAAACTAAGCTTACTACTACACCTTTTCCAATTGTAATTCAGAAAGTATCAACTATAATTCAGAAAGTATCAATTGTAATTCAGATTAGTCAATTGTAATTCAGATAGTATCAATTGTAGTTCAGATTTGTCAATTGTAAATCAGAAAGCGTCAATTGAAATTCAGAAAGTATCAATTGTAATTCAGAAAGTGTCAATTGTAATTCAGAAAGTGTCAATTGTAATTCAGAAAAATTCAAAATCTTCTAATTGCAGCAATTTCTGCAACAGGAGTCTTATGTATGGAACGCAGAAGATTTAAATTTGTTTAACAGTTAGCTTAAACATTCGCTTTACATCATTTGCACGAAATGGGTTATCAACTGGGAGATTATTAGAGATTGCGTCAGATAACACAACTTAGCATTGAAACAGTAATAATGGGACGATATCATGCATGATGTTACTAGGAGAATATTTATTATGTAATGAAAGATTCAATTGAAATTATTTGGTCAATTTATTGCATCAATGAGATGAAAGTTGAAATTTTCTGAATTACAATTGATACTTTCTGAATTACAATTGATATTTTCTGAATTACAATTGATATTTTCTGAATTACAATTGACAAATCTGAATTACAATTGACGCTTTCTGATTTACAATTGACAAATCTGAATTACAATTGACGCTTTCTGAATTACAATTGACTAATCTGAATTACAGTTGAGGCTTTCTGAATTACAACTGGAAAAGGTGTAGACTTTGCACCATGACCTGAATGACATGAAGACTGGTAGTACCAAGGGTGATTTCTAAGCTTGGTTTTTCCACCTGTAAAAATATATAATTGTCAAAACGTCTATATTTTTTGGAAATTATTTTTATTCAATAGCAATAATGGGTCCATATTTATCGATTACATTTTTTCCATCTAGCCGACCGTCGTCATATCATTTTTAAGCACGTCATGGAATGTCTCTCATACCTTACAGCAAGCCTTAAAGCATAGAAATACAGCGGAACGTGAAATGCTCAAACGTCGTAATGTCGTTTTTGTGTAAAACGTTCACAGTTGTTCCATTTCATGTTACCACATCAGCATGATCTTGGTAGTCATGTGAGAGTAGGGTAGGAAATTTTATGGAAAATGTAGAAAAAGAATTATTAAGGAATGATAAGACAAGAACAATTGAAAAGGTGAAGGTTTTGTTTCTTGAGCTGGGAAGCAAACCTATGACCTTTGAGAGGCTGTCTTATCCTTAGGTTATTTTAATTTGAAAATTATCTGCTTAGGATGATATGATTATAGCTTCAATTCAGGCTATAATCAGATTTCTAAAGTGGCTTAAAGAATAACTTCAGGACACACAAAAAGAATAAAGGAAAACGTAAAAAAATCAAACACCCGCACGCCCAGCATCATGTTCAATGTCAATGATTTATGCTGGGACTTAAGGTCAAAGTCATTCTTCTTTCGTAGGAAAACGTTCCAAGGATGTCTTTTTAAAATAAATTTCATATTTTTTTTTTATTTTTTTTTTTCGTGAAATAAATGTACTTAAAATTTTCCCTCCGGTGAATAACGTATATATGCCAGAAATATTTAAAATCATATTCCATCCATGCCACCCCAGGTTATTTCAAGAACTCGTCATTCTAAATTCTTGACATTGACAAGACGATCCAGATAGAAAACGCCACTTTACAGTTGGCTACAGATCTGTGAACTTCTCATATTGGGCCTTTATTTTTTTGTTTTCTGTTTTTATTTTGTTGTGGGTTCTCGTTTACATGAAACTTATTTTAAGAAACATTTTTGTTTCAAGTTCGCATGTAACAAATTTGTTCTGCCATAGAAACTGCTGACATTGGACTATTCGCAAAATTTGTTTATTTATTTTATTTTATTTTTGTTGTGTGTGTGTTTGTGTATTTTTCCTTAATAATTGCTTTTCCATTTGTTTTGCAGATATGTCTGTCTCTCCAACACCATCACCGGATAATCTTAGGATTTGTTTGGTTGGAAATGTGGTTGACGACAAGGCAACCGTTAAAGCTGCACAAAGTTTTGGTGTTCCGGTGATAACATCGGAAACTGGAATGGAAATTATTTCCGATTCATCATGGACCACCTACTTTATACTGAATGATTTTGAAGGTCCAATATTCGATGCCATACCTAAAAATAAACACAGGTAAAGTAAAACCATTAAGCGATTACACCTTGCTTGTCGATCTTATTCGAAATGATTTGGCCATAAATAAAATTCGGGGGATACAAGGAAGTGCCCTGGGAGATACAGATACAATCACCCAATAATGAGGCGTGAAATTAAAACTGACAACAACAACAACAACAACGAAAAAATCAACAACATCATTTCAATTCCATTTCAATTAAATCAATAATATCGAACTGGCGATATATACATTCTGTTCCTACCGTTTTCGGCATGGCGTGTGTTTTTGGAAATGGAAAATATTTTAGGAATTTTTCTGTCGCGCATATTTGCTTTTCGTGGTTAAATTGTTTGCTCGCATACAGTTGCAGGATACAACTTTAATTGCGTTTATTTTTTGATATTTTTTATTTTTATTTTTTTAAATAGCTTACAGGCAATACACCCCCAGGCTCCAGCAGAGCCCCTGCAACGTTGCGGGCTTGTTTATTAAGCAGGCAAAAATATAAAACGAAATATTTCGGTTTTCGCATTTGCACCTCAACAAATTTAAATATGGATTTTTTTTTCTTTATTTTTTTTTTAAATAAAAATTAATTTGCATCTGTGCAAACTCTAGATATACATAAATGAATATTGCCATTGTTTTTATCTTCTCTTTTTTTAATTGAGATACAAAAATGTAACGATGAAACAGATTATGATATGAAAAAATATCAGGCATATTTGTTTGGTCGAATTTGATCCTTTTTATTTTATGAAATTTGATTGTTCAACCTTAAAATTGACCCTTTTACCAATGTAAATTGAAGTCAAATGATTCTCGTTAAAATGTCGTTTGATCATTCTTCCGTCTGCCGGAATTACACATCAGTAATTTTATTTTTTGGGAATTTATAAAATTTCATGTTTATATTGGAAACAGAAATATTTTCGACGTAACATGAGAAATATTAACATAATTAGAGCGTTGGTGGAAAGAGAAGTAGAGTACGATAGGTTATAAATCTTCGGTTATCTATTTTTGCACATGATGACCAATCTAACTTCTTGTGGTAGAATAAGCTATCGTTTTCATTTCAATTTCACCATAGGTTTTATTGATTTCTTATAAGACTAGTTATGATTTCTTTCTTACTCAAACATGTCTATCTCCGAGAAAGATCCGCTGAGACAATTTTGCACCAAGGGGTAGGAAGTATCCAAATAACCACCTACATTAAAAACAATATACCCCGTAGACATGGGAAGGCGCATGTAAAAAGGTACGCATCGAATCGATTCAAGAAGCTCCCATAACCCTAAACATACAATAGTCCAGTCAAATAAGGCATAAAAAGGGATCTACCTCGGAATTCGAGGTAATAAGCTGAAAATTGGTATGAACCTTTGTTGGTATTCTATATTATCCCAGCGGGAAATGAAGCGATTCCGAAAAGCTACTGAATCGGTTCTTTTGAAGCAGAGAAGTGCTTCTCTTAACATTGCATGTCCTAGCGAGGAAGCGATTCAATTAAGTCTATCTGTAACGATTCGAAAGTGATTAATAGGAATGCAGAAGGAAGCACAATTGGTTCCGTTCCCTTTTGCCAGTTGGGAAAAAGCTGATAAAAAGCTTTTATATTCTTCATGGAAAACTATTGTGAATTAGCTTTTACAAAGAGTTAGCCTATTGCGGACAACATGTGCTTCTGAAAAGATCCTGTGCCAGTGGCACAAAAGCGATTCTTTTGTGCTTCGGTCGGAAGCACGTCTAATATTTCCCGCTGGGATATGTCAAAAGCCTCATACAATCTTATGTCCGCGTCCTGAGATATCAAAGGTCAAAGTCAAAGGTCACAAAAATCAGTTGAATATCTCGTAAATTATCGGGTTTACGTAAATTTTGGTTGAGTAAAGTTTATTCATTAGGCAAATCTTCGTAAAAATGTCCTATACAGAATTTACGTAGAATCAATAGTTTTCGAGATAAGGGGCTGAGAAAACTCGGGCATCGTCCTGCATTCGTTTGCTCGCCACCTTTGAAGTAGAATTTAAGCAGCGTTTTTACATAGTATCCCCAGTAGAGGTCGAGCTAAAGCTCACCCAATCTCACAGTGTAAAATTGCGTGAAAACTAAATTAAGTAAAACATGTGTCTCCACTAAAGACCCTCATTTACTTACAGGACGTCTGTAGGCAGTGGCCTTTCAGACCTAGCAGGTTGTTAGTTCAAGTGCAAAAATGTTTATGGCAATGAAAACTTTACTCAGACTCACACCGTGAACACCCGCGAAAAACCGCGAACGCGAGTGTGAATGGTTTTCGCGCCTTGCTTTCCGTTTCGAGTAGATACCGCATGAATTCTAGCCGTTAATTCACGGCTTGAGAGTGAATAGAAGTTCAGATCTTCAGGCACGAACTGACGATAAATGCCCAAACATATAAGTATTTTTATCATTTTTCTTGCCCTTTACAGTTGGCGGCCGGTGAGATATTTAAGTTGATGGTCCCTATAAACAGCTTAGCTTCCTTAAATGTTGAGACTGTTGGTAGAAAATAGTTTTGCAATATGGTTATAAAGTTGTTGAGTACAATTCAGAAGCCCCGGTAACATTAGGGAATTATGAAGAAGGTTTCGCCGAATATTTGAATCCATTAAGGAATTTTCGTTCGAATCTTAAGCCTGTCCTACACTAGAATATTTTACGACCATACTTTTTGCGGTTCGTTAACTGTAACTTGCTTTGTGATCTATGCGTTACCACTAATTAACTGCTTTTATACGCGACTGATTCACTCTAATGCAATTTCGAGCTGTAGAAATTCAAATTAAAAAACTACTACATATTCCCACATCCTACTTTGTACACTAGTTGTAAGCAAAAATAATAGAGAAATAAAGTTAACCATAGACGAAAAACAGAACTTGTGATATAAACTGGGATGTACGATGCGAAATACTATAACCATACATTTTCGTACCTAGTACACATCGTGTATGGGGGGCTTAGTACTCTAATGATATTAAAATTGAAGTTAAAATTTAGCCAAAATAAAACTCTTAAAATAAAAGAATAATATGCAATTTATACTCCCTCCATCAATAAGTTCTCTTATTGAATATTTTTATGAATCTAGCCGCCATGTAAAGTCACAGCAGTTGGAAAAGTCTGAAGACGAAATTTTTATTATTGTTTGTAAAGATATATGCATAAAAAATTTCAATAGCCCTAAAAAAACAGTCTAAACCCATTTTGCTAATGGCTCTATTAATGGATGATAAGAAGCACAATTTTTTAATGGTGAAATTTTTGTCGTCTCGCATTCAGATGAACGCAATGTGTAACGACAATAACTCTGTACAATTTCATATCTGGTTGTGCTAGGAGATAGATGGAAAGGATGTGTTGATACTTTCGGTAACAAAATGCGTAGATCATTGCAGTGGCAGATGGTGGCTTTAAAGTACTTTATAATATAGAACGAGTGCTGCAAGTTATAAATTAATATTCTAAAATTTGCACTTTAAAATTTCATAAGAATATTAAAAATTTGTATTTTTAATGCTTAGATATTTGGGAGTGGATTTTTATACTAATGACACGTACTTAGTCCTTTCGATTTTATACAATTACACTGACTCAAAAATGTGTTGCAATGTTTTAGAAATTAAATTGTTTGTCCTTAACTTATCACATAAAGATTGGGCGCTGGATGGCTGGGATAATGCAGTTTTTAGTAAAAACTACATTATCCCAGTCTTTAATCGTCCGATCTTTGTGTGATAAGTTTAGGAAAAACAATTTAATTTTCAAAACATTGCAACACATTTTTGAGTGAGTGTATATTTTACGCACTGCGAAAATCAGCAGTAATATAGCGTCAAATGGAATTAAGAATATTTACTGTCGGTTTACTGGTTGCTAAAGGTCGTCCTAGAGGTAAATCTTCAACGCACTCCATCATTGGCTGGATAAAAGCAGATAGTCATCGACACAAGATTTTTAACCCCGCATATTGGGCTGCTAACCATCTCAATCTCCGAGCTCCTCAGAGAGGTAGTCGGCTTTCTCATTCCCCTCTATATTCTTACGTCCGGTACCTTAGGCAGGTATCACGTCATGTCTTCTACCGATCGTATTTAGCTTAGCTCTGCATCGCTATCTAGCACGTGTCCGTCCGTGTAAGATATTGCGACTTCGAAGTCTCTCGTGTAGAGCAATCGGGGAGGAAGGCAGTCTGTCATAGCAAGGATGTTGCTATGATCGCAAGATTTTGATGTCCAAGACCCCTCCCTCATTCTAAGAGCCCTGAACGAAGCAAGGTGTTTGATGTGATATCACTATTTCGTCTGCGTATGGTACTATCTTAGCTTCACTCTCGTGTGGCTTTAGCGGAATGTTATTTATCGCTACTATCTAACCACAGTAAAGCGGAGACCACTCTAATAATATTTTATAGCGCTCTGGGGTAAACCGAGTGCCGGGAATCTAGATCACTGAATCCATCATCATTGATCTAGGAAGTGTTCTGATCGTGTGGGAGTTGCTTGTGCGGCTTTGCGTAGATTAAGTTCTTACGCGGCCGAGACATATTCCCCCTAACAGTAGCGCTAAGAGAATGTTATCGTTTCGGATGGCTTGGCTTTGTTGTCGCGATGACAATGCTTAATTTGACGAAGAAATGTTTTCATAATCGTTTCATCCCTTCGTATACGCCCACATACGGAGGTAAGAATGGTTTTCCAACACGATCAACCCGTATGAAAACGTAGTCAGCGTTCTCCTGGGTTATTTTCATCAATTGGGATAGAAATCCAATTGAGGAGTCTTAGATTTTGACCGTTCCAGTCGCCCAAAATCATGGCCGCCGTCATTTTTTTGATGTTTTTTTTAATCTAAACAAACATTTTTTATACTATTTGAACGTCAATAAACATACCTACAAATTTTGAAAACGATATCTCTATTCTTTATATAAAAAAAAAAAATGATTAAAAATACTTTTTTTTTGAAAATTGTAACCAGAAAGACCCCTTAAAATGGGGATTTGAAAACGTCCCAATGGCGAATCCAGGGTGAGGAGAATGCAGATGATTTGACTTTGTTTCCCTTAATGCCGACTTTCAACTTTATGCAAAGATCAGCTGACCGACTCTAGGAAAAATCGTAGCTACAATATCGGTCATCGAACAAGAGCTGGCTTGTCCCCGTATTATGCTTACTAGCGATAACATAAGATGGGACAGGGAATTGCTGTTTAAGAGGAAAGACAAGAGAGTTTTATTTAGGTTGGAAACGAACCAAGGACCTCTGCGATGGTAGTCTGACACATCACATAAAAGCAAACTCATTCATCTCGAATCGCCATAGCTTGGGTTTGAATTAGGTTTTGGGAACTGCTACCTCATCTCGTTGTAATTTTGACTCTTGTGGAATTATAATTTCGCTAGACTAATTGTACTAAAAAATGTGTTGGAAATCACTTTTTGCCTTACCCGTTTACTTATCACACAGCCATCGTCTATTAATTACTGACTTGAAACCAATAACCTTGTAGAAGCGCCCATTATTGTGAACTGGTGGACGAACAATTGATTTTCTCTTTTTTATGATAATAAATTTATTGTTCGTGTTTTAACATGAATAGTTAAAATATATTTCATATAAAAATACTTCCAGAAAATTTCCGTGCAAATAAATACTAAAAAAAAAACTATCACCTTGGAAGTGGAAAATCAATGCCCTAGTTTCACATTTTTATAAATGAATTAAATTAATTTACCGACATCAAAAATTACCTCATAACTAATGAAAGTTATAAAACCACAAAACGAACCAGGAAGTCGTCACCGATAATGCTCAGTAATTATAATTTGTTGTAATCATGATAAAATTAAATTTTATAATAAATATAATATCAAAAATATAAAAAAAACATCATAAACACGAATTTGCAAAAATTTCAAAGGAAATTCGCCGGTGGTAAGAAAGAAGGTCGCCGTTCATGTGTAACACCGGTCATTTGCCATAAGAATCTCAATTTCAATGGCCGCGTTATAAATTACTGGCATTTCATCTCAGGTGTAGAAAGGGAAATTAATTTTAGCGATGATGGCATTTGATAAGGAATTCCCTTGAATCTTTTACGTGGTTAATAAATTCTGATTTTGCGATGTTTTTTGATATGTAATGATGTCGCGTCAAAGCGGCCAAGAACAATCGGTGAAATTTAACCTTTAGTTTGATATATTACTACAGCAATTCCTAATTAAATTTTTAATTTAAAAAAATGTATGTTTTGCAGAATAATGGGACCCCCAGCATTACAGCAGGCTGTAGAAATGAAGGAGGGATTAACACATAGTAATAGACCAGTTTACAATTACTCGATGAGAGGAGTAATCACGTGCTTCACAGGGATCAGAAAAAAAGATGAACTGGTAAGTATCAAGAAGAGTTCCTGCACATCCTCTTCCGGGGCCATTATGATAAAATCTTATTTTCTTCTTAATTTCTCGTTCAAAATACCCAAGGATCCCTCTGAAATACAGAAAAGCACCTTAAAAGTTAGTAAATAAAGTGCACCTGTCCATGTTCCTGATGACTAGATTCTTTCCACACTTGGGACCATTGCCAGACTCATCAGAGCTACCCGGGAACGAAATATTGCATCTGTTGCGTTACGTTGAGTGTTTTTAGTCTGACAAGTTAAAATGGGGCACCATAAGCTGCTTAGGGTAGTCTCGTTTCAACAATGATTTCTCTTCAGCAGAGAGAGAATGGAAAACTTGGTCTCCACTGTTTGAAATTTATATGACATCTCTCAAAATTTATTTAATAGTTGTGTGTGTACACGTTGATTAAAGAGATATGCATAAGTAATAAGAGGACCTGCTGCAGATGTTTTGTGTCTGTCTGCAAATTGATAAGGAGAACGAACCAACAGACATTTTGGACAGGACATTTATGTATATTGTTGCACAGAGAATACTATATTATTACATTTCATCCAAAGTTAGCTTTTAGGTTTTAACTGAAGTAACAATTTTCATTAAAGTTGCCCTTTCATGAATGGAAACATTTATTACGTTGGTAGATTTTAATCATATTATTTTTGTCATAAAAGGCTTGACTACCATAAAATCCTATAGTAGTTATCACTTCATAACATGATTTTTATCTTAGATTTTAAGTGCTCTGAATGTGGAGTAAATTCGGGGGTGAAAGTCACTCGGGGCCATATTCGTGTCTCACATGATAAGGATTACGTTTACAAAATTGTTTTGTTACGATTTTCCACGATTATGGCCCCCACGCAATTAAAACATTAAAATTAATTTATGTGTTCATGTTTTTATTGAAATAATTTCGGTGCTAGTTATACATATTTAGTATTAGGTTATTTTGTAAATGTTTGTGTTTGCAGTACGCATTTTTTGCACATTTTGGTGACTCTTGCGATTTAAAATATATATACAGGTGTGAACTGGCATATTTATAAGTCTATTGTGGAATCCCATTTGCATTGTATTAAGTTAATACGAAATTATACATTTATCTCGAAAGTTTATTCTGAAATATTAAAATTTCTGTATAAGCAGTGTCAACGGGCAGACAACGTGTCCAAAAAAACAGAATTACTATTATCCGTTGGTTTCTTTGTGACATTTTCATTAAAACTACACCGTAGCCCCTCCTGTTATATAGTACCTACATTGTCGATTGTTTATGGCCCTATTTCCCGAATACCTCGACAGATGTTTTCTTTAAGTGCGTTAATTGTCCTTAACATTTCCCCATAAAAAAAGTCTATCGGCATTGTCAACTGTCAAAATAACACCCATTTAAAAAAATTAACCATAAGATGACCCAGCCAAATTCTTCACACAGAATGTCAATGCCGTACCCAACATATTTGTGGACCTATTTGGTTTATTATGCCAACCCCCTCGAGGTTAAGTCTTTTAATGTAACCTAAAATGGGTTTAGGACTCACACCCCAAATTCCCTGGAAGTAGGCAAGTCGCGGGGCGATACTCAATCTCTTGTAGCCTCACAATCGCACAGCAAGTGAGTGCTCTTCTGGTTCAGGAGCTGCTCCGCAGAACCGACAGCTACAATCAACTTCCCGTCCTGTTCTACGGACATCCCGATTCTTGATGGCCAATTTTACTTGGCAGCTGGATAAGCTGCAGAAAGGCTCCCGATCAACAAGTGACTACCCAGAGAGCCGAAATCAATAATTTTTTTCTAGCAGTTTGTTGTATCTACGAAAACCCGTGGACACTCGGATTCAATCTTACATTATTCTCTGTCAACATCTTGAATCGCTTGGTTAAGGTTACATTCCTCATCTTCGACAACTAATAGTATTACCGGCCTTTTTCCGCCAAGTTCGCATGCTGCTAGAACTTTTCTCCGACTTCATCATCGCCGCCAGCCGCCATAAAAGAAGAAAATCGCAAAATCGATGTTTTAATTGGGATTGCTAATCTCCAGCTCTCACAAATGAGCAAGGCCATTCTGTTGGTTTCCACAATTCCAAATGCGTGCTCTTTCACTTATTTTATGGCGCGTGCTCTACTTTGGCTAATGACGAAATTATTTTTGCTAGGTATTGTCCACATAATTGTTTTGAACCATTGAGCCAAAGCTGCAAAAAGAAGCTCGATGTATAGATTCCTCATAAGTTGAACACGAAAAACATGATAGAAATAAAGATCTGCGATTGGCTACTGCAATTCAATTAAATTATACATGCAGGCGTTTCGATGCTGTCCGTGCCTGTTGCCGGCTAAGATCGGGCGAATCAAATGTGTAAAGCGTTGAGTAGAATCGAAAGCCTCATATACTAAAGAATCGAGTACCGTTTCCGTATCCATAATAATTGTTGGTATTGGTTGCCTTTAAGTCTACTGGGACCACAATAAACGTTGACGGGTGCTGTGAAATACTGGGAAAATTCAGGCGGGCAATTAGGCTCGGGCACACATAAAGCGGTCTGTCGCGGGGGGCAGCGATTTCCTACCGAGGCAGGCAGGTGGTCTAGTTGTATTACACAATTAGGTATCATCTCTGTCAAACAGAACGCAGTCTACTGCCACCTGTTGGTCTTGATCGAGACGACAAGCGATCTGGTTGTGCAAAATTACGAATTTTAGCATGATTTTAGCTTTCAGACAAAATGAGTAAACTAACTGAAATTTTTATAGAAAATGTGCGTAAATACTGGGCTTTTGCTTGATACCTCACTTCGGTGAGGTAAGCGGTGGTAATCCGTTAATTGTTCTCTCTTCTTATTGATTTCATGCACTCAACATAGTCTTTTCTTCTTTTTGCTTTGCAAAGCTATAGCAGAAGGAGTTGTTCTTCGCCTGAGCCCACACTCAATATAAAAAACCGACTTATCCCTATCCCAGACCGCTTCGACGACCGCTGGATGGCTGCCCGCCGCGAAAGACCGCTTTCTATGCTCCCGAGCCTTAAGAACCGGCGAAGAGTGATATTGAAGCGTAAGCATTCCCTAGCGCTCGGCTAGACGTAGCCTGTGAAACTCTTGGAAGAGTTTAAAAGGAACATCATCACACGCCCATCCTATAGTGCGGTCTTGGCCCTATCATATGTTCACTTGAGCTCCGACGAGGAGATGAAAGCCGAGTTTCCACTTAGCTGGCTTCCAGCTCTGGTTGTTTCTTCCGCTTTCACCCAGGGCATTACGTTCATACTGATCAACCCTACCAGGTGCTGGCTGAACCAACTCGAGCATAATCAGGAACATCCAAATTCCGGATGGCTGCCAGCTGCCCACCCCACCAGCTCTACAACCAGCACTGGTAGTCAGCTAAGTGGAAACCCCGCTTAAAGATGAGGATAAACGCTTTATCAAGGACATTGGGGAGCTGGCATACAAAACTATCACAATGTCTACACAATCGCATCGGCCGAAGTGGCGATTATGTAAAAAATATACAAATGTTCAACCTTTACAATAATCGATAGATTGATATGATGATGATAAACGGATTATTGCATTTTTTTAAAAATAGGAGACCTTCTGTAATACTTCTCAGTTCCATAACTGAGAAAACAATCCAAATTACTCCATAAGAATTTTAAGACTGTCAGTAATTACTGCACTCAAAATCAGAGCTATATAATGAAGGGGCAGTTCAAAAATAAATCTTTCATTTCTCTCTTACTACTACCAGTTCGAGACTACAAAGCATAACATTTTCTCAAAACCAATCGTTCTGCTAACTCATCATATAATAACCCTGAGCTATTGTTGAAGTACGATTCTGTCTTGTTGCAGGATATTCCTTAACTTCATTCATAAGCTGTTTCCGGAAGACTTGTTCAGAGCATATCTTTAGTCGAATTGTATTGTTTATGTTCTGCAATAGAAATCAACTATCCGTTTTCTATTTACAGATCCATAATCAAATTTGACTTGAATACGCTAGCATATTTGGGTTTCAGTTTCCACTCTGTACTTCTGTACAGCAAATGTACTTCAAGGATAGAGAATTGTCTAGCCATTATTATATTATTGAAGTAAGGTTGTATACTTTTATTGCCATGGCCAATTTTATAACCAAAATCCGTTTTTGTAATCAAGTCGTCTGTCTGCATGGAAAGTGTATGATTGATAGATTAATATTATTGTGGGTTTTTTTGATTCAGATCAAGGATAGAAGACTGTTGATCTCTCAATCAAATTAAAAAATATTCTTCCAAAAGGCGACTCGAAAATGACTAATATGTCTCTAAAGTGGATGGTACCTTGCCTATCAAAATTGACAACTACATAAATCAAACATTAAAATTTGTATTACGTGTATCAGTTTGCTTGAATTGACTTCCTCCCTTTTGGTAGGCAACTCTTAACAGCATCATAATCCCGCGCACAATAGCATCAGTGTAATAATAAGGCCGGTTGCTAGTAAACCCAAACCCAATAACGAATTAATCGGCATTAAAATTACTTGCGATAGCGTAGATCGTATAGCGTTGAGCAAAGCCCCCAAAATCATGCTATAATATAATAATTAGAATGTCTTTACCTATTATACTGGAACAATGAATATTCAATCAACAAGAAGTGGCCAATTAAAAACCCATTGGACTAATTACTGCCGTATTCAAACGACGATTATTGAGAGCGCCGCCGGGGGCATAATTCATAAATGGGTCTAGAAGCGAGCTGGAGGCAGTACAGCACCAGCCATACTCTAATACCGAGCAAATCGGAATCAAATTACAAGCTACCGAACGATACCCAATGAAATTATTTCGCATTCATTACAGAAACGATGTGTACTGGACGATGATAAGAAATTATAAAATTTTAAGCAGATACGAAATATGCAGGTTGTTGTTGTTTATAACAAGGGAATAAGGTTTCAGGATGTGTAACCTCTTCAAGGATGAAATTATGACTTACTACTAAACGCTAAAAATGACGCTCCAATTTTCTTCCTTTATTTGCAATATTTTATTCTTAATTATAAACTTGCTGCAACGCGCGTGACTTCCTGGTATTTCCGAGGATTTAATTTGACTCGAGCATTAAATATCCTGAAAGTTGTTGCTGGAGGCACCATTGCTCCCAGAGCTACAAGCTGCTTATTAAGATATCGATTGAGTGGTGCTTCTTTTACAGCCAATGATGCAGTGGTACATCGCTGGTTTCTAGCTGAAATCTCCTCGAAAGTAGCTTTAATAAGCCACTCTTGAAATGAATAATTAATTTTAACCCTCTGAAATCTTCTTAATTCTTTTCGTCTACTTTTTCCCTCTCTGCGGATTTTAAAAATAAATGAAACCATTATGTAAAAGTGACGATGTTTACTGGGTTTATGAAAAAAGCAAGATTTCAGTTGTTTCTATAGCAAGTAATACAGGACGTTGTAATTAATTGTTTAATTAAAAATCAGGAAAACAGGAAAAGCACATTTTTTTGTATAAAAATGCCGTGAGATGTTACTTTGTTTTGAGTATAGTAAGAAAATACGCAGTTTTCAAACCACGATTAGCTTTTTTTCTTTTAGTGAGATGGTGGATCCAGGGAGGGCTACGATCGCTCAGAGCTGTTTGTGAAGAGCGCAGGACTTTCAGAGCCGCCTGACTATGTGAAAAGATGTAGTCAATCCTTTTCCTATCGCCTTGCTGGTTGTTTAGTAGAACAGCTTCATGTATGGCTAAGAATTTCGCTTGGTATAGACTGCAGTGATCAGGTATTTGGAAGGAGACTTCAAACTCAAGCTCTGGGGAAAAAACTCCTCCTCCAACTGCGACCTTCGTGCTTAGAGGTATCAGTAAAGAAGAAAGAACTACATATGTGGTCCATTTCTCCATTATGTAAACGTGAAGGGATGTGGACTCCGTAGTTCCTCGTGCAGGTAACCTCGGGTATGCAGAAGTCGGTTTTTATGGGGATGATAGCAGAGTTCAGCACCTCCGTGTGCCCTCCCCTGATTCCGATCTAAAGTCCAGATTCTTTAATTCTAAGGGCTGCGATGGTTGCGTTTTCCCTTGTGGAGCGAAGTGCTCCAACTATGCATAATTCCGCACATCTTTGCGCCTTCTGTAGTTTGTTTAGCCCAGTGGACGGGGTTTTATACCTGCTCGTGAAGAGGACAGTTCCCTTTTTACTGGGTTAATGCTGATTCTGCGGATGACAGTTCAGCTTGAAAGGGTTTGTAACGCCGCCTCTATGAGATCACAGAGAACTTAACGAAATTTTCCTTTTGGGATGATAGCAACGTCATCCGCATACGCCATGACGTGATGCCCCTCTATCGTTGCATTCGTTGACAGATAATATAGAAGTGTGTGTATTCAAATGCGATCTGACGGAATATTCCATGAATGGAGCGCATGCCACGCAAAGGTCGGGTTACTTTCAACTTTTTCTGCATTGCCGTATTCGACATAGCACACACAAGCATACACAACAAACACATACACCTTGCATGCACTCGTTACTTAGATTTTCGGGCTATGTGTGAAAGCCGGGACGGAAAACAACCATGCAATTATGTGTCAGAGGAAATTATCATGGAACCGCTGAATGCAATGCATGTACGCTTGTATATGCCACCAGCTTCTGCCTCGATGCGTCGGAGCAGTTGATTCCTTGTTACGACCCATCGAAGCGAGAAAAATACCCCTCCTTGCGGGGTGCCTCTAGGATCAAGCTTATCATCCTGCCAGTAAGTATTTGATGTATGAGAGATACCAGCGATGCCTCGATCTCCTGTTTCGTCAAGGCCAGGCTAATGGCGCCCGGGAGAATGTTGTTAAACACTCCCTCTATGTTAAGGAATGGCACTAATGTATACTCCTTGTACCACGGAGGGTCTGCCAATCAACTCAAATAAGGATGCAATTTTGATGATAGGGGAAGAATCTTATAGAGATTGTGGTAATCGAATTTTGAAATTATACCTGCTGTTAGGAAATAAGGAATAGGAATAGTCTGAGACGTCGATCCAAGGCCGAGAACCCTTCTGTGGCATGTCTTGGTCCACCTCCAAGGTGGTTCCAGGTTTATACAGGCTATAGATCTTATAAGACCCTTTAATTTAAGGGACACTATCACTTTAAAGGACCACGTAGGACTGCGGTATCACCTCCACAACCTAGAACTGTCTCAACAGACAGAATGCCGACTCTGCATGGAAGGCGACGAGACTTCCACACATATTCTTTGTGAATGTCCTGCTCTGATCTAGCTTAGAAGAAGAATGTTTATCAGAGAGTTTTTGAGCCCTGCTTAAGTCCGGTCTTCGTCAATTAAAGACCTTCTTACCTTAATCCTGAACGCTGATAGTCTGGTCCATTAGTGGGGTACGTACACAATAGGCCTAACTTGGCCGCAGTGTTCACCATGTGGGTTGCCCCTCACACCTTAAAGAAAATACTCCTTGACCTCTCTATGGATGCTATTCTAATTTAATTTATCTTATTCTTCCATTTCCATCAGATGATTGTTATTTAAGATCCTGTTTTCAATATCCTGAAAGTAGTTTTTTATAGTCTATACTCACTTTTCGAAACCTATTGACTTGTACTAAATATTTATGTAGTTAGGTTTAAGACAATTTAATAGTTTAAATTTAAAAAAAACATGCTTATTTTACTTGCAGACACGTCTAGTCAATTTAATACATTCTATGGGAGGCTCAATAAGAAAAGATATGAACTCTAAAGTGACACATCTTATCTGTAATACAAGTGGTGGAGAAAAATACCAGTAAGTGCACCCAACTATATCCTACATCTATCAAAAACAAAATAATATATCAAAATATTTTGTATATTTCAGATATGCAATGACATTTAGATTAGCTGTTGTACGATCGGCATGGGTCTATGGCGCCTGGGAAAATCGAGATATACCAGGCTTTCGAGCAACAGAAGAAGATTTTACAATACATCATAAGCTAAAAGCATTTGAAGGACAAAAAATATGTTTCTTTGGTTTTGCACCAGATGAACATCAACATATGGTAGATGTTTTAAAAAATAATGGTGGAATACCAACAGATCTTGAAGATCCTGATTGTTCGCATGTGGTATGTAAATTTGATATATATTATAATATTTAATTCCATTTTTTTTTTTCAATTGATTTTGTGCAAGTGAATATTTTACTGTAATCTAACTAGAGTCGTTGGTTTCATTACTTGTTTTTTATAAGTTTTTTTTTTGTTGTGTCATCACATTTTAACATTTTCAGATTATGGCAAATACTGGTGGTCATTTTCCTGAAATTCTTCCCAATTCTAGAAATTCCTCTCCCAATCCCTTATCTGATGGTAACGATGTTAATGTTAAGAAAACTGAAAATGATATGGAAAATGTTGATACAATTCATGAAGAAATCGCTTCAGAAATAAAAGAAAAAGTTTTAATTGGTGGAGATAAAACTCCACAATCAACAACAATTCATTTACAGTATAATAGAAATGATGATAATTTTACACCAAAAACATCTAAAGTTTACGAGCCAAATCAAATGGATGGTGTTGTACTAACAGCAACTGAAGAATGTAAATTTTTAAATCCAACAAATATTTCACCAATATTACGAACACCACTACCAAATGAAGATGATATAATAATACCTGATAATATAAGTCCAATTAATGAAGAAGATGATAATTTCGATTCATTCGATTGTAAAGATTTAAAACGGAAGCGTGGAAGTTTCGGTGATGATATTTCCTTAATGTCAACCGATTCAATTGCACTAACATCATACTCTGCGAAGAAACCGAAACTGACTCGTACCGGCTCAATTACTCGCAGCTTAAAGCGTAGCATGAGTTTTGTTGCAATCAAAACACCGATTGCAAATATGTTGCGGCAACGCCGCAATTCAGTTGATCCAAATGCATCAATTACGTCTATTACATCCATTGAGAGCACCTTTAATGAATCTATTAAGAAGCCAGTGAAAGAAAAATTACGCGGCATACGCGATCGTATAACGAAGAGCGGAAAACGTGACATAAATATAACACCCAAGACAGCGAAATTAGCATCTTCTAATTTCGGCACTTTAAAGAAATTGTGTAGGGTTACATCAGATAAGTTTAAGACACCTGATAGGGAAGATTGTAACGATCAAGATTCACCTGATTTTAAAACTCCTGTTGTTCCTAAATCTATTAATCCAATTAATTATCGGCACTCTGTTAGTGGTGTTGGCTCTACTAATCACATTTTCGATGATATTAATTGCACTGACGTGCCACCAGTACGAAATTCATTTGCTGCTGATACAACGTCAACTACAAACGCTATCACTTCTACTGCATCTACTGCTACCATTATTTCTGCTAGAAGTGATCTTCCCACTGCTACTGTTTGTTCTAGCACGACGAATGAGTGTGATATTTCGTTGTGTCCCACCGGTGGTGAAAATGTTCCGGTACTAATTTATTTTTTTTATAAAGTTAATTAATATTATTTACCTGTGTTATTTTTTTGTTGTTGTTTGTTTTATTTTATGTTGTGTTGTATATACAAATGAACGACGGTAATTTATTCTTGAATTTTCATAAAAGAATTGATCAACTTGATTTTCTGAATTTGAAATTAATTTTTGTATTATCTTCTCTTTGTCCATAATCTTTTTGATTTACAAATTAATCAACGAATTAGGAAATGATTATTCTAAATTAGGCCTAATTTAAAAAAATGGATTTGTTAATATATCCAAGAATCAAGCTGTCTCTTCAGAATAGACTCGTGTTATGAGTTAAGATATCTTAATATCTTCAATTTTGTTTTATAGTTTTTTAACACATCGTTATTAATATGTTAAAGAAATTTACAATTGGAACAAAACGTTTTTCATAAACAAAATCTACATTTGTCTAGACACTGTACGATATATTTCGTGTGATAAATATTCATATAATTGTCTCTGAAAAGCATTTTTTATTAATCGCAGCGCAAACCAGCATCTCATCGCGCTTTTATGGGTTTCTGGTTTTATTAAGAAATTTGATAGAGCCGTATTTGTTGACGTCAATTACTAAATTGTATCTTAATATTTTTCATTCACTATTGTTTATTTATTCATTTGTAGCTGCAATTTTGATGATAGGGGAAGAATCTTATAGAGATTGTGATAATCGAATATTATACCTGCTGTTAGGAAATAAGATCGGATTTTTGCAATTAGGTTTGAAGATTGTCGTGGAATGGAATGGAAAAAAACAGAAGGGTTTCATAGTAATGTTTACTAATTGAGATTTATCTCTCTGAGATCGTTAGTTTTCCTCAGATACCTATTAGACTCTTTTTCGTTTTTTCAAATGAAATTTAATATATTATTTCAGATAACCAAAGAGTCTGTTTACAATACTTTCTGAGCAAGATTTAGTATTTTGACTGAAATGCAGTATGTATATAACAATTTGTTATTGGAGTATATTTCAAGATAATTGGTATATCTTTTTACTATCTCAGAAAATTGTAAGCGAGTTGCAACATTCAATAGGAATTTTGTTATTTAGATTTCAGGATTATGTAAAGGATTTATCTGAGGTATGTTTACTATTTATTGTTCATACCAATAATTTAAAGAACCGCAGAGTGAAGATTCTTTCTAATCAACCGTACTAATGTTGAGCGGGCAAATGGTACGTGGTCAGTGCGCTCCGTAAAAGCCCTATAGGTTCTGGATACCTACTTTCCACGCTACGAATAAGTGATCAAGACCGGTTCCCAAGGTGACAGGTGGAGATAGCTTTATCACGAGAGGAAACCTACTAAATCGTAACCTACTAAATCACAAACTGTAGACCCAGAGATTCTGTCCATGTAAATCACCAGGGATTTTTTTCGGGACTTTAAAAGCTGTCATAAAAACCTCCACCTGGTCTTCCCCCCGTGGGACTTGTTTTTAGTATTGCGACGCGGGGGTGGATCAGCTTTAATTATTAAGCTGCTAATGCTATTTCTTTCTTTGCCTTTCTTTATTCCTTTCGGCTCAACAGACTCGTTCCACTTAATTTGCCATTCCGTTAGGGTTTCGTAGGGCGCAATCTCCCGTTCTACCTTTTTAGACTTCTCTTCCCACATATTGTGGATTATAGAGACACCTGCCTTCTTTCGCCGGTATGGCCGGTAGTGATCAACATTTTTTTTATGGAAAGACTAGAGGCTCAGAGAAAGCCCCTTTGTACTGTCGACAATCTACTTTTTTTCGTATAGAGTGCAATGTTGAATAACAGCTTTAGCCGGAAGATAGTGAAGAGAGAGAAGTGAATAAAGGAACAGGCACAACTAAGCCGCGTTATTTTATTCCACCTACTCCCAACCATTACTATCGCGACTCTGACATCGGGGAATCGAGAAGAAACTCGCTGGAGTGTTATACCTCTTGAAACGAGTTGAATCTCCTCAATCAACTCATGGAATGCGCTTGGAGGAGCGGGGAAGAGCTAAGGATGGCTAATGCAGGAGGAATCAGGAATGTAAAAAGGGAAGGAGGAAAGAAGGCAAATTATGTATAAGGGGAAGTGGGAAAGGCGAAGAACTGTGATGCTGTCGGGATTCAAACGTGGGATCTCTGGTATGGTAGCCAGGCGTCGTACTCCCTAGACCAGCGGTCGGAAACCCAAATGCATTGGCGTGCCACAAAACAGATAATTAAAACTACTGCACATTAAGCATGCAACAAAAAAATTGTATATGAAGGTTCTTTTATTTGTGTAGTAAAAACTTTTCATAAAGCAACTTTAGGCCCCCAGGCATATTCTGGCCGGGTTGGCAGGTAAGGCCCGGTGAACCCAACATTACTCAGTCTGACTGAGAGATGAAGACTTGAGGCAACCGCCCCTACAAGTGCAAAAATCTTTAAGGCCGCAACGAATGTTCGGTTCCGGTACGTCGATAATCGTTCGAAACAAATTTGAAAACGAAAAAAATTGTCGAAGTAAAATTGAGCGTCCGCGTAGCTTGAAAGAAAATGTTTCGTTTTCAATAAGGAAATCATGTTACTGTAACACCAATTTTTTACTAATCTTACCAAACACTCGATAACATAAGACCGTTGAGGGCTTCCAACAAAAATTTACAATTTTTTCGAACTGTGCTAACAGGAAACGAAAAAAAATTCCTTGTCGAATTACACGATCCAGATCTTCCAGCCTGGACTGACGATACCCACAGACATAAAAACAATAAAGACCATCCAGTTGGCAGCCGATGAGTGTTTTTATACTTGGCTTCAAGGCGAAAAACCTTCAGGCCACGGCCTGCCGGCGACCTGCCGGCCTTTAAATGCCTTTATATCCTTACGTTTGAATTACGCTAAAACGGTTTTCGAAGCGCCAGCTCAGATAAATGAATTGGAGTATAAGACTTGCATATTGTAGCCCTGGCTGCTGGTGAAAGAAGAAGTTTGCATCTTTTAAGAAATCCTTGACCTTTAGTTGCTTATTTGATGATTTGGAATATGTGATCGTTCTATCGAAGATCCTTAGATCCAATTATATCCAAAATGTCAGAGAAATACGTCAGTTGTTAGATTCGGATTGTCCACTGCAGAAGAAAGATCGGTGCAGGTTTTATTAGTGATGAGGCACTTCGTTTTGGAGACGTTGACACGACTCTTGCAGCCCCTGTAGAGAATGTGCTCAATGCACACAAATTTATAGAGGTCGACATGAACTCACGATCAAACAGACAAGGTCTGGCACATCTTTTCTTATTAATACAGTAACGCAGAGTACTATCATCAGCGAAGCTGTGTACTGGGTTTTTGGGGGTTGAGAGCAAAAGATTTATGAAAATTATGAAAAGATCGGATGATAGAATTAAAATCTGTGGAACACCGCCTGCGATGGTGTGGGTTTAAAATTTGACGCTATGTAATACTACCTGGATTGAACGACCAGAGAGAAAAGTTTTAATCCAGTTCTTGAGAGCAGAGTCAAGAGACTGAGCTGCCGCCGGCACCTACCCATTATTCCGTGTAGTAGTTAACTTTTAATGAGTTCATTACCGATTCACCTGATTATAACTTTAAACCATCTTTACACGGTATTTTTAGTCAAGGATATAAAAAGATTCCAAAAATATTAATATTGAACATCTGCAGCACATTCAAAGTTAATTTGTAAACAAACTCTAAAAATTTATATAGTGCAACTAATACAGTCATCAAATTGCTTTAATCTCAATTGAAACGCTTTCCGCATGTATCGCTGCAACACGTGCTTTGTGCAAAGCAACAGTGGCCCAATAAAATCCCCTCTTTACACTTTATTAAACTCATTTTTATTATTCCACTTGCCTCAATTTAAAAGGAATTCACAAAGCTATAAAAATTTCAATTGTTTCTTCCATCAAAATACATCATGCTACTTTTATATAAGATTACAAGCAATAAAATCCCAATACTCTTCTCTCTCTCAATGCCTTCCACTTGCCGCCTTCGACTTGTCGATGTTACACACTCCAGCTCAAAGCAGACCGAGTTAAATTTTCATTTATAAAAGTGCAAAAGTCGATACCAATGCTACCGACTCAAGGGATGAAATCTCTGTAGTAGCATCCGCACAGAGTCGTTGGTCCGTTCTATGGTGCCATGTTTGTAACTACACCACCTACGATTCGAGTCGAAGTATGTACTGTATGTGTATACGAACGCCTCCCTATCAGGATTTTCAAAACCGAAACCGCCATATCAACCTTTTGAACAAGGATTCAGGTTGATTGGGTTTTACGCTAGGTTCCTATTTAGGGGTTTTTCATTTATACTGCTGTGTGCTTGGAGGCTTTTTAAAATTGCACAAAGAGGCTTTAAAGAGCATCTGTAGGGATTTATGCGAGATGAAAGTTGATATCATGAATCAGTTGAATTTTTTATTGCATCGATGATTTGTGAATTGAAGTTGCTTGAAATAATTGAAAATATTGTCAAGTACGTTAGTATATGTATATACAACACAACTGCAAAAATAAACAAACAAATACTATTTTCATTTTTTTTTATAACAAAATTATGCAATTTGCGACGCATTTCAAAAACTCTTTACCCAGAAATAGACACTCATTTAATACATTTAAAGCAATTGCCTTTAGCCTTAAATTAATTGTTATTAATTTTGATTAAAAAAAACCTATTAAAATATATTTTAATTTTAATAATTATTACCAGTGGGAAGTGGATGAGTACGTGAATTTCGAGTGTGGAATTTCTCTTTCATTTTTTAAAAATTTACGCATATATTTCACTTTATTTATTATTTCCGCCTACTTTCGTCGTCACACACCTGTAAAAACATTAACAAATTTCTCCTACAGCTTATTTTTAATATTTTGTTTTTGTTAACACTTAAAAAAATGACAGCACACTTTCATTCACCTTTTTTTTGTTTTTTGTAAAAATGTCTTTTTTTGAAATGCTTCGCAAATTGCACTTTTTTGTCATCATTTTTTTTGCATGTTGGAAATTTGGTTTTTAAAAATAATTCATTTTATTTATTTATTTATTTTTTTGTTTAAGTTTATATGGTGGCTGAAAAGATTGCGCGGGACTTTCGCAATAATGTAAAAATAAAATTTTTAATGGACTACTTATGTGCTGACATTTTTTTAAATTAAAATTTTTCCTGTTTATTTTTTTTACAATTTTTCTTCTTTTGAATAAATTTTGACGAATTTTTGAATAGTTTTGGTTTTTTATCAGCCACTTGCGAACTTTTATTTTAATGTTATATTTAATCCAAATAAAAAATTTATTGTAAGCAAAATCAACGTAAAAGTGTATCAAATTCATTATAGTTTTTACAGATTTTTAATGTGAATACATGGTAATTTCCAAATGTTCTATAGATACTATCATATTAAGGCCCAAAGAATAATTTATGTTTTTATCTAATAACTTAAATTTAGGAATCACCTTTTGTACTACTAGTTCATCGAATAAGACCTCGTTGCCCTATTGAACGCCAGAATAATAAAACTTGTAACACTATTCCTACCATTTCAATGGGCACTGTTAAACTAAAGGTTGTCTCTGGTATAACATTAATTGAGGATCTAGCTTCGAATTATTATGTATATTCCAAATTTTATCGCTGCTATCATAGAGACTGCTAAATCGAAATAAACGCTCTCCTGCCTCCACGGCAATCTTATACCCGCAACACCAGATTAGCCAATCTTTGGCAGTCGGCATTTCCGAGCTCCTACAACATCCAAGAGTTCAAAGGCAGAACATTCTTCAATACCCTTCCGTCACCACATTTTTCAATACCCTTCGAACCCTCATAACCTTTAACCTATTTCCCTCGTACTAAGCTTGGTGCTAGACATTGCATCATGACGTGACAAACAACATGACGGACTGGTGGTACAAGGGGTGATTCCTGAGCTTAGCACTGCCACATAAAAAAAGAATCTCCAAGCAGTGGCTGAATCTTTTTAAGGCTTACAAATGCCTCTGCGCCAAGACGGTGCTATAACTTTCAAACCCTACATTCGATCTGAATACAACTCGTTTATAAGTAAAAGTGTTCTTTAATCTGCCTTGTTGTGGCTCATCTTCATTTTAACAAACCTCTAGTTAAATTTTATCACTCTTGGCATACGATTCTGCCATCTTCCACTGGACCTCTATATTAAGTATCTAGTCTCGTAACTCAAAGAAATTAGACACTAACAAGAAAAGTCATAGCTCCCACAAGACGAGACTGGAAAGCGGACACGGTAATCTACAGCGGCAATTCAAACATGAACTGCGGAGTAGCACCGGGCTTTTCTCTGAATCATGCAATATAGCCAATAAATGCCGACTCCCGGTCGGATCCAGTGTTTTTCAAGCAGAAATGCTGGCAATTTGGAAGGCGGGTCAACTAGTAAGACAGAGACAACTCCAGAAAAGAATGTGGCAGCGGTAACCGATAGCCCAGCTGCTATCTTGGCTCTCAACTCCACCCTGATAGCGTCAAAACTCCAATGCCCAGATGAGCTCGAACTCATAAGCAGAAATGTAAACATCATCCTACTTCCAGGCCATAGGAATATACAAGAGAACCAGAGAGCTGATGAATTACTATAGGAGGGTTCAAATATGCATGCCTATTTAACGAAAGCGGTAGACCTTCCTATCAATACGATTAAGAGACATATTTACCTGCACTTCTTTTTCTTGGCCAATGCAAGATGGAAAGAATTAAAAATATGCAGCATGGTCAAAAAATATGGCCATCCTACAAGAACAACAAAACGGATAATCTCCTAAAATTATCCAACACTAACCTAGCTATGTACACGGCCAATAGGAGACCATGTGTCGAGAATGGGTATTCCATTCCACACAGCATGCTGTAGCTGCAAAGATCCAAATGAAAAAATAATCCCGCAACACCAGACTAAACCACTCGGCACAAGCTCCCAGCCTACGGCTCCTATTTTCGCTAGTCTAAGATTTCGTACATAAATCGATACTTATACTTACTTACGTATACTTTCGACTTTCGAAATTAATACCAGCATGCTCGGATTTTTTATGCATTACGTTTTGTAATTTCTTTGGGCAAGTCCAACTTGAAGAAATTTATTCATATTGAAACTTCGTTCTTTTGTTATGACTGCTACAGTAAGGCTAACAAGACTCGGGGCGCTGTCCATATATTCGGGAAACTACCCTGTCCTTGTTTAATATGTTAAAAGACGTGTAATGGCTCTCCTGGTTCGAAATTTTTTAATAATGGGTTCATATTCAAAAGTCTTTCAACCAGTTGACATTTTTCACCACCGGTTCAATTAATTTACGAATCTGCAAATCTGGGTCAATAGGATTTTGTTTCCCTATATATGAACTTCTCCGCGATTTAGGGATAAAGACTACCCTAGCCTCTCTCCAACACTTTGGAAATTGGACCAACGTAAAGCTACAGGTAACAGGATTAGTAAGATCTCTTCCAAGCCTCTCTGTGCCAGACTGGGAAGATGTGGTCATTTCCAGCAGCCTTGAAAGGCTTGAACGGCACCCAGTAGGCCACACCGGTAATGAAATTGTCCATGGCCTGGCAAGAGTAAGGGCAAATTCATCACTTTCTGGTCCGGAACTTTTCCACAGCTTAGCCAGCCATCGCGTAAGGTTGATCAACAAGAATTGTGACGACCGGATATTTCTTCATAGCTAGACAAAGACCCAGAGTTCCCGTCAAACTAAAAGATTCATTCAAATCGACAATGCTAAAGCAGGAAAACTTTAAACTTTCAACAGGCGGAAGCTAAAAAGAATAACAGAGGTCATGGCGCAACACTCAATCTTCGCTTAAGTATTATTTAGATAGAATAGGGCTGGGAGTTAATTATAGCTATCGATTCTGCAGACCAGCTCCTGAAACAGAAGAGTGGAAGAGGTTGGGTATCCTCCATCGGGACATGAATCCTAAATCAATTTAAGCTACGTATACATGTCGACGTTTCAACTCGAAGGTTTTCAATGACAGGGCTGGCACAATGGTTGCAGAGCCTGTAAAGACGCCCCCTCAAAGAATGCCATCTAATGAATGTAAATGGTCAACACATCAGCTCTAAATTTGAGTACAAATGTACATAAACTGCAACGATTATAAAACCTGAACTGCGCGATCCGTGAACGATACTTCCGCTACAAGTTTTTGCTTGTATTTAGCACCAAAACATCCGGTTATGTTCCAATCGCCTGCCAAGGATCTTCGAGCTGTTTGCAATTAAAATTAATTAAAATGTGTAAACATGTAAACTATCGACAAAATATCAAATTCAAATTGTTTCTATCTTAAATGAAAATCTAAAAGCGAAACCACTTTTTCATAATACAAAAAGCCCTGAATGCCAGAGTTCTATTTTGGTATATCACATCACATACTTAACCAAATTGATTATAAAAGCCAACTTGGAAGTAATTTCCGCAACGCATTTTCTTCTTCATATATCACGTACCTGTCCACTAAGATCCATTTCACATCAAAAAACATCCGACACAAAACCATACATAATAATTTTTCATCGATAATAATAATAATAATAAAAATTCTTCATTATGAATGAATGAATGAAACATATTCGTCGTCTCAAATTATTCCATTTTATCTGTGCATATATTAAATTGCACGAAGTTCAGAAATGTTTTTTTTTTATTTTGTTGTATATTTTATTTAATTTAAACATTTTGTAATTTACATTTTAAAAAACATCGAATTTCAATTTTATTGTTCTGTCTGGAAATTAAGGTATTGTTATTCACTTCATGCTCGCTCCAATCAAACCATTCCTTTTTTTCACGCGCTTACAAACTGGTAAACATTTTTAATTAATTGAATTAAAATTTAAATTCCATGAATGTTTATTGTTCTTGAAACAGAAATATGTAAAAGTTTTAAATATTTTGATATTTTATTCTGTGTTTTTGTTGATATTGGAGGGTTATTACCACACATGAACTAAAAACTTTTGATACACTGTGCTTTTGCTTGCAATATTTTTTGTTCAATTGATTTTAGCAGGAGTTCTGTGCATTCTTTATGGGCAGAAGTTCATCCTGATGGTATCCGTCAAACAGTGCTGTAACTCTAAAATTAATGGGTAAACTTATACACATGAAGAATGCACTAGAGCCCTAGCTAACGATTGGTCTATTGTGATTTAAGTAAAATTAGATTCTATGTTCTAATATTTATTAATTTCAATCATATCTAGGTTGTCGACGAACATTTTGCTCAAGCTAAGCCAGAACCAAAAAATAATAAAACACATATAGTCAAATCCGATTGGTTTTGGTATACCATACAAAATGGATACGCGGACGAAATGGATTATCTATTCGGTGATGTAAGTAATAAAAAAAATGTTTTAATTCATAATACTAATATATTTAAATTTTGTTTATAGTACCTAGATAGTATAGCAAATACACCAGGAACAGATCGTCGTGACTCATTACCAATTAGTTTCAATAAACGAAAACGGAAACGATTCTCACAACGTATACAGGCAGAAGGAACACCAATTGGATCTGGAAAACGACGTTCATCTGTATCAGATGCTGGATTACTCTCTGTATCCGGAAGTTTCCTAGACTGCACAGCTAGCCCAGACAAGCACGAAAGTGGAAAATTGAAACCTGAAACTGAACCTGCTGTAGAGCAAACTCCAAAAAATAAATCTATGCGATATAACCATTTCATGGATCTATATAGCACAGAATCAAATTATGTTGGAATTTTAGACACAATCCTGAATGTGAGTTTTGTTTTGACACTATATGCTCTCATATTGATTTTTATGTTTCAATTAATTTTTACAGCTTTTTAAAATACCCCTTGAAGAAAAGGCTGAATCAGGAGATGCACTTCTGAATAAGTCCGAGGTGCGGGCGATTTTTAATAATTTTCTACCAATTCATTATGTTCATAGACAGATGCTAGAACGTCTGAGGTAACACACAAAATTCAATAATTACCACCAAAAACTTATTTTCATCATATTCATTTCTCATTTCAAAACAAAAAACCAGAGAACTTCAAACAAAATGGCAAGAGGATTGCTTAATCGGACAAATAATTCTTCAGCATAGAGATGATCTGATTAAAGCTTATCCACCATATGTGAATTTCTTTGAACAGATGAAAGAAACTCTAATACAATGTGATACACAAAATCCCAGATTTCATGCATTTCTAAAAATCAATCAAGCAAAACCAGAATGTGGACGACAAAGCCTTCAGGATTTAATGATTCGTCCTGTTCAACGGTTGCCTAGTATAAGCCTACTGTTAAATGGTAAGTAAATTGTTGTTGCGGTGTAACTTTTTAATTAATACCCATTCTCTTCATTCTTCTCATCGTCTCTCTCTCTATGCTACAATTGTAGCGCACCTATTTTTGCTAGTAATACACCGACCCAATTATACAGGATAATAGAGTATAAGTGGTTTTTATAATCGTACGTGTGTATACTCGACTCGATTTTATAAGATTTATGTGATGCGCATTTAATTTTAAGCATTCTCTTTGAAAAAGATATATGGAAATTATTGTGGTGATTTAAATTGCAACGATTACGGGCAAATTATACCACAACGCGTTGTGCTGTTATTTATTTCTGGATACGTGTTTCGTTGAAAATTATGTTTGAATCAATAAAATGCGTTTTTCTATGCTATATGATGGTATCAAAGTGTTTAATGTTCAGAAAATTGACTATCGATTAAAATTAATGCCCTGCACATATAGTTGGTTTCAGACAATTTTCAATAGAATTTATTGAGATCTTGAGATCTAGGTAGGTAGGTGAAGGGCTGCCTCCAGTGCGAGCGGAGGGCCAAATAGCAAATTTTGTTTCCAAAACTCGTGAACCTTGGTTGTGCAGTGGTTGTTTTGTCGGTTGTGACGAATGCCTAAAGCCATCCTGTGGAATTTAGGAAGCTTAAGGCCCTCCGCACACGAGTCGACTGTTTTGCAATTCTAGTTGCATTCGCAGCTGTTATGTGACCTTGCCTGTGTACGCAAGTTGGAATCCATATACGGGTCAACAGAAACGAGATCAATTAGATACTAGTTTTAACTAGTAGCGTGCTACTGTTCTTGCCGGTCGCAAGCGATTTCAGTTGCGTGGTTGCCCTCAAAGTTTATTCAACAAAATCTTCGTGACTAAAAATTTGTGGGCAGAGAACAACGGTAGATCAAAAATCAGTTGCTCTCATGCGTGGGCAAAGGTTTCATGTTGGTTGTAAACTGGTTGTGCGCCGTGATTATTGTGAAACCAGTTTGCAACTGGGATTACAAATCAGTCGACTCGTGTGTCGAGGGTCTGTGATCTAATCTGCAGTCTGGAGATCTCTTAACTGCCCAGAGTGTAGTTCACAGAAAATGAACAAATGTTTCTCTCTCGTTCGTTTCCCCGCAGCTACGACAACAGACGTTGACCGGGATGCCCAACTTGGTAGCGTGCTCTCCTAAGGGCCAATGTCCCGTGATGCTTACCATGAGTTTGATATCTCATCGGAGTCTGTTTCAGGCTCATTGTTTTTTCTTTGTTATAAGTCAGCCATGTTGCCCTAGAGATAGCGCAGATCTTCAGTGCTCTCCACTTTTTCCTGGCTAGCAGCATGTGGTAGGTAAAAATAACGTTTTCGACTCCATCTATTGGAGTGCCGACTATATCGGTATCCGAGCCCCACAGAGAGATCCCCTGTAGGCGGCTTTCTCGTTCCCCTCTATGCTACTATGACCGGGAATCCAGATAAGTCACGATGTGCTTTCTACCTAGCCTATCTTACTCAGCTCTACATCGCTCCACTAACTTCGAGCCCATCATAACTAGAGGCTTGGCTAAAAATTCCAATACTACATCCTTGTGTACTTTCTAAGTTCATTGTTTGGCAGGCCCTCTGCTTGGAGCCGTCGGTGAATATTTGTGCATTTCCGTTTGGGGTCGGTCATAAATTACGTGATTCGATTTTTGAGATTTTTTAACTCCCCTCCCTCCTTGGTGAGATGACGTGAGATTTGGCTCGTTCGACCTCTTTATCAAATTTTGTAACACTTAAATTTTTGTATGAAGAGATCGATTGAAACAACTTACGTGCTACCACCCCAGAACTTCTATTCAGTCTTAAGTCATGATCCATCTACACTCGCATTCGCGCTTGTTCGCGGGTGTTCACGGCGTGAGTCCGTATTGTCGCGGAGGCGGTAACGGCGGCCGCCTGCGAAAGAATTTCCCATATATTTAATTTCTCCGTGTCAGCAAATATGGTGTTTCGTGGTTTTAAGGGTTTTTCCAGTCATCAATCTGTTTGTGCCTTTAAAGTTTTCGTTGAGGCCATGAACATTTTTCCACTTGAATTAACAACCTGCTACGCTGTGTGTCTGTAGGGAATCATAGCGTCACCTGCATGCCGCGGTCTGTCAGGGGGATACCTGAAGTCCTCAACCCTAAAATCCCGAGATCTTTAATAAAATTAACACGAGGAATACTAGGACCACGTCTCCTACTAAAAGTTATGATTTCACATTTACTAATATTAAGAACCAGGTTGTTAGTACACCAAGAGTAAAAGGTGTCAAGGTCTACTTGCAAAAGCTTACAATCCTCAATACTCTTTATGTGACGGTACAATTTGATGTCATCAGCGTAAATCAATATTCTACAGTGTATTAGCGAGGGAACAATGTAATCAATTAATAAGATAAAGAGAATAGAGCCAAGATGACTTCCTTGAGGGACACCGGATGACGCTTCAATGATTACTGATTTGGAACCCCGAAAAGAACTTGGTAGGTCCAGTCAGCTAAGTAAGACTGGAACCATACTAGAAGGGCTTGCGGAAAGCCTAGCATTCTTAATTTTATAATGGAATGGGAGAGCTTGTCAAATGCCTCACTAAAATCAGTGTAAACACAATCAGTTTGACAACCAGAAACGAAGCCCTCGACAGCATGAGAAGTGTGCTCAAGAAGATTGGTGGTAGGAAAGAGCTGCAAGAAAACCATGTTGATTCATTGAAGCGAGCCTCTTGCAGATAGGAACGATTGCAGAATAGATAATTGATTCAAAAAGTTGCGTACTGAGTAAATTGAGTAGGTCGTTCTTTATAAAATGCAGAAGTAATTTTGTCTTAATTTGGATACAATTGTTTCCTAATTAACACGTTTAATTATTTTCAACACAATGCATAATTTTCATTTTGAACATTCCTTGGTATCTGCCTTTAATAATGTGCTTGGGTACTGACTTCAATTGCGTTAATAATATCAAGGGTATCTCTTTTTTTACTTTGGTCCATTAAGAAGTACACGAACTTTCTCTCCTATCTTATCATAAGCAAACATTCCTAACTGACTCCCAAAAATCTAATAACTTTGGCTTGTTAACGACATGCTTTTATGGAATAATTATACTTTTGATGCCGTTATATATATGTGTATGTACATAGCAACCCCACAAATGGTAAAAATGGTAAAAGATGCTACAACTCAACGTTGACCTTGCTACAATATTACTTCGATATCACAGAGATTCCATTTTTTCGTGTTGTCCTAACAGAGAATTTTTTTCTGTTGTGTCTGTTTTTTCTGCTATTATGGAGCAATATGATACTTGTTTATATATAGGTCAATGTGGAGAGGAGTCAATAAAATCCTAAAAGATGACAAGCTTTACTGTACAGCTTGTGGCTGGGTGCTTTAGGTAAGGCAAGGAGCAAGTAAGTAAATAACGAAGGAAGCCAAAAATTGCACAACATAAACGAGTCGTAATAAGAAATTTTTTATGGACATCAATTACTTGTATCTTGTACGAGATAAATTGAAAGGAATATACAGAAATATATAAATTGGTGTGAATTTGTTTTATGCTATAACAAATTGGATAGATAATTGGTAAAAAGGAAATAATTTTCAATTACCACAGTATTCGATTTTGTGAATTATTTTCGATCATAAATAAGGATTAATAAGTAATTGTATGGAGTTCTTGCTCTAAGGGGATTATTGGTAAACTTGTCATATTGTAGCCACATCATTTTGGTTTCATTTCATTTAAACTAACAGTTCATCAGAACTTTAAGCTATATATCAAAGATTAGGAATAATCGGTGAAACAAAAAAATAAGAATAACACTTCAGAAAAAATTTTGGAACCTTTTATGTAGCAAAATTTCGTCAATCCCATAAACAGACAATTTTGTGAAAGTTAAGTGAGTTTAGGAAAATATTGTCCCTGCAAAAGCCAAATGTAAACAGAAATGACTCATACCGTCCAACCCCTCGAGCTGAATGAGAGATCGAATTTAATTTGAGTAAAGATAATACAATGACCCCAAAGGAACGCAAACAGACTAGATATCCGCATATAATCTTTAAAAGGAGATGAAATTCGATCTAAGAAGGATATCTAAATCCATAAAGTAGAAATGGACGGACGGTGTACGAAAGTTTGCTGTTTATATTTGCAATGGATTTTGTGGAAACCATGAACTCAAAAAAAAGGAAGCATTTTCTATAGATATTCCGAAAATTTCGAAAATTTAAATACGAAAAGATATCTTATGTCTATAAGGATCATATTACAACTAAGTAACAATACATGAGATGGATAAAAGACCGGTGGATTATATTGATAATGCTTTGAGGTGAAGCTCTTAAGGATAAGGAACTAACGTGTTGTAGGTTGTCCATTGTACTTTCTTTGGTTGTTTGTTGTCTTCGCCCATATTTTGTTTAATAAAAAAGCAGCTTGAATTACGACATATTATACAAAATGTTTTTGTTATTACTATTCCCGTTAAAGTAATCTTGATTCTGATGATATGTCATTTCCGAAATTTAATTTTAAAACGCGGGCCGCAGCTATTTCGCTTGATGATGAAGCCGATCTTTCGTATTCCTCCAATTTCTTGAAGATTCTGCCATAGATATCCAGCTTGATAGTCCATTGTAGGGTCCTTTTAGATTCGTCCCCAAGTTCTGCCAATCTCATGAAGGATTTTTCGGCGAAATGTTGTACGAGGCTTACCTGGTTGTCTGCTGCTGTACGGGTTGCGGGTTAAAGCTTGTTGAAGATTTTTTTTTGCTTGTTATTTGCACTGGGTGCACTGACTATGATCTACAAATCCTACATTCCACCCCGCCGCGAATACATCTCGAATATCTGGGATAGCGCCCCAAAAACCACCTTGGCTTGTCTGGACAAAGTGCAAAACCGCGCCACCAAACTCATTGGCGATAGCATCCTTTGCTCCACTATCGACTTATTAAGCTATCGTAGGTAAGTAGCAGCCCTCAGCAAGTTTTATCGCTATTACCATGATCGTAGATTGTTGTAGCGATTGTTCCATTGAAATTAGAAACCTCCTACTAGATATTACACCATGACTTGAACGACATAATGGACTAGTGGTATAAAGGATGACTCCTCAGCTTGACCATGTCTCATAAAAAAAGTCTGACCCACAGCTATATTGAGCGGACTCAGCTCTCAGCATTGACCAGGATCTCCCAGCCTCTGCTAGTGCGGCCAATCAAATTCCATTTCCTTAGCCTGATTTGGTCTTCTATCCTTTCTTGGCCGTCACGGCGCCAAAGTTATTCATTTGATATTCAATCTTGCCAGCGGATTTTTAGGATACGAGTTGAACAGCCGCAATTTGGTGTTAGTTGAGATCTCCGTTGATCTCCCATATGCAGAACAGTCATGCATATGCGCTTCGTGCAAACAGCAAACAGATATCATTCGCGTATATGAGATCCTTAAGGCGGTCTAGCAAACCTCATTATAGGCCGCCTGTTCTACTATCCAGAGCGTTCAAGTTGGTGATGTCTTTCTGGGTCGCCTGTAGAGTTTACGTTATTTTTTAGGGCCCTCCTGCGTTCTATTTTTTGCCGAGATCCAGTGTTGCTGGTTTCTTTTGACGCCTTTTAATGCTCTCCCGCAGAAGGCTACATTAAACCGTCTACGCTTTATAGCATCGCGTTGGAAGTTTCTGATTGCGGCGATTTTGAGGCGAATAGTTGCTACTACCAATTCAGTCGCATAAAGAACTCTTCTTTGATGGCATCTTCTACGTTTGCAGCCAGAGCTATAAATTCCAGTAGGACCAAGTCCAAATTAACTTGGCGATACCAATGTGCTCTTGATGGGCTGGTTATTCTCAATCAAGTAACCCCAATGTGAGTACTGTGCCATCAGCTCTTCACACTTCAACTCCAATAAGGAATAAATGTCTGTCGAATACAAAATCAATCAAAAAATATTATTGAACTCCGCCTCGTGGGCACCCTTTGCTCTTAAAAACATTACTCGTATCAAGTATCTAAGGGTAAAGGCTTTGTATGTCTATTTCTATTTTCTATTATTAAATTGCTTTTTTTAAACCCTAATTAACTAGTTCAAATAGAAAGTTTAAGTAAACAAAACACTTTTAACTTGAAACAAAACAAAACATTCCTGAAACAACTGGAAAATATCTAGGACAAATAATGTTATAATATAAAATTTCATATATCGCTTCCCTCTTAAACCATATGATTACAATCAACCTAAAGCCTAGCATAAGCCTAATTTCATTTCTTTGCATATAATACGCCTATCTCGACCCCACCCAGATTTTACCATAAAAGCTACAGGGCGATGTTATCACTCCATTACACACAAATTGTATTAATTTGATATCATATAATCTCAATGCATATAAATATGCCCGCAATAGCTTAAACCTTAAATTGCTACACAATAATTCCTCCTTCCTTTACGCAAAAGCTAAACCATTTTGCCACCCTTGCGGCCTAAATAAAGCCATAATCAACCCCAACGATGAAACGCTAACATAAGAACCCCCTCCGACATTTTAGCAATCTCTGTTGTTATCACAAAAAGATCTCTTGCCCTCCTCTTACCATTTGAATCCAAGTTTCCCATTATAATTAATATACGAATATATGTATATATAAAGATTTTTTTTTCTTATTTTCAGATATTCTCAAGCATACGAACAAAAACAATCCTGACCATAAGAAACTAGAGGAGGCCCTTAAGGCTATTAAAGAGGTAATGGCCCATATAAATGAGGACAAACGAAAGACAGAGGGTCAGTTGGCAATGTTTGATATTTTTAACGATATCGAAGGCTGTCCAGTAAGTATAGTACTCAAAATATGATCATTTTTTATTTATTATGCAACAAAATTTTTATACGTACATTTTATCCAAAAAAAAAAGTACTAGCCTGGAAAAAAGTTTATATCTCGCAATCTTCTTACAGAATGTTGTTGTTGTTTTTACATATAGAGTCCCTATATTGACTTTCGCTCTGTGTTGAACGACGCTCGGCGCCCATAAAATGTTAGTCCTCTTCCGTTTCATTTGATTGCGTACGCATTAAATTGCATTTTCCGCTCAATATCGTACCGTGCAGGCTTTTGTATGCAATTAAATTTATAGATTTTTCCACCGATTTCCCACCCAGTACCATCGGGAGAGCATTTAGGACCACTAGGAAATTATTCAGATATAAATTTTAATGATTGTTAATTTGAGAGTTTTTAAGCCTGGCAAAAAAAAACAGTCGTTAAAGAGCTCGGTCCTTTTTTATTTCGATAAATTATTTCATAAATTCGTGGCAATTGTTATTATTATTATCGCCTGTAAAAAAACACCCGACTACAGACCAAAATTGCACCAAAAAATACATAAATAACAATGGTCAACACAGAAAAATTTTCCAGACTGATTACAAAAACAACACTATTTTTTATCTAGAGAGTTTTATTCACAACGCGTGAAGTGTATAGGTGTCTCAAAGAGCTTGTCTCTAATAAATCCACTGGCCCCGACAATATTCCCCTTATGGATCTTAAAAAATGTGCCTCACCTTTGGTTAAATCTCTGCGCAAACTTTTCGCCTTATCCTACTTCTCCGGAGTCTATCCCGACAACTGGGAACTGACCCATGTTCAGCCTATACCATAAAAGGTGACGCTAGTGACCCCGCTAACTACCGACCAATAGCAATTACATCTATTCTCTCTAAAGTCATGGAGACAATAATAAACAAGAGGCTTCTGAGATATCTTTAACGCCACAAAATATTAAATGACAAACAGTACGGCTTTAGACCAAAAACTCTACTGGCGACGTCCTTGTTTGTCTAAGAGAGCACATCAACCAAAGTATACACTGATTTGATGAATCTGGCCTGGTTGCTCTAGATATCTCCAAGGCTTTTGACAGAGTGTGGTACCCCGCTCCAAGCTATTGGTAATGACTTCGTTCTAAAGAGCTGGATTAAGAGCTTCCTTTCTGGTCGTTCAATCAAGGTAGTATTGGATGGCGTGGAATCTGACCCCCACACCATCTTTGCAGGTGTTCCCCAGGGCTCTATTCTATTACCAGCTCTCTTCCTAATTTTTATAAATGACCTGCTCTCAATCCACAGCTTTGCCGACGACAGTACACTACGTTACTCCTATGGCTGCGATACTGTAGGTCAAGCACGCACCAGACCTTGTCTGCATTATCGCAAACTCATGTCCATTTCAATCAACAGGGACATCGAACGAATTCTTGACTGGGTACCGTGCCGTACCGAGTACCGTGTCGAATTTAATTCAGTAAAAACGAAATACTGTTTCATCTCCAATAAAACCTGCACCGACCCTCCTTCTATTTCAGTGGGCAATAAAAACCTAACAGCAGAACCGTCTTTAAACATCCTAGGCATAGCACTAGCCGAAGATCTGCGCTGAAATAACCACATATTCCAAATTGCTAAACAAGCATCAGAGTGCCTGGGATTCCTTAAAAGATGCAAATTCCTCCTTCAGCCGTCGGCCAGGGCTACAATCTACATGTCCTACATTCGTCCCCGCCTCGAATACAACTCGTATATTTGGGCTGGGGCCCCGAGAACCACCGTAGCCTGGCTAGACAAGGTGCAAAGGCGCGCTCTCAAACTTATTGGCGATAGCGCCATTTGCTCTTCAATTGACCCATTAAGCCACCGTAGGAATGTAGCAGCTCTTGCAAAGTTTTATCGTTTTTACCACAACGACTGGTCCACTGAAACAAGTAACCTCACGCCTCCACGACTTTTCAACATAACCCAAAAATCTAAGTAACGAGCGTATGATTGTGGTGCTATGACGCATGCGGCTATACAGAAAAGGTTGAAAGTAGACCGACATTTGCGTCAAGTCGCATTTGAATACACACACTTTCACTTTCTTACTTCTCCACTTGTCTGATCCCAAATGCAACGCATGTACGCTTCGAAATGTCACCAGTTTCAGTTGTGTGGTTGCATTTGTACGTGTCAAAGTTTATTCAAGAAAATCTTCGTGAGCACAGAATACCGATTGATCAAAAATCAGTTGTGCTTGTGTGCGGACAAAGGTTTCATTTTGGTTGCAAACTGGCTGTGAGCATGATAATGCTAAAATCAGTTTGAAACTGGGGTTGCAAAACAGTCGACGCATGTGCGTAGGGCCTCAATGTTTATGGAATTGTCATTTCCCCATATTCTTGTTTTAGTCCCTTATTTTTTGGCGATAACTCTCCACGGATTCTCTTCTCTAACACGAGAGAAATTGCAATAAAAGAAAAAGCGGCGCATTGAGTGAGCGAGTCGAACAATTTTGACCGAATATTCGGCCAAATATTCATATTCGGTCGAAGCCATATTCGGCGTATCTCTAGATATTAACAGCACACAAACTGTCTGGCTCGTTCAAACAACGTCTCCTCTTCGTAGCTATTGTATTAATTACTGCCTAAGGCCGATATAGAAATGTGAACCTATAATTAGATAAAAATAAGAATGACCAATGGACTTACCACACCAAAATACATTAAATTTGATATAAACATTTTAGGAAAATTTTATGAAATTGACAATTTGTTGACCAGTGTAATTATTCCAATATAATTTTATTTTCATTGCAGGCCCATCTCGTATCATCACACCGTAGCTTTATATCAAAGTGTGAAGTCACCGAACTTTCAGATAGTCTGAGTGGTCGTGGAGACTCGCTAATGCTATATTTATTTTCTGATACTATAGAAGTATGTAAAAAGCGATCAAGGGGCTTCAATAGTGCCAAATCGCCAAGCACAACAAAGTCTTTTAAGCATATCAAGCTGATGCCATTAAGCACAATCAGATTCGTTATTGATATATGTGATAGTCCCCGAGCGTTTGCCCTCAATTGTCGCCATAATCAAGATAACAAGGATAAATTTTATTCGTTCGTCATAAGCGATGAGGAAATCGACAAAGTGATTTATCTCCGAAGTTTATGCAAGCAAATGGCTGAAAATGCCTGCAGAACGGATACGGTAAGTTTCGTATTATCAAATTTATATACATACATATATTCTCTACATTTTCTTTCACAAAAAAAAAATGAAGTCAAGATTAATGTCGATATTTTTCCTTTTTTCAATTTATACAGGAGAAGCCCTTATTGTCAATGACATCTCAGGAATTGGATGTTGATATCAGTGACGTTAACCTGAGTACCTTATCAAAGGCATTTAAATTTGCTACAAGAACTAGATTAAAGGTCAGTAATCAGATTGTATCTTTCATTGTTTTCAAGCTTAACTTTAAGATTAATATATTACTTTATCACCATCACGTTTTAATTCCCTTAATCCTACGAGACGTAGAGTTAAATTCAGTATTACAGACTTACAAACGTTCGTACACACGTACTTGCCACCCCATTACTGATTTATGAGTTTTTGGGAAAAGCTTGAAACTCTTTCGAGTAAGAAACGAACTTAATTTACTAGCAACGACCACCAGTTTTATAGTAAATTATTGGTTGGTACCATAAGACACGAAATCTTGTGCTCATTCAACACTTGAGAAAGCTGCAGCACTCTGGAAAGAAATTAATTCACAGTGGAAGTGGCCCTGGGGATTGAACCTAGGACCTTATGTCCTTGAATTTTCATTATGCTACATACTTATAAACTAGTTGGTTAATGGTTTAAAGGAAATGAGTGCGATTTTAGGAAAGTTTTGTTCATTGTCCTTTTAATATTTTTTTATAAGCTCACAAAGGATAATTAGAAATGAAAGTCTTTAACCTAATTACAAAAAAATTATGAACGGACGATTACACGATCTATATTTTAGTACTCTTATATTAAACACATTTTTTTATACTTTTAGATTTTCGATTTCACTACACATAATACTCGTTTTCATACTTTTGTATCTAATTTAAAAAGTAAATTCATAAAACATAAATGGGAAACGCGATCTGTTTACGGTGCCAAGCCATATCATTTGTGGTATCACAAGTGTTTTTTCAATGGATGGAAATGTTAATTTTTTGCATCAGGTAACATACTGATGCAGGAGTGCAATTTGATACATTATTATATGGTGGGATCTCGTATGTGTTGTGTTCAATTGTTGCTAATTTTCATGTTTTTTCTTGTTATTTGTATTATGGAACTGGAAGGGGGTTTTAAAATTAATTTATATGTATGTGGGTGAAGTTTATTGTGTAAGTTTAATTCGTCTCGTTAATACAGGGGAAACATTCTTTCTGAAAAAATTTTAGTGTAAGAGATCCAAAATAGTTGCGGTTTTTTAATTTTTAAGTATTTATTGGTTCTTGCTTTTAAGTTGGAAATCAGCTAAATTTGTAATTTTTCTTTGAACGGATTCACGTTGTACCTAAACAAAAAATAAACTCAAGAAAACACAAAAACCATGTTGCAGTTAAGAAGAGCCTGGTACGGAAAATGCTTTGCATAGATCCGTTATAATAATTTTTATACATATTAAATATTTATTACGCTCTTGAAGTCATATTTAGTCCACTTATAGACATGGATGTATGCATCCAGATGCATAGAGGCGAATCAAAATTAAAAAAGAAGTGCTCTATGCCTCCGTGGTGAATTTATAACTTCCAATTTCATCTTGGGTTAAAATAGCTTGCACTCTCAAAAATAAGAAATACTTTGTTTTTTTTTTGGCAATTCAAGAAAAACTGTCGAACATGGAAACATAATATCTTGCAGCTACATAAAAGGTCTTATGTTCTAATGCAAAGCATGCCCCCTCCTGAATTTTCAGTATGCTTTGAGAAATCTGAACTGCATCTGAATGCTTACTTTTCCTTCTTTTGATGCTAAAATACACAAGAACGCAATGACGCTACAACCCAAATCAACCCTTGGCCTCCTATACAGCATTTTCCCAAGTTTGACGGTCCCTTGTAGAATGTCCCCAGTTCCGATTGCTGAGATTATCCATCTCCTTCTGGGTCTGCCTATTCGGCATGTCTTACAAAATTTGAGACTCCTAATTCCTATAAGATCATGTACAATCACTCTCTAATTATAGAGTCATATATCTGTTGAAAGTCGAAAAATATCTGTCATATATCTACATTCCTTTCCTAGGTTTTCTTCAGAATTTCCGTCCGTCTTATCCGAGGCATATTTTGAAAATTCATAACGTAGATTTTTACGGCAGAATGCGTTCAGTCTGCCGTCCGACCCATAACCTAGTGGTGTTTCATTAGTTTTGAGGTGCGAAACATTCGCCTTTTACTCTCTTCTATGTGTTACTCTTATATAAACAAGAGTATGCAGAGGTCACCCGATGTAAAGTTAACATCTTCGCGGATTAGGAGGTACGATTCCGCATTAGATCTTAGATCGCAAATGGCGTTATTGAAGACTTATCTCTTTGGTCTACCGGCACCAACAAAGGTCCCTGAGATCGTTACCTACCATATGATCGCCGTATATAATCTCATTTTGGAAAGCCAGGCATCCGAAAATGGAATAATCTGCTTCAGGTTTGGCCTCCTGCTCAAAGTACCATTGTCAACGGAGCAGTGAAGTGTGTTGAAAGTGTTTGAGAACGGTGATAGATGCAGATATGGTATGGGGTTTAAATTTGACGTCCCCCAATACTATGTTGATTCAATGGCCAGAAAGGATACTATATTGATTGGATGGCCAGAATCAATACCAACAACTTAGAGTTTCGTTAACAGATCAGGTTGCCATACTCGGTCAAAAGCCTTGAAAATACCTAGACCATCCAAATAGGGCTCATTGAAGCGATTTATACTTTTATTAAGGTGTGTTGTAAAGAAATTGAAAAAGAAGAACGGATACTTTTTTTAATAAATGAGTAGATGGACATATGGGCAATTTGATAATATGACCACTTGACGAATTGTGTACGCTTTAAGATAAGTTACAGTGGGAGTCCCAAGATTGTGTTCACTTAATACTTACTATTTCTGATGTGTAATGCTCCTGAAATATTTTTAAGCAATAGAAAGCCTTATACTCAAGTATTTTATAATTTATTATAATGTATTCAAAAAAATTAAAACATTCATGTATGATTCATGGAAAGAGAAGAAATTTCCCGAAAAATGCAGTTAAAACTATACACACACAAAATAAGCAATTGTTCTTCTACCTACAGATAAGAAATGCAAGTATCTGTATTTTGTGGCCAAAACTTCCCATAGATGTTCTATGGTATTAACGTTTGGAGATTGCGGAGGTTAATCAAGAAGCCATGTTCAGTAGTTATTCTCTCTTAGCTTGATTTGGGTCGTTATCTTGTTGGAACGTCCAATGATATATGAGACTTGTTTTTTTAAAACATTCAGATTCAATTCTTTTCTTTATATATTTAGTGAAAACGAGATTTCTGACCGTTAAACATGTTTCACACAGCTTGCTTTGGTTGATCTTCAGGCTTTATCAAGCTCAACTTGATCTCGCGCATTTCCCCAAAATGTTTGGAAAAGCGGTAGAATGAGCGATGTTAAGGCTTTTGTTAGCAGAAATACATGGGCCCCAGTGCTGAAAGGCGTAATTCGACAAAAACAACGCAGACGACTCGGCTTTCAGCACAGGGGCTATGAGCTCTTTCTGGTTACCCCTGCCATGCAGCTCGTTTACATACTCTTCGTTTTGTTGATGCACTTACAAGTACTTTATCCGTTTCACGTTTTTGAATAATCTCTTTCGCTATTTGGACAGAGCTGGATCATTTTTGACTGCATTTTCCAGACGATTTTCCTTATTTTGTTTATCTTACGTTAATTTAGTTGTGTGGAACTTATAATATACTACTAAATAACAAAATAAATTCTACGGCCATCGTATCCCCCTTAAAAAGCTAAGCGGCCGCTATTCGCCCGCTATAAGCCCATTTTTCATTTTTACTCGGGTAAACAGATATGTTTATAAAATTTTCACTGTCAAAATTTCCTTAAAATATTTCTGTTTTGAATTGTCTAAATTAAGTGAACACAAAATAATTTATACAATGTAATATGATATCAGATGGATTGTTAATTCGTGAATTGTTGACAGTGAAGTCATATGACAAATCACCTAATGTAAAGCTACCTTTAGGGAGTTCTCACTTCAGAAGTAGCAAATGTCCGGCGTATACAATGCCCGTAGTAAATTTTTTTTGTCAGTTACACGTGAATTCGCTTAGAACAATATTTTTATTGATGAGAAATTCTATATTTATGAATTTTTGCTATTTATTTAAGCACAATTTTCAAAAGCCCGTTGATTAAAAGCAAATTTTCTCTTTACAAACCTAAAAAGCAATAACCAATACTATTTAAAAAAAATAAATAACAATTCTCTCAACATAACTAACAAAATATAAAAATTCAATTTCAATTTAAAATAAAATATTCATTTCCAATTACTATTTTTTTTTTATTTTTAATAATATCATTTCTAAATAAATAACATTTCAGAATTTTCATTCCAGGTTGGTCGAGCGTTTTCATTCAATAAAACGCCTTCAAAGCTCAAAAGAGCTGTTTCAACAATGATGACCTCACCCTTCGGAAGTACAAATTCGTTAACTCCAGCATCACAATTGGCCCAAATGAGGTTGGCTAGCTGCACGAACATAAATGTATGAATTGTTTATTAAGCTATATTTAATTTTCTCGAATTTTCCTTCCTGAGTCTTTCTTGTGACATAATTTCTTTTTACCCCCTTTTTTCCCCCATTATCTTACACCACTATTATAATCTTCTTATTTCGCTTTGTCGTAAATTTTTGCTGCTACCCGGTTTTTTGTATTTTTTATGTCTTTATCTCTTTGTAGAGAGTTGCACTAAATCTCTGTTAGTTAACTTGTTTCATAATGAGACTTAACTGAAAAGTTTTCTTTATGTATATATATAGTATTTTATGTATATTTTTGTGGTTTTTATTTAACAGGAAGTTGGGGAAGAAGACAACCGCAGAGAATCACCAACATCACAATCGGAAGTGCTGGTCGCCCCAATGTCAGTCCAGCCAACGAGAAAAGCTAAAACATCAACACTATCCATGGCTGCACTAAGAAGATTATAACACAACCATAGTACCAGTTACAGTAGTAGCAGCACGAACAGCAGCAGAATCCACGGACCAACAAGAAAAACTAAGAAACGGAAGGAAACCCCACGGCTCTGCAGAGATTTCCTTAGTTTTCCTTTTGTGTTTTTTTCTGATGGTCGTCTCTCTCTGGGGTGGAAATTTCTTATATATATATAATATATAAATTTTTTATTCTATTTATTGTACAAAAAAAAAAAACGAGTTTTCTTTGTTAACTCGACACGCTTCATGCGGAATTGAAACGACTTTTCACAAGGAAGCAAATTGTTTCCCATCAAGTGGAGCTGGAATATCCATTCGATGTTGGTATTCTCCTCTGTTTGTTGAATCGTTTAAAAAGGACTTTTCAACTCTCTTATAGAAGAAAAAACCAAGTGTGTATAAAACAAATAGAGACAAACAATCTCTATTCTATATTTGATTACAAAAGAAATAAATTGTGCAAGCAGAATTATTTTTTTTTACTACAAGATAAAGAAAAAAAAAACAATTTGTCCAAGAAATGTAATATTTCTTAATCAAAATAATTTTTGTGCAGCCATGTTTGTAAATAAGACTGTCACAATACCTTTTATATTTATCATACGGGGTAGCGAACTGTTAAGAATTTGATTTTATAATTTTTAACTTATTAAAGAAACACAGAAAAAAATGAAAGAAATGAAAACTTCTTATTATTGTAAAATGTATTCTTTTCAGCAATCTTCTTTAAAGATTGCCCTTAGTATATAATTTGTTTAGAGGGAAATTTAAATTTCCAGAGATAATATTTTGTAAAAAAAAAAGAGATAATTTCCATATCGCTGGAAGTGATTAAAAATTCCTTTTTCTTGTTGTGAGCGCGCTTTCAAGTGAAATAAATTTATATGTCTTTTTTTCTCTATTTTTTTCGTAATACATACTTTTTTTCTCTCTCTCAATGTCGTCGTAGATACAAAATAAAAAAAAAACAATAAATGTAACTCGCATTATATACATTTTTTCTGTCCTAGTTAGCTTTAATGTGTATAAAAAAAATTTAAATAATTATTGTTATTGTTCTAGGCATATAGAATTTAATAAAAACAAGAATTTTGTTTTAAGAAGAATTTAATAAGATTTTTTATTCTGTATACATATATTGCGTCTTAGAAAATGTCGTAATACAAGTCCTGAAAAAATACTCAAGGTCTTTTTTTTTTGTAGAATACGCTATGAACAAGATTTGGGGTGAGTTCAATGACTTTAGAGGACACAATTTCTTTGTTTTGTTTTTTATAATTTATTTAGACGTCAAACAAACAAAAAGCAAAAAGAAATTTCATTAACTGCCTTCAAGAATGTAAAGCGACAATCGAGGAAGTAAAATCATTGGATACCACTTATCGCACTCTTCTCATTTATTAATTCATGTTTACTTAATCAGCTTCTCTCTAAAGACGCCTACAGCGGAGTGGGTCTTCCTACAAAGTTGGATGACTCAAATACCTCTTACCTCAACATCGCTCGCTGAGTACGCACTACCGGGTCAATATAAAAACTGCTTATGCCCTGGATTGCTGGATACAGTTACAGGACCATTTCCCAGACCAATTTTCCCGGAGGAGTAGGAACATCGTCGACCGGGGCAAGGTTAAATGGGCAGCAGTGGCTTTTTTCAACCGTACATATTCCCGGGAGAAAATGGAGTTCTCCGGCACTCCGTCAGAAATGCCTCAAGCTCAGGGCGTCGGTAGTCTAGGGGTTAGGGGCTACCATCCCAGAGGTCCTGGGTTCGAATCCCGGCAGCACCACGATCTTTGCCTTTCTCATTTTTCCTCCTACATAACTTTCCTTGTTTCTTCTTCCCTCTTTACATTCGAATTCCTCCTGTCATAGCTTTCCTTAGCCCTTCTCCGCTCCCTCAAGCGCATGTCTTCGGTTGGTTGATGGGATTCAGCTCGTTTCAATACTGGGATTCAACTCGTCTCAACACTTCGTCGAGCTGTTTCTCTATGCCCCGAGTCTATATCAGAGTCACGGTAATAATGGTTGGGAGTAGGCGGTCTAAAAATATCGCGGCTGGTTGTGGCAGTTCCTTCCTTCCGACTAGAGCTACTGTTCGACATTGCACTCTATATGAAAAAAAAAAAGGATTCGTCTACAGTACAAAGGAGTTTACCCTGAGCCTCTAGTCTTTCACATAAAACAGCTGATTCTCTATAACCTTGGGCAGCGCAGAAGTCGTTTCAACTCATTTGTTACGAGTTTTAAGTGGAAAACTCGAAACAGATGGCTTGAAACGACTTCTGTGCTGCCACCTCTGTGTCTTTAAAGCCAGCTTTAATTGGGGATACATTCCAACTACCTGGAAGAGAGTCGTGTCGAACAAGATACCAGGTCTTTGAAGCTGCTTAGTTGAGTCGTCGCGGCACGGCAAGTCGTTTGTGATTTTTTAGTCGAATCACGACTTTAAGTACAGGGTCCTAAATTCAACTTAGCATTTTCACTCTGGACTCCTGTACTTTTTACAACTCAAACGACTTGTCACAAAACAAGACTCAACTTTCAGCATAAGAGCCACAATCTGGAACTCTCCCTTCCTCCACATAGCTCTCAATTCTGTAACGGTCGGTTTTAATAAGTGTGTTCCCCTGGCGGAAATTTTTAGTAAGTAACTAGAAAACACTTCCCGATATGAAAAAAATTAGAAAAGGTAGGGTAGAGAAAAAAATAAAAATTTGGGAGGCGATGAAAAATTAGGATTGGAGAAAAAAAACAAAAAAAAGGAGGATTGTATTTTTTTTTGTCGGTCAGAGAGGTAGTCGCTATTGTCCAGAGAAAAAATTTTTGAAGAAATAAAACCGTGCTATTTACCTATTGAATTTGTCGTGTCCAAATAGTGGAAATAATTAATAATTCAATACAATTAAGTGCGTGTGGAATGCCTTTAGTACATGCGTGAAAACGTAACAAATTTCAAGTTGTGAGGGAGAAAATTGCTGGTGAATGGTGAAACCCGGAGATGAAGCGTAGCTGTTGAATCTACCACGAAGCATAATTTGGCAATTTTATAGTCACACCAGAAGGATAAGGTATTTTGCATTTCATTATTATTTACGTGAAGAAGGGGAATTGGCCGTCTTGGCAGCGAAGTTTTCTCTTGCACTGCTTGGCGAACATTATTATGTGGAATTGAGTGCGTTGCAAGTTGGTGACAGGAACAATACGACGAGTGCAGCTTAATTCGGAAAGTATTGCATAAATCATTGTGAGCAGACCATCTTTTTGGAGACGCAGATAAAGGAAAAAAAATTCGGAAAAATTGTCTTGCCTTTCTTGAATCGAAAGTTTTTTTGTGCAATTTTCCGTTTGCCTATAGAAGCCACGTTTCAGTTGGATAAATGATCTGTTTTTGAAGGTGTGCAGTAGTGAGAGGGCCCTGGCAAACGTCAAAAGTAGTCGGCATGAAATCCCATACCATTTCTTCCATTAACTGAAGACCAAACCAAGTTCGATTTCTTTTACCATTTTATTCAATTTTTTTTTATTATATGTATTATATTATTAATGACAGTTCTAATAATTTTACATTTTTATTGTATATATTGAATAATGCTGACGAATTTTTTTTTGTATTTACGATCACTACAGTTTTTTTGTGTCGCAAAAATTTTAATTCACCAATTCAGGCACTTCACTCATACATTAATTAAATTCAACACTTTTCATATATCAATATATTAATTAATTTCCATAATATTAAGTAACTTCAACACTTTATACCCTCAATTACTTATAGGGTGATTAGTTTTGCGTTGGACAGTCTCGCTTGTGATTAAGAGATTTACCAATATAAGTCATACATATATCGTTGTAACAGGACAACGTACTGGATCCAGGGCGTCGTTTTGGTTTTTTTTTCACAGTTAGTAATTACGAAATTTTGTTAAAGTTTGCTTCATGGTGGAGTTTTTAAGTTACCAGTGAAGACAATTGATTCAGTTCTTTTTTTTTCACACTTACCTATGCAAACACACTTGTATACATTTTTTTGTTGTTTATGTGAACCCGTTTGTTTCTTGTGTAATAAATAAAATTGAATTACTTTATCCCGTAATCGTACCCGTCTTTCAAATAGGCATGAGGGCCTAAGAAGGCTAAATTTCTTTCAGGATGGCCGGCGGATTTCTATCCAGGATTCTCTCTAAGGGTGTCCATTGAATAATGTCCTTTCCACAGGTAGACATCAATGGCGCTCGGTGCTGAGCGACGTGCCTCGTGAATGGACTGAAGAGGACTTCGACCTAACATTGAGGTAAGTGGTGAACCATATCTGCATCGCCCCGGCCACACACCCCACGACCCCCCGGCGAGCTAGAGAACCCCGTGTGGCCGGCAGCATGTCCCCCTAACATTATTATCTGCTGTTGGGGAGGATAGGAGTCCGGAATTTGTTTTTTTCTTATGTATGGTGTTGACTCCTTGGTCATGCTTTTCCGGGCTTATGGCTAAGGGGGCAATACCTCGCATAAGTGGCGCCCAATACATAGTCGCGCCATTATGCTGTTACAATTCCCTTACTCAAAAGGTAAATCAACAGTGGTTACTTTACACCTCGCAGTCAGAAAATCGGGAAAGCCAATGTCGCTAAGGAAACGTGCGATTTTTGATATTGAGGGTATGTACTTTCGATAACCCTGGCTATCATTTTACTTCTCGAGCACTGGCTCTCAGATACCTAAATCCCAAGGCAATTGAGTGGGCAAAGGCTATGCTTATAGGTCGTGAAATTTTTCTACTCCGGGTGACTCACTTTGACCATAGGTGCCTAAGCTCTCAAGGTGGATTGTGTCCCCGTTACTTTGGTCACTGGTTGTCGATGAACTTTCGACCAAACTACACGAATAGGGTTCGTTGAAATCGGCTAAGCAGATGATCTTGGGGAAGTTTGACTTGACCATTGCATAGGTCATGAGAACAGCATTCCGAGAAGTTCAAAGAAATAATAACGATAGGTATAAATAATTATTATAAATAAAGCTATCCTCAGTGGCGACGGAACCCAGGCCAGTATTTTCACGCCTCACCTAACCCGGATGGAGATGTCCTTAGCCACCTATAAACTGGCTGTGAGAAAAATCAGCTTAACTTGAGCCCGGCTGAGATGGACCCCAGCGACTGTGTGCCACAGTCTTCACGAAATATGACCGACTTTGGAAGCAAAGCGTTCAAAATCTCCTGTTCAGCTGAACAAAAACAGACTCACATTTTTTTAACGGATTGGATGAGATGCAAAATACCAGTGTAACCTCTATTATTAAAAGCTCCAAATGGCTCGAAATGGGCTGGAATTTTTGATCAATCACTAGAATGGCATCACAGTGTACCCAATAGTCTAAATGGTTTCACTAGTGGGGGAACAGCTATTTCAGCCTAATATAACCTAGAAGCAAATGAGCAAGAACAACAAGTCATTCGTGATGCTGAATACCAAAAAACTCAATGTTGGAGAAGTCCTGCGTGTTTCGACGAGCGGACAAAAGTTAGGCTGGATTTTTGATAAGTAGTTTTTGAAGATATTATTAATGAAGAAAAAAATCATAAGACAATATTTATTAAATGAATTCATTTTTTAGCAATTATAAAGGTGCAGAAAGTGTGGCGGAGTTTGCTTTGGCGACAAAAATGTAGTACTGCGTATTTATGAAAGATGAGAAAGGATTAGTTCTACTGTCAACAAGCAAAGTAATTAAAATAGGCGATAGAAATAGGTATCCAAACTGTGATATTTGCATCATCTATAGCTGCTCGTCCAAAATTTCTAGAATCTCGCAAATACTCCTGTGTGCTATATGATTGATCGTTTCATGGTGCAATTTCTAGTAGTATAGCCTAATTCCAGCTTAAGGTAGAGCAAATCTCGATGACTTGTAGACCTTGCTTTATTATCACGGAACTTTCCTAGTGAAGAAGTGAAAGTTCTGTGAAGTTTCTTTAAAAAGAAGACTGTGACAATTCTTTTACTCATCTTTTAATCAAAATTCCCAGAAGTTATTGATCGAACCAGGTACACATTTGTATTGATAAAGTTCTACTAAATATGTAAAACAAATTGTGGCTGATTTCACAGAAAAATACGAAAAGATTCTTCCGGGGAATCATTATAATACGAAGAGAGAAGTTTAGAAAAATTCAGCAGAATACTGTATAAAGCATAATTTAGATGTTAATCAATAAGATCACATGAAGAAGTATGCTCAGTTTTTGCTGGGGAAATGTGCTAAGATGTTTAAAACGTATTAAAAGTTAGTCCTTGCTGTGTTACAAAAAATCTCCCTTGAGCTCCAAACTTTTCATATTCCAAAAACATCGTAGCAACGTCTTATAGTAAAATCTTATCGAATTGTCTCCACATTTTCGATGCTAATAAAATAATTGAGTTGTCAAGTTTATGTGGGTACAAGTAAAAAGAAGGTATTCCAGGAAGAGCTCAAATCCCAATTGAAACGCCTACCAGCTTATATTATTTTACATTACATTTCACGCATTGATGAACTCCTAGCTTTCCACAATCGAATAATATACAAAAGTTCTCCTTCCCACTCTCTGCTGGTAATATATTATCTAGATGAATTTATTAACTTATTCAAGTATTAAGTAGATATTTATCTATTACAGATAAAATGAAAGTCTAAAAAGGAAAACATTTTTTTAAAAAAAAAATCCCATCCTAATTTTAGTATCATCAAGCACACGTGCGTAAAGTGTAGCTAAGTCAACATAATACAATTTCAGGCAAAATGTATTACGTTCGAAGGTAAATAGGACTCATGTACAGATTTTGAAGGTTGCGTTATTTCCATATCTCCAGTCTAAATCACGGGTCCCTAAATTTAGTCTCGAGGAAGAAGAAAAAAATGGATGTTTTATAAAAGGCAATCATGAATCTCATATGAATATGCTATGAAGACAATATAACAGCATGAATATCCGTAAATTATGTAAATCGTACAAGGGACAGCAAACATTGGGCCCCAAGTTTATTTTCAACATGATTTCCCAATGATGAACATTCGCTCAAGTTGATGCCAGTACATTCCTTTTATAAATGAAATTTAAGCAGGCCCGAGAATATTTAGTGGTAATATTTTAACTTTTCGTTAAGATGAATTTAAATTTTGTTTTATTTTTGAAATATTTACTTTAGGAGTCTTAGAAGAGTTTGGGCGCAACGAAATTATTCCTTTGATGGCATTAACGAATTCCTTGCTTGTGTGACAGGATAAAGTGAAATTTTTGGGGGAATTCTTTCTTTTTAACAAAAGAAGGGGAGAGGGGGTGGATTGTTAAATGTATTTGTGGCGGTAAGTTGATAATAAACTTGTATGAAAAGTTGTTGTTAATACTGTGAAAAAATTATAGTAACATACAATACTCTGTCTAAGTATAATGTTATAATGTTGATTTCAAAGGCATCCAAGAAATGCCATGAGCTGGGAACGGTCTACAAAAACCCTAATTTTAGCTTATGCTAGAATTCTCATTCTAGACACCGTTTACGGGAAATAGGTTTATTGGCAGCAATACAATGAAGCCTTCTGCTATCGCCTTAAAAACAGCCTTGTTCGAGCAGAAGAATACTAAACCATAAAAATGAATATGCAAAAATCGTCTTGGGGGATTTGAATCCCAAAGTAGGTCGCGGAAGCTCATGAAAATACTTATGATAATGGATATGATAATGGACGATTTATAAACATGGTAGAACGGAAAAAGAACTTGATCGTTGCGAGTACCACGTTTCCGCGTAAGAATATCCGCAAAGCCATCTGGATATTCTCTGATGGGGTTACTTGCAGCCGATTAACCCTGTGTTGATAGCTAAACGATCTTGTAGAGCTTGATGATGTCCTGAACTTACTTAGGTGCCAACTTCAACTGGGATCATTATTTTCTGGGTATGATGCAAGAGTAAAAAGCAAATCATGTTCGTACACAAACATCCATGGCCATGCGCTGGAAATCGTCCTCGTTAGTATATGAGTTAGCCCTGAAGAAGAGATTCCGCCCGTTGACGAGAGTTGGGCATGATTTAAAAAAAAATTCATTAATATGTTGACTCAATCTTGGATAGTAGTCGTAGAGATCAGATGGTTCGTTGATGAACCGGTAACTGAAGTTAAAAAGGTTGCGCATCAGGCAGTACAACAGAGCAGTGTGATTTGTGCTTGCACGTAATAAAGATAAAACGAAGTAACCCTGCCAATCTCCGGCCAATAAATTTGCTATCGCATATCAGCAAGGTTTTTGAAACTATCATTAATAGCCAAATGGATTGAGGAAAAGAAGATAATTCCCGATAACCAGTTTGGTTTCAAGGCAGGACATGACACTATTCGTGCCGCGTCCAAACTGGTATCAGACATTCCTGGTATCAGGTCGCATTGCTAGAGCGATGGAGAGCGACAATCCTCTTTTATCTGGGGAGCATTCTACCGAATTTTGAATCGCAGCTTGTGAAGAAGAAGAAGACGAGCGCGGATCTATCCCCCCAGAAGAATTTACTTACCTAGATGACAAAAAATTGGTCCAGAATGATTCGGGGCTGGCCGGGGAGATTCAGGATCTCCTGAGGTTCACCATGCGAATCTCAGGAAGAGACAAAAGAGATGCCTGCAATGCTAGTAATTCGTACTGGCGGCTGGAGGATCCCCCAAAAGTTGGTTATTTGAAATTAGGCGTTCATAGTTCTAACTACCTAACTAATTTCCTAATGTCAGCTTTTTTCGAGAATTATGATTCCGTTTTTCAGTCCCCGCGACATTTGTCACTGCAAGCGCCAACCATGATAAGGCCCAGTGCTGGCATACACCTCTTCGTTTGGTAGCGCGCGCGTTTGCAAAATATTGTAACAAATTCATAGTCCAAAGAATTTTTTAATGTGTCAGTTTTATGGTCAGAAATCAGCCTTTGTTCCGCGAGTCCGTCACGTCATGTCTTTGTCACGTCAGGATGCAATCAGCCTTATTGTGGTTGTCACCTCACCATATACCCCATTTATGACTATCTGGTGTTAAGGGTGTAAGATAGCAGGGGTGGTAGGAGAGCTTTAATTTCAGCAGAGTAGTGGAATAGAATTTTACTGTTAGTCGAAGGGTCCATCATGGCCGGTGTGAGGCCAGTTTGAGGGCCCTTTCATCACTTTATCCTGTCAACGTGGTTTTTAAAGCTTAGCCCAAAATAAGAAAGTTGAATCTGAGGAGAGATCGAATGTAGAATTTGTATATATAGCACGAACCGATGAGTGGAGGATGAACTTGCAATATATCATTATTCCATCCCATGTCTAATGTCACCCCTCAGATGATAAGGAATGGGTCAGCTAACAGTTCTATACCATACCCTGACAGGGAAGGACAGACGTTACACGTTTTATTATAAATAAGTCAATACTCGGTTATGGAGGTATTGAATTCGACACGATTCTTGATTGCACGCCCCAATCAACAATGTGTTCAATATCCCTGTTGATTTAGTTGGACATAAGTCTACGATCTTCAAGACAGAATCTGGCACTTGCTTGTGTTGCATTATCGAAATAAAGCGTACAAATGGTGCCAAAAGCGCCTGATCTCTGTGCGAAACTGCCAGAAATAAGTCTCGAAGTATAGGGTCTTGTGTAAAATCCCGCTTCGGAAGCAAAGAACGTAAAATTGCATCTACTGCCATCCGATCTGGCAACAGATAGCTTGTACTCCACAGAGGCTATAGTGGGCGCGCTGCTGGTTGGAGAGGACAGATATAGCAATATACCTACTGCGTTTTTTATCATTGGAAATGGTAGAAGGGTCACCTGATTTTATGACTTCGACGCAAGTTTCGATTTTCAGATCCTCACCAGAAAGAAATCGGTAAAATTTCTAGCGTAACAAGAGCTATTACTTGGTTTTAAACGAAAAATATGCCAAAATCTAAAAAAAAATTCGTACCGCTTGCCTAAGTCTGCCAGTGTTTTCAGGCAGTTCTTATCGCGTCCTCAAATCTTGATTCTTCTCTTGGGTGAGATTTGGGCCCAAAAGTAACGAGGTCACTTCACTTAGCCTAGTGTTCTACACCTTATAACTCATATTTGCAGGCCAGACCAGCATGCATTCAGATTTAAAAGCCTCACCACATGAAGGTCGTAGTAGGAAATTGCAAGGAAGAGGTGGGAGGCGTCATACCCCAAGATCCGCCATCAGGTTGCACAGCACTCCCCGTAAAAATCCAGAAATTCCTGCTTAATAATACAGATAAGCCTGATCCTGAAAGCCCAAATTGGTCGAAACCTGTCAAAAGGTGCTCTTTTCCTTGGCTATGAAGAATAGGATCACTCCTCTTCACTCCTACTACAAATATTTCAAATTGCCGGTACATCCTATATTTGGATGTAATTCCTTCGAAGTTTAAAATTGGAGATATGATCCGTAGGCTGGTATGTGAATATGACACGCTGGATCTCAAGTTTACCCAAAGCAGACTGCCATACACTTACGTAGGTTTTTCACAAGTGCAGTTCTAAAAGAATGCCATTTGAGGGCCAATTTTGTATCCGCCAACGGTCCATGGACGGGGGCTGTTGCCTTAACGTGGACCTTAAAGGTCAAGCCCACCCCAAACTTTTGGTATTTAAGTATGATTCTGACAAGAAAATGAATTTTAAATTCGCATCGATTTTCGACCATCAAAATTTCAAACACGAATTATTTAACTGAAAATATATTGAAAACGGAGCCGCAATTATTTCCCTTTTATTGATACTTAAAAAATCATAAATACATACTTGAGAAGGAATAAAGGGGGAGCGAATTCCTCAAATTTTATTCCCTTTCGCTGATAAACCACCTGCAAGGCGTCGGCATTATCATTCAGGAGATGCGGACATTCCCATGCATAAACGATCAAAAGCTACTCCCCTCGCCAGAAACGAAGGCCCCCTAAAAGTATGCAAGACCGAGGGGCTAATTGTGAACGGCGCAATCTCACCACGGAATTCATTGCTATTTCCCCTAGAAAATATCCCACCGGCTGGGGTAATTCATTCTTGGCCGAGGGGAAGCGCAAGTTCATCGGAATTTGGCATAATTTTTCGGGGGAGGAATTCCGCGCCGTTATTGTTAAGCTCGCGACTTTTTTGATTGAATTTGTTTTGAGCTTTAATTAATTTAATTTTCGCATGGTCCGGACTCGATTTGCGGGTGGGAGGGGCGGGCGAGGACTGTTCTCAGTAATAAAAGTCGTTTTCAATTTTTTACAAATTCATATTCGGTTTGGGGACGGTCGAGTCGTTAGTGTTAATTTATTTGAATTACAGGTGATTTGGAGAGTTTTTGCCGTTCTGAAGTAGTCGCCCTGCACCATGACGGATGGCAAATGGAAATCACTTATTTTCGGATAAAGGATAAATTATTGGCAAGCCCATAAATATCGGAGTTTATTTCGGGTGATATTTTGCATTAAAACATGAATCCTTTTTCGGTGGGATATGTAAAACGGAGGGCATAACAAATGGGGGCAAAATGTGGGACGATAAAAAATGGAGTCTCAAGATGTACATAAGTTTGGAAATATTTTGAGATTAATATAAATAAGACAACCATTGACACACATTTATTCTCAATGGAGTGTGTTTGTCTTCGTCTACGGTCTCTTTTAAACTATCGTGGGACAAGGGGCGGAAACATTTGCCCTCTAACGAACTCTTTTTGTGTCAGTGCTTTCCGTTCAGTCCAGGATCTCCAGTTACCTCAGGTTCTTTTCCAAGTGGATTTAGATCTTCCAACCGGATCTGCTCCTTGTGGTTTCTAATCAAGGGCCCTTTTGCCTAGGTTGTAATTGTCATTCTTTACTTGAGAAAGCTAAGTTTAGGAATCACCATTTGTATTACGAGTCAATCATGTCCTTTGGGTCATGGTGCAATGTTTAGTAGTAAGCTTATTTGAAGGATAGAGTGGATAGGATAAGTTGGGAGGGGTTTGGGTGGTGCTCAAGTAGATACCAGTAAATCTTTTACTTGAACTCTAGGATGTCGTACGAGTGAGTTCGAAAATACTAACTGCGGACGATTGTATTAAAGGTCGAGTTGTTCTATTTATAAACGATTTACTAGACCGTAGTATGCACAAAAAGGATGACTGCAGGGCGTGATGGTGAGCCAAGCATATTAGCCCTGGGGCCTTATCATGAAATGCGATACGAAAGTAAATACGAACCGAAATTAATTTGCGGTACGAATGAATCTACCGATCATAGGATCCGTCTACTACGAATTCGCATTGCAAAGGGAGTACTGCCCTACGCAACTTAAAAATTCTTTCCAATACTGGGAAAGCAGGCAACTTCATGCCAATGTTTGACATTTTATAAGTGCGGTAATAAAGTTTGTGAGTTTTCTTTACAAAAATTAAATAATTTAATCGAAGTAAAATATATAAAATATATATTATATACATTATTATATAAAAATGATTAGTGTCGAAGCGTTTTTCTCATCATCTGACAGTGAAGAAGGAAATCTTCAAAATATGCGATTGGTTCGAAGAAAACTTCGTGATAATTCGAATCCTATGGGGCTCCTTGATGCATATGAGTACACAGACTTTATTAGTTTCTTCATTACAATTATTTTCTGTTACAGCTTTATACAACTCTTTCGAGTATCAAAGCCGGAGTAATTGGATGTGTGGATGGAACACACATAAATATAATTCGACCAAAGGAAAATGAACATATATTTTATAATAGAAAAGGATATCACAGCGTATTGTTTTTGTGTTGTAGCTTTTCCCCTGAAAAATTGTTTGTTTATATAATCAATTAAATACTATGTAGTTATAAGAAAATATGAAAGATAAATTTACATTTTTTATTCCTAAAGTGTGCACCAATCACTCACGAAATCGAAACATCAAATGCGACAGCTGCACAGCCATCGGAAAAAATTCCGTTTGTAATCGCATCAAACCGATTCGAATTCGCATGGCATGATCGCTTTTTTCGATTTTCGGATAATTTCATTTTCGAATCGCATTTCATGATAAGGCCCCTGTATTGGGCGAGAAGCAAATCTCAGTGGAGCAGTCGATATTCTTAGTGCTATAATTTTAAAAGAGTTTTTTCATTCTTGCGATGGCTGGTATGGGTTGAAACCTTGACTTTTACAGTTTTTGATAGGTGGGAGTATTCTGAGTAGATTGCTGCCTTTTTCATGAAAATATCTAATAGGGTTACAAAAATACAGGGTAATGTGTGAACTTCTACCAAAAAAATTTCAAACTGCCCTAGCGGCTAAACGCGGCTTACGATTTCCCCCCACAACCCATAAAAGTTTTACAAAAGCAAGCGCTGCAAATTTGATGTTTCCGAACACCTCACTGCAATACCGAACGAACGAGTTGCGTCTACTGCCCTGCAAATCACGTTTTCGAACGCAGCCGAACTTCAGCATTTCGAGTGTTATAGTAGCTATTTCGGTTCGTATGTTAGATTTGAGTTAGTCAATGGTCTTCGGCTTGCTGGCATATACTTTACTTCTTAAATAACCCCACGGAAAAAAGTCTGGTGCCGCGCCGTTTCGTTACCGAAAGCGAAAAAAAAACAATTTTTTTTTTCACAAAATTGGATTAATTCGATAGGAAAAAAATATATCTTCCAGAACATTTTGAGCCCAAAAATGTCTCGGGAGGAGCTGATGGCTAATCTAATTCGACAACAAGTATACAATAAGCCTTATTTGGCCGCAGTGTTCACCATGTGGGTTGTCCACTCACTTCTTAAAAAAACTCGACAACAAGGGTCTTTTTCGATAAGAAAAAAACATAACGCCTTTATTGCACTCCCTACCTAAGGACTACACTTTCGCGGGTTTCATTATAACATCGTTTTTGTGATAACAGAGATATGACCATTTAAAAAAAAACTGATTTTTAGCGTTTTTTGCAACAACTCCGTTATTTGTTTATGTATTAATATCAAAATGGGCTCATTTTATTAGTAATAATTTATTAATAACAGTTACACTTCGAAATAAATTGCAAAATAATTTGAAACTTGATACTTGGGCCACAACACCGCTTTAAAGACACAAACTTTAGAATAATCCAACAAAATTGCTTTCATCGTTACATTATTCAATTTTATCACCAATTCTTCAGCAGATTATCGTACCTACTATGTACTCTTTGTCACGAGGAAACCTCGTCTTTCAAGTTACTTAGCATTCTTACGTTACAACCATTATTCAGGCATCAATGGAATTCTCATATGACTTCCTTTGTGCCGAAAGATAATTTTTATTGCGGAAAATATTACCTTTTTATGGGAACGGTATTCTCTTTTATGACAAAATGTACTATAAAATCCCCTAAATCTCCTTAATCGCCTTTTTAATCGTCTATTAGTCGACATAAAGGGGGATCCTTTTGTCAATTCATCTCTACAATGTCTTCTCGGATATCGAAAATTAAAATAAGTATAAATATTTTCGAGGAATAATTACTCTGATTTAATTGAAAATTATTACCCCAAATTTTAAGTTAAATTTTAAGTTAAAAAATGATTTTAAATTTTGCAACGTAAAAAAGGAAGGAGTTTGAGAAAGTCTGTATTTATTTGCTTCAAATAACTCCTTCCATAATAATTTTTTCTGACAAAAGAATTATTTTAAGTCAATTTATGTACATATGTATGCATCCGGAACCATTTATCAGTAGTTTTTAAAATAACCACAATACACAACAAATTTTTAAAAAGTCGAGAGTCATTCTACGTAAAAGATTTGTAGTAACAGGCAAAGCAAAACCATTTCTCCATTTAGTTGTTCTTAATTCCTGTAGAGTATTAGTACATTGATTTGCGATAGACCAAATCTGTATAGGTGTAAAACAGTCCATGAAGGGCTGTTTTTGTTCTGTGCTTTAGTATTAGACGACAGGCAGTACGGCTTTAGACTAAACACCTACTGGCGACTTTAGGCCAAACCTAAATGGGAAGTGAAGTGAAGTGAAATTAGGTACCATTTCATATGAATGCATAAGAGTAACCAAAAGGGATGTAAGTGGAAGTTACATCTATTTCAGTGAAAGTAACGTCTACTTCACTTCTGGTTTACTTTTCATTTAGGTTTGGCCTTTTATCGTGTGCTTAAATGCTCAAACTGAACCAATCCGTTCCGTTCGTTTTTAAAAGTTGGAAATTTTGTGTTTCCTTAAACTTTCCATGAGACGAATGGAGCTGTAGCCACAATCAGCGGACGGAATGTCGAAAAGAACAAAAGAAAAACATGCGGAGCGGACGGAACGGATTGGTTCTGTTTGAGCCTTAAAGATCCAAACAGATTGCGGCGGCTGGAATAGTATATTCTGTTACAAGTTTGGAATGATGCATATTCCGCACAAGTGGAAGTTTGGCCCAAGAGTGCGGAATAAGCCATTCAAAACGTATTGCAGACTAAACGTCGGCGTTAGCTTGACGCAGTGATATGCCTAGGCCCGGCCCAAAGGGGGTAACTGAGAATAGAGTGAAACTCAAAAAGTGAAAACCTCACATCCCTGCTTTTTTTTTATGTGGTAAATACAAGCTTAGGAATCACCCTTTGTACTACATGTCTGTCATGTCGTTCAAGTCATGGTCAGTGTTTAGTAGTAAGCTTGATTTGAAGGATAAAGTAGAAAGGATAGGTTAGGGGTCTGGAGGGTGCGTGAGTAGATGTCGATGAACCTGGCGTTTGAACTCTAAGATATTATATGAGTTCGGAAACACCGACTGCGGAAGAGAGTTCCACAATCGAGTTGTTCTATTTATAAACGAACTACTAAAACGTAATGTGCGCGAAGAGGAGGGCTGTAGCGTATGGGGGTGAGCCGAGTTGGCTAGTCTTGTGTTGCGGGAAAAAATTTGCCGTGTAGGCAGGAGGTTTCTGATTTCAGTGGAACAGTCGCTATGGTAATAGCGGTAAAATTTGCTAAGGGCTGCTACATTCCTGCGATGGCTTAAAGGGTCGATGGAGGAGCAAAGGGTGCTATCGCCAATGAGTTTGATGGCGTGGTTATGCACCTTGTCCAGCCAAGCCAAGGTGGTTTTTGGGGCACCCGCCCAGATATACGAGTTGTATTCCAGGCGGGGCCGAATGAAGGACTTGTAGATTGTAGCCAGAACAGTTGGCTGAAGAAGGAATTTGCATCTCTTGAGGAAACCCAGGCATTGGGAAGCTTGTTTGGCGATTTGGAATATGTGATCATTCCATCGCAGATCTGAAGATAACGTTACGCCTAGGATGTTTAGAGATGGGTCAGCCATTACATTCTTTTTGTCCACAGAGATAGAGGGACGGGTGGTGCAGGTTTTTGTAGAGATGAGACAGTACTTAGCTTACTAATCGTCTATGGCCCCCGTAATTAGCTTGAAACCCAAACAGCCAAAACCGCCATATCCTTGCGTTCTAATTGTCAAGCAAAAGCAATCTACAACCTGAAACACAAGCGCGCTAGAATATATGTTATTTTTGTGTATAGGTATGGATTCTTCTAATCATCATATCATCATCTTCTAATCATCATTTTTCTGTTTTCCACTTCCGCAAAGTGGTCGATGGCATCATCATAGTCTATATTGTCTGCCAACTCCCGTTTTATTGATAATATCATGCAATAATTTAAACGTGACTCATACATGGTTTTAGATAATTTTTTATCATTTTTAATTTTGTTTCACCCCCTCGCAATTATCTTTTCGACCTTCTAAAAGCGACTGTCGACAGCAGTTTTACAGAGCGGTCCCCCAACTAAGTACCAACACGTTCAATATGCTGCTTGACCATCTCATCGAACGAGAACCGGTCTACGTTTGTCCGTTTTCTTCGCCCCATACAATTCCTTAAAGCTCCAATCGGAAATTATTAACAGCGCTCCAAATTTGCTCCTCTTAGAAGCTTCTGGATTGAATCTGCCAAAAGAAAGATGAGTGCTGATCCCGGAACTAAGCACAAGGGCCTGTCTACATAAGCACAAGAGCCTGTCTACATAAGTTCCATTCTAGGCTACACTAAGTAACTTCAGTTTCATTCGCGAATAAAGAACCGATCGATCAGTATCTACATATATTCAATGTTCTGAATGAACTTTTTCTTACCACAAAAGATTTTTTGCATTGTGAAGAGCCCCCAAGCCCATGGCCACGGAAGGTGATGTGGTGGGCCTGGTTATGCCAGCTAAAACAAGTAATCCCACTAACTAGTCCTGTGACATATTTGTAGGGCATAATACATAGGTACTTATTCTTTAGCATTTCTTGCTTTAAGGGGTTATATCTATGTGACGGTCAAAAAACAAGGCCTTTTTCAGGATTTTTTTTTGCATTGATTTTGTGAGAAAGGTATTACAAATAATATACCAATCGATAGGGCAACTCTTCAAGAGTACAAAAAAAAATTTTTATATGAAGTTTAAAACAAAATGGCGGCTATAGATCATAGTAAAGCATGTAGTATTTTCAAAAAGTGTTCCGCGGCCGGACACATTACGCAGCCCCATCAGCATCTGGAACAATAAAATTTGTTTTTTTATTATCTTCATGAGTTTTGCTAGTGAAGTACCCACGATTATATTTTTAGAATTTTTTTTCGCAAAATAGCGACGGTTTAAAAAAAAATTTGTTTTTTTGACGAAAAAAATCGATTTAAATTGTTTATAATTTTTTTTCTAGTTAACCAATCGCAAAAACCGTGTGTACTTCACTAGATAATCATATTAAGAAGCTACAGTTAAAATTTCAAGTAAATCGGATGAAAACTGACGGAGTTTGGTGTCCGGCCGATTTCACAAACATGGTTTCGAGAAAAACGCGTTTGAAGTTTTAAAACGTTGTAGATCTGTGAAAATTGTTTTTGTTTTTAGCCTTTTGGGGAGCTCCCTGGCCTCCTTAGAGGCAAGGGGGTATTTTTCTGGTATTTTTTACTAATAGTAGGTACCGTTACGCAAATTTTGCGGGGTCTTGGAGCCTCCTACGACCTGTGGAGCCTCCTACGGCCGTGAGAGGCAAAATAGAGGTAAATTTTAGTGCATTTTCGAGTTTTGGAGTTGCTTCAGAAAATTAATTCTCAGAAATTGTCTGAAGTATATTAGTATTTGGACTTTTTTTATTCCAATTCTAGGGATGTTTTGGCATACTTTTAGCCAATAAAAAAAAATCGAAAAAATTTTTTTTTTCACATAGATATAACCCCTTAAACAAAATAAGCATGGTATTAATCGCTTTGGTGAGTTTGGGCTGGCTCTTCCAAATTTCGCCAAGGCTTTTGACAGAGCATACATTAGACAACTTGAATAATCAATGCTTAAAAAAAGGCAGATTTTCATAAATGAGGGTGTAATCAATTGTCACCTTAAAAATAGGACTAAAATCGAATAACGGGATTTCCAATCATTCTCTTTTCCAGTTTTTTTTCTTTTTAATAATTAGGAACCATATAAAAAGAGGTAAATTTTTTTTATGGAAATAGTTTCAGGGAATTGTACTGCAATGGTAACAGTACAATTCAGGTAAATTTTTTCAAATGAGAGTCAAGTGACGGGCATTGTATATCATACATAAACCCAACTATCAGAAATTAATGTCCACAGCAATAGCTTTTAACATAAATTAATATTATTCATTCCGAAAGTTGTTTTTCCACATAAAATATTACCTCAATTCCATTCAATATTTACTGTCATTTAATCCTTGTTTGCTGCCACAGAGCACGTTAGATCCTTTCGTTTTAATTTTTTTCTCAATAATACAAAAAATGTAATTAAATGGAAATATGAGAAAAGGAATTATTGAATCATATCGAAAAAAAAAACTTATTTAAATTATTGTCATCCATGTTTATTTGGCCATTTTTATTACGAATACATCAAAGTCATTAATTTTTTATTACCATACCATCAGAAGGTAATGTGTATCAAGCCCTTGTTTTTATCATAATTGTAATGATGAAAAAAATTGATATAATATGTAATTTCATTAAATAATATCAATCAACTACTGGTAAATTTATTTGTGTGTGTGTGTGTGTTTATTTAACAAAAATATTTTGTATCACTTTGCTTGATTAATGCAATGCGGTAATTAATAGCATCGCAATGGTTTGAGGGAAATGAAACCGTCCACTTATCAATTAATTTTTTTTAGTGCCTCTTCCATGAAATTATGGCGTAATTAAATAAAATGATAATTAATTATTTGAATTAATATAAATAATAATAAAATGTAATTTCATTGTTGTATGCATATTTGATTCTTTTCATCCAAACAAAAAAAAATTATGTGATTTCATTTATTTTAATTATTAATTGATTGGAAGAAGAAAAAAGAATTGGGCAAACATTTTTGATTTTTAAATTCACTTGAATATTTTAATTTGGCATGACAAAAGGTTCAGTGCAAGCACAATTACGTGTCAATATTTGCTAGATGATATTTGTGAATAAAGAAAATAGTAAAAGTAAATAAATATAGAGAATTGCTACACAAAAATTCAATTACCAAAGATTTATCGGGAATTTTTCATTATAAAAATCCGCATTAAAAGTATGGGAGTATATTTCCCTTTGAATTACTCCCTTTGCAGATCATGCAGAACAGCTGAAGTAGGCTCCCGACCACTATCGAACATTATCACCGTTTTGAACTACAGCTCAGCGCTAATATTCTGGCAGCAAGATCGAATTACAAAACGTAGGCAGAAAACGAAATGAAGAACGAAGAAGAATACAACACTGGCACTAGGCCCTAGAGCTACTAATGAACACATACTTTCCCGGATTCAAGGAAGAAAAAGAAGTCAAGGATGAAAAGCACCAGTTTAAAGCATCTGACATGGACGGCATACTACCCAGTAATCCTGCAGAAATTACCTGAGAAAGTAATACATACCAAAAATGGAACCATCACCTCCTCGGTATGCCCCTGGATAACCTACTAACGACGGTAGTAGGGATCACAGCCTTAAAAGCCTACCAAGCCAAGAGGTAAATGTAATCGTGTCGAGAGCTGCATGGCAGTGGGTAGCTCTGCACGCACTGTCCCGAATGATCTTTTCTGGGCACCGGGCGCACCCAGTTGTATAAGCCTTCTCCTGACATGGAGGCTCTGTAAGGATGGACCTTCGCTTTCCTGCCATACTCGGGGGATTTTTTTGGACCAAACAAAAAACAAAAAAATAGACGAAGAAAGAGGTTGCGGCCCTAAACATCAACTCCGAGGTGGAGAGGGAGCTCATCAGAGGTAACGCGTCTGGCACATTGATTGGCTTCTCAATCAACAACAGTGCCCAGGCAGGTGGCGGCAATGTTGTAGAAGAACTCTCTGCCAAGGCTGTCGCTATTCCTGTGCAGCCTAGCAGAAAAAATGTGGGGCCGTCAAGAGGAAGAGGGCCAACGCAAGGAAGGCTGCATTGGAATTAGGGGCTTCACGGAGCGCACCTGATTCCCACAGGGGGAAAGTAGCTTACCTCACCCATCTGGTGCACTGCCAAAAAAGGGCAGCGATTTGAGAGTTCACCAGCTGAGCAGAGACTTTAGAAGAAATAAAGGAGGGAGTCGCAAGGACCCTCACACCGAGATAAGTTGGCTGGGATTACCATGGTAGTGGTCCTGGACCACTTTCTCGAAGGCAAATTGACGGAGGAGCAGTCCTCCTCGATTTGCGACTCCATCTTGACTGAGGTGGGCAAAAGTCTTGAAAGCGATTGCTCATCTCTGTTTTTGGGTGTAAGGCTGCGCGCACACTGCATCAGAATTTGTACGAACTTGTGCGAATTCTGATGAAATTGTATACATTTTCATCAGAATTCGCACAAATTCGTATAATTTCTGATCCAGTGTGCGAGCAGCCTAAGGGTGAGAGGGGTCTCAATAAGATCCTCTGTGCCAACAGACCCATCAGCCGCCAATGACTGACGAATGCTATCGTCAGGCCGTAAGTTTGGTTTTGGGGTGCAACCTCAAAATAATCGAGGAGAGGGACATTCCCCAATTTAAAAAGATCATCTTCTGGGTTCCTAATGATGTTAGGAAACCGGAACAGGTGCTCCGCAGGATGGCAATTCAAAACCAGTCAATTGAAATGGCCACTTGGCATGTGATGGTTAGGAAGGCTGAACGGTAAAATTCTTCCCTTAGCATTGAGGAGAGGTCGCTCATGCAGCTAAAGGAGCAGGGCATGTCCCTATTCTACGGCTTCGGTCGAGTTAAAGCCAAGGCGATTAGCCCAAAAGAGGAGGCTCCTGCTGGCTAACATCAGCAGGTAAAATCTCAGGATGCTGGTGGTCCACCGCGGGACCCAGGATAGCTCCAGCCGCAGCGGATAGCCTTAAAGGATGGGGCTAATCATTCGGGGTATGATACGTCAGAATGACCGAATTTGTGATCTGAACTCGATTTACATTCCAGCAGCGAGCTTTCCCAATACTCTCTGTTGTGGAAATTATCTAATAAATTGTCTAATAACCTCCACGGATGGACTGTATTCAAGGCTCGGAAAACTTCTAAGAAAAAAATCGTTGGATTCAACTAGAAAAAATAATTTTATTAACATAAAAACCCAAAACAACCTACTCATTCTCCAATGAAAAGTTAAAAAAAAATTCCGAACAAAAAATCTCTGTCTACTTTTACATAATTCTCTACACCTACTAATTGACAAGAGTACAAAGTATTTAATAATCACACAACAAGTGATAACAAATTATTTTTAACACTCTCCATTCTATTGAAGTAAACTAAAATATGAGGAAGGAAGGATTTGTCGGGGATCATTGATGATGTGGCTTAATGAGTATGCACAGTGGAATAAATTATACGAATAATAGATTTATGAAGCCGTCGATTTTGGATTTAGGATTATCCGCGGAATACTTGTAAAAGCGCTCATTCATGGCCCTTCATTAGTCACGAGGGCTCCAGGTAGCTTTGAAAAGATTTCAAATAATTTGGGTCTTGCAATCATATTAATCAAAAAAATTTGAGCGGATCAGAAAGTGCACTTTTCAACCCTTGGGTCGAGGAAGTTAGCGTGAAATCAAAGATTGTATTGTCCGAATTCCTCCCTGACTTTAATCACTTGCTTTACATTTCTGCTGATATTTAAAACTAGCATAAAACCCGCGTGCCTTGCAACGCCTTTAAATAAAAACTGTTAATTATGTGCAATGTTTTCCTTCAAAAAAAAAAAAGTCAGCTGTTATTATCTGTAAAAAGGGTTTATTATAGTGCATTTTTTTAATAAATATGGTAAACAAATTGCTGCGTATATCACCTCTGCTCAACAAATCTGCAAGTTTTGAAGCAGAGATTGGCATGTATATGTCATCAAGAGAAGTGACATTTTAGGGTTTGACGAACGTTCGTTAAGTTTGTTCGCCTATTTACGTGGGTGCAAGAAATTATGAAGCAATCACAAATGAATATTAAATAAAGTGAATTTCGAGTCGTCGTAATAGTAATAGGGATGCACTGTCCAAATTTCAGCCCTATAGCTCCAGTAGTTTGGTAACCCCATTTAACCCCTTTAGGGGATGAATTTCGAAAAATCGCTTCTTAGTGAATGTCCACGTCATTATAGAGATGCACTGTCAAAATTTCAGCCGTTTAGCGGTTTGGGTTAACCCCATTTAACCCCCTTAGGGGATAAATTTCAAAAAATCGCTCCTAAGTGGATGTCCACGTCATTATAGTGATGCACGGTCAAAATTAAAGCCCTTCAGCTAGCTTCAGCGGTGTGGGTTAACCCCATTTCACCCTCTTAGGGTATGAATTTCGCAAAATCGCTTTATAGTGGATGTCCACACCATTATAGGGATGCACTGTCAAAATTTCAGCCCTATAGCTCCAGCGGTTTGGGTAAACCCCATTTCACCCCCTTAGGGGATGAATTTCGAAAAATCGCTTTATAGTGGATGTCCACACCATTATAGAGATGCACTGTAAAAATTTCAGCCCTATAACTTTAGCGGTTTGGATAAACCCCATTTCAAGCCCTAAAATAACACTTGTACGGATAATGACCAAATACCAGCGTGTTCAATTTTAAATTGAGGATATTTCTAAAATAACTGATATTTAAATACTCGTTCCATAACATATCTGATGTTACCAATTCATTCAGGATGCAACAGGAAAAGCCCTCTTTTTTATTGCTTTGCACCCTTTCCTAATAACTCACCGTAAAAAACAAAAACCCAGGGAACAGATGAAACAGGTAAAAAACTTCGAGGGAATACAGTCCGTTAATTTTATTACTTTGTATACCTACCGGAAAAGTATCATAAAAACTCAGTTTCTGAAAATTTGCTTTACTACTTTTGCTGCCGTATTTGATGTTTTACCTTTTTTCTTCGGACAGTATTTTTTTTTCAGGCCTTTCTGAGGTTTGAAACAAATAATTTTAAACCAGAATTGTCTAATCTTTCAATTGGTGGCATTAATAATGTTCTACGATATACCTACATTAGCCGAGATATCAGGCGTAGAGCGTAAAAAATGGTGAAAAATCGTACTAATTAATTAATTAAAAAAAAACTAATCAAAATAGCGAAAAACGGAAACTTACTTCCACCTTCTGGGGTATCCATGCATCTACAAAAAAAAATCAGATTTCTATCTCTTCTAGTTTGGCTACAATGCGTGACGGTACGCACAAGCAGACACACAGATACACAGACACACACTTTCTTTTATTAATATAGATAAATCAAACTTTAACAACTATCATGTGATATTTCTAGTGTATTTCTTCATGCTGATTGTACCACCAAAATTACAAAAATGATATTATAAATGTTCAAGTTGAATTTTCTTCATACAAAAGCCGTTTCGAGAGGGGGGGGGTGTCCACCTACCCCTCCCCGTTCCTACGCCACTATATACAGATGTATTCCCGAGTAAATATAATTTAGTTGGGTGATTTTCTTAAAAGAATGCACGAGCCTGCATCTGTAACGTATAGCGAACAAATTCGTATGGGCCCTTTTTAGACGAGCGGACACCGAACAGACAAAACTTAACTGTAATCGTTAATTCTCTTTTGAAGCCCGGTGGAGTGTCGGCTGGGCATTTATACGGGCGGACACCAACGAACGGACAAACGAACGAAAAATGTCAAAAATCATTGTTTTTTTTGTTGCTTTTATAAAAACTTCATGGCTTGCTGTTCTTGCTTTTTGAAATTTTCTATTGTCTTCTCATCCTAGCAACAACAACAATGCAGGAACTGTCAAAATGTCCGTTCACAGTTCGCTGAAAGTGTCCATGAAAATTGTCTGCCCTCCCCATCGTCCTCTCTCACCCTCTTCCCTATACACCCAGTTCGCTCGTTCGTTTTGTCTGTTCGGTGTCCGCCCGTCTAAAAGGGGGCATGCCACACTGCTATGAAAGCTCCCGCCATAGGCAAGAAAATCTCAAAATGCAGCAACCAGACATATGCACCCTTCTGTTAAAGATGTGAATGGATATTTGTAATCGACCGGTCCCCCAACTACATAAGTACTAACCACATCCAATGCTGCTTGATCTACCTAATGAACGAGAACCGGGCGACCGAGTATGCTAATCGCATCCTTTATGGTCGTCAAGATAATTGCCCGTTTCCTTTCTCTTAAACAATTTTTTAAAGTCCCAATTTTGCTTCCTTTAGTCTTTAGTCTAAAAGAGTGTGCCGTGCTGCATTTGAAAAAGTAGAATTTTTACTAAGTGCGATTCTTATTATTGGGCAAATATGCTAAAATTCCTAGTTGTTTTTTTTTAATGAACATATTTAAAAAAAATTAATGAATAAATTCAATTTGATGACGGATAAAGAAAACTATAGTATGTATGGAATACTCTATCTATCAGTTTTAAGAAGCGTAGGAGCATCCGTACGGATTATTAAGTTATCTCTGGTAGCAGGCTTTAATCTACGAAAATATTTTTTTGCGATCTTTTAAAATTTGAATTTAGAAAAGTGTGAGCGTACCGTGCCATACTTGAGATTTCACGCAGGCTAGAAGCGGTCAAGTGTTTTTTTTTACCTCGAGCTTTTTAATAATAAAAATTAAACATGATAACTTGAAGCATAAATTTTATTTTCTAATTAAAAATACTTCTTTTTTTTATATGTTGTTTCCTTGGGGCACCTGTTCGCAAACAGCACACAATAAAAGTTTTTGGAAATGCCCTGGATAACTCCAAAAAAGGACCCAGGAAATCGGGAAGTCATATTCAGATTTTATGCGAAAGCGTTCCTCAAAAATGCCATATTTAAATCTGAACCTATCCTATTTTCGCGCAGTGTATGTATGTACTGTACATATATCATAACCCGATATTTGACAAATTTATTTCGTATAATGAACCGTATAAAATCAAAACAAACCTCTAAATGTTAATTAATTATGTTTAATAATTCATTCAATATAGATTTAACATACTTTTTCCTCAATATCATTTTTTCGTAGTGCCATAACAAAACATTAATCTTAATATTAATTTGTTGTCAATTGGAATCGAAATTAACCAATTCCATAATATAATTTCTAAATTAATTGAATTTAGACAGAAAACAGCACGAAAATGGTTCAGCCTTACCACGGGCAATGTGGTCAGCCGCAACAATAATTTTAAATAGTTTCCATATCTGCATATAATAACAAAAACAAAAACAAATAAATATTAATTAATCGAATCGAATTAAATTCTCCCTGTCGAAATTCGTGGGGGTGTGATGGTGGAAGGTGAAGGGGGGTCATCGATTACAAAATTAGTCAAATCCTGCATTTACAATCACGATGGAACGACGAAATAACAAAAAAAACAGGTTAATAAATTCACAAATGTCCAGGATAATGCAGGATCACATGGATGCCAGGAATTAGCGAATTAATTATGTATGAAAATGTGCAAATAAATACGACCCCGATAAATAAGATAAATAATTTGCGATAAAAATCGGTTTTTATGGCGTGTTAATTGAAACTTTCAAGTGCAGAGCATCATCAAGTTGAAGGTGCACCATTGACACTATACAATTGTGGCAAATATATGCCGTCGGTGCGCATTGAAGTTGATTCATAAGCTTGACCCCATCAATTTTATTGGGACCATTGCGAATTTCGCTTGTACGAAGAAACAAAGGAAATAAATACTAATGAAGACTGAAATATTATTTTCTTGATGTTATGATAAAAAAAAAGCAGCGCCTGTGACTGGGATCCGATTATAAGAAACCGCAATTACTTCATTAATTCCAGCGTTTTCTAAACAACAAACAATTTCCAGTTCAATCTCATTTCAACCAATAGAAACCGATGCCTCTGGTGGATGTGTGGACTATGGCAAGTTGTCGCAAGAAGTGGATAAAACGTACGATATCCGGCTATGTTCTGAAGGTTATTTTTGCTGGACATGAAGATTGTTATGTACGCGAGAAACAAGTGAAAAATTTCCTCAACTTCCGGAAATTTCCGCAAAACAATAATTTAATTGCAACATGACTGCGCAGCTGTGCAGTGGATACCAAGCAAGGGCGTTTCCAGCCAACTAGCTTAGGGGGGTAATTAAAAAAAAAGAAAAAACTGAAATTTTTTTTTATTCCATAAAGACAAAACAATCGAGATCAAAAAATATAATTTGTATAAAAAGGAATTTATATAATAATAAAATAAAAAATAGGGGTTTTTATTTTGTTTAGAAAATCGCTTTCTACCCCCTACTTTTTTGCGGGAGGAAGGATGCAGAATTGAAAAAAAAAGTACAAAGCCCCTATTTTTTTTGCAGATTTAGATTCTTCTTGAAAAAATATGAAGATTTTTGGTATGGCTGGATAGAGTTTGAAAAAATATTTGATACGTGTTTTTTTAGTTTTATTTTTTTTTTTTTCAAAACTCTTCGAAATAATGGGGTGGTACGGGTGGTCTGAGACACCCTGTATATTGAACTAAGAAATGCGATTCGCGCTCTCTTAATGTAACACGATGTAACGATTAACAATTGCTGCGTTTTTTAATCTGTTCTGTTCTTTCCTGGTACAGCTTCCACACAAATTCTTGTCCCCGACAATTACTGAGAACCGTATCCAGGCCAAAGAGAAATTAAATTTAAATTAAAGGACCCCGCACGTTTCTTATGGAAAATGACTTTCGGTCAAATTGAACGAGTCTATGTTCTTTGGATAGAGGAAGTCTCCCTGAACAAAAGTCTCAATGGGCACGAAACCCAAAACTTAAGATTTTTGGTACTTTTAGACATCTGAAGTTTTTCATTTTTCGGTCTGTTGATGTTTTTTGCGGTATAGCAAAGAAATAATGTCGCATTATTTAAGTAATGCTAGTGTTCATTTAATTATTTTTAATTTTTTTTTTTAGACTTTTGTTCAGGGAGACTTCCTCTATCCAAAAAGCATAGACTCGTTCAATTTGACCGAAAGTCATTTTCCATAAGAAACGGGCGGGGTCCTTTCCCTTTTCCCTTATACGTTTTTTAAATTGGCAGTTGACAAATAAAATAAATTCTTTGTTTACTGAATAAAAAACGCGAAAAATTGATAGAGATTTTTATAAAATAGTAAAAGAATTAAAAAGTCCACAGCCGTAATTTATGCAAATGAAAATTAAAATGTTCCTTGCGTTTTTTTAATGTTCCAGGCAGTGCCGTCTTTAGGCATAAGCCGACGATGCCCAGGCTTGGGGCCTCCGTCTTGAGGGGGGCCTCTTCATATTCGATTTTTTTTTTTCAACAAATTTAAACGCAAAATTCAAATTTTCTTATTAGTTATCCAATGATAAAATTAAAAAAACTATTAGCATAAATAATAAGTTTTAATTTATTATTAGCCCAGGCAACGAATGCTCAAAAAAAGGTATAGAGGGAAATGCTTGGAACACAATTTTTGACTTCGTAACTTTGTTTGGACTAGTTAGGAGGTGAACATATCAAAAGTCCCCGCCCCTAGCCCTTGAGCTTGGGAAAGAGGGGGGTTTAAAGGACCCATTTTTCGGTTTTTCGCTTATATCTGGGAAACTATGCGTCCTAGCGACATGACCATTATAAACAAGCTGATTAAATTTTCTATAAGTTTGGCTCAGTCAAGTTTTTCGATATCTTGTATAGTTTTCGAGATATATGCTCTTGAAAGTCTGTAATTTTCGAAAAAAAAAAAAAATTTTGCTCTTTATCTACTTCTACTCTTTAATCTAGTTTTTTTTTTTTTTCATTAATTGTTATTTTATTACTCTCCATGAATTCTTTGGTTTTTCTTATATAATCATCAAATGTATCTCTTAAATTATAAAGGTATTTCTCAAGCGAATCAAGTAAGTTAACAACCACAGCTAAGTCCAATGTCTCTTTTTGCAAAGTTTTGTTAGTTGAATTGATTTTAAATAAAACAGCATCCCAAAAAATGGTGAGAAGAATATTATCAAATTGAGTTAGTTTTTCGAATAAACTTGAAGACTCGAGTCTAGTCTCACTTGATTGTGTTGTATCACTAGAAAGTAGCAAAAGAGGTTTTAAAATATTGCCATAACTTCTACGGAGAGCAGTGAGAGCATCACTTCTGGCTGACCATCTGGTATCGGATAACGGTTTTAGCAGCTTTTCTTTGTCACGTAGGACTGATACTAACTTTTGCCACCTGCATGTGGATGCCGAAAAAAAGTGTACAATTTCTGCACTAAATAGAAAACTTGCGTGACCACAGTACTACAGTCTACGCTTTTAACGCTAATCAAATTCAAAGGTTGGCCAGCGCAAGGTACATACTCAGCGTAGTCTAGCTTGGAGGCCTGAATATTGTCCTGACATATTTGACGCATTGTCATATGACTGGCCACGACAGTTATTGATACTGATACCATTATCATTTAAAAATGTTAAGACGACTTTAGACAAATACTCAGCTCCATGACCTTCAATAGGAAAAAATGCCAAAAATCTTTCACGTGGACCATCATTGGTGACATAGCGAATAGTAAAAGTCAATTGGTCCTGATGTGAAATGTCAGGAGTTGAATCTACACTTATAGAATAATACTTTGCTGCCTTGACTTCATTTATTATTATAATCAAAAATTTGTTTTGCCATCAGTTCTAAAAGTTATTCACAAATATTGGGGAATACCTAATATGAACGCTTGCTTACATTCACAGAATTTATAAAACACATTCTTTCAATTTTTTAATTACATGGTTTACAATAAAGTTTCAGCAAATTAGCATTTAACTAGTTTGGGTAACCTACTTTTTCTTTGATTTAAGTGGGTTTTAGTATTTGTCAATTGACTTTTAAGCCTAATGCTTTATGAATATTTTAGGGTGGCCTCTATCTGTAGTGGCTTAGGGCCTCGCAATCTATAAAGACGGCACTGGTTCCAGGACAGAACAGGTTTAAAAAACGCACCTAATATTAAAGAGACTAATAGTATCAACGTATGTCGCGTATATTTAGAAAAGGGAACCCGTGCAAAGGAAGAAGTTCATCACTTCTCTTTCGGCGCTTGAGCAGTTAACTTCGGTTTGTTTACATAGCGTGCCATATTAGCTTAAGTCACGGGTATCGGTCCCTTCCACGACTCTCCAGGAGAAAAAATTCACAGTCATAGATCGCCGACTAGATTCACCATACACTTAACTTTTTTGTTTGTAATATTAGTAATTTTTAAGAATAAAAATAAATAAGGGAACGCAAATCTTGGGGGGGGGGGGGTAATTACCCAATTACCCCCCTCTGAAACCGCCACTGATACCAAGTAAACATTACATATCTTGGTATTTAACGATCGATACCCGAAGCCAATATTAAGCGTTTCATTTCGCGAAACCACTAACATAACTTGGTTCTTGCATATTTTACCGGCGCGGTGGTTGAAACCAGTCAGATTCGCTTACTGGCGGAAATGTCATAAGATTTTTGACTTCTCTCCTTGGACGAATTTTATATCACAAACAGTTGAAAAACGGAAGAACTTTCAGTGGACAAAAGTCCTTATCCTGACATACTTTATTCCAGTAACGAAGGTCGTCAGCTTTTCTCAAATGACTTCTCAAGTTGTACATTATATGCATGTTTGCATGTGGGCCTTGTTTTTCGTTCATCGACCAGTCAATGTAGGTCTGAACTCCCGATTTCGGCGTAGATCAATCCTATAAATCTACTGGACTTTAGATACGAGTATGCATATCATTTACTTCTTCTTGATATCGTAGTTCGGTGCCCTATAAGAAATTCCACAAGCACTCATGTGGTATGTTTATAGTCTTTTTATGGTACTGAAATTTGGTCAAATTTTTTGATAAGGAACTTTTATTGGAGAATGCCTTAATGCGACGTTAATTAATTTGTAACTTTATATCAATTCAAATTGAAATTTTTAACCAGTTACCAACACATTGCTGCCATCAAAGTGACCATAAAGAACGCGAATTTTTCTTCATAAGATTAATTCAACTAAAATTAACCAAAAACTACAGTTCTAAAAGTTAGAAAGCCAGAGCACCTAATTTAAACGAGATCGAGATTATTGTTGATCGCGAAAATGGCGTTGTTAAGCCAGAACTACAATAAAAAGCAGTGCAGTGCAGCGTAGTGAAAGTTGGACTTTCTGTAACTGAATGAGGAAACTCACATTAACTTCACTACCTTGCACTACACTACGGTGTACTGCCTGAGATCAGTTATCCTTCAACAAAAACTGAAAAGAGGCGGAATTTTTTATCACTTTTAGACTTGGAATATTCTTAGGAAGGTGGAGGCGGCATTTCTTGGACCTAGAAATTTTTTGAAAATTTCTAATTGTAACTCGTTCCATCCAAATGTCTAAATGTTTCCGTCTAAATTCCGCCTGACAGTATTCAGTCGAATTTCCGCAATTTTCAGTAAATTTTCAGTACCGTGGTTTCGTCTCTTTCTCACTACCTAAGTAAAGTTTCATTTCGTTTTCCGACTGCTCTTAAACATTGAAAAATTCAGTAAATTTTCAATCTGTTTTCAGTCTTATATTTTCACGTACACAAGGTACGGAGGCCTCGGTAGTCTAGAGGTGATGCGCCTGGCTACCATCTCAGAGGTCTCGGGCTCGAATCCCGGCAGCCAATTTATCAAAAATTACTTTTTGGCTAAAATTTTACCCAAAAACTGGTATTTTCGAACCAGTGAATACGATAATTGTAATTGATAAGGGCCAACTCTATGTGGGTCCCGGGTCAAGAAGGTTTCGAGGTTAATGTAAACGAGAGTGTTTTAGATAAACATAGCTCCAATACCATTTTCACTGGTCCGGTACCGGTAATTTGGGCACCTGTTCAGTGCAAAAGGCCCTAGGTCCTAGAAGATCGGACCCTGGTAAAATACACCGAACACTGGATGTACCTAAGTGATCTGGCGAACTCCAAACGGTTTATTTCGGGGTCATCTCGTAACGCGGCAGAAAGGATGTCACGACATTAGTTTTTTGTTATGCGGCAGTTCTGAACTCTGAACTGGAATGAGCTGAGAGGCTAATCTGATATTGTGGGTATAAGATTGCCGTAAAGACAGTAAAGTTGTATTGGTAACCGAAAAGGACGAATTTGTTCTTCAATGTAAGAGTATAACAGTTCCAATTTGTAGTCGCCATATTCCTTAGATCTGATACTTCACTAAAAAAGCAGTCCCCCAACTAAGCCCTAACCACGTCTAATGCTGCTTGAACTATGCAATCAAACGAAAACCGGTCTACTAAGTATGCAACACAACAGACATCTAGGGTTTCTTTCGTTTAAAACCGGTATCTTTGGAGTTTTTGCTGCCTAAGTTTCTCGGTTGTAGATTTTGGGATTATTTTTTTGAAGATGATCGGATGAATATAGGTTGTTTCCCAATAGGCGTTTGGGTTATCCCTATACGTTATTTGGTTCATGTTGTCTTCACAATCTCGGAAATTGTCATCAAATTAATTGCTATATAGTCCTATATAATTTTTTAAAGCCCCAATTTTGCTCTCGCTGTGCGTGCGTGTTGCAGGCTAGGAGCGGGCGAGTTTTATTTTTACACGGGAGGTTAATTATTTATGAGAGGTCTCAGCTATATATGAACGCCAATAAAATGAATATGTGGGCAGAGAAAGGTCATAATAACAGCCATCCAAGAGGACCAGAAGAAGTAGATAGTAACGACTTAGACATAGTACAAAAAAATAGTTCCTGGGGGCCTGGCCTTTCTTCAGATCTTAATAGGTTTGGCAGCTATTGGCGTCTTGAAGGGTATGTGGCTAGAAGAAGACATTTCGTTGGGGCGTAAATGAAGACCCTTCCAACATTTGTCGCTCCCTTGAGCTCTAGCTATGGAGGAAGAGGAATCCCCTGGGCTGGACGATAGTTTCTTTTCATTAAGTTCCAAGTACCTGTATCGCGATCATCTGTTTGTTAAGTAATATTTTATTTTAGGTGCAGTTGAAACCTAATAAATAATACTGAGTACACAGAGACATAATATTTTTTTTTTACGTTTTCCAGTCGTTGTATATTGTTAAAGAAATTTTCACATAGATGAAAAGAAATCGACATTTTAAAGTAGCATTTCACATGAATTCGTTCTATCTCTTTAGTGCTTCCTGAATGATCCAAATAAGTTTAAATTATACTGCATTAATATTTCAACCTTTATTTCCTGTATAAACAAAATCATTAAAAAACGTCACCATTTACGTAGGTATGGCCATACAAGAAAGATAACAGTAAACAAATTGACTCACCCGAATTTCTCGGAAACTCATTTACTTTCAAGAAATGTGCATCTCTCGATAATGTTTCCGAATGTTTCGGGCTTTAACTAGATTTTTCCGAATTTTTACCTGAATTTTTCAAAATACAAAAACACCAAAACTAGCCTCTTCGCGGCGGCGCAATACTCCAGTTTGCTTTGGTATTGTAAACTGAACGAGACGGTGACCTTGGCTTTGCATTGCTGCCGGCTGCTACCTATGTGCACCTTATGCAAGACCTGGAAATTATGCAGGGTGCAAACCAAATCTTTAATATTGCGAAACAGCGTGGTGTTTTCGGTTTCTTTATTTACGCAGTTTGTAACATGTTTGGAGTACATTGAATGTGCTACAGTTTTTTTGAGATGCTCTGTTAAGGTGTTTAGAGTTGATTAGAAACTTCTTGGGGATCAAATATTTACCTGGTTTGTGCTGCGAGGTTGACTTTGTTATTGACACCTTTTAAGATGCTGTTTAACAATATTTAATAATGTTATACAGACCGACAATGGTTTTACTGATGTTTGCGTAGACCATTGTAAAATGTATGAAGATTTTTGTGGTGTAATTCGGATAATCCTTGTGAAAATTAAAAAAAAACACGCATCTGTGCTATAAAAGTTTTTATGGTTTTTGTTTGCAGAATCATGTCTATGCAAAGAAATGTTGTTTAAATACTAAAGAACTGCTCATTTTGTTTGCATATTTGCTAACCAATTGTCTTTAAGTCATTTCTCGATTAAATCAACAGTGTCATGTCTAAAAAAAAAGAAAAAAATGATTTCCAAATTTAAGGGGTTTTTCTGGTTACGATTTCCAAAAAAAATATTTTTGAACATTGACGTTCAAATATAGTAAAAAATGTTTTTTTTAGATTTAAAAATTTTTTTTACATACTAAAAATCCGTAGGTATATCAAAAATTTTACTCGGGCAAATAGAAAATAGATACATACATGCATGAGTTGTTCCATAAGGAATCCCGGGTAGAGCCATTGTCTGTTACGGGAAGTCGTCTCCCAGCGATTTCAGGTAATTTTTTGGTAAATTTCAAATTGGGCATCAATTTATTTCTTCAATTTAATAGATGCCCGATAGTGAAGAACGCGAGACCGTTGCAATTACTCCTAGAAGAAATGCCAGTGGAAAGCGATCTACAACATAGACAAACAATGTCCGGGTTAGATCACTTCAACGATTCCATGGAATTTATGGCACAAAGCTTTCCATAATTGCTGCTACAAAGAAGGCAACATCTGATCAAGATAACCTTTAGGTATTATTATGATTGTAATTATTTCTTTTATTTCAATTTTATTGAGGCTTTGAATTACAAAAGGAAGATAGAAATAAGGTGTTTATAATTTTTATTTTGGAGCAATATAGTTTTATTAATAGTCCGGGGAAATTAGCACAAAAAACGCACGGAGACAAAACTCCAAAATGGTTGAAAATTGGTCCACAGCTTCCTTGACAAGAGGGCTTTTTGTAGGCAATAACGTTTCGTATTGACTAATCAAAAAAATTTTGAAAATACCAGTTTTAGAGTGAAATTTTGGCCAAAAAGTAATTTTTGATCACTTTGACCTTGAATAACTTTAACCCTTTGAAAGTTCGGGTCAACATTTTTGTAAGCACTAAAGATGTAGAGAATTTTATTTTCAACTTTTTGGGCATGGGGTTGTATGACCCATAGAAACCGAGATACAAGTAAAACTCTGGAAAAATGCAATATTTCCGGCGGCCATGTTTGTTTTTTTTTTGTGATACCGAAATTATTTTCTTAAAAAGTGTCAAAGAAGCAAGCTGTGGACCAAATTTCAGTCATTTTGGAGTTTTGTTTTCTTAAAATGCTAATTTCACCGGATTTTTATACTTTAAAAAAGGATTTGTACTTATTTAATATTATTTATTTAAATGAAGATAGATTTTTTTGTAATTATGAAAATTATTTTTATTTTATAAAATATTGAAAATTTTTAATCAAATAAAATCAAATTTTAAATATTTTTTTTAATAAGAAGCTAAGGTGCCACTCTTTATACTACCAGTCCGTCATGTCGTTCACGTCATGGTACAATATCTAGTAGTAAGGCTCGAAAATATAAAAAAGATAAATGTAAATAAAAAAACTTCATATAAAAAATAAACAAAAAAATTCTTTAAATATTATATAGTACTGCGATTGCAAAATTTTTGAATTATTTGCATAATATCTTCTAATACTATCAACGTTATCATCGCTCGTTTATTTCATTTATAGGTAAGGGTAGCTATTTACAAGCTAGTTAAATTTTTTCATTGAGATACTTGCCTGTCTCTGAAGCAGTAGCATTTACGCTATAAATGTGTGTAGATCTAGAACCGTATACGGCATCCATCAAACTCAATAAATGTTGCACTTTTTCTTATATTTCCGGTTATGTATTTTATATTTTTATTGGGTCCTGCACAGATACGAAACGTATTTATTTTATTTCTTGATATCTTTCGTTAAATATTTTGTTTATAATCGGATAATAGAATTTATCTAATTTTGAAATTATTAATTTATAATTATTTTTTTATATCCATCGGAATGGCGAACTCCGAGTCCAAGACTATTTAAATCTTGACTAACTCCTTCCATAAATTCTTTCATTGTTCTCGTCAATCTCCAAATTCCATTCAACCTATGCAAATTTAATAAAATTGATTCAAATTTGTGTGGGCATTGATCTAGCCAAGTGCAGCATTGTAGGTTCAAACCGGACAGGACGTTTTGACTTTTTTCTTTTTATCTCTTTTTAAATCCATTCTGATTGGATTAACGTTGTAAAGAATTACAAATTCTCCGGTGAGAAATTTCGTATACCCATATACATAGATTGTAAGAGTATTTTGAATTGAATAGCTATTTAGCCGACTTTTTGAAAAGTTTTATTTACATATTTAGTCAACCCAGGGTAATGGCCACGCAGTGATTAAATGCTTACTTCTTGTCCGTGCGGCATGCGAAACTACGATTTCGGCATGCGGAACTTTTGTTTTTAATAATCTTTATATTCTCAAAATACTCCAATTTTTTAAAATTTCTTTCGGGGAATTTTGTTTCATATTAATAAGTTTTTTTTTTTTTAAATTACCCCGAAAATACATTAGTGCAAAAACTATATAGCTACTGCCTGGATTCTTATTAATGGTCACGGTATACAGAAACAAGGTAATATAAAAGACTGTATACCGTAAACTGTATTTTAGTGTTGAAGTCACTTGGTTTTCGAAGCTGTCAGTCTCTTTTATATTACCTTGTATACCGTGTTCGAGGGCGACGTGTCAAACTTCTCATAAAGGTAGGCTCACACGCAAAGATTTAGTTGTGCAAACTGTCTGGCGCAAGTCGATTTGTGCAAATAAACTGAGTGACTTGACTTGACTTGTTTTGTGCATCACGGGATTGTTTCCTCATCTACATATATTGTCCTGGGTACTTGAACTACTTTATGTATATCTATCTTGCTATTAGACAACTCACATTAAAACGGACATCAGTTAACCTTGAACTAATCATCACAAATTAGTTATCCTATTACATATACTCGTTTTCCTAGTTTGTATTTATTTTTAAAATTCCCCCAGTTTTGTTCTACATAAAAATCTTGCTATTCTCCTAGCTTTAAAAGATTCCCCTAAAACGTTGTCCTCTCTAGAGTATTACCAAAACTTTATAAAAGCAGATTTACGATTTGAATATTTCCCCAAACTTGAATTACAACTTTGAATCAAGCAAATCCCAAAGCATAAAAAACAAATACGAATTTACCAACGAATTTTCTACAATATACAGTTGCATGCATGTGTGCAAAATTAGGATAAGTTTCTAAATAGCCCGGGGTGATAAAAAGTTGCAACTGAAAACATCCCTTTTCAATTAGGGTGCAACGAAAAAGTCTTTTTATGCAGTTAGTGATAACTTTGGACAAGAATTCCTGACGCGTTGCAATTTGTAGGAATTAATAAGATTAAAAGCTAAGCGCCGAAAGCGTCACAGCTAAAGAAGTGAGAGTTGGACAAAAAATATCGTCAATGGCATCGTATTTTTGGGGGCTGGAGTTTCGGGTAGCAGGTTAGCTTTGTTAGCATAGCAACAAGCCAAAAATGCAGCAACTAAAAACGGGGACTATAGGACATTCACACTTTGATTTTATAGCCAAAATAGTGTTTTTGGTTAGACACAAACAAATTTCAGATTATTTAGGGAAGATTCAGTAATGTTATTTTCTATTTGGTTTCCAAAGGCCTACAAAACACCGTATAAATAGAACTGGAAGTCTAAGACCATTTTTACTAAAGTAATGCAGTACACATTGAAAATCTTAGCCTTGATCAGACGAGAGCTTCATTTTGTAGTTATTAGACTGGATAAGACAGTAGACTACTTGAGGGCTCCTGACAGTTAATGGATTAGGGGGTGTAACGAAACCTAGAGAGCCATCAATGGATGTTGTTTGGGGTGGTAATATCTATATATATACATGTGTATATCTTATATATTAATAGGCAAACAAAAAGTTTGTACACGCTAAGGCTTTTTTGTTCGTGGACCGATTTCGTTTAAATTTTCAGAAAATGTTCTTTTAATGGCATAGTTTTGTAATAAGGAATTTCAACGAAATCGATTCACGAATAAAAAAGTTATAGCGATTTTAATTTTTCGGATTTTAAAAAGCCGTTGGAAAATTTGAATTTTTTGTGAGCATCAACGTAGAGCTGAGTAGCCTACGATTGACACAAATGCCGTTTCAGTGAAGCGAATGAGAAACAGAGAAAAACAAGCGTTTGTGTGGATTTTTGGCGGCATAACTGACATAAAAAAACTCGGCCACTTTGTGCGTGCATTTTTTTATACTCTTTTGTGTATAGTATTATTGAGTTGTATTGTGTAAGGGGCTGCCGTTCGTTTTTTGGCGAATGCCTTTAGAAATTTTAATTGATTCATTGCACCTTTAGAAATTTTGACTGATTCTTTTAAATGTGCTTTGAATGTTATTCCGGTTAATTTTGATTCGTTTTCGTGTGGTTCTTTTAATATGAGTTGTCATTTTTGTCGTGCCAAACATTTTCTGACTGAAGTAACTTTACGTAATACTGAGGCATTTTCTTTGTGTTGTCATAAAGGCAAAGTTAATCTACCTCCACTTTCTCAAAATTACTTTTTCAATAATTTTTTTGAAGGATTAACTTCGAATGAAAGTGGTATCATCATCATTGTGCTCCTTTAATCCCTCATGGGACATAGGGCGGAAAAGTGGTATTAAAATTCGTTCTAAAATTTTTTTTTGCAAATATTCGTTCGTATAATGCTGCCTTTGCAATGATTAGCTCTGAGTGTAATTTGTCAAATGACACTGTAAATGGCATTTATCATTTTACCACATAGCCAAGCAAGACGTCATGGATGCGATTAAAAAAATCCTGGGAAATAGATGCTCTGGAGCGACAATGGAAATGTTTCATAGTAATTAAAAATTCGCCATTGCGAATAATTTTTTTTTTTTAAATAAAAATATTTAAATTGAATTTAAATTCGAACAGATCGAGAATTTTATATATTTATTGGTTTTGTGACCGAATTTCGGTAACGGGGATCCCAACTAGTATATATAAAAATGAATGTGTGTTGGTTTGTAATGCGACACTAAAACTCAAAACTAGGCGGCCGATTGAGCTTAAACTTTCACAGAATGGGTATGTTGACTAAATATGGGTAAACTGCAAGGTACGAATGCGATCGGGTAGATGGCGCCCAAGAAAAATAGAAAAAAGGGAATTGCATAGGAAATATTTGACACAAAAAAAGAAGCTAAACCTGCAATTTCATGTAACAGATCAACCCCAAATTTTGCCCATATATATGTATAGTTCGCGTGATAATGCAATATGACATTTATGTAAAAAAAATCAAAATGGCGGCTACAAGATGGCGACTGAATTTCGCAATTGCGTTTCCCAATTTTTGGGTATCAAAGGAAAGGGTATGATAAATAGAATACAATTAGCTGTGTGGCATCCTTCCGAATTCAAAATGGCGGCCAACACAAAATGACCCTTTTCTTTAGAAGCCGCTCGGTATGGGTATCAAATCAAAGGGTATGACAAGTAGAATTCTCTTAGCTGTGTGGCGTCATTTCAAAATGGCGGCCAACACAAAATGGCGGTTTACCTTTTCCTTTACTTCGCTCTCGTTATGGATATTAAATGAAAGTGTATAACAGGTAGTAAGAAAATAAGCCGGAAGACGTCATTTAAAATCAAATATAGCGGTCATCACAAAATGGTGGAAGACATATAATAGACTAAAAATAGAAAATAAATATATGGTTTGAAAAAAAAAAAAAACTAAAAAATACGCTTTTATTTTAAAATAAACTAAAAAGTAAAAAAAATAATTTTGATGGTAAAGTTTTCACTGCTCTAGCCAAAATATGGGAACAAACTACCTTTCGAAATGTAAAAAGCGTGGAGCGCTAACGAAAAGTTCCAGTGTTAATAAAATAGCATAGGAAAAGAGTTAGGATCTGTGCGAATTATTAATTAATTGATGACTATATTAAATTTTGCAGTTTTTGCCGTTAATGTAGGGAATTTCTGTGTGAATTCTTTTGATGGCAAAATTCAACTGACATAGGTAACTGTTAGGTATTCGAATGCTGTGAAGGCATTCATTTTTACTTTTATAATTTAGAGTCTATGTTTAACAACTACAGAAACTAACAATATGATTGCAGTATTATGATATTGGTAACATCGTTGTATTTTAATGTAATAATGGCCTACTTAAAATATATTTCATGCAGGAGAAAAATTGTGCATTTATGATTTGATTACTTTTTGGCGCTTTTTTGGGAAAAAACAATTTGGAGGGGAGTTCTGCACAGGTCGTCTAATCCCCCGCCAGGGCCGGCGTTTAGGTTTTTTGCGCCCGTTGCAGTATGCCATATTGCGCCCCATCACTTCTATATTTTTTGATCGTAGTGAAGGAAAATGAAAAAACACCTAATTCCTGTAATAGATGTAAATGAAGTTACAAGAACACTTTTAGAATTTTTTGAAAGATTTTCTGACATTGCGTCCTCGTCCAATTGCGCCCGGTGCAAGTGCACCATTAGCACCTATGGAAGCGCCGTCCCTGTCCGCCGCCATACCAAAATCTATGCTTACGATTCTGAATAGGTGTCTGTTGTGCACGTAGTACACAATTTTCCATAACCGAATCTTAAAAAGTTGTAACATACTCTAAATTTTGTTAAATATCCAATCGATTCTAGGGCATCATAAAATATGTTCAACTAGTTCGATAGCAGGCAATATGTCAATACATTGTTCTTGTTTATAATAATATAACTGACCTCGGGGACCACCCTGCGTTGTGAAGCTTTTAGCCACGCGTATTCATTTTATAATAGTCCAATTTCGATGCATATTTAATTTGTTTCCATTTTGATAACTTAACCAAAACATTTAATAAGCTGCAAAACAAGTAAGAAAGCATTTTCGATATCACATAGTAGGCAAGCAATAAAATGAATAGAATTACCTACCGGTTGCATAATTTACATTTAAGGCACATATCGAAGAAGTAACCGGTTTCAACTGATAGCATTGGTTGAGGTAGAGATCTGCCATTCTAGATTTCGTCAGAAACAAGTGGAATGAGTCCAAAGTCAGCCACTAGCAATATCCAAAATGCTGGTCATTCTCACCTAGATACAAAAGCGTCTTAACGTCGCTTAACACATTAGAAAAAAAGCGAAAATAATAAACTTTTACAAACAAGTTTTTCGAGATGAAATGCAAATTGTGCATTCAGAGATTTCTCTAGACAATCCATAACAAATAAAGGTGGTCACCGAAGGTAAAACACACACAATTAGTTTATGCAAGTCGAATGAATATATGTGTGACGCCGAATAGATTTATTTTGTAATGTTTTATGCAAATATTTGTGATACAGAATAGAGATTATTTATTTACATTTTTTTTATCGTGAGAAATTCACTGCAGAAATTCAATGTCGAACTGCAGAAGCTTTTATAACCGGCATTTTTCATATTTTTCCGGTAGTAAGTAGTTAGGTTTTGACCTGACAAAACTGGTTAACGGCTGTCGGAACGAGCAGTCAACACGTTTCTGATTGCGACGTCAGGTGAACAGAGAATAATCATTTATAGTAAATGCAAATTATATTTTGTCGCGCGTGCACATAAACCCCGAGAGTTTAACGCACCATAAATGCACTTAAATAATGTGAAGTATATTTTATTTAATTCAGCGACATTTCCTTCGATTTCTTTCTTTTGTTATTTTTTTTTTATGTTTTTTAGTAATTTTTATTGTTTTATCATTATTTTTATATTTATTATTTATTGTTGAGATTTTGTTCTTAAAATAGTAAGTGAATCTCGCAAGTCTGAGGCAATAAGTGGAAGATCAATATACATAGATAGGTATATTACGTCCTTATATCGATAAAGATAACGTACCCTTTGTTGATCTGTTTTGATTTGCATATCGTTATACGATATTCACTTAAACTGTTGGTTAGTCCGAAAAGTTCCTGGTGTTTTCTCGACAGATGGCATCACTTTGCAAATAACTCACAAAAAACACTTGTCTGAAAGATGACATTTTGAGTGTTTAGGGTGTGTTTCAATTTAAATCACAATCAGTAATCAGAAATCAGTGATGGAAATTAACCCTAATTATTGATGGACAATTGTTTGAATACGACAAAAAATGATGGAATGTGGGACTTATGTGATGTTGGCAAGATGGAGTGATTGCAAGTATTGATGGAACTTGAAACACACCCTTACTTTGAATGTATTAACACCAATATTGACGCAATGCTTAGATAGTTATTTTCGTTTGAAGATGGCGAAAAAAAAATGAAAATTTGCTTTATATTTGGATCAGTGCATTAATGATGTTGTTTTTCCAAGTGCATAAACTGAAGGTCGACGGGGAGGGGTTAAACTATCTGCATCAACTTGTTATAAAAACCGGTGGTAAATGTATCTTAATCTTATTCTTAGTGCAAAGTGTTTAGTGTGTTCTAACGGAGGTTTTGTTCGCCCATCATGTGTATGTTGGTCACGACCAGCTTTAGCATGTGGTGTTTCCTTTGTCCTACCCACTGTCAACGCTTAATTTTGTTAGTACAGCATCCACTTTTCATCACTAGTCACAATTTGTATAATTTTTTATATTCCTGGGTGACAGCAAGGAATATCACACATTAAATCTTTCCGCGAGATTACACCACGAAAGTTGGTAAGGAGCCTATTGATCCAGCTTGCTGATTTTCCCGATGGCTTGAAGATATAGATCAGGAGTGGCGAGCCTATGGCACGGGTGGCAGAGGTGGCACATTTGAAAAATTTGCTGGCGCGCGATTTGCTGGTGCATTGCTTAAATTAACAGACGGACGCCATAGGCGTAACTAGGGGGAGAAAGGGGGTTCAGTGGAAAAAAATCTCAATGCCCTGACGTCACGTACACAGTTTAAGATGATGTGGTGAAATGACATGAAATAGAGGTAGAGAACTTGTCTATTTGCGAGTCGCAGAAACGAACTACTGGTCGGCCATAAACGCCTTCAACTGAACCAAACATCGCCAAAGTAAAGGAAATGGTGAATGAAAATCGTCATTTAAGTTTCTGTGCGTCGCGAATCAATTCGTACTATTTTAAATGATTGTTTTGGGCATGAAACACGTTGCCGGTCGACTAGTGCTGAAAACCCTGAAATTCCGACCCCACGTTCACAAAATGCCCAAATTCCACAAATCTTATCGAACAGTCACCGTATTTCCCTGATATGGCTTCACACTCAAGATGTTTCACCCTCAGAGAAGGAGAAAAATCTACTAATAGAAGTCTCCATAAGTTTCTACAATCATTTGACTCAGATACCGTTTTTTTCGAATTGAAGGCAAAAAGCAAAAGGGGTATTATAAAACGTCAATGATTTAGTGGCAGATGCCTATAAATTTAACATTTCTCATCTGGCTTTTTTGCTCAGTCAGTATTTTACCGCTTTCATCAACATCATCGTTGGCGGTACAGCCCTCTGTAAGTCTTGGTTTTGTCAAGAATTTTCTTCCGGTCCTGCAATTCTCCCTTCCAGTTTGAGATCCGTAAGTTCATTTCGATGTCGTCTTTATATCTCTTCCTGGGTCTTCCTCGTGACCTTCTTTTCTCTAGCGTTTGGAGGAACAGAATTTTTGGGGGCGCTTCTTCGCTCATTTTCGTTACATGTCCGGAAGAATTTTTCTTTGGCAGCTTCCGAGGTCCTGCTCGTAAGGCCTAGTAATCATCCATGTTTCCGATCTGTACATCGGTTTTATTTCTGTTTTGTATAACTTAAATTTGATGGTCATGCATAATGTTTTTGCTTTATAATATATCAACATGCTTTAGTATATTTTGTGTGCAAGCAGTATTTTTCTAATCTGAGTTCCTAAGTAGGTGAACTCCTTTAAGGATTCTATGTTATATCTGTCGATTGTTATATTTTATCCTGGGGCCGGTTCGTGTATGTCGAAAACGAAAATTTTTTTTCGTCTCGGGTTCGCGTAAGTCGAAAAAATTGAAAATTTTCGTCTGAAGCCGACGAAAGGCACTCGAAAGGTTTTGGGGTATCGAGTTTTTGCATTAGGACACGAAGAATTTTCTTTCGACCTATGCGAACGCTAAAGTTTTCGTCGACAAAATTTTTCGACTTCAATTTTTTTTCTTCGTACGATTATCGTCGTTCGCCATACACGAACCGGCCCCTGTTCTTTCTCTACTGTTTCTATTAGGGATCCGCATATGTAATAATATGTCCAGATTTTGATGCTGGGTTTTCTAACTATACATAGGGTTCCTTTGCTACAGTCATTGACCTTCCTATGATAATAGTATCATATGTCATTAGCTGAATAGACGTGGCCTCCCGGACCGCATTTTTAAATAAGATGTTAATTGGAAGCAGAATAGGGAGTCACTTTCCTTTCAAAACCGGCCTTTGGACCGGTTATGGCGGAGTTCGGTTTTCCATTTATACTGCTAATATTTGATCCAGAAATCACCAAAGATCCTTACCGATGCCAGATGCCTCATTTGTGCAGGATAATAAAACCAGCTCATTTCGCTCAAAACAAATTGTTTACCAGATCTAAAATTTTAGCTATTAAGATTTATGCATGGCCGAACTTGCGAGGGTGACAATGCATTTTCGTATATCTTGAATTAGGAGTCTGGACTGCCCCAACATGAAGTGCGGACGTAATACCCGTCGCTTAACCTCGTAACTCTAATTAACAAATTATCCAAATTAGTTTATAATAGTCAGAATACAAAAAACAATTTAATAAATAAAAATAATAACATTAATAAACCCAACAATAAATAAAAATCGGTGTATTTTCCATCAAGAAACTAAATCAAACGAGTGAAAACAACGAGTGTGCAGGTAACCACCATCGCCTCAAATATTACACCAAGCATCCTGCTGATGGACGGCAAGTGAGTTTCCTCTATCCTTTTCCATGCACAACCAGCTTGGCTTTGCTGGCGTTACAGCCTTTGTCGGGAATCACTTGATTCTGGAGGCATAACACTCCGAAATGGCTGTCTACCGCTAACCCCGATGGCTGTGTCTCCGACTCAGAAGCCTGCTACTGAGGATATCAAAGCCCGTTGCAAAATTTTTTGATTTGATTTTTGATCCATCCATGGGCTTCATGCAAATTTCTTGCCTTTGCTGTGAACTCCTAAAACACCCAGGATTTCAAACGTAAGGTCCATCGCCTCCTCCCTCAGCACCCTCCAGATTGCAAGCTAACTGCTAGACACTGCACAATGATGAGTATGAGACATGATGGACTGGTGGTACATAGAATGGCTTCTGAGCTTGGACTTTGACATTAAAAATTGACACTCGAACTGTCAGCTTACAAACAAGCATTTGGAGATGTCGCTGTGATCAGTGGTTTGTGACTTATTGGCAATTGACCCCCTCTATCGGGGAAATGCAATGAGCTCTTTCCCAGATCTAATATTAAATTAACAACCAAAAGGTTTTAGGTTCGAGTTCTTGCGGTTTTAACTCTACGGTTATTATTTAAGCGTTTTCATTGCACCAGTACTTATCAGTGAGGCACCTACACTGAAACTTGAGGCCAATGGCACATAAGAATGAAAAGTGAACGATGGTATTTAAACTATTAACATACAGAGCCCGTCCTGTTGAATCTGTTACAATGAGTGTGAAACATTATTATACTCAGTCTACCCAAAGTTAAATGTACTTACTAGTTAATTAATCCGCTTAATGATAGTAATAATGGGGTAGTTTTTATCTTCATACCTAGTTTAACTATCGCCCTTGAAATCATATGATTATACATTACTAGTTGGGATCCCCGTTACCGAAATTCGGTCACAAAACCAATAAATATATAAAATTCTCGATCTGTTCGAATTTAAATTCAATTTAAATATTTTTATTTAAAAAAAAAAAATTATTCGCAATGGCGAATTTTTAATTACTATGAAACATTTCCATTGTCGCTCCAGAGCATCTATTTCCCAGGATTTTTTTAATCGCATCCATGACGTCTTGCTTGGCTATGTGGTAAAATGATAAATGCCATTTACAGTGTCATTTGACAAATTACACTCAGAGCTAATCATTGCAAAGGCAGCATTATACGAACGAATATTTGCAAAAAAAAATTTTAGAACGAATTTTAATACCACTTTTCCGCCCTATGTCCCATGAGGGATTAAAGGAGCACAATGATGATGATACCACTTTCATTCGAAGTTAATCCTTCAAAAAAATTATTGAAAAAGTAATTTTGAGAAAGTGGAGGTAGATTAACTTTGCCTTTATGACAACACAAAGAAAATGCCTCAGTATTACGTAAAGTTACTTCAGTCAGAAAATGTTTGGCACGACAAAAATGACAACTCATATTAAAAGAACCACACGAAAACGAATCAAAATTAACCGGAATAACATTCAAAGCACATTTAAAAGAATCAGTCAAAATTTCTAAAGGTGCAATGAATCAATTAAAATTTCTAAAGGCATTCGCCAAAAAACGAACGGCAGCCCCTTACACAATACAACTCAATAATACTATACACAAAAGAGTATAAAAAAATGCACGCACAAAGTGGCCGAGTTTTTTTATGTCAGTTATGCCGCCAAAAATCCACACAAACGCTTGTTTTTCTCTGTTTCTCATTCGCTTCACTGAAACGGCATTTGTGTCAATCGTAGGCTACTCAGCTCTACGTTGATGCTCACAAAAAATTCAAATTTTCCAACGGCTTTTTAAAATCCGAAAAATTAAAATCGCTATAACTTTTTTATTCGTGAATCGATTTCGTTGAAATTCCTTATTACAAAACTATGCCATTAAAAGAACATTTTCTGAAAATTTAAACGAAATCGGTCCACGAACAAAAAAGCCTTAGCGTGTACAAACTTTTTGTTTGCCTATTAATATATAAGATATGAAACCGGAGCACGTGTTCTTTTATATCATCTCCACTTTTATGCTTCATTAACTCATTTTAACTAGACCGAAACTAACAAATTTTCGTTGCTAATAAAAGGAAACAAATTTCACTGCGAGCATCTTTTCCCATAATTTAAATGAACTAGAATCCATCTCCCTGGAAGGTTGTAAAATGAAGACATAAACTAAAGACAATGAAATCCGGGTCATCCTCCCCCGTTAACTGGGAAACACCAAAACCGGTGATACTCTGCTGTTAATGTTATCACCAGGTCCGTAGTTCACCAGCAGATAGACAACTTTATAGCGAAGGGCATGCATTTCACGACTAAATAAGCGAGGAGACCCGGAAACTGTTGACTCGAAACCCGCACATGTATTGTTCACCTGTCCAATTGGTCTTTATCACCTGACGGATATTTTCCATGAATCTTCTCACCAGAATGTCCGAAATTATTAGCATGACTAATCAAACTTGATCTCGAATCAGAGCAGATGTCCTTGCTGCTCGGCTCTATGTTGACCGGGGTGCTGCAGCAGGACCTTTTCCCGGCTGTCGTTCATTCTGGCCATATCGACCGTCATCTCCTTTGGCCAAGACTTATGGAATAATTCATTTCGAATCGATTTATTTTGCTCACGTGATTGTTTCCCGGGGTTCGGGATTTTCAACGAAGGCACACCGGAACGTGATTCAGTCGTGGTATGTCTGTGTCTTAAATCATGCTGCATGGGAAATTATTAATTGGATAAATAAGCAATTTATTGTGTTAATGAAATAATAAATATTTGCCTTTATCCGTTTTGCTGCAGGATATTTGACTACCCATATTTGAATGATTAATTCTATTTAGATTACTTTGGAGAAGCAATTTGATTTATTGTAATTGTTACTGTGCGTTTTGACGATTACCATTATTTAATTCGTGGGGGAGTTTTTTTTACCTTGTTTTTATGTCACGCAAACGGTAGAAGGAGGACTTGAATTTATTTGTTGTGTACTACTTTCCTATGTAGGCTTACATGCATTTCGATCGAGATGTTCCATATTTCAGATTTTTCTGGGGCAACTGAATTTTAAGACTTAAGATAATACCTAGGCTCAGCAACCGGATTACGGTCCTAGCCTCTAGCAACTCGGTTCTCTAGACCCATCCCAGTTTGGTATATCCTCCTGTCATGTCCCATAAATCTTACCGAGCACGATCTTCTTCATTCACACGAGATTGGCCTGCTTGCCTTGGTAGACTAGAGTTTAAGGGTCAACTACCATCCCAGAGGTCTGTGTTTCGAATCCACTCCGCGGCTTTTTGGTCCTTTCATTTGTGCTACCTTCACCTGTAAGCGTGACCATCTCACCGAGTCAGTACATGGTATAGGTAGTGAAAACACTGTATACCGTAAAACGGCATTTTAGTGCTGACGTCACTTAGTGACCGTTTCTCACTGTATTCGAAGCTATCAGTCTCTTTTATATTGCTTTGTCTCTGTATACAGTGGTGTCATTGATCTGTCGCTATAGTATTGAATGGAAATATGTATAGTTTTCTCTAGTCGAATATGAAGTTCTTTCACTCTTCTCTCTACTATATCTCCGAATAAATTCCTTTCCGACCACGTAGCATATGGGGATAGAACACTGTCGATCTGTTGCAGTGAGCATAGTAGTGTGTGACGGGATTCTTTTCATGCCTAATGCTTTATAACACGCTCATGGCATGCTCCGGTTATGTAGGCAGACTCCTTTAATATAGAAAGGCGAAGACGAAAATCTAACCATAAATGTCTGTTTGGTCTAACCATAAATGTCTGGAATCCGCAAGGAACCGTCGAGCTGGAACACTGAGATGAGAACAACCTGGAGAAGAACTCTATTAGCAGAGGCCGCAACAGCTGAAAGATCCTGGATGGAGCTGAAAGCTGTCGCACAATGAGAGTTTGCTGGAGGGCAACTGCTTTCGCCCTATGTCCCATCGTGCCAACGCACAGATCGGTCCAACAACACCGGCTTTGAACACACAATTGGATATTAAGGTATAAGCCAAGTTAAGGCTCAAAAAGACGTGGCGACGGTGACGTGAAAAACGATTAAAATATATGGGCTAACACAATGTACAGGCGGTGCGGAGAAATTCAATGTATGGGAAATTTTGCCGCAGGCGGCCACTGCTATCCGCACCGATCAATCTGTTTGTGCCTTAATATCAATGGTGAGCTTTTCTTTGAGTTCTGTGGTTTCCACCATTTTATGGTATGTAGGTGAAACTTACTTTTAAGATATACAACGAAACCTGGGTGGCCGTAGTGCCTGCCAAATATCTTTCCCTGCATCGTGCCACTTGACCTCGCTATGTCGCATGATCTTGATTTTATATCAATTCATCTGTTAAGGACGTCATCCAGTCATCCATCAGAAAGTAGAGTTCTTACAGTCCATGATCCGGTTCGTGTACTGGTTTGAAAAGCAAACGTCGTCGTGTTGTCCATCCGGTTCTGAGACATTGTTTGAGGTTTCGTAGCAATGGTGCTTTTATAGGAGCGGGTTCCTAACCATCAGCCCACCCGGCTTAAAACTCTGTTTTGTGGCGCATAGAACTCGTCATGGGCATCGTGCGGCAGATATGCTCCAATTACGAGGTCTAATGCCAAGCGTCCAAAGTGCATCCAACGTTCGTATATGGACACTTTCGGGCTGATATGGTTATTTACTCAATCGTTGGAAACCAACTTTTGAATCATACGTTCACCGCATCGTGTAGAGCCGGCTTAAGTGGTATGATATACGAGTCAACGTGTTAATGCAACATACTGTCAGTTTGTTGAGCGTTTTTTTTTTTATGTGATAGACTAGAGGCTTAGGGGAAGTCCCTTTGTACTGTTCGACAATCTATTTTTTTCGTATAGAATGTCGAACAGCAGCTCTAGCCGGAAGATAGAGAGTAGAAAGAGAGAAAGAGAAGTAGGAAGGAGCTGCCACCACCTAGCCGAGATAATTTACTCCAACCATTTCGCGACTCTGGCATCGGGGCATTTGAGAAACAACTCGCTGGAGTGTTATGCCTCCTGAAACGAGTTGAGTCTCATCAGCCAACCGATGACATGCGCTTGGTGGAGCGGGGAAGGACTAGCGAAGGCTATGACAGGGGGAATCAGGAATGTAAAGAGGGGAGAAGAAAGAAGGAAAGTTATGTGGGTGGGAAAGTGGAAAAGGCAAAGGACCGTGTGGCTGGCCGGGATTCGAACCCGGGACCTTTGGGATAGCAGTCAGGCGCCTTACCCCTAGACTACCGAGGTTTGTTGTATAATACAAAGCGATTTTCTGTGGTGGGTGTGTATTCCATCCCAGTAGGAATTCTCGGCAGCACTTACAGATAGAGCACTAATATATCTAATCCTCTGGTAAGGGGTACTCATTATAACGCATTACAAGAGAAGAAAGAGAAGTGAGAATTTTCCCGATGTCTCATTTGTTTCCGTATTTTGTACATAGTTTGTAACTGCTCCAAGAAGAGCAGTTCAATCTAGGGAAAGTAAAAAAGTAAAGACCTTGCCACCGCAAAGTTCGCCTTTACCCTTCGCTTGACCCACGAACTGCACAGTGACACTTCGTGTGTCATCTCCCAACAGAGCTCCTAGGTGTGCGCCTGCAGTAAATCTTCTCGGGTTTTGATAGAAGTGACAAATCGGTGCCAATACCTTCCGAGGTCTTTGTTAGCCGCTCGGCCCCGTTTAGAGCAGGCTTAATTCCATTTCTGCGTTTCGCCAGGAGCACCTGCGTTGTCTGATGTTGATGTTGTTGTAGTTTTGAAAGTATAGGTCTAGTATGCGTTTTATTCTTAGCTTGATAAGTAAGTATGAAAACTTAAGAGTTAGATACAGTAGATCCAGATTAAAATTTATTTCAATTGTACCAATAAAAAAACTCCTCGACATCCAAAACTTTTAACAATAATCATAGTACGGGGAATCACAGTATTTTTTAAGCTTTCCTCAATTAAAAAAAGTGAGAAACTAATTTGGAGCTTTGTTCGATTGTTGTCAGAAGTGCGTTATCATGTCAGGTCTTTCATTGTTAAAGAAAAAATATTTTGCATTTGCTCCACCTTGATTGATACCTTTTTTGTTTGAAATATTTTTGATTGATTAAGAGCCTTAATAAACCAGCACGTGGTTAGTAGGCACGTGATGGTTTACCAATTATGAAGTTATGCTTTTGACGAATATCCCTACGAAGGTCACGCACAATTATTTTAAACTTGTTTTTCATAATTTTTTTTTTTTTCACCTGCGTTGGGTGATCTGAAAGAATGGCATTGAAACTACTTTTTATAATATTGTAAAAAAAAGGTTAATTGTGTTTAAAATGGAGTGTTACGGTGATGTTGCGTAAAAATTCAGTTTAATCATTTTTTCAAAGGGTCGAAAAAATTACCTACCGTGAATTTAATGTTTATATTTTTTTTTTAAATTAGCTTAGATTTTTCTTACAAATGTAATAATTTTTTGAATTAGGATTATTTTGATTGATTTAACAACGCTGCAACTGCAAGTAAGTTACAGTTCAGGGCATGATATAAAATTACACGGCGTCGATAAGAGGTGTTCAAACGTTCCCATACACTTTGCCTCACTGCTGTACCAATATTTTCTGGCTTACGTTGCCGCACAGGTTTGCTTATCTCTCAGTGTATGCAAATTTTCAAAATTATTCATTTCACGTTGAAAGGTTTACTTAACACATGATAAACATGCAACTTTCTTCGCGTATTCACAATTGAACGAAATTTTTCTCAGAAATATGAATTGTTAATAGTATTATGAAAATGATCTAGCTGTATACTTTTCCTGGTCTGGTCTTATACTTTTCCAGGAGCTGAGTAGCACAAGGCCGGAAATGATAAAGAGCAGTAGTTGAGAAGGCAGTGATCCTACACTAAGGTTAGTTGAAGAAATTTGCAAAATATTAGTAATAACAAAAATAAATATTAAAAATATGTTTTCTCTAACATGGCGATGATTTATTTTACTTTAACAATGTATTAAATAATGAATAACTAAAAAAATAATTACCGACTATAAAACTATTTACGATATATGATTTGAATACTCTAGTAGATTTCGTTAATTTATTTAACTTCACTTTTAGTATCATCTTGTCTTATTAAGTGGTGTGGAGGTGGAGGAAGTGTGTATGATTATATATTCAGTGATAACTAGTCAGATAAAAGTGAGTTATTGTGTAATGCATTGGCGATGTTATAAGTACAACACAGTGTAGAATATGTTTTTCTAATTTCTTTAAGAGAGATAGAGTGCTATATGGCCTTGCTAATGCAATATAAATAGTGGTAGTAGATAGGTACATGAACAACTAAAATAAGAAAAATGAAAAATGAGAATAATAATAAGTAATCAGACGTCCACGAGTAGTTTAGGTCTTAGAATTGCTGGCGAATGAAGACATATTCGTTTACTGACTTTATCTATACATGTAGGTGCAAAAACTTCGTGCTATAGTGGAATGGCAAAAACCGATGCCCCAGGTCTTCTTCTTTGATCCATTAGCTGGAGGTCGGAGCGGGACGTCTGTCGGTACCCTTGGGTCTCGAACTCCATTCACTATTCGTTTTCATTTTCGACGATTTTTGGTGATGTCTCGAGCATCGATAATTGATAATCGTTGATTCTTTAAGTCACCCTCGATATTCTTTAGCTATGTTTTCTTCGGTGCCGATAGCTGGATTCTCCAGTTTGCGGGACGGTCCCGCCAGAGAAGTTTATATGGCAAGCGGTTATCATCCATTCGGCAAACATGTCCAAACCGCCGTAATCGACGTTTTTCTATTTCTTCTTTGATCAGTGTCAGTGTTGATCGCATTTTTATTTAACTAAGGGCGATCGCGTAGTGAGACACCGAGAATATGCCTCAAGTACCGCATTTGGAAGACCTGGAGCTTGTTGACGTTCAGCTTGAGCAATGCCCATGTTTCCGATCCATAAAGAAGAAGCGGAAGGATCAACGTTCGACAAAGCGTACTTTCGTTTTGATGGTAATATTTGTGTGTTTGCATTATGCACCACTTGACCGAGGCGAATGTTGCTGTTGCCTGGCCAAAGTTGTAGCCGTCGTACCGAACTCTGAGTCGTCCATCGAATGCTTCACGCTTAATCGCGTCGATCAAGAGGAGAAGTGGCGAAGCAGCATTTCCTTGTCGAATACCCATTTGAATCGGGAGCCCCTCGGATAAGTCGCTTCGAATACGAACGCTGCTGGTGGAGCCATCGTACGACGCTTGGAGAAGTTGGATGATTTTCAATGGCACGGTTCGGTTTGCAAACTGTTCCAATCGATGCAATCGAAAGCGGATTTAAAATCTATGATAACGACTACAGTTTATCTCGCAACGAATACTTTCTTCCATTGTGTATCCATGCGGTTGCTTGTCTAGTTTCTTCAATTCTGGTCAATTCGGCAGGTCGACTACCCTCCTCCTTTCACACCCTGGACTTGAGACCAGAAGACGACGGAGTTCCGGGTCTATCAAGGGCCAATCCAGTAGACCAGTAAACTTTCGGATGTGCAAAAACACGAGGTGGCATGGAGTAGGGATATACCAATGCCATGTGATGGGATTGATCATAATGAAATGTTAAAATTCATGTTCTCTTTTACGCTAGCGACATACGATTAGTTTTTTCCCGTACGGCTAACCGAACTGAAACCAATTCGGTTTTAACTTTAACGTAAGTCGCAGTTAACCTAATTGCTTGAGTTCCATTTGGCATGAAAAAACCCGGTCCGGGAAAAACCTAATCTTATGTTGCTAGCCAGAATGCCCAAAATTTTCCGAACACTAATTCAAACTGAAAATAAGGGACAAAGCACGACCGATGTTAGGCAATTATCCGGATTACATGATGAGGTTTGTTGGAAAGGGGAAATAACGAGAGGACCAATCAGGTGTAGCAGCTGAATGTTGATCAACCCTTAGAAATAATGCAGTAAGACAGTCACACGGTGAGCATAGAAGACGGAAGAGAGAGATTCCTAGTAGCTTCTAAATCATTCCGCTTTACAGTGTCACGTTAAATCAACTTGCAGGTTCGAATGTTGAAAGACAAAGTCCTCCCAATTTCATTATATTGCTGCAAAATTTGGACAGTTACTACTACAGTTGCATTTAGGTTAGAATAATGGTTTAAAATAAGTTCACTTTTCAAAAAAAAAAAAAAAAGTGCAAAATTGCAAAAATCGAAAAGTTTTGTCTTTTATGAAATTTTTTATCTTTATCTAGACATTTGCATTCCAGTAAACGTCTTGTTATTACATTTACTAGAATAAACATATTCTAAAATGGTTTTGAGCAAAGGTAATGAAAAGAAAATAAGAAAGAGATATTTTTATGGACTGTAAAAATCACATCTAAATTCAAATTGAATCATACCCTACTTGTTCAACTACTAGTAACTTTGTCATAGCACACATTCATACCAGTAAAAACCAATTTTTACCAAGTTTAAACTTACATCACAGGCACACGGAAGCTTTTCAAAACCATAATTATGGTTTTGCGTTGTTTTACACTTTTAATAAATTAATTATTGGAGTTGCAATAATTAGTAGAAAACAGCAGTTACTGATTCATCTTTTAGTTTTTTGCCTTCGCTCTTTAAATGCAGAAAAATCGAGATTTGTTGCATTTTATTTAAAATAGATAGCGAAATAAAGCTTGGAATTATTGTGAAATATTTTATTTTTTACTAATAGGATATAGCTGGATAAAGAATAAAATACTAGGTAGTCTAACATCATTTTTTTTAAAAGATGGGTTCTTTATACTATAATGTGAATACAAAACTTCTGTGCTTTTAGAAAAACTAGACACTTTTGACTATATTCTGTATATGGTATGTTTTTCCAGGGGATAAAGGTAATTAAATAATTTCAATAACATTATAATTGGTCGACATGTTTATCTCTTAATGCAGCTAATAATTATTATTATTATTAGTTTTTTCGAAAACAGCCGTGAACAATCTCTGAAATACCCCAAATAAAGTGACGGATTTTATAGACTAAGCGGCATCAGTACAAGATTGGCAGCCAGATAGGTCTAGAATACTTCTTTGAATTGAATTTTTTTTATTTTTTTTTGTTTGTCCCGTAACTATAACCCTGGCGCCTATAAGTGACCAATTCCAGTCCGTGTTTATTTAAAACAGCAGATCTGCGAGGATCCCGGCCACACTGAAGACCTTGTTGCTCTTGAAACAGTTTAAGCATTTTCTTTTCTCTTCTCCTTTTTCTATGCTCGATGGCGCGACATCATCATCAGATATTTCCAATAATTTCAAAAAAAAAAAAAAATTGAATCATCTTACAAGAGTCTCTGACGTAAGTGGGTAAGGGGCCACTTATCACACAACGCCATATGCACAGATAGCTAAGAAAACTTTCGCCGATTGGTTTACTCGTTTTTCTTTAAATCTGCCGGCTGGGACCTGTGTTTCCGCAACAGAAACGTCAACTCTAAGCCCATCCGTACCACCAGGATCATTCACACCGGAATGTGAACAAACACAATCTACTGGATTTGTAAAGCATAGGTCGAATATATGGTTTGTATAGGTTGGGAATGCACGAATGCAAAATCTGCATTTGCATTGAGTATTTCCATTCCTATTGTTCAATCAAGGAAGAGCTGGATGGTGTCGAAATTTGCTCCACTCTACTATTCTGCTCTGTTCTTCTTTCAGTCTCCTCAAAAACACTTCACAGCTTTGTTGATGTCGCAAAGCCTTTGGCAATGCAAGCGAACAACCTAGCAGATCTTCTCTTTCTTAGCGCGGCCTGATGTCCGACTCAACCAATAGGGACATTAAACTTACTATAAATTGTAGCTTTAAGAATTGTGTTGAAATCAATGGATCCGAATACGAAGTGTTGATTTATATTGAATAAAACTTGCAACACCTCCAAATAAGTTTCAGAGAACCCTTTTAATAGCAGATCTATCCCTTAAAATACTAAGCTTGATATTGACACGAGATCTGTGATGCAATGAACAGATATTTTGACCGGAAAACAAGAATTCCAGTGCCTGGGATTTCTTTAGAGGTTTAAGTTTCTACTTCAGTTAAGACCAAAAAAACGCACGAAAGGAGACAAAACTCCAAAATACAATTTGCGAAAAAAATAGTTTTTGTGTGATTTTTTGGCCAAAAAGTGATTTTTGCAAACTTTGACCTTGAATAACTTCGAAAGGGTGTTTTCGAAAAAATGGCAAAAGGGCTTTTTGTAGACAATAATGTTTCGTATTGCCTGAATAAATTTTTTCCCGAAAATACCAGTTTTTGAAAGAAATTTTAACCAAAAAGTGTTTTTTGCTAAGTTTGACCTTGAATAACTTTCAAAGGATTAATCGGGTCTGTATTCTTGTGACAAAAGTAAGTTCTGCCTACCATGAGTTGGTGGGAGCTGCACAGGTCAACGAAAAGCGCACCGTTATTGGTAGTGACCTGGTCCATGCCTTGATTTTTGAAGTGTGCATTCAAGGCCAGTGTTTTTGAGGCCGATCTGTGCGTTTAGGTCACCCATTAAAACAATGATATTTCACATTGGAAGAGAGCAAAAAACCTCATTCAGTCACATACTCGTATATGTAGAACTTTTCCTTGACGTCGTTGTCTGCGTCTTCAGTTGAAGTGTAACATTGCACTATTGTAGTACTTCTTAGTCTGGTACGCAGGGGCACGGTAATAATCCTCTCAGAAACTGTTGACCAGTTAACGTGCCTACTTTGGTGAGTATTAGGCCAACGCCACTCCTACGGCTTTCAGTATTGCTTCTAGTCTGTCTGAGTTCCATGACATTAATTTTATAACAGTTCATCTCGTTGAATACCTTATCCAGCTGTCCATCAGCAAGCCGTGTTGTCCCATTCCATGATCCTGGTTCGAAAAGCAAAGGTCGTCGTCGTGTTGTCCATCCGGTTCCGAGGTATCGAGCGGGTTGTTAACCTTCAGGCCAACCGACTTAAAACCCTGCCGTTCAACCGTCTCCTGTTAGTTCCTTCCGAAGAAATACCCCAAGTGGCACAGCGCTAACAGAGCTGCTAGGTGTTTGTCTGCAGTGACTCATCTCAGGTTTTGACAGAAGTGATAAATCGGGTGCCGCCACGTTCCAAGATCTTTGTTAACCGTTGGCTCCCCCCTCCTAAAATGCCTGTGATGGGAACCTGCATGCCTGTGGCGGGAGTGTACATGCTTCTAGCAAACAAATTTTTAGATTTTCATGCCTCTGGCGAACAAATTTTTAGAATTTCGTGCGGCGGGAGCGTGCATGACTGTGGCGGGAGTGTGCATGTCTCGGGAGAACAAATTTTTACCATTTCATGGCTGTGGCGGGAGCGTGCATGCTTGTGGTGGGAGCGTCTGTGCCTGTTTTTTTTTTTTTTTTTTTATATGAAAGACTAGAGTCACAGGAAACGCCCTTTATACTGTGTCGACAGTCTATTTTCTTCATATAGAGTGCAATGTCGAACAGCAGCTCTAGTCGGGGAAGAAAGGAACTGTCACAACCTACCCGCGATATTTTTTTAGTCCACCTACTCCCAACCATTACTGGCGACTTTGTCATCGGGGCATCGAGAAACAACTCGCTGGAGTGTTATGCCTCCTGAAACGAGTTGAATCTTATCAACCAACCGATGACATGCGCTTTTTGGTGGGGCGGGGAAGGGCTAAGGAAGGCTATGACAGGAGGGATCAGGAATGTAAAGAGGGAAGAAGAAAGAAGGAAAGTTATGTGGGTGGGAAATTGGGAAAGGCTAGGACCGTGGCCCCGCGGGGAATCGAACCCGGGATCTCTGGGATAGTAGCCAGGCGCCTTACTCCCTAGGCTACCGAGGCCCCTGTGGCGGGAGCGTGTATGCCTGTGGCGTTAGCGTATATGCCTGTGGCTTGCGGCGGGAGCATGCGTACTTTTGGGGAATGCCATTTGTTCGCTATGCGTGTCAGCTGCGGGCGAGTTTTATTTCTTTTCATTTAAATAAAAGAAAAATAATAGAATAATATAAAACTTTATTTTAAAAATAAAATATATTTATTAAAAACGGCTTTAAAGCTCTGCGACGGTCTTAAGACTGACTTAATTAATTTTTCATCATGTTAGATTATGTTTTTCTGACCATTGCAATTTTTGCTGACCGATACATTTTCTTATCTTTGCAGGTAAGTTTTTATGGGAACAAAGTACTTTAAGTTTTCTCATTAGATATGGTAAGTATTGAAATATGAACCTTGGTCACGTTGTACTAACGGAAATGTCGCGACCATGGGAATATTAGAAGGAGTTTTTGAATTGTTGTCGCTAAGGATTTTTGCTGACATAACTCCTCCCTCCTTAAATTTAGAACTCTCCTGATGTTCTACAAATTTATTAGTAATAGTTAATGAACTTTTCGATTTTGAAATATATATGTAAATTGCAATAATCACAAAAACAATTACAAATATAATAGTAGACGTTATTGAATATATGTAGTGAGCTTTTCCTTCATATTTTATTTCTTTTATCTCTTTGATATTCTCTACTTGTTGAAGGATTATATCATCAAACATAAGTTTCTTATTTAGGTTTTTTATATTCTCTAAGTAGTAAGGGATTGAAAATTTTTGTTTGAAACTCTTTCTATTATCTTGTATAATATAATTATTGATTTTAATCGAGCAATTGCTAAACTTAATTAAATAATTTCCATTTAATATAATTTCTTCATTATTGAAAGTACTATTAAATTTCACTGATCTTTGATTTTTTGCTAATATGGTTCCCTCTCCTAATTCAATTATTTCTGACATATTATTAAAAGTTTTTTCGCAATTTCTTTTTATTAAGCAATTGTTACATAATTCTAGGTTTTTTAGATCTTTATCTTTAATGTAGCTAAAGGTTTGGTTTTCATATTTTACAATTTCTAAAGGGCTGAAGTTAAATTCTTTATTACCGTCATCACTTATAGGTATGAGAAGCATTTTCTCTAATGTTATAATTTCTTTTGGAATTCTTATTACAAATATTAAATTATCATTATTTCTTAATACAACATCTAACTTTATATTTTGTAATTTCTGAAAATCTACCTTATATTCTAGGATTTCCTCATTTGTCAGAATGTTACTGTGTATTATACCTATTCTTGCGGAAGCTACATTATCTTGTATTTGTTCTACGATATCCTGCAATATTTTTAGTTTCAAGGCAAAGTCAGTATACAATATTTGTCTATAAGTTACTTTGTTATAATTTTCTATTGCATTTAATTTCTCCGATAAAAGCTTTCTATCTTTTCCTATTGTTTCCTTTAATTTTTGGAATGTTTCATTAAAATTTTTATTGATCTTTACTTGAGAATTTAAGTTCTGTATTATATTATGATTGTTTGAGTCGATTACGTCAAGGTGTTGTTCTAGTTCTTGTCTGTCAGCGTCATCCATCGTCCCATATAACCACTTATGTAATGTGCCTACAAAATTAAAAAGTCCTCGTTTTTGTTTATGAGGTATTAGTGTTTGGATTCTATTGCGAATGCTTTCTAATTGGTGTTCTAAAAATATGGCCCTATCCTGTAAGTCTGATATTTTAATGTTATTTTCTAAATCGGTAAGTATATCAATTATTTCTTTAGGATCAATTATATGTAGTATGGTATTATAATCTTTTACGATATCAACGTCTTCCAATTTAATTTCTGTGTACCCCGATTTTGTTGTGATTTTCTCAATCATAAGATGTGCCTGGGTTAGTATTAGCATCCATGAGATTAGAAATAGCCTGAGGATCCATTTCACCTGAAAAATATTTTTTTCTTTTAATGTTTGAGCTACGAATATTATCTAATTTGGATTTAATATATTTGGGCTGTTCTTTGTGCCTGACGCTTTTATAATTCTTAATATATCCCTCTGTTCTGTTTTCGTTGTACTCTTCCCTTTTCGCATTACGCTTATTAATATTTTTGATTTTCGCTTTACATAAGTTATTGTAAATTACGTCTTTGTCGCAAAGTCCCTCTTGAATATTTATTGGTTTCTCTTTTGTCACAGAATGGTAGATGTTATTGTACCATTCAATGGCCTTACACATTTTTTCTTTTATACTAAGATTATTACTTTCGATACCGAGTGTTCTAATTTTTTCAGCTATGGTGTTATGTAGTCGCTCCACATCGGAGTTTCCCGTATGGTTGTTAGGTTTGACTAAATGAAATTCTATGTTCTCATTTCTAAGGTAATCTTTGATGTTTACACTTCTGAATTCATTGTCGGTTATTAGTTTTTTGAAGTGGCCTCTTTGAGATTTAAATTCTCTTAATTTTTCTATGATTGTTCGATTATTCCTGTCTTCGAGGTAAAATGCTGTTGCGAATTTGGAGAATCTGTCAATGAATGTTAGGAAATTTGCTTTCGAGTTTGTGTAGACATCCATATGAATTATTTGTTTTATATCTTTTGGAGTCTCTGTAAGTTTAAATTTTTCCTTGATTGGGTTTCTGTCATACTTAACTTTGTTGCAAGTGTCGCAATTGTTGATGTATTTTTGGATTAATTCTTTAAGTTTTGGAAAATATATCTTTCTTTTTAGTCCCTGATAGTTTTCATTTATGCCGGAATGTCCTGTCTCGGTCTTGTGATAATTGTGTATTGCTTTATATGTTTCTTCCTCCGTTTTCATATTTTTTGCGTGAAAAGAGCATCTAACAAATTTTATATTTGGAATATCATCAAAGAGTTCAATAACTTTCTGTTGGAACTTATTATATTGATTATCGCTTAATTCTGTGTATACGGCTATTTTGCCTGGTTTAATATATCTCCTAAGGATGTCTGTTAAATTATTTTCTAAGTCATTAGAGTCTATATATATAATTCGGTTTTTATGAATAAATTCAGTTTCAATTTCTTTATTATTAGTTAAAATTATCTGAGTTTTAAAACGATTAACTGTAGTATCTAAAATAGGAATATGATTGTTCAGGTTTTCGTCTTGTGAATGTATCGTCTGATTATCCGAATCAACGTTGTATTGAAGTGACGATGTGTTTTCATGATTTTGGTCAGTACGTTCTTCTTCATTAAGATTCACTTCCTCTTTATTTTCTTCAATATTTATCATGTTTATTTCATTCGTATCCGTATTTACTCTACTAAGGAAGTCGGCTACTTTATTATCCTTTCCATGGATGTATTCCATGTTAATATTATATTCTCCAATTTTAAGTAACCATCTATATAGTCTTGGATTAATATCTGTCCCTTTGGTCTTGGTATAAAGCCATTTTATTGGTTGATGGTCTGTCAGTAAATCAAATTTGACACCGTATAAATATGGACGAAAGTAGTTGATAGACCATACTATGGCCAGAAGTTCTTTTTCCGTCGTCGAATAATTTCTCTCATGTTCATTGAGAGTTCGACTTGCGAAGCACACTGGATGGTTATCCTGTTGAAGAACGCCACCTATGGCGTAATTACTAGCATCTGTTATAAGTTTAAATTTTTTGTTGAAGTCCGGATACTTCAGTATCGGGGCTTCAGTTATTAAACGTTTTAGTTTTTCGAAAGAATTTATATAATTGGAATCATTAACATTAACCTTAGCATTTTTCTTGAGGAATTTCGTCATAGGCTGGGCTACTTTCGAGTAGTCCCTGATAAATTTGCGATAGAAGCCAGTGATTCCTAAAAATGACTTGATCTGTTTTTGGGTTTTTGGTAATTTTAATTTGATAATATCTTCGATTTTCTTTGGATTCGGGCTAACTCCTTCGGGGGTTAGTATGTGTCCAAGATACTCTGTTTCTTTTGAAAAGAATTTACATTTGTCAAATTGTATCTTAAGGTTATGTTCTCTTAACTTCCTGAAAATTTGATTTAGGCTATTGACATGCTCTTCAAGTGAGGTGGAGAAAATGAGTATATCGTCGAGATATACTACACAAATCTTATTGATGAAATCTCTTAATACGAAGTTCATCAGCCGTTGGAAGGTGGCTGGGGCGTTCTTTAGACCAAAGGGCATTCTTACGTATTCGTAGTGCCCTTGTGGTGTAGAGAACGCAGTTTTCCTCCTATCTTCTTCCTTAACGAGGATTTGGTGGAATCCTTTCGCTAGATCGAGCGTAGTAAAATACTGTGCTCGTCCCAATTTGTCAAGGATACTTTCTATATTGGGTATCGGAAACTTGTCATCAACTGTGATCTCGTTGAGTTTCCGATAATCAATGACAATTCGCCATTTCTTCTTCCCAGAATTGTCCAATTTCTTAGGGACAATCCACAGGGGGCTGTTATAGGGGGAGTTACTCTCTCGAATTATACCCTGCTTAACCATGTCGTTAATTTGTGAGAGGACTTCCTTTTCATGGACTTGTGGATATCTGTAAAGTCTACAATATATGGGTTTGTCACTAGTTGTGATAATTTCGTGCTCTATATCTGTAGTAGCAGTGAGCTGATCTCCTTCTTTAAAGAATAGATCTTTAGAATGTTTAAGAATTTTAGTTAAATGGACCTTCTCTTCGGAGTTGAGGTCACGAAATAGGTTTTGAAATTCATTTGTGTTACATGGTTCTAATTGATTTATATCTTGACATTTATACGGACAACTGCTTGAAAATTTTATTTTATTGCCGTTAACTATTAATATTTCATTCTCCATATCTATTACGGCTCCTAAAGGTATCAATAAATTTTGCCCTATAATAGCATCAAATGGTTTATTGTAGAATTTGGTAAGCTTCCACAACATGTATGCATTTTCATTAAATTCTCTTGGTAAATTTGTTTTAATTTGCTTTTTAATAGTAGTTTTTGCATTTAGGGTGTTAAATATTAAAGGTACTTTCAAAAATTGTCTTTTATATTGTGGTAACTTAGTTTCATTTAGCAAAGAAGTGGAAGACCCTGTATCTAATAAGCAATTGATTTTGTTTCCATCTACTGTGAGATTTACTATTGGTAGGTATGTTTTCGAGGTGTTGAAAGAAAATTTACCTCTTGTTGAATATGGTCAACGTCCATAGGTTCTGACCTATGTACTGTTGTAGCATTGTGTCTATGATATTGGTTTGATCGATTACCAGATGGGGTTTGTCTAAAATTGCTACCGTTCGGATTATTTCTTCTAGGTTGTACCTGGTCATTAGAGTAGTTATATCTAAACTGTCCCGGATTATCGTTTCTAAAACTGTTTTTACTCTGGTAGTTTCGTCCAAATTGTCCGGAATTATTGTTCCTTACATTATTATTATTAACTTGCCTAGAGTAATATTGCATTTTATTTAGGTTAATCTGTTTTACTTGAATATTATTCACTTTGGGTTTACGATTTTCTCTAATTAATCCTAAGTTTTCTAACGTAAAATAAGCTTCTCGGAGAGTTTTCACATTTCTATTTAACACAATAGATGCTAAGTTTGGATCAATATTATCCAAGAATGTTTTTAAAATTAATGATTCGTTAGTTTTTGGATTAAATTCAATTGGTTTCTTAACGTCATATTCATATTTTTCATTTAATTGACTTAAAATTATTTTTAGCATATTATAATAATCTCTTACTTGGTAATTTCGAACAGAAAAAGCTTCATGGTAAAGTTGATGGTAGGACTTCTGGACGCCGAAATTGTTGACAAGTTCCTGTTTAATTTCTTCCCAAGTGGCGTTGGACCCCAAGGTCTGGATCACTTCTAAAGCTGCTCCCTGTATTTTGTTTATTATTATTCGTTGAAAGATGTACACTTTTATGTTAGGATGTTCGTCGAGTACTGGTAAAATCGTGTCCACTTCCCTAAAAAATGAGGTGAGGGCATAACTTCCATCCCCTCTGAACTCTGTTATCCTTTGGGCATCCTTGATCATATCGTTAACGGTAAGTATGGCTGTAGTATTCCTGTTTGGAGTTGCAGCAGTTCCTTGAGAATCCTGTTGTGAAGTCATGTTGTTTCTTATAGTTTTTGGATATATTTTAAATCTCCCGATTTCTTGTTCTGGTATGATTTTTTATTACATATATATATAAATATATATATTTAATTTTCTTTTAGCACTTTTTTTTATTTAAGTAAAAAAAAGTATTTGGCTTTCAATTCTTTAAGTTAAACACAGAAAAAACGTTTAATCAGCGACGTTAAATTTCCTTAAAATAAAAAGACTACACTTCTTTTATTAGAGTAAAAAACTATTTGGCTTTCAATTCTTTAAATTAAGCACAGAAAAACATTTAATCAACAACGTTAAATTTCCTTTAAATAAGAAGATCACACTGCTTTGTTTAATTTATATAGTGTATATATTTATCTTTATGAATATATGTATTTTCTTGGCACTTATTTTACTTGAGTAAAAAAATAAAATCAATAAAAACTACACTGTTTTCGAAAAATTTAATTCATTAAAAATTTAATTCATTAAACTCAAGATAGCACTGTTTTCGTCAAAACTGCATATTTTTCTCAACTTGTGATTAAATAGTCACCACTTAATCACTTAATAAACACCTTTAATAAAAATTTTCAAAAAAAAAAAAAAAATCAATTTAATTTTAATTTAATTTCAATTTAGATCTTTGGATCAAATAACGGTTCGATTACACTGAATATCAACTCTTTTGAGAGATATCCTACCGACTGCGCCAGTTTTATTTCTTTTCATTTAAATAAAAGAAAAATAATAGAATAATATAAAACTTTATTTTAAAAATAAAATATATTTATTAAAAACGGCTTTAAAGCTCTGCGACGGTCTTAAGACTGACTTAATTAATTTTTCATCATGTTAGATTATGTTTTTCTGACCATTGCAATTTTTGCTGACCGATACATTTTCTTATCTTTGCAGGTAAGTTTTTATGGGAACAAAGTACTTTAAGTTTTCTCATTAGATATGGTAAGTATTGAAATATGAACCTTGGTCACGTTGTACTAACGGAAATGTCGCGACCATGGGAATATTAGAAGGAGTTTTTGAATTGTTGTCGCTAAGGATTTTTGCTGACATAACTGGCGCGTGCGTGCAAGTAACAAAAATTAACCACGAAATTATTATTGATCGGGTAGGTACAAGAATGGCCTATCTAACATTTTATAACAGATTACTTTGACCGGCAGATTCATCAGGTCATTTGTAAAGGGTATAAATACAGGAAGGCGTATCCTTCCAAAACTAACGTTTTTTGGGCAGGATGACCACCCCAGAATACGTAGCTCTCCATTAGTTCTGTTGCCACAAATGCCTTCCCGTCGGAAGTACATGGGCGGCTTAATTTCTTTTGAATTGTGAATCATTTTGTGTTATCGAAATTACTATATACATATTAATATAAATAATTGTTTTTTCAGAATATTTTATTTTTTAGAATATTTTTTTTTGCTGATTAAAGCCGAACTCTGTTTTTCTATGCAAACGAACAATTTAATCATTTTGATCTAAGGAGAAATGAAGAGAATTAATTTAAAATTAAGAAAAGAAGAAAACTTCTAGAAAATTCCAACTTCCGTTTTTTACATTCCTTATAAGTTTAGCTTCCAGTACATCCCAAAAAAATTGTTCTTACTGCTTTCTACCGAAAAAAACTCGCATTTTTGGTAAGCAGGAAATTTCGAACCAGTTTTCGATTCTTATTATTTTCTTTACATCCTCATCCTGATAGCCAGAATGAACCAGTTTGTTAAAATGCCAAACACAATTATTTTTTCTTTGAGAAATTAAGTTTGAATCACACACGTTTCTGATCGATTTTTTTGTAGCTAATAATTTAGAATTTTGTTTTTATTATTATGTTTACTGTACCATAATATTTTTTTATTCTAGATTATTTGTAAATATAAGTGTGTTCTTCAATTTAGATCATCGTTGTTATTGTATCTAATTTCCTCGTCACTAGTAATAGACAAAGAAATTTTTATTTTTAGCATATCACTCTGGATTTTTGTCAAAAAAACAAACATTAAATTTGACAAGAAAATTAGCACATTTTGACGCCTTCCGTTCACGCAGAGTAATTTCGAAAACAAATTTTGAATTAACTGACGACTATTTGGCATCCCAACGAAGGTATATGCAAAAACAACAATGATAACAAACAAAACCAGTCAGGTATGTATTTGCTTAATTTTTTATCGGATATTATCTATTTGCATTACGTTTGGCAATTATACGATCGCGATCGCCTGTGATATAGATATATATGTATGTAGAATAGTGACTATCATTTTTCCTGATAAACTCCATATTTTCTAGCAACATATCTAGAACTAGCCAAGCAACAAAATTTTTCTGCGAAATGTTGACAGAGGATCATTACTGTCGATGGTTCGTGGATGCTACTATCTATCCATCTTGATGGATAAAGCTTTCGCGCGGAGACTCCGTCACGTCTGTTACGTCTGTTCTTGTCCGGCGGCGGCAGCGACAGTGTTTTACAAAAAAACCCATGATCTTGGAGTTTTCGTATAAAATATAAGAAGCTCGATCGCGCGGAAAAAATTCATTCAGTCTGTGACAACTAACCGAAGTGTATCGGAGTTATTATTTGATAAACTCTTCAAACACTACCGTGAAATTTTTCAACCGATTGATATAAAAACAATTATATGTATAGTTTAACCGATCAGCGATCATCGTGAAAGATTTTCATTCGGATTCGCTTTTAACAAAAACAAAAAAAAAATTAAAAAGAAGAAGAAAATTACTTTTTAATCAGTGTGGAATTAATTATTGGAAAGATTAAGAAATCATTAAAGATCGGTGCGTGGGTCGTTCTAAGGAAGATTTCTTACTTGAATTGACTCGGGTGTGTTTTTTGAAAATTAGTTAATAAACTTTTCGCGTTGATGAAATACAGAAACAATCGCGGTTCAATACTACAAATTCAATTTCGTACATTTTTGTTAGTGAAAGGAGATACTGATCGGTGAGTGAAGATCACTTTTAAAATTTTTCTTACAAATAATTTTTTTTGTTTTTTTAATTTAAATTTATTTTGAAATATTTTATTGTTACCAAATAAAATTGAACAAATATTTCAAGAATTGTTACGAAAGTTTGATAGTGCATTCTCTCTGGATATACCATATCTGTTTTAAATTTTTTTTGAAAAAATTTAATTATGTATCCACAAAAAAAACCAACTATTTTTTTTACCATCTTCAAAAATTCGATGCAACCATCGATTCCTAAGTAATCTTTTGAGGGAAAACGTTTTCGTTACATTATTCATTTGATGTGTTTTATTTAAATGATAAATGAAAAACTTTCCTATGCAAATGCATGTGTATGTTGTACTCACCAGAACGCGATGTGAAACGATATTTTGTTGAAAAAAAAAAAAAAAAATTTAATCAGATCGTTCCAGTAATATCCAGTTTTAACCAATATTTTCCGATTTTTATATAATCATTGTTTTAAAAGGTTTTTGCTTAACTTTCTTGCGTGCCCATTAGGTATATACACTGTATTCAGGAGTGTTTTTACATAAAATAAAAGTTTGTTTTTTAATTTAAAAAAAAAGTCTTAATCAAACCACGTGTGTTGAGTATAATTGTTTTTGAAAATTTTATATTTTCCGGTTCATACGTTTTTTTTTTAATTTTCAAATTTTCTTTGAACCGATTAAGACAAAATTTGTTGAAATTTAAAAAAAAAAAAAAAACTTCATTCAAATAGTTCATTGCAAAAAAATTCCAAAAACATTAAAACCGACGAAAATTGTTGATATGCCAAATAGAATTTTTTTTGGGACATGCTGAATCACTTGTGACCATCTGCAAAATTTTTGGTCGGTATCCTTTTCGCAATTTTGTTCAATTAATCTGAAATAAAGTTCATCTTAAACTGTTGCTAGTTCATTAAATTTGATAAAGATCGAGACTAATTTAATTTTTGTAAATTTTTCAATAGACTATGTTTGGGTGCCTTGTTGTTTTTGTTTTTGTTGTTTTATTATCTACAATAATAGTCTCAACAATTTCGTCTTATGTCAATTTTAACAAAAAAATATAGACCATATTTCATTGTATATCCTGTAGATAAAGCCCATATAAGGCAAAACATATATACCTACAAAACAGAACCGTTAAAATTTTGATATACTTGTATGTATGGTATACCATACTGCGCGTTAACCATTCTATTCCGGTGCATACTGGTTTTTGGATTCTGTATAGTACATATGGTACACGCGCCTTGATTTTTGTTCGTTATATATGCTGTACGCATATATCCTGAAAAACACGTTTCATTTACCATATTACTTTAAGCATATATGTATATGTTTACCAAGGCGGTTGATACTGGTTAAAAGTGCTTTATTTTTTTATTTTTTCAAAAAAAAAAATACATATGGTATATAAAATTCCTTCAGATTAAAAATTCAAGTATAATCTATGACGCAAAATGTTAATGCTATAATCTAAATGTTAATAGTATAACGTTTTTTTTTTGGTTTTAGCAAAAATCTATGCCCACTGCGCAAATATACTTAAATTTATGTGTTATATTTCTTACATAATAAAATTATGGTCAATAAGTTATATTTATTGTATTTTTAATTGTTGGGAGAATAGTGTTATATAGGATCTTGAAATATGCAACTATAATAAATTTAGTTTGTTTTATATTTAATTCGTACAAGTACAAGGTTAAGTCATAAAACATATTATCAACTACTATTTCATAATTCAGTTTTTAATATTTAAGAAGAATTAAAACATAAAAAATACAATTACAAACAAATTCAAAATTACAACTTTTGTAATGTAATAATTTAACCGGAAATTTACCCCAAGTTCCGTCCAGTTTATATCATTCATTCAAAAAAAATATTTTTTTATTAATATATTTGTAAATAATCGTTAAAAAAAATTGTTTTTGTTACGGCGATTGAGTTTTGCAAAAAAATTTGTTCACATTGATTTTTACTTCACATAAATATTCTTATCCGGAACGGATCCGGAATTGATTTTTCGCTGATTGTGCACTTTATTTGTGTCCTCGTTTTTTAGTATTATTTCCTTATAGTTGATGCAATATTATTTTTATGGAATTTTTATTTATTGCAAGCACATGCAGAATGGGCCAGATTTAACATATTGTTTTTGTGAGTAACAGTGCTGACAATTATTACAATTTACGTCCTTGGTGGACTTTTTATTCTTCAAAAAATTTCCTGAAAACCCAGTTCTAAAATACAAAGACTTGAGCTTTTGACTGGTGCCTAAGACTGCAGGTATGGAAGAAAACCTGCCATGCTGTTACTATAAACAATGTGCATTTCGGTGCATTTCGCAGAGAACAGTTTATCTCATAGATAATAAAATCCATGATTGCTCTCAATCTATAATAACTACCTACTACACAACAGATACTTGCCCAACTGCTGGGAGAGGATCAAACTGATCTTCTTTCGATAAACCAGGGACTCATTTTTTTCATACGTGCAAATGGTGCATTTGTGCCGGGCGCAATTTGACGGGGGCGCATTTTTAGAAATTAAGTTTTAAAAAAATAGATGGGTTCCCGTGAATTTATTTTCATATATTAAAGGAGTTTTCTTTCATTACCACAATTTATATTTTCAATTTATTTTCTCGATAAAATAATCAGTACTTCTGCCGCCGACTCATGTGGATCCCACGGGCGCAAGAAGTTACAAAATTTACTCAATTATTTTTCCTGTACTTTGTCATACAAAAAAAAAGCGGGAAAATTTTACTTCCCTTCGTGCAGGAACTAACTCGAGATTTTCATAAAATTTCCGCCTATATAAGTTTTTACCCGAAAAGATTTTACTTAAAAATTGAAGGAACAGACCTTCGCCTTCGAGAATCAAAGGTAAAATATTATAATAAAAATCCCCCAGTGAAAGAAAATTCTCTTATTGTCACTTTTTGAAAATTCTTTAAAAAGCACCCACATCACACAAAAGAAAAAAATTATTTCGCTACCTCTGTAACTGCTGTTTACAGTGATTGATATATGTAAACTTCAAAGCGCTGTTGGAGCGCTTTTAAGTTTTGTTCCAAGATTCGTTAGAAGAGGTTAATGAAGGAAATGAGGAGAAGAGAATTTCCATTGCCCTTCACTCAAATCGAAAAATGAACAGCTGATGGGGCGCAATAAGGCACAGCACCGGGCGCAAAAATACCAAGTAACGCCCCTGCGATAAACTTGCCATCCTTTGATGTGGAGACCCTAGAAGGCATGCTAGACCAATATACACATTAGAAGCATTTGGATTAGCGGCAAGACCTTCTCTTACCGTCTCAAGTGGAGCGTAGCAGGCGCGGTCGATTGGGACTCTGGCAAGTCACTAAAGACTCGCATTCCAAAAAAACCTTCACCAAACTACAAATTGTGTTGGCGCCGAATTTCTCTCATATTTTTTACGATAAGTTACAAAATTTCCCAATTGAACGATTGTTTTTAATTTAAAGTGCTACAACTTTAGCGCGTTTTTTCGATGTGAATAGACTTATAGCTAAACTGGCACTGAATGACGTTTCAGAATCGTCTACATTTGTCAAAATCGGCTTAAAATTGTCAGAGCTATTCAATGTTGAAATACTGAAGGTCTAGATGGCGGTGAGATGTAAAAAGACAATAGGTCTGTTCCTGTACTTTTCCTGTAAAAATTTGTTTGGCAAAAACTTAGTGAATGGTGGGGATAATTTTGTCAAAAATTCAGAAAGTAAAGAAACACGTTTTGGGCAGTAGCGTAACTAAGCAAGCAGGCGCCCCCCCGCAGAATCCATAACGCCGCCTTTTCACAACACTCCTTATTTTTCAGGGATGATTTAAAAAAGAGGTTTTTCGAAATTAATCTTTTATTCATGTTACATGTTCTGCCACTTAATAACTTTCCACCGCTTAAAATCAAACACTGCAACTTGCCCTAATTAAGTTAATATTAATTTACGGAGAGCAAAAATCAACGTGCTACCTGTTACAAGAGTTCAATGTGTAAAACAAAGAGAAGCACCATAGTCACATTTATCTGTAGTCTATGGAAAAATCATTAATCATGAAAACTTTTGATGCTATTTTCAACAGCGGTTTTAAAGGACAATTTTTTTCGGCACTCAATACAATGATTGACTGGCGCTCTTCATGAAGATTGCATATCAGCCCTGAGTCTATCAGCGCCTGCGAGCGCCTATGACTGGCTGGCGCCCCCCCGCATTGCGGGGCTTGCGGGGGTGTTATTTACGCCACTGGTTTTGGGCAATTTCTTGCAAATAAAGAAGAAGATAACATAAATGTCGATTGTCTATGTGTATGCCGCTTTTCAAGATACCCACACACATAAACAAAATGTCAATTGACACCTTTTGACAATTTGCAAGAAATCGCCGGACCGAAAACCTCCTGAAAATTCCTGCAAGAGGGGAAGTGAAAATTTCCCCGCTTTTTCTTGCATGAGAAAGTAAAGAAACACAAATTGGGAAAATTTTTGTCCCGCGTGATCCCACATTCGAGTTCAGGAACAGACCTAATAAAATTTTAGTTGAAATTAAAAAATAAGTAAGCTAAAAAGTCGAAAAGATTGTCAGTTTGTCAGTTTTCCTGTACTGCAGACTTGCAGTATCTTGAATGTAAACACAACAAAAAATATAGTTTATATAACGCAGAAAATGTGTTTAATGATAAAAGAAAATTATTTTGAGGAGAAAGTTTTAAGAAACATAATAAATCTAATTCATATCGCCACAGATTGGTATTTTCTATTATTAATCGCGTCCTGTTCAAATTTAAGTAATAAAAATAAACTTACCAACTTGATATTGTTTCAACAAAATAAACAAACAATGAAGCCAAAAGAAAAATTCGTTAGATGTGATGGTTGCACAATCAAAACAATGAACAAACTTGACGACAAACCAAAATCAATAAATACTAAGGATGCCATAGAAAAGAATCACAAAATTATCGAAAACTGACGAACTCCAAGATTGTGGCGAATAAAAATACTTTTAATCTTTAAAAGTCACACGAAGAAAGTTAATCAATCAATTTAAAATATAAATTTTGTTCTTAATTTGTAAACACAAATATAATAGTTTAACGTCTTCGGTAGGTTTAGAAATGTCTCTCCATTGGTCCAAAAAACACTTGGTCTTTAAAATCAAAGCCTACCTAAAAAGAATCACTTAATGTTTACTACTTTTTTAAGAATCAAATAAAGAAAGAGCTTAAGTTATCCATCTGAGGAAGATTTGGACCATACCAAAAATCATAACAAATTTTCAAAATCACCATCAATCCATGTTCCTAAACCCTATCAATATGTTTAATTTCTTATATTTTTTCCACCTACATATAGGGTGTGTTTCTTTACTCATTCCATAGAAGGAATAGAATAAAAAGAATACTTGATGGAATATTCGGAATAGAATGAATAAAGAAACGCACCGGGAATGACAGTAAACAAACTGAAGAAAAATTGTGATTTATTCAAAAGAGTTGTGTAGTTTAAAAATATTGTGGGACCTATATGTAAACTAAAATAAGATTAGACTTTTGATGTCTCCTGGGGTCCATTTGAAATTTATTATCCATATCTGAAATTATTATTATTATTAGAAATACTTTTAAAAATGATAACAAATAAATAAGGGCCATGGCTGCCGCTTTCTTGCCAAATGACACAATTATGACAGTAATATATTTATATTATGTTATATTAGTGAGGTTAATTCCCTTTATTCTAAAAGTGTTCCATCTCAAGAGGTAGTTTAAAAAGAATACATTCCGAATATTCCGAATGAATAAAGAAACGCTTCATCTGTCAATTCGAAACTTGGGAATGAATAAAGAAACACATTTTCTGTCTATTCCTTCTACGGAATGAATAAAGAAACACATCCATAGTCCTCCTAGAAAAATATTTAGTGTCACGTTTAAGCAATTTCCAATTACTCTAAGTAATTTGATTCACCACAGCTCTTCCACGTGTACGGATGAAAATATCTTCGAAAATAATTACACTTCGTCATTCACATCAGCTCGATTGATCGTAATTATTTTTAATTATAAATAATTTGCTTCAATATTCCCTAAAAGTATTTCCACCTACAATTGAAAATCTTAATTAATACAATTTAATTTTTTTGGTTTAATTTACGCACGCGCAAGAAATGCAATTTTCCTTTTTTTATTTAATTTTTATTTTAAATAATAATTTAAATTCGCTCGCATTATTCAAACAATGCAATTTATCCATTCATTCTTGATTATTGTATCTTAAACTGATGAATCGTTGACATTGGCTTGTATCGCACAGAACGAATTAATTATGCAATAATGAAAGGAAAATGCAAATCAATAATCACTTATCGATCAATAACGTTTAATAGCTTTTTTGCTGTGATATAAAAAACAGAAAAAAAAATACGTGGAGAAATGTTTTCGCGGTTAAAATTCGCGATTTTTTTTTTAAATAAAATTTTGATCGATATTTTATGATTTTAAATTTTTGTAAAGGTTATTGTGTAAATTTTTTTGTGGAATTTTTAGAATATACCTGAAGAAAAATTATTTAGTTTGATCAATTTATAGGCGAGGTCTTTTTAACCCAAACACAAAACCCTTTCTGAAAATTTATTGAAAATTCATGAGCGGCTTTAGTTTGGCATGAGCTCAAAACAGCATTTTTGTAGGTACAGAATAGTATGCTTGGGATAGTTGTTCTTCAATTGACGACACAATCCATTAAATACATGTCTTTCGTTCAGGCTTTCATGCTCAAATGGGCCCCAAAAACATTTACCTATTAGTAAACTGTTTTCACCTTGCCGCAATCGTTGTTGTTGTTGTTTTGCTAAGAACTCGTTTCGCACCGTCGTCCCAGCGGGGAAGTGAAGCGTTTTTGAACAGATTCTGAAGTGCTGAAAACGGATACCAATGCTTTTCATATTCATATCCCAATTACTTTCCTTTTAACATAGGCAAGTCATTAGAGCGAAGCACTTTTATTTTGCTGTTGAAGAAGCGCAATTGGATCTAGGAAATTATTGTTTTCACCATAAAAAGTATTGGCCCGATTATTGTTGTTAATTCCCACATAAAGTAGAAAATTTGAGAAAAACAAAGCAAAAAATGAGAGTAGGTATAGAGTGTGTGCTTCCAGAGAGCTTCCGTAACATACAAATGGGTAGTGCTTTATTCTTGCTTCTTTTGACAGCGCTTAATTAATTTCCTGCTAGGTTGATATAAAATTTGAGTTACGTCTGTTGAAGTATTCTCCTGTCTTGAAACGAAATACTTTAGTTTTTAGGTGTTCTAGTCATATTTCTTTGTATTATACCTTTCCAGCTACTTTTTGATGCCGATTGAACAGACTCATTGGCAAGCTTATTTGAAAATACACTGTCTTCTCCACTTTCAATATTAGTTTTGGCCACTCTCTCTTGAAATTAAAGGCGGGGGAGTAGTAGACGATTGATACCTTTTTATGACCTGTAATTTTTATAGAGCTGAGCCGGATTTACCCGAGGGAGTGGTTTTGTCCCTTACAATATGGTAAATTGTACTGAGGCCTCAATTTTTTGAAATGTCCTACTGATGTACTCGAGATAAATGAGAGTAGTAAGTAGTAAAATATTCAACTTGAACTTAGATGAGGTGAGGTTGCAAATTATAAATATATATTGTGGAGGCGTAGGCTTCTTACTTACTCTGCATGTTAGAATCAAACTCGTAAAAGCAGCTCTTCATTGGTATTTATATTCGTTCTATATAATTACTACTATAATTTGCAGGTGGGTTCCTTCGCTCTTCTTAATTTCTATACGTGGTAAATCAGTGCACAGTGTCTAGTAATTAAGAGGCGCACAGGAAGGAACCGATTAGCGTTGACCAATCCAGCAGCGCATATCCAGCGTTCGGCGTGTTTCATCAAAGCCCGAACAGTAAGGGCCTTCTTCTAGAAAAAATTGGTCCATAGAAGGCCCATTAGAATCGTGGGAAAGGGAAGGTCCATTCTGACATCGCCTCCATATCGGGAAAAGGCATTACACAACTGGCTTTATCGACGTACCCACTGCTGTTGTTGTGCATCCCTCGACACGATCACCTTTACATCTTAACTTGAAAGGTTTTGAAGGGTGTGATTCTCCTCAGCTGTTCTAAGGGTTGCCCAGTATCGATCCACTCGCAGATAACAGCCTCATCACGTGAAGGTCATAATAGGATATTGGGAGTAAGTGGTACGAGGCGCCACATCTGAGGATCCGCCATCAGGTTGCACATCAGTTCCGGTAAGACGCCGCGGTTTGACCTTAAATTATTCATCTTAAAAGTATTGTGGAAACACTTTAAGAATAAAAGAAAATTCTCTTAGTTCCTATGTCTAAATTTTACGAAAAAAATCTGGGTATTTTCCATTCAGTTGCTTATGTGCATTCAAGGGTAAAATTTGCTCAACAATTCTTACGCTGAGGACCACTTATGATGTCTAAAGTAACCAACGACTGCATCATCGGCTCAGTAATTATAAATCTTTCGATTATTGATTATATAACACCTCACGATCGGATCAAATAAAAAGTTCTGATCTAAACTCGATAAATTCTACCTTAATTGCTCCAAGCCCGGTACCAAAAAAAAAACATAAATCGAGAAGACCCTCCTACATCTCGTTCCTTCACTAATTATTCAATTATCGAAAAATACTAAGCCGGCGACTATAACAGGTTCCAGACAACCGTGTCATTTCATTTCTAATCAAAAATTGACTTCTTAATCGAACAATCATGAAATTAATGTCAAAATAATTCAATTGCACCATTTCGCTCCATTCGCTCCACTCGGCCCGTCTCCACATTTTTTTTCTCTCCATTTTTCGCCGTGAATGGGGAGGAACAAAAACGACGAAAAATTGAAAATAATTTGCACCAGTTAGCGTCGAATTAGCGAATTCGCGGACCGCCGACGTGAAATTGTAAAATGCTAATTGAGTGTGAAATGAAATGCGCTATCATTTTATTAGCCACTAATTTTTAATGTAAATATTTTTTCCTCCTTGACGTCTCCATTTGGGCGCTGGGCAACATCCAGCAGCATTTTAGCAGTATTTTTTTTTCGAACTCCCAAATCCGCGGAGGGAAATCATCAAAAATTGATAAATTAATACAAATTGAAAATTATTGTAAGCAATCTGTCATGGCTTTAAATGCTGGGGAGAGAGATATGCTAACAGCATGGCAATTAATTAATAATGAATTATGCTAGTCATTTTTTCATAGATTAAATAAATCTGTGACGATTATTACCCACCCAAAAAAACAAAAAAAAAAAAATACCAAGTAGCTTCCATGTCAAGAAGATTTGTTTTTAGTACAAATTTGCATGCCATAAATTTTATCTTAATAAATTACATCGAAATATGCAATAAACTTACCATTGTGAATGTCAATGGTGCGGCAGATGATTAAAATTTATTGTTAATAAACAAAAGTTTATGATTAGTCTGATACAGTTTATGGGAGATTATGGGAGTTAATTGTATTTGTTAGCAATGAAGCTAATATTTGGGGTGAAATTGTGGGGAAATGTAAATATAGCATTTTTTTTCTATCTCTAAGCTATTTTTTGGGTTTATTTTCCATAGAAATTAGACGGTTTTTTAGAGGAGGATGTTTTTTGCATGTCTGAGATGTAAATTAGTAGCTTTGAAGAGCTTAAACGCTAGTTAATTTAAAAGGCAGAATAAATTTATGGGTTTTGCCATTTTAAAACTGAACTTGGTACATATAAATCAATTATTGACAGCAGTCAAATTAGTTTAGCTTAGTAGTTCTCAAACACTTTTCGTTACCCTCAAGTAAATCTTCTTCTTATGTTACTTTAATCAATCTTAGGACGGCACTTCAGTGTAATGCCACCGGCGCATCAGTGAAAAAAAATATCGGCACGAGGTAATTAATCGGAAGTGGTATGTTCTCACATATCCGACGGGGGCACCGAAGTTTGAATACGTTTCCACTGATATTTTTGAGGTGAAACTTTTTTAGTCGCGGTAGAGTAACTTGCTGTGTTTTAATTTGGGACCGTCACGAAAAATGTAAGGAATTGAGGGGAATATACATAGAAGGCAGGCTAAGAGGAAGTACGCCAAATCCACTTTTGAGTTTTAGTTAAAATTCGGCGTGTGTCTTGCTGTAGTTCTCTATTCTAAGGGCCTTTTTGCGGGTAAGTGTTACTTGGCTTGCATTCGCCGAGTGGCGTGTTGGCTGACCGTTGGCAGCAATCGAGGGGCTACTATCTTTAGCCATATCTTAGGGCTCCCATTTGCACAAAGGTCACTGGAAGGGCGTGGCCTGAAAGTTTTCGCCTAGAGGAAAAGTAACACCCCAAACTCGCCGGCCGCCAACTGGGTCCTACAGTCCAAGAAAATTGACAAAAATCTTTATGTGTTTGGGCATTTATCGACAGTTCGAGCCTGAAGTCTGAGCTTCTATTCACTCTAAAGCCTTGAATTTACTGCAAGAATTCACCCCATATCCACTCGAAAAGGAAAGCAAGACCCGCGTTCGCGCTACTTAGCGGGTGTTTATGGCGTGAGTCTGTAGCCGGCTTCAAGTTTTCGTTGAATAACAACTTGCTATGTCTTCGCCTGTGTGGAATCATGACTTCAATTGCATGTCATGGTCTGTCAGGCAGATACCTGAAGTATCATCCCTCAGTCAGACTGAGTAATCTGTGGCCTTTGTCGGGCCGCGCCGGTCGACTTGGTCTGAAAGGCCATTGCCTACCGGCGGCTTATAAGTGAACATGTTTTACTTAGTTTAACCCAGTTTTCTCGCAATTTCCCTCTTCACCACGTGAGATTTTGTAAGATTCGGCGCGATCCCCTTCACCTAAACGCCTCACGTAGTTAATGACAGACCCCTATCCTTTGCGTACTTCAATCGCCATTTGCGCCAAAATCGCAATCGCCAAAAATACTTAAAAAGGGTACAAGGTCGCCTACATAACGTTATTACAATTAAACGAAGTCTTATGCATATACAAAATTCCTGCTTGCATAACAATATTTTAAGGAACAAGCAGAAAATTTTCCATTTTTCTTCATCAAATTTTCCTTAGTTACGAGTCTGGAATTATTAATGCGAAATTTTCTATGATTATTAATTTGACCTTGAAAAAATATACACATATATGAAATAAAAAAAAATCTTTCCCGCACCATTAATTATGCGTATCATCATTATTGAAAAGTCGCAAAAATTTTGCTTAAAAAACACCATAAAATTTATAATTACTCAAAATTTAAATTGGTTCAACCTCCTCTCCCAGCGTGTGACCTAGCATAGAAATTATTGTTTTGTAACAGACTCATCAATAAAAATTTTGTTTTTAACGATTCAAAAAAAAGTGGCACACCCCAGAGCATCTCGCATGTATGTCCATATATCTTTCTCTATCAACCAAGCTCTAACTAACTACACAAACGACACAACACGGGCTTCCTTGAGGCTTTAAGAAAAAATATAAGAGATGAAAAAAAAAATGATGAAAAATAAAGAATGTTGGCTGCTTCTGGTCAACCCAAGCGCGATCCACACCATCATCAAACGAATCCGATCAAAGCTATTCAAAGCATTTTCGAGCGAAATCTCCTCGCCTCTGTCCAAGTCGCTTCTAACTGGCTTTCGCTGGTAAGTCCGACACAATCTGAACTGAACTAGATATATTCGCCCAAGACCCGTTCGCCGCTCGTGGATATCCAAGATATATGTATAGTACAACTCGCGAAATGAATGAGGAGTCCGCCGTCGCGCCAACGGGAAGAAAGGTGAAGTGACAACGTATCACCATATATATGCTATCTGGATGGAAACAAGCCACCACCAGTTCACGAACCACGTGCCCAGATACCACCAGATAGTAGCGAGATATCCACGTTATCCCTTGCAGTAGCAGTCGCATTGTAGAAATGCACCGGTTATGCACTATGTAATAAAATCAATCTGTGGAATGGTATATGTCGGAGTAGAGGTCAATTCGGTGGCGGAGTGGTCAATTAGAGTTTTTGTCACGTTTCTATTAAAAGAGCTCGTGAAGCTGGACACCTTTCGTGTGTCTATTACAGACAAGCTATAGTAGAGCTGATAGTTGATCTCTTCTTTATTGATAGGTATTCAGTAGTCAGGCGAGCTTGTGTGCAATTGTTGCCTTCAATTACAGCAATTTATTATCACCCGAAGGGAGCTTCAACGGGGGTTAGGGGAAACAAACAAACAAAACACTCCCTTCTATATTGAAAACTCTAACAAAGTCCTGCCTAGTCTGCCTCGTGACATACTGTCAAGGATTCTTGTTCGAATATCATTTACAAATAAAAAAACAGATAAAAGAAAAGTGGAGGCAAATTGTTTATCAACTCGCAAACAAAAGAAACGAAAACGAAATCCGAAAAGTCTTAAAGTATACCCCCCCCCCCCCGGGTGTCTCCCTTCCGCCCAGCCACCACCCACCCGCAAACCCTATTATTATTTTTTTTTTCGTACAGGGATCTTTAACCCCACAATTCGATAGGAGCACGCAAAGGGTATTTTTCTTAAGCCTATGAAACTTTCAAATGAAATATTTCTGGAATTCAGGCAACGATCTGTGGAATTTTTTGGGGGGTAAGAGATTTTTTTTTTATTCCTTTAGCCAAGTTTACATCCCCCGCCCGCACCTTTGCTGGTACTGTATTCAAGAAGCTTTGTGCTATACTGGTGTATGGCGGCGGCGGCGGGGGTTGAAGGAGAAAGTCAAAGCCTTCCCGCATTCAAACATAAATAGGAGCAGAAAAAAAAACACACACACACCAGACAAATAACACAACGAAAATAGCAACAAAAAATCAAAATGCCTTTACATACTAGAAGCGGAAGGATTCTTTAGGATTTTTCTTTGTTTTTCCTCTCCATTTCCGTTCTTCCGTTTTCCATTTAACTTTTCCGGCAATACTTGCTAAACTTGCTACCTACCCTCTGTATTTACTTTGCACTTGAACTTTTTTTTTCGGTGTCTTTTCTGTGGTTTTGCCAAATATGTGTTGACTTTGTGGCTATGACACTTTTAAAGGAACTCTCTCTTCCTACCCCCTAAAGCACCAAACAACCCCCAAACAACAATCCCCCCCCAGCCCAATACTAACATATGTGAGTTATGCCGAACGACGTTTTGTAATCAAGGATATACATGAAATTTTGTTGCTGTTGTTGTTGTTGTTTCCTCGGAATTTTTATGGATTTTAAAGTTGTTTTTAATGAACTGGAATTGTGTAATTGTTGGGAAAATGTATTTGTTCCTACATTGTGTCTGTCTGTCTTTTTGGGGGTGTATATGCTATGGAAGCGCTCCACTCACTCACTCAGCGAATAGATTTTAATTAATAACGATGATTTTATGAAGTAGAAGGGTACAACACCGTACATTACCCTAATTAAAAATGCATGACTTGTCTGTTCGAATAGAAGAAGGAGAGGGTTGTTTTCTGTATATAAAAAAAATGTTGTTTTTTCTCATATCAATTTTTAAAGTATTTTTTGTGTAGCCTGTGGATGGGACTCGAAAAAATCAATATTGGGGAACCATATGCAGGTGATCAGAGGTGCATTCTCTTCTATAATGGTTGCTGCCTATAATCTTTGAAAAATGACAACATAATAAGATAGTAGTTGTTGGGGTAGCTTCTGTATGAGCTCATATTCTGGGGGTGGTACTGTCGAGAATAACATATGAATGGAAATCAATAATCTTGATTTTTTTTAAATAGGAAGAAGATTTACGATTTTAGGAACTTATCTTGGTTACGTTGTGGAAATTACTTGTACTTGAATGATTGGAAAACACAGCAAATACACTATGTTTACCAATTTTATTATTATGTATATTAATTTGAAAATGAAAATTATTACTCGCATCTCTGAGTGTTCGTGCCTTTTTTCATTTTCCTTCACTGCGATAAAAGAATGAAGGCCTGATGGGGCGCAAAATGGCATTGTGCACCAGGCGCAAAGGACCCAAGACCCTGGGGGACACTACCATCAATGCCAAGGCTATCAAGGGCTGCATGTTTTATTTCCGCAATTCTGACCATTGGTTTTGCGATTAACTTTAGACCAAACTACATGAATCTTCTTTCAATGTCAAAGGCCAGCGGTTTCGAACCTTTTTCAGTATGCTCCAATACCACCTATTTTTAAAAAATTACTGATATGCAAAGTCTATTGAATACCGGTGCAATGGTGTATTTTGTGAATAAGCCCAGCAAGAAATTGGTGTTCTAACGACAGAAGAAGAACTTGCAGGTTATAGCACATGATGCTGGCAGCAGGAGGAAATTGCATATCTTAAGATTGACTATTCGGAAATCTGGCCATTCCTTGCAGAGACTAATGGTATACCGAGGATGCTAGGAGACTGATCAGGATAAGATCGTTACCAGGAACGAAGGAACACAAGGACAGGCTTTGGAGATTTAGAGATTAGACAGTTTTAGATGCGTTTAATCCAACCCTATTTTTATGGCTCCAATCAAGAATGGGTGCCATGTCCTTGTTGATTGGGCTGGTCATGAGTTTTCGATCGTGTAGGCCAGCTTTGGAACGTGTTTTGTTAGCATGATCGCCTCGATAGTAAGGAAGAATACCGGAATTGAGAGAAGGTAGGTCGTGTACTGTTGACATGTGCTCTACATGCTCCGTAGAAATCATTGTGTGTCAGCAGTTTTAATTGTGCTCAAACATTCTCGATCAAGTCATTCGGTTTTATAGAAATGATAGAATGAGGAATTAACAAAGCCCTGGGGCTGTACTCCCGAAGACGAAACGATAAACGAAACGAAACGAAATAACGAGACGAGACGAGAATAAATTCCCTACTCTTGAAGACGATTGTCAAGTACGAACAGAATTGCCATATGCACTATAAATTCAGTGATACTACCAACATTGAAGTTACAAAAAAATAAACAAATTTGACAGTTACGGTGGCATTTCAATTGAAAAAAGTTGTGTTTTATTTAAAGAAATGATAAATCCGTGGTTAATATATCTAATAATATATCTCCAGTTTATTATAAAATAAAAAATAAAATAAAATAACTTCAAATACTTTTTTTAAATGAAATTCCATTATTGTTTGTTTTTACAGTCTCCCACAACTTCTCAGCTGTTATTCTGCCTTCAGCCGTTCTGACAATGTTCTTGGCCAAGTCCGGGTTCTCCTCCATGAAGGAAACAATAATTTCATATTGCCTTGCATTTGTAATTTTTGCCCTATTAAGCAAAATAAATTAAAACCATCAAATTAATTAACAATCCCAACTTACATTTTAACCTCAAAACACAGCTGACATACAACACAAGCACTGACGTCTAAACGAAGACGATTACAAATATGCCATCGTCTGTTTAGACGAGAACGAGACGATATCGTCTTCCAAGGTAGCATTTTGACAAAATCGTTTCGTTTTCGTCTCGTTTCGTCTTCGGGAGTACAGGCCCTGGTGACACAGAGCGCGACAGACTTAGCTTTAGCGCTATGAAACCACAAATCCCAGTTAGTGGGCTGGATGCAGCGAACAGCTCCAACCAGTTGGTATAGATAACATTCGCCCTTTCTTGTCTAGACTTCTTACAGCAATTAACTGCCATTATATTCTTCCATTAATTGTTAGCACAATAACGTAAAATAAGCAAGGTAGCTGTCATTGGCAAAAGTCAGTCCACTGCTGCGATAGTAGTGAAAGCAAGCCGGTAAAGTCTGGGCTTGACGCTAATAGCTCTTTAATTGTTTTTATAATGTTTTACCGACAAGAGCTTGTTGTTTGAAACTGTACTAGAAGAGTCTACAGTAAATTATACTTCTTAGCTCTAGTCTTTCACATGCAATACGGCTTATCTCTAATTTGCACATCACTAGAACCATATGTTATGACTGCAGAGCAACGTGTAGATATTTCTGAACTTTAGCTCATTCATTGCTAATGTACTTCGAGATTGCTGCTACACTTAATCGCATATTACATCATCTAACTAGATATTGGACCACAACTTGACTAAATACATGATTGATAAAATCTGACTATTAGAATTAGATTGACCTACAAAAAATCGATTTACCTACTCATCCCAAAACTTAAAGTGTTTTGCCAATAATAGAAATAACAAGAATCATTAGGTATACACTACAAGAAACCTATTTCTATTTCTAGCCATATCGACCCACATTCAGAGAATCCCATCAACAATTGTAAGCTTGATTTAAGAAGATTGGTCCAGATTTCCAATTGTTTCAAGATTCTCAGAACTGATCCTGATTTTTAGAAATATTTCTTCACATTTCCACAATTATTTATTCCTTCTTTTACGTTCCAATTTTCACTGGCTATAGAATTGCTGCTAAGTGAAATTATAACAATGCATGAGTACTTTAAAAAAAAATTATTTTGAAGCGTGCTTTAAGACTACTAATCCTCAAGAACCTCATGGCACGGAAACGAATTAATCCAAGTCCAAGGAAAATGAATTAATTCAAGGCTAAAATTAATCCTGGGGAGCAATCCATTAAGTGAACCAATCAATCAATTTTGCGAAATATTTTATTTAAGACTAATAGAAATGTCCTCGATTGTTGTTCGAATAAAAGCAACAAGGTCAATGGGGGAGGCTTGGGGGTATAATAGTGCAGAAGTGTGTATATAGGATTTGAAAAGAAGTTCATGGCTAGAAGAAATTATTTACAAATAATAAAAGTAGTTAATAGTTTCTACAATTCTGATTGAATTAAAGTAGTTCTAGAAGGTAGGTAGGGGTTTTCATAGTGTGCTTTGTTTTTCTATTTCTCGATCCAAGCAATGTTCAATCAATCCAGCTAGTCCATGACATGTTCAGCCCGATTGCACGCTTTTATAAAATTTGTATCCACCAGTCGTCTGGTTCGGAGAGACAAATGAGTAGAAGGGTAAAATATCTAGACCATAACTTGACATAGCAAAAGAAAAATAGCGTTTTATCAGTGTAGAAGAGTGCATGGGCTAAGATGGATTGTCTTACCGAGGTTAGCATAGTATACCTACAGCATGATGGTAAGGCACATCATAACATATGCCTATCGGTGATCTGATGAATTAAGGCCACACAGAAAACAATAAACAGGAAGTTGGACAGAGTGCAAAAAATGACACATTTGGGTACTAAGGGTGTTTGCATAGTTTGCAATGAATTGCTGCTGAGCTTGAACAAGAAAAGCATATTCTTTTGGCAATCAGGAAGTTATATGGCGTATGAATTAAACAGAGATTAATGCATCCTTGGTAAAGGTAGTAGGATATTTAGGTAGCGAAAAGGCTGACAATTCGGCACAGCATTAATCGACTGCGTAGTTTTGCGGTTAGGAAAAAGCTATTTTGAGGTGAAAGGGATTATATAGCCCGGTTCTCGCTTGATTGTCGAAGTCAAGCAGCATAAGGCACTGTTAATAGTTAAATGGGGGACCATTTGTGCTAAACGCGTAAGGTCGGTACCCATGTTTAGAGGGAGTATATATAGGTCGGCAACGCATTCAGAAATTGTTTGATGTTGCCGTGGGTTAGCTCGGAAGATGGTTCGGCTCCCTCAGGCCAGTGGCGGCGTGTGGTTTTTTGCGCTTGGTGCTTCTTCTTCTTTTTTGATCCGTTAGCTGGCGTTCCGAGCGGGATGTCCTCGCAACGAATACGCTGCTTTCGGTGCCATTGGGTCTCGAACACTATTCACTATTCGTTTCCATTCTCGACGATTTTTGGCGAGGTTTCGAGTTTTGATCAACCATCGCATTTGAAAGATATTGAGTTTCTTGACGTCCGGTTTGAGCAGTGTCCACTTTTCCGATCATAAAGAAGAATCGTAAGGATCGACGTTCGATAAAGTCGTACTTTCGTTTTGATGGTAATATTTGTTCGTTTCCATATGCACCACTCGAGCAAGGCAAATGTTGCTGTTGCCTGGCCGATGCGGCTGTGAATGCCGGCCGTCGATTCCACTTTCATTTCCTCAACCAATGATCCAAAATATTTGAACATCGGTACCTGTTCCATTTGGGTTCCATCGAGGTGAACACTGATTGGGCCTCGATCCGTCCATTGTGAGCACTTTGGTCTTTTCCGCATTGAATTTTAACCCGTATCCGTATGACTGGGCGATGCTTGTTCCGGCTTTTTTCCTCTCAATGTGTCTGTAGTCTCGATTGTATGATTTTCGTAAATACTTTCCCGACGATCGAAAGGAGGCTAATACCGGAGTAATTGGGATAACGTTTGTTCCACCCCGACGGGACACGATCCGAATGCCATGGGCATTTTCGAGAATTCACCATGGTAGCTAGCAGTCGAACCAGAAGTTAATCTACCATCGATTACTTACCCTCTTATCCTGTTGGTGAGACCCTGGTTACCTTACCGGTGAATAGTAGAACATGTTGAGTGGTGACTTATGGCAAGTAATCAATTTTTGAACGTGGTAGATTAACTTCTGGTTCGACTGGTAGCTACCCTGGTGAATTCTCGAAAATGCCCCATATGTGTGTTATGAGGACATGGAGTCGTTGTGATAAGACATCACCTACGGTTTTGATCATCTCGGCGGTTACTTGGTCTATTCCCTTCGCTGTTCCATTTTTCAGCGATTTTATTGCCATCTTCCTCGATAATTGTCGATTCGATATCGAGAAACTGATTCGTCGGCTGTTGGATAATCGGCGGTACAGGTGCTGTAAGGTTGAATCGTGATTTTACAGCTGGAGAAATTTCCCTAGTTTTTCTTGAATGATAAAGTATAAGAAAAGATATAGGGTAAATTTCTGTAATTTCTTGAACCCGTGAAAATTCTTTTTTTTTACAAAGTTAAATTTTTTTTTTCATCTTTTAATTGCGCCCCCGACAAATTGCGCCCGGTGCAAGTGCACCATTCGAAAGCGCCGCTTCTGGTCATAGTCGAGATCAACTAATGAAAACTTAAGACCGTCAGATTTTGAACTCGCTAGTTCCCCAGATATAACAATGCTTTTACCAACACTAAATTATTGATTGATTTGTCAAACTGCATAAAAAGTCTTTGATCTTTTGAATAATTTAACATAATAGAAGCTATTTGCTGTTTATAGTCTTAATCCATTATGTAAAACATATATTTTATCCTTTTATCCATAATTTAATACAATTTCCATTTTTCTTTTCATTTCAGAACCTGAATTAATCTTCGGGAGTAGTAAATTATTCACAGAATTACTTTTTTTGAGAATCGGAATAAAGGACTCATCAGGAGATGTAAATTACTCGCCCTGGTTTCACATTTAAGCACAAAAGAGCCCCGAACAAAAGAGTGAATAAGGAAAAGGACTTTTAAGGAAAATCCTGGCTGCCATCATCACATATATCCCAACATAAATTTTTTCCCTTTTCCGTTTTTTTTTGTTGAGGACCTACTGCATTAAACAAAGTTCCTTAAATAACCCTTTCAAAATATTATCCCGTCTTTCGTCCTTCTTCAAAGAGAGACGACAGACCATAATAATTTGCACAAAACAGGAGAGTGAGAGTGTGTGAAATATCATCGTTTGGTGGATACAAGGAAGATAATCAGGATCATCATGACGATGAAGATTGCCACAATTTCACTATTATTCATTTTGGCCATCATAGAGGCAGTTGTATGCCTTGCTGTGGCTGAACAAAGCCTAACTTTGAATAGTAATGGGAAACATCAATCAATAGGCAACCCGGTGGTGGAAACGGAATACATTGATGACAGCATGAAAGATGATACTACCATATCATCTATTGGCAATGTAGGAAATTATTTTACCCTCAGCAGCACAATGCATCCTGAAGAGGAGGAGGAGATTTTTGAATGCGGCAGTCCCGAAAATCTGCATCAAGGATCCTTCTCGTACTATGACTATGCTGTTGTCCTTGGCATGTTAGCTATATCCATTGGCATAGGTAAGGCTGTAATGAATTTTTCCCCCCGCTAAAGGATTTGTGTTGGTAATCTATATTTTTTTTTTCTTTTTTTGTGTAATGCAGGTGTCTTCTATGGGTATTTCCAAAAATCGGGATCATCTTCCAATGAATTCCTGCTGGGCTCCGAAATGACCATATTTCCAGTCACGTTGAGCTTAACGACAAGTTTTATTACGGCCATTGAATTGCTTGGCAATCCGTCGGAAATGTTCTATCAAGGAACACAGTTTGCCCTTATTGGTAAGTCATAAATTTTTGTTTGGCCCTGTAATTGCGTATAGCGTTTTCGTATTGCGAAAAGATTTCCCCGGCCGACCGGCCAGGACATATTGTATTTTGTTGTTGTTGTTAGTGTTGTTGCCCCACACACGGGAACGGAATCGATGCCGTGTGCATGGGACGGCAGCGCCATGGCTGTCCCATGTTTGTGCTGTATTTGTTTCGGCTCTAATTCGTGTGCTTATGTGACATGTTAAACATGGCAATAAATTCTACTTAAACTCCACATAAGCAGTTGATATAATAATATTGAAAACAATTTATTTTCATCCCCTCTCTTTTCACTCACTCTCTCTCTTTTTTATAGTGATCCCAATGGTTCTGGTTATACCAGTGGCTGTCCGAGTGTTTTATCCAATTTACTTCAAGCTAGAGCTTACCAGTTGCTATGAATATTTGGGTATCCGTTTTGGAAAGGACGTTAGGATCCTTGGTGCTATTCTATATATAATACAGGTAGGTGATAAAATTATTTTCTAGCTTTTAATCCTTAATCCCAAGGTGCTTTTAAGGTCAGTTTCTTATAGAATAAAGCAATCCTTTTTGAAAAAGTAACAGCACCTAAGTTAATCCTTGAATCCTTAAATAAAAAAAACGAAACAGGACAAGATACACACATATAAATAGAATCAGATTGTAATAATTTTTTATTCTATCTTTTTTGTTCTACTTTTCAGATGTCCTTTTATACAGCCGTCGCAGTTCTGGCACCAGCTATCGCCCTCTCAAAAGCCACAGGATTAAACACTAGGTTGGCGGTTGCCCTGATATATCTTGTCTGCATATTTTACTCATCCCAAGGAGGCATGAAAGCAGTTGTGATTGCGGACACATTTCAGGTTAGACGCAAAACTTTGTAATAAATTTTCTTTTCCTCGTCCTTAGCGAAGAACGAAGAGATATAGAGTATGTGTATGTGTATGTGTGCGCTCTTGGGTTGGCCAAAGAAGCAAAAGGCGAATGTTTTTGTGTTCGCATGTGTCCTTAGAAATGCCTTTAGAATGCTAAATGAAAATTTATTGTTTCGTCGTCTTTCCTTAGGACTTAGGATCTACATTTTTGGTCGCGACGACGAGTCCTGAATAGAGGATTATTTTCTTCCATCTTCTGGTTTTTTGTTCTCTAAGTGTGTGTATGTGTGCTTGTATGCGTTGCCGCTGGTGGGTGTAGTAATATAGCATGGAGTCAGCTGGCATTCGGGTTCATTTATAGCTGAATAATTTGTGTGAAACTTTTCCCTAAATTATTAGGAAAAGTTGGAATATTTATTGATACTAATGGGATGACTTTTTCAGTTATTTTAATTGAAATTGGTGTGTTTAGTTCATTTAATCTAAATTATTGTTAAAGTTAAATAACGAGATCAACCAGAGGATTCAGTTATGCGCGGTTTTTTTTATTAAAGGTTGAAAGTTAAAAATAACTAGAATTTATTTTAATTTGGTTGAATTAAAAATGATTTTTTCGGGGAAACGATTTTTGGGATTTAAGACATTATCCAGTTTTAGATAGAATTTACTTAGAGTTGGTGTATCTACAAGTGGTCCAATTTCATCCCAGTAGGAATTCTAGGAAGGCCTTACCGATGGAGCACTGAAATAAGTACTCATCTGGTAAGGGGTACCCCTTACTTTCTTGGTGCTAGATGAGCCCTTACAAACCCCATTACAAGAGAAGGCAGATGGTAAGGTGTAGTCCAGAATTATACCCAAACAAGTGAGAATCTGCCCGATGACTCAAGGGAGCTTTCCTGGAGTTTCCATAAATTTTATAGAAAAAAAGAAAACGGGAAATTATATTCGTCGACATAAAATGCGACATTAGCATACTCAATAGCCCGGCTCTCATTCGATACGCAGGACAAGCAGCTTTGGAGAAGTAGAGAATTTAGTTGGGGGACTGCTTAGGTAAAGCCACTCTCGGGCTTGGAAAAAAAGGCATTTGTAAAAGATGAAAAAAATAAAAGCATTTCGACACCGGATCACATATCCACAGGCGCCCATGAATATATCTCTTTTTGCAATGTTCCGTTTGCTGCCTTACTATACCCCTTACAGATGAGCAGTTCTATAAGTACTCTAAGGTAAGTACTAAAGTAAGGCCTTACCCCCTATGACATCGTGTGTAAAAGTAAGCACTTCTGTAAAAGGATGTGGTAAGGCCTACCCCTTATCAGTAAGTGCTGATTTCAGTACTTCTGTAAGCTTACCGGTCCTACTGGGATTTTGTCCTAACACCATCAAAAATTTTTACTTAACAAAAGATTTTAGAATATGCATTATCTTAAATTAAAGTAGTGGTATGTGAATCTGTAAATGCTTCTGCGTTTTTACTTTAATTCCTTGTTTTTTTTTTTCATTTTTTGCATTTTTCAGGTAATAAAAGGGTAATAAAACAGAGGTAATAAAAGGGTAATGAAACAGAGATAATAAAAGGGTAATAAAACAATATATTTTCTAAACTATATTTTTCCACTGAAGATCAAACTAGACTCTCAATCAACATATTTGTCGTTGCAGTTATTCACCACGATTAAGCTTATTAAGTAAAAATAAAAATGGGCCTATGGCGGGCGAATCCCGGCCGCTTGGTGTTTTAAGATGGATAAGACGGCCGTAGAATTTTTACCCATTTTTAATGGGAGCACATACGGCCTCACGATGGTCAAACTTGACCAAATGATTTAAATGGCCAAGAAATGGGTGGTGTACGGCCGTACTGTCCTGCAACCGGACTTCTGTTGGCCGGAGACTATAGGCCGTATCAGATCAAATTTTTGAGCAGCGACAGCAGCAGCGGAAGAGGCAGCATGCTGCTTCTTGTATCAGATTCGTTGTAGCAGCAGCAGGCAGCAAACGCTTTTGACAACTAAATTTTTAAAGTTGTGAAGTGAAATGTCAAAAAAAGCTGCCTTGAAGGGCAGCAAAATTAGGATTAGGAATGAAAATGCAGCGGCAGCATTCAGTGCTGCTTCTGTGGTCATGTGATCCGCTTTGACCAATAGAAACAGTTTGCTGCTGATATTTTTGTTGCGCTGCTTTGGATCTGATACAGCCTTATTTTTCAATCACGTTTGGTGTTCGTCCGTTGTAAGGTCATATTTTATTTTTACTCGGGGTCGTATGTCCTTCTTAAAAGTGATTAAAAATTGTACGGCAATCATATAACCCTTAAAAAGCCAACCGGCCGTTGTTCGCCCGCGGTAACCAAATTTTTTTTTTTTAATTGGGTAACCCTGTATCTGTATATACTGAGGTAATGAATCCACTCCATTCGTTTTGTAGTATAGTTACTTTTGGAGTGTAGTTGTAGTTTGAGGAGTTATTTTGTTTAAACTAGAGTCGCGTTTAGTATAGGAGCTTCCCAGCAGCTATTGTAATGATAACAGAAACCATGGGCTAAGCCTGATAGTTCAGTATGAGTCATAAGTCATATGAGTCAAAGTCAGTCGAAATACGATGCAATAGAACGCTTCGTCGGAGCACCTGTTTGGGCGTAAAAAACGAAGGTCGACCTAAGATACCCACTTTCCTTGCTTTTGGATCATACATAAGACTTTCAAACGATGTAAAATAGTTCAATCTGCAACCAATCTGCAACTTTTTTTTGCATCTTAAATTTTCAAACTTGTTCACCAGTACGGAGTTCTCCTTATTTTCCACATTGAAATAAACACTTTTGTGACGCTGAAACGATTCGTGGCACGTTCTTTCACTAATAGAAGCCTCGCCACAAGTTTCTACAGTCATTTGACTTTGACTCCGCCGCCGTTTTTTTCGTATTTAAGACAAGAAGAAAAATTTCCAAATGACACTTTTCAAAAAATGTCAGATGCCATTGAACATTGAACACTGATATGGAAAAGGTGGTGCTGTGTGAATGTCAGTGAAAAATGCATCACGGAAGCCACCGACATGGAAGGTATCGGCGCCGGGCCTTTATCCGTGGACCTTTATCTGTGAGATCCAGTCCTTATTTTAAAGACGCCACATTCAAAACAAAAGATCTCAAAAATTTATTGTAAATTCATTCCTAGACCCAACCTATCATCCAATTCAACGATTTTGAACCCTCTCTACCGTTCAAAGTTTTAGTTACACTTCTATGATGGCAATAAACTGTCTATTGTTAAGTGCTTTTCAGTAGGGAATTGATTGTTTTCTAAATGAAAGGAAATTAAATATTCTTGATAATCCCACGTTTCTCACTACTAAAGCCTTACCTTAATTAACTATTTATCAACAATGAAGGCCCCTTTTAAAGCTGAAATTTCTTAATTTATAACAAAATTTTTGGGGAAATCAATACTTTTACACTTTATGCCTTGTAGGTATATTTTCGATTATTTAGAAATGGAGTAGGTCACATTTTTAGTTGAAGAAGAAATTTTTTTTTATTTAATTCTGTTGAGGATATCCTTTTTATTAGATACAAAAAACGTGATGTTATAACATTCCATTCCATTGGGGAGTAATTTAAAAAAAAAGTTCTTAATAATTGTACTCGAATTGAGTTTACACAAACAATTTGCATTTTCATTGAAAGTATCTTTCTAAATTGTTGAACCCTTAGAAAAATATTTCAGCACATTTGTAGTTTTTATCTCATAATCCCCAAAAACGAAAAAAAGAACAACCAAACCAAATCCTGGTACTCGTAAAAGTAACGACAGGACTTTCCTTAAACACAAAAGTTTATTTTCTTCAGTTTACTTTCTTTTCTTTTTCGATTTCAAAAAAACAAAAAAAAAAAAACACCACACCAAAAGAATTCCATAGAAAGTTGAAACCTCAATAAAAGAACTCTTCGGCACTGATAAGGAAACTTTTTTTTATATAAAAATAAAAAAAAAGCACAGGGAAATACTCTCCCACTACAAACACGAATGAGTGTCTGAAAGTTTAACCTACGGAAAGCTATTAAAGGAAGAAAGTTTCCCTCCAGAAATATCTCAATAAAAGGGAAATTTCGTCTTGGCCTTTTTTCGCCCGTTCTATATCTTCCAATCGTGATAAAACTAAAGATATAAAGTGTGAAAACTTGAACTCGGTTTCGTGTAATGATAAATTAATGGAAATTCATAATAAAGATAAAAAAATGATAATTAACTCTCTTAGAATTAAGATAAAAACTAGTTTTTTCTTGTGCCATTTGATAAGCACCCTATCTAAATTGAGTAGGGGGTGGAAATTGTTAATGGGGGTGAAGGGGAAGTTAAGTAAATAAAAGTTGAAGGGAATTTGAAAGGAAGAGAAAAGTTCGTGGAAGGATTTGGAGTGTTATAAGATGGACATTGAATAAAACAGGGAATAATATTTTTAGTAATATTGGTCAAATCAGTGGAATTAAGCTGCTCCTTGAAATTGATCTCCAGATTTTTCAGTTTTGCCATAAATTTGAATAAATTTCTAAAGAAGCCGAAGAAGAATACAAAAAGTCTCAATTTCGCTTAAAATTGCAATGAAAGTGAGTGGATTTCATGTAAACGTAGCATTCAACAATTCTATTTAAATCAGCATATGTATTTCTGACGTTATTAACATCGCAAATTTAATCAATTTCGAAATTGAAATCATAATATTGCAGCTAGAACGCACAGTGAACAAATAAGCATGCTACAAATGTACGCTATGTACGCTCCTGCCACAGGCACGAAAATCAAAAAATTTTGTTCGCTAGAGGCTTCCACTGTCCCGCTACAGGCTTACACGCTCCGGCCACAGACACGGAAACGTAAAAATTCAGGCATGCAAATTTATAAATGCATTCGCATCGGCATAGATTATTCCAAATTTGAGTGTTGTTTTACCAAGCAGTCCCAGCAGCTAAGCACTAAACACGTCTTATGCTACTTGACCTACGCAATCAAAGGAGAACCGTTCTACTGAGTTTGCTGAGTATGAGTAGAATCGAAAGAAAATTACGTACTTTTTACTCGTTCAAAGGTACTCGATTTTTTGAGAATGAGTACTTTTTTGACATTTATGTAAACTGCCTTATGTAACCCATACACGCTCTGACCCATACACCGGAGCTGTCTTCAGTTTGTTTTTGAGTGATATTACACGGCCATTCACTTGGGACTCCCGTCAAACCTGTCTGTGTAAAATTTGAGTATTACACGGTGCATTTAAATTTCTGCCTCTTTTCCGTGTAACAATTCTATTGTCTATGTGGTTGTGCACAAAACAACAAAAATTCTTATAATTATCGCAGTCCCAGCGAAGAAAGTTATGCTTGTGTTAGTGTAATTTGCTGTGAGACCGAAATTTTTCTTGGATTCACAAGTGAGACCAACACATGCACTTCCCTGCGCCCCCTTGTCTAAAAAACCGGTTTATTGGAAGTGATTGGAAAGTGAGTCTGGGAAAGTGATAGGTCGTGTAATTTGGCTCTTTCCTATTTCCTAAAGTCAACCTCAGTTCAGTAATGTTCAGCACAATCCACATAACCAGTTTCACCGGCCAAAAATACAAAATTACAAAATTTTACCGATTTTACCACAACGATTGCTCTTCTGAAATAAGTAACCTCATGCCTCCACGGCAACTTTTCTCCCGCAACACTAGACTTGCCCGCTCGGCTCACTCTTATAGTCTACAGCCCTTATGTTCGCGCACACTCCGATTTAGAAATTCGTTTATAACAAGAACAACACGACTGTGGAACAACTTACCTCAGTCAATATTCCCGAACTCATACAACACCCAGGAGTTCAAGCGCAAGGCTCACCACCATCTCCTCCAACACCCACCCGACTCCCCCTAATCTATCCTATCTCTCTCTCTCTATCCTTCGAGCTAAGCTTACTACTAGACATTGCACCATGACGTGTACGACATGACGGACTAGTAGTACAAAGGATGACACCTAAGCTTAGACTATCACATAAAAAAAACCAATTCTTGTGTAGTTCGTCCTTGAAATTGTTTTCGCTTTTCCGCCATATGTCAAAAATTAAAAAAAAACCGCATTCCACTATTCCAATTGATTATTTTCTTTTGAGCGAGCTTTTACGTTCAACTTCAGTTCGAGTTCATTTGGTTTATTTAATCCTCAGTTGAATATGTGTAAATTGTAGCGAACTGAGTTTATTTTAAAGTTCAGTTCGCCAACCGTTACATATGAAGTATCGAGGATTGATAACTTTTGCAAGTTGACCTAAACACCTTCTATTCTCGGTGTTCCAACAACAACCTGAGCTGTGAGGTTATGACTGTGGCAAGTACGAACCTGTTAATCGTATGCTTATTAACATCAATAAAGATATGAATAAAAAAAGGTAGAAGGATGAAGCGGGCTATATAAAATAAGTCCGTTTCATTGCTTCTGTTCTTGTTTTGCGATAACGAAGAGCAGAGTCTCATTGTTGATCGCGGACTAATCTCGAACCATTAAATCTGAGAAACAAAGCACTAGGCAATCTGGTAACTCTGTTCAAGCGCTTTGACTCTGAAATATTTGGTATAGGGGCGTAATACAATAGGCGCGTTTGGACGCTATACCTCACCAAAGAAGAAGAAGAAGAATATTACGTAAATTCTATTTAGCTAAATATTTATCCTCAACAGAGTAAATATCACTCTCTTTAAAATAAAAAAAAAATGAGCACAACAGAATTAATTAAAATTATTAAATTTCAATATTAATCTCTGAAAGGACTAGATTATCTAGATGTAGTCAATGGGTTAAATGCAAATGGCCCGCGGTTATTTCATTTCTGAAAATCATATCTCGTCACCATTGAAGGGAGAAAAGTTTAACATTTCTTCATCACAAATCCTTCAGTACTTTCTTTCATCGTTATTAAAAGGAAAAAAAAAGGAGTCTCAGCTTTTTTTTCTTTCAAAACAATTTTGAAAGAAAATCAAAATTAATCTAATTAAGAAAATGCAGAGAAAAAATATGAGGTGAATTATAATAAAAAAAAATTTTTTCTTAAAAAACACGACCCTTAAGGATCTTCATAGTTGAGACAGGCGAAGTAAAAATTTCCTTTTCTAAATATAACTCTGTCGGAGAAAGTACACAATTCAATTAAAAGTTAACCTATTCAAAAAAAGAAGAAAGTTTCCTTTTTTCGTCCTTAGCGTTCAAGGAAATGTATATATAAGGTTTAAGGTTTTAAGGACTTATCAGACACATTAAGTGGAGAACTTGCTTAAATTGCCACACAAATTTATGTAAAATTGTGAAGTAGATTTGTAAATTTTAAAGTTATAAAATAAATGAAAGTAAAAAAAATTAAACCATTCATGCATGGATGGGTGAGTTCTTTGTTGATGGAGCATTTTTATCACGGGTAAAAGTTAACGAATATTAATCCAACGAAATTGGACTGTTTTTCCACTTATGTTTTTACCGGGGCCTTAACAAGTATCAAAAAAATTTTCAGGATAAATATAAAGAATAAAAAAAAAAACGTTAACAAAATACAATTTAAGTAACGTAAAACGCTCGTTCTTTATTTTCATTGACAAAAAAAAAAAGAATTTAAATCTCTGTCAACACAAGGACTCAAGAATCCTTCGGGTAGGTGCAGAGAGGTGTGTAGGCACAGAGCATCATCTCAAAAAGGAGATCCAGGAAAATTAACGAAATAATGTCAACGAGTTTTTCCTGAAGTCTCCTTTTCGTTCGTTTTTTTTTCGTTTTTGTAGTAGTAGTAGTAGGAATATGTTCAACGTAAATCTGGAAATGTCGTTCGCGGACAACTAGTTAAAATTTAATTAACACAAGAGGGTCAGAGGAGAAGTGCTGCTGAAGCAACATGAGGAATGAAAAGGAGGAATAACTTTAGATTTTATCTTTGTAATGCGCTTTTAGTCGTGTGCCTCCTGAGTCCTGGCAAAATTCTGTGCGAGTACTGAGGACCCCCTTGGCCTATATTCCATCCGCAAGCGAGACTGTCTGTCAGAGACTCAGATTGCCTGACTGGTTGTGTTGAGGGGGTGGAGGCGGACGGTTGCCTGAATTTAGCCCAGCCGGCTAGAGCCTCGGTTATCCCTCCGCGCTACATGGATAATTTCAGTGCTCCTTGCACCATACCGCACCCAAAATACAAGCATCCTAGCGCTGTATATATCCAACCCCCTCCCCCGCCTATACGTATATATCTAGACAGGACGACGCAGCTCAAAAGGAGATAAAATATGGGGAAATGAAAGGCCTTGGAGCGTAACTGCCAGGGAAAATTAAATTATAGCCGTCATTATACAATTCAAGTGCTCCTCCATTCATTTGCGAATCTTTCGTGCTTGTTCACAACTTAAATACATAGTACTATTGTTTATATACAGATTTGAAGTGTGAGTGTGTATGTGCATGCATGCATGTGTATGAGTGAGAAACTTATAAAGGATGTTGCAATCGGAGTATAGTTGTGCTCTATACAGAACAGCAATCGGAACTAACACTATTCTCAAACTTCTTATCCTTGCAGGCTGGTGTGCTTGCGTTTTCCTTGGTCCTAATCGTTATCCTGGGACATTTCTACACTGGCGGTGCCTGGACCATTTTCGAGAAATCATCATCAGCAGACCGACTGGAATTCTTTAAGTAAGTATCCTTCTCTCTCTCCTTTATCTCTCGTACTACTTCTCCCTTCTACATTATCCCTTCTTGCTTCTGCACTTAATTTACGATCTGCTGAGAAAAGTGAATATTTACGTCATGAAGTTTTAAATAAGTTGAGATTACTAAAAATTTATTACGTTCACAGTTGTTAATTTAATTTAATTTTTTTGCTTTGATTTGTTTTTAATTAAATTGAGAATTTTGGATTTTTTGGGAGCCAGATTGATTTAAGTTTTTAATGAACAAAATATATCTTGTTCCTTTTTGTTTTTTTGTTTTTGCAATTTAAAGTGTTGTCAGATGTTTTAAGCGGGAATTATGCAAAATTTAATTTACATTCGGAATTTAGCATCTTAAATGGGTTGCTTTGCGTGCTCTAATTGGTTCCTTTAAATAGATATGCGTAAGGTAAAGAGTGTAAAACCAGAGTATCAATGTGTAAGGAAAAAACGGTAATATCCTGAGTCAAAAACAAGAAGTCTTAGAAAGATGGGGAGAGTATTTTAATGAACTACTGAATAGAGTCAACGAATATGAGAGTGAAAGTGATCTGAACTAACCCACTAGAAACGTACCACCCGATATCGATAGTGATACTGGTGCTGCTAATGAAAGTCATGTTCCTACAATGGACGACGTACAAAAAACTATGACGAATCTCAAAAACAATAAATCCCCAGGAAAAGATAGCATAGCAATTGAGATGCGGAAATATGGAGGCCAAGAGGATAACATAAGCTTATAGATACGATCTGGGGCCAGAAAAAGATCCCACTTGAATGAACGGAAGGTGTGATATGCCGCCTGCATAAAAAAGAAGATCAACTCGTATGGGAGAACTATAGGGGTATAACCCTCCTAAAATACTATCCACTATTTTGTACAAAAAACTTCTACCCCTTGCAGAAGGCATAATACATGGGTGGTTATCAATGCGGCTTTGGACCAGGAATATCAACTACAAACCATATTTCCACTTTAAGAAGAATTTTGGAAAAATCATGGGAGTTCAACATCAATATTCACGTACTGTTTATAGACTTCAAGCAAGAATATGACAGCGTCAAGCGTGAGGAGCTATTTAAAGCTATGGAAGGCTTCTGATTTCCAAAACACCTAATCAAAGTAAAAAAAGCTACAATAGTACGATGCAGAGTACGAGTTAAACGAGACCTCTCAGAAAGTTTCACATAACAGAGACAAGGTGACGCGCTATTTAACATTGTGTTGGAGAAGGTGGTAAGAGACGCTGGGGTAGAAACGACGGGATCCATCTTTAACAAGTCAGACAATGACATACGCTGATGATGTCGTTCTAAGAGGTAGGTCTTTTGCAAGTGTCAGGCCTTCATCAAACTGGAAGCAGCTACAAAAAGAATGGGATTACTCATCAACGAATCAAAAACGAAGAATCTTTGATCCCAAGGCAAAACATTACCATAGGTTCATATAACATAGAAACTGTTAAAGAATTTACTTATCTTTGGACTGGACTGCAAGCTGACAGTGGTGAGACAACGGAGATCAGACAGAGAATAAACGATGCTAACAGAAGCTATTTTATCCTTCGGCGACATGTTACATCACGCATTTTGTCTACAGGAATGAAGTGTAAACTATATACTACGCTAATCAAGTCCGTTATGATGTTTGGATCAGAGCCATGGACTTTGAAAGTGTCTGATGAAACTATTTTAGGTACTTTTGAAAGAAAAATTCTACGTACAATATTTGGTGGTGTCTGCGAAAACGGCCAATGAAGATATAGTCACGAATTATAAAGTGAAAAGTCTAAAATTAAGTAGATTACGTTGGGTGGCACACGTACAGAGGCTTGACCTGCAAAAATAGCGTTAAATCGAATCCCTGATGGAAAGCGAAATTCAGGTCGACCAAAGAAGCGATACATGGACTCCGTTGAGGAAGATTTAGTAAAGTTAGGCATACGTAACTGGAACGCGTTAGCCAGGAACTGAACGGCATAGACATACACGCTGAAGGAAGCCAAGGCCAATAAGCTGTGGTGCTACTTCGTGTTATTTTTATGGCATCTACAAACTGGGTCTGCAAACATTTGATCGAATCGATCGCCAAAAACATGGTTTCCGGCTTGTCGCTTGAACGTATCCTTTACGACTCGAAATTCACTCGCCAAAAAAGTGGAATCAATAAGAAGCTGTTCGGTATAAAGTAGCTACTACGAGTCGTTATCAGGTCATCAAAGCGTTTTGCTAGACCATTCCGTTTTCGTCTTTTACAAACCGATTTGGTTTCGATATTGATCTCGTTCGTTCATTCGATTCGATCTCGTCTCGCAATGTTTACGCCTTCTACTATATACTTGTTACCCACTCACTTTTAGTCGCTTGGGTCATAAAACCTACTAACTACGCATTATGTTAAGTTATCTATAAAAGTCCTTCAGGCATGGATGGGATCTGCTGGATCTCCTTTTTGAGATACTGCTCTGTGCCTTCAGTCCGGGGATGGTAACGGTTGCTTTTCGGTCCTGAAACCGATTCGGTTTTAACCTTAACGCAAGTAGCCGCTAACCTAATTGCTTAAGTTCCATTTGGAACGAAAAAACCGGTCCGGGAAAATGTAATCGTATGTCGCTAGCCCATGAACTAGAAATTATAAAAAAACCCAGCTACGAATTTTTTTCCGCGCAGCTCGAAAATTTGGTATTAAAAACTTGGACGCGCAGTTGCGAAGTCGCGCAATCGAAAACCGCCCAAGCGGAGGGATTACTGTATTTAAAAAAAAAAAAAAAAAAACAACCTAAAGGTATGCAACTGTAAATTCAAACATGATTTAAAAAGAAAATGGTCCTAAAAGCATGCAGAAAAAATAACACTCTCCGAAGAAGATAACTAGCCCACAGAGGAGCTACGTCATGGATTCGTCTAATTAAGTACTAATTTAATTCGTGGACGTGCAGGCGCTCTGTTATTAATTTTAATCCTTTACTTTTTCTAATAATAATCCTTTTTCTATTAATTGCGTCGTTCAAAACTAATTGTTTTAATAGCATTAATGTATATTTACTAAGAAAACAAATTTTTATTTTCAGCTTCAGCGCAAATCCTACAACCCGTCATTCAGTATTTTCCGTAGTCATTGGAGGATTCTTTTATTGGACATCACTGTTCTGCACAAATCAAGCATCCGTACAAAAGTGCATGTCATTGAAGTCACTGAAGTTAGCCAAACTCGCATTAGGATTTGCTATTCTAGGTAAGTTAGAGCACCACAGATCGCACCCACATATGCCTAAAAAAAAACAACAACAAAATTCAGAAAAAAAAAAAAAATATATTCATCCACCTACAATCCACCTACAAAACGTTCAGTTTTCTATAGTTTCTATCGAACGTTAGGTCGGGTTCAGATTACTCACCTCATTTGTCTTTTGGACTTTTGCCATTCTCATCTAGGTCCGATATAGTCCGATATCCTCGTTCTATTGTCGGCCAAACATACATTTATATTTATAAGGATTTTTTCTTTATATGCCTTTGTATTATCGGTGTTTATTGGAGTTATATTTTATGTGTATTTGTAGGCTTGATTGTGGTTTTCTTGATAAACTTCTATACTGGATTAATGGTTTTCACACATTATGCCGACTGTGATCCGTTGCGTTCCGGTCAAATTGGGGCCACAGATCAACTTCTGCCCTTTTACGTAATGGATGTTTACGGGAGCATTTATGCCATAACTGGGATATTTGTGGCTGGGATTTTTGCTGCCAGTCTTGGGTAAGTTAGTTTAACACATACACACACATACATATATGTATAAAAGTAAATGTTTTCTACTATTTGGTGATTTGTTACATATTGGATTCCTTTCGTTTTCCATTCCGGGTTTATAAGCAAAAACAAAAGCATCGAACACAATGATAGAAGAGAGACGAACAAGAAGAAGGAAAAAAACAAATGGAGAAGATATAAACACATAAACGTACAAAAAGAATAATGTTCGTAGCTTTTTGATAAACCGTTTTTATGTGGCTTTGATTCATCAGGGCCTGTGTGTAAATAAGATAAATTTATCATAAAATATACATCAACCACACATCTATGTTCGCCACATAAATATATGCATGCATACTAAAGGGGTAACAAAAGAAAAGTACCTCCACCCCCTACAACCCCCACCAAAAAAATAAAGGCAACAGCTAAACTGGAGGGTCTAGTTGGTTAAAACTGAGCCTTTTGTGTAGGAGAAGAAGGTTCTATACCATAACTCTTCCAATCCCATAAATTTCTGTCAACAAAATAATTTAATGTCCACCCACCACCAATGGTGGGTGCTGGTGGTGCTGTATCCTTTTTTGAGAGAATCCTTTTTCCCTCGCAAAGTATGCGTGTCTACCACGATAAATGAAAATGCTCTGTGTGGTTCTACTACTCTGTGTTCTACTTCTTGTGCGGTCTCGATGTTTTGTGCATGTGTATGAGTGATAATTCAATTTTTATTTTATCCTTTTTATATTAATTCTATTCTACCCTCAATTCTAGGACTGTGGCCTCCGCACTTAATTCCTTGGCTGCTGTAACTTGTGAGGATCTTCTCATTAACGGTTTTAATGTGAAAATTCGCCCAGAAAAGGGTGCGACATACGCTAAATGGATGTCTTTGGGGTAAGTCGTAAACTTTATTTTTAGTACATTGTATTAAATTTTGAGAATACTAATACTAACACTAAAGCGCTTGTCACAACTACAATTAAAATACTCTATCAATATTACATGAACATATCCTATATCCTGTTTACATATTAGTCTCGTTAGGATTTTAGGTAACATTAATTTTGTATCCTTTCAACATTATTAGTACTTGACAAAGGCTTGACCTACTCAAATGGGTACAAAGGCTTGTAAAGAAGGCAGTAAATTTCTAGTAATCTTCACATTGGTATATTTTGTTTTTGGGTGGCGGGGAAAGGGGGGATATATCTAGATAAATACTCAAGTTATTGATTGTGTTAAGGGTTGCAAATAAATTTTATACAGAAAAGGACACTTGTAACATTGAAGTGAAATAGCTTTCCTTCTTCCCCAAAAAATATATACGCATATATCCTTGTAGCACATCCCTACTCTAATTTTTGTTTGAAAAGAATATGTGTGACCGATAAGAATGTGACTAAAAGGATAAATTAAAGATATAAATTTACATTGAGAGAAACAAACAACAAGGCAAAAGTAAAATAAATAAATAAATAAATAAACGAACACAAAATCGAATGGAGATATTTTAGGACTGAAGGATATAAAAATTATTTGAAGGACTAATTTAAGATGGAATGAGAACAACTGTTGTTAGGATGTTACACGTTCATTTTATCCACCTCCTGTTTGTCAGATGATACTTAAATTTTATTTGTTTTAACGGAACAGTAGTAAAACAGAATGGTGTAGTCCTGTCTACACAGCATGCTGCTCTCAGGTGTGAGAGCAAAGTGGATATAAAAATTTCTTTATACATACATATATATAGCAGTATCCATACATATATATATTTTTTATTTTTGTGTATCCTTGTTTGTTTTGTTCCTTTGATGCTGCCAAAGTCTTATCCTCTTGAGATAATCCACACTTCTTGGGTTTACTTCTTCAGACAACGATTTTGTTTTTTTGGTACTTTACGATTCAACAATATTAAATTTAGGATATTGTATCGTAAAACTGAGACTAAGAGATGTAAAATAATTTTATATTGATGTTTAAGCTGGAAAAAAAAACTTTTATGAGATTTAGAAATAACACAGATTTGAGTTTTAGTAACTAGTTACGTTTTCTTTTATTATAAAATTTGTAGTCATTTGCTTGGGTTGTAAAAGTCCAAGGGTAATTTCAAGGACAAGATAATAAAATGCAATTGCAAAAAAAAAAAATGTTAACAATCACTTTTTACCATTGTGAAAAGCGACATTTGAGCAATACTGATTTTTTTATGACAAATATAGCATATAGCCAGGGAATTGTTTATTTTCGAACAGATGTCTTCATAAAATATATTTCAGATTCTTTTTTTTTCTTGGTGATGTACGGGGTTCAAAAGTATCTCGATAAACTCGCTTAGGTTATTGTGCCATACCATTATACAGGGCCGACGTTTGCCTCTTTTGCGCCCGGTGCAGTATGCCATATTACGCTCTTATCAGCTGTTCATTTTTTGATCGCAGTTACGGACAATGGAAAAAGCCACAAACACTCTTTGGAGTTCCTTTAATATATGAAAACTATCTGGAACTCGGTGCGCCTCGATGCACCCATAAGCTAATAGTATGGCGTACGCTAAAACAATTGGGAATATTAAAATCGATGTGCAGTGAGAGTCTCAAATCCCACCACGAAAGTACATTCGAAAAGAAAAGTGTCAGTCCGTTCGTTTAAAAACCCAAAACATCCGCTTTTTTTATGTTCCATATGATGATTTGAAGCATGCGTTAAGCTCGTTTGCAGGCGTTGAGCGAGGTATAACAGGCAAAGTTGAGCGAAAATCCCCTGCAAGTAGTGACAGAGCGCCTCCCGTCGGTTGGTTTTTACTCGGAAATCTTGTAAAGCCCTGCCGAACGCTTCGAGCGATTTTTTATGGGCCGTGCTCGTGGTGCATTCGTCCCAAATTATAATTTTACCCGTTTTGAATAGTATGGAAATACTGGAGTTTTTGCTGATATTACATGTAGGTGTTTCTATCTGGCTCAAATTCAATGGGAGCTTGAGTGCTGAATGCGCTGTACGTCCACCATCAAGTAGCGTTGATGCAATTCCCGATGATGCCGCTGCGAGTGCAATCTAATTCTGCATTCAAATCGACGCCAATATCAAATTGATAAGAAATGTTTTGCCTGTACCGTTTCTAGCATCTAGGAAAAAGTTGAATTGCTGTTCAAATGTCTGTCTTGTACAGCATTTTTGCCTTGCGTCGATTCTGGCATACCAAATTAAGTAAGAACTTTGTTGTTGATTGATATGCATAAGTCATCAATCAGTATCTAATGAACGCCAGCAATCGCTTTCTCGTACCCAAAAATCACTAAATACAAAATCTGAGCAATATAGAACTTTTATTACAATGCTTTGTTAAAAAACAAAGCTCTCTACGACAGCGCTCCGCAATCGGTTGATAGGTTTAGGAGTTACTAGGGAACATAAATACATACATCGAGTTTTATATACTAGCTGGGACCCGGGACTCCTCGCTGCACCCATGAGCCAATAGGAAACAATATAAACCATCTTTTTGGTATTTTCGTCTTGGTATTCTTCGAGATATGAATTTTTCATAGATGAAGTGCCTCAATGAACGCATGGGTCTTGAGACGGCCGCCATGGATCTAACGATATATTCAGAATACTACGTTGCTTATTGTATTCTACTTATCATACCCTTTCATTTGATACCAAAGTCCGCCCTCTTGAGACGGCCGCCATGGATCTAACGGTATATTGAGTATACTATATTGCATATTGCATTTCAGTTTTGTTTCAATAGCTTTATGGCCTACCTATTATTTGACAGTTGCGTAAATTTAAAATTGTCATTAAATGGAATGATGGAATTAATTGGAATGTAGGTCATAAAGCTATTGAAACTAAATTAAAGTTAAAATTCCAAAAATTACCAATTTTTTAGATTTTTTTTCCTTTTAGTTAAGGGTATAAAAAATAGCCTACGGCCTATTCTCAGACCTACGAAATATACACAAAAAATTTGCATAAAAATCGGTCAACCCGTTTTGGAGGAGTTCGGTAACAAACACTGTGAAATTTAAAATTTGCAAGTAATCACCTAGATACGTTTGTTCTACTGGCCTCATTTTAACAATTTAATGTCACCTCCTCTAATATCCCAGAACCCTTCTCGTGATTTTTATTTCCATAAAGCCTTTACTCAACAATCATCATTCAATCATGGAAAGTGTGAGACACGCAATTGTTGACAACAAAGCAAGACCACCCCCACCCAGCACAAAAAACCCAGAAAAAAATTAAATGTTCACTAGCTGATCCTTTCCCCACTTTCGCCACTTAAGGAAAAGAAATAAAATTACCCTCAGTGGCAGTTAACTTAAATTTGTTGACCAACTATGGCGCAACTTTAATTATTTTGAATGTCGTTCATTTTCATTAGCGCGCAATGCCTGCCTTCGAGAAAGTTTGTTAACCCGAACAAATGGTCAAATGTTTTTATTTTTTTTTTTTTTTTTCATTTTGGAGGGATGGGGGATGATTGCGGCTTCTCACGCTATTCGCGAATTACTCTTGAACTTCGAATTAAGTGGAAGATGCCTTTCAGAATCAGCCGTCTACCTAAGGGTTAAATATCTAATTTATGGGGGATTTACGCATGATACCTAAAAAGATATTATTTTCGGCTTAGGGAATTTGTTATTCTGTTCTACTTTACTGGATTGTTTGAAATGCCAAAAGGAAATGGCAAGGAGCAACATGTTGACGTTGTAATATATCTTTGTATACGCAGTGACCCTCAAATGTGTTAATATTCATTAGATTATTATGCTTAAAGTTTCTTTTTCTGTAAAAGAACAGAAGTTTGCTTTTACTTAAAAAAAACTTGGGTTTGATTCGAGCCAACTAAATTCACATTAAAGTGTCCAATACCCATGCATAAGAATACTACTCAAAACAATATAAAATCACTTTAAAATTTTTATCTTGAAAACAAAAATCTTTGATAAAATTCTCCTTAGATAAAACATTCACTATTCACGATTTTATTCCGCCTCAAGGTACAATAGATTGGCACACACTGCAACGAGCACGTTCAGAAAATGCACAATCTTTAAAAGGACTTGACGTTCAGCTATCTTGCATTTCAACTCTACACCCTTAGATGTCACCTCATTCACTGCCCTCATGCCTTGAAAAACTCTCTTCTCTATGCAACATTTTGAAAGTCTTGTAGGAACTATCAATAGTATGACTTAGAAGCAGTACTTCACATCTTAGAAAAATTTTGTTTGCAAAGGTAACAATAAAGGTGAAAATGGGTGCTCTTTTGCCCCTTGTATTGCTCTAATGTGATATTTGTGCGGAAAATGTAATTCCATCAAGGAGTTTTGGGAAGTCTATATAAAAATTTAACAGTACTGACATTTGGAAGTATCTGCATTATATGTTAGTTGATATTAGAATCCAGAGTCGTTCTGCTACAGTCGACAGAAGAAATTGATTTATTTCATATCAGAAAGGGGATTGAAAAAAAAAACTAATAATATCGTTTTTTTTTCATGGCGACAAACAAACAGAACGGAGCTATCTGTTTCAGCCTTTACAACGGCTAAACTTCAAAAAGACTTAAATGGCAGAGTACTGAGCTGTATAAACGGGCATACGATGGCCAATTTGAGCCTAAAGGCCGAATGTGCTCCCATTAAAAATAGTTAAAAACTCTACGGCCATCATATTCCCCTTAAAAACGGAACGGCCGGTGTACACCCGTTGTAAGGCCATTTGTTATTTTCACTCGGGTGGCAAGTAGAGGGACTGAGTGAATATGAATAAGACATTGAACAGTTCTAGTTGAGGTACTAGTAATCGATAGTATATACTTTTGATGCCTTCTTCAAGCAAACTAGGGAAGAAACCTTGTTAGTATTACTTCAAGCACAGTTCCCAGGCACAACTATTTATTCAAAGAAGAGCGCAAGTTCTGCTTGGCCGGTGGCAGCCCCACTTTAAAAAGTCACTAAAGCTGCCTGGGCAGACACAAACACCGTGTCAATCACCTATTAGATCGTTCAAACCATACAACTCCCCTGGAGCAGACAGTAGTTATCTCATTATACTACAGGGGGCTACGACCTGATCACTCCCTTACTACACAAAATATTGAGGTATTCCTTACACCATTTGCCTTGGGGATTGTCAACATAACATTTATACCCAAGCCAAGACGTTCTGATTACTTCTTGGCTAAATTTTTTTTGCTTTGACGACAATGGGGAAAATTGCCGAAATTGCCGACAGGGTGATAAAGGAAAATTATCTTCAGCGCCAACCACTAGGGTCCTACCACCATGTGTATCAGCCGGGCAAGCCGACTGAGACAACAGTGTCCAATCTGCTGCTCAGGCTGGAACGCGCAGCAATAAACAAAGGAGTTGCGCTGGTAGCCTTCCTCGATATAGAGAGAGCCTTCGGCAATACATCTTTGATACTTTAGCTAGAGTTCTAAGAAGACAAAATCTAAGTAGCACTTTCTACGACTAGATGAACTCTGAGAACTTCTAAACTAATGCTTTCTTTTCTTGAGGGGTCTCTGGAGGATACTATAGCGCAAAATAATGTGCACAGTGAGGAGTATAATCTCCACTTGTGTGGTGCCTTATGGTAGATGAACTCATAGAGGTACTCAATGAAAAAAACTAAGGCCTAAATATCAATTCTGGAAAAAAAAAGATTTTGGTTCTGTATAACAGAAGACAAACACAGCGTGGACTTGCAAAGCAAACCCTCCCACTTAGAGCTATAGGCATTTCACATCAATCCAAATACTTAGGAGTGACGCTAGACTTCAAGCTGATACACTGATGAGCGGGGCGCGCAAATCCTCCTGTGGGCCTATAGCAGAATTTGTGAATTCATATTGGATCATGGAGCCATGTATCGTGTTTACACCCCCATGGTGAGGACTGCCCATCTGTAAGCTGTTTCTTCCTGTGACATCTCTTAACACGGTTAAGGAATTGTTGGCGAGCAGTAGAAAATATACTATATACTCTTGATTACCGAAAACTGGGCCTTGAATTACCGCTTATGGAGGATAGGACGGGAGGAAGACCCAGGGGCGGCGCTTTCGTAGGTGCGAATGGTGTACTATCACCGGGCGCAATTTGTCAGGGGCGCAATTTCAGAAATTAAGAAATAAAATACTGACCGATGTGACATTTTGCGCAGACTATAAGAATTATTTCCAGCGAGTGTTTGGATCTTTTTCCATTGTCCTTCACTGCGTTAATAAATGAACATCTTATGGGGCGCAATATGGCAAGGGCACCGGGCACAAAAAACCCAAGCCCCGGTCCTGGTGGCGTAGGCGGGAGAAATAGAAAGACGAACGTTCATGCTGTGGAGTGGATTCGTACCATGGGTCTCTGAGTTGGTAATCGGGTGCCGTAATCTACGCAACTTTTACCCTATCACCGCCCTGCTTACATGAAATACTTCTAGGTAGTATAAACTTGCATTAAGTAAAAGAGCAACTCTCGTCAATAAATCAAATTGGCTCCTAATTCGGCAGTGTTTAGGTGCTTACCAATTTTTTGGTGTTTGATCCTCATAAAATTAAGTTTATCCCTCGTTTTTCACAAGCTCATTGAAACTAATCCTCTGATTTGTTATTGCTCCTCCCGAAGTTCTTGATCATTGCTCTTTGTGGTTCCAGTACAGAAAAGTAGTTCGTCCATTGGATAAATTTTTGGTGCTACTCCGCAAAATATCAAAGGAGTATTTGTATTTATAACAAAATTATGAGAAGCTTGACTGATCTTAAAAAAGTCCTTCGACGTCGATTTTAAATTAAAAAAAGGAATGCAATAAATCGTTACTTTATGTAATTAAGGCATTACATACATTAGTTTTCCGTAGTAAATTTCTTATAGCAAAAATTGTGAGTCCTCCTTTTTTATATCGTAAATTCCTACAGCAATCTCGTTTCTCCGATAAAAATATATCCTTCTCAGATACTAAGTGGGCCATAACTTCTTAAACACTCAACAAATTGAATATAGACCCCCAAAAAACAGAAGAAAATACACTTTGTTTCGTCTGTGGCCCCCCAAACCCGGGCACTTCATGATTTATCTTGTAATACCGTCTTTTTTTCCCGTCGTATAACGTTGGGCCGCTCTGCGCTGTAATCTTCAGCACAAAAATTTAACAAATTGGGAAATTTATTGGCAACAATATTGAAAACCTGTGTATATCACATAATCGACATTTATCTTAATGTTAAGGTGTTTTAGCTGACAGGTGTTCTGTTGGCTTGTTTGGGAACTAATAATAAACCGTTAATATTATATTGCTTTCCTGTTATATCTAGCATCTACTATCGAAATCGGTTTCTGTCAGAACAAATGACATATGACCTAGAAAATATTGGGTATAGCACAAACACCTACAAATAATAATATTCACTATCCCCGGCATGAATTGGTTGGAGATGAGGAAGGATATATAACCCTGGGGACCTTGTGAGAATATCTGATTCCAACCTGAGCTATATGCCAGAATCAGGGTAGCAGCATTTCATTTGGGGTGACGGAGGGGCGGGGGTGGTGGAAATGTCTATAACCATTTATAGCTACTTTAGCATCATCAAGTTAAGCTCATCCCTTCTTCAAGTTCTTCCAAGTTTTAGCGATAAATTTTTGGCTTCCATTCATTCCAGATATTCTACAACTTTTATCTACTTTTCAGATATGGAACATTTTCGTTCGTCCTTGTGTTCGTGGTAGAGAAGCTGGGCGGAGTGCTTCAGGCAACGTTGACGCTAAATGGACTAGTGGGTGGTGTCACTCTTGGACTTTTTCTTCTTGGAATTACTTGCAAAAAGGCAAACGCAAAGGTAAGAATAATTTTACCTACTGTCTTCCTTCGTCTATACACTCCTAGATATTAAAAAAAAAAAAAAAAAAACAACAGAATCACCAACGGGCACAAAAAATCACGTCCTTTTTTTGCATTTTTATCTCTATTCCAATTTCTTGTAAATGTTATTCACTACTTAACTTTACCTTTTATTTATTCCCTTATCCAACAGGGTGCCTTTTACGGCGGCATCGTAGCACTCGTACTGGTCATTTATGTTGGCGTAATGGCGCAAATGACGAATGCTGATGTGAAGAAGGAACTACCCATATCCATGGAGAAGTGTAATTGCTACATAAATAGCACATTAACGGACATGCCCGGAACAGTGCATAACATGTCACTAATTGATGGCCTGATGACGACAGTCACAGGACAAGAACTTATTAATAATACCAAAGATCAAATCCAAGCTGCCCCCTTAACAGCAATTGATGAGGACAGCCTTAGCAGTAAGGACACTGAGCAAGGATATAGGTAAATATTATTTTTTATTTTTTGTTTTGTTTTTCTTGTTGGAGATACTATTAATTTTGGAGTGAGCAAATACGATTTGTACAATTAATTGATTTTTATATTAGTAACATATATTCCGGATATTAATTTTTTTAAGGGCTTCCTACAATTATAAATATGGTTTTAGTGGTAGTACCTTGTCTTGGCATTTAATGGATATATTCAGGGCGACTGATAAAAGTTGCAAATAAAAATACTAGGTAAATGAGGAGTCATCACCATATAATAATCACCAAAGCCAGGATAACCACCAAAGCCAGAAATGACGTGATTAGGGAGCAACGCTTGTATTACAGCCACTGAAGCTTTGGTTGTGTTACCTTTTGCTTTCGCGAATTCAAAGATCCGGTTCAAGAAAATTGTTGCCAATAAGTACCAAACGGAATTAACTCTTCTTCTTCTTCTATACATATTTGAGGGGCAGGGGTGTTTGCAGGCACTGCGACCTAGTAGGTTTATTGTGCCAACGCCCATTTAAAAACCTTTTAGGTTAAAGATTTTGATATACATTGCCCAAAGTTGATTTAGGATTCATATCCCGAGTATCCGTGGGAAAACGATCTCAATCTCCTCCTCGCTGTAGCCTTACAATCGCACGGCAAGTCCTCAGCTCAGCAGAACCAGCAACTACAATCAGACTACAAACTACAATCGACTAGACATCAGGGGCGGTGGAATATAATCATTGCGGTGGGAGCATGTGTGAATAGATAATCGGTCAATTGAATTACCAGCTGTCTGATGAGTTATATATGGTTTTAAATTCTTTGATCATGCCCGACTAGCATATTGGAAGGGGGTGCGGGCCCCTATGAATCTAATCCGACGACTCCATGTGAACGCCGTGTGGATTGCCCTATAAAACCCACACAAAAGATCTAACGCCTTGCCTCATTCGCACTTCGTCATAGGAAATGCCCCATAAGGAAAAATCATTGCTTCTCGATTCCGAGTGGAAAAGAGAGACCGAAAAATATGAGAATTTCGTCGTGGATATGTGAGTTATAACTGCGCCGGTGTCGAAAACTTAATATTTTTAAACGCGAATGTTGTTTTACCAATACGGTCTCCCAACTGAGTACTAATTACGTCCAATGCTGCTTAACCTCTATAATCGAACCAGAACTAGTCTATTGAGTATGCTAAACGATACCCTTCACTGTGACCAACATAATTGCCTGAAACACGAGGCAGTGCATATGGCGTGCCTTACCGTAGGCATACGTGCCCTAATGATTGAATATTTGAAGTCCATTAAGTTAATTTAGGTCAGAGCCATATAAACACTCATGTTCGTTCGTTAGGGTACGTACGGCTACGGTACGGCACGTCATATTTGGTTCATGCTCAAAGCTTTATGTCTCGGCCTCAACCTCAGTTTAGTAATTTTCAGTTCAATCCACATAAGTTTCTTCCTCGGCTAAATCCAGTTAATGTCCATTTCATACTTGGAATTGTTTTTGCTTTTTCGCCAGAAGTCAGAAATGCAAAAGCCCACTGGAATGTCATTCCACTATTCCAGTTGATTACACTCTTTCGAGCGAATTTTACTTCAGTTCAAGTTCAGGCGGGCAAACTGAGGTTTGTTTATCCTTAGTTGAATATGTGGAAATTGTATTGCAACTGAGGTTTTTTTTTTTTAAATTGAGTTCGCCAAATTGCTTGAACTTGCGCAGTTCGGCCGATGAAGCTCCTCCTCCACTCCTGGTGGTACTGAGTGAGGTTAATAGCCTCACGCCAACCTTACTTGGAAGGGACTAGCCCGATCATATTAGCCTATCCTCTTTCATAGGATATTCACCAGTGGTCACCGCTAGGAGGTTATGATCACATTTCCATCACTCCGAAATAGTTTCGGCACGTGCATGTTATGCTACATATTATTCCTCCTAATGCCTGGATGATGGCTGACCACCCAGGGCTATCATTACCATTCTGAATATTCCGGTTTTGGCTCAATCGCCGAAGTTAAGCAGTACGGGGCGCGATTAGTACTTGGATGGGAGACCGATGGCAAATATCGTGTGTTGTCTATATCCCTGACCAAAGAACACAAAAAGTACCCAAAAAGTGGTACAATTCAGCATCTTTAATAAAATAGGTCATGATTATTATTCGTTTTCTAATTTCGCTTTGTTTACGATATCTTATTTCCTGCACGGACAAGATATTCATACCGTATTGTATAATTTCGCCAACCCATTTTCTCTGATTGAAGCGTTCTTCTTACTTGCCAATAACATAAAATCAGATATTTGTCCCTCAAATGTTGCCCGAGGTCTTTGCCTTATCAATATCTTGTGCGAAGTCCCAGTTACCATTCCGTGTCAATTGTAAATACTGATTTAGATAAGTCCTGTGGTTATGTTCTTGCACCTGCTACATTCGTTCCCGTACTTTTCTCTGGAGTTGGATACCCAGCTAACATTTGGTGCTGTAAAAATGTTGGAGTAACTGCTTGGTGGTCGAAAAAAGGGATTATGCGAGAGGTGGGAGGATGACTCCTCATATCTGAGGAGCCGTCTTCTTGTTGTACATCCTCTTCCTCTTTCGCAACTTCGACGGCTTCATTGTTTTTTAGGTGCTAGTACAACTACAAAAATCCAAATTTGTTTCACTCTTACCAACAATTTAATAAATATCAATTATTATTATTCATCAAAATCTAATTTGTCCTTCTTAATTTCGTTTCAGCTTTTCAGCGTTATACCGCATTAGTTACATATGGTACACAGCGATTGGTACAGTACTAACAATAGTTTTCGGCTTAATTATATCAATTGTTATTGATACAATAAAGGCACGCCAAATATTAAAGATAATCCAAGCAGAAGGAAGAGATGAGGCCACAGTAGTAAATTCAGTCGTTATCAACGCCAGCCAGAAACCATCATCGAAATGGAACGAGAACATGAAAGCACACTACACTTCACAGCAACCGGAACTAAATGGTGGAAAATCTGGTGTCGATAACTTTGCACTAAAAATTGATGACGAGAAATGAAAAACTGTCTACGACTGGGGCTAGGAAAACTCACATGATAGTGTTCCCATAATGGACATATATACATGCTCCACAGTATCCAGTTTTTCGCTGCTTTTTTCTATCTCTGCCTCTCTCTCTCTATACGTTCCTAAAGAGTTATGTAACTAAAAAAAAATATACAATTTTTTTAACGTCACATAAAATATCAGGAGATTATCCTTTTTTTTTATCTAGTTAGTAAAACCTTTAGTGAATATCATAAATTTTTATTCAAAAAAAAAAAAAAAAAAAAACTCCTTTTATGACAATTCGCCGTTTTTATACGTAAATACCTTGTTTGCTGTGAAAACCCCGAACGAACAACATGAAATTTTTAATTAAAAACTTTTTTTTGGACAAGCAAAATTTTAGAGCACTTTGATTTTATGTGTACATAATTAATAACTCCCAGCATCAGTATTCTCAATTGTAAAGACTTATTTTAGTTTTAGTTTATTTATATTAGTTAAATTGTTGTCAATAACAACCTACAAAATGCACAATAAAAGTCCCCAGGGACAGTGATTACTACTTTCTGTTTTTATTTGTGTTTTCTTTTCAGTCTGTGTTTTTTGTTTAACGTAAAAACGTTTCTGTGTGTTTTAAAATTGAATTTTTTTTGCTTTTACATAATTAATATTTTGATAACATTTTCAGGTACCCCCCAGAGAAATGGATATAGGAGATGTTTTGTTCATTTTTACTGGTAATACTCATAGCATGTAGCATGGTATAATAATTGGAACGGATGCTTGTTATCTTAATACTGCGACTAACAGACCGCTTATTTATGCACAGCACAATAATTGTACCATTTGTAATTTTTTCACAATTTGTAATTTGCCCGTAGTTTTAATTATATATCTTATTAACAATAGACATACGATTACATTAGTAAAAGTTAATTAAAATTGTTTGATTGATTTTTTTTAATTTTAAAGGGATTGTGGGAAAATGTCTTGTACTTTACTCCTAAATCCAAAGACCTAATCAATAGGCATCCGACGCTAGAGAGATATAATCATAACTTTGCTAAAATGTACTAAAGGGACTGCAATTTCGCTGTCAAAATATTTCCAGCAGCTTCAAGTAAAGCTAAGGGCTGTTGGAATCGCAGTCTTGATAATAAAGCTTTGGGTAAAAGCATCCGAAATCAATTTACAAAGCCACTTATAGTCGACGACATGTTTTCCGTAAACAAATATTTATGGATTACTTGTAGCGATCACTAGCGATCGGCAACGTCATTTTTGATCTGCCCTCGCTAGCACAGTCCCGACAGGGTGACAATGAATTAAACACGGGTTAAGAGCACCGCAGCAATGGCTTGCGGATAAACTAGTGCTCACGCCAATTTAATCATGTGTAATGTGAAGGTAACACGGGTACCTATACATTGATCTTATTAAGAGCCCAGTGGGAAAAATTGGGAGCGTTGCACAGGGGAGCATATTTGGAGCATTCTCAATGGAGCTTTACTGTAGTTTTCATAAATTTTATAGAAAAATAGAAAACGGGCAATTGCCTTCGTAACCATAAAATGTGACATTAGCGGACTCAATAGCCCGGCTCTAGTTCGATACAGAGGATAAGCAGCTTTGGAAGTGGTTAGAATTTAGTTGGGGACTGCTTTGGTAAAGCCAGTCTCGGGCTTGGAAAGAAAAAGGCAATTGCAAAAGATGAACAAAACAAAAGCTTTTCGATACCGGATCAGTGCCGACGAATGTTGTTGGGTTCGGGTGGGTAGTCAGAAAAACAACCCCCCTCCTCCGAAACTATTATTTGGTAATAACAACCCTTCATAAAAAGGAAGAATTTAGCTCACTTTATTGTGAATCAGAAGATGGGTCGACGGTATACAGAAAAACAAATAGTGTTCTGGGACCTCCCCTGTCGATCACAATGTATAATCATGTTCAAAGCGGGGTTTGGGAACAAATCATTTACTTCCAGCGCCCTTAAAGTACCTGGGAGTGATGATCGATCAGAGGCTTATTTTTAAAAACATACTTGGAGGGCACGGATAAAGCTTCCGCTATTTGTGCAGCATTTCCTAGAATGCGAGTGTGAAACATGGCAAGGTAAGTGAGGCGAGTCTTTTAAGAGTCGGTGGACCCTCAGATTTATCCCAAACGTGGATAGATGGGCTACGAGAGAGTGTGGGGAACTGAGTTACGACCTCACGCAGCTCTTGAGTGCAAATGTAGGATATAGAAAATACCTCCATTGTTTCGAGCACGGTGCCTCAGGGCTATGACTAGGTATTCTAGGATAATGCAGAGCACGTATTCGTTTATTGTGTGAGTTTCGGCGAATATGCTCGCGCTCAGTTACCGTCAAATTTCGAGTGGGTATTTTACGCACCCACAATTTTCCGGGTGGGCAGCAATTAACTAAGATTGCGATCAGTGCTCAGTTCCTGAATCCGGTCTGCTTCCTTCTAAGCGTTCGGCCTACTGATTTTCTTATCCTAGGTAGTAATATATGGGACCCAATTTCGCCCACAGTATATAATAGACCGATGTCCCTCCAGTTGTCACATATTGTTAGGTCTCCCTTTTCGGGTATTTTGACTATGATACCTTCCGTCCAATCCTCCGGAAAGGTACAGGTGTTCCATGCTATTTCCAGAATTGGCGCATCTACTATGAAGCTTGAATCGGCTTTCAACAATTCTGGCGGGATGCCATCTTTTCGCGCTGCTTTACCATTGGCCATTGTAAGAATTGCGGTTACTATTTCCGACTTGGATGGGGCCTGGGTGGTGATTCTTATTGGTTGTGCATTGTTGCTATTTTCCTGAGGTTCCTGTGCAGGTGAACCATTCAGGGCGGCGAAGAAGTAATCTCTCAAACTCAAACTCTCAAACTCAACAGAACCCCCCCCCCCCCTCATAAGCAAATTTTTCCTACAGATCCAACTTTTGAGTTAGTCAAATCTATAATTGATCACATGCTTTGACTATGAAACAGGAGATGGAAAATGTCTAGACACGAGAGTTTCACAACTCAATCCAACTCGTGTTTATAGACTTTTAGAAGACTTCTACGGCGAACTTATTAAAGTCATGAAAGAATTCAGTATACCCAATAAACTGGCAAGCATACCCTATAAACTAACAAACTGTATCCCTATATCCAAAACAGTAAGTCTTGTCTATCTCCTCCTCAGTCAGGCTTGTATAACCGATAGGCAAGCGACCTTAGGTAGCGCGGCACTTTTCACTACTCAACTGTAAAAAGACCAAGAAAAGTTTGAAATGTTTAGTAGCAAGCAGGATAGCACTATTGCAAAGAAGTGTCTAGAAACGAAAAAACTGTCAAAATTTTTTAAAAGTAGCCAAGCCTTGGTATGATTAGTAGTACTATAGAAAGGAAGAGTAGTAGTTAGTTATATAGCTGTTGGAAATGTGAAGAAAGGTAAATCAGCTGACGTTTCCCAATCAATATACATAATAATTTCAACCGAGCTAACTCTCGCAGGTAGATATATACTAACAGGATGTCTAAAAACTGAAGATACCCTTGGGCAGATTTGATTTGAAAGAGAAGTTCCACTCTGGCCGTCCAATGATTGAAAAATCTGATGAAATTCTTAAAAAATCTAGCAAGATACTGGTTACAGGAAGAATCTCGATGTATGGTTTCTTCATGAGTTGAGCATGAAAAAAGTGATAGACCGAATTAACGTGATGGAAGGACCGCACAGTATGAGGTACTTCCATTTGGTTAGACGACTGATTCTCAACTCTACTGTGGATAACTAGAGATATTACGCCAGGAAAATGAACGAATACAGTCCAAATTTAAAAAAATAATAGAAAATGTGTTGTACTCGATCACGAAAACCTCCAACCACATACTTTTTTTATTGACCAGTTTGGATGGGATTCTTTGATTATCTTTTTTTCCGATATATGTATCCACAACTCCCTAAATGGAATGAAGCTGACTCCAAAAGAAGTCTGTGATGACTACTTGATTCAGTTTTTCAATCGTAAACTACAGAAATTATTCACCTATGGCATCAACATTCTCCCCAAAAAGTGGCGAAACATTGTCAATATCATAATGGAATTCATTTCGTTTCAATGAATTCATTCTTACCCTATAAGAAAACTAATTGAGTTTTACAAAAAAAAAAAAAAAAAAAAAAAACGATGAACTTTTACCCAAACCAAATGTTTATATATATTTTAGCAATTCTACTATTATATGGACCGGACTGATCCTAATTTAACCGAGATACACTCCTACTTTATTAAAAAGAAAAAGGTAGCTTCAAAATTAGGGTAAACAATTTTGGACTATAGTTAACCCCTTTTACCTGAGATATATTTAAATGTTTTGATGAAGCACTTAAGAGAAATCACTCGTTGAATAGTTTCATTCACTAAAGTCATCACAAAATTTCATCTCTATGCCATAAAATATTTAATTGTAGACCACCCTCTTACTATAGTACACCATGACGAATCAGAGCAAGCGAAATGGAGCAAGAAAATCCAGACAACCATGATACTCCAACATCACCATAATTACCGTGTGTTTTGGTCAGCCGTGTCGTCTAAAAAATCCTCAGGTCCCAATGGCATAATAAATTTATAAAAACCAAAAGAAGAGCCACCATGATATTATTTTTAATTAAGGATACTTAAAAATTCAATTTCAATTCTCTATTCCCAAAACAAATAATTAAATCACAACCAAAAAGCTAGAGAAAATAAAGCCCTCAGCGGAGAGGAATTCTTATTCAAACACGCATATTTGTTCATACATATAAAACATCTAGAATGCCAGAGTACCAGCACTGAGTTGAGGAGGAATTAAATGTTAAATACTGGTACTGGACCCGACTACCAACCCCCGCCACCTTTAGCAATCCAGTCATTAAAAGGCACTCTAACTAATTTTAAGTGCAAGCACGTTCCAGATATCATCGCAATGGGCAGCTGTATGCTGTAGTACACAGGCTATCGCCAGGATATCGTCAAGGGTGAAATTTACCAAAGGAGGAAATTTTGGTCACAGCAAACACCAGACCAACTCTAAAAGTGTTTGAGTTTGGACAAAAGTTAAATAGAATTTTCCAATACCATTGCAGTAACAAATGTTCTGCATTCACATTCCTTTAGCCGCTCTTCTTCTGCTCCGTCTTGTTCCCGTCCATTGGCCATACATTTAAAATGTCCTTTTCAAATATTAAAACTACCACGACCACCAGAACTAGAAAATTGGGTAGGTCGAGCAGGACTCTGTGCCACAGCAGAAAGCTACTCTTTAACCCTCATTTCATTTATTTTAAGGGACAACAAGTACACACTTACGTTGCTTTAGTTGTAAAATTAAATTTTCAGGGCTGACAAGCTTTTAATTATATTGCGAAATCCCATGAAGATTTTGCGGACGAGAGAGGACTTGGGCCATGGACAATGACCTGCCCCGGAGCCATTCTATCTCATTTCACTATTTGTGGACATTTTGTGCTAGGAAGGACATATGCCCTGCAGCTGACAGGAAACAACAGGAAAGATTGCAGATAGTGATAATCACCATCCCCAGGGACTTTATTATGCATTTAATAAGCTGGTATTGACATCAAGGATTCTATATACTGTAAATAAATTAAAACTGGACATAGCCTTTGTATTTACTAATTGTCCCTGTGTTGGGCGTTTTGCAACTAATTATGATTGTATTCATACACACAATACGCAGTGATTTATACTCAGCACCGGCTTTAGCTGTTCCGGTGACCCGGGCAAGAGCTTTAGGGCATCCGTTCTCTTTTCTCCAATTTACGTGAATGTGAAAATATAATGAAATTAAAATTCATTTTATGAAATTAAAATTATTAGGTCAGCGAAGTTAATATATTCTACCATTCCATTTTTGATTTATAAAGTAACTTCTATCAAGGATTGAAAGTGGGTGAAAAGCTATTACCCCTGAGCTGGCAAATGTTCGCTACACGAAGAATCAAACTCGAGCAGGGACTAAATGACTTGATTCGCCACCGCAAGAAGATTACCAATAGGTAGCCCACTTGAGGTGAAGGAGAGCTATTTTAGAGACTTCCTTAAAAAATGCACTAACACGGGAAGAAACAGTTAATCACAGGAAACGATATACCAGAGCCTTATACTGAAGAAGCTGCAAATGACATAGTAAATTTTAAAAATCATAAGGGCATTTGTGGGTGAAATTGTCCAGTCCACAAAAAAGGTGATTTGATGAACTGCAAAAACTACAGGCCAATAACACTGTTTAGCAGAGCTTGCCAAGTACTTTCATCTATATTGTTAAGTCGACTGAAACCATATATGGAAGACAAAGTAGGAGATTACCAAGGAAGAGTTAGAAAGAACAGATTGACAACAGACCACAATTTTATAATGAAACAAATACTTGAAAAGTGCCGGTAAAAAAGCCTCGAGCTGTGGAGCAATGTGAGTGTATAATGGGGACGATTATAATGACTATGTTTTACAGTAAAAAGTCACTTTTTAACCCTCATTTCAGGTTCCCTTACTTATTTCAGGTTCCTTATATACTCTTTTTCGTTTGCTGTAAATCGTGCCGCTGCCACCAAAATTTTGTAATGACTTCTTTTTCTACGAAACTGGCCCATGCTTCCTTTTAGCTTTTTTTGGAATTTGACACTCTATTTAGAAAAAATCAAACACGACCACGCTATTTAACCGTCAGAATAGAATCAGATGCATGGAAGGTTAAGTAGAAAATTTTAAAAGATTGTTAGCTTATCAGTTACTCCTAGAAGATTTTTGAACTCGAATTGAGATGGAAGTGCGCTGGAGAGCACTATATCAAGACCTGGAGAGCCCTATCAAGCGATGACTGGAAGAATAGACTTCAAGAAGCCCTAGTTCTACAAGACACCATTTAAGAAGAAGAAGAAAGTAACTATATATATTTTTTTAAATTGGATTGAAATATTATTTAGAGTAGAAAACATATTCCTCAATGTTATAATTATAATATCATAGCGTCTTTTCCGGTGAGAAACTCAGGCTTATTCCTCAATACAGGCGTAGGTAGCAAAAACTTCTGGTCCTTGGTGACTTCCATCAAGAAGAATTTTACCTTTTCCCCAACCACGCATTCATTAATATGGAGGAGGTGAAAGCAGAAATCAAATCTAAGGCGGACTTATTGGCGTGTCTGTTCGCCTCAATTTCTTCTTTACTCGAAACTGATACGACACCCCCGGCTCTCGAGCACAACGCCCATTCAATGGATGGAAATTTCTTCAGAAAGCGTGAGGCGTATAAATGTCTCAAAGAGCTTGCCGTCAATAAATTTCAATGACCCAGACAATATTCCCCCTACGGAACTCAATTAATATGCCTCGCATTTGGCTAAACGTTTGCGTAAATTTTTGCACTGTCATACTTCTCCGGAGTTTATCCCAACTCTTGGAAACTAGCTCATGTTCAGCCCATTCCCAAAAAAAGTTGCAGCCAGCGACACTGTAAACTACTGACTAAGGCTCTCAACCAAAGCATCCTTAGCTTCGGTGTATCTTTCGAGCCCGGGACCTCTGGGATGGCAGCCAGACGCCTTACTCCCTAAGCTACCGACCCCGCACTTTTTCTAGGGAAAATGGCTTTAGGCTAAATTTCTTGAAATTCTTGTTCACAACATTCAGATCAAAAGTCTCAATGGGCACAAAGCCCCATCAACCTTCCTTCACCACCAAAAACCATCCTCAAGAGGCTATGGGGATATTACTGATTTCTGAATATAAAATAATTTATTCTTATAGTCCAGCCAATAGCTAGCACCACCCCTTTCACCTTTCAACAACGGTCCATCCAATCCCTCCCCCTTCCATGACCCCCACCCTCACCACGACCCACCCTATGGATTTTTCTGATTACTGTGTTCATGTTTTTCATATCAATTCCCATGTCGTTCTTATCAATTCTCAAAGATTCAAGCGCAGAAAAAACTGCAGTTGCGAGATGTTCAGCTTTGTGTCCTGGATGTTCGACAAAAGTAAGAAAACGTTAAACTGCTGAGCCATTATTCTGCACGTGACGTACGACAAAAGCAAGCTGATTCACGTGCGAGATATCAGGGTTGGAGTATCAGAATAGTATTGAAAAGTATTTTGCAGTCTCGATCTCGATCACAATTATAATTTTTTTGGCGATCAGTTTGATGACTATTTAGAGTTCGTTTGGTTTTAGATAAACCCTAAATCCATCACTGGATAGGTGGGGGTATTTTGCGTACACTGATATCTTATTTAATGAAATAGGTTTTGGGGTTAAAAAAATACAGGGTGATATGTAAAACTCCAACAAAAAAATTTCAAAATGCCATATAGTTTCGATTTTGAAATATACGATTTGTTGTTCTTCTAACCAAAACCTACACCTGCATTAAACAGTTTTCTTAACTAAAAAGTTTTAAGGTATAAATACCCGACCGCATTTCGACACCAGTCTAGAGCTTAGTCTAAAGCCGCTACTCTTTAAATTTATTTAAACTGGGCTAGAAACAAAAACTTTCATAAAACAATTTAAACATTTGCATTACTATTGCTACTCACGCTGACAGAAATATCTCAGCATATTCAACGTTTTTAAAATGTGTACATTTATAAAATATCGCCATGCCACCTCCCTTTCAACTGGTATATTTTTATTAAAACATGTGTGCTAGTTAACAAGTGCTGTAATATTTCTTGAATGAAAATGCTCATGTGTTTCCCCATGACTTTTCTATAGAACGATCCAGCAATCTTGAATAAGTCCTTTCCTAGCTCTGGAATTGTAGGAACAGTCTGGAGTTTTACACTATGGAGCTTTTTTTCAAAATTATGAGGTTTCGTGCTAATTTTATAAGATTTACTATAGACTGCCATGCAAAAATTATAATATTTTTCACATTAAAAACAAACTTCAATTTCCGCTTCTGTATTCGGAAATTAGCAGAATAGGGTCGTAACTCTTATTGAAATGGAATTATTTTCATCACATGGTAATATTCTAAATGCGTTTTTGTATGTTTATAAAATATTGCGAAAACGGGTTTGTTAACTATTTGCTTTGGCTGTAAAGACATATCGTTTCAGCAGTATTTAGTATCAAACAGTATCAAGTCAACAACTTATTAAATTTTCACTCTGAAATAGGCAAGAGTCTTACAAATCCTGAGATTCAAATGGTTAACTGGGTGGTTATTAAGGCAGAAGAACTGAAGAAGAATACCATTTCATACTTCCCCTTAATTAACGATTAGTAACTCTAGATAGGGGTTAGGAGAAACGCCTAAGGACGAGGAGTCTCCAAGGAGGAGGGCGCCAGGTATTGCACTTGAAACCGTGCCGATCAACCTCAACACTCTAGACTCCTTAAGATTTCCCTAAAATAGAAAAATCTGGATGACGCTTTAATATAAAAGGCCTCTTGTAGAGGCAGTACCATACCGCTCGGATCATGGTAAGCCAAAATCTTGTATTTTGGTTAAAACGCACAATACAGCCAATCTCTGCCTGCACTTAACGGACTTAACTGTAGTAAGATTGAACTTCCGAATGGGGCAGGCCTTTACTTCTCTACTTCAGCCTACATGGCTCATGATCTGCCTGCATCCCGTAAGAGTTCACGCAGACGCCCTAAAATTGATAGATTAAGTGTCAAGGTAAACCTGCAGGTTGATGTTCCTCAATCGTGCAGGCATCCAAGAAGGATCCGCTGGAAGAAGTTCGGTCAGCTCCTGAAGATCAGACTCTCTAGCGAGCCCTTACAATAGTCCTTATAGGGACAATCGAAGATAGGGTCAATACTTTCGAAAATGCTATCCAGACGCCGTATAAGGTATGCTGCCCAGTAAGGCGGAGCGAAAAACATTTCTTCCGGGGTGGAGTAAAGATCCCTCGAAAGTCAGGAGAGCAGCCAGCGAACTTTAGGTACACGAAGTTGTGTTACTGATCTGGTCTCCGGCCCGGACCTCGTCTATTGTGTTATTGGACACCCAGAAAATCTATGCCTGCAGTACCTTGTCCTTAGCTTGGGTATAAATATCATGGGTACAAGTTCAAAGAGAGGTGTATTTTGGTTCATTGTTAATTCTAGGCAGGTCTGAAAATTTTCTATACTTCTTCCGACGCTGGTCAGGAATGTTAGAATTTTTATTTTCGGAATTATTTTCGCGACTTCAATCGATGATATACAGACAGCAAAATTGCTCTATTGTAATTTGTATAGGAGGCTTCATATAATTGTCTAAATTAAAATGTGTACGAATCAGCAAATATTAACAAGAATGTCAATGAATAATTCCAAATCCTGTCCACTTATTTGAATTGGATACACTAGGTTCAAGGATTTTATATCATAAAATATCCCAGACGTTTTCGTTTAATTACCAACCGTAAAATTAGGCACTCTAAAGTTATTAATAATTTTCTTTTCGGTAAAGCAAAGTAAAAGGACATTTAAGCACGTATTGCGAAACTTTACTCGAGACGATGCCATAAAGGATTCTGAGATAACTTTTGGCTTGTGAACTTTAATTTCCTTCTTAAGTGCTAGTTGACACAGTTGCTTAATTAGTTCACTAGTTTAAGATATTTTAGGTCACAGCTCATGTATTCGAGTGGCCACTAGTTGCATCTAGTTTAAATATAAAAATTCCTTTGTAATCCAAGCAGGGCCGGACTATCGCCTACGCCAACAACGCCATGGCGTAGGGCGGCACATTACTAGGGGCGGCAATAATGTGAAAAAAATTTTTTTTTTAATATTTTGGAATGAAAATTTTTTTTATTTATTTTTTTTAATACATACTATTCTACGGTTTTTAAATTAGTACTTTTCGAGCTTTTTTCTGAGCAAAATCGTCAATTAACAATTCGACATCTAGAGATCGATCGATAGTTTCCAAAAACGCTAGCCTTAAGGAAGCGGCAACTTGCGATTGGCGTGGGGCGGCACTTGGTCTAGTCCGGCCCTGAATCCAAGAAGATTTGATTTATGGTTCGGAATGCACGTAAATCAAAGGGTGCATAATATTATGGAATGTTGGAATGAGACGGTATGTGCTTCCTGAGATACCACAATAGGTTACAAGTATTTGATAGAAAGGTTAACATTTAGTTCAGTTTGTTGTATGAGGGCAGTGTGAATATAGTTTGTTTTTTCTTTTGTGTTTCCTTCACAAAGTCAAAGTACCAACTTTGCACAGTGTGAAAGTGAAATACATAATTAAGAAGGTAAGACTGTTATTGATCTCTTAGGCACAACATTGGGACAAAAGTCAGGTCATTTCAGCGAGTCCATCTGCAGCCCTGTAGTTACCCCTAATTCTCCTGTGTCCAGGAACCCTACACAGAGTTATATCTAAGTGGGAGTCTCACACAGAGACCTACGGCATTAAGAGCCTTGAGGACCGCCTGACTATCCGATTCTTACGAGATGTATTATTTATCTTCAGCCATCCGAGAGCCTACCAGATCGCAGTGACTTCCGCCTGGAAAACGCTGCAATGGTCGGGTAGACGAAGAGAGGTATATATATTTACTACTTCAAAGAAGATACCAAAACCAACCATCTGTGTAGTTACATAATGACCTAGTTGGAATAACACCATTTGTCCAGTCGTCTCTGGACCCTTTCCAGTACCTTACGGCACATAAACTTCTGTAATGCAGTGCACCATACCGATATGCCATGCATAAGACTAGGTCTGATTGCGGTTGTATACAGCATAGGTTACCGTGGTGCACCCACACTCCCTTAGGGTTATCAACACTTCGTTGACTATTAAATTCCAAAGGAGCGGAATAGGCCCCCAGCCTGTGGTGTGCGTCTTCCCGGCCGTCTGCCTCCTTCCGAAAGCCCCAGACAAGACTTGATGAACCTGCACTTTAGCAGCTGATCAATAAAGTACCTGGAGCATCCGTCATCACCCGTGACTGCAGAAGATTCAACATTGTTGAAAGCAATTCAAGGGATTTTTCAATGACCGTTACTAGTGTTCGTCTAGGCATGCTGTCAGGGTGAAAGCAATCTTCTATCAATGCTTTGCTCAATATGAATCTCCACAGCTCTTTCGAGGGAAGAAAGGATGTGAGACATATAGGTATCAAGCATTTTGGAGATTTTCCCCGCTTTCGGAATGAAAGCTACCTTCGCTACCCTCCAGGACGTTGAAATGTAACTTAGACGGAGGGAATTCCTATAGATTGAATTAAAACACCGACTTTCTGAATTTCAATAGGAAAAATTCTGTCCGGTCCAGGTGCTTTATAAGGCTTAAAGCCTTCTATGTCCCATAGGAGCGAATCCCTATTTATCAGTCTGTTGATGGTACCTAAATTATATTCAATTGGGCTCCCAAAACCTGGTTATGCGGATGCCGCAAGAGATGTCGGCGCAGAAAAGTGGGTATCGGACTTCTGACTGCTTGTGGTCTGTTTATTGCAGCAATTCTTGGCACATTGGGGTTTAGAGAGAATTTTTCAAAGTCTTGCGATGACCGAAAAACTCTCTACTGTCTCACAAAAGGTCTTCCAGGGTTCACTTTTCGACTTGCGCAGTTCATGTTTGAACTCCCTGAGACGCCCTTTATAATTGTCCCAGTCCTAAACCAAGTTAAACCGTTTGGCCTTATTGAAGGCCCTTCGGACTAGCCAGTGCTTCTCAATAGTATCAACGATTTAGGGACATGGCATTGAGGGGACTCGACTATTGATTCAGTTACGTAGATGACAATAGAATCGCATCGCAATCGAAATGGGACCATTTGAAACCCCTAAGAGAAGTAGCACAGCGGCTCATGGAAATTGCACTTACCACTACCCTGCCAAAAATCCAAAATGAGTCACCCAAAATCAAAATCGCAAGGATTTAAGAATTGCGATGGAAGGAAGCCTCCTCTATTAAAGATGTCACCGCCTTGCCTAGTATAGTACACCAACCTCACCACCACGTCTGGCCGAGGGACAGAATTCTTTTCCTAAGTGTTCGAAGCTTTTGCCAAATTGATTTGTAGTCAGATAAGACCTACCACAGCTTATCACCCACAATCCAATGGAATCCTCTAGCGATTACACGGGGCGCTGAAGGCGGTAATAAAATACCATGAGGATCTTGAATAGGTGCAAGCGTTATCTGTAGTCTTACTGGGGACTAAGAGACGGTTTGAAAGAAGGTTTCCAGATAGGAGTTGGCGTACGGAACCAAATTAAGATTACCAGAAGAATATTTGCTACAAGAAGATTTCGAGACCTTACCTAGTATTGAAAAGAGATGAAGAGACATACTGTACTCCCGAGTAAATATAAGACTTGCTCGTTCTTTGGCATGAGACATGCATACACAGCTAAAATGCCTGTATGTGACCCATACCAGGCACGGTACGTCTGAAAAAAATCTACTTTTCCAAACGCAACCCACTACAGGCACGTATCATACGCACACACTTTTCACACCTTTTTAGACTAAGTAAAATTTTAGCTCTTCTATATGAAATTGTATGTGACCATAAATTTTGCCATTATCATACTCAATAGACCGGTTTTCGTTTGATTGCATAGGTCAAGCAGCATTAGATGTGATTTGTACTTAGTTGGGGGACCGCTTCGTAAAACGACACTTGCATTCAGAAGGGTCAATGGTCATATCTAAAATAGAGGTGTGCATACCTCGGGGCCTCGGTGGTCTAGAGGTAAGGCGCCTGACTACTATCCCCAGAGGTCCCGGGTTCGATTCCCGGCGGTGCCACGGTCCTAGCCTTTCCCAATTTTCCGCCTACATAACTTCCCTTCTTTCTTCTCCCCTCTTTACATTCCTGATTCCTCCTGTCACAGTCTTCGCTAGTCTTTCCCCGCTCCACCAAGCGCATGTCATCGGTTGGCTGATGAGATTCAACTCGTTTCAGGAGGCATAACACTCCAGCGAGCTGTTTCTCAAATGCCCCGATGCCAGAGTCGCGAAATGGTTAGAAGTAGGTGGAATAAAAATATATATCGCGGCTAGGTTGTAGCAGCTCCCTCCTACTTCTCTGTCTCTATCTTCCGGCTAGAGCTGCTGTTCGACATTCTATACGAAAAAAAATAGATTGTCGAACAGTACAAAGGGGCTTTCCCTAAGCCTCTAGTCTACCACATAAAAAAAAAAAAAATACCTACTTTTATTGCGCAAGCATTTTTTTGATTTTTGTGCTTCTAGCGGGAGCGTCATATTCCTGTTGCAGGTGCATTTAATCGAAATAGTAAGTTATGGTGGTAATGAACGGCGGGAGACACAATAAAATTTCAGTATAACGGCTAGAACCCGCATTCATATAAACATCGACAACGTGGAGACGTTGCAACAATGATGCCACTAGACAAGCGATGGGTCAACCGGTCAGTCTCGGGTCAATGGGTCAGTCTCGCTACACGATGAACGCGTTGCTCGAAAGGGAGTAGTGCGGCATATAAAATTTTCGGAATTAAATTAAATTAGAGCCTTAAAGTGGAAGTTGAACTATGTATCTTACACTTTAGAACTCAAATTTAAAAATGAGATTTAAATACAGAATTAGGAATTGGAAACATCAGTTAATTTCCCTTTCTCATTGTGAATGAAGGCATACAATGAATATATCCTTATTTTTAAGGTTTTATATTGATAAAGTGGTAATAAAATTAAGGATTGAATTAAAGTCATTGCCAAATTTATAGTTGCTCTAGTTTAACCATTTCTTTCCCAAGAATTTATTAATCAATCAAATTCGTTACCACAATCATAATTCCAATTTGCCTGGATACATTCCGCAATACACTTTTATTCGTCCCAGTTTAGACTGATTGCAAAGATAAATTGACTCGTTCGTCACAGTGGTAGTCGTAGGTAGTTCACATGATATACAATCATCCCCCTCCCCCAAAAAATTGCCAGGATTCAGCGCTCCCTGTGCTCTTTCGCATTGCTCCGCGTCGTCATTCCCTGGTCGTCAAATAATACGAAATGGGGAATGCATGAATATTAAAGAGCTCTGGTGAAATATGACCCAGTCAGTTGACTTTTGATTAATTAACGTAAATCTCTTGGCACTTCTGCAACTTGGGGAGCGGTTATTCATCCACTTCACTGTCAACGCTGGGCGAATGAAAATTTCAGTTTTATGAAGACATCCTATCACATGTCTTATGGCGTATTTTTTTTTCGGTATCTCCCCAGTATTTTTATCGACCCAGGAAGAGGAGAAAAGCCAGGCCATGATGGAATATCAACGTTAATTTTTAAAGCATTCGGGGAGTTCTTTTGTTATCACAAAAAAAAAAAAAAACATAAAAAATAAATTTTCATAGCAAGGACCAATTGCACTTCATTTGCATTTTGAAATAGTTATGCTTCGTTATCCTGGTTGTGATTTATTTAAAGTTATGAAGGATGATGACGCTTTTTGCCATCAGCCAGCCGAAATTTTAACCTCCCCTTCTCACCCAAAAAAGGCATACCACAGCACAAGCAAAATCATCCCTCTTAGCCCGACGATGATGTGCCAGGGACCAAGTCATTGAACTATATGTACATTGAAATTCACGGTAACAGCATAACACCCACAGGCGAAAACATCAAAGGACATCGGATAAAATATACATATTTAAAAGTTGGAAATCAATTTACGTCCTCCTTCTCTAAATTTTACGGGGTATTTATTTATACATATTTATATGCTGACATCCATTCATATTCGCAGCTGCTAGCTAAAAATACGCCATCCCAATTTTCCTTGAAATACGTGACAAGTTTCTAAAAGATTTTGGAAATTTAGGTGACAAATCCTTCTCCTTTTTTTTATTATGGTCTGCACGGGACTCTTACACTGCTACTGTATGTATGTGGGCACATTTGGGCTCAGATGGGATTCCAGTGTGCGAAAAAAAAGTTGCACAACAAATTTAATGTTGGTCGGGCTCCATCTAGATAATATCTGAAGGGGGAAAAATTGGAAACTTTTTCCTTTTCCTCTATAATCACGTTAAATGCGGAAATGCCCTTGAAATTGGAAAAATGTCCTTTTTAATACATTGCGTGCTGAGAATTTATAGCATTCGTAAATAATTGTTCGATTTTTTATAAGGATTCGTTTTTTTTGCATCTTAAACGTGTTGCGCTATATTTTCTGCTGAAATCTATTCATCTTACTTAGATTGGGGTTGGAGTTAAAGAAGGGATCGACTCAATTTTGCGTATCATATTTTATGGAATAAGCGTAATTTCTAGGCTATATATTCTTGCTCTCCTAGAACCCCTAAAACTTGAAAATAAATCCAAAGTAGGTAGAGGTTCCGCCAAAAGAGTTGATGCCGGAGCGCGCAGCTGGGGAAATTAAAGCTGCACACAAATAAAAATTGCGCACATATTGATAAGAAATGCGCTTATGTATTTTCAAATTTCCCCTTCGAAATTTGTTGCGACTAAGCTAAAGGACGGGAACGGCATGCGGGGATTCTACTGCGCATGGAAAACGCGACTTTCTCGGCATCAACTCTTTTGGCGGAACCTCTAGCAGCATCATTGGTTAGTGACAATGTTGTCAGCAAGTTTTAAACGAAGTTATCGTGTAAAATAGAGGCTAATGTGGACCTAGAGCAGTGGTTTTCATACTATATAATACTGCGGCCACCCTGTTACATAAAAAACCTTTGGGGCTCCCAATAAAATATGTAAATTTGCTTACTAGGTAAGGTGCGCCATCTAGACCTTCGGTATTTCAACACTGAAATACTCGGAAATTTTTCAGACGCTTTTGACAAATGAGCTACATTTATTTTGGGTATTGTCTACCATTTATGTCGATTAAATGACCTTCATTCGATATGCAAAAAGCATCTGTTTTCTGGCGTTATAGCAGCTACATCGGCGGGTATGTTATCTTTGAGCTCGACAATGGTCTTTCTGGCATAAACTTTACTTTTACAAGATCGAGCGCCGTCTTGCTGAAAAAGCGTTCGACAAACCTTTGTCAACAGATTTCGGACACACAAAGTGCACCAACATCCAACGATAGCGTGCACCACCAACGGTTTCTCGAACTTTGAAGAAAAATGGTCCGATGATGGTTTTTGAACACACTCGCCCAAACAGTGACTTTCTTATAGTGCAGCGGTGTTTCGTGAACTCTCTTTCGTGGGTTCTCTATTTCCCAAAATTCGACAAGTTTATTGACTCCGCCGGAGAGTGTAAAATGAGCTTCGTTCGTCGTCGCATCGATCATTCTTGCGACGGCATTTCCACTTGGCAACAATCATTGAGTAAGTTGCACTTTGAATGGGAAGAGATGAAGATGTTGCTTCATAATCCTCCTCAGAGTCGTTCCACTCAGGTTTAACTACTGAGATCGGCGGCGATAGACACATTTGGATTATCGCTTCAACAACTTCATTGTCAGAATCGAGCACATTTGTTGAAATCGATCTATATGCTATGAGATGTAAGTTAAAAAAGACACAACAACAATTAAGTAGAAATTAAAAAGTGAGTCGAAAAAGGCAAAAGATAAAATCAATCATGCCTCCCCTTTGAGCTATAGGCGCCCCCTTGTGGATCGCGCCCCCAGTTTGGAAACCACTGACCTAGAGACAGTGGTTTTGATTTGATTTTCTGTCCAGGTGAACTCCGAGGAATTGGCTGATTGTGATACTTGTTTATTCTTGATGGGAATTAAATTGCATTTGATTTTTTTGAGTGCGAACGTAATCTGTTCTGTCTTTATTTCATTTATTTTGATTTTTACTTTTGGGTCCATTCAATAATGCCGTTAGTGTATTCTTTTAGAACTCTTTTCACTGTTGTTGAGTTGCTATGCCTGAGGAATAGAGCTGTGTCATCTAAGAAAGTGGTGTTTGTGAAGTTTTTATCTAGGGGTAGGTCCGCTGTATAGATTAGGCAGAGTATCGGTCCAAGAACGCTGCCTTGTGGAACTCCAACACTTATAGGCTAGGGGTTGCTGAGGCTGTCTTTATATTTCACCCTGAATTTGCCGTTTTCAAGATAGCTGAAGAGGATATGATGCAATTTGTGAGGTAAGCTCATAGAGATCTTGTACTTTAGTCCGCAACGCCAGACTTTTTCGAACGCCTGAGCCACGTCCAGGAAGAACTCTACACAGAATATCTTTTGATCGAGGCCAGAATTAATCTGGTTTACAATTTTGTGTACTTGCTCTATAGTGCTGTGCTTGTTTCTGAAACCAAATTGGTGTTCTGAAATTATACCTTTACTGTTTAGGGTTGGCAGAATTTTGTCAATAGAAGCTTTTCAAAGATATTGGAGAGGATAGGTAGAAGACTGATTGGTCTATATGATTCTACTTTGTTTGTGTTTTTACCTAGTTTTGGTATGAGGATTATATTGGAGAATGGCGGAGTAAGTTGGAGTTTCTTTGATTAGTTTGTCAGTTAGTAGATCATGACCAGTGGCTTTGTTATTGTTGATTTCGCTTATCTTCTTAATTAAACGGGCGAGGGATATTTTTTTCGATATTGTAGGTTCAAAGGGTAGGTGTTGGGGTGGGAAGTTCTGTGCAATTTGCGCCTGAGTTGTTGGAGTGAATACATTGGCTTTGGTTAGCTGGAGTTAAGTGCATGAATTTATAAAATGTACATAATATGAAATAAGAGTGTCACAAACTACTCAGTCAGTCAAAAAAGGTATTCAGGCCAGAACCTGTAAAACCCCTCCAGGTGACGCAGTGAGACCAGAGACTTGTTAGGGTGTAGTAAGAAGATTGTCAGGAACCTGAGAGGCTTGTATTATTGAACACTGCGACACAAACTAACAATGTGGGATTGGAAGGTAGAAGATTTCACCTGTAGGCTCTGCTTCGAAGAGGATGTTTGCCTCTCATGTGCTCTATTTCTATCGCGGATTAACGGGGAGCGGGATATCAATGTGTAACGTGAGTTGGCTTGGGCAGATTATTATAAGTCTAAATCCTAAGCTGACTGCTGAACAGTGAAACGTCAGAATTCAGGTGTTCCTTTGTAATACATAAAGCTCTATACTTGAGTGCATAATCGGGCAGCAAACCGTAGTAGGAAAGTTAATAGAGAGAAAAGTGAAAGCGCTGCTAATGCCATCATCCGACCAGCTCCCTCCGACTACCACGACAGAACTCTGTCTTCTGTGTCGCTGTGGAATCGAAAAACGGGAGACTATAGTTGTTGGATGTTTGTAGGATACTTGTCAATCATAATCAAGTAGGCTAGCTTACTACTCTGCACTAGCTATTTCAGCCAATCAATAAAAAAACCGGAGAAATGTACCTCTCAGCTTACTCTCACACCTTGCAGTCCTAATTTTGGTTGTTCTGAAAAAATATAACATCCTAGAGCTCGTATCTGTAGTTCTTTCCTTTTCTCTCTCCTTCACAATAAGCTTACTACTGGACACTGTACCATGATTTGAAAGTCTTGACGGACTGTTAGTACAAAGGATGATGGACACCATGAAAGTTTGGCTAAAGCGTAGCTTCTCATGACGAAAATTTATAGTCGAGATTCGGGATAAAAAGGGCAAAGGGCTTGTGAGTTTCATTTTCTGGAATTTATTTTCCTCAACAGAATAACCCAAACTTATGATTTCATACCAGCGACAAGTTTAAACATAAGTTCAAGGCTTAATCACGGAAGGAAGAAGTATTTTTCTTTCGGAGGACTTCGTCGCTGCAATTAAAATTTCCCTCCACTTCAGCGTGTAACCTTGCCTCCGAGTCACTGGGCTGGCAAATCAAATATCCCTAGTTTCAATTCCCTGGTGACGATCCAACGGAAAAGTTACGAGTACTTATTTCTTATTGTTTCTCTAGTTGAGTTGACTTAGTTACTACACGAGTGCACTTGGAAGTCTCTTGTCTTAATCGGTAGTTACAGTTTCTAAACAATTTGTATTCCTGCTTAAAATTCAGGAACTTGAGCTGATTTGTGAAATTTGTAGCAGATCTCCAGGAACTGAAAGTTGTCATCAGGATGAAGTCACCAATTACTGAATAAAGCTAAATTTTATGTCCGTATACTTTCGAATCACTTGTGGACTACGAGAAAATGGGTTTCTGGTAGTTTTGTAGTTTCTTGTTATAAAGCTGTTGACAGCTATGGTTCACAATATTTTTAACGGCTTTCTTAAAAATTGGATGTAAACCTTTTTATTCGTGTATTTACATGTATTGAACTGCAGAAAAGATTAGGAAATTGATAATTTTTTGTATTCAGGATGTTGTACTTATCTACACGTTCATCAATATCATCGAAATGGATTAAAACTTACTCACTTTTGCAATTATGATACCAACCAACAATCAAAGTATTCATTGTTAGATGATGAACGATATCTTGCAACATTTGGAAATATAACTTAAGCCGATAGTCCAGAATGTATTGGCGCCGAAACAGTCCTGTGTTAAGAAAAAGTAAAGGTAGCGAGTTTTGTCTTTCGACTTGTACGAAAATTGTGCAAAATTTGGTTGTCATTGCCAAGTTGAGAAAAAGTTAGTAAAGAAAATTGACTCAAAAACAACGAAGTCTTGGTTACAGACAGGTATCTCCGTGGAGTTGATGAAACATGGAGAATCTTACTACACTTAGCAATTTATGAAGTAATTATGCACGTATGGAAGCATAGAGAGTTGAAAAAAGAATGGAAATTACCGTGTGAAATGTACATGTAAAAGGAGATATCAGAGCGATCAGCAATTGCCGATTTATAACATTCTTGAGTATTGCGTCTAAAATATTCTTTGCTATGAAACACGCTAAGATGGGCCATCATATCATAAGCCTATACCAGTATGGTTTTATCTTAGGCAAATCAACACCTTGAGTTGGTTGCTGGGAAAATATTTAGAGTTTTCAAACTCAATTCAGTACCTCTTTATAAAATTTAAAGCTAACCATGATGGCATAGTCATAGAAGAGTTCTGAACTGAGAAATAATTTGCTTTGTTGATGTTTGAATATGGGCTGACCCGATTATGTTGGTGTGCCATATTATATTTGATAAGTTTAGTATAGATATCTGGAACAATGTCTACAGTTTAGACACATCAACATCTGTAATGGCCTCCAACGGTACGGACCAGCTGTTTTTCTCTTCAATCTGGCGTTGGACTACTCGGACTCGTTGACTACTATCTATGTACTGAACGCGATCAATGCTGCTTGACTTTGATGATCTAACAAGATCCGGTAACACAAGCCGTGTTTTTTAATGAGCTGAACAGTTCTTTCCCATATAAATAGTTGTTCAATTGTAAAAGTGGTCAACTGACATTTAACCGTTTTATTTTGAAAACAACTGTTGAAGGCAACTGTTTCCGCCCTATGTCCCATGAGGGATTAAAGGAGCGCAATGATGATGAAGATGGCGCTTCATAAAATTTCTCTTGCAGTTTTTTAAATGAACTATAAGTTCATTAAAAAATTTCCCGGCAATTGGCGATATCCAAGTCCTATTTTTTCAATTTCTAGGACGATTTTAGTCAGGTCTTCTGCTTTATGAACACAATTTGGAATGAATCTCAAAAATCGTTTGACAGGACATCCGCCTTCAGAGACAGAGGTAGCCGGGGTAGCTGGGCGGTGGGGCCCCAAGCAGTGGTGGATCTAGAAATTCTTTTTCGGAAGGGGGGGGGGGTGCATTCTCATCCAGTGGCGAATCTTTAAGCTTTTGACGAAGGGTTTTAGGGATCGACTAATATAAATAAATAAAAACACAAAGTTTTAAACTTTTATTTATTTAAATAATAAAATTAAGCCTTCTTGCTTTTTGTTTAGCAAATCTTTCGACAATATTTTCAATTTTCACATGAATATCATGATGAATATTTAGCAGGGCTAGACCCGTAAGCTTGTCTTCGCCCATACAGGTCCTCAGCTAAGTTTTAATACCACGTAATGTGGAAAAGGACCGTTCAGCTGTCGCCACACATGATGGAAGTGTAAGTAATATCTGTATCATTTTGCTTATAATAGGATACTGATCATTGTTATATCAGCGGTTTCAGGTAAAGACATTCTCTTTTTCTTCTTTCGGTTCCATTTTTGTCTCCAGGCTTCGTACTGTTTTTTCATTTTAAAAGGTACAGTTCCACTTTCATTGGGCTTTTCAAGGAAATCCTTATATTGCATTACCAATGACAATGCTTCATTGACATCTTCGCTGCTATCAGTTATACAGTTCGGAATAAATATGGCCAGACTAAAAGAATTTAACGTTTCTTTAGGTAAGCGTTCTTTCAAATCTGTCACTTTTTTCATAGTTCCCATAGAATTTCTGCATGACACCACACTGCAAATCTTTGCTAGAGAATTATTCAAAGAATGATTGTAGCATCGACATCTTTCGGCATTCGTTGATTCAAGCTGGATTCTTTTGGTTTGCAGAAATCATTACGCTGCAGTTGTCCGTTCCGATCCCGACACATGTTGAGGTAAGTAAAGTAAAAGTCTTGACAGTATCCAGACCTATATGACCTAGCGCCACCCCAGAAAGTCGTTTCTCTCCGTGCTCAGCAACGTCTTCCTTGCGAATAGACTCGTAACAATTGAAATCTTCCCTGATTTAGCTCTCGTACACATACCGCAAGGAAAGGCTAAGTTGTTCGGCATGCGACGTACATATCAGTAGTGTTATCAAACATGATGCTATAAATTCCTGACTGAACCACCAGATTGATTAGCTGCTATTGCACCTCGGTTTTGCTACAGTCAATGCTTTCATTTTGTATTTCTACTTTTAATTTAAATTTTTTTTAAACAATAAATGTTTATTCTTAAATTTTTTCAAGCGCACTCACTTGTTCGAGGTGATACACGTTGGTTTGGGGCATGGCCCAAATGCCCCCCTTCCTCCCCTGGATCCGACACTGTCACTTAGGCTGGCTGGGTCCCTAAGCCGGGGTCTTTTAGGCCTAGGCGGAAATCCGGGACTGCGCTTCCATTCCATTTGCCTATAGCTCCCCTTTATCCGTGTAACGGTCAGTTTTGCACGGAAATCCCTAAATATCTACTTGACTAAAAATTACTGTCGGGAAGAAAATCTAGAAGTTGTTCGGAACAAAAAAGTAGGCCTGGAGAAAGAAAAAGAGAAAATTGAGTTCGAATTTTGACGTATGTATAAATTTACTGCAAAAATTTTTATTCGGAAAATATAAAATTAAATAAAAAAGAAAAAAATTGGATCTGCCAAAAATAATGTAACAAATTCGAAACTTTATAATGTACCTAAAAAAATTTGTTGTAACAATTGAATTTGACAATAAACAAGAATGCGTTGGTGCAATGATAGACAGAATGAAGGTAGCAACATCGCTAGTATGCCTGGAAAGATACAATTACGCTAAGCGGCTATACAAGAATCCTTGCCGAGTTTTTGCTGGAATATCAGAGGATGGTGACAAAACACATGCTGTGAAAAGATTTTGCCTTGGAAATCACAAATTTAATTCGAAATTTTTCCCAATAGCAGACACTAGTATAAAGGAGGAACTGTATATTCCATTAATACCAATTGATATACCGTTCGATAGTCAGGTAATTAAGCCAATACTTATAGTGCATTCACACCAGCTGGATCAGAAGAACAGATCTTGCGAGGTTTATGGGTGGTCATCAGATTCGTCGAAGAATATTCTTGTTTTCAAAAGAAATGCTTTAGTAAGTAATAGTAAATATGGCAGTGAAGATGCTCACGTTGAACTAAATGATACGAAGATCATTAAGACGGAAAGCAGGAGAGGAGCGCTGCGGTGGAAAGGTAATGGTGCAACTGTTGTTTAATATTCGTTTCTATTGCTGCTATTTTCGGTATCCTTTTATTAGTTACTATCCTAAAACAGAAATGTATTTAGATAGGGAATTAGGAAATTAGACATGAGTGTTATGGTTGAATTGGTAGATATATGAAATTTTTATCCGTTTTTATTTTCGGGGCGTTTTAAGCACACTTCCTTTGTCATTCACAAGCTATTATTGCAAGAGATTTTTTTTTGAAAAAAAAAAAAAAAAAATAGAAAAAAGATAGATTCAAGTTTGAGATCTGTGCAATATTAATATTTTTGTGCTTGACTTACTTTTATATTTGAATTTAAGTATCTCATTATGTATATTAAGATCTTCCACTCCTTAAAATTTTTGTTGAAAATTTTTTTGCTTTAGATTGGAATTTCCCTAATTAAATTAATTGAGATTTATAATAAAAATATACAGAAGTGTAATCGTTTGATGTACACAAACACGGCGTAAAGGTACCATTGCGACGCGTTTTCTTTTTTTTTAAATCTTTCATCGAATCGTGTTATCTATATATATATACTTGTAGATTAATGTTTTTTTTGAATTTGAGAATTGGGAGTTGTAATAAACCGGAAGATTAAATAATTATAATGAGAATTTCCATGTGTTAGATTTTTGTTTGGAATGGTTGGAGCGGATTTCATTTCCTTTCAGGGTTCTTAAGTAGCGCCTTTCCTTGTCAGCTGGTGGTTATCCAGACTATGAGCTGGCAAGGGACCGAACTACAGTGACGCGGCTCAGGCGATGCCTATAGAAGGATGGAGGCGGAATCTGAAATTGCACAGTCACAGGTAAGTGGCGAACCATACTGCGTATAGGGCCGGCCACACACCCCACGACCCCACCCGGCGAGCTAGTGAACTCCGTGTGGCCGGCATATCCCCCTAACATTAGGATCGGCGGTTGGGGAGGATAGGAGTTCCGGAATTTTTTCTTATGTATGGTATTGACTCCTTGGTCATGCTTTTCCGGGCTTCTGGCTAGGGGGGCAATACCTCGCATAAGTGGCGCCCAATATATAGTCGCGCCATTATGCTGTTACATCCGGTCGATACAAACAAGTTATTCGTTCATAAATAGAACAACTCGAATGTGAATCTATCTTCCTCAGGCAGTATTTCCGAACTGCCACAACATCCAAAAGTTCAAACATCGTCATCTGCTTCAATCTACTCCCTGCTCCTCATAACCTAAACCTATTTCATCCTTCGTACTACGTTTATCACTAGCCTTTGCCCCACGACGCGACGGCCCCACATTTGTTTTAAAAGATTTCCAAGTTTGCATACATTTTTACATTTACACGAATAAATCCTAAAAGTATGCTCCCTCAAAAATTGCCATGTGCGCAAATTAAGAACGGCGCAAAGCTCCGAACTGTATTATCGACTTTTTTGAACGGAGTCCATTATGTGCGCCCAAATCCATGTTTTATGTATGTCCAGGTAAATCATTTCCTGACAATTATCTGTGATATATTAGACTTTCGATTGACTGGATTTGTAAAATCTTAATTGATTCCATGAAAAGCTAATCCGGCTTGTATGAAGAAATCTCCCGATCCCTTAGGAAATTCTATCCTGGTCTTGGCATCCCCAATGGACATGAAAAAGATGAATTCGCAATTATTTAATATACTTTTAACCCAAACGGAGGATACCTGACGTAATCTAATAAATTTCGTAGCTCCTACTGTCATATCTGTCACCACAATGAGGATTTATTACACACAAGAATTTTCTCTTCATCAGCTTTTCCGTTTTCTTCGGATTCCACCCTTTGACCACAGCCAGGATCAGGCCTGCTGAACGAGCGAAGGTAGAAAAAAGCTGTGGGCCAGGAATCCGATTAACACATCTGCGGGCTACCAATGTGGTAGTCTTACAAACATCTGGCACTTTCTCCTCCTGCTCCTTTATCCCCATTTTGACATAAATAAACTTTCTGCCACGTGTTCGAAATTAAAGTGCTCCCCTCTTTAACGGAGGCAGCGAGCATGATACTCCGGCGGTGTCATCCCCGCTTTGCGTATCATATATCCTTAATCCTGATTTAATTAACTCCGAAATGCTGCACAAAGTTCCCGAATCAAGTCTAATTAAAGCTGCTTGGGAGGCAGCTAGGAACATGAAAAAGTGATTCCTTCAGCCCAATAAAGGCGGCCGGGGGTGGCGGCGCCCCTTGTATCTGATGGGGCTTAATTACAGGTAACAAGTCGGCAAATAAACACTCTGCAGTTAAAAATGTGCACTTCCTAGGGGCTTGGCACCCTTCCAAGACGATGAGTTACGGCAGGAAAACAGCACCAACTGCAGGATGTTTAGCCGAGGTCGGCAATGGAAGCGGAGTCCTGGATCCTTGCCTTTCAATACATGTGTGGCTCGAATGGCCCAGTTTAGGGTTAGTGTTAAAAATAACGCCACCGGCTCAGCCCAGATGTGTCGATGTTTCGAGGTAAGTACAAAAGTTTAAGGTTAAATGTTTATGGTTCAAAAAGGTGTAAAGGACACGGCTTTTTGCTTTCTTTTTGGAGGGTCTTGCGGTTTTCCTGGAGGAGGAGTTTTTGCTTTACCTTGGGAATTTTATGTGTTTCTGTGTTTGTATTTTGGGGGGGATTCGAATATGTTACAGCATTGCTTTTACATTTGGGTGTAATAATCAATATTTTGGTGGTAGTTTTTTTCGGTGTGGCATAATCAAAACGACTCTATGACCATCGGCGGTTTTTTAAGTCCTTAAAGCAGGTGGAAAAGTGAACTTTTTGCACAGGTGGTACTTTATTCTTGCCTTTATAGCATTGTAAGTGCGCTTTTCCGCTCAGTAAATTTAATTATTTTTTCTTTATGAATTTTTCATTTTTTTTCAAAGAAGTGGCTGCATGTCAATTAGTCACAATTTTATAAACAAGAATTTTTGTGTATGTAATTACTTTCGTTTGGTTGCACAAAATGATGCCAAAGTAATTTTTTAATTGAGAGGCTGGAGGTTCTGTGAGGTTCACAATGATACGGATAACTTTACAACGTTTGCTTTAATTCCTCCCTTTAAGAATTGCGGCCCACAAGGACTGGTTAAAGTCGTACAAATTTCTGGGAAGTGTGCTTATTTCAAAAATCTTTACCCACTTTCATTTATCGGAAGTAACACGATATACATACATACATACACAAAACCGAATCAGGCAATGATAGTGGTTTGTCATTGGAAAAGGATGAAAGTGATATTGATTTTTGTTGGTGTTGGTCCTTTTTAGGATAATAAAACTGTTTTATTAATTTTTGTGCATTTATGTAGAATTTCAGTCAGTTGCTCTTTTTATAAAGAAACTTTGTATAATTTATTTTTCATCAATTATGAATAGGATAAGTGTTGAGGAAAAGTCCGACTAAAAAAATATAACTTGCTTAGATGTAAAAAAACGTAGCACACTATTTACCAAAATGTGCTCTTGTACGTGTTCTATTTAGATTTTTTCCTCAATTAACTGGCTTCGTGTAGTGCCCTTTTGCTCCGGCTTCATTGACTTCAGATCAATAATGTTCAGTTCAACCCACATAATTGCCTTCACCGCCTAAACTCCAGTTCAAGTTCAGTTCGTGCTTGAAATTGTTATTGCTTTTTCGCCAGACGTCAGAAATGCAAAAGTTCACTGAAATGCCATTCCATTATTCCAGTTGATTACTCTATTTTGAGCGAGCTTTTACTTTTAATTTCAGTTGAAGCCCAGTTGGGCGAACTGACGTCTTTTTATCCTCCGTTGAATATGTGAAAATTAACTAAGAACTAAAGGAACTAAGGTTATTTTAAAGTTCAGTTCATCAATTTGTTCGACCTTTTGCAATTCGGCCGGTGAAGCCGGGATATTAGACTGAGGGAGCTCGGGGTCTGGACTTTGAGCGTCTACGGTCATAGCAACATCTTGAAATTGCTACTCAAGGGTATGATCGCAGTAGCCACAGACTAGCTTTCATCTCTAAAGAGAACTTCTAGAATGACTTCGCAGCCGAAATACGAAGGGATTGGAGATACATAGATTTTCTGAAAAAGTTTGCTCTACGGATTTCCACCGTCTATTCCGAAACCTTGGAAGGCCGCCCTCCGCAGGGTCTATCTAGAGTTAAGAGAGCTAAGAGTTCACTGTGCTAACCTCTTCCGACGAACGATAGCATATTTCCATAGAAAGTACTGGTGTTCCCGAAGGCCTCCCAGACAATAAACTTCGAATAAACACAAGGATGTAGCCTTAGACTTCTTATAGCCAAACCTCTATAAGAGCTCCAGGCTTGGTGATGGTATGTTTCAAGCTGGTGGAGTGATGAACGCTATTTTTGGACTACCATCTCGCTAGCCATCACCCAAAGTTAGAGCGCCCTGGACACTTGAAAAAGTTCGCCAAATAAAGGCGACTCCAATAACTCTTAAAAATGCCATCTAATGCAACTTGTTTATTTTCTCTAAAATAGTGGAGACAAAATCAATTAAATCGGTGGATTATCTAGAATCCAACCAAATATTAGACGACAAGCGTTAGGTTAGGTTAGGTTAGTTAGTAACCCCAATATGTCTTTTTGCTGTCTTTCTGTCCGCGCTGCCCCATTGTGTGTAAAGTGAATTGGTATCGCCTCCCATAACCAGGACCGTGGTAGCAGTGGTACCGATATAGCTTTCCAGGTCCTGGAAGGTCTTCGGAGGTAAAGGGCCCTCATCTTCGTGGGCTAGATAAAAAGAGGCAAACCTGAGTTTTTTTCTATTTTAACTCTAGATCGACTACCGTTAAGTCTCCGTCAGTAAATTGAGGAGGAAGAAAGGTGTTAATATCGTTTTTGACCAGAATACCTGTTCTGGGTTTTAGTTTAACTTTGGTATAGAAGAGATTAAATTTGGGTGTCCTTAAGCCACAGATCCTGTCACCAGTGATCCTTGGACTAGAGCAGCATCGAGCACCAGACGCTGTTTTACAATGGTGAAGGTTTATTTTTATTCCTTATTGTTGGTTATTGACCTCGACGATGGTCACCTCCGCTTCTTCGTCGCTGGTGATGTTTGCGTCGATGTCCGAGCTAAGGAGTGGGTGTATGTGACTCATGGCTCGACGAGCTCGGAGGCTGTCGATGCACCAGCTTCGCGCCAAACTTCGGCTTCGACATTGGTTACCAAGTCTTTGGCCTCCTCGTCTGAAGCCTTGGTGCAGATTTGCTATGGACTCTATGTCTCTTTTATAGACCTTCAGCTCTATTTTCTGGAAGCCATAGTTCACGGAGGGTTTTTCCTTCGCTAGCTGCTTGAGGCACTCTTTATTTAAGAGCAGAGTATTCTGCATAGGGGCCCTCTTAGTCTGCTCCGTTTTAATAACCTTACAGTTGTCGGTTTAGGGCTGGGGGTTGTGTCGCTTCTACTGCTTTGATTCGGGCACCCGGGTAAATCTCTCTAGCTACAGCCTTGTACAGCTCTGTGGATCTAGTATTGCCGCAGGCTGTCAGCTTAATACTGCCTTGTCAGCTTAATACTCACTCTGGGTTATCCTTCAGGACCTCTATGGCAACTTTAGCGAGGGCGACTTGCACCCACCGCCATTGATGCTTCGGGATCTTCCCGTTCTCATCGTTCTTGTCTAGGACACCGATTATTTTGGATATCCCTTTAGTTCCGTGCGTCCTTGACTTTTTTGGAACTGGAATGTGGGTGTTTGGTTCTTCCGCGAATCGCTATCGTTTAGAGGCTCCTTGGACAGCTCTAGGATGAAGTTTGGAACGACCTGCTTAGCCCAAGCAATGTCAACCTGAATTTTGGTGAAATTGCCCTTCGATACTTTGTCCTCTCCGATCGGGTTGATAGCTAAACAACGAAGGATCAGGCAAGGTGACCTGCCTTTGCTGGGTCTGGTCTTGTTAGGATTTTGACCCTTCTGCAAACCATTTGCTCCCTTAATCCGAATGCCGTGGCCGTGACCGCAGGTGTATGCTGAGCAGCGACATTGCCACGAGAAGGAGCATGGGTTACATGTATTTGCTTGGGGAGCTTTTTTTCGGAGGAGGGAGCTTGGGGCTTCCCTTGGTTTGGTCGTACTCAGGGGTATCGTAGCCCTTTTTTCAGCGGGATTTGTGGTCCTTTCCGGTTTTGGTTTAGGGGAACTGGACCCCTTTTTTGTTTTTATTGTTTATTGTTCTATATTTTTACTCCTACTAGTAGCGAAGAAACGAGGTCCACTCGGGCAGAGAACCACACTACCCGGGTAAGGCTGATTAGAACCGGAGATCGCCAGGTATCCGGAGCACACTGTTCACGACTGAGCTATTTCTTCTGGGTCCGCAGCCAAGTTGATCATCGGCACGGTTCGCATTACAACTTGATCCGACCCAGAGCACAGGGCGAGGAACGAGGTTGCTATGACGAAGATCTGCTTCCTTCGAGGACGCATTGCTCAAGGTGAAACAGCGTGATGGACATGTCACGCATACGTGGAGGTCGTCGTGATCTCACCTCTGTTAAACTATTAGTTGGTTCAGAATTTTTCTCTGATATTATTTCCTGCATAGCAACTTCGTATTTCGCTAACTTCTCCGGATTTCTTGATAACTTTGGTATCAAGCTATTAAATCTCTGGCGTGCACCTTTATAGAAGCTGTCCAATGGTGGATGTAGTGAAGCAGTATATCGATTTCCTTGTAGTTTAACATACCTACTTATTGTGAATTATAACAAAAAGCTTCAACTTGCTATATGTACATCTTGACATACTTTCTCACCACCTTTGTGACAAGTACATTTTTATCATTTCATTTCTTCAGAAAAACCACGCCCAAAAAAACTTTTTTTTCAATTATCGAAAAAGCTATAGTCTTCAAAAAAAACTAATTCTGACATTTAAGAAAGTCCCATCAATGTATGAATTTTTTATGGTCTCTGTTTTAGGTTGTCAAACACGATTGCTAATTTCGAGTGATTCCATTTTTCACGAAATGACTTAAGTCATGCTTAATGCAGCCCATATTTCTACATATTAAACCTCTTTACTCGAAATTACTTCTACATATATCATTATTTTTATTCCCAGAAAAAAATTACACTTAATTTCGAGAAGACCCTGGTAGTCGTATGCATGATGGCAGCTTCCTTTAGGATCTATTCAGAGTAATTGGGTTCGTTTTAATTCCAATTTAATTATAGAAAATTAAAGTCTTTAAATAAATAAGATGATTAAAATAAATTCTAATTATTAAAGCACAGCATTTTTTTTGCCTCTTGGGGAAATGTACTCCCAGGAAGCCCGAATCCTGACAAGCTCCCTCACACTTCCTTAATATGTTTAAACACATCCAGACAGGATGAATTTTTGCGAGACCATTGAACAGGAAAATTAACAACATTCAAGTCCAGGGGACAGTCACCCGGTTGGAGCTAAACACCCGGTCCGACGTGGGGGTAGAAGATTGCCGAAGGATGACAGACGAATTATTGCCATTGAAACAATAACTTCATCAGGGAATTTTCTTTTGAAAAACATTGAACTTTGCCTTATCTTTGGTGCTATTCGATGTAAGGACCGGAACCATGCGTCAATCGTTCCGGATAAAGCTGATTGATTCCTCAAGATCATCCATTGAGATTCAAACAATGTCCCCTGATTGTCTCTGTTTATCTACGGCTTGATTAATCGATAGTCATAGAGAAAAAAAATTGCACCGTAAGGGACTTTTATTTCGTCTGTATGTATGCGTATTTGGCACTATATACAGGACAGATAGGAGGTCTCGTGTCTACGAACGGCAGGACTCCTTTTTTTGGGGGGACAGTGTTTACTGATAGTAAAATTTAATAAATGATGACTAGCAAGGATCCTGATTGGTTCGTTGGCGACAACTGAAATCTGTTCAGCCGGAAAATTTGATTTTTTCCGGGTATGTGTATGTGATGAAAATTCAGAGGACCACCGCCTGGAAATTAGGAGCATAAAGTTTATTATGAATTTCGAACATCCAGCCAGAATGCCAAAGTACTCAATGAAGAATGCAATCTGCATTTTCGTTGCACATTATTACTCTTACAAAATGCCTAAACTGCATCACGTCCGTGCATGCAAATCTATTGTAGCGCGCCTCTCGCCAATGTACTGCGACCAACTTGCACATATTGACAACGAGATGTCGGAAAACTGCCTTTCATGAGCGCTAGTGAAATTGATACTTCAAGTGGAATCATAGACCAGTCGCCATAGTGTGAATCTAATTAAATCCACCAGATATGCTCTATTGTGTGATTGGAATGCTTTTGTCAGTTGGATGCGGCCGTTTTAATTTAATAATTGGTGTCCGATGTCCGCCGCAGCCCAGGGACATATCTCTGTCATGGATGGCCGGGAATAAATTCTGGATATTTCTGCCATAAGCAATAATTTACGGCGATTATTTTCCAATTAATTTCGAATAAATGAAATTTTGTGTACGGCTTTAACTTGGCCAGGAATGGAGTGCAGCAGGTGGAAATTTATTTACTTAAAGCCTGTGTTGTCCGGGATTAATGTTATGCTCCTGCTATGTTTACGAACGATATTTGGGCATTTGATTTGATTTCAGAAAATGTTTATTTTCATGATGGCAGTTGTAAATAATTGATGGAAATCATTCATATTTGTGGCATTATTGGGATAGGTTATCAAAGGTATATTACTGCCCTACTGTGTCCAGTTATATCAATTTGAATGCTGGAAGATTATAAGTACACAAAGATCATATCTAATGATTGATTTCTGGAGAGTGTTGAGTTGAGTAAGAGCTAATGTGCTTACAATGATTTGTGTTTTTGATGAGGTATGAAGTGGTCATAGTTTTTTCTTTTCCAGAAATTACATAATCTATTCGTAACGACTCTCTATCTGAATAATACAAAAATTATATAATTTAATCGATCTATAGTAGCAAACTTTTATTTGGTAATGAACGTGGGATATTGAACAGATGAATGATGAGTGGTCAAGTAGGGCTGTATGAATTTTGGTAGTGCCCACTGGATAGCCAACTAACGACGATAGCAGCGAGCGCTATATTCGCGCATTCCGTCTACGGGCTGGCACCCGGTCTTGGCATTGCTACATTGCCACGAGACCTACAACAAAGCCTCGGATAGAATTGATTACTCAACGCAGATACGGAAATCGTATCAAGGACCATGATTTACGAATTTTTTCTTGGAGTGTAAGAACACTGTATCAACCTGCAGACTTAGGCTGGTCGTCCACTGGAAGCGGCTACGCGCTTCGGCTACTTGAGCGGCTACACGCGGCTATGCGCGACAGATCCAACATAAAGAATTTCATACAAACATCGTCCACTGCAAGCGGCTTTGAGCGGGCGGCTATAGGCGTATTCGAGCGTGCCGCGCAAATCCAAATTAATTTGGATCGGTCGCGCGTAGCCGCTCGAATCAGGAAATAATTTTCTCCACATACTACAGGAAAAATTGTAAAAATAGCGGAAATGATTGGGTATAAGCTGAAAATTGGCACAGAGCTTCCTTTTAGGGTTCTCAATAAGGGGTTATAAAGTCTACCGATTTTCTACCCCGGGAAGCTAATTTTTTAGGGGGTTTTAGGGTCAATATATCAGTTTTTTGCAAATGCATCTGAAACCGTAAGTCCTATAATAAAATAATGTGCACAAAGTTTGTATATCATGCGATTCTCTACTAAAAAAGTTATTGTACATTTTCCCGTACGAATTGCCATTCAAGAGATATCACCGTTTTAAAGATTTAAAATACTCATATGCACTCATTCACGACTTGTATAGGTTATCAGACGTTCAAGTTGGACTACGTTGTTAATTTTTTTAGGAATGATTCCTGGATGTATTTGGAGAAAATATTGTTCTAGAGAGGGGGCTAACTACTAAAATACAGGGTGTTTACGGAAAAAAGTGTATTTTGTTTTAATTTATTTAGAGTTGAATAACTAGTTTACGAATAAAATTGTGATTTTGTATTATAATCCCTTATTGAGAACCCTAAATGGAAGCTCTGCGCCAATTTTCAGCCTGTACCCATTAATTTCCGCTATTCCGCTTTTTTCGGGGTTATTTAACCGTACTAAAAGCCTTCTATATTTACAAATCACAAAATTATTATACCAAATTCACTTCAAACCGAGCACCATGAAAAGCTTGCAGTGGACGACCCCTGAAGCCGCATATCTCAAAGCCGCTTGTAGCCGCCTGTAGCCGCTCATGTCGCCGAAGCGCGTAGCCGCTCGAATACGCTTCCAGTGGACGACCAGCCTTAAAGTTCTATTAAACGAATTAGATAAATGGAAGGGTCTATTCGCACCATATACGGGTGACGCGGGAAAACCGTAGCATGGATAAACCGTGGCACAATTTTCCCCATCGTCGTCAAGGCAAAAAATGAACATTTTTTTTAATACAATTTTGGTTGTTCATTTTTTCCCTTGACGACAATAGAGAAAATTGTTGACAATGCCCTTAAAGAAAGTTATCTTCAGCCCCAACCACTAAGCTCCAGCCAACATGCGTACCAGGAGTGAAAGTCCACAGAGACAATCTGATGCTGAGGCTACAATGCGCAGAACTTAACAAATGAGTTGCGCTGGCGGCTTTACTCTATAAGGACTGAGCCTTCGACAAAACATCCTTTCGTACTATAGCTAGAGCTCTAAGTAGACGAAGTCTAAGTAGCACTTTCTGCGACTGGATCAACTTGTTGAGACTTTGCAAACTTATGGTCTCTCGTCTTGATAGCAAAAGGATGTCTACAGGAAGGAGTCTTATCTCCACTTCTGGGGTGCTTTGTTGTATATGAACTCCTAGAGCTACTTAGTGGCCGTGATTTTTTTGCCCAACGAGCCCCCGCGATTCAGTAGAGCAATAAGCCTACGCACACTAGCAACTGTTTTTCAAACAGAAGTTTAAGATATCCTGGCATGCATTCATGAAAATTTTAGAAAGGCGTATCAAAACAAACCGATCTTTAAGGCCCCCGTAGGACCAAGTTTAAATTAGTTTGGGGCTGTTACCGTGTTCTTGGTGACCTGGACATTCTCAATCAAATTACCCTTGTCTGGGTCAAGGGTAACGGAGGCTTGTCTTCAAATTCAATGTAAAGGCGGATGATCTGGTTAAACAGGGGTCTTACATTGCCTTCATCGGTCCGGAGCCGGCGATTGATGAAAAATATTGAAAGCTAAAGGTCCGTGCCTGGACAGGCCAACTCTAAGCGGTTCCTCTTAATACCGCCAAGGAGAGAGTAGAAATTATGCCAGGATACTTGTTGGCTCGATTACCGGACTATGCGATTTTAGAATTACCACTTTTGAATGACGGACCAACCCAACTGCAGCCTTTGCCTTGACGAGGATAAGTCTGCCCTGTACGCTTTCCGCGGGTGACTCGCGATAGCGAGGAGCAGGGTCTCGTTGTTTGACCAGTCGATGAGACGATGTTTTGAAACTACTGGAAATTTCGGAATGAACTTCAATTTCCAGAATCTATGCGACGTGGAGACCATACCCGGTAAAAAAAATACTGATATTAGGTTTGAAAAATACAAGACCAAGATCAAGACTTAGCCATGCTCGAAAGACCAAGACCACGACCAGGCCTTAGCCATGCTCGCACGCCCAAGGGCAAGGCCATATCAGTCTTTCCTTGTTCTTGCGTTTGCTCATCCTTTGTACGCGCACACACACATACACACAAACATACCTCTTCTCAAATTTATGCTTAAAATGGTATTGAGTCCTTGAAAAATGAAAATACGTTGAAAATTACAATTTCGATTTTCGGATTGATTACAATAACTTCCCTATAAACTGGAAGTTAACTAGGATGGATTTTCGATCCATCTCGTCATATTTAGATACTGGATCAAATCTCCTATTTTGACTTTCGAAACATCCCCCAAATCGGTTAAGAAGAGACTTCCAAATACACCATGTCTCATATTGACAAGAGCCGGACATCCGCAGAGCCGGACATCCGCTTCTCGGGATCTCTCTATGTTGTAACAAGGCTAAGTTTTCCTAGATTTCCCTTTTCGAGGAAACTACAGACGAGGAATTCGTTCATAAATAGAATATTTCGAATGTACTTCTAGAATTCAAACGCAGGATGTATCACCATCTTCGTTAATATGTACCTACTTTCCTGACTTCATAGTCGACAATCTTTGCTCGAACTAACTTTCTTACTTGATATTGCACCATCGATATGTCGAACTGGAATTATATTGTATACTAAAGAGATAGGCATATAATTACAACCCTCGTTATGAGAAATTCAATTATTACTTAACCTACATAATGTATACGAGATTTATTAATTTGTTGAAATATATATCGAGGTCATTGCAGAACTATTTTAATCAACAAAAAGTACCATCAAATATCTATTAGCAGCTTATATAAAATCCACAAAACAAAAAAACACATTCCGCTGTATTTTCTGTCCAGATAATTACGTTAAAAGATAAAAAAACTAAGAAGGCAGAAAAAACCGCTTAAAGAGGACATTTCACCATAATTCATCAATATTCAAATATCAATTTATGAAATTGGCTTGCCAGGAGCAGCCAGCCACTTTTATCCATTTAAATATTTACCAAAAATTTCCTGTATACCCTGCTGCCCAAAATAAGCAGAGTCTTAGTCGTTACTTGGAGGAAAGTTTGCTTAGTTTCAGGAAATCGATAATCGATTAAGGCAATAATTGCTTTGTTAACTCCTTTCAAATTAATGATATCCCAAATGAAGTGGCGGCGGTGGTGGCTACCGCCTTTTAATTCGCCACAAAAACTGAATTTTGTTTAATATTATTATTACTTCGTCCCCCGCCCCGCTTTGTTTCTGTTTTCAGAATGATTGGCTGTCAGGGAGTTCGTATGGTTGTGATGTTTTCGTCCTGCGAACGATGAATTTATTCTTTTGGCAATGGGAATATCATGCAGTAATTTGCCCACACTTAAATTCTTTGGAAGTAATTATTCTGGAATTTCGTCGCCTACACAAGTATCTCTCGAATTTTGGCAAATTGGGATTCGGTATTCAGGCATGGGAATGATATACCTGTGGGTTCGGGCTGAAGGTGAAAAAAGGTTGTTCCAGACATTCTTGATGGGACCAGACATTTAGTGACGTCAGAATATTGTCAGGAGTATGTCGGCTTAAAATGTAGTGACCTGTGAGTAATTCACTGTCATGCGTGCTTTGATTTCTGTGGTATTTAACATGAACCTACCTCAAACCTCGGTATAAATTCTTAGAACTTATCGTGGGAGGAAGAAATAAATAGGTAAATTTTGCAGCTAGTCCTTTACCCTAATTTAAAATAAAAGTTAACTTAAAACTTACTCATATAAGTGCCTAAAGTAATAGAATGTGGATCGACTTGTTTGTTTTGCAAAGGCGTAGACAATAAAGTTAAAAGGGCACGACTTTAAGTTTTCAAAATGTTGTTAAAATATTATTTTTCCTTTCCAATAACATGTACATAGTAAAACAACAGTTGTTTAAATACCAGCAATACAAATATAACTATATACCAATTTAACATTCTGTTAAAGATTTCAAAGTCTTACCACGACCTCCAGCCCAAGGAAAATCGCGGAACAAGAGTGAAATGTAGTGAACACTCATCAATTTAATAGAATGGTTAACATCTAATATATAAAAATATTATTGTGCCGTATCTGTAACAAATTGGTAAAAGTGCCATTATAGTCGTAACTCGGGCTAGTTAGTCCCTTCAAAGAAAGACTGGCGCGAGGTTAATAGCATTATTTGTAAAATGGGCTATTACGGAATAAATAACCTGATCAGATACTGGAACAGAGTTGACAGCAAAAGTATGGTAAATGGCTTAACTATTTGAAAGTTAGCTCATGGAATGTTTGCGTTTTTTGACAAAAGTTGTTTTCACAGAGTTTAAAGCTGCATTACAGATGGTTTCATGGTTGGCAATCGTTGGCCTATGAAAAAATACAAATCTTTGAAGTAGTTGGGCTTCTTGTTCTTCTTCTTTGGAGAAGAATGGGGTCCAAAAGTATCGGGTCCACGTACTTGGTCTATTGTATTTCACCTCTATATCGCTTATTTGCGGGCTAGACTGCTGTCCCTGAGACTTACTGTTCGAAGGGCAGACTCCCTCTCTTCAACGCAAAGTTTTAAGGTGGAGTCGGCGCCCCTCTTATCCTCCACAGACGATAATTATTCAGCGCCCCCACAATTCCTTAACCGCGTGAAGAAAGAACCGATTAGAGTTGGCCAATACAGACACGGACTTTCACCATTCGGTGTATTTCATTTATAGTCCATGGAAATGGTACTTTAACATTGCAAAAATGCAGGACAAGGTTTTATTTTTGGGATGTGTAGGGGGGGTCAGTGTGAGCTTAAGTTTGAGTTTTCGGGATTCTAACCCCCCCCATTTGGTTGCCATCTTGGAAAACGTGTGCAAATGGTTTTTCCACTATATCTCCGAAACGGTATATCTTACCGAAAATTTGCAAAGACACTTTTTGTTTAGAATTAAATAATTTACAATTTATTACTTAGAAATTTTGTGGTAAAATGAATAATTAAGAAGTTATAAGCCTTGGAACACAAAAATTAGTCACAATATTTTCTTTTAAAGGCTATAACTTTTTTTCCTTCAACTTTACCAAAAAAAATAATAACAAGTTTTTTGTAGAGGGTTTCATTAGGAATAATTTTCATTCATTACTTTTTTAATTTCATTCACTACGAAGGGTTTTACAGCGCCCCGAAGGTATGAAAGTGACAGATTTTCGGAATATTTTATTACAATTTTACCTCCTAGAAATTAGCAATAACAGCTAGCAAGTAATAATAATGAATGAATGACTATACGTTATAAGAAATGCCGATGTTTGAGTAATGTAATAAAATTTTTTCGCATTTTTTTCGGGTTTTTATTGCTGTTATGCCATGTTTTATAAGGTACGATATGGTTTAAAATGAAATTCTTTGAATAATAACATGCGTTCAATTTTTTAAAATAATTTGTTTTAGGACTACACAAAAAAGTGCTTTATTCAGTTATGTTAACTATCTAGCAAAATATGGACGTATTCAGTTTGTGATAAAAGTTTGAATTATCTTAGTCTTATTTCAAAATTGTTATTTCAGTTTGATCTTAGTTACATTTTCATATTTATATCTGTGTAAATAGTTATTCATTTGCGCATACTACCAAAACACAAGTTTTGGAGGATAGTTTACACTCTATTTGTTATAAAAGTTATTCTGATAGTCGTACGGGTAACAGCGTTTGTTGTCATAGTACCAGCAACAGCGACGATACTGTCTTGTATACTAGAAGCTCCCTTGATTGATTTTAATTTCCTGATCAACTGTTTCATTTTCTCTTTGAACTTTCAGCCTTGACACCTTTGTACTCTGCTATAATTCCTCAGCAAATCTAAAAAAGTCCAGTAATTGATCATGAACCGCTGCATAGCCCTTCAAAAAGACCAAGCATAGAGTAGATAGAAAAGCAGCATCCTGGATTAGTCGTATTGGGGACACCACTTTAAAAACGCACCGACAAACTCTACCTCGCAGGTGGTGTGGAAATGAGTTATACAACTTCCAAACGCTTGTCATAAAATGAATACGCCCGTATGTTGCTAGATAGTTAGAATAAATGAAATACTTTTTTGTGCAGCTCTACAACAAATTATTTTAAAAAATTGGAGTAACGCATGTTACTATTCAAAGAATTTCATTTTAAACCATATCGTACCTTATAAAACATGGCATAACAGCAATAAAAACCCGAAAAAAATGCGAAACAATTTTATTACATTACTCAAACATCGGCATTTCTTATAACGTATAGTCATTCATTCATTATTATTACTTGCTAGCTGTTATTGCTAATTTCTAGGAGGTAAAATTGTAATAAAATATTCCGAAAATCTGTCACTTTCATACTTTCGGGGCGCTGTAAAACCCTTCGTAGTGAATGAAATTAAAAAAGTAATGAATGAAAATTATTCCTAATGAAACCCTCTACAAAAAACTTGTTATTATTTTTTTTGGTAAAGTTGAAGGAAAAAAAGTTATAGCCTTTAAAAGAAAATATTGTGACTAATTTTTGTGCTCCAAGGCTTATAACTTCTTAATTATTCATTTTACCACAAAATTTCTAAGTAATAAATTGTAGATTATTTAATTTTAAACAAAAAGTGTCTGTGCAAATTTTCGGTAAGATGTACCGTTTCGGAGATATAGTGAAAAAACCATTTGCACACGTTTTCCAAGATGGCGGCCAAATGGGGGGGGCTAGAATCCCGAAAACTCAAACTTAAGCTCACACTGACCCCCCCTACACGTCCCAAAAATAAAACCTTGTCCTGCATTTTTGCAATGTTAAAGTACCATTTCCATGGACTATTAGGATCCATCCATAAGAGCCAGTGCCGGCCCTAGCCCTTGTCGAGGGTGGAGCGAGATTATCTTTCGGCGTCTTTTGTTCGACGCTTTCACTTCACATAAATTGTATTTCCAGTTGTCCTAGATAAAACTTTTTTCGAATACTGCCTGTCTGCCATTTCCTTACGGGATTATATCTACCCTTTTGCAAGCCTTTATGCGGTGGGGGCCCCATAAGGATTTCGATGGTGGTTTTAGGGTTACAGTTCTGCCTGTAGCGGCAATAGAGGAAGTATATTTTCTCAGAGCTGCTTCTCCGACGTTTCGCCAACAGCACCACCTTCTTTGGAGGCTATTTGGTTGTTTATATTGCATGGTTGGGCATTAGGGCTTGTCCCTGCTAGTAAGGTTGAGATGGTGGACAGAGTCACCTTCTCGTTAAAACAGGCTTCTCCTGCCATCAGCCGAAAATTGCGGTGTTCACCATCCTGACAACGTCATATCTGTGAATTTTATGCGGTGCACTTTGTAGAGTATTCTTAGGGTCTTCTTTTGGACCTTATCTTTTCAACATAATGGTAGTGGGGTCTTCTGTTGCTGCCGGAAAATACCCGATTACAAAAAGGCTGCGCGGCAACAAGGCTTGCTCCTTCAAGGGCTTCAGGCGGCCCCTCATAGAAGACGTATCGACCCCTAGGGACCTGTGCTGTTCTGAGCCCTGAGCAAATTCGGCTACCGTATCCAAAATACTTGCACGGTGACTAGTTGTTTCGTGGTCAGAAGCGTCTCCAGATTGTTATTCGCAAGTACGCCCTTTCTGACACTTTCTGCTATATGACAGAAGGTCGGCTTTGGAGTCGTTCTAGACTTCATTATGGGTGCGTCCGACTTTTTTGAAGGCTTTTCAAACCGTATGGTCAAAGCCTTCGCCCTTGTCGCCAGCTTATTATTATTATTATTAAGAAAATTTCTTCCTCGGGGGCCACGCAGACCCTACCACCCTCTACACGGGAGTAGATATCGCATAAAACGAGCTGCGTCACCCCGTCTTCTGTAAGCGATCGTTTTTCCGAGGTGATCTCCCAATGAAGGAGTGATTTCAACGTACTCCATCGTTGGGTTAACGGGCTCAGACTACACTCCCTGAAGAATAATCCCGAAAAAACTTTCCTTCATTGGGACCACATTCGACACCTTGAAGCATGGATCCAAAAATATCTAACAGGCCTTGTAGGTCACTCTTTTGGGAGCTGTGGGAGCCCCAGAAATGTTTGAAGCGTTAAGAAGTGCTCCATCTTCAAAAGTTTTTTTAAGGTATTTCTATATTGATACCACGAGCTGGGGGAGAAAGGACGGTCGCCCATGGCAGAGCTCCGTATCACCATTGGAAGGCTAATTCAAACCGATGTTCGCCTGGTGTCCGAAGTCCATCGTTAGTAGTACATTCACGCAGTACCATTCATAACTTCAGCACGATTGTTTACACATTAGGATTTCGACTTTTATCGAGTTTAGATCCGCCGTATTCAGTCTGCTCCATGGACATCGAGCAGGGTGTGTCCTAAGGCCATGTACGATCGGTCTTGGAATCCCTGCTTGTGCCAAGTTCGATTCATTTTAATGAGTACATAGACTTGGATAGCTACAAACAACGCCCTAAAAATTTTATTTTTTGCTCGAAATTGTTTTTCGCATTCATTTTGACACCCCTTACCACCTGGCACCTAGAGCCACCGCTCCACTCGCTCTACCCTAGGGCCGGCGCTGGTAAGGGCCCTCTTCATTATTAACTTCCCAGTTTATATGGAAGTTATTGAGAAGAGAGTTTTCGAGAAGAGGTATGTTGGTATGTGTGTGCGTACGTATGTGGTCCTTGTTTCCTGCACGATATCACACGATCCAAAAAAAGATATCGACTCGATTGAGGTGTCGTATTAACGAAAATATGTTCTGAAAAGATTTTTATAGAATTCGGTCGAGCGGTTTTTTTTGAAAGACGTTCGTGATTTTAGTACATGCACGATATCGTTTAAACTATAAATATTAATTTCTTTGAGGAGACGATCGAAGCATATTAACGAAAAGATGATCCGAAAAAAATTTCATAACATTTGGTTGAGCCTTTTTTTGTTAAAATGAAGAGAATTCGTCTAAGAGTTACAAGCACCTTGAATTGATTAGATTTTCTGATAACAACTTTTTTTTTATGTAGAAGACTGGAGGCTCAGGGAAAGCCCTTTATACTGTCGACAATTTATTTTCTTCCTATAGAGTGCAATGTCGAACTAACAACCACTACTACCCGACTCTGACATCGGGACATCGAGAAACAACTCGCTGGAGTGTTATGCCTCTTGAAACGAGTTGAATCTTATCAACCAATCGATGACATGCGCTTTGGTGGAGCGGGGAAGGGCTAAGGAAGGCTATTTTAATAGGAATCGGGAATGTAAAGAGGGAAGAAGAAAGAAGGAAATTTATATGTAGGTGGGAAAGTGGAAAAGGCGATGGACCGTGGGGCTGGACGGGATTCGAACCCGGAACCTCTGGAATAGTAGTCAGGCACCTTACCCCTAGACTACCGAGGCCCCTTATTATGACTATCGGTTCAGACGGTAAGCTTGATTCGATGGTCGGAGGAAATCGAGTGGAAATGTTAGGCTTTTCACGGGATGAATCAGCATTTTCTTAGGCGTGTTTAGGACACTTTTTCACTTTGCTCCGACTATCAGAATAGACTGAAAACATGGCTCAATAGTCGAATGAAATTCTGTCACTGCGAGATATTGTTCTTTCAATTGGCGGAAATACTTTGGACCTTATGGTTTGCCATCTCCGCATATAATCGGGTCTGATGATAGTTTAAAGGCAGAATACATCAAACACATGGTGCCAAATGCCCCGGGAACGGCAAAATCTACGCACACGAGACATGTTCTGAATAATCATATTTTACAGATTTGTTCATTTTTCATTATATCATTTTCTTATCCCGAACTGTGCACACATAAGTTTTTTATTAAAAGGCGTTGCAACGCACGCGGTCTTTTACTAGTTAAAAATTAATATCTAGAATCTATATTCTACAGGACTTGGCATTAAACCGAAAAGGTTTACTGGTGATGGTCTTCTGTCTGATATCTAGATCCTGTACAGTAAAAAAATGTTGCCATAATCCTTACTATATTATAAATGCGAAAGTAAGTAGCTCTTTCTGTCTGTTTGTCTGTCTCTCTGTTATTCTTTCACGCCTAAACGGCTGAACCGATCATGATGAAATTTGTTACAGAGATAGATTAAACCTTGGAGACGGACGTACGGAAAAAATCTCAAAAGGAGTGAAATAGGGGATTAAAATTCATATGGAAGAAATTATTTGCATTTTACTAAGTTTTGTTGTTCACAAATATGCTTAGACGGTAGGGCGTTAATGTTTTTCGGTTAAATACAGGATACAGGTTTCCGGTTTTCGATATTTTAATTGGATTTTTTTTAGTTTATTAATTAGTACGATTTTTCACCATTTTTAGCGTTCTACATGTCTTGCAACTGGATTTTGACTCATTTTCATGTAACCGATTAATCAGAAATTTTGTCCATATGCATAGTTCGCGTGACAATGCAATTTGACATTTTTTTAAAAAAATCAAGATGGGGGCTCCAAGATGGCGGGCGAATTTCGCAATCGCAATCGCATTTCCCGATCCCCGACATAGGGTATATAATGAAAGGGTATTAACAGTAGAATACAATACCTGTGTGACATAACTCCAAATTCAAAATATCGGCCAATTAAAGATGGCGAAACACATAATGGAATAAAAAGTAGAAAATAAGAAACCTATCAACTTAAAACAATTAAGATGGCGGTTCCAAGATGGTGGCCGAATTTTGCAATTGTGTTCCCCGATCACCGATGAAACGGAATGACAAATAAAAACAATGCCGTGGCGTCATTCCAAATTCCAAATGGCGGCCAACAGAAAATGGCGGATTACCCTTCTCTTTAAAGGCCTCTCGGTATGGGTATCAAATGACGTGTGACAAGTATCCTATTAACTGTGTCGCGTCATTCCAAATTCAAAATGGCGGCCAATACAAAATGGTGGTTTATCTTTTTCTTTAAAACGCCCTCGGTATAGGTGTCAAATGAAAGTATATGACGAGTATAGTGCAGTATAAGCTGTGTGACGTCATAATAGACTAAAAACAGAAAATAAAAATTACACACTAAAAAATACCCTTTTATTTTAAAATGAAGTCAAAAGTAAAAAAATAAAAGGTTAAAAAAAATTTTTTTAAAAAAATTCTTTTAATTAACTAAAAAATGTACTGAAAAGTAAAAAATAAAAAATATTTGAAAGAAAGCGTGAAATTTCAATTTTAATGAAAAAGTTAATTAAAAGAATGGCGCATTTTTCATCAAAAATTGAAAATATAACTGTAAATCGCGTGAGATTTACAATAACCCTCAATTTTTTGCTTTGTTAATTTAAAATTCACATTTTTTTTTATAAAATCATCTTTTTTAATTTTGTTTTATTTTTCAATATATTTAAGATTTTATGTATTAATTTATAAGGCGTAGCAAAAAAAATTAATTTAAACTTGTTGTTTTGCTCAATTCACTTTGAAGAAAATTCTAACAAAATTTTTTGATGAAAAATGCGCCATTCTTTTAATTAACTTTTTCATTAAAATTGAAATTTCACGCTTTCTTTTAAATAATTTTTATTTTTTACTTTTCAGTACATTTTTTAGTTAATTAAAAGAATTTTTTTAAAAAAATTTTTTTTAACCTTTTATTTTATTTTCTACTTTTTAGTTTATTATATGTATTCCGCCATTTAATGATGGCAATTCTATTAGATTTAAAATTACGTCACACAGTTTACTGTATTCATTTGATACCCATGTCGTGGGCTCGGTGGAACATAATTGCAAAAACGGCCGCCATCGTCTTCTTGATTTTTTTTACAAAAAGGTCAGATTGCATTTAGTACTTATACATGATGAGTTGAACTCCAGTTGAAACCAAGTCTAACTACATGTAAACGGGAGTCGAGTTGGGCTAAGGTTGACTGAACTCGAATCAGCTCTGCTACCTGGGTTGAGTTGAAATTATGCATACGGATATGAGTTCAGTATTTGAGTAGTCGAATTTAGTTGACAGCAGCATCTCTGTGTTTGTTTGTGATTTTTTGTAACGTGTATTGCTTCTTTATTTTCAATTCACCCTTAACTCAATTATTCATCTCATAATTCATACACATTAATTGTCACCCGAACTACGAGTGTGTGCAAAATTGGAAGTTGATCTGTTATATTTTCTACTTTTTAGTCTATTATAAGCTTTCCGCAATTTAGTGTTGGCCGCCATTTTGAATTTGGAATGACGCCACATAGCTAATTGTCTTCTACCTGTCATATCCTTTCATTTGATACCCATGTCAGAGGGCCGCGGAGCACAATTTCAAAAATCGGCCGCTATTTTGGAACCGCCATCTTAATATTTTTACAAAATGGCCAAATTGCATTGTCATCCAAACTAAACGTGTATGCAAAATTTCAGCTTTATCCGATACCGGCAAGTGGGTCAAATTTAACTTCCAAGATTTGATTTGATACATGTGAAGTTAAATAAAAGAATTTAAAAATAATTTTGAATGTAGAGTTTTTATTGCCCAAGGCGGTATATGCGAACAAACTATCTTTCGAAATGTAAAAAAGCGTGGGGCGCTAACGTAAAGTTCCAGTGTTAATACGATAAGATAGGTAAAGATAGGTATTCGATAGGTATTTTTTCTGGGGCACCATGTGCGCTTTTGGGCTGCTTTATATGTGCAAAATTTGCAAAATTGATTACTTTTTTGGCACTTTTTCTGAAAAAAAAAAAAAAAACAATTTGGAGGAGAGGTGGGCGCCATGAGCGAAGTTCTGCACAGGGCGTCTAATCTCTTGCCAAAGCAAAACCTATGCAGACGATTCTGATTATATTTGGTTAGGTTCTGTTGTACACATAGTACACAATTTCTCATGGTCGAATCTTAAAAAAGTTGTAACATACTCTAAATTTTTTGAAGTATCCAAAATCAATTTTTGCAGATTTCCTCTTTTTCATTTTACCTTTTTCCTCCAGCGGACTGTGCACACAGAATCTTTTTTTAATGAAAGGCGTTGCAACGCATGAAATATATTCGTTTGCTAGTATGAAATATATTCATCCTAATTAACACCACTGAGTCTCTATAAGAAAACCACAACACAATTTTATCATTAAAAATATCTACAAAATGTTCACCAATTTCATTCCCAATTCAAACATGAATACTCTCCTCCTATCCTGACAATTTCCATATTTCATATTAATTCTGATGAATGTACTTTTCACAACCATACCCACGAAAATAATATTTATGGGCAAATTTTATGTTACCCGATAAAATTCATAAATATTTATCGAAGTTATCTTGTCTGATTAAGTGAATAATTGAAGGGCAATTCATATTTCATTAATGTCTACCGCTCTGCTCTGAGCTCCTTTGAGGTGGTCCTCCTTAATCTTATTAAGGACGAATCATAACAGTCTAGCAGCAGGAAAAATGTGTCATTTGTCATTTATAATTAAAGTGGCCTTTTTGTGAAATTAATTATTTACAATTTGAGAATTAATTAAAATCTGTTAATTTTGGTTTTATTTGTTTTTGAATTAATAATAAACAATTTTATTTAATTTGCGCAGTTAATTTATCATATCGACAATAAAATAATGAGTTAAGTTTTAATTAGTTTCATGAATGTTCTGCATTAAAATATTGTGTATTAACAATGCATTAACAATGCTTCATTTTTGGATAAACATAGCCTTTTTGTCGTATGAAATTTTAATGCTATGGTGCAATAATAATGGCAGTGATTCTGGAAATGTTATTGTTATGCTGATGAATCTGCAGTGGTTGTTGGTTGAGGTTTTATTCTCATAATCTCAAATCTGCCATCAATTATAATACTGAAAAGGTAGATAATAGCTTGTATAATATTCGAACTATAATATTTGAACATATGTAAGTAGTTGTAATTTCTTTGGTCAGTCAATAAATAAATCAATTTTCTCAATTGTATGAACACAGTCGACGAGCGAAAGGAGTTCAATATAAATCCAAACACTGCGGAATTTAGTCATCATTAACCGTTTGCAGTAGAATATCCAATAAAAACAGCAAGATTTGTGGATGAATATCGCGCCACGATTATTATTATTGTTGAGGGGCGCTATAGCGGGCACTGCGACCAATTTTGTTTGGTCTATTGTACCATCCCCGTCTTTAAAAACCATCAAGGTTAAGGCTTCTTAGGTAGCCTAAAACTGATTTAGGGTTGCTGTCCCAAATCTCCCTGGGAGTAGGGAAATCACGATGGAGGAGACTCAGTCTTTTCCTCACTGTAGCCTCACAGTCGCACATCAAGTGCTCCGCAGTTTCGGGAGCTGCCCCGCAGAATCGACAGCCAGAGTCGGCCACCAGACCTATTTTGTTTAGGTGATAGTTAAGCGAACAGTGGCCCGTCGGGAGCTCTGTTATTATTTTTAGCTCCCACCTTTTGAGATTTAAAAGTTTGCTCGCCTTAGCTTTATCGATTTGGATGAATCTTTTAGCTTGACGAGCACCCTGGGTCCTAGACCAGCTTTGAAGAAACATCTGGTCAACCCAATTCTTTATGGCCATTTTTACGTGGCAGCTTGCTAAGCTACAGAAAGGTTCCGGACCAATAGGTAATGAGTTTGCGCCTGCTCTAGCCAGGCTATCGGCAATCTCATTACCAATGTGACCTTCGTAAACGCGCCACGATAATGCGATTCGAAGGAGTTTCGAGTCTATTGACGCCATAAAAAAACTTCATTAAAGGATCTGAAGGAAATACGTAAATCAACTTACCAAAAATGCACTCAATGGACCCTTCTTGACACCAATGATCCTTTGTACTGTTGAGACCAATATACCTTAAATTTGTAGGACAGGCCGCTCAAAGAAGCCCAACAATGTGCCTTGAGACATGAGTTCTAGAGAGCACAGAGAGAACCCACTTAGAGTCAGTCAGTATAGCGCAGTGTCTGCCAATAATCGGGTAAAGCAATAACTGTTTCCCGATGAATGAATGTAGTGCCAGAGTTTGTCCACACTTTTTCTATACATTACAAAGCTTATGAAATATCTAGAACGCAACCAAATATTAGCAAGCAAGTTTCAATACTTTCCAAAGACTCATTCAACGGAGTGCGCCTTCTCAAAAGGGAGGATGGCTCCTACACCCCTAACTATGAAGAATGTTTGAGGTACCTGCTCAGCGAGCACTTCCCAAGGTCACGCCTGGAGACCGCTTATCCGTTGGAGTTTGTCTGGGAAGAACTTCGACTATGACACGGTTAAATGGCAGTGAGTGACATCTTTCCAACCCTATAAATCCCCGGGAGGAAATGGAATTTTTCCGGGGCTCCTTTAGAAGGACCTCGATCTGACTCTCGGTCTGTCACTTTAGAGCTTTAGAGCAGCTGGGAATACATTCCAACCAAAGTCGTGGTGGTTTTTATCCCCAAACAGGGCAACACACCCGTGGAGCTGCCTAAATCGTACAGACCTATCAGGTTAACCTGTTTTATTTTGATGGATAGGCTGCTAGATCTTCATATTAGGTATAAGCCGGAGTTCCCCCTTCCTCTATATAGCTCCCAGTTCGCTTACTCGTCGGGTAAATCAACAGAGGTTGATTTACACGACCTGGTTAGTAAAATCGAAACAGCCTTCCTCGCTAAAAAAAACTGCTTTATGTGCGTTCCTTGAAATCAAAGGTGCTTTCGAAAACACTGTCTATGATTCTATCTCTAGAGCACTGGCTCTAAGAATCCTGGATCCTCTCACGATAGCGTATGTACCTAATGCTTGTAGGTCGTGACATTTCTTCTACCCTAGGTGTCTCCACCATTCGTATTAAGGCTGCCCTCAAGGTGGAGTCTTATCCCCGTTACTCTGATTACTAGTTGTCGATAAACTTTTGACCAAAGTATCTGAATCTGGTTTGGATGTCATCGGTTATGCTGATGGTCTTGCCATCATCGTCTCTGGGAAGTTTGACATGACTATTACAGAGGTCATAATAACAGCACTCCGAAAAGTCCAAAGACCACGGACGGTCTGTTTTTTTATGTGAAAGTCTAGAGGAACAGTGAAAGCCCCCTTGTACTGTCGACAATCTATTTTTTCATATAGAGCGCAATGTCGAACAGCAAGCTCTAGTGGGAAGATAGTGAAGAGAACGAGCAGTGAAGGAAGGAACTACCCCAACTAATACTCGATATTTTATTCCACCTACTGCCAACCCACTCCCAATGTCAGAGTCGTGATAGTAAACTCTGACATCGAGACATCGAGAAACAACTCGCTGGAGTGTTAAGCAACCTGAAACAAGTTGGATCTCTTCAACCAACCGATGACATGCCCTTGGTGGAGCGGGGTAGGAATAGGCAAGGCTATGACAGGAAGAATCACAAATGTAAAGAGGGAAGAAGAAAGAATGAAAGTTATATAGGTGGGGAAAGGCGAAGGACCGTGGTGCTGCCGGGATTCAAACCCGGGACTTCTGGGTTGGTAGCCAGGCGTCTTACTCCCTAGACTACCGAGGCCCCCCAATCTGTCAATAAACCCAAATAAAGCTGTCTTGGTACCTTTCTCCAAAAGCTACAAAGTGGACCTAGGTCCTATCTGTATCCAGGATAGTACAGTTGAGTACTCGGACTCAGTCAATTTTTTTTCCATATTTCGGGCTAGAGTTTGTTGTCCGACATTCTTCTCAATGGGCGCAAATTGATATCTAAAACCAGTGGGACCAGAGGTAAAGAAATAATCGTGTGTGTCTAATTATTGGAGCCGAAGACAACACAAAGGTTACCTCTGAGCTCTAGTCTTTCTAGAAACAACTTGTTTTGGGGTATGTAAGTTAAAGAAGTTTTTATTAATTACTTTCTAGATTTATTAAAATAATCAACCACGGAAAATTTCTCGATTTAATATGAAACATAGTGAAATTTTACTATCAACATGAAGGATAAAAATTTCTCGGTTTCTCGGGGTCTTTTCTATCCCATTTAATATACTGGATGGCAGCCCAACTTACTCCTACATACAGCAAAACCAACTCTGATTGCTGCAATTCTTCGCTGAGAAAGGATTCCATTATAAGCGATCCCAAAGGTCAGCAAATATGTAAGTTTTATTTAGCAACCAGCAGACTTGACATATCTACACCGTATGGCCCTGCCATAGACCATTGCACCGTGTAACCACAAGGGATCGCACGTGTATTCTGCACAAAAACCGTCATCGCATTGACCTTTTCTTCAATAAATGAAAATTTATGGCTGCTCCTCTGTTTAAAAACTAACTTCCAATAAATCATATGGGAAATTAGCAAGCTTTCAGCACCGCATACTGCTACACACCCCATCCATTCATCCCTTCGTACATTCAGTCGGTTCAACCCCTGGTTAAACAAAAAGCTGTACGAACAAACTAAAACAAATTAAGGTCCAAACCCGCACAGTAAAGCAAATTCTCCCGACTAAAGTGCACCTCAGCAATTTTTTCCAATTTTACACTCATGAAGTTAATAAAGAAGTGAATTGCAATTGCAACGAAAAGACAAACTTTTCCTGCATTGCAGTCTGGCTGCGTGCATGCATAGCTCCACAGCCGCTTTCCTTGAGCCTCCCCCCAACCACTTAATGCGAGTTGTTCTAGCAGAGCTCTAGGTATAATCCCGTAAATGCTTCCATTCAGTGTAATTCTCCACTAAAACAACTCAAGTTTTCCATCTTATGCTTTCAAAAATAATAATTTATTGCGGAGAATTAGTCAAGACATTTATATTGAAACAGTGGCACGCCATAGGCAAGGGCGCACAGGCACAGTTCATACAAGGACACTTGAAAAACGCCTAGAAACTTTTAATTGAAATTCTTCCAGTTGTTAGCAGTTCGGCAGAGGAAGCACTTGATTAAAGTATTGCTCAAGTATCGAAGAAAAATTATGTCGCTCTGGATGAGGCGGCCCAGAGTGGCCCACTTTATTTCGGATAACGGAGTCGTAGCAAAGTTTCTCCGATCTAAATAAGCTCTCCAACTAATTTCCAACAATAAATCTTTTCGGAGGATTCCTTCCAGGCAAGCAGTTCGTTGGAGCACGATTAATCATTGTTTATCCAAACAACCCCCGCAAAACTCCCACTTAACTGACGCATAACTACTTCTGCTCCCTTTCGAGCCCATGATAGTGTACTGTATTAAAGTCGCATCCTTCACGCACACAGCCGTGCCTGTCAGACCCTCCTTGATTATTTTAGGGTAATTTCTGTCAACATACGTATAGCTCCTTGGAAGAACTCCTTTCATGTGCTTTGTTCTGGTTTTAGTTTTAAGAGCAGCTTTTGTTCGTCGTCAAATTAATTCGGAATCTTTGACTTATGTGGATTTCTTGAGGATTTTTTGAGAATCCCGTATTCTTTGGTGGGTACATTTTCTTTTTTTTTTTCTTCTTTCAAAAAGAAAGCCCCCAAAGAAGGACAAACGCCGTTTCGGCCAACAAAAATCATCTTTCTGCTTTGGTTCTATTAAAGGATTATTCATCCTACAAAATCCTAATATGCGATTTCAATTGTCCACTAATTCCACTTTAATCAGCTTTTTGTTTTGTGAGTGAGTCCAAAGCCATTTCCAGAATTGTGAAAGAAAGTCCGGAAGCCTCTATAGGTACAAAATGGGAGCAAAATCCCAATGTTCTTCGTTTTTCAACATTTTGAATATATTTAGCCTAAGTACATTGCTTTATGATAATGCCAGAGTGTAAGGTAACCTCATATAAGTATAAGGTAACCTTATATAAGAGTAAGGTAACCTCATATAAAGAAAAAAGTATTAAGATTTGGGACTCCACACTAAAATTGTTCCAAATTTTCTTTCTCGTTTTCAGAGTGATTTTTGAGTGCTAACAGTTTTAGACTAGCTCCCAGGTCGAGCGGCGGCGGGCGTTAAATACGTTAAAACATTTCGAAGAATGATTAAACTCATTCCCGCTGGAATAACTTTAGTGGCAAATTTGGCTATGGCACAAATACCAGTCAGTGGCTTTAAAGAAGCAAATAAGTCCCAGGCAGTTGTGTTGCCCATACTTTCAAACAGTTCTTTTGGTTGCCTCAGTAGATGGACATGGGAAATTGGCGCTGACCAGGCAAGGGTCCGAGTTGCCAAGGGAAGAGTCTACTTCGGGTGTGTACTGTGTTTGATGAGAAGTATTTTATGACATTTCGCAGCAGTGAACGGTGTAGAACTACTCGCAGACCCGGAGATCAGTGGTTCGAGCTTGCAATGTTTAGTAGCAAGCATTTTCTCAAAGATAGGTTAGGGGTCTGGAGAGTGCGTGAGTAGATGCCGATGAATCTTACGTTTCAACTCTGAGGTGTTATATGACCTCGAAAACGCCGATTATTGAAATCAGTTGTATTATTTATAAAAGAACTTCAAACCCGTATTGCGCGCTAAAAGAAAAGTCCCAATGTGCGGGGGTGAGCCGAGCAGAGTTAGCTGTTCTTGTGTTGCGGGAAAAAGTTGCAGTGTAGGCAGGAGGCTCTTAATTTCAGCGGAGCAGTGGAGCTATGGTAATAGAAAAACAGAGGGTGTATCGCTAATGAGTTTGAGAGCACAGTTTTGTATCTTGGCCAACAAAGCGAATGTTGGTTTTAGGGCTTAGAGAAACGAGTTGTATTCGAGAATCGAGGTGGGGCCGAATGTAGGGCTTGTAGATTCTAGCCAGGTCAGCTGGCTGAAGAAGTAGATTACATATTTTGATTTATTCCAGGAATTGATAAGCTTGTTTGGCGATTTGGAATATGTTATGAGCCAAGCTAGAATAAGGGTTGGATTTGACGCCATCCAATACTAACTTGATTGAACGGTCAGAAAGAAAGCTATCGAAATATCTAGAGCAACCAGATCAGACTCACCGAAGCGATGAATGCTTTGGTTGAGATGTTCTGCCCAACATACAAGAAGATCGCCAATAGATCATTTTAGTCTAAAGCTGTACTATCTGGGCCGTACTATTTGATTAGATTCTAGATATTGCATCAGCGATATATTGATTATTGTTTCCATGAATTTTGAGGGAACAGGTAATCGCTATTGGACGATAGTTTAAAGGGTCGTTGACTTCACCTTACTTCGGAATGCCCCAAACATAAGCTAGTTTCCTAGATTTAAGATAAACTCCCGAGAAGTATGGCAGCGCGCAAAGGTTTAGCCAAAGGTGAGCACAAGAGGAAAAACAAGAAGAATATGTAGATGAAATAAATAGAAGAGTGACAAATGCAAGTAACGACAGAGCCGAAGACATAGAGGTTAAATGGAGTAACTTAAAAACCCTAATCAAAGAATCAGCGTCAAATACTCTAGGATACGAGCCCCGTGAAGGAAAATATGAATGGTTCGACGATGACTGTGCACGAGTAACGCAGGAAAAGAATGTAGCATATCAAGTGATGTTACAGAAACACAGAACGAGAAATGCAGCTGAGCTGTACAAAGAAAAAACAAGGCAGGAGAAAAGAGTGCACAAAGCGAAGAAAAAGGAGTACTGGGAAAACGAAATGTAAAAAATAGAAGAAGCGAACAGCCGAAACGACGTCAGGCAACTATATAAAAAAGTAAATGAGCACCGAGTCGGTTTCAAGCCCAGAGTAACTATGTGCAAAAATAAGAATGGGAAAATCTTAAGCACCAAAGAACTAGTTCTAACTAGATGGTGCGAACACTTCAAAGAACTGCTAGCTGGAGATGAGGAGCAACCGCCAACATAAAACGTGGAAGTAGCAGAAGAACTAGCGGGAGATATGCCTACATTAGAAGACGTACAAGACGCAGTGAAAAAACTAAAACACAACAAATCTCCGGGCAAAGATAACATTGTAGCAGAGCTATTAAAAAAAGGAGGTGAAAACGTAATACTAAGCCTGCATGAAATCGTAACACTAATATGGACCCAGAAACAAATACAATCGGAATGGAGCGAGGGCATTGTGTGCCCTATACATAAAAAAGGAGATCAGCTAAACTGCCGTAACTATAGAGGCATCACTCTACTGAACGTAGCATATAAAGTATTTTCAAATATTTTATACGTTAAACTGCAGCCTTACGCAGAAGAAGCTCTGGGAAACTATCAAAGCGGTTTCCGTCCCGGAAGATCTACCACAGACCATATTTTCACCCTTAGGCAGGTCCTAGAAAAGGCGAATGAATTTAACATAAACATACATTCTCTATTCATAGACTTCAGAAACGCCTATGATAAAATAAAACGTGAAGAGTTATACAAAGCTATGGAGTACCTAAGATTCCCCAAACACCTTGTAAATTTGACCAAAATGACAATGAAAGAGGTATTATGCAGAATAAGAATTGAAGGAGAGCTATCAGAACCATTCAACGCCACAGTAGGACTAAGACAAGGATATGCCCTATCGTGCTTACTATTTAACGTAGCTATGGAAAAAGTGATAAGAGACGCAGGAATTAACACCGCGGGAAGTATTTTCAACAAGTCGGTACAAATATTGGCGTACGCTGACGACATCGTAATACTAGCCAGATCCCCCGTAGCAATGAAAGAAGCTTCATATCGCTAGAAAGAGCAGCAAAGAAATTCGGACTAGCAATTAATGAAGAGAAAACGAAATATATGTGCATCTCCAAAAGACGTAATGATCGCCAGAATATGACAATTGATACATACAACATCGAAGCAGTAAAAAAATTTATATATCTAGGGACGCTAATTTCAAAAGACAACGACACGACATTAGAAGTTAAAAGGAGATTAGCGCTGGGAAACAGATGCTACTTTGGGCTACGTAAACATTTCTTATCAAGGAACATATCAAGAAGCACTAAAGTAAAACTGTACAGAACTCTTATAAGGTCAATACTACTGTATGGATCCGAAACCTGGACATTAAGAAGTAACGAAGAACACCTCCTAGGGTGCTTCGAAAGAAAAATCCTGCGCACTATATATGGAGGAATCAACGAAAACGGTGTTTGGAGGAGAAGATACAATCACGAATTGTATCAGTCGTATAAAGATCCAAACATCATAAAAACTATAAAGCCGGAATTACATTATTGTGTCGTGTTGTATTGTGTCGCTATCTGATGCAATCAAATCCATGTATTTCATTGGAGCTGTTTACATTACTATGGTGTGTTGTGGTGTGTTGTGTTCCCGACTGGGCTTCTCCGATCTGCGTCAGAACGCTGGATAGCTACACAACAAACCACAAAGATGTAAACGGGTGCGTGGAAAGACAGGCCTCATAATTTATTTTAGGATGTGGATATAACAAGTGAAAATATGGATTTTCTAATTGAAATTATACGTGAATATGAAGTTTTATATAATGTAAAATCTAAGCATTATAAAGATCAAGCAGTTAGAGCTGCTGCTTGGGAAGAAATTGCAATTTGCTGGCTCTGAAATATTGCTGAAATCTTTCAGCATCAGTTTCCAGCCCTTTATATAGAGTGTGGAATTCACCCTCGATCTCTCTAGTCTTATTTATGGGGTGGACCCAAAATCTTCGCTTTTTCCTCTCCTTTTTTTCGCATAATTGTGACACTAACAAAAATGTTAGGTTTTCAATATCGCTCTCGGAGTCGGATGAAAACATATCACCTAGCTTCACTTGAAAATTTTGCAAACTAAATGCGCCACGATTCGACACTACACACCATATAAATGTAAACGCGTAGCATCACGACACACAGCAACACAACCCAACACGACACAGTAATGTAATTCCGGCTTAAAAATTAACTGAATCCGATGGGCAGGACATGTTGAACGTAGCTATTAAAAGTGACGTAGCAGTGACGACAGCATAACAAAAATTATTATGAACAAGAGACCAGACGGACACAGAGGTACGGGACGTCCAAAAAAGAGATATATAGACAGCGTAGAAGAAGATCTACGAACCCTAGGTATAAGAAATTGGAGACTTCAAGCCAGGGACCGACAGTTCTGGAGGAGGATGTTGCAGGAAGCCAAGGCCAATAACAGGCTGTGGAGCTATTTATGATGATGAGCACATTTCTTAAGTACCATAGGGGGAATATTGTCAGGGCCCGTGGATATAATGACGTCGACCTATATAGGACATTTACACGGCTCGCGAGTCCTGAAGGAAACTACGTGCATTGAATGGCCGTTTTGCTCGAGACCTGGGGGTGGCGTATCAGATTCGGGTAAAGAGGAATTTGAAGTGAATAGAGATGCCAAGAAATCGGCTTTGGATATGTTTTCTTTTATCACCTAGAATCACCTTAAAAAGTTAATACTGATCAATGATTCGTCCACGCTTTGAATACAACTCGTATGTCTGGGCGGGCGCCCCTAAAACCACCTTGGCTTGGCTAGACAAGGTGCAAAACCGCGCCATCAAACTCATTGGCGATAGCACCAAGCAGCATCGCTCCTTTAAGCCACCGTCGGAATGTAGCAGTGCTCAGCAAGTTTTACCGCTATTTTCATAGCGGCTGCTCCATTGAAATTAAAAACCTCCTGCCTACACGGCAATCTTTTTCCCGCAACACAAGACTAGCCAACTCGGCTCACCCCTTCGCCCTGCAGCCCTCCTCTTCACGCACATTACGGTTTAGCAGTTCGTTTATAAATAGAACAGCTCGATTGTGGAACTTTCTTCGGCAGTCGGTGTTTCCGAGCTCATATACCATCTCAGAGTTCAAACGCAAGGTTCATCGACATCTACTCATGCACCCTCCAGACTCCTAACCTATCCTATTTCATCTTTCCTTCAGATCAAGCTTACTACTATACACTGCACCATCACTTGTAAGACATGACGGTCTAGTAGTACAAAGGGTGACTCCTAAGCTTCATCTTACCACAAAAAAAAAAATATTTTTAAATTGGCAGTTATAGGGACTGCCGATAGAAGTGAAAACTTAGAACTTAGATGTTGAAATTCGATTTTTTTGAAGTAATACAAAATTCTATATTTCTTGAAAGGACTAAATCTTTTTGATTGCAATATTTTCATTAGGACATTAACCAACTTATTACAATATGTAGCACAAGTAACTGCGTCTTCATTAATAAGTGTACTTTTTTCTATAAAATTTAATGCTGCTGCATCTTCAACTGATATCTCAGAATTATTTTTTAAATTATGTAATAATTGTAGCAATTTTGACCATCCTATTTCATTAGCACTTATTGTAAAAAAGATACAATCGGGTTATGGTAACTAAAGTAAGAAATGAAAATGTTTGATTCAAATTTATCTAAGTATCGCGTTAAAACCGCATCGATCGTCGTTTTATATTTGGTAGTACTAAGTTTCCGATCATTGGACATATTTAAATTAAGTGTTGCATTTAAAAATTCAATTAATGGTAGATTTTTATCATCTGCAAAGTTAATATTGAAGTCTCCACTTAAAATCATCGGTACATTATCATATTTTTCGCCGAATCTTTTTTCGAGAATTTCAGAACCTTCTTTTGTATAAATCATCAAATTTTCGAATAAAAATTGTTGTATCTGTCTCATAGATTTTCCAAGTGAAATATAAACGGCAACCATTAATATGTATTGCCCATTCTCGGAACTGCAACGAGCAACGCATATTTCGCATATATCAGAAACATTAACACCAATGCTTCTAGTGAATTTAGTATGTATGTCCATATATGAAGTAATGAAGTGTGACGTATTTTGAGTATTGTGATAAATAGCTACTCCTGCTGCTGGAACTTCGGGTCTTTTATAACTTACAACAAAGTTGAAATTCGGAACATCAAGTGGTTCTTCGTTTTTCATACGAGTTTCTGACAAAAGCAGAACATTTGACCTTTTTTTCTTTTGTTATCGTCTGAAGACATCTTCTGGACCAAGGATCCAAACAAATTTGGAAAACAGATATTTAACACATCAGTCAAAATGACTGGTTTTATATTTTCATTTTCAATACTTAATTGAATAATAGTAGGCGGTCAGATTTATTTTTTTATTCAAAATCAAAAAGTTTTTGATTATAATCGATTGAGCGCGTGCGCCAGTCATGAGCATGTCGGTGACGCGAACCCATAACATTTTCCCCTATCAAAAAGTGCCTAACGCGGCTAAAGAAGTTTTCACTTCAAAAAAATTACGGTTTTGTCGGTTCTGTATAAAAGCTACTGCAGCATCGGAGCACTTACTGTGGAAGCTTGACTTAAATCCTTCGGTCAACTCTCTCTAACAACAAAAGGCGTATGAAAATTCGATTTGAGGCTCACCGTTAAGTATATTTGATAGGATCAGACAACACATCTTATATGTCGCAGTGTAAACTAATCTAAAGGAGAGTGCCAATGGTTCTACACCTCAAGATAACCACAAGTTTGCAGAGCTAGAACAGGAAATTCTGTCACATGGGAACAAGCACAACTCTGAAAATATTTAAAATTTTATTCAAACATTAGCCATTAGTACAGACTGATTCTACATATTGTGGTGCGCTTTTATTACTTCCACAAAACTATTGGAGATTCAACATAGTTTTACAGACTGTATAGACTATTATGTTGTAATCCTTAAAATCTCATCCATTCGATCTCGTTCCAATTTGCGTCACGATTACTCTATAATATTTAAACTTAATAATATTTAATAATTCATAATCAACTCCCTAAAGGGCTTTGCTACAAGACCAAAATTTTCGTAAAACCCCCCCCCGGAAGGTTGCCCATTTTATAAGCTATCAAGCGGGATTACTGCATACTACGCCAAGTATTCCAAACAGGAAGTGGGAGCCAAATTTACATTGCGCGACTATGAATATTCATGAGCAAAGGAAGCGAAGGGCTGCGATAGAATCCTTGTGAATATTCAAGCTGTGAACAGCTGCTGCCGCCTGTCTATGAGACGATAGTTTCCTTATCCGAAGCTGTGGCAAGTTAAGCGCGGCCGCAGGCACTGTAACTGCAGCTAGAAAACTAGTAGCTGTTTAACTTGTGTCCTTTTCTGAGACCAGGATTAAGTCATCGATAAATATGCAAGGCATGACCTTAAGTGGCCCTCGAAATAAAAGGTTCAGCACTAGTATATGAGAGTGGGTGGGTGGTGGATGAATTATTGTTTACCAAATGAGTGATAAACTTAATGAATTGAATGCCTGTGCCAGGTGAAAGGATATGCAATTTCGTATCAGTGATAAGCATCCCAGATAAGCAGCGAATTAATTAATTGCTTATAAATCTCATCAATAAACACTCGTAAGCCTTGGAGCACCGTGATCTAATCTCGTTTACTCTCCTGCCGGAGTGATTGCCGCCTGACACCGGGACATTGCAGCACAACATACTGTCACAGTATGATTAATCCTGCCAGGACTAATCCCGAATTATGTAGTTTGTTATGCGGAGATTATTCCCGAAACGGTCTCCCTCTCGCTGATGTACAAAGGGCATCCCTTCGTCGTACATCTTCTTCTGCTTGCCGCACTCAATTACTTGAGGTCAGGAGTGCCCCTACAAAGGACTCAGCTTGCTGAGCCTGTTGTCATTCCATCACAAGTCGGGACTGGCCTATAAAAAGCAAAAATCCCTGAATTACCCATGAAGCGATTAATCAAGTTTTAGTAGCAGCATAAACCCGGAGCTTTATTATCAATCATTCGCGAAATAATAACGTAATTAATTGGGAGCTAAAAGCAGAAATTGGTTTTGTATTAGCGGAATTGGGTAGACTTTTTGTAGATAGAGACTGTCTGGGCGGTATTTTATTAATTGAAGTCAGGCCAAGGGGAAATTTATTGGCTATTGGCAATCGGGGGGACTGATCGAGGTTGATTATCCTTTTTTTATTGTAATATTTATGTTCCGTCTAAGTGATTAGCTATTATTGTAAATTTCTGTGGATGGCTGGAGGGGGAGCCTGGGAATGAATATTTATCAAACAAATATGGCAGATCAATGTTTGTTTATTCGTTTTATGATGATGGGTGTGCTCTGTTAATTACGTTAATCAAAATGTGTCCTAAATAAACGTTTCAATTGTTTTCACATAACATTTTAGTTTTATAGATTTATAACTTTGGGTTCTGCATTCTGTTGGACAATTGATTTTTTTTCTCACACAAAATAGTTAGAGTTTTCTAATAAGTTGATATCATAATCCATTGCATCCTTTCATTAATATCTGTTGCCTAGGAAAACCGAAGATGAATCAAAGATTTGGTGTATTTTTACAAAGGAAGAATTCGCGGGCTCCTAATCTTAACTAATTGAGTTGAATTTGTTCTAATCTTCTTCTTCTTCGATGGCTCTACAGCCCAATTCTAGCCTTGGCCTCCATCATCTTCTTCCTCCAGACGTCTTTCTGCTCCGCAGCTTGTCTCCAGTTTCTTGTATTGAGCAATTTTGCTTCATCGGCCTTGACATTGTTTTCCCACCTTGACCCTGGTTTGCCCACTGGTCTTTTTTTTGTCTCTTTGGGTCATCCATATGTAATGTGTATAGTGTAACCGTGCCGGATCATACACCACCACACGGTATCGGATCGGAGATGGTGACCTCTCCGGAAGGAGTCAGGTTAAAGACTAATTTTGGCCTGCTGAAGCGGATCATTTTATAGCTAGAAAGGAGAATCACCCAGCCTGCTGGGTGAATATTTATTTTTCTAAAGCTTTGTTAGGAGAGGGATTATTAGTAACGAATTGTGGTTCGTTACAGTACGTCTATCGTTTCGTCGTTGTCTTCGCTGACTGTGAGCCTTCACAATTCGCACCTCTGCAGGATTTTACTTGGAGGATACTGGAAGCTGCCCTTCTGTCTATGAGTATATGGTCTATTTGGTTGCAGTATTTCTCGCTGGGAGATTGCCATGTGCATTTCTTGGGAAATATGTTGAGCTGAAGATAGTTTTGCTCATTGCAAAATCGATAGAGGTCCCGCCAAAAGAGTTGATGCCGGAGCGCGCAGCTGGGGAAATTAAAGCTGCACACAAATAAAAATTGCGCACATATTGATAAGAAATGCGCTTATGTATTTTCAAATTTCCCCTTCGAAATTTGTTGCGACTCGGCTAAGGGACGGGAACGGCATGCGGGGATTCTACTGCGCATGGAAAACGCGACTTTCTCGGCATCAACTCTTTTGGCGGGACCTCTAACACGTTGTCCGTTGTCGTTTGATGTTTCGTGGAGACTTTCTTTTCCAATGGTCGGTCTGTGCCAATTCTCTCTTCCAATTTTGCCGTTGAGGTCTCTTATCACCATCTTGATGTCATTCAAAGGGGCCGTGTCGTATGCGTGTTCAAGCTTATAATAGAAAGTCTCCTTTGTCGTGTCCGCTTTCTCCCCGTCTCCGAATGTACGTTTATGATTGAAAGGATGAATAATTTTGTTCGGAGTCGTATTGAGCATAGTCGTTCACTGATAGGCTGGAACTCTACCATATTAACTGACTTGTGTACAACGAAGCCTTCTCCTAAGTGATGCTCCTATTCGCAACTATAGAAAATCCAGTAGTTGCCAAGGTCCATTGTCCCGTCTCTTATCCATCTGATCTCTTGTAATGCTAGTAATTTTATTTTAGGAAGTGTCTAAATCCACTGAAAAACGCGAAACGCGAAACGCAAAACGCGAAACGCGAAAACCCGGAAATTGATATATCCACACGCGAAAACGATATATCGCCACGCGATTTCCGAATATCAGTCATTTCGAATATTTTAATTGCTGTCCGAATGATTTCTTGTAGAATTTGAACTATTTTAGGTTAAGAAAAATAAAGGCGTATTTGGAAATAGGCCTTTACACACGTTGTAGCTATTTTGACAGCTACTTCCTAACCTTATAATTTTTTGACGATTGTCATCAATTTTTTGTTAATTAAATTTTGTTAATAAAAATAATATTAGAAGAATTTCAATTTTGTTTATTAAAAGAAAAAACAAATATAACCAAAATAAAAATTTCGCGCGCGCGTTCTGTACGTATTTTCCGTGTTCCATGGTCCAGGTGTTGTGCCGTAATCGTTGCCATTTTTCCCGTCCGTTCCTAGGCTTTGCTTCGGGTTTCTTAACTAATGTCCTTTTACAGGGTCCGGTAGTTAGCCCAACGCCCAATCCTACTACCAGGAGGACCGGATCCGTGAATTATACTCCATCGGATAGGGTGGCCCAGCTATACCCCCTCCCTTCCCTTCCTCTGCCAGTAAAAATAAGTCCAATCTGACAGATTCACGCACTAGGATAGGCCGTTTGCAGCCTATGACATAAGCTTGGGCTATGACATAAGCTGGCGGAGTTGGAGTGAGAGGAATGGGTTCATTATACCATAAAATATTATGACGTTTTCTTCTATTCTTATCCAGGAAATGGGTCCATTTTTGTCATCAATTTTAACTCTAACAGCATTTTATGAAGTAGAATTACGAAGGATAAAAATACACTGTTTTGTTTTAAATATTTTCTATCAAAAAAAAAAAAAAATAAATAAATAAATAAATAAATCAATTTTCTGCTACACAAAGAAATTTCTGAAGGGTTTCACTTGTATGTATTTAATTTCCGGGCATCTTTAAAATAATAATTATGACGAATTTATAAATAGTATTTCCATAATTTCAGAATCTTAAACCCCTTTAATTGCATGCACATTGTGCCCAATATCCTGATTTTGTCATTGTAGTATCCTGTGACGAGGCACGCAAGTCCTTCACATTCCATTTTCGATTCTAGCCCCTGATTTTCAATTACCTTCATCAGCTGAGCATTCACAGAATAGAGTGATACATCTAGAAAAGGATCAAAGCAACAATTCCGTATAGTGCCTAGCTCCTGCCATCATTAGACGATGGGGGGAACAGAAGAGGGAAGCGTTTAATCAATCGATTGAATAATTACCGTAACCTGAAACAATAAATCTCTTAAAGGGTTAATTGATTGAACCAGAGGGTGAAATTTCTGGAGAAGGATTAACCCCTCTCAATTTCATGGTATTGGGAACTTTTAAATCGGTCCCTTTATATGGGTCAGGCCAGAGATGGTGTAAGGATCTCGACCTTGGGCTGTATCAATATATTTGGAAATTTTTAAGCCTTGTTATTTTCTTTTTTGTTGTGTTTTTGGTTTATTGTTACATACACACACACATACATACTTCATTGTTAAAATTTTCTTTAATCAAAGCCAATAGCTTTCGGGAAATCCCATTTTGTCATATTTACTAAATTTCCATAAATAAAAAAAAAAAATATCTCGCTTTACTGGGATATCTGACCCAATTAAAAACAGCGCGGGGGTGGTGTGTTTTTTTGGTTAAAAAAAGGATTGCAATGAAATTAAATCGTGTAAAATTTTTAAAATAATCCACTTTCGGGTTACATTTTTTACATATGGAAATATTAAGAGAATTATGAGAATTTAATTATGGAAAATACAATTTTATGTTAAAAACATGTGCTTATGGTGACGCAGTTAATATAAAAGCTTTAAGGATAATATGGATAATAAATTTTATCAAAAAAATATGTTTTTATATCAACAGCTGCAATTCGCAAATTTTTATGTAGTAAAGTCATTTTTATGCATATGTTGGTGCTCTGTGAATTATTGATTTACAGATGAAAGTGCTATTTTTATATTTTTTTTTTTTGATATTTTGTGGTAATTGATAAAATCAAGAAGAGATTACTGCAAAAGCAATTGAAAAGAAATTATATTTTGGTACTCAGCTTATTATTACAAACTTGTGTGAAGGTAAAAATATAAATCTACTAGATTGTTAAAATAAAATTCGCGAGGGGTGCAAAGCAGAAAAAACCCCGAACGGCATGTTTTCTAATGTATTAATGAGTGTGTGGCTCGACCCACGACCCTGAGTTTAAGGGGCTCTTGCTCTACCGATTGAGCTATTCTAGCTCAATCTGATATATATTGGCTATGTTTGCAGGGTCCGTAGAGGAAAAAATAAACACTTAAAGTAAAAGTTTTCCAAAAGAAAAGTTGAAGTAGTGCGCCAGTTATCCTCGCCAGTGGCTGGTTACTCTCCGGGAGGGCTGTGTTGAAGAGCAAGGACGGGGCCAAAGTCAATACCATATTGTTCCTTCCGCGTCCCTAACAGTCTTCACGCAACAATTCGGAAGACATCGGATATCATCGGATTGAATCTTCAGCACCATTGCCTTCGACATCACCCAATGGATCGCAAGTAAATATATAGGAAAGGTAAAGGGTCGGGGGTAATGGTTGTCTGAGATTAAAAAGATGTTCGTTCTCCAATACTCATGATTAGTTGAATCGATCCGCATTCTTCTTTTTAGGGAATAAGGTTTGAAGGTCGGGGGTGGTGGGGGTGGGTGGACGGGAAGGCAGATTAATAGGAGACTTTGATCTACATGAGGGTTAGATAGTCAGAGGTTGAAGTGTTATCGGTTGCCTACCTGGGGATTCAGTAACTGAAACCGTAATCCACAGGGGGGGTGTGGAGGGATTGGTGTGGGGACGTGTTTTTTTTATGTGGCAGTGCTAAGCTTAGGAGTCACCCTTTGTACTACTAGTCCGTCATGTCATTTGTCACGTCAATACCAAAACTTGACTTGTAACGGGACTTGGGTTGCGCGGGCTCAATCGCAATGTCTAGCAGTAAGCTTAGTATGGGGAGGGATGAGGGGCGGGTGTATAGGTTAAGGATTAAAAGGTACGGGGGGGTATTGAAGAAGGTGGTGATGAACCCTGCGTTTGAACTCTTGGATGTTGTAGGAGTTCGGAAAAACTGACTGCGAGAGGTTATTCCACAGTCGAGTTGTTCTATTAACAAACGAATTCATGTCTTGTTGAGTGCGTGAAAGGGGTAGTTTCAGGTGAAGGGAATGAGACGAGTGGGCTAATCTGGTGTTGCGGGCATAAGATTGCCGTGGAGGCAGGAGAGCGTTTAACTCGGAGGAACAGTCACTATGATAGTAGCGATAAAATTTTGTCAGTGCTGCTACATTCCTACGGTGGCTCAAGGAGTCGATGGTGGAGCAGGCGGTGTCGTCATCAATTAACCTGAGTGCCCTTTTTTGCACCTTATCTAACCATGCCAAGGTGGTTATTGGGGCGCCGCCCCAAACGAGGGAGTTATATTCGAGAAGAGGCCGAATGTAGGATTTATAAATAACAGCACGGGCCGATGGCTGGAGGAGGAACTTGCACCTCTTAAGAAATCCCAAGCACTGGGATGCTTGTTTGGCGATTTGGAATATGTGGTCATTCCATCGCAAGTCTTTGGCTAATGTCACGCCTAAGATGTGTAAGGATGGGTCGGCCATTAGTTGAACTCCATCCACTCTCAAGGGTGGAGAGGTGTTGAGCTTCTTTTTGGAGATAAGACAGTACTTGGTTTTGTCGGAGTTGAATTCAACACGATTCTTCTTTCCCCACTCTAGAATGAGTTCAATGTCGTTATTAATAGAGTTGAACATTAGTTCGCGATCATCAAGACAGGATCTGGCATGAGTCTGTCTTGTATCGAAGCTGTACGAGTAACGTAGAGTACCGTCGTCAGTGAAGCTGAGAAGTGGGTTGGAGGGGATTGAAAGAAGGTCATTTATAAAGATGAGAAATAGGGCCGGTGATAAAATTGACCCCTGGGGGACCCCCGCAGAGATCGGGTGGGATGCGGATTTGACGCCATCCAATACCACTTAGATTGAACGGCCAGAAAGGAAACTCTCAATCCACTTCTGTAGAAGTGAGTCAACTCCAATAGCTTTGAGTTTAGCTAACAGGGCGGAGTGCCAAACTCTATCGAAAGCCTTGGAGATATCCAGAGCAACCAGACTAGACTCACCGGATCCATGCAGACTACGGCTGAGGTGTTCTGTAAGACAGACTAAAAGATCGCCAGTGGATCTTTTTTGTCGGAAGCCATACTGTCTGTCGTTTATGAGTAGGTTGGATTCTAGATATCCCATAAGCTTTTTGTTGATTATCGTCTCCATGGTTTTGGAGAGAATAGAAGTAATTGCTATTGGGCGGTAGTTAGAGGGGTCGCTGGAGTCACCTTTTTTCGGTATTGGCTGAACATGGGCAAGTTTCCAAGAGTCGGGATAAACTCCGGAGAAATATGACAGGGAAAATAATTTGCGCAGAGGTTTAGCCAAAGGTGAGGCGCATTGTTTTAAGACGATGGGGGGTATATTATCGGGTCCAGTGGATTTGTTGGCATCGAGCTCTTTGAGGCACCTGTACACCTCGCGAGTCCTGAAAAAACCCTGTCCATTGAATGGGCGTTACGCTCGGAAACAGGGGGTAGCACATCAGTTTCGGGTAAAAAAGAATTCGAAGCGAACATAGATGCTAATAAATTGGCCTTGGATTTGCTGTCTGCTATTACCTTCTCATTGTGAATAAAGGAAGGGGTTGAAGTTGTAGTGAAATTCTTCTTGATGGAACTTACCAAGGACCAGAAGTTTTTGCTACCGGAGGTTGCATTTAGGAGTTTACTTCTCAATTTGTTGTCAAATAAGGTTTTGACTTTCTTGATGGCGGTTTTACAAGAATTTCTTTGTTGAATGTACTCTAAACGGAGCGATTCACTCGGGAAGCTCTTGTACGCTCGGAAGGCGGCTTCTTTAGTTTTGATTGCATTCATACACTCCCGATTAAACCATCTGTTGGGCCTAGGCTTCACAGATTTGGTAGAATGGGGAATGAACAAATGCATTCCTGCCTGTATGATCCTGGTGATACGAATAGCGGCAGAGTTGGCGTTTCTATTCCGGAAACACAGACTCCAGTCTGTAGACTGGAAAAAAAAAATTGGCAGTTATAGGGACTGCCGATAGAAGTGAAAACTTAGAACTAAGATGTTGAAATTAGATTCTTTTGAAGTAATACAAAATTCTATATTTCTTGAAAGGACTAAATCTTTTTGATTGCAGTATTTTCATTAGGACATTAACCAACTTATTAAAATATGTAGCACAAGTAACTGCGTCTTCATTAATAAGTGTACTTTTTTCTATAAAATTTAATGCTGCTGCATCTTCAACCGATATCTCAGAATTATTTTTTAAATTATAATTGTAGCATTTTTGACCATCCTATTTCATTAGCACTTATTGTAAAAAAGATACAATCGGGTTATGGTAACTAAAGTAAGAAATGAAAATGTTTGATTCAAATTTATCTAAGTATCGCGTTAAAACCGCATCGATCGTCGTTTTATATTTGGTAGTACTAAGTTTCCGATCATTGGACATATTTAAATTAAGTGTTGCATTTAAAAATTCAATTAATGGTAGATTTTTATCATCTGCAAAGTTAATATTGAAGTCTAGACTTAAAATCATCGGTACATTATCATATTTTTCGCCGAATCTTTTTTCGAGAATTTCAGAACCTTCAAATTTTCGAATAAAAATTGTTGTATCTGTCTCATAGATTTTCCAGGCGAAATATAAACGGCAACCATTAATATGTATTGCCCATTCTCGAAACTGCAACGAGCAACGCACATTTCGCCTATATCAGAAACATTAACACCAATGCTTCTAGTGAATTTAGTATGTATGTCCATATATGAAGTAATGAAGTGTGACGTATCTTGAGTATTGTGATAAATAGCTACTTCTGCTGCTGGAACTTCGGGTCTTTTATAACTTACAACAAAGTTGAAATTCGGAACATCAAGTGGTTCTTCGTTTTTCATACGAGTTTCTGACAAAAGCAGAACATTTGACTTTTTTACGATAGCATCATTTTTTAGATCAGCTGCATGCGCATGCAAACTTTGACAATTGAATGAAAATATCGATAATCCTTTCTTGTTGGAGATGAATTCTAGAAAAGTTTTGGTGACCGTTTGTAGTGTATTGTTTTGTATCCTTTTCAATTCTAACGTTAGATCCTCTCGATGACTTGTTGATCTTTTATGATGTTTATCTGTTTCTGAAGCATTTAGAGGTGTTCCTGTTTTACCAATCCAAAAATTTCCAGCTGCTGCTAATATTTTCTTGAATTTAACACATCAGTCAAAATGACTGGTTTTATATTTTCATTTTCGATACTTAATTGAATAATAGTAGGCGGCCAAATTTATTTTTTTATTCAAAATCAAAATGTTTTTGATTATAATCGATTGAGCGCGTGCGCCAGTAATGAGCATGTCGGTGACGCGAACCCATAACATTTTCCCCTATCAAAAAGTGCCCAACGCGGCTAAAGAAGTTTTCACTTCAAAATTAATAAGCCCCTGCCAATTGGCCTTCCCATAATGCCATACAGTTCTTCGAACTGGTTTGGGAGGGGTGGGAAATTCGAATGGGAAGCTAGCACTGATTAGGCAGTGGTCTGAATTGCCGAGAGGTGAATCGACTTCGACGGAGTAACGCGCTGGATGAGAAGTTAGAAAAAGATCAAGGAGATATTTTCCTTGATCAGCAACATCAGGGACTCTTGTGGGATGATCCGCAATTTGATGCAAGTTATTGATGTCTGCAAAGAGCTCGACGTCCTTGCCAGAAATACTGGTGCCATTTGAGTAAGTCAGCCATTTAACGTTGTGAACATTGAAATCACGCGCAACGATGATTTCACACTCAGGATTGGACGACAAAAATCCCGAGATTTGTTCGGAAATAGTATCAAAAGATAAGGTGGAGGCTTCGTTACTTATGTTAGGGCTTCTGTATAGGAAGCAGAAGAATATGACGTGGCTTTGGAAAATGATTTTAATCCAAAGATAATTAAAATCTGAAGTTGTGCTTGAATGTATTTTATAATGAGCCACGTCGTCCCTAACATAAATGGCAATACCCCTATGGGGGGAGAGATTGTGCACTAAAGTGTACCCCGACACCTGGTAATAACCTAAGTCATTATCGGGTGATATTTGGGTTTCACTAAGTGCGAAGATTGGGGGTTTGTAATTAGATAAGTGGCACTCAACAAAAGAGAAATTCGCTTGAAGTCTACGAATGTTACAAAAGTCAATACCAAAACTTGACTTGTAACGGGACTTGGGTTGCGCGGGCTCAATCGCCACGTTCTCGGGAATATTTCCCGGCATTACATTTGCCGCAACCATCAGAGTCAATATTTGTCCTCGTCAAAGTGTTATGCCTTTTGAGACGGGGCAAATTTCATCGACCGACAGATTTTAGCCGCGGCACCTGCAGGGCCGAGATGCGAGTTAGTGTTAGGCGAGAGGTTCGATGGTCGGTAGCTGAAGGATCAAATGGGGATTGGCTGGACTACAAGAATAAAGTGTTTTACATTCAGGAATCATTTATATCTCCATAGCCCCTTATGGTGGATTTTGGGGGTGAAGGAGGGTTGATGGGGCTTTGTGCCCATTGAGATTTTTAATAAGTACTGCCAACGTGTCCTTGGTGAGCTGGTGAGTTAGGTCACGCTTCATCGGGGCGTCAAAGGCAATGAAAAGGCGGATGCCCTGACTATGCAAGGCTCCGAAATCATATTTATCGGTCCGGAATATTATTTTGACTTATGGCAGAGTCTAGAGGAGGACCACACGTATAAGCTCTGTCTTGAGAGGGATGAGTTTGTTTCCTCTGGTCTACAAATATGAGGTAAAGGAATTTAGTAAAAGAGGCGTAGCGAGTTTCCGCGCTTCTTTTGGACCAAGTATGTCACCGAAGCAAAAAAAGAAAGAAGAAAAAGGTAAATGAATCAAGGGCAAAGGTTGTGCGTGATATGGGAGCTGAAGGTACCTATCTATATCTCGCCTCACTACGCTAGTCTTTTCGCTAAGAAGTGCCCATTTTTATTCGCAAATAATTTGTTTGCCACAACTTAATCTGTCCAAAATGCACTTTAGGTTTTTTTGGATATTTCAATGATTTATGCATTAAACATTTAAAGTAATTGCACCCATTCTATCTACTAAATAATTGAAAAACACTTTTGTTCCTATATTTTAGGTTTTCCATTCTGTGGTTTCGATCGAAACCCCCATTGTTTATAGCTGTCGATAATTTTTGGCGTTTTAAAACAGATAAACATATTTGAAAAGTTTTTTATTGCCAGTAATCTCCATTATCTCAATTTGCCTCATTGTTTTAAAAAAGGCTGGCGTAATTCGCAATAATTCCATCCAGCAATTTCATTCAAATCCCTTCAATCAAGGTAAACAAAGAGGAGGAGTTTTAATTAATTTTGCTTAATTAAAATGTGATTTTATATTCAATTTGTACCTGTATTTATAATTCCACCTGCAAAATAGTCATGAATAAAATGTGACAGAGAGAGAAAGATTTTTTTTATGTTGTCTCCGATAATGAAAAGCCAGCATGGTGTCAAGAACACCTGCGGTAATTACTCTGTGCTCGTTATGATAAGTTTACTCCCAGTGCTAGCGATAACAGGAAACAACTGATCCAAATCAGAAACGTGCCAAGGAGCAATTTGAAAATTGTTTACTTGGTGTTGACAATACTTGAGAAAACTTTGTCCTTGCTAGAATGCAGCAGAATTTCTCCAAGTGCATATTGAACTTGCCTCTGTATATTGCGAAGGAGCACTACATAGCCGCTCTCCCACGTTAACTGGAGTACGTTGAACAGTCAATTGGGGGTTAAGGGCCTGCATTTGTATAGTTTCTGTGTGCTATGCCCCTGGTACTTGAAATCTGTGGCTAAGGTCCACTGAACGTAAGCCCGTGCAAGCGTAACCACAAAAGGTTTCATAGAGCTTTGTCATAAAGTTTCAAAGCAACAAATATTTGGATGGAGCCCTAGATGTATATTTTGGGGAGTTACGACCTGGAACTACTCATTGTAGCCGAGATTCTGAAGGGATGATATTGGGATTTTGGGATGATTATTATTTTCAACAAAAGTTGTTTGCATTGCAAGTAGTCAAGCCAAACTTTTATTTCATCTTTTTAATTATAATTGTCTTTGTTTTAATTATGTAATGGATATTTATAGCGACTGTTTTAATTGAGAACTTAGGAGAAATATAAATATAGTAATAATAACAATAATATAAGCTGTTTACCAGCGTTTCTGAAAATTCTATTATATTACCATGCTTGTTGCCTGTTCTAACCCACATATCTAATTTCTGCCTCACTGTATCAAAATTTCCCACTTCTTGGAAGCATGCTTTAGTTATGCCTATAGCCAAGTGCTCTTCTCCCACTACTTCCTCCGTTTTCCGGGATATTAGTATACTTCCATTTCTGGCTATGTAGGTTGGCTAAGCTGCTGGTGCACAGATATGGCTGAGCTGCTGGTGCACAGCCCAAACACTTAGGTCAAAGGGATAGGCCCGTTGTGATGCCATAATGATCCTACTTTAAACCCAATGTTAAAGTGTCGTTTCTTTGATAACCCACCTCGAGGAAGTAATGAATCTTCTTAGTTGCCCAAACTTCGGAATTTCCGGAAACGTGCTTAGAAAGGGTTCACCAAAAGTGGTAAGTCTCCTTCTGCTTAGGGTTGGGCAGTATGATGTAGTACACTTTGCTCCTCGTCCGGATTTTTACAGCTTCTGTAAAAATCGTAGGCCTCAAAACCTAGGCGGGTCGCATGCGTCCCTATCAAACAGTGTCCGGTCAGTACTCCCACTATAACTGAGAGGTCTTGTCTCCTGAGGCTCAGTAGTGAAGTGGTCCGCCTGAGATCGTAGGAGGGCCAAGTCATTTTGGCCAGTTGCATTTGTTAAGATCTCTCCAATGCTTCTCTGCTAGTTGCATTGTGTGCTGTTTGCATCGGAGTTTAAGGGTCGCCCAAGACATACCAATCCTTTCCAGGAAGGAGAGTGACGATCGTGCCTTTCCTAGACAGTTCGTCAGCTTTACAGGCTCCTTTTATATTTCGGTGGCACCCATATGAGGAGCCATCTCGTTAAGAAATCTGCGGCATTCAGAGATTGTTCTGCAGTTGTTAGTGCAAGAGCGCAGGGCCTTCAGAGCTGCCTGACTATCTGAGAAGATATAGACAGTTCGGTGCCTGTCGAACAGCCTCATGAATGGCTAAAATCTCTGCTGGTATACACTGCAGTGATCGGGTAATCGGAAGGAGCCTTCAATCCGAAGTTCCGGTGAGAAGACTCCTCCTCCCACTCGACCCTAAAGCTTAGAGACATCAGTGAAGAAGTTTATGGCATTATGCTTACTATGTGGACCATTCACGACGTGAAGGGATGTGAACCTCGTAGTTCTTCGTAAAGGTGACCTCGGATAAGCGAAAATCGGTTTCTGTTGACAAAGTCTAGCACCTTAAGGTGCCCTCCCCTGATTCCGGTCCAAGATCCAAGTTCTTTTATGGTGAAGGCTGCGATAGTCGCGTTTTCCCTTGCCACAAGGTTCGAAGGAGGAAGGTAGGGCATCTGTAGCAGGAGGAGTTAGGAGTGGGATTTTATACCTCCTCGTGAAGAGGGCTAATAATGTTTTTTTCTGCGTTAACGCTGAGTCCGCGAGTGGCAGCCCAGTTTGAAAGAGTTAGTAACGCCGCCTCCATGAGATCACAGAGGACTTGAGGAAATTTTCCTTTGATGATGATAACAATGTCATCCGCGTACCCCAGTACGTGGTGACCCACTGCCTCCAGCAGCTGGTTCACAGTCGCGACCCATAGAAGTGGAGAAAGTACTCCTCCTTGCGGGGTACCTCTGTTGATGGCCCTTCGGACCGAGCAGTCGCCAAGGGTTGAGCTGACCATCCTGCCGGTAAGCATTTGATGGATGAGGGACGCGACGCCTGGATCCTCAGCTTCGCCAAGGCCAGGCTATTGGCGTGCGGTAACACGTTTTAAACATTCCCGCTACTAATGTATATTCCTTGACTTCGAGTGACTTTTCTATGGTTGAAATCAATGAGTGAAGGGCAGTTTCCATGGATCTGCCCTTTGTATAGGCGTGCTTCGTGCCAGAGAGTTCCGTATGGTCTGCCTCAGATATATTTCAATTAGCCTTTCTAGAGTCTTCAATAAAAAGTATGATAGGGTGATTGGCCTGAAGTCTTTGGGTGTTGCATGGGAGGCTTTTCCTACCGTGGGTATAAAGACCGGGTTGACCATATTTTCACCCTCTTTAAATTCTCCCCTAGTATTTTTTTTTCAGCTGGAGCTGGGGTTACCCAGCGCTCAATTCGTTGCTTAATCTTTATTATTGATCTTGTCTCGATTCCTCAAACCATTTTACAGCTTCCTGAGGTAGTCCGGCCCTGAATTGGCCAACTATAAGCAATCCTTGCCTATGTAGTCTTTTAACGAAGCCCATTATTAAGAGAAGCAAGGATGTCAGGACAGCGCATTGAATTGCCGCTTACAGAGGTAAGGAAGTGCGGAAGACCCTACCCGCAGGCTTTGCCTTGTTGGAAATAAGTTTGCCCTTCTTGTTCTTTGTGAACGCCTTGCGATTGCCACAGGCGAGGTCTCCTTGTTTAAATAGACCCTAGACGAATAGTGAAGTCTAAGGGAAAAGCTAATGGGAAAACTGCTGAGCCAGTTCAAGCGTCAAGCTTACCAGGACTAGGTTTACGGGTGTTATACGATGGGCCAATCCGCGGTACCTTTGAGTCCAATAGCTCACCAAAAGAAAGAAAGAAAGAATACATGGATGGAGATTTTATTTTGAAAATAAGGACGTTTCGTTTTGGAAATATTGAATTCAACCCCATCCAGTATTGCCTTGATGGAATGGCAGACAAGGAAGCTTTTAATCTAGAGTCACCACCAACAATAACTTTGACTTGCTGCATGTGAAACTCCATTGAGAGCTTTGGAGATATTTAGATCAATCAGATATACCAAACTAATTCCAACTTTAGTTGGAGATAATCTGTAAGGTACTTGTTTAGCTGAAGCCGTGGCAATGGTTTTTGAAAGAATAGAAGTAATTGCTGTTGAAATTGATTTGTGTTACATGATATCAAGGCGTATGGCAACTGAACATTAAACGTGATCCATTGATCAAAAGGTACATATATATTTATAATCCTTTTTGCAATAAAACTCTTCCTTTCTTTTCCGCTTAGGCCCTCTAATACTTAAATTACATTCTATCTCATAATGATACTTAAGTAAAAATTCAAAATTTCAATCACCGTCTAGGGAAAATTAGTTCTAAAATAATATTTCATGGTCTGTTCCGCTTTAAGGATTTTTAACTGCCATAACGATCATTAGCCAATTTGCTTGAATGGCGTAATTCTGGAATACATTGCCAGAGATATATCCGTGTGCTTTGCCGGATTTATACTCTGCCACAATCCTATTTTCACCCAGAAAACACATTATAAAACCCCACTCGGAGTACTTCTTAAATTTCGCCAAACGCTTCGCCCTATAACCAGCAAGAAGCAAGTTCACTTTTTATCATTAAACCATGGAAGCTTTTAGTTGGCATGAATGGTGCTTAGGAGCCAGTTTGGAGAATTTTATACGTTAGGAATGCCTTAGAGCAAAAGTACCTAATTAAAAATTTCCCAATGCCATTTTCTAGCCAATCCAACTACTATAAGGATAATCGTTGCGTTTGCGCCAGAACGGTATAACGCCAGTCGGCAGTACTCTATTAACATCGCTTTCAAGTCTAATTGTTATGGCGCTCGTGCTGGAACTTTCGCCAGGCAATTACATCTGATGGGGAATATTAAAATCTTAAACCACCACATCTTGAGCCCCGGCTGACGAGGGTTAATGCTGTTAAATAAACGAAACGACTGCAAGCGATTTCATTCTATTAATTTGCGTTGAGATCTGTGAAATTGGAGCATTTACACCATTTTTCATGCAATAGTTGCAGAGATTTGCAGAGAGGAGAAAAATCTTTCATCCCACAACGTCTTCAATATAATTTTAATACACCTCCAAGGACTTTCCAAATGTTTACCGCCAATGCCAACAATTTACCTGTGATATTTTGACGCCCACTCTCACGAGCTCCGCTGCGTCTCAAATCAGTGACATTGAAAACGAAATCATTGAAATCCGTCGAACCAGAATCCTTTGAAGATGCGAGGAGCTGCCCGAAAATATGTAGGTGTCGGGCATATTTTTGACGGTGCGATGCCCAAAATCCGAGGATGTGGCGGCGAATACCTGTTTATTTTCCAGTTCAATGAAATCCTTAATCGAATTTGAATTGACACCACCAATCAGGCCGACATTATTGGTTTCAGGGGGAAAATATGATATTTGTGTTTCGAAAATTCGTTTATGGGACTTTGTTCGCCGAGGAGTTCCCTTTTTTTAGCAAGGCGCGCTAAGTAAGCTGCAAATTGCTTGGCTAGAACGAGTGTGATGGATATTGAAAATTATTTAATGGTAGAGACTTAATAACTTGAGCTTGGTTTGGGGAATTTTTAAAGCAAACCAAGTTAAGATGGTGGGAACGTTTGAACTTGATTTAAGGTTTCTTTTTGGAACCGTTTTAAAGAATGGAGTTTGTACGAAACTTGTCAAACAATGCTACAATTTTATTAGTTAACGTAGAAAGTGTGCCCAAATATTGACTGAAATAATAAAAATACTTTTAGAGATAGTATATGGCTCGTCACTCAACATGTTACCCCTATTACTAAACAGCTGATGACAGAATGCCCATATTTTGACATGTGTCAGTCAATTCATTTGTTTACAATCTTAAGGAGGCGTGGCACTCCATGTCTTAGCTCAAAATTATTTCAAATGGAGTTTAAATGTAATAGTGCGATTGCTTTGAATAAGTTGGTACTAGGGCACTTTGGAGTGGGAAAATTCTAGACTAGGCCATGACCCCGAAACTATGCCGTACTGCAATAAGTAAGTCGCTAGTCACAGGATAGAAAATTATGCAAGAGCTCGATCTAGTTCTAGTACTGCAAGAGCAGTTGAGGGCCCCTAGCAAACGGAGGACTGAAGTTACATGCGCTCAAGGTGCCGGGACGTGTCCTAGGGAAGTGTAAGGCTGCTTCTAGTATGACCTAACTCATGACTCATGTACCTAAGATTATTAGGCTGTTGTGGATGTTCATAGCCATCCTGTGGAGTTTAGGGAGCTTAACAGTGCAGCGACCCTAGTCTGGAGATCTCTAGAACTCTTGGACTTTCAAAATGTAACTAGCTTAGTGTGCGTTGCTTGGCTTTGGCTAGAATACGGACTTCACGGATGGTAAACAAACAAATCAAATGTCACTTTAACCCAATTACAACTCAACCAGCGTATATAAGGCGAAAAATTAACTTGACTAAGGTAGGAGAGCCTACGGGGTAAGTAAAACAAGAAGAGGAAACAGAGACGGAAAATAAATGTACCAGAATTGAAAGAAGAGCAAATTAGAGGTGACCATGAGAACCTACTGGACATAAAGCGAAGTTGCTTCGGCAAAGTACTTCTCGAAGTTGATCGTAGTCCGAAGCACGGTATACAGAAACAAGGAAATGTAAAAGAGAAATTTCATTTTAGTGCTGAAGCCACTTGGTCACCACTTTCAATATAAAATCGGAATTGTTGTTGTTTCTGCATTAGTGCTGATGTCACTAGGAGGCGAATTTTATGGTATTCGAAGCTGTCAGTCTTTTTTACATTACTTTGTTTCTCTATACCGTTATCCGAAGTGCGTGACTAGACACTCGTACAACCTCGCGAAGAGCTCAGTCACCCGGCACACCACACATCGCGAGTCCTTTTACTCGGATGATAAAACCGCCAAAGATGCAAAGTTGCCCTCCCGAGCCGAAGAAAAGATACATAAAGGGAGTCGAGTGTCTCTCTACATTCTTGACTTCGACCAACTTCGATCAACTTCACAAGTAGATTAGTGCAGGCTTAAGAATAAATAAACTTAACAATGCAATGATCCAGCTGATAAAAACAGAGCATATCGACTCACGCTAATGCCCGCTACACACTATCGTCGTTTTACTCCGCGTACGTCGAACGTCTTTGTCCGTACGACGAACGACGATAAAAAATTGCAGTGTGGATGGCAACGCCGCCGCGTTTTTCGCCACAGCGAAAAATCAAATCCGTTTTGATTTTTCTCCGTTCGCTGTACGCTGTACGCTGTACGACGATAGTGTGTATGAAAACTGGACGTCGTCGTTCGTCATAAAGCAGTGAAGTAGTTGTGCACTGACATTTTAAATTATGGCGGACCTGAGATATTGCCCAAGGGAATTTATTTTCGAGTTTATTCATTCAGAGTCGTTCATGTGGAGAAATAGATTTCCTCAATGTAGTAACTTGCTTTTGAATAAAAGGCGTAACCACCTTTAAAAGTTCCTTATAGCAGTCTCCATTCATTCTTAAATAATTCCTGCAATCATCAGGCTCTAACAACAGTTCATTTAAAAGGTTCACATGCGAAAATTCATTTCTTTTTAATAACCAGGGTTTGCACCATACACGTTCTTTTTCCTTCCTCCTATTTTTTCCAGCAAGAACCGCCGCTACTGCTAACAAAGTATTTTCGCCCGTTATACTACGCGAACTTAACGACGAGTAATGTGTATAGAATAGAGGCGTACGTCGTTCGTCGTTCGGACAACGCTGTTCGACGAACGCGGAGTAAAACGACGATAGTGTGTAGCGGGCTTAAGTAGACACAGAACAATAGATTCGTAAAGAAAAGAAACGTGCATACACAAAGCAAACAAAAAGCCAGTATTGGGAAGATGAAATGAGGAACATAGAAGAATCAGCAAACTCAAATTACACAAGAAATTTTTAAAAAAGAGAAATCAGCAACGTAAAGAATTTAAACCCACAGTGACAATGTTGCAAGTATAAAAATGGGGATGTACGACTATATCAAACTGACCTAGCGAGTAAGAGGTTTAACCTACACTGGAATTAAAATTTGAACATTTTTATACTAGAAAACAAAGGTCTGCCGGATTTGTGGCAGTCCCAAGTGCCTGGCAGACCACCTTTTATTTTAGTGTTTAATTACTACTTACATCTTAATCTTCCTAAGTGTCTCTCCAGACGCGAACGACGACAGTCGACAGTGATAGTTCTTTGTCTTTTTTGTGTGTTTTTTTTGCATTAGTGGCGAGCTGTCTGTGATGTGGAAATAATGTTTTTACGGTGTTTTTATAAATAATTACGGTGTTTTCTAAATAATTTTTATTTTTTCTATTTATTTTTAATTTGGTTTTGAATCATTTTTTCATTTACTAAAATTAATTTGCCAGTGTTTCTTTTTGTTTTGTTTTTGATCTTTTAACTGTAACACTGTCGACAGTGATAGTTCTTTGTCTTTTTCGGTGTTTTTTTTTTTTGTATTAGTGGCGAGCTGTCTGTGATGTGGAAAAAATGTTTTGACGGTTTTTATAAAAAAAAATTTAGTATTCTAAATAATTTTTTATTTTTTATTTTTTCTATTTATTTTTAATTGAGTTTTAAACCATTTTTTCATTTACTAAAATTAATTTGCCAGTGTTTCTTTTTGTTTTGTTTTATTCTTGATCTTTTAACTGTAATTTGATTATACATATTTTTTCATTCTTCATGGCGGATCTTTGCAAGAGGTGTTCTTCGGAAATCGCCCGTGACGGGATTTCCTGTGATGGGGTTTGTGGAGGCGTTTTCCATCCTTCTTGCCTCACCTCGAAGGTCAGTAGCAAATCTTCGGCTCCTAGAGGGCCTACGTGTAGTGAATGCTCTGACATCAAACCCTGTCATGTGCTGAGATTGATGAAAGACATCTCTGACGCTTTTCTCGCTGATCGCGAAAAAGTCATAGATCGTCTTAACTCCTTCTCAAGTAACATCTGCCATTTTCAAATTTTATCTGATGACGTCCAGTCTATTAATGTCCGGCTTGACACGTTGTCTGACACCCTGAACTCTGCTGTGGCCAATACGGGTTCCTTGATTGAGAAATTTGAAAAAATTTCTTCCCGAATTGCAACAGCATTAGAGTCGTTAGACGACATTCATTCGGCGATACTTAATCCGGTCGCCACTTCTCCCTCCTGCACTTATAGCTCCTTGGCTTCTGTCCATCCTATATTGGACGATATAAAAAGGAATACCAAGCGTGTTAGGGCTGATATTGAATCGCTATCATCAGCAGTGATTCAAAATCACAACGCCCTGAGCTCCCTGTCCTTAAGTTTGGAGAGCGTCGCTGTTACAAATAAGACCTCCTCAGCGACGGCAGCATCTGATGACGCTCTGCAGGTTGAGGAGCAGCCTCTGCCTTCACCCTACCCCGCGGCTACTTCCCGTTCGGAGAACGTCCTTTTGCCACAGGAGGCCGTCAACTCGATTGCACCTGTTACTAAGGTGCGTCGCAAAAGTCGCAGGAAAAATCGAAATCGCCAAGCCGTCATTGAGGACGGTGTCACTTTGAGTTCCTTGCCCCGTGTTCCGGAGATGGAGTCGACTTCTAGGCCGGTCTCAGTACCAACCTCTTCGCCCTTAATAGTGGCCAACCCCCCGGTCACGGCAGCTACAGTTCCCCTACAACCGTGCACCCCTCTGGTTACGATACCGAGACCTTTAGATATCTTTATATCACGATTCTCTCCTGAAACTATGACGGAGTCTGTCTGTGAATATTTAAGGAAGAAATCTATAGACCCTGGAACTGTCTCCTGCAGAAAAGTCAGCAAGGCTTCCAAGCCTGTTGCTTCTTTTGTTTTGTCTGCACAGCCCGTTATTGCCGAGACTCTTTTAGATCCCGGTTTCTGGCCTGCTGGTGCCCTTAGCAAGCTTTTTGTTCCGCGTACCCGTACTCAGGCGCATCGTGCAAACGCTCCTACTCCGAGCACTATACAGATGCCAAAAAACTCAAGACGCTTTCCCTCTACTACCAGAATGTAAGAGGGACTAGGTCAAAAACTAACGAAATCCTTCAGGCATCGATGGCTAGCGGGTTCGATGTCATTGCATTTACTGAAACCTGGCTTCATGAAGGTATTCTTAATGCGGAACTCTTTGATTCCTCTTACCAAGTGTTTCGGAGGGATCGTTACACTGACTCGGATGCTCGTGGAGGTGGCGTACTTCTTGCTTGTAGTAGCCATCTCATCTGTCTTGTAATCTAATTTCTCTTCCTAGTTTTTCTATCCACCTTGACATTGAGCTTGTCGCTCTTAAAATTACCTTATCAAAAATTAATCTCTTTCTGCTGTGCTGCTATATCCCACCAGATATGATAAGCACTCTTGACGATAGAGGTAAAAATCTCTATGATATTCTCATCTCTGGTGTTGATCATATCTCGAGTATGATGGACACTGGCGATGAATTACTTCTCCTTGGAGACTTTAATTTACCCAATATTCAGTGGGTAACGGATGTAGACGACGATAACTACCTTCCTGAAGGCAACCTGAATTCTAAGGAATCCTGTTTTCTTAATTCCTTATTCTCACTTGGCTTGAATCAAATGAGCGGTGTATCTAACGTTTTGGGGAGGCAGTTAGATCTTGTATTCTTTACTGACGCAGTCAATATGACTGTCGAACTCAGTCCAACAGTCATGACGTCTGTTGACAGTTACCATCCTCCGCTTCTGCTTAATTATAGCTTCAATTCAGAGAATAAGCCTTGTCCGGAGGAGGTAACCCATTCCTTTAACTTTAGAAAGGCTAACTTTGGGGAGCTGTCATCTAAGTTTGCCTCGATCGATTTTAACAGTTTGCTTTCCGCAAATGAGTTGGATGACGATGTGGCACTGTTTTATAACGTACTATACGAGGCCCTCGTTTCTTGCGTACCTTATGAGCCCAAAAACTGCCCAGTTCTTCTCCACCTTGGTTTAATAATGAACTCAGGCATTTAAAAAATCAGAAGAATAGACTTTGGAAAACCTATTTAAAGAGAAAGGACTCTCCTAGTCGCAATTCATTTATCAATTGCTATAACAGATTTCGTTCACTCTCTTTTACTCTGTATCGTGAACACCTTAGCAGCATGAGTGATAAAGTGTTTACTGATCCTAGGAACTTCTTTAAATTTGTCAACTCTAAGAAAAAAGTTGATAACTACCCTAATACTATGCAGCACACGAACTGGTCTAGTTCTGAGTCACTTGCGATTTGCAACATGTTTGCATCATTCTTTCATCAATCTTTTTCACCTTCTGACTTTCAGCCTAATGACAATAATTTTCGCCACATTACCCCTAACCGAGAGCCTCATTTTTTACCTCTCTCAATTACCCTTGCTGATATCGTGAAACATATTGATGAACTCCCTTTCGACTTCACTTCGGGCCCTGACGGTATTCCACCTGCTGTCCTGAAGTCCTGTGTGGTGGTTCTCCAGTCTCCACTGAAAACCCTGTTTCAGAAATCCCTGGATAAAGGGTGCTTCCCTACGCTTTGGAAGAATTCGTTTATAATTCCTATTCACAAAAGTGGTAGCAAAAACGAAATATCGAATTATAGACCAATTGCGAAGTTGTCTGTTTTACCGAAGCTTTTCGAATCAATTATCTATTCTGCGATCGCTCCGATCTGCAAGAGGCTTGTCTCAACGAATCAACATGGTTTTCTTGCAGGTCGTTCCACTACCACCAATCTTCTTGAGTTCACTTCTCATGCTGTCGAGGGCTTCGTTTCTGGTTGTCAAACTGATTGCGTTTACACTGATTTTAGCAAGGCATTTGACAAGCTCTCCCATTCTATTATAATTCTCAAATTAAGAAGGCTTGGCTTTCCGCAAGCACTTCTGGTGTGGTTCCAGTCTTACTTAGCTGACCGGACCTACCAAGTTCTTTTTCGAGGATCCAAATCAGTACCCATTGAAGCATCATCCGGTGTCAAGGAAGTCATCTGGGCCCTCTTCTCTTCATTTTATCAATTGATGACATTGTTTTCTTGCTAAGACACTGTAGAATATTGATTTACGCTGATGACATCAAGTTATACCGTCACATTAAGAGTATTGAGGATTGCAAACTTTTGCAAGCTGATCTTGACACCTTTTACTCTTGGTGTACTTATAACAACCTGGCTCTTAATATTAGTAAATGTGAAGTCATGACTTTTAGTAGGAGACGTGATCCTTTAATTTTTAACTACACCTTTCTTAATGAAGGTGTCCCTCGTGTAAACTTTGTTAAAGATCTCGGGATTAGATTTGATAGTAAGCTGGATTTCTCCACTCACATCAACTATATCTCTTCTAGAGGTAGTTTAGTCCTGGGTTTTATAAAAAGGTGGTCCAAAGAATTTAACAACCCCTTGATTACTAAACACCTTTATATTTCTCTTGTCAGACCATTACTCGAATATGCGTCCCAGGTTTGGTCTCCTCACTACTCTGTGCATGTTAGAACTATTGAATCGGTCCAACGAAGGTTCGTTCGATTCGCACTGAATCATCTTCCTTGGGAAAACCCATTAGTTCTTCCATCTTATGAATCTCGGCTTAAGTTACTTAACTTAAGCTCTCTTCACAAGCGCCGTGAGGTGGCCGATGTTGTTTTTGTTCATCAGCTCCTTAATGGAAAGGTTGACTCAGGTTTTCTAGATCACCGTGCATCGTTTAGAGTGAGTCGTTACAATCTAAGAGGACCTCCTCTCTTGCAAATCAACTCTTCTAATACGAATTACGGCAGATTCGAACCTGTCAATCGCATGTTCATTAACGTGAACAACAATATTAATGTGTTTAACGTGAGTATTGGTAAAGATGTCCTTAAAAGGAGTCTTTTCAATCTCACGTGATTGATTACATCTTATGTTGTTTGGTGGGTTACATGTTGGATGCCCTTACTTTTTATTTTTTAATTTATGTTCATCCTCTTTTTAGAGATACGATTTTATTTACTAATTGTTACTAATATTTTATGTTTGCATGTCTCAGCTGAGCCACGGCAGTGGTAAATATTTCTCAGCCCTGCTGGGAAGTGTGCCTTCTGTGTTAGAAGGGAAAATCTATATATGTATATATATATATATATACCGGGTGTTTTTTTTAAAACTTGACACGCAATTCTTGAACAAAGGAGGGGTGACAGAGGGAAACCTGTTATACAAAAGATGTCTGATATGGAGGGGGACATCGATTGGGTATAGTGCGCACCCCCTCTCTTCCACCCCCTGACCCGGGGGGGGTAACTTTTTTTTTTTAAATGGCAACCCCTATTTTTTATGCAAGATTCAGATTCCTGGGATGAAAATAAACATCTTTTATCCCAAGCATTTTTTTCTATCATTTGTTTTTACTCCGGAAACTTTGATTGAAATCGTCATTAAGGGGAGCTTTCGGTGGATTTTTTTCAAAAAATCCAATTTTTTTTTTTTGTTACTTTGAACATCTAAGAATACCGCAAACTCTTGAAACTATTTTTGCTGTATTCTTAGATGTTCAAAGTAACAAAAAAAAAATTGGATTTTTTGAAAAAAATCCACCGAAAGCTCCCCTTAATGACGATTTCAATCAAAGTTTCCGGAGTAAAAACAAATGATAGAAAAAAATGCTTGGGATAAAAGATGTTTATTTTCATCCCAGGAATCTGAATCTTGCATAAAAAATAGGGGTTGCCATTTAAAAAAAAAGTTACCCCCCCCCGGGTCAGGGGGTGGAAGAGAGGGGGTGCGCACTATACCCAATCGATGTCCCCCCCCATATCAGACATCTTTTGTATAACAGGTTTCCCTCTGTCACCCCTCCTTTGTTCAAGAATTGCGTGTCAAGTTTTAAAAAAAACACCCGGTATATATATATATATATATATATATATATATATATATATATATATATATATATATATATATATATATATATATATATATATATATATATGTATATATATATATATGTGTGTGTGTGTATGTATATATAGATTTTCATGCTTAGCTGAAAAGTGCGCCTTCTGTGCTAGAAGGGTTAACTCTTGCTGAATATAAATTTAATAACTCCAATACCGTTGGGCAACTGCTTGATCATTTTGATCTGAAAAGAAATAGGTTGGACATTGAGTTGTTTGTTAACTAAAAACTTGGTTTCCTTGAACGGCTGAATTAACCCTTAGCTGGCCCACCTCGTTTTTGTAACATAGTTGGCCTATGGGGTGCCCACGCACCCCACGGAAAAAAACTATTTCCACGGAAAATATGCAATATTGACCGTTTAAAAAAATCAGTGGAGTTCTTTGACAACCCTTTTTTATGTTCCAATAGTTGAGAGACTTTTTTCTTACTACGACAGAAAAAAAATTAAGGTGCGATAAAACATGAAAAATCGACATTTTGCTTCAAAAAATCAAAACTCCTATGTTTTTTGAATGTATGGACACCCGCAACGGCGTAAAAGCTCTGTACATAACACCATCAAACACAAGTGAAACTTACAACCTTCAAGACACACTAGATGGTCCCACAAATATTGTTATTAGATTGATATCATGGAAAAAGGGTTTCTTTTAGGCCTGGGGTGTCCCTGCACCCCCAGGTCCAGCTAAGGGTTAATCTCTTTGTAATTGTCACTGCAACTTTCAAATAAAGCTATAGCATTATTGCCACACCGAAGTTTGCTTGGATGCGGACTACGAGTCAATTTTTAACAAGGATTTGTTTCAATTTATTGAGTATCATTCAATTGATCATGTCATTCCTGTTATAAAACCCAGACAATTTTTAGAACCCCTCCCGGACGGCCCCTGGGCGCTTTCCAAACTAGGACAAATCCGGGGTTAACGCAAAGCACCTTGTTGGACTGTTATGCCTGCTAAAGCAAGGATAATCCCGTCAATTCTATATTCACCTATCATATATGTAAAGGTCCAAATAAGCCTAAGTGTGGGAAGTCAATTTTAGGCATTTTAAGCATTCGACGTCCTTCGGTAGAATGAATTTGTATTTCTGTGCTGTTTACATCATAAAATTCTGCACATTTTGTTCGCTTAAATTTTCCATTGTTTTTTATTATATTTTTATAGAAATTTATTTTATAAAAGCTCAAAATTTAAATAAGATACCCGTAATCTTTTTATCTCCATCGCATTCATATAAAGCTTCAAAAAAAGACACGTATTGGAGAAAGTCTTCGGACGAAGGACAAGAATTCTTGGAATTCTATTTTTGCAAGCTCTAAGAATTCCATTCGGAGTTTTCTTTAGACAGAGTTTGGGCGGACACGTTTTAATACAATCTTAAGAAATAAATAATGATTTAATGTATTCGTTTTCAGGGAAAAAAATCTAGGCGGGATATTAAATAACTTAATTCTAATTCCAAGAAACTAATCGAAAATCGCAAGCTTTATATTTGTAATTATAAAGGAAAGGTTTGCGTGTTTTGGAAAGTTATTTGTAAAAACTGTCTTAAAAATTTCTTTTTTGTAGTTAAGAAGTAAAATCCGGCAACAAGTAAAATCCAATTAAATATCGTGGATAGTTACGAAATAGCTCAGGGCATTTCAAACTATAATAAATTCTAGACTGATGCAAAACTTTCATCCGGATTGTGAAGTAAATCTTAGCTGCAAGGAGCTCATGTCAAGAACTTCTCCAACTGAAACTCTCATGCAAGTAACTTCCGTCATTACACATTGCACTAGGGTGAAGTATAGAATCATTTCATGATTTGCAGGATGACTAGTTGTCTAAGCAATCCCCACCCGCACCCAGTGGATCGTTGAGAAATCCTCCTCAGCAATACCGCATGTATGTATGTAACGAGTCAAGCCCGTTGGAGTTTCTGTAGTAACATGTTTTAGTGGCTTTTGATTGCTGAAAGGATAACAAATAAAATTTCTGAAATCCGTCAATAAAGAAGTTTTCAAAAGAACCAAAACTTTCAGACATGGTGTTGGATCCCTGCAATTATTTAGACCGCCTGTTGTTAACGTCCCTAGAGGAGAAAGGCTAAGGTGAGGAAGTTGTGCTCAATTCAAACAAGCGAAGCTGCGAAAGTTTTCCTAGCAATTTTCCCTCTTGCAGTCGGCATCTTGAGTCAGAGAAATAAGGATGTGCGCCAGGAGCTGTTTTCAGCCCAATTGAGGACACATCTCTCAAATGTCATTATTCAATCTATGACCTTGCCTAATGTCGAACTAAACAAAAAAAAAAAAATTATTTTTGTTCTGATCCAGCTTGTCGTCAAGTGTCATTTGGCTGTCAACGGAAGGACATATGCAAATTTTTTTTTGCTATATTTTTTTTTATCCCTAAAAAATCGATAGCTGAACTGTGCTCTATTCGCTAAATAATTCGTTATGGGGGTTCGATTGAATTTTTCTTGCCCCGGAAACCATTTATCATCGTCCATTGCGAAGGGCCCATAATGATTGACATATGAAGTTCCATCGTAAATAAAGTGTTTGAACGTTTTCTAGTTTGTGAAAGTCAATAGCAGACTTTACATAGATGTATACCATTATGGATATATTTATCTTTGCAGGGGGATTTTATCCCTGTATTTTGTGGGGGAAAATTTAGTGAAAAATTGCTGTTTTGAACAATTCATTGAACAGTGCAAATTGTTATATTTGTATCGTTGGTTCAAGAGAGAGAGAGATTTCAAGTACATGATACTTTGAAGGCACAGTTGTTTAAGTGTAAGGATATCTTTCGACAGAAATCGATTATCTTCAACAAATAATAATTTACCAATGATATTTGTTTAAAAAAAAAAATAAATACAAGAAATAATGGTTGTGGGTGATCCTTTGACGTGATTAACGACCTCCGTAGGCATGGATTTGACCTATATACATATGGTAACCGAAAATTGATAAATTAGAACTTTTTTTGGTTGTAGTAAATTTTGTAGGGGTTGTCGGAAAAATCATGACTTTTTTCAAAAAGGATGGTTTTCATTTTTAACCGACTTCAAAAAAGAGGAGGTTATCAATTCGAATGTATGTTTTTTTTTTTTTTTCTATGTATGTTACGCGATTACTCCGCCAATTATGAATCGATTTTGATGATTCTTTTTTTGTTTGGTACGTTATACCTCAGAGGTGGTCCCATATAAATTTTGTAAAAAAATGGCGGTCGGTTCCAAGATGGCGGCCGAATTTTGCAATTTTGTTTCCCGACCCCCTTCATGGATATCAAATGAAAGGGTATGACGAGTAGAATACAATTTTGTAAAAAAACTTAAACTAAAAAGTAAAAAATAAAAAATTTAAAAAAAAAAAAAACCGACTTCAAAACTACATATACCTATGCATGCATATGTACAAACTTAAACTAAAAAGTAAAAAATAATATTTTAATTACCTCAAAGCAAGAGCCTTAAAGGACAGTTAAAAAAATTATTGATATTTATATATGTATGTATCTATTTAATATTTTTAAAAAGTTCATTTTGGAGTCGGTGCCAGCCAAAGGTATGTATTAACGTAAGTTTTCTTTTGCACCCAAGCTTTCAGGGTATGTATAAACGTAATTGTTCTTTGGCTGGCACCGACTCCAAAATGAACTTTTTAAAAATATTAAATAGATACATACATATATAAATATCAATAATTTTTTTAACTGTCCTTTAAGGCTCTTGCTTTGAGGTAATTAAAATATTATTTTTTACTTTTTAGTTTAAGTTTGTACATATGCATGCATAGGTATATGTAGTTTTGAAGTCGGTTTTTTTTTTTTTAAATTTTTTTTAACTTTATGGAGTTATCCGCGGTACAGTTTGTTTTTTCTGTTTGTTGAAAAAGCGGAAAACGTGGCAAACACAGGCAACAATAAGGTGCTGTACCAAAATACTAAACAGTTCTCGGGAAAATACTCTAATAAAAAGCATGCCGTAAAGAGTGCGGATGGAAGGAGCAACTCCAAAGATGGAGATTTTACTTCTTCGCCGCCCTGAATGGTTCACTTACACAGGAACCTCAGGAAAACAGCAACAATGCACAGCCCGGGCCCCATCCAAAACGGCCAATGGTAAAGCAGCTGGAAAAGATGGCATCCCGCCAGAATTGTTGAATGCCGATTCAAGCCTCATAGCAGATATGCTTCATCCAATCCTGGAAATAGCATGGAACACTGTACCCTTGTACCTTTGCGGAGGATTGGACGGAAGGTATCATAGTCAAAATTCCAAAAAGAGGGGACCTAACAATGTGCGACAACTGGAGAGCCATCTGTTTATTATCTACAGTGGGCAAAATTTTGTCCCATATATTACTATTTAGGATAAGAGAGGCAGTAGACCGAACGGTTAGGAGGCAGCAGGCCGGAATCATAAAGGGCCGCTCATGTATTGATCATATTAACCCCTTGAGAATAATAGTGCAACAGTCTACTGGATTCCGATCCCCCCTTTGCATTTTCTTCGTAGACTATGAGAAAGCGTTCGACTCGGTTAATAGGAACTTTATATGGCAGGCACTACGGCGACACGTGGGCTGTCTGATAAAATAATAGAATTGATAAAAGTCCTAAACAACAATTCCAAATGCAGAGCTCTCCATAATGGAAAATTATCCGACAGCTTTGAGGTGAGTTCAGGAGTACGGCAAGGATGCTTACTTTCGCCTTTACTATTTCTTATAGTAATAAATGGCATTCTCTTCGGCGCTCTAGATAGTAGAACAGGCGACATATAATGGGGTTTGCTTGACGGCCTCAAGGATCTCGACTACGCGGATGATATCTGTTTGCTGGCCCACAGATACCAGGACCTCAAAAACATGTTAAACAATTTGGCAACAGAAAGTAGTCCAGCAGGCTTAAGGCTGAATCCAAATAAAACCAAAGAAATGCGGATTAATGCCAACACCCTCGAACAAATTGCTCTGAATGGGTAGATAAATTCTGCTACCTCGGTAGTACTATTACCGAAAATTGCCGGGCAGAAGAAGACATCAGTTCCAGAATGAATAAAGCAAGGCCCCTGACTAGAATCCGCAAGGATCCCGTCGAGTCAGAAGACCTAGAACAACGTGGAGAAGAACCCTATTAGCAACAACTGGGAGATCCTGGTCGGAGCTGAGAGCTATCGCGCCAAGCCGCTGGAGTGCAACTGTTTCCGCTCTATGTCTCATGAAGGATTAAAGGAGCATAAAGAAGAAAGACAATTGATGACTATTTTTGCCATAAGGGTCAGCGGTCTAAAAGGTATGGAGACTACTGATTTAGAGGATGTTGTTCACAAAGCGATCGATAGTTCCCTATATTCTCTTCTTAATATTAGGTGGTTTAAGGCTAGCACACTGTGTGGGATCTCAAGCTGCATCTCTTGCCAATGGTGTACTAACTGGCATAAAACGCTATGTAATTTGCTAGCTAGAATTTGTTGATCGCGATAAACTTAATGATCCTCTATTAAGTGTTGGCGGGCAAAAATTAGGGCTTCATTTTTCTTTGAGTTTACAATGTAATCCATAGCCATAAGTCATGAACTGTGCCTTGACCCCTAGATTAAGTTATTCAACTGCAGGCTAGATTTCTATAGATGGGACTGCGAAATCTGGGTTAAAATAATTTCACTATCTTCCAAATTTTTCTATTTACTAGATTAAAGGCTACATTTATCGAGAATGAACGTCAGCTGATGGGATACCGGGGGTAAGATCGTCAGTCAGACGATTATTTGAATTAGTCGACTCTGAAATTGTAGGCACGATCAGCAACTGCAATACGCTAGTTGATGGTGTTTCTACCATTGGAACCGCTACTGTTTATTGTTTTTATCATTTTGATAACATAATTAATATCCTGTAAAAATTTTGTGAGGGGTGAAATGAGTTTGGACTCCACTTATTCTAACCGGTTTATAGGGGTAGCTGACGTATGAAATACCCTCTTCAGTGCAGCTGATGATTATTAACTAAAAGTTTACAAATTTTCAAAAGGATTGAAATGATTAAAAAAAAATAGACATGCTTTCAATTTTGTCAAGGTCAGCTATTCGATACTCCAACTGGAGCATCTCAACCTTGGATCTTTAAATGATTGCCAAGCATTAAACATTTCCAAAAAAATCGTGAGGGGTGATATGATTGGGTCTTTTCCAACGTTGCCTCCCGGACGATTTAAGTGCAAGGCAATATTTTATACCCCTATAAAATACTAAGAACACCGAGCCCCTGCCTTTCACGTTAATATTTTCTGCCTTATTCACAAAATCCTTGCCGTTGGCCGAACGTTTGATGCAATTCTCTGCTTTAATTACTTTTCTCTCTTTATAAATTTCACTGGGTTTTGGTCGATTTTCATGGAGACCATCTCCTGTGATGATGAAAATATTCGTATTTTTTCACAAAGCAAATTTCATTAAACGTTATTTGCCCCATTGGCGAGGCATTCACAGCAAAACCTCGACATTGGCCATTTTATTTCCAAGATTGCCGTAAAATTGAAAATGTAATTACCCAAAATTTAACCCCAAATTTATTCTTGGAAAAATTTGTTTCACATGAAATATTGCACAAATTTCTGAACTTGTACTCGCCAAGTTTGAGGTTGTTAGAAGGATTCACAAAAATTAGTTATTATTAGATAAAGGTAAAAATTAATTAATCTTCATTACAATGGGCACAGAATAGATTGAAGTCGTCTTTCAGCGTGGAATAATGATTAAATTTTGGAGGGGAAATGCGAGATATCATCCGCGCCGTGGAAAGCCCGCACTGGTGGAAACTTATTAGCGAAACCTCACAAATTAGAAGCCACAAATCATTTCCGAGAAGGGAAATAATTGCCTTTTGTTGTCCAGGTACTAGGTTAACTAACAAGCTCACAAGCGAGCGCTATCTCTCAGCCGGTGTACATCGCGACCTGACAATTAAGAGTAATTGAACCCGAATAAATTTGCCATCCACTTTAAGCGCCTTGCTGCGTCAAAATTGTATGCGGGACGGGGGCGGGCCGCATTACTCCAATTTTCGACAGCACGCTTGGAGAGAAAATCGCTCGCAATGCAAATATTTGCGCTGCTGGGGCTACGGGAGCCAGAGAGAGAATGGTTAATTGGCTTTTAATAAATTACCTATGACCTTAATTAGAACTGAGTTAGGGGTGAATTTCAGCGTAATCCTTTGTGCTGGAAATGAGATTCAAATGGGTGAACTGTGCAAATATATTTAGTAAGATTGGTACTAAAGGGACACCGGATGAAAGGTAACGATTTATTATCAATACACAGAGAAATGCTGCTTTAAGCTAATACTGAAGAGTTATGGACTTGTTGGAGTGTGTGCCATGCTAAAAATAATTAATTAAGTTGCCAACAAGTTAAGTAAAATAAATCAGAAGCTGAGCACGGAAGATATCTGAGCAATCTATTTAATAAAGTCGTCCTTCAAAAATTATTAAAAGTCCGAGCTTCTCTTGCCATACAACGTGACCGCCTGAGGGCGCCATGTGCAAGAGGGTACCGCCGAGATCCAGTAATGTGCTCATTTATTTGGTTATTAAATGATAACGCCTTCACACTACAAGACATAATGCCGTATGTTTCCAAAAAAAAAAAAAAAATCGGCGTGAAAACTTAACGCATACACATGTCCTTCTGCTTCTCTCTTACTCTTATCGTGGGCAGCAAAATTATTGATATGCACCCAGGCATCTCTGTGTAAAAAAAGAAAGCTACTCACGATGAAAGAATACTAGTGTAGGCCTAGAACAACCTGTAAAATCGGCTCTGCTGCTGAAGGAATACTAGTATAGATTAGGGGTGTCCAATTAGAAAATACATCGATATTTTATTTCGACGCAATACATCAAGATTGTGCATCGATGTTTTCCGATGTTAGAAACATCGATGTTTGCTAAGAATCGAGTACTTTTTCTAACATTACATTTGTGATTTTACGGTCAGATGGAACTGAAACTCCCACCATGATCAAGTGTTTGTGTGCAAATAATAGCTGAAATTTGAGATCATTCCAAATTTCCAATAGGTTCTTATTGGGTCTTTCTCTTGGGCTACGCAAGCAAATGGACAGCTCGTCAGCAAAAGCAACGACAAGCTCCGCTATTTTTCTGCTCTTGTGAACTGATTTGTGATGATCTTCCCACAAAGAAAAATTCTGCCTTGGTTTGTCAGAATGATCTGAAGAATCAGATTGCTCGGTCTTATTTTGTGCTACAGTTTTCTTTATCTATTCGGAGACAGCCGAAGAACAAGCGATTGGGTCTGTTAAACACATTTTTTTAACCTCGGATCCAATATCGTGGCAATAGACAAAGGAGTCCTTCTCTCTATAACAATCATTCTCTTATCAAACTCTTTGAGGACAAGCGACGGCAATGAAATCTTATACTGTAAGAGATTTAACTTTTAAAACAAGGTTTCTAGTTTAGAATAGATTCGATGTTTTATGAAAATACATCGGGCATCGAATAAATAAATAGCTCCCGCTTGGAGTTTTAAAGGGCATATGATGGCCGTAGACTTTTTAACCATTTGTCACGGGAGCACATAGGGGCACACGACGGCCAAACTTAACCAAATGATTGAAATGGTCGAGTATTGAGATGAGCTGAGCCGACGACTATGGCTCTATCACGGCCGTTGTTCGCCCGTTGTAAGGCAATCTTTTAATTTTACTCGAGTTTTCAATAGATTAGATCGATTCGATGTGTCCTATTGTAAACATCGAATGAATTCGATGCATCGATAACGAGGGTACTCGCTCATTCAATTTAACAAGTAGAATAGGAGGCAACGCGGAAGTGGCCATTGTTGGTGCTCTGAAAACATCAACTATTTCCCGGCTATGCAATAAATGGAATTTCATAGGAACTTTAAATGTTTATGACCGGACTGGATGACGCACTGATTGCCCCGATGTTAGATGTACATTACAAGTTTGCACGTGGTGTTGGTCGAGAATCTGGCAATTTCTACTCACAAACAATTTTTGTTAAGGAATCGAGAAGTCAGAATTTTTATAGACATGTAACAATAACAGATATCATAGGCGTGCTTAGACCAGACCGGACGTTTGTAATTCGAATCCCCCCCACGGCATGGTCTTTTGTCTTTCCATTTCTCCTATTTAGACAACTTTCCATATTATTTGCTTTCCTTCCTTACAAAAATTCTTTGCCTGAAGTGAGGAAAACACTTCTCGTTCGATCATCGAATTCAGCTTTCTGTCGGGGTATTTTTTTTTTATGTGATAGACTAGAGGCTTAGGGAAAGCCCCTTTGTACTGCTCGACAATCTATTTTTTTCGTATAGAATGTCGAACAGCAGCTCTAGCCGGAAGATAGAGAGTAGAAAGAGAGAAAGAGAAGTAGGAAGGAGCTGCCACAACCTAGCCGCGATATTTTTTTTATTCCACCTACTTCCAACCATTTCGCGACTCTGGCATCGGGGCATTTAAGAAACAACTCGCTGGAGTGTTATGCCTCCTGAAACGAGTTGAATCTCATCTGGGTGGGAAAGTGGAAAAGGCGAAGGACCGTGGGGCTGGCCGGGATTCGAACCCGGGATCTCTGGGATAGTAGTCAGTCGCCTTACCCCTAGACTACCGAGGCCACTGTATTGACAATAAAACATTGGTGGCGGCGGTAGGATTGTATTAAACTTCTTTCCCTAAAATATGAAATCCTCAGTTTTTAGCCAAAATTCCCGAGCGAAAATTTGTTAATAACAATGCAAAGTGATAAACAATTTTCATATTTTTTAAAAATACATAAGTTGGATAATTTTTTATACATGAGCCGTTTTCTTTGAAAGTAGTGTAAGTCCATTTTATATTGTATGGAGATATTTAAGGGTTTGTATTTCCAGACTTAATATGGGCAAACCATAGAGATAGCCATAAAGTTGATAAACTCCAACGTAACGTACTTAACATTTTCTAGGTGTCCGCCAACGACATTTATATTATAACCAAAATACCAACAAGTCATAAACATTCCACTTTCGATTTTCTATCATAGCCAAGAAGATCTAAAGCATCTCAATTTCCTTATACACTCCACTGTTGAAGGGCGAAATAACTTTCAATATTGCAATAAATTTTCATTATTTCTTTGATATACACACACATATATATAGCAGCATCATTTTGGGAATGGGGTGCTAAAATGTGGAGGGAGGTTGTGAAATGGAGTAGAGCGAAGTAATTTAGTGGAAAATTCAAGGCGGAGATTGTAGCAATGGAGTTGGAATCGATTGTTTTAGAAAATCGAAAAGTGTGCTTGAGGGAAATTATTAGAGTTTAGTTATATGGCTTTGTAATTGTTGTTGGAGTTTGTGTAAAAAATTCACAAATGGTTTTTTCTCACATAAACTTTGCCCATTCCTCTAAAAGGACTACTCCGCCGAATAGATGTTTCAATAGGAAATGTATGATGGCAATTAAAGCTGATGAAGCCTTTTTTAGAGAGTACAGACGGTTTCCAAATGAATCTATTTGTGATTATAATTAAGTTGAAAAATTCCTTCAAGTCCGTCCATCAAGAAAATTAAATCATAATTGGATGACATGACGTCTGAAAAATAATACCCTGTGCAGACAGCGCTCTTAATGAGCAGTAAGAAGTACGAATTAAGCGCTTAAGAAACGTTTTCGTAATTCAAAAGTTCTCATAGAAGTTTCAGGAATATAAAACTAAGAATATTGTGATTCGAGGATATATTTTAGCTAGATAGAATATCTTGTGCTTGAATGCTCATTAAGAGTATTGTCTGTCCAGATCTGAGATGCCTCCGCTGGCAGTAAAAAGTTCTGGTCGTTGGTAGTATCCATCGCAACAATGCGTAGTTTATCTTCAAGCCTTTCCTTTATTCACAATGGAGAGGTGATAACAGAAAGCCAAGGCCGATTTATTACCTCATCTGTACGCCTTGAATTCTTCTTTATCTGATACTCCTTTAAACTCGACCGTCTCCGATTCTACTACGTAATAAATGAATATACCCGCTATGGTCCGCAAAAACAATTTTTGGTTAACTCCCTGAGTAAGCTCGTCATCTTGTTTTTTTTTGTGTGAGGTGTTGGGTTCAAAGGTACTATGGCCATTCATTTAGCCTATTGTACAATACCCCTGATATTATTTCCATTGCGCCCTAACAATCCCTTAGCCGTCCTAGGGGCGACACAGGAAGGAACCGTTTAGAGTTGGCCAGTTCAGGAGCGGACCCCCAGCGTTCAGTATGTTTCATTAAAGTCCGATCGGCCAGGGCCCTTTGCACCAAGCTGGTGGGTGCCCCAATAGTCGGCTCTGGACCGATGAATACAATATCAGAGCTTTGCTTAGCCAGGGCATCCGCCCTTTCGTTGCCTTTGAAGCCCCGGTGTTCCGGGACCCAGACAAGGGTAACTCGATTGAGAACTAGCAGCTCTAGTCCAGTAAATAGGTCGAAAAAAAGGCCTTCGTAATGCAAAAAATACCGCACGCGATTTTTTTTTACCAAATGTTTTTACATATTTTTATGAGCTTAAATTCAAAATGGCGTCATCCCCACCCTTATGCTTCACTTACAATGAAGGGAAACGCGTTTAATTCTATATCTCAGAAACTATGCGTTTTACGACAAAAATGTATATAATCTTTTTTATAGATAAATAAGTGATTTAACTTTTTTGTTCAGAATTTTTTTTTGTAAAGTTAATATCTTCGGAGTTATAGTGCTTCAAACTTTATATATCACTTTCTTCGCGCTATATTTCGTTAACGGTTAGCCCGCCATAAAAAAGTCCTTCCTAAGACTTATAGAACACACAATTATCTATAATTTTTGCTTTTGTCATTTTTAGGTAGGGCTAATATTTCACGAGTTATAGCGCTTTAAATGTCGCAAAACGTAAATTCATAAAAAAAATTCCTAATATCTTTTTCTTTCCCCGTTTCATTTCAAAACCGATTATATCGTGTGTTGAGCTCATCATTGCCCACATTTGCTGCCTTTACTTTTTTCTATAAAGTTCATATTTATGGATTTATTACACCTCAAAAGTTTATTAAAAATGGTTTTTTGCAAATATCTAGTCAACTATTTATTTACAATGACAATTTATACCAACAAATTTGTTTGTTAAAAAATTCCGTAGAAATTTTACTTTAAACATTTTTTTCTAGCATTTATACTTAAGCCGCAATTCAGCGCCAAATGTTTCATATAGATACACATTAATGTTCATACAAATAATTAAGAAATTTCGTTGGCGTAGGTACAAACCCTTTTCCACACCAGGGTGGAGGTCGAGTTTTTGGCGCGCTTTTTTATTGCCCCAGTAGGCCTAATCCACAAGAAAACGAAACAATGATGCTATAACATGTTATTTAGCCTCATATCGAAGATGTCGGTTGACAATCGGATAGACCAATGAAGCTGCCATCTAATGACTTGACGTTTTCTTCGTCGAATGATATATCTGGGAGACTTGAAAACTTGCAAATGTTCTCATTTGCTTATTTCATTGTCTTCAAGGAGGTTTGCATCCTTCGTCACATTTTCGCAATTTCCTCCACTTCATCCACTGCATCCACAGGAACCGCCACAATTTTTCCTACATTTGCAGGATATCAATTTTAATAAATTTTCTGGTGCCGGAGCAATTGTCATTGGGACTGGTTGTAAGCCAAATCTTGTTCGCTTCCAGCCCCATTCCTCTGGGTCTTGATAACTATTAAGCCAAGTTTGCACTTGATGATATACTCGAAATCAGTGAAGTCGAACAGCATCTTTAGTTATAAGCAGAGCTGATAAGTTCACTTTGGTTTTTGTAGCCGATTTTCCAAAACATTTGAACCTAAGTGAATTAATATTGGTTTCTGACGAGCTACCTCCATACAGCTCAATAAAGAAACGCTCTCCGGCTTCAGCAACCATATCTATTTTTTTTTTTCTTTAAACAATTCTACTGAATTTATGAGTTGTGGATTTTTTTGAAAAATGAATAAAACTTTGGCTTTCCCCATGCCGTATATTGAAGACGTTGTGTCACAACCACTGAAAGCGTAAAGAAAGAGAATATTGTTTGCAACAATATTTGGAAATTTTAAGCACTACGGAATACGACCCTTCCCGGCTTTAGAAGGAAAATATTGTTAGAAGACCCTGCCAAGGACGTTCATAAAACAAGGAGATCTATAGTATGTCTTCTCTGACAAAGACCACGGAATCAAACCTAGAAGATAATTGTATTGCTGTCGTTACAATTAACTTTTGAGGTGTAATAAATCCATAAATATCAACTTTATAGAAAAAAGTAAAGGCAACAAATGTGGGCAATGATAAGCTCAACACACGATATAATCAGTTTTGAAATGAAACGGGGAAAGAAAAAGATATTAGGAATTTTTTTTATGAATTTACGTTTTGCGACATTTAAAGCGCTATAACTCGTGAAATATTAGCCCTACCTAAAAATGACAAAAGCAAAAATTATAGATAATTGTGTGTTCTATAAGTCTTAGGAAGGACTTTTTTATGGCGGGCTAACCGTTAACGAAATATAGCGCGAAGAAAGTGATATATAAAGTTTGAAGCACTATAACTCCGAAGATATTAACTTTACAAAAAAAAATTCTGAACAAAAAAGTTAAATCACTTATTTATCTACAAAAAAGATTATATACATTTTTGTCGTAAAACGCATAGTTTCTGAGATATAGAATTAAACGCGTTTCCCTTCATTGTAAGTGAAGCATAAGGGTGGGGATGACGCCATTTTGAATTTAAGCTCATAAAAATATGTAAAAACATTTGGTAAAAAAAAATCGCGTGCGGTATTTTTTGCAAAGAAAAAGTACCTATTTACTGGACTACTCACCAAGAGCACGTTGGCAGTTCCAAACTAATTTTGAATTGGCCCTACGGGACCTAGATGCTCCAGGTTGTAGGCAAAGCATTTCCAATCAATTCGATTTTGGCGTCAAATCGAATGCAGTGACATCATCGCGAATTGCATCAACGCTAGTTGATGGTGGACGTGCAGTGCATTCAGCACCCTAGCTCCCATTGAAATTGAACCAGATAGAAACACCTACATGTAACATCAGCAAAAGCTTCCGTTTTGCCACAGTTCTTAAAACGTGCAAAATTATATTTTAGGACGAATGCACCATGACCCATAAAAATCGCTCGAAGCGCTTGACAGGCTTTTGCGAGATTTCCGAGGAAAAACCAACCAATGGGAGAAGCTCTGGTTCATGGGATTTTCGCTCAACTTTGCCTGTTTATACATCGATCAACACCTGCAAATGAGCTTAGCGCATGCTTGAAAGCATCATATCAATAGAAGAGTTTGAAAAAAAAAAACTCACGCTCCAACGAACATGCCGGTCCATTTGCTACAAGATGCCTCTGCTCAAACATTTTCAAAACAGCTTTTGGACATTGGAAATGGCGAAGCTCTAATCGATTGCAGAACATTTTGTTATTTTATTATTCGGAAACAAAAAAAAAGAAACAATGTCTTTAATATCTCCTACTGGATATTAAAATTCTTATCACCTCAACTGCAAATTAAATGGAAGCTATAGTATGCACCAAAAGTACTGGAAATTTAAACGCAGGCGGGGAAATGACAATTCCACACACATTAACAATTCGTGTAGCGCAGGTTCATTTTATTTTCCCCTTCGAAATTCGTTTCCGTCAGCAACACTCCCCCATAGCATCTTATCACGACAAGAGTGACAGTGAGACCGTTGAATTGTGATTGCGAAATGAAAATGAGCGGGAGATTGGAGAGTGACACTTTTATTTTCGAATGTAATTTCGTAGTGGGATTTTTGAGACTCTCACTGTCCATGGAAAAAGCGATTTTGAGATTCCCAATTGTTTTGGCGCACGCCATACTGTTGGCTTATAAGCGCAAGAAGCACATTTCAAACTTGTATATCCAAGAGGTCAAGCGTAAACCCTATCGCCTATCCTGTAACTACCTTCAGATACTTATTAACCTATCCTATATCCAATTTTCTCCTTGAATTCAACTTAGTACTAAACATTCCCATGACGAGTACGAAATGCCGGGCTGGTAGTATACAAAATCATTCCTGGGCTTATTTTTTCACACACAACAAAAAAAAATTTACAAAAAACCAAAATTGTCTTTAATTGCAAGTTCCCCCCAAAAAAAATAAAGTTTTCAAGCGTGCCCTTAGAGGACGTGCATCCGAGCAAACTACAAGCCCGCATTTACCAGAAACAGCAAAATCACACTAAGAGCCTTTGAATCACACTCGTTAGGTCGCTCCTTTTATTGACGTTCAACCGAATACCAAATTTTGCCCTACATACACACTATCATCTCGCCACACATACAGATTTAAAAAGTCCTTTGGATTTAAATGTAGCTAAAATTTCCAATTTACCCTTCGTGCCACCGGATTCGTCTATGTATTGAACATTAATCCTCGTCCATACATGTAGAAAGGCTTGATTAAATCCCGAAAGGGTTTCGGCTACAAAATAAACAAAATCCCTGTTTGGACAGTAGCATATGCGTCCGTTTACACACACACCCGCCCACACATCGGCACAATTACGCTGGTCGTTCTTTTTGCCGATTTCCTTAGAAACGGCGAATTGATGTCGTCCTAGAATGAACTGCTAAATAACTGGAATCCCGTGCACTTAATCAAATACGCCTCCCCATCAGCTCATAAGGTAGTCAGGATTGTCTGAAACTGTGCAGGATAATTGATGGTGGCTCAATAAGCTTAGCCTGGTTTAAGGAATAAATAATTTGGCAGGACAATTGGATCACGTAGAGTCTATTATGTGCGAGAAGATCTCCATTTCTGTCTTATATTTGCCAATCTGGGATCCGCTCCCGAGGGCTGTGCATTATGGATTTCTATCCCGAACCGGGGGGGATGGATGGGGTTGACGAGTGAATTTCGCATACTCCACTTTTCCCAGCAACTATTATTGCCGATGCTAGTCACGTTCTCGAGAGTTGTTTTGAGGTTCCACTTTTGCGGCTGGTATACAGTTGTACCCGATTTTGTGCTGTGGCCCCCGTTTTTGTGTGGTCCTCACTTTGCTCCGAAGATAAGCCGCAGATAGTTTCGGTTTGTTGATGAAGGGACGCTTTCACCCGAATGGGCTTTCCTGAGAATTGGCTGAGAATCATTCAGCAATCAAACAATACTGCCTTCTCGGTATTGGCCAGTAGTGACCGAGTTCGGCTTAAGAGCATTCGCAATAAGCTGAATTCCTTGATTTATCCAAGGTTACTTTTTATCCATACCCTCGGAAGATACGTATTTACCCTGGATTTTTTTTATGAAGGTATTAGGGGGATTTCTTTTCTCCCACGGACGAAACCCTAACAAAATTCGATATAATCCTTTTCGGTCCTACCACGGCACCTGAGAGTCAAGCTTTAAATTACCCCAATTACTTAATCTCCCCACCAGCCAGAATTGACAGCGTTCGCAGGGAGTTATTAAAAAAAGATAAATTACTACTAATGAATACAGGGTGTAAAAAATTTATCAGTCGGTACTCGTTCACTTAATTAAATCAAATCCAGTTATCGCGTGTCTAATTAATCTGCGTCAGCTGCAGATGGTACGGCAGCGCCGGTATGTAGGGACCAAATAGCCAGGCATTTACTATAACTTGGGGCTGGGTGGAAGCTCAATTTCGTAATCAACTGGGGGAGGTTGGGGGCTGGTAATAATTAAGTGTGCGAGCACTAATTTTATTCAGATCATGTGGGGTGAAATTAATAGATGTGGATCCTTTCATCTCCTGGGAATGAAACAACTCGAGAAGAGTGGGATATAAAATCTAACCACATATATTTTATTGATATACATATGTATTTGTCATCCTGTATGTGGTGTATGTGGTCTTGCACTAGGAGTGCAAATTGAAGAAATTGTTTTGGAATATCATCGATTTTTAATTAGGGGTGAATGTACCATACAGAAGAGTGAAACTGGCTAAGAATATGGTAGTGACGATGCTTCAGAGCATTAGCTTGCTTGAAAAATTCCAGAAGGGGATTTTATATCCCCATGTACCTACATATGCATATGAGTATCTGAGTTCAAAAGTGTCAACTAAAAATTACTGGTTGTTAGTTTTTATGCACTCTTTGTTGTATCATCAGTCTACCATATCTTTCAGATCATGCTGAAGGTCTAGTAGTAACCTTAGTTTGAAGGATACCAGAAAATAGGACAAATTAGAGCTGGTCTGAGGTGTGCTTGAGTAGATTGTTGTACGAGTTAAAAAATAGTGACTACGGAAGAATATTCCAGAATTGAGTTGTTATATATAAACAGACTAGGGTCGAAAAGGGGGACTGCAGGGTATGAGAGTGAGCCAAGCGGGCTTGTATTACGGGAAAAACATCGTCGTCCAGACAGAAGGGCGTTAATTTTAGTGGAACAGTCGTCAATGGTGATACAATTTCGTGAAGGCTGCTAAAGAATCGAGAATCCAGTTGATTGGTCTGAAACATGCTCGTTTTATATTATCGAAGCTGTGAGACTCACTTAAGGCCTAAATCCAATGAACCCATAATCACACGCAGGCCCGCCACAAAAGGGGGAAAACTTGGACGAATTGCACTGGGCCCCAGGCCAGACACTCTTTATTTAGGGTCAAAGGTCGAGCCACACGAGAGGGCCCGAGACTGAATCCCAAAAGGTGAAAAACCTATATCCCTGCATTCCAATTGTCAGGCAATCAGTAATCTAGAGCCTGAAACCCAAGCATGCAGCCCTCTAAAATATATGTTATGTTTGTATGGATATGGATTCTTCTATTCATCATATTTAAATATTAAACACCATTTTTCTTGCATTCATTTCCGCAAAGTCGGCGATGACATCGTCATAGTCTATATTTTTTGCCAGCTCTTGTTCTATTGATAATATTATGCAAAGGGAGGGGTCGAATGGTCGGTGTTTGAAGAGTCAAATGGTTGGTTGTTTGGGGTAGCCGTTGGCTGGACTGCAAGAATGAATTGATTTACATTAAGAAATCAATTATATCCCATTGAGGAATCATATTATATAAAACCTTGGGGGTGGTTTGTGGGGGGTGAAGAAGGGTAGATGGGAGTTTGTGCCAACAGAGAGTTTTGATCTACATGTTGAGAACTATCAACCTGAAAAATTTCAAGAAAATTATCCGAAAGCCAATTCCCATAGAAAAAGCACGGAGCGTTTCAGCTTTTATACTTTAACATAAATTAGCTCAGTTTTGCGCGTGTTAAAGACCCGTGATACCGGCCTAAAGGACAACTACTCAAAATTTGGAATCCCCGAGCGGTTTTGCCTACAGCAGTGACAATACACAAAAAAAATTCAGTCTTTATGCTTTGACGAAGGTATGAAAGGCCCTAGCTCTTAGTCCACTACGAACTAATAAAGCAGATAGCTAGTGCCATTTTATTACACCAAAGAGGAGAACACTGCGCAGCCTCGTGGGAAAAATTGTGCTGTGTAAGGTGAACGCATTTTGGCGAAATTGTCACGAAAAAATGTTTAGCTCGTTTTCGTCCTGTCAATTTTGATTTAAAAGAGCTACTCTCTGGTTGCCCACCTCTTCTTATCCAAAGAAAACCGCGCCTCTTGATCAGCCTTTTAGAACCTACAGACTGCCCTCGCGGACATCCAGGGTACCATTTCGCACCTTTTCCCACCTCTTTATGAATTTCTTTCCAGAATCTAATTCAATAATACATCTAGAGTCCACTTAGGTCACACTCATCTTGACACTCTTTATTTAGGGTCAAGGGTCGAGCCACACGTTAACTTTGGCTATCTTCCCTAGCCTTCTTTATTTATTATAACCATCGCCAATGCGAGATTTTCGAGTCAGTTAGGAGTAGAGAATTTTCTTTCGTTCTGGTAGCTTTGAAGCGAAACGGCCAAGTACTACAATCGGAATCATCAAAAATCGTGGACCAGTTTAGATTGCCCAATATGAGGTACTGCCAGTGGTTCAGAAGATTGATTCTCTACTGTGGAAATTAAAACTTTGGTATCGCCTGAATTGAACCTTTGCGATCTTTGGCACCTTTGTCTATAAAAATCTTGTATACTTGGCTAAAATAAATGGATTTTCACATGATAATAAAACCAGTTTACTAAAAACAAACGTCAGACCAAATACAATATTTAAAATCACGGATCAGGTCTGTAGAATAGCTTTTGTTAACTAATAAAAAGGAACATTCACATGCATTCCATCCCTAAAAGCTTAATAAATTTTTTTATAAATAAATTAAACTCGTAAGTCCCAAATCCATTTAGCATGTCACTAAGGGAGCACTTCAAAAACGATTATGTGGGGGCAGTTGCCTGAAGAATATACGACAATAAATTATGTAGAATGTTTCATTACTCTAGATCCATTCATCTACCTGGTTTCCGAAGAATTATATCAAAGATAGATTAGGAGTGCTTGTACAATACCAATTAAATCGGGTATCACGCAACAAAAATTGTTTTTCGTGGAAGATGATGACCAAAAGAACGACCTCTTGCAATTAAGTGCTTGAATCGCTAAATAAGACCCTTTTAGGATGCTGCCGTCGTCGGCTTTGTTTTATTAACATAGTCGAAGTAGTTTACGGAGTTCTTAATCATTAATTATATTTTTTTTAAAAAACTTCTGGACTTAGAATAATAAATTAGCAATAGACTCTGTAAAAATTAAGTAATGCGCTATTTTTCTTTTTTTTAAACTTCGAGGGGTTTTGTTCTTTCCAAGAAAATTGCATTCAAGGACTTTGGAGAAAATACATCAGGGGTAACATGGTTGAAAAGTATTGGTGCAGAGAATACATATAGCCTGACTTCGCCAAGTGGTAATCTCGACTGCGACTTTTGCCCCTGATATTACAACCAATCGGTTACCACAGAATTCAATGGTATAATCTATTCCTCATATCCCTGAGGTTATTACAAGGGAAAATTATAGATCTACGATAACAGACTGCTTCATGGCTGAATGTCTAATGATATCAGAAAAGATGACAAAGAAATAGGTAGTAACAGAAAAATGCTTATTGCAGGAAAACGGTAAAAGGGCGCAAGTTAAATGAGTTTTTATAAACTTTATAAAATCCTGGTGCGTTGCAACGCCTCTAAATAGAAAAAGCTTATTTGTGCACTGCCCGCTGTAGGAAAAGGTATAACGAAAAAACAACAAATCTACAACCTTTGTGAGAGTCATTTCCTTTGTAGTTTTCGCCTTTCTTAAATCCAGCTCCGTTCGTCCATAAGTCCGAGCGGGTCTTTATCTTGTCGTTGGCCAGCTGCAGATCTGCCCGGAGCGCCTCGTGGATTTCCGTTGGCTCTTTAGCAGCATGAACGTTGTCGAGAATAAATGAAATTCTAACCTCAGGAGTTGCTCATGGAAAGGTGCAATGCCTATTTGAACGCTTAGTTCGAAGAAGAGGAAAAGCATAGGATAGATTAAAGGAAGTCAAGGGATGCATGAGGAGTTTGCTCTGAGCCTCGATTTTGACCTCTTATTGTTGTATGAGTTCAAAGGCAACCGTCGAGGTTAGCGGAAGATATCCTCGTTGGAGTCTTACGTCTCTTGAAAATGATGGACCCCACTAACCAGCTGACAAGGGCTGTGATGCCGGCAGTGCCAGACTACAGGCGGAACAAGGAAGTTACCTCCGTTAGGTAAAGACTCAACTCTAGTGGAACTCCGAATAACCAGCTAAGTCGGCAAAATGCGTTATTAGGATCGTTATAGGCATAGCCTTAAAGTGCCGGCTAAAGCCCCGGCTTCAACTTCCTCAGTTCAATAAAGTTCAGTTGAATCCACTTAGCTTCACCGGCTGAAGTCCAGTTCATGTACAGTTTATGCTTGAAATGCTTCTTGCTTTTTTGCCAAATTTAGAAATACAAAGCTCACTGGAATTGCATTTCTTTATTCCAGTTGATTACTCTCTTTTTAGCGAACTTTTACGTTTAACGTCAGTTCGAGCCCAGTTGGGCGAACTGAGGTCTGTTTAAAGGGCCGTTCTCACTACACGGACTTAGATACCATGCGCAAGTCGCCAAAGCTTGTGCCTTATGACTGGTCACAATTTTGGAATGGGGGGGTTAGTGGAATTAGGGGCGGCAGAGCGCGTGGTGATGGAAGGAAAAGCTCACACGCACTTTCGCATTGGGTGGGGAATTCCACACCCTTAATATGACATGAAAACCTGATAACCCAAAACGTTGGAGGGCTAGCTTGGTTGCTGACGACGAACGAAAGTGGGCGAAGAGCCGTACAAAAAGCAAAGCCAAGATTTTAATACGAAAACTGAATATATTAAATTAGAGCTATTAATATTTTATCACTGCATAGCCTAAGCTTTTTAAACCCCACCAGGCAAGCATTTAAAAAGGGGATTGCTTCAGGACCATGACGAAAGAGAGATTTTCCCTAGGTTCCCCATGAGAGCCCCATGTAGTAAATGAGGGACATGCCAAAATAAATTCAGGCATTCAGAAGTAAGGAATGCCTTATCAGTTTATCATAATGATCCTAGTAGTCAAACCTTACTTTAAATGAAATGGGACAATATCTGCTTTACGTATTCGAAAAGCTTTTTGAAAAGCTGTAAAGAAATACCCTAATACCCCGGCCTCACCGGCCGAACTACCCAAGTTCGTGCAAATTGGCAAACTGAACTTTGAAATAACATCAGCCCGCGTATATTTTTCACATATTCAACTGAGGATAAACAAACTTCAATTCACCTAACTGGCCTCGAACTGAAGTTGAAAGTGAGAGCTTGCTCTGAAGAGAGTAATCAACTGGACTAGTGGAATGCCATTCCAGTGCGATTTTGCACTTTCTTACTTCTTTCAAGCACGAACCGAACATGAAGTGGATTTCAGCCGGTGAAGCCACTTACGTGGATTGAACTGAGCACTATTAAACTTAGGTCGCTGAAGTCGGGACATTAAACTTTAGTTTAACTCATACAAAGCTTTAGTTTTTGTTGTTATATTGCTTCATATTTCAGGAAATTATGTTGGTGACCGTAAAGGATATCATTTAGTATAGGTACTCAATAGACCGGTTCTTGTTCGATTACCGAGGTTAATCAGCATTGGGCGTAATTAGTACTTAGTTGGGAGATCGCATTGGTAAAACGACAATCGCGTTTAAAAATCTAAAGTTATTATGCAGTTATTACTCACATATCCACGCCGACTTTCTCAAATTTTTCGGCCTCCCTTTTCCACTCGGAATCTAGGAGCAATGATCCTTCCTCGAGGGGACCAAATGGAGCATTCGTTATGACGAGGCGTGAATGAGAAAAGGCGTTAGAATCTCTATGTGGGCATTATAGGGCAATAATAGGGAAGGTAGAAAAGGCGTAGGACCGTTGGGCTGGCCGGGATTCGAACCCAGGACCTCTGTGATGGTAGCCAGACGCCTTACTCCGTAGGTTACCGACTTAAATGAAACTTATACAAATCAAATCAAAGTGTAAAAATTTCAACCTACTTATTTTAAATGAATTTAATTTGAACTTAATGAATTTCGCATGTTATTTAGAGTAAAAAATTAATTTAACGTTGAAAGAAATTTTTGAGTTACAACAACTACACAGCAACGGTAGTTAGGTACTTAGTTAATGCTAAGAACAGTTCACAAGCTCCTTTAAAAATTTTGTGATATCCTTGAGCGTTACTTTATTTCTTTGTTGTGTTACATAAGTGTTTCCCTCAATACGTTAAATCTTTCATTCTAGTAAAAAAAATACAAGAAAAGAAACCGAATAGCACTAGCTACTCAAGATCACACTTTCATTTGAGAAATGAAATTTACCTTTCTTCTCTCAGGTAAAATACAAACTATTCTTTTACTTCTCGGGGGGATTTGAGTGTAAAACTTTTGAAATCCTTTTTCTTATGTTTAGCAATAAATCGTGTGAAAACTTATAAAAGTACCTTCCACCTTCAACATGCATTCGTACTTTAACCGTTCACTAACAGACAATCCTCACCTAAGGAATGAGAAATTGTACAATAAGTTTTAAAATTTGCTTGAAATGCAAATGAAATGTTTTCCAGTAGAAGAAAAAGAAGAAAAATACTTTTCCCAAGGACTCATTCCTCTCCTTGTTCGGGAATTGTGCTCCAGTGTTAATAAATATATCGAAGTTTAAAGTAATTTTTTCCCTTCATTTTCCCTTTCAATGCTCAAACAAGCAGCTGGAATCTCGTTTCAGTGTGCACCCCGGGGGAATTCCCTCTCCAGTTTTGTTAATTACTAGTGTGGATGGAGGCGCCATCCTTATGACGCTTGTGTTCCATTTGGATATGATACAGAACAATGTGAATGCTGATTTTACTTTGATGAAGTCGAAAATATCCTTGTTCTAAATATATCTGCAAATATTCGTTTTGGAAATCATGCATGACGAAGATATTTAGGTACAAAAAAAAAAATGAAAAAAGAATTGGAATAATTCATGGATTTCATACTGATGCAACATTCACACATTGCCCTCTTCCCGCGATAAACCCGGTAAATTATTCACCAATCAGAGCGATGCTTACAACAGTATTCACTTACAACATCTTACATTATATTTTTGGTACAAGGTCATGCATTGCCTTTTATCAGAGCAGGAAGAGCATACATCCACGTGTCCCGAACGTAATGCTGTGTAGCATCGGCAGGAAGGAGGACTCTGCCTTGACGTACTAACATATAAATTAAAATTGATTCCCGAAATTAGCAGAGCTAAACGGAAGGAGTTGCCGTAATGGCTTTCGACACTTTCCGTAATTATGTAATATGTATACTCCTCCTTGATATCAATACGTCAATTAAGATTCTATCAGCAGGAGTGCTGCCGAATTTATTTCTTCTAGTGTTTATTCGGTGTTTTATTTTAGTTTTATTTTATTAAGGAGAAATTGGTTTTTCATGTGGCAGTTCTAACCTCAGGAATCTACCTTGGTGATTTCTGTCCGCCAGGTCGTTCGTTATAGTCCAGTCAAATTAGAGGTTTGACTGGAAGATAATTCGGAAGTTGCTGAAAATTTGAACAGCCCTTAAAAACATTATTATACATAAGCTGTAGAGACTGCCACGCGATTGGACGACTGCAAACTTTTTTATTCAAGGTCAAAGGGTCAAAATATCAGTTTTTTTGCAAATATATGCTAAACCGTACGTCTTATTAGAAAATTGTGTTTACAACGTTTGTAGATTAGGCGATTATCTACAAAAAAATATATTATACATTTTCTCGTAGGAATTGCCATTTCTGAGATATTGTCGTTTTAAGAAGTTAAAATACTCATATTCTATCATTCCCGACTTGTAAAGGTCATCAGAAATTTAATAAATCCTTTGTTGGAGTACGCGGCTAATATTTTCAGGGGTGATTCCTGGATGTCTTTGGAGAAAAAAATTGTTCTACAGAGGGCGGCTATCTCCACTATCCACTAACATACAGGGTGATTAGGGAAAAAATTTTGTTTTTTTTTAAATTTACTGAAATTTGAATAACTCCTAAAGTAATTATCATAAAGTAGCCTAATTAGGCTCATCTTTTAAGTAAATGTGTATTCTTTTATTTAGAATAAAGCACAGCAACCTGAGTGGCTCCGCTCAATTTATCCGTATCCAGCCGGAACGATCGGCACCTGAATGTGGATTAAAGTCCCCCCTCGTCCCGGCTGGCATAGACTACTAGATCTGTACGTTATTCCAAATTCCAAACGGCGGCCAACACAAAGTTTCGGTTTACCTTAGCCGTATTTTTTTTGTTTCTCATTTTTATGCCTATTTCTACTGGACTGCTATCCACTGGACTATTTCTTTTTATGTGAAAGACTAGAGGCAGGCTCAGGGAAAGCCCTTTTGTACTGTCGACAATCTATTTTTTTTATATAGTTTAATGTCGAACAACAGCTCTAGTGGGAAGATAATGAAGAGAGAGAGAAGTGAAGGGAGGAACTACCACAACCTCGCCACAATATTTACCTACTCTCATTTATACCGCGATTCTGGCATCTGGGCATCGAGAAACAACTCCCTGAGGTGCTATGCCTCCTGAAACGAGTTGAATCTCGTCAACCAAGGGATGAAATGCGCTTATCGGAGCCGAGAAGGGCTATCGAAGACTACAACACGAGGAATCCGGAATGTAAAGAGGGAAGAAGAAAAAGGAAAATTATGTAGGTGGGGGAAGTGGGAAAGGGGAAGGACCGTGGGGCTGCCGGGACTCGAACCTTTGGGATAGAATAATGTATCTTTAGTTTCGTGGGTTTGTTTTTGGGTGGGTGATGGTATACACGCTCGTAACATGTGTAGTAGGCAGTTTAGAAGTGGAACATTTCAAAAAATGAGGACTCAGTACAATTTACCGTCGTGTAAGGCGCAAATGTACTGCCTCGCATAAGTCCTGCTCAAGTCAAGCCGCAAGAAATGTGTCAATCAATAGCTCATAGAGCTATTGTAGCTAGATGTAGGTTCTAAAATTATTTTTCTATTAAGCTGTGTTTTCAAGTACTTGGATTTGATAACATTTCAAACTACGCACACATCTACAATTTAAAAATTGGGTGGCATTTTTTCAAAAAAAATTTTCGCGAAAATAAAGAGAGTAATTTTTATGATTCGTAAATTTCCTAGTTCAATTGCCCTCACTCAGCTTTTTTTCCAGTACTAAAGTAATCCATAAATCAAACGCGCTCATGGGGGAGGAGCAATGTGGAACCATTTCCCGTTTGGATCCGCCACTGAATTTTCATAAGAGGTAATCGGTGCTAAGATTAAATAAAATTTTCTTTACTAATATAAAAAATTATTTTTGTCTAATTCCTACCATGAAATGGTTCTAATCGCAGTCTCTACACATTTGCCCATGCACAATTTCTTAAAAAAATGAAACTATGTCCAAGTTTACTACTATCAAGATGTACGAATTTGAAACAAAACTTTCACAAACTGTAAATCAATTTCAACTGACGTGAATCCACATTAAACTGTCTAGTGTTAGCTTAACACCCAAAAATGTTCCTTTTCAAGTCTTAAATCGCAAACCTTAGAAATTGCATGTGAATACCAACATTTTCACTCGACGTTTACTTTTCGGCAAAGTATTTCCCAACGTGTGAATTCTATTATGCTAGTCGCACATTTCAACCGATAGCATAACTTTTGGCCGAATTCTAAAGAAAACTTTTTGGCAAAAATATTGTCCGAATTGTTTAAGAAACTCCTCAAAGTTATAGTCACAAGCAAGCTGGAAGCATACAGCCAGGGATGAACTTAACATAAAGGCGGTTCCGTGAGGTTCGTGCGAAAAACTTTGTCCTGTAATAGCAGCAGATAGTTTTATATTTCTACCGCAGAAGAGATAGAGTAACTTTGTCGTAGAAAAGCAGCTCATTTTGGTATAGAAACAAGCTTAAGTGGTATTTTACATTTCAGCTCCTGTTGTAGTTTTGAAAGAAGTTGCGGGTTTTTTACTATTACCTAGTTTATAGCTACTCCAAAAATAATTCGAATTATGGATCATCCAAAAAATTTTGCCCTATAAACGAGGTAATTCGAATTATGGTTTAAACCGAAATGATTTGGCTTAAGCCATAGTTATAAGAATGCATTTGTGGGAACCGTATTGTATTTAATACCCGTTTATACGCTAATTCGAAATTTTGACGTAACTTTGGGTTAAATCGATTTAATTTTTCTGCTATAAACTAGGTATATGATTACTTTGGAGGAGCTCCTCAAAGCCGTTCTGTTACTAGAAAGTTTATAATCCATAATAAAGGCAGACTAATTTTTAAGAATGGCAGTAATGATAGCAAATAGTCAGAAAATTATTTTCCTTGAGATCCAAAAAAAAAAAAAATTATATCCTCGGATAAGCAGGTCCTTAAGTAAGGCCATTCGTTGAAGAAGAGAAACTAGAGTTCCGTCATCAATATATCAAGATTAGCTAAAACTAAAGAAATCCGCTAATAAACAAGACACAAAAGTAAGCCATCCAGGATCCTTAAGCCATCACACATATCTTGCCGTATTCCTTACGTGCCCCGAATATTTTGGCATACCTCAACGCACACCTAAACGAGCATACATCTGCGAAAAAACATCGACATAAGCATTCAATTACGCATTGTTTTCAATTACTTGCCAGGGAGAGGAAAATGTAATCAGTTGCTAAATAAGAAAATTTCCCCAACATTGCAGGGATCGAGGATGCCAGGACGTGAGCAGCATCCATAAATAAATTTTTCCCAAAAAAATCTGTTGCTGCCGTGTTATTATGGCGTTCCATGTAAAAGCGTTGTGAATTTTTCGAAATATGAATTCACAGCATCCTGAACCTGAACCGGAAAGGATGGAAGCAAGATAGGAACAAGGTAGAGCTCGAGTCGCTCTTAGGCACGTCTTATTTTCCATTTATTATTAAATTCCGGCTGGTCGTCAATTCAAAGGATGACATTAGGAAAATAACATTAAATCGTTTTACGTGGAGGAGGGCCTCCACATCGAGTCGAGAAATTGCCTCAGGTGTTGTTAAATTATTCGGCGTGAATTTGTGCAGGCTCCAGTTGAGGTGCTTAAAATGCTTTCAAGAAGATGTAAATGGAATCATGTAATAGGATTATCGGCAGCTCCTCCTAAGAGCCAGAATGCGTGAATGTCAGCCTCGTTGAATTACAATACCAGCACGATAGCATAAGGGGGACTGTGCCTTCCAGTAATGCTCGGCTGCTGTATTCGCAATTCAATGCCACCTGAAAGTAATTTGCCTTTAATGCTGTGTAAGTTAGAGGCGATATTCTAGAGTTAACTTGTTGCACTTCAAGCTAACCTTTAACACATTAAATATTTTTGCAAATTGAAAACTCCAATTAGAATGATTTTGTGGCGGTAAGCATTGTGCAGAACGTCAATTCAGTTTTCAATTATAATAAGAAAAGGCAGCACTAGAAGGCATTAGTTCATGTACAGTGTAATATAAAAGCTTATAAATTTAATTGGTTCTCTAAACACCCTCGTATCCTCTAACAGAATTAACCTGAAGTGGATACCAGGTCTTGAAGGATTCGATGGAAATGGATGAGTATATCCTCTATTAAAAAAGACACCTACACACCGCTTGTCGAGCAAAACTTAAAAAACTTATCGCAACCACGTACAACTTAATTTACAAGTTTCCGCAAGCCAAAGTAACGCCACCTAGATAATTGATTGGTGATATAGATTTCCGGTATCTCCTTCTACCACACTGCCGCACGACTATGTAGTAAAACAGTGGAAGAGCATTTGACTCACCTAGATAGCTTCAGTCTAACCACAACACTAGAAAAATACATTTTAGTCAGAACATATGTAAGTCACCGAACTAATAGGTACTTCCATCCCAGATCGGGTTCAGGCTATCATTAATCTCGTACCTCCAACTTCTATTAACCAGAACCATAAGTTGAACTTTAAACTCTGAAACCTTTTCAACCGCTGGCGTGCTCAATAAGAAATTCCCTTGCCGGTAGATTGTCAGGCAGCATTCTTCAAAGGGGAAACCTCGCTAACAGAAGCAACAATGCTCATCCAATGAAGAACTCAAAATACAGTCTGACGACTGACGCCTCAGATTACAATCGGAGGAGTATAGCCCATTAGCTTTATACATACATCAGAAATTTGGCAGGTAAACCAAACGCTACTTGTCGCGCTTAATGGCAACCTTAAAAGTCGACCTGGCAGCACTAGACACCGAGCTAAAACCGCTTCAAGAGCACCCCAGTAAAACTAGTCCTCACAATAATATATTTACAACTTATCAATTCTGGTGTGAAACGAGTACAGGCATTTCTAGGCCTTATATACCCAACTCGTTACCCAAGCTGGCATCCTGGTTTGGTTAAATTAGGTGAAGGTCTGCTCCAGTGCCACCGAAGACTCACGCGCTTTGGCACTCTTTTTGGTGCTACAGCTAGATCGTACATATGTATCTAGGTTCAGTGGCTGTTTGGTCGTCGATTACAACTGTTTAAAGGCCTCCTGTGGAATATAAAAAGGTTATCAGTGATATGATCCCCAGTCACAGGAAGTAAACAAGTGTGGTCAGTCATCAGCGGAATAGGGTGGAAAGTGCAATCACCTCCTGGGGCCGCTGGTCCTCTCAAAGTAAGGTTGGCGTGAGGCTAATAAGAAGGAGTTATTGTGAAACGAGCAACATCTCTCAGATACTGGAATAAACGACGACGACCACGGCAACGAAAAAGGCAAAAAGATTTACGGATTTTCTCATGGAATCTACGAAATCTGTACAGAACTCGAACTACACAACATCTAGCCGATACCCTGTCAAAGTATAAAGCTGACATTTCCGCCACTAAGGAGATTGAGGTGGACAGGGAATGGTGGTTTGCAAAAACCTGAGTATGACGTATATTATAGCTGTCATACAAAACACCATGTGCTCAGAATAAATTTTATGGTCATCAAAGGCCTTCTTTCGCATTACTATTTCTTATACGAATAACCGACATCCTTGCAAAAATCTTGTTTTGCAAAAAGTCTTGCAGAAAGTCTTGCAGAAAGTCTTGCAGTCTCGTCTTGGTATTGTGCAAGACAAGACTTTTCGCTCATCACTAAAAGGCTTTTGGCACTTAGTAATGAGCAAAAAGTCTTGCTATCTTCATTTTGCAGTCTTGTCTTGCCCTTGTCCTGTATTGTCTTGGTCTTGCTAAATGTGCAAGACCAGTCTTGCTCATCACTAGAGCGGTTCGCTTTAAGGCGGTCCGCCTTAAGGATCTCTACTACGCGGATGTGGTATCTTTTTGCTGGTTCAAAGATATCAGAACCTCAAAAATATGTTAAACGGCAACAGAAAGTAATCCAGCAGGCTTAAGGATAAGTCCTACTAAACCAAAGAAATGCGGATAAGATAAATAATGAGGTTGTTGGGCAATCCACACTAGTCATAACTAATACAGTTTTTTAGTATAATCCAACCTATTCTGCATAAATTTATAAATAAACCAGATAATCGTTTCCATTTTCCTTAACAATTGCTTTTCCTTTTAACAAAGGCGATAAATTTTTAGTACGACTTTTAAATTCCAATTCGAAACCAATTTAAATCGTATCATCATCAGCATTCATTCCTTTACAGCTTTGATGCATTTCTCATGATAATGCTTGAGCATAAACTTGTCCATTTAAGAGTCCCATTGTTGTGAATGAACAAGAACAGCTCAATAACTAATAAAAACCCTTAAAGATCCTTAAGCACTTGGATCGTGTTTCCTTGAAAATTTAAAAACTTTAAAGTAGTCTATCAATATTAATGAGCACTCAGCGGGCGAAATTAAATCTCATTTAACCTTCAGAGTGATTGAAAACCTTCCCAAGCATCTCACAATCGAATAATTTATCTATGCCCGTGAATGGAGTTCGTTTGGCCTGGAATTGAGCAAAAGGTAATGGAGGGTATCGATTGAAAAAAATCCGCATCCAAACCGTACTGGCACTGAATGGACCCAAATTAAGGCTTGAATTTTTCGTACGGCAGAAAAAAAGGGTTAGGAAAAGAATGACCAGCATAGAACGACTGACTTGGGGATTTCAGAGATTAGGTCCATGGCTTTGAAGTCGTTTTTTTAAAGTTTCGTAACGAGCTAAGACAATCAGTTACTAAGTTTGACTACTTTTAGTCCAGGAGACTTATGGTGGCACGAGGATTTATTTGGGACAGTTTAACTCTCTAATGCATTTGGTCGTCGGTAGATGGACTTCATTAAAACTCTTATAGCATGTAAAATTGTAAGAATTTTAATATTTTAGAGAGTTTTGTATTGCCTTCTTTTGTTTTATTCTCGTCGTGTGTTTTACAAACGTTGCTTATCCAAAAGTGGCATCAGCCCTTAGATACCTCTTGGATTATGACTCCACACTTCTTTAGTCGTTAATTTGTCTTTTCCAGTGTGGCGTAAACTGAGTTTTTAACTGTTGTTGATATGAACGAAAATAAATCTTTAAAAATAAATTCGTATTATTTATTCGAGCGCTATTCGTCTACTACTGCGAGGCGTCGCATATGGATAGTGCCGTAGGGGGCGATTCCTGGAGTCTAGATCTCTTGACTTTACTGGACTTTTTGAAGAAATTTGATTCAGTTGATCTTGTAAAGCTCTTACAGAAATTACGTAGTAATATCGGTCATTATTTCTAAACTCTCTGAGCCCACATTTCTACGATGTGGTGCTCCCGAAGGCTCTATTCTAGGTCCATTGCTCTTTACCATTTACATGAATGACCATCGTCTTGTAATTCACTTATTCACTTACATATAATATTGATGATATGTAAATCTACTGGTTTATATGTAAGTATGCCCGTCGATTCAACCTATGGTCCTGTTCGTAGACATAACGATGATCTGAGGAGTATTTCCGGACCGTTACCAATAAACTGCCTCAGAGTCCTATGAAATCTTCATGTTTTGTGGTTAGTAAGACTCACATTGTTGATTCGCTTGTGTAACGCGTTATTTGGCGATCGTTCGAACGCCACAATTCATGAAAGTGTTCTTCCCATCTCTCCAAGATGCTTTTAGGATCGGTGATCAGATTCCCTTCTTTGTCCTTGCAGTATGTGCAACGTGGTGTGATTTGCGTCATATTGCGGACTCTTTGGTAGAACTCCCGCGCCTGGTGCGGCCGTCGCGTAGCTCTCTGAACTGTTCTAGTTCACAGACGACATTTTTTTTCCAGGCTTCTTTTTTTCGTCTGTGAATTCTCTTTTCTTCTTTTCTGAGCTTATATTTCTCTTCGCGTGCCCGTGATCTCTGAGACTGCTGCATGGCTCGGTACGCAGCATTCTTACGTTCAGTTGCCAGCTTGCATTCATTATCGACCCATAGTACCTATCTCTACGACTTCAGCCTAAAATGAAATCAGCAGTACCAATGACAATATTTTTAAGGCGGCTCTAGCTCTCCTCGACGCCCGGCATCTCATCCCCAGAACTTAAGGCGAGTTCTAATGCATGGCCGTAGCTGTTTCTGGCAATCTCGTTGCATAGTACAGCTGTGTTTATTCGAGTCTGATCAGCGGATTCAAAGCTTTTCAGCGTTGTAATGCGCTGTCGGAGCACCATACCAACAAGATAGTGCTCCGAGTTGAAGGGTGCACCTCGGTACGTTCGTACCGTCATCAGACCCGAAAGGTGGGGGCGGTCTATCAACACATGGTCTATTTGGTTGCGAGTGGCTCCATCAGGAGATACCAGGTGGCTTTGTGGATATCTTTACTCGCAAATCTAGTACTTGTAACGACCAAGTTCTTATTTGCTGCCATATCTATAACTCCCTGTCCATTGTCATTACCGTTTTCACGCAAGGTGTGGGTGCCAACATATTGCCTGCATACGGGCTCCCGGCCAACTTTGACGTTCAGATCTCCCGGTATGATGTTTACATCATACCTTAAGTTCCTTTTCAACTAATTCGAAGAATTCTTCTATTTCGTCATCCGGAGACTCTTCTGTAGGTCGTAGGTGCGTGAACGTTTTTGCGGCTGATGTTCTTAAATTTATCTCATATCCTGGATGGCAGTAATATCAGCTTTATACTTTGACAGAGTGTCGGCTAGATGTTGTGTAGTTCGAGTTCTGAACAGAGTTCGAACATTCAGTATCACAGTTCGAACAGCCAAGAAACATGTTGCATGTTCCGTAATAATTCTTTTTTCCGGTTGAGGTTATTAGCTTCAGGCCAACCTTACTTGGAAGAGGCTAGCCCGATCATGTTAGCCTATCCTCTCTCCTAGAATAGTTACAGTGGCCACCGCTGTTATGCTATATTACTCCCTCTATACCGCTGATGACTGACCACCGCCAGCAATTTGGAGTATCGCGTGGGATGAGAATCAAAAATTTGTGTCCACAAAGAAGTCGTCGACCATGCCAGAAAACTTGGTGCCATTTGCATTGTGAGCATTGGTGTCTCTCCGGGTTGGAGGATATAAATCCAATGACGATTCGTTTCCTTTGTCAGCACTTCTCGAAGCGGGAGATTTAGCGTGATAGCGTTTTTATACCAATGGGCGGTAAAAACAAAAGATCTACTATTATATATTTTCAGATAAGCCAAGAAGCATGTGATATTTTGATAAGTCAGAGTCATGTTTTGGTTTCTATTAGAACGAAAATGGGCGGTATGTTGGTAGAATATTTAGTTTGGTTACATTCTGAAAATAATTAAATATTGAATTGCTTCAAATGAAATTTCATTGCACAAAGCTCTCATTCTTGACTTACGAATTTTAGCTTAGATATTACAGAAAGGTAGGTTTCGTTATTTCATCAAATATTTTTGCAATGAATTCAGCGAAGGATGTAATTGACCTTTAATCATATCCTTATTTTTTTGTCGTGCTTCAAAATTTAATTTAATTTAATTTTAATATGTTTAACAAATTCTTTGATGAAAATCTAGTCAAGTGCTCGCTTTAATAATAATTCGGATAATGTAGGGAATTCGATAAAAGGAAATTGATTTTTCCATAAAAATTATTAGAAATTCAACAGAGCCAGCTGAATATAAAAGTGTTTCACCTTCATTTTTTTCAACACAATGTAGGCTCTCCATCATTTTCTAATCCTGAAATAACTTGACTTTTTAATCTACTAACAGCTTCAAATATTTACGCTCATAACAGTAAAGGATCCCAAGGATCCGGGAATCATAGGGCCTTCTCTAATAATGAAATTGTGTGAGCAGCGCGCGAGCAAACAACCTGGAGACCAGGCAAAAAGCGTGCTGATGAGTAAACATGAGCTGATTTCAGATAAGTTGTCATCGTCCTTTATGCTGGGGTGAAAACGAATCCTAGAGCATTTGTCACTGAAATTGCCAGGGCAGAGAAGTAGGTACTAGCACATAATAAGGCTCCTATCGGATCATCTACCCGCAGGGGTCTAGTGATTTTAAAACGTGCAGCAAACGTGGCAAAGAGCAGCCGAGAGAGCACACAAAATGTTAACGATGGCGCGGGGTTGGATATGTTTACAAGTACTCAAAGCTTATCTGAAATTGACGATCGTTATGCAAACACCCGTAAAATCTGCCCAAGTAGAGGGGTTACATTCACCGGTAAATAAAGCCCGGGCTCCTTGCTCCGCACACACTGCATCCTCTTTATGCACTCGCAGAACACACAACGCCAGAACATGTCCTTTTTATGTCGGGCACCCACGTGTCCTTATCCTTGATGTGATTGTCAAAGAAATTTTATAAAAACATTAATTTTTCGCGGCACCCTGTGTACCGAGAAATACTTCAATCGCATAATGTGCCGTGCTCACCTTCACTTTTAGTAACTTTTTCGAATTTTTCCCGAAACCATCTCAGGTATTCAAATTAATTGTTCGGAAAAAAAGGAGTGCAGAGAATGTCTGTGAGAGATGCTACAAGGTCCGGAATTTATTAAACATTTAAGTCGGAGTTCAAAGGATCCTGAAAGTTACCTGGGGTAAGCAGGGAATTCCAAAGTTTTATGTCTCGTCCTTGCATTCGCTGGAATTCCGAAAAGGTTCCACTCCCGTGAGGCCAATTTTGTTAAGTTGAGAGATACTTTGATTTTTATGCGTACTCAGGGACATACTGTCATAGGCGGTAAAGAGGGGCGGTTTCTAAACTTATAATGTCATGTAAATTCTGCTTCTTTTTTTTCCTGTGGTGGTTTTACTTGTGTCGAAGGTTTTTTTTTTGGTTAACTTTTGTGTTTAACTAATTTATAGTGTGTGCTTGTGTGGTTCAGTTTTAAAAGGGGGGATGCTTGTTTATGTTTGTGAACTAAATTGGAAAATGCGGAGTGGGGATTCAAAGTTTTTACGATTTAATTCCAATATGGTAAAAGGAAAATACGATGGCAATGTGGCAACAAATTCAATTCCAATTGAGACGTACCAGTATATACAAACCGTTATAGTCTAAAAGTAATTCACAATCTTTGGATTATCATAGACACCCAACAAATAGATTAAAGGACTAACTTTTGTTGTGTGCGTTCGTTCGTAATCGGTAATTGTTCCCTACAAAATTCTGCGTATTTAGGATTTTCAACCCTGACAAAAAATTCACCAACAGAATCTTTAACAAACAACAGAGAGAGTATCCGGCTTCGTGCTAACATCACTAAACGTGCCCCAACCCGGAAGATTAAGCTTTTTCGAAGAAGAATCAACGAGCTATTGAATTAAGGTGTAAGTGGGTTGAGATGAGCGACTATTACCTAGTTTATAACTACTCCAAAAACAATTCGAATTATGGATCATGAATTTTGCTCGTATAAACGGTGTAATTCGAATTTGTTTTTTTATGTGGCAGTTCTAAGCTCAGGAGCCACCCTTTGTACTAGTAGTCGGTTATGTCACGTCATAGGTGAATGTCTAGTAGTAAGCTTAGTACAGGAGGGATATAGGTTAAAGGTTATGATGATTCGGGAGGGTTTTGTCGATGAACCCCGCATTTGAACTCTTGGATGTTGTAGGAGTTCGGAAATACTGACTGCGAAAGGCTAACTAGTAACAAACTAGTAATTCATTTCTAAATAGAACAACTCGATTGTGGAACGAGTTGTTCTATTTAGAAATGAATTACTAGTTTGTAGAGTGCGTGAACGGGAGAGTTCCAGGTGGAGGGAATGAGACGAGTGGGCCCATCGGGTATAAAATTCCCGCTGAGGCAGGAGAGCGTTTATTTTGGAGGAACAGTCACTATGATAGTAGCGATATAATTTTATCAGTGCTGCTACATTCCTACGGTGGCTCAAGGGGTCGATGGTGGAGCAAACGGCGTCGTCACCGATAAGTTTGAAGGCTATTTTTTGTACTTTATCTAACCACACCGGAGCGCCACCCCAAATGAGAGAGTTGTATTCGATAAGCGGCCGAATGTAGGACTTGTATATTACAGCATGGACCGATGACTGGAGGAGAAACTTGCATCTCTTGAGAATTCCCAAGCACTGAGATGCTTGTTTGGCGATTTGGAATATGTGGTCATTCGTGCAAGTCTTTGGTTAATGTCACGCGTTGGATGTTAAGGGATGGGTCGGCCATTGATTCAACACGGTCCACTAACACAGGTAGAGGGCGGTTGCACTTTTTATTGGAAATAACACAGTACTTTGTTTTGGTGGGGTTAAATTCGACACTATTTCTCCTTCCCGAACCTAGAATGAGTTCAGTGCCTTTATTTATGGAGTTAGACATTCGCTTACGATCATCAAGACAGGATCTGGCGCATGCTTGTCTTGCTCTATAAAAGCCGTAATAGTAACGCAGGGTACAGTCTTCAGCAAACTAAGAAGGGGGTCGGAGGGGATTGAAAGTAGGTCACATATAAAGATAAGGAATAAAGCGGGTGATATAATTGATCCCTGGGGAACCCCCGCAGAGATCGGGTGGGCTTCGAATTTAATGCCATCCAATACTACTATGATTGAACGGTCAGAAAGGAAACTCTCAATCCAATTCTGTAGAAGTGGGTCAACACCAATAGCTTTATGTTTCGCTAGCAGGGCTGAGTGCCATACTCTATCAAAAGCCTTAGAAATATCTAGAGCAACCAGACTAGATTCACCAAATCGATGCAAACTTCGGTTGAGGTGTTCAGTAAGGCAAACTAAAAGATCGCCAGTGGATCTTTATTATCGGAAGCCGTACTGTTTGTCGTTTATAAGTCTGCTGAATTCTAGAAATGGCTTAACCCGAAATTTTTCGGATTAAGCCAAACTTATAAGAATGTATTTGTGAAAATCGTCAATGGTGGCGGTGGTACTGCCGTTCTTGTTGTATTTTCCGTGCGTATGCATGTGTACATCCAACTTCGTCGTAAATAATGGTTTATACGTTAATTCGAAATTTCGGCGTTTGACAAAAGTTTAAAAGTTTACGCAGAGGTTTAGCTAAGGGTGAGGGACATTTCATTGAGACTTTTGTTAAATTAGTAGTTAAATTATTGAATTTTTACATTCCACTTTATAAGGTCTTCTGAAGCATTCCCGTTCGTATAACTTTGGTGAAATAGGGAGTGAAAGAGTTGGAGTTAGCCCTAAGAACGTCCCACCCAGCGGCTTGGAAAAGGCGGATGAGTTCCAACGAGCCTTACCCGCTACTCTGGAATAACTCTGTTTGCATTGTCCACAGTTATAATCCCAGGTCTTAATCAGAATCAGGCCAGTTTTCGGGTAGAAATTTGGTTTAGTGTTGTACGGTGCTGGGGCAAGCTTGTCTCCCGTTAACTAGCCCACGAAGCCTGTGACGCGGGAAAGCCAAGATGCTTAATCAAGAAAAAGGTAGAGGAGAATCACTTGCCTTTCGTCAGTATATTCGGTGTAATGTTTGGTGCCATGGTAATTTTTCGCCTGTTACTTGCACACACTTCACTTTGATATGATGTTTTCTTAACTCGTTTGAATTAATTTGTAGATGTAAACTGCACTAACGTTTGTAACGTTGGTTTTTTTGTTGGGAGATAGTGTGGGGCTTAGATTCAAAGCTTTCCAATACTACCTTGACTGAAATGTCAGAAAGAAAACGTTCAATACAGTTTTTTTCAACAAAGCCAATAATAGTAGATTGGAGTTTACCCAACACACCTAGTGCATCTGCTATTCATACAAGAAGGTCTTCAGTCAATCTTTTCGATCTAAAGACTTGTATTCTATTTGGTTACATTCAAGATAAATATTTCAAAAACTTTTTTTTAACAGTTTTCAGTAGTTTTTTTTTTTTTTTTTTTTTTTTTATGTGGCAGTGCTAAGCTTAGGAGTCACCCTTTGTACTACTAGTCCGTCATGTCATTTGTCACGTCATGGTGCAATATCTAGCAGTAAGCTTAGTACCGGGGAGGGATGAGGGGGGGGGGGGTATAGATTAAGGATTAAAAGGTACGGGGGGTATTGAAGAAGGTGGTGATGAACCCTGCGTTTGAACTCTTGGATGTTGTAGGAGCTCGGAAATACCGACTGCGAGAGATTATTCCACAGTCGAGTTGTTCTATTAACAAACGAACTCATATCTTGTTGAGTGCGTGAAAGGGGTAGTTGCAGGTGATAGGAATGAGACGAGTGGGCTAATCTCGTGTTGCGGGTATAAGATTGCCGTGGAGGCAGGAGAGCGTTTAACTCGGAGGAACAGTCACTATGATAGTAGCGATAAAATTTTGTCAGTGCTGCTACATTCCAACGGTGGCTCAAGGGGTCGATGGTGGAGCAGGCGGTGTCGTCATCAATTAACTTGAGCGCCCTTTTTTGCACCTTATCTAACCATGCCAAGGTGGTTATTGAGGCGCCGCCCCAAACGAGGGAGTTATATTCGAGAAGAGGCCGAATGTAGGATTTATAAATAACAGCACGGGCCGATGGCTGGAGGAGGAACTTGCACCTCTTAAGAAATCCCAAGCACTGGGATGCTTGTTTGGCGATTTGGAATATGTGGTCATTCCATCGCAAGTCTTTGGCTAATATCACGCCTAAGATGTGTAGGGATGGGTCTGCCATTAGTTGAACTCCATCCACTCTCAAGGGTGGAGAGGTGTTGAGCTTCTTTTTGGAGATAAGACAGTACTTGGTTTTGTCGGAGTTGAATTCAACACGATTCTTCTTTCCCCACTCTAGAATGAGTTCAATGTCGTTATTAATAGAGTTGAACATTAGTTCGCGATCATCAAGACAGGATCTGGCATGAGTCTGTCTTGTATCGAAGCTGTACGAGTAACGTAGAGTACCGTCGTCAGCGAAGCTGAGAAGTGGGTTGGAGGGGATTGAAAGAACGTCATTTATAAATATGAGAAATAGGGCCGGTGATAAAATTGACCCCTGGGGAACCCCCGCAGAGATCGGGTGGGATGCGGATTTGACGCCATCCAATACCACTTTGATTGAACGGCCAGAAAGGAACCTCTCAATCCACTTCTGTAGAAGCGAGTCAACTCCAATAGCTTTGAGTTTAGCTAACAGGGCTGAGTGCCAAACTCTATCGAAAGCCTTGGAGATATCCAGAGCAACCAGACTAGACTCACCGGATCCATGCAGACTACGGCTGAGGTGTTCTGTAAGACAGACTAAAAGATCGCCAGTGGATCTTTTTTGTCGGAAGCCATACTGTCTGTCGTTTATGAGTAGATTGGATTCTAGATATCCCATAAGCTTTTTGTTGATTATCGTCTCCATGGTTTTGGAGAGAATAGAATTAATTGCTATTGGGCGGTAATTGGAGGGATCGCTGGAATCACCTTTTTTCGGTATGGGCTGAACATGGGCAAGTTTCCAACAGTCGGGATAAACTCCGGAGAAATATGACAGGGAAAATAATTTGCGCAGAGGTTTGGCCAAAGGTGAGGCGCATTGTTTTAAGACGATAGGGGGTATATTATCGGGTCCAGTGGATTTGTTGGCATCGAGCTCTTTGAGGCACCTGTACACCTCGCGAGTCCTGAAAAAAACCCTGTCCATTGAATGGGAGTTACGCTCGGAAACAGGGGGTAGCACATCAGTTTCGGGTAAAGAAGAATTCGAAGCGAACATAGGTGCTAATAAATTGGCCTTGGATTTGCTGTCTGCTATTACCTTCTCATTGTGAATAAAGGAAGGGGTTGAAGTTGTAGTGAAATTCTTCTTGATGGAACTTACCAAGGACCAGAAGTTTTTGCTACCGGAGGTTGCATTTAGGAGTTTACTTCTCAATTTGTTGTCAAATAAGGTTTTGACTTTCTTGATGGCGGTTTTACAAGAATTTCTTTGTTGTATGTACTCTAAACGGAGCGATTCACTCGGGAAGCTCTTGTACGCTCGGAAGGCGACTTCTTTAGTTAGAGGAATTGCTGGAGTAGCAGTTTTTCGGTATGGGCTGAACATGTTGTAGTTTCCAAGAGTGTTAAAAAGCCCCGGAGAGTTATGATTGTGCAGAGTATTTGCGCAGAGGGGCTTAGGTAAGGCACAGTTTTACGAACTATAGGGGGAATATCATCAAGGCTTTTAAGACGTCTAGGCCCTTGCGATTACTGACGCAAATTTCGTCCATTGATTGGGTCATACAGTCGGGGACGGGGTTAGAATATAGGTTTCGGATAATTAGAATTCTAATAGGGATCATCGGCCTTGCTCTCATCGCTTCCACTTGCAAACAAAAGAAGAAGTTGTGGATGATTCGTTTTCTGCTGGAAGTCGCCAAGGACCATTTTTAAGTGCCAGCAATTGAAATATTGATTTTACCTGTAGACTTTATCATCGAAGGATAATTTTATTTTCCTGTTTGTAGGCCTACAGGAGTTTCGAAACTTCTTTAGGGCATTTGTGTTTTCTATAGGCGGTTTCCTTGGCTTTCCATTCCTTCCGGTATAATTTAGCATTTTTCATATTGTAAGAACAATTGGCGCTCTTATATTAAATGCAATCTTTTACAATTACTTTGAAGTGGCAATAAAATTAATTAAAATCTTAACCTAATCAAATATAATTACGTACTCGATTTATTAGTTGAGCCACTAAATTATAAATCGGATCGTTTTCTGAAGAAGCCTCAAGCCACCCCTGCAATTCTTCACATCCCCTTGAATAACTTTTGGGAAGCTTAAAGTTGAAAGAGACACTCCACAACGTATCTAGGAGGCGAGCAATACTTAAGTCATATTCCCCATTTTCTCCGTAGACCGAGAATTTATATTTCCCTCATAAATTACACAGCTTCAGAGAGGGATTTTCCAATTACATTAAAATCTTTCTCTGTTCAAATATGGAAATTGGAGACGGGAAATATATTTTACAAGAAAATATCGAGAATTCCTATCAGAAATCTTTCAGTGCATTAAGAATATTAAATTCGTTTTCAGAAAAGACGAACGACTTCTGGTGAGTTGGGGGTTTATGTATTTACCATTTTGTATTTTTAATATTGCCTGGATTTTGTGATTATGCAAAACATTCTCAATGGTCGAGTGTCACCCCTGTTGCTCTGGACAATTCTGGGCGAGTCAGGAAAACATTAGTCTTGGACATGACAGGACAACGCATTTGCCTTTATGGATTTTGCAGTGTTTGTTCTATTCAGTATAGGGAAAATGAGAACAGTATCTGTTTCAGTACAGCGCATAAAATGAATTGCACTTTCTTTAATTGAAATGGCCTGCAGCGAGATGTGTTGTCAAAATCATGTTATTCAGCACATTCTGTTTCATTTCGGAGTAATGTAATATTTAAGATATTCGTCTTTACAAGAAAGTAAAGTTCTTCTCGGTACTGGGCATTGAGAGATGCATAAATGATTTGCAGCTAGACAAAACTTTATGTTTTTCACATTTCTTCAAAGAATTGCAAATCATAATAAAAACGACTGCAAACGTCGTTTTGCTCCATTTCACAGAATATTTTATGATTTTATCCAAATCAAAAATGTTTAAAATTGAAGTGGTCAATTACATTAAGATTAAAGATCAAATTTCTTTACTCTTGCACATTGTTCGCACCTTTTGCTATAAAATTGAAAACTGCTTATTTCTTATTAAAACATACCTTCCATCATTAACACATTATTTTATTCTATCATACATTCTTCTTCTCCTTCTTTAAGGAGGCGTTGCGATGTTAGTTCACCTATTGTCCTTAAAAGATTAATGTTTTGGTATAACCTAAAATTGATTTAGGATAATAAATATCCCTGGGACCAAGGAACCCACGATGTAAGAGATTTAATCTCCTCCTCGTTGTAGCCAGGGTTTAGGTTTTTTTCGCCCCTTCGAGATGTCCGAGAGCCGACTGCAGAAAACCCTATGTTATCGGGAAGAAGAAAACGAAACCTATAGTAAGTAACATTAGAGATAGGAGAATATTTTAGGCTTGGTGTGCCTGAACTAAAGTGTGGCCTAAGGTGAGAAATTAGGTAATATTAGTGGTGGATTTTTAGTCCAACCCTATGTTATCGGCAAGAAGGATAATTTTTGTTTTAAAATGAAGTATATACCAAATAATTACTAAAACTCATGGTGTGCCGCGCCCTGCCTGTGGCCGGACCTTTGGCAGACCACTATTTGTACCACATATTTTTGGGTCGATGCCTATGTTATCGACAAGAAGGATAATTTTTTTTTAAAATTGAAGATTAGACGTCATACTAACTAAAATTCATGGTGTGCCGCGCCCTGCCTGTGGCCGGACCTTTGGCAGACCACTATTTGTATAACGTTTTTGGGGTCGAATCCTATGTTATCGACAAGAAGGATAATTTTTTTTTAAATTGAAGATTAGACGTCATACTAACTAAAATTCATGGTGTGCCGCGCCCTGCCTGTGGCCGGACCTTTGGCATGGCCGGACCTTTGGCAGACCACTATGTATAACGTTTTTTGTATGGAATTTTTTTTAAATCGCGATATCTCCAAAACGGTCACTCGTAGAGAAAAAAGTGTAAAGACTTTTTTTGTAGAGAATCACATAATCTACAATCCTGGCATTACCTCTTCTGTGGTCACACTTACCGTTTACGAGATATTTGTAAAAAACTATTTTCGCAACCTTTGACATTGAAAACCTTTTTTTGTGCACACGATTTCGCAATGGGCGTTTGACACAGTATGTCTGGAACCAATATAAAGATAATTCCGTTAAGAAACCATTACTTGCATTATTTTCGAAGATTGCGCTTTTTGGTACATAATGTCGAGAGTAAATATTGTATTACTATACTGTACTATATTTCATTTATTGAAACAAGTGCCTTTTTGTTTCGGGAGACTCGCCACCAATTCGACTGATCGGTGAACGTGTTTAATAATCTGAAGTACTTTTATTTCCAACCCAAGAGGCATTTTCTACGTTCCAGGTCTCCTCGCCGCCAGCTACAATTTCAGATATAGCTATAGTAGTTTTAGAGATGAAATTGGGCCCGGACAGACAGAACCGTTGTACGAGCTTTTTTCTTGAAAAAGCTAAAAAGGATCAACAATTTATGTCACAAGTAGATAGTGTGTGGAACGGAAAAAAATAAAAATACGAAAACAAAAATATTTGTATGTATTGTATTCAAAGAAAAAAAAGTGTATACATATAGAACTACTTTTGAAATCTTAAATTATAATAACATCTATAGTTTTTAATCATCATCATCTAAATAGTTTTTATCGCATTGCACATCATCATCATCTTTTTCATCACAATCATCATTTACATCATCATTTTCATTTTCTAATAAAATTTCTTCTATTAACGATGGAGTTGTTTCTCCATCACACCAAAGCGGTTCTATTTTATTATTATTTAAGATCCAACCACAATTTTTAAAATCTAATTTTATACAGTCTTCTTCCGTGGCATGTTAAAATGATTTTATATTTTTTTTTAAATTTTCTGTAGTGCATTTCATTGAGAATATATTTTTTTTTTTTTTTTTTTATGTGGTAAAGTCAAGCTTAGGAGTTACCCTTTGTACTACTAGTTTGTCATGTCGTTCGAGTCATGGCCAGTCTCTAGTAGTAAGCTTGCTTTGAAGGATAGAGGAGAAGGGATAGGTTAGGGGTCTGGAGGGTGCGTGAGTAGATGTCTATGAACCTTGCGTTTGAACTCTGAGATGTTATATGAGCTCGGAAACACTGACTGCGGGAGAGAGTTCCACAATCGAGTTGTTCTATTTATAAACGAACTACTAAAACGTAATGTGCGCGAAGGGGAGGGCTGAAGGGTGAAGGGGTGAGCCGAGTTGGCTAGTCTTGTGTTGCGGGAAAAAGATTGCCGTGCAGGCAGGAGGTTTCTAATTTCAGTGGAACACTCGCTATGGTAATAGCGGTAAAATTTGCTAAGTGCTGCAACATTCCTACGGTGGCTTAAAGAGTCGATGGAGGAGCAAAGGGTGCTATCGCCAATGAGTTTGATGGCGCGATTTTGCACCTTGTCCAGCCAAGCCAAGGTGGTTTTTGGGGCGCCCGCCCAAATATACGAATTGTATTCAAGGCGGGGCCGAATGTAGGACTTGTATATTGTAGCCAAAGCAGTTGACTGGAGGAGGAACTTGCATCTCTTGAGGAATCCCAGGCATTGGAAAGCTTGTTTGGCGATTTGGAATATGTGATTATTCCATCGCAGATCTGATGATAAGGTTACGCCTAGGATGTTAAGAGATGGGTCAGCCATTACATTCTTTTTGTCCACTGAGATAGAGGGACGGGTGGTGCAGGTTTTTGTAGAGATAAGACAGTACTTTGTTTTGCTTGCGTTGAATTCGACACGATTCTTGCGGCCCCAAGCAAGAATGAGTTCAATGTCCTCGTTAATAGAATTGGACATGAGTTCACGGTCTACGAGACAAGGTCTGGCACGCGCTTGTCTTGCATTATCGAAGGTGTGGGAGTAACGCAGAGTACCGTCATCGGCGAAACTGTGAAGTGGGTTGGAGGGGATTGAGAGCAGGTCATTAATAAATATGAGAAAGAGTGTAGGTGATAGAATAGAGCCTTGGGGGACGCCGGCCGAGATGGAATGAGGTTTGGATTCGACGCCATCCAATACTACCTTGATTGAACGGCTAGAAAGAAAGCTCTCAATCCAGTTCTTTAGAACTGAGTCGATACCAATAGCTTGGAGTTTAGACAACAGAGCGGGATGCCATACTCTGTCGAAAGCCTTGGAAATATCTAGAGCAACAAGACCAGACTCACCGAAGTGATGGATGTTTTGGTTGAGGGCCTCAGTCAGACACACAAGCAGGTCGCCAGTAGATCTTTTCGATCTAAAGCCGTACTGCCTGTCGTGTAAAATTTGGTTGGATTCCAGATATTTCATCAGCCTTCTGTTGATTATTGTCTCCATGATTTTGGAGAGAACAGGAGTAATTGCTATTGGGCGGTAGTTTAAGGGGTCGCTGGCTTCACCTTTTTTGGGAATGGGCTGAACATGAGCAAGTTTCCAAGAGTTTGGGTAAACTCCGGAGAAGTAGGACAGGGCGAAAAGTTTGCGCAGAGGTTTAGCCAAAGGTGAGGCACATTTATTGAGTACCATAGGGGGGATATTGTCGGGGCCAGTGGATTTATTGACGTCGAGCATTTTGAGACATTTGTACACCTCGCGAGTCCTGAAGAAAATTCTGTCCATTGAATGGGCGTTGCGTTCGAGAACCGGGGGTAGCGTATCAGTTTCGGGTAAGGAAGAATTAGAGGCGAACAGAGATGCCAATAAGTCGGCCTTGGATTTGCTTTCTGCAGTCACCTTTCCTCCATAAATAAATGGAGGGGTTGTGGAAGACGTAAAACTCTTCTTGATGGAAGTTACCAAGGACCAGAAGTTTTTGCTGCCTACGCGTGTGTTGAGGATCTTGTTTCTCAACTTGTCGTCGAATGACGCTTTGACCTTCCTGATGATGGAGTTACAGGAGTTCCTTGATTTCATATACTCACGCCGAAGTGACTCGTTTGGGGAACGTTTGTACGCTCTATAGGCGGCTTCTTTGGCGTTAATTGCGTTCATACACTCACCATTGAACCATCTATTTGGCCTAGGCTTTATAGATTTAGTGGAATGAGGAATGAACAAACACATTCCTGCCCGTATTATTTTAGTAATACAGAGCGCAGCATAGTTCGCACTGGTTCCTCGGAAACACAAGTTCCAGTCGGTTGCTTTAAAAAAGCGAATAAGTCCCAACCAGTTGGCTTTCCCATAGTGCCAGACAGTTCTTTTGGGGACTGTGCTGGTTGGGGTGGAGGATGGATATGGGAAATTAGCCCTGACTAGTTTGTGGTCCGAGTTGCCAAGGGGTGAGCTAACTTCGACGGAGTATCGAGATGGATGTGTGGTAAGGAATAGGTCAAGCAGATGAGCTCCGTGACCTTCAACATCCGGAACTCGTGTCGGACACTTCACGATTTGGTGCAAATTGTTTATAGCTGCAAAGAGCTCGGCGTCTTTGCCAGAAACACTGGTGCCATTAGAGTAATTCAGCCAATTGGTATTATGAACGTTAAAATCACCCGCAACAATGATTTCACACTCCGGATGGGAAAGTAAAAATCCGGAGATTCGTTCAGATATAGCATCGAAGGCTAACGTTGAGGCATCATTACTTATATTAGGACTTCTGTAAAGAAAACAGAAGAATATGACGTGGCTACGAAGAATTATTTTAGCCCATATGTAATTGAATTCAGAAGATGTACTATTGTACACCTTCTGGAGAGCCACGTCATTCCTAACATACATGGCGACACCCCTATGGTCGGAGAAATTGTGCATTAAGCTATACCCAGTCACCTGAAATCGATCGAGATCAGTATCAGTGACTTGAGTTTCGCTTAGTGCGAGAATGGCCGGGGCGTGGATGTGTAGGTGGCACATCACATGTGAGAAGTTCGCAAGGAGACCCCTAATATTGCAAAAAACAATAGAAAAGTCTCTGTTTTTGTTTTGGGGCATCTCCTGCGCAAGGTCCATGACCTCATTTGTAGCTGACTCCACCGGCGAAGCAACCATCGGGGCTAACGGGAACAATCTTGTTGCAGTGTTATGCCTGCTAAAACAAGACGGTTCCCATCAGCTGGCCGACAAGTGCTGCAACGCCGGCGATGTCTAGCACTGGGTGCGGGGAGAGTTGGAGAACGGGAAAAACTTACTGTCGTCCGTCAGTTTTTGTTGTTGGTCCGGTGTTGGTAATGTTCCCTTGACTTGATATTGACCACTTTGACTTTTTTAACTGCACTTCGCACACTTCACTTAATTTGGAAATAGAAGCTTTTATTTATTAATGATTTGATTAATGATTTGATTTAGTTGGCTTTCACTGCACTGCTTCTTAATTTTGCTTAATTTGGGATTAGACGTTTGTTTTTTTTTAATGTGAAGGAAGAGAACTGGCTGCTTTAAATGACTTTATTTGGCTATTGGGTGCGAATTAAGAGGACCGACGGAAACGTCCGCACTACACGCCGGCCCAGTCCAGACTCAAATAATAATAATATTTAAAAATAGCATATGTCTCGCCAAGTTTACGTCATCACATTTCGACAAGCCATATAAAGTACAGGTGAACTCTTGCAATATTTTCATTTTTTGTTCATTTAAAATATCTTCAGGATTAGTCAAACTTTGGAAAATTGTTTGGACGCTTTCACCATGAATTTTAGTTAGTATGACGTCTAATCTTCAATTTAAAAAAAAATTATCCTTCTTGTCGATAACATAGGCATCGACCCAAAAATATGTGGTACAAATAGTGGTCTGCCAAAGGTCCGGCCACAGGCAGGGCGCGGCACACCATGAGTTTTAGTAATTATTTGGTATATACTTCATTTTAAAACAAAAATTATCCTTCTTGTCGATAACATAGGATTCGACCCCAAAAACGTTATACAAATAGTGGTCTGCCAAAGGTCCGGCCACAGGCAGGGCGCGGCACACCATGAATTTTAGTTAGTATGACGTCTAATCTTCAATTTAAAAAAAAATTATCCTTCTTGTCGATAACATAGGCATCGACCCAAAAATATGTGGTACAAATAGTGGTCTGCCAAAGGTCCGGCCACAGGCAGGGCGCGGCACACCATGAGTTTTAGTAATTATTTGGTATATACTTCATTTTAAAACAAAAATTATCCTTCTTGCCGATAACATAGGGTTGGACTAAAAATCCACCACTAATATTACCTAATTTCTCACCTTAGGCCACACTTTAGTTCAGGCACACCAAGCCTAAAATATTCTCCTATCTCTAATGTTACTTACTATAGGTTTCGTTTTCTTCTTCCCGATAACATAGGGTTTTCTGCAGTCGGCTCTCGGACTATATGCGCCCTTAGCTTTTTAAAGACATTTTTTTTAGGTAGAATACATACCTATGTTATTGTGCACAAATTATACAATAACCCGAATAGAAATAAAAGATGGCGTTACAACGGGCGAACATCGTCCACTTGGGAGCACATAAGGGCTTGCGACGCCCAAACTTGGGCAAAAGATTTAAATGGCCATGTACGGAACTGAACACACGGGCATACGACGGCGAAGGACCCCCCACTTTTTCTATGGAAAATGGCTTTCGGCTAATTTTCTTGAAATTTTGCAGGTTAATAGTTCTCAACATGTGGATCAAAAGTCTCAATGGGCGCAAAGCTCTATAAACCTCCTTCACCCCCAAAAACCACCCCTAAGAGGCCATAATATATATATATATATATAACCGATTTCTGATTGCAAAACAATTTATTCTTGTAGTCCAGTCAATTGCAAGCCTAAACAACCCCTCCTTTGACCCTTCAAACATCGACCATCCAACCCCTCCCCTCGAAGCCCCCACTCATATAACGACCCATCCCAAGGATTTTTCGTTTAATGAATTACCAGGTAGGCAACCAATGACATTTCAACCTCCGATCATCTAACCCTCATGTAGATCAAAATTCTCCCTTCTCTCTGCCCTCTCGTCCACCCACTCCCACCACCCCCCCCCCTTTAAACTCCATCCCCCAATACTGCTCCGAAGAAGATTGGGGTGGATTTAACTGATCATGAGTATTGGCGAACTAACATCTTTTTACTCTCAGACAACCCAGAAGAATTCACCCCCTGACCCCCTCATTTACCACTTTTAATAACCCCCCTTCGCTTTAACCATTAGTATCCATTGGTACTCGCTGGCAGTACCTTCGCGAGGTGATCTTTAAGACCCTTTCGTTTGCGCATCCTGTCTGCTCAATATTATCTTGCAGGATTATCTCTGTGAACAGCTCATCATCGAGTTTGTTCTGGGCCCATCCCGTGCTTATGGCTTGGTTTCGCTGCCCCCTTTCTCTCTAAATCTGAATCAGTGAAATTTTCACTGATTTGTCCAGCGATTCAGAATTTCACTTTATTAAAATTGTTATAATTTTACTTTTTCCTTTCAATATTTTGAGTGAAAGTATTTTCAACAATCTTCTGCGAGCGTTTAAAACATGTGTTCCTATTGAAATAAAATCATTTTTCGGAAATGCTGAGAAATGAATACATTGAAATAACGTCGACGGCGCCAGTGCTCTTTTTCATCTCACGCATCAAACTCATAACAAAAATCACTGGTTACATCAGTAAAACCAAAATCACTGGTTCAGCCAGTGACTTAAGAATCACTGGTTGTTTCAGTGACGGCCAAAGTCACTGATTCAATTATATGATATCCACTGATTTACAGTGGTTGACATTTCACTGATTCAATTAAAGGCTATTCACTGGTTCAGATTTAGAGAGTTCTATTCCCCTTTCGGTGCGCAAATCTATGGCGTCATGGTCGCTGTGCTTATACACCTCGCTCACCCGCCATTGAAGGCCTCTGGTCATCAAGTTTTTGAAGAACGTGTTGTCTGCTAAAAACCCTCTTGGCAACACCACATTGAATAGTGAAACCCACTAAAATGCGCCCCTTTGATCGGTTATGAAACGGTTCCGTATACAAAAAAATTCTGTTTCTGCTAATCGTCAGAGCCTGTTTTCACTAGTCCAGGGTGCCAGGAATGGTATCGGACAATGCTTCCTCCTGTATCGGAAAGGAAAATATCCCCATGAATGCAATACCCCGCCAGAGCACACTTCTTCACTACTAAGTTGAGCGGTGAGACATTAGCCTTGGTGTGAATTCAGATTTTGCCCGCTAATTGACGATTGATATGTAGAGATATTATTGCCTTGTCAGTCTTTCTATCAATCTGGGGTCTCAGGAGGTCTATGATCCATGACTATGCCTACAATATTTGGCATCCTTGGAGAAAGAAGTTTCGCACCATCTAGCTTCCTTCCATTAGTAGTAAATGGCACGACGACAGCTTTTGTGGATTAATACCCATACATTTACTCATTTGAAAGAGCCACATGCGGTTATTCAGGTCGGCAAGAAGTTCGTCGATCACGATTGACCATAAGAGAGGTTGATGCGACTCGTTGATCGCGTTAAAGGCAACCTTGTCAAATGCACTCTCGATATCTGTAAAAGCGCGGAAAGGGATTTCCTTGATATATCGATATCTCTCAGTTATTCTAAGTAAAGAAATAAGGGCCTTCTTGTAGATATGACACCTAAGCCCCCCTTTTTACTAGGAAATAGTATGAATCTTATAACGCTCTAGCAGTAGGGAATGCATATAACTGCCTGCCCAAAGCCTATACCTTAGACAGCAGACACCTCCTGAGGTTTGCATCCAAATGGTAGAGTCAGTTTTTTACACTTTTGCATGGCATTTGAATCCAGAGCAGTATGAGCCGTAAAGGCATACTTTCGGCCTGGCGTCATTAATGTGACTCTTAAAAGGGTTTCTCGAAGGTGCTCACTAGCGCCGGAACAGTGGGGCTTACGGATCAACGACTTACCTTATTGCTTTCTGCGCTGGAAATGTGAGGTTGATGAAGCTCCTTGTCTTATTCTCTTGCTACATAAGTACCCGTAGGTGCATCGGAAAGTGGACAGCCGTCAACGGACCACCTATTGTCACTCTGTTCTATGGATCTCTAACCCAGCACCAACCAGTCAACCTTATATGTCTGGGTTTAGGCATTGATGTCTTGTGTGGAACGTGTCAGTTTAGTATTTTTGAACTGACGAATGAGATGAGAGATAATCACCTCTTGCTTAGTCACATTAAAATAGCTTGGGTCATGCCCCTGTTCATAACCTCTAAATTTTACGTTGTTATGAAGTCAAGAAGGTACTTGCCCCTAGAATTAGTGTTGGAGCTTCCCAAACCGAGTTGGCTTTGGCGTCGACACCAATCACAAGTTCAACGTTCCTCAAAGTTTAGTTCTCTCCAAGTGTCTTAACGGCTGGTGTCGGTGGGGCTAGATCTCTCCAGGAAGTTTGACCAAAGATTCGTCTTCTGGCAGTAGTACACCAGCCACCTCAGGTCTTTGGTGGTGAACTGCGATAGACCAAGAGAGGTTAATCTTTTGCCCATAGACAGCTGGATCGCTGGAGTAAATCAGCCTGCCAGGTACCGCGGTCCTTGGTATACCCAAGGCTCCTTGATCCACCCACATTCAGGTTGCCCGAGATAAACATTTTTTTCAAGCACTGCTGAAGCAGCCTTGGCGTAATGATAAGCTTCATTCATATAGGAAACAATGTTCTCTTCATTTAGGGTCATGTGCCATTCCTTCTTTGCGAGCCCTCTTGACTCTACGAGGGGGTTTTTTTTACGGTTAATTGTGTTCATGTGAAAAGGTATGGAAGAAGGTTTAATTTCCATGGACAATTCCTAGCTTCAAAATGCTGATAGCAACGACCTTATTAAGTGGCAATTAAATTCTGGAGATTATGTTAATCCATAATTAATTGGAAACACAAAAAGGACGAAAAAGCAACGCTCGTATATTTTTTATATACATATAACTACATATAGAGTGGATGCAAATTTTTTCCCATATTGCAAAAAGAATTAGTTAATTCAAAACTGTCCTAATTTGCAAATTTTTGTTAAACAACTAAAAATACAATTGAAGAAAATTAATTTGTAAACAGCCATCTGGCAAGCAATCAAATTAAACTCAACCCACTTTAATCACATTAATCCGGGCTGATTCCGGCATCTTAAGATAAATAAGGAGAACAAAGATTTCATACTTGTGGAACGTAATTTACAGAAATTCCAATTTAATTCATTCCTCACACAAATCCCCGTCTACTTGGCATAAATTCCACCCCAAAACCTAATAAAATAGATTTAAAACAACTCAATTGCGTTTAGTTAATTCCAAGGCGAACAAGGATACAGGACGACGGAGCCCTCGAACCTTAAGGCTTTAAACCAATTACAAACTGGATGTCACTTAATTCTCTACTGAGAAGTTTCACCCAGAAGCGTTCTAATCACTAATTGGTTTCTATTTCAAACATGTCCTTATGTGTGTCTCCATTTAAATCCATAGAATCTAGAATTGATATCGGATATCAGCATTCACAACACGAATTCCTCGCCAGGATTTTAATTAACCCATTCGAAGGACCAAATCAAATATTGAATCCATCTGCTGGTGGTCACTGCCAGATTTAATTATAGCGATCCTAGTTTGAAAACTTTTTGAGTCCTGTTTGTCTTTCTGGCAAATCTCATCCGTCTCGAGAGGCCTTTATTCAAAAGGATAAAAGCTCAATTATTGATCGTTGAAGGATTGAAGTTCTGCTCTTTTGGGAATTGGCTCGGTTTTTGTTTTATGACTTGCAGATTGATTTCATTCGTGCCGAAAAGATTTTAGGTCAGTGGTGTACTTTCTTTCTTCCGTGGTCTTTAAACTTTCCCTTCCAGCTTAATCTACTTCACCAAGACCTATATCTCCCTCTGGATGCTCAATTCTATTTCACGGCAGTCTTAAGGGGATAAAAACTCCAGCAGAAATTGGCAAAAGATAAACAAAACAGGGGCTTGGCTTGTGTTATCAGTGACGGGGATGCTGTACGCCCATCAACAGCCATAAACCAACGAAAATGGAAATGTTGGATTAATTTGTTTTACACTTTGTGCTTATGTTACAGGTTTACAGTCAAATGGGATGGTAATGAGTGTCGCATACTCGTGTGCGGAGGATATGTTTGGGGAATGTGTACTTGAACCAGGGTAGGCAAGAGAGGTGTACTTAGAGCCAGATGTACAGCACATGTGTGTATCTCCCCTGCCACAGTATGGCTTTAATGAAAATAGGTTCTCAAATATGTACAGGAAAATACATGAGCATGATCTACTCGATTTTAGGACCTAGTAAAAGCTATTTAAACAAGACAATATGCTTTCGACTTCAACTTAAATTTTATTTTTGATTTTTTACTAAATCTGGTCTTGTTCCCTTATTTCCTAATTTTGCAAATCATCATAACGGACGCTGGCTGACACGTCCGTTATGATGATTGACACAATTTTAGCAATCTCCTTCGGCGGCACTGTAATCAACCCATGTTTTTCTAGTCTTAACACATGATGTTAAACTCCTTCATCTCCTTCATTCTGACAAGGAAATTTCCACAACTTATTTCCTAAAGGAGCCCCACCATACGCAGATCCATCTTAGATAAGCAGCCTATCGCAATATGACTTCTCCATACAACTACTGGATTGTGATGAAATATACACTAGGACAGGGAAATTAAAAAACTCAGGTGGTTATGCCTTTCGTGTGGCTGTTCCTGAACTCAACATCGGACGTCTTCGGATGGAAAAGAATTAGCCTCAGCCGATGAAACTATAAAAGTGGTGGAATTAAGCAAGTTACGTCTAAGATAAGTAATTCCTGGAAATATAGATCCACTCTTACTAAACCTAGTTAGGAGCAGTCCCACTCTATCTGATCCATCACAGCCTCAGAAAGCACACTGGGTCTCTTTTAGAGTGATAGCACCAATATCGTCTCAAGCCTCGGTAGTCTAGGGGTAAGGCGCCTGACTACTATCGCCAGAGGTCTCGGGTTCGATTCCCGGCGGTGCCACGGTCCTAGCCTTTCCCAATTTCCCGCCTACATAACTTTCCTTCTTTCTTCTTCCCTCTTTGCATTCCTGATTCCTCCTGTCATAGCCTTCACTAGTTCTCTTCCCCGCTCCACCACGCGCATGTCATCGGTTGGTTGATGAGATTCAACTCGTTTCATAAAAATACCGCAGCTAGGTTGTGACAGTTCTTTCCTTCACTTCTCCTCTCTATCTTCCGACTAGAGCTGCTGTTCGACATTTCAAAATAAATACATGGTCGACAGTACAAAGGGGCCTTCCCTAAGTCTCTAGTGTGTCACATAAAAAAAGCCACATCACCATCTTTCCATCTTTCCTGAGCCCACTACAGCCTCCCGTCGTAAAAAACACCTTTCCCCGGATTCAACTGAGGGTCGTTATTTGTTGTCACGCTTGAGACAAAGTAGGGTTCTCGATAATGTGCTGCTGTTTTTGGCTTATACGCACGATAAAACCCGACTCCACCTGCATATATTACCCCGTTTATGACTAGGTTGCAAAGTTGAGTCGAGGTTGAGTTGAAATTTCGACCACGGCATATGATGCTGAGTTGAGTGCGCTTTGTGTTGAAATAGAGTTGAATTGAAATCAAAACATAACCTCAAATTTTGGTGTAAAATTCTCATTTATAGATACGTAGAAATTCAGAACGAATTAATTTTATATTCCTGTGCCAGCAAAAACACCGAACACAAAACTAACACCGAAAGCGGACTTCACGGACAAACAACATTAATGTCACTTCAGGCGAGGCGAAATATCAACTCGACCCAGGTAGGAGAGCTGAGTTGGGTTGAGTGGAGCCAGTTTCAACAAGTTAACAGGGACCTTTTCAGTAATGCTTCTCACGTAAGATTCCTGCATGTGCCGCAGCTCGAAAAAAGCCGTGATGAAATGCACAGCGCCCTTAACTAGTCATTCCCCAACGATTAATCCCAACTTAACTCTTCACCCAAAACCAATCCAATCTGAAGATATAAGGTTCTTCTATCACAACTGCCATTTTAATATACTCGTGTTCACCGAAACAGGACTGAATGAGCAAATGAGGTGATCCTAGACTGTTGCGGGACTATTTACAGGTGCGACAGAGATTACAACTCCACCAGCCTAACAAGAGGATGGCAATCTGTAAAAAATCCAGGAGTTTAACCAGACTAGTTTTAACCTATTCTCTATGCGTTGCTTCTTTCGAACTAAGCTTACTACTATACATTGACTTCATAATGGTGTTGTAGTGCAAAAAGGATGACTCCTGAAATTAAAAATAGAATGGTTACCCCTTTTTTCCACATAAGGTCAATAGGTAACGAATGGCAAGCGACCAAGATATAGGTGGGTGAAGAGGGGCGGCACTTTCATAGGTGGAAATAGTGCACTTGCACCAGTCACAATTTCAGATATTAAGATTTTAAAAAAAAATTTAAAACTTCGAAGAAAAAAATTGAATGTGTTCCCGTGCCTTCATTATCATATTTTAAGGGAACTGCACAGAGTCTGTTCCTTTTTGCATTGTCTTCTGCAAGGTTTGGCCAATCCAATTCCATTTCGTTTGCCTGATCTCGTCGTCTATCCTTTCTTGGCTGGCACGGTGCCAAACTTCTTGATTTGTAGATATACGTAATAGTCGTACTATTATAGATCCGTAATTCTGGGAGAAACACCTGGGCCACCTTTGTTCTGAAGCTGTTGAAAGCTCGTTCTATGTACGAGAAGGCTGTTAAGGTAGACTATTTTTTTCTATGCAAGATTCTGCAGTAGAAACTAATACATGCAGTGCAGTGACCACATATTATCTCTTAAAATATAAAGGCTTGGAGAACGACATAGAGACCTCTATTATGGAGATTCGAGTGCATAGAACTAAAGATTTTTGGAGGTCAGGATTGTGATGGAAATAGTTAGGGAAGTGCAACTAAAACCAAAAAATCATTCTGGAGCATTAAACAGCATTAGCGGGAGAGTTTTGTGAAGTTAATGCGCAAACTCAGCACAAAAGTAAGATCGCGAAGAAAATCCGGATTGGTCAAAGGCAGGGCGGTGAAATTGGTGCATTTGCACCGGGCGCAATTTCAGAAAAAAAGTGTTCCCATGCCTTCATTTTCATATATTAAAGGAACTCCATAGAGTATTTGTGCGTTTTTCCATAATCTGTCACTGCGATCTAAAAATCAACAGCTGATGGGGGCGCAATATGGCATACTGCACCGGGCGCAAAAAAGGCAAACGCCAGCCCTGGGTGGAGAACTTACTAGAAATACGGAAACTTGGTATAAGGAAATGGAGAGAACCAAATAAACGTGCAGATGATTGGAAGAACCGGCTTTAAGAGCGCTTCAAGAAGAAAAACGGTACTTTTACCCGAGTATTTAGGGTACTTTATTTAAATGGTTCTTAAAACTTAGCGATAATGGAGTTTACAAAATGAGATATTGTTAAATACTTGGAACTTTTAAGCTGAGTATGCATATAAACACGGCGAATAAGCAATATCTTTGTAAAACGGGATATCAGTCACTATACAACTTTCCCTTTATTCGATTTATTTTAAAGTAAATTGATATCTGAGCCAAGGCGACAGACCTAATTATCTACATGCTGATAATAAAATCCACCACACCAAGTGGCCTCGAAGTTTTAAAAAGGACATTTTTCAGAAAATGCTTTTCGCTCGTTTTCAGAATCTATCGCCAAGTCATTTTTTATTTAATTTTTTATGCGTTTTTTAAATCAAATTGCTGCAAATTCAAGAAAAGATATTCCGCGTATTCTGAGTAGTCTTAATGGAACGGCCTAACATGTCCTTAAGTCTAATTTGATCTCTTATCAAATGCTCCAAGGCCTTGCAATAATTTCCTTAGGCTAATTACTTATAATTCCCGTCTAAAATCCCTGAAGATTACGCATTTAGATAATGAAGGCTCACCATACTCTTGAGATGAACAATTAAATTAGGCACAAGTCTTAGGTAATTCCTCCATTGAGTATTCCTTTATAATTGGACATTTACGTCCGCCACTTGCCGTTGACAGTTGTTCCATGGATTGGGTTCCCATTTGCCGCACGCCCCAGACATTATATCATGATGTCAATGGGAGTCAATGAGATGCCCTACAGCAACTTGTTACGCTCTATGTCAAGCAAAGTGTCACCGGCAGCTAGCCTCAAGGTTTCCCAGCCCTAGTCCTCGGCTATGTCCCGTTCTGTAGTACCCACCTTCAATTTATGTTTTGTTAACAGAGAGCCTTAGAAATGTTCCAGGAAAGTGTGGGATCCCCTCAGACAAAGGATAGCCTAACAATTGACGGAAGTATCATTACTAGAGTATCCTTGTGTGTCTGTCAAACGAATTGTGCGGCAAGAGATTGCAATTTTATAATTACTGAACTCTCGTTAAGTAGGACGTGAAAGGGGTGATTATAGAATGTCCTTTCCTTTGTGAGGAGTGCTCCCCCGAGGTCTTGTTCATCCCTTCTTAATACTCTTGTCTCGGATCCAGCTATCATTACCCAGTCTATTCAGATGCTAGAAAAATGATTTGCCAGACCATTTCACACCCTGCCGCAAAAAGGAGAGTTATCTTCTTCTAAGTTAAATGCTTGACTTTTTTTGCAGATTTTCGCTCCGGGGAGAAAGTATTGCTGGGGAAGGATAAAAACCTTAACAACCTACTTCCTTCCTTACGAAAAAAAAAAACGACGGCAGACAAGAAAATTAATGATGGCTTAGACGTCGAACGAAAATTGAATGTATGGACAACGTTCATCCGAATGGATCATAGTGCTCCTGCTGCTTCACCGAGAGATTAATAGTAGATGAAAGGACACTAATACCTTATACATAGCTCATATACACATTCAGCTAGGGATACGTGATTCCTTCAGGACAAGAGAGGAGATGAGTGTGAAATTGGTAGTTGGAGTAATTATTTCTATTTAGGTTTTTGCTTTCTGTAGTTTTTTTTCTGGCCTCATCTATTTGGAAATAAATAGGAGCAATAATAAAAATAATGAAAAATATAACCAAGTTTTTCTTACTGTTTAGGGGCTGGGGTTATTCTATAATAGTTATTATGAGAACTTTATGGTCGTTTCACCTCGAGGTTTTTTCGGTAGTTTTCGTCATTAAGGTAAGTTTTGTGGGTATTGCCTTAACATAGTGTCAAAATAGTTAATTTTTGAAATATCGCAAAGTTAAAGATTAACTCGAAATACAACTATGCAATTTTGAAGGGTGTAGTAGATCGAAAATTGCAAAAAAATTTGATGATAATGATACTCTCTAGCCCCAACTAATCAGATCAGTTTAATGTTGCTGAATTCGTGTAAGACGTTAAGGCAATTTGGTATTCTAATTTTGTAGTCAGTATGTAGGCAATCCACAAATGGGTGCTTAGATTAGCGGAACAGCTGATAGTCACAAGAATAAAACTCTCAAAGACAAGCATAAGTCTAAAAAACTTATGACATGACTGGTTACAATGTAGAATAGGGGGGTAAATTTTCTTTTGATATAAAGCTTATCGTCACTTTCTATGAAAATGATCTACATCAAATTACTAGGCAAATCAATCTGGTTTAGTTGCTCATGATATCTGCAAAACTTTCAACAGGACATGGCCACTGGCACGATGCCCGAGAAAGATCGGCACGAATAAGTGCTAAGTGGCTCTGCTAGGGAGGATTTCTCGTCCTGACTTTACAATAAAAAAAATCGCAAGCACTGACCAGCCTGGAGGACCATCCACAGTAGTCAGAAGTCAGGCAGAACAGAAAAGTGATAAAGGTTCCAGTACAATGAATTGCAGGCTTTCAGCCGCTAGATTTAGCAAGATTGCCAGGAATAAGGCTACTGAAAACTCCTTGGAGAGCAACAGGACTAAAAAAATTGAGTACCAGGCAGACATTGAGGAGTGGAATGCACTTCAGAGCACAAAGACGGCAAAATTGGCAGCTGCTGGCTTAAAAAGAGAGAAAGGTCCCGATATGAGAGCTCCGTACTTTACAATAGCTATATTCAAGTCAGTGAAGATAAAAGATAATGAAGAGGCCAATGAGCGGCGAAGTGAGAGATAAACTTTAAGTGTCGCTAAGTAATATTAACTCAAAGACATGCAGGTTGACATTGATATCTATAAATCATCCCTAGTGATGAAATATTTGATAGACCAGGAAAATACAGGGAGCCGTTGTCTTCTTTGGACTAATTACTGAAAGAAGGGACTTTTTAAGTGATCAAGCTCTTAAAGATATTTCTGTAGGGGTGCATTGTTTGCATAAGTGACGCATTGGAAGGGCTCCTGTTGGGCCTCATTCTGCCAAAAATATTCCAAGAGGGCTAAGAATGAGAATCGCTACGGTAGAGAATGGACCAAACAACTAGCTCGAGTATAACTGACTTACCCAGGGACTATTAGAAGATACTTAAGATCCCGGACCCCAAGAGGAACAATAGTAGGCTACTATTGTAAATCAATGACGAGGGCCTCGAAAAAGTTGGTCATCAGCTTCCCCGGAAATGCAGGAATTGATAGTTATCAAGCTGGAAAGGGAGTCAACTTCTACAACTACAAAGGCAGCTGTAACAATATTTCTTCTTCAATTTTTCTTCTACGACATAATTCTTGTTTAAGAACATCAGTTTAGGTCATATAACTTCGACTGAAAACGAAACTCGCCCTCTCCCAGCATGCAGCAGGCACGCACTAGCCTGCACGGTGCTCGAAACTCCATCCATCCATCCAATGGCGCTACAGCCCAAATCGACCCTTGGCCTCCTCTAGGGCATTTCTCCAAATTTGACGGTCCCTTGCAGCATGTCTCCAGTTCCGGATGTTGAGCATTGACTCTGCGTCAGCCGTCACAGAGTCTATCCATCTCCTCCTGGGTCTACCTACTGGCCTACTTCCCGAAATTTCTGATGCCATAAGCCGTTTTGGGATACGATTGTCCTCCATTCTGATTACGTGGCCGGCTAGTCTCAGTCTGTTGATTTTTATGAAAGTTGAGAGTTGTGGGTCGTCAAAAATTTCATACAACTCGTTGTTGTATCTTCTTCGCCATATTCCATCCTCTCTGGTTTGGCCTATTATGCATCTGAGAATTTTCCTCTCAAACATAGTCCAAGTCTCGCTACCATAACACAGTACTGGTCGTATTACTGTTTTGTAGAGTGAGAGTTTCGTTTTCCTGTGTACAAATCCTGAGTGCAGGATTTGTTTTTGGGCATAAAAGGCTCTATTAGCCAGTAGTATTCGTCTAGTTATTTCTTCTTTTTCTTCGTTTCTTTTTGTGATAGTAGACCCAAGGTAGACTATTTTATCGACTACTTCTAGGTTATATTCGTCGATGGTTGTATTTCTTCCCATTCTAAATCTTCCTGCTCTATATTGTTGCATCACCTTCGTTTTTCGCATTTGATCAGTTGTACCAACTTTGAGGGGACTCCTATTTCCGATAGGATCTCGTATAGCCTCTCTCTGTTTATTGAGTCATATGCCTGTTGAAAGTCGACAAATATACATCTACATTCCTTTCCCAGGTTTTCTCCAGAATTTGCCTTAAGGTCAGCAGTTGGTCCGATGTTGACCTGTTTGTCCTAAAACCAGCTTGATATTCTCCTATAAGGCCTTCCGCTATAGGTTCCAGTTTTTGTTTCACAAGGATTGTGAAGATTTTGTAGCTGGTGCTGAGGAGTGAGATGCCTCTGTAGTTTTTGCAGTTTAATTTATCTCCTTTCTTGTATATTGGACATATAATCGCTTTCTTCCAGTCCTCTGGTATAACTTCTTCCTCCCAGATAGTGCATATGAGTTCGTGTAAGGTTTGTAATAGTTGGGTCCTCCTTCCTTTAGCAGCTCAGCTGCTATTCCATCGGCGCCAGGCGATTTGTTGCTGTTCTGCCTTTTTACAGCTTCCCGCACCTCATCCAGGGTTGGTGGCTCTATTGAGATGTTATCTTGGGGAATTACAAATGCCTCTGTCTCTGCATTTTCGTTTAATATGGAGATAGGGTTCAATAGGTTCTGAAAATACTCTCTCCACCTTTCCTTTATCCTATCAGGATCTGCCAACAAGTTTCCATCTATGTCCTTGCAGATCTTCCGTTCTTGGCTGAAACTTATTGGTGATCTGGCGAGTTCCTTTGTTCGCTTGTCTAATTCTCCCTTCATTGAAGTCTTCCTGTATCTGTAAAATTTTCCTATTTAGATATTCCCTCTTCTTCTTTCTGCACAGCTTGTCTGCGGTTTTTCTTTTTTCCTTGAAGACTTCCATCCTTGCTCTTGTTGGCCTTGCGATGTACTCTCGGTGGCTCTGGTTTCTTTCTTCAATTGCGGTTCTACAGTCTTGGTCAAACCAATCAATTCTAGTCTGTCTGGGGGCCCAGCCTAGTGCCTCTTCTGCTGCCCCCTTTATGCTGCTTTTGACCTGTTCCCATTTGTCGTTGATGCTGGGCTGCTCATCTACCTCTCTCAAGTTTTGTACGACAGCATGTTGGTAGGCATCTCTTATTTCTCCCCGTTTTAGCTTATCTATATCGTAATTTGGTTGAGTTTGCCCTCTATGCGTTTTAGTTGCTATCCGGGTTCTCAATTTCACTTTGACTAGATAGTGGTCCGAGCCACAGCACGCTCCTCTCATTGTTCTTACGTCCAGTATACTCGTGGCCCCTCTTCTTTCAGTTAGGACGTGGTCAATTTGATTATTAGTTCCTCCGTCTGGTGACTCCCACGTCATCTTATGTATATCTTTGTGCGGGAACATTGTTGAGCTTACTACCATTGCGTTTGAGCTTGCGAAATCGATCAATCGACTACCATTGTCATTGGTAGCGTTATGTAGGCTATGCTTTCCTATGACTCCTAGGAACTCCTCTTCTTTTCCTACTTTGGCATTCATATCTCCAAGCACCATTTTAATATCGTTTGACGGTATTAACCTGATGGTGTTTGTTAGCTCTTGGTAGAATTCCTCTTTCTCCTCATCCGTTTTCTCTTCTGTGGGCGCGTGGACGTTTATAAGACTAATGTTATGTAGCCTTGTTTTAATGCGAAGTGTGCATATTCTATTGCTGACTGGTTTGAAGTCCAGAATCAGAGATTTCATTTCCTTCTCTCTGATGAATGCTACTCCGAACTCTCTTCTTCCATTTGATGATCCGCTGGAGAGTACCGTGTGGGTTTTTAGATCCATTATACCACTGTGGGTCCATTTTGTTTCCTGAAGGGCTGTGATCCTTATGCTATATTTTTTAGTACTAATAAAAGCGAACGCAGAGCGCCCGTTCTGTTGAGCGTCCTGACGTTCCATGTTCCAAGATCGTATTCCATATTCCGTTGCCTGAGTCGTTGCCGTTGAGTCCGTCCTGTCCGAGGCCTGCCTTGAGGATTCGTGACGGGTAGGTTTTTACGGTGGAAGGTTGTCAGCCTGCCGCCCAACCCCCAACCTGGAGGACCAGTCCGGTATTTGCTTCGTTTTGAGGCGCGAAACACTGGCCGCTCACCCTCCTCAGTCTGTTACTCTTGTGTAGACAAGAGCATCCAGGGGATACCCGATGTAAAATCTACATCTTCGTGGAGGTTGAGGTAGGATTCGGTAGCATATCGGAAAATCTTAGATCGTGAAGACCTTAGATCGCAGGTGGCGTTACCCAGGATTTATTTCTTTGACGTACCGGCACCATCAAAGGTCCCTGAGGCCGTTGCTACCATTTGACCCCTAAACTAGCACGCATTAAATCGAAACTAGCACGCATTAAATCCCATATATGGCCTTAAAAAGCTGCTTAGGACGAAGAAAACGGGTAATTCTCTTTTAGACCAAAAAGGGTAGAACGGTTCTCGCTCGATCGGTCAAGCAGCATTGGAAGTAGTTATTGCTGTGTGCATGCTTTTGAGAAATGGATCCAACGAAACTATTAGTTCGTTTCTTTGTTTATATTTTTTGGCCAAAAAGTGATTTTTGCAATCTTTAACCTTGAATAACTTCGAAAGGGTTAAGTTTTCGAAAAAATGACAAAAGGACTTTTTGTAGGCAATAACGTTTTCTATTTTGATTGATCAAAAAAAATTTCGAAAATTCCAGTTTTTGGGTGAAATTTTGGCCAAAATGTGATTTTCGAAAACTTTGACCTTGATAACTTTCAAAGGGTTAATCGGGTCAAAATTTTTGTAAGAACTAAAGTTGTAGAGAATTTCATTGTCAATAATGTCAATCGCCCTCGCACGGAGTTGTATGACCTATGGCAACCGAGATACATGGAAAACTCGGGAAAAACACTATATCTACGGCGGCCACTTTTTATTTTTTGGATTCCGAAATTGTTTTCTTAAAATATCACAAGAAGGCTGTGTACCAATTTTCAGCCATTTTGGAGTTTTTTCTCCCTTCTGGCACTATTTAACATTTTAACTTAAATTAATTATCGCATTAGGATGTTAAGTCAGGTACAGGAATAATTGGGCTAGGCTATATGCAGGATATATCTAATATACTAATTTTAATAATGGAGTTTAAACAGATTTGACGGGGTTTACGGTTTCATAGGCATAGACTATGATGATTGAAGACCATGCAACATCTATTAATAGGTTCGTTCCTTGCTTAGTCGGTGTGATGAGAATATTCCTTAAGCAGCTTCGTGTGCCTAGTACGCCGAACTACATCATTGAGTATTATATTATCCTATAAGAAAAGAATTTCAACTTGAGATCGCCGTTTAGAAAAGCATGGCATAGGCTTTGAGCCTGTCCGTATTAGTCCAATAAATAGGTACTCGTGTGATCTATTCCTGGTGATCAATACACTGTTTTGAAGAGCTTGTACGGCTATTAGGACACCTCCTTCTCTGGGGTGCTCGGTAGAGCAACGATAGATTGCTCTCTTATTGTCCACGATCTCCATATTTAGAAATGTATTATTTAACCTCGTTTCGGCGATCAAGAGAATATTAAAAACACAAGATTTCGCATCATTGACTTATTTTTCCTTTCATACCACTGCAATTGTAAAAAAGTCTTATGTCTTCAGGGGAGTTGGGTTTTAGGTTAAGGGTTGAAAAGGGAAAGGATGCGACGGAAAAGACTAGTTATGGGCGATAGTATCTATTCCTTTCATCGTGGATTTTTTGGAGTTGGGACATATGCAGGGATCTGACATGAGAAGCGTACGTGGGGAGATCCTTGCTTACTTGTTCGGTGGTAATTTGGTAATTCTCGTGACACTTCGTATAAAGCTTGTCTCGATCAATACGTAACCCTTCCTGTTGGATCGAGAAAATGAGACTGAGCTTGGTTTTATCGTTTATAGAGACAGAGTCAGGTTTGAGTCATTGTATACCATGTGATTATAAGAGCTTGTTGAATTAAACTCAAGGGATGCGTGGGTGGGTAGAATTACTAAAAAGATGATCCGCTTGAGAAGCAGGTAGGAGTGATCTGATACCATAATGATTATTTTACGGATTTTAAAAAATCCTGCCTCAAAAATGAATGTGAGTAACCGTGAAAATATCTGCGAAATTGTAGCATAAAAGTTACAGGGAGTCTGCTGCAACCCTACGCAAAAGGGCGTAAAAAGTCAAAAGGAAATCACTAGCTATAAAAGGCATACATTTTAATTTTTCCTCAAAGGACCTGATACAATGGATAAAAGCTGAATTCTTTTAAAAAAAAATATATAATTTTTTTACTCCTTCCAAACTGGCCATTAAGCTGTCGACAGCATGTATAGGACTCGTTTCCAACACATCCAATAAACTTTTAATTTCCAGCTCTTACAACAGATTAAACTTGAATTTATCATAAAAGTATTTTTTGTATATTTTTTTTCCTGGTTAACCCAAGAGAACTTCTCGATAAAAGTTTCATGATGAAAAAGAGCAGGATATAGTTGCCGGATATTGAATTTCCATTTATATTGGAAAATTATAAAATTCATAAGTATGGGCCTTCGGTGTGGACGATAAAAAGTATTGGTGCATCGTTTCGAGCCCGAGCATCCTTACAGCGTCAGGATTCATAAGTTGTTACCCGGCAAGTTAATAAAAAGTTTCTCAAGTTTTTGTCCAACTTTTGATTGAACAAGTTTAGTTTTTCTTTATTGCAAAATGAACAGAGTTGAATTAAAATTGCTGCTTGCAGAGGAAATTCTCGGTGTGGCAACATTTTCGCAATTTGAGATAAGATTTCCGCAATTCACGATTTTCCGCGGATGTAATAGTTTTCGTGTTGGTTTCGATGTTGGACGATTTGTAGTTTTCCCGCTTAGAACAAGACGACATTCACAGTCAACATGGGGAGGTGAAAAAACATAACTAGAGGCAAAGTTTTATGAAAAAAAAAAATGAAAAAAGTCGGGGGAAAAAATACAAGGCTCTCGTCCGCCCAGCGTATAAAGCATGCTCGAAAAGTTGTTCCGCATAATATTAAGGGTGAAAAAGGGGCGCTCGGGGACCACGAAAAATTAACATCTAAATGACCAGGTGAAAATTATTTTACATATTCATGAAGTAACATCCGGGGCCTGAGAAAGCTGGGGCAGCTATTAGTAAGCAGAGTTATCCAGACGTAAAAAAACTTGTTTATGACTCGCCTCGCAATTTGCTCCTAAGCGCTGCTCTTTACGAGCTCTCCATGCCACGGAAGGCTGCACTTTTCCCAATTTATGGCGAATATTTTCAGGAAAATCTTTTTACGACTATTCCTTTAAAAGTTTCCAAGTTCGCAACATCGTTACTGGAGGGACTTTGGAAAATTTTCGCTCTTGTGCTTCGTGGTCAATGAAAATTATTATTATTAGGTTTTTCCTCTCTCTCTCGCGCTCTCTCCTCTTTTTTGAAGTAATTTTTGGGAATTTTTTTCGAATTATGGTTTCACTTTATGCAAAGGCGAGTATTAAGTATTCTGTTTGGGGAAAGTGCTTCGAAACCAAAATATTTACTGCGCCCTCACCGTCGTTATTGCTGCTTGTTGAGGAATAGCATTGTAATCATTAAAACTTTTCAAATGAAGTGTGTTTTTTTATAAAGGTACATGGAAATATTTTGTATACAAATACTCTTTCTGGGCAACTCATTAAATCCGAGGTTGGTAGTGTTGCTTGAGCAAATTGTACAATAACCATGTGGATTTGTGGTTAATCTCAGTTTGATGTAAGCCTACTCTTATGGCCGCTACACACTTTCAATTTTAACTGAGCGATTTAACTGTGCAATCGGACTGTTCAGTTAAATCGTTAGGTGTGTAGAACAAACAGTTAAACTGTACAGTTAAACTGAGGTCTAATCAAATTATCAATAGATAAAACTGTCCAGATAGAACTGTACATTTAAAACTGAGAGTGTGTAGCAGAAAATTGTACAGTTTTGTCAGTTGTGACGCACAGGTATTAAGTGTACACGCATTTTATCTTTAATTAATAAATTACGAAGTCTCGTCACACATGGCCCAACGCGAAAGACTGGAAGAGTTTATACAATTAAACCAATCGGAGCAAAGAATACCGCAATCGAGAAAAAAAGATTCTGCTTATGAGCAGCTCATTTTAAAACTGCGCGAATTTTTGTTAACGCCAAAGTGTCGTCTATGGAGGCCATAGTGGCAAAAACTGAAAGATCGCGAAATTTTACTTGTACGTGTGTAGGCCGTATGGACGTACGATTTATCTGCACAGTCCGAATGAAAACTTAAATCGCACAGTTAAAACTGAAAGTGTGTAGCGGGCATTAAAGGTATTATCGAGATTTACTTTTAATAAGAAAGTCCAGGAAAGGAATAAGGTAAAATGAATCGGCAATACTTGATTTTGAATACATTAACAAATTTAGAGTTATCTTAATCATTTGTTACTTTTTTTAAATTCGATGTTCCACGCCACCTGTGGGAAAAAATTTGTACTACGTTCATATTCAGAATACATCCTGTGCAGATCTTCATCTAGGGCGTCCTCCATTTTTTCTCCCTAAAAACTTAAATTAAAGTCGTGAGTTTTGCAAACTTGGCGCCAACTATACAGGCTAAAAATTCATAATTTCATCCCTCTAAAAAAAAATTGAATAAATACATTCGGCCTGGGACGTCGTTTCGTGTTTCACAGCACCCATTGCCCTTGACGCCCTGTGCAGTAGTGAAGAGTAAAACTGGTCTTGCATTCTTACTTTTTCTTTCACATTTAGCGAGACCAAGGCAAGACAGGACTAGGACAATTCAAGATTGTAAGATCAAGATAACAAGACTTTTTGCTCATCATTAAGGGCCAAAAGTCTTGCAGTGATGAGCAAAAAGACTTGCAAAAAGTCTTGCTGCAAGTCTTGCAAAAAGTCTTGATCCTACTAATTGTGCAAGAGAAGACAAGAGAAGAAGAAGCTACTAAGTGATGAGCAAAAGCCTTGCTCTCTTGATCTTGCAGGTTGAATGTTTAGCTAAGTTTTTTTTGGGTCCATATTGTTTTGTTTTTGTAGGTGGACCTGAGATTGGCCTCTTCGGATAACCAATCCAAGGTTCACAATACATCGATAGACTGATCCGAGTGAAAAGTAGGCTTTTTATGCCCAGAAAAGCCTTCTTGCCGTGAAAGACCCCTTGCAAGTAACCGAAATTAGTGTTCATAGGACCACACGTTTGAAGTGAAAACTTTTATGGCCAGTCTATATTTCCAAGTCAATCTTAATATTGCAAGAGAATAAGGGTTAATAAATGTTGTTCATGAATATTCCATTTAAGTTTATTTTATTGTTACTTACTGTTGAATTAAAATAAGAAAAACAACAACGTAATAATACATAACACAATGTAATAATACATAATACATGATTCACAATACAACATATGTACATATTACATAACGCATAGTATATAGTACATAATACACAGTACATAGTACATAATATATAGTCCATAGTAATAGTACATAGTACATAGTTCATAGTACTTAGAACAAAGTACATAACAATAGTACATAATACATAATATCTAGTACATAATAAATAGTACATGGCACATAGTGTATAGCGCATCATATATAGTACATACTAATCAATACATAGTACATAGGAAATTGTACATAATACATAGTGCATAGTATAGAGTACAAAATACATTATACATAGCAAATAAAACGTATAAAATAACTATTATAATTCTGATATAACATACTACATAATACAAAGTTAAACTCCCAAAGAAAATTTTTCCTACAAAAGTGCGCATAAAAAAGTGCATGACCTACTACCGCATATAAGTAAAATACAAATGCCCCGTCGAATATGCGAAACTTGTGTTCCTTGTTGGCGAAAGCGATTAATCCAAGCAAAATATTTAAATGTTGCAGCCATGTAGCTGGCTAGAGCATGGCAACTTTTAGTCGAGCTCCAGCAACGGACAGCAGCGTACGGTGTGCGAGAATATGAATGAATTGCAACATTGAAACGCAGCCCCTCACACCGCCCGTAGCTATTTTGCTTCGCACACCGTAGAATTATAAGCTGCAGTTCGTTGTTGGAGTTCGATCTACACGGCTAAAAGGGACCAGAAAAGGGTGCGCAACAAAAGTGTGCGTGACGCGAGTTTCTAGTTTTTACCCCAGGCCAAAAAGTGCCAGTCGTGCCTAACGAAGTTATCACTTCAAAAATAGTAGGTCTTAATATATAATGCGACCAACCCTATAGATACTTGGCCAAACCTTTAAATTTCTCTTTACTACTCATCTCGACAGGAAGTCACATTCAGTACTGCCAAAAGCATCTAGAGCTTAGTTGATGAAGATCTAGAGCTTAGAGTTATTTTCGAGATTTGTGTAAATCCACATTCAAGTTCTACGCCATTAAAACTATCCTTGCACCTTTAAGAAGATTGGATTTCTATGAATCTTTCTAGAGATCTGAAAGGAATTTCTATTTGATACTACAAAATCCAGGTAAAAATTTGTTTTATTCAAGCTTTCATAAATTATGTTCGGGTATGGTTTCACAAGTTGCATTGTAAATTCATTAAATCCCCCAAACCTTTCCATCCTTTACAGTATTTACCATATACATAAAATGTAATATTGAAGTTATTGCAACCCTTTTGGGGGGCATTTATCGGCACTAAATTAAATCGCACTAAGCCATCACTAACTTATATCCCCATTCCGCATTTCAGGATAACATTCCATAATATACTAGGGATATTCTAAAAGAAATGGGGGTGCGATAGTGCGGTATAGGGTTCTTTTCAATCAGAAAACATATGTATGTAAGTTGGAGAGGGGTGGCTAGATGGAGAAACTGACTGCTTGAAATCTTCTTCTAAGCGATGTAAAATCATGTGCAAACTCGAAATTTTATGGGTGATTGGACGGTTTGATCTGTTTTATTTTATTATTTTTGCGTGTGTAAAAGTTTGATTTCAGTATTGTTTTTGTGGTAAAATCAAGCTGTAAAATTAACTTTACATGTTTTTTTACTTATCACAATTTTTTTTTTGATTTCAGAGTCCGAAGTATTTTTTTTTTGCAAACAAGTGTAATTAAGTAACCGGAGTGCTTAACCAACACAAAATTTTTACGCATTCATACTCAAATTCTATACAAGCTGTTCTTTTCCAATGTTGCCAATGTAAACATTCCAATAAGGGAATCAAGGAACATCTTCTGTTTCGTTCATACTCTTCTGCTTTTTGCATAAAATGTATGTCCATCGCACGTTTGTTAATATATTTTTGAAACCAAGGATTTTATTAATTTTATTCATTCTCGTGGTGGCAGCGGTGGGATAGTTCCACTAGTTATCTCTAAAAAAGTTCCTTTCTGAAGTAAGTCAGTTTCTAAATTTATATTTATGGTTCTTTAAAATGAAACACTGACATATCAAATGAAATTAGTTTTTGAAGAGAAGTTTTTAAGTGTCGTTGGGCGTGATCATCATCGTAAACACGTCATAGTTTACTCTAAATTTTCGGTCGAAGTTTGCCAAGTTACATATAGATCTCACTAACAACAATGTAACAACATACAATGTTGCTTCACTGTAGCAACATGAAATAAACCCTGACACAATCTAGCACACAGATGTGAAACGAAATGTAAACAAATAAAATTGCATCATGAAATGCAAGTGCAAGAGCGATGCACATGTGACCCAAACACATAGTGATATTAGGACAATGACGCGAATTATGCTGACTGCCAATTTCTCAACCGTAGTAGGCTTATCCATGTCACTTTGGACTTTATAAAGCCCCAACGGACTAAGTCTAGAGGTGTAATATCAGATGATCTAAGCGGTTAATTAAACGGTCCAAGCATGAAATTAACTGCTCATAGAATAGTTCCAGCAAGGTAAAAGTACTTGGCCCTGATAAAATACCTAACGAATGCACCCGGGAGAGCTCACTTTCAAAGAAGATTCAGCCCCGGGCAAAGTCATCGCCCTTAAAAATCAAACTTATAGATATATGTGGTCCACAATATTTTCATTTGGGTTCGACTTGAGCCGTTGGAACTAAACAATTATTTCATGGTGGGAAATCTGTATAATTTTCTCTGCAGGCTGAGTTAACACAAATTGTTGAACAGGAGTTGAAGTTGAACATCTAATGGAAGTTGAAGTAAAGTCGAAATTTTAACCTAAAGAAGTTAAATTAAATCTTGTACTGAACCTAAGGCTAAGTTCAGCTAGTTACTAACAATAATAAATACTATACACAATAAACACGAGTAATGTAGTTCTAAATCACAAAAATTTGGTGGCAGCGGTTTTCCTAAAGAGGATCAAATAGCTACTGCTACATCGTTGGACCTAAGGCTAAGTTCAGCTAGTTACTAACAATAATAAATACTATACACAATAAACACGAGTAATGTAGTTCTAAATCACAAAAATTTGGTGGCAGCGGTTTTCCTAAAGAGGATCAAATAGCTACTGCTACATCGTTGGACCTAAGGCTAAGTTCAGCTAGTTACTAACAATAATAAATACTATACACATTAAACACGAGTAATGTAGTTCTAAATCACAAAAATTTGGTGGCAGCGGTTTTCCTAAAGAGGATCAAATAGCTACTGCTACATAGGCATGGTACGCCTGAGTAAAAATTCTAATTTTCCAAATGCAGCCCTCTACAGAATGCACACTTTCAAGCGGCCAAGAGGAAGCAGGCGCACAGATGGTCATGGTTTGCACCGTCATAACGGTCAATAATGAAGCCTTGGAAACACAGAAATTTCGGGCGTAGAAAGTGAACATTCCATCAAGATTGAGCATCTTCTCACAGGGCATCAGTCAACCAAGAATAACTACAAAAAAACGTTCTCCACTTATTTTCTTCGACACAATGGCCGCCAAATTCTCGAGATGCGAATACGATGGATTGTCCTGTCTGAGTTATTTTAAAAAGCAGTAAAGGATACAAAAGTGCTGATCATCTCGAGCAAGCTCTTCGCCTATAATGGACCAAAGTAGCTACTACATTTGGAAGAGTTCGATGCCTTTTCAGACCATTAAGCCACATAGAAAATTGGTAATGTATTCCAAAAACCACATTATTTGTGAACATTATTTTGGGCGAATAAAGTTTATGAAAAAAGAATATATGTATGTCTAGAATTTCGGTATGTTGACAGTTCCAGCCATCCTGTAAATAGAATGCCAGTAAATACGAATTTGGAAGGCATCCTTGAGTTAAGGGTAAGGTTCATCCCTATCTGTTTTAGCACTCGCAAACCTATACTATTCTCTCAATCCTTCAAACTGAGCATGCTACTTAGACATGGCACAATTTACAATATAGTGTATAATTTGAATATACACTATGCTCATAAAAGTTCAACAGTATCTCACTTTTTTTGGAACGTGCAATATTATTAGCGGTCATGGTTACGTGACCATCGTCAACATTCCACTGATCTCCTCCATCAAAGCGAGAATCCTTGACGGTTGAAGCATAACTCATTTAAACATGCGAAGTCATTCACATTCCAATAATAAATTCAACATTCCGAAATGAAAATAATCCGAATTGCAATGAATTATCGTGACATCACGCAAAATATTCAGATTGTAAAATTGTTGGTTATTGTTGTTATAATTTCATGTTCATACCAAAAATCAAACTATTTCCTGTCGAAAGCATGTTCACGTCTGGTGCATACTTATGGGACCGCCGCGTCTGGTCGCCAGTTGACAGTTAGCGTAAATATCATATTTCGATTAATAATATTTGTTGGTGGGACACGGACATACATATCTACAAACTTCCGTTTTATTTCCGACGGATGCACTGCCGCTATTCATAATCCTGAAACATTTAGTCCTGGCATATTTCCAACAGTCCAAAAGATACATGTCGGGCACTCTTATGCCAAAAAAGCTTTTAAAATAATTTTATTCGTTGGCTAGTCATTCCGGGTGATTTATGAATATTTATCCGGCACTGTAGCTCCTGCTCAAGTTGATTAAAATTTTAATAGTCCTTCGCTAAATTCCTGCTTTTTTGGTTAATCTTGAAATTGCAATAACAAAAGGCTCCCAGCGAGGTTCCACAGTGGTGGTAGCAGCACTTGCCAATGCAAAGTAGCATCGACAACGACAGCCCTCGGTTCGACACTAAGTGGGATTAGACCGAGTCCTTGTTGTTGACTTATTACTTGTAAAGGGATTTGGATAAAGTTGTGATACATGCTGGCTAATAATTAGTAAAGTACGGTGATCGATAATGGACCCTCAATAATTTATATGGCTTCGCAAAACCGATTTATCGTCGGATCTCAATTAACCAGGACGGTGCAGAAGGGCCCCAGAGCCCCCAGATTACAGAACAATGCGATTATCATTTAAGAAGGGAGCTTATTGATTGTTTTGAGTAAATCATGTTGTCATAAATTTTCGGGGGCCATCTACATGTTCTACAACTCTTGATGCAATCTACCCTCTACACAATTTACATAATACCATCTATGGTTGAGATAACATTGTAACTTATACCCACAAGCATCGAGAACTTTGTGCAGAGGGTAATTAAGGTCTCGAATATATCATTTCCTTTGGATGAAATTTATGCGATTGTATTGGAACTAAACTTTATGTTTCACTCAAAGGAAAGTTTCTTAGTTTGTTAACATTTGAAATAAATTCTGCGGAAAAAGGGTTTTTTTTGTGGTATTTAATTTTAGCTTTGATATGCAGAAGTTTGCCTTTAGAGAGAAAACAACTTGACGATAGTGGCTACAACTGAACAGTTTAATATGGTAGGTAGTGTAGGAATATGCAGAGGCGATTTGTTGTAGTAGATATTTCATAGCAGACGTGCATGCATCCTCCAGTTCCAGTTCATTGGATTATTATTAAACTCAACTTTATAGACAATTTCACATTTTCACTTATTTTTTATTAAACTTTTGCAACACAGCAATGGGAGCTTTAGAATTTTTTTTATTGGGAGCAGTTTTGTTTTTGTTGTAGGACGGACATGTTGGCCAAGGATAGGAAGTGTGCGTCATCGGCTCTCTTATTCTCTATGGCCTGGAACCCTGGTGTGTTTACATTTCTCCCTATGCGTTCAAACTCACTTGAGTATTTCTTTACACGCCTTCAAAATTCCCAGTATATGATATTGGACCGTCCAGGAGACAGAATTTTTTGACTATATTACATGATTCGGAGAAAATCCCGGCACGTATCATGCAGTTCATCTTTAACCCGCCGTGTCCAAATATGCTAAAACGTGTTCGCTTTTCACTCCCGTGCTTGCAGTGAACTGCATCCATTCTGCCCTCGCATGCACTGTTCACAGCTCTTTCCAAAATCTCATCGTCAGCATATGCAACAGTTTAGTTCCTTCTTCCTGCGTCACACGCCGTATGCGTTGGTCTATGAACTCCTTCCATTTAAATGTACAGAGTTTACTCAAATGACAAGGTATTGAACTTAAGCAACATACTCGCCGCATTTTATGAAAAACTCCACCTTTAGGCCGATATTTTCTTTGCGTTTTTATTTCCTGCAAATCCCGGGGCCTCGGTAGCTTAGGGAGTAAGGCGTCTGGCTACTATCCCAGAGGTCCCGGGTTCGAATCCCAGCCAGCCCCATGATCCTTCGCCTTTTCCACTTTTCTACCTACATAACTTTCTCCACCAAAGTGCATGTCATCGGTTGGTTGAACAGATTCAACTCGTTTCAGGAGGCATAACAGTTGTTTCTCGATGCCCCAATGTCAAAGTCGCGACAGTACTAGTTGGGAGTAGGTGGACTAAAAATATCGCGGGTAGGTTGTGGCAGTTCCTTCCTTCCCCGACTAGAGCTGCTGTTCGACATTGCATTCTTTATGAAGAAAATAGAGTGTCGACACATTATAAAGGACTTAAGCAACCTTTCTTGAGACTCTAGTCTTTCATATAAAAAAAAGTGAAAACACCTAATTTTCACCCTGGTTCCCGCTTATATTTTTTTTTATTGTTTTTCTGTTTTTAATAATAGTATTGGTTTTTTTAAGAAATCTTTTCGCAACAGCTACTCAAGCCTACGTAAGAAAACCGCTGCCACCAATTTTTTTTTGTAATTTACAACATGTTTCAAAAGTTGTACAGTACATATATGATGGCTTTTTTTACGATACAGAAGTAAAAAAAGCCATCATAGATGTACTGTACAACTTTTGAATTAAATCTAGTGGAATTTTCTAAGTATAGGAATACTGCCGAAATAAACTGCTTGGAGCAAGTCAAACCAGGCAGGTTTTGATATTTTTCACCAAAGTTCAACCGTCAAACGTTCGTCACTTTACTGGAGAAGTTATTGTGACTGAACTAGATACGTTTCCTGTGTGGCCAGTGCTTCCGCTTGGCCTCAGACTACTTCATATTTTGTCCTACGTGACTTCATGTGATTTCATTGCGTTTTCCTGTCAGAGTATGTTAAAATGATTTCTTTGGTGTAGGCTAGTCTTTTATTTTCATAGGCACGTGCCAATAATTCGGGTAGCCCAGATTTTAAAGACAGTAGCTACTAAACTCGAGCTTTCATCTCAGATCTCGGAATCTGCCATGTTTCTATAAGGTATCCGTATATCAAAGGAGTCTGGTAAGCAAAAAAATGCCGCTTCCTCATTGTACAATTGGCGCTGGTATTTGCGTACGTATATGGTAGTGTTCTTGGAGTGACTTCAGATCCAGCTACACATACCCAAGTATCGGGCCAGATCTCATATTATAAGCCTTTAATCATCTTCTAAGTTCTGTAAGAAAGTTCATGTGCACGGTGTCTGATCTTAGCCAAAGCCGGATTGCTGTAAAGAAAATATGTTGTTGCCTCTTTGGCTTATTCCTCCCTATATCTATGGCAGTGGACGTTCACTGGTATACTCAATCGGGGCTCATATTCTCCAATCAGCTAGTATTCTGTGCTGATCGGCACGATTGTGGTGATATCCCTCTTCGGCATCGTCAGGAGGTCGCGTGATCTCTCCCTTTTGTAGTCAGGCCATATCCTGCTAGTTTTGGAAAAATATATTAAGTTTCTTCAGCTGGAGTTTAGTATTGAAATGAAGTACATGATGTTATCTTTCCTCATCACAGAGAGTGGCTTTTGTATATTCTCTCTAGATCCTTTTTACAGATTCTGCTCATGTTGACTATCCGATAACATACCTTGGCTTTGTCTTTATTCCTAAACAGGCTTTAAAAATTACCAGCAGTTCCAGCTGGAAGACACTGCACTGGGACATTTAAACAGGCGGTAGTATTTTAACAAATCAAATATACCCAACTCTGCTTTTGAGTCATCTGTGTATAGAACTATGTCATAGATCTTGCAAGGCTGGGAATTTCCTCACGTCTCTCTGGATCTGGAGATAGAAACACGGGTTGGAATTAAGTTTTGACATCATGGATTCAGGTGGTCCTTCCACCATTTATATTGGTAGAAATCACACTATAACTCCTTTCCACCCAACAGCCAGCTTGTCTTATCTTCAGGGCTTCACAGTCTGCCTGTTTCCTGAGGAATAGGCAGGTAACAGAAGATCTGCAACAGCATTCATCCCTTCATTGGGAGTTATACACAGACTTCCTATACTCATTTCGCCCTCTTCTGTTCAGATTTGGGCTCAGAATGAGACGCAAGTAGGTACTTAACTCAGTGGGGTTAAGGTTTTTGGAGTAACACGATCGGTACAGTGTTTTTTGAGAGAAACGATCGCTAGATCATGCCTTCGTGCTGTTCTTCTCTATGTTTTTAGTAGTATCGAGTGGACTCCTTTTTTATAGCACTGCTGTTTTCATAGCTACTAGTTGTTGATTCTAGTTTTCACCATGCGGTGGATCCACTGACTAATGACATTGCGAATGCCGAATTCTGATAGAGCTATATACAAAATGAATCTACCCTGCCTTGTTATTTTAAGGAAAACTCTGGATAGCATGTCTTGTGTGTTCATTGAGGGGGAATATCCGCAGGATTTCCAACGAATTTTTAAAACACAGATTCTCCTTCAAGTGGTTATTTCTTGATATTATTCCAATATTACATTCTTGTTAATTCTCCTTATATCTCATCAGATTTATAGCAAAGAAAAAATCTAATTTAATGGTTTCTATCGGAACCGAAACTTCTCCAAATTCAACCAAAGACTTCTAACGTAATTGACTTCCACTTACCAATTCAATAAAACCGATCAAGATTAGGAAACAGTCCTTTATCAAAAGCCAAAATCGTTTCACCTAGGATACACCCGAAGCACATATAGACGAACTTTTGCCGAAACTTACCAGACAGTTGTTAATCACACGCGATTTTATTTTCCAATTAAGAAGTTTTGATCCTGGCGACGAGGACTCAAAGTGACTTTTCGCATTTTCAACTGAAATATTTATGGAATTTTCAGTTTTCAGCATTGTCCAATTCCATGAATAATTTACAAGGATCAGTTTCCAAAGTTTTCCCCCTGAGGGAAGGTGACTGGTGGTGCGATGGTATCTCAAAGGACTATTGATCCGCATCGTACATCCTTGCTCAGATATACCTCAGAAAAGAGAGCCAAGGACCTGGCTGAAGGACAAATCTTGAGGTCTGTGAAACTTTTTTATTGGAAGGAAGCTTCTTATTGCCTTCTGGTTATTTGGCATCAACTGAATATATATATTTGTGGGTATGTGTGTATGGGGTGGTAGGAAGGAATAAAATTTCCTGCAGATATATGCGAAAAGGGAGTAGAAATGTGGAACAGTCTCATGTTATCCTAGATGGCAGTGTGTTACTCTGACATCTGCAATTGGAGTCTGAAATTCGTATAAGTGACAATTGGTAAAAAGGACGAGAATTCTGTCTTCTAGCACTTCAGGATTGGATTTCTGAGTACGTTTCCAGGTACTTATTTACACAGGACTATTGAACAGGAAACTATCGTGCGGATTCGTTTTGTTAAATTATCAGGTTTTGTTGGGATTCTTCGACTGTTACGAAATGTTAAGCGGGCGACATCCGTCTTAGAATGTTATTTAACTTGAAAAATGTTGCCTTAGAATGTTGGGGGAAAGTGCATTAAGTTGTAAGCAGTAAATTAAAATCAGCGTCAATTTGAGTAATTTCTTGCATTTTTCACTACTGACCCAATTGCAGTAACATCTCCTCACAAGAGAGTCCTAAATTAAGCAAAAAGCGAGTCCTTGTGAATGAAATGGCTGCTGCCAGTGTCGGTGGGTGGGGGTTGTGGGTTGTAGCACCAGAAAATGCTTTCCAATGGTAAAAATTTTCCCCGGGGCTGTGTAGTAAAAGTTATTAAATTATAATAAACAGCTGCAAACACTTACATGTACTCGGTTTAATGTTCTTTGCATTAAAATTGCATTCGTTTTCGATGTGCATGTAGCAACTGTAAAATTGCAGTGAAAAATCTAAAGTCTCTGGCAGTGAGTGCAGTGCAGCAGAGGAAAATCAGAAAAGGCCAGAATGGCAGCGAGCAGCAGCACCAACGAAACTGAGACTGTGACGGGCGGTGGGAATATGTACATTGTACATCCTTGAATTTCCACGATAACCCAAGACAGCGATAACCAGGATGCCTAGGCACGTAGCTGAATGTGGAAGATTATATTTTCCCCGCGAATGATATTAAATCACGTATTCCATATCGGTTTTTCATGTTTTACATGCAATTTTCGCATTACTCATTCCTTCACGGAAAATTTTCCATTAAGCAACTACCGCGAATTCTTTATCCTCTTGCACCACATCACGGACATATACCCCCGGAAAGTCCTTGGAGGGATGAGCTGCTAGCACTGGCTGGGTTTTTATCTTATTGTATGAGTGTTGTCAGGATGTAGCGTAAATATTTTCTTTGTGCAGTTAAAATGTGTTGCACTTGGCTGCATCTTCAATTAAAGTGAATTGAGATGGATGGATGCGGAAGTGGATAATCAAGTTCAAAGTGAATTATGTGCAGTAGAAATCCCGGAAATGTTGAGATTTTTTAATTTCCTTCTGGTCGGGATTTAAAAGCAAGAACAAAAAAAAAACGAAACGTATTAAAGTCTACTTACTGCGCAAGATGTATATTTCGTAAAATCGTAAAAGGATTTTCTTGGAACAGTCGTGTTGATGTACAAGTAGTAGTTATTTTCAGTATAAGTATAATACTTTGAACAAACTTCCACTTCCACAAATGTTGATTCAAGGACTTTAATACGAATAGACTTAATGAACGAATAATTTAATATCTTAGGAATTACCATAAAGTGGAAATTGCTTATTCATAGCTTCACATGTGCTTGCAACAACAAATTGCAAATAAGCGAATTAAAATTGTTCAGTAGAATATGATGAAGTTTTAAACGAGTTCGCTTATGGTCTAGTGTGGAACAAAACTAATTGCGTTGCGGCAGAAAGTAATTTTATAGATTCCTAGTAGAACTGATTATTATTACTAATATCGGAAGAGGAGCATGAATTTGATGTAATGAAATCCTTCACTTACCTTGAACCCTATTAGAAGCCGTGGAAGGAGATAAGAGCTGCTGAAATCCAACAAAGCGTATTATAGTTTTGGCAAGGCTCTTAAAATCCACGGGGTTTTTACTGTTTTTTACTGTGAATAAATTCAAGCTAGGTAGGCACTGGTGAGAAGGGCATTTAGGTAGTATGAATGTATAAATGAATACAAAAGTTTTTGGTGGCAATTAGGTAGTCCAAGCCTCCGTAAGAACTACGGCGTATACTAGGATTGCTGGACTTAAAGCTAGTACAGAGAGACATGTGATTTTGATATAATAATAAGCCTAATAAATAACTTCGCCAGAATCTTGGGCCAGTCAAAAGCCCGGATAAAGGTTAAGGGTTTAGGTCAACTGTTAATATATCAATCCCTAGCAGAATCTGTAAACCTAGTGCCTCGACGTATAACTAGTACAACTCCGGCTAACATGATCAATTGTGAAGTTCCAATTTCCAGTAACGCGTTCAAGTGGTATTTCGATTTCAGCCCAAAGGAGCCGTAATATCACATGATCTACGATGGCCAATTCACCGGTCGGAAAGGAAAAGTTAACTGCTTACTCAAAATTTCTAGCAATAAGCGCCGTCTGACCAGTAGTATCGTCTTTTTGGGTCTTATCCGAGTAAAAATAAAAATGGCCTTACAACGGGCGAACACAAGCCGCTTGGCTTTTTAAGGAGCAAATGAGATATGATGGATGGATGGGAAGATCCCCAAACAAAACTGGCAGAGGGTACAAGTCGCTCTCGCTAAGGTGACTATGGAGGTCCTGAGCGACAAACCAGGACCTCCCCTCTCATCCTGGATGCCGGTTGGTATCAAGGCAGCATAACTCTTACGGCTTGCGACACCAGATCCGCAGAGCTATATAAAGCTGCGGTAGCTAGAATCGGGGAAGTTTACCCAGGCGCCCGACTCAAGGCAGTTGAAGCCGCTGATATACCATCACGTCTGAGGGCCAGAGCATGGTAGTTCCGTCAGAGACTGAGGAAATCCTCACTATGCTGAAGGACTTAACCCTCAGAGCAACACCAACAACTCGAAGGTTCTCAATACGGAGCAGACTAACAGGGCCAATTTAATCTCTTCTGTACAAAAGGAAAGGATAAACCCAGAACATGTATTCTGGTCAAATTTATTTTTAACTACCTACAGAACACCAAGCTTGCTATTTGTAATAAAGGTAATGATCGCACCTTTGTTACCAAAAACAGAGAAGAAATGTTGGACATCACTCTTGTCTCAGACTGTCTCTCCGACCGAATAGTGGTCTGGAAGGCTTTGAAGGAACACTCCAGACCACAGATTTATAGAGTTCCAACTGCAAGACTATAGCTCAACCCCCCTTCTAAAATAAAGAATTTCAGGAAGACAAACTAGTGTTAACATGTTAGGCTTATCGCCAGAACCTTGCCCCCAAGCCTCCCTGTATTCCCAAAAACGGGGAACAACTCGTCAGAATTGTGGACATTTTCGATGAACAATGCATAGCCATTAATGATACAAGCATAAAGAGGCTTCCTAACCCCCATTGTGGTATCGCGAACTTGAAACACTCCGAAAAGAGTGCTGAAAGGAATTTAATGGGGGAATGAGATTGAACTTCGCTGGGTCTCGGTCCCTGTGTCTCGGCTGAGTATTGCGTTGGGTGAACTTTCGCGTTGGGTGAGCTTCTGAGGTTGGTGGAAGATCAAATTTGTAGTTTTGGACTTCGTTATGCCTTGGATATGATTTTACTGATCCGGGTTCCAATGAGGGTCGGTGCATTAGCTTCGACTATATGAGTTTTAGTTTGTTTCTCCGTTCGATTTTATGTTTTTAAGCACTGTTAAATAAAACTTTCAGAAAGGAGCGTGTCTAAGTATATGGCCGTCTCTATGGTAACATCATATAAAGAAAGGAAGGTACATATTTTTATTTAGAAAATAATATTTATGCTATATGTTACCATGGCATGTGTATATTATAACTAGCTGGAGCCCGGGGCGCCTCGCTGCACCCAAAAGCCAATAGTATGGCGTAAGCCAAAATAATCGGGAATCTCAAAATCGCTATTTCCATGGACAATAAGAGCCTGAAATCGCACCACGAAAGCACATCCGAAAAGAAAAGTGTCACTCCGCTCGTTAAAAAACGCAAACTACCCCCGCTAATTTATGCCCCCAGCCACAATTTAACAGTCTCACTGCAAATTTCGGAGGGAAAATTACAATACACGTGCGCCTGTATTTTATCCATACACGAAATGTTAATGTGTGTAGAAATGTCATTTCACCGCTTGCGTTCTAATTTCCAATTCTTTTGGTGCGCACTATAGTTTCCGTTTATTTTGCAGTTGAGATGATAAGAATTTTCATATATACAGTAGGCGATATTAAAGACATTTTTTTCGAATTTTTGATTCCGAATAATAAAATGTTCTGCTATCAATTATAATTTCGCATTATGAATAACGTCGGCTGTGTAGATTGCTACCTTACTGATGAAAATATCTTATAGGGTTATAAAAATACAAGGTGATATGTAAACCTCTACCAAAAAAAAATCGAAATGACCTAACGGCTATACCGTTACGAATTAATTTTCCACAGGTTTGCAGGCTCAGTAAATGAAGAGTGTATCTGAAGGACCCCATTCATGGTCAATTTGGATGTACATCGAAGTGCGGATGTACTACCAAAACTATCGATTGTGAGCCGGTCGGCTCATCAAAAGTCACTACGCGCATGGGTTTGATGAACATCTGGATTTACATCCAATTTGACCATGTGTGGGGGTCTTGAAGAAGAAAATGCAACCACGAGTTGAACCAAATACACATAAAATCCTATATAGCCACAAGCTTCAAGATCTCACTCCTACGCTAGATGGAACACGTGATGAGAATGTCTGAAAAAGCGTCCCCCTCAAAAATCCTCTTTCTTCGAACACCAGGAAGACCTAGGACGAAATATAAAGATAACATAGTAATGGACTTCGACACAATTGAAACAAACTGGAAGAGTAAGACGCAAAACCAAGAACAATGAAAATATACTTTAGAAGGCGCCAAGGCTCACAAAGGTTCGCAGAGCCAATGATGCTATAATTTTGTTGTTTTTCGCCCTCAACTCACCCCTTTTTGACTGCAGCTGCATATTTTGTAATTCATTTAATTCTCATTTTTTTATTATTCCTTACTTCTTATAACGTAAAATGTGGCCAAGTTCAAGCAAAAACATATCTGGAAACATGTCACAGAAACTTAAAGCGATCAAATAAAAAAATAAAACCTCAGCCATGAATCTTTCCGCAATTTGAGCTAAATCTCAGCAGTCAGCAGTTTTCATGTTTAACGATGATAAAAACAAAAGTGACATTTTCCCTTTCAAAAAATAAATTGAGGAAGTCAACAATAAAATTTACATTTTAAAAGTTAAAATACGCCCTTCACAGCCGCTGTAGAATCCTGCAGACAAATAAGGCGATATTTTCGGGCTGTTAACATAAATAAAGTTGAAGCGTGATTTGCACGCGTATACGCACATCCTTTACCCATGAAGGAGAATGCCTGGCTGGGTGTGTGTGCGTGAGTGTAAACGCTCGACAAATTTCACTAGCCTGGAAAATACTTTCTAGATATACTGATTTTTGTTGTTGTTGGTGTTGTTGTTTTTGTTATTTTCAGCTCCTTCTATATGTGGGGGAGTCTATATCATTTACATCTTTTTATGACTCAATTACACGAACAAACAGGCAAATTTGTAAAAACATCAATGTAAATAAATCTCCGTCGAATTTGAATTTTATTTATCATCATAAATAGACACCGGAGAAGTGTACCGCCCCCGCAGGAGGACCACTATATAACCAGATACGCATAAATTCCATATCTTCACATCCTATCCAAGGATTCGGTGGAGCACCCATTTTTTCAGTTAGTAGAGGGGATGGGTGGGGACATCATATGCTGTGACTGTGTAACCGTTATTCGACGGCTGAAAGGGTTGTGTTTTTTTAGGACCTTGATGTGGAGAGGGGGTGGTTGGCGGTAGAGAAAAATTCAGGGGTTTTTACGGCAACACTTTCCAGATTTGTATTCGATGGCATCATAAATTCATATAGCACAAACAGCTCCAGGAGGTGGCTTACAGCGAGCGCCAGTGGGGGACCCTTTTCAAAGGAAACAGGACTCGCACGTCCCAGGGCCACCACCAAGGACCCCGCTCCTGTACCGCAGTCGAGCTTGTGCCGTTTTTACCGATTCAACCATTTTCTGCCCCGTTTTATATAAAAATTCCTGCCCTTCTAAGCCTTTTGATTTTATTCACCCACAACGTTTGCCATGATTGTCCTTGATTTGCATTCCAGTCGATAGGTGACGAAGAATAACTTTATGAGGGATGAAAACTGGATTAAGGTTTATTTCTGTGGATATTTTAAAAATTTACAGCCCCTGTCAGCCATAAATAAATAAAACAATAAAACCCAACCCAGCCGAACAGCGGAATCTCCGCAACGGGTGCAAAAAGGATCGTTTAGGGAGATGTAAGGACCCGGCACGTAGCAGCAAGTACTGTCGGCTGTTATCTACCCTGTTTCGTCGCTAACGACCGGCTCATTTTCGCTGTCGGTTGCCATTCTGAGTGATACTTTCGCAAACAATGCTGCTCTATTGTTATCGCCCATTGAGCAAAGTGAATAAAAAATTCCGCAATTGCTCGAGGTAGATCTACTGCTTAGGCGCTTACCAGCTAACGGCAAGAACGGCACATTCCAATAGACAAAGCGGCTCTTAGCCCGAAAGAGGGTAGGCGGCCCAGCAAAGGGCATGGAACCCGGCACACGAAAAGAAAGGACTAGAGCCGACCTCCAGCTACACCCCTACCACCGGGGCGAGTGATAGCCACACTCCTGCATCCTGTTTTCTAATTTATCAGAGTTTTTGGCTCCGAGGGAATTATGCTTGTACGAACATTAAGTCTGTTTGCTTTTCATTGCCGGATTCCGTTTGAAAGGGAAGCTACCCCCAGGAACAAAAACCTCCGGGATATGTTTTGATATCCTAATAAGATTTACGAAGCTTTAAGGACTCATTGGCGTAAAAGTTTTTAACTAGAGACGGATTAAGAGTAATTGAAGTCATTAATGTGGATTAGTTTCGATTGTTGGCCCAATCCCTTCGTGGGGGGGCCATCTTCGGCTTTTGTTGGTGGATAATTTGCGACAAGCGGAAAAAAAACTTTTTAATAACTTTTTACCCATTGTTCTGAATGGGATGGACTCCCATCCTCCGCGTAATCCCGCTGTATTTACTCTGACAATGTAAACACGGGATTCAAAAATAATTATATTTTCTAAACGGAAACAAAAGGGGAGATTTAAGGGATGTTTTCTTGTTTATACAAGGCACACTGTAAGGCAGAGCTCGGTCGTTAGTTTACGGAAGGGAATTTAATAAATTATTTTGTTTCTTACCTGCACAACGCCTAATAACAACAATATACATAGATAAACATTCATATTTGATTCTGTTTTCAATCACAAAGCAAACGTTTTCCTTGTTCTGACATAAGGACTGTTGCATCTGCTTCTGAGCAGACTTGTAACAATAGCTTCAAAGTAGCCTTAATTGGGCATCCATCCCTCTTACCTGGACCAATAATACAGAAATGCGACCACAGCAATATACAAATTTTAATACCAAAGTGGAGGAAATATATAGTTTGTAAGTTTGTAAATCACTCCTTATACCCCTCTTGAACGTTACTCTCCTTCTTCTTCATTATTTGCCTTATGCTTATAGGGACTGTTGTGTAATACTCCTACAGGTAATAACAGTCTTGGCACATCAGACTTATTCTATGAAAGGAGTCACCCTCTCTTCCTCCTTGTACATCCTCGACAACACTTTGATATATTTTAAGCATTCTGAGCCAGTTCTTTGTTGCAATGAATAGCTTTTGCGTTACCTGCTTCAATAGGATTTTGTCGAAGTGTTTTTGATAGACGATTTGTTTACATAAGACTTTACATAAGAAATCAGAAAATTTAAAATAAAGGCAATTTGCAAAAAGCTGTAAAAAAACTGTTAGAGATTTCCTTATAAGTAAATCTCGGAGGCCCGGGGCGGCCCCATAAATCAGTCTGTCTGCTTAGAAAGTGATGTATGTATTTGTAGTGCACATTTTGATAATACATATAGAAGTAGTTTTTGATAAAAAGAACTGTGTGGGTCCTCCTCCAGCCAGATATTATATACGTAGTATTGTTATAAAGGATCTTCCAACGAGAGGTATCCTTTGAGTAGAGAAGACGAGGAAGTGCAATTTATTAAACACGGGGAAGCATTTTGGCAACACTAATGCATAGCATTCTTTACGTATTTGTCTCTAACCCGGACAGTGGCTGTGTTATATTTATTCAAAAACCGGGAGGGATATCGTTTCTCAGCAACCATCTTGGTGATAACGGTTCACTTGGCTAAATGTTTGAAGCAGACCCTTCGCAAAACCTGAACAAATTTCACTACGCCTCTGTTCAGGTTAGACAATGTATTTTGTTGTTGTGGTTAAAGTCAATGTATTTTGTTGTTGTGGTTAAAGTGGAGGGGGAGAATTAGAGAGAAAATTTCTTGATCCCAAGTGCTTCCCTCAAATCCGTGTACATGTACGCTATTTTTGGTTCCTTATCTTCTCTATTCAAAGGAGGTATCATTTTAAATTTGAACGCATTTTTTGAACTGTCAACATACAACTGTCATACCGTGAAATTTGGAAAGAAAAAACTATAAGGTTTTCAGATATGGATCGAAACTAACTTCCAAAATGCTGGTAGAAATGCCTGGTTTTATAAGACAAAATTTTTATGAGTGATAAAGCTCATTTTTATCGGCCTAGGTGTAAGCGAACAAGCAAAACTTTCGCATCCTCGAAAGCCTAAGATGGACTACCTTTCCAAACCACTGTTACAGTTTCGTGCCAATTTTAGCTAGAGGTGTAATCGGGCCATACTTTTTGGAAACTGCTACTGGTTAGGCCCATACTATGAATGGATTGCCTTAGGGAACGATGTCGATTGATCATTTTGGCGTGCAATTGATGCTAAATGTGGACGAAGCTTAAAATATATTTCATTTGACAATGTTTTTTCAATTGATAGAGTTGACTAATTTACAAGTCGTAAGATAATTTTTTACAGTGGCAGATCTAGGTGGGTGGATATTGGCGCACTTTGTGTGTCTGAAAATGCGTGAAAAAGGTCTGATGAACTTCTATTTTCAACAAGACGTCGCACATCGCAGCCGCCATTATTAAGTTCGCGCAGCGCAAGTTCTGTTCCCGAGTCACGTTGTGCCAAAACATGATCGTTCTCCGGATTTAATAGCACCAGACTTTTTCTGTTGGGTTATTTAAGAAGTAAAGCTTATGCCAGCAAGCCGAAGCCCATTGACTAACTCAAAGCTATCATACGAGCTGAAATAGCTGCTATAATACTCGAAATGCTAGACAAGAGCTGGAGGTGAATATTTAATCCACATTGTATTCAGAAAGTGATTTGGAGTAAATGGTAGAAAATGCCCTAAATAAATCTTGCTTATTTGTCAAATTTGGCTAAAAAATGTGAAAGTTATTCCATGTTGAAATACCAAAGATCTAGATCGCGTACCCATATTGTAGTGTTGCGATCTCTAAGCTGAGCGGTGGTTTTCAACGCTATGCGGAATTAAAACTTGGCCAGGGACCTGTAAATTTGAAGATATGCTAGATGATGAAAATGATTTACTGAGGCCCCATTTAATAATAAATTGAATGGTTTTCAGAGGCCTAACTAGCAACAACTTCCATACTCCCATCGGTTGCCCGTAGCTATCTACGATACCTGTATATTTCTTGCAGGGCCTGCTCAATATTAGCCGTATAATAAATCCCTATCACATTTTCCAGTTGCAATATGAGTTTAATGCTGGGTGCCTGAAGCATCCAACCTCAGATCCACACACAAAAACAAAAATTTGACATAAACTTCACATAAGGCTGGCTCCTATATTTCTGCATCACCACTTACCTGCACGTGAGCACCTTCCATCAGGGAGGACGCGAAGTAATTAGGGAGCGTGGAGGGCAGAGGAGAGGACCTCACCAACCGCTAAGCCATCCTGATTTTTCCTTAGCATGAACCATAAATTTAAAGAACACGAACACTACCGTTTCCGCACAAAAACACAATAATTCTCAAACACCTATTTAATTCGTTACAGCTTATGTAATATTCCATTATTCGAAATGAAATTAAGCAACCAAACCAAAATCAAAAGTATAGTGACGAACTTAAACAAGGTAGTTTATATTATAGCATGTACACACCGACTTGGTTATCTCTTTATGTGGTTTCAAACTACATATTTCAAAACTAACAACTGTACACACTAACTCGATTGGTTATTTCTGTCATTTGTATTATTCTATATCGATGTCAATTCATGTTTTAATGTGTCAATTATATGTTATGTTTGTTTTTAATTATGAACGTAATGGTCATAAAAATAAAAATTAAAAGAAAAAAGGAAGCTACATATTTGGAGAGCAATTTGGAGTATAATTTGTTATGTATTTCTTAGCAATGTTGTGCAAATATGTTTGAATTTCTTGGCCACAGTAAATAGAGCCATGTGATGCTAATGCACTCGCTATTCCTTTGAAAATCTGTGAATTTTTCCTTTGTTTTTACCCTTGTGGACCAAACAGATCTTTTTTCGTTGGCGGTCCTGCATGACTCATTTTAATTTCAGCGAAAAATTTAAAATTATGTCAACAAATAATATCCAAAATAAATATCATGACTGTTGACAACAAATTTTGGTAGATTGTTGAAAACTTTCATTGATAGGTGGCTCTCATGCCAGTTAATTATCGTGGTTAAACGAGTTAACCATAGAAATTTTGCTTGGTTTGTGATTTTTGCTTGGTTTGAATATGTACGGCAAACCACGCACAAACCATCTAAATTATTGTGGTTAACGCTTGAAACCATCTCAATAGTGGTAACCAAGTCGGTGTGTACATGCTATTACAATGCGTTTATAAATTCTTCAACATTGTGTCTGAAAAAACCCCGTCCTGGTACCAAGACGTTTTTTTTTTTACATTTATGCACTTACGACCGAAAGAGTTTTGTACAACACAACATTGAAACACTATGAATGCAGAATTGTTTGAAAACACCAGAACAACAAACAAAATTCAGTTTCACTATACGAGTATTTAGGGGTATATTTAGGTCCAGTATTGTCGCAGACATTTTTTCCCTGTTTTGTGCAATGAATTAATAACGCAAATAGTATCCCTCGGATTCAGGTCAAATATTTTATACCCTGAATATCATAGCTTATTTCTGGTTATTTTATTTTCCAAAATATTCAACTCTTACAAAATAATAGATCTTAAATATATACTAGGCCGAAATATAATACCACTAACAGAATTTTTAATGGGCTATTAGAGTGATGTACACCAGAATCTAGTCGAGGAAAGATAGTAGTAGATATGACATACATTGACAACAAGCCAACAAGTTGATTCTTTTATTTCGTCAAATCCCACCGCTGCCACCAACTTTTGTGTTTACAATACATTCAAACTGTGACCTTTTTTAACGGGCATTTAGAGTTAGTGTTTGCAGAGAAGTTTGTGATGTATTTGAATGAATTTCATTTATGTGACTGTAATATGCTGGCGATTGCAATTATTTAGTTGGAATTTTTGATATTATTGCTTAATGGCTTGACAGAACAGAGGCCACATCATAAAACCGTGTGCTGCCTTTGGAACAATTAAATCCTTTTCAGACTAGATTGCTTTTGGATAATGGATTTTATGATGAGATCGTCGCCACTGCAAAGAACATCTATCTTGCAGCTACATTAAAACTGAACCTTATTTCGTAGTACTTTGACGGGACACATTTAAGCTGCTTAAAAGTAAATCTTTTTCGGTTGGACTACGCTTTAAGTCATAAAAACTGTTCCTAAATAATTTTGTGCCTTTTATATTTAACAGATGTTCTGTCTTATATCTAAAAGCGTTATTATAAATGCACACAAGGATAAAAATCTATTCAACTTCGGCATCAGACTCAGACAATCTGAGCCATTTTTATTTTCTTTGAAAAAAAACCCTTGAGCTTTTCTAATCTGTTCCCTCATATTATTTTGCTGTACATAATGCTCGCATGTGTATGTATGAGTGTATTATGCGGGGGAGTAGGGCCGAGACACAAAAGCCATTACTTCCCGACCAGAAACATTACTCCTTCGACCTCTTTTAAAATTTTGTCTTCTTGCCTTTGAACAATTCATGGTTCGTTACTTATGCAAATTGAAGCCAAACTTTGTAATTTACTTTCCGGTGGTTTTGCTCGTGGTAGGAATATTTTAGTTTCGTTTGATTTTGGATTCTGATTAAAATAATTTGCAAGTAAATTAGATTAATGTGATAAAATTTACCAATAATGGCCGCGTCCGCCAGGGCGATATAAATGCTCCAAAAATAATTTCGATTAATTGACTTGTAGTGACAGGATTGCGTAATGCACAAAAACAGCGGTTTGAGATACAATTTGGGTTTTCACTGCTACAAACATTTTTGTTCTGGTTTTACCATTCCCGAATTTTAAAGGGGTGGCCTTCAGAAGCCAATTTTGTCGAGTTTGCTTTGCGATTTGTTCAACTGAATTGAAATAATTTATTTCTGAGTTTGGAGACTTTTCAAGAGAATAATAGCACCACTATACCGGTATTGATCGTAGATCTTGCATCGTTCAGTCTATTTCCTCCAAAGACACAATATACGATGAGAAGAATCACAATTCAACCGAGAATAGGCAATTGATGTACTTTGTTGTACTGAAATTTCATTTTGATTTAGGCTGGAATGCGTTTTTCCAGATTTTTCCACAGCTCCACTTATCTGGACTATCCTATCTTTCAATCTGGAACCAACCATACATATTCCCAAATTTTAAATTAAAGCGGTTGGGCGGTTTCGAACATTACCGTGTACGAACATAGTGACAAGTAATTTTTATATGTTAAAATACCACCCTTTGTTATTGGTAAGTATGTTAATATTTTATATGTAGTGCAATCCCGAATGTAAAATATACATATATACGAGTTAACCTTCTAGCTCAGAAGGTGTACTTCTCAGCAGGGCTGAGAAACAATTTGCCACTGCCGTCGTGGCTCAGCTGAGACATGCAAACATAAAATATTAAAAACATAAAAGAACAAAAACATCAAACAGAGAAGCATGCAAAACTAAAAAGGGGAGTGAGGCACGCAGAGAGTCACGCCACATTGAGAAGGGTCCTTTTAAGGACAACTTCACTAGTTAGCAAGCTAAACACACTCCTATTGTTGTTAGTATTTATAATCATGCGATTAACGGATTCGAACATGCCATAATTGGTGTTAGAGGAATTAATGTGCAAGAGAGGTTCACCTCTCAGGTTGTAGTTATTCACTCTAAATGACGCGCGGCTTCTTTAGAAACCAGAGTCCACCTTGTCATTCATTAGTCAATGAACGAATATAACGTCAGCGACCTAACGGCGCTTATGGAGAGAGCTTAAGTTGAGCAATTTAAGTCTGTTTTCATAAGGCGGAAGAGCAAGTGGCTGAATGCAAACCGGACGAACTTCCTTTGAACCGATTCGATTCTACTAACATGGGAGGAGTAGTAAGGAGACCATACCTGGGAGGCGTAGTCAAGCAAAGGCCTAACCAAAGATACGTACAGATGTTTAGTGATGAGGGGGTTGTTGAACTCTTTGGACCATCTCTTTATAAATCCCAGGACTGAATTGCCCTTGGAGGAGATATAATTGATGTGGGTGGAGAAATCCAACTTACTTTCTAGCCTTACCCCAAGATCGATTACAGATTCAGTACGGGAGACCTTGTTGTCAAGGAAAGTATAGTCATAAGTTATAACACCACGTTTCCTACAAAAAGTCATGATCTCGCATTTACTAATATTAAGCACCAGGTTGTTGTTGGAACACCAAGAATAGAAGGTGTTTAGATCTGCTTGCAGAAGTTTGCAATCCTCTATACTCCTTATGTGGCGATACAGTTTGATGTCATCAGCGTAAATAAGGATTTTACAGTGCCTTAGCTGGGTAACCATATCGTCAATTGATAAAATAAAAAGGAGAGGGCCAAGAGCGGGACTCCAGAGGACGCTTCGATGTTCTTAGATTTGACTCCGCGGAATAGAACCTGGTAGGTTCTATCGGCTAAGTACGACTGGAACCATACCACAAGGGCATGCGGAAAGCCTAATTTATTTAGTTTAGGAACTATAATAGAGTGGGAGAGCTTGTCGAAAGCCTTACTAAAGTCTGTGTAGACACAGTCAATTTGGCAGCCAGTAACAAAGCCTCTAACTGTGTGTGAAGAGAACTCCAGTAAATTAGTAGTAGTGGAACGGGCTGCAAGAAAACCATGTTGGTTTGTCGAGATAAGCCTCTTGCAGATAGGGGCGATAGCAGAATAAATAATAGATTCGAAGAGTTTTGGTATAGACGATAACTTCGCAATTGGCCTATAATTAGATATTTCGTTTTTACAGCCTTTTTTATGGACAGGTATTATAAAAGAGTTCTTCCATAAGGTTGGGAAGCGCCCTTTATTTAGGAATTTTTGAAATAAACATAGAAGAGGAGACAGTACTGGTTTCAACTGTTACTTCTGGTTTCAACATTGGCTGAGCTACTAAGATGGCACCAGTATTTCAATTAAAAATGCGGAGCTCTTTGCAGATAGCAATTATAAATGCAAAAGTAACTCTGTCTGTCTGCCTGTTTCTCTGTTACGTTTTCACGCCTAAGCCCTCACCCTTTATACTACTAGTCTGACAATGTGTAGTAGTTAGCTTGGTTTGAAGAATAGAGGAGAAAAGGAAAGGTTAGAGCGGGTCTGGATGTGTTCAAGGAAAGTTGGTGAACCTTACTTTTGAACATATTAACATATAATGTACGAGTATCAAAATACTGACTACTGGAGATTATTTCCTAGCCGAGTTGTACTATTCATAAACGAACTTCTAGAATGTATTGAGGGCGAACGGGGGCTGTAGGGAATGGAGGTGAGCCGAATGGACGGAATATTGCCGTGCAGGCCAAAGGTTTTGAATTTCAGTGAAACAGTCGCTGTGGTAATAGCGGTAAAGTACAGAGAGGACTGCTATAGACGCGAGAGGTGCCAAGTGAGTTTGACGGGACGATTTTGTCGAGGCAATCCAAGGTGTTTTTTGGGGCGCCTGACCAGATATACGAAATGTAGGAGAATATAGGATTTGTAGATTGTATCCAGTGCGGCCGGCTAAAGGAGGAACTTGTATTTCCTTGAGAAATCCAAGGCATTGGGAGGCTTGTTTGGCGATTTGGAACATGTGATCATTCCATCGCAGATCCTTAGTTAAAGCTACCCCTAGGATGTTAGAAGTTGAGTCAGCGTTTAGATTCTCTTTACCCGCTGAGATAGGAGGAAGGTCAGTTCTACTATCGTTGGAAAGGAGACAGAATTTCGTTTTCGGGGCGGTAAGCTCCACATCATTCATGTGCGATTGCTATCCCGGTTGATTCAAGTGGACATCAGTTCACGATAGTGAAGACAAGGTCTAGCACGTGCTTGTCTTATATTGCCGACGGCGTAAGAGAAACGCAAAGTACTGTCATCTGCGTAGCAGTGAAGTGGGTTTTCAGGGGATGGAGCAGGTTGTTAATTGTTTGCCCGATAGCTCTCAGCTCGCACCGAGAGTTGTTACCGCCTCTACTAAAAGGATTGTCCTCCACGTTGTTCAGGTCCGTGCGGAGAAGTAAGACAGGGCAAAATGTTTGCGCAGGGGTGAGGCACAATTTTTAAGTACCATAGGGCGGCTTTTTTACGGCCAGTGGATTTATTAACGTCAACCTCTTTGAGACACCTATATACGAGTTCTGATATTAGCCCCGTCCATTGAGTGAAAGGTATTCTCGAGGGTGGTGGAGTTTCATAGCAATATGGCCTTAATTACGGGCTTGATTACTGGACACTGTGCCCAGAATTACACATGGATGGGAGGGACGGAGGACCCTCTTTCAGGGTTTGCTTTGAGGACGATGAATCTGCCCTTTATGTTGTCTGTGAGTGCCTCGAAAAGCTCGAACGTTCAAGTCTAAGCGACAAGCTATTTTGCAGACTGTTGCACCTATGCTGGCGGTTTGGCCTACAAATATGAGGTACCTATAGAGATGTACTACATAGAACAAATGGAAAATTAGGAAAAATGTGAAGTGACCAATAACATGGCGAACGTGCAGGTGCAGGTAGGTAGATTAGGGCGGCAGTCTTTGACCTGAACCGAGGATAGGGACCCAATTGGCGTTGACAGGTCACCACTTAGCAACCTCACTCGTGAAAACCCTTAGCGTTAACTCACGTCAGTATGCTTTAGATCCAGCTTGTCGTATTCAGGTATCGGAGCATATCTCCCATTTTAAGCGTCGAAACCTCTTCCAAGTCCTATTAGAAAAATGCATGGTGTCTGTTCTTAGCCAGAGCAAGACAAGTGCAACGAAAAAGGTAGTCGGATGTTGTAGGTCTGGCTTGTTCTTCCTCACTGCTGCAGTAGTGTGTTTGGCAGCAGCTTCAAATATTTACCCTTTCTCGAAAAAAATCTTCCGATCCGAACCTGATTTTTAGTTCAAAAACATTTCATCACAAAAATTGTTGAAAATTGCAATGTTCTTGTCGTACATGATGTAGCACTCACAGTACGAATTGAAGGAAATTATTATGATAACTAACGACCTAAAAGTATAATTCAATTTATAAGTTATATATATGTGTACGTACATACATCAATAAGGCCTCAATATTTTCCTTGAAATTATTTGGAATAAAATCAATCCGAACTTTTCCAGCAAAATCTTGAAATCCTTGCCCGTAGCCTGCAAAAATATTTACAGGAGAGCTACCACGATTACCTTCAAAGATTTGTAAGAGAAAAAAAAATGAATTTTCCAATTGAGATAAAGAGCAAAAATATTGATTTTCATATATAGCTGTGTGTGTGTGGGTAATAACGCTATGACCTTTCCGAACGAAGAAGCCACGAATGATTCTCTGTTTGTAATTTATGTCAAAACCTTGAATAAAATAAAGATTTTGATAATATTATTTTTTTCGAATTTCTTCTTAAAATTCCGCCTTTTTTCTTTATTTTTCTGTTTAACCACATTTTACGATATCTATACGGATGTTTCCACTGGAGTTTCAAATCAACGCATTTCCTTTTAGTACGGCGGGAGTCTTATTGTCATATCTTAAATCGCTTTTTATACCTTAGGACTCCCTCTTGCTACATATTTTGTACCCTTATTCGTACCTAACTGCAAAAGACGATTACCGAGCCCTCGTATAGTATTTTCACCTGTAGGCATCTTCTTTTTTACTTTGCAGGTGTGTAGACTAATGTCGTAACAAAAAAAAATGTAAATTTATTCAGGAACATAATTTCAATATTTTTTTTTCTTTGTGCAAAAAAAAAAAAATATTATTTCCCTGTCGGCATGACGTAAGGCTCTATGACCTTCTCTTATTTGTTAAAGAAAAAAAAGGAACTTTACACAAAACGAAACCAAAACATGGAATTCCATATCCTGTCGGGGGCCACCGATGTGCAGAAATGGAAAGGGGAAAACGTAAATACAAGCAAGGAAGATGGTTTTTAACAGAGCGAGTCCTGAACGTTTCCTTGGATTTTCCTTTCGCACTTAAAAATATTTTTGTATTTTTTTATTGAGAGAAGATAGTGCTGGTTTGGATATCGGTTAAGTTATTGGTGACATGTTCACTGATAAAACGAAGGATTTTTTTGTGGGTGACCTTTTAAAACACCCTATATATGTAACTACCATGTTAAGTTCAATATTGTCACTTGACGATCTTTTGGAGGACTAAGCTTTGTTTAACAAACTTACATTGCTCAACAATAGAAACCAATGAAGGCTCTTGTTACCTTTGTACTACTCCTCGGAAATATTAGCACAACCTTATTGGTTTTCGTGAAATATGAACCATCTTGTCAAAAACTCGATGACTAGGGCCAAACGCTGACCTATTGATCTCCACATCTAAGCCTAGCTATCTAATTGGATCTGAAAACGAGCCCTGCTACAACTGATGTAAGTAGCGGTATCAAAGCAATTGCCATTGAATCAACTTGTGACAGTCGCGTACAACTTATTTTAACCGTTTACATAAGTCACAAACAAACTTCCATACGATCAGAACGATCGATCGAACTATTCGTAGATCACAGTTCGGTGATTTAAAATCTTCCATATGCCCGTCATAATTCACCACTGATACACCACGAACATCCATAAGCGACAGTTCGTAGTTCACAAGTACTAAAATGAAGAATGTCAGATTCATTTACAGACTAGTCAATATGAGCTTCCCAGGTAGTTCAAGAGCTCCTGTGCAGGAGATATAGGAGATATATTGTTCTCTCTTTTATTCTTTTGGGTTTAAAGGAAAAGAGAACTACAGAGGGTCCTATACTTCTTTATCTAACAAGTAGAATAGGGGACTACGCGGAAGGGGTCCATGGTACGTACTAAAAAAAAAAAACCTTTGGTGGATCCAAATTTGCAACGACAGAAGTGTCATCCAATGTCCCTCAACTCAGGCATCTTCGCCCTCTCCTCTTTATTCGATCAATTGATGTTATTGCTCCCTTGCTATGGTCCTATAATTTTTAATTACACCTTTTCTAATGAGGCCTTCCCTCGTGTTAATTTTGTTAAAGATCACGGGATTAGATTTGATATTAAGCTGGATTTTTCATCCATATCAAATATATCACTCCCAGAGGTAGTTTAGTTCTGGGGTTATAAAAAGGTGGTCCAAAGAATTTAACAACCCCTTGATCACTAAACACCATTACTCGAATATGCGTGCCAGGTTTGGTCTCCTCACCACTCTTCACATGTTAGAACTATGGAATCGGTTCAACGAAGGTTAGTTCGATTCTCACTGAATCATCTTCGTAGAGAAAACCCAGTAGTTCTTCCATCATGTGAATCCCTAAAGCTCTCTTCACAAGCGTCGTGAGGTGGCCGATGTTGTATGCGATGTTGTTGACTCAGGTTTTCTAAGCCGACGTGCGTCGTTTAGAGAGAGTCTTATAATCGGAGAGGAGCTCCTCTTTTACAAATAAACTCTTCTAGCACGAATTCGACCGATTTGAACCAATCACCAAAAAATTAATGGCTTTAGAGTAAGCATTAGTAAAGATGTCCATAAAAGGAGTCGTTTTAATCTCCCGTGACCGCTTACGTTTTCTTTTGTTTGCGGGGTTTACATGTTAATTTGGCTGTCTTTAATGTTATAGATAATCTTCAATTTTATAATTTATGTTTGCATGCTTAGTTGAGAGCCTCATCTCAGCGCCTGATAGGCCCAGCTGAGAAGTGCGCTTTCTGTGTTAGAAGGATTTACTCTAACTATGGAACTAGACTAACAAATGGCTGTGTGAAGTGGAATATCATTTATTTATAATACCATTGACATATTATTATATATAGATGGGAAAAGTAACATCAAAACTGTTTTCACTACCTTTTGTTAACTAATATTACAAAGAGCTTAACGTCAATAACTGCTTTTGATCATATGACCTGTCTGCGCACACTTGTTGGCCTATCATACTTTTTCGGAAATTCTCCTGACTTTTGGAAACCGGCACATAGTTAATCCGTCCAAACTCAACCACTTCTATTCTCTTCAAAACCACGAAGACACCAAATATTAAACAACAAACAGAAAGACCTGTGGGACCGGACGGATCGCCTGAACCAAAGCATTCATCGTTTTGATGAGTTGGGTAGCACCAAACTCCAAGCAATGGGTAACGTATTAATTCTAAAGAACTGTATTGAAATTTGTTTTTGGCCGGCTAATCAATCAAGTTAGACTTTCTCTTGTTCGTTGGTGGATCAATCAAGATAGTATCGGATGGGGTCGAGTGTAATGAATCCGGCTTTTCCGAAGCGAAGTACTGTCTTGTCTCTAGTGAAACTTGTACCAAAATGACATCTATTTTAGTCTAACACTTCTTTTAATATTCTAAGTACAATATTAACTGCGGATCTACTAGCAAGCTTTGATATGCTGGCGGTGTAGGAACTTGTAAGACCCGAGAAAAACAAGTCAGTGCGACGGATTCTCGTGTCCGGCTAGTGCATCGCAACATAGCAGAGGAAGTAGAATACGAAGTCTACTAAGGACCGATCGACCAATAAACTCATTCAAAATTTTTTGATGTGAGTTATGAAGGAACATGTAGGTATGAATGAGCACTTAACCTATGGCATACTTTCTTCGCTTCAGATTGGGCGATTCCCTGTTCTTCCCTCAATATCCGGACCATAAAGAGGACGCAGATCATACCCTCTTTAAATGTCCGAGGTTTGCGGAACAAGGTGCAGCCCTAGCCTAGATGATTGATGGAGAATTTTAGAATTGGCGCTAAAGGCCCTACAGCCGAAGCATAAGGAGTACAAAGCTCAACGAAACAGAGAAAGGAAAAGAAATGCCGGGCGATTCAGTACGGTGGATGATCCAGCCTCGTGACGCAATGGAGTAAACCGTCAAGAAAGAAAGTTAAGATGGTGCTGGTTCTATTTTAGGCTAAGCTAGAGACTATTATGAGCAAACGCAAGAGCAAGACAAGATTGATACAGTTTGGTCTTGGTCGGTCTTGCGCAGTTAGTCTTGGCCTTAGTCTTGCGTGGGCTTTACAGTCGGTCACACATTCCTTGCTACTAAACCGATGATAGAATACCAACACTCCCTTATAAAAAATCCTTCATCTATCATCGTAACTAAGCTAACTAGTAGAAAATACACCATAACTTCAGTCCCGAACTTAAGCATTCATTTAAAAAAAATGGTAAACGAAAAAGAATAGAAGCATAGGAGACCAAGAAGTAGGTGGGGATGGTGGATATACGAAAAGCTCGTGAAAAGAATTGGAGAGAACTAGCAAAACGTCAACACGACTAGAGGAGTGAATCTTGAAGAGACGCGAATCTTGCAAGAACTGTTTGGCTATTTAGAAGAAGATCATTTTTTAAAAAAATGTTTGTTGTCTTTGACAAAATTTTTGCCTTCAGTTGTCATGGCATTAATAACGAGAGTTGTGGTTTCAACAATTTCGTGATATCTTAGAGAGCAAACCAAGTTCGACAGGATTTTCTGATACTACGATACCTTTGGTCTGTATCTTCGGCAAAACTATTTGGTAAATGTATAATTTTTTGCTTAGAGTTCACCTAAAGCAAATCTTTCCACTACAAGCTCTGATACACGAAACTTTCAAATGAATAGCTGATGTTAACCTTGGAGCTGGAAGGTATCTACTTAATGTAATGAAAATTTAGATAGAAAACCAAGTGAAAACAAGATTTGGTTGATGGCATCCTCCAATTTTCCAATAGTGGAAATGGCAAGAGGTAAAAAGCACTATAATAAAAACGAAATGTCTACCGCACTGCATACGAAGAAGATCTCTCTGCTAATCAAATATGCTTTTAGTTTATCTGATGGTGACCTTGCGGATATTCCATGCTTACATATAGGTACACCATGTAAATTTTATCGCAAGGTCTTCATATTATATTCGTCATCCAATTTCGTAAGCTAAATCTCAGTTGACTACAAGCTTTGCATGTTGCTCCTATAAATAGAAGTTTTCATTGCCATCGCCTCCAGTTACATAACTATGTTATTGCTATGTAATGCATGCCTAGACGTAGCCCATTCCCGTACATTACATATAAATATTCCGTAAATTATGCAAATTCCCCGATGTTAAGGCTTATGAATATTTAAAGGAAATTTCTAGTTCTCGATTTTATTTTTTTAAATTCTATAGTGAATAAAAAAATAAATATATTTTTCGAAATTTATTGCCTGAATATAAAATTTTTGAAAGGGAAGAAAAAAAATTAGCCCCTAGCATTCATAAACAATTCGGGACTAGACCCGGAATATGCTTTTTTTTGCTGTTCTGCTGCTTTCCCATGAATGATGATGACAAGGACACGCATAAGGTTTTCCTTTCATATCTGTCCATTCTACTAAAATAATACCAACATGTTGCTTGCAAAAATATGCTTCTGCATAATGTATAAACTAGGTAACCCCAACATAAACCAGAGAATTTTCATCATGGACCTCCAGGTATCTCTGTCTCAAAGCTCAGCAGCTGACATTCGCCTGCCATGGTATTTTCCAAAAACGCCGAGTTGGAGGATATCTGTTCTGGAGTTCGGGGCTTCTAGAACTAATTTGCATATACTCAGCATTTCACTGTCGTATATTTCTTGTAAAACGAGCTACCGTAGAACACGAGCAGCATCCTTCCTGAATAATCTTCGCGGCTAGTTTGCCCTTTTCCACTATGGCTGCTGCGTTGTTGGCGTCCACTTGTGGATGGCTCCCCGAGTCCCTTGGATCCTTGCTGGGAATTCATTAAATATGTATTTGAGAAAGCTTCTCACGAATTCACGTGAAATGTTCACGTTTGTTTCTGACAGTAAAAAGAGGCAAAAGTGCGTTCATTACCTGAAGGTAGAAGTCCTTCTTGCTGAAGTAAAAAAAAAAGTTTCACCGTAAAAAAAATGGAAGGAAAAAACATTCCCTTCAAAAGAATCCTTCGTAGAGTAGCTTTTTTTTATATTTTTTCAGCTGAAAAGTTTCCATTCTTTCTACAAAGTATGTTAGATAAAGTGCCAATTTCTCAGACAAAGTTTTTTTTTTTGTTAAGTCTCCTTTTTATGGTCAAGTTTTGTTGGAGCAGCAAACTTCGCACGGGGATACTATCCCGAACAGCCCTGTAGAGGCTGATAATGGGGCTGTTTTCCGGGTGGATAAGTCTTTGTGTTTTAAGGGTACCAATTTTAAATTCTTTGCATATAAAAGGATTTTTATATTCATTTGAAATGATGTTGTAATGTTCACCACAAAAAAAAACCCCTTTTCCAGGGAAAAAAATAATTCTTCACCCCTTTAGAAAACTGTTTACTGGAGCAACAATTCGGTTTTAGTTCACTTATTTAGACATTTTTTATACTTTGCCTTTATTTTAACAAAATTTTTATTTAATGATGCTTTTATAGCACTGAAAAATCATATTTCTTTCCGAGAAACATAATTTGAAGTTTTTCGTTGTACACTTTGGTTGAGATGCTCTGTTAGGCATAGAAGGGGGTCACCAGGAGATCTTTTCGATTTAAAACCGTACTGCCCGGAAAAGTTCGGAAAAAATCCGTAGAATCCGTGTAAGGGCGTAGAGTTTGCGCAGAGGCGTTACCGTGCCAAAATTCGTCACGTAAGGATGGGGAGGCCGTTATCAACAAAAAAGTTATCAACTGCCTGATTCCATCAGAACTCGAAGCAAGTTCGCGTGAGAACAAGATGAATTCATATACGATTTCACATAAGAGTTCATGTAAGAGTTCAAGTTAGATTCAATTCAATTTAGATACAAATTTGCTTAAGAAGTCAAGTTTAATAAATTCCCGTTTTAATAAAATTCTCGTTTTTTCTCCAACGGGCCTCGGTAGTCTAGGGGTAAGGCGCCTGACTACTATCCCCAGAGGTCCCGGGTTCGATTCCCGGCGGTGCCACGGTCCTAGCCTTTCCCAATTTCCCGCCTACATAACTTTCCTTCTTTCTTCTTCCCTCTTTGCATTCCTGATTCCTCCTGTCATAGCCTTCACTAGTTCTCTTCCCCGCTCCACCAATCGCATGTCATCGGTTGGTTGATGAGATTCAACTCGTTTCAGGAGGCATAACACTCCAGCGAGTTGTTCTCGATGCCCCGATGTCAGAGTCGCGAAATGGTTGGGAGTAGGTGAAATAAAAATACCGCAGGTAGGTTGTGATAGTTCTTTCCTTCACTTCTCTCTCTATCTTCCGACTATAGCTGCTGTTCGACATTTCAAAAATAAATACATGGTCGACAGTACAAAGGGGCCTTCCCTAAGTCTCTAGTGTGTCACATAAAAAAAAAAAAACTTAATTCCCTTAATTTCATGTAATTGCCATGCCGAATGATGTTTTACTCCAATCTTTGGCTGCTAGAATCTCTCTTCTGTAAATCCAATGTTACGGATATTTAATTCAATTCCGGGCCACGAAAATCCTTCTTCGGTATGGATATCACTTGGTTCGTGGATTAATTAAAAGTGTTTAAATTATAATGTGATTTGATTTCGGGAATCTGATCTTTCGGTGATTTATCTTATCTTTCTTTCTTTCGGTGATTTATCACACCAGTGGGATTTTTTTCTGACCCCAGATTGATTCTATAAGCTTATGTAATCCATTTCTTAATTCTTGGCCCCCATATTTCCACATATCAATTGCTATGCCATCTTTTCCTCGGACTTTATTGTTTTTAAGGTTCGTTAAAGCTTCATTTTCGTCGTCTCCATTCAGTAGCTCATTAAAATTTTTCTACCATCTTTCTTAAAACTTCTTGTTTTTGGTTCAGGATATTACCGTTTTTGTCCTTATACATCGATACTCTGGTTTTAAACTCTTTACTTTGCTTTTTCACTTTCTCATAGAGCTTTCGTTTTTTATGTCTAGACTAGAGGATCAGAAAAGGCTCTTTACACTGTCGACAATCTATTTTCTTCGTATAGAGTGCAAATTCGTTATAATTTCCGAGTTTGTTTGTCTCTTCTATTTGTTCCTCCAGTCACGTCTTCTACTTTCTTTTGTGCCACGTCTTCTTCTTTCTTTTCTTATCTTCCGTTACTCTAGCGCACTTTTCATCGAACCAGTCTTGCTGTCATTCTCGTATTTCATAGCCTAGCTTGTTTGCTGTGGCTTCTTTTAGTATGGTCCTTAGTTTAGCCCACTCCACATAATAGTATTGATACTTTCAGCTTCGTTATCCGATGCACCGAACCTTCTAATTAGCTCTGGCACATATTCTTCCCTAATTTGTTCTTCTTTGAGGGCCGCGGCGTTATATTTTCGCTCGCTTTGTTCTCTCCGTCACCCGGACCTGACGCATGCAATTCTGTCTCTCATCTTAGCACCCATCAGAAAATGGTCTGAGTCCACCTTTGCTTCGCGGTAAGTTCTAACATCTATTATGCTGAAGCTGTACCTTGTATATGGTCTATAGCATTGACCGTCTGTAATGGTGTTTCGTCGGGTTGTGTTCTCTAACCTCCTTTTTTAAGGGAGGGTTGCCGGGAGCTCTCGAGTTGTCCAGGGTCGTGTGAGAAAAAACACCTTCTTACAAAATAAAATTTCTTTATTTATTCAAAATATTCCTTATGTACTATCAATTTAGGTCTCTTAAATCTAAGTAAATGCTTACAATCTCTAGATACATGTTTACATATGGTGAGTAAGTATATCTACATAGCTAACTACGGGTATATTGCTAAGCAGCTATCTACTCACTACGATAGTTTTACATGTGCGTAAGCTGGGGTCAGTGGTATTGCTTGTGTATCCCAGGAGGGTATGTGTGAAATGCGGAGGTCGGTATGCGGTCGGTTTGTATCTGGTCATACCGCAACTCTGGTATAGGCAATGCGGGTGGAAACAGCGTCGGATCGTCGGACACTGGTCCAGGAAAGCGGTCGGTTTGCATCTGGTCATACCGCGACTCTGGTATAGGCAATGCTGCCGGGAACAATGTCGGATCATACACCACGCCATTGGTCCAGGAAACATTCCTCAGGTATTCGGTAGTCGGTCGGTAGGTGTTATGTCTGTAGTCTAACCGTGTCGGATCGTACACCACGACATGGTATAGGAATCGCTACATCGGCACATAGTCGGATCGTACACCACGACAAGGCCTCGGCAACATTCCTCTGGAAATGTCGGTATAGGAATCGCTACTTCGGCACATAGTCGGATCGTACACCACGACAAGGCCTCGGCAACATTCCTCTGGAAATGACGGTATAGGAATAGCTACTTCGGCACATAGTCGGATCGTACACCACGACAAGGCCTCGGCAACATTCCTGAGGGGCAAAGTATGACCGTGCCGGATCGTACACCACGACACGGTCTAGGACCGGAGAAGGTGACCTCTCCGGAACGAGCCTGGTTAAAGACTGAATTTTAGCCTGGTGAAGCCGTTTATTTTATAGCCGGAAAGCTCGTCGGCGTAGGAAGCTTTACCGCTTTGAAGTGAGCTTTCAAAGGAGAATCACCCAGCCTACTTAGTAAATATTTATTTTTCCTAAAGCTTTGTTAGGAAATGCCTTCTAAGTTAAAAACCGGTTTTTTTTAGTATTTTTCTAACAGAGGGTTCTTAGTAACGAACGTGGTTCGTTACACGTCTCCTCATTAGGAGTATTCCAGGTTACTCTGTGTATTCTTCTGTGTTGGAATTTCATACTGGCCACTACCTTAAGTCCACCAGTTTACGACCATTATCATTACCTTCAGGATGTATATTGTGCTTTCCAAGGGTTGGGTAATAGATTCGTTCCTGTCCTACTTTTGCGTTAGCATCTCCTATAATTACTTTTACACCATACCTGGGACATTTTCTGAGCTTTCTCTCAAGGTTTTCGAAGAAGGCCTCCTTCTCTTCATCAGACTTACCTTCGGTTGGAGAATGTATATCGATGAAGGAGTGGGTTGCTAAAATTTTGAAATATTCTGATTCGAGGATATGCACAAAGATTATTTCTGTGGCCACAAGCGAAAGCCATGTTAGGCCCCTAGTGCGATTGTTGATTAACGATTAGTTTTCTTTTTGGTATTGTATAACTCAAAATTGACTAATATTTCGATTATTCTTTGCGTGCTTGTCGTAAACAAATAACCAATCGATTAAAGTCAATTGTCAAATCGACAGAATTTGGATTGTTGTCGACATTCGCAATACCAAACTACATGATCGACAGTCAATAATTGATAAATATCGTTTATCGATTAGCTAACAACAATAGCAATAGGGTTCGATCTCCGTTAGGTCTGAACAGAGCTCTGTCGCAATAGTATTGGGTGGGAGCCAGTAGATAATAAAACCGCCTGTTGGCTGACAAAGCCAAACTTTCTTTCATTCTTCTCTCTACTATCCCCAGATGAAAGGGCAACCCCCATATAGCAGAAAATGATAGAACCGCCAACAGTACAAGCGGGCGTACTCCAGTACTTCTAGCCTTTCACACAAAGAAACCCTTTAAGGGGGCCCAAATCCATTACTTTTTTATTCCTTTAGTTACCAAAAAGGTATTTTCTTAATATCCATTGAAGGTTGACGGCAACACTGACTGAAGGCGTTTCAAGGAAACCGTAATTTAACCCTAAAATTTGGAAGAGAAAAGTACCACATGATTTATAGGAAATGAGGTAGATAAACAGCACTAAGACTCAAATATCACCATTAAGCTTGAAGCCCTTAATTCGTCTGTTGCCAACCGCAATAAGAAATTTACCGACACGTGGCAAAGGAGCCTTAATTAAATCATTAATAAACAAAAGTATTAAAACAAAAGAAGCCGAAACTTTTGATTTTGACTTGACTGTTGGCTTTTGTGCATTCAATGAACCGTGACCATAAAATTTGGCCACTTTTTCAAATCAATCCAAGTTTGATTTCAACATTTCTTTTCAAAGAATTTACTGTTGCCGAACTTGCCACTTGAAAGCCCAAAAATATTGAAGGGAAGTTTATTACATTAATTATTGAAAATTCTTTATTTTTTTGGTTTCGTTCGAAATGGAAAAGTTCCCTAGAAATATGGACTCTATATAAACATTTGGTTTACTTTATTAATTGTTTGATTCAATAAAGGTCAGATGTAATGAACGGTAAAGCTGTAGAGTAAGTTTACATAGTGTGGTATGGGCGGGTAATATGGTACATATATTCAATTATTGCGGAGCTAGGTGCACTCTGGCAATAAAGTTTATATGGAAAGATGACGATGTGAAAAAGAAAAGCGAAACATGTATTGACACGTGCAAGCTTGGTTCTGATTTAGTTCAATTGCGTGTACATAACATCCTGAACTGTGCAAACAACTTTTTTTGCAACTAATTTAAAAATTCAGATTGAAACATTAATGGCAGTTTTATTATCAATATTTCAGTTTATTTAATAAAATTTGTTAAAATCGACTAATGACGGCTAATGTAATATAGTGTACCAATTAGGCCGCAATAAATTTGTTTGAACTCATTTTCATTATTTCGATATGCAATCTTTTGCAGAGGTAAGCTTGCTCTACACGCTTTTTTACCATTAAGTAAGTGGCTGTACCAATAACAACTTTACATTCAAAATTATTTTTTAACTTTTTGGTTCATTTTAAACTTAAAGCGATTAAATATTTTATAAAAGTGTAAGGGGTTTTTCGGTTGTGAAACTTTTTTAAATTAATTACTAAACTTTTTACATTTTAACTCAATTGGCATTATCTTTAGGAATTGAGGGAAATTTAACTTATTTAACGACTAGTTTTTGATATTAAGTGACATTAAGTTGAGAAAAGTGAGAGTTTCTTATATTTTTGATCTTTTAGTAGTAGGTTAGCGTAACGTGGTTGTTACTGCTGAGGTATTGAAATAGGAGACAACCCAGAACAGTCTGAATTGATGACAAACTGTGCGATTTAATAGCCAAGACTTTCTGAGAAAACAGCGATATTAGAGCTATTTGGAGCTCTGTGAATGCCAGTTGGTGCACAGCGCTGGATCTCGAAAACCTCAGCTTGAAAAACAGTAGAAGTGTTGACAAGGGTCATGGAAATTTTGCATCTTTAGCCATACTCCTTCAGTCCTACGCCATTATCGGTTCGATATACCAAAAAGGCCCTGTATCTGTTAAAGAGCGGTCATTGATAGAACAATACACTAGGTGCAGTGGATGGAATTTTAGTAGAGCTTTCATAGCCGCAGAGCTGCACACATTGCTCTTGGATTAAGCCCAAATTCAGATCGTCTGAAATATTCACTTCCAAGCTTTATATAGAAAACGATTTCCCTTGAGATTCCTCCCGTTTTGCAAGCCTTTTTGATTTTAGGGGGTTTCCCTGAAGGATATCTGGTCCTTTGGGGCTAAATATGGGGTACTAGAGCTCGCCCCAGCCAGTATAATGTTTTTTTGTGGTAAGATGAAGCTTAGCAGTAACCCTTTGTACTACTAGTACGTTGTGTCGTCCAAGTCATGGTGCAATGTATAGTAGTAAGCTTAATCTGAAGGATAGATGAGAAGGGATAGGTTAGGAGTCTGGACGGTGCATGAATATAATATGTCGATGAGCCTTGCTTTTGAATTCTGAGATGTTATATGGGCTCGGAAACACCGACTGCTTAAGGAAGCCGAGACATTGATACGCTTGTTTAGTGACTTGCAGTAAGTGACTATACCATATCAAATCGTTGGATAAAGTTACGCCGAGGATGTTAAGAGGTGGGTCAGCTGTTATATTATCCTGGCTGAAATATAGGGACGGTTGGTGCAGGTTTTAGTGAAGAACAGACAGTACTTGGTTTTGGTTTCGTTGAACTCGACACGATTTTTACGGCCCCAATCAAGAATTAGTTTAATGTTGCGTTAAGATAGTTAGACATGAGTTCACGTTCTAAGAGACAAGGTCTTGCAAGCATGTCCTATGTTGTCGGAGGGTAGGAGTAACGCAGAGTACCATCATCGGCAAAACTATGAAGTTGATGGGAGGGGAATGAGAGCCGATCACTAATGAATATAAGAAAGAGAGTAGGTGAGAAAATCGCCCCTTGGTTGGATTCAACGAATTTGAGGCGAACAGAGATGCCAATAAATCGGCCTTGGATTAGCTTTCTGCTATAACCTCCTTCTCATAAATGAATGGAGGGGTTGAGGAGGAGGTACAATTCTTCTTGATGGAAATTACAAAGGACCACAAGTTTTTGCTGCCTACGTGAGTGTTGAGGATCTTACTTATCAATTTGTCGTCAAATGATGCTTTCACCTTCCTGATTGGAATTACAAGAGTTACTCGACTCACGTCTCGGATATACTCACGCCGTAGTGACTAGTTAGGGGAACGTTTGTACGCTCTATAAGCATGTAAAATCTTATAACGTAAAGTCATTCATTCATTATTATTACTTCCTATCTGTTGAGAATTTCTGGGGAGAAGACAAGGTAAAATCTTAAAAAAATTTAAGATTCCGAAAACTTAAATTTAATCTTACACCAACCCCCCTACACAACCCAAAATTAAAACCTTGCCCTGTATTTTTGCAATGTAAAACTACCATTCCCATTAACTACCAATCACTTGGCTTTTCCTTAGTGCCAGACAGATTTTTTAGGAACTGCGTTGGTTGGAGTAGTAAATGGATATGGGAAATTAGCGTTGACAAGTTTGTGGTCCGAGTGAGCTAACTTCGACACAGTATAGAGTTGTATGGGAAGTAAGAAATAGGTCGAGCAGATGGGCTCCGTGACCTTCAACGTCCAAAACCCGCGTTGCACAGCTCACGATTTGGTGTAAATTATTTAGGTCTGAACACATCTCGGCGTCTTTGCCAGAACCACTGGTGCCATTTGAGTAATTTAGCCAATTTTGACACTATGAATTACGTTGGAATCACTCGTAACAATGGTTCCAAATTCCGGGTGGGAAGATAAAAAACCGGAGATTTGTTCAGACATAGCATCGAAGGCTAATGTGGAGGCTTTATTACTGATATTAAGGTATAGAAAACAGAAGGTTATGACGTGTTTACAAAGAACAATTTTAATCCATAAATGATTAAATTCAGAGGATGTATTACCCACCTATCCGCTGCAACTGGTCGACAAATCTTTGGTACAAAGGGAACGCTATCTCTGTGAATGATGGATGGTGCACACCGGAGGAATGTAGTAATCCTAATACAAATTTATTGCTACTATAGAAGCGAAATTGTCTCGATTTTAATAAGACAACTCGGGCGTGAAACAATCGTTAGCAGTCCGAACTCCTGTAAAATGCAAGAGCTCAAAAAGAGGGTTCAAATCTTGCAACATTCTTCTGACTTTCCATAATCTCACACCTGCTCTACACCACATTCTAAGCATACTACTAGGCACGTAACCCACGACATGGTGTACTGGTAGGACAAAGAAGCTCAGCAGTAACATTCTTACTCTCCAATCTGCTCTTTTTCTTTTTCCTAAACAATTCTTTATGAACAAGAAGTCTTGTTGGCGATTATTAACCTTGACATTCATAAATATTTAAAATTACACAAAACTTTCTCTATGAATCACGGGAAATTATTCTCTGGCCTTTACTTACGGTGATTGCCCGCATTGTCATATGGACAAGTAATGATTGTTTTCTACAAAGTTTCCTTCTACTACCAAAACTTTTGACTTTCCATGTAAATGAATTACTTTGAATACAACACGAAAGGACAAAACTTTTAGTTTATTATAAAAGGATAATTTCGAGAAGAAGCAAAAAAATCGGTTTTCCTATGAATTCGAAATTCTTGTAAAGAAAGATTTTTCAGAAGATCTCCCCATCTCCGTTTCATGGTTATAACCCTTTCAATAATCTCACTTCGAAGCTTTTCAACCAGCAACAGTAACGGCAACAACACCAACAACAGGCAACAAAAAATCATGATTCGCCTCATCCTTGATATGAAAGCCTAATAAAAAATAAACCTTCGTCCAAAGTACATCAACACCTCCAAGACCATCGCTCCGCACCGAGCAACTAAAAGGACTAAGTTGGGTACAACAACAACAAAAAAAGAAGTGTAGAAAGTCCTCTCAGAGTCACACTGTGACACAAATTCCAATTTTCATGATTGTTGGTTCTGGCTAGTCCTAGTTTTGTGGGTTTTCGAGGAAGTCCTTCTTTCAGGACTTTTACCTTTTGTGTCCTGTGCTCACATAAAAGTTGCCAGGAACAAAAAAAAAAGAAAGAATAAATGCCATGGCAGAGGGTGTAGAAGGATATCTTTCTTCTTGTTTTTTGTTCGTGCCTGTCACCCAGGGAATAAAGGCTCACAAGGCCGCAGACGTATGTGTGTATTATGTTTTATTGCCAAAATAAATATTTGATTATAATCAACCTCGATTTTCCACAACTGGTGAAAAACATATTTTACTCGTCTTCCTCTAGCGGTGTCCTTCCACTTCTAGATTTTTTTTTTGTTGAGGATGATGGTATGTAGGTTGGCCGGCTGGTATCTATTCAGGTATGTGGTTGTGTGCTGTGCACATTGTAGCGAATGTATATCCTTGGGCCCAGCGGTATTTTAAAGGATATTTTTTTGACAGGGCATCAAGCTTTTTCGTCCTGGCTTGGGGCACACACATGAAAGCTTTTCATGTTGATAAGGGCGCATGTTTAGTCGAGTGTGGAGAGTTCATTCAGGATCCTAGTCCTAGTGAAGGGGACTACTGTAAATTGTGGGGAAATCCTTTTTTGGGAAATATCCGAGAAAGGTGGATTCAAGGTAAAACAAGGATTCACACCCTGCGCATATGGTGCAGTATTCTTAAATTTTTAGTATTTGCCGAGATTCCTAAGAAACCGGTTGAATTTCCCGCCCTGGCAGAAGGATCCTTTCTAGATCAAGGCAAAGAAAAATATTATATTATAAAGGAGCTTCCCGCGTTTGTTGTCCTGTTAAAGGAAAATTGTGTGGCTCGTCTTTGGAAAATACAATATACAATCACATACCTTGAGAGGAGTTCCTGCGTGTATGTTGGTTTCTGGTCGTCCTTGTTGTAAACTTTCTTTACATTGTTGACACGGAAATCATGCCATGAATTATTAAAGTGGTTAAAATTATCTTTAGTTGATCAGGATAATGGAAAGTATCGTCCTTTAGGAATTGGATAAGCCTCTCCACATCATAATTGCTAGTGGTGGAATACGATTTTTTTTTGTTGTGTTCCTGCTGCTCCTGGCTGTTGTTTTTGTTGTTGTTGTTTGTGGATTAAAAATTTAAGTGGCAGCAATTACATAACTTAAGGAGAAATGGTGTTTTTATTGTTGTTGCTGCCAATGTTATTGTTATGTTAGTTATGAGGGGCACAGGGTGGTATTCGTGATAAGAGTGATAAAAAATATATATTTTATTTATTATTATTATTATTATCATTTCTGTGTGCGGTGTGGATAATGTTGACTTTATCAATTATTGTACTTAAAGATGTGACACAATTTTAAAAAAATGATCCAATGTAGATGTTAATCAAAAGTGGAAATGAAATATGTGAAGGATAAAATATATTTATTGAAAATATGTGGTTATTAAACACTATACCTTTGCTGTACTTCATAACTCTTTATTATTCAATAGAAGGATATTTCCTAGATAATCAATTACAAGGCATTGGAAGACATAGAAGAAAAGGTAAGGAATTTTTAATAAAATATTAATAAATGTTTTATTAATAATAATCAAAATATAAAATGGGGAAAAGGAAATTCTTTGGCGGAAATGATGATGACAATGACAATTGATTTTTATTACAATGTTTTCATGGAAAATTTACTTTATTCTCTTCTATTAATATTTTCCAAAGTAGTACTTCAAAATTTGAATAGAATTGAATTCGTTATTAATTTTTGCTATAGTATGTTTTTTGTTCGTAAACATACAAACTGCAGTAGGTACAACTTAGTATCGGCAAATTAATATAAGTAGGTTTCTACAAGATATTCTGAATACAATAAAATATTATACTAGGATAACCTTATATTGCAATATTGCAACAGGCACTTTTCCTGAACGTTATACATACCTATATGTATCTAGTCCAAAATAAGGAGATTTTTATTTAAACGTAAAATATTATATTTGCTATTAAAGATAAGAGCAACTTGTAAATTAAAGATAAGGGCTGTTGTTACATAAAATGAATAACAAACAAAAAATATTTCGGTAACCAAAAAAATCACGTTGTAAAAAGTTTCTCTCGTTACCATGAACGATAAATTAACCACAAAATGAAAGGTGAATCTCGTTTTTGCAAATTGCTGACATAAAAGTTATGAAACAAAAAACAAAAAAAAAAAAACCTACAGGCATTATTCGGACACATGTAGAATAAGGGTATAAGGGTGCTGTGTTCGTAACTGGGTTAAGGGAAAGTATATGTCCAATTTGTTAAATTAATGTAATCTACACGGTGACTCGAAAAAAGTGTGTAAGCTTGGTTTTTTTTTTTAACAATATTTTAAATCTGTGCATTCTGAAATTGATGAAAAAATTAAGAAGATTATAAATTAATTCTCTTAGAAGTCAGCCAATGCTGTTAAGTAGTGCATTTCTGATATTTTCTAATTTTTCATAATTTTAATGAAATACAATTTATTGTAATAAAATTTACAAAAATCAGAAAATATAAAAAGGCTAGCTGGGACACGGTACGCGTCGCTTCACCCATAAACCAATGGTAACCAATAAAAATAATCCATTGACTTGGTATTTTTCGATATATGAATTTTAGACAGGTGAAGTGCCTCAAAGAATGGGTACATGGGTCTTGAGACGGCCGCCATGGATCTAACGAGATATTGAGTATGCTATACTGCTTATTGTTCATTATTATGCGTTCAAAATATGAAAGCAACTGCAAAAATACATCAATACTCGGCATTCGAATGCAGATCAAGAATCAGTTGCTGAACTTGAACGCAGCCTATTTCAGTTTAGTTTCAATAGCGTCATGGCCTACCTATTGTTTGACAGCTGCGTAAATTGGAAATTGTCCTTAAATGGAATAATTCAATTTAATGATAATTTAACATTTACGAAGCTGTCAGGCCATGTAGGCCATGAAGCTATTGAAACTAAACTAATGTGAAAATTCCCAAAATTACCAATTCTTTAGATTATTCAACTGTTCCTTTTGGTTGAGGGTATAAAAAATAGCCTACCACCTATTCTCAGACCTTCCAAATTTCATAAAAATCGGACAACCCCTTTCGTATTAGTTCGATAATAAACACTGTGACACTAGATTTTTATATATTTAAATTGGCTTCTGGGCTAGTCAATTATAAATACAAATATATGTGGGTAGGTGGTGTGAATATTGAATTATCTTGTTTTATAAAACTGAAAAATGATTTAGAAGAATTTTGACAGGAAAACTTTCATAGGACTTGTATTTTGTATGTCGTCTCTTAGACAAAATCATCACAAAACTTTAGCAACGAGATGCTTATTAATTAAAATAAAACTAGTTGGGATGTGGGTTTGACCCTTTCGGTCCACACGATCAACTTCCCAGTAAGATAAATGTTGAATATTATGAATGGATATTTAATAATTAATAAATAATAACAATAAATTATAAGAAAAAATTAGACAAAATTCATACACTAGACAAAATTCATACGTTTAAACTAACACAACTCCTATTATATACCAAATACCAAGAATTGTGTAATATTAAATAACTAGACCCGACAGACCTAGTCCTGTCCAAGTTTCTATAAATTTGGTTGTGATTCTTTTCAAAATTTGTGAAAAGCTATTGGAAGTGTGAAAACAAAGTAAAAAGCAATTGAGTAAATCGCAGCATCTCAAATGATGTAATATATGTTGGAATGCTGATGGACCCAAAGATTAATTAATAGTAAACGCAAATAGAAACACTTACCCTTGTTTGGATGGACTGTGTTGGCAACTTAATGCATCGGTGAAAAATACATGTGGGTTACCTGAAACTCAAATTGCTTTGACGAATGTTTCCAATTATAATATCTTGGCATTTCGGAGTAGGTATAGCAGTGTTCGGGCGAAGTCATCAGCGTGGTCAACGTTGTAGATGATGGTCGATCAGCTCGTTGTATTGCAAGCCTTGATCTTTTTCCTCATCGGCAATTTCCGCTGAAATCGCATCATCGTTTTCATTTGGTCTTACCTTCTCAATCAGCTAAATGTTAATATGTGCGTGTGGTAACTCGCGGTGATATGACGGCAATCGATGGATGAAATAACTCTTGTCAGATTTCTATTCAATGAGGATTGTACGTGAATGTGTGAAGATACGACATGGCATTTTGAGTGAGGACTTTCGACGTACGTTGCTGTCAGAATCGTCATTCGGTCGACATTCTGCGAGTTTCTGTCAGCATTGATGGCATCTCGAGTTTGAATATATTCTTCGGAAAGGATGGTTTTGTTTTGTTCATTTACCTTCTTGATCGAGAAATTATAACTGTCTTCACTTTGTCAAAATATAACGGGATACTGCAACGAATCATATGATCGATGCTTTTCGTACACCCGCTGCAACTGATCGTTCCGCCGATGTAGAACTATATCACGTAATTTCAAACGACGAAAACATTAATTCTTGGCGTATTGAGGATTACAATTTTGTGATTATCAGATGGCCCTAAATTTTGTATTGTATTGATGAAAAAGGTTTGCAGTAATACCACAATTGGTTTTTTTCACGTAACTGTTGTGTGCATAGCGCTGGTCTACTTCTCGTGGTGAATTGTCCATGAAATAAATCTGCAGAGAATTATGGACTGCATTCGGCGGTGGCAATAGCGATTCTGCTCGATGTATTTGATATTGAATCTGTATGGCTTAATGATAATAGTTTGTGGTGTGTGGAAACGTCGAATGGTGTAAAAGATGATTGTGTTACAATTTCTTCTTGTGTATGTGCTTCGACAAAACGGAGTTCATCGTCTGGTGTTTACGGTTATTATGTTTGGCGTGTAAACAGAGCAATAGCAACACGAAACCCGTTTTGTTTGTTTCGTAAACCTTTCATCGTTCGGTGTAATGCCTCCAAAGATAATATGTGCGAGTCGAAGAATCATAGTTCAACTGAAAATAGACAATTGATTTTGTTGCTCCTATAATTTCATTTTCATTTAGGCTGGAATGATTTTTTCCAGATTTTCTCCACAGCTCTACTTATCTGTACCAAAACTATCCAAATCTTACAATCTGGAACCATCCAAACACATTCCCAAATTTTCATTTGAATCGGGTTTGAGGTTTCGGAGATTGGCGTGTACGGACATCGTGACACCTAATCTTTATATATTAAGATATTAATAATCTGGCTACTTTGACAATAGTAATAACTTTAGAACTAGTGAGAAATTGACTAGTATCAGAACTGGTGCCAAACTATACAGAGAGCAGCTCGTTCAAATAACGATAATAGGGTAAATCTACAAGATTTTTTTAGAAAATGTTTTTCCTAAACGTCAACGAACGAACATTTCCTTCGAACTTCGTTCGTTCCACTAGGGCGAGTGTTGAATCACCACTGACAAACTGGGAAGTAAATGACTTTATTTGAAAATTCGAAAGATTTCAGGATATTTTAGCAAAACTAATCAATATAAAAAACTGAAAAAGAAAAATTTAAAATTTAAAAGGTAAAATTTTTCGATAACTACTGGAAATTCCGGGATGAACTTCAATTTCCAGAAACTGTAAGAGGTGGGAAACAATTCCCTTTCCAAAAAGTGGTGATCTAAGGTTTGAAAAATTCGTAAAAATCGTAAAAGCTAATTTTTGCACGATTGTAAAGAGTGCTTGGATTTTGGCAAGCGATGCTTTGTTAGGAAACTATCTCTCTGCTGACTCCAGAAAAAGTAACTTCATTTAAAACGGGTTTCATTCCACCCTTCCAAAGACAAGCGACCGACGAACAGCACAAAGTAAGTTCCCTTTGCTCCCTACCCTCACTCGATTCACGGACCTGCAAGTGTCGCGCCCAAAATCTGTCGGTCGATGAAATTTGCCCCGTTTCAAAAGGCATAACACTTTAACGCAGGCAGATTTCATTGACTCTGATGGTTGCGACGGTTGTAATTCCGGGAAATATCAATAAGAATGTGGCGATTGAACCCGCGCAACCGAAGTCCCGTTACAAGTCAAGCTTTGTTTTTGACCTCTGTAACATCCGTGGACTTCATGCGAACTTTTCTTTTGTTGAGTGCCACTTGTTGACATATAAACCCCAATCTTCGCACTTAGTGAAACCCAAATATCACCCGATAATGACTTAGGTCATTACCAGGTATCGGGGTTCACTTTAGTGCACAATCTCTCCCCCCATAGGGGTATCGCCATCTATGTTAGGGATGACGTGGCTTTTTATAAAATAAATTCAAGCACGACTTCAGATTTTAATTATTTTTGGATTAAAATCATTTTCCAAAGCCACGTCATATTCTTTTGCTTCCTATACAGAAGCCCTAACATAAGTAACGAAGCCTCCACCTTATCTTTTGATACTATTTCCGAACAAATCTCGGGATTTTTATCGTCCAATCCTGAGTGTGAAATCATCGTTGCGGGTGATTTCAATGTTCACAATGTAAACTGGCTGACTTACTCAAATGGCACCAGTGCTTCTGGCAAGGACGTCGAGCTCTTTGCAGACATCAATAACTTGCATCAAATTGTGGATCATCCCACAAGAGTCCCTGATGCTGCTGGTCAAGGAAGATATCTCCTTGATCTTTTCCTTACTTCTCATCCAGCACGATATACCGTCACAGTTGATTCACCTCTCGGCAATTCGGACCACTGCTTAGTTAGCGCTAGCTTCCCATTCAAATTTCCCACCCCTCCCAAACCAGTTAAAAGAACTGTATGGCATTATGGGAAGGCCAATTGGCTGGGGCTTATTAATTTTTTCCAATCTACTGACTGGAACCTGTGTTTTCGAAAAAAAAACGTCAACGCTGCCGCTATCCGTATCTCTAGGATCATACAGGCAGGAATGCATTTGTTCATTCCTCATACAACTAAATCTGTGAAGGCTAGGCCCAACAGATGGTTTAATCAGGAATGTATGAATGCAATCAGAAATAAAGAAGCCGCCTTTCGAGCTTACAAGAGCTCCCCGAGTGAATCGCTCCGTTTAGAGTATATAAAACTGAGAAATTCCTGCAAAGTCACCATCAGGAATGTCAAAAATTCATTTGACAGCAAGTTGAGAAGTAAACTCCTTAATGCAACCTCTGGTAGCAAGAACTTCTGGTCCTTGGTAAGCTCCATCAAGAAGAATTTCACTTCATCCACAACTCCTTCATTCATCCACGATAAGGAGGTGATAACAGACAGAAAATCCAAGGCCGATTTATTAGCATCTCTGTTTGCTTCCAATTCTTCTTTACCCCAAACTGATATGCTACCCCCGGTTCTCGAGCACAGCGCTCATTTAATGCCCAGGGTTTTCTTCAGAACTCGCGAGGTGTACAGGTGCCTCAAGGAGCTCGATGTCAATAAATGCACTGGACCCGATAATATACCCCCTGTCGTCTTAAAACAATGCGCATCACCTTTGGCTAAACCTCTGCGCAAACTTTTTGCTCTATCATACTCCTCCGGAGTTTACCCAGACTCCTGGAAACTTGCCCATGTCCAGCCAATACCGAAAAAAGGTAACTCCAGCCTTCCCTCCAACTACCGTCCAATAGCAATTACTTCTATTCTCTCCAAAACCATGGAGACGATAATTAACAAAAAGCTAATGGGATACCTATGCCTAATCTCCAATGACAAAACCAACCACGAACCAACCAACCAAAATGTTGTTTCCTATTCCTTCTCATTGTAAATTGAGTTTCCCGTCTCGCTCGTGTTTTGGTTGACATGGGTTAACTTTTCGTATGTGTTAGTTAAACCATTTGAGTTGCCAGATGAAATTCAGCGAACAATTTAGTACAAAAAATGTCAAAAATCAATCAAAATAAATGCATAAATGACGTTAATTGTATTTGCAATATCCCGCCAAAAAATATGACAACAGAAAAGTCGAATCTAGTAATAATAATAACAAAACAGACATTTCTGACAATTCACATCTACAGTGATAGAAATGTGTGTGAACACGTTTTGTCAGCTAATTCATCCTACTGGTACGTGGTTGGTTCGTGGTTGGTTTTTCCATTGGAGATTAGGCACTAGAATCCAACCAACTTATCAACGACAAACAATACGGCTTTCGACAAAAAAGATCCACTGGTGATCTTTTAGTTTGCCTTACAGAACACCTCAACCGAAGTTTACATGGATCTGGTGAATCTAGTTTGGTTGCTTTAGATATCTCCAAGGCTTTTGATAGAGTATGGCACTCAGCCTTGTTAGCTAAACTCAAAGCTATTGTAATTGACTCGCTTCTGTATAAGTGGGTTGAAAGTTTCCTTTCCGGCCGTTCAATTAAGGTAGTATTGGATGGCGTCAAATCTGAATCTCACCCCATTTCTGCGGGGGTCCCCCAGGGTTCAATTTTATCACCGGCCCTATTTCTCATCTTTATAAATGACCTACTTTCAATCCCCTCCAACCCACTTCTCAGCTTCGCTGACGACGGTACTTTACGTTACTCGTACAGCTACGATACAAGACAGACTCATGCCAGATCCTGTCTTGATGATCGGGAAATTATGTCCATCTCTGTTAATAACGACCTTGAACTCATTCTAGAGTGGGGAAAGAACAATCGTGTTGATTTCAACCCCGACAAAACCAAGCACTGTCTTATTTCAAAGAAAAAGATCAACACCTCACCATCCTTGAAAGTGGATGACGTGGTACTAAAGGCCGACCCATCCCTACACATCCTAGGTGTGACATTAGCCAAAGACTTGCGATGGAATGACCACATATTCCAAATCGCAAAACAAGGATCCCAGTGCTTGGGATTTCTTAAGAGATGCAAGTTCCTCCTCCAGCCATCCGGCCCGTGCTGTCATTTATAAATCCTACATTCGGCCTATTCTCGAATACAACTCCCTCGTTTGGGGCGGCGCTCCAATAACCACCTTAGCATGGTTAGATAAGGTCCAAAAAAGGGCCCTTAAGTTAATTAATGACGATACCGCTTGCTCCACCATCGACCCTTTGAGCCACCGTAGGAATGTAGCAGCACTGACAAAATTCTATCGCTACTATCATAGTGACTGTTCCTCCGAGCTAAACGCTCTCCTGCCTCCACGGCAATCCTATACCTGCAACACCAGATTAGCCCACTCGTCTCACTCCCTCCACCTGCAACTCCCCCTTTCACGCACTCAACAAGATATGAATTCGTTTGTAAATAGAACAACTCGACTGTGGAATAATCTCTCGCAGTCAGTTTTTCCGAGCTCCTACAACATCCAAGAGTTCAAACGCAGGGTTCATCACCACCTTCTTCAATACCCCCCCGTACCTTTATAATCCTTACCCTATTCCCCCTCCCTCCCTCCCGTACTAAGCTTACTGCTAGACATTGCACCATGACGTGACAAATGACATGACGGACTAGTAGTACAAAGGGTGACTCCTGAGCTTAGCACTGCCACATAAAAAAAAAAAAAAAAACAGATTATTTGATATTAGAAGAACTAATCAATTTTAGGTGCTTGTAACCCGTAGTCGAAGTCGTTTCATTTAAAAAAAGGGCTAGACCGAATATTATGAATTTTTTATCAGAGCATGTTCTCGTTAATATGCTTTGATCGGCACCTCGGAGAATACGATATCATTTTTAGTTTAAGCGATATTGTGCAGGTGCAATAATCACGTACGTCATTGAAAGAAAAAATAAACAACTCGACCGAAGTTTATAAAAATCTTTTCAGATCATTTAATCCACTCAACGGCATCTCAAAAATGTTGATATCATTTTTGGTTCACGTACGTTGATTAAACAGAAAAACGACTTGGCCAAATTTTATGATAGTTTTTGCAGGCACTATATTCGTTAATATGAAGTCGGTATGTTGTTAGTCTGTCCGATAACGTGTAGGTAGAAAAATCACTTACATCGTTGAAACAAAAAAACGGCCCCACTGAATTTTATGAAATTTTTTCATATCATACTTCCTTTATACGTTTCGAACGATACCTCAACGAAGTCGATATATTCTTTGGTTGGCACGATATCGTGCAGGATAAATTGACTAGATATGTACGCACACACACACAAGCATACGTCTTCTCAAATTTATGATTAAAATGCTATTAGGGCCTTGAAAAATGAAAGTACGATGACAATTATCATTTCGATTTTTAATTACAATAACTTCCCTATAAACTATGAAGTTAGAAATCCCAAATTCAACGTCTGGCCTATTATAAAGGAAATTCTAGACTAACATGTAAATGAAGAGTCCAGAGCAGTGATTCTCAACCTTTTTTTTTTTTTGTTGCGGCACACTTTTAACAATTTGAAAATTTGGCGGCACACTAACAATACAATAAATTTAAAAGAATTTTAGTTATAGACCGTCAGCTAGTGACAGATTTAGATGCCCCATTTTGTCATGCTAGCCTCGAAGAGGGTTGAAAGGTGTATGATGTTGAGTTGGAAAAAATTAAATTAAGGTGCCGCTCCGGGCGATAACGTAACGTAACGTATTTTTCGTAACAGAAATAAGAGGCGTAACTCGCCCATATTTGCACGCTAATATCTTTATAGGACTTATAACGAAGAGTGTGTTCACACTTTCGATGGGCTTGTGTTAGAAAATCGTTTAAATTCTGGATTTATTATGACGCCCTTGTTTCCATCCCTTAGCCATCAATAACGCTCAAGCCTTCACTTTTTGGGGAGCCAGTCCAGTCCAAAATCATGTAAGAAACTTCGCTAGCGCGCTAGAAAAATGAGTGTCATTCCGAAATAGTTTCCTCAAAAATACCACTCAAAAAAGACCATCGATACTGAAGTGAGGTATGCATTATCAGTTTTTTTATAATGGCCCAAGTAGGCAAACCTTATTTCAAATTAAGTGGGGCGATATCTGCCTTACATATTCAGAAAACGTTTTGAAAACCTTCAAAAAAATAACTCGGCTTCATCGGATGAACAAGCAAATTGGCGAACTGAACTTCTAACCTCAGTTCAGTTCACATATAGTTTAAACATATTCAACTGAGGAAAAATAACCCTCAGTCCGCACAACGGGTCCCGAACTGAAGTTGAATGTAAAAGCTCGCTCAAAAGATAGTAATCAACTAGAATAGTGGAATGCCATTCTAGTGGGCTTTCGCATTTCTGACTTCTGGCGAAAAAGCAACAATTTGCACGAACTGAACATAAACTGGACTTTAGCCGGTGAAGCTACTTACGTGGATTGAACTGAAAATTATTGAACTGAGGTCGGTGAAGCCGGACCATTAAGCTTTAGTTTAACTCGTTCAAAGCTTTAGTTTTTGTTTATGTATTGCTTCATGTTTCAGGCAATTATGTTGGTGACCGTGAAGGGTTACTTAATAGACCGGTTCTAGTTCGGTTACAGGGGTTAAGCAGCATTGGACATAATTAGTACTCAGCTGGGAGACCGTATTGGTAAAACGATACTTGCGTTTAAAAATATAAAGTTTTCGACACAGGCGCAGTTATTATTCACATATCCACGCCGAACCTCTCAAACTTTCCGGAATCCCTTTTCCACTGGAAATCGAGGAGCAATGATTTTTCTCGAAATCGAGGAGCAATGATTTTTCTCTCCGAAGCATTTCCGTATGACGAGGCGCGAATGAGGCAAGGGATAAGATACTCGGTGTAGACCTTATAGGGCAATCTACTCGGTGTCCACATGGGGCGGTCGGGCTAGGCTCATAAGGACCCCTTCCAAAATGCTGGTCGGACATAACCCAATAACCAAAGAACTTAAAGCCAGCTCGTAATTCCATTGACCGGATAATATTTTAACAGTTACCAATTTGCGTGCTCCCCACCTACAATGATTATGCTCCGCCGCGCCGCCCGCGAATACACAGGATATACAAGAATATTTTATATGCTACATTCAGTAACAGAATTCCTCTGTAGTTGGAACAAACAAGTTGATCCCCTTTTTTGTGTAATAAATCTAAGAAAAATTATCGCCGGTATAGCTGTATGTTAGATTCGGCTCGACAGAATAATTGAGTCGGCATAACAATAATGCCGAGGACACGCTGTAATGATTGCGGCAAAAATATTTTTCCCGTCGCGTTCTTGTTCCAATAATTTATACATACAAAATAATTTGTGTTTGCATTTCTAAAATTTGGCGGCACACTTCAGGAATTTGGCGGCACACAAAAGTGCCGCGGCACATTGGTTGAGAATCACTGGTCTAGAGATTGGGGGAAAAGAATTCAACGTTAGTAACGGGCGTTGGTTGTACATCAATATTATTGTGCAATAAGTCTAATTCTATGCACATAATTTAAATTCAAGAACAAACATTAGTAACATAATTTCAATTCAAAACTTTTAATTCAAGAATTTTAATTTAGATATCTTAGTTCTTTCCATAATATTTCGCGTTCGATTTTTTTATCTATCGAACAATTATGTTTACGGCACGACATCTTATTATAAATGATAAATTCTTCTTCTTCTTTATACTCCTTTAATCCCTCATGGGACATAGGGCGGAAACAGTTGCCCTCCAGCGGACTCTGTTTTGCGCGACAGCTCTTAGCTCCGACCAGGATCTCCCAGTTGTTGCGGCTTCTTCTAGTAGGGTTCTCCTCCACGTTGTTCTAGGTCTTCCTACTCGACGGGAACCTTGCGGATTCCAGTCAAGGGCCTGTTTGGCTAGATTTTCGTTTTCGCGTCGCAAGGTGTGGCCAACCCAATTCCATTTCCTTCGCCTGATTTGATCGTCTATCCTTTCTTGGCCGGCACGGCGCCATAGTTCTTCGTTTGAAATTCTATCTTGCCAGCGGATTTTTAGGATACGACGAAGGCATCTGTTGATGAAGACTTGTAGGCGCCCTGTGATAAATTGGGTGACTTTCCATGTTTCGCAACCATACAAAAGAACTGCCTTAACGTTGGAGTTGAACAGCCGCAATTTGGTGTTAGTGGAAATCACCGTTGATCTCCATATGTGGGACAGGCATGCATAAGCGCCTCGTGCTTTATTTATTCTGGAACTGACGTCTTCTTCTGCCCCGCCATTTTCGGTAATAATGCTACCGAGGTAGCAGAATTTATTTACCAGTTCCACGTCACGGTTATTCAGCGCTGTTCGTTCGTTGGTGTTTGCATTTATCCGCATTTCTTTAGTTTTAGTCGGATTTAGCCTTAAGCCTGCTGGACTACTTTCTGTTGCTAAATTGTTTAACATGTTTTTGAGGTCCTGGTGTCTGTGGGCCAGCAAACAGATATCATCGGCGTAGTCGAGATCCTTAAGGCGGTCTAACAAACCCCATTGTATGCCGCCTGTTCTACTATCTAGAGCGCCGACAAGGATGTCATTTATTACTATAAGAAATAGTAAAGGCGAGAGTAGGCATCCTTGTCGTACTTTAATAAAAATGATAAATAGTGCGCAATATTTACTACAGACTGAAGCACTGTGTTATATTGCAAAATAAATATCAAATCCATGTTGATCCGCGCAATATATTTTATCTAAAATCTTTCAATATCACCCACAGACCGTCAATAATAATATTCAGTAAATTACAATATTGCACAATATTATTCAGTCTAGGAACCAAATAACGGGTAATACTGTAAACATTCTAAAGGCGACCGACGAATTCGTTTCAGTTTTTATACGTGAACAAACTTGTCCCACAATCTTTATGGCAATCTTGTGGCTGAGCTTACCCATACACTATTATGGTGTTCATTTTAGTTTGAAGATTTCAAATCGAAATGAGTTCTTTACCTACAAGTAATGTGTTACCAATAGGGGCCCATACATATCGCTTCATTCAAATTTTTTTAAAACGAATTTAAAATATTAGAAAAGCATTAAGAGTCAGCTCAAAGTTTCGGTTAAATGTGTTTCAAAAGTTGTCCCAGGGGTCAATTACTGGAATAAAGCGTACTGTCCTCTCACATGAAAGGAGTGAGCTCAGGGAATGTTGGCTAAATTCTGATTTCTATCTATGTATATTTTGTCCACCTATTTATACCCTAAAGTTATTCTACTATGCTTATAAATCTAGGTTACAAAATTCTATTAACAAAGAAGCCACTTATAGTACAGTAGATTACAGTAGGTTACTACATCTTGCTATACAAGTGGAATATTCACGATACTAAGTAAACAACTTTAAATTAATTAATATTGTGTCTACTGTCGTTGGCTTTTGTTGTACTTAGAAAAAATCTTTGCCAGCCACACTTACAGGCATCACGCCCTTATGTTGATGACATTAATCTCTTGAGGCAACTTCTTATTTTTTCAAGCTAAAAATATTTTCAGTTTTGGAATGATTATTCTGCGAATTTTCATTAAATATTTAAAAAAAAAAAAACTTTTTTCGTCTTATTGCGACATCCGTCGACTGTATAATTTATTTTCGTGGGAAAAGCCTATTGTTTTTGAATAAGGAGAACGTTTTAGCTGCAAGACAAAATTTTTCTGCGGAACAGACGAACCAGACATGCCGGTTTCAAACAAAAATAAAAACAAAATGAATTTTTTCATTTATTCAATCTATTTTAAAGATAAAAGACTAAATACAAAAACAAATCATTTTAAACGACAGAATGCGTTAAGAATTATTTTATTAATTACATAGCATCTCTGTGGACTGTATTTTCAGATTTTAGTATTGTATACATAGCTATAGATTAGAGATGCACAGTATGCACCTTTTGTCAGTATTTAAAAAAAAGCCAAACACAGGACAAACCCGAGCAATGATGTTAGCCTCGTCCTTTTTCGTAGACGTAAAGGTCATGAAATTAATGAGGTTGTAAATGATTAAACATATACAATAATAAATGACCACAGGAGTAAATTAGTACTTACTTTAGGTGCAGCCAAAAATTTGGAATCTGTAATGATTTGCAGGTATGTTGATTAGTATAGCTCAGCATACTGAGGGTACACTGTGCAGAACGTCTCAATGGTTTTCATGGAAGGTAATCGATATTCCTTAATGGCCAGCAAAAGAGTGCGTACTTGAATCCAATTGTCCAGCTTTTCCCAAATCTAGTGAACTCGGCACTCGTGTTCTATACTCCAAATAGCAACTAAGGGCCCTGTAAACAAAGGTTGCGGCATTGACCAAGGTGTTTTCAGCATGACAGTACGGCAGACCGAAAGTCGGGCAGCGTGGCCCACGAACGAAATCTCGGAGCAGGAGTCGCCTTCGCGATTGGATATGCTACTACCACCAGAAATTCAAAGAAAGCACCACTAAATGCAGTGGACCGTGTCAGTATCAGAAATCACCAAAATCGGGAAATAAGCCGACCACCAAGTAGGCGACCTTAGTCGGAGCGAAGTGCAAGCGCCTCTTCGTCCGCGAACTCACTGGGACAAAGTTTCTAGTAGACTCGGGTTCGGACGTCTGTGTTTGACCGCGCAGCGCGGGAGACAAGATAAATGCACAACAAGGACACAAATTATACGCGGCAACGGAACCCCAATCTCCGTCGGCAATTCGTTTGGAATTTCATCGTCGCTCAGACGACGAACGCTAAATCGGGGCCGACTTCCAGGATGAATTCGGTCTGTTGGTTAACATCAAAGGGGCCCGCCTGATCGATAGACAGACGAACCTGTCAGCAGTAGGGTCAGTCAGGTCGGTCGAGATGAAAGGAATAACGACAGTAGACGCGAATAACTCGTTCGCGGACATATTACGAGAGTTCGTTGGTAGTACGACGCCATTGGCCGCCGGACGAAAAACTCCATTGCCAACCACTGTCACCCATTATATCGAGACAAAAGTACCGCCCGTATTCGCCAAACCAAGGAGTCTGTCACCGGAAAACCTAAAAATTACTAAATCCGAATTCGAATATCTACTCCAGATGGGAATTTTCAAACAGTCAAAAATCAACTGGTCCAGTCCACCACATTTAGTAAAAAATCCGATGGGGGATGGCGACCATGTGGAGAATACCGACGTTTAAACTCGGTCACAATACCGGACCGGTACCCAATACCTTTTATCCAGGATTTCTCAACAATATGTTCGGGCAAGAAAATTTTGTCCACCATCGATTTGTACAAGGTTTACCATAAAATACCCATACTCCGAAGACAGTTATAACCACACTGTTTGGGCTGTATGAGTTCAATTACGTTTTCTCTTATGTGGACGACGTCTGCATAGCTTCGGCAAAAATAGAAGAATATCGAGTGCACCTAGGTGAAGTTTTCTTTATTTTTCAGAAACATAGCCTGACCATAAACGTGTCCAAGTATCAGTTCAGCCAAACCGATGTGAAGTTCTTGGGTCACGCAGTTAACAAGGACGGTATCAGACCGCTGGACGAGCTTGCGACAGTGAAAAATTTCGAGTTACCCAAATTGGCAAAAGGCTTAAGAAAATTCTTAGCCCGCATCGAGTTTTATTGTACTGTCGACAATCTATTTGTTTTCGTATAGAGTGCAATGTCGAACAGCAAACTCTAGTTGGAAGACAGTGAAAAGAGAGAAGTGAAGAAAGGAACTGCCATAACCAAGCCGCGATATTTTCTTTTTTAATTCCACCTACTCCCGACCATTACTGTTGTGACTCTGACATCGGGGTATCCAGGTACCCAGTTATGCCTCCGGAAACGAGTCGAATCTCATCAACGAGCCAATAACATGCGCTTGGCGGAGCGAGGAAGCGTTAGGGAAGGCTATGACAAAAGGAATCGAGAATGTAAAGAGGGAGGAAGAAAGAAGGAAAGATATGTAGATGAGGATAGGCGAAGGACCGTGGTGCTGCCCTGATTCGACCCTGGGACCTCTGGGATGGTAGACTAGCGCCTTACTCCCTAGACTACCGAGGCCCCAAACTGGTTGTGCGCTATGCCCTTAGCAAGTGCTTGGTTTTCTTATGGGCTAAGTCGGAATTGCACATAACCTAGGCTAATCCAATCCATCATATTTTTTGCACTCAACACACGATGAACGAATACAAACCCATATCCAGCTTTGTGGAAATGGTTCAAAAAAGTTGTGTAGTCAATGTCTAGCTCTATATCAAGATCAACACTCCTGTCATGTCTATCCTCCTGCAATTTTTCAAGACTCATCAGCTTGTTAATTGATTGGGATTAGGAGATCATAGCGGGAATCATCTTTCATGTTCTTCTCTTTATGGTAATAGAATTGCAAAATATACCGCAGTTTTTCATCATTTTTTAATGCAAATAGCACTCGAAATGTCATCTTTGAAACGAGTGTTTAATGGTGTCGATGCGATCAGTCGTGGGAGTACCTATTATTTTCAATTGACCTCATACATCGGAAAAAGGCCACGAGCATATCCACAAGCCTATTAAACAGGGATGGAGGGCAAAGTAAACTTGAGAGTACATATTTTTAAACTTACTTTGCTGTAGACTGTGAAAGCTTCTTAGCTGCGAATGCTGTTGTTTTCAAATTGCTTAAAAGCTTTTAAGAACATACTGGTCGGGCTGCAAATGCTTCGGCTTTAAAATACTTTGCTGTGAGATGCTTTCTATTTGCTTACAGTTTTTCACAGCATTGCTCTCCAAAGGCTGTGAATTTCCTTCAAAAAGGCTGAAAGGAAAGCGGTTGGTCCAACTTTATATGAAATATTGTTTAGAGGGGCGAGAACTTTTTTTATGTGAATGGAAGCATTCGCAGCCCAACTAGCATACCCCAGCATTTGTAAGCAACAGCTTTCCCAGCAATATGAAACTAAGAGCTTTCACAGCCTACAGCAAAAAGTTTGAAAATATGATAAGTAAATTGCTGCGGTTTTCTTGACAGCAAAGCAAAGTCAACAGGAATAGTATTAAAATTGCTGCAGCAGTTCAAACCCTGCTACTAAATGTGTGCATAAACGGATGGGTAAATCATTCGAGTTGGAGACTAGAGCACAGGAGATGGTTTCTGCGCGTATTCTACTTACCTACGAAGGCAGGAGAAAGAGCAGGGATATTTTTGTAAAGAATGAAGACAAGAAAGTAGGAAAGTTATCAAGTTATCGATAGAAATGGATTTGAATCACTGACCTGTGGGATGGTAGTCGTTCGCCATAACTCCTAGACTACCAAGGTCATAAACTTTACCCGAAAAATAAACACGGGTTTGCCAATTTCTCTAAAAACAACCCACACGTGGTGTTTATACCCAATTCAATTTAATTTGCTTTCCACTCAAAATTATATTGTATATAACAAGAGTGAGAAGGGACGAAATCACTGCTTAGAATTTTTCAAGGTTGCAATTTCAATATTGATGATAAAATCCTTACTTAACCTTTCAAAAATTCTTCCGAACCATCGAGTTAGAATGATCGTGTAGTGCTGTCCTACTTTTATATTAGGGTAAAAAGGCAAAAGTAAATGGGCTTTTAATAAATTTTGATATTAATTAAAATTCATTAAAAATTATTCTCCTCTCTTTTATGTGGTCCCTAGGAATATTTATTTTGTAAATTTATCAGAAACTTTTAGGACTTTGAAAACTCTTAAACTAATTGAAAAAAATTAAAGGAGTAGGAAATTTTTGAGAATAAATCTATTGAAATTTCGCTGTGTAAATGCAAAATTATTGTTTGGAGCTCCCGAATTCCCCATAAAAAGTATGTTCCAAGGCCCATGAAATAGCTTCGAGTGCTTCTTATTTACCAACAATAAAATCGGGCGCCATTCTCCATTTTGATTAAAACTGTAAATTTCGCGGAAAGACTTGACAATTCGAAAAGTACCCCAAAATAGCGTCGACATAAATCGCGCGAAATTTTCGCAAATTCGATTACATTGTCAATAGGGGGCGCAAGTTGGTTAAAAAATATATCGTCTCCCACCCCCGCGTGTTGGAGCAGCAGCAACTGGGTCGAGCTAAGGGCACAAATCTTAGATAAAATCCATAAAAAAAAATCGGAAGGTCCTGATTGAATCAGATCGATGGCAACCTTCAACTCGGTCGCCCGACCCCACCGCGGGAAATAATTCAAGCGGCTTCGCGGTAAGTACAAAATCGCTAAGCTAATAACTTAATTCGTGACAGCAGGGGCTGTCGGGGGACCACCATTACAATATTTCCGTTGGGCTGTGATAAATTCGTAATTTCCGTGAAATTACCTTAAACCATAAAAAAGGAACTTCTGAATGACTCTTGAACTTTTGTACCGAATTCGTTCAAGTTGTAATAAAAAGGGAAGTCGTTCGACCCCCAGTACTTGGTGGTTGATGGAAGCCCTGCTAAGTGGAGAACTGGAACAGGAGCAAAAGATTATGGCCCCAAAAAGCAAGCACATTAACGTAAGAGGGTGGCTGTAACGGGTTGCCACTGGCAGTGGAGCCCCCCAGGGGGCCGAGGGGGGAAACAAAAATCACATTTCGAGTAAAATGGAACTTTTTATCTTTTTAAACGGAGAACCTCATGTAATTGAATTTTTTCAGCTCCCCCCAGGACTCGGTCGAGCAGCATTCACAGGATTCATGTAGACCTCCCATACCCCACCCCCACCCAAACCACCCCATCTATACGTATACATCCAACCCCACACACACCCACACAAACACAAGTGTGGCTGTAATCGGATTTGCTGATTCAGCATGCGGCTATGCTTATATGGGAATCGTGTGAACCAACTTTCAGTAATGGGTGAAGTATGTTGGATCCGGGCTTTATCACTGAACACTGACGGAAACGAATGTACGAAGGAATGTGGGCATCTCCTTTCTGATAATTTCAGGGGGTAATTTTCGTAATAAGTTGCTTCTGCTTCTTTCGTTTATAGCTTATATGTAAGGACTTCTAAGCAGCCTAAATCAACGAGGATATATGTATGTAAATTTGTTTTCTTATAGGATTTGTGGATTATTGATTTACTTTATTCCTTGCTAAGTAACTCTTCCTTTGGAATCCTTTTTGGATCTGAGAACAGAGAAAAGAAGGGTTGGCATTACGGGATATCCCTTATATAACAGTATATCCTGTGTGTGTATAACTCATACTTTTGAATAAAAATAAAAAAAAAGCATTTTTGTTTATGATTATGGGAAACTTTTGACAATAAGGACCTTTAAATTTGAGAACGCGTAACTGTCGAGTGCCGGGCTGTTTTATTGCTCTTGGATTAAGGAGTGTAGTCTCAAAACAGAAAAGAAATCAATAATGGTATTTAGTAGAGTTATGATGAAGAAAATTTTGCTTGTGCTTTTTATTTTATTAATTTTTAATTCACGGACAAAGTTTCATCAAATTGCTTTCTTGACTTGGAAGTTCGTCTCAGTTGATCTCTTTTGGTTTTTTGTTTGTGTTATTTGGAGCGGTATTTTGTGAATATTTGTGCTTGACAATTTTGATTTTATGTAATTGAATTGAATTTTCTTAATCTTTCGGTACATCAGCTTGTACAGATTTTAATGAGATAACATAAAAATTGTAATGATATAATCTATATAATTAAAGAAACTTACAATATTCTGGTTACGGTTATTGAAACGAATTTACAAATAACTGAATCTAATTAATAAAAGAAAGTTTCTGTATGCGTGTATATGTATGTGTGCGCTATAGCGGGCGCACCAGTCATCGTAGAGCTTCGAAATTTTGCACGAAGGTCCGTTGGGGTCTGTCCTGAAACACCTCGAAGCCAGATTTTCGAAATTCAAAATGGCCGCCGAAAAATGACCGAAATTCAAAATGGCCACCAAAATATGAATTTGCAAATTGTGTTCCGATTTCAATGAAAGTGGGTATCTAGGGGTTCTTAAGGTCGCTAAAAACGAATTTGTGGTCAAAACTTAAAAATTCAAAATGGCCGCGCCAATATGGCCGACGAATTTGCCAATTGTGATCCGATTCCAATGAAAATCGATATCTGGGGTTTTTTGAGGTAGCAAATAACGAATGTTTGATCGGACCTTATAAATTCAAAATGGCCGCGCCAATATGGCTGACGAATTTGCCAATTGTATTCCGATTCCAATGACAATCGGTATCTGGAGTTTTATGAGGTAGCAAATAACGAATGTTTAAACAAAACTAATAAATTCAAAATGGCCGCCCCAATATGGCCGACGAATTTGCCAATTGTGATCCGATTCCAATGAAAATCGATATCTGGGGTTTTTTGAGGTAGTAAATAACGAATGTTTGATCGGACCTTATAAATTCAAAATGGCCGCGCCAATATGGCTGACGAATTTGCCAATTGTGAGGAAGAACTGTATATAGTTCAATTATAAAAAGGCAAATTTGGTTTTGGTTGTTTCCAAAAAAAGTCTACACATCACGAAATATTTTATAAAAAAACAAATAAGTTCCATTCCCCGACCCTATTGCCGTGAACTTGGCCACTTTCTAAAAAGTGGGAAATTTCTTAAATTTCCCCTAAACAGTGGAAACAGTAGAAATATGTTTTCAGATTTGTATGAGGAAGAACTGTATATAGTTCAATTAAAAAAAGGCTGTTTGCATTGTAAAGCAAATTTTGTTTTGGTTGTTTACAAAAAAGTCTCCACATCAACGAATAAGTGCCCCCTATTGCCGTGAAGTTTGGCACACCTGAAATTTTAAGTAGAAGTCTAGGATTCTGCAATATGAGACCTGGGAAGGGGCTGGCATCTGGGTAAACAAATAAAACCTGGGTCAGTGACATTGCAGATGAGACCCCAGGGGCCAGGCAATTGTCAGACATGTAATTTTTCTTCATTATATTACATGTCTGATAATGGACAATATCCGTCTGAAGTCACACTCCTTCAGTACATGACTCCAAGCGTTTACTGTCCATTACCGTCAAAAGCCCATTTTTAAATCTTAAATTAGTATATTCTTTCTTTCAGGATGTAATAATATTTTTTGGATTATTGAATGTTTAATTTAACTAAAAGTCCATACTAATGCCTGCCTCCCCAAAATTTTTATAACACAATGCAGATCTGACTTATTTTCTTGAGATTATACTATGCGCATAAAGTTGCTGACTGTTTCACTAACATTTATTTTTGTTGGGGGTTACCCTTTTAAGACTATTTCATGTGTGCTTATTTTACCATAAGTTTATCACGGGCACCGCTGTGCGAGCAAAAGCACAAGAAGTACGATAGACACTTAGACAAACATATCCAAAAAATATGTTTGCTAGGTGTCGATTGTACTTCTTCCGATAGGTGGCGCTCAACATCAAATTTAAAAAAAAGTTGTAACATATTTTTTATAGGTAACTCTAAATTTTTATATGTATCCAAAATCAATTTTGCAGATTTGTTCTTTTTTTCATTATACTTTTTCCTACCGCGGACTGTGCACACATAATCTTTTTTTATTGAAAGGCGTTGCAACGCACGCGGGTTTTTTGCTAGTTTCTAATAAAGCGTAGTACATTTCGCTTCAGTGATTTTGAACCCTTTTACAACCTTGATTAAATTACTCGTATGAAGACGACTTCGGCGTCCTTTAGGGCTGTTATCATGAAAAAATCATTTTGAGCGAAGGCGAGTAAGTGTGCGAGGGTAGCTCGAAACATAGGATGAACTCAGTGGTGAATCTTTTTGTCACTGTTGAAGCACATATGTCCCGAATTAGATATGCTTCAGGCCGCTTTCGTTAGCATATAAGAGCATCCACGAGCTGGTGGTAGGATCCTACTACGTGCACATATGTATAATGAATAATATATGGTCAAGCTTATGATTTGGAAGCTTAAAGGCTTCAATCGGAGATTTGGTATGTCTTAAAACTATGGACTTGTGGCAAGCATAACACGATCGATTGCAGTCTTTATTGATCTATAGCCAGAAATATATCTTAGTAACGGCTCGGTTTGCAGTCCTGATGGCCTGATGTCTGCATCCAAATGTTTGATCTGCCTATGGTAGTATTAGGTTGGGCGCGACTATAAAATGACTTTGACTTTCTCGTTTGAGCCAGTACAATGTCATAATTCAAAGGACGTGAGTTGATATTGATATGTCAAAATGACAAAAAAAGGAAAAAGGAAGGAAACCAATACCAATGAAGAGCTTTTCTATCTAATATGCATTAAACTGCCTCAGAGTAGGTAAGAAAGCTTTGTCTCCACAATGTATATTGGCCTAATTTCAAATTGGAAATTTTGCTGCCGCTAAACAAATAAGAAATGTCGTAATTACAATCACATCCCACTTCATTAATAGATTCACTCTCATACACTGATAGAACATTATTTTTGAACGGGGACATTTCACACAATTTGGGCCTCAGTACAAATTGCCATGCTGTAAGAGTGTAAGGGACGCTACTTGTGTCAGTTCACTCAAAACTCAACTCAACTCTAGTCTAAGGGAATCATTCGAACTTTGTGTAAAGGACAAGAGCCAGTGGTAAATTTTTAGTGTAGAACGTGAAATTGTAACCTTCAACGAAATATCTGAAGCGTTTGATCACTTAGATAAGTAAGCTACTCTCCCTTGGTTCTATTGACGATAAATATAATCTTATTCAATTAAACAAAAATGTTATCACAATTCTGTTATGTAGAATTAAAAGATACAACGAGGAGGGGAGAACCATACTGATCTAAGCAATAACATCTTTTTGAGATAATGATGTAAACGTGTTTAAAAATATATGCGGCACAAATTTTAGATTTTTTTAATGGTTGGCATTTGGCCTTGGTCTTGCGTAGATTGCTACCTAATTCAAAAAAATATCTCATAGAGTTACAAACATACAGGATGATATGTAAACCACTACCAAAATAATTTGAAAATGCCCTAGCGGATAAGCCGTTACGATTTCCCCCACTCATATGATTTTTTGTTCGTCTATCGAAAACCTACCCATCAGCCGGCCGATTAGTTAGTTTCAGCAATACAACCCATATATGGCGATCCTTTTCTTTTGTTCTCGAGTTATGAATGAAAAATCAGTATCATTGCACAAGTAAGTATGGCCGCTTACTAGGAAGTGCATAATATTAGATTTGGGATGGGAGGACTGGTTGAAAATGCAACAAGGACGTTTCTGGCAAGGACGTCGAGCTCTTTGCAGACACCAATAATTTGCATCAAACTGTGGATCATCCTACGAAAGTCCCTGATATTGCTGGAACCTATCTCCTTGATATTTTCTTACTTTTCATCTAGCGCGTTACTCCGTCGAAGTTGATTCACCTCTCGGCAATTCGGCCCCCGGCTTGGCAGCGGTAACTTCCCATTCAAATTTCCTACGCCTTCCAAACCAGTTAAGAGAACTATGTGGCATTATGGTAAGGCCAATTGGCTGGGGCTTATTAATTTTTTCCAATATACGACAACTCTGCTGCTATACGTTTCACCATTAATACATTGAATGCATTTGTTCATTCTTCATTCTATAAAATCTGTGAAGCTTAGGTCCAACAGATGGTTTAATCGGGAGTGTATGAACACAATCAAAACTAAAGAAGCCGCCTTTCGAGGGTACAAGAGTTTCTCGAGTGAATCGCTCCGTTTAGAGTACATATAACCAAGAAATTCCTGTAAAGCCACCAAGAAAGTCAAAACTTTAAATTCCTTAATGCAACCTCTAGTAGCAAAAACTTCTGCTCCTTGCTAATTTCCATCAAGAATAATTGCACTACAACTTCAACCCCTTCCTTTATCCACAATGGGTGGGTGATAACAGACAGCAAATATATTTAAAAAATCAAAATTAATTTGGTCCACTTTTATAGTTTTTTTTTTAAATTAAACTCATAATAAAACTAAACAACTAAACACGCTTCACCCTCCAAAAACCCACAGTTTTGCACCCCTACTTACTTTGTTTAGGTACCATTTATCCTAAATTTTCGTCCATCCTTATACTACTCCTAAGAATTATTCTAATTTTTGGCCTCTCAAAAGCGCTTTGGCACGGGATCTATTAGATGTTTTTTGATATTGAAATGACTAACTAAATTCATTCCTTAAAGTTCAGACCGCAAGACAGATGAAATTGTAAATGCTTAACATGAACATAAAGTTGCTTCTTGGTAGCCCAAGTCTTGTAAATGTGAACTTCAATTCAATTATGGTTGTAAAAAGAAAAGCAAGTACGCTTTAGTAACTACTTAGTTGTTTGTAACCGTTTGCATAAAACTAACTACCGAAAGTTTAATTGTTACTCCCAGCTAATTTTGGCCATCATATCACCGTGTTTCTATCAACAAGCACCCAACGCATTTGCAACTCTTATTCAATTAAAATTTCAACGTGTCGCTGAATGCACGAGCCACTATAAAGGTACAAACAGATTGGCGCGAATTTTGTCGCGGAGGCGGTGTCCGTGGCGGCAAAATCGATTAAAATACACACACCACCATATATGCTACCACAAAGGCGCGGAGGCGACTTGTCGCGCGGACAAATTCGAGCTATTTCGAATTCTGCCGCTTGTCGCCCAGTGGTACCAACCATGACGAGCTAATTTAGTACACATTTTTTGCTTTGAACTGCTGTCTGCCTGCAAATTGACAATTTGTTCGTGGCGGTTATTTTTAAATTTAATTCGTGATTTTTTTTAGTTTTTTAATGCAATTTATTATAAAATAGCAAAAAAGAAATTTACCAATTATGGGGCATAAAAAGACTGTTGCAGGTATTTAAAACTAATTATTGTAATAAAATCAAACGAAAACAGTCAACAATAAAAAATTTTTGTCTCTATTTAGCAACTCAATGTTTAATTTAAGCTTCAAGGTACTTCAAGTTTATTTTTTAGTGAAATGTTTATATTTATCCCAGAGGAATTTAACATAGGATTAAAAAATATAAAATCCGGAGCCGGAGGAAAAACAGGAGCCAAAGTAAAAGTAAAGTATTAAAGTAATTTCTGGGAAAGTTTTTAGTTAAAGCTTTTGGTCAGATAAAATTTGAATTAAAACATGCTGAGGGTTCAAGCTGGAAATATTGATGATAGATATTTTAGGCGGAAACGCGGAAGGAGAATTTTTTATTACTTTCTAATGATGTAATATACATAGTTTAAACTTTCAGGTTGTGAGGCAGGTGGTATTTAATAGGCAAAAATAGGTTTTACGGAAAAGAGACGAAAGAATTTTGATCCAAAACTTCCCTGAATGACAACATACAAACATATGACCGTTTCTTTCTCTTGTTAACAAGAAAAGTTCCTTCTCCATGACAAGGTGTTACACACCCATTCAGGGTCTTGTATCATAAAATGCGAATATGGGAAAACCCTGACTACCAGATTCTCGAGTCATCTTCATTCTTATATGAGCAATTCATTTATTTGCTGAGTATAGTCATAGGTGCAAGTTACACTATCCATCACTCGATACTCACATCAAAACGGTTTGTGTATGATGCGGGTATTACACTAAGCATTCATTTTTCTACCTCTTTTTGTGTAAAGATTGTGATGCGTTTGTAGTTGTGAAATAAACGCGAAATAGAGGGAGAATTTCTCATAGTTTTCGCAGACCCCCGAGTACGATGTTATATTTGTGTTAGTGTAATGGAGAGTGAGTCTGGCAAATTTTCTGGCTCAAAAGTGAGGAGTCATATGACGCATGAGTTGTACTTCCCTGCGACCCCTTGCCTAAAAAACCGGTTTTGTGTATGGGGGTAATAAACGAAATGAATGATAGTGTAACTTGCACCATAAAGAATAAAGGGTTTAAAAACTACCTGGTGGGTTTCTCGCCCTTCTCTGTTTTAAAGAAGTATTTACGAGAGATAATTAACCATTTCGCTTTATTTATATTGCCTGTGTGAAATATTGTTCTTTGGAAACTATATGCCATGAACACATTATACACATTAAACACAATGTGTAGGTGCCAATTGAAGTTCTTGTTCCATTATTGAAAATTTTTAAAAAACTACACAAACAATTACAATCACTAGCAACGTTTGAAATTTTAAAATCAACTGATATGGAATTTTTAAAACTAAGCTGTTTAAGTGATTTTAGGCAGGTCCTATAAATGGGAAAAACAATTTCGAACAAACCCACCCTTTTATTTTAATTTTTCGGGTAATATTCGGTGAATGGAAAAAACCATTAAGCACCCCAATGTAAACAACAAATCGCCCATTGTTTACTTACAGGTAAACTTATATAATGTAATATCATAAATCAGGTCATGGAACTACCCTCTTTCAAATCAAACCCTTTAATTTTTAAATTCTAAGTAATTTTGGGTACATGGGAAAATGTCATTATGCAATTCAATGTAAAAAACAAACCGCCAACTCCTACTTGAAGGTAAAATTATCTAATTTAGTACCATAAAACAAGTCAAGGAACCACCCTCTTCAAATAAAACATTTTAGTTTCAGGTAATTTTCTGTAAATGGCAAAATATTATCTAACACCTCAATTCTTCCTTTTTTAATTCCAAGTAAATTTTGCTTTATTCAAATATTGAAAAAAAAAAATATACTAAAATATTGAAAGTAGCTTAAATTTTTATTTCTAGGTAAGAGCACAGTTATAATTAAGGATCACGTGTTTTCACATAACAAATAATTAAAAAAGTACAAAATAAATTCATTAAATTATATTTACATTAAAAATTTCAAATTCATTTATTTAAATTCCATCGTCTGTTAAATTCCGTTAAATTGTCCGCGCCGCGCCAATCTGTTAGCTAAGGCGGAACCTAAAATCCGTCGAGCGGCGCGGCAAAAGTTGTCGCGCCAATCTGTTTCTACCTTAACGCTTGCTGTCAAAGGCCTAATTAGGATAACATGTTTTTCCCTCCTGTGTTGGGAAGTTTACATTTAAAAATTCGCCGTAGTAGTAGGTGCGAACGTATTTACATACATATGTGTATAACTTGCCCCAAAGCTGAGTGTGCAGTAGAAAATTTGATTTTAGCAGTTAGAATCCATGAACTGTATGGCCAGTGTGTGTTTGCTAGAATGTTTAGTTAACACCCCTATTCGGAAAGGGTATCAATGTGTGATAAAATGACGTTGGCCTAAATTTTAGCTTGAACCTTATTCGTTTGTTAATTCAGCTAATCAACCTCGCTGTTGCGTATTGAGATAGAAATAGAAGCCTTATATAAGGTTTTTGTCAAAACTTTTTTTTCATTAGAGATCAAGGCCCTGGGGCCGCCCTTTGTATCACCAGTTCGCCTTGACGTGTCTATGTTGCCGTAACTTTAATTCGATGGATATGATAAAATTCGATGGGAAAGCGGTAAAAATGGAAGAAACCTAATTGTTAACGTTAGCGAACGTTAACGAAAACAAAGGAAAGAAAAAAGGGGCCTTACCGCGAAGTGGTTTCGAACCACGAACCTCGGGGATTGCAGTAGGCCGGCTTAACGGGCAGGCTACTAAAGCTACTAGTGAAATCTCACCAGAGCTGATAAAGCAAGGAGTCTAACCTCTGTAACTAGCTATTCGCGAACTATTATTCTAGAGCAAAGAACTATTTCCCCAATTCTTAACAATGGTGACATATTCAATTGTATGGACTAAAGAGGTGGAGGTGGCTGCTGCGTAGACAGGTGACGGGTCATCGAGCTACCCGTGTCTGTTCATGGATCGATAAAACTCGCAATCTCAAGATGTGAATAATTGTGTTGAAGGAATGAATAGTACTGGACTCCGAATACCAGGTAACCCCTCATCTTAGTCTTCCTTTGGTAATACGTAGCTCTGCCATGGGTGACCATCTTTTCTCGCTTAAGATCATTAAACGAAGCAAAATTCTATATATCGATCAACCACCCTTCCTTTCTCTTGAAGACGATAGAGAAAGTTTTAGACAAGAATGTTAGTGGGGCTCATACCTCGTAATTTTTGCTTATCGGTCAGACAGGTCTAGAAAGACTGCAGAATAGTGTTGGTAGTTAATTGTAGCTGTCGGTTCTCCGTAGTTTCTCAAGATCTCGGATACGAATATTAAACCAACTTTTAAGGTGCCGGCCCATAGAACGCGTTAACGCGATGCGCGCGCAAGATGCGTGTGAGAGTTCCGTTTCCGAAAAATTCGACAGACCCAATGAACGCGTTGTACGCGTATGACATTTCAACTCAATTTATATTTTAATCTGTCTAAACCTTCGTTGACATTGAATAATAGCACAACAAACATATGTATGTAATAAAAATTCCTGTTTTTAAACTTCGCACACTAGATTAAAAAAAGATTGAAAATTCAAATTATGTACACAACAAACGTCAAACGCGCCTATCGCATGGAAAAGTTGAAAATTGGTCAACTTCAAGCGTTGGGAGCTTTATTTGCGTGTGTCGCGGTAGTCATTGGGACTGGTTTCATTAAATACCATTTACTTCAACTGAAATGTCACACGCATCTTGCGCGCGCATCGCGTTAACGCGTTCTATGGGCCGGCACCTTTAAGGCAAGTACACATTGGGCGTTTTGAAACGCGCGTTTTTGAAATGAGCGTTTTACGAATCAAAGAGCTCCTATTAGGTGTACACATGCAAACGCGCGTTTTTGACCAAGCGCCCGTAAAGCGCGCGTTTCGAGATTTTCGTTAGAACGCGCGTTTCACGGACGCTTGCCGGGCGTTTTGAGATACATACGTCGCCTACTTGTTGTACATTCTAACGCGCGTTTTTATACAGAAGAAACGTATTTGTTGGAAAATAAAAAAATTTAAAGCGAACATTTTAATACTGCTAGCGCTCGTTAAACGCCGAGCTAAGCGCTTGGTGTGTACACTACCAACGCCCGCTAAACGCAACGCCGAACGCCCAATGTGTACTTGGCCTTAAGGTGCCGGCCCATAGAACGCGTTAACGCGATGCGCGCGCAAGATGCGTGTGAGAGTTCCGTTTCCAAAAAATTCGACAGACCCAATGAACGCGTCAAAATTTGCCATTTTTAATAACACAACAAACACATTTAATAAAAATTCCTGTTTTTAAACTTCGCACACTAGATTAAAAAAAGATTGAAAATTCAAATTATGTACACAACAAACGTCAAACGCGCCTATCGCATGGAAAAGTTGAAAATTGGTCAACTTCAAGCGTTGGGAGCTTTATTTGCGTGTGTCGCGGTAGTCATTGGGACTGGTTCCATTAAATACCATTTACTTCAACTGAAATGTCACACGCATCTTACGCGCGCATCGCGTTAACGCGTTCTATGGGCCGGCACCTTTAGTCTATATCAATAGACTGAAAAAATATAAATTGAAACATATTATTTTTTTTTATGTGGCAGTGCTAAGCTCAGGAATCACCCTTTGTACCACCAGTCCGTCATGTCGTTTGTCACGTAAGGGTTATGATGGTTCGAAGGAGTGTTGAGGAAGGTGGCGAAGAACCCTGAATCCCTTAAATGTTGTAGGAGCTGAGAAATACAAACTCAGTTCTATTTACAAACTAATTCATATCTTGTTGAGTGCGTGAAAGAAGGAGTTGCAGGTGGAGGGAATGAGAAGAGTGGGCTAATCTGGTGTTGCGAGTATAAGATTTCCGTGGAAGCAGGAGAGCGTTTATTTCGTGGAAGCAGTCTCTATGATAGTAGCGATAAAATTTTGTCAGTGTTGCTAAATTCCTACGATGGCTCAAGGGGCCAAGTTCGAGAAAACGGTGTCGTCATCAGTTAATTCAAGGGCCTTTTTATGCACCTTATCTAACCATCCCAAGGTGGTTATCGAAGCGCCGCCCCAAACGAGGGAGTTGTATTCGAGAAGAGGTCGAATGTAGGATTTATAAATAACAGCACGGGCCGATAGCTGGAGGAGGAACTTACACCTCTTAAATCCCAAGCACTGGGATGCTTGCTTTGCGATTTGAAATATGTGATCAATCCATTGCAAGTCTTTGGCTAATGTCACGCCTAAGATGTGTAGGGAGAGTACGCTTTAGTAACTACTTAGTTGTTTGTAACCGTTTGCATAAAACTAACTACCGAAAGTTTAATTGTTACTCCCAGCTAATTTTGGCCATCATATCACCGTGTTTCTATCAACAAGCACCCAACGCATTTGCAACTCTTATTCAATTAAAATTTCAACGTGTCGCTGAATGCACGAGCCACTATAAAGGTACAAACAGATTGGCGCGAATTTTGTCGCGGAGGCGGTGTCCGTGGCGGCAAAATCGATTAAAATACACACACCACCATATATGCTACCACAAAGGCGCGGAGGCGACTTGTCGCGCGGACAAATTCGAGCTATTTCGAATTCTGCCGCTTGTCGCCCAGTGGTACCAACCATGACGAGCTAATTTAGTACACATTTTTTGCTTTGAACTGCTGTCTGCCTGCAAATTGACAATTTGTTCGTGGCGGTTATTTTTAAATTTAATTCGTGATTTTTTTTAGTTTTTTAATGCAATTTATTATAAAATAGCAAAAAAGAAATTTACCAATTATGGGGCATAAAAAGACTGTTGCAGGTATTTAAAACTAATTATTGTAATAAAATCAAACGAAAACAGTCAACAATAAAAAATTTTTGTCTCTATTTAGCAACTCAATGTTTAATTTAAGCTTCAAGGTACTTCAAGTTTATTTTTTAGTGAAATGTTTATATTTATCCCAGAGGAATTTAACATAGGATTAAAAAATATAAAATCCGGAGCCGGAGGAAAAACAGGAGCCAAAGTAAAAGTAAAGTATTAAAGTAATTTCTGGGAAAGTTTTTAGTTAAAGCTTTTGGTCAGATAAAATTTGAATTAAAACATGCTGAGGGTTCAAGCTGGAAATATTGATGATAGATATTTTAGGCGGAAACGCGGAAGGAGAATTTTTTATTACTTTCTAATGATGTAATATACATAGTTTAAACTTTCAGGTTGTGAGGCAGGTGGTATTTAATAGGCAAAAATAGGTTTTACGGAAAAGAGACGAAAGAATTTTGATCCAAAACTTCCCTGAATGACAACATACAAACATATGACCGTTTCTTTCTCTTGTTAACAAGAAAAGTTCCTTCTCCATGACAAGGTGTTACACACCCATTCAGGGTCTTGTATCATAAAATGCGAATATGGGAAAACCCTGACTACCAGATTCTCGAGTCATCTTCATTCTTATATGAGCAATTCATTTATTTGCTGAGTATAGTCATAGGTGCAAGTTACACTATCCATCACTCGATACTCACATCAAAACGGTTTGTGTATGATGCGGGTATTACACTAAGCATTCATTTTTCTACCTCTTTTTGTGTAAAGATTGTGATGCGTTTGTAGTTGTGAAATAAACGCGAAATAGAGGGAGAATTTCTCATAGTTTTCGCAGACCCCCGAGTACGATGTTATATTTGTGTTAGTGTAATGGAGAGTGAGTCTGGCAAATTTTCTGGCTCAAAAGTGAGGAGTCATATGACGCATGAGTTGTACTTCCCTGCGACCCCTTGCCTAAAAAACCGGTTTTGTGTATGGGGGTAATAAACGAAATGAATGATAGTGTAACTTGCACCATAAAGAATAAAGGGTTTAAAAACTACCTGGTGGGTTTCTCGCCCTTCTCTGTTTTAAAGAAGTATTTACGAGAGATAATTAACCATTTCGCTTTATTTATATTGCCTGTGTGAAATATTGTTCTTTGGAAACTATATGCCATGAACACATTATACACATTAAACACAATGTGTAGGTGCCAATTGAAGTTCTTGTTCCATTATTGAAAATTTTTAAAAAACTACACAAACAATTACAATCACTAGCAACGTTTGAAATTTTAAAATCAACTGATATGGAATTTTTAAAACTAAGCTGTTTAAGTGATTTTAGGCAGGTCCTATAAATGGGAAAAACAATTTCGAACAAACCCACCCTTTTATTTTAATTTTTCGGGTAATATTCGGTGAATGGAAAAAACCATTAAGCACCCCAATGTAAACAACAAATCGCCCATTGTTTACTTACAGGTAAACTTATATAATGTAATATCATAAATCAGGTCATGGAACTACCCTCTTTCAAATCAAACCCTTTAATTTTTAAATTCTAAGTAATTTTGGGTACATGGGAAAATGTCATTATGCAATTCAATGTAAAAAACAAACCGCCAACTCCTACTTGAAGGTAAAATTATCTAATTTAGTACCATAAAACAAGTCAAGGAACCACCCTCTTCAAATAAAACATTTTAGTTTCAGGTAATTTTCTGTAAATGGCAAAATATTATCTAACACCTCAATTCTTCCTTTTTTAATTCCAAGTAAATTTTGCTTTATTCAAATATTGAAAAAAAAAAATATACTAAAATATTGAAAGTAGCTTAAATTTTTATTTCTAGGTAAGAGCACAGTTATAATTAAGGATCACGTGTTTTCACATAACAAATAATTAAAAAAGTACAAAATAAATTCATTAAATTATATTTACATTAAAAATTTCAAATTCATTTATTTAAATTCCATCGTCTGTTAAATTCCGTTAAATTGTCCGCGCCGCGCCAATCTGTTAGCTAAGGCGGAACCTAAAATCCGTCGAGCGGCGCGGCAAAAGTTGTCGCGCCAATCTGTTTCTACCTTAACGCTTGCTGTCAAAGGCCTAATTAGGATAACATGTTTTTCCCTCCTGTGTTGGGAAGTTTACATTTAAAAATTCGCCGTAGTAGTAGGTGCGAACGTATTTACATACATATGTGTATAACTTGCCCCAAAGCTGAGTGTGCAGTAGAAAATTTGATTTTAGCAGTTAGAATCCATGAACTGTATGGCCAGTGTGTGTTTGCTAGAATGTTTAGTTAACACCCCTATTCGGAAAGGGTATCAATGTGTGATAAAATGACGTTGGCCTAAATTTTAGCTTGAACCTTATTCGTTTGTTAATTCAGCTAATCAACCTCGCTGTTGCGTATTGAGATAGAAATAGAAGCCTTATATAAGGTTTTTGTCAAAACTTTTTTTTCATTAGAGATCAAGGCCCTGGGGCCGCCCTTTGTATCACCAGTTCGCCTTGACGTGTCTATGTTGCCGTAACTTTAATTCGATGGATATGATAAAATTCGATGGGAAAGCGGTAAAAATGGAAGAAACCTAATTGTTAACGTTAGCGAACGTTAACGAAAACAAAGGAAAGAAAAAAGGGGCCTTACCGCGAAGTGGTTTCGAACCACGAACCTCGGGGATTGCAGTAGGCCGGCTTAACGGGCAGGCTACTAAAGCTACTAGTGAAATCTCACCAGAGCTGATAAAGCAAGGAGTCTAACCTCTGTAACTAGCTATTCGCGAACTATTATTCTAGAGCAAAGAACTATTTCCCCAATTCTTAACAATGGTGACATATTCAATTGTATGGACTAAAGAGGTGGAGGTGGCTGCTGCGTAGACAGGTGACGGGTCATCGAGCTACCCGTGTCTGTTCATGGATCGATAAAACTCGCAATCTCAAGATGTGAATAATTGTGTTGAAGGAATGAATAGTACTGGACTCCGAATACCAGGTAACCCCTCATCTTAGTCTTCCTTTGGTAATACGTAGCTCTGCCATGGGTGACCATCTTTTCTCGCTTAAGATCATTAAACGAAGCAAAATTCTATATATCGATCAACCACCCTTCCTTTCTCTTGAAGACGATAGAGAAAGTTTTAGACAAGAATGTTAGTGGGGCTCATACCTCGTAATTTTTGCTTATCGGTCAGACAGGTCTAGAAAGACTGCAGAATAGTGTTGGTAGTTAATTGTAGCTGTCGGTTCTCCGTAGTTTCTCAAGATCTCGGATACGAATATTAAACCAACTTTTAAGGTGCCGGCCCATAGAACGCGTTAACGCGATGCGCGCGCAAGATGCGTGTGAGAGTTCCGTTTCCGAAAAATTCGACAGACCCAATGAACGCGTTGTACGCGTATGACATTTCAACTCAATTTATATTTTAATCTGTCTAAACCTTCGTTGACATTGAATAATAGCACAACAAACATATGTATGTAATAAAAATTCCTGTTTTTAAACTTCGCACACTAGATTAAAAAAAGATTGAAAATTCAAATTATGTACACAACAAACGTCAAACGCGCCTATCGCATGGAAAAGTTGAAAATTGGTCAACTTCAAGCGTTGGGAGCTTTATTTGCGTGTGTCGCGGTAGTCATTGGGACTGGTTTCATTAAATACCATTTACTTCAACTGAAATGTCACACGCATCTTGCGCGCGCATCGCGTTAACGCGTTCTATGGGCCGGCACCTTTAAGGCAAGTACACATTGGGCGTTTTGAAACGCGCGTTTTTGAAATGAGCGTTTTACGAATCAAAGAGCTCCTATTAGGTGTACACATGCAAACGCGCGTTTTTGACCAAGCGCCCGTAAAGCGCGCGTTTCGAGATTTTCGTTAGAACGCGCGTTTCACGGACGCTTGCCGGGCGTTTTGAGATACATACGTCGCCTACTTGTTGTACATTCTAACGCGCGTTTTTATACAGAAGAAACGTATTTGTTGGAAAATAAAAAAATTTAAAGCGAACATTTTAATACTGCTAGCGCTCGTTAAACGCCGAGCTAAGCGCTTGGTGTGTACACTACCAACGCCCGCTAAACGCAACGCCGAACGCCCAATGTGTACTTGGCCTTAAGGTGCCGGCCCATAGAACGCGTTAACGCGATGCGCGCGCAAGATGCGTGTGAGAGTTCCGTTTCCAAAAAATTCGACAGACCCAATGAACGCGTCAAAATTTGCCATTTTTAATAACACAACAAACACATTTAATAAAAATTCCTGTTTTTAAACTTCGCACACTAGATTAAAAAAAGATTGAAAATTCAAATTATGTACACAACAAACGTCAAACGCGCCTATCGCATGGAAAAGTTGAAAATTGGTCAACTTCAAGCGTTGGGAGCTTTATTTGCGTGTGTCGCGGTAGTCATTGGGACTGGTTCCATTAAATACCATTTACTTCAACTGAAATGTCACACGCATCTTACGCGCGCATCGCGTTAACGCGTTCTATGGGCCGGCACCTTTAGTCTATATCAATAGACTGAAAAAATATAAATTGAAACATATTATTTTTTTTTATGTGGCAGTGCTAAGCTCAGGAATCACCCTTTGTACCACCAGTCCGTCATGTCGTTTGTCACGTAAGGGTTATGATGGTTCGAAGGAGTGTTGAGGAAGGTGGCGAAGAACCCTGAATCCCTTAAATGTTGTAGGAGCTGAGAAATACAAACTCAGTTCTATTTACAAACTAATTCATATCTTGTTGAGTGCGTGAAAGAAGGAGTTGCAGGTGGAGGGAATGAGAAGAGTGGGCTAATCTGGTGTTGCGAGTATAAGATTTCCGTGGAAGCAGGAGAGCGTTTATTTCGTGGAAGCAGTCTCTATGATAGTAGCGATAAAATTTTGTCAGTGTTGCTAAATTCCTACGATGGCTCAAGGGGCCAAGTTCGAGAAAACGGTGTCGTCATCAGTTAATTCAAGGGCCTTTTTATGCACCTTATCTAACCATCCCAAGGTGGTTATCGAAGCGCCGCCCCAAACGAGGGAGTTGTATTCGAGAAGAGGTCGAATGTAGGATTTATAAATAACAGCACGGGCCGATAGCTGGAGGAGGAACTTACACCTCTTAAATCCCAAGCACTGGGATGCTTGCTTTGCGATTTGAAATATGTGATCAATCCATTGCAAGTCTTTGGCTAATGTCACGCCTAAGATGTGTAGGGAGAGGTCGGCCATTAGTTCAACTTTACCCACGGTTACGGATGGAGAGGTGTAGTTGTAGTGAGCGGGGACGTTCAGCTAACGGATCAAAGAAGAAGAAGACCGTCCTCAGCAAAACTGAGAAGTGGGTTGGAGGAGATTGAAAGTAGGTCATTTATAAAAATAAATGAAATTGATATCGGGTGGGATGCGGATTTGACACCATCCAATACTACCTTGATTGAACGGTTGAAAAGGAAACTCTCGATCCACTTCTGTAGAAGTGAGTCGACTGCAATAGCTTTGAGTTTAGCTAACAGGGCTGATTTCCAAACTCTACCGAAAGCCTTGGATATATCCAGACCAACCAGACTAGACTCACCAGATCCATGCAGACTTCGGCTTAGGTGTTCTGTAAGACAAACTAAAAGATCGCCAGTCGATCTTTTCTGTCGGAAGCCATCTGTCGTTTATGAAAAGGTTGGATTCTAGATATCCCATAAGCTTTTTGTTGATTCCCGTCTTCATGGTTTTGGAGGGAATAGAAGTAATTGTTACTGACCTATTTCTTCTAAAAAATAAAATTGTGAATAGTTAAATATGAGTTTTTATACATCTCTCCTGTGTCATCTTCTAATTCTATTCTTATTTTCTAATAATTTTCAACCCCTCAAATCTTGTTCGAAAGCACCCAACTAATATTAAACCTTGTACACCTATATTTACATAGCAGCACTTTTCTCATATATTACTAAATATCATGTACAACAGATGTACTACTATTTAACTAACATTATTATCTACACAACCTAAAATTAGGTTACCGGAAAAGCAAGTTACCAATTGTAATATTAAAGGTATGTCCTAGATTTAAAACTACGTCGATTGCGTAACAATTTTTGTTTGTGCCCCAATCCTTAATTTGTAAAATTAACCTTGACCCATCACTGACCTACAGGACACGCAAGATACAACCCTTTTTGTCGATTGGTTGGGAAATTTTGTGTGCACGTCCTAGATGTGCAGCTGACTGAGGAGAGGAATATAGAATTGTGGTTTGGGTATCCAATTGATGGCTTTCTAAAATTAGATAAATATCAAATAAATCTGTTTTCAAATTTTATAATTTATAATTTTTTCACGTGGTTATCATCGCTCTTTTGAATTGCGCCAGCATCACAACCGCGGATATTCAATTTTCATAATAGGATTGGTTACACGATTCTTTTTTTTTTTTTTGGTAAATTGCTCATAAATAGGGCATAATTTCGATTCGTATTAAATCGAACATGGGCTTTTGGGTTGGTGGTAATGGGTTCTTTTTTTCTGGGTAGCATACATCTTCTGTGTTCCACCCACTTGACTGGTAATACCATCTGGGAGCAATTTCCGGTAACAATATATTTGTTATTACTTTTTATTCAAAGCAGTTCGGCATCAACTGTTAACGATTTTCGCTTCGTTTTTTTTTTTTTGTAAATTTACTTCGTAAATGACATGTAAATCAGATATTGCTCCGCAGCATTGCCTTTACCCATGGGAATTTGATACTGGGAATAAAATGTTATCAAAACGGAATAAAATCGCCGAAAATCCCCTTTTGTTGATAAAATGCGATAATAAAGCCTCCTGTTGGAAGTATCTTTAGAAGACTTCACTCCTCTGCGATATAGTCTCTCTGCTGATGGGAGACGATTTGCCTTCGTTTGCATAAACGTCAAACATCCTTTTCCTGTGGAAGGATATACCATTAAGCCGGTGAGTGTTTACCCAAAAGAAAGAGTTCTAGAAGGACTACGTCTCTTCTCTTTGATATGCCTCAAATTGAATTCAGAGATAATCGGATGTACATACATACTTATATACCTCTCTACACAAGCTTCCATATACACACATTTAAAAGAATATGGGCTTCGTCAGTAAAAAAAAAAAAAAAAAACGAAGCGAAAAGAAAAGAAGGAAACGATGTTAAGATTGTTATCGTATTATATCACTGAACGAACTAACCTTGGAATAAAACTCCTAGCAAACATGTTCATACCTTCAAAGGAATCCAGGGCGCTTTCCCGGCAACAGACTGAAAAAAAATCAGGTGAAAATACGGGAAATAAATTTAGCCGTGATAGCATTCCGGATAAGGGGTGGGGTATCTCGGCTTGATTAGGTTACTGAGCCATTTGTCCGTAAACACTCTAAACAAGCACCTTCCTCCTGATAATATAAAACCAATTCAACACCCTATTATCAGACCTCCTCACCTTCGATAAATAAATCATGCTCGGACTGTTCGGAAGTCGTTCTAGCAGACATGCTACAGGGCTTCTAACTTTTATATGCATCTGCTCCTTCCGCAGTAGCACGCAACTTTATAAAATACTGTAACGGAGGCGAATTATTTTTATTAATCACGCAATGCAACAAGGGGTTGCCTCCTATACCAGCACACATAACCTATAAACATGTCGAAGTAAAAACTTTAAGACATTTTAATTAACGAAACTTTTCAAGCCAAGGAAAGAAAGTTCACGGTCTCTGCACTTGTTGTCGCTGTAGTCGCGTGGGCGAAGCCTTCCTGGGTACTAATTATAGTTTTAGTGTTTTAGACAGGAACTCGGATGTACGTGAACGTGGATTTATGTGGTTCAGGTAAATTATTAATTTTTTTAACGTACGTGTCGTCTTTGAGATTGCTTCCTATGTGGAAAGTTTCACATTGGAGTTGGAGAGTGACAGGGCCCTACTTATAAGGTATAAGGATGAATGGGAGCAGTGACGGCTTTCGGGTTGGGAAAACTAGGACGGTCAACCATATCCTACAAATCAGTTAAGAGAGAGAAATATAAAAAAAATGGAAATTTACCGAACGAAATCCTGTAGGTGATAATAACTACTCATCCTTCATCGCGTGTTGAGATTTTATCTTTTACACGGCTGTCATGCAGCTCACTGACGTACTCATCTCTTACCATGACAGAATACTGTCTCTTTTTCCAAGCCATGTAAAGTGCTTGCTGCAATGCGGAAAAAAGTTAGGAGACTGTACACCCTAGCCTACAACAAAGAGTTGAGGGTCTCCAAAAATATTTCCTGGAGGAAGGACTGTAAGAGCCTGGGAACTTTACCAGAGGCAACTGGGCGTCCAAAGATCCTCTCCAAGGACTCCTTCAACGCAGAACCTTCTTAAAAGAAAGATGGTTCATGCACCGCCAAACAGGAAGGAATACTGAGTTGCCTCATTGGCGAGCACTTTCTACTAGAAAAGAAGATTCTAGGGTCAATTTTCCAGACCGCTTATTCATGGATGCTGGGTTCAGCCATAGAACCATTTCAGCGGAGGTATCAGAGTCTCTCTGGGACAAGGTTAAGTGGGCAGTGGTTTTCTTTAAACCCTACCGGTAGCAAAGTCGACAAAGCCCTCGGCGCTAAGGAAACTTCGAAAACAACGGAAACGATAAATGCAATGCTTTCAGATCGGGAAATTTCTTTTACCGTGGGTGACCACCATTACTGTCAAGACTATTAAGAACTGCTCTCAAGGTCGGGGTTTTTCCTCGCTAGACAGATCACTGGCTTCTGACGAAACTACACGTATCTGGGAGGGAGCAATGGTGGCAGCATTCTACCAGGAAGTCTACTCGGGTTTAGTTGAATTCAATGAAGAGCCCAACGGACAACTTCCAAGGGTCACCGGATACTCAATTTTCGTGAAGAAGGATGAGCTTCTGCGAATCTTTCAAATGCTGAACAATAAGAAATCGTCAGGAATCGACGGCATCCCTAATGTGGTTCTGAAGCACCTACCTCCGTGTGCATCGAGATCTACACCACGTTGTTCAGGAATGGCTTGAACAATGCCTGTTTTCTAAAAAACTGGAAAACGGCTGTGATATATCCTATCCGTAAAGGAACCAAAGACAGGTCAAACCCAGCTAACCTCCGGTCAATAAGCTTACTTCCAAACATCAGCAAAGTATTTGAAGTTGTAATTAATCGTTCGCTAAAATATTTCCGGACAACCAGTTCGGATTTCGGGAGGAGCATGGCATTATCCATGCTTGCGCAAAATTGGTGTTCGATTTACACTGGAACCTTACCAACAGTGTATGGGGGAGCATGCCCGGTTGGCTTGGAGAAGGCCTTTGATTCTGTATGGGTTGAAGGCCTAGTACTAAAGCTAACCAGGTATGGGATGAACGATCCTCTGCTACGCATAATCTACGAGATGCTAACGGGGACAATTTTTCTCGTTAAAAGTGGGCCCTTACATTAAAAACGGATTGCAACAAGGAGCAGTGAATTCGCCACTGCTCTTTAACATCTATATAAGCGATATAATTGGATTTCTTTCTTGTCCTGGCTTTCGGCGACGACCTTATTATAAACAGGACAGGACCGAAGATTGACGTAATCCAAACGCGACTACAACATCATTTCGATAAAATCGAGCTGTTCGGAAATTGAAAATCAAACATGGAAAATGCGAAACGATTCTCTTTAGGACCTCTCTTAATACGCGATGTTAGGAGGAACTGGCGAGCGTTTCATATTTGAAGCCGTGCGGCGCAAACGCTAGAGAAGAAAACCGAGGCTAAGTACCTAGAGATTTGGCTGAATCAGTACATATATTACGAGAGTGCTTTCGCAGATATCGACGATTCGTTGGCCAAGGTGAGCTTTGACGCGATCAATGAAGACTCAGAAAAAAAAAGCATTGAAACCCCTAACTACGAGATGCATCACGTCGTGTCGTTTCTCTGGAGAGGATTGATAACTGCTGAGATTAAGGGCCAACCGAGAGGGATATTAGTCCTAGGATATAGTCTATGCCGAGCGAATAAAATCTAAATAATCGATTCGCACGGCGGTCAAATTCAATTTAATTCTACAAAAATTCCAAAAAAGAGCTTTCGAGACAACCTCAAATAGCATTTGTGAGAGAGACACTTTCGAAATATGTAAAGTATGCGAAATACTACTGTAAAATTTATCGAGTTTTAACACCGTGTTATTTATTTGCTTTACATAAATGTAAATAAATAATAAATACGAAAAGAGTTCGAGCCCTGAGCGATTTATAAAAGGCGACATCGAAACGGATTATCATTCGAAAACAGTGACAGAAACGATAAAAAAGGAACGCTATAACGAATTCTTTTTTCGAATCGATAATGTTTTCGAATGAATCTCGAAGGGTTTTATATGAGTGCATTTGTTTTTTCGGTGTTGTTTTTGATCGTTACCGCAAAATTAGAATGGTTTGAAAAGCCTGAAGAGGGAATTTATTTCATACTTAATATTTTTTTTATAAATCTTTTTTCAAAAAATTCATGTCAGTGGAAATACGCCCACTTCTTGGGATGACATGCATAATTAATCAACATTGAAACATTGATGACATACATACATAATAAACAACATTTCTTCAAAAGTGGTGACTAAATAATATTTTAATGCCGCATCTTTATCGAATCATGTTCCAATATATACCCTAAGGACATTAATGTTATTCTTAGCTCACCATTCCAAAGGTTTAATGCAAAATTTCATATACGATTTCGTGGTACTGTGGGAGTCATTTAGACACAAGTATTGTCAATGTCAATCATTAGAAATAAAGTCATCAAAACGATTCGGCAAAAAGCCTTAGGGACAAAATTTACTTGCCATCAAGTATCTGTTATGTACCAAATTAGTAATTATTGAAGACGTTTCGCCATTTGCATTACTCCTTCGTTATGTGCCTGGTAACAAGGGGATTGTTAATTTAAAAAAAATATAGGTTTGAGCAAAATCGTGTACCAATTTTATCATTTGACATGATGAAGTGATTTCTCTCTTTCTAAGAATGTATAATAATTCATCTCAAATCCTGTCTTTCATCTTAAATATCTTTCTAAAAAATCGAGAAGAAGTCTTGAAAGAACTATCTGAATTTTCGTCGTGCTGATGAGTCAATCGACAGATACTGAAATTTTACTCTATTGAAATCAGCAAGTGAACTCAAGAACTCCTCACTTTAGAACACATGCCAGATTTGAGAGGAATCAAAAAGTTCGGCATTAAGAAACCCACTGAGTAACCATGTTTCAACGAAAACGACAACATATATCGAAATAACTGCCCGAAGTTGACAGAAACACATAATGGGTTTGGGATCTCGTACCCTTCACGTTTTGGTAAACGAGGGAAAGCGTCTTAAGTTTTTTGGAATCTGTAGAGTGTTGGGAGTACGATGCCCACGTGGGCGGGGAGCAAAACAATTTAAGAAGGCACCCGGAGGCCAGAATGTGAGATCCAAAAGCTTTTCAGCGATATTGGGTGGTGCAGTCGGAACAAAATACGCGAACGGTTCCTGATCTTCCGACAGGAGACAGTCTAGGGATTAACTGCTTTCCCCCTTAAGGATTTTTTAATTACCTCGGACGTACTTTCAGGGGAGAAACGCAAAATAAAAATATTTTGTGGCTATTGGGGGTGAGGGGGCGGAGACGGGCGGAGTAGTTGAGACTTGGTGATTCTACGATTGTGGCGATGCTTTCCGCAAGTTTCGGGTAGTCAGAAGCCAGCCTCGAGGTATTCTCATCTGAAAAGCCCTCCTCAGGTTTGTAGCCGTGCCCACCTCATTTCCTAGCCAGGATGGAGGCTGAAGGCTCATTTTTCTCTATCACACCCTGAGAGGCGCGGGAATAATTGCCATTAAGTGCATTCAGTTTTACAGATATTGATTTCAGGCCTGTAAAGTTTTGACTGATAGTGACTCAAATTCAGCCTTGAAAAGACAAGCAACGTACACCTTTTGATGACATTTAAGAATGAGGCAGTACCAGGGTTTATAAACTTCGACGGCATCCAAGACCCTAGAAACTCGAGATGAAAGTTCGTGCTAGGGCCGGCGGTTGGAGCTGCCCGAGTGGGTAGTTGGCTGAAATATATACCCGATATATATTCCGAGTGGGTAATTTTTTTTTGAGCTGTGAGCTGTATATAGGGAGGAGCGTGGGGAAGTGAGTTACGACCTCACGCAGTTCCTAAGTGGACATGGTGGGTATATATTTCAGCCAACTACCCACTCGGGCAGCTCCAACCGCCGGCCCTCAATTTTGACACTCGAGGAGCTCGAGTTGGTTTGAAAAAAAGACAGGGTGTCTGATAACTGGTCGAGCCGAACGTTCACGGATTGGCTATCGTTATTGCGTTACATCGAATACTAGACGAAATGGACATTGTCTACCTCTTTTATTTCTAAATATAAACGAGATTAAACCGGTATGTGTAGGCTCAAAGAAAGCAAAAAGAAATTGAGGCTGTTCGTTATGTAATGGTTACAATATGAAATTTTCATCTACACACCTAAACCGTAACCTAAAAACAATGCTAAATTTTGATTTTTTGGTTATAACTTCGGATGTTTTAAGAGAAATTTGATGAGCGGGGGTTGCTAGAGGTAGCAAATGTCCATTTCGTACAGTATTCTTTGTAAATAAAATGTTTGAAGAAATATTTGAGACTGGAAACAATGCCTTTTAAATTTAGTGCTTGTCTGGGTATAATATTGTACAAATTATGTTTGGGTTTGAACAATTCTTGTCCTTGAATGAAAATTTGAACTGTTTTATTTAAAGTAAGAACTGTATCGACATAAAAATTAAAGTCTTGAACGAAATACACTTGCTTAGATCAAGAAACTCTAGCTTTCCCCTCAAGTCATATTTTTTTAGAATTATTATCCGTATTCTGAAATCAAATCAATTGCTATGAACCCGACAGCGGAGCCTCGGACCGGACGGATAACTCAACGACGAACTGGCAAACGGAAAAAGGACAATGATTTCGGAATATTTACATGGAACGTGCGAACTCTATACCAACCTGGTAAGTTAAGAGTACTATTGGACCAGCTTGAAAAATACAAAGCCGATATAACGGCGATTCAAGAAGTTAGATTTTTGGGGAAAGGCATAATGGAGGAAAGGAATTACACAATATACTACAGCTGCAGAGATAAATAGCACACTCTAGGTACGGCATTTATCGTTAGAAAAAGCTTAAAATATGCTGTAATAGGATTCGAAGCAATAAGCGAAAGAATGTGCAAAATTCGAATTAAAGGCAAATTCCACAATTACTCCCTCATTAATATACATGCTCCAACCGAAGATAAGTCTGATGAAGAAAATGAGGCCTTCTATGAAAACATTGAGAGAAATCTCAGAAAATGTCCCAGGTATGATGTAAAAGTAATTATAGGAGACGCTAACGCAAAAGTAGGGCAGGAACGAATTCATTACCCAACCATTGGAAAGCACAGTGTACATCCTGAGTGCAATGATAATGGTCGTAGACTGGTGGACTTCGCTGCTGGAGCTAACATGATAGTGGCTAGCACGAAATTCGAACACAGAAGAATACATAGAGTAACCTGGAAATCTAATAATGAGGAGACGGTAAATGCTATAGACCATATACTTATTAGTACAAGGTACAGCTCCAGCATAATAGATGTTAGAACGTACCGTGGAGCAAACGTGGACTCACAGACCATTTTCTGGTGGGTGAAAAGACAAGAGATAGAATTTCGTGCGTTAGGACAGGAGGAAGGGTACAACAAAGCGAGCGAAAATATAATACCGCGGCCCTCAACGAAGAACAAATTAGGGAAGAATATGTAGCAGAGCTAAATAGAAGGTTCGGTGCATCGAATAACGAAGCTACAAGTATCGATGCCAATATTGATGAGGAATGGGCAAAACTAAGTACCATAATAAAGGAAGCCGCTGCAACCAAGCTAGGCTATGAAAGACGAGCAAGACGTCAAGACTGGTTCGACGAAGAGTGCGCTAGAGTAACGAAAGATAAGAATGAATCATATACTAATATGCTGCAAAGATATAGAACTAGAAATTCCGTAGCGACCTATAAGGAAAAACGACGACTAGAAAAACGTACGCACAAAAGAAAAAAGAAGACGTGGCTGGAGGAACAATTTGTAGAGATAAACGAACTCGGGAATAATAACGAAGTGAGAAAGTTATATGAGAAAGTGAACAAGCAACGTAAAGAGTTTAAACCCAGAGTATCGATGTGTAAGGACAAAAACGGTAATATCCTGAGCCGAAAACTAGAGGTTTTAGAAAGATGGGGGGAGTATTTTAATGAGCTACTGAATAGAGGCGACGAAAATGAGAGTGAAAGTGATGTGAATCAAACAAATAGAAACGCACCAACCAATAATGATAGTGATACTGGTGCTGCTAATGAAAGTGATGTCCCTACAATGGACGACGTACAAGAAGCTATGACGAATCTCAAAAACAATAAAGCCCCAGGAAAAGATAGCATAGCAATTGAGATGTGGAAATATGGGGGCCAAGAATTAAGGAATGGATTACATAAACTTATAGAATCGATCTGGCGTCAGAAAAAGATCCCACTTGAATGGACGGAAGGTGTGATATGCCCCCTGCATAAAGAGAAGGGGAAGGAGAAGGAGATCAACTCGTTTGTGAGAACTATAGGGGTATTACCCTCCTCAACTCAGCGTATAAAGTACTGTCCACTATTTTATACAAAAAACTTTTACCCATCGCAGAAGGCATAATAGGTAGTTATCAATGTGGCTTTCGACCAGGTAGGTCCACTACAAACCATATTTCCACTCTAAGAAGAATTTTGGAAAAATCATGGGAGTTCAACATCAATATTCACGTACTGTTTATAGACTTCAAGCAAGCATATGACAGCGTCAAGCGTGAGGAGTTATTTAAAGCTATGGAGTGCTTCCGATTTCCAAAACACCTAATCGAAGTAACAAAAGCTACAATCGAGGTAGTCCGATGCAGAGTACGAGTTGAACGAGACCTCTCAGATAGTTTCACATCACAGAGAGGCCTGAGACAAGGTGACGCGCTGTCATGCCTCCTATTTAACATAGTGTTGGAGAAGGTGGTGAGAGACGCTGGGGTAGAAACAACGGGATCCATCTTTAACAAGTCAACACAAACGATGGCTTATGCTGATGATGTCGCTCTAATAGGTAGGTCGTTTGCGAGTGTGAAAGAAACCTTCATCAAACTGGAAGCAGCTGCGAAAAAGATGGGATTGCTCATCAACGAAGCAAAAACTAAGTATCTTTGTACTTCAAAAAGATACGCAACTCCAAGACAAAATATCACCATAGATGCATATAATATAGAAACCGTTAAAGAATTTACGTATCTTGGAACCGTATTGCAAGCTGACAGTGGTGAGACAACGGAGATCAGAAGGAGAATAAACGTTGCTAACAGATGCTATTTTGGACTTCGACAACATCTTACATCACGCATTTTGTCTAGAGGAATGAAGTGTAAACTATATACCACGCTAATCAAGCCCGTTCTGATGTTTGGATCAGAGGCATGGACTTTGAAAGTGGCTGATGAAACTCTTCTAGGCACTTTTGAAAGAAAAATTCTACGTACAATATTTGGCGGTGTCTGCGAAAACGGTGAATGGAGAAGGAGATATAATCACGAATTATACCAACTGTACCGGGGACCCGACATTGTCAAAAGTATAAAATTAAGTAGATTGCGATGGGTGGCACACGTGCAAAGGCTTGACGATAGCGACCCCGCAAAAATAGCGTTGAATCGAATTCCTGATGGAAAGCGAAATTCAGGTCGACCAAAAAAGCGATACATGGACTCCGTTGAGGAAGATTTAGTAAAGTTAGGCGTACGCAACTGGAAGGCATTAGCCAGGAACCGAACGGCATGGAGAGAAATGTTGGAGGAAGCCAAGGCCAATAATAGGCTGTAGTGCTACAGATGATGATTCTGAAATCAGTCACAAGTCACAATGAAATCACAACGGAAATCTCAACTTGAGACAATTTAGTATTATAATTTTAAAGCCCACAATTTTTACAATCCACAAACAGTCATGACTATCACAATTCTAACAAGTCACAAGAAGCAACGAAAACAAATTCACCATTAGCGGTCAATTATTTGTTATTTTTCTTGTGACCGTATGCTTAGAATACCAAAACAGTCACAAGGGCAGTTTAAAACTCTCAAAAGCAAGCGCGGGTCTTAATTACTTGTGACTCATACTCATGACTGCCCTCAATTTAAAATAGGTGGTCTACTCTAGTCTAGGAAATTCTTACTTAACTCAAGCCTACGAAACGAAGACTATTGATTGAATTGCTTGAGATTTTTAACAGTGTATGTATAAATTGTTTCTAAGGCAACTGTAAAAGTTATATAAAATAAGGTTTGTTTTGGAAATGTATCAACAATCTACTTCTATTCAATTCTATTGTAGCCACTTGTGAGGCACACCCTTTAAAATTCTAAGAAAAAGAGGTTACGAATCACGATCGATCATTTTATTAATAACTTCTTACACAATCCGCTAATCATCTAAAGATGAGAGAAAGTGAGCGTTTTTCCTTACTTACGTCCTTCCACAGTTAGTTATAGTTAGTTAGTGCAATAGTTACACGAAGAAAATGCAAAAAATGTGTACCACGTGTAATACCTGCATCATACACAAAACTGTTTGATGTAAGGACAGAATGATGGATGATGTAACTTTATCCCTGTAGAAGTAAAATACATATTTTCTCAGAAGTTCAAGGAAGTCTTTATTTTTTCTTTTCATATTTTGTTGATAGAAACTTGTTTGTGTTGATGAAGTTTTTAAAAAAGTTTAAAAGAAACTAAGTAAAGAACACATTATTTACACTTTCCTTGTTGTAATTGTAGCAAACATTTAGAATTAAAGGTTTTGTGTACTTTCAGTATTTAAACTAAAAAATTTCAGAAGCAGCAAATTTTAATAAATATTTAGACGATGTAAAAGGTATTTTCTGCTTAATTTTAAACGAACTTAAAGTAAATTCCATCTAAAGGATTCTTAATGTTTAAAAGGAAAATATTTCATTAAAGTAAAACAGAGATAAAAAGCATTTTCCGTTTTTGTTGTTCAAAGTGTATTTAAATTTAATTACATTAAAGCTGACAAAAAAATTTCGTACAACCTTCTTTAATAGCGTCTTTGAAATTTCAGGTATCGTTTTTATGAAAGTAAGCACAATCTTTGAGGCAAAGAAGATATCTTCCAGATCTTTTAATTAGTGACAATAGCATTATCTAGATCTATACATTCATTCAACCTACACAGGTATTAAAATATATAAACGGGGAGGGGGTGGGAAAGATCGCCGTTGTTATCAAAGAAAACCGCTAACACAATGAACGGGCGGCAACAACAACAACAGCAACAACAAAAATAGCCGAATAATGAAGAAATGATAAGCAAACATGTACGAGTATTCTTAGAGGTCTTATATTCTTTGCTGTTGTCATCGAAGTGGTTGTCGTTGATGTCGGTGTCGTTGTCGCTGTCGTTGTCATTGTCATTGTCGTTGTCATTGTCGTCGTTGTTGTTGACCTTGCTGGTCGTTCGCCGTAAAAGAATTTCCGACAGTGCAAAAGCACATTTCCCTGCTACATAAAAATTAATCTCGGAAATTATCAAGCAATTAATCTTGGGCTTTTCCTTTTTTATTTCTTTCATTTCTACCATCTGACGACTCACCTGCCGGAAACGCCAAGACACAATAGAATCCCGTGGTGTACATAAAAATCTAATAAATCCCTCCGACAGTCAATTCGTGACAAAGAACAATACAAGGGTGGTCAGCCAGCGGGGAGGACTAGCCATTCTGCCATGCACCGTCACAATGTCAACACCAGCCACTGTAAGTAAGTATTTTATATACGAGTACATAATTTACAAAGTCCACCCCCATTGCAGCACCCAGAACCAAACAGTCATCCTCTATTAGTCCAGTAAAATGGTGCAAAAGAAAGGTCATCTGTGCATTTTATGAAAACAGCAATTTTGTTTTTTCATTGTGTAGGGGGGTTGGGTGGGAGTATAAAACCGAGGTGTCCTTCGGCCGCCATCTTGTTTTGAGTGAGAAAAATGGTTTGTCTTATATCTGGGAAACCGTGAGACCTACAGTATTTTTGTTAAAACATTTTTTTTAGATAATCAAATTATCTACAACTTTCGTAAATAATTTTTTGCCGTTATATTAATAATAAAAGAGATATGGAGTAAAACTGATAATTTTTTTTAGAGTGATGAGCTTTAAAGCGCTGTAACTCTTTAATCATTGATTTTACATAAAAAAGCTTTTTTGTAGAGCATTATCTTACAAATAATTTGATGTGGTCATTTATTGAATTATTGTTCTTCTTATTGATTTTGTAGCAATGCAAACGGAGAAGTTTTCTGCTTGAAGATAAAATCTGCTCACCTGTATCTTCAAGGTATGCGGGAATTGAACCAAAAAACGCCTCCACAAGAACTTGAGGATTTTACAAATGGTGGTCGTTTTACTATTAGGCGAAGTAATCAATTTTGGAACGGAATCATCTCTGATCCAACCAAGACACTTATGAGGAAGATGCAAACTTCAGGTGGACTCACCCGAGGGCATGGGATTTCTGGCAATACACTTGCTTCCAGGACTTTGGGAATGATTTTTTTACAGGATCTCTGCGATCAAGCAGATGATTCTGGGTTTTTTCTATGGAAACCTCAGACCGACATGTCGATGACAGAGATTCACGAGTACTTCGGGACGATGAGGACCTAGAAAAATTACACCATTGGCTTGCATAGCATGAACAATTTTTGGAGAGATCGGAATTAATTTAAATTTTTCCGGTGTCGTAGCTCATGATCGCATTAATTGCTACCGTGAGATCGAGATTGGAGATGCTGTAATGTCTCAAAATATTGGAGCAAATTTTCAAGACTTATCATACAAGAGAAATAAAAAAGTGCACTCTCGAGCTCGATTGAGGTGGAGAAAACTGCCGTCGTTATAAATCGCTTGCTTCTCTTTCAACGAATGTGTGTGTCGAAGGAGTCTATTGGTCAAATAAAGCAATATTTTGAGTAAGAACTCGCGCCTTTCTTTGTTTTCTGAGCGAAAGGGCACTAAATCTTTGTTCTTTAACGCCTTTTCACCACTCGATGATCCCGTTGACCTTGAGTCAAATAAAGTTTTTGTTATCGATGGTGGATATCTTCTGCACGCTCTTGTATGCGACCGAAAGGTATCATTCCAAATAATTTTAGACAAATACGTAAAATACCTTCAAAGTCTTTACGATTCTAAGGAGCATAAATTATATTAGGCGATTAGTGGGGAGGGAGTCGAGTCGAATATCACCAAATGTCACGTGGGGGGAGGGGGGGTCCCGCCAAATATCACGTAATTTTTTTTTCCTCAAGAAACAGTGTAAATTTGGTAAAAAACTGGAACTGGAACTGAAATTAAGTAAAACATGTTTCTCCACTAAAGACCCTCATTTACTTACTTTAGGTCGGCAGGCATGGCCCTATAAAGGCCACACAATACTCACTTTGACTGAGAGATGAGGACTTCAGGTATCCGCCGTGACCGCAGGGGACGTCGTGATTCCCTACAGACACACTGGCGAAGACGACAGTTTAGCATAGCAGGCCTCAATGAAAACTTTAACGCCCAAACAGATTCGTGACAAGAAAAGCCCTTAAGGTACACGGACCACCATATTTGCCACCGTTTCCGCTTTCGTGCCAATATGTTTGTGCCTTAAGGCGGCTCCAGACTCACGCCGTGAACACCCGCGAACAAGCGCGAACGCGAGTGTTGGTGGTTTTCGCGCCTAGTTCGCGCCTTGCTTTCAGGTCCGACTGGATACGGCATGAGCTCGAGCCGTAAATTCACGGCTTGAGACTGAATAGCAGTTCAGATCTTCAGGCACAATCTGACGATAAATAGCCACACACATAAAGATTTTTGTCAGTTTTCAGACTGCAGACGCCATCCAACTGGCAGCCGGGGAGGTGTCCAGGCGATACCTGGCTTCAAGGCTAGAAGGTGTGTGTGAAAATTTGTATGGGGAGGCCAGAAAGTATTATAGTAGTCCCTCGATTGTATAGCCACCACCAAACGCACGACTCGACGAATGCTGCGGCGTATGAACCAAGTAAAACTGACCCCGCGAAAAAGCCGTTAGAATATAGAATAAATTACAGAAATGCTCCACAAAAAAGCTCCAAGTAATTTTTTATGTAAAATCAATAATTAAAGAATTATAGCGCTTTAAAGCTCATCACCCACAAAAATTTTATCACTTTTAGGCCATATCTTTTTTATCATTAATATTACGGCAAAACATTATTTTCGAATTTGATTATCTAAAAAAAATGTTTCAACAAAAATTCTGTAGGTCTCATGGTTTCCGAGATATAAGAAAAAAACATTGTTCACCACTCAAAACAAAATGGCGGTCGAACGTTACGCCTCCGGATCCCGAAAACTCGGTTTTTTACTCCCAACCAACGAAAGAAAAAACAAAATTTCTATTTTCATGAAATGCACGGCAAAAGTACCATTTGACTGCACTACATGCCATCCGTCCACATACATAAAACTTACCCCCATTTCTGTACCTTTTCAGTTTGCTTGTTGCATTTCACCTTAGATCCTGTAATCCCCAACATCCTACAGCCACCCACCCACACTATCAGCTTGTTAAAAAATTGTTTTTTTTTTGTAGAGCGCAATTCGCATTAAAAATTACTCATATTTTTTTTTTGTTAACAAGAATGTCCTTGCACAATGCTGGGCGAGGTGAATTGCCTACATAATGTAAACACGAAGCAGAGTGCCATAGTAGATGTGTTTCGTCACTTTAAAATAAATGCTAAATTTGTTGTAACCAGTTACCGTTATCTTTTCATTTACATTAAAGGTGTCCTGGTTTCGGAGAAAGGACTTTCAGCTCCTCACAGTTGGCCTTTCCACGTATAGCAGCGACGATCGATTCCTGGTCGAGCACACTAGACATTTAGGTAATTGGGCGCTACGGATAAAGAGCGCCCGCAAGGACGACGAGGGTTTTTACGAGTGCCAAATTTCAACCCATCCACCACAATCGATATTCGTCGAATTGAAAATTGTTGGTAAGTTTCTTTTGTTGTACTTTATCAGGATTATTTGCTCGCTTTTTTTATAGGCTAATAAAATGTTTAAAAGGATCTCCTAAAATCTGCAATTAATTAAATGCTGCCCCCCGGATTTTATGAGATCCTAAGAACTTGAGAGGTTTTTTTTCGGTTATAGTATCGCCCTGTGTAATCCTTGCTTTTAGCGAATAAGTGCTTCTTAAAAATTAATCCATTTATGTAATAAAATTGATTTTCGCGTGTTTGTTGAGGTTGGATAACCCCTGCTCAATGAGGAATCCATTAGCGCAAGTTCTCGCTTTTGTGTTATAATGGTTTTCTCATTAGAACTTAGCTTCGAGTACGAGTATGAATCCGCCATCGTTAAATCCGCCTTTTGATATCCTGTGGACCATTAATTATACTGCATGGATATCCCAGCAGTAATCAAACGAATTTTATGATGAACTTCAGATACCCATGCATGTCCTTTTTAGAAAAAGCAATTATAGCGAAGGGTTTACTTAGATACTTAGAACTAGTATGGATAATATTGCAATTCGATGAAACGATTTTGATAGTGCTTTCAGTTTTATTGACAAACAGACAGGCTCAATACTGGTTGCACCAATGACAGTGAACATTTTTCCATTTTATTAACATACTTGTTATCTTTGCATGTCATTTATTTATTGCTTGCATATCCTTCGGTTAACATTTCCGATTTCTCCAGAGGGCTTGAAGGTACGGAGAAGGGTCAAAGGTTGGAGAAAATATATACATAGTTCTGGGAAAAAGTTCATAACGCTTACGGCATTGATGAAGCCACAACAACAGAACAGCAGCGCCGCCACTGAAGAAACCAGCACTCGTTTGAAAGGTGACAGTTTGAGTGTTACTTTTAGTGTATTGAAATTCGTGCAGGGGCTAAAAAGTTGTTGGCGTTTGAAAATGGAGAAAATTCCTAAAAATTGTATCTATATACATAAATATAATTAGAGTGTCTGTCTGTGATTTCAAAATAATTGTATTTTTCTAAGTTCATTTGGTTATTTACAAGATAATAAACAAAATCAAGTATTTTTTAATTCTTTGTTTGTGTGTATGTCTGTATATCTGTATGTCTGTCTGTTTGGCCGCGCTAACCTCGGAAACGGCTAATTTAATCGGGATGGCACTTTCACTGGGGGATTCAGTATTTTTGCGGGCATATTTTAGACTCTTTTTATACACTTTATACTAGCTTCACCTATGAATGTATGTATGAATTTAGACTTTCTTATGTCTCACTTCCATATAACCGATCAACTTAAAATTTTGGACATATGTATAGTTCGAATGGGAGTGCAATCTAACCATTTTGTAAAAAATCAAGTTGGCGTTCCCCCAGGTAGAAATTTCAACCGTCAGCCGATAGTAACAAACGGCACACCACTGGTACAGTACTGTCGTCGACCGTCTTTTTACGACCGTAGGGACAACCGTCGGGCCACGGTTGTTCAACAGTCGGCGTCAACTGTCGACCACTTACGATCTTCGTCGACCTTCGACAACCGTTGTGCGACCGTTGTCTTACCGTCGTTTACTGTCGTTGATAAAACGATTGGAAAACAGTTATTTTTCACTGTTTGACAACCGCTGGAACGTTATCGCCTGAATAGTTGTTTAACTACATAACTTATGTCGCTTAGACAATTGAGTCTAATGAATAAAAACAATTGAATCATCTTATAAATAAATTTATTGGCTAATGTATTAAAGTACTTTAGGATATAACAAAGAACTTTGTAACTTTTTTTTGTTTTGAAATTAATAATTATGATTATTCTACAACACTTATTTTGTTCATTACAGTTTTAATAACTTAAAGAAATAGCTTTTAGTGCAATAATGTTACAACAATTTTACGATCGCAAATCGTCAGTAGCATACATTTATTTAATATCTCGGAAACATGATAGATTCTTGACCTTCGATCTGTGCCATTCGCATACATAATACCTATTTCTTTCGATGAAAGTGGATAACTAAACACGTCTTCACCTATGATTAATTTTTTTCCTTGAACGAATAATTTTTTCTCCGCTGCCGTATGTTCGTTACTTCCTGGTACAGTGCGGGCAAACAATTTTTCTATTATCACAATATCATTACTCTTCATTAGGACTACGTTGTCCGGTCTTTTTGGTTCGATTGTCATACGATCTATTTGAACAGACGTTATTACAGAATCGCCGAGAGATTTTGAATTAGAATATGTTACAATAGCAACTTTTGTGCGTGTTTGAACGGAATAAATAAGTGGATAACGAGTTTTTGTGGACTCAACGTTTGCTTGTTGCATTTCGTGCAGCCTTCGTGCTACTTCAGCTACTGGATTTTTCCTACCAGTTACTAATTTGATCAAAAATCCGATGCAGTCTTCGAACGAGAAAGCTGAAAAATCAAACAACGGCGCATCGATGTATGTAACGTCATCAGCTACATGAATTAAATTGTGTATCGCATTGGTCACTGAACCTTCGCCGTAATAAGTAGGCATTAACTGTACAAACGTTCGCAAAAGGCACTTGGCGTATTGTGTCTGTTTAGTGGCTAAGTCTTTACTGCTCAAAATTCGCAATGATACAAAAAGCAACATGAAATGCCTGCTTTTACTATGTGACAAAACTCGATTAATAACAAGTCCGCTGAAATAAATTATGAAGAACCTGAACTGAGTAGCTTTAAGATTTGCACTATCATAAAGATCAATGTTAGTCCTTTGAAATTCTTGTGGGATTTCATTTTTAATCGAATCTAGCACACTTTGTAAAAAAGTTACATTTCTGGAGCCGACATTATTTTTCTTGCACAGAGTTAAAGCGTGTACGAAGAACTTCGACACATTCAAACATAACAAGTGCATCGCATCTAATGTGAAGGACTTTATCATATCAATTCCTATAATCCTACACAAAGGTGATGTCTCTTTCTTCTTATGATGCTCTGGCTGAGATTTAGCCCGAAAAGATGCGTCTGTTCGCTCATCACAATTAATGTCATTGAACACGCGTTTATATGATACTTTGTTGCGCTTTTTAACGATAGTTACATTTATACCCTCAACTTCACAACGTTCGCACGAGTAATATCCGCCATGGCCCCGACATTGTTTAAGAAAAGCTCTTGCTGGTGTATCAGCGACAAATGCTCTGAATCTAAAAATGTATTTAGTGTTTTTAATTACTAAACCGGATATAATAAGCTCGTTCAATTCTTCAATCAAATCGTGAAGGTATTCTGTAGGTGAGTCGGGTTTCGAATCGCCATAATAAAGTCCAATTAAAAACGGCTTAAAAAGATAATCAGGATGAAAAGGTAATCCTAAAAGTGGCCACATCTCGTTTTTTGTTTTGTTATAGACCTTTCCACCGTCACAACCGATCAGCAAATCGATTTTTTTTTCAGTATACACTCCAGGAGGGGTAGGCAAGAAAAAGTTTACGTCAACATCTTTATACGAATGCTTAACGGGTAAAAATGAAGTTCATAAAACTATGAAAATGCATAATTTGTATCAATTAATTTTCACATATGGACTATTTATGAATTACAGGTGAGATAATCAACTATTTTCCTGAGGATGTAACGGCGACCCAACTTGTCACCTTTACTAGCCGATTCCTGGCCAACGCTGGAGACAGGGATGGGGGCAAAAAAATTCGAGACCAAATAAGGAACAAATAATAATTCTTCAAGAAAATGTATATTTTTATAATTTGAAAATAAATTGTAACAAAAAACTATCATTTGTTATATTTTTAATCAACGATGAACAATTTAAATCATAGAGTTACAATAAAAAACGATTGGTCAAGCAGTAATGCCAACAGTTAATAAACGGTATAAATCAATGATTAAATAACGGTTGAAATCAACGGTCAAACGACGGTTGAAACCAATGTTGGCCCTACCGTTGTAAACTACGGTTGGGCCACGTGTAATCAGCCTCACATCCCGACGTTCCACAAACCGTTGATGTCAACGGTTCGCCAATGGTTGCCAACGGTGGCCCAATGGTGTGCCGGTTGTAAATTTCTACCTGGGCCAAGATGGCGGCCGAATTTCGGAATTGTGCTCCTAGACCCCGAACTGGGTATCAAATGAAAGGGTATGATAAGTAGAATTCAATCAGCAATTTGGTGTCATTCCAAATTCAAAATGGCGGGCGACTCAAAATGGCGGACTACCTTTTTCTATGCAATCCACTCGGTATGAGTATCAAATGCTGTGACAACTAGAATACTATTAGTTGAGTGCCATCATTCCAAATTCAAAATAACACGTATCTTTTATTCTTTTAAAACTGTTTTTACTCGAATCCGACTACCAGAACCGATTATCGGTTCCGGCTATCGCATCCGACTATCGGATTTGAGCAAGAACTTGAACCCATGGACGAAAGAAAATGATTTCGAGCATTTTTTTTATCATTCCAATTCAAGCCTCAAGAGCTCTATCTAAATATTTAGGCTCGCTAAAGTAAATCATAACTATAGGACGCCTTTTTCTTTTTGGTCGGATTTTCGTTGTTAGGGTGGCTTATATGATCAGATGTACTTACTCACCATTGGATATTTGAATATAGCTCTTTGAGGTCTACAAATAGAATGAAATTGTAAGATGCAGACCGACGATCTGCAACAGACCACAGAGGTCACAATAATGAACCGACTACAAATGGAATCTCTATGCTTTGGTAAATCAACAATATTCATCATCCTTCTTACAATATTCATCATCCTTCTTACAAATCTTAACGAATCACAAAGACCTCTTCTTCTTCCTTGATCCGTTAGCTGGCAGTCCGAGTGGGACGTCCTCGCAACGGATACGCTGCTGTCGGTGCCGCTGGGTCTCGAATTCTATTCACGATTTGTTTCCATTCTTGCTGGTTTTTGCCAACGTCTCGGTAACTGATAAATCGTTGATTCTTTAGGTCACCCTCGATATTCTTTACCCAGGTTTTCTTCAGTGCTGATCTCTAGCTTCTCCAGTCTGCGCGACGGTCTCACCAGAGAAGTTTATATGGCAAGCGGTTATCATCTATTCGGCAAACATGTCCAAACGACCGTAGTCGACGTTTTTGCATTTCTTCTTCGACCAGTGTCCTGTCTCGTTTCGAAGGCGATCGCGGAGTGAGGAACAAAGTATCTGCCACAAGCATCGCATTTAGAATACATCGAGCTTGTTGACGTCCGGCTTGAGCAGGGTCCACGTCTCCGATCCATAAATAAGAATCGGAAGGACTAACGTTCGATAAAGGCGTACTTTCGTTTTGATGGCAATATTTGTTCGTTTCCATATGCACCACGTGAGCGAGGCGAATGTTGCTTTTGCCTGGCCGATGCGGCTGTAAGTGTCGGCATCGATATCACTTTCTTTTACTCAACCAATAATCCCAAATATTTGAACATTGGAACCTATTCGATTTGGGTTCAATTGAGGTGAGCACTGGCCCTCGATCCATCCGTTGGTCTTTTCCGCATTGATTTTTAACCCGTACGACTGGGTGATGTGGGAAATGTCGTATAAGATGCAGTTGCTTCGGCATCCGTGTCGACAAAGACAGAGCTATGGCTGATAACTTCAAGTTGGTTAGGAAGTTGTCGTCGTATCGAACTCCGCGTCGTCCATGGTATGCTTCACGCGTAATCGCGTCGATCACAAGGTTGAAAAGGAGTGGCGGAGCGACGTCTCCCTTTCAGACACCCGTTTGAATCGGAAACTCCTCGGATAAGTCGCTTCGAATACGTGTGCTGCTGGTTGGGCCATCGTATGGCATGGAAAGTGATTATGTGCTTCCAACTCCATCAATGACACGTGTTCGGTTTCCAAAGGGTCTCCACAAGCTCCAAGGGTCTCCACAAGCTCCAAGGGTCTCAACAAACTGTTGCATTTCGGAAAACATTACTTGAGGCAGCTTCATTGCCTTTGATGACGTTCATATATTCTCCATTGAACTAGGCCGTCGACTTTCTAAACTTCGCAAAATAAACAATGAACAAAGGCATTCCTGCCCGTATAAATCCGGTGATACAAAGAAAAATTTAGTTAGTATTGATACTAAGTAAACACAAGCAGTCAGTAACTTGAAGAAAATTAACAAACTAGAGCTTTACCAGACAGTTCTTATCGCAGCTGAACTGTTTCATTCAGATAATCGATATGCGTAATGGTCAAAAAATGACCCTTTTAACGAAAGATTTCCTGCTTTGACAAACAGAACTGAAGTAAATACTGTTGCTCTAAACGAGATTGATATGACGATATCAAGATTTTTGGTTTTCATGTGCTACCTTGTGATGAAAATTTCGTCAAAGGATTAGAGTTGATTTCCCAATAATATTCGGTTGGTGCAACAACTATCTATATCCAGAGAAACGGTGATAGTTCAGTTTATAGGTTGAAGCCATAATCAGTCCACATTTTAATCAAAATAAGGCAATAGGTTATGTTATCTTGAACATTGATTACTACAGATCCATGACACAGAAAGAAAGTAATTATGTGCTTCCGAATTACCATAATATTGAATTGAGTCCAATATGATTTCAACAAGATGGTTCTACATAATGTACATGCAATACTGCTATTGAAACAATTAATTTATTTCAATTTTTCATTCAACAATTTTGTGATTAGTTTAATAAATTAATTGCACCATGAATGCGAGATTTGACATGGTTCGATTGCTTTCTCTGGGAATATATGAAGTCACAAGTCTGCCCTGACAAGCCCACAACAATTGTGCTTTTAATAAACAATATAACTCATTCCTCCACCGGAATAACGTCAAATATAATGGAAAGCATGACTGAAAATTGAGTCGATAGAATGCACCAAAAGTGTCAGAAACTGGGTCGAATGAGGCGCAGTGGTGGAGGTTGGCTTTATCGAATAACCTTTTCCACATTAATTGGCAGGAAACAGCTTTTCATATCAAAGCGAAAACCATGAAATATTCACGTTGGAAACCCTGTTTGCAGCTTTGTTTACATCACTTGAGCAATAAAAGGTATGACGGGTATGCAGGTAGAAAGGTGGGCATATCTAACGAAATATTATGGAGTTAATCAGAAATCTTTTTACAAATTTTAAACAATTATTGAACTTAGTGCACTTTATTTCAACGATATTTGGTGTTACTCTTTTCTACTTCATATCGGAAGTCTTATTGTAAAGCAACGAAATGGGAATCGCTCTGTACGACATTTTTCGATTTGCATAAAAATTTAAAAGACATTTTTTTTCTGCCCTAAATTTTCAGTTTCTCTGATTTGATTTATTTTACCCCTTAAATATTGAAATATTGCTTAACGGGAGGTGCCATGTCACGTGTCATATCAGAATCCAATTTAAAAAATGATATTTCTTCCTTTGCCTTTTTTCCGTCTCCTGTAGGATTATGTATGGACAGGAAGCTACCTTACCTTCCATTTAACGCGTTTCTGCACTATTGCTTTCACGTTTCACTGTGTCTTGGCTTTAGAGCATCAGCAAATCAGTTCTATACTTAGCATGTTCCTAAATCTCATGTAATACGTGGCCTTGGAGGACCTTGGAGCACATTCCAATGAAGGCACTACTAGCTAAGGCTACTTTGTTGTATATCCATTGTTACCTAGTCGTGTTAGGATGTACATAAATCTCTTCGTCGCAGGCGGTTAGAAGATTAAGAATATTGAGGATGCATCGAGAATATTTGTTCAATTTGAAATTATGTAGTTGTTTAGAATTTGGAAGTTGTGTATAACTTTCATATTGTCCAATGTCGACTTCGACGACTTCTTATTGCTTAGACGACGAAAGATTAGTTTTAGATCTGTATCTCCTTGGGCTTTCCAGGCCTCGATTTCAGTTTATAACCTGAAATGGTTCAGCAGGGTTCTACTAATCAGGGTTCTGCAAATAAAGTAAAACCAGTTTAATTGATTTCCTAATCAGCACCCATATGTTTAAAGCTTACTTACTTATAATAATACGTATTCAGTTCTATAACCGGACCCGTTCGGATTCGGTCTAGTGCTCTCACAAGTATAAGTACTCTTTCTACCGGTCTCAATTTCGAGCCGATGTCATCCAATTTGACCTTCCAAGATCTTCAGACCTTAATACTTTCCCAGCAGGTTTGGTTTATCAAGTTGATGCTTCCCATAAATTCTATTGCGAAAAATTTTCCGAGCAGGATGCTTTTGGCTCATAAAAGCTAGATATCCTGACCACCACCCAAGTAAGCATCTAGCAAGCACGCTTGAGTAAACATAAGAATCGCCCGCAGCTAGAATGCAGCTTGCATGCACTACCCCTCACGGCGCCCGCAGCTCTCTGCTTTTGCAGAAACATTCCTCTTGGGTCCATTTTTCTCCTTCTGCTATCACACTCTTTCAAAGCTTTTTAACCAACCGCTCTCAAAAAGTTATACTTGGTGGTTGTAGTTCCTCGATAGCTCCACTTCGTGTTGGCGTACCCCAAGGTTCCATTCTGGGTCCTCTTTTATTCAGCAATTTTATTAACGATCTTCCTTCGGTAGCAACAATTCTAAGAATCATATGTACGCTGATGATTGCTTACACATTGGGCCTTTAGAAGCGGGCTTTTTAAATGAGTGTTTTAAAAATCAAAGAATTGCTATATGATGTACACATGCCAACGCACTCTTTTTACCAACAAATATACTACCAACGTCGGCAAAACACAACCCCGAGCGCTCAATAGCACCTCGCCTCATTTGAAGTATGACATTTTACTGGCTCAAAAGAGAAAAGAGGTACATCTTACAAACTCATTTTAAAATCGTATCCTACCCCTACTGTTGGGTCTCCTATGGGCCAATGTCCCGTGATGATTTTCGTGATTCTGACAATGACTTTCCTTTCCGTTTAGGAGGGCCATGTTTTTTCTTTGTTGTGAGTGGTCGCCCTAGTGCAGGTCTCCAGTGTTCCCCAGATTTAGCTGGCCAGGCACAGGTGGTAGTCAAATATTGTGTTTCTGACCACGTCTATTGGGCGGCCGAGCCCGGAGGAACACTTCTTGCTTGGCTTTGTCATTGGGTTTCTCGTTCCCATCTATGCTCTTATTTTGGCGAACCCAGTCGAGAGTTAAGGCCCCCATACACGGTCAAATTGGATGTACATCGAAGTGCGAATGTACAACCAAAACTATCGATTGTGGGCCGGTCGGCCGATCAAAATACATTGGGCTTATGGGTTTGATGAAAATCTGGATGTACATCCAATTTGACCGTGTATGGGGGCCTTTACGTTGTGCTTTCTACCAAACCTATCTAACTCAACTCTGCACCGCTCCACCAACTTTGAGCGCATTATTACTGAATTCAGAACTTTTACGCTTAGCTATCTAAGAAAATTCCAATGCTAAAAAATTCCTTGTGTAGGTTCAAATTTCAAAGCTCAATACCTTCAGGATCACCAGTACATTCAGTTGAAAAAAACTAGCATGCACTGTAGGTGCCAAGTCATAGAACTTTTACTGGCCCCTAGATAAATTCTAATCCCGACCCTATCGGTGATCGGTCTTTCAGACTTTCTCAGGACGTTTCTGTTTCTCCACTCTATTTGGATGGCGAAGTCTTTGCTGAGGGTCAATTTAGGTGAAGGTAATCCGTAGTTGTATAGCGACCATGCCCACGTGCAGCAGGCTCATGATGCTGCCATGTCCGTAAGGTTTTGAGGCTCTGATCCCGGATTCTCTGATTGCTCCGGTTATTGCTGTCATCTAGACCCTTCACAACATTATAACATTATAACTCCTGCTCATCGCTAGTTTTATTTAGGCATGGTTATAGCGATAACTTTTTGTCAAGCACGATGGATTGACACGTGCTTGGATAGTATTATCATTGGACAGTATTATTTATTTTTGTGCATAACGCAACTATGTTGATTTGATCCTGATTCGATGATGTAAGACTTTTCTGCGTTATAATGAAACAGTGATCGGAGTTGTAATTAGCTCCTTGTGACATTAGTGCCATCAACCTTTCATCCTAACCTGGTATTCGCAATGACTTCATCCTATTGTCTTTACTGTTTGCATGCAAGGTGTGGCTGTCAAAGTTCTGCTTTAAGTTGCGAGTTACTTTGAATTTAAAATCTGCAAAGGTCATACATCATACCTGTCGTTTCCTTACTCTTAATTTCTCGTACCCCTTTATGACAAGGTTCAACAACCCAGTCATAAACGGAGGTCGAGTTGGAACTGGGTCAAACTCAATCCAACTCACTCTCCTGAGTTAATACTTCGCCTCATATACATGGGTTGAGTTGCAATTAGGTTGAAGTGACATTTGTTTTGTTTGGTTACAATCCGTGAAGTCCTCCGGCTTTATTTTTGTGTTCGATGCTCTTGCTTGCATAGGAATACAAATTATTTGGTTCTGAATTTGGAAGTATCTATTAATGAGAATTTCACACAAAAATTTGAGGTTATGTTTTGATGTTAGTTCAACTCTATTTCAATCCAAAGTAAACTCAGCTCGACATCGATAGTGGTCGAAATTTAAACTCAAGCTCGACTCAACTTTTAAACCTAGTCATAAATGGGGTATCTATCAAGTTAGAAGAATTTTTCTTTTATATCGTCTGTAGGTATGTAGGTATGTAATCATTCATGAGGGTTACATTTTGCAATTTGCCTTGTAAACGAAGGATTAACCTTTCATTTGTTGCTTTAAAGCCTATAACTGTACCAGCATAATGGCGCGATATAAATAGTGGGCGCCACTTATGCGAGGTGTTACCCCCTTAGCCACAAGCCCGGAAGAGCATGGCCAAGGAGCCAACACCATACATAAGAAATAAAAAGAAAATCCGGAACTCCTACGCCGGCCACACGGAGTTGTCTAGCTCGCCGGAGGGGTCGTGGGGTGTGTGGCCGGGGCTTACCGCGGTTGGTTCACCACTTACCTGTGTCTGTGCAACTTTGACTTCCGTCCATCATTCTCCGGTCATCGCCTGTGCCTCGTCATGGCAGTTCGTTCCCCTGACAGCTATTAGTATAGAATACTATCAGCTTCAGGAGAATGCACTATTTAAGAACCCTGAAAAAGAGAATAAATCCGCCCCAACCATTCCACAAAGAAAAAATCTAATACACAGACATTTTCGTTACAATCCTTTAATATGCCTGTTTATTGCAGGAAAACAGTTAACACAACCAAACAATACAATGGATAACTGACACGTCACTATTTCAAGACAACAATCGCGGATCCTTGTCAGATCTCGAATTCCAACGCTCAAATTAAAAAGAATTAATATACAATTAAATTATCATGAGTATATCTGTAAGAAGAACTGAAGAAAAGGAAAAACACGTCGTATTGGCGCCAGTACTCGTCGTTTTTTTACAATCGTTATCACCAACAACAGGTTCTCTTACCTGGAGAACAGAAAACAACAAAGAATAAACTAGTTCCGACAAGGAGCAAAACAAATTCACAAATAATTATAGATAAGATTATAACGTTAATATTACTACCATTAAAATTATTATTTTAGTAATAAATTTAAATTTAATAACTGAAAAATGTGTTATTTTATTGTGTGTAGTTTTTGTGTGTTTTTTTTCTCTTGTAGCAGAACTGCGACTTAATTTTCTCGCCTTTGTCTACAAATGCACAGCAGTACGTCAAAACGATTTCTTCCACAGCCCTGCTGCAGGTTTTTTGCAAAATTATATTTAGGTAACTTCAACGACCGTGACAGCTTTTGGGACAATTTCCTTCGAATAGACTGCCCTTCTTTGCCACAAAGTTAAAAAGTTAAGCAACCACCACTTCCAGAGGCCGCAATCCTCATACTCGTACACACGCCTAGTGCCTATGTGTTGAACAGATGCGCCACGGCACTTTGTATGCACACTTCACTGGAGATCAGTGGTTTTTCTCCACCACGAACTGCCTAAAAGGGTATGAGAATTTTGGGTTGTAAAATACCTGACCTTTCTTATCGCCGCTGAGGTTGCCGTTCGTGTTCCTGCGAATAGTGGCTCCTTCCCAACAACAAAAAAAGCGTTATATATGCCTGGTCTTCTTCCCTTCTTGTATTTTGCTTCTTCAAACAAAATCTGTTCCTACTTTGTTTTATGTAATAACAGCACCACGTATTGCATCTGCATCAAATCCCCGTGAGTATTTATTAAATGGACTGCAGAAAAACTTCCGGCGATCCCCAATCTAGCTCACCAAAAAAGACTTTTCTTATTCTCCAGAAACAGGAACTCTGAATCAAACGGTCCTTTCACTTCCAAATTTATTTTTCGTCTCCCAGCCAGTCGTATGTTTTCAAACTGATTTTTTTATTTCTTAGTTAAATTTCAATTTTCCGAAAACTTTTTCCGGACCAAAAAATCCTACGTCAAAATTCGAACTCCCATTTCCTTTTTTTTCCATTCTCCCCGCCTACCAATTTGTTCCCAACCAACTACTCGATTTTCTTCCCCACAGTAATTTTTAGTCAAGTAGATATTTAGGCAAAACTGACCGTTACATACCCTCGGGTCCACGAGGCCGACTCGCGAGGCAGTGAGGAGCCGAAAAAAACGGACAGTTTTTTCTTCTGTAGTGAGCTTCGGGTAAGATCAACGTGGGTCTCGACTCATCCCCTGAGATTAAGAGGCTCATGCTCTCCAGAATGAGATAGCCGGGCTGTTCAGGTTCTCAACAGAGTCGTCTCCATACGGAGTGAAAAAGGAAAAGTTGGACGTACGGTCACAACCGTATTTTCGTGATGATTTGTTAACCTGCCGTAAGAGCCAACAGGAAATAAGAGTTGTAAAGCCAAAACTGTCAAATCAATTCAATATGAAGGATATGGGAAAAGTTAACACTTACTTAGGTATAGACATAAACCATAATAAAAAGGAAAATAAATTAACGTTAAGTCAGGAAAAGTACATAGAATCTCTTGGGAGTAAATATAACTTAGAAAGGTGTAAATTATACGATACTCCTATGGAAACAAATTTAAAATTAGATCCAGCATCTGAAATTGACGGAAGAATTAAGGACAGAAATTTAATTGGAGAAATTTTATACCTAAGTACTGGCACAAGACCAGATATCGCGTTTAGTGTTAACCATTTGAGTAGATGCCAAAGCTGCTAAGCGGTGCAGTTTAGATAATGCCACACCTCCAGGATAGTTAGCGTTTGATACTGACAACAGGAGTATGGTAAGAAATAAGTCAAACATGAGGTGACTTCCGGCTACAAGTAACATGCAACCTTGCCATCACGATTTAGTTCGGTTTATCCATATTCTATGACAAGCACATGCAACTGGCAAGTTCAGTACGGGGGAGATGATACAACGTAGCTCTTTATGCGGTAAAAATGAGTATAGGAATACGAAGTGATTGCAGCTACTCCAATTGGTCGGCATCTTGGTTCCAAAGCAAGACCTAGAGGGATAAAAAATTTTGATGTCCCCATTGCTCGTGGGATTGCGGAGTAGAAATACCATAGTAACGGTGAAACACCCCATTTTGAGTTCTTATTCAAAATTTTATTATACCATAAAACTTGTCATTCAGGCCATAATGATCTTCCCAAAAAAAAAAAAATGTATCAACAATTACCGTAGATTTTGATACCTGCTGGTACTCCTACCTTTAATAGATTATCCACTGAGATTTTTCTGGTATAAAGATCGTTAAGTACCAATATTCCTAGAAGAATCACCAATTCCGATCTGAATATTATTATTGCAGTTCCAGAAAACCATACAAAGAGATTATGCTTTTCTTGTAGCCAAAAACTAACTGCATCAAGTACGACTGGAAGCGCCATGACATTTGATAAAGGACGACTCATGTAGAACATAAAGTGGAATTGTGATATCGTTACTAACATACCATATCGATACAGTAAGGCCGAACTTTTTCTATTACTTTTCTTAAATTTTCCATGCTGCGGCTACAATTCCGGCTAGCACTAGTCTAACTACATATTGACTCCAAAATTTTGAATTCCCAAATTCTGGAAGAAGATAACAGCGGGTGACGATAATATTGATACAAATAAAAGGCCCAATAAAAGTTCGTGGCACTACACCAGGAAATTCATGATGATCATACTGAGTGAAATTGTGCCGTAAATAGAGTATATCATGCATTGCTTGTATATTAAAGCTCTCCTCCACATTTGTGAGGGATGCATCGAATAGATGAGCCAGAGCTACCAAGAACAGTATGAGCCCCATTACCGAATATCAGTCACGCAAACACTTTCAATAATTTCGTATTACGGATCCGTTAAATATATTTAAATTGCGGGAAATACGAGAAAATCAGGAATCCAGAGGAAACTGACATCAAGATGAAGAAAAGTTGGCGGCTGCTGCGCAAACTCTAGTGGGCTTAGTGTTAAATACGTCATCCATATCTGGATACTGTCCACTTTATTTGTGTCCAATTTTTGCTTCGCAAGTTCCGAGTTGAGATGGAAATAAATTTTCCGGCTTTAAAAATAACCTTACAAACCAATAAAAAAATTTTCTCGACGACCACTGACAATTTAAGCAGAGTTCCGCACAACTGATTTTGACTGATAAATATTGTAAAAGAATTTGGTTATGTTTAGACCACTAAAATCCTGATGATAAAATCGTTAATACTACCAATTCGTTGCATTTTAATTTGTAAAATTATATTTCCTTATTAAACTTTACCAAATAACCGTCTTAAAAACGCATATATGTGGATCTGTTATATTTAATTATTCTTTAAATTAACGTATTAAAAAATGATGGCGCGTGTAAGCGTCTTATAAAAGCAAGTGTTGTGTAGCTATAAAACAATAAAAGTGTGTTAACGTATATATATGTTAGTGTAGATGCGTAATTATATGCTTTAATTCAATTTTAATTTAGGAATGGTTGGGCGCGGGACTACATTCACTTTCCGGGCTCCGGCATGTCGATGTCAGTTGTCGAAGACTATGACTCACAGTCATCCCCAAGTGTCATCCACATCGCCGTCACAGCTTCAGGTCCGCACTCAAAAGAAGGACAAAAAAATGAAAATTCAAAATCGCATCGCCACGAAAGGGAAACTTCTTCAAAAATAAAAAAAATTTGGGGAATCCGCTGTTCAACCCCAACTGAGCTACCTTTCGGAAAATCAATCAGTTGGGAGGAACAGACGAAAAAAACTCAGGGCATAAACAAAAAAATAGAATTTAAAAAACTGGATGGACCATCCGAAGGAACAAGGGGCGCAGTGGCAGGCGTTAACACGCCTGTTACCAAAGACGGTTAAGCCCTTGTACCAACTTCACCTTCCACCAGGAAAATTAAAAGAAGGTCCTGTTCAAAGACCGACGCAGTGGCAGGCGGTATCACGCCTGATACCAGAGTCGCCGACCCTAAAAACAGGACAGGGTTGAACCACTACTACACCTGCACGCATAGCCAAGCGAACACCGCTTGTTAGCAAGCCGTGCAGGTCAGCATGGTTCGAAGCTACTCCAAAACGAAGAAGTTACCGCAGAAGATAACGGGTAGGCCTAAAAGCGAAAACAAATAAAAATTCACATAGAATTTGGACAATGATGCTGAAAAAAATTCGACAAAACAGACAAAGGCTAAGGCCTCGCGGTACTACCTTAGCCCACAGCGAGCGCTTGGTAAAAGTGGTGAACCATAAACAAAAAAAAAATCAAATGTTGTCCGTGAAGGCACAAGTGGTACTAAACCAAAAAAATTAAACTTCAAGGTCCGTGTAGGACAGTCAACGGGCTTTAAAAGCTACGTTGGGCGCCATTTATGTACCAGCATAATGGCGCGATATAAATAGTGGGCGCCACTTATGCGAGGTGTTACCCCCTTAGCCACAAGCCCGGAAGAGCATGGCCAAGGAGCCAACACCATACATAAGAAATAAAAAGAAAATCCGGAACTCCTACGCCGGCCACACGGAGTTGTCTAGCTCGCCGGAGGGGTCGTGGGGTGTGTGGCCGGGGCTTACCGCGGTTGGTTCACCACTTACCTGTGTCTGTGCAACTTTGACTTCCGTCCATCATTCTCCGGTCATCGCCTGTGCCTCGTCATGGCAGTTCGTTCCCCTGACAGCTATTAGTATAGAATACTATCAGCTTCAGGAGAATGCACTATTTAAGAACCCTGAAAAAGAGAATAAATCCGCCCCAACCATTCCACAAAGAAAAAATCTAATACACAGACATTTTCGTTACAATCCTTTAATATGCCTGTTTATTGCAGGAAAACAGTTAACACAACCAAACAATACAATGGATAACTGACACGTCACTATTTCAAGACAACAATCGCGGATCCTTGTCAGATCTCGAATTCCAACGCTCAAATTAAAAAGAATTAATATACAATTAAATTATCATGAGTATATCTGTAAGAAGAACTGAAGAAAAGGAAAAACACGTCGTATTTTTTTTTTTTTTTTTATATGAAAAAACCAAGCTTAGGTGTAACCCTTTGTACTACCAGTCCGTCATGTCGTTCAGTTCATGGTGCAATGTCTAGTAGTAGCTTGGTTTGAAGAATAGAGGAGAATAGGAAAGGTTAGAGGGGGTCTGGAGGGTGTAGAAGAAAATGACGATGAACCTCACGTTTGAACTCTGAGATGTTGTACGAGTTCGGAAATACCGACTGCGGGAGATCATTCCACAATCGAGTTGTTCTATTCATAAACGAACTTCTGAACCGTATTGTGCGTGAACGAGGGGGCTGTAGGGTATGGGGGTGAGCCGAGCGGGCTAGTCTTGTGTTGCGGGAAAAGTGTTGCCGTGCAGGCAGGAGGTCCTGAATTTCGGTGGAACAGTCGCCATGGTAATAGCGATAAAGTATGGAGAGGGCTGCTACATTCCTACGGTGGCTCAAGGTGTCTATGGAGGCGCGAAAGGGGCCATCACCAATGAGTTTGAGGGCACGATTTTGCACCTTGTCGAGACAAGCCAAGGTGGTTTTTGGGGCGCCTGCCCAGATATGTGAGTTGTATTCTAGGCGCGGCCGAATGTAGGATTTGTATATTGTAGCCAGTGCGGCTGGCTGGAGGAGTAACTTGCATCTCTTGAGAAATCCAAGGCATTGGGAGGCTTGTTTGGCGATTTGGAATATGTGATCGTTCCATCGCAGATGCTCCGTTAAAGTTACCCCTAGGATGTTGAGAGTTGAGTCAGCCGTTAGGTTCTCTCCATCCACCGAGACAGGAGGAAGGTCGGTACAATTTTTGTTGGAGATCAGACAGTGCTTCGTTTTTGTGGCATTGAATTCGACGCGGTTCATTTCGCCCCAATGAAGAATCGATTCGATATCCCGGTTGATCGAAGCCGACATCAGTTGACGGTGGTAAAGACAAGGTCTGGCACGTGCTTGTCTTATATTGTCGAAGGAGTAAGAGAAATTCAGAGTACCGTCATCAGCGAAGCAGTGAAGTGGGTTGGAGGGGATTGAGAGCAGATCATTAATGAAGATTAGAAAAAGTGCGGGTGAAAGAATTGACCCCTGGGGAACTCCGGCCGAAATGGCGTGGGGGTTGGATTCGACGCCATCCAATACTACCTTGATTGAACGGCCTGAAAGAAAGCTCTTAATCCAGTTCCTTAGAACTAAGTGTATACCAATAGCTTGGAGTTTATTCAACAGAGCTGGGTGCCATACTCTGTCAAAAGCCTTTGATATATCTAGAGCAACTAGGCTAGACTCACCAAAGCTGTGAATGCTTTGGTTGATACGCTCGGTTAAACACACAAGCAGATCGCCAGTAGACCGTTTAGATCTGAAGCCGTATTGCCTGTCGTGTATAATTTGGTTGGATTCTAGATATTTCATCAGCCTTTTATTGATTATTGTCTCCATGATTTTGGAGAGAACAGAAGTAATTGCTATTGGGCGGTAGTTTAAGGGGTCGCTGGCTTCACCTTTTTTTGGGATTGGCTGAACATGAGCTAGTTTCCAAGAGTCGGGATACACTCCGGAGAAGTAAGACAGGGCAAAAAGTTTGCGCAGAGGTTTAGCCAAAGGTGAGGCACATTTTTTAAGTACCATAGGGGGGATTTTGTCGGGACCAGTGGATTTGTTGGCGTCGAGTTCCTTGAGACACCTAAACACCTCGCGAGTCCTGAAGTGAACTCCGTCCATTGAGTGGGTGGTATTCTCGAGAGTGGGGGGTGACATAGCAGCATCGGGTAAAGAAGAATTTGCGGCGAACAGAGAAGCTAATAGGTCGGCCTTGGGTTTGCTTTCTGTTATCACTTCCTTGTTGTGAATAAAAGGAGGTGTTGAGGAGGAAGTAAAATTCTTCTTGATGGCAGTTACCAAGGACCAGAAGTTTTTGCTGCCTGTAGTGGAGTTAAGAATCTTACTTCTCAATCTATCATCAAATGATGATTTGACTTTGTATTGGCGCCAGTACTCGTCGTTTTTTTACAATCGTTATCACCAACAACAGGTTCTCTTACCTGGAGAACAGAAAACAACAAAGAATAAACTAGTTCCGACAAGGAGCAAAACAAATTCACAAATAATTATAGATAAGATTATAACGTTAATATTACTACCATTAAAATTATTATTTTAGTAATAAATTTAAATTTAATAACTGAAAAATGTGTTATTTTATTGTGTGTAGTTTTTGTGTGTTTTTTTTTCTCTTGTAGCAGAACTGCGACTTAATTTTCTCGCCTTTGTCTACAAATGCACAGCAGTACGTCAAAACGATTTCTTCCACAGCCCTGCTGCAGGTTTTTTGCAAAATTATATTTAGGTAACTTCAACGACCGTGACAGCTTTTGGGACAATTTCCTTCGAATAGACTGCCCTTCTTTGCCACAAAGTTAAAAAGTTAAGCAACCACCACTTCCAGAGGCCGCAATCCTCATACTCGTACACACGCCTAGTGCCTATGTGTTGAACAGATGCGCCACGGCACTTTGTATGCACACTTCACTGGAGATCAGTGGTTTTTCTCCACCACGAACTGCCTAAAAGGGTATGAGAATTTTGGGTTGTAAAATACCTGACCTTTCTTATCGCCGCTGAGGTTGCCGTTCGTGTTCCTGCGAATAGTGGCTCCTTCCCAACAACAAAAAAAGCGTTATATATGCCTGGTCTTCTTCCCTTCTTGTATTTTGCTTCTTCAAACAAAATCTGTTCCTACTTTGTTTTATGTAATAACAGCACCACGTATTGCATCTGCATCAAATCCCCGTGAGTATTTATTAAATGGACTGCAGAAAAACTTCCGGCGATCCCCAATCTAGCTCACCAAAAAAGACTTTTCTTATTCTCCAGAAACAGGAACTCTGAATCAAACGGTCCTTTCACTTCCAAATTTATTTTTCGTCTCCCAGCCAGTCGTATGTTTTCAAACTGATTTTTTTATTTCTTAGTTAAATTTCAATTTTCCGAAAACTTTTTCCGGACCAAAAAATCCTACGTCAAAATTCGAACTCCCATTTCCTTTTTTTTCCATTCTCCCCGCCTACCAATTTGTTCCCAACCAACTACTCGATTTTCTTCCCCACAGTAATTTTTAGTCAAGTAGATATTTAGGCAAAACTGACCGTTACATAACGATAATCTTCATTCTTTTTCTGACCATGAAACTTACCTCGAACTCACCATGTTACATGGAAACTGTAGTATTACTGTGTTATAAGGTCTCTGCAAAACACCATCCTTTCCCACCGCGTCTCTTGTATATAGCTGGCATCGCAGCCTTCATAGTTAAAACTTTAAACCATCTGCACAAAAAGGCTCCCAGCCAAGTAGATTGCTAGCCTCTAGTAAAAATGAAAACGTAAAATGTCACGTCTAACAATGCCCTTCCAGCAGCAACTGGCACAATGAAATGCGTTCGAATCTAAAAAGTCAAAGTGAACATTTTTTTAATTAATTTCTTCTCAAAAAATGCAGCAGTTTGATTTTTTCCACGGTATTAAAATAGAACCTTACAAATATTGACAGACGGACTGGACTACGGTTGTGCAGAGCTCGGTATCCTTGCTTTCTGGGAGAGTTCCCTGAAGGATTTCCACTCTGCATAGAAAAGCAAAAACATCAAAAGCAAACAAATCCGAAAATGGAAACCGAAACTACCAAAAGCTGAACATCTGTTTGTCCATTAATTGGTACCACAGGGAGACCTGTTTGCGAACTTATAAATTTTCATAATTCGAAGGACCTCTCCACTACCCTGCTGGGACCAGGTCTGAAATTTGCATTGTCAGGCGGGAAGCTGCCGAATGGAGGAGAGCAGCAGCGGCGCCCTCTTGATGGTCAACATAAAAATTCAATTTTGAGATTTTCCTTTGAATAAATTTCCCAAATATCTTGTGGCTGAAGAAAAATCGTGTGTCTGTCTGTCTGCCTGCCTAAGCCTTCTACCCACTTCCTGTTACTGTGCTAGATTGATGTTCCCGAAGGCGCTTTTATGTTGGTATGTGTGGGTGTGTATATGGGGGCTGTTTAGCGAGGGGATGGCGCTTGATTCCTGAGAAACCAAAGAAAATTCCAAAGTTCATTCCCCGAACGAAAGGGTTTTCCGGTCTGGTTTGCGTTGTTTGCAATGATTTCAGCAAATATTTTTGAATAGCAATGATAACGGTAAAATATTGGACAGGTGATATAGGTAAACATTGTTAGCAATCAAATCGGAATAGCAGGCAAATTGTAAACAAGATGTTTTCAGTGGCGATGATGTCTGCATTGGAGGAATTCCCTTCAGTAAATACCATAAGCCAGTGGCTGGGGTAAACACTAAATAGTTAATAAAAGGTGCAATATAAATATTCCGACCGCTTCTACAATAAGCAACCCTTAGCCAGACTGGAGGGGGATGATAAGCTGGAAATATGAAAACCGTGCGATATGATAATCCTCGATATTTTAGTGCCGTTTTTATATCGTAAAAGAGAAACGAAGCTTAGTGTAATAGTGGGTGATGAAACAAGGCATTAATAATAAAACTGAATATAGATAGTATGTCCTTTTATGTCCTTTGAGCTCCACAATCTATCAGCTCTGAAACGATCATATAAAATCAGAGTCATAAATCTCATAAAACACGTAAGAAAATCAGTTCGTACATAACTTTGAGCTGTAGTAAAATAGAGCGCAGATAAGAAATTATGCTTCAGTCATAAAATGACACTTCATCACACGGCTAATGAATTTTATTGATGTAACTTTCTTGGAGTGGCGATAGTTGATAGTGGACTATTAGGGAAATATTATAGAAGCAATTAAATTTCCAGTTTTTTATGTGTTTATACTAAAAGACATAAAAATGGCACTTATAATCTCTGATACAGGATTTAAAATTTTACTTGAATTGTCTTTACTAAAACATTTCTGCGCAAAAGGTGAAAGTACCGACGAAATAAGTAAATACGTTGTGTGCACACACTAAGAGCGACGGCGTCAAAGATAACAACCCCGGCAGCTGATTATCCTAAGGATATGCCTTGAGTGATATAGGATGCGCCAAAACAATTGGGAAATAATAATTCCAGGCAGGGAAATGACAATCCCGTACACATTAACATTTCGTGTTTGGATAAAATACAACCGCTCATGTATTGTAATTTCATCTTCGTAATTCGTTTACGGGCAACGACACTCCCTCATAGCATCTGACAACGACAAGAGTCGCAGTGAGAGCGATTGAATTGTGATTGAGTATATAAATGAGCGGGTTTTTAAACGAATGGAGTGGCACTACTACTTTGGAGTGGCACTACTACTACTTTTTCTACTTGAATCTACTCTCGGGGTGGGGATTTGAGACCTTCACTGCACAAGGAAAAATCGATTTTCAGATTCCCAATTGTTTTGGCACAGGCTATAGCAGGAATGATCCCCATAGATATACTGGCGAAAAAAGGCATGCTTCTCTATGAACCAGAATTTGTTTCCAAATACAGTGCGGTAGCGATGCAAGTCGTTACGGAATAGAAAAGGAAGTGAGACGAGTCTGTTAATGGACGGTGGACCCAGAAACTTGTCCACAATGTTGGGAAATGGGTTACGAGGGAGCGTTTTGAAGTTGAAGAGTTCTGACCTCGGGCAATTCTTGTATGGAAATAGGGACATGGAGGATAAAGTAAATACATACCTCCATCATTTCAGGCACGATGACTCACCGTCCAGGTATTCAGGATTAGGAGCATGTGATATTCGGCGAATATAAAGCTGGACTACAACCAATAGCTGAGGCGCCACTGCCACCAAAAAACATCCTAGGAGACATGATCAGGAAATAGAAAGGGTGGGTTAAAGTGGAAGGTACGCTAAAAGCCGTGAAGTTGGGGCTGTAAGATGCTGAAGGAAAGAGAGAAAGGCACTGAAATCTCCAGTTGATCCATTGTCAACGCTATGCTAAAAAAGCCAGTCATGCGGAAAGGGTAGAAGACCAGGAGGTGTTTTAGTGGGTTTGAGTCGCATACAGCCGGCATACAGGAGCCTGTAGCTCTTCACCTTCCAATAAACGAAAATAAAAAAATTGGTTGAACTCGAGGAGTTTCAAATAATATTAAATAAAATCGAAAGTGCTAAGTTAAATCGGCATATGTTTACAAATAATTAGGACTACTTAAGGTACGATTCCGAAAAAGACGGAAGACTGCAAACCGCAGGCGACACTACTGCTCTCATTTCATTGGGCTTCGTAATGCTTAAGCTTGTGGTCAATGGCCCTTAGCGCCGCTTTCCCCACACATATTATGACCTTATCGTAAAGTCTAGGGTGTTTTCGTGTGGGAATTTAAACAGGGCATGCTCCCCTCCGCGCATGCTGATTCGTCGGACGTAGTACGGTATGCGCATCATGCTTGAAGGCCACTAAACCGATTATGCAGGGCTTATTTTTCTCCTGTTGCTCGTTCTGTTCAATACCGCTGCCCAAACTGGCGCTGCATACAATATCAATATACCATTTTTTTGGTGAGGGGCATCGCGTATATTTGGTATGGAGACCCCTATATTAGGCAGCGAGTGATGCATTGATGGTGGAAGTTTTTTCCGTCATGCCCGACAAGTGTACCCCTTTTCGGTCAATCATTATTCCCAAATAACTAAGTATGGGCTGATAGCAAACGACCTGGTCATCTGTTTTCATCACTATTCACCTCCACCTTTTCCGCTGGTTGATTAGCACTTCAAAACGTAAATAGTGGAAGCTTTATACGCCACGACTTCCATGTGGAATTTAAAATTAAGCCTCTGGTCGACCATCCTCTGAAGTACCTTGGATGAGTGAATGATCTACTCCTATAATTTGATCCTTACAGAATCTAGTTTTCTCCGTTTGCTGATCAGGCAGCGTCCTACAACCACTATCTCGATGTCATCCACGAGTCCCATCGCTCCTACTCGTTCTGGGAGGCAGAGCCTCAATACATCATTACACATTGTGGACCCTTATGAGAGATCCCAGGAAGGACCCTTGCGAAACTCCGCAAGCTCTTCTGTACACCGTCCGTTTTCCGATCCGCAATGAGGTGACCTACCATATTTCCTTTTCAGGAAAGGTCCTTACCAAATAACAGTTTCGGAGGATGGTGTTTTTTTAACTACCCACCCGGACCTAACACGATCCTTCGGTACCTCCTGCAAGGAGAGGGCGTAAGACGGAGCCTTGGATTACTATCGAAAATCCGATATCTGGTTGCTGTAGCAAAATCAAGTTGCCCTTAACGCATGATGTCCATGTAGTCCTTTGCAGGTCGTGTTCACACTCTTTCCGCCTGCGGGCAACTCACGCGGATATAACTGACCGACATCCGTCTTTAGAACGAGAATCTTCTACTTTATAACAACAATAACGAAAGTAATCTCCCAGGAGGGTATCTGTCCATTTCCTTAAGCTTTCCTTGTTTGTTCATTAGTAGCTTTAAGATTCCGTCTGCATTTCTGTCCAAGCTTCAGGGAGGGTACAGATTGCTGGTCTGGAGGGCACAATCTCCTAAGGTTCGATGAGATTGGCAGCACTCCGGCCAGGTGACCCTTTTGGCTGAGAGAATGGTTTTCTTGCACAATAATTTAGGCAGTAACTAACCAAAATCACAATGGAAAACCTCAATATGATGAAATACTTTTTGGCAAAACAAAAATAGAATTATTACAAAGTATTTGCGAATTTTCTCGAGCTTGTTTTTCAAGGCCTAGTATAAGGAAAATAGAACCTATAAATAGATCACAAAACAGCACTTATATCGTCCTAAGTATGAAGCATTAATTGGAAAACGAAATCTCAGGAAATAAAGTGGTTCAGTAGCTTATTATTTCGTTACATTCAAGGACGGCACAACCTTTTATAAAGGCATTACAAATAGGGTAGCCGACTTAATATGCCATTACTTTTATTATAGATGACAATATCTGACATTCCCCATCATAACAAGCAATTAACCAATAAATCTTGCTAATTTACTTATCTGAAAGACAATTACTCTTTTAATATTGGGGAAAAATAAATACCATCGAAAATAAGTAAGGGAGCATAAATATTCATGAAAATCATGCAAACGTTCTCCCACCGCCAGCCATCAGTGTATAAATCACATAAATCACCGAAAAATTGATCAACTTTACTTTAAGCCCTTCTATCAAGTTGGCAACCTTCAGTACGGGCGAAATTTATTCATCAAGAATTCGATAAAAATACCCAAAAATTACCGAATAAATTAATCCTAACTGATGCTCCCCAATAAGGGCCGCCGCAGAGAGGGCCCCACCAGCAGAAGACACGGAAAACTTGAATTCCGCGCTATTTTTCATCGTCGACACGGAATCGTTTCCGTTGTTTTTCCTGTCATTTCCCCCGCCATTTTGCTTTTTTTATTCATGAATATTAATCAGTTAATTTATTACATATTTTGACAAGAAACAGAAAATCACAAAATTAAGAGGAGCCTTGCAACGAAAAAAAAAAATTACAACAACCCCAATATATTTTCACCCACCCTGTTTTTTTTTTTGCTAAAGATGTTGATTAATGCATGTCACACGTACAAAAAATATCCCTGCCCCGATATCCTTTCCGCATCCTTTCTGATTCTAGTACTTATGTAATGAAAATTTTCTCTGCTTTTTTCTTGGCTGCTTCCTTTTTGGGCACCAGAGGCGGTAGCTGAAATCATCGAGGCTCCCGATTTGCATATAAATGAAGGATCAACACTGAAGCTCGAGTGTAAATTGAAGCGTGCGACTGAGAGCCCTCTATACGTATTCTGGTAAGTACTCGACATAATTATTATTATCCTTTGTTCTAAATCTTGCTAAATTATCGCTCGCTACAAGCACCTGAGACCTTTCTTATTTGAAAGCATTAATTTGGGAAATATGGGCTTTTAGGCTCAGCCATACTTTTTCTCTCTTATCCTTTTTTTTCACGTTTTTTTTATTTTTTTGCTGCTGGCGGAAAGATGAGAATTTATTTATTTTTTGATTAACTTTTGTGCGTCGTCCTTCAAGGATTTCATGAGATGTTATTTGGCAACTGGAAAACGGGAAGCAATCTTACATGAGTCTGCAGCACATACTTAGCCGGAAGACACATGAGTATATGTACAGGAGACACATGTGGATGCAATTGATGAATATAGGGGGTTGAACGGGGAGAATATCATGGTACATGGGAAGTTTAAGGGTGAGCACTTAAGGCGAGGGACATCAAGGTACATCAAATTCAAAGGTGACTTTCAAAATAAGTAGCGCAATATTTTTGTGAGAATAGATGCCTTGTCATGTTTCCAGGTGTAGAAGGCTATCATCGTACTTAAAATAAGTTTTAAGGAAGGTGACTCCGCGATCGTTAATCGAAAATAGTGGATTTTTATGGAATATACATGAGTACACAGGCGGGAACAATGACAAATGCCCCTGGAATAAACTTCCTTAAGATTATTGATATACATAAAAAAGGGATGTAAAAGGATCAAAAGGAGTAAGAAAGTTAAAGGAAATTTATTTTGTTTACGTGAATATTGGATTGCGATGTACGTGATACTGGATGGAGATATCGCTACCCAAGCAAGGAAACCATTGCCATTCGATGTCTTATGCATTGATTTTCATTATTTTTTATACAAGGCATTAACTGAATTAAATCTTAACTCCAGGGTTATATATTCACCCCCTTTTCGAGTTGAGTTACTTTGGCCTAAACTGTATTTGGAGTTGTTTTTCTTTCTTTTGACGAGCTATTGAGTCCAAAGAGTGCCGTGGCAGAGATTTGCGTCTATTGTACCACGAGCAGCCCCACTACCCCGAATTTGTGAGGGTCTTTTGGACCCAAGGTTATTAGTAGAAGGCACTTTAGGATCAGTTACTTACATTCCTGTGTTACCCAAAATGCCAGGCACATTGGGTACAGCTACTGTGTCACCCAAAGTGCTAGGTTCGTTGGGTTCAGAAAATACCATACCCTTGTTACCCGCAGTGCCCGAGGGAGGACTCACCATCTGCAGCAGTTGAAATCACCCCATTTTGCTTGAGGAGCAAAATGTCTTTTTAAAAGGCCTTAGAGTAGACAAGCTGTTACTTATGACGCCACAAGATTTTGCCAAAGGTCCTAGCGACTCCTTGCTAATTACGAGTGTAACGGCTGGGCCGCAGGATTTTCCAGTTTTGTAATCTTTCACGATGGAGCCTGTAGCTATGGGTTTCTCAGCTGAATATTTTCTAGCATAGCCTGAGGCTCGGCTGATTCTGCTGGGATCTAGGAACGCTTTCTCGGTTAACTCGGGATCTCCTCCCTCATAAGGACCTTGAGTTTAGCGCCTGACCATTCTTCACCGATTCTGGATATGGCTATTTTATAGAGATGGATGGATCTCTGATCGGCATGTATGATAAGTTTCAAGCGGCCCGGATACCATCCGCCATCGCAGGATAATTGCCAGCATTCTCTTGAAGAACTGGGAGGAAAATCGTCCTGAGCCTGACCTCAATTTTCCCCTATTTATTAGGCAGAATGGTACCGTCTGGATCGTTTTCGTTGATAAAACGGCAATCACGATCTGATCTTTTAGCACTTGTCTAAAGGTTTTAGTAGTAGGAAGAATTAGATTTTTACTTTTCCTATTACGCTTTGCTTCAGAGTGACTCGATTCCTCAAGGGACTTCTTTGATGTTGGGTTTTCAGTTTGCGAAATAAGGTCGCTGACAACCTGCATCGCAGGCCTTATTAAAAGCTTGATATCATCCTTCGCAACTTTCTCGAATCGAGCAAGAATTCTTTGGGAACAATGCTCTTGGTACTTTACGCTTGCTGGTAAAGCGCCCTTAGAGCCGGAAGGAATGTTGCTTTTTTAGCATCTTTGGAGGCACTGGGGATTTGCACAGATGCAGTTGAGGGGCCTGCTTCTGTCGAAGCAACTGGCTTTGAGGGATTGGCAGTTTCTGATTAGAGTCTAAAGCTCCCTTTTTCCTTTTAACAACCTTACTGTCTTTTAAAACAGCAGGTTTGCCTTCTTGAACCTCCACACTGGAGGCAAGCAATTTTTTTATTTTGGGTTTTCCATAACAGATCCCACGAGTAATGCGGAAAAAAGAGTCCATTCTGCCACAGCCGCTAACCAGGATAAGGCACTTGCGGGGCATCGGCGGGATTCGTTTGCGGCCAGCATTTTGTAACCACTGGCTGGCCACGCAGCCATCAGCACGTTAAACCTTAGAAGTGGGGAAATGGGAAAAGGAAAAAAGGAAAAGAGAAAGAGGAAGGGGAAGAGGATGTGTCTAGCTTTGTCTGGCCTCTTCGCAATTAGCTTGTTCGGCATGGCTGTCTCTAGCGGTGGCTCGCTGGCTCCATGCACGCAATTCCCACCATATTTTGCATCTACAGCCATCAGTATTGTAGTGTTATATTCCATTTTATTGTTATTGTCTATTTACTCTTACCTTGTAAGTAGCAAAGGGCCTCCCCGAGTAAAAATAAAATATGGCCTTACAACTGGCGAATAGCAATAGCAATTGAAACATAGTTCTGGGCCATGTGAAGGCCATTAAAAGGCTGGTTGCAGGACAGTACTACTTTTGAATATACATCTACGAGAGATATTTTCACACACCCTAATGCTATTGGGTTCCCCTATAATAAATCAGAAGCATACCAGACGGATAATCGTAAGCTCCTCATTCTCTTTATAAGGCCGACACCCGGCGAAGCTATAAGTTAAATTTGATCAATTGAACAACGCAGAAAAGAAATCATTTTGGGGAAGTGTGTCTTTCACAACCCAACAAAACAAAAATAAGCTACCGCGTATTTACTGAGAAAAATTATGATATCCGCTGCTCATATCTTCGAATTCGAACATTTCAAAATTTTTATCAACACACTTCAATTAAGTGTTTTTTTTTTTTCGAGTGTTTAAATACGAAAATTTATCGCCAAAATATAAATCAACACGCACCACTTCACGTACAACAAACCGACGACTGGCGAGCTCGTTTCTTGTGCATCGTTTCTCCTGCAGATTCTTTTTTCAAATTTGCCCGTGGAATGCCCGCGTTTACAGCTTGGTTCTTGGCCATTTAAATCTTTTGGTTCAGTTTGGCCGTCGCGTCGTGAGGCCGTATGTGCTACCATTAAAATGGGTCAAACTTCTAGGACCGTCACATCCCCCTTAATAAGCCAAGCGGCCGTGATACGCCCGCCATAAACTCATTTTTTATTTTTACTCGGGAAACATTACCAATTTTATGCTTTTTAAACATATTGAGAGTCTAAAAGAAAATTGGTTGAAAGGAGTCATACCGTAGTCAAAGTGTGAAAAATATTTGTAGGAGTGCGTCATGAGCAGGGGGACTACTTTAAACAAAACAAAATAAATGTTGTTAAATAGATTTTTTTATGTAGCAATTCTGGGAAGTATTTAACAAAGGTAGTAATTAAAATTAATTTTCAATTTAATCGCTTCAATAATGCACCTTCCTAACCATATTAATCTTATCTAACAACTAACCATTGAAATAATTCTGCTGGAAATTTCCAGTGAGCACAAGTTGCATGATGTCTTTTGTTTAACAACCTGAAAGGGATAAATAAGGGCGCACATTCTGTTGAATGTGCCCCGGCCAGGACGTTATATCGTTCCGTTGTATCATATCCAAGAGTGATTCGAACAAGCTACCGAGCTTAATTTATAAATCTTCTAAATTTTTCTTCATTTACCATTATGCCATCGAAATATGGTGCAAGACTGTTTCTTCTCATTTTTTCATTGTCTATTGTCTTCTGAAAATGAGAGAGAATCATTTTGTTTGGAAGTTATTTAAGGTGGAGTTTCTTTTAACAAATGCAAGCTTTTAATTAAGGATGCTTTAAGGAAAATTGTGTCCTGGTAATGTTTGAGATTGAATGGGTAGGAAAAAGGATATGTCAAATAACCATATATTTTAGATAGAGTGTGAGCGAACTGGTCACTGCAAGTGAATTGTGACTTCAGATAGATGCCTAGATTTTTACACGCAATTGATAAGGTAAGCACGTCTTCATAAGAATCATAGATGGAAGGAAGGAAGTGTCTACTTAACTCCTATACATTGGAAAGCAGCAGGTAGATGCATTTAGTAGTAAGTGGTGAAAAGCAGCGGTCCTGGTATGGAACCCTGCGGAACACCGTGCGTGATTGGCAGAGAATCAGAAGTTGAATTTTGTAGCCATACTTTTTGAGATCGATTATGCAAGTAACTCCGAATTAAGGAGGATGCAGAGGATGATAATCTCAAGTGGTATATTAGCTTAGTTTCAAGGAGCGTATGGCTAACACTGTCGAGTGCCTCACTAGAGCTGAGAAGCACAAGAAAAGCAATGTTTTTTTTTTTTTTTTTTTTTGAAAGACTAGAGTCACAGGAAACGCCCTTTATACTGTGTCGACAATCTATTTTCTTCATATAGAGTGCAATGTCGAACAGCAGCTCTAGTCGGGGAAAAAAGGAACTGTCACCACAACCTACCAGCGATATTTTGCAGTCCACCTACTCCCAACCATCACTGTCGCGACTTTGTCATCGGGGCATCGAGAAACAACTCGCTGGAGTGTTATGCCTCCTGAAACGAGTTGAATCTCATCAACCAACCGATGACATGCGCTTTTGGTGAAGCGGGGAAGGGCTAAGGAAGGCTATGACAGAAGGAATCAGGAATGTAAAGAGGGAAGAAGAAAGAAGGAAAGTTATGTAGGTGGGAAAGTGGAAAAGGCGAAGGACCGTGGGGCTGGCTGGGATTCGAACCCGGGACCTCTAGGATAGTAGCCAGACGCCTTACTCTTTAGGCTACCGAGGCCCCCAAGTTTGGGAATCAGGAGCATTCGCAAATCGGTGGTAATTTTTAAGTAGTGCAGTTTCATAGCTACTGCTCTTGAGGAAACCAGACTGTGCATGAGACAACAGGGACCACATTTCGCAGTGCCCATCAAAATCAACTTTACGAAAATGGTTCCGCGTGATCCACATTGCGAAAACAAAAACGACCAATATTACTATTAGCTGGGCTTAAGTATTAAGGATTTCCGTGTATATTTGATGCAGACGTAAAGTAATTATTTGGCTCATTAGCACTAAGGTTGGTACTTCATTACCATAAGAATACCAAGCTGCTTAATGTTGGTCCAAGTTTCTTTGATGGCAGATTGGGGTTAAGCTTGAACGAAAAGAACTGGGCTTTCGGTATACGTATGGAGGAAGTTACTAAATTCCTAACCTGCCTGGTCGGAGCTGAAAGCTGTCGCGCAAAACAGAGTCCGCTGGAGGGCAACTGTTTCCGCCCTATGTCCCATGAGGGATTAAAGAAGCGTAAAGAAAGAAGAAGAACCTTTTTGTAGGATTTTAAATTCGCATCGGTTTTATTAATTTTATATTTTTTGAATGAGAACTCTCTCTCGGAGACAGCCGTCTTGTTTTTGGTGGAGGGCCAAGGTGAAGTAGAGAAAAGAGTGCGTTTTGTTTTAACTGGGACAAAAGATTCGTGCAGATGGAAACAACTATTTGGTTGGCTATGTCAGAGATGCGGTATATTTGATCCCATGGTAATGAGGAACAATCTTGCAATAGATCCGGGACATCAATGGACTTGTAGTCACGATACGAAAACAATTTTCGCTGAGTGTTTATTTACTGAGAGTTTAAGGGAAAGCTACAGTATGTCGTGATCCGCGTAACCAGATGGGCTGATCTGATTATGGAATAAAACGTTATCAACATTCGACACAAAAAATATATCCAGCAGCGATGGATTATTAGTGTTTAGGTATGTTTGGAAGTTGGTTAATGGGCTTTAAGTCGCGGATAATGTGTGTAGCAGTATCCACCCGGAAAAGTCCAGGTGGGTAAAATACCCACCCGGAATTTGTGAGTAACCAAGCGTGTTATAATCTTTTTATTTTTGAAATTGTACAATTATTGACTCAATTCAATTTATACAAAATCCATTTTACCTAGAAGATACATATATAAATAATGGCTAAGATTCTTCCTTATTCTAAGTCACAAGCTTTGGCGACTAGCGCTTACTTTTTCCTTTCATTTCTATGTCATTGTGCCCAGAAGATACTTTTACTTCACTTCTACTTTTCATTTAGTAGAATTTATTTCAAGTTGAGACTCACCACACACTCGTGATTGAGCTGTAACTTGTGGCTGTGATTGAGTTGTGACTTTTCTACTGTTTACTGTCCTGTTCAATGCTATTGCTAGCACTCCTGTTGCTTATAGCAGGACTGAGCTAATCACTTTCGGTATCAGAAAGCGACGACTCGGTCTACAGCGTCCACATTAGCATTTTGAGAGTACTGCACCAATAGCGGACGCTTTACTTGCGAAACCCTCCAAGTGTTTTTTAATTTTTATTTGCCTGCGGGTTGTGACTGAATAATCTGATTACCTTGATCCTTCCCGACACTAGTTTTCTCCGTTATTATAGCTTCAGTTTTCTGATCAGCGAGGGTCAGACAACCGCTTTCAGACCATACTTTAATATCCCAAATCACTTGGATCGCATGATGGTGTCGTCCTACCCCATACCATTCGCGATCTCGATTGCAATTGCTATTTTTAGAAGGCGTAGCCCAAACACATCAATAGCATTTTGGTACCCAGGGAGACGATCCAGGCCGGATCCCTGCGGAACTCCACATGTTTTTTTGTACACCGTTGGCCCATCTTCCGATTCACAAAAAAGGAGTCAGCCTACTTTCTTTTTTAGGAAAAAAAACAAACTTACAGTTTCGTAGGGGGACTGTGGTTATCTGCCTACCCACACTAACACGATCCGCCGGCACTGGGTACTAGTACTTTTTTTTACTTCTTTTACTTTATATATTGCGTAAAAATTTTGTTAAACTAAATATTTTTTTTATAATAATTTTCATACTTTTTTTTTTTTCAGGTACCACGAATCAAGAATGATAAACTATGATCACGAGGATGGCATAACAGTCTCATCTGGCAAACTTACATCCAGCATCCTCACAGTGAGGAATGCAACAATGCGGCATGGTGGCAATTACACGTGTGCACCTGCAAATGCCCGCCAGTCTAGCGTGTATGTGCATGTTCTCAAAGGTAAACATACAATCTAGTTGCATAGCTCTCGTACACACACAATACACAAATGTAACACAAAGCCATCCTGCATATATACACATACGTCCCTTTAAAAATGGATAACAGTTTGGCATAGAAACTTCATCCTTAGAAATTGAACAATACTGAATTGCATTTCATTTTATTGTGGCAGGGATGGATAGGGATAACATGTGCGACGGGATGCACATTTAGCCAACAGAGAACACATATGCCATATATATATAGTAGAGGGCTTTCGAATTGGTATAGGATGTCGTTAAGTGAAATCTCCGAACTTGTATCGTTCTTATGTTATTCAAGCAAGATCCAAAGATTCACTCTAGTGCAACGTTATTGTAGCTTTTACGTAAATCTAGCACTTGAAGCTATTTTCCCATGTTGTTGATTTAATCCTCTTACAAGCTTCCTCGAATGAGGAAACTCCCCGGATGCAATCCACTAAAATGTTGTTTGACTTCCGGAAAATAAAAAAAAGGATTTTTTTTTTTAAATTCCTTGGAAAAGACAAACGAAACTTTTCAAAAACAAAAATGCCGCTTCTTGAGGGTTGAATGAACAGGACTAAAACAAAAACAACAACAACATCATCCCCTAGAGAGCTATGCAACAAACAAAATAATATTCCTTTTTTCCTCATGCTCTTTTCTTTAATTAAAAGGAAAGTTTTGAAATTTTCTTCTTATTTCCATTTTACAGGTGAAAAACCAGCAGCAATGCAGCATCCCAACAAAAGTTCAAGCGCCCTGCCGACGACATTTAGCACAAGCACAGGACTGTTCGAAGTGATACTTTGTATACTTTCATTGCTAGTGTTTTTAAGAAATTTCCTTGTTGTATAAATATTTTTTATATAAAGAAAAAAAAAAATTATCGTTAGTAAGAAACAAAAATTAAATATAATTAAAAAACAAAAAAAAAAAAATAAGTTAAAATTAAAAAACAAAAAAATACTGTAAGGTGACTATAGTACATGTAAAATATTAATGATAAAAACAAAACAAAAAATTCAGACTTTCAACTTAACAACTAAGCCCAGCTGAAAAAAACAGGACATTTTTTTAAAAAAACGAAAAAAGGATACTTTGTACTTTATAATTATTATAAATTTTATTCGCTAGAATAACATTCTGAATTAATTTCAAAAATTTATTTAATTTTTCATGAAAACTGAAATCTTGTTTTAGTTTTTTTAGTAAAATATATTTTCAAATATTAATTTACATCGGCTTTAACTGTGAGAAGGTAATGTGTAATCAGTGGCTTAGACTTTAATTTTAAGTTTAATTAATATTTTCTATGAATTGTAAAATAATATAAAAAAAAAGAAAAATGTTTAATTTTGTTTTTATTTAAATAGAGAGAAAAACAAATTTCAGTAAAATATGGTCAATATTAATTACTGAAAGAGAGAGAATGAGAAATTGTAATATAAAATGGAGATTATAATAAAACTCATTATTAAAATGTTTGTTTTTATTTAATCAAAAAATTTTATTTTGTGATTTATTAAATTTTGTGTTTTGACACGATTGGAGAATTATTTCCGTGGGTGACTTCCTTGAAGGCTACGTATTACAATATTAGTGGAGCTTGTTGTAATTCATTGGCGATTTTTATTTCCTTTTTAATTATTTCTAAGAAAGAAAGAAAAACAATTTTCTCCTACCTTTTCCAGGCAGAACCGTCAAAATGTACAACGAATGGATTTTTTTATCATTTCCTTAAGAGTGTCCTGGATGGCAATAGTCGTAACATTCACTACCCTATACTTTCGTCTTACTTTATAATTTTTTATTAGAGTAACTTAGAGAAGAAATTCCCGTTTTTCATGGTTTATGTAATTGATTCTCTTTTGATCCTCTCTGTTTTCTTGAAGAACCATGTCTATGAAGTACTGGGACCAATCATTTGAGGCTATTGTACTATTATGAGACACACAAATTTGTAGGTCAGATCGCTTGCTCCGTTCGATCAGGATACCGCCAATATACGGAAACTCTGGTCCTAACTATCGCTGCACACTGACTGAGGATGTAAAGAACGTACTCATCCTCCTTGCGGCAAATCCTTCAGCTGGGTCTTCCGGTATTCCTATCCTCCATGTTCATTTAGTGCGTAGTGAGTAGAAATTAGAACAACGACTTTTCTGCAAGCCTTTCTAGCCTCGAGCATCCAGGATCTAAACAAATATGTCTTGATTGAGAATACTCAACTCATCAACTGGGCTATACCACAGTAGTAGATTAAGTTCAATGAGGTGATATCACTCCTACTGCTGTTTGGCTGTCAGGCACGATAGAAATCCGTTTATTATATAGGCTAATCTTAAAGTTTTATACTACATGCCAAAATAAAGCTCCTGCTAAGGTTAGGATAGGTTAGGTAGTTCTAGAGCTGTTTGTGTAAGAGCGCAGGGCTTTTTAGAGCCACGTGACTATCTGAGAAGATGTAGACAGGCCGATTCCTATCGCCTTGCTGGGGTTATTAAAAGTGCTTCATGTGAGACTAGAGCCTGCGCTTGGTAAACACTGGAGTGATGAGGTGTTTGGAACGAGACTTCAAACTCAAGCTCTGTGGGAAGACTCCTTCTCCTTTAGTTTATGACACTCTAAAAACGGTGTGGGCTATTTCTCCATTCCCGACTTGTAAGAATCTGGACTTCGTAGTTCCTCGTGAAGGTAAACTCGAGTATGCAGAAGTCGGTTTTTGTGAGGACACACAAAGTTCAGCACCCCCGTGTGCCCTTGTCTGATTCCGGTCCAAAAACCATATTCTTTTATTCTGAGGGCTAGTTGCGCTTTCCCTCACCGCAAGATTTAAAGGAAGGAGGTATAACATAACATTTAGGGTATCTGTAGGTGCGGAACGAAGTGCTACAGTTTTGCATAACTCCGCACATCTTTGTACTTCTTACTCAGGGTTGGCCACCATACTAAGACCCAGTATAGGAGTATTGGGCGAACCACCAGTGTGTGGATTCTTCGTACTATATTAGGGGAGAAGCCCCATTTCTTCCCAATGGAGTTTTTGCGTTTGGAGTTCTGTGCATACCTTCTGTGCATTGCGTTTGGAGTTCTGTGCATTCCTTAAAAGATGCAAATTCCTCCTTCAGCCGTCGGCAAGGGCTACAATCTACAAGTCCTTCATTCGTCCCCGACTCGAATACCACTCGTATATTTGAGCTGAGGCCCCGAGAACCACCTCAGCCTGGGAGGACAAGGTGCAAAGTCGCGCTCTCAAACTTATTGGCGATAGCGCCATTTGCTCCTCAATTGACTCATTAAGCCACCGTAGGAATGTAGCAGCTCTTGCAAAATTTTACCGATTTTACTACAACGATTGCTCTACTGAAATAAGTAACCTCATGCCTCCACGGCAACTTTTCTCCCGCAACACTAGACTTGCCCGCTCGGCTCACCCTTATAGTTTACAGCCCTTATCTTCGCGCACACTCCGATTTAGAAATTCGTTTATAACAAGAACAACGCGACTGTGGAACAACTTACCTCAGTTAATTTTCCCGAACTCATACAACACCCAAGAGTTCAAGCGCAAGGTTCGCCACCATCTCCTCCAACACCCACCCGACTCCCCCTAATCTATCCTATCTTTCTCTCCATCCTTCGAGCTAAGCTACTAGACATTGCACCATGACGTGTACGACATGACGGACTAGTGGTACAAAGGATGACACCTAAGCTTAGACTATAACATAAAAAAAAAAATAAAATAAAAAAAATACCGGCAGCCATGGTAACGGTTTAGCCGCTAAGACGTTTCGAAATTTTTTGGTAGAAGTTTAAATATTACCCTGTATTTTTGTAACCCTCCTAGATATTTTCATGAGCAAGGCAGCAATCTACATAGACTACTCCCATCTATCTAGAACTGTAAAAGTCAAGGCTTCAACCTACCAACTTCCAGAATTATGAAATGAAAGTTTTCTTTTTTTTTTTTTTTTTTCACTAAAATTTCAACTTTAACCACCTTTTTCTCTAAAAAATAATTAGTAGTTAATCAATACTTTTTTTTACAAAATTGGAGAGTTGGACAATTTTGTATGAATAATGTATAACAACTTTTATGCTATGGCCTTTACTTTTGAAGTTATAAGCAATTTTAATGTTAAAATTAGCCTTATTTGGTACTTTTCGACAAAGTTCAGGTGGAAAAGTACTAAAAGGGGACGAATTACAGCCAATATTCGACGTGGGGCCGATTAGAAGGAGAACTTGCATCTATTAGGAACGCAGGCGCTAAGATCCACTCCAGCTAGGTCTTTAGTTAATGCAATGTTTAATAACATAATTTTTGAAATTTATGCATATAAACACCACATTTATTTTGCTTAAACCCTCCGCCGTATTGGTGTAGGGCTTAGATTCGACGCCATCCAATACTTCCTTGATTGAACCACCAAAATTAAAACTCTCAATCGAGCTTGATAGAGCAATCAATACCACTTTCGTTAAGTTTAGTCAACAGAGCTGACTGCTATACATTGTCGAAAGTATCTCGACTAAACAGCCTTGGTTCACCAAACCGATGAACATTTTTAACATTTTGAGGTCGCCAGTAGATCTATTTTTCTAAGACGGGTTCTACACATTCAACTTTGCATTCCACTTTTTGACGTTCAATTCTGTCGCTCGCGTCTACACATTTTCAACTATTCTAGAAGCAGATCAAAAATCTCGGCTGTCTTTGCTATCCGTGTACACTCATATTCATACATATTCGCACACTCATAAAAATGTTGAACGTAAACACAAAAGTTGAACGCAAATTTCCATTCCATTCTGAGCTGCTTTCCATTTTCCTTTCAACTCTAGTCTGTTTCAAACTTTGCATTGGAGTGAAAGAGAAAAAAAAGTTGAACGTCAAAAAGTGGAATGCAAAGTTGAATGTGTAGAACCGGTCTAAGGCCGTATTGCCTATAATGCAGAGTTTACTGTGTGAGCTAAGGGACTGTTGAATTATGGTATATATTAAGAGATGAAATATTTTGCCCAGGTGAAAGCAATGCGAACCCGCGTGGGAAAAGTTTTCTGAACTCAAGAGAAGCGATTCTATAAATCCTTGCTATGCCTGTAGTTATTTTACATCAAACCTGTCCATTTTCTCGTTGTAATTTGAGTTTCTTATTATTTATAAATTAAAAATTTCACTTATATTTCAATCTTTTAATAAAATTGCATTTATGTACAATTCTACAATACCCTTTAATATTTGCCTCAAAAATGATGGATTTCACCAAAACACAAAATTTAAAAGAATTTAACTAATGGAATCACAATACCCTAACAATAATACCAGCAAACTTTTACCTCGAACAAAAACCTTCGAACATTTCTGGTGACCCACTAATTTTTGCCACAGGAAATGTTTATGTGGCGAAAGTAGTGCCATGCCACTCACAACAACAAAAAAACAACCCTTTCGACATGCCGCAATATTGAATTTTCATAAACCACAATCCCTGGAAATTGATTTGGCACAGGTCTCCATTATTCAAAGCCTGGAATCATATTATATTTAAAGCCTGCGCTAGAAATGTCGATACCAAAATAATTTTGTCGAGAGAGGCTAGAGGGAAACCATATGAATTCTAAATTATTCCATTAAATTTCAGGTGTGTATTTTACCTAAATTTGGCGTAGATTTAGTTTGAAAGTTTTTCAGAAGTCTTTAAATAGAAATTGTTTTAAGAGTTGCTTCCGCTGCTAGTTATAAGTTCGATGAACATCCTTGTCCTAACGAAGAATTATTTCATTAATAAAACTTGTCTTCCTTCTAGACTGGACTTAATTTATATTTCAGACGAAAAACGAACTACTCCAGTGGATCCACACAGAAGCGATGTAATTGAGTAATGACTTCAAGTTTGGTGATTCATTACAAATTATAAGATTTACTTAGATTTAAGAGCTGCGACGGGACGAGCTTAAACAACATGGAACATGAAAAAAGGACAATGAAATAAATTACAATTGTTCTGAGAAAAGGAGTGAATGGTCCGTGGCCAACAAAAACATTAAAAGGCTCAGACGGGATTACTTGTCAACTTAAATTAAATAGTGGACATTAAAAAATGGTTAACAGTGGAAGCTAAGGACTCGTGGATATTTTGTGGATTTTAAAATATGATTATTAGTTTTCCACTAGTTACTTAATTACAATTATTCATAGGAGAATACCAAGCTGCCTTTAGGAATTAATGGCCATTTACGTCCCAAAGACAAAGTGGAAGTGTAAATCTGTAAATCTTTATCGCATAAAAGATAGTTTGGTTCTAGTTTGGGATGAAAACTTTTTTTTTTTTTTTTTCAAAAGCATAGAACCCTATAAAGAGAGACAGGCTGTTCTAGAGAGGCTGATTTCACTGAAATCAGGAGTTCCCTGAAAGTTTGTACAACTGATCGAATGCGTAACGAATAGCTCATTGGCGAAAGAAGAGATTCAAAATGCAGCGGCAGAAGAATGCGAAATACGATAAGGTCTTAGACGAAGGGATGAAAACATTCATAGGGGAAGAATGACATTCACTAAGCTCTTTGGGATGTTGAACTGAGTAATATTGGCTAAGAATTGGAGCGGGTAGAGAGGCCAGTTGCGAGAAGTTTGCACTCATGGTTTTAAGGTCACTAGTTATGTAGCGATCATTGAAATATTACCAATAGTCGAGATTTTGCTTCGGCATCACGGTTGCCAGAATTCTGGTTGAAGATTACCAATAGATTTACTTTGTGTGCAAAAACCATGCTTAGGTATTACCCTTTGTATTATCAGTCTGGCATGTCATTCAGATCATGGGGCAAAATCTTGTACCAAGTTTAGCTTGATGCATAGATAATCATAGGTCAAGTTGTTTATATGAAAGACTTGCGCTTACCGTTAATGCCCCTTGGTCTTTTCGATTCAGTGTAATGTCGGACAGCAAGCATTGTCGAAAATTTATTGAAGAGAAGCGTGTAGAACTGACAATTATTCCACCAGCTACTCTTGCAATACTACCATGACAAAACGCTAACTTCAGTTATACAACAGAAAATGGTTTCCTCGTTTATTATGCTTACTGGGAATTTCTCGTAAAAAGAGAAGAAAAGTTAACGGAACGACGAAATACCAATCGGTGGAATGGATTCGACCCTGCAGTTCTTGTGTGTTGTAGCCTGTGAGGCGAGTTGTAATCGAGGCGGGTCGAATGTTGATTTTTATATTAGATTATAGTGTGAATTTTCAAGATCACAGATAAACTCCTTAGAAGTACCGATAGGAAGTGGAGTGGTCCAGAGGTTTAGCCAAAGGTGAAGAACATTTTACGTAAAAAAGCGCTAAGGAGCCTGGACCAGACATTTATACTGTCAGTGTTAGTTTTACTATTAAGACAATTCCAATTAAAACCTTATTAAATACCTTGCATCCCAAAAAATACAAGACGTCAAACAGCAAACAGCTTTAGACAGAAGAGATCTACTGGCTGCGATATATCAGACAAGCACAAACCTCGTTTTCAGCAATTTACCAGGATCCAATTCAATCAATTCTTTATCTTCAATTCTTCGTTGAGGTCTTGTAGAATCGGGTCGAGCTCAGTTCTTTAAAACTAAGTTTTGTAGTCTTCTTTCTTAAAATACCTGTACCAAGCTTCCGTCCTCTTCGGTGTGGACAGTATGAAGCTAACGGCTGGTCTATCTCTGTATATATTCTATCTCGCCATGAATATAATTGGTTTATCTGTGGTGAGGCTCATAATGCTGAGTTGCCAAAGATATCGAAGATAGCCCCATTTGCGTCTCCTTACTCATATTAAGAAATGCGTTAGCCCCTTCTGCCTCTAGGGAAATGCTTCCCAAACCAAACTTACTACTTGACATGATGAGTACAACATGAGGAACTGGTACAAAGGTACTTGTTGCAAAAGACCAACTGATAGTAATACTGGATTGCTTTCGCAATGTAGCTCACGCAGAAGTCTCAACAAAATTTAAACTACCAAATTGAAATACCATCCAACCATCTTCTCGAATGGTCCCGGTGATTATCGGTGATTGTATTTATTAAGCAAAGAAGTGTAGAAACTAACGACATGGCATGTCAAATCGAAGCTACCTCCTTAATTCGGGATTGCTTACTTAACTTCTAAGAATCGGGACCTGTGAAGAGGACAATTGCGAGAGGTCTTCGATCTTTAAAAGCATGGCTATAAATTCAATTTAGGATTTTTTACCAGTCACGCATGATGTTCCGCTAGGCTGCATACTGGGACCGTTGCTTTTCAGGATGTACATAAATGACTTCAGCAGTGTCGTGGCAAAATGTACATAAACTGCACATATATGCAGCTGTTGTGGAAATTTATTTAAATAGTCCTATGTGATTGGTAGAGAACTGTGTACCCAAAATTAATGCTGATCATGAGCGTATATTTAAGGTTTCTATCTAACTACTTACTGTTAAGTGCCTACAAATCCTGTGGCTTTCAAATGTACAGAAGTCAATTAGAAACTTCTTTTCGTCCAACTATCATTCTCATTAACACTTACTTACCTTACGAATATCGTAGTTTCAGATGGTCAGTAACACCCCTTAAGGCAAATTATTTTATTAGTTTTTTTTAGAAGAAAGAGCTTCTTCCATTCGAAACGATCCGGAATAATCGCCCTAAATACCCTTTAAAACCGCAGTTTACCAACTATATGGTCGGATACGCGGAAAATGTAAATGTGTGGGATACCGTTAAGAATATTTATAATTCTTGACCCCATTTTTCAACTTTTTGGAGTGCCGCTCTTATGATCCCTGTGACAATCAAGACAAATTTCCCTAAGACAATAATGGAAAGATCTTCTGGATAGCCGTTGATATAGAAACCAAATGCGTGTAGTTTCATCAAAAGATCAGCAACAGCGACCAGAGTAAAGGGAAAGGAACTCCACATGATTGATAACAAACAAAGGTAATTTGATAGAGGGCACCCAATCGAAATTCGCGTTTTAATTTAATCGTATATATGCCTGAGCTACTCATTAAAGGGGAAGACTGAATATGAAATATTGTTATGTAAAACATTATCCTGCATCATGCTTCAGTTGCAAGAAGAAACTTTATATTCCATTTTTTTTAGAGAACAGCACTATAGAGGTAGATCCGTGAAATCCCCAAGGATAATCGCGTCGCTTTTATTCTTTTAATCAAGATTAAAACGTTAACTAGGTTAACCAAATCTCTTCATAATACCATTATATAACATGCAATATCCGACGTCCTTTACGCTTTTAATTATTTTTATAAATTAAATTTTTTCCTTATCAAATTATTTCGCAATTAAAAATGTCTACAACCGGCAGACATAAGTATCTCAGAACTTTTTTGGGGGCAAATTAAAACAGGAAAGAAGAAAAATGATAAAAGGACACTCACTTCATCTTGTTCCTTAAAAAAAAGTGGTTTAAGCGCCCCACATGCAGCAGGAATTTGTCTTTCTGAAATTCCCGTAAATTTTTAATGGGAACATTTTTGGAAGTCTTGAAAATCATTTTTTTCTGTTCCTTGTTATTTTTTCTTTTACATAAAAAAATACATTCTACACACATATACACACACTTTTTTTTGCTGCACGGGAGAGAGAAACATTTCTAATCAGAAAGGAATTCAGTACACGTACCCGAGTAAAAATTATACTTCTGGTAATAATTTATAACGAATGCTCAAAGGCCCTAAAACTTTCTCGTTTGGCTTGGCTCCAGATAATAAGGATACTTCCGGAAAATTTCGCCAAACTTTTCTCTAAGCGCTATTCTTGCTCAAGAACGAATGTAGTTAATCGAATTGTACGAAAAAGTTTTCATTTCCTCTTCTCTTGTTCAAATATGACAACGATTGCTTTTGGCTCGTGTACTAGTACTAGTTGGTGGTCCTGATTTTCTATTTCCCTTAACCCAGCAAGCAGGATACGGGGACTAGCTGACTCCGATTTCGGCTATATAGATGCTATCACGGCATCGCATCATAAATAATCGATCTCCGTGGCTAGTGTCATTTTGCACAAAATCATTTACTGGAATATTTAATTTGTTTACTCTAATTTTAATCAGGCCGAAGCGACAGGACCTACTAAAACTTCGCCGGGACGCGGGTGTGGCATTTTTAATTTAATTTAATGGCCTTCTCTGTCTGAATCTGATTGGGACTTCTTTATGTAAAGTAAAGTTCTGGCAAGAGCCAAGACATTTACGAAAATTTCTTCTGGGAAGAATGCCAAATTGGGTTAAGCAAGAGAGTGGGACATTCTTCCAAAAAAAAAAAAATTGTTTTTAGGGTTGAAGTTATATGACGCAAAGTTAAATAAGTTCGAGTAATGGAAATTTCAAAATCAAAATTTTCCGAATTTTTACATTTTACATTATTTAACTTTTTTTACATGCACGTAACGAGGCATTCTCTGAACAAAGTTTGTGTGTTTTTGGTTTTTTTAAATAACTTTTCACTGGAAATTTTCAAAGTGTTAACACGTTATAAAGTCCTGCAAAAACTCATTTTTAAAGATTCGGTTACGTTTGATGAGTTGACTTCAAATATTTGGTAATGAAATCCTTGAAGTTTTTAATCCATAAAACACTTATTACTGAAGCAGTTTAATGACATTATTCTTGTTTTATATATTATGTTTCTAAATTACGCTGAAGTTCTTGTGAGGCACGGGCTACATCTTCTTCTTCCAGGCTACTACTGTGAGTTTTTTGCCTGCTTTCTAGTTTGTTATACATAGTTTTCTCCTAGGGATAATCTCACCAATTTCTTGGTATTCTTAATATAGTCTAAGCTCAAGAGTTAAGTTGCTCTTCCTACTAGCAGTTCATCATGTCGTCTTCTTAAGAGAAAGGAACCGCGGAAGATAAATTTTTTTTGCGTGGAAATGACCAATGAGATTACTTGCTTAATTTGCAAAGAAACGATCAGTGCCGCTAAAGAATCCAGCATTAGGCGATATTACAGCACTAATCGCTGATAGAATAGCTTCAGCAGAGTCAGAGGAGGAGACGATGAACGCTGAGTTTAAGCTCTTGAGTTTTATATGAGTTTGAGAATATTGGCTGCGAACTATCGTTCCATAGTCAAGTTGTTTCGCTTATAGCCGAATTTCTCAACTGTATGTGCGAAAAGCAGAGCTGAAGACAAAGCCAGTTAGTTTTGTGTTGGCAAAAAACATAGCCGTGCATGCCAAAGGTTATTTTTTTCACTGAAACAGTCGCTGCCTTGAAATTTTACCTGATCTATTTCATTCACATAGTGCGGTCACCAATAACTCAGAGAGCACTTTCCAGGGTCAATCCTCCGAACACTTGGCACAGTCATAGGACCACCCCAATTCCCTTAGCCTTTCTGGGAACATCTTCGACCGTGACAAAGTTAATTGGGCGGTGGCCTCTCAAACCTATAAATCCCCGCCAGGAGATGGAATTTTTCAGTAACGCCATCAAAAATGCCTCGATCTGATTATCTACCATCATCGAATAAATAGACCTCACAGCTTAACCCCTGATGGAAAGGCTGCCAGACTTTCATATTTGGTGCAAGTTGGAGCGCCCCTTCCTCTATTTAGCTCCCAGTTCGCTTACTTAAGGATTGCCTTGCACCAGCTGATCAAAAAAATGAGAAGACAGTCCTCGCTAAAAGAACTTCGTCAGTGCATTTCTTGACATCAGGGGGGCTTTCGATCACACTGGCTGTGGTTCTATTTAGCCCTGGCTCTTAGAAATCTGGATCCCCAAACAAGTGTATAAATGCCATGTTTGTAGAGTAGGTGGAATTCTGTCCTCGTTACTCTGGTCACTAGTTGTGGAGGAACTATTGACCAACCTATATAAATGTGATTTCGATGTCGAGCTATGCAGATCATCTTATTGTGATTGTCTCGGGCAAGTTTGACTTGACCATTAAAAAGATCATGAGAACAACACTCCGAGAAGTTCAAAGATGGTGTTCCAAGAAGACCCTATCAATCAACCGAAATAATGCCGTCCGGATGCCTTTTTCCAAAAGTTGGACCTAGGACTTAATTGTATCCACCGTACGATAACTGAGCACTAAGGTTCAGTCAAATAAAGCTAGTGAAAAACTGAAGAGGAAAGTTCAACTGACTTGCAAAAGGCTTTTGGATAGGATATAGGCTTTCGCTTCTTACACAACAAATGATGTACTAAATGTACAACACGATCGTTCTTACATAACAAATGATGTATTGGATGTACAACACGACCGTTAAACCTGTTGTCACCTATGCCACTATAGTCTAGTAGCCCAAGAGTAAATTACGGCAATTCTCAAATGCAGCAGAATGCAGCGGATGCTTGCCTCTCCATTACTGGAACTATATGGCCTCGCTGGAGGCAATCATTAAACATATCCCATCGAACTGGCCCTGTACAGTCGAAGGAAAAAATCCTTAACAATTTCCAAAATATTTCTATTTACCGCGACCATATGGTTAGTAAACTGCGGTTCCGAGGGAAATTCAAGGCGAATATCCTGGATCTTTCTGAGTTGGAGGCATTTGTTCGTCTATCCAAGAACTATCCACAGTAGGGCGTTTTTTTTAATTTCAACAATACACCCTGCATACAAAAGTATACCCGTCGGAGGGTGTGTGTGGTAAACGGCCGAAGTGTCCTACAACCAGCCTACTCATGCCTTTCACATGGCCGAGGACTTTGTTTCAATCACGTTTGGTGTTCGCCCGTTGTAAGGACATAGAGAAGAGAAAAAGACTAAGAGGCAACTCGAAAAAGTGAGGCCTTCTTAAGAGTCATAGGAAGTATTAATGTATGCCCTGAAGTATTAGGAGTATTGCTACATATGCCTTGACCCATAGGGGCATTGTCTTATGGCGAATACCACATGACAAATGGTGACTTCTATCCATTTCTGCATATACTAACTTCTTGAGGACTTGAAGTAATTGATAGAAATGAGCAGGCAGATGGCCTAGTCAAAGTAAATACCTAAACCCCGTTTATCGGGACAAATACTTGTTGTGGGATATCTTGAAGTCACACGAAAGAAACCGCTGGACTCATGTACCAGGTACAAGACATGCCAAGAAAATCAGTGTTCATGTACCTGGTATGAGACAACCAATTGCCCTTGTTCCAGCAATAGCTGAAAGGCTTCACGAGTCTACTAAGCCCGAGCTCAGAGTCATGTTTCTTTCAGATATGGCTAGAGAAAAATTATAATTACAATTGATGTCCACGCATATAGATACCGTTAGGTAGATGCAGAATCTATGGAACATGTACTCGGAATTGTGCCGCACTAGTCTGATGTAGATTTCTCCAAAGAAGCTAAAAGAAGTGTGTAATGGGGATAGGTGACCTCACCATGAGCTCTAAACGATGCACAAAGATCTAAATTTAATCTATCTATATCAGACGTGTACGAAGATCATTGACCGCTAAACGCTCCTGCGAAATACCAAGCTTCAAAAACTCCGCTGACCTGATTCAATCAAGTAATACAAATTTTTCCTACTAATTAGCAATTTTAAAATAAAAACAAAACAATGACATTCATCTCAACCAAGGCAGGGCACCGCAAGTATCTGCCCAAATTTTCCTCAATCTCTGCCTGAAAACTTTAATAATAAATTAAGCAATCGCGTAGTTCATACAATTGGGTACTTAAGTAAGGAAACAAGATGCCGGTCTTAAAGTCAACCAATTACGCTTATTAATCTCTCTTAATAGTATACACTTCCGGGAAATATGTCCGCTGTTGTAAAAAGCTGAAAGGATAATATTAAGTTGGGTAATAATCAGTTGCTAGTACCCACAGGGTGCGCTAATGACCACCCATAAACCTGTCGTATTTTTTCCCAGGCTATGCTGTGCCAGAATTTTTCAGGACTTAATGAAGTGTTATGGTCGGATAAGTCCTTTCTTTTCTACTTAATGGATTGTATTAAATTAATAAACTGGAGCCGAAACAAAAATCCGGGGAATCGTTGGCTTTTGTTCTGTACGTACTGTTGATATCCTGCCAAAAAAAAAAAAAAAAAAAAACAAAACGAAAATACAATGAGAATATCCTTTTCACTCTGCATCTGATATTTATGAATGTCCCTAAATTATTGTAAAAGGACACTTCGGAAATGAAATAATCATTTTTGTTATTGTATTTATTAATGAAATTTACGAGCTGCACCTGCTGCTATACAAGTATGATAATTTTGAAGCAATTTTAATTGAAATCAACGAAAATCCCTTGTTAAGGACCCCAATGCACATACAGCCGCACAATCTGGGCAGGAATATCGTGGAAATCCTTCTGGTAAGCTCGTAAATATGTCAGAGTTCCTGGAGCAGCTTTCATGAAGGCATGATTAAAATGCGGAAAACGTTGAATCAAATATACGGAATTAATCCTGCGGAATCCCTATGGCCTCATCCCGGCCGAGACTGGAAGCTGTGCATGCAATAGACCAGATTTGTAAGCGGATTGAGGCGCGTCAAACGAATTTAATTAAAAAACAATTTCTATTATTCCCAGAAAATGGATTATATATATCTGAAATGTTTGCCGGTGCCCTCAATTGCTCACCGCATTGCCCCGCCACCGCACCTGCCATTTGCATAATCCTTCCGTTTTCTGGTGATGCTACCTGCGCCCAGGAATCACGTGTAATTCCATTGTTCTCTGGCTCGTGTGAAAAATCACGGGAATTTATCGTTTTCTGCACTTATTTCGAGAGCCTGAAAAATGATCATTGTATTGGTGCGGGGCTGAAATGATGTCAGTCTGGCTGTTATCTGTCACTCCTAACCCTATAAAGTACTCCCGGCATTGCCAGATGAATGATGCACACAAGTGCAGGCAACGCCTGCCAATAATTTTTCATTTCGGTTCGCTGCGGTGCCAAGGGACTAGTCCCGTCTCATTGCGCTGCAGAGTGCCCCTGGACCCCCCCCGCGCCGTCGTCTACTGTAAATAAAGCTGAAAATTGAAATAAATTGCTCCATTTGGGGATAATGGGAATTTATTGTTGAGTTATTACAGGTGAATTTTTCCAATGTTTGGAAAATTGTTTATTTCTCTTGTTCCCGTGTACCTGGAATCGTTTTCCTTAAGGAAGGTAAATTGTTAAGACATTTGCTGAATATTTACGAAGAAAATCTTTTCTGTTTTTTCTTTAATTCCAGAGCGAGTAACGTTGGATTTGTGGTAAAAAAATCACTGGTTTTTCTTATTTCTATTGTTTAATGTGAAAGTCTAAGCTCAGGAGACCTTTGTATTACCAGCCAGTCACTGTGCAATGTCTAGTAATAAGGTTAGATCGAATGATACGTGATAGATAGATAGGTTAAGAAAGTCTAGAGTTGCATGAGGAGTACACCGTGAACCCTATCCTGCAGCTCAATTAATTGAAATAGCGCTGGCTGCAATTACGTAAAGCTTATATTGCACGAGTTATATGTAGTGCTTAAGTGTCGAACAACGTAAACTTAAAAGTAGTAGCTTTGCGTTTCGCGCACTCTCCACTTCAATAAATGTACATCGGTCTTAGGCGTTATAGATTTCGAAGAATGAACGACTCAGCTAATGTTCCTACTTCCAAAACACAAATCCCAGTCAATGGTTTTGATCCAGACCAGTCTTTTTCACCTTGAGGCAGGCTAAGGAAAAATGTCTCGAATTTCAAAACTCAATTCAACACCCCTTCATAGACTTTAAAGCCGCCTATGATAGCAAAGCCAGAGTAGAACTCTACAAAGCCATGAAAGAATTCGGTATCCCCAACAAACTGACTGTGTAGGTTGACCATGATCAATGTGACATATCAAGTAAAGGTATCCGGAACACTGTCCAGACTAATCAACATCTATAATGGACTCCGACAAGGGGACGGTGTGGCCTGCCTCCTTTTCAACCTGGCGTTGGAGAAAGTGATCCGAGATTCGGGCATGACATCAAGGGGCACAATCCTCAACAAGTCCACCCAATTACTGGTTTATGCAGACGAAATTGACATCATTGGAACAACAGCAGCTGTACAAGAAGCTTTCACTCAGATTGAGCAGGCGGCAGGAAATCTGGGACTGCACATTAACGACAAACAAAACAAAGAACATGGTAGCCTCTTCTACAAGAAGACCTAACATCGGTCCCACAATCAAGGTAGAGGAAAACGAGTTTGAATTGGTAAAATCATGTACCTACCTTGGGCCAATAGTACAGCCGATAATAGCATGAAACCAGAAATACGCGCACGACTGTTACAAGCCAAAAAAGCCTACTATAGTCTGTCAAGGCACTTTAAATCCAAGCATCTAACCAGAAGTACGACAATTCTCGGAGTCCATTGTGGGGTGTGTAATGGAGTTATGTCGATCTATCTGTAAACAGATGCAGTCTTGACCGTAGATCAGCGGAAACAAATGAAACACGTGAATTTCGAGCAATACCGACGATTGAACAAAGGAGTTCGACAGGAAATGAAATTTGAACGGAAAGCGAACTGGAATAAGGTTGCCGCCGATAAGGAAGAAGCGGCGTCAAGACACGGGGATAGCTAAGTAACCGCTAAGATGCTCAAAGCCGGAATTGATGTCTTATTGCAACAACTCCACGTCCTCATAACACACATATGGCATTCGTCGCTTCCCCACTGCTCTTCAACGTTGGGATCGACGCGACTATGCGTGAGGCATTCGATGGACGACGCGGAGTTCGATACGACGAAAAAAACCTTGTAACCGACTCGAAGATAATGCCGTCTTCGCTAACACGGATGCCGAAGTAACGGATATCTTATACAACATTGACCACATCGCCCAGTCATTCGGGTTAAAAATCAATTCGGAAAATACTAAAGTGCTCACGACGAACGGATCGAGGACCAGTGTTCCCCTCGATGGAACCCAAATCGAACAGGTTCCGATGTTAACATTTTCTGACTACAGAATTCAGCGATCCGCAACGAAGAAAACCTGGTTGAAGAATATCTAGGGCGATTTAAAGAATCCACGATTATCAGTTATCGAGGCTTGAGACGTCGCCAAAAATGTCGAGAGAATGGAAACGAATCGTGAATGGAGTTCGAGTTCCAGCGGCAAGGACAGCAACGTGTCCGTTGCGGGGACGTCCCGCTCTGACCGCCAGCTAATGGATCGAAGAAGAAAGAAGAAAAAGACGATTTTTCGATGTTTGAATTTCTTTTCATGAAAAAACCAAGGTGGAGGGTCACTCTTTGTACTGCAAGTTCGTTAGAGGAATCATGCAGATGGACTTTCATGCTACTTCGAGGCTCTAGTAATATATTTTTAAGTAATCTTTTTTTTTCCGCTAAGATTTGATTTAATTTTCAATTTCTTACTGCAGCCTAAGGGCTAGTAAGGCTAGTGAGTCTAACTAGCAACCCAGAGATTGGCGGTTCGATTCAACGCAGTGACGCATGGTCGGTCATCTATTTTTCGACTCGTGTGAATTTATCAAGAACAAATTTTTTTGGCATTTGATTCCTCATGTCGGTGTGTCATCTCTTGGGTTTGACATGATATTTTTTTAGGTTTTCTTTTTAAGTTTTGAAATGTAAAAAAGCTTCTACTCCAATGCCAAAAGAGAATCGGGAAAGTTTTTGTAGAATAACGAGAAAAACTGCAGCTACTTATGCTTCAATTAAACGTGATTTATTTTTAAATTGAATTTAAAGCAGTCATAAAGGACTTTCAATATGTTTAACAACAAACATTCAATAAATATCAATACTCTAACAAAACACAATTCATTTTAGTAACAATGTATACATATATTTAAAATTTAGCATTGACATGGAAAATATGAAATCAGCCATGAATACCACATGAGCGAAAACAATCTGAATGCAAATTTTCCAAAAACAAACTGCAAAAGTCGGGAAATCACTGAAACGAAACTTCCACCATTACAACTGGACCAATTAAATCCGGCTGTTTGCTGTTCATAATTTCATGCTTTTATTGCATTTACATTTGAATAAAATTTAAATGTGATTCCGATTGAATAGTCATGAGTTAATAATGAGGGCTTTATGCCCCTGCATACATCGCTAGAGAGCATAATTTTTCATGAAAGCAGTACTTTGACTTTTAGCCAGCCAAACACTCACGGAACTGGCCGATTCCGAGGATAATGGCGGGCCCTGATGTATGGTTGCTATTTTCGGGCAATAAAACGTACATTAGTCACCGGAAACAACGTTTTTCGTGCATATTACCTGACACCTTCATTTTCCGCTTCCTTAATTTAACACCGTTCCCGTCTCGATTGCAGACTGGAGCCGCCGCCCTGCTGTTATTCAAATCAGACGAGAGTCCTTAATTGAAATAACAAAGCACCTGTCAGGGTGAAGTGCCACACTTAAGATTATCAGGTTCAGCATTGTTTTAACTGTTTTCAACCCTACTTTAGATGCCACGACCACTTTTAATAATCATTGTGAGTGTCGTTGACTTTGCCAGAGGTCAATCTTGAAATACAGGATAAATTCTGAGATGACTTCTTCACAGAGGATTATGTGTCAGTGGTGGTCTATTATTTAGGGCGTCACAGGACTATTCCTGCAGGCCAACTCATAAATATGCGGCCAGGACGAAATATTCTTGTCGGTTTACATTTTTATTTATGGGGGATAGTTGCACGGGAGGGAAATAAGAATAACGCTGAATTCAGCAGCAGCAAATTTCGCTTTTAATTTAGCCAATGAGTCTCATGTTTACTTGTGAGCTCCTTGACAGTTCCTTTGGGTAATTTAATAATGAATTTGGCAATGAATTCCTCATACACAGGAGTTCAAAATCACGTATGGCAAATATCACGTAAACTCGGTCAAATTAAGTAAAACATGTTTCTCCATTCGGCTGCGAAACATGGAAAGCCCAACTCATCATGGGCGCCTGCAAATCTTCTTCAACAGATGCCTACGTCGTATCCTAAAAATCCGCTGGCTGGATCCGCTGGAATTTCAAATGAGCAACTATAGCGCCATGCCGGCCAAGAAAGGATAGACGACCAAATCGGTAGTCTAGGGGTAAGGCGCCTGACTACAATCCCCAGAGGTCCCGGCGGTGCCACGGTCCTAGCTTCTCCCAATTTCCCACCTACATAACTTTCCTTCTTTCTTCTTCCCTCTTTGCATTCCTGATTCCTTCTGTCATAGCCTTCACTAGTTCTCTTTCCCGCTCCACCAAGCGCATGTCATCGGTTGGTTGATGAGATTCAACTCGTTTCAGGAGGCATAACACTCCAGCGAGTTGTTCTCGATGCCCCGATGTCAGAGTCGCGAAATGGTTGGGAGTAGGTGAAATAAAAATACCGCAGCTAGGTTGTGACAGTTTCTTTCCTTCACTTCTCTCTCTATCTGCCGACTGGAGCTGCTGTTCGACATTTCAATAAAAAAAAATACATGGTCGACAGTACAAAGGGGCCTTCCCTAAGTCTCTAGTGTGTCACATAAAAAAAAATCAGGCGAAGGAAATGGAGTTGGATTGGCAAGTCCTTGCGACGCGAAAACCAAAATTTAGCCAAACAGGCCCTTGACCGGAATGCGCAAGGATCCCGTCGAGTCCGAAGACCTAGAACAACGTGGAGGAGAATCCTACTAGCAGAGGCCGCAACAACTGGGAGATTCTGGTCAGAGCTGAGAGCTGTCGCGTAAAACAGAGTTCGCTGGAGGGCAAGTGTTTCCGCCCTATGTCCCATGTGGGATTAAAGGAGCATAAAGTAAAAGTAAAGAATGTTTCTCCACTTAAGACCCCCATGGCCTTTCAGGCCAGGTTGGCAGGCACAGCCCGATAGAGGCCACACATTACTCAGTCTGACTGAGGGACGAGGACTTCAAGTATCCACCCGACAGACCGGGGCTTGCAGGTCACGTCATGATTCCCTGCAGATATATACAGGCCAAAATGACAGTTTAGCATAGCAGGTTGTTAATTGAAGTGCAAAAATGTTCATGGCCTCAACGAAAACTTTAAAGGCATAAATAGATTAGCACGGCGGCAGCTGGCGGAGGCGGCTACGGTGACTGGAAAACGAACTCATTGCTAACACAATGAGAATGGAGTATGCATTGAAGTTAGATTTTCATGCACAAACTAACGATAAATGCCAAACACATAAAGATTTTTGTCAGTTTTCTTGGTGGCGGCCGGTGAGTGCATGGTGCTACTTGACTTCAAGGCGAAAACCTTCAGGCCACGGCCTGCCGCCCACTCACCAGACTAAATCCTACACGAAAAAAATAATTTGTGCGAACGCCAGAAAGTAGCACAGTAGTCCCTCGATTGTTTAGCCGCCAAACTCGCGACTCAATGAATGCTGTGGCGTACGAGCCAAGTAACACTAACCCTCACTGGACAAAGGCCTTTAGAATATAGAACTACAGGAAGAGCCCTCCTCTCTGTCCACTACAGGCGGAAAAATGTGTGGAATAAAAGAGGGGCACGTAGGAGTCCGAATTATCAGTTATCTTGTATATCGTTTTATCTTGAGAGATTTCCAAGCTTTCCAATTTTGAAAAAAAAAAAAAAAAAAAAAAAAAACTTCGACTTTGACGAGTCATCCCGAATAAAAATAAATTATGGCCATACAATGGGCGTGATTGTTATAGCCCTCTGCCATATGGAGATCATCAGAAGGCCCGTTGCAGGACAGTGCAGGGGGCGACTGACGATGGAATCATGGCCTTGCAGAAACAATAATGGCCATACGACGGTGGTACGGCGGCCGTATGGTTGCTATTAGGGGCATACGACGGTGGCAGCGACGTGGATATTCGCTCTACTATATGAAAATATCCTAGCCCTAGTAACAATAATATAAGGCCTTTCAACGGGCGAACACCAAAAATGCTTAAACATAGTCCTCGGCCATATTTTTAATATTCATCTATGTAGAGACACAAAACTCACCGCATATTTATTGAGAAAAACATCAGCAACACACTGTTTTTTTTTTCTTCTAGCGATTTAATAACAAAATTTTACACTAAAATATAAATCAACACGCACTATACACTTCCTTTACAAAAAACCGACTGAGGCGAGCTCTTATCGATAATCTTCTAGGATAAATCGAAAGGGCCATTCATTGTACATAACGAAAATGTTCAAGTTTATGGGAACAATACATTTGGGGCATATTCTTGGCCATTTTAATCTTTTGGTCAAGTTTGGCCGTCGAAAGGCCGTATGTGCCCCCATTAAAAATGGGTAAAAATTCTACGGCCGTCATATCCCCCTGAAAAATCCAAGCGGCCATGATTCGCCCGTCATAAGCCCAATTATTATTTTTACTCGGGATAACTCCGGAAGTTGGTTGGTTGGAATATTGACTTTTACAGTTTGAATTTTGATTTTGGAGTATTCTGCGTAGATTGCTACCTTATTTCATAGGGTTATAAAAATACAGGGTGATATGTAAACCTCTACACAAAAAATTTCAAAAAACTCTAACGGCTAAAGCGTTCAGATTTCCCCCTCCACTGTACATGAAAATGACATACAAATTAATTTAATTTACCGTAAACAAATAATGAAAACCATTAATTACGCTATTAACACCATATTTAATAATCTTGGTCTCAATCCCCACAGATTGGTTTAGCTTCACACTCTGAATCGACGCATTACCTACTCAAGAAATAAGGAATATTATGAAGACGCTATAAATACAAAGCACCAAATTCCTGCGTGGAATCGAATCATTGATAGGGCCGGCACTAGAGTTTTTTGCGCCCGGTGCACTATGCCATATTGCGCCCCATAAGCTATTAGTTTTTGAAGCAGTGAAGGGCATTGGAAAAAGATATACACACACTCTCTCGATGGGAGAAAAAATGTTCATACATAGTTTGCACAAAATTTAAGATAGCACCATAATAATGAATATAACATAAAAAAAAAGAATTCATATTTCAGATGGGTCCAACGTCGTTTGCGGAGTAGGAGGTGACAATGTGGTGGGCAGATTTTTTGAACCACTGAATTCTTTCAATCCTCAAGAGTTAACCCTTCTAGCACAGAAGGCGCACTTTTCAGCTAAGCATGAAAATCTATATATACATACACACACATACATATATGAATATATATATGTATATATATACATATATAGAGTTTCCCTTCTAACGCAGAAGGCGCACTTCCCAGCAGGGCTGAGAAATATTTACCACTGCTGTGGCTCAGCTGAGACATGCAAACATAAAAGATTAAGTACCAATAAAAATTGCATGCAAAACACATAAACAGTCATGAGACAACAAATAGACTCCTTTTAAGCAGGTCCTTGTTAGTGCTCACGCTAAAAACATTAATATTTTTATTTACATTAATGAACATGCGATTAACAGGCTCAAATCGGCCATAATTGGTGTTAGAGGAGTTGATGTGTAAGAGCGGTGGTCCTCTCAGATTGTATCGGCTCTCTCTAAACGACGCACGGCGCCTTAGAAAACCTGAGTCGACACGTCCATTACGAAGCTGGTGGACGAAAACAACATCGGCCACCTCACGACGCTTGTGGAGAGTGTTTAAGTTGAGTAACTTAAGTCGGTATTCATATGGTGGAAGAATTAAAGGGTCTTCCCAAGGAAGGTGATTCAATGCGAATCGAACGAACCTACGTTGAACCGACTCAATTTTTCCAACATGCGAAGAATAGTAAGGAGACCAAACCTGGGACCCATATTCAAGTAAAGGTCTGACAAGGGAGATGTAGAGGTGTTTAGTGATCAGGGTGCTATTAAATTCTTTGGACCACCTTTTAATAAAACCCAAGACTAAGCTGCTCTTGGTAGAAATATAGTTGATATGAGAAGCAAAGTCCACCTTGGTGTCAAATCTAATCCCGAGATCTTTGACAAAATTAACACGGGGGACACCCTCACTAGAAAATGAGTAGTTATAAATTATAGGATCACGTCGCCTACAAAAAGTCATGACTTCGCATTTACTAATATTAAGAACCAGGTTGTTGTTAGCACACCAGGAGTAAAAGGTGTCGAGGTCGACTTGCAAAAGTTTGCAGTCCTCCATACTCTTTACGCGACGGTACAATTTGATGTCATCAGCATAAATCAGGATTCTGCAGTGTCTTAGCAAGGTAACAATATCATCAATAGAAAGAATAAAGAGGATAGGGCCAAGATGACTGCCTTGAGGGACACCGGATGACGCCTCAATGGTCGCGGATTTGGATCCACGGAAAAGGACTTGGTAGGTCCTGTCAGCTAAGTAGGACTGGAACCATAATAGAAGGGCTTCAGGGAAACCTAACTTTTTTAGTTTAAGAAGTATAATGGAGTGGGAAAGCTTGTCAAATGCCTTACTGAAATCAGTGTAAACACAATCAGTTTGGCAACCGGAAACGAAGCCTTCAACAGCGTGGGAAGTGAATTCAAGGAGATTGGTGGTAGTGGAACGAGCTGGAAGAAAACCATGTTGGTTTGTAGAAATAAGTTTTTTGCAGATGGGCACGATTGCAGAATAAATGATTGATTCAAAAAGCTTCGGTATGACAGACAGCTTGGCAATTGGTCTGTAGTTCGATATTTCGTTCTTGCTACCACTTTTGTGAATAGGAATTATGAACGAATTCTTCCAAAGAGTAGGGAAGTATCCTTTATCCAGGGACTTTTGAAAAAGGGTTTTCAGTGGACACTGGAGAACCTCCACACAGGATTTAAGGACAGCAGGAGGGATACCGTCAGGGCCGGAAGTGAAATCGTATGGGAGTTCATCAATATGTTTCATGATATCGTCAATGGAGATTGAGAGAGATAAACTAGTAGCCTCTCGGTGTAGAGTTATGTGACGAAAATTATTGTCATTAGGTTGAAAATTAGACGGGGTGAAAGATTGATGAAAGAATGAAGCAAACATGTTGCAAATCGAGGAAGACTCACTACTTGACCAGTTAGTGTGCTGCATAGTTTTTGGGTAGTTATCAGCTTTTTTCTTGGAGTTGACAAATTTGAAGAAGTTTCTAGGATCAGTATAAACCTGGTCCCTCATGCTGCTGAGATATTCGCCATACAGAGCAGAAGAGAGTAAACGAAATCTGTTATAGCAATCAGTAAATGTAATAAGACTCGGAGAATCCTTCCTTTTTAAATAGGTCTTCCAGAGTCTATTTTTCTGATTCCTTAAATGCTTCAGCTCATTGTTGTACCAAGGTGGAGATGAACTGCGCAATTTTTGGGGCTCAAAAGGTACGCATGAAGCAATAGCTTCATATAGTACGGCGTAAAACCGTGCCACATCGACATCCAACTCATTTGAGGAAAGTAAGCTGTTGAAATCAATCAAGGCAAGCTTAGATGAGAGTTCATTAAAGTTAGCCTTCTTAAAGTTGAAGGAATGGGTTACCGCCTCCGGACAAGGATTGTTCTTTGAGTTGAAGCAGTAATTTAGTAAGAGAGGAGGGTGGTAATTGTCAACGGACGTCATGACTATTGGACTGGGTTCAACAATCATGTTTCCTGAGTCAGTAAAGAATACAAGATCCAACTGCCTCCCTAACACATTAGTCACACCACTTATTTGATTAAGGCCGAGTGAGAATAAGGAATTGAGAAAACAGGATTCCTTAGAATTAAAATTGCCTTCGGGGAGGTAGTTATCGTCAGCTTCATCAAATACCCACTGAATATTGGGTAAATTGAAGTCGCCAAGAAGAAGTAATTCATCACCAGTGTTCATCATATTCAGGCTATAATCAACACAGGAGATGAGAATATCATAGAGGCTTAAACCTCCATCGTCAAGTGTGCTTATCATATCTGGTGGGATATAGCAGCACAACAGGAAGAGATTTGATTTTGAAAAAGAAATCTTGAGAGCGACAAGCTCAATGTCCAAGGGGTTAGAGAAACTAGGAAGCGAAATTGGGTTACAATTAAGGTGGCTGCGGCATGCAAGAAGTACGCCACCTCCGCGAGCTTCCGAGTGAGTGTGACGGTCCCTCCGAAAGACTTGGTAGGAGGAATCGAAGAGTTCAGCATTAAGAATGCCTTCGTGAAGCCAGGTTTCCGTGAACGCTATGACATCGAACCCGCTAGCCATCGATGCCTGAAGGATGTCGTTAGTTTTTGACCTTGTCCCCCTTACGTTTTGGTAGTAGAGGGAGAGGGTCTCAAGTTTTTTGACATCCTTTGTGTTCTCGGAATGGAAACGATTGAGTGAGGTGCTCGAGTACGGGTACGCGGAACAAAGAGCTTGGTAAGAGCACCAGCAGGCCAGAAACCAGGATCTAAAAGAGTCTCGGCAATAACGGGCGGTGCAGACAAAACGAAAGAAGCAACAGGCTTGGAAGCCTTGTTGACTTTTCTGCATGAAACAGTTCCAGGGTCTATAGATTTTTTCCTTAAATATTCACAGACAGACTCCGTCGTAGTCTGAGGAGAGAACCGTGATATAAAGATATCTAAAGGTCTTGGTATCGTAACTAGAGGGGTGCACGGTTCTTGGGGAGCTGTAGCTTCAGTGACCGGGGGGTTGGCCACTATTAGAGGCAAAGAGGTGGATACCGAGACCGGCCTAGAGGTCGACTCAGTCTCTGGAACGCGGGGCAAGGAACTCAAGGTGACACCGTCACCAATGACGGCTCGATCTCGATTTTTCCTGCGACTTTTACGACGCGCCTTTGTACTAGGTACAGTTGGATTGACGGCCTCCTGAGGCAAGAAGACATTCTCCGAACGAGAAGTAGCCGCGGGACAGGGTAAAGGCAAAGGCTGCTCCTCAACTTGCAGGGCGTCATCAGATTCTACCGTCGCTGAGGAGGTCTTATTGGAAACAACGAAGCTCTCCAATCTTGAGGACAGAGAGCTCAGGGCATTGTGATTTTGAATCACTGCTGATGATAGCGATTCAATATCAACCCTTACACGTTTTGTATTCCTTTTGATATCGTCCAATATGGGATGGACAGAAGCCGAGGAGCTAGAAGTGCAGGAGGAAGAAGTGGCGACCGGATTAAGTAACGCCGAATGTATGTCGTCTAACGACTCTAGAGCTGTTGCAACTCGGGAAGAAATTTTCTCAAATTTCTCAATCAAGGAACCCGTATTGGCCACAGCAGAGCCCAGAGTGTCAGACAACGTGTCAAGCCGAACATTGATAGACTGGACGTCATCGGCTAACATTTGAAAGTTCAAGATGTTACTGGAGAAAGAGTTAAGACGATCCATGACCTTTTCGTGACCAACGAGAAAAACGTCAGAGATGTCCTTCACCAATCTCAGCACATGACAGGGTTTAATGTCAGAGCATTCGCCGCAAGTACGCCCTCTAGGAGCCGACGATTTGCTGCTGACCTTGGTATTAAGGCAGGAAGGGTGGAAAACGCCTCCACATACCCCGTCACAGGAAATCCCATCACGAGCGATTTCCGAAAAACACCTCTTGCACAATTGATTGTCCGCCATAATTATATATATAAATTATTATAAAAAAAAATATATATATATATGTATATATATATAAATAAAAAAAGTTAATTGTGAAGAAAATGACCCCCGAATTTGAGGCAGAATTTGAAAATTAAAAGAAGAAAAAAATTAAAAAAGAAAAAGAAAAAAAAAAAGTTTGAGAGCCAATAAAAAGAAATTGCAAAACGTTGCATACATTTAGGTGACACCACAAAAATGCATACAAGACAAATTCTAACCTTCAAAAAAAAGAGACTACAAATAAATAAAAATAAAGAAAAAAGGCTTCGACACAAAACTAAGCAATAAAAAATTAATTATTAAGAAAAATTTAAAATCTAGACGGGTAATAGAGACGATCACCCACCTTGTTTCAGGCGCACAGACGCAACACAACACGGAGCACCACAATTCGAAAACAAAGCAAAAAATATAATCCACTGCCACAAAAACACAATTTAACATTAAAAAAGGTAAGTGGATTAAAATTGGAAAAGAAGAGTTAAATAATTAGCAAAAAAAACACTCAAAACACAGAAACCAAATATCCACAACACTGAATGACTCCACAGTTTCACTGAATTTGTGGAGGCTGCTGTTTTTTGTTTTCTTTTTGCTAGGAAAATAAAAGTAATGGTAAAATGGAGAATTAAGATTAAAAACAAAAACAAGAAGAAGCATTCTAACGTGCTGGAAAAGTTGCCTCCTGTGAAGCCCATGTGACTCCATCGAATTTCAAAAAGAGAATCGACCATTACAGCCAATTTTTTTTTATTGGGCCGTGTGAAACTGGCTATATTAATTTGTTAGACAGTAAAGAGACGAACAAAAAAAAACAAGGGGGACTTCTCGCCACAAGGAATTCGGTTCTTCTCATTTCGTTCATTTACCTCTTTTAACAATTCTTGGAACAGAATTTAAAAGTGCAGCAACAGTTAACATGGTAACAGAAATACATAATACAAAGCCATCGGAACAATTTTTTCTTTGTGGGAGGGGATATGGAGCTCTTTACAGAATTTTCAAACAGATTTCCAGCGTAGTATAAATAAATGAGAGATTATTTTTTCACTTGGGATATTTTTATCCCGAAATTTTGCTTCTGATTCTTGAAGGCGAAAGTCTGTTCCTTCACTTTTGGAATAAAATCTCACGTACCTTTTGAGTCAAATTTTAAAATTTTAATATTTTTTAAATCATAATTTCGGAAATTGCGCCCCAGGCAAATTGCGCCCGGTGCAAGTGCACCATTCGCACCTATGGAAGCGCCGCCCCAGATCTACCCTAAGCACAAGGAAGATATCTCCTTGATCTTTTCCTTACTTCTCATCCAGCACGTTACTCCGTCGAAGTTGATTCACCTCTCGGCAATTCAGACCACTGCCTAATCAGCGCTAATTTCCCATTCGAATTTCCCACCCCTCCCAAACCAGTTCGAAGAACTGTATGGCATTATGGGAAGGCCAATTGGCTGGGGCTTATTAATTTTTTCCAGTCTACAGACTGGAATCTGTGTTTCCGGAATAGAAACGCCAACTCTGCCGCTATCCGTATCACCAGGATCATACAGGCAGGAATGCATTTGTTCATTCCCCACTCTACCAAATCTGTGAAGCCTAGGCCCAACAGATGGTTTAATCGGGAGTGTATGAATGCAATCAGAAATAAAGAAGCCGCCTTTCGAGCTTACAAGAGCTCCCCGAGTGAATCGCTCCGTTTAGAGTACATACAACAAAGAAATTCTTGTAAAACCGCCATCAAGAAAGTCAAAACCTTATTTGACAACAAATTGAGAAGTAAACTCCTAAATGCAACCTCCGGTAGCAAAAACTTCTGGTCCTTGGTAAGTTCCATCAAGAAGAATTTCACTACAACTTCAACCCCTTCCTTTATTCACAATGAGAAGGTAATAACAGACAGCAAATCCAAGGCCAATTTATTAGCATCTCTGTTTGCTTCGAATTCTTCTCTACCCCAAAATGATACGCTACCCCCGGTCCTCGAGCACAGCGCTCATTTAATGGACAGGGTTTTCTTTAAGACTCGCGAGGTGTACAGGTGCCTCAAGGAGCTCGATGTCAACAAATCCACTGGACCCGATAATATACCCCCTATCGTCTTAAAACAATGTGGCTCACCTTTGGCTAAACCTCTACGCAAATTATTTTCCCTGTCATATTTCTCCGGAGTTTATCCCGACTCTTGGAAACTTGCCCATGTTCAGCCCATACCGAAAAAAGGTGATTCCAGCGATCCCTCCAATTACCGCCCAATAGCAATCACTTCTATCCTCTCCAAAACCATGGAGACGATAATCAACAAAAAGCTTATGGGATATCTAGAATCCAATCTACTCATAAACGACAGACAGTATGGCTTCCGACAAAAAAGATCCACTGGCGATCTTTTAGTCTGTCTTACAGAACACCTCAGCCGTAGTCTGCATGGATCCGGTGAATCTAGTCTGGTTGCTCTAGATATCTCCAAGGCTTTCGATAGAGTTTGGCACCCAGCCCTGTTAGCTAAACTCAAAGCTATTGGAGTCGACTCACTTCTACAGAAGTGGATCGAGAACTTCCTTTCCGGCCGTTCAATCAAAGTAGTATTGGATGGCGTCAATTCCGCATCCCACCCGATCTCTGCGGGGGTCCCCCAGGGGTCAATCTTATCACCGGCCCTATTTCTCATCTTTATAAATGACCTTCTTTCAATCCCCTCCAACCCACTTCTCAGCTTCGCTGACGACGGTACTCTACGTTACTCGTACAGCTTCGATACAAGACAGACTCATGCCAGATCCTGTCTTGATGATCGCGAACTAATGTCCAAGTCGATTAATAACGACATTAAACTCATTCTAGAGTGGGGAAAGAAGAATCGTGTTGAATTCAACCCCGACAAAACCAAGTACTGTCTTATCTCCAAAAAGAAGTTCAACACCCCTCCACCCTTGAAAGTGAATGAAGTTCAACTAATGACCGAACCATCCTTACACATCTTAGGCGTGACATTAGCCAAAGACTTGCGATGGAATGACCACATATTCCAAATCGCCAAACAAGCATCCCAGTGCCTGGGATTTCTTAAGAGGTGTAAGTTCCTCCTCCAGCCATCGGCCCGTGCTGTTATTTATAAATCCTACATTCGGCCTCTTCTCGAATATAACTCCCTAGTTTGGGGCGGCGCCCCAATAACCACCTTAGCATGGTTAGATAAGGTGCAAAAAAGGGCACTCAAGTTAATTGATGACGACACCGCCTGCTCCACCATCGACCCCTTGAGCCACCGTAGGAATGTAGCAGCACTGACAAAGTTTTATCGCTACTATCATAGCGACTGTTCCTCCGAGTTAAACGCTCTCCTGCCTCCACGGCAATCTTATACCCGCAACACCAGATTAGCCCACTCGTCTCATTCCCTCCACCTGCAACTCCCCCTTTCACGCACTCAACAGGATATGAATTCGTTTGTTAATAGAACAACTCGACTGTGGAATAATCTCTCGCAGTCAGTATTTCCGAGCTCCTACAACATCCAAGAGTTCAAACGCAGGGTTCATCACCACCTTCTTCAATACCCCCCGTACCTTTTAACCCTTAACCTATACCCCTCCCCATCCCCCCGTACTAAGCTTACTGCTAGACATTGCACCATGACGTGACATATGACATGACGGACTAGTAGTACAAAGGGTGACTCCTGAGCTTAGCACTGCCACATAAAAAAAAAAAACAAGCTACCAACAACTAGCATACTTTCGCATCAATAATTTTTTATTAATTGCATACTTGGAATCATGTTTTTGAGGTCCTGGTGTCTGTGGGCCAGCAAACAGATATCATCTGCGTAGTCGAGATCCTTAAGGCGGTCTAACAAACCCCATTGTATTCCCCCTGTTCTATACTATCTAGAGCGCCGACAACGATGTCATTTATTACTATAAGAAATAGTAAAGGCGAGAGTAGGCATCCTTGTCATACTCCTGAGCTCACCTCGAAGCTGTCGGATAATTTTCCATTATGGAATGCGCAAAACAGAGTCCGCTGGAGGGCAACTGTTTCCGCCCTATGTCCCATGAGGGATTAAAGGAGCGCAATGATGATGATGACATACTTGGAATATACAGTTCTATATAAACCCAAAATAGAGCAGTTTTGAAAATTCGCCCATTTTTTCCTGTTAAAAATAGGGTTTTATGTTTTCCTATATTTTCTATCAAAGTTATTTTTTAAAAAATATTTAGTATTAAATAACTTTCTCATTTAATACAAGCCCTTCTCTCTAAATGTAAAGTATTCAAATAATTCCCAAAATATCTACCATTTTTCATCACACTCATGATTCTTTTTTTTTTTTTTTTCAAACTGGTCCATCGTTATCACGTACATATACAAGAGGTACTTTTAGGAAACTAGAGAGGTAAAACTAAAATATGTATTTAAAATTCCCAAAAGTAAATATCATCGAAAATGCTCTTATAGAGCTGATGGGGAGGGCAGTGAAAAGTATTTTGATAAGTTTTAAAAGGGATCCGAAATTTAGGAATAAAAGTAAAAACAAAATCACAACTTCGTTTCATTACCTTTAAATGCCACTAGCAGGCGAACCTACTTCAACATATCCAGAATATTTTTCCAATGATAGAAATATTAAAAATTTATGGACCTGGGGATGAAGGGAGGATGATTTTTCTGAGCTACTTTGAAACAAAACTCATAACAATTTGCAACCCAAATCAAGGCATTCCACTCGACTAGCCAAATAGCAAATAACCGATGATTTTTGTGCTACTTACGAACCCAAGTGAAATGCGACGACACAAACTGCTGCTGCTTACTCGAGGGAAATCCGTCATTGGATTATCCGAGAAGAAAACTTTCACCCTTAAGATTTTCAATTTCCAAAGACAAAGGGCAAAGACACTGAAAATTTAATCAACTCCACATTTCTCGGTCGTGATATGTAAGCATGTACTATCGGAAGCCCGCAGAGATGCCGCCATCTAACCAGATGAAGAGGTATCAATTTTCCAGCTGATGGGGCTCTCAAGTATCAATATCAATTTTCTATTCATATTCGAATCAACTAGGTTGTGGGAGCTCCCCCGCCAGCCGCCGGGAGAAGTGAAGTCCCCCAAGTACTTGTAGGCCATAAAAAACCAGTGACTGAGCGGAAAATGCGTCTTATTCACATCTTCATATTGGGGCTGGGGCTGGCGAGGAGGAGTCGTGGGACGGCGTGGATGGATCTAGATACGTGGATGATATATTAAAATTATGATTGTGATATACACGCACGAGATTGCCCAGTGAAATATTGGACACGCTTCCGGGCGAGCTGCGCTGGGGATTTCCTATAACAAATGATTCAACAAGCAAAAGTTATCTGGCGGTCAGTTTGGGAAGTAGTCGTGGCAGAAATTCAACAAAGGAATTGAATCCCCGAAGAGTGAAAGCGGGAGAAAAGCGATAACAGAAAGAAATTTCTCGGACAACGCTCCATTACGCGCCCTAAACGCCACAACCGGCAGGCGGGAGGGGGCGCTCTCCTTTTTATTTGTGCGAAACTTTTTTGCGCCCTTCTACTGTAATTTCTCACTTGAGCCATGTTGTATCCTTATGTAAGGATATCCTCTGTCAGAACTTAAGTAGCACTTCCACTTGAACGAGCTGTTGGAACTTTTATAGGACTCAACAGCGCCTCTTATCTGTCCTTCTAATCCCGAAAATATGTTCAAGATGGATGCGAAAATATTTGCTTTGAAGCTTATCCCGGGATATTGTGTGTATCTCTTCCATGTTATTCGAGATCGTTAGGCCTTCGAGTGAGGCAGAGATGTCGCTGGATTGCTTTGATGTTGCAAATAATCAAGAGAGCATAAGCATCGAGACTACATGGATAGACTACGTCTGACTTCCCGTTGACAGAGCATCGGCTTGCCAGATTCCACCCAACTGAATATTTGAGGATGCGGAGTGCTTTTCCAAATAAAATTTACATGAATTTTCGAGTTATTCACCTGTTGGTTGTGTCTCTCTATATGCTATGCGATGGGGTAAGGATTGTTAAATAAGGACAAGTTTGAGTGGGCTTTCATGCTCATATAGCTGGCACGTAGCTGGTTGGTGTTTATTCAACGACACCTCAAAGTGCTACACTTTTGCTATTTGCAGATAAGCAACGTTACGTGAGCAATTTGTCTTTTGATATGAATTTCGCTTGATATTGTGGGTTAAGTGAAGCTTTGTTAGCTATTTCCCATTCATGCAAAGTTTATTCATTTCATAAAATTGTGGCTTTCCTTATAATTTCTAAAGTAAAATACTAAAATATTGCATTTTATACGCATAGGCACACTATCTTTCATGATACCGCAGCATTACTAGGGCTGCAAATTGCTAGTTACAGTTTTGCTCAAGCCTAATTTTTTTCAATGAATTCGCATAAAAAAATCCTTAATCCCCCCTTTTCATATGAATTGTACCTGAAATGTTCCTCCTCCAAATTTCCTTACCTTACTGTATCACTTTCATCAACATCATGCACGGCAATAAACTGCTACCAATTTAGCACGCTGAAGTAGAACTTGGTTCCAATGCAAGATTGGGACAAATCGATGAAGATAAAAAATGCAAAAAAAATTGTTCAAGGTGACTTCTCTATGCTTTGTAGTTCAAGCAAGGCAGGGGTCGAATAACCTGATTCTGCAGTCGGAATGCAGTGATACAGCAAATGTAGGGCACACTGGTCTTCTTGGAAGCACAGAGTATAGTTGGGGTACACCGTCCGTCCGATCCAAATAGCGTGGTAATTTATGGTACGCAAAGCCCAGATCAACACCGATAACTGGGCCACAATGCAGGTTATTCTGCTCCGAAATATAGAGTGCCTAGAACAGCTAGCCAAGGAAAAATACGCCGTGAGCTATGGCTTCCAAAAGATAGAACTAAAAGTCTATAAAACAGACACGGAAGCCCTAGTAAACCGAGCGACCTGCACCAAAGCCTTAGGGGAAGAGGCCGAAGCCATGGAAACCTATGGTGAAGTCGCAGCTCATAGCAAAGCTGGCTCATCGACAGACTCCCAGCTGGGCAGAACCATCGGTAACATCAACACGGAGCACCAGCACCTTAGCACGAACATCGACCAGGGCATTTCCAGCGACGAAGAATCGGAGGTGACTATCGTCGAGGTCAACAAACAACAAAATGATGAAGGCTTCATCATTGTAGAGCCTCGTCTGCTGCGGTTTTGCTTCGTCTGGCCAGAGCAGGTTTTCTGGTCAAAAATGATGTTAACACCTTTCTAGTCCCTCAATTTAGTGACGGAGAACTTACTGTGGTCGATCTAGTATTAAGACAGAAGAAACTCAGGATGACCTCCTTTTTGGTCTTTTAAGACCTGGCACGGATCACAGATGCTACCACGTTCCTGGTTATTGGAGGTGATGCAAATGCACACCATAAACAATGGAGCAGCACCGACACCAATCAAAAAGTGAAGCTATTTTTAACTACCTGTTAAACACCAAACTTGCAATTTGTAACAAGGCTGGTGGGATCATTAAAAATCAGAAAAGAAGTGCTGGACATCGCCTATGTTCAGACTGGCACTGCGACCAAATATTGGCTTGGAAGGTCTTGAGGGAGAACCCTCTTTCTCATACTACACGGTTAAAGAGTTCCAACTCTAGTTCAATCCTCTCTACTAAAATAAGGAATTTCTGGAGGACAAACTGGGGTTAACATGCTAGGTTTATCACAAATAACCACCCTGCTTTCCCATTAACCAAAAACAACTCGACACCACTGTGGACAGTTTTACTTACGCCTTAAACAAAGCTTGTCCAAACAGACCGCACAACGAGGCCACCCACCTCCCGAGTCAGGCTGAAACAACAATCACAATAAAACCTCCAGCCTCACCACAGTTGGTCAAATCCATTATAAGCCCCCTTACCAACACCCAGACTTCAGGCCAATCAACCTATGATACTTCCTATTGAAGATTCTAGAAAGACTAATTGAAATATATGTGAGACCCAGAGGGCCTTCAATTGGTGTAACCCGCAAGGAAAAGCTATAAACAATAGTAAGAAGTGCAGAGTAAGTGGGTTGAGAAATCATTCGCATCATCTTGAAGATATCACTCTATTTTTCGATCGAGCTAAGCGTACTACTGGATATTGCACCATGACTTAAACGACATGACGTACTAGTAGCACAAAGGGTGACACCTGAGCTTAGACTATCACATAAAAAAAAAAAAAAAAAAAAAATACGAAAAAGTGAGAAGAAAATAGTCATCCTTCCTCTTGAGATGGCCGCCATGGATCTAACGACATAGCCTATTGTATTCTACTTATGATGGCTTTTTTTTATACCCATGTCGCGGGTGTTGTGAAGAAAATGGTAATCCGCCCTCCTGAGACGGCCTCCGTGGATCCAACGGTATATTAAGTATACCATATTGCATTGTCATCGCAGCTAAGCTTAAGACGGCCGCCATGGATCTAACGGTATATTGAGTATACCGTATTGCATTATCATCGGAGCTAAAGCTGTGTGCAAAATTTCAGCATAATCGGATAACCGGAAGTATGCAAAAAATTGATCGCAAAATTTGTACCGGACAGACAAGAAAGCGAGCTTTTAAAAACGTTTTAAAAATGACCATTACTGAATTAAAAACCTAGGTTTGATTTTTAACTCAGTTTTATTATGTGGAATCTCACAGTGTCCTAATTGTGAAAGATAGAATGCTTTCAAGTTGGCGAAGTCTACAATCGATAATTGATGGATTGAAATCATCAACTAATGGAAAAGTGATAAGGTTTCTAACAAAAACAAATCAACCACCTTATTTTGCATAACAACACCTGGGCGTGTATTGTATTAATGAAAATGTGCCCTTTAGTGCAGTTGCACTGTTGCAGTTGCCGAAGAGACAAGATTGTATAGAACTGATCCTTTCCGGCATACACTGGATCCTTTGCAGTACACATACATACATATCTTCTATTAAGTAATTGACAAATTCATAGATTATATTCTGCACTTTAATAGCGTTTCCATTTCTGGTTTGAGAGGTGTCAAAGAATGATAGATAATGGTGGAAAATGTTATTATTGAAAATTGTGTTCTTATTGTTCGATGGAGCAAGAAACGGAAGTCTTTGAATTTTGACACTGACTCCTGCTATTCGCAGATCTGAATCTTTGAAAGTAGCATATGATGAGACTGCAATCGAGTTTTATTGCTGAGGAAGAGGACAGATATAATTACCATTTAAATTTTATGCCAGTAACAAAAAATGGCCATACTCTTGATAGACTAATTGACAGCCACTGAATCTTTAAATCAATCATAAAAACTCCATGCAAAACTTATTGATACAACGGTTTATTTCGACAGTCTGCATTTATTGACAAAATAATTTGTACTGTGTTATTCCATTTAAATTGTCTGTTTCACCAACCACCAGGCTACAAGCCACCCATATCCCTTGTCTGCCGAGCATTTCGTCATATATATCGTGCTGAGCTTCATGTTGTCACAATCAGACCTTAAAAACCCATTAAAAAATCAAATTGGTTCACAACTAGAAATCAATACTGAAATTAAATATCAAATTCGGGAATGTTGGTTTAGGCAAGTGATGACCTGTTTGAAATCTAGCCAAATGAGGATTAAATCCTCTAAATTTGCATTAACATCGCCCTTGTTTGAATGCTTCAATCACGATAGTTAGCAATTTGAGTAGTGCTATAGTTCAACAAATATTAATTCATTATTGTTATTATATCGTGAAAAAGCGGAATGTTTTTTTATGTAAAAAAATAAAACTTATATTTATACTGCCAGCTGATTATGTCTTACTCATTATGGTGCTACAATATATGTAGTGCTTAATTCGAAGAGAGGCTTTTGAGAAGTTTTGACATTGCCTTTATAAGAATTTTTAGGACTTCTTGATTAACGCTTTGGAATATGTGGTAATTCCCTTATAAAATCCTAGGTCGTTAAGTAATTGGTACAGGTTTTATTAGAAGGCAGACAGTACTTAGTTTGAAAGACGTAGAGTTCCATAGCAATCTTTGTGGTCCCAATAAAGAATGACTTCGATGTCCCTATTTCTTTGAATGTCATGTCTGAAAGCAAAGTAAACTTAAAGCAAAGCACATATTTTTAAACTTACCTATGTCTGTGAAAGCTTTTTGTTTCAAATTGCTGCGAATGCTGTTGCTTTCAAATTACTTTCAGGAGCATACTGGTCCGGCTGCAAATGCTTCGGCTTTAAAGCCTCGTTTACATTCCAAAGTCAACGCGAAAGTGCACTTTGAAACTATTTTATCGCACAGAAATTTGTATGCTTTTTTCTCTGTTACACGAAAATTCTGAAACTTTCATGCAACAGAGAAAAAAACATACAAATTTCCGTGCAATAAAAGAGCTTCAAAGTGCACTTTCGCGTTGACTTTGGGATGTAAACGGGGCTTAAAATACTTTGCTGGCAAAAGCTTTCTGTTTGCTTACAGTTTTTCAAAGCTTTCCTTTCCAAAGCCGGTGAAACACTTTCATAATTTCAGGTTTTTTTCATGGTCCAACCTTATATAGTTAAAGGGTACTTTTGTTTAGAGGGGTGGACATTTTTTTGTATGTGTATGTGAAACATTCGCCGCCGGAACAGCATGCTACAGCATTTGTAAGCAACAACATACGCAGCAGTATGAAAAAATGCTTTCATAGCCTGCAGCAAACTAATTGAAAATATGATTGCTGTAAAGCAAAGCAAAGTAAATTTCTGTAGTCTTCTTGGCAGCAAAGCAAAGTCAACAGCAACAGTATTAAAATTGCTGCAGCAATTTAAACCCTGGTATGAGTAACGTATTCTACATCGGCAGCACGTGACTAGGGAAGAGCAGGTGTTTGAATTTAAGCCTGGTCACACTCGCGCAGAGATAATACCCATTTACAAGAGTACGCTGAAAAGTCTTGAGTCTAACATAGAAACGAGTGATTTGTCTGCCAAATGTGGTTTTGAATTTCAACATAGATTCCTTCAACGCTTTGCAACGCGATTCTGTTAAGTCTTTATCCAAATAGCAGTGGACGTCTTGTTCTGCAGTTAACGTCTTGTTTACCTATGCGTGGCCTTCTTCGTTTGAGGAAAGTATCTGCCCTCAAAACCAAACTCTAAGCTTAGAAAATTAGAGAAAGGTCTCTGTCGTGCAGATTTTTTCCACTCTAAATCTCAGCTCACGTTGATTGATTAACTTTTTCAAACACACTGAAGTGTTTTACAATGTTAATCAAATGGGTGATGTCACAATAAAACACTTTAAGTGTTTTGAAATAAAACACTTTAAAAAGCTCAGATTTCCAGTGTTAATACGGCAAGGGACGTATTCAACCTTGATATGCCGATCGCCAAAATATGATCCATAGGTATTTTATATTGGTGGAGCAGCACGTTTTTTCTTCTCAAATATGGCGGTTTTTTCGCAAATACTGGATTCAGGTTGTCCAGTAATACTAGGCTATTGGTTCACCTCTTCCAAAATATTCGACTAAAGCTATCCAAAACTATCCACTTCAACTGACTATCCAAAAAAACGTTGCCACCACCTTCCCGACCGGGGCACAACAATGTTTACCTATTAGGCCCTTCGCACACGAGTCGACTCTATCCTCTAATCTATATAAACTCTCAATTCTCTCGCTTCTTCGAAATTTTTGAAGTGGGACATTTCAATAAATTGAGCACTCAGTATAATTTACCATCGCGTAAGGGTCAAATATATTAGGATAGGTCCTGCTCAAGTCTTACCTCGCCGACCTGTGTGAACCTGGTTACTGCGCAAAAATGAACCGAATAATTCGGCCGAATGTTCAGTTCGCTACATCTTTGATTGAATATTCTACCGAATATTCAAATTCGGTTGAACCCGCATTCGGCGCACCTCTATTCCCTACAGTGTTTTAGAGGTTGTATGTAATCTTGGTTAGGGTTCTTGAGTTTGCATAGTATTAACACAATGTAAAGTACAACCTGAAAGAAAATTACTGTCAAATGGAAGTGTAACTTAATCCAAACAACTTAATCTGTACTGGGAAATACGAAAAGCGCAAAGAACTGTCTACATATACACACCAAAACTAAAACCAGCACCATTTAAAATAGTCATTTAAATACAAGATTCTCCACTGACCAAAAGAAGATTCTTAGGAAGGAGAAAATTATAAATTTACGACCTTATTTCGTTCCTGTCATCAGCAAGGGGCTATCCAATTGCAATTACAGGAAATTAAAAGCAGTCCGCCGGGGAAATGAGCTGCTCCTTGTCATCGTTTTGAATCACCCTGTTTGAGAAAATTTTAATTAAGGCATTTCGAGACCCTTTCAACATTTTTAATTAAAATTTTAAGCATGAAAATCATCAATTGCACTTCAACTCAGAATCGTCGCTAGGAATGTGAACGCTTGAATAAAAGTAAATCGAAATGCCTTACTTCCTGATTCAGAAATTATCGATGGTGCATGGATTTTCTGTTAATTGCTGATAAACACAGCCGGGCCTATCTCCCCAGCGATTCAATCAGGAAACCTAATGAGCATGAATGCTCACAACTCCACCTGAATCCCTGCTAAGCACTACACAGCTACAGGAAACATTTCTAAGGCCATCATTATAAGTTGAGTGAGTAAAGGATTTTAATGGCCATTATCGTGCTCCTTGTTAATAGTCGTTGCCTTGTTCATCGGAATACCTTCTGCCGGTGAATTAGAAATCAAAGCGAATTTAGTATTCCGTATTGAAAAATGCTATTACCTTTATGGCAACTAAAGGATTACGGCATAATGTGCTTAAATGCAGCCGATGAAATACGCCAAAGATTTTATTGGCAAAGGTGCCCGGGAGACCAGGTCTACAAACGCAGCCATGAAATTGCTTATGTAAATTGATTTGCCATTTAAACGCTCGTTTTATGATATACAGGAAACATGAAAAGCTGCGTCCCCTCCAGGGATCCTAGTGGAATTACTCATAAATTTACAATAAGAATAATATCCTTTCCGGAATGAAGTATGGTCCTCGGAGAAATCTAACATCCGAGGCCTCTGATGGCGTTCTCGTTTCTTATAACATTATGCTCCTTATGTATACATGACTGCTTACTGCTAGCTTACTCTCCCTTGCTCCCCTTAACGCTGAAGACAGAAGTGAAACTAATTGCGATGAGAATTCAACGATGTGTGGAGATGCTGTAATGCCTCAGGACTGCTTCCGACAAATGAGGCCTACAGTGGCAATCTTTTCTCATAAAATAATAACGACTATAACGAAACGAATGAATTCTATTTGCCTAAAGAAAATGATAATGAATTTTTACATATGTACGTCATGGCGTAGAACATGAAGGTCACTTCTTCATTTTCGATTCTGGATGAACAATGACAACGGGGATTAATTTCAATCTAACGCGTCTTTGGTAGATTAGTGTGGCATCTATTGATACGTTTTGCTTATACATTTTGAATGGAATAAAAGAATAAAAAAAATTACATGTTAGACGTACTTACTTTCACCTATCTGCTTTTATCTCCGAAACTACTGTAGCTGGACACAGGTGCTTTGCCCCAAAGTGCAGAGTCACACCTAAAACTAAATAAATTAACCGGAAATAGACAACGACAGAAAAACCAAATTCTGCTCATGGAAACAGTACTGTGACAATTGGAAACAAATGCAAATTTGCCAAAGTCGAACTGGGCCAGGAAGTGGAAAGTGTGTGTGTTTTTGTTCCCAAAAAAAATCCCCATACAACCTCTTCACTGCATTGACCTCCTTAGAGGATGAGTTTCGAAATATCGTTCATATAGTGAATGTCCACGTTATTATAAGGATGCATTGTCAAAATTTCAGCCTAGGTCCAGCAGTTTGGGTTAACCCTAATTCACCGCCTTAGGGGATGAATTTCAAAAATTGTTCCTTAGTGGATGTCCACGTCATTATAGGGATCAAAATTTCAGCCCTTTCTTTAGCTCCATTACTGTTTTATATATAGAAGAAAATTATATTAAACAAAACTACTGTATTTTACCGAAGAACGGTCTCAGCATAAATAGATTTGTTGAACAACAAAACTTAGTAAATCAATACGAACTTTCATCCCCTATTGCAACCCTTCTTGCGGCAATGTCCCTTCTCCAAGGTCTAATCTATCTCTGTACCAAATTTCATCAAAATCGGTTCAGCGATTAAGGCCTGAAAGCGTAACAGAGAGAAAGACAGACAGAGTTACTTTCGCATTTCTAACCCTGTGTGTGTGCACTGGGTCATTGAAGGAACAGTCGAAATTGAAAATCAAATTTGCCTCTCATGAATAGACGGCGAGCTTCAACTGCATCAACAAAAAATCTAGGTAATAGGGTGGACTAAAGGCCCAAGGGGTGCCCGTTAGTGTACACATGGCGTTGGTATTTTTTTGAAGACAAGTGATGGCATCTTGATACCTTGATGGCTGTTTTTTTGTTTTTCAGTTTTTCACTTCACGTTTACCTACTTGCCCGTCAGCAAATAATGAAGCGAGTAATAATTGCAATACCCTTGGAATCATGGGCCCTATTATTTATTCAAAAGATGCTCGAAATTATTGTTCAGCATGCCAATGTCCCACGAAGATTGTTCAAGAAATGAAGGGCAATTATTCCTTGGCAATGGTTGGGAAAGTTACGCAAAAACAAGCCCGAATTACCAGCGACTTTTACCACAACCAGCTGCTGTCGGCACGGTGCGGTACGCCTTCGCCAATGAAATAAGGATACTGTTTTGATTTTGTTTTGCTACTATCCAGCTTGTACAAAGGTCGAATGAACGAAGTAATCGGCAAGCCAGAAATCGTGGCTTTTTACAATGCAGCAAAAGGTGGAACGGACACCTTTGACGAGCTTTGTAAAAATTATACAACAGGCCGTATCTGCAAGCGTTGACCTATGCGCCTTTTTTTGGGTAACTGGATCAGGCAGGAGTGAACAGCGCTCTTCTATACAATTTTAGAGAAGCCAACTCCACCTTGAATCGTCGAGCTTTTTTAAAAGAATTAGCTCGCAGTCTGATGAGGCCAGGCCACATTTATAATATCGTCTGCGTAAAACCACCTTACGCAGAAGCATCAGAACCCTGATTGGCGATATTCTGGCGTAAAAAAAACGCGGTCCCATCATAGCAGCCGAATGGGATGCTGGTGAGTGGCTACAGACCCATACTCAAAGAAATTCTTCACCAAACTACAAATTGTACGAAATAAACAGTTGTTTCAATGTAAAACGCTACATTTCAACGTGTTTTTTCAATATGAATAGCAAAAATGGTAATCAATTACGTTTAAGAATCGGGCATATTTGTCGAAATCTGTATAGATGGCGATGAGATGATAGACACAATAAATTTTAAACAGAAATTAAAAAGTGAGTCAAAAAAAAATTAAAATTCATTCCCCCCCCCCACCCTTGAGCTGTGGGCGTCGCCCTCGTAGGTCGCGTGCCCAGTTTGAGGGACGTTTTTTCTGCTTTGTTAACTATTCTTAAATTTTTATTAACAACGCTTCTAAACATTTGACTTTGGCAACTTGTGGGCCATGTAGTAGATAATTCAACACGTAACCCAAAATTTTTTTCAGATATTTTGAAAGCCGAGTAAACTTTGAAAACCTGACTGTTCCCTAAAAGAGTACAGAGACATTCCATGTCTCAAAATATATAGTGTATACACGCAGGGCTAGTATTAGTAGGGATGAACCTTAAAGTAAAAAATAATTTTGAATGTAAAGTTTTTATTGCTCCAGCCAGTATATGGAAACAATCTACCTTTCGAAATGTAAAAGGCGTAGTCTGACGCATGGTACATGGACGTGGTGTGACGCATGGTTCATAAACCCTCTATACCCCTAACAAATCATTCTTCTATATTAAGATAAAGCTTGCTACTAGACTACGTGCGACATGACGAACTAGTAGTACAAAAGGTGGCTCCTAAGCTTCATCTTATCACAAAAAAGAAAGAATTAATATTGAATATCAAAACATTATATTCGGTGTTAGTGTAAGTAATGTTAATGAAACTTTTTGTTAAAACTAAGATTACATCATTTTTTCAAGCCATAGTTTGTTGATTTAGTTTAGTATATATGTATGTACATATATTTTGAAAATAATTACAATTTACCTTCCTCCCTTTGTTATTACAGAATTACCTAATAACGTTCTGTTCCCCGATAACATCTTCTCGTGACAAATTATTATTGTAAACTAGTAATTACATTAAAATGACACGAAGCTAAACAAATTTCCCAATTGATTAAGCTCGACAGCAACAAAACAAAAATTTCACAAAAGACGAAAAATATTGAAGGGCAGACTGTGTACTATATACAATTTCCCGATTAACTTTTATCTGAGAAACTTAGGGGGTATACATTACAGCCACAAGCCTTTGAAAGGATCATTACGCCATAATGAAGGACTCAGCCCATGTTAAATAGCGCCATTTAATGTATTTACAGGATTCTTTGAGCTTTTATTCAATTCAGCTCCCGGAAGCCTTGCTCCAGCCACTTGTATTCCAATTTTGCCCCGTTTCTAATTCCAACTTGTATTTCTTTTATGGTGGCATTAACTTGAATGGATATCGTTTTTATAGACTTCGAAAACTCTTGAATATCGTTTCAAAGACGTTGATCCATTTCACTGTTATTGTTACGAGCACGGCTCATGGGCGAAGACATGTTACAAAGCGCTTTAAACTCATATAAAGGATAAATGGCTGTCAGTTATGCCGGAAGAATTCAATGAATAAATTTAATAAATAAACTAAGTGCCCATTGTTTATCTGTCGTATGGGAGATAATGCGCGAATCTTGACAATTGGCCCATATTTTGATTTATCGTCTTTTTTCGGAATGGTTTTAATTAAAATTTTGTCTCCTCGTCTGCGCGTCACTGGTGCGGTTCTACAGTTCGGTATATGCGACTGTTTACGGCAGCCCAGCTGATAAAAACCACAATTCCAATTACACGAGGTTGATACAAATGCACATTAAAGATTTATTACACCATCGTTAATATTTAATCTCATATGTGTCGAAGGTAATGCACTGGTCTGGTTGTGAGCAATATTAATATCAGAATCGATTTTGGTCTACCGAAATTGTGGTTGTCACCCTTTTACGGAGGATTTATAACCATAAAGACGACTGTAAGGACGTTTGTAAGAAATTGAAATAGAATTTCGTCTTATCGAAAAGTAATAACAAAGATTTAAGTGATTTATTTATGAACTGGAGAAGCGGAGTACAGTCAAAGAAGGGATTTGCATTGTTAGTAGATACTCCCCGCAGACCTTGAAAAATCAGATGTTTTTACTTCAGTCTAATTTATCGGCTCCATATAAACTAAGCACTAAACATTTTTGACGTCGTATTCGAAGTGTTGTGCAAACTGAAACGCCTTCCTCCAGACGTTTTGTTTAGAGATCACTTGATAAAGCAATGCTCGTCTGGATTCCTGGGCATAGGAACATGGTTTGGAGCGAAAAAACCGACAACATAGCTAAGCAGGGAGTATCTCCCCGCACCTCCCAATAGGCTAACACCAGTTACCATCGGCTGCTACCCAGTCAAAGGTAGAGAGCTCCGGAAATCTTTACTATCACTTGGACAACAAAGGAAGTAGAATGAACCTCCTTTGTTATGTGAGAACACCAAGCTTAGGAATCACCCCTTCTACTACCAGTCTGTCATGCTTGCTTTGAAAGATAGAAAGGAATATGTGCCTTACGTTTGAACTCTTTGGTGTTTTACGACTTTGGGAAAACTGATTGTGAGAGATTATACCACAGCCTCATTGTTCTATTTACGTTCGAGAAAAAAGGGGTTTCAGGGTATGAGAATGAGCCGTGTTTAGAACGAGAAATTATTTTATATCCCGCTGGATTATTTATCCAAAGATTATCTTTTATGTTATCAAGGTGTCGATAAAGTTTGTTTTCAAAATGTTGCGAAAGTGTTTTCACCTTGACAACGATTCCTATTAGATTGAGAATTTAGAGTTTTGTGCTTGAGCGTTACACCCAAACACAGGACACTTGCCTTAATACGTGTCCGGGGTTTGGGTCGAGGTTGCTTAGGTCGTCGACATCTTATGTCGTCTACTCCAATATGTATGTGTCCGGAGTTTGTGTTGAGGTCGGTTAGGTCGTCGACATCTGATGTATCCATATCGAACCAAAATACCTAGTATTAAGACTCTACTATTGTAATGCTGAGGAATCTTACTACATTCTGGTGATTATTATGTGGCAAAATTTTCTTGGGCAGATTTTGTTGCGCAAGCTGGTTTTGTATTATTAAATGGTTTAGTAGTACTGTATCGGATATGGGCTGTCGCAGTGTTGTTGAATTTAATGTGTTGCCCTTGAACAGTCGCCAACTTCTGCTTCAAAGTGCATTCTGGATCTAATTTCAATTGACCGATCTCATCTAGCGTGATGGTGGATGGCTCTCCCTTCCACACATTGTTGGGTTTGGTTTGTTTCTTTATATCAATCCATTCATTGGGAAGTTGAATCCAAAATGATTGTTCGAATCCATCAAATGCTGAAAGCATAGTCGCGTCGATCACAACGTTGAAGAGAAGTGGCGAAGCGAGGTCTCCCTGTCGAACACTCGTTTAAATCGGGAACTCCTCGGAAAAGTCGCCTCGAATACGAACGCTGCTGGTTGAGCCATCCTACGACGCTTGGAGAAGTTTGATGATGGCACGTTTTCGGTTTCCAAGACGACAGTTTGTTTGCCGCAACGAATTCTTTCTTCCAAAAATTGGCACAACGATCTCTTTGTTCCACTCCGACGGGACACGATCGGCGCTTTTCCATTTTTCAGCTGTTTTATTCCCGTCTTCAGCTTGATAATTGTCTGTTTGGTATCGAGAAACTGGTTCGTCTGGTGGTCGATAATCAGTGCTCCGGGTGCTGGACCTTGTGGCGGATCGTGGTTGTATAGCTGGAGGAAGAAATTTTTTTCCCGCCTAACTGCCGGATTGTCTGGTACAGCGTCCGGTATTCGTGCCTCGACGACGCTTCTGCCATGTCGGCTGCAAAGTTATTCCAATACTCTTCCCGTTCCGATTTCATTTTCTATCGAGCTACTTTTTTTGTTCAATCATTGGTATTGCTCAAAATTGACTTGTTTCATTCGTTTCCGCTGATCGACGAGGTCCAGGCAGCTGTCCGAAATCCATGTCTTGCCTCCGTTTACGGATAGGTGGAGACAACTCCTTGTCCGAATTTGCCATTCGTTCCATACTTCCGTTCGATCTGCTCCTGAATGTGCAGTGAAGTCCCCCGCGAGTATGATTAATTCGGTTCGAGGTAACGTATTCAGCATCTGTTGAAGCTGATCGCAAAATTCGTCCTCGTTGGTGTCCGGGCTGGTTTCGGTTGGCGCATCTTTTCACAATATCGCTCTCCTTCCTCCTTTGGTCTTAAGAGTAAAAGCTTACTCTTCCTTAATTTTGCTTAAACGTTCCTAAAAGCTTTTGCGTCAAGATGCATACATTTTCGTTTATAATCGAGCCATAGCACAACAAATGCAAGTTTAAAAGTTTATTGAGATTTCAAAAGGTCAAGCTTAGCCTACGAGCAAAGAGCTTTTTTTGGCAAGGGAAGCGTGCGGAGACATTCCTTGCCCAAAAAAAGCACAAGCTTCGGAACCATAGTCCCTCGGGAATTTTTCTAGCATGCCTTGACTGAGTGAGCTTGCGGGTTTGTAGTAAAATGATCCGTCCACACAACACACTCATTGATTGCGCACTCTTTTTTCCCATAGAATTTTATCCAATGATAATGAAATCATAATGGTTAAGCAACCAAAAGCTGATGCTAAAGAGGTGAACTGCCGTGCAAAGGGGAAAAGACCTATATGCATTATAGGTCAAAATGGCTTTGTATGGATTTTTTGATTTAAAATATTCATATTTATCCCTAAAAAAAATTTCAGACTGATAGCACTTTTTAATAAAAAGTTTTTTTTTTGGACATTTACTTTATATGCGTCGGTTTGAATTATTTTCAAACTGAAAAAAACGCACAAAGCAGCCATGATCTCTTAAATCTTTTGACCATTGCACAAATTGTGGACTCTTAAGGCTGTATCAGATCCAAAGCAGAAAAGCAGAACCGTCGGCAGAGAATTGTTTCTATTGGCTTACGCGGGTCACGTGACAAGAAAAGCAGCAGAGAGTTCTGCCGCTGCTTTCTCATCTCAAATCCTAATTTTGCTGCTTTGCAAAGCAGAATTTTTTGACATTTCAAACATTTGTTACTTGGCAAGTTGTTTTTAAATGACAAATGGATCTTTTAGGGTGGTTTTTTGTATCTATTTATGTATATACACAGTAATGATTCAGAAAAAATGTTATTTTTCGTTATTTTTGAAATATCTTGATAAAAAATTAAAAGTCTGCCGCTGCTGCTGCTTTACGTGAATCTGATTCAGCAGGCAGAATTCTGCTTCTGCCTCTGCTTCTGCCGCTGCTCAAAAAGTTGGATCTGATACAGCCTTTATTTCAAGAAAAAGCTCTATAGTCTTATAGAGTGTTTGCCACTTGTAAATTGAAAATATATTTGATGGATAGAAAACGACAAGAGATTTCCAGGTTTTTGGCCGTTGTCTTGCGAAGACAATTTACAACTGGCAAACACTCTATAAGACTATAGAGCTTTTTCTTGAGATAAGAATGCACGCTCTGCGTAATGGTCAAATGATTCAAGAGCATATTTATGTTTTTTGTTTGGAACAAATGGAACGAGGGAGCATGGGAGAAACGATTTATGAGAATATAATTGTTTTCTCCTTTGGTTGCAACAAGACTCTGGTACAGGAATTGTAATGCAAAAGTATTTCTCCTTTCATAACTTTTTATTTAAAAGTGTTGGAGGATAAAATATTATATTATAGCATTAGAAAAACGTTTTAAGTCATATTGTTTAGATAATTTGTATAAAATTCATTTACATTTTCTTATTTTAAGGAAAGAAGCATAAAAAACTTGAACGCGTTTTACTCGAATCGAGCTTTTTGCATATAGGTCTTTTGCCCTTTGCACGGCAGTGAAGTGTGTGAATGAAAGATATTATCCATACAAAAGACTGCGCATTGCTAGAACGTGTCATGTGGACTGTACGTTATGAGCCAAAAAGACGACGGAATTTATTTTCAGTTTATATTTTGATTGCTAGTAATGCAGTACGTAGGATAATATTTGCTTATTTATCTTTTAATCCCGCAAAAATCGCAATGAATGTCTGCAATTTTAAGTTATCTTCTCTCCAATGCAAATATTTTAATACATTAGCGAGTTACTTGCACCTGCCTGGACGTTATCTTTCAATTTAATTGAAAATTCAATAAATCTCTGCAGTACATTTTGCCTTCATAATTTACAATAAAATATGCATTTCCATTTTACTACAGAATTTTCTTGTCCGTAAATTAAGCCCTGTCTGCGCATGAAAAGAGATTTAAAAATTTTGCAAATTATTCACATTGAATTTGTTTCTTTTTCATTTTTATTTTTATGTTTATGTTTATTTCTGCGTTGTTTGTGCATTTTATGGACTCCAAGGGAGGATTTCATTTTTGCTCCTAAGATATTATCAAGGATTCCACTTTCACGACTGAAGCTGGAGTCTGTTTCGCTACCATCTCTAGACCTTGATAATGCCGACAGACATGATTAAAAGGGCTGGAGGGCAATATATATAGCCATTAGTATTGAACATGTTCAAGATCCGATAAAACCTTATAAATAACTTTCGTATGGAAATGCTCCACGTCGATTGTGAAAAAGGATGGTACTTCGTTTTGGAACATTACAGACCTATTAGTGTACGTAGTTGTACCTGTGATTTTTAGCCAGCTTTGAAAAACTACTTTATATGCAAATGCAGGAGCATATTTTTTAAAAAAGATGTCATGCTTGATTTCGAGTCGAGATGCAGTAAGGAACAGGGCACGAGTATTATAAGTTCTCCACTTGACTTTACTACTTGTGCTCCAATATTGATGATGGCAAGATTTTTTCTTTTGAAACTACTTTGCTTTCACAAGGAGTCTGGTTGACTATGGTGAAGGGAAATGATATTGCGGATTTTTCAATACTTCTTGTCCTTGCAAGTGGATGTACTTTATATCCTCTTGAATTGACAGATCTTGAGTTATACAATAATAACGAGCTGCAAAACTAATAATATAATTATGAGGGCTGCATTGTAATTAGAATAACAATTTGATTTCATAACTACATAATTCAAAATAAATGATGATTTTATGAAATTACTGATTTAAAATAATAGGACTGAACGGTTTATTCAAATATGTACAAAATTTCCAAATGATTAAAGATAAAATGGATAATTTTCAATCTCTATTAAAAGCATACTTCATCGCTTGCTTGATTTTTCCGAAATCCAAACCGAAGTTCTACCGCAACACTTTTAACTTTTCGAACAAAAGTTTTAACTTATAAATGTTAGTGTTATCCAAGTACTCATCAAGTTTCAACATCCTTCGGCCAACAATAAGCGATTAATGTCGAGAGGATATGAAGTAAAGCCGCGTTCAGCATTTTGAAGGCGTTATGAAAACACACTTCACAGGAAAGAGGGCTTCCGTCAAGATTTTGTTATAAGAAGTGGAGAAGAAAGTGTCTTAAGCACCTTCTACAAAATCAATGAATGTAACCAAAATATGCAACTTAATTGGTTAGCTGCGGACCATAACAGCGCAAACAATACAGGGTAATATGTAAACCTCTACCAAAAAAAATCAAAACGCCCTAGCGGCTCGCCTTCCACTTCCCGAAGAGTCAATATGAGATGAACCCGCTTTCTTTTTTATTCTTTTCCTCCTCGAGCATTCCATGATGAAATTCCATAATTCACTTGTAATTACTGCCCAAATTTCAAAACTAAAAAGATGCAATTTAACTTTGGGCATTGATAAAGAGAAGGAGTTGCTGTGTATTAATGAAAAATTAATCACGGGAACCACTGATACCGAAAGCGTCGGTGGCGTGCCGTCACGGACTTTTGCCCTTAATAACTGAATTATATGACTGGTTTGCCGCAAGAATATAGAACCCGATCACACATGTTTGTTTTTCCTGTCGTCTCGATCAGACTCAATTTTTGGTTTCTGGCCGAGAAAATCGCTCCAAATGCTTGGATTTTTCGCTTTCAACCAATATTATAGTGAGGGGGTCGCAAGCTTTTTTACTTCATTTTTTGAATTTTCGGGGGTTGCCGCACTAAAAAGGCTGAGAAACGATACGTCTAACCACTAAATCCTCATGACAAGTTGATACTAAATTAATAACTTAAAATATACAACTTCTCTTAAACTCCGTTTATGACTAGGTTAAAAAGTTGAGTCAAGGTTGAGTTGAAATTTCGAAAACCGTATACAATGTCGAGTTCAGTTCACTTTGGGTTGAAATAGAGTTGAACTGACATCAAAACATAGCCTCAAATTTTTATGTGGAATTCTCAGAGATACATACGTAAAAATTTTATCCATCCATCCAATGGCGCTACAGACCAAATCGAGCCTTGCCCACCTCCAGGGCATTTCTCCAAGTTTGACTATTCTTTGCAGCAATTATCCAGTTCCGAATATTGAGGATTGTCTCTGTGTTAGCCGTCACAGAGTCCATCCATCTCCTCCTATGTCTACCTATTGGTCTATTTCCTGAAATTTTTGCCACCATAAAACGTTTTGGAATACGGCTATCGTCCATCCTGATTACGTGGCCGGCTAGACTTAGTCTTTTGATTTTTATAAACGTTGCGAGTTGTGGGTCGTCAAAAATTTTCTACAACTCGTTGTTGTATCTCCTTCGTCATATTACAGCCTCTCTCGTCAGGCCCATTATGCATCTGAGAACTTTCCTCTCAAACCTGTTAATTTGTTCCTCTATGTCCTGGATAATAGACCAAGACTCGCTGCCATAGCACAGTACTGGTCGTATTACTGTTTTATAGAGTTAAATATTTTTTTTTTCTGTGCACAAATCTTGAAATCTCATGTAGTGTTGGTGGTTCTATTGGTATATTATCTTGAAGGATTACAATTGCCTCCGCCTGTGAGTCTTCGTTATTCTTTGGGTTGGATTCAATAAGTTTTGAAAATATTGTCTACATCTTTCCTTTATCCTATTCGGGTCTGCTAATAGGTTCCCATCTATGTCCCTGCAGATATCCGTTCTTGGCTGAAACTTATTGCTGATTTGGCGTGTTCCTTTATAGGCTTGCTTAATTCTTGCTTCGTTGAAGTCTCCCTGTATCTGTAGGATCCCCTTGTTTAGATACTATCTCTTCTTCCTTCTGCACAGCTTGTCTGCAATTCTTCTATTTAGCTTGAAGACTTGCCCTTGTAGGCCTTGCGATGTACTTCCGGTGGCTCCGGTTTCGTTCTTCATTGCGGCTCTACAATCCTGATCAAACCAGTCAATTCTAGTCTGTCTGGGGCCCAGTCTAGGGCCTCTACTGTTGCCTCCTTTGCGCTGTTTTTCAGTTTTTCCCATTTGTTGTTGATGTCGGGCTGTTCTCCTACTCTTTCTCTCAGGTTTTGTACGACAGCATTTAGGTTGACACTCTCCTTTCTTCAAGTTTTAGCTTGTCTATATCGAACCTTAGTCGTGTTTGCCCTCTGTGAGTATTGGTCGTTATTCGACTTCTAAATTTCACTTTGACGAGGTAGTGGTCCGAATCACAGCATGCTCTTCTCATAATTCTCACATCCAGTATACTCGTGGCTCCTCTTCTCTCAATTTGTGCGGGAACATTGTTGAACTTACTATCATTGAGTTCGAGCTAGTGAGATCGATCAATCTACTACCGTTGTCATTGGTAGCGTTATGTAGACTGTGCATTTTTATGACTCCTAGGAATTCCTCTTCTTTTCCTACTTTGGCGTTCATGTCTCCAAGCACCAATTTAATATCGTTTGATGGTGTTAACCTGATGGCGTTTGTTAGCTCTTGATGGAATTCCGCTTTCTCCTCATCCGTCTTCTCTTCTGTAGGCGCATGGACGTGTATGACTAATGTTATGTAGTCTTGTTTCAATCCGAAGCGTACATAATGTATTATTTACTGGTGGCTTGAAGTCCAGAAATATTGATTTCATTTTATTTTCCACAAATTCGAACTCTATTCTTCCATTCGATGAACCACTGGAGAGTATCGTGTGGGTTCTGATATCCATTATGCCACTGTGAGTCCTTTGGTTTTCTGTAGAGCGGTGATTGCTACGATGTATTTTTACAGGAATTATAAATGCGAAGGCAGAGCGCCCGCCCTGTTGAGCGTTCTGACGTTCCAAGTTCCAAAATCAAATTCCATATTTCATTGTCTGGGTCGTTGCCCTTGGGTCCGTCCTGTCCAAGGCATGACTTGAGGATTCGTGACGGGTGCGTTTTTACGGTAGAAGGTTGTTAGCGTGCCTCCTAACCTCCAACCTGGAGGACCAGTCCGGTAATTGTTTCGTTATGATCACACAAGATCAACTCAGAACACTCGAATTTCACACTCCTTCGTCAGTTACTCTTGTATAGAAAAGAGGATCCAGGGGTCACCCGATGTAAAGTCAACATCTTCATGGAGGTGGAGGTAGGAATCGGTAGCTTCTCGGAAGGTCTTTGGTTGTCAAGATTTTAGAACTCTGATGGCGTTTGTCAGGACTTGTCTCTTTGTTGAACCGGCACCACCAAATGTCCCTGAGGCCGTGACTACCTTTTGATGCCCACTATATAACTTAATTAAATCTCGAAAACCTCGAAAATACCGAAATACCGGTATTTATATTTGGTCAGTACTGAAAATAACGGTTTAAAAATATGGTCCGATATTGTGACCCCTAGTTTAAACGCGAGGATCACTGCTTCCTCCTCATGCATCCGTCAGACTCCCCTTAACCTATGGTACCCTTTTCCTATCCTACTAGCAAAACTTATTACTAGACATTACACCATGCAGCAATCGACATCATGTAGCTACTGGTAGTGTAGTATTAAGGGTAAAACCTAAGTTTAGACATTCACATAAAAAAATTCGATCAAAGTAAAACTCGGACTCTCTTCTTTCAAACAAATGTTTAATGGTGTAGATGATGATGAGTGGTTCGCCTGACTTATTTTCAATTGACGCTTTCTAAACGCCACTAAGCGATATTTCGAATATCCATATAAAATAAATTTGTGTTTTCAATAATACACTTTGAGTTATTTTTAATATTGTTGACATTATTTACTCCTATTGTTAAGCAAATCACATAAACATCTGCAAGACTTTAAAATATTCATTAATTTTCATTTACTGCATAAACAACAAACTGAAAAGTTTCCCTCTTTTGGCAGCGATTCGTCCTTTAATAATAAGCTTTAAAATAAAAATGTCAAGCCATCAGTCTGCAGATTAAGTAGGTATATATTTACCAGTATTAACAAGAAAAAAACGAAAAAGAAAATATTTTATAAAAATCATAAAAAAAATGAATTTTTAAGATGAATTTTTATTGTTCAAAGGAGGTCCAAGGAGAAAGGCAACTTTTTTTTATGATATACTCTCTCTGTCACTTGCATCCTTAAGCGAAATTTTTATCCATAAAAAGATGGTACAACTGTCGGCAGCAGTAAAAAGCATCGTCAACTTTAAATGAATTATTTAAAGTTCAATAAAAGTTTGAGAATAAAAAATAAAAAAGAAAAAACACACAAAATTTCCACTTTTAATGAAACAGATTGCTGATGGTTATTGAAAATGCCAGTAGGTAACCATGCCTGTTCATCATCAAACACATTTGGTATGTCGCGAAAGTTTAGAAGAAAGTTAAGATTGTGAAAGTATTCAAATTGTGTTTTTTTTTTTATCCATTTTGATGGTAAGTTAATTTTAATTTTTTATGGTATTGTTGCTAAGTTGGTGGGTCAACTCTTGATCCGAAAGATAAAATTATAACGAGATACTTTCTCACTGGGCGACGACGACGACGGTATAGCCTGGGTTCTAAGAAAACAATAAAAAGGTTCGGCAAACATTTAAGAGATAAGACCAGACCCTTTTTGCCTTCCTTTAAATGTGCTAATTGAATTTACTTTCGTCCAGTAACGCTTCCTTCGATATCTCACATGAATTACTCTCAAAGAAAGAGTTCGTATAAGCCCTTATCCTTTTCAATTTACGAAGTAACCTAATTTTTCAACCCGGCACTTCCTTTTTGTCGCAAAGAAAACGTATCCATCTGTCTGCAGGCTAAAGTAGTATTATTTACCTTTCGTTCGAAGCTGAAAACAGGGCTCATAGAGGGAAAAACTAAAAGCAAAAAGAAGTATTTTTTTTTTTGCTGTAAGGATAGGATACACACAGGGTGATACAGCACAAATGAAGAGGATAACTGGATAGGGAACATAGGGAACAGGATGCCCTTATATAATCAGAACACGTTCCAAACAGAAGATACAAAAGGCAGCTGGAGTTTAAATTGCTGAAAGGATTCAGGATTCGGAGAACTTAGGGCTGGTAGTGTGCCTCCGTCTGAGAGGTTGAGCTCATGCATCCTGTAAATAGAACGGGAATTGATAAGAATGCTGTACACTCTGGATGCTTGGTTCAGAAGTGGACGGCCAGGCTGGATGTACTCGTAGATACATAGATACCTTTGCCAATTCAATTTCGTATCAATTTGCGAAGGTACAATTATTCCTAAATTGGCTTTAGCTAAACTTAGGATAGTCCAGGGTCCTGTAAACGTTCAGCATTTTAAGAAGATCAAAGTCCTTGTCTCAATATCAGCAGATAGTGTTCCCACTGTTCCTGTATGTTTAGCACTTTAAAAAAAAGTACAAGAACCATAAATCCTTTTCAACTAAAAAATGAATGATATATCGCGAGAGATTCTCTATAAAACCTGAATAAGTACCTCATTCAGGATCAGTTAACAAAGATGCCGCCGACGCCTTGAATCTGGATCTTACGTTATTCATGAACTTTGAAAAGGAACCGCCACTCCTCCACCTACAACACCTACAACACTTATCAGAAAGCTGCGAGACTCGTGTTTTAATGTATATCCTGATTACTTTTGCATGCTAGATGAACGACGAGGATAAACTTTATGCCTGAAAGGAGCAAATCAGCGGTAGTTGATTTTTGGTTGTCGTCTATTTCTTTGGAAAATTTTAAATTGTGAAAGATGCCTTGTGTATACTTAAACTGCAAACGTTAAGCAAGTTTCTGCATGTATTAGTTGGAGTTTCGCGGTAAGAGAAAATTCCTTACAAATTTCAACTCAACTTTAAATTTTGTTTCAAACATAAAGTTGCAATATTTGGTTTTATTTATGTTCAAACTTACAAATTTACATTTACAACTTTTTGAAAGTCTTGTTAAAAAAGGATTTTACTGATTTATTTCTTGGTTTTCAGAAATTTAATTTACATTTAAAACATTTTCTGTAATTATAATAATGCAAATGAGTAATGTAGAATGTCCTTCGTAAGACATCTCACCGGTTAATAATAGACTGCCAATATTCCGCTTAGGTCGGGTCTTCGCCTAGCGGGTCGTGCACCGTCTTGTTCATCTGGTAGGTGGAATATCTACAGTAAAAAGCCAAAAGTGCTTAAGTGCAAATTTGACGATTTTGACTTTATTGCATTTTTGTATTCAGTAGGTATGTTATTCTTAATCATTGCTATAATTCTTATCTTAAACTGGGCTGTGGTTGCTGAGTTATTGAACCGGCAAAAGGGGTTTTGTGCACAATTCTGTATCTAAAAAAAACTTTGAGGCCGATTTTCTCGAAACGCATATTTTGCACTTAAGCATTTCTGGCTGTGTACTGGAGATATGTACTATCTGGCATCACAGTTTTTCTCGGTTAGTTATCGCAGCATTTCTCGGGTGAAACGTAGAAAAGCTGGAGGAGACAAAGAACCATACACTTGAACGATTCGATGTTGAATTCGTTCGGGAATACTGATTGTACCGTTATCAGTGTCGCAAGGACCATCTTCTTCTTTTGGTAAGGTGTTGGATCAAAAAGTACTGCGGCCATGTCTTCGATTCATTGTCCAGCAATCAAGCCAAAAAGTGCCCTGGAACTCTTTCTAATACGGCTGAACCATTCTTTGACCACGTTAAATGACAGCGCAGGAAGGAGTCGTTAGAGTTGATCAATCCAGGAGCGGACTCTTTAGGTGTGTTTGTCTCATCAAAGACCGATCGGCAAGGGCCATGTTCCTCAAAATAATAAGTGCTCCAATAGTCGTTTCCGGATCGATTGCTGCAATATGAGAGCTGTGTCTAGATAGGACATTCGCCTTTTAATTGGTTCATAATAGTCCCACAAGCAAAAGAAAGACCCTCGCGGCAGAGCCACCATATCAGGATTAGTAATTGTGCAAATGGATACGCCTGAAGCCAAGAGATCGTAGCCATAGTGTACCCACTACCATGAGTAGTGCCCTCGGCAAGATGACATTGATATCTTTGCTTGGTAGTCTTTGGAGTGTGTGCCCCCCTCATCTACTTCATTTGTTCACTCCCTTTGGCTCAGGGTTACCCAGCTCCGGACATTCGTTTGATTCGGGAACTCTTCAGATAAGTCGCTGCTGGATGATCCATAGTACGAAGCTTCGAAAATGGATTCGAAATCAATGCAATCGAAAGTGGATTTGAAATCAATGAAAACGATGACAGTTCGTTGGCCGCAACGAATTCTCTCTTCCATTAGCTGACGAAGAGCGTATATTTGATCAATGCATCTCTTCTTCTTCTTCTTTGATCCGTTAGCTGGCGGTCCGAGCGGGACGTCCCCGCAACGGATACGCTGCTGTCGGTGCCGCTGGGTCCCGAACTCTATTCACGATTCGCTTCCATTCTTCTCGGTTTTTGGCGGTGTCTCGAGCCTCGGTAACTGATAATCGTCGATTCTTTAAGTCACCCTCGATATTCTTCAACCAGGTTTTCTTCGGTGCCGATCGCTGTATTCTCCAGTCTGCAGGACGGTCTCGCCAGAGAAGTTTACGTGGCAAGCGGTTATCATCCATTCGGCAAACATGTCCAAACCACCGTAGTCGACGTTTTTGCATTTCTTCTTCGATCAGTGTTTGCTGATCGCATCTTTGTCTGACAACCTCGTTTCGAAGGCGATCACGGAGTGAGACACGGAGGATCTGCCTCAAACATCGCATTTGGAAAACCTCGAGCTTCTTAACGTCCGGTTTGAGCAGTGGTCTAAATCCTTGTTATTTCCAGCTCGTTTGCTCTCTCTGTAGCCTCGATTGTATGATTTTCGTAAATACTTTGCCGACGATCTAAAGGAGGCTAATATCGCCCTTTTTCAAAATTGGGACAACGATCGCTTTCTTCCACGCCTACGGGACACGATATTATGAGCGCCGCGAATTTCTTGGATAATGCCATTTGAAGCTCTCGCCCGATGGGCGGCTGCCGTAAGCAGGCCCAATTCTGGCCCTTTGTGATCGGATCTGTAATTTCGTTCGAACAAGATAATGGTCCGACCCACAATCGGGCCCACGCATTGCACGTACGTATTTGAGTGTCGATCGGAATCTTGCGTTGATCAAAACATAGTCTAACATCGCCGAGTTTTTGCCGGATGGATTTCGCCAGGTGAGTTGGTGTTTGAGGGGATAGCGGACAGTGCTGCTTCCAACGCTCAAGCTTGCCCATCGTTCCTTCCCAGCCGGTTCAATGTGCTCCTGAATGTGCATTGAAGTCCCCCGCGAGTATTATTAATTCGGTTCGAGGTATCATATCCAGCGTTTGTTGAAGCTGGTCGTAAAATTTGAGTTAAGGGTATATCCACCTAACCAAGGGAGATTGAAGGCGAGAAAACAATTGACGGATTCCAGAGCCTAGGCAGGAAACTCTTCTAGTACTCCGAATGGGGAAATGAGGCTGGGGCCAAGCTCGCGATGGAGGGATCAGTTTCGCCCAGATCCGAGGCTCTTCAACTAAAGACTTTCTTGCCTTCGTTCGGAAGGGTGACGATCTTTTCCGTTAGTGGGGTTTGTAAAGAATAGGCCTCACTTGGCCGCCATATTCACCTTATAGTTTGCCCAATATTATATAAAAAAATAATACAGGATTTCGAAATTCGTGTCGCAGCGATAAGCTAAAGTAAAATTAATATCGAAAAGCTTCGCAAGTCTCTCATCATCATCTCTGGAAATAATTTAATGACTTGTACTCTTCCTTAGTATCCTGCAAACATGTTTACTTCTTGCGAATACCCTCCTCTGTCCATCATTGTAAATTAAAATGTTTATTAATATTCTTTACCGCGGATTCTTTCACGATTGTCAGTTAACTGCTTTGACAGTCCTTGATGGGAATATTTTTGAATTATCAAAGGGCTTGAAGAAATTACTGGGAAATAGTGAAAACCACTAACGATATTTTTAAAAGCATAACAAAAATATTGAATTTTGGGCCCAATAAAATGAAATTCGGCTTTGGATTGTCTATTTTTTTATTTTAATTAAAACAATTTTTTTACTCCAAAAATAATAAAGAATTTTGTATCTTTTCTAAAAGCGATAGTTTTCCCTTAAAATATAAACAGACAAAGGTTCTTCCTGCATCACTTTATGCGTTCGTTTTCAAATAAAGACTAGAATGCTGTTATCGTTGATATAGAATGTACACAAAGTTCCTATGGGGTGTTTCGTGGCCCTCTCGGTTCGTACAATTTATCGTGATATTCTCAATTTTTCAGGTTTCTGCTTGCAGATGAAATAACTAAAAATTCGCTGCCGATATTTCAATGGATTCTCTCTCAGTCATATTTAGCGCTTAGAAATTTTTAGGAATTTTTTTCGTATATGGTGGAAAAATTTCAGAAGTTTATTTTTGTTGAAGAATTCCTTTTCATACCAAAATTGGATTTTAATGAAATTTGTTTTTGAGCTAGTGTTGCTGGAATTTTTATTTTGTATGAATGTAGCCTGGAATTCCTTCATTAAAACACTTAAAAATTAATTAAGCTTGAAAATTTTGACTTAACAAGTTCTTTTATAGTCACTCATTTGTTGGGTTCCGAAATGTATTTAATCTGACAACACAGAAATGCATCAGGTTCTATCCTTCGGCATTTTAATTTTAACTGGGAGATCAGGTTTACAATATTTATACATACTAACAAACGAACTGAAAGGACCCCGCAAACGATCAATAATATTGTCAACACGCCTCTCAATAGTATTTACGAGGCGCTTTGAACGGCATATTGACCGTTTACCAGGGGCTCAAATGTATTGTCAATTTATTGAAGCGTATTGATAGAAATTTTGATTGAAGCTCATTGACGCGAGCTATATTGGTTTACATGATTTATTGATCAATATTTCATTGGTCTTAACTCGGACGTCGCCTGGTACAGGCAATATGTCTGACGGACAGAAAGAAAATTCAGACGCGGAACGACAACAGTACGTAGTCGCCGGACGTATTGATAACTCGATTGACGAGATTATTGAAGCGAATTGACAGGAGCTTCAGGGTTATTGTCAATACTTATTGACAGTATTATTGATAATCCACTGGCCCCTTAACTCTTTGACTTCATTTACAGGAAAAAGCCTAATATTGATGTTCATAACGTTGGCCCTGCCATTTTGGATTTAAAAAAACAAAATGTCCTAAGATGTGCTCGATGAGCGGCACAATGTGCCAAATAAAAAATATTTATTCAACGGATGTAATTTTTAAGAGGATGAAATGATGTGACGGACAGAATACTATTAACTGTGAAGCGTCATTCGAATTTAAAAATGGCGGCCCAAAGAAAGATGGCGGATTACATTTTTCTTTACAAGTCACTCGATCGATATGGGTATCAAATGAAAGGGTATAACAAGTTGAATACAATTATCTGTGTGGCGTCATTTCAAATTCTTCAAAATGCCGGCAAACACAAAATGGCGGCCAACACCAAACGGGGATCACCTTTTTATTTACAAAGTGCTCGGCATAGGTATCAAATGGAAGGGTGTGACAAGTAAAATGCAGTTATCTGTGTCACGTCATTCCAAATTCAAAATGGCGGCCAGCGCTTTTTCCTTACCTTGCACTCGGTATGGATATTAAGTGAAAGTGTATGACTTTGATTAAGAAAGTAAACTATATGATGTCGTTTTGAATCGAATATGGCGTTCGCCACAATATGGCGGAAGACATATAATAAATTAAAAATAGGATATAAAAATATGGTTTAAAAAGAACTAAAAAATACGCTTTAAGTTTTTAGTTTTTTATTACTCCAACCAGTATATGCGAACAAACTACCTTCCAAAGTAAAAATAAAAAATGGGCATATGGCGGGCGAATCACGGCCGCTGGACTTTTTAAAGGGGTTATGACGGCCGTAGAAGTTTTGCCCATTTTAAATGGGAGCACATACGGTCTCACGACGGCCAAACTTGCCCAAAAAATTTAAATGGCCAAGAACTAAGCAGTGCACGCGGGATTTCCAAGGGCAAATTTGAGCCAAAATAGAATCTGCACCTAATGTATTGTTGAATTTGTTTTATGGGGACTTGAATATTTTCGTTATGTACAATGAATGGCCCTTTCGATTTATCCTACAAGATTATCGAGGCACAAGAGGAACGAAGCAAAGTAAAAAGTATGTGATGCGCGTTTATTTATATTTTAGTGGGAAATTTTTTTATTTAACCGCTCGAAGAAAAAAACAGCCGAAAAAAACACTTAATAGCAGTGCGTTTATAGAATTTTTGAATCGAATTCGAAGGCATGAGCATCGGCGCGCATGTTTTTCTCAATAAATAGGCGGTGAGTTTTGCTGGGAGCGAAGGTCGCACTTTTTCTCAAAAATGATTTCTGTTTTTAGCAGTTCAATTTGCTTATAGTTTTACCCAGTGTCGGCCTTGAATATATAAGAGAATGAGGGGATTACGATTGTCCGTTTGTGTACGCGTCTTATTTATTATAGGGGAATCTAATCGCATTTGGGTGTGTAAAAATATCTCTATATACGTAGATGTCGGTATGCCTGGCCGTACTGTCCTGCAACGACCCTTCTGATGCCCATCAAATGGCCTGGGACTATTTTTACATATATCACGTTTGGTGTTCGCCCGTTGTGTGGCCATATTTAATTTTTAGTCGGGTTTCGAAATGTAAAAAATCGTAGAGCGCAAACGGAAAGTTAAAGTGTTAATAAAATAAGATAGGTAAAGTATTTATTAGATTTTTTAGGGGCATCAAATTATGAATTTTTTGGCTGCACGGTGATTGCCAAATTTTCATAATTTATTATTTTTGGCGATTCTTTTGGGGAAAACAATTTGGGAGGTGAAGGGCACCATGAGCGGAGTTCTCCATAGAGCCATGCAGATGATTCTGAATATGTTTGACTAGATATCTGTTGTGCATGTAGTACGCAATTTTTCATCATCGAATCTTAAAAAAGTTGTAACATATTCTAAATTTTTTTAAGGGGAGGTCCAACCCGAAAATGATGAAAAATGAGAAAAAATATAATTTTTTTATTATTGTGGTTTCAGATACTATGATTCTTCTATTTTATATTGGTGCAAACGGAATTTTGATACGAGTCTTATAAATGTTGTTTTTTTAACAATTTGTCCGGCGGTGCATAGCGCTGTATGAAGCGTTGCTTTTCTTTCAGTGCCATTATCTCGGAATGTTATATTTCATGTTTTCTCGCGGGAGGTTTCGTTTTTCTCGGTCAATTTTCAGCCGATTTACTTGAAATTTTGTACACACCTTCTTCAAACAATAATAAAGGTTTCTGTAAGACGGATTTTTGATAACGTCTTTTTAAAAAAAGGTATACTGCTTCAAAAGTGAAAAACGCTCGAAAATAGCGTAAAATGACGTTTTTCTTGCATGTCTTTATTAAAACTAGCATAACTTCGAAACAAAATAAAAATTCAAAAATCCGTCTTACAGAAACTTTTATTATTGTTTAAAGAAGGTTTGTACCAAATTTCAGGTAAATCGGCCGAAAATTAACTGAAAAAAATGAATCCTCCCATGGGTATATCTGTGGTTTTTTAACTAACTGCTTATCTGCAAAATTGTAATTTTACAGGAGATTGAAATTTGTATCGTTATTTCAAAGCAATTATAAACGAGATAAGATGATATCAGCAACAAAACTTTGTTAATAATAGTAAATTCAATTGCAACAATTATGAGGTTTTGTGTACATTTTAATTCTGAATACTTTAGTATAAATAACTCAAAATCACAAATTTTGCAGATAAGCAGTTAGTTAAAAAAACCACAGATATTTTTCACCCTTTCATATTCAAAAAAGGTTGGGGGAAATTTTTGAAGAGGGTTTTTTAACTCATTTTCGGTTAAAGTCAATCAAGATACACAATATATCCAAAAATCGTGAAATTCGGTGAAAAATTGTAGATTTTAGCCATTTGGGTTGGACCTCCCCTTAAGTATCCAAAATCAATTTTTATAGTTTTGTCCTTTTTTTCATTATACCTTTTTCCTAGCGTGACTGTGCACACATAGTTTTTTTTTATCCAAAGGCGTTGCAACGCACGAGGGTTTTTGCTAGTAAATAAATAACATTGTACCTGTTGTTGATGATGAACCAACCAACGTTCAGGAAAATAAATTTTTTAATTTTTTGTGGGACATTTTTAAGCCGTAACTTTGTTTTTCGAAAAACTGATAACGGATGCGTAATGAGCGATATCGAAAACCCCTGGACACCAAAGAATTATCTAAATTCCTTTCCAAATCCGTGTTTTTTGTCGTTTTGTACAATCGTGGGTTGGTTTGCTTTTTAAAGGAAATAAAATTAAGCTTTTTTTCCAAAATCTGCTTTACGCAAAAAAGTGCTTTCAGTTTATAATTTATTTAATTTTGATTATTACACTTCTGTTACAATATCAACTAAAATTTTTGATTGCTAGTATCTAACTTAACCTTTTTTGTAAAGCACAATCTGAACATATCAATTAATAATTTGTAAATGACCTCTGCCACACTCACAACAGACACACCCATTAAGAGGGCTATCAATCCTCCCAAATTTGCAACATAGTCCGTAAAAGTAAAAACATTTTTCCTTACAAACGGCAAAACAACTCTAGAGTTACTGAAGACAGTCAAGCCGTAAATATGATAATCCCTATACAGAAAAAATAATATATATTATAGTTATGAAATTTCAAATTAAGACACACATTACTCACTTTTCAATGCTTTTGTTATAATAAGCGTTCACAATGACCGATCTGAAGATGGACGTTTCATAGTACGTAAATTCACAATTAATTTTACAATTGCAACGTTTTTTCGCATTCGATGTACCAGTTTCCAAATGGAATTGTAGTTTTGCTTTACCAATGCATTTAAGGTCTTTTGAAGTGCAAACTTTTTGTGATTTTTCTCCTAAAATATTTCTTAGAATAAATATAATAATAATAAATAAAAGTGGTTTACGTGGCATATAAAAATCAACACAACCGCAAAGTTCCATTGTGTAATTTGAAAAGCACTCCAGCTTACAATTGAACTGGTTGTACTTTTTGAAGAATCTTAAATGATTTTCATTCTCATAAAGGCAGTTCCTTCTAAGATGATTAAATCAGAGAATATATAAAATATTGAAATGATCTATAATAATACATCTCGGGGAAGTCTCTAAGAGATTCGTCCGTTGAGAGAAAAGCTTCTACTTTATATTCCATGTAAACTTCTTCGCCAGGCTCTATAATGGAGTCAGTAAAATCTGTGGTGGTCATATCATATGGATTTGTCACGGAAACCTAGGATATATGTTATTTTTAAATTATTCTGTTTACACAAATATTACCTGAGCAAACTGGTGCTGGTGGCACTCTAGTGGTGTTTTCCAGCTCTTTGGTATTGCAATATCAAGCTCAAATCGGCCGCGATCATCAAAACCATGAGGATAATACGGAAATGTCCTGTTTTTTAAACTACGATTTGGTAGTGGCTCAACGCTAAAAAATCACACATTTTATTATCACCAATCGAATATTCTATTCAGAAAAATCACTTAGCGTTCTTATACAGCAAATTGAGCGGAACTGCATTGAATGAAAAGCAAATTCCATACTCAGTTATTCTTTTTCTCATCTCCAAGTCATAGTCGAGTGGACTTTCTCCAAAGTGGCAATTGAACAAAACATTTTCAACATTCGGCGACACCTGGGCGCAGCGAAAAAAAAGAATAAATAAAAACATAAGAAAAATTTGCATGATTTTCTACGCTTAATTCAAACCTTTTCCAGAATTTCGGCAAAATCCAGCTCTTCCATATCCGAATTTGAAGCGTTATCCTTCAGTTCGCAGGTCCTGAAAAGAACTTCCTTGAGCTCTGATGCTGTTAGAGAACGATTCAAGTGGGAATTTTCCTTTGCGATGTTATCTTTGATAGTGGAAGTTGAGCGAAGGTCGTCCATTTTATAGTATCCACGAGGGCAGAACGTTACTTTCGGAAAGGCAACCTTCAAATATTTATATACATTAAACGGAAAATTCTAGCAAGTATTTCAATTTTTACTTCAGTGATGTACTTTAACTTCCCGGAAAGCGTCAACACTGTTGATGTTTCTTCCGTTTTTCTTAATATTTGATACAGACAGTAGCAAGTGACTAGGAGAATCGCTGTAGTTGAGACGAGCCACCATATTCTTTAAGATAAATTAATTTTAATAATATTCAACAACACAAAAAACAACATAATAAAAAATTTATATTACGTTTTAATAATCTCTGTTTTTGTATTCGGAATTTTCCTTCTTATTGAAATAACCTGAGGCTTGGAGCGTGAATGCTTCATGGTGCTTGTCTGTTGTCAACTGAAACACGATTAAAGACTGGAGACGTGAAATTGGGCATGAACAATGTCCTTAGGGATCAAATTAAAACGAGTGTAAATAAGAAAAAATGTGCAATTATGTAGTGGTCATTGATTACTATAGTTATAAAATTATTGATTCCTTAGGAGGTGTGCGATATTAAAAACGTAAAAGTAACTTGTGTCTCGAACATCGATGAACCGTTCAAAACGTATCTGAAAACGAGCCAATTTGTCATGCAAATTTTAGGTGTCCAGCGTAGCTCGAAAGAAAATTCTTCGTTTTCAGTAAGGAAACCACGTTATTGAAACACGAAATTTTTTGAAGCTATACTTCTTTGGGCGTGTTTTAAAAATATTATGAGAGTGAATTTTTAGGAATGCGTGACACAGGAATCCAAGGAATATGTAATCAAACGATATAGGTGTAGGGCCAGAGCCTATGGAGGGCCAGCAATTCAACTGCTATTCTTTAGTTGTGCGCAGATTCATCAAGGAAATCCCATCCGTTTCGTGTTTATCAGATATGCGTTAATTTCTAAGGGCCCGTTTAATACGAGCCGACTTTTTCAGAAGATTTTTCTTGGTTGGTTGTCGACTCGTGTAAAACTGGACAAGATAATAATATAGCTATATGGCAACTGTACAATTACAAGCCTGGGTTGTGGATTCAACCCCAACAATTTGCGACTTCGACTCAAATATTTTTGAATTTTAAAACCGACTCCGACTCACAGGGTGTTTTACAGATGAATTGTCAAAATTTTTTGGTGGCTTGTTTAGGGTTTGGGGGGGAGCATTTGTTTGTTTTCACCTTTGAATAGAGAAGATAACGAACCGAACTTAGCGTACATGTATACGGAATCGAGGGAAGCACTTGGGCTAGCTATACAAGCTATTGAAAGTTACTGTAGGCCTTCCGGTGAGCTCAACATAAATACTTGGCTTATGAGCTAATGATCCAGGACAGATTTTCAATATTGATAATTACCTAAGTAAGCGAAAAGTGCCAGTATATTTTTTGTGACAAAACAGATTTCCTGTAGTTTACTAAACACGTTTCAGCGAATTCCGGAGGGGGAAAGAAATAAAAAATCACTATACCCATTTATTTTTTGTAAATGTTATGACATTATTTGTGCCTTGAGTTCATAACACTAAATTCAACAAAATTTGAGCTCGGTGGCAGAAGGGGCTTATTGATGAGCGACAGAATTATCCTTTTTGGGTCTATGAATTTGTATGGAAATATTTCAGATGAGCGGTCCATTATTACATATCAGTGGCAAAGTCTAGAAAAAACTAGTCTTTCATCTTCATACAAAACTTTCACTTAGTTGTGTGGGTACATATATGGACATCACTCCTGAGTATTGTGAACTCGACGAGACAAAGCCAGATTCTCTCTCTTCGATAAAGTATGCAGAACAGAATAGGGAGGAAATTGAATCAGCTATTATTTTTCATAAATCGAGCAAATGCATCAATACATCAAGTTTAACTCCATATAAAATCTTTAAATGTCTTCATCCAGATAGTTGTGTGCGAGCGGGTAAAAAAATGTTGCATTCCCTCTCTGATAGCTTGGCATCGTCATTCTGCCTTGCCTTCACTTATTAACCATATATGGCCAGTGATTGCCGCTCGACTAGTACCACAGAATTTTCCGCAAATATTTAATCGCGAAAGCGCGTATGTTAGACTGAGCCAATTCCGACCCCATATTTATTGTAACTGGTGATGAGATTGAGCCGAAACAGAAAAAAGCACGTTGAAGTCGATCAAAACTGAAGATGATGTTGACAGTTTTTTTCGGTATTACGCACTCGGAATACTTGTCAGAAGGTGAGACAGTAAATAAAAAATATTATCTGATCATTATTCTTCGTTTGAGAGAGCAAATTCCTCGAAAAATACCAGTTTTGTGGACCGAAACCTCATGGATAACGCACCATCTCATAAGACTATCATTGTGAACGAATTTCTGGGCCAAAACTCATCAGATCTTATCGAGCAGTCACCGTATTCCCTGATATGGTTCCGATCGACTTTTTTCTTTTTCCAAAACTCAAATGATCACTTCGAGGCACCCGTTTTCAGTCGATAGGTGACATAAAAGAGAATTCGCGGCGAGTACTGATGTCCAATCCAAAAAATGCGTTTAAAAAATGTTTTGATGATTGGGCTATTCATTGGCGTAAGTATATTATTTCCAAAGGGGCCTACTGTGAAAGCGATACAATAAAATTGGATGAATAATACATATTTTGTGTTCCATTGACCAATTTACGGAACTTTCTTGTTATATGTAGTCGTACTTTGCATTTCAAACAAAAGCACCTGCCCCCCCCCCCCACCCGACTGAATAATTCTCTAGTTACGCCCATGGGCACGGTAGCTGAGATATGACTTTTGCTTAAACTGTCAAAGTGGTTTTCTTAATATGCATTTTCCACCTCAACGATTACAAAGAATGGATTTTTTTTAGTTGTAAAATGTATTAGTTATGTTAGTATTAATAAAACACATTTACCACTTTCGTCTTCACAATCCGGAAAAATTTTGTCGTTTAAACGCAAACAGATGCGTTCATTGTAATCAGTGCAGCTTCCTATCCGTTCCGGTGAGTTGTTTTGCGAATCAATCCGCGTAGATCCGTTCATTGGAATTGGGTCCTTAATGTCAGAAAATGGTAGCCTTTCGCTGGTAACCGAATGTATAATTGTTGGTTATAATCGTAAAGTTAAGCTTCGACTACGCTAAAAGAACACTTTCGTTAATTTTTTTTAAAAATCAAATTCACCCAAATGTCCGCGGTTTTTGTAGTTTTTGTCCGGCCTAGCCGATTTAGGTGATGGAAGCCCTAACTAAGAGCATACCTTACCCACTTGTTGTTGGTTGGCATAAAAAGACTAATGAGTTTCATTTGCAGTCGTTAATTTGATATGGTATGGCCAAGGTACTTCACTCATCTCCACTACTAATTCTATAGTGCATAATTTCGCTTTTCGCAGGGTTCATATTTTGCAAAGTTTATTCATCAGTCACCTATTTGGAATGTTGCAAAAGATTAATTGGGGAAACGATTGCGTACATTTTGAACATTATATGGCAGTGGGAAATTGTATGACCTTCAAAAGGGTGGTCCTCTTTCACAGAGGAGCACTTAAAATTATTATATTGAAATTTTTAAGAAATACCAAAAATCTTTGTTATAGCAGTTTTACATATGTATATAATGCTTAGTGAAATATTTTGAACATAAAAAAAAGTCTCCTTTTATTTAAACAAGGTCAAATATCCTTCTACTTCAAAGCTTCATTACAAAAGCAAACCTTACTATACCGGGACATTAACCGGAGCCGCAGTAGTCCATTTTTCTTCATAAACTTTTCCTTTTATATAAAATTCCAAGCCTTACATTGCCTTCCTCCATGTGAAAGGATTTTTTAAGCAACCCCATTGCCATCCATGGAGTATCTTCCAGTACAATGGTAGCCCGGAACATCCTGTCTCATTGTCATGATATTAACCAAGGATTTGTAGTGCAGAATAAAAATTGAAAACATTTTTCACTCCTTTCTTCACTGAAAAGGATAAACTTTCGCTTTTCAGTAATATATAGCTGGGAACAATAGAGCAACTAAAACACGTCGTTATGGCTTGGCAAGTTCATTTCCAGCAGTTTTCAAGCCCCTTTTGTTTGCAGTTTTGCGAAACATTTTATTAGCTTTTGTTTACCTTTTTCCAGAATCTGACAGCTTACTAAAAACCGTCATTCATTTTAACTAATTAACTCCTGCAGCCCAAGTGTTATTGTTGTATGTTTTGTTACATGGAATGTTCCATTTTTGTTACAATGGCTGATTGTGGTAATTACTTAAATCACTGTCACAGAATTGAAGTCAAGTTTATTAGCAGAAAAGGCGTACTTTAAGAGGAATTTAATCTACAGCTGATGGTGTCCTTAGATGTTTTTTTAGTATAGCTTTATCTTTCTGAATGTAGAAAAGTAATGGAACCTGAATTATCTCTACGCACTCCATCCTACGAACTAATTTCTGATAAGCCCCAGCCAGCGATCCTAATTCATTAGTAGGCCAACCAGGTACCCACTTAACTGCCGGGAGGGGCAGAACACCCTGCATTTGAGTCGCAAATGAATATTCATAGGAAATTTATCAAGTACGAAAGTTTCTCCAAGAAAACCTGAATGTTCACTGGTAGATAACCGAGCAATAAGTTAAACATACTTCGGAGCCCCGACTATTAATTTTCCCCATAATTTCCCAGCCATCTCTGTACTGTGGAGCCCCAGTTCCGTGCTATTTTCGCTGGGTGTATAGAGCTCAAGGAAGCGCACAAAAACGCAACACACCACCACTACGTGAGCCAAATCATACACTCACCGATTGTGATTTTGCTGTTTCGTGACAAGGCACTCATCCCCCTCGTCCCATGGCTCCACTTTGTACACAAACCATACTATCCCGTCCCCCTGGCTCCACAGCGAAACTTTTTGCGGAGCCCCACATTTTCTTTGGTTCACCCTTTTCTCACTCATTATTTTGCGGTTTAATTAAATAAATGGCGGAATTACCATGAGAAGAAAAATTGTTGTGCGATATGCTTCAAGTGTTCATGTCCCATGTCCTTGCAGCCAGCGAGCAACGGGCACGGGCTGTGTACGCAAAATCCTGAATCCTGGAAGGATGTGAAGTCACATATGAAGACTGTGCTTTCTGTCCTGGGCTGCTCTAAAAGAGCCGAGGTCTCGGTGAGGTTTTAATTTTGTGGTTACGGAAAACAAACCACCGTCACTATTGCCAACCACGTCGCAGCCATGTTGCAGTTCCATGGAGGATATTTACGATTCGAGTAAACGCTGTAAATTCTCGTGTAATGGGACAAAAGTAATGCGACTTAAAGCAGCTAAAGCCTGAGTTATGGATCTTGTTTCTGTCGTTTTACATTTTTAAGCATTTCCGGCTTAGACATGTTCTCAAAATGATTCAGCGATTGGAGCCTGATATCGGGAGCACCGTTTGTCTATTGCACTAAATGATACTAGCAATATTGTTATTAATTCTCTAAAAGGACGATATAAAAGAGAAGGATTATGCATACTACATATTCAACACAAAATTTTAAAGCTGCCGACAAAATTTGAATTTCCGTCCTTGCAACTTCATTCAACAGGGCCAGTATACATGGGGGTAAAAGCGCAGGGAATTGCACCGCGCTTCACAGCCCAAATGTTCACATTCCCACTTTCACCTGGTATGAAATGATTTGACAGGTGATTTACTGGAAGTTTTGGAAAAGAAAAAAGTGTTGTCTGAAACCATGGATAAGGCAATTTCCATGCTTGCTCACTTCATCGCTAATAAAAGGGATGAAAGCGGTAGCGTGAATTTTATGTGGAAGACTCTAAGCTTAGGTGCCAGCCTTAAAGGCCCAATTATAATGAACGGATTTGAGCGGATTGGGCTGTCAAAAAAATGCATTGGATCGGATAGGAAATTGACTGGTTTATAATAACGCATCTGATCGGATTAATACGTCAAAGTTTATTTTAAACGAAATCTCTTCATTTTGTTTTTATAGTCACTTTTGGCTTTATTATAAATAATTTGATAATTTTTAACCTCGTTGATGAGTTGTTCGCCGGTAAACATTTTGCACTTATACTTTTAATTTTTGATAGTTAAATGTGACAATTTCTAATCTTTTAAAAACTAATGCCCAGGCAGACAGTATAAATACAAGGAGATTGAAAACGTAATCACTACTATAATTTATGATAACTTCTTTCTACATTACAACATATATGTATAGAAGTTTTCAAACGCCGTGACACAAATAATTTGAAGGGTTCTGCGCACCTCGTTGCCCAATTTCATAAATTTTGTTCTATCATTTCCCCTCTTTTAACTTAAAAAGGCAACAAACGCAGAAAAAACTCAACAAAATAATTTGGGAAGGGATGTGCGCATGCCGGATGAATAAAGTTAAATAATCTTTATATGTATTGAGCAGAGCTTTTAAATACATGTAAAACTCCTGCTCAACAAAGGCAGTTTATCCATCGTAATAAGCATAATTTTACTATAATTATGCTAAATATTTCTCATCCCTAAATTTAAAATAAATTAAAAGAATTGCTGGAAAAATTTCTCTTAAAGATATGAGCATTTTCATTCATAAATTGAGAGTTCTCCGCAGCCGCAAGCAACACAACCTCCCCAGGCAGAAGCGCGCTTGCGACTGGCGGAAAATGTCAAAAATCTAGTAATCAAAGTGATAAAAACACAAATATCGTATTTTTTAGTAGAAATTACTACAAATTATTTCTGTGGCATATGTGTAAAATATAAAAACCTTAAAATAAAAAAATATATAAAAACGGGTGTTTTTCAGTCATAATTTGTAAATTTTTTAAATAATCATTGAAGTCCCAGAAGGATACACTACCCGGTAGCAATTAGGGAATGCAATACCGCACAAAAAAATGAATACCGGTTTTTCGGTATTTTCATTTTGAAAACCGGGAATACCGATATTAATACCGGTATTGTTAAAACTTAAAAAAATGGAATAAAATTGAAATTTATTCACAGTAGGATATATAAATATATTATATAATAGGTATATAAGAAGTTATACAATATGTATGTTAAAGTGAAAGTCAAAACTAATAAAAAAAATTTATTTTTGAAAATAGTTAATACAAAAAAGAAAATTTACCAAAACTAAATAAAATTCGTGTACTTAATTACAAAAAAAAAATCATTTCTGGAATAATTAACCAATATTGAAGTATTAGTTTTTGGTATTAAAATAGGATTTTAAGAAACAAATATGATCCAGTGTTTCATCATTTAGTCTCGATCTTATTTTAGTGCAGATCTGCACAGAAGCTCTGATTCTACACTTGTTGGAGGTATTGTTCTTAGATAATCATAAGCTAATTGTAAGTGCACCCCCTTAATACCTTCTTCTTCAAAAAATAACATTTCTTTCCTAATTTGTTGGTCTAATCCTTGAATTTTCCCTTTGGAAGTATTCGAAGCAGATGTCATCGTTTTATTAATTACAGTTTGTAATTTATTTTTTAATAAATCAGTTTTCTTTATTGCTACAGAGGAAGATAATAATGACAGTGCCAATGGTATATCATCTTCAGGATCCGAATGTTCAATTGTACTGTCAGGCTCGTTAGCTCTAATCCCAACTCCGAGACGTTCCACAAGACGAATAATTGTTTTTCTAATAGTTGGTTTACTAATTATTGGAAATAAATCTGTATCGACAGAATCGTTTGCATTCTGTGATGGGCTGTGTAAATACTGAAGTACTTGAGATAAATCTGTACGCCTTTTGGATATGCGAAATATTAAAGCATTTACCAAATTAGTGCTTATTTCACTTTTATTGGCAATGAGTGTTTCCATCAAAAATTTTAAGGTTGCATCTGCAACGAGAAGATTTGAGTCTTTTCTGCACAATGCTTCTACTCCCAATTTAATTGGTGAAAGTGCAGCAATAGCTTCAGAAATTAAAGTAAAATCATCTTCACAAAAATTTATGTTTGAATTTAAGTCTATTAAAGCTTTTTGTACACAATGCCGCAATTGATAAAATCTTTCTAGCATATTAAGTAGACTATTCCAACGTGTTATGACATCCAATTGTAAATTAATTTCCTTTCCAAATTCTAGTTTAACATATTTTTGTAAATATTGATCATTTTTAGTTGGAGATCGTCTGAAAATTTTAATTACTTTTCGAATTTTTGTTACGAGTGAAGATAAATGACTATATTTTAAATTTACTGCAGTGTCAATAAAATTAAACTCTACGGCAACACCATCATCTTCATTATTTTCTTTTTCTTCATTATTGTCATTACCGTCATCAGCATTAGCATATCCATTACTATCACTATCCTCAGATTCAGTATCATCCGTTTCCACATCACCAACTCCTTCAATATCAGCATTGACAATTGCTAAATTTGGTTTGTTTTTGTAAAGGACATCTGTAACTGCAAAACATAGCTGGTGTTCGACATCAATCAATTTTCCCAGCTTTACCATGACTGACGCACCATCTGTCGATATACAAACAATGTCTCTCGATAAGTTGAGACCATGCTCTTGTAATTTTATTTCCAAAATATCCAAGCATTTTTCCGCCGGCACTCTTCCATATAAACGAGCAAGTCCTATGTTCCGTATAAATCCTTCAGAAGAATGAACGTTTATATTTAAATATCTGCGATTACGAACTGATGTCCATTCGTCGAACGTTAAGCTAAATCGCTTGCCTTTCGATTTTAAAGTTCTTCTTCTTCTTTGTGCCCCTTTAATCCCTCATGGGACATAGGGCGGAAACAGTTGCCCTCCAGCGGACTCTGTTTTGCGCGACAGCTCTCAGCTCTGACCAGGATCTCCCAGTTGTTGCGGCCTCTGCTAGTAGGGTCCTCCTCCACGTTGTTCTAGGTCTTCCAACTCGACGGGATCCTTGCGGGTTCCAGTCAAGGGCCTGTTTGGCTAGGTTTTCGTTATCGCGTCGCAAGGTGTGGCCAACCCAATTCCATTTCCTTCGCCTGATTTGGTCGTCTATCCTTTCTTGGCCGGCACGGCGCCATAGCTCTTCATTTGAAATTCTATCTGGCCAGCGGATTTTTAGGATACGACGCAGGCATCTGTTGATGAAGACTTGTAGGCGCCCTGTGATGAATTGGGTGACTTTCCATGTTTCGCAACCGTACAAAAGAACTGCCTTAACGTTGGAGTTGAACAGCCGCAATTTGGTGTTAGTTGAGATCTCCGTTGATCTCCATATGCGGAACAGGCATGCATATGCGCCTCGTGCTTTATTTATTCTGGAACTGACGTCTTCTTCTGTACCGCCATTTTCGGTAATAATGCTACCGAGGTAGCAGAATTTATCTACCAGTTCCACGTCACGGTTATTCAGCGCAGTTCGTTCAAGTGTGTTTGCATTTATCCGCATTTCTTTGGTTTTGTTCGGATTCAGCCTTAAGCCTGCTAGACTACTTTCTGTTGCCAAATTGTTTAACATGTTTTTTAGCTCCTGATGTCTGTGGGCCAGCAAACAGATATCATCCGCGTAGTCGAGGTCCTTAAGGCGGTCTAGCAAACCCCATTGTATGCCGCCTGTTCTATTATCTAGAGCGTCGACAAGGATGTCATTTATTACTATAAGAAATAGTAATGGCGAAAGTAGACATCCTTGTCGTACTCCTGAATTCGCCTCGAAGCTGTCGGATAATTTTCCATTATGGAGAACTCTGCATTTGGAATTGTTGTAAAGGGCTTTTATCAATTCTATTATTTTATCAGGCAGTCCACGTCGCCGTAATGCCTGCCATATAAAGCTCCTATTAACCGAGTCGAACGCTTTCTCATAATCTACGAAAGCTAGGTAAAGGGGGGATCGGAATTCAGTAGACTGCTCCACTATGATTCTCAAGGTGTTAATATGGTCTATACATGAGCGGCCCTTCCTGAATCCGGCCTGCTGCCTTCTAAGCGTTCGGTCTACTGCCTCTCTTATCCTTGATAATATAACGTGGGACAAGATTTTACCCACAGTAGATAATAGACAGATGCCTCTCCAGTTGTCGCATATTGTTAGGTCCCCCTTTTTGGGTATTTTGACTATGATACCTTCCGTCCAATCCTCCGGAAAGGTACAGGTGTTCCATGCTAATTCGAGGATTGGCTGAAGCGCATCTGCTATGAGGCTTGAATCGGCTTTCAACAATTCTGCCGGGATGCCATCTTTTCCAGCTGCTTTACCATTGGCCATCGCATGAATTGCGGTTACTATTTCCGTCTTGGATGGGGCCCGGGTGTTGATTCTTATCGGCTGTGCATTGTTGCTGTTTTCCTGAGGTTCCTGTGCAAGTGAACCATTCAGGGCGGCGAAGAAGTAATCTCTCCATCTTTGGAGTTGCTCCTCGTCGCTGCACAGCAGCCTCCCATCCGCACTCTTTACGGCATGCTTTTTAGTAGAGTGCTTTCCCGAGAGCTGTTTAGTAATTTGGTACAGCACTTTACTGTTGCCTGTGTTTGCCGCGTTTTCCGCTTTTTCTGCGAGCTCATTTATCTGCTGCCTTTTATCACGCCGCACACTTCTCTTTACTTCCCGGTGATTTTAAAGTTGCTATTTCATTAATTATTTTATTTCTTACACTCTTACTATAATCAATGGTCATGGCTTTTATTGTCGCAGCTGATTTTGGTAGGTCATGAAACCCCCTGGCTAGCAGCCCTTTTCTTATATCCTCCGAAGAGCAGAAAACTCTAAATGGTAGTCCATCACGTGCAACCATACGAGCTAATATTTCACATAACTGCTCCGTTTTTTGACTTTTAAAATAATCAAATATTTTGCAAGGTATTTTCTTAGGTTGACTTTGACTAGAACTAGGTTCATCCTTTTCTGTACCTGCTGCAGTGTCACTTTTAGTTTTTAAATTTATTTTATGTATTGTTTTCAAGTGAGTGTGAAGGCCACTTGTGGATCCTCCGGAACATTTAATTTCTTTTGAGCATTGCTTACATTTTGATACTTGACTTTGTTTATCAATTAAATAATAGTGCCAAACAGAAAACTTATCGTTCCCTTTTTTGTGTTCCTCAAATACAATAGAATTGGAACTAATGATTTTGTTTCTAAAATAATTCCTATTTTATTTTAAATATTTAAAATTAAAACCTGAACTTACTATTTTATTATTTATTATGTTGAGCTAGAGAAGCAAAATTGAAAATATATAATAAAGACTTCAACAGACAAGAAAACACGACCTACACACAATATGCGTCTAAACACTACACAGAGTACAGCTCAACAGAACACTGCAGTTAAATTTTCGAGAAATCACCACCGCAACCACTTTTTGGGATTTCCCGAAATAAGTTTGTCAATAAAAAAATATACAGTGAGGGACAAAAGTATTGACACAGATAAAATTTTTAAGTAAAACTAGATGTTAGCAGCCAAAATATGTAGTAATTTTTAATATTTTTTAATGTCGATAAACCGGTATTTTATGTATAATACCGGTATTGTATACCGACTAAATTTTGAAAGGACTCCCGGTTTTCGGGATACCGGTATCCCGGTATTTCATTCCCTAGTAGCAATACGCAGTCGCGACTGATTACATGGCAACAAGTGATTTGATAGGAGGAGTTAACTGAAGCTTTTGTCTGAACTTTTAAACATTTTTAAGAGCTTAGCTGGGGAATATGCGCGGGATGTCACGAGGTTTGAAAACAACTATACATACATTACTTGATTCCTCTTGCCATAGCCTTTTTTAGCCAAAGCGGATGTCATCGGTTGGTTGATGAGATTCAACCCAAATAACCCTCCAGCGAGTTGTTTCTCGATGCCTCTCTCGATACTGAAAAAGCTAATAACCTGTAAAATAGTATTTAAAAACAGCCTTTTGCCAAAAACATTAGGAACATAGTGAAATCTCCAGAAAATATGTCAGATCCACAGTGTGATTCATGATATAATCTTTTTGGGAGAGAGGCAGGCATGCCGATTGCTTAGAGACAGGGGTGGCGCTTTCATAGTATACGAATGGTGTACTTGCACCGGACGCAATTTTCCGGGGGCGCAATTTCAGAAATAAAGATTTAAGAATAATGAAACCTTTGAAAAAAAAAATTTAAAAGTATTCTTACTGCTGCAAGAAATTTTACAAATTTACCTAATTTCTATCCCTGTACTTTCTCATGCAAGAAAAACTGGAGAGATTTCCCTTCTCCTCGTGCAGGAAGTTTTTCAGAGATTTTAGCTTCTAGACTTTGCTCAAAAAATGAAGAAACAGACCTTCGTCTTCGAGCATCAGCAGCAAAAATTCTTGAAAAAATCTCTTATTTGTTTGGAGCACTTTTTGAAAGATCTGTAAAAAGCACCAGATCCGGCTCGCTCCTCTGGCTCTGTATTGTGTACTGCTGTTTACCCTGATTAATCGTCAAATGATGGGAACACAATTCCTTGTGGCGATAATTCCGCTTTAATTGCTCTTTTTTGTTTTTTCCTTTACTGTCTACACGATGTGGTGAACATTTGATTTGAAAGCTGGTTACCAACGATTGAATCAATACCCACATAAGCCCGAACGTGTCCTAATACCCACGTTGGATCCTTCACATTGCATACTCATAGTTCGATCATCTGCCACACGATGCGCCCTACCATGAAGCATCCGACGTCAGAAGGTGTTCATAGCCTCATGTAGAGCCGGCTTAATAATTATATATGGCCAGTTTTACATGGGCCAAAAAACAAAAATTGGCTGTAATCGTCCATTCCCTTTAGAAGTTCGATGAAGAATCGCATGGGTCTTCACAAAAACCAACTTTTCCAACGCACTATTGGTTAGAATGCTTTCGCTTGTTATTGTTGTTTTCAATCTTAATTCTCCCTTTTGTCATTCCTTTTCTTTTCTTTACCTAACAAAAAGGAGACAAAAAACAACAATCACAAAAAAGGAGACAAAAAACAACAATCGCTGTCAAAAATTTGAATTCTGAGGCTCAAAAAATCTGCCCACTCCATCCTCCTCTCGTACTCTCTTCTCCGCAAACGACGTTTTCAGCAGATTTTTGTTGGTTGGTCGCTTGTTATGTTGTATGCATTATTATAGTGCAATCTTAAACTTTTCGCAAACTATGAAAATGATTTCTCCCATCTAGCGAGTGATGGTGTCTTTTTCCATTGCCCTTCACTGCTTGCAAAAATGAACGGCTTATGGGGCGCAATATGGTATAGTGCACCGGGCGCAAAAAACCCAAGCGCCAGCCCTGCTTAGAGAGCTTCAGGGTACACTATGTTCAATGCTCTTCTGTTTCGGTGTTGGGTTTTTTAAATTGTACAACTCTTGTACAACCAGCCTACAGCTGACTATAGAAGAAACACGGTTTAATAATAGTGACACCAACATTTTGCCCTTGGCCATACGTTAACAAATTGAAGTTTTTTCGGGAAAATAGGGCAATTTGGGAATTTAATCGGACTCGAAACGTAATTGCAAAATTCGTCCGCCATTTTGAATTTATAAGTCATATATCATAAATTCGTTATTTGCTACCTTAAGAACTCCTAGATACCGATTTTCATGAGAATCAGAATAATAGAATAGTCTATGTTCTTTCTTTTAATGTAAATACCCCATGGTTAAAATTTCATTAAGATGGGATGTACGGTTTAGTAGCCTATTGTGAACGTACATACACATATTCATTTTTAAATATATAGATTTCTTCTAAAGATATCGAGGAGGCTGCCCACCGTTGCTCTAGGAGGCAGTACCCTATAACATAGAGCATATTTAAATCAATCCAATCACACTGAAAAGTTGAAAAATCGCAAATTTTTACACCAATATATTTCAAACAATATTTCATTGACGTCCTTGAAGTTAACTTTAAGGAGACAATGCAAATAAAACTTGAGTAGGGGAAATAAATTTCGTTATCCTTGGGCACTTTTATATTTTCATGAACAACAAATTTGAAAATAACACAGGCAAAAAAGAAAAGGAAATAATTCACGGCAAAAAAAAATCGTCAATAACTCAAGTGTTAAAAATGACCTAATGAAAAGGAGCAAAATAAGGAATTCAGGAAATTTATATGTTCCGACACAGGAAACCATAAAAATGACCCGGTTTCAGGGTTTGTTTTTGTGTAAATAACTGGAATGAGTACAAAAGACGTAATGACCCCCCTGCGTGTTACATAAATCGAGGAAAAACGTTAATGAATGATTGGAGCCTACGTTTAGGGAATACCTGTACAAAAGCTAGTCACGGAAAAAATTCCCTGCTCCCATATAATTCAAAGAGAATTGCACTAAATTTATTTTTCTGGCACTGAAATCACGCGATTAAAATTTTTTTAGCCTTTTGCTTTTAAATTTATTAAAAAAAAAAATTACGAATAAAATAACATGGAAAAAATCCTGGCACCAGAAGCAGAGACAAAAATTGCAGACAGTAATGCGATAATTGCACTGCAGTTGCAGGTTAGAGTTGATTTCTTTATTTACCTGCAAGTAATATTACATGGAACTTTTAGCATTGGGACGTGCCAGGTTTGGAAATTACAGAGCCGGAATGATATTGTGCGGTGGTTAGCACATTTGTACAAATTATGTTTTTTCTATAGAATTTCAGCTGTGGTTGAAATATTACCAAATATCGCCTTCTCTTCTATAAAATTCCTCGACCAGCATTGAAGGATCCATTACTTATCGATTTCTAAAATATTAAGGTGCCATTTTCTACTTTATATAAAAAGGGGACTTTCATTCTATTTATCTCGTCTAAAAATAAAAATTGGAAAATGTAACCAAACTCGAAAATTCCTCAACTAAAGTGCTATTAAATTCTACTCTATCAACTTCGTTACATATTACGTTGCAATAAACTGAGTAATGATGATACGCGTCTTATGCCCTCTCGTCCTTGTAATATAGTGAAAGAAGCCTTGGAGCAGCATAATTCCACTGATACAATTTTGTAAGGAAGTGTATATAAGCAAAAAGTATTTTAAGGAGCAAAATTCCTTTCGTCTGTCGTGAACAGCCTGAAGGGAATTCTTCAAAATCACCAGAGAGCAATAAATTCCCGATTTTTTTCCTGTCATTACCACTCAGGATTGTGAGCAAAGGAATTCGTGTACTACATGCTTTGGGGTAAGATATTTGCTCTGTGATTACCTGCTTTAAAAGAAATCATTTTGTTCATTGCCTTGAGTTGATTACTACTTTCGGTTAAGTTTTCATATTTAAATGTAAATGATATTTCTTTTCGTCATATATAGGAAAATATGTTGAGGTAAAGTATAATGTATACCTCTTTAATGTATTTGGTTCATAGTAAACCTTCACAAATATTGTTTTTATTTTCAATGATGGCGTAATCTTTAGCACATGCATCTAGAATCCAAAGAATGCAATTTATTCTCGCATTCACCTACTTTCTGTGAAATATAAAGATGGAAGCATACCTGCTGAGTCACTTGCGATTCCGAACGCCAGTTCTACAATATCCACTGCAGCTGTTATGCACTCTTAATATTTGATCACCCTTTGTACACCCTCATGTCGTATACGTCAAGGTCAAATGTGTGGTAGCAAGCTTAGATCGAAGGATAGAGAAAGGATAAGATAGATTAAAATGAGTCTTAAGTTTGAACTCTTGGATGTTGTATGAGTTCGGGAATACTGACTGTGGGAGGTTGTTCCACAGTCGATTTGTTCTCGAAAAGAACGAATTGCTAAACAGATGTGTGCGCGAAAATAAGGGCTGTAGATAGTGAGAGTGAGCCGAAAGAGCTAGTCGTGTGTTTCGGAAAAAAAACATTGGCGCGGAGGGAGGATGTTATATATTTCGGTGAAACAGTCGTTACGGTAGATGCGGCAGAATTTCCCCAAAGCCGCTACATTCCTGCGGTGGCTTAATGAATCAGGCGCCGTCACCAATGAGCGGTTTGGCACGTTGTCCAGCCACCCATGCATTGTGATGCTTGTTTAGCGATTTGGAATATGTTATTACTCCAACGCAGATCTTCTGTTAATGTTAAGCCTAGGATATAGAGAGATGGTTCTGCCATCAGTTCTATACTGTTCAATGAAATGAGAGGAATTGAGGAGCGCGTTGTCTTAGAAAAGAGAAAAAAGTAAAAGTAAAGAGAAAAGTATTTTGTTTTCCGTGCGTTGAATTCGACGCCATTCTTGAGGCCCCAATCTAGAATCAGGTTTACATCCCTGTTGATTGTTGTTCTCTCAACGATCTAGTTCGTAGTAACTTTTTGATAGAGAAGACCCGAGATTTAGTCGTGTCTTCAAGAGTTAAGTAGGTCGTGTTTAATTAAAAACCTGGCATAGGTGTTATAAGCATACCAATTCCAGTATATACAGCAGTAACAAATTTAAAAGTAAGTAGGTTTAAGTTAATTGAATAATCTAAGATTTCATTTTATCCGTCTTTATACCAAATAAATTTCTTTTCATTACTGGGTGGACTAACTTCACGTAAGACGAAACATTTTGTAGGCTAGCTAATCTCATATGCATAACTGTTAACACCATGTACTGTTCCACCATCCAAATGAACAAAAGGTCCGTAATGAAGTCATGTCTTCAAGATCAAACATTTGCGTACGTTTTCTAATAACATTCAATTTCAGTTGGTTAAAATGTACATAATCCTTCGCTGGATCAGTAAAAGATTAACTCAATACGTTAGAGTAAGTTTTAAAGTTACTAAGTTCCAATTTGCAGCCGACATAAGATAAAAATCAGCAAAGGAAAAAGGAAACTCCCATTAATATGTATGTCTGCCTTGAAATAACAAGCAGGAATCCTGAAATGGAATTACAAATCGCAGGATCAACTAAAAAGCGAAAAATTGCTTAAACTTTTAAAAATGCATCCCCTTCAGGAAAGTACGTAACATGTGCATCGCTGCGGTGTATGGAAGTTCGATTGAGCACTCAAGCAAAAGTAACAATTCCATTACAGTGAAAACTTTACAGTGTGCAACTGCCAGGAAAATGATCATTTGCATTGCAAATGGGGTCTAAGAAGGAAATTTTCTAGACGACGACGACGCCCTCGGTCGGAGAGAGTAACCAGGACGTGTGGAGGCATCACCCGCCCATATACGGAACATACGGATTGCCCACGGGTGATGATACTGGTAATGGATAAGAGTTCTCAAGATTATTCGGGATGCACAGAATGCATGTAACTACATGCTTCAACGAAAATTAACCCAGCAAAGCAAAATTCACTCTGTTTAATGCGGAGCTCCGTTTTATAATGACGCCATTATTTGCAGATTGGTAAACAACAAACAATGTTTAACGAAGGTAAAGTTTTCCACTTTACGTTTTCCTTGTACAATCTACCAAATATTTTAAGCGGTATAGATTAAAATAATATTACCCATATCGTCCAATTTCTGCGAAATACTAGTGCATCTGAACCAAGCACTTTGCACTATGAACAAAGCAAGAGCTACACCAGCCCAGCACTAGGGCAGGACCTGACTATTGTCCTGCAGGAAAATTTGAATAAGGACAACTTTATTATGCTATGTTACTACAGGTTCTAATAACTTTCTGTGTTTAGTGGATAGCTACATGTGTTCCTGCTCTGATTTGACTGATATGAGTGCCGACGATCATGGGAGGTACTCGGGTTTAATAGTTCTAAAATCAATGGAAGCTGAAACGATAAAGTTACAATGTTGAGGAGCGAATTAGTAAAGCACAAATTATGATTTTAGTTTTGATGTTACTCGAATTAAATTATATTACACTCACATAGTTCGTGGTGTTCGCAGCAGTGTCGATAAGTGTTTCAAGAGCTGCATCAATGATGTAGTCGGTAAGTTTTGTGTTAAGGCGCACAGTCGTAATAATAATTTTTTTTTTTTTAATTATTCCAAAATTGAAGAATACACAATAATTACTTTTCCATTCAAAACTTCCTGTAATGTTATAACTAAGGATCTAATTCAAACATAAAAGGGGTCTCAAAGTTCTAATTCTGCGCCTTATCTGAAATAAATCACTTAGTAAATAATTTAATATTTTTGGTTGACAATTGTTTAGGGCGGCCTAGAGTTAGATGTTTTATCTACATACATTATGTCGATCTACAGACATCGAGCATGCCAAACATTTGCCGTGCCCGACTTCTGACAGGCGCAATTTTAGATTTTAATGTCTGTAGCGGGAGCGTGCATACTCTGTGTGGCAGATGTATTTATCTGCTATGAGTGCTAGTTTTTCAAAATTAAACAACTAATTTATTTTTACTCGGGATGTAGACTACATAAGTATTAATCTATCGCAGCCGGAAATCGAGTAATGCATACCCTAAGGCAGTTCGTAGAAATGTCAAAAAAGTACTCATCTTAAGGAATCAAGTGTTTTTGAACGAGTAAAAAGTACTAATTGAAAAGTTTTCTTTCGATTCTACTCATGAATATTTAATCGAATACTCTTCACCGATTGCGTATCCCTAATCGTGGAGCAAACGTGCACTCAGATAATAGGTGATAAGATAAGAAACAGGATATTATGAGTCAGGGCAGGAGGGAGGAGGGAAGAAAGCAGGCGAAAATATAATATCGCGGCCCTCAAAGAAGAACAAATTAGGGAAGAATATATAACAGAGCTATATTCGGATAACGAAGCTTCAAGTATCAATACTAATATTGGTGAGGAGTGGGCTAAATTAAGGACTATAATAAACTAAGTCGCATCGAGCAAGCTAGGTTATGAAACACGAGCAAGACGCCAAGACTCGATGAAGAGTGCGTTAGAGTAATGGAAGATAAAAATGAAGCATATTCTAATATGCTGCCAAGATGCAGAACTAGTAATTCCATAACGATCTATGAAAATAAACGACGAATAGAAAAACGTATGCACAAAAGAAAGAAGAAGCCATAGATACTGGTACTGTTAATGAAAGTTAGGTGCCTGCCTACAATGGACGACGTACAAAAACTTCCTATCACTTAGAGCGATCCGAAATAATCACCCTGCAATTTCTTTTTGAAGCGCAGTTCACAAACCATATGGTTCGATATGTGGACAAATTGAAATGTTTGGAATTCCGATGAGGATATCCATACATATATCTTTTGATATTAATGAGATCTGAACTATCATTGCACTTATGACGATTGTATATCTAGTGCATTATTTTTGTTGAAAGACCTTATTTTTTGACCAAAAGTATTTTACAGTTCCACATAGCCCTAGTGGCTTTACTGATGGGAGTCCAATAAAGGTCGATTCGCACTATACGGAACGTCAACGTTACGTCACGGAACGGCAACGGCAAGTGAATTTTGCTTTCGATTCGCAGTTAAACATCACGTCAACGTTACGTCAATTTTGCCGTTCAGTGTCACTTCTCAGCACCAGCTACAAATCCTTCACAATCTTTGAAACAAAAACAAGAACCTATAGCGGAAGGCCTTATAGGAGAATATCAAGCTGGTTTTAGGACAAACAGGTCACCATCTGTCCAATTGCTGACTTTAAAGCCAATTCTGGAGAGAACCTGGGAAAGGAATGTAGATATACACCAGATATTTGTCGATTTTCAACTGGCATATGACCCAATAAAATCAGAGAGACTATACGAGATCTTATAGGAATTAGGAGTCCCCTCAAAGCTGGTACTACTGATCAAACGCGCAACAATTAGCTTACTGGCGAAGGATAGGATCCAAAATGTTATAACAGAAAAGTTTGAAGTACAACAAGGACTAGAATGGGTTCTAAGGAAAACGTCAGTTAAGATAAGTGCATCAATAGCTAAACAGTCGGTACAATTTCTTAGTTATGCGGATCTGACCATCGTGGCAAGGTCCTTTTTGGCAGCAGAAGAAGCTTACGTCGAATTAAAAGAGGCGGCAAAGGACATAGGTCTGAATATAAATGAAGAAAAACGAATGTGATGCAACAATCCAGAGCAGGAAGATTTAGAATGTGAAAAAATATAACCACCGACGAACATAACCTAGAAATACTCAATAAAACAGTCTACCTTGGGTCTACAATCACAAAAAGAAACGAAGAAAACGAAGAAATAACCAGACGAATACTACTGGCTAATAGAGCCTTTTATGCCCAAAAACAAATGCTGCACTCAAGATTTGTACACATGACCCAGGACATAGAGGAAAGAGTCAACAGGTTTGAGAAAAAAGTTCTCAACCCAAACAGAGAGGATGGAATATGGCGAAGAAGATACAAGAACGAGTTGTATGAAATTTTTGACAACCCACAACTCTCAACTTTAATAAAAATGAACGGACTGAGACTAGCTGGCCACGTAATCAGGATGGAGGATAATGGTATCCCAAAATGGCTTATGGTATCAGAAATTTGGATAGACGAAAGATGGATAGACTCTGTGACGGATGTCACATCAATGCTCAACATCCGGAACAGAGACCGTCAAGCTTGGAGAAATGCTTTAAAGGAGGCCAAGGCTAGAAGGAGGCCAAGGCTAGGCTATAGCGCCATAGGATGGATGGAAGGATCGCATTAGTTTTGGATGAAAAAGAAAAAAATTTGTGACAAATCATACAGCTCCTCATATCGCTGAACCTTTTCAACTAAATTTTCATCTTCCATGATAAATTAGTTCAATACAAAAGAGATAAATGCTTGAAAATTCGAAATGCTTGCGTTACTACGTTCACATTGAACAGAATAGATCAGTCACGTCAAGGCACGTCACGTCAAAATATAGTTTGAAACTAATCTTGACGTGCCGTTAAGTTGACGGTCCGTGACGTTGCCTATATATGTGAACGTGTAGTGCAAAACTCAGTGAAGAATATTTCGACGTGCCGTTGCCGTTCCGTGACGTGGCGTTGACGTTCCTTATAGTGCGAATTGACCTTAAACCTCCACTGGCTTATTAAAGGGACAAAAATGAAACCTCCACATTCAATACCATAAGAATAAAATTAAGCCTCTGAGAACCCACATTGCCAACTCCCACAGACGGTTTTCCGAGGCAAGTTTCGGATGAAAAGCAATAATACTTTTATGGTAAGACTTCCTTAATTGAAACTGTGCTTCCTCCAAAATTAATATGCAAACTGCCTCATTTGTCCACATAAAAATTTTTCACTGCTTTATCCTTAAACACCTCACTCATCTTGACTCTCATAACCTTTTCTATCATTCTCGCTAAGTATTGCATTGCAATATTATGTTGAACTACTAAGAAGGGCCTCGGTAGTCAAGTGGTAAGGCGCCTGACTGCTGTCCCAGAGGTCCCGGGTTCGAATCCCGGCCAGCCCCATGGTATTTCGCCTTTTCCACTTTCTCACCTACATAACTTTCCTTTTTTCTTTTTCCCTCTTTACATTCCTGATTCCTTCTGTCGTAGCCTTCCTTAGCCCTTCCCCGCTCCACCAAACGCATGCCATCGGTTGATTGATGAGATTCAACTCGTTTCAGGAGGCATAACACTCCAGCGAGTTGTTCTCGATGCCCCGATGTCAGAGTCGCGAAATGGTTGCGAGTAGGTGGAATAAAAATATATCGCGACTAGGTTATGACAGTTCCTTCCGCCTCTTCTCTCTCTGTCTTCCGGCTAGAGCTGCTGTTCGACAATTTATACTAAAAAATAGATTGTCAACAGTACAAAGGGCCTTTCCCTAAGCCTCTAGTCTGTCACAAAAAAAAAGAAGTAGTAGTATGAAGAATTATATACCTACTCTTAAGCTTGTCTCATTATATAAAGAACCTTAAAATAACACCCACAATTTCCTACGGAAACTCAATAAAGACCCAATAAATGCGATATACCCAATAAACAATTTTAATGAAGTGAGAAGAGTTGACCCTGCTTGATTGCTCATGAAGTTTACTTCTCTCTTATTTACTTTGATGAATATTGGTTTCTGCATCATTCATAAATTTGGCTGTTGGTAATCAATGCTCCCTTTATTCCTCTGCATTTAATTACTGTAATGCAACCCAACTAAGTTCCCCTGTTCCACTCGGAGCCAGTAACTTAATAGTAGTCATGTCTACCCGAATGCCTGCCAGTTGAATTGCAGAAATTTCGCACTTCACGTTCGTTAAATATGCAAATTTCCCTTACAAATTTCGCGCACATAGTTTTGCATTGTAAATGGTATTTTTGGAAAGTTTGCGACGTTTCTTAATTAATAAATCTACGGGGATAAATATCAAGTGACGGCAACTTCGGCTGCTATCATGGTGGCAGCGCTTCCTAGCCATACGTATACGTCGAGTTGAACGACAACGACGAAAACTTCACACAGTTGACTCTGCCCTAATATATAGCATGCACGAGTTCGTTACGTAATTTACTTTTAGATAATCCGGAGCTCAAGAAAATTAGTGCTGCTATTCGGGGGAAACATATTTGCTTTGTAGCTCGTTTAAAAAACCGCCCTGCAAAAACATCTGACATTCCAGGAAAAAGTCCTTTCATTAGGTCCTCCGCATGTTATCAGACTTGACCCATAAGCTCCGTCGCCACAGTGCTTACTCTTATCATAATTAAATCTTACTTGAAGCTGGAGTGCTTTTTTGATACCTATTCCTTCAGCCCGGGCCGCCTTGTGCCTCGTGTCCCCGGCATTATATTCCTGAATCCTGAATCCTGGCAACGCGCTATTAAAACGTACTTCGTGCGATGATTAATGGGCAGTTCTCGTTTATGGTGAAAAAGTGCTTATCATTGCCACCGTTTCTAACTCTGGCCCTATGACGTGAAACAAATTTCACACTGTATATAGTAATTTTTCTCGTGCGGCTCATAGACGAGATTTGCATGTTAATGGAGAAATTTGATTTACGAGCTTAACTTGCACCAGGATGTTTGGACAATTTATGAAGAAGACTGTAGAGATTTTTTTAAACTTGTTGCTCTGCGGTGAAGAGTGGAGTTTTTAATAGGATACCAGCCCCACTGCCGTGTGCCGAGTGCTTATACAGGTTTTTATTTTCAAGTGCTTTCATAAGTATTCCGGGTTTTATAAACTGATTTTTATCTCTGTGATTAAAACACATTTTTCCTATATTTATCAACAAAAAAAAGTTCCTTCGAAGCATGTTATCAAGTGTTTGCTAGGTAAACTTTCAAATGCAAATACCATAACAAAAACGGAAAAAATATTCGCACGTGTAATCAACCGTTTTGTATGTGATTAAGGACAAAAGGGCGTTGGCTCAGGACGGCTAATGGTCGGTGGTGAAAGCTAAGTATAAAAACTTCTAAAAAAGTTCTTTGGACAATTAATTTCAGCCAGAAAGAGCAGTCCTGTAGTAATTTATGTGCATAGGCGTTTTGGGGTTTTAAAAACTTGAATTATGTATTTCTACAATGCAAACTTTTTTTAACTAGATTCTAGTGAAATACAACTAGATCGGAACTCCTAGAATTTCTAGCTATGATTCTAGTGAAAATAAAATCAATAGATTACCAATATTCATACATTCCCTACATATGTATCTAGTTGCATTAATTGAAATCGCTGTGAGTTTGAATGATATTTTAGAACACTTTTCCCTTTATTCCTAGTTATTTTAAATGACTTTCCATATTTTTCTAATGATTGTACTAGTATTTTTCGTATTTTTGGTATTCTGTGAAATTCCATTGCATTTTTTATTGAATTGTACGCGAAATTCACTGCAATTTCATCACCTTGTAATGAAATTTTTGTTTCGTAGTAATTAAAATAGGATTTCATAGACAAAATTTATTTTTGAAAAAATCAAAAATTTGAAATTTTCATTATTTTAAAATAATTTATTACAATAACTTATAAACCAGTTCAAATTTTATAAATAAATAATATTTTCTATTCAGTTTGGTCGTTATGAATTATAGCTAATTGTAGGTTAGTTGATTTGGTTTCGTCTGTGGTCATGGTCTTTGTCAGGTTGGAAATTTTCCTATTCCTCTCTGGTAGGAATGTGGATATTAAGGTCACTGCCAAAACTTAACTTTGATACCATTTCCTGTGGTAGATAGCGCCGTATACTGCTGTGCCCATAGGTCTTCTCGATCCGGCAACCCGCTTCATGTTGCCGGAGGGTGGTCCAGGCCGTCTGTTGCTATTTATATACTACATTGTTAACCGCTGCATCTGAGCTTATAGATGCAAACTAACTCTCAACTTCGATGACTTTTAACTCATCCAAGTACCCACTGAGTTCTTCATCGGAGTCAGCCTCTTCGTTAAATGAAGCCATTTTGAAAACTTTTATCCATGAGAAGCTTCCCCGACTATCCCTCGGTCGGCTTGTTTTTTTTTTTTTAATTTTTAGTCATTATTTGTAGGTGCTGACTCTCGGAATCTTCCCCTTTTTGGTACGGGAGGTCACCGCTCCTGCAGTCTGTGCGTCCTGAAGGGCTTTCAACTCTTCGACAACTTGATATTTTGCTTTGCTTGTTTTGTGCTTCTCCTAAGAGCCGCGATTATACCAGCTCTGGCGGATAGACGGATGGACGCGCGTGATCTCTGTTTCTAAGATGTGCCATTGTCACTATGGCTGGTGACTCCTGGAACGCCTGTGGTTATGTTGCCTGACTTTGAAGTACTGTTATTGGCAGTCAGTGTGATCGGCATAATAATGTTACCTCCACTTTCCTAAATGAGGAGGTTATTATCAAAAGGTGACATGTCCTCCATTCATTTTTTTACAGCAATGAGTAAAAACTGTGCATGAACTTAGTCCTAAAAGATATTTATTTTTAAAAAATATGACGACACACATAAAGTATTTTATTATTTTATTGTGAAAAAATCATAGAAATACATTAACTGGTTATTGTGAAAAAAGCAAAAACAAAATGGACATGTACCTTTTTGTAATATGCCAATGGACATGTCACTTTTTGATTTAATGGTATGGTGGACATGTACCTTTTTGAAATCATAGATACTATTTTAATATTTTGAATTATAAAATGAAATCAACATTTCATTTTAAACTAAAATATATTTCTTATGAACTTAATTTAACATTGCTGGGTGAACTTAATTTAACATAAGCGGGGAAGAAAATTTAGGGAAGAAAATTGGTTACTGGGACATGTGTCGAATTTGAAAAAATAACCGAATTTACCGTCTATTATATACGAGATATAGTGCGGTTTTAAACTTGTTTTCAAGCAAAAACTATGCATTTTACCAAGGATAATCGATCCTTTAAAAAAAAAAAAAAAAAAAACTTGAAGTATGGACATGTCACCTTTTGATAATAACCTCCTCATAATGTGCCTCCATGTGTGCCCCAGGGTTCGGTTCTAGGCCCTTTGCTGTTCTTCCTCTACAGGGTCCGCCAAATAATTTTTTTTTTTTTGAAAATGCTATAAAGAAAAAACTACTGAATATTTTTTCAAATTTCTTTTTTTATTTGAAAGTACAATCCCTCCGGTTAATGATGGAAAATAATTTCATTCAAATGGCTGCCTCGGCTGGCCATGCAGTAGCCTACACGATCGGTCCAATTTTGAAGTACATTATCGATTGTGTGCAGCTGTATTTCACCAATGGCTTCACGAATATTGTCCTTTAAAGCGTCAATTGTCTCTGGCTTGTCGGCGTAACACTTATCTTTGACGGCACCCCACAAAAAGTAGTCCAACGGTGTCAAATCGCAGCTCCGAGGTGGCCAAACGACATCAGCTCTGCGGCTGATAATGCGATTTTCAAAAACAGGGCGCAAAACATCAAGTGTAGCGTCGGCTGTGTGGCACGTAGCGCCGTCCTGTTGAAACCAAATGTTGCCAATATCCTCCTCTTCAAAAATTCGTTCAACATGGCCCGATAACGATCGCCATTGACTGTAACGGCCACTCCTTGCTCATTTTCCAATTATGCCTCTGGACCAAAATCCGCACCAAACAGTGACTCGTTTTGGGTGCACCGGCTTTTCAATGAATGCGTGCGGGTTTTCTGTGCCCCAAATGCGACAATTCTGCTTGTTTACATACCCGCCAAGATCGAAATAAGCTTCATCTGAAAAGAAGATTTTTTTGGCAAAATCCGCATCTTCTGCAAGTCGATCGCAGGCCCACTTAGCGAAGCGAAAACGCATTGGATGGTCAGTTGGCTTCAACTCCTGAACCAATTGGACTTTGTACGGCGTCATACCAAGGTCTTTACGCAAAATTCGACTCAATGATGTCTGCGAAATGTCCAATTGTTGAGAACGACGGTGAACTGATGTTGATGGCGATTCACGCACACTTTCGGCCACAGCAGCAATATTCTCGGTGTGTGCATAGCGCTCAAGCCACATTTCGTTTGCGCGAAATTCTGTCACCAGCTTACGAGTTACCAACCGCACTGCTGTTGCTGCCTGTGGTAATGTTTTCCAAAGTGAAGCATTGCGTTGTGAACGAAGTTGTACTTTCGTGAATTGGGGAAGATAAGTAGAGATTGTTTGGACATACATAGAGTATGAACGAAAAGAGTTAAACAAAACAAGTATGGGACAGTTGGATGAGGTCGACCTCAGTGAACATACCTCAATTAGATTGAGGACGTTTTTAGCAAAGGCCAGCTTAGGAGTACCTTAATTAAGTTAATAACAATGTCTTCTTCTTTGATATTTAAGTACCACATTACCAGTATAAACTCTTTACAATATCGTGGGTTAAGAACTAGAGAAGCGTAAGGGCAAAATGACAACTTCTCAGGGGAGCCGAAAAACAATTCAAATTTACCTACCGTTATAAACAAATATCTTTTGTTTTTATACGTTTTTGTTGTACTAAGCAATTGGGGGCCTCGGTAGTCTAGGGGTAAGGCGCCTGACTACTATCCCAAGAGGTCCCGGGTTCGAATCCCGGTGGTGCCACGGTCCTAGCCTTTCCCAATTTCCCGCCTACATAACTTTCCTTCTTTCTTCTTCCCTCTTTACATTCCTGACTCCTCCTGTCATAGCCTTCACTAGTTCTCTTCCACGCTCCACCAAGCGCATGCCATCGGTTGGTTGAAGAGATTCAACTCGTTTCAGGAGGCATAACACTCCAGCGAGTTTTTCTCGATGCCCCGATGTCAGAGTCGCGAAATGGTTGAGAGTTGGTGGAATAAAAATATCGCAGTCAGGTTGTGATAGTTCCTTCCTCTCTTCTTTCTCTCTCTCTTCTCTCTATCTTCCGGCTAGAGCTGCTGTTCGACGGTGTATATGGAAAAAAATAGATTGTCGACAGTACAAAGGGACTTTCCCTAAGCCTCTAGTCTGCCACATAAAAAAAAAAAAAAAAAATCTACACACTACAATCTACACTATTTTTGGCACATCAAAATATGGGGATTAAAAAAGCGAATGGCGAAAAAAATTTTTTTTTTGGAATTTTGTCCTTACGCTTCTCTAGTTCTTAACCCACGATATACAAGTCTGGTTATTGTCGAGGGCGATCACCTAGTTGTGAACAGCTTTTCTTGTAGGTGAACAATATGTTATTGTGGAATTTCATTCTGATATTTTTATGTGATATAGGTACTAAGCTTGGCTCTAATTCTTTGGCAGTCAAAATGGTTCTTATAATTTCCTAACTAGAAAATTAAACTTTCCAGATTGTGTTGGAAAGTATGGCTCCCAATACCACTTTGCCTGCTGCTCTTAATACAAAAAACAAGAATACATACTACATTCATGTAACTATATTTCCCGGCATTTCGTGCGATTATTTTTAAGCAAATTTTAGATCACATTTATTTTCATAGATTAACTTTTTACTTATGACAATTTTTGGCTTTTTGAGTTTTTCATGTACATTTTCATGTACAAAAACAGACTCATCTTTCGAAATTAAAAGTTAAAACTCCTCGAAATAGCTTTAAAGCGGCTCACCTCTATTTCTCTTTGAAAAATGATTTCATGAAATGGTTGCTACTTGCTAAAGCATTGGTCTCCTTAGTTGTGATTGGGTATAGGTTACTCACAAAAGCCATCCATTCTCAGCATTGACACAGCATTGGTGGACCCATGCTTTTTTATTCACGCGCCATGATTGAACAATTTAAGTCTTAATCCTTTTAACTTAGTGCAATCCTTTTTGTATGTCTTGAGTCCTTTCTGCAAAGACCGAAGAGCGGTGATTTACTCCACCCACAGTTGCAACTATATTTCACTATGAACAAAAAACCATTTTTTTCTCACCCTATGGCATCCGTAAAATAAACTGATTTTTTTTTTTTCAAATAATTAAATTAGAACTTGTAACTAACTTCAAGTGATTAAATGAAGCCCCTCTGTCAAGAATGATTTGCTCCTGGCGCTTTTACTCATTTTCGTTTGGCATCAAAAAGCAATTTTCTCGGCCATTAAACTTGCAGAATGATGGACACAATCATAACTTTTTATCTACTCAATAAGTTCGGAAGACCTAGTCAAGTAATTTCTCATTGGCATCCCATCGGGAAATTGCTCTTCAACTCTGATATCAGATAATTCAGTTGGCAGAATCAATTTATTACCATTCTTCGATCGTTCGGATTGTGTTCGGTCTTCGACTTTGGCAATGTTTGTCGACATTCACTGTTAATCCTGCACTTCCATTAATCTCCCAACAATTTGGCAGGATTAGCAAAATTGTGGTGGGGAAGCACGTTGTAACATTTTTCTTTCATTTTTTTCCCTTGCTCTCACATCTGAGCGAACAGAAAGGGATGGGTGAAAGTTCAGGTGTAGGCGATTTTACTTTTCGGGAATGTCATTAGTGTCAGAATTTACGTATACGTTTTACCTACGTGAAAAATAACTAAATATTTGGGGAGACATAATAACCTTATGGTTTCAATTTAAGAGGCTTAAAGATAAACAGAAATAGGATGTCAACGCCCTTGCTACTACGTTGTTTTTTTTTGTTTGTAGGAATGTTTTCAGGGATTTATCAGGACGAATACGGCGTATAATGAAATTAAGCAAAACAACCCTTATGGCTGGTTGCATGTTCAAATCTTAAGCCTGCAACTACTTTACATAAGGCGTGCAATTGTCAATCTTCTGGTATTAACCAACCCTTCGAATCCACTTAATTTTCTGATATACCTATTAGGTACAAAAAACGCAATATGAGTGTTAGTAACGAAGCTCCTCATGATATTCGGGAATGTATATCGGAATGTGAACAGTTCCTGTTCTTTCACCTGCAGTACCAAATAATGGCTTCCGATGATTTAAGCCTCCTCTATTGCTGACTTATGCCCAACTCAATTAAAATGGACATAGATTCTTTCTGCGTGGGCTGAGCATTGTACCGAATTCAATGCCTCCGAAGCGAAGTACTGTGTTATTTATACATATGTACTACTAATGGATAATAGTACTAATTGCTGACTTATCCCTTAACCACATCCCAAATTTTCAGGCATAAAACACTCAAAAAGGACCGACTGGTGGTCGTAGAATTTGCTCGTTCTAGTTGACAGTTGACCAACATCTCCTCGCTTCACCTTCTACCCTCACCTTCGTCCATAAAAGCTTGATTAATCTTTTTTAATTTTGTACTCATAAAAACAAAAAAAAATTGGTGGCAGCGGTGGGATCCACGTTATAATTAATCGGAAGCTCAGGAAGTTAATTAGTGGTTAACGGCATATGAGAGGAAATTAAAGTTTAAAAAAATATTTGGAAAATGAAAGGAAACTTAAAGTAATTTAAAGTTAGTAAAAGAAAGCGCATTGTTCATATTACCATAGATAAACTATTCTGGAGATGGGAAAAGTAGCTTTTAAAACTGTCAACTGTTTCCACTTGCTTTTACGAACTAGTAAGCACTCGGACACAACCTGGCAAAAAATAGAACGCAGAACGGCCCTCAAAAATAACGTAAACTCTACAAACGACCCGGAAAGACGTCACCAACTAGAACGGGAATACTTCCAATTACATCGGGAGGTGAAAAGAAGTGTCCGGCGTGACAAAAGGCAGCAGATAAATGAGCTAGCAGAAAAAGCTGAAAACGCGGCAAACACAGGCAACAGTAAGGTGCTGTACCAAATCACTAAACAGCTCTCGGGAAAGCACTCTACTAAAAAGCATGCCGTTAGGAGTGTGGATGGAAGGCTGCTGTGCAGCGACGAGAAGCAACTCCAAAGATGGAGAGATTACCTCTTCGCCGCCCTGAATGGTACACTAACACAGGAACCTCAGGAAAACAGCAACAATGCGCAGCCAATAAGAATCGCCACTCGGGCCCCATCCAAGACGGAAATAGTAACCGCAATCCATGCGATGGCCAATGGTAAAGCAGCTGGGAAAGATGGCATCCCGCCAGAATTGTTGAAAGCCGACTCAGGCCTCATAGCAGATGCGCTTCAGCCAATCCTAGAAATAGCATGGAACACCTGTACCTTTCCGGAGGATTGGACGGTAGGTATCATAGTCAAAATACCAAAAAAGGGGGACCTAACAATATGCCACAACTGGAGAGGTATCTGTTTATCATCTACTGTGGGCAAAATGTTGTCCCACATATTACTATCTAGGATAAGTGAGGCAGTTGACCGAACGCTTAGGAGGCAGCAGGCCGGATTCAGGAAGGTCCACTCCTGTATTGATCATATTAACACCTTGAGAATTATAGTGGAGCAGTCTACTGAACTCCGATCCCCCCTTTACCTTGCTTTCGTAGATTATGAGAAAGCGTTCAACTCGGTTAATAGGAGCTTCATTTGGCAGGCACTACGGCGACGTGGACTGCCTGATAAAATAATAGAATTGATAAAAGCCCTATATAACAATTCCAAATGCAGAGTTCTCCATAATGGAAAATTATCCGACAGCTTTGAGGTGAGCTCAGGAGTACGACAAGGATGCCTACTATCGCCATTACTATTTCTTATAGTAATAAATGACATCCTTGTCGGCGCTGTAGATAATAGAACAGGCGGCATACAATGGGGTTTGTTAGACCGCCTTAAGGATCTCGACTACGCCGAAGATATCTGTTTGCTGGCCCACAGACACCAGGACCTCAAAAACATGTTAAACAATTTGACAACAGAAAGTAGTCCAGCAGGCTTAAGGCTAAATCCGACTAAAACTAAAGAAATGCGGATAAATGCAAACACCATTGAACGGACAGCGCTGAATAACCGTGACGTGGAACTGGTAAATAAATTCTGCTACCTCGGTAGTATTATTACCGAAAATGGTTCCAGAATAAATAAAGCACGAGGCGCATATGCATGCCTGTCCCGCATATGGAGATCAACGGTGATCTCCACTAACACCAAATTGCGGCTGTTCAACTCCAACGTTAAGGCAGTTCTTTTATACGGTTGCGAAACATATAAATTCACCCAATTCATCACAGGGCGCCTACATGTCTTCATCAACAGATGCCTTCGTCGTATCCTAAAAATCCGCTGGCAAGATAGAATTTCAAACGAAGAACTATGGCGCCGTGCCGGCGAAGAAAGGATAGACGACCAAATCAGGCGAAGGAAATGGAATCGGGTTGGCCACACCTTGCGACGCGAAAACGAAAATCTAGACAAACAGGCCCTTCACTGGAATCCGCAAGGTTCCCGTCGAGTAGGAAGACCTAGAACAACGTGGAGGATAACCCTACTAGAAGAAGCCGCAACAACTGGGAGATCCTGGTCCGCTGGAGGGCAACTGTTTCCGCCCTATGTCCCATGAGGGATTAAAGGAGTTTGAAGAAGAAGAAAAAGATCTTCTTGTCGACAATTTTTCCTATTGTTTTTAAGGTGAAAGCGAGAGGCATATTGGCCTGAAAGATTTAGCCTGCGTGTACTTAGGGTGCTCTGGATTGGGTATAAATGAAATATTTACATTGGCTCTTTGGGAGTTGAGATAGCAAGTCTTAAGTATTTTGCAGAGTAAGAGAGTAGATAGGAATTTAGCAGATTACGATATTTGTTTTTCTTTCTAGACAGCTTTTGTTACCCCACCAAGTTGGACTAAGGGCACAAACAGATTGGCGCGGGCGCGGTGATGGCGGCCGCCTGCGAGAGAATTTCCCATACATTTAATTTCTCCGCGCTGCCTGCCCATTGTGTTAGCATATAAGGTGGTTCGTGTATTTTAAAGGTTTTCCAGTCACCTTCGCCGCCTCCACCAACCGCTGCCGCTCTGTTGACCGAACTATGCCCTGGCTGGCATGAATAGCTCTACTTTGGAAGTGTTGTAATGAACCTTTAAGTCAGTCACCTTTATAGATTTAAGATTTCCTGATTTTTCACTGGTTTTTGGGTAGTTTTGCTAGCCTCCAAGACCCTCAGTACTCTTGCAAAGAAAAGCTTTAATATTAATAAAAGTTTATAACTAAAATTTATAATTTTCCACAATGCAATCTTAAGCGAAAGCAAAACGAAATTATAACTATCCAAACTTGCAGTGTAAGTGATTTCAACTTATTATCGTATACGTCTTACATCCGCTGCATTTAACGACTCCTTAATTCAGTTTCGCAGCATAATCCCGGATCTCAGTCATAGAAGTGGTCCTAAATTTTTAATTTTTACAACAGTTTTATAGTTCAATTACGTCCTTACCGCTCAAGGATTAACCCCTGGCAGGGACTTTGGGCAGAAAGTAAACTGCAAAAGTATAAAAAAAAGGAACGAACAGAGGAACAAAATGCCACAGCAATCTCATTTAATGACGACATTATCCTTCATGAATTGCTCCTTTGGGTAAAAAGGAATAAAAGAAAAAAAAACTTTCCTGATTAAGAGTTATATCGGAGTCTTAAAGGAGCTTAATGCCTCTAATTTACGCCACGTGAAGTTACGTGAATCCTTGTGAAATGGTTTTGAGAAACGTTAAACGGATGAAAATCACGTTTTACGAGCAACAAATGAAATAAAAAGAAAAGATTGCGGAGACAATGACTAAACTGTTGAATTGTTCCTGACTGGGAAAAAGTGATTTATCTGGAAGCTAAACAACACCGGATGTAGAAGGCGACGAGAGAGGGAGTGAGGGTGCAAAAAAAATTGTCAAAGGGTAGTGTAAGTAGGAAAAGATTCGCCCAAGTACGCTTTTATTGCCTTTATCACGTTGAAGTTTCACCCTGTAATGGAACTTCTATTTGCGTTAACAAAGGGCGGCTTAATGTCAAACAAGATGGGATGAAGTGGTGGGCAAATGACCTTTATGGGGTTGCCATCCATTCAAAGCTGTTTCAAATCATAATTTGAAAGGGAATTTTTCTACTTTAAAGGTTGTCCCGACTTCAAGCAAACTTAACCTAAAGTTTTGTAATTTTAGTTCAAATTCATATACAATGAGACTCCTTAAGTTGTGCTGTAGAGAAGCCTTTAAGTAAGCGAATCCTTGTTATGTTTTCACTGTGCACTGTGAGAAGTTTATTTGGCTTTCTCAATGTATACATGTTTCACTAAAGCGTTTGCACATTAATTTCACGGAGTCGGGAGGTGGTGGGTTTCGCTTGCAAACAAACTGATAAAAACATGCCCTCGTCTAAAAGAGCAAGGATCTTTACAACGACTGCCATGAAAACCATCAGTTCCCACTCAAAGTTTATCTCATTTGGAAAATTATCCATGCCAAGATGCTGTCATTCCGGGGTTTTTGAATTAATTTCAACAAAAACAACAAAATCTGCTTTTTGTGCAAAATCAACAAATGGCAGGAAGTAAATAGATTGCGAAAACAGCAGCACTGCATTTGTACAGAGCTCTCTCAAGCTGTAGCTTATGTACTTACTAATTAATTATGGTCGGTTATTTGGGAAAAATACACGCTTCGCTTGGGACCACTTAGTTATTTGATTCTTGTGGTTAGTAGTGTACAGCATCACAGCAGCACTGGATAATGTTAGCTAAAACTGGCAAACAAATGCCACGGTTGCATTCAGGAATAACACGACTTAAGCTGTTTAGTGTTCAGCTGCAGTTATTTAGTTAAGCGAGGATTGCCAAGGACGCTGTAAAAAATGTTAACCCTTGGCAGCGTAATTCAGGACAAGATTTTTTTACATCATACAATGTACAACATGGCCTATGTATAGATTGTTAATGTTTCCGGATTGCACACTTTTACGAAGATTTACAACAATGTAAGGCCTTAGAATGGCCTCTAAACGTTCCACAATGCCTTATTTTGTTTTGGAGAAGTATTTCACACTGGTAAGGGTTGTGTTAGAAGAACAAACTGTCGTAACGCCAGGCTGTGATTAGCTCTTGGATAGACGAACAAAAAATCGTATGGGTGGAAGTCATATCTAATAGGGTGGAAGAATCGTAACGGTTTAACCGCTAGGGAATTTTTAATTTATTTTTTTTTTTTTTGGTAGAGGTTTACATATTACCTTTATTTTTGTGACCCTATTAAATATTGTCACGAATAAGACAGCAATCTACACAGAGTACTCCCACCTATCTAAAACTGTAAAAGTCAAGGTTTCAACCCAATAACGTCCACAACTTTACCCAACGGTCCCCCAACTAGATACTAAGCCCTTCCAATGCTGCTTGACCTACGAAATCGAACAAGAACCGGTAATTCTCCGCACATGATAATGGCACATCCACGAGTAGGTATGCTAATGGCATCCCCGAAAATTGCCCGTTTCTTCTTTGTCCTATACAATTTCTTAAAGCTTCAATTTTGCTCCTTTTACTCTAGAAAAAGTGTGAGTGTATGGTGATTCCTTTAGACTATTCCGTGGGTCTTTTATTGACATGTGCCTGTAGTGAATTGCATTTGGAAAAGTATAATTTTTACTCAGGCGTTCCGTGCCACATTTCAGTGCCATGCAGGCGTTTTGATGCTGTGCGTGCCAGTTCCAGGTTAAGAACGGCGAGTATTTTATTTACTCCGGAAACCAGAGATCAGTGGTTCGAATTTTCGCAGCGTCATAGTCCTTGTCCCATCTTAACAACCACCCTTCTTCCCTTCACGTTTTACATCCATTCATTAAAATGAATGGTGGCAGCGGAATATCAACACTTGCTAAATATTTCTGCATCATAGCCGTACGAGTATAGCTGGTTTTCGCAAATTCTTACTAGATAACATCTGCATGTATCGTAGCCCATATTCATTAGTTTTTATATGTCTCTATACTTACTTTGGCATTCGAATCCCATAGGCTGAGTTTTACACGATACCTGAACATTAGTGATGAGCAAAAATGGTCTTGTTCTTGCAGTCTTGTCTTATTTTTGCACATTTAGCAAAACCAAGAACAAGAACAAGACTTAGTTATGCTTGCAAAAAAAAGACAGGACAGACTAAACAAGAACAAGATAAGAACAAGACTAGATTAGTCTTGTCTTGTTCTTGCATTTGCTCATCACTACTGAGCATTAACTTTGTTAACACAAAAAGGGTAATGGTAGCCCTAATAAGGCATCCCGCTGGCTTAACCTGCTAACAATAGGGTACCAAAGTTCCGTTTTGGTCAAGTCTTCACCTAGTGCACGGTACACTTCCTGCCAGCGTCAAGCCGGCGTCCTTCAGGCAGGTTAATAAGATTTACTTATTTCAGGAGGCATAACACTCCGACGAAGCTATCTCTACAGTTACATCTACAGCTCAGCAGGCTACTTAGAAAGATTAACTCATACAACATCGCTAGGTTCACTACTCCTCCTAATGCATTCTCTAGACTACCCTTAACCTATCATATACTCGCACTTTTCTATCCTTTCAGCTAAGCTTACTACTAGGCATGGCACTATAACATAAAGGACATGGCGGACCACTAGTATAAATGGTGATACCTAACCTTACACTTTCACATAAAAAAAGGGTCTTTTCAGTTAGTTCGACAGCAGAATGCTCCAGTCCAGTTGTAGAATATTGACATAAATGATCGAACAGGAGATAGATCAGCTCATTCTTTGAGGTGACTTGATCTATATTTTTGTGATTTGATTTAACTTCATGTATAAGACAAAATGATATCGTAAAAGAACATAAACTACTGCGGCATCTTCTTTCTTAAGTGACCATAATCAAGTGGCAAAGTCATATTAATTTATTGTCAATTTTCGAGCTCGAAAACGCCGACTAGAGCAAGAAAGACTTACCCACTCCAATTAATATGGACTCTGATAACCAGAGCAAGAATTTGCAGGGCGAGAATGGTATATGAAGAACACGGGGCAACAAATTTTGGCGACACACAACTCCAGAATTTTCTGGACTTTAATTCTGCTAGCTAGAATATCGCTAAAAATTTATTTACTTTCTTTATCATGACCTATGAAGCTTATGTTCTTAAATTTTCCTTACAACCGAAGGGTGCATAGTTTTTCACTTGTAAAGCTGATAATAGTAAGTGACCGGTATTGGTATCTGCTGACCATTAGTCGGTCGCTGGGCCTCTTGTTCTACAAGGGGCAAATGTTTTCTGCAATGTTACAGAACTAAATCGTCTACTCCCATACCCAATCGTCGCAATACCTACTACCCGGGCAATCCGAGCTTACGTAGTCTTGCATTATATGACAGATATAGTATATGTCATAACGACGAAACCCCAGCTATTTAATGATTCCCATGAGTGAACTATTATTGGTAAATAAACGACCCTTAATACTACCCTAATGGCGCTCATTATTACCGTTATTACGGAACATCAATAATACTGAGGGTTTCGTTAAATATTTAAATCTGCCGCAAATCCACAAAATCAAGAAACTTTCTAGGAAATTTATTTCTTGAAGACATCAGATCCCTTTCCCCTGCCGCACATAATTTCACCCAAATTGACGAGCAGCCAAATAAATGACATGAATATAAATATGGCCCCCGCATACACACTAACACATACCCACACTCGAAATAGTCCTTTTTGCAATATTTTTCGAGATACATATTTTTATGCTTATGTGCTCACCACCATATCCTTTCACCGCTAGCGATAGCTCCCCACCTGTACACCTGCGTTTGCCATTCATACGTTATATGCTCAAAATTACAAATTCTAACTTTTAACTTGTAACCCCGAAATCCGTTTTAAATGTGTGCAGGTATTTACATTTTATCGCTTTTCATACGTAAGAGGATTACGCCCCAGCCAACGGAAAGCGTTTAATTAACGCTACGTGCCTCGGAATTTATGTAGCGAGCGAACTCAACCACGTAGGCTTGAGGTTTTCTCCATTCACATTAGGGTTAGATTAATTTACCGTAATATTACAAGTTTGATGATAACGTATTTACCGGGGATTAAATGTATTTAAATCATGTTTAAGGAATATTAATTGCTCGGAAGACATTTTGCGGCACAGTTTTATCTCCTGAAAAATTATTGCACTTTAAGCACCGTGTTCGGCGAGAGGATAAAGGTATCCCGGAAAAAGGATCCGGACTCTGTGTGCTCGAAACCAGGTCTCCTGGCATTAATTTTGTGACTTTCCCGCAAGAAGCCTTTATGGCCGGGTAATAGGGATGAATTTTACTACATCTAACAGAAAACCAAACTAGTCTCTTCGGTGGATATGTACATAAACTAAAGCCATAGTTTTGCTTTAAAACAACTCATAAAAATTCGGAGGCCGTTAAAAGGCAACATAGCATCCATCCTCAAGGATATTCGAGAGCAGACTATTCTATTAGCTGCCGGAGCTAAACCTCCCGGCACCCGTGTACCGGGTAGATAAAAAGGACTAAGCAGCAATACAAAAATTCAGAAATTTTACTTGGGCGTATATAAAATGCTAGAATGTTGCAGACGTGACCAGCATCCCCAAGGGTGGGTCTACACCGCCCGGCCACAACCACAACGCTTCCTGCCCTCGGTCGGTCTCACACTTCGGGTGCAATAAGGACCTTTGTGTGATCTTATCCAATGCGGAGTCCTGGGCTTCTCTGGGCATTATTTTATGGTTTCTTAGATTTCTGTTGTGCAATTTTCTCTTAAGCACTCAAGATATATCTCGATGGCAGACGATAGTAATATTTCAATTATATTCCAGATATCCTCGCAGGAAGGAAGCCAGGCAAGGAGCCGTTCGCTCAATTGGATCTGGAAACTGAAAATGTTTATCAATTTTTGCTTTCTTTCAGCTTATTCAGTATTTTTGGAACTTTTCGAGTTCGGGGGTGGCGGAGATAACGAAAATAACGTACTTTTCCACTTTATTTGAGAAAAACGTCTTAGACATGGACGATATTCTGCGATGGCAATGAGATAGTGGAGCATTGAATGTAATTATATTTTTTGTCGCAACGTGTGTACGCTTATCGTTTGAGGGAGGGGGCGATTTTATTAGTGACTCATAAAAGAGTCTGCTTTGTCAGCAATCTAACAGAAAATTGAGGGCTATATGGAAGGGTCCAAGTAAGCACATCTTGAAAGTGATTAAATGCATTTTTTTAAAGGCGAACTTCCTAGAATTGTGTTGGACTAACTTTTTTAAATCATAACTTACTTTGTTAGGAACTGATCTAACAGCAATCGAGTTTTGACCAAAAAAATGATAACCTAAGTTTAAGAATCACCCTTTGCACTACTACATAGTACGACATGTTTTTTTTTTGTGATAGACTAGACACTAGAGGCTTAAGGGAAGCTCCCTTTGTACCGTTCGACAATCTATATTTTTTCATATAGAATGTCGAACAGCAGCTCTAGCCGGAAAAAAGAGATAGAAGTAGGAAGGAGCTGCCACAACCTAGCCGCGATATTTTATTCCAACCATTTCGCGACTCTGGCATCGGGGCATTTGCGGAACAACTCGCTGGAGTGTTATGCCTCCTGAAACGAGTTGAATCTCATCAGCCAACCGATGAAATTGCGCTTGGCGGAGCGGGGAAGGACTAGCGAGGCTATGACAGGGGGAATCAAGAATGTAAAGAGGGGAGAAGAAAGAAGGAAAGTTATGTGGGTGGAAAAGTGGTAAAGGCAAAGGACCGCGGGGCTGGCCGGGATTCGAACCCGGGTGTGATACTTGTCATAATGTAATAACTTTAATAAAAATTATATCTAAGAATTAGAGGAAAAATAGAGTAGAAGGAAAAGTAGAGGCCTGGTGAACGACGAAGCCATGAATTTTACGTTAGGTCTTTTGGATGTTATATAAGTTCGAAAATACTGAATGTTAAGGATTGTTCCACAGTTGGAATTTTCTACTTATAAACGAGCTTTTAGACCACAACGTGATTTTTTTACTTGATAGACTAGACCTCAAAAGTTGGTCAAAAGTATGTCCCTTTGTACTGTAGACGGTTCTATCATTGAGTGTGATGTCGGTTGGTCTTTTATACAGCTTTAAAAAGGTTGTATGGCATTATGTGAAGGCCAATTGGCTGGGGCTTATTAATTTTTTCCAATCTACTGACTGGAACCTGTGTTTCCGAAACAAAAACGTCAACTCTGCCGCTATCCGTATCTCTAGGATCATACAGGCAGGAATGCATTCACTGGACCCGATAATATACCCCCTATCGTCTTAAAACAATGCGCCTCACCTTTGGCTAAACCTCTGCGCAAACTTTTTGCCCTATCATACTCTTCCGGAGTTTATCCAGACTCTTGGAAACTTGCCCATGTTCAGCCAATACCGAAAAAAGGTGACTCCAGCGAGCCCTCCAATTACCGCCCAATAGCAATTACTTCTATTCTCTCCAAAACCATGGAGACGATAATTAACAAAAAGCTTATGGGATATCTAGAATCCAACCAACTTATCAACGACAAACAATACGGCTTCCGTCAAAAAAGATCCACTGGTGATCTTTTAGTTTGCCTTACAGAACACCTCAGCCGAAGGGCACTTCCAGTAATGCAGGATGCGTGCGCAAATGACTTATTCAGCAATTGAAAGTGTGAAGCTTTCAATGACTGAATAAGTCAATTGCGCACGCATCCTGCATTACTGAAAGCGCCCGAAGTTTGCATGGATCTGGCGAATCTAGTTTGGTTGCTTTGGATATCTCCAAGGCTTTTGATAGAGTATGGCACTCAGCCTTGTTAGCTAAACTCCAAGCTATTGGAATTGACTCGCTTCTGTATAAGTGGGTTGAGAGTTTCCTTTCCGGCCGTTCAATTAAGGTATTATTGGAAGGCGTCAAATCTGAATCTCACCCCATCTCTGCGGGGGTCCCCCAGGGGTCAATTTTATCACCGGCCCTTTTTCTCATCTTTATAAATGACCTACTTTCAATCCCCTCCAACACACTTCTCAGCTTCGCTGACGACGGTACTCTACGTTACTCGTACAGCGTCGATACAAGACAGAGACGTGCCAGATCCTGTCTTGATGATCGTGAATTAATGTCCAAATCTATTAAAAATGACATCAAACTAATTCTAAATTGGGGAGAGAAGAATCGTGTCAAATTCAACCCCACCAAAACCAAGTACTGTCTTATCTCAAAAAAGAAGTTCAACACCTCACCATCCTTGACAGTGGATGACGTTGAACTAAAGGCCGACCCATCCCTACACATCTTAGGCGTGACATTAGCCAAAGACTTGCGTTGGAATAATCACATATTCCAAATTGCCAAACAAGCATCCCAGTGCTTGGGATTTCTTAAGAGGTGCAAGTTCCTCCTCCAGCCATCGGCCCGTGTTGTTATTTATAAATCCTACATTCGGCCTCTTCTCGAATATAACTCCCTCGTTTGGGGCGGCGCTCCAATAACCACCTTGGCATGGTTAGATAAGGTCCAAGAAAAGGCACTCAAATTAATTGATGATGACACCGCCTGCTCCACCATCGACCCCCTCAGCCACCGTAGGAATGTAGCAGCACTGACCAAATTTTATCGCTACTATCATAGTGACTGTTCCTCCGAGTTAAACGCTCTCCTGCCCCCACGGCAATCTTATACCCGCAACACCAGATTAGCCCACTCGTCCCATTCCCTTCACCTGCAACTACCCCTTTCACGCACTCAACAAGATATGAATTCGTTTGTTAATAGAACAACTCGACTGTGGAATAATCTCTCGCAGTCAGTATTTCCGAGCTCCTACAACATCCAAGAGTTCAAACGCAGGGTTCATCACCACCTTCTTCAATACCCCCCCCCCCGTACCTTTTAACCCTTAACCTATACCCCCCACCCCTCCCCCGTACTAAGCTTACTGCTAGACATTGCACCATGACGTGACAAATGACATGACGGACTAGTAGTACAAAGGGTGACTCCTGAGCTTAGCACTGTCACATAAAAAAAAAATGCAGGGCCGTCCTAAGACATTCGGCACCCGTGGGCTTCTAAATATAATGTGCCCCTCTTCGTACAAAAATAAACGGGATGTCTATCCGGAGCCTGTATTAGTTGTCTACTTCTCTCTTCTTCTTCGATGGCTCTACACCCCAACAAGAGCCTTGGTCTCCATCACCTACTTCCTCCAGGCGTCTCTCTGTTCCGCAGCAAAAGCTTGGCATGTTGATAGTTTACGCTCTTTGTGTAAGTCGTACAATTCGTGATTGCCCTAGGAAGATTGAATAGCATGGATTCCAATCCATTTTCCTGATTTAAGCCTTGCTTGGCTGGGAAGGACTCCATCAGTTCTCATTGTATTCTGAATGTACAGCTTGCATTTTTCATTATCATTTTCGTTAACTTCATCACCTTTTTGGCCTATTTGTTCTGAATCCAGCTTGGTATTCACTAATTGCTGCCATTTAATTATGTTTGTCATTAGGTTATATACTGGGCCTATATATTGTGTACAGTTAAATTTGTCTCCATTCTAGTGTATTGGACATATAATGCTTTGTTCCCCATCTTAAGGAATTTTTTTGTTCCTCCTTATGCAGCATAGTAGTTCATGTATAGTTGCTGAAAGTAATGCACCTGCTGTATGATCAACTCTTTAGGGGATGTTATATTTTTTGGAGATTTGTTATTTTAATGTTCGTATGGCACTTTGTAATTCTTCCAGGGGAGGTATATTTGTTTTTAGTGATTTCATTTGCGCTCAGCAGTTTACTAAAAAATGCCTTCTCTCCGACAAGGCCTCCGCACCATTCCCCACGACACGGTATAAAAAACGCTGCAGGAACATTTTCGGATCGTATACCTCGATAAGATCTGTGCAAAATTCCACAGGCAACCGGTATGTATGTGGTTGGTATAAGGTCGGTATGTGGTGTGGATGTGGTCTGATCATGCCGAATCGTACAACTCGGCAAGGGACAGAAAATGCTGCCAAGAACATTGCTGGATTATACACCTCGACAAGGTCTTGGCAACATCCTACAGATATGCGGTATGAGTTCTCAGCGTGCCGGATCATATACCTTGACACGGTATAGGACCGGAGAAAATGACCTCGCCGGAACGAGTCTGGTGAAAGACTGTTTTGGGCTGGTGAAGCGGTTTCTTTTAAGGCTGGAAAGCTCGTCGGGGTAGGAGGTAAGGAGGTAGCAAACGTGACACTCCACTAACTAGCCTAACTATCCTTCGCGGCATCAAAGGCGTATTCCATTATTCACCAAAAGAAGACTGGACTTTCAATATTGCGATCGCATAATCTGAGGGGTTAGCCGTTATACATTCATTGATCTTCTTGATTGGTTTATCTGGCAAAGCGGTTTCAGATTTCGAAGTTTTCACTGAAATGTAAGAAGACCTTAAGTTCTTCTTTCCTACAGATTCTTCGTAAGTTTTCTCTAATTCTCTAAGATAGCACAGAAAGTACTCGGCAAGACAAAGAGAGCACAGAACAACTGGATTTGGAGCAAAAGCTTTATTAAGCAGAACATGGTTTCGTTGTCCGATGCCTCCTTGCTTGACCCAAAAATTCCGATGTTTACGCAGACTGCTGAACTTATGCTAAAGGTCTGACCTACAAATCTGAGGTATGTATATAGAGTATATCACGTTAAAAGAAAGAAATGAATGAAAAAAAAAGAAAAATTATTTTGCCATAATTTTCCCGATATCTTCATCCACCTCCAGTTAATTCCTTACTTTAAAAGGTTTATTTTTTTACAAGCATTTACCTTATATTTTCACATCGCCAAAAAAATCTTTAAATTAACGGCGTAAAGTATAAAAGGTAATTTAATATGCCAAAAATCAAGTAACCCCAAGAATATCTCAAAAGACACTGGAAAATCCTTTTAGGCTGGAGCGAAGAAAGTTGTCAACAATAAGATTTTAATCTTCCAGAATTTTGAAGGGATGTTTTATTGTATTACAGCGGATCCTTTCGTTAGGGGAGAAACTTTTTCATTAGTATGTTTTTTAACAACTTTCGTAATTCGGTAATATTCACAAAATCTACATTATACATTTTCCCAAATAGTATACACATATTTATTTTAGATAAACTCCGTAGCAACCCTTCGCTTCTATATTTTTCATCTCTGGTTTTGTGGCTCACTGGGGATGACTTTGAACCGAACTTCGGTAAAAGTAAATTTCACTATTTTTCATGGTTGATTGCAGTCAAGAGTTCACCTCATATTTCTCGGGATATCTACCTTGAAGAAAACCGAAAGCATTTCATAAAATTTATCTTAAAATACCGTGAAATCTTTGTTTAAACATAACCTCACAATCATATAGAAGACAGCACATCGTTCCACGTATGAGGTGGTTGGCAGACTTGGCTCGACGTCTCCTGCCCCCCGGTTCGCCAGATTCCGTATTCACAACGTGTAATCGAAAGGGGTAAAGTGGCTCACAAACTTAGGCAATAAAGCGGCTTTGTTTCGGGATTTAATGAAGACACACTGCTTGAACGTAGCCCTCTTGCGGTAATTTAATTAAAGCGCCTGCTACACCTAACCAGTGCGGTCGGGATCCTTTGAGGATTTAAATCACCTTTGGTGGGGTTTCCCTTGTTTTTGAAACTTCCAACCATTTCAGCCAATTATGAGACGCCTCGCCTTTATTGCCTGAATGGCGCGTTTGATTTCAGCTCACATAAATTAAATCGGGTGTCCTTTGTTGCGATCCCTATTTAAGGACACAATTACAAGGGCTGAGACGTCTTTTTTAATTGCGTCACTAATGACAAAATTTCCTGCTTTTGTTTTTGTTAAAATGACTACGGGCGACTGGCTCCGGGTGGTAAGGGTCCTTTTGAATTTAAATGCCAAGGATTATGGAAATTTAAGGAGTCAATTCATATGCCTTCAAACATTTCAGCTTAATTAAGTCGTTCGTAGTTTCAACAAATTTTTTATAGGCCCCCGGAATTTTTTTTCGTTGGACAATTCGCCGGAAATCTATGATGAGTGTGAATTTTACTGCCAGACGAGTCCTTATTGTACTGATACCAGGAACCAGAAGGAATCCTACTCAGGAAAATAAAATTTGAAGGCACACCACCACCCCAGAAACACCTGGAGGAAAGATGTAAATGACAGGGAAGCGGGTTGCTTAGACAATTTCGTACCAGCCGTGCGGGGGCGGGAGATAAATGTTTTGATGCCTTCACAAACATGACTAAAATCGTGAAATATTCAAATTCCCACGGCGCCCACTTTCTAATTTTAACTTCGTTCGTCATATTTTAATTTCGTTTCTGGAATTATTTATAAGTCACGGCTGCGGAATTTATCTGGGAGCGAATTCTTTTTATCACCCTTCTTGGGGCGTCTTTCGATACACTCCCGAACGTGGTGGCAACTGTTTGCGCGCTTCTCGGAAATTATCCTTGAGGATGTGCTCTAGTGGATTTTTCTGCAGTATTAGATGGATTGCTTTAACTTATTCATGCCAGTGATCTCGTGGGAGTTGTACATATTGAGTTATGTTAGGTAAGCTTGGGTGATTTTGGTCTTGTTTAGAGAAGGTACGACGGAATCAAATACGCTCCGTCCTATTCTTGGCTTAAGATTATTTTCTGTACTTTTACTCAGTTAGGTCGTAGTCAATAATTTTACATAGACAGGATTCCCCAGAAATATGACAAACACTTCACATGCTACGATTTTCCATTTCTAAATGAGTAACTCCTGTATTGGTGTCGTTAATGCTGTTTCTTTTTCAAAGCAAGCATCCACACCAACATTATAATTAATGGTTCAAAGCTTGTGCGAATGAATGCAGAAGATTGTCTTGAGTTGAGCTGTTATATTTTTAAATGAATTCTGACACAGTAGTAACAGTGAAGCGAGAGACGAGGTCTAGAAGAGTGTTGCAGGTTGGGTGAGACTTTTGTTGTACTGTAACGAACTTCAGCTCAGCACGATGACCAGGTGGAGGTACGACCCCCTTTACCATAGCCCTACGCACCATCTAGAATTGATATCCTCTAAGCCAGTGGTCTCCAAACTTTATGATACTGCGGCCCCCCTGTTACATAAAAAATTCTTGGGGCCCCCAATAAAGTATGTATTTTTGCATACTATGTGGGGTGCGCCATCTAGACCTTCGGTATTTCAATATTGAATAACTCTAGCATTTTTCATCCGATTTTGACGAATGAGCAAGATTTATATAGGATATTCTCTACCATTTATTTTAAATCAGTTTTTGAATACAATGTCGATTAAATTCCAACCATTCAATACGCAAGAAGCAGCTGTTTTCGGGCGTTATAGCGCCTCCCTTTCAGCTATAAGCGCCTCCTTGTGCTTATATCTCGGAAACCGTTGCCTGTAGGTAGCTTTTGATGAAATTTTAGACCCCTCTTAGAGAAACCCTTAGCATAAGAATAGATGTTAACAAAAGATTGTGTACTAGTACACTGTGTAAAGTACACTGTGTACTAGGCAACTCCTACTGGAACCTGCGAAAAACGTGCAGGTGTTTCCTGTCTTTCTTTTTAACCGAGACAATAGGTGAAGGCCAGACTGTCTCACTAACTGCTGCCTCTACTATTTCGTCCAGCTGCTCGCGGATAGGACTGCCATCCGTCCGGGTTTCCCCGGTTTTGTCCTAGTTTGGAGGGCGTCTGGGAGTCGTCCAGGAGAGGAAAAACCCGGGCACTTTTTGTGCCAGGGGTAACCCGATCAATTGAATGATAAACAAACCTTAGTTAAAAATTCACTCGCAGTTTGCATCCAAGCAAACTTCGGCATGGCAAAAATGCTCTAGCTTTATTTGAAAGTTCCAGTGACAATTCAGGTCTCAAACGTACACCGATCCGAAACGAAAAGAAGACTTAACCCGGTCGTTCAAGGAAACCAAGTTTTTAGTTATCAAACGACTCAATGTCCAACCAATTACTCTTCAGATCAAAATGACCAAGCAGGTTCCAATCGGTATAGAAGTTAATAAGTTTTAAGTAGTAAACACCAAAATAAAAGGTGGCCTGCCAGACACTTGGCACCATCACAAACCCGGCAGACCTTTGTTTTCTAGAATCAAAATGTTCAAACTTTAATTCGTTTGTAGGTGGAAACTCTTACTTGATAGGTCAGTTACAATCCCAAAACCTCAACAAAAAAAGTGGTCTGCAAAGACATTAGCTCCAGATTTGACCAGGCAGACCAACATATTGTTTTACTCTGCAAATAATTCCACGTTGTTACTCGGTAGGTCACGGTGCGGTCCCAAAAATTTTCCGAAAAACGAACATTCTAAATTTGGGCACTACTTCCGCCCAGGCGGATCACGATTTTTCTTGTGGTCGCAGCGAACTAACTAACATACACGAACTAGAAAACATTTCTACTCGATAGCCACGTTAGCTCTTGGTATAGTAGTACATCTCTATTTTTATACTTGCAACATCGTCCCCCTGGGTTTAAATTCTTTACGTTGCTGATTATGTTTTGTAAAAATTTCTTGTGTCATTTGAGTTTGGTGACTCTTCTATTTCTTCTTCCCAATACTTCTTTTGCCTTCAGTGTTTTTGCTTGCACAGGAATAAAAAATGTTTCTTTCTGAAATTTTACATATCTATAAATTAGAATTTCGCCCAAAAATCTGAAGTTATGTTTTCAGTTCAACTCGATTTCAACCTAAAATGAAGTCAGCTCGACATCGTATACGGTGGTCGAAATTTCAATTCAACCTTGATCACCTTTCCAACTTAGTCATAAACAGGGTAGTTGTAGATACGAATATATAGTTGGTTATCAATACAGTTAGGTTTTAACTCGCCTAAAAAACATATTCGTTAATTTTTTTTAAAAAAGTGGGTGTCCGGGGAAAAAACTCAATTTCACCCGTTTTGTAGTTTTTGGGGGGCTTTAGGTGATGGCAGCCGTACTCGTGGATGGGGTATTTTCGCGCATGTGGGGGTATGGAAATTACACACAATAAACATTGCGCAATGGAGATAAGACATGCGCTTTTGTATTTTCAAATTTCCCCTTCGAAATTTGTTGTCATTCTCATTGCGCATGTAAAATGCGACTTGTGGATTCTATCTTTCTATTATCCGTCTATTATCCACCCGGAATTTTTCTAGTTTGAGAGTATCCAAGCGCGTGACATATTTTTTTTATATTTAAAATTATACTGTTTCAATTTAAGTTTCACTGGACTTAATTTATATCAAATCCAGTATTCCTAGAAGATATACTATAAATAATGGCCATGATTTTTTTCCCCATTCTAAAATTGTGACCAGTCATATGTCACAAGCTTTGGTTTTTTTATATGTGACATGGCCGAGGAGTGACCCTTTGCACCACTAGTCCGTCATGTCATTCAAGTCATGGTGTAATGTCTAAAAGCAAGCTTTATTTGAAGAATGGAGGATCTGGAGGATGTGTGAGTAGATGCCGACGAACCTTGCATCTAAAGGTCCCCATACACGGTCAAATTGGATGTTCATCCAGATTTTTATCAAACCCTTAAGCGCACGAGTCTAATGTTGTCATTGTTAATCCAACAGTTTCTCTAGTTATGCCGGCAATACGCTTACATATTTTGCTACGGATTGACCTGGTAGCCGTAAATCCTTCTCCATTGTCATGGCTGGCAACCTCCAGGATATTCCTGGAAAGTTAATATGAACAACTGGCTGGTATAATTCTCATAATCATCATACGGCAAATAAGCTGATACCAAATATTGAACCAGAATCAAAAGTAATTTCTGCCTCCAGTTATTACAATCAAAGTTGCATGCTTCGCTTCCATAGTATCCCTATTATTGGTCAGCTTATCTAGCTGGATACCATATTACTACCCTTAATACTCGCTATAATTATCGACTTAAACGAGCTCGTACGGGATTCGAAGCGTTTAAAATGGCGTTAATTAGAGCGCTCTCTATGCACCATCATGGATGAAAACGTGCTACTTAAACAGTATCAACTAGAGCCCAAAACGTATCGATTTTCGAGACTCGTAACAAGCTCAATGTGACACAATAACAGGACCAACAGGCACTTCATAATTAAATTAATGACTCTCAGCTAATAGAGCATTATAAAAAGTTGCCTAACAACAGTCAATTAAAACATATCATATAATATTTGATCATTAAATTTTCGTCTATTCCATTCTCTCATATATATGAGAGTATTTCGCACCTCTATTAATTATCCTTCAACAACAGATGGCAAATTTCCACAGTTTTATGTGCTAGGATTCATCCTATTCGTAACAAGTAAATTGACATCCTTATTCCATCCCATGGTATGATCCCAGGGGCGTTAATGTTTTTCTTGTTTGGAAATGAAACAAGAAACCATTAACCTTTGTGGGGAATGACAGCGACATATCCTCATAAATGCGTAGAGCAATCAACAAAGAGCTTAGTTGTATGAAATGAGAGCTGTCATTGCGTACACACATATACATATATAGCCTCTGTATATATAGAAAGCATAAAAACTCCTTTCAGATGGAAAAGTCTTTGCCCGGGCCCGGAAATGGCTGGCTTGCAAGTAGTTTGCTTTTATGATGTATGGACGAACTTTTCTCTCGTTACTTTGATATTAGTATAAAAATTTATAGCTGGATAAGGACGCCTGTGGCCGAGGTTATTTAGCTTCTAATGATGCTAAAATATTGAGTCAATTATCAAGAAAATTGAGTGAATCCTCCAAATGCCTAGAAGAAAAATTCCTTTTGTCACTGGGAAATTTGACGAAATTCCAAGAATGCATTACTCTGATGAGGGCGCGGGGCGGTGGGGGCATTGCTATAATAAAAGGACACAAGCGCCCAAAGTAGTCCTAGTCTATGGCTAAAATATGCAGGCACTCATTATGTGCCAAAACTTTTGGTTAAACTATTCTCAGTTAATCGCTAGCAGAATGCGATGGGGACATCCTTGAAGTTTCCACTACATCAAGATCCTTTGGAATCTCAATTAAGTTTAAATTAAGCAACACTCAGCTTCTTTTGTATAAAAAAAAGTCATTTTCAAAAGGAAGAAAACACTTTCAGTCGCTGTTAAGTTTGCTTTTATCGCTTAACTCAATGGACTCAATTAGACGTGAATGAAAACTACCCTCCATCCTCCATTCTGTCCCGCTTGTCCTGTTTGTCCCGTTCTGGCAGGATAAACTTTCTCAATAATGAAAATGTGTCGCCGGGCTTTTACCGGAATGACCGATTAGTATGGAAGGAGAAAGTTGTGAGTTTCATTAATTGTCCTGACACTGTCGTCAGGACTTGTTTTCCTCAAGCGGCAACAGCAGAACCGGCGTAGTATAACAGTACAAACAAAATGAAGGGATAGAGACAAAATGATTCTGGAAAGTTTTCTGGTGGCAAAAGTATATCCAAGGAAATGGATACCAACGCAATGAAATGAGTTAAACGACCATGAACAATCTGTGACCGCACTGGTTCTTATACTGAAACAGCTCAGGATCACTGAATTTAATTTACACTATGTCCTCCAGCTGAGTGCAGAGGTAAAGCAGTTATCACATTGAGTGGATACTCTGGAAATTGTCCTTTTCAAGGATACAAATGGGTTCCAGCCAATAAGAGCCGAGCTGAAAAACAGAAAGCGCCGTTTGCATTAAGAAAATTGATCCTTAAGTTATTGCTTAGCATTTCTTTGAGTACGCAAATCGATGCTGGCGTTACTAATCCTTTTTATAAACTTGTAAATACACGGACATTTATTTTTATTGCCGAATGCCAGTTTAATTCAACTGAGACTGAATCATTTATTGAAAACTAAGCACTGGCATTATCGTTGCTGTAACACTCAGGGTTAAATGATGGAAAAAGGACCCACGGCGGAAGTGAAGGCCCTATGATTGGCCTCATGTGCTGAATCTGGCGATAGTTCAAGGTAGAATGTATTTCTCGGTTTAGGTTGCATTGCTGTGTTGGGTTGGCTGAAAAGAGTTTCCAACTGTGAGTTGACCAATGCATTTCTGTTTTCATATCGTTCTCTTAATAAATTCCATTCTTGGTTACGGGGATATGCCCTACCAGAATTTTAGGGGAGGATTCAGATAGGGCCCCTGTGTAGTTAGCCTCACAACCTCATGTAGACCCAGAGTAGATTGCCCTATAATACTCACACAGGACATCTAACGTGGAAAATTGCAACCTGATCCCGGGTGGAGAAAAAAGCCCAAAAAAGTTGGGAATTAGATATGTGAGTAGGTAATAACTGCGCCGGTGTCGCCGGTTATATTTTTAAGCGCAAGTGTCACGAGCAATGCTGCTTGACCTATGTATATAATCGAACCAGAGCCGGTCTCTTGAGTATGCTGAATGACACCCCTCAAAGTCCCCGACATAATTGTCTGAAATATGAAAGAATGCAACATGATGTAAAGAATTCCTGCCTCAGACATGATGTAAAAACTATTCTGGGAGATCTGAACTTCAAAGTAGACAATGGACAGCAAGTTACAGAGATGGCAGCAACCAAGAACTTGGTTCTTTCAAGTACTAAATTTGCCCGTAAAGATATCCATATGCCACCTGGGTGGCTCCATCAGGACGCAACCAAATAGACCATATGTTGGTAGACCGTAGCCACCGGGTCTGTTGACGGTACGAACGTCCGAGGTGCCAATTTCGACTCGGATCACTACCATGTTGGTAGTGAAGAGCAAACGCAAGAACAAGACAAGCCTAGTCTTGTTCTTGTCTTGTTCTTGTTCAGTCTATTTTGTTCTTGTTCTTGCAAGCATAAATAAGTCTTGTTCTTGTTCTTGGTCTTGCTAAATGTGCAAGAACAAGACAAGACTGCAAGAACAAGACCATTTTTGCTCATCACTAGTTTACGCATGCTTATGTACAAATGCTTTTACAATTATCACACTAAAAAGTAAATATACACGCATGTATTTATATCATAATTACTTGAACATCATAATCAATTTTATATTTTTTGTTTTTAAAAGAATGAGCTTAGGTGAAAATTATGCAAGAATCATGCTAAAGTCTTGCTCTGGGTCTTGTTCTTGCACAGTTAATCTTGTTCTTGTTCTTGCAGGCATAACAATAAGTTTTGTTCTTGTTCTTGTTTTTTGTCTATATGTGCAAGAAGAAGACAAGACTGCACGAACAAGACCATTTTTGCTCATCACTACTTTTTGGTATGGTGATTCTAGAGCGCATTACAACGCTGAAAAGCTTTTTATTCGCTGATTAGGATCGAATCAACACAGCCAGCTGCACTACGCAAATGAAATGGCCAGAAGCAACCATGCATTAGAACTCGTCCTGTCACCACCAAGCAAGTTTACAGAGCCATCACCCGGGTCAAAAACGAAGAACGCCTCGGGTACAGACGGCATCCCAGCGGAGCTGGTTAAATATGGAGGGACTTCATTACACCAAGCGATTCATGAATTAATTTTATAAGTAGCGGAGAAGGCTGCAGAAAAGGCATCATCTGCCCGGTACACCAAAAAGCGTATATCACAGCGTTCACTAATTATCATGATATAACGTTGTTCAGTACCTCTTGTAAGATATCCTACACTATCCTACAAAACGCTACAAACGCTACGCTAGAAACATGAAAGGCCATTACCAGTGTGCCTTCAGCCCAGGTAATTCAACAACTGGTCAGATTTTCATCTTCAGGCAGGCTATGGAAAAATGCCTAGAGTTTCAAAACTTCATTCTTCATAGACTTTAAAGCCGCCTATGATAGCATTATCATGATCAGGAGCTCCAGAGCCTATTGTAGCCTTGGCTTCGCTTCTATGATTCTCGATCCCTGGCCCGACTTTTTCAGCCTCTTATTTCCAACAGTCTCAAGTCATCCTCGGCGTCATCTCTATATGTATCTTTTCTTAGGCCGACTTGGTCTATGTTTTCCTGGCGGTACTTTCCCCAGCACTATTTTTGTCGGGTTTCTTTCGCCACCTCGTTGGACATGACCAATCCATCGTAGTTTGTTTATTTCGATCACTTTAATAATGTTTGGAAACTTCTCGACAACGCGTCGAAAACCTCGAAAGGGTGACCGTCTTCTCGAAAACGCTTTCAACAAATACACGGATTTGAAATCTGAATCTTAACCAGCTGTGAATAACGAGCAGTTCAAAACGGCACAACAGGTCATGAATATTGATCAGAGCAGCTGTTGGCCTCTACATATTAAACAGAAGATAGAAAACGAGCTTAATGTAATATAGCAATGCCAGGGGCTGTTCATAGTCGGTGGTGCGGGGGTTAGGTGAGACCTTTCAATTCGAGTTGTGGAAAAATCAAGTTAACCGGTGTGGTGAAAAATTGGTTTAGCATCATCTGCTATAATTACCTATACAGAAAGATGGAGTTATCGTGAAAATGCCGTTTCTGACTGGCTACTATTTAAGAGCAGTCAACTATAACAAAATGCTGAATTTATTTTCGTAGACGAAATCTCCATGGTTCCTTGTGAGATGCTCTGCATGTGTGCGGCTATCTGCGTTTTCGGAACGAACAAGTGATAGTAGTAGGGTGAAAAGTATAGTATAGTCCAACCAAACTTTGAAAATTTTTGACGAGCCATCAAGGAAGGGAGTGGTTGGGCATTTTAGTGATGGATGGAAGAAAACTATTTCCTATTATTCAATTCTGGGCTTTCTCTTTATCTGAGCTAGTTTCGGTGATGCAAGTTTATCACACACAGTCTTAGAGTGTGAAAAAGCTAAAATAAAAGACTACTTTCAGGCAGCATAAAATCGGCATGATTCCTAGACGACTGTTATTTAACGATGTGGAATCCTTTTCAGATTATCTTCTAGGGCATACCCTTAGCTCAACAGGAAAATCATTAAAAAAACTCAAGCTCTTAACCACCGAATATCAATCTTTTCCTTACCATTCGCATTTAAGTTGAAGAGGTTACAGACATTTCAGGCTTAAGAAAACTGAATTCCGAAAAGGTACGTAAAAAACCCGCAGAACCATTAATGTTGCTACTTTTAACCGGACTAATAAACCCAACAAAAAACCATAAAATTCTATCGCTGAACACTCAACGGAGCTTGACATAACGAGGTCCTGAATATTACACGAACCAAATGCATCTTTTATTTGCTGAAAAAAACAAGGAAGCAAACAAAATTCATTGCTGAGGTTTGGAGCTACTCACACTCGCACAACCCGCTGCTGGCACGTATGGAATTATTAAAGGGATGAGCCAATTTCGCCAGGCTGGCATAACAGGCATTCATTTTCGAGTAACAAGGCTCAACAGGAGCAACAGTCAATGTAAGCCGGGATTCCACTGTGCTGTTATCCTTGCCTCCTGTCGTACCGCTACACCCTGTATACATAACTACTTTCCTCTCAAAATTCAAACATCAACAAGAAGATAAATCGGAGCCCCTGACAATATAAAATTTCAATCATGTCTTTCACATAAGCACAAGCTGAAAAACGAAAATAAATTGAATTTGCCTCTGAGGGCTGAGGCGGGAGTCGGGTGGCCCTTCAGATGAGGCATCATATGACAAGAGAATTTCCAAGGCAGCTCTCGCTGGGGAATAGGAGCGATGTTCTGCAGTATTCCTTCCCCCGGAATATTTCACTTTTTCAATTTGTCTTGATGTTTTGTCGATGTATCGGCTTATTGTAGGGTTGTTATGGCTCCAATTTTTTGGATTTATTTCATTCGAGATTATTCTGCAGAATCCCTGGACCGATGATTAATCGCGGGTCAAAAAATCTCGTTCTTATTTTAAAGGATTCAATTAAATTCCTGATATTCTTCGTTCTGTGAAACGTTTCCCTTTTGTTATAAATGTCTTGGAGCTCGAAAGGTATTCCGTTTCCTGCTGGCCCAAGGAAAAGGCAATTATTATGAAACGATTTCAATATTTTATATTATTTCTGAAATGCTTGTGATCGATTTATAATCGAATTTTAGATTCTGTAGGTTGGAGGATTAATCAAACAAATATAGTAGGAACAATGGGGAAATGAACAACAGTCTTCGATTGATTATAAAAAGAATTCATCATGTTAAGAAAGCACAGGCAGAATTTTCAAGGCACAACATAACTTTTCAATCACAGGATAACACCAAACTCAACAGTTCAAAGCACAAATTTTGTCGTCGGGGCTGTAACATTTGATCACAATGCATACTTTACTATTGAACTATAGTCTATATAAATATAATTGGAGTGTCTGTCTGTGATTTCAAAAGAATTGTGTTTTTTTAAGTTCATATGGTTATTTACATGATATTAATAAAACATAATCACATATTTTTAAATTTTTTGTCTGGCTGTATATCTGTATGGATGTATGCCTGTGTATCTGTATGACTGTATGTCTGTCTGTCTGTTTGTTCGGACTAATATCGGAAACGGCTTATCCGATTGGAATGAGACTTTCACTGGAAGATTCAGTATTTTTGCGGGCATGTTTTAGGTTATTTATATACACTATATATTAGCTCTTTAGGAATTTTTTTTAGCGAGCTGCTTAACGCAAATGAGAGCATCAGACATGTACCAGAACCCCGTCTACAACAACACGATGACACCAGAGAAACAAATGTACCCACTCTGGAAGAAGTACAAAGTGCCAAACGATCATTAAGAAACAACAAATCTCCGGGAATTGATAACATCCCAGCAGAGTTGATCAAACAAGGAGGCGAACCGCTCTCAGCAGCTATACACGATTACTATGCTGCATATGTAGGAATTAAAAAATGCCAGAAGCATGGGAGCAAAGCATTATCTGCCCAATACACAAGAAAGGGGACAGATTCAACTGTGGAAACTATAGAGGCATATCTCTTTTAAACACAGTATATAAAATAATGACCAATATAATTAAGGCCAGACTGGAACCTTACGCAGATGCTGCAATAAGTGAATACCAAGCTGGATTCAGAAGAAATAGGTCACCAATGGATCAACTTTTCAACATCGACGTGTATCAACTTTTCATCGACTTTAAACAAGCATACGACAGCATCGACAGGGAGCAAATGTATGCAACAATGCTGGACCTAAACATCCCCCTAAAGATAATAAAATTATCGAAAACGACAATGGAAAATACAAGATATGCAGTCAGGATACAAGAAGACGGAGTCCTTCCCAGTCAAGTAGGGCGATGGGCTGGCACCCATGCTATTTAATCTCTGCCTAGAAGGAGTAATTCGCAAGGTTAACACTGATGCGAACGCAACCCTGCTTAACAAATCCAACCAGTTGGCAGGATATGCCGACAATATAAACTGCCTTGCAAGATTACTGTCATATCTTAGAGAAACATTCACAGAATTAGAAGATGGAGCTAAATATATATGTAGGGCTGCAAATAAACCCAGAGAAGAGCTAGATTCTAATTCAGTCAAGGGTGGAAAGAAAAAAAAAAGAATCCACAATACCACCTGGAGGGAATATACCTTTGAACAGGTAAACCAATTTAACTACCTGGGGTCTCCACAGACAGAGAAGACAACGATGAAAAGATAGACGTACAAAGAAGAATAAACGCCGCGAACAGAACATACATACTTCTCACTACTGCCAGTAATAAAATCCAGAGCCATCCACCGAAAAACCAAAATAAGAATCTACAAAACCATCATACGTACAGTAGCTACGTATGGATGTGAAGCATGGTGTATCTCCCAGAAACCCGCAGACAAGTTCGATATATTTGAGAGGAAGGTTCTCCGAAGGATATACGGCCCAATCAATGAAGACAATGCATGGAGAACACGCTACAATCACGAATTGTACGACTTATACAAAGAATGTCAACTTTCGATCCATGCCAAACTACTACGTTTACGTTGGGCCGGTCATATCCAAAGAATGGATGACTCAAGGATACCAAAAAAAGCCCTGTATCTACTACCAGATGGCAAAAGACCAGTTGGAAAACTACGGTTAAGGTGGGAAGATAATGTTTAGGCCTATGCAGCAAAACTGCTCAACACAAGAAACTGGAGACAAGCTGCGGAGACGTCTGGAGGAAGAAGCTGATGGAGGCCAAGGCTCGAATTGGGCTGTAGAGCCATAGAAGAAGAAGAATATATGAGCTCTACCTGTATGTATTTATGGATGTTTGTATGTAGACAAATCTTGAAACTTTATAATGACCCACTTGCATATCACCGATCAACTTTAAATTTTGCACATACGTACAGTTCACGTGACAATGCAATCTGACCATTTGTTAAAAAATCAAGATGGTTGTTTCAAGATGACCGTTTCGAGAAAAGTGGCCAACACAAAATGGCGGACTAGGAGGCTAAAATTTTTTTATGCCTGTGGCTTTTTTTATTTTTTTACTTTTTGTAAACTTTTAACTAAAGCTGTTAGGTCTGTCATCGGAAGAATTGTTTTTAATTGTTGTTCCTTTTTCTTCCATTTTGACGTAGTTCCTAGGTATATTGATGGTGATCTACCGAGTAATTGTTGAGTTATTACAAACCATTTTACAGGCTACATACATATAGCATAATAATGGTAAACAAAAAAACCAACAACAGTTCAAAGAACAAATAAATGTGCAAGCCCAACTTTTGCGGGAAGCACGTCATGGTACTAGGGCGGGTTTTTCATCCTCACATGTTTTATTAAAGAGTTAAAATAAATAGTTTGGAATTGGCATTGATAGGATTGCAATGGATTCTTCTTCTTCTTCTTTGATCCGTTAGCTGGCGGTCCGAGCGGGACGTCCCCGCAACGGATACGCTGCTGTCGGTGCCGCTGGGTCCCGAACTCTATTCACGATTCGCTTCCATTCTTCTCGGTTTTTGGCGGTGTCTCGAGCCTCGGTAACTGATAATCGTTGATTCTTTAAGTCACCCTCGATATTCTTCAACCAGGTTTTCTTCGGTGCCGATCGCTGTATTCTCCAGTCTGCAGGACGGTCTCGCCAGAGAAGTTTACGTGGCAAGCGGTTATCATCCATTCGGCAAACATGTCCAAACCACCGTAGTCGACGTTTTTGCATTTCTTCTTCGATCAGTGTTTGCTGATCGCATCTTTGTCTGACAACCTCGTTTCGAAGGCGATCACGGAGTGAGACACGGAGGATCTGCCTCAAACATCGCATTTGGAAGACCTCGAGCTTCTTAACGTCCGGTTTGAGCAGTGTCCACGTTTCAGATCCATAAAGAAGAATCGGAAGATTCTTTGAATATTGATAAACTTATGGATGTTATTATATTTATTGGAGTATATTGATCGATTATATTAATTTAATTCTATTCAATTATATTTATCTGTGAGTTAATTTGTGTGAATGGTTAATATTACGCTTGCATTGGTGTAAAGAATTAAATAAAACTTTTGTAAATCATAACTGCGTTTTGGCAGGGACAGTGGGTGGTATAGGGTGGTTCGCCAATAAATATATTGCAAGCATGAAGTACTAAAAGGAAAGACCAGATGGCATAGTGGCTAACGAGGTGCCTCCTCCCAAGTGTTTCTAATACGCATACCCTCCTCGTTCTCATAAGTATGCCATGTCCGTTCGGAATGGGTAAGGCAAGTGATGGTGCACGGTGTTAAGGTAGTACTTCCGGAGTCTCAATACCCTACAATCCCTCCGGTGAACCAGCCACAGTCTAAGAGGCCGGGGTACTGCCTTAGAGATTTTTAATGGCGTTGCATTAACTTTCGAGAGATATTCCAAATTTGGGTTTTCGGATGGATATCTGAGATTGGCATCTTTGGGCAACCAATCAAGGCTCGTCGTCGTCGTTTTACATTGCACACACTGAGCTTTCTTTATAGCTTTCGATACAGTGAGAAATAGAGAGACAGCATGGACCGATGGGTGATATGGAGAGGCGAGGAGAAGCACAACACAATTCATAATGATAAAATAATGCATAATGTGTATTCTACTTCGAAGGGTCGAATTAAAATGATTAGAGGGCAGGCATACGCAGGCAGGTGGGGTTAATGACTCATATACGATTTTCCCTCGATTTTTACAAAAAAAACTTTGTGAATTTGCTGCAGTCCGATCGTCAATTTACAAGAAGTTCGTTGTTTAATTACATTTTCATCAGACTACGATTGGATCGTACCGTGCATTATGTGCGTCCTGTTTAAATTTGAAATAAAATTTTAAGGGAGGTTCGCGCCACCTAACTGGCGTGAATTGTAACTAATTGTCAAGCTTCTTGCATCGTTTGATATAGCGGATAGCTGTAGACTGAATATAATATTTTTGTGTATGGGGCACTTTGATTGCCTATGCGTAAATTCGGCCGTGTAACAGTACCAATAAATAAGGTCTTCGTGCTCTTCATTTCAAGTTTGTCTTATTAAAAACATACTATGCTATCGATGAAACAAAAAGATGTAGTTTTTACTCCTCGTTTCAACTAAAACTGAGGCAATTTTCACTCACCCCGCATACTCTATGAAGGCCTAGAAGTTCGTCTTTTCTCTTAGCTTGAATCGAAATAAATATTTTGAGTCGTATACCCAGGACACACCAGCACTCTTAATCTTGATTATGACGTCAAAATAACGTAGACCCATACAAAAGATATGGAAATAAAATGCAGTCTACGTCATTCTGACGTCATAATCAAGATTAAGAGTGCTGGTGTGTCCTGGGTATTAGAACCAGCGGGTCCGAGCTAAGTTCACAACTTCATTGTCTTTTGCTTAATTTCGTTGAAGTTAGTTTCCTTGAAGCTAAGGATTATAATTTCTTCCACTATATAAATTCATTTTCTAAACGTTACTATTTAATGAAATTTCAACATGAAACCGATTATCAGATGTAGTACACCATAACTTTCCCGCAGGTTAACCACTATGGCCTGTGGCCTACATCCTTAAACACTTCCAGTAAATTTCTACTTGTCTGAAAAGAAAAATTCGTGGAGAGCTTTCATAATTTCCCAGCGAATTAATAACTGGAAAAAAATTCAAAAGAAAACTCCCCTGAGCTGAAAATTGTTTACCTTAGCCGCGGAAGCACGAATAAGCGACCTTTGTTCCGCGTTCTCATTTCACGGATTCTAAACTTAGACCATGCTGAAAGCGCGCTTATGTTAACGAAGGTTATTAATGAAAAATACACCACAGAAAAACAATCAATTCTTGTGAAATATGTTAAATACGATCTTAAAAAAGAAACCCTTTAGGTGATGCCCTGCAACAGTGAACATAACATCCCGAATGCTGGTTTTAGTGTTTCAAGTGAATTTAGGTAAATACCAGATTCAGTGTAAGTAAGGAAGTCTGGGAGGCTCCTGATATGCACGCAGCCCAAAGGAATATTGTTTTATGAATTATTTAGGGCATCATTACCCCACACACTGTTTTTCTTGCCGAGTAAACCCTTTAGGATAAAATCAGGATTTTGCCCACTTTGGTACTTTTCCATCAAATTGAAAGTTGCTTTTATATAGTAGAAAATTAATCTTTCAGAGCGTTGAACCATTTTCCCTACGGCCACTCCATCAACTTCAGCCAGTGCCAGCTTTTCGGAATGCATGAGAACATTACTGAAGATGCCAGCGAATAAAAAATAAATTGAATTCCCGCAGTCTGGGGAGTAAATTTGAAATAATAACAAAAGTGTAAACAATACGATGAAAGGCATTCGCGTCAATATGCCACCACTTTCCTCCCACATGTGTTTAGCCAAACACCTTATCACACAGCCATTCCGAAGCAGGCTTCTCGTAAAATATTTATAAACGAAACACAGGAGGTTTGGGCGACTATTCCCCAAAGCAAAAGCGATAACATTTCCACACTTTCACATTATATTAAATTCCCTTCTCGTCTCATTTCATCTGTGGCTGAAGGATTCCTCATTTTCCTTTCAATAATTTCAAAACGTTCTCCTGTAATTTTGAAGTTCCAATCATCAGTCTAGACAGTATTGAAAGAGTCCCACAAAGTTTTGCTGCAGGTCGATACCTCGCTTTGATGCTCCTGAACATTTGTTCGTTCGCTTGTCGAATTGCTGATTACAATTTATTCATGGGCATTACGGCTTGATTTGGACGGTTTTACAGACACAAAACGAAAAGGGACAGGACACCTTTAAACAAAATTATTTCAGGTAAATTCTTTTTACTGAAGGCTAAGGGATTCGCGTAAAACATTAATGAAATTTTCATTGTATACAAGAGATCCTCGTTAAATTGGAATAAATCCGTTTGTATAAACTGGCCAGCCAATTGAAAAAGAGGAACGAAGCATTGAATGGGCTTACAAAAGAGCACCTGCTCCTTAAAAGGCCTTTGATTTTGCTTAATTTTACAATAAGGACCTTCCATGATACTTATCTATTCAGTTACTGTCTTTATTGATGGGATATTATTTGGAGATTTGACTTTTATTATGTAGACAACTGAAGTTTAGGAAAAACGCTTTGCTCTACCAGTTCGTCATCGTTCAGGTTATGGTCCGATATCTTGTATTAAGCATCGATCATAGTGTATACAATTGGTTAGGGGTCCGGAGGCACTTCAACAGATGGCGATGAACTTTACCCTTAAGTTCGAGTATGTTGTACAAGTTGGGAAATACTCTATGTGGAAGGTTGTTCCATAGGTTAGTTTTGGCGTAGGGCTGCATCCGCTTCGACAGTTCGACAGGAGGCCTAAGTAGCGTTGTGATTGTTTAGCCAAGTGCTCTTTTCTTTAAAGTCATCCCATCGGAGTTTAGAAAACTTACAAGTGGCTCCTTACCACGAGTCTGGAGATTTCTTTTAATCCATTGAGAACCTACGTAGCCTTGTGTGCAAAACCGGACATTTACACAGGAAGTCTTTCGTTCGTTTCTCCCAGAACTAGGGCAACAAATCTTGTGTGGGGATAGCCAACTAAGCAACTTGGTCTCCTAACTACTCTCCAGGTTGGATGAAGGCTCAAAGGGAGAAAACTGCATTAATTCCAGGCGAGGATCACCATCATCATCGGACGATTCTTTCGAAACAGCAGCGAAGCAATTATTACTGGCTGGAGTTAAGACAAGCAATAGTGTTGATATCATATTCAAAACTCTCTTTTGTATACATACACTAATACATACAATGATATATGGATGAGCTGTCACTCCGAGCTTAACCTTACTTTTTACCGCATCTGTTCACCAGAGCATAGTTTATAATAAATAATTATTGTATAGTAATACAGTGCTTTTATTTGTTTAATCAACTTTAAACCATCTGGTTATGGGCCCATGATGCTTTAGAACTCAGTTAAAGTTGTTTTAATAATATCAGTAAAAAGTAATCGCAGTTGTAAAAGGCTAACCTCAAATTACCTCGTGCTGCCCAGAAACGATTTCAAAAGGAACAAAATTTTTTTTACCTTAGCAATGGCAAATAATAACCAAATGGCCCTTGTGGATAAACTAACAGGTCGAGACAATTATTCTACTTGGAAGTTTGCAGTGAAAACATATTTGGAACATGAGGACTTGTGGAACTGCGTGAAGCCAAATTTAAAACCTGACGGCACTGAGGAGCCTGTAGATGAAAAGAAGGATTTAAAGGCCAAGTCAAAAATTATTTTGATGGTAGACCCGATTAATTTTATACATATACAGGAGGCTACCACGGCAAAAGAAGTTTGGACGAATCTTCAACAGGCTTTTGATGACACTGGATTAACGAGAAAGGTGGGTCTTCTGAGAGATTTAATTACAACAACGTTAGACGGTTGTGGTAACGTGGAAGAATACGTTAATAAGATAATGTCAACAGCACACAAGTTGAGAGCCATAGGATTTGATGTGGGTGATGAATGGTTAGGTACACTATTACTTGCCGGCCTACCAGAAACATATAGACCCATGATTATGGCTTTAGAGAGCTCCGGTGTGCGAATATCTGCTGATTTGGTGAAGACAAAAATATTACAAGAAGTTAAAGCATCCGATTCATCAGCATTCTATAGCAAGCCTACACACAATCGTAAAACTACATACAATTCTAAAAAACAAAAACAACAGTACCATAGCAAAGGTCCGAGGTGCTTTAAATGTAACAAATATGGTCACATCAGTGCGAATTGTTACTTCAAAGGAAAACAGCACGAAAATAATAGCAATAACGGTTATGTAGCTGCGTTCCCAGCTGGAGAATCAACAGATGAAAGTTGTTGGTACGTCGATTCCGGAGCATCAATGCACATGACAAGGCACCGCGACTGGCTCTATAATGTAGGTCCACCACCCGTAAGTACTATCAAGATAGCAAATGAAATGAGGCTACGCGTGGAACTTTGTGGTAATGTAAACATTGCGGTGGTAATTGACAAAGTTCCAAAGTACATTCAGTTAAAAAATGTACTGTATGTACCAGACCTGTCAACAAACCTGGTATCAATAAGTCAAATTATCAAAAATAATTACAAAATTGAATTTCATACTGTTGGATGTAATATAAAGAACAAGAATAATAAAACAATAATTGCAGCAAGATTAACGAATAATATGTACAAATTAGTTACTGGATATAATGAAACTGCTATGCTCTCTCATGTAAAAGAAGATGATCCCTTCTTATGGCATCAACGATTAGGTCATCTGAATTTTTCTGCAGTGAATAAGTTGCCCTTGTGTACAGAAGGTGTAAAGTTGTCACAGAAGAAGGAAACGGTCATATGCACTTCTTGCATGGAAGGAAAGCAAACCAGGTTACCCTTTAACAAGAATGGTTCCAGAGCTACATCTTTGCTTCAGGTAATTCATTCCGATCTGTGTGGTCCTATGGAGACTACGTCATTGGGAGGTGCTAAGTACTTCATTACTTTCACAGATGATTTCTCTCGTAAGGTATTTGTATATTTTTTGAATAACAAACTTGACATTTTAGGGAAATTTAAAGAATTTAAAAATATGGTGGAAAATCAACTAAATTGCAAAATCAAAACCTTACGTACAGATAATGGCACAGAATATGTCAATAGTGAATTTTCTTATTTTCTAAAGCAAATGGGTATTATACATCAAACAACGAATCCATACTGTCCAGAGCAAAACGGTCTTGCGGAACGCATGAACCGCACTCTTGTTGAACGAGCTAAATGCATGCTATTTAATGCCAATCTACACAAGGAATTATGGGCGGAAGCAATATCTACAGCGGCATATGTAATTAATCGCTCACCTACTAGAGTGTTAAAGGATTTAACTCCGGAGCAAGTATGGACTGGTTTCAAACCCAACCTACAACACATGAAGATATTTGGATGTGATGCAATGGTTCATGTGCCAAAAAATACAAGAAAGAAGTGGGACATGAAATCACGCAAGCTGACCTTCATTGGATATTGTTCTGATACCAAAGGCTATAGATTCATTGACATGAAGACAAAGAAAATAATAAGAAGTAGAGATGTTACATTTCTTGAAGGTAGTATAGACAACAGTAAGGCCCCTATGCAACTTTCAAAAAATGAAGACAAAATAGATAATATAAAAGATACTGAAATGCAACTTTCAAAAAATGAAGATAAAATAGATAATATAAAAGATACTGAAATAATTCATACAACTCCCTCTCTTTCAGACGATAATGAGTCTGTTCACACTGCAATAGATGAGAATGAGTTGTCCAATTTGAGCATTAACGAAGACGATGATGAAGAGTACATACCAGATAGAAATATCACAATTCCAGAACCCACGAATATTACCTTGAGACCAAGAAATAAAGAACCAAAGAAACATGAAGGTAGCTACTATTTATGCTATGGTGCGATTGCTTTAAATAATGATCCTAAAACTGTTAAAGATGCTATGTCAAGTCCAAAGAACAAAGAATGGATGAAAGCCATGAATGAAGAATATCAATCTCTATTGAAAAATGATACGTGGACTTTAGTCACTTTGCCTAAGGATAAAGAGGCTATACCATGTAAGTGGGTTTTTAAAACTAAACATGATGAGGATGGAAATGTAACTAGATATAAAGCTCGGCTAGTCATCAAAGGTTATGAGCAGAGAAAAGGCATCGACTACACCGAAGTGTATGCACCTGTTGTGAGATACACCTCTTTAAGATATTTAATAGGGATAGCAGCGAAGCATGACTTAAAAATAGATCAAATGGACGTCGTGACGGCTTTTCTGCAGGGTGACATTGAAGAGGAGATATATATGCATCAGCCGGAATTATACGAACATGATCAAAGAGTATGTAAATTGAAAAGGTCAATATACGGTCTGAAACAAGCTAGTAGACAATGGAATAAGAAACTTAATGCAGTTCTAGCAGAAATTGGATTGATTCAATCAAAGATGGACCCGTGTGTATATTATAAGGCAAAAAATGAACAAAAATGTTATTCCTGACGGTGTATGTTGATGATCTGTTGATGTTTTACAACGATGAAAAAACGGCAAAATTAATCAAGGATGCACTGAAATCAAAGTTCCACATGAAGGATTTAGGTATAGGTTTCAAAATCTCAAGAGACGAAAAGGAAGGTATAATCTCATTAGATCAATGTCAATATATTTCACAGATTTTAAACAATTTTGGTATGACCGACTGTAAGATTGCAAAATCTCCTTGTGACCCGAACGTCAAATTAAATTGCTCAAATGAAGCTGATAAAATACTAACGAACATACCATATCAAGAAGCGGTTGGAAGTCTATTATATTTAGCGCAAGGTACAAGACCTGACATATCTTACGCTGTGAACCAAGTTAGCAGATACAACAATAAACCAGAATTACAACATTGGTCAGCAGTAAAAAGAATATTGAGATATCTCAAAGGGACAGCAAACTATAAACTGACATTTACCAAAGACATCAAGGGCGATATCACTGGCTATTGTGACGCGGACTGGGCAACTGATTTTGATAGAAAATCTATTTCTGCTTATGTGTTTTTATTTCAAGGTGCTGCCATAAGTTGGAATTGTAAAAAACAGCAATCTGTCGCTTTGTCTTCAACTGAGGCGGAGCACATGTCCTTGGCTTCTGCTATACAGGAAGGATTGTGGCTACGACAATTGGAAGAAGAGCTTTGGTCAGGAAGGAAGTCTTTTCTTATCACCTTATTTTGTGATAATCAGAGCGCCATCACTTTGGCAAGCAGTGACTCATATCATCCCCGTACCAAACATATTGATGTTCGTCATCGTTTCATCAAGGAAAAAATTGCTTCAGGCGGATTCCAAGTCCAATATAAGAGTACTGATGAAATGGTGGCTGACATATTAACCAAAATAAACCCCAAATGCCTGGATTTCTGTGTAAAAAATATGGGGCTAAAAGAGATTTTTGATTAAGGGAGGATGTTGATATCATATTCAAAACTCTCTTTTGTATACATACACTAATACATACAATGATATATGGATGAGCTGTCACTCCGAGCTTAACCTTACTTTTTACCGCATCTGTTCACCAGAGCATAGTTTATAATAAATAATTATTGTATAGTAATACAGTGCTTTTATTTGTTTAATCAACTTTAAACCATCTAGTCCAAGCTCAAATTTACAACTGGGTCATAAAATTCTCTGGCGAGTAAGGACAATCGCTTGACTCTTTCCTAGAGTGGTTAAATAATACAATTACATCGCCTTGCTTTAGATTTTTTAAGCTTTCGTGTTCTGTGATAGTACAGAGCGTATAAGGACTCCTGCCATTCGTACGACCTGTTAAGGGGCTTTTGCCATTCAGTACGGGTTTAGACCAAAAGGGTCTACTGGCGACCTTCTTTTTTGTCTGACCGAGCATCTCAACAAAAACATCCATAGCTTTGGTGAGTCTGGTCCGATTGCTCTATATATTTCTAAGACACACCATGGCACACCACTCTGCTGTCTAAACTCCAACCTATTGGTACCGACTCAATTCTAAGGAACTGGATTGAGAGCTTTCCTTCTGGCCGTTCCATCAAGGTAGTATTGAGTGGCGTTGAATCCAACGCTGTCTCCATCTCTGCCAGCGCTCCCAAAGGGTCGATCCGGTCTCCTACGCTTTTTCTTATATTCATTAATGATCTGCTCTCAATACCCACCAACCCACTTCATAGTTTCGCCAATGGCGGTACTCTGCGTTACTTAGACCCCTCCGTACGCTCATGCGAGCTCTTGCCCAACTTTCTTAACATGGACATTGAACTCATTCTTGATTTGGGCCGCAACATGTCGAATCCAATCCATTGAAAACAAAGTACTGTCTTATCTCCACTAAAACCTGCACAAGCCTTCCACCTATTACAGTTGGCTATCATAATGTAACAGGTGACCCATCTCTTAACATCCTCGGCGTGACTGTATCTTCTGATCTGCGATGGAATAATCAGATATACCAAGTCGTCAAACAAGCGAATCATTGCCTCGGATTTCTTAAGGGATGCAAGTTCCTCCTCCAGCCAGTCGATCTTAACAACTTAAAAATTTAATAACTCCATTCTGCCTCTCACAAAACAAGTTTTAATATTAAAAACTAAAATATATTTATATTCATGCGAAGATTTTAATATAAGCTTATTAGATACTTCAAAAATATTTAAATTTTACTTCAGTTTCATAATAACTTCCACCTTTGGTTTCTTACCAGAGATTTTGCCAGAACAAAGCCTTTTAAGGAAATTCTATGACAGCCAGAATATTACAAGGAAACTTTCTAATCACGAACGTAAGTCAAACATGCATCCATGGTTCCTTACGTTGCAATGGAGCCTTCGTAAGTGATTTGCATTGTTTCCTTAATGAAAACATCAGCATGCAAAAGGTGCAGCGACTACCTGTAAGAAAAGTTGGAAAATTTATCCGTTATAAGTAAAGTTTTTGGGTGGTGCACCCCCCCCCCCACCCTGAACTAGGGCTCCGCTCGGAGGTTTCTCAATTTGAAAGTTTCCCCCAAAAATTTCGAGGAGCGTGCGATTTTAAATAACAGTAGAACTGGTACAGTTTACCCCCGGCTGCCTACAGGTTTCTTCCAGAAGAACAACACCATTCGCGGCTAATTTCAATATTCCTGACAGACGTTCCGAAGCCCCACGTTTAAAGTGAAAAGTCAATATTTAGACATCATCAGTCAATTACTTCCAAAACGAATGTTCATCGCCGGCGAATGCTGCTCCCCATGCCCCGCAGGAGCACGAAAACTGTGGCAACTGTGGGGAGGTTCACAAACAACCCTTAAAGTGCCTCCCTTTGATGTTCGGCAGCACATTGTGGAAGTTACGCAGCCAATTTGTATGTTTTTTTCTTGGGCTGGTCTCGGCAACGATCTTAAAGTTTATCTGGGCCCAATTTCGGGGAAGTGCTCGCAATTTGGAAGGGCCGCCTCGTCCCTATTCCGAAAAAATAAATCTTCTCACTTATGAAGTCGCAACTCATATTTCAAAATACTTGTTCAACCTGGCAACTAACTTTCAGTGGTTTAAGGGTTCGGCAGGACGGGCAAGGGTGGCACGGGGGTTGGGCAACTTTAAAATTAATGGGGAGCTTGCAGGAGTCTTCAAAGTTGAGTCCTGGCGAAACTTCTTCTGCGCTCTCGGCACTTCTTACATCTCTCATAAGTGAGCGGCGGCGAGATTTTTATTGTTATTTAGACTGCAACTCATCGTAAATAATGAGTTTTCATTGCGAGGATTTCTTTTGCGGATTGTTGAAATACCTGCGGGTTTCTTGGTGGCTTTGAAAGGATTTCTTTTGAATTAAGATACTCATAAGATTTTAATTAACTCTATAAGAAATTGGCTGGGAAGTTTTTAAAAGTTTGACGTTAATGAAATTGATTGCAAGAAGATTGAATTATTGAATCTCTGTCGTTAGAGTAAGCTACCACGAGATTAATTATGATTTTGAACATATCAACAGAATTATAAATCTTTCTTATAAAGCTTTTGATGCGTCTTCTTTCTTCGATATTTATCCAGTTTGCCGTATTTATATTCTCTGCCGTCGTCTGGTCCCAAGCCCAGGGTGTGAAAGGAGGAGGGTGGTCGACCTGCCGAGTTGACCAGAATCGGAAAACCGAAGAAACTAGGCAAGAAACCGTTTGGATATATGTACGAACTAACTATCCACGAAGTAATTCTACTTCATGCGGGGCAGCCGATGCGCCAGCACTGGTCCAAAATTAATCACACCGAAAATGGGAATTCAATTCACGGCGTGGAATGTATGAACAGGACCTCACGTCGGTCAAAAGGAAATCATAGCAATGGAATTGTTGAAATGCAAAATATCAGTTGATGCGCTATCGGAACTACAACTTACCGGATCCGGGACATTGACGATCGTCCCGCCAGCAATCGACGAAACGATGACGCTTTACTATTCCGGTGGTGAGAAACGAGAGGCCGGCGTCGGCTGTATGGTCGATTGACGGGCTGCCAGCAGCGTTATCGCATTCCCACCGGTTATAATCATCAGCAGAACGATCAAGAACCTTGTTGTATCCGTTTATGCGCCAACAGAGACCAACACAGACGCGAACAAGGATGAATTTTACGACCAGCTTCAACACTGGACACTGGATCTCGCGGGGGACTTTAATGCAATTTCAGGAGCATATCCGCTTCCGGCTGGGAAGGAACGTTGGGCAAATTCGGACACGGAGTAAGTAACGACAAGGGCTTACGCCTGCTTTCATTCGCAGCGTCAAACAACTTGATCGTTGGCAACAGCATTTTCCGCCATCCATTCAAACACCAACTCACCTGGCGAAATCCATCCGGCAAAGACTCATCGATGTTAGAAGAAAATAGCGCCACCACTAGGCATCAGCCAAGAAGAAGTGGGCGTGCCTACTTGACCCGCCATCGGGCGGGAGTTTCAAATGACACTATCCAACAAATTCGCGGCGTTCGCAATATCGGACGATTTCGATGTAGATGAAAGGCAATTGTCGGAGTCGATTGAAAAGTGTGCAATGGAGCTGTGTCCACCAATCCGCAAACAGACGCAGCCATGGATCTCGGACGGCTGTCTGGACCTCGTCGGAAACGAATAAAATACGTCCACTTTGAGCAATACCGACGATTGAGCAAAGAAGTTCGAAAGAAAATGAAATCGGACCGAGAAGCGTACTGGAATAACGTTGCGGCCGACTTGGAGGGATGTAGACCACATCGAGGATGCATTGATCGAAAATTCGCACTGTCTTCGTTTTAATCGATTTCAAATCCACAGCTTGTGGAGAGCCTTGGAAACCGAACACTGGCCATTGAAAATCTTCCAACTGCTCCAAGCGTCGCACGATGGCTCAACCACCAGCGTTCGTATTCGAAGCGACTTATCCGAAGAGTTCCCAATTCAAACGGGTGTCAGACAGGGAAACGTCACTTGGCCACTTCTTTTCAACGTTGTGATCGACGCGATTATGCGGGAAGCATTCGATGGACGATTCGGAGTTCGACACGACGATAAAAACTTCATAACCGACTTAATGTTCGCCGACGATAGCGCCGTCTTCGCCGACACGGATGCCGAAGCAACGGACATCTTATATAACATTTCCCCAATCGCCCAGTCATACGGGTTCAAAATCAATGCGGAAAAGACTAAACTGCTCATAACGGACGGATCGGGGGCCAGTGCTCACCTCGATGGAACGCAAATCGAATAGGTTCCGAGATTCAAATATTTGGGATCTTTGGTTGAGGAAATGAAAGTGGCAACGACGTCCGACGTTCACGGAGTGCATATGAAAATGAACAAATGTTATCATCAAAACAAAAGTTCGCCTTTGCCGAACTTTGATCCTTCCGATTCTTCTTTTTGGATCTGAAACTTGAACATTGCTCAAACCGGACGTTAAGAAGCTCGAGGTCTTCCAAATGCGATGTTTGAGACAGATCCTAGGTGTCTCATCCCGCGATCGCTTTCGAAACGAAGCAGTTCGACAAAAATGCGATCAGCAGACACTGATCGAAGAAATGCAAAAATGTCGACTACGGTCGTTTGGACATGTTCGCCGAATGGAAGATAACCGCTTGTCACGTAAACTTCTCTGGCGAGACCGTCCCGCAGACTGGAGAATCCAGCGACTGGCACCGAAGCAAACCTGGCTAAAGAATATCTAGGGCGACCTAAAGAATGAAAACGAATCGTAAATAGAGTTTGAGACCCAGCGGGACCAACAGCTGCGTATCCGTTGCGGGAACTTCCCGCTCGGACCGCCAGCTAACGGATCAAAGAAGAAGAAGAGTGCCCCTCATTTGCGAGGAGCAGGGTTTCTTTGTTCAAGGAGTCCCTGCTCGAACACTCAAGTCTAAGCGACAAACCTCTAGGCAGACTGCTAAATTTGTTCAAACCTACAAATCTGAAGTAATAGGGGTTTTTTGGATTACAAATATGCGGTAATAGGGGTTGTAGTACAATAGGCCAAATGAATGGCCGCAGTATCTTTGGACCCAATACCTCACACTGGAACAATTGTTGATTTGTGATTTCATGAACTGTCAATGAACCCGTTTCACCTATTGAATCATTAGGGCGTAGTAATTGCTCGCCCTAATTTCATTCCCCCCCAGATTCTGAATTCATCAAATAAAGTAATTTAAGCTAACTATTGCGGCGACTAACAAGCGAAGTAAAAAGCTGTCTGGCTGCTCTATATCGAGGCTAGAGTTCAGCTGCAGGTTAATTATGTAGCCGCAATCGTTTCAAATTCACCGTTACTTCTTCATTAAATCCCGAAATAAAACCACATTATTACTCGAAATCTGGGCGAAGCCTCCCCCTACCCAGGAAAACATACCACAAATTTCAAATGTTCCTGATGCTCCGTCGCTCCCCAACGTTGCTGGCAACCGCATTCCCGATTCCTAGCCGCAAGTCGGCTGCTAGCTAATAACAGGGACTGTTGGAGAATTTATTCCAGTCTCAAATAGTGCTATATTAAGCGGAAATTACATATTTCTCAAGTTTACATGCTTCGGGAGTATTTCCCAGCTCGCTAGTTCCCCAGCTCAGAAAGGGTTAACCGCAATATTTTCCGTCACAGATCCTTAAATGCTGAGGAATTAGCCCCTCGCAAATCCTTCGTAATTATTAATTTGCAATTTCGGTACAATGGGGATATTTTTTGATAAAATCATCGGGAATTTGGATTTAATTCGATTAACAGTTAACTTTCACAGTTCCTGTTAGGATAAGCGGCACGAGACTCCTCCGCACTTCTTTCCAGGTAAGTGCCTGCATTTGACGGAATCGTTGTCAGCCGTTAACAATGCTGGAAGTGGCTGTTCCAGACTACAAACGGGATATTTTGGGGATTTGGATAGAAAGTTACTTTTTAAATCCGCTTAGACCTTATCCCATGAAAAGTAAATCTGTAGCTACTTTTGGGACAGCACCAGGGGAAGCTATCAAATCCCTTCAAATATGGTTATTCCGGCAGAGTAGTTCGGTCCCTGGGCCGCAGTCTAAATGAAAATTAGCATTTAAAGCGATTCCGGCCAGATCCTGTACAACTTAAATGACCCTGTTAAATGCACGACAATGTCCCCATTCTGAACTGGCTCCAAGGCTGCTCGGGCTTCGGAATATTTGCGAAGCGAATTCCAATGGCCCCATCGCAGCGCAGGAAGAGAAATCCGTCTCTGGGGGCTACTGGCGCTGGTTGCTGCGACATCGAAAGGAATTTGCAGAGCAATTTCGGCTGAAATTTTTAAGAAATTCAAATGGCAATGAGCCAATTGTGGTCGATGCCTTTGAAGGCTGCAAAATTAGTACGGGGTTATGGGGACGCGTAATTGTCATGTTAATGCTGGAAATTATTCTTTATCGTCCTGCAGGAATTATGGAGGAGAATTAGAATATTATGATATTCTTGTCGTGAGGTGCATCAGCAGTAGAAGGTGAAATTGCAAAGGGATTTGTAAATGAATGTAACAATTGTGCTTGGTCGATCTCTTGGAATCATGTCGTGATGAAGTTGAAATTTTACCGTCCCTAAATACCTAGTGTTTAGTTAGCAAAATTAATCTTAATACATATCGCGCAACTTACAAAACTAAGAATTCTGTAACATTCTTGAAATTTATTCAATCTTTACAATTCAAATCGCCCAGGAATGTAGCAGCCCTCTCTATACTTTATCGCTATTACTACAGCGACTGTTCCACTGAAATTCAGGATCTCCTGCCTGCACGGCAATTTTTTTCCCGCAACACAAGACTAGCCCGCTCGGCTCACCCCCATACCATACAGCCTTCCGTTCAATACCGTCTAGAAGTTCGTTTATGAATAGAACAATTCGACTGTGGAATAATCTCCCGCAGTCAGTATTTCCGAGCTCGTACAACACCTTAGAGTTCAAACGTGAGTCTTATCGTCATTTTCTTCTACACCCTCCAGACCCCCTCAAACCTTTCTATTCTCCCCTATCCTTCAGACCAAGCTAACTACTAGACATTGCACCATGACCTGAACGGCATGACGGACTGGTAGTATAAAGGGTTACTCCTAAGCTTGGTTTAAAAAAATAAAAAATAAAATTAATAATCGAATAAGCTTGATTAGTGTTTTCCTAAATTTACTGAACTATCCGTGTCAAAAGTACAATTACGACATAAAAAAAAGTACGAAATGTAAGTTTGTGTCCTGGTTTTAATTTATGTCACAAGCTAAAACACGGCTGCACTACTCTGTTTTTACTCGGTAGTGCTGCCTACAGAGAACAGGTGATAGTGTCCATATGTCACTCAAGCATCAGGCATCATTTAGCTGACTCCATATGCCCGCGAGAGAAATTAATCAAAATGGACAATGAAAAGGGACCAATTCTAGATAGGCATGGGTTTTGGGACGGCATGAAAAACGTTTAAAGCATTTATTTCCACTGCTGTTCCTGGTCTCAGCTAAAAAAATCTTGAATAGATTTCGAAATGGTGAATTTACCTTGGTTAGGTTGATTTAAAAATGGCGTTGCAGTTTTAATAATGACATTTGGTGTGTCGGTGGACAAAATTCAAGTGATTGCCAGGAGATGGATGTGAAGGTTAGTGTGGACTGAGAGTCCCATTTTAATCTGAACACACTTTGAAGGAAAAATAACAAGCGGCCCGGTTGAAACAGTCACACACTTCAGGGGAAAAGAATCTCTAGAAAAATATGCTACTTTTGGCGATCCTGTTCTTAAATCGGGTTTTATACTAATTTTTCACGTTTAGTTGGTTTTAAGAGAATTATTTCGTTCAAATAATGATAGAAACATACTGGTTCCTATGCATTTATTGAAGAATAAGATTTAGGGCCAACAGAAAATACATCATCTTCCACCACAAAAAAACATGTGAAATCATTGCTAAACAATGCCCAGGCATATCCCAGTACAGTACATTTGTCCCTTACACAATGATAAATTGTACTGAGGCCTCAATTTTTTTAAATGTACCGGTTCAAAACTAATGTCCTACTGGTAAATGAGCGCTTATCGAGATAAATGAAGCCAGGCGTGATTGTAAATTCCTAGGTGAGAGACTTGGGTTTCTTCTTTCTTAAGCTTGAACCTAATATGACATACCATAAAGTAACTGTAAATAACCTTAAGTACGAACATGAGCGTTGATATGGTATCGTCCTAAATTGACTTAATAAACATGGCGAATGTTCGTTAAATTATCACATGTTAGGTACGGTGGCGTGACTTATCGTTGCTAGAATAGCTGCTCCCTGAGCAATTTTTACCAATATATCAACCAGGATTCATAGGAAAACTTTACTAACAGAAGATCTCAAAAGTAGTGGCAGCGGTGGGATACTACTCTTCTAAATCACCTTCAATCTTTCCAAGTCATTAATGCAATAAATGCAATAAACGCGTTCATGGCTCCGTCCTCCAGGTACTTCTTCCGAACTACTCTTAACTACTCTTGAATCCTCTATATGTCTTTCAAACTAAGCTTACTACTACTGATTAAAAGTCAGCTTACACGACATGACGGAATGGTAGTGACAAGAGTATTGGGGGTGCAGAGTACAGTAAAAAGTTAGGTTAGGTATAGCTGAACTGTTAATTTACAGCTCACACACTAAGGCCAAGGGATGAGGCTCATTGTGAGCCATAGTGATGCCAGTGTCGTTTCTTCGCTAAACCACCTCTAGAACGTAATGAACCTTCTTAGAAGCCAGATCCCACGCTTCGAGATTTCCGCTAGCGTGCTTAGGAAGAGTTCACAAAGAGTGTTTAGTCCCCTTCTGCTAGGGCTAGTTAGTGACAGAGAAGGTGTTGTAGGCCTCTAGACCTAAGGGGGCCGCATAAGTCCCTATCAGGCAGTCACTAGCTGCCAGGTTTTGTCTCCTGAGGTTCATTACTCAAGGGGTTCGCCTGGGCTCGTAAGAGTGCAAGGTATTTTGGCCGAGATGCATTTGTTAAGATCCGTCCAATGCTTTTCTGCTTGTTTTATTGTGTGCCGTTTGCATCGGAGTTTAAAAGTGGCCAAAGGCATACTAACCCTTTCCAGGAAGAAGAGTGGCAGTCGTGCCATTCCTAGCCAGCTCGTCAGCTTTACAGTAAACCTTTTATTTCGGTGACCTGGCCTGACCTGAAGATGTAGACAGTCCGGTTCCTATCGCCTTGGTGGTTGATTTTCTGAACCGCCTCTTGTATGGCTAGAGCCTCCGCTTGGTATACACTACAGCGGTCGTGTAGACGGAAGGAGACTACAATCCCAAGCTCTGGGGAAAAGATTCCTCCTCCTACACGATCCTCGAGCTTAGAGCCATCAGTGAAGAAGTTTACGGCTTTAGGAGTACTATTTTGTCAATTTCTCCATTCACAGTGTGAATTGAAGTGAACCCCGTAGTTTTTCGTGAAGGTAACTTTGGGTATACAAACCTCGATTCCTGTGGGCATGTTGAAAAAACTCAGAACTTTCATGTGCCCTCCGCTGATTCCGGGCAATATTCAGATTCTCTCATTCGAAGAGCTGCAATGATAGCGTTTCCCATTGCCATAAGATTCAAAGGAATTAGGTGTAAAATTACATTTAGGGTATCTCCTCACATCTTTGCACTTTCTGTAGTATGTTTAGCATGGTGGACCTACTCAAGTTTGACGGGGTCTTAGTATAGCATGATTGGGCGGATATTCGCTATGTGGATCCATCGTACTCTGGTAGGGGAGTAGCCCTACTTCTTCTCAATGGATATTTTGCAAGCAAAAAGAGCTATGTTCGCTTTTTTAATGCGCGCAGTAGTATTTTGACGAGCTGTAATTTTCATATTGCTCTTCCGTCTCCTTTGGTATCTCGAACAAAAAGTACATGATGGTATTCGCCGATTTTTCGATATTGCTATCTGCCCCCCTTACTTATACAGAATATGAACAAATTCAAACTTAATACGCTGATGTAAAGCCACCTTTGCAAAGTATTTCTACATGTGAACACATGTGAAAAATGCAGGGTGTTTGTTAATACCACAATTATGAATCGTTCTTTGATGGTTTTATCCACAAAATTTTTGGTGGTAATTTTTTGATAAATACGATAAAAGAGTAAATTAATAGTTGACATTTAACCGTATAATAAAAGTGGATAAGGGCAACTATGCATGGTATGATATTCCTCGCCTACAAAATGTGGCTACATATGTTTTCATATTATGCTCCACACCAGAATGCAATTAGTTTTTGCATTGTTGAAATGTTGATCAAATATCATTTACCTCATTATTGGGTTAGCTTGCTGCCTACGTATTAAAATAATCCAATTTTGCAATGAAATTGGTATTATGTAATCGAATAATGATTGAAGCTCATACGGGTGTTTCTCACCAAAGTGGTAAAATCGCTGTCCTTGGCAAATATTACGTAAACTATGGTGAGAAATATTTATATTTCTGCAAATTTCAATTTATAACTATCTAAACTACAGTATACAATATAGAAAATATCTCACTTAAAAACCTATATGGTTTCAATAACGTATTTTTCAGGTCTAAAAACAGTCCCCTAGCCGGTCCCCAAACCAAAATATTTTCTATTGAGTTCATTAATTGAACTAATATTTTAAAAACAATTAACTTATATAACACAATCTAATCAATATGAAATGATATGCTATTAGACTCTAATATCAATTTATTTAAACTATTTTTTGATTAGTTTAATTTAACCTAAAGTTGGTCCCCGAATTTCATGAACAGTCCCCTCCCAAAGTTTCGAGTTACGCATCAGGCCATCTACAGTAAAGACAGACTTGTTAATGGGCGTAACGAAACGTGAACGACATGAAATTAGCTTTGTTACCCCCAAAAGTAGCTATACCTCATTTTGTTTAGTGTTACAAGAGTTAGAGGGGCACATGCGCGTATCGGTACGCAACATTCGACAGTCCTCTGCTAAGTGTTATTTTTCTTTTTTTAAAGTGTTCCAGTTTTCTCTATTGTGCATAGTTTTAAATAAGATGGCTTATATTGTTTCTATATAACAAAATAAAGTCATAATGAAGGAATTTTATGGTACCGTACCAATTACACAAATTAAACAGTCCCCTGCCAACAGTCCCCGTCAACAGTCCCCCGCTACATACAGAAACAGGAGACTGTTTCATTTATTAGGGCACTGTTATTGTACTTTTGCCTTTGTTTTAGGTCTATAACCATCTTTTAATCATGGCGCGAGAAAGAAGAAAGTGTCTAAGGAAGAAATAAAAGTTCACAAGTTTACTTGGAACTACACAGAGAACTTGGAACTACCAAAGAAGACTGTTTTATTTTTATATATATGCGTCATGAGGAATGTTTTTAAAGTATATATACTACTAATAAATGCTCATTTCACTTATATATACAGTCCTCTGACATATGCAACAGTCCTCTGACATATGAATTTTTTAAATTTACTCAATAAGTCCTAAAATAAAACAAATATATTTGGGTCCCTTACTGTTTATTATCCACCAGATAGATATCTATTTAATTGTATATTTTTTTTTTCATATTCACGTAAAAAAGTTACTGGGACAGATTTCTTGCAAAAATTTACCAGTTTACAGAGAAACACCCATACCTACTTTGCTTTAAAGCAGCAATTTATTACCACTCATTTAACATAATCGTGAGGGTTTAATTACCTTATCTCCAAACTTCGGGCCTGTATTTTACCGTTCGGCATATTTGAGAGGCTTAAAATGGAGATTCTATAAGGACGAAATCAAAACTCAAGCAGCTGAAAAATTATGAGCCGTTGGGCGCCTGCAAATCAACCGATACCTCCTAATTCATCATTTCGACATTTATGCGCTCTTAAATGCTAGACTTAGTGAATTATTAGGAAGAAATTACAGCCATATCACAGACGTAGCCGCCGCCATAAAAACGGCTAATGCCCAGCAAATTCAGTCAATGTGCACACAATTAAAATAAGGGCAGAAACTGGGTCGTTAATTTGCCATAAAATTTAACGAGAAGAGCCCTTCACCGACTGGCAACCAATCCAATAGCCGAATACTGGCCAGGATCCAGGGGGCGCTGTGTGTAAACTTCCTGGTAATACGATAATAAAATCGACAACTGTAAAACATAAGGGTTATGTCCTACCACGCTTTTATGAAGTACAAATACAACATTTAAGGACATATCACGTAAGGACAGCCATCAAAATATTGACTGCGATCGTATTTTACTGCTTCTATTGTTCGATTGTTTAACAAATGTCGAGACTCTCGCTCTCTCGTCGAAAGGATTCTGTTGTAGGAGGCGCCAGTATGGAGCAGCTCGGATTACGAGGGACTTTTATGGTTATGTTCCTTGCATCCAATCTCCCGGGGAACCGCTAGAATATTTGTAACTTACAACTAATGCACTTCATCCAATGGGAGGTCCTTATCAGCACTGCAGCATTGAAGGGAAACATTGCTTTGATTTTAAGTCCTATTCAAAACCAGTTTGACATTAACCAAACTGGTTACAAGCAACTTAGCTTCGTGCATTATGGCTGTAAACCATAGGAAAAGTGCAATCTGCACTCAAGTACCCCCGATGTCCTTACTGACAAATATTTTGCAGTAAATTCGCCTGTTAAAGGACATTCTAATACGGAAAAGCTTCGTCACGAGATGACATTATCGATTGTTAAAAGCGGGACACGTTGAGGGGTGGTTTCTGTATACGAGCCGCAAAGTGTAACCTGTAAAGCAACTCGTGAGAACGTGACTTTAATAGTAAGGACTCACATCACCCGCAAGGAGTAATATTGTGGAAACGCGCAAGGAATAACCTGCTGCTGGCTGCCACTGCACAGGAGAGTGACTTCAAATAGTCATCAAGGACAAGGAAAAATTTACGAGCTTCCTTTTAACCTACAAATGGAGGAGCTCAAGTCTGTCGGGAAATATTTGTGAATGTCCCTTTTTAAGTAAGATCGATGCAAACGAATTGAATTTGTCCTTTTGAAGGAATTTGAAACTTTTTTTACTTACAACTGAGCTCGAGATTTTCTGACAACTAAACATTTTTTTAAATGGTAAAATTTGTGAATACTTCTTCAAGCGAGAAAATTACCTTTACAGGTACATAGGTTTCAAAATTCGAACAAAGGAGTTTTATTTGAAAAGGCCACAACTACTAACATTATAAATTAAGATATTGTGTGGATGACGACCTTTCTCGTATTGCCTTGTGGGGATGATCCTTTTCACCCTTCAGCAGATAAGAATATTTGTTACAATTTAAGCAGTCAATAACTTTAGTTTTAATTTTGAAAATCTTTACCCTATGACCTCATAATCTAAGGTTTACTTTTATAGAAGCTAAGATGCACACATTGACTCTAAACTTGAAAGGATAAAGAGCGCTTTGGGTTTTCCTTCAAATTTTGTTGTTGGATTCCTGGAAAGAGGAATAAAACGAAACGCGGGGACATTTTCAACCAATATTTTTAGCATGAAAACTAGCACATACGAAATATGCATCTTCTTGCTCTTGGTTTATTCTCTATCTGCACACATACAAATTGATATATCCTCGTAAAGACAAACCAACAACAACCTGAAGAATTGGTTCAAAATCGGCGATCCAAAAATACATCGAAGGCACATCTCATTGGAAAATCTCAATTCTTTTATAATTTGGGGGTTCTACTTCTGCTTTCTTTAGCCGCGGAATTTGCAACCGACCGCTGAACAATTCTTCAGAAGCACGCACCGACCGCTAAAGGTATTCAGGTAATGTCTCTGTCCGATACCCGTTGGTCACGCCGACACAATGCCACCGATTGTTTAATCCAATGTTCCTCAAATTGTTGACACACTGTACAACTGTCCGGATTTAGCCGTATAAAGAGGCACATCAACCGAATTGGTAAGCTCTCATCAAATGCGTAACCCACAAATGAAGCTCTTATAAATTCGCATTAGCAGCCATTATTTGGCAAGACTTCCTGGCATCGATACATAAAGTTTCAAAATATTTACAATCCGCAACGATGGAACTGACCAAAGCGATGGTGCAAATCAGTGTCAACAAACGCCATATCGAACGTTTGCGCAATTCAGAATTGCCAGGGTTTTATAATTACATTCTCGACATCGCAATCGCTGCACTGGAGAATTGTGGCTTCCTGTATCACATTTATCATACCGCATTCAAACCAAACCAAGAGCAATGCATGTTACTCAAGGAAATACTCCGAAATCCTACCACTAGAATATCGGACATCAGTGGTAAGGATCTCTGCTACAAAATGTCGATGTACGCTTCCATTACTTCCGAAACTTGCAAAAGGCATTTGTAGCTCAATCGAGTTCTAAATTGGTTATGTTTGAGAGGTGGAATTAGAGGGAGGGAATTATTCCCGAATCTTGTGATCGCTTTACGATCTTGAGCACAACTCTAGCTGGAGTTGTACCGCGGAACGAAGCTTCTCCAAATTTAAATTGATAAAATCATAATTGCGGAACAACATGTCCGACCACAGATTGTTCAATTTGGCTATCATTTCAATCGAAGACAATTTCCTCGCCAATGTGGCACAAAAGAACTTAGTCAGTCGTTCCGCTTCCATGAGCGCTAGAAAAGATCTGCGTGCATAAATTGACGCTTGTGAAGAGAGCTTAAGTTGAGTAACTTGATGGAAGAACTATTGGGTTTTCCCAAGGAAGATGATTCCATGCTAATCTAGTTCTAACGTGCGAAGAGTAGTGAGGAGACGAAACCTGTGACGCATATTCGAGTAATGGTCTGACAAGAGAAATGTATAGGTGTTTAGTAATCAAGGGCTTGTTAAATGCTTTGTACCGCCTTTTTATAAAACCTAGGACTAAACTACCTCTAACAGAAATATAATTGATGTGAGTGGAAAAATCCAGATTACTATCGAATCTAGTCCCTAGATCTTTTTCAAAATTAACACGAGGGATACCCTCATTAGGAAAGGTGTAGTTAAAAATTATAGGAGCACGTCTAAAAGTCATGATTTCACATTTACTAATATTAAGTACCAGGTTATTGTTAGCACACCAAGAGTAAAAGGTGTCAAAGTCAACTTAAACTAACTGAGGAATTGGAGGCTCCACCAATGTCTGAGAATAATCCTACTCTGCCACCCTCGAGCTTAGAAGATGTAAGCAGAGTCATAAATCTGCTCTAACTTCTTTTAAGGCGTAAGTGCATTGTTCTATGAAAAGGTCCACAATGCTGTCGAGCTGTTCCCGGTGGTCTAGGAGCAATGTTGCTTACGATTAGCCTAGTATAGTAACCCCAATTTTTCCTTTTGAGGTTTTTTATTTTAGAAGGGGTGGTTGCGCTTGCAGTTGGAACTCAACAAATCCGTTTTGATTCCTAATACCGATATCGTTTTGGTTCCTAAGGAAGGCTAGTTAGAACCGGAGGTCGCCAGGTATGAGGAGCAGACCGTTCACGACTGAGCTATATTTCTGATCATCGGCACGGTTCGCATTACACCTTGATTCGACCCAGAGGATTGCGGAATGCGGATGGGTAGCAAGGATTGAAAACAAGGAGAGGAACGTAAGGTAGGGAGGACAATTGTCCGCTACGTTCGAGAACGTATTGCCCAGGGTGAACCAGCGTGATGGAATCGTCACGCATATGTGGAGGTCGTCGTCATTTCACCCCCTCACTGGGCTTATTATACTAAGATTTTCTAGCTCACTCAAATAGAGATCTATAACGTGCGACGGTTTCCCAACCATTCGCAGAGAGGATCGCATATACTAAGACGCCTAGAGCTTAGGGAAGACAAACCGCAAACTGCTCAGAATCGGGGTTGGTGGAGATAACATATGCGAAAGGCCAGGACCAAGCAATGGTAATAAGAAGGTAAGCAATTCGAAAACCATGTTACTGTGGGTCATGTATGTGGGACAGTTTGGACTTGGAAATTTGTAGTTCTTAAATTTTGATATGGCTTTTTCAAATTCTTCTATTGTAGGCTCTAGAGCAACATTCAGTGTTATCTGAACAAGTCTCTGAAAAACGTCTTCCACTCTCCCTTAAGTACGTCATAAACACTCCTAGCTATAGCATCTATCAAAGCATTGCTGTCTGCCTTATTAAATAAATGAAGAGCTACTGGAATCAAATCTTTCTCAGATTTTGAATTATGTATCTTGAGGTTTGTTTGATTCTGAGAGAACATATTGGTACCAGTTATTAAGGCAAAGAAATAAAATATTAAATGATAAAGTCTAGACTGCACAGACACAACTTATCTTTATTTAATCTTTATCCTCCATTCAAAGTCACTGTACTGATTATCCCATGAGTATAACTTCTAAGAAACATTTCAAATGTATGCAAAGCCTCTTTCCCATAACCCTGTTATAAAGAGTCTCTTATATTTCTATGTAAACGGTCCCACAGTGCTTAACCAATTCGTGACTGTCAAAGCTGACTCGTTCTTCAGGTGTGCAAAAATCAAACGCCGACTCTTTTTTTTTATAGGGCCATTTCGGAGAATCTCATCCCGATATTTGATAATATATTGAAAAGTATTCATGAACTGATAACATTTCAGTACTTGGGTAAATCTCGGCTTACCCATAAAACCAAATTTTCTCCCCACAAAAAAAAAATATTTGTTATTCAATTAAAAGGACTTCAGATGAAAAGCAAAGGATATTCTTGGTAAAAGACAGAAGCTTAATTTTTCTGTAATATAATCAAAATGTTGCTTTCATTTGGATAATCCGAAGTATTTAAGGACAACAGAGTAACGTGCGTACAGTGACAGATGTCTCATGTATTTGTTATTGAAGGAGATGCAAGTAACCATGGCAGTAGAATCCATTCAGCGTTTAAGTGGTTTTTTAATTGAAGCATTTGACATGAATGCCAACCTCTCCTACATTCTTATCTAAATAAAATCCAAAAGTAAAGCATTCCTCCACACATGGAATCTCATTTCATTTCAGGGAACATTTTACAAAAAGGACTCAATCCCATTGGAGTGGCGGGAATCGCGAGCCGTGCCCTGAGAGTGTACGTGTATCCTTGAATCCTGCTAGCAGAAATCTGCATATACTGCTTCAAAAATCCCATTTTCCTCCTGGGATGAGACGTGTAATCTCTTACATAAGGCCAAAAATTTCCGTCGCACTTCATGCTCTCGAAGAGTTGTATTTTTGCCAAAAAAAAAATATTCTAACTTATCACGCGGTATGATCCCCGAATTAAGCAAAATGTTGAAAATGGGAAACTTTAGGCACGTGAATAATTTTGCTAGGAGAAATTTCCCTCCACATAAATTAAATCAAGACACCTTGATTATCGCCATGAAGAGAGCGCAACTTAGTAAGTATAGTGACATACACCCATAATGACACCTCTGCAGGTTTCCCGCTCATTTTAGGTGCGCCTCGTCCTTCCTGGATTATGGCTGAACAACTGAGGAACATAAACTTTAATTTATCTTGACGTGTCTTCCCTATTTATCTTCCTGCAACCTTCACGGATTCCTCTCATGAGCTACAAACAATTTATCGTGTCGGTAATCATATGTGTGACCCACGCGAGGATGTGATGCATGGTGCGGCCAGAATATACAAATATGGGAAGGGAGCAGAAAAAGGATCACCTTTAAACACTATTATTTTCACCGACCATAAAATTGACCTGTCAGAAGCTTACCACACATTCTCCGTCATATTCGGGGGCAAGCGTCTGGTTTTGTTTCGCCCAAACGGGGGTGGGAAAGTTTTTGTCTTTATGGGGTTGTCATCAGGTATTAGACTCATTTCCGGAACTAAGTGGGCTTTTAGGTGTGTAGGAATGCGAAAAAATGCTTTCTGACAATGTTACGGAATTTCTCGGAATATTTTTACAGGCCTACGTGGAATACTTTCGTATCCTTGGTGAATATGATTTTTCCTCTTAGATAATTTTTATTTTGTGACAACAAAAATTGATATTAGGACACTCCTAGGCACTGCCGCTATTGTAAGACCAACACACTTAATCTGCCTGCAGTGCGTGGGTTTTTTTAAATACTTTCACTTATTAATGCTGAAATGAACCTACATCAGTAAGGCATTTTCTGAAAATTTTTATAGTTTTTTAAGTTCATTGCTAATATGAAGTAATGCTATGTTTTACATTCAACCCGCTCTGCATACTTTACCAATCTGCTGCAAATATACTTGGGTGATCGACTAAGTTTGTTTAAGAGTGTTTCACACTTCGTCGAATTTCCCGCACAGATTTGCTTCCATTTTGTGGGTACTAAGCTATGATCGCTAAGGTCAATATTAAATAATACTGTTTTACTCCGTATAACAACTTTTTCCTCATTCTTTTTAACTTAAATTTACCAATTCACATATAAATGATACTTGATATTAATTCCTAATTATTATTTCCACTAACACGTAGCAGCCATCACTCGCGGACGATCAAAAAGCACTAAGCCCTAGACGGAAAAGGATCTTGCTCTTTTCTTAGGCACCGCCATTCTGTGTTGTCGCTGAGACAGACTGTGGGTGCGTTTTATAGGTGTAGGGCGGAAGTGTAGAGTTTCGATACTCTACAGTACCCACTTCCAGTAAAAAAGGAGTAAGTTTTTTAACCGAGGACCTTTCTTAACCGTCTCGGAAGGAGTGATGGCTTCAGCCGAAGGTAGGTTGAGTGGTTGGCCGTAAACCCATTGTGCCGGTGAAAACTTTAATTTTGGCTTGTATGTTGCTCGTATACCGAGGAGCCCTACTGGTAAATCGTTTGTCCAGCCTGAATTTCCCTTACGGCATTTCAGGGCTGCTTTCAATTGGTAGTAAAATCGTTCGACCACACCATTCGACAGCGGATGGTAAGCTGCTGTGCGGAACCGGTGGCTTCCAGAAGTTTGGCTAATCGGCTAAAGAGCTGCGATTCAAACTGGGTCTCTTGATATGTAGTGATATGAAGGGGAACTTCGACTCGACTTACGAATTCCTGGAAGAAGGTCTTCGCTATTGTTTGTGCGGTGATTGCTTCAATTGATAGGCTTCTGAACCTATCTACTACGGTCCAAACATCAGAAAACCCTTTCTATACGTTTAAGGGTTCTAGGTGGACATGTGTAAATCGAGCGTTTGGTATGAGGAAATCTCCAGGTGGGCTCTTGGTGTACCTGCCAATTTTCGAGCACCGACAGGCTACACATGATGACGCCCAGGTCTTTAATTTCGATTTGTTTTATTGTTGTTCGCTCGATAATTGTTTTAGCTGTTTCGTCTATTCGTGCCAAAACGTCGCACAGTGGTCTGAAATCCCCAAAACCTGGACAAAAGTACCAAAACGAAAGTTTTTATTTAGGTACTTTTTCGCGTGGGTTAAGTATAGTGGCCCCCCTGGAGTATTTCAAGGCCCTTGGCAAGAGGCAGATGTTCGAAACCTCTTTTGTATTCCATTTGGAAAGTGAGTGTCGAACACGCTACACGCAGCACGTTCTCTCGGAGCAAAAGCACGTGTTACGGTTTTGAGTGTAGATTGAAGTACGTTTGCCCGTTTCCTTTTCTGTAAAAAGGTTTCTTCTCCTAATAGTAAGTACAATTATACTGTGTTATTGAAATGAACATAAATAAATAATTGTATTGCTTATTTATGATCAAATATGTAGTAAATTGTGGTGATTTGATTAACGATTCGGCTTATAAATTGATGGCTAAGTACAAACTTCCATCGACTTCCACTAAGTAATACGCATGTAATTGTTTATTAATCATCTCTGCAAAACATATAAAAAAATCAGCTGTTCCTGCTTGCTCCATGTCATTCTATCCACGATAGAGCAAAATATCCATGGCTCTGGGCACTACCCCCACTGTGTTTCAGGCCGAGGTACTTGCCATCCAGGTGTGTGCTCAGACTTGTATAGAGTCTTAATAGAGCTCCAAATAGCTCTAACATTGTTATTTTCTCCGACAGTCAAGCTGCATTGCTGGCCATTAAATCTCACAGGTTGTCATCAAAGACTGTGCTGGATTGTCTCCGATCTCCGAAATTCTTAAGCAGGAACAACAGTGTCACGCTGATATGGATTCCGGGCCATGAAGGTCACATTGGTAATGAAATTGCCGACAGCCTGGCTAGAGTAGGCGCAAACTCATCACCTATCGGTCCGGAACCTTTCTGTAGCTTAGCAAGCTACCACGTTAGAACGGCCATCAAAAATCGACCAGCTGTTTCTTCATAGCTGGACAAACACCCAGGGTGCTCGTCAAGCTAAAAGATTCATCCAAATCGATAAAGCTAAAGCGGGAAAACGTTTACATCTCAACAGGTGGGAGCTAAAAATAATAATAGAGCTCTTGACGAGCCACTGTTCGCTTAACTACCGTCTAAACAAAATAGGTCTGGCGGTTGATTGTAGCTGTCGGTTCTGCGGAGCAGCTCCCGAAGCTGCGGAGCGCTTGCTGTGCGACTGTGAGGCTACAGCGAGGAAGAGATTGGGCCTCCTCCATCGGGACTTCCCTACCCCCAGGGACATTTGGGACAGAAATCCTAAATCAGTTTTAGGCTATATTGGAAGCCTTAACCTTGATGGTTTTTAAAGACGGGGATGGCACAATAGACCAAATAAATAGGTCGCAGTGCCGGCAAAGGCACCCCTCAACAAGAAATAGAAAAATCTACGATATACTACATATTTGCTCAACGAATAGTTATGAACGTCCTATTCAGGCGCTATATATTAACTTTTATTCATCTTTATAACAAAGTATGTATAACAAATCTTTGCAACAAATAAAGCCTAATGTATTTGAATTTGAAAAAAAGTTTGCATCTAAAATTAATTTAATAATTGTTAAATTAAATAAAAAAAGTTTATTTTCATTAACAATTCTAGTACATTTTCGTTAAAAATTATTACTGAGCAACCACAAAACGCCCTTATTACAGATTTTCATTTAATTCAAAAAAACAAAATTGGCCGCCATATTGGATCCACTATTTTGTTTAGTAAAAATCTAATGACGGATTAATAATTAGCTACTCCGAACAGCCATTATTGCATAATTTCATTCAATTCAATTAAATATGAACAGAGTTGGTCGCCATATTGGATGCGCCATTTTGTTTTTTTTTTTTTTCAAAATCTGATAACGGATTCTTACTCAGTGACCCTGAAAACCCCCATATACCAATTTTTATCAAATTTGCTTAAATTTTCATAAAGTTGGCCGCCATATTGGATCCGCCATTTTGTTTTTTGAAAATCTGATAACGGATTCTTACTCAGCGACCCCGAAAACCCCCATATACCGATTTTCATAAAAAAATAATTTTTCTTACGGTAGTAAATTAATTTTGTCCAGGTTTTGGGGATTTCAGACTACTGTGCGTCGGGGACAATGTTGTCTTTACCTTTGACATGTCGGATGTCAGTTGTAAACTGAGATATAAAGTCTAAGTGTCCAGCTGGTCTCGGTGTTCTCTCCATTTTAGCGTTCAGCAAATTTTTCAAAAGCTTATGGCTGGTGTAGACTATGAAGAGACGACCTTTCAATCAACGTCTAAAATTCTTTATGGCAAGGTATATTGCCAGCAGTTCTCTATCGAATGCCGAGTATTTCTTTTCTGCTGCGCTTCTCGAATGCAACGCGAGCGGTTCCCAACTTCCCGTTTTACATTTTTGCTCCAATACTGCACCTATAATGATATTTGAGGCGTCTACAGAGAGCCTAAGTTTAGCATTGGGGAGGGGGTGCCTAAGTAATGTAGCCGACGCTAAGGCTTCTTTTATCTTTGAATAGTTTGTTTTAATGGTAAATGGAACGGAAGTCTTTTCTTTTTTCTGTTAGATGAAAAACTTATTGTCATGGGATGGCGCTAACAACTCCGTCGACTTTCAATTGGTTGTACAGCGAAGTGCGGTTGTACAACCAAAACTATCGATTGTGGGCCGGTCGGCCGATCAAAATACATTGCGCTTATAGGCTTGATGAAAATCTGGTTGTACAGCCAATTTGACCGTGTATGGGGGCCTTTAGTCGTTTGCAAAGGGTTTTTAGATGGGCTTTGTGTTCTTGTGAAGTCCTACTAACAACGAGAATATCGTCAATGTAAACGAATACGAAATTCAATTCAAGCAGTCTGAAGCAGTAATCAACCACAATTCCTGAAACTGTAGGACATAGAAAACAATTCCCCTCAAATAAGTGCTGATCTAAGGTTTGAAAAAATCCTGATGTTTGTAAAGGGTAACGTAATTTTTGCAGTAATTTCAGTGATGGAAAAAATTGTCGGATTTCGACGAGTGATGTTTTGTTGAACAGCTATCATTGCGCAGAATAAAAAAAATCACTTCATTTAGAACAGGATTCATTCCAATGAGCTTATTAGATATTAGCACAACTTATCAATTCAAGGTCTTTCTGACACTTAGCCGAAGTTTTTCATTTAAACAAAGAAAGGGCCCGACCTAATGTTATGAAATTTTTTCAGAGCATTTTTTCGTTAATCTTCGGTTAACCTTCGGAACTTCAAAGGAGTCGATTTAGTTTTTGGTTTGCGTAGTATCGTGCAAGTACAAAAATCATGAGCGTCGTTTAAACAAAAAAAACGGTTCGACCGAATTTTATGAAAATCTCTGATCATATTTTCGTTAATATTCTTTGAACTACACCTCAACGAAGTCGTTATCTTTTTTGGTTCGCGCGATATCGTGCAGGAAAAAAAAACCACATACGTACGCACACACACGCATACTTCCTCTCAAATTTTTGCTTAAAATGCTGAAAAATGAAAATTCGTTGAAAACTTCGTTTTCGATTTTCGGGCGGATTACAATAACTTCCTTATACTGGGAAGTTAATAATATGGAAATGCAAAAGCTATTATCATTATCGGGTGCATCCCCCCTTTCTGGAGTAAAAATAACAGCCATGTAATTGTGTAATGCAATGCAACAAACGGTATTGATTGGTCATGTTATATACAGTCAACCGAAAACTATTCAGAGCACAAGATTATGTTTGCCATTATGCTCGCATTTAGTACCAAAAACCTGCCCGGATCCTTGCAGAATTTTCCCTCAATTCAAACTGCATTTTGACTGGCACGAACGTCCAAAACGTTATACTATAAATGCATAAAATTCATGCACAATACCCTAAGGACAGCTTCGTCACGTAAATTAATATTTTCCAGCTTCCTCGCATGCGAGTGTAGCTGCCCGTGTATGGGTGGGTGGTGCATAACAATATCCTTCCGACTGGTAATAATAGACAAAGTTCCATACCTAATAGATTATTCAACATGAAACTGCTGCTAATATTTTGCCTTAATTAACGGTCCCTCCCGGCCATTCTGGATATCATAACAACATACTCCTGGCCCTCGTATATAAACCGAGAATCTGCATTAAATTTGGCCAAAGTTTAACGAAATTCGAACAAAGTTGTGCCGGAATTTTTCGCAAAGTGCAACCCAACATGCAAGAAATAATTCGGGAAATATTGGATGAGTTTTGCACGAGAACTTCTGTGAATGGCGTGAAGTTTTTCAAATCCCCTAGATATACCCGAACAGAGAAGTATTTTAATAGCTTTAATTTCTGTTTAATCTAGCATGGACTTTATCTCAGGCTCATATGGATGCTGATACTAGCAGCAATTTTCTATTTATTTTTAATTTTTTTCAACGAAATTTTGTTGCAAGTCAACTCGTTCCTGATGGTAGCAACATACCTACCTTATTTTCTACAGGTCACCTCGGTACTAAGAGCTCTCTTAAGTAGGAATTTAACTGCAGCAATACTCTATTTTGCAGCTAAAGTACCCGTCCCTGTCCATGTGCCCCGTTGGGATGTTTAATGAGAAGGTATTTAATTACACGGAATACAAGAGGGATAAGTCTTATCTACCGAGAGGTTGGACCAGGGATGAAGTGCAGGAATTTGTGGAGAGAAATTGTGAAGTTGAGAAAAACTTTTTCTCTGGCTTCACTTCGAAAGTGGATTATATCAAAACACTGAAACAGGTAGATTTAAAAAGTTTTATAATTTTAAAAATATTTTCTATAATTATAGAGTAAAGTGTTGCACTTAAGTGTTTCTATAAATCCAGTTTGTTCTCCGGTAATTAATACGTGATAAGTAAAGTCTGAAGTTTTGAGTAAAAGCTTTCAGAATGTGATTCAAGATTTAAGAAACTTTTTTAATTTAATTATGCGGAAACTTTGGTAAAACGGAAAGAGGGATGTGCCTATTTAAAAATCTGTTTTTAGGTAATTATTAAGATAAGTGCTTAATTCTTTGGTAATCCAGTTTTTGGTTATTAAGATGAAGTTAAATCACTTAAAATACATAATTGAAAAACAATCAACACAAAAGGAAAGAGGATGGAATCGGCCACATCAGCCGAAGGCCTTTAGCACTCGGGATGAAGACCACTGGAACTCCTAAAGAAAGTCTTTGACCGATAAACGTATTTTTTGGACCATTCCATTGGACTTCCTCTGGTTAGAGCAACGATGACCGTTTCCGTTGAGTATATGCTTAGTTCCTCATCTTGGCACCAAGCAGGGCCAATAACTTAGGCGGCCAAACTAAAAGGCGGCTAAATCGCCAAGGAAAGTACGTCGAATACAGAGAAGTTTACAACATTATTTAGTGACTACCTTTCGCCCGCGATTTCGTCTTTGCGGGAATTGTGCACCCTGTGCAGAATTTCGCCATGACGACTTTAAAAAAATTTCCCAAAAACCCGCCAAAACCCCAAATTTGGCGCCCATTTTTTAGCTCGAAGCTTGATGTAGATGTATACGATTCTGAAACGTCATTCAGTACCATTTTAGCTATGAACTATGATTGTTGCCAACGGACAAGCCGCGTCACTTGCAATATGGAAATGCCGTCTCAAAAATGTTCAATAGCGAACTTGATTTTTGGAACAAAATTTTGCATGGTGGACGAAACTCATTTTACAATCTCTGACGCAGTCTGTCTGCCGAACTGGTGAATTTGCGGAACAGAAAGCCCACACGTCATTCACAAAACACAGCTGCACGACGTGAACGTCACTGTTTGGGTCGTAGTGTGGTAAGAAACCATCATCGACCCACGTTTCTTCAAAGTTGGAGAAACCGCCGACGTGGCAGGGTATCGTTGGTTGTTGGCCCACTTTGTGACAAACTTTTATTTTCAACAAGGAGGCGCATCATGCCACACCGCAGCCGCTACAATGAAGTTCTTGTAGCGCAAGTCCCCGAGATTCGTTGTGTCGGATCAATACTCTGTTCAAGCTTGCGATGTTCAATAGTTAAGAAACTTGATTTTTGATACGCGGCAACGAAGCAAGCAACAAGAAGTACAGTCCACCTTAAAGGAATCAATACGACTGAAAACATTTGCCACCGAATCAGCACCTCGGAAGTACGTCGTCTACGATGCTGGAACTGTGGTGAGCCGGGCCATCTACAAAGGAGTTGCCAAAAGCAAAGGAGGGAATCTCCAGAGAGTAGGAGTGGCTCAACATGCTGTGGAAAATGTGGACAACGGCAGAAGTTGTCAGAGGGAATTGATGGGGAAAATTGAGACCCCTAATGTCATCGTCAACATCACCCAACTGCAGCGTAGCAACAACAGCCTTGTCATCATAGGAAAAGTTAGTGATGAACAATGCACAATAACCGTGGATAGAGCTGCTTCAAGAAAAACCCGGGCCAGTACAATCTGAAAACTGTAACAGGAGAGCCAGTAAAACTTCATGGGGAGACAATGATGGACGTGGTACTCGGCGACATTGAGTTTACACATTCGTTCATGGTAGCTGACGTGTGTATTGTCGGTCTGGACTTTGCGACAACACACGGAATCCTATTGGTCATTGGAGGAGAGGAAATCGAATGGATTCTACACTGTCTGAGCGATCACGCGAACCAGGTTTTAAATATCGTTGGCGTAACGAGGAAAAGTGTCAAAGGATGACTGTTGGAGCCAAGTAACGGATGTGAGGACCAAGGAATTCGAGATGCGCAACGCGATGACCCGGATATTTCTCCGATTTTGTCAAGGAAAGAACACGAGGAGCAGCCTAAATGGAAAGACATAGCAGAGAGAAGCGAAATTCTGAAGAGCTATTGGGCCCAATGGGATTCATTGCATATCGAATATTCTCTGCTAAGAGTTTCTAAACACTCCTTTTTGTTCTTCTAAGAGACCTACTATATGTAACTAGATGTAACTGGTAACTGGCAGCTTCAGCGGCCAAGGGGTTAGGGTACCCGACTACTATGCTAGGGGTCCGTGTGGTTCAAATCCACCCCGTGGTATGGTTATTTGTCTTTCAATTTTTCCGATCTAACTTGCCCTCTTTCTTGACTTTCCTCTTTACAATTAAATAACGAGACTGACGCTGCTACAGAAGAAGTGCGCATGCGCCAAACGCCAGTAACCAACAGCTGTTATCGTGAAGCCTTATCTTTCGAATGTAGTGCCTCTCGCTTCTGTAAACAAATCAGTACAGCCGTAGCCTTCGTTCCCATTAGAGTTGTTTTTTTGTTTCGCCGGAAAAATGTTAAGTGTAACAGTAGAGCAACGCATTGTCGCAACACATCCCGCATTGTCTGTTAAGAGGTTTTTAGCCAAATTCAGCATCCCAGTGTTAGACCATCCGCCTTATTCGCCGGATCTTGCGCCGTGCGACTTCTATCTGTTTCCTAAGGTGAAATCTGCATTAAAAGGAACAAGATTTGAGTCTGTTGAAGCTGTGAAAGAGAAAGCGGCACGGGTCCTGAAGGAGCTGACAGAAAAAGACTTCCGGCACTGTTTCGAACCATGGAAGATTCGCATGGAGCGTTGTAGTGATAGAGGAGGGGTGTATATTGTAGGTGATAACAAGTAAAAATGTATGAAATAAAAATAAAATGTTTTACAGCGTCAGTCTCGTTATTTAATAGCCACACCTCGTACAATCACAAGCACATTATGATCAGCACTTATTACGCTTTCATCTCCATAGTCTGTCTTCCTGCACAATTCAGGAATCTACTTGCAAAATTACTCAACAATTTTAATAACTTATAAAATTCTTCATTATAATAGTGCTGAAAAGATAAGAGAATTTCACTGTCGTCAACTAAGCTTTCCCGTTTTTCTTTCTTACCACACATTATAATCACACTCAAAGGCACAAAATTAATCTACTAGATTTTCCTATTCATAACATAATTTACTTTGATGTTAGCCTCATCCCAGAGTGTCACGAAGATTCCTACAGCAAACGCTCCTTTGAAATCTCTATGCTGCATATCTACCACATTCTGAGGAGTTGCCAGGCTTCAAGGCGGGGAGACAGGTCATGTCTACCCGGAGTCGTCTTCCAAGAAAACTCGTTAAACTCGTTCAAAAGAGACTGAATACTCCAAAATTTATATATTCTATCTATAAATTTCAATTTTCCGAAAATATCAAATTATAATAACTTTAATAAAGATTATCCGTATGCAACAGTAATTATGCTCAATTTTGAACGCTTTTTAGATTACACATTGAATTTCCTCCAGTGGATTGAATCGCAGCCGAGTTCGTTAACCGCAAAAAAACGAAGTGAAATTGGATATTGTTGGTAGTTAATGAGAAAGGATTCTAGTTTTTCGAGATTTATAATGTTCCATCCAATCATATTAACACGTCGGGGATTTGATATAAATAGCCTTTCTGCACCCATCGGAGTGAAAGAAAGGAAGTAGTAAACATTTTTTAGACAACGAATAAATTCTATCCACGTAAGCCCCGAGTGACTCAGAAGGAATATTCAGTTGTGACAAAGCAGATTTGAAATTGAAGCAGCACATCCTAGGTTCCTTTTAAAATTTTAAATCATGACATATTATTGCCACAATTTTTCCATTGGACCAATCATTCTATTGAGGGGATGAGCATGTTTATCGTAATCTTCTCATTCTCAAAGTAAAAGCTCTGGCTCGTTTGTCTTGTTAGCGTGCGTTGCGCTGCTCATTTGTCTCACTTGTGATCTACCAATTGAAGTTTTCTTTCCACCCATCCAATGGCGCTATAGCCCAAATCGAGCCTTGGCCTCCTCTATACTAGGGCATTTCTCCAATTATGACGGTCCCTTGCAGCATTTCTCCAGTTACGGATATTGAGCATTGCCTCTGCGTCAGCCGTCACAGAGTCTACCCATCTCCTCCTGGGTTTACCTACTGGCCTATTTCCCGAAATTTCTGATGCCGTAAGCCGTTTTGTGATACGATTGTCCTCCATCCTGATTACGTGGACGGCTAGTCTGCAATGTTTGTTAGTTTGTTTAGTTCAAATCTTGTAACTGAATTTAGACCCACTTTCATGTTACCAATGAACTTCAAATTGCACATATGCATAGTTTTCGTGACAATGCAATCTGACCATTTTGTAAATAGATCCAGATGGTGGTTCCAAGATGGCGGTCGATTTTTGCAATTGTGGTCCACTGTAGCCCACGATATGGGTATCAAATGAGAGAGTATGACAGATAGATTAGAGTAAGCTGTGTGTCATTTTAAATCGACCACCAAAAAATGGCGAAATACATATACATAGACTAAAAAGTAGAAAATAAAAATAAATAGTTTAAAAAAACTAAGAAGTAAGCTATTATTAAAAAAATGAATAATAAAATATAAAATAAAAAAATAATTTTGAATATAAAGTTTTTATTGCTGTACTCACTTAAACGTAAAGAAGCGTGCGGCGCGAACGAAAAATTCCAATATTAATAAAATAAGAATATAGCGCCCCACGCTTTTTTACATATTAGTAAGTGGCTGCAGCAATAAAAACTTTACATTCAAAATTATATTTTTATTTTATGGTTCATTTCAAAATTACTTGTTTTAAACTATTTATTTTTTACTTTCACTTTAAAATAAAAGCTTATTTTTTATTTTTATTTTTTATTTTTATTAAAGTTGAGAGTTGTGGGTGGTCAAAATGTTTATACAACTCGTTGTTGTTTCTATATTCCATCCTCTCTGGTTGGGCCTATTAATCATCTGAGAACTTTTCTCTCAAACCTGTTAGATCGTTCCTCTATGTCCTGGGTCATAGTCCAAATTTCGCTACCATAATAGAGTACTGGTCTGATCATTTTACTGTTTTGTAGAGTGAAAGTTTTGTTTTCCCATGCACAAATCTTGAATGCAGTATTTGTTTCTGGGCATAAAAGGCTCTATAAGCCAGTAGTAATCGTCTGGTTATTTCTTATTTTTCTTCGTTTCTTTTTGTGATTGTAGACGACCCAAGATAGACTGTTTTATCGACTAATTCTAACTTATGTTCGTCGATGGTTATATTTCTTCCCATTCTAAATCTTCCACGATGTTCACGTCATCTGCATAACCAAGTAATTGTGCCGATTGTGTTGCTATTGATGCACTTCTCTGGACTGACGTTTTCCGTAACACTCATTCTAGGGCCAAGTTGAAAAGTATGGTGGCCAATCCATCTCCTTATCTAAGTCCTTGTCGTAGTTCGAACCGAACTCGTCTGTTATAACATTTTGGATCCTTGCCAGTGAGCTGTTTGTTGAGCATTTGATCAGTTGAACCAGCTTTGAGGAGACTCCTAATTCCAATAGGATCCTCCTGTACAGCCTCTCTCGAATTATATGCCTGTTGAAAGTCGACAAAAATCTGGTATTACATATCTATATTCCTTTCCAGGTTTTCTCTAGAATTTTCTTTAAAGTCAGCAGTTGGCCCGATGTTGACCTATTTGTCCTTAAACCAGTTTGATATTCTCGTATAAGACCTTCCGCTGTAGGTTCTTGTTTAGGTTTCAAAAGGATTGTGAAGGGTTTGTAGCTAGTGCTGAGGAGTTATCTTGGGGAATTACAAATGCCTCTGTCTGTTGATTCTGGTTTAGTATGGGAGTAGGATTCAATAGGTTCTGAAAATACTCTCTCCACTTTTCTTTTATCCTATCAGGATCTGCTAATAAGTTCCCTTTTATGTCTTTGCAGATGCCCGTTCTTGGCTGAAGCTTATTGGTGATCTGGCGGGTTCCTTTGTACGCTTGTGTAAAATGAAGTCTTCCTGTATCTGTAAGATCCTGCTGTTTAGATATTCCCTCTTCTTCTTTCTGCAGAGCTTGTCTGCAGTTTTTCTTTTTTGCTTGAAGACTTCCATCCTTGCCCTTGTTGGCCATGCGATGTAATCTCGATGGCTCTGGTTTCTTTCTTCAATTGTGGCTGTACAGTCCTGGTCAAACCCATCAATTCTAGTCTGTCTGGGGCCCAGCCTAGTGCCTCTACTGCTGCCCCCTTTATGCTGCTTTTGATTTGCTCCCATTTGTCGTTGATGTTGGGCTGTTCTTCTGCCTCTCTCATGTATTGTACGATAGCATGCTGGTAGGCATCTCTTATTTCTTCCAACTTTAGCTTATCTACATGTATCCATTCCAAAATTCGTCGGTACCAAATTCAGTCGAGTCTCCAGAGTTACCGTCGGCGTTTTGGCAAAGGTCGGATGAAGGTAGCTCATTCTTTGAATGTTGCTTAGTCTTAAGCTAAAACATTAAGTTCGGCTCTACACCTCCACATTACCGCTCCATATGTTATCATTGGCATTATGATGGTAGATTAAAATCTTTAGTACATCTACATCGACGAACTCTGCCGAACCTGGTGATCAAATCATCTTTTAAGTAACAATGTAGTTTGCTACGTAGTGTCTCCTCTAAGTATTTGGCTCCGCAATGACTTGGTCAATCCATCCTATCTTTGACACTGAGTCCTATATTAACATACCGGATGGAAACCAGGCCAAATGCTAGTTGCATTTGGGTAGCCACGAGACGGTGAAAATGTCTTCTACGAATATTTTGGGTGAAGAAGTTTTGGGCAAAGAGCTGGTCTTGGAGTTCATCCCGACAAGTCACCGCAGGTGCCCTTCAGAGACTTTCAACTGAATGCGATTTCTAAACCAAAGTTTCAAAAAGCTCAGATGTATGCAGCTCAGACCTCCAATATCGTGAAATGTCAGCAGCGTAATTCGTTTGTTGAATTTACTACGTATAGATGATGAGTTGAATAGTTGAGTTGAGGTTGAGTTGATTTTTCAACTCGCGTCACAAATCGCAAACAAAAAGTAGAGAGCTGTCAACTAAATTCAACTACTCAACACTGAACTCGCGTCTATATGCATAACATCAACTCAAGCAAGGTAGCAGAGCTCAATCGAGCTCAGTCGACCCTAACTCAACTCGAGTCGCGTCTACATGGAGCTGGACTTGGGTTCAACCTGAGATCAACTAATCATGTGTACGTACTTCGTCTTCAGTCTCAGGATCAATTCGAGAAGGGTCATTTCAATGGACTACCTCTCCTGGAACCTCACACAAGTGCTTCTTACATGCTTGCAGATAACTTTCCCTAGCACACTCTAGCTTCAGTATAAATATAATATTGACATTCCCCCACTCAGATGAATGTTCCGTAGAATGCAAATCGAACTTATTATGATTCATTGATTTGAAAAGAATGTCTTTTGAAGCAAAATTATGTTAAAAATATTCATATATATATAGAAAAATATTATTTAAAATTAAATGTGTAACTTTTTGTTTCAGGTCAGTTTCAAAACCAAAGAAATCTTCACGAAATGCATCCACAACGGAATTGAAACAAGCTGCAGCAATCTAATTTCACAACGAGTAACTTTCGAGGGAATCTGCTTCACATTTAATACAAAGCCACTCTCACTTTTGTACAGCAATGCCGAGGAGTATTTTTATCTACAAATTAAAAATCAAGCCATTTATTATATTTTTCATTATCAACAGAACAGACCCAAATTTGGACGACGAATCCAACCAATTCAATATCAGCATCCACCCGGAAAAGGCAGTCATATTTCAGGTTGCAATACCAAAGTCAAAAATGTATAAGGAATGCAACGGCAGATCTGAATTCTTTTCTGTAAGTGCATTCAGAATACAAAGCGCAAATTTGTTTATGAGAAAGGATATTCCTAAGATTGCAACTCAGTTAGACGGACAGATGGTCACTAGCAAACGCACGGATGTCATTGCAACTCCTGGGAATTCTTATGATATAAATTTCGATATGCAATTCATATCCAAGGAGGAGAGTTTTCGCCCTTTATCTCCTGAAAAGTACTGCAGGATTTTATTACTTTCATATATATTCAAAATTTACTATTGTTTAAACAGAAGAGGATGTTACTTCCGGGATGAACGACCCTTAAAGTATTTCCCGGAATACAATCGTCAAAATTGTGAATTGGAGTGCCTGTCGCAGCACACCTTTAACATATGCCACTGTGTGCCCTTCTTCTACCCAAGTGCTTAGACTATTTTAACAATTTTTTATCCTTTTTAATTTTCATTATTTAGAATTTTCAAACATCCCAACCTGCAGCCTTTTGAGTGAAAAATGCATAAACGACGTGCAAATTGATAGCGTGAAAAACTCCTCCTCCATTGTGATGCCATGCGGATGCCTTCTGGACTGCTATGAAACGGTCATTTCAAGAAGTTTTTCATATACGAAAATCAGAAGCCAGGAGTATTTCGAGGACATTTCGAATTTATCCAATTATCATGTTTTTGTTTTTAATTTTTTGCCTGAAAATGTTTATGCAAAAATTACACATGTGAGACGACTTCATACAAGCACCAATTTTATATCTTATTTAGGCGGAATTGTAGGAATATTTCTTGGTGTGTCATTTGTCAGTTTTTACGAAATATTTTATTATTTTACACTAAGGCCAATTTCAATCTGGTTAGAAAGGAGGCGAATTCGGAAAGTTTTGCCTTTGCCGTATTTGGAATAGTGTAGGTAATACAATAAAATTTTCATTCTTGCAGTTTCCAATGTTCAAAATAAAACCATTACAACAATTGGTTACCTAAATTTTTTGTTTTCACTAACTACATACGGACAGTCCTACTGAGTAAACCGCAATGGAATCTAAGTTTCGACAGTTGCCCGTATATTTTACGAATGGTGGAACTAATATGATCGCAGGCATTGAAGATAGCTCCAAAATGTCTAACCTTCTCAACCTTGACTGAAAGGACCCTATTTATAGCGATAACAGAGAGGTCAGGACGAAGAGTGGCAGAATGGGAGAAAAAGATGCAATGAGACTTCGAAGTATTAAGTTGAAGTAAGTTTGAGGTTAATCAGGAAGAAACGCGACGTAGGTCAGCAGCAAGCTTGTCCACACATATTTGAATTTGATTATTGGGCGCTGAGATATAAACTTCAAGATATGAATCTTAGAATGTGTTACTACCGAAGGAAGATCGTCTATAAAAATCCTGAATAAAAGAGGCCTTAGCATGGAACCTTGGGGTACGCCAGCACGAACTGGAGCCATCGAGGAACTACAACCACCAAGTATAACTTTCTGCGAGCTTTTCAAGAGTTTGACAGCAGAAGGAGAAAAATGGACACGAGAGGTGAGTTTCTGCAAAAGCAGAGAGTGATTGACGCTATCAAAGGCTTAAAGCTGGTGACAGAATTTCGCTCAAACGCGGTGCGGACATTGACAGATAGAATAAAGTATGTGTAGTGCAATGCGAACTAACGAAATGTGGCTTGAGCACTACGCACACACCGCGTAAGTTGCTTTACTTTCCAATTCTGGCGCGTTGCCGCGCGGTCCAGTGTAAAAAAGTTGTTTGTGTGTTGTGTTTTGAGTCGTGTTTTGGTGTTGGTGGGCATTTTGTTTATGTTTTGAACCGTGTGCTCAGAGCCGGCTTTAGGTATTTTGGCGCCCCGGGCGAGATATTTTTATGCGCCCTTAACTTTTTAGGCATTTCTTTTCGGTAGATTACCTATATTATAATGCACAAATTATACAATAACCCGAGTGAAAATAAAAGATGGCCTAACTACGACCAAACACTGGCCAGTTGGGAGTACATAAGGGTTTGGGACGGCCAAACGTAAGGTTTACATGGCCGAGAACTGAGCTATTCACACGGGCATACGATGGCAAATTTGAACTAAAAAAGAATATGCACCTAATATATTGTTGAATGTGCTTTTTGTGAGAGGCGTATAGAATTTTTTTTTTAAAGGATTTTTTTGTTGGTTGAGAAGCATATACAACATTTGTTGACGGACTCGTTCTTTGCATATTCTGTCCGATGAGGGTATTCCTTAAACATTTGTATATGCCTATGGCATCGAACTTGCAACAGACATGGAATGAGCATATTTAGAAACCTAGGCCAGATGTTATCACTACCAGTCTCTTTACATTTTACATAATTTAGGGTAGTGAGCACTTCGAGGGAGTCCACGCAACGAAAGCTGAAGCCATCAGATGAGGGAGTCAAGGGGCATTTATCGGGTCCACCGAATGGTGGGATAAGAAATGTTGGTTTAGGGTTTCAGGACAGAGGTTGAGGGCGGTGATCCAAATGGCGCACACGTCGAATCTGGTCTAAAGAAAATTGCCTATATTGTATAACTCCAAAGGAAACAATCCCATTTTATTGAGTGACAATATTAGATAACTTAAAACGCAAATGCTAATGCGACAACTAAACTAAAAATCGTGATGTCAATATTCGGCACAACATACAAGCGTATTTCAAACAAAACCGGCAATATTGACTTTGAAAGATCCCTTTGGCCGCTCTATCGACGAATGGAATAAGTGGACCGTCTTTTTTTAATTATCTAGGTAAAAATGACCTTGCTTACTGCCGCTGCGATAAACATTTAAACAGAATAATCATAACCCACATGTTTAATTATAATAATAAATTGCTCAATTTAAAAATATTAATTCTGTCACGGACGTTTTCATTTAAGATCCGATGAGCTCTACACTTGTAAACAAACATGAAGTTAAAAAATGTTTTGAATATAGAAGTCTCCGTTCACAAATAATTACATTTGAATTCTAGTAAAAATAAATTTCGATTTATAAATTATCACCATTCTTTTACAGAATCTATAACACTGTAATATCCACCTGGTGGTTTTTACTGAAAACTGAAAGCTTTTTTATTACATAAAAGCTTTTGGTTTGTATTTTCGCTAAACTTTGTTGGGTTTGAACAAAGTTTAAAATTTGAGCAAAAATATTTGTACCGAATAAGCCAAGACACGCACCAAATATTAACAAGTTGAAAACCCATTGTGGAAAAATTAAGAACAAAGTTTAATGTATGTTTGAGTATGTAGAGGGATTATATTCGTTAAGAAGATATAATAAAAATCGATTTTTTCAAAAACTGTTAAGTGCAATTATATTTTAGTAACTGTTTATTTTAGGACAATTCTATTTTTATTTTCGGAAGAACTATCAATAAGGCAATTTCTATTAAAATCAATCAAAATATAAATAAGTTATTTTTTTTCTGCATTTTTTTTTAAATAATGAAAAAGTTCTATGAAAAATCATATACTTGAACTTACTAACACTTCTTGGATGTTATAAAAGTCCGGAAATACTGACTTCGTTAGGTTAGATTGTTGCACAGACTAGGTGTACAGATTAACGTACAAATTCCTCGGCCGTAGTATGCACGAAAAGGAAAGCTGCAACTATAAGCTAGTAAACATTCCTTTGCGGGTGTTATGTATTAACAATCTACCGTCATGGCTAGGAATACTAAATCTACAAAGATGGCAAGGAATACTAAGTGCTCTCAGTTTCATTTGACCGGGCAAAATCTGGTGCTGCAGTAGGCAATAGTAGTAACGATAAGGGATTTTCAACTTTGCTGCACCGGTGAGGACGGTGACTACTAAACGAGGAAGAAGGACCGATTGTAGGATGAATATTTTACAGTACATCATTATGGATGACGAAAGGAGGAAAGGAAATTCTAGACATTAGAATTGGTTATTCCAAATCGGAACGAGGGCGATCATATATTTTCGATCACATAGAATATTTAGATATGGCTTAGCTTCTTCTTCTTAAATGGCGCTACAGTCCTTGCAGGACTGGGCCTTCTCGAAGTCTCATCTTGCTTACTCTCTCTAATTTGTCCTACGAAGGTTTCTTTTACATCTTGTACTTTGCGTCCAATTATGAATATGTCACCTGCGAATCCTAGAATCTGAATATTCCTTGGGAAGATGCCATTTCCTCTGATTATTCCAGAACAATGTTAAATAGTATCTATTGGAGAGATCGCATCTCCTTGTCGTAGACCCTATTCCTAAGGAAAGTTGATTGAGTTACAACCTCGAATTCCCACTTGTTCTTTATAATCCTTAATTGTCACTTTGCATAGCTCTATTAATTTTTTCGGGTGACCCATTTCACTCACCATGTTTCACAACTCTCTTTTATTCAGCAGGTCGTCTAGCTACCCAATTGACCATATTTTTATAGACCGCCGTCACGATTCAAGCCTGATAACAATTCGATCTTACCTAACTGCCAACTTCGATTAGGATAACTATCTTGTTGATATGTCGGTCTGAGACCGCAAGGCATTGATAAAAAGCTTTCTATTTCCAGACCATGCTCAGTCAAAAATCGGCACACACGCCACGGAAAGAAATGGCTAAAAACCATGCCATGCGCAAAAACTCACGTGGGAGGAGCAAGTCGTCGATAAAAGTTGTAGGCACCTCAAAAATACTGTCAATAGTTCTGCTGACTCTGTTTTAGGCGGATGTAGTCGATATAGAAAAATAAGAAACCTCCCTTCCAGACAGAAGCCTTGCAGATCTGGTCAAATGTTGGGGGATTATACTACACCAGTAGATTTATGAAATAATTGTACAAGTCAAGTTGTAACTAACTATGAGATACTTCTCGCTGTTCTGCAAAATCACGCTAGAAACATTATAGGCCAATATCTGTGTCTTCATTCCATGCTATAGCGAAATTACACTGAAATTACCACCCTTCTGCCTGCACCGCAGTACTTTTCCCGCAACACAAGACAAGCCCCAGCCCCCTTTTCCACACAATAGCTTCTAGAAGTTTATAACTAGAGAAACTCGGTAGTGGAACAATCTCCAGCAGTTAGTAGAGCAGCCGTAGAATTCAAAGGTAAGTTTCATGAACATCTACTCAAGTACACTCCAGACCCCCTTAGGATGTCTTATTCTCCTTTATCCTTCAAACTTTTCTTACTACTAGATATTTCACAATGACTTGAAGGAGACAGGTGACTTAAACAAAGGCTGATTCTTAAGTTAAGTTTTTACACATTCAAAGTGGAAAAAATCCTCTATGATAGCGTGCTCAGAATAAAGATATACAATACAATGACACATTTCATCATCTCCAATAATAAACTAACACGAATTTTCAGAATGACGATGACTAACGTGGCAACAGACGGCCTCAGTAGTCGAGGGATAAAGGTGCCCGCCTGTCATTCCAGTCCAGGTTCGGATGATGCTTTGTATTTCTCCACTAGACAATACCAACCACCTAGACAATATTCCTTTTTGTCCTCCCTAGTAACAGCAAACCTTTTTTTCAGACTTCACCCATCCTCGGCACTATAAGTGACGAAGCTATCTCTTGGAAGTAAGCCTTGTGTCGTGGTAGTATTGGAGTGGAACCCAAGGAGTAACACTGGCGATATATTCGGAACTTGTCCAAACCAATCAACTATAAAGAATTATAACTGGAGCTGTAGAAGATGATTCCAACAAGATTGAGAGGGAGGCACGGTCCAAAATTTTGCAGATCTCCTATAAATGAAAATTGAAGAAATGGTCTCACTATAAAAGAACATGGTGGCCTCGTCTTTAATAACACCTAACATTGGTCCCACAATCAAGGTAGAGGAGCACGAGTTTAAAATGGTAAAATAATTTACCTACCTTGGCTCAATAGTAGAAGCCGACAATATCATGGAACTAATACTAAAAATACATGCACGACTGATGAAAGCCAAAGAAGCCTACCAAGGCTCTTCAAACACAAACAAGTCTACCAAGGCTCTTCAAACCCCAGCATATCTAACCATAGCGTCTAAGGGCGCTTTCAGTAATGCAGGATGCGTGCGCAATTGACTTATTCAGTCATTGAAAGCTTCACACTTTCAATTGCTGAATAAGTCATTTGCGCACGCATCCTGCATTACTGAAAGCGCCCTAAACTTTTACTCTATAAGCCAATCCAATGGTCCTACCCGACCCGTACTCACATATGCATCTGAAGCGTGGGTGCTTAGAAGAAAATACTTTGGAGATTTGTTGGCCCCTTATGTTAGGAAGGACTATTCCGAAGATTCTACAATGACGAGATCTATCGCGACATTAGATGTGGTGAAGAAAATATAGCTTAGGCTCCGGGGAGCAAGGTCTCTAGCTCATATGAGTGAAGAAGAACCCCCTCTCTGCAGTAAGAACTACGGGGCGCGATAGCGACCCTCCGCTAGAAGGATGGCGTATAACAGGATGCTCAGTGCTAAAGCATGCCAGCCTGGATGACATCAGCTCAGAAACGGGACCGCTGGAGAGAGCACTTGCGATAGGCCAGGACCGGATATCGGTTGCCGAGCCTTCAAAGTAAGTAAGTAAGTTATTTTGACAGTAGACAGCGTCGATGCACTATTTTTATGCCTGAATGTTAAGGACAGTTGTTATTCCAACGATCCACAAACAACTAATGTACTTAAGGCGTAATAGTGCCACGAACAATCGACAATTCACCTCAAAATTACGTAAACAGGATGTGCTACTGCCAAACCAGCCAGATATCGGAAAGTTTACTCATTTCAATAAAACAACATTTATTGAAAAATATTGATGGGTGTAATCTAATATCAATTTCAAAAAGAAACGTATAGATAGCCTTCCCGGTATATAGTCTGTAGAGAATCTTAAAACTCAACAACCTAACTATACATTTTTCTGTATTAGTCGGTGGTTTTCCAGTATCCACATATGGCTTCGAGAGTTCGGTTCTTAGCAAATAGCAGTTTGGCCTACTCGAGAGGAAAGTTCTTTGGAGAATAGATTACTCGGTATGAGGAAGAAAGCATCTCAAAGACTGCAATGGTAAGATCAGTAGGAAAGAGGTCTGGTTTTAGTGAAGAGGAACCTACTGGGAATGTTCTTTCAGGCAAAGTCCACGCGATACAGCAGCGAAGTAGAATTAACCTCCAGTGGAAGAATGGTGTTGACCAGAAAGCACAGAGCTTAAAGATGCCCTACTTTATGGCATCGGCTCGGAATCGTGACAGGTGGAGCTACCACTTACGAGAGATCAAGATCGGTTCCCGATTGTACATTATTAGTATTAAAAAAAATACATACGTACACCATTATCATAACGATGATATTTTTAAGTATAATAGGACCATTTACAAATATTTGAATCACACCTGCTTCACTCCTGGTCCAGCGGTAATGATCAGGTGTCTTTGGTCTTCTTTTTTTGCCTTTGTCTCAGCAATTTGACTGTTTATTTGATAAATTTGAAATCGAAAGTTTTCTATTTTGAGTTTCTTGACGTTTCGACTACTTCTATCCATTTTCAAAATATTCAACCGAAGTACATAAGGTATCATAATAAACTAAGAAAATACTGCGTTGTAATAAGAGAATGTTTCCTTTGCAGTTTTCTATTCAATTCACACGATCGGAAACATTAAACAAGGCTGCGTTCGGAAACGTCATTTGCAGAGCAGTAGACGATAGTCATTCGTTCGGTATTGCAATTGATGATAATCAAGAGTTCGGAAATGCAAATTGACTATTGCCAAACGTACGGCAATGCACATTCGCACTGCCATCTTGCAATCGTTTTAATGTCAGGTGGTCGAAATCATCAAAATTCGCAGTAAAACTAGTCACTTTTGCAAACTGCATCAGTCATTTTTGCAGCCGACGCAGTTAATTCATTTGACGATACCAAAAGCAGCCCAAGATTACTCTTCCTACCTTGACGACTTACCTCAAATTTTGAGGCAGTTTAAGAAATTTAATGTGTATGACGCCCTAGTGTATTATGCTGTAAAATTTGTATGTAGCTCAAACGATCTTAAATAATGTTACCATATTAAAATTTCTTCAACCCTTATTGTTTATCCATCTGAAGTCTTCCACTCATAAGGCTCCATCCAATCCGTCATTTCGCGAACGCATAAATTAAAACAAATTTTTTGATTGTTCTCGTTTAAATTACATTTAATCGGGTTCGTACAGGGATCTTAATGCTAAACACATACAATACTCAGACTTTATACAAAATAATTGGAGAATTCTTTTAAATTATTTTAATCTTTTTTTGCTTTTTTTTTAATTTTTGATAATCGAGTGCTACGTAAGAAATGTTATAATACAGGCGTTAACTATTTACAGGATCCTCCCAGCAGGTCTACCCTAGAAATACGACGGAACAGGTCACGTCACACTGATCTCCTCGTCGCTGTCCGAATTCGTGTCGTAGTCGTCAAAGTACATCTTCATGTTCTCGGGCTGATCCTGCTTCTGAATAGCACCAAGGATCGCGTTGTCCCTGTCCGTGTCGAAAAAGTTACTAAATATACGCCTCTGCCTGGCGTCGTCGTACTCGTACTTAAAGGGCGGCCCTTCAGTCAAGTCCTGCTTAACCTTTTGCTGAAGACTCGGCGAAAATTGGGGCTTATCAATGGACTTCGACAGTGGTGGGGGCGATGAAATTTGCATGTTATGCGGTTGATTCTGCTGCAGTGGGGGTGTTTGGATCGCGTGTGACCCATTCTGTGATGAACGGGAATGTGACTGTGATGCCTGACTCATGTCGGTTGGGGATGCTGGTGGTGACAGGGACGGTTGTCGATCACAACGGGCGTCAGATAAGTCCGGATTCGGGTTGTTCTTATTTGGCAGGGTTTGATCCCGGGAGCCTCCACTTGCGAGTAGTTCGCGCTCTTTTGAATTTCGCCACTTCATACGACGGTTTTGAAACCATATTTTTACCTGAAATTAAACGAGAATAAGTTAAAAATTAGCAAAACTAGTTGGTGGTGGGCGTAATTTTAATATTCAACCGTAAACCTACTTCATTTCAATTAATTGAAATTATTTTCGTAACTGAAAACTTTTACAACCCCAAAGGGCAGTTTCCGACAGAATTCATTTGGAGCCTGTCAGTTTCCAGTCCAACTTTGAAACTAGTCAGGGATGTCAGGATATTTTGAAATTCGGAAGCGTGTCAGAAATTTCCTATCTGGCAAACCATTATCGTCTAAACTGGGCAATCCATGACTAGATGGAAGATTACCTTAAGCACATACGGCTAAAGTGATGCGCCTACACACTGCAAACATGTAATCCTCCCATCCGCAACAACCACTCGGAAGTTCACGAGCGCAAACACACTAACACAACGAATTCGGCAGATTGTATCGCATTAAATAAACTGTGTATAACAGGAATCTCTGCTGGTGACAGATACGAGAAAAGGCGGGAATGGACCCGTCGAACTGTTTTTGAGTTATTGCTAGCTACATGGAGGCCCTACTACCAGAATTCATTAAGGATACTGACTCGCAAACACATTTAAGGATGTTGTCGTCGTCCTTTTAAATTATCCACTTCTGAAAACGCATAGAGAGCCACCATCCATTGCCGGTGGCTGGGGTATCCCACACCACCGTAGCAAAAAGCGGCGTTTCGCCTGGGGAAAGGATGCTTATCCTTGCACGACGTGGTTTCCACTTTGGCAATCTTTTGATTGCTTGCTGTGAGATCTTTGAAAATTATGACACGTGGCCTCTTTTAATTCGGTTTTATTCCTGGTCATTGATTTTTGCTAGGAGGCGGCGATTAGATTAATGATTATGAGGTCGAGGATATCTGCTGCTGAAGGGGATTAATTACCTCGCGTTTATCCTGTAAGGATGTGTTTTTCAAAAGCTTGTTTCTGTTTCTTTGTATTTCAATCTTTCGATTATTTATGGGGGATTTATGAGGTTGTAGTTAAGAGAGCCAAGAAAATATATAATCAGACAAAAGTTTACGATCTGAGCTTAGATTGCATATTCTACCAGGCTTTTTATTTCCAGTAGAATTCTTTCTTGTAATTTTTGAGCAGAGAAAGGTTTGTATTTACAATTAAAAAACTATCAGAAAGTGATAGTGATAGAAAGTATGCTAAAGTGGTTTCTAAGTATAATAAGATTAAATAATTCTGAGCCCTTGTAGATGACATACTTTAATTGGTAATTTTGTGCAGCTATATTGTGTAGATATGTTTTGGAATTACTAAGGGTTTACATACAAAACTACTCTTACTTAATTTAGTTGCACTTGATTTTGAGTCAAATTGAAATTGGATTACTTCTGAAGCAAATCATAACTCTTTATAAGATGTTTTTAAAAGTAACAATGAATATTGAAAGGAGACATCATAGTAAGAAAAGAGGATACCGTTATAGTCTAGTGGCCCAAGCCCAAACAGGTCATGGGCATGGCAATCCTAAAGCGCAGCAGATTGCAATGAGTAGCTTTGCCGACCTTTACCAGCTATGGAGGCACTCATAGGACTGAAGGTAATTACGGGTGTTTTACCCGGGTCTCTGAGTGAGAGGAACTTCACCAATGGGTCAAATATGGAACATGGTGGAATACAGGAGCTAGTGTCGTAGTACCCATCTTCAACGTCTCAATTCTACTGCAAAGGTGGCCCTAGGTTCTGTAGACTCAAATACATGCCTTTATGATCTGCGCGAGGCTAAACCTTGATAAAGCTTTGGAAGGCACCAACGTTTTAGTTTGTTTGGACGTAGAAGTTTACCTCCAAAATAGTTTCAGTGTTCTTTGGCGTACTCCAGAGCCTGGCCAGGAAAAATAGAGTCTCCTTTAATTCTAAACAAAAAAAATCTCCACAAATTTTCTATAAGATGTACTGTTGCGAAGATATAGTGGAAACCCCATTTGTACACATTTTCCAAGATGGCGGCCAAATGGGGAGAGGGCGCCGACCTCGAAAACTCAAATTTAAACTTTCGCTGACCCCCACCCCGCCTACATAACCCAAAAATAAAACCTGCATAAGTCCTGCATTTAATGTTAAAGTGCAATTTCCATGGACTATTATAACTGTGGCGCATATGCTGAAAGTAGCTTTGAAGAAAGCGTTTGATTTGAAGAAAGCGTTTGAGTTGAAAAAAAGCGACTTTTCAGTCAAATCACGACTTTCACTACAGGTGCCTAAACCCACCTTAGCATTTCCACTTAACGCCCCTTTGTTAAAAGTCGTAATATGACTGAAACGTCACTTTCTTCAACTCAAACGACTTGTCACGAGATTCGACTCGACTTTCAACATCCTAATCTTTTTAAACCTCACCAGGCAGCTTTAAAAAAGAGATTGCCTCAGGAGCATGCCGAAAGAGGGATTTCGCCGAAGGTTCCTCATGAGAAACGAAGGGCATACCGAAAGGGTTTTCCCCATGAACCGCTAAAAGAAGCGATACTGAAGTGGGGTATGTCCTATCAATTTTTCATAATGGCCCTAGTAGGCAAACCTTAATTCAAATGAATTGTGGCAACATCTGCCTTACGTATTTGGAAAGCTTTTTGAAAAGCTTAAAAGAAATACCCTAATATCCCGGCCGAACTGGGTAAATTCGAACAAATTGGCAAACTGATCTTTAAAATAACCTCAGTTCGTATACAATTTCCACATATATATAACTAAGTGCAAAAACGCCTCAGTTTGTCCGACTGGTCTTAAGCTAAAGTTGAACGTAAAAGCTCGCTGAAAAGAGAGTAATCAACTGGAATAGTGGAATGCCATTCCAGTAGGCTTTTGCATTTCTGACTACTGGTGAAAAAGCAATAATAATTTCAAGCACGAACTGACCAGGAACTGGCCGGGGAAGCCACTTATGAGGGTTGAACTGTACATTATTAAACTGAGTTCGGTGAAGCCGTGGCATTAAGCTTTTAGTCTAACTCATACAAAACTATAATTTTTGTTGTCATATTTCAGGCAATCATGACCGTGGAATGTATCATTTCGCATAATTAATAGACCGGTTCTGGTTCGATTACTGGGGTTAAGCAGAATTAGATGTAATTAGTACTCCGTTGGGAGACCGTATAGGTAAAACCAAACACACGTTCAAAAATATAAAGTTTTCGACAATCGGCGCAGTTATTACTCATATACCACTCGAAATCGGGGAGCAATGACTTTTCCTCAAGGGAGCCAAATGAGGCATTCCTTATGACGAGGCGCGAATGACGCAAAGCCTTAGATCCGTTGTGTAGGCCTTATTTTATGCCTAATAAAGCCCACACAAAGGATCTAAGGCCTTGCCTCATTGGCGCCTCGTCTTAAGAAATGCCACACGCGGTCCACATGGGGCGGTCGTGCTAGGTCCATAGAGGCCCTGGAATCGATTGAAGAGTAAGAACCGAATCGCAAGAAGAATTTAAAAACCATTCCAAAAATTGACTCCAAGAGCTGTTTCGAAGATGACAAAAACGGTATCTGGAGGGGATCTTTTCGAGGGTTATAAAATAAATTTGGAAGAATTATAAGCCTTTTTATTTAAAAAAGCTTGCTATTTTTTGTTTGACCACAGTGTGAGGTAACAAATGGTATACTAAGCTATTTCCATTGCTGCCATTAATGCCAAATTTAATATTTTCAAAAGTACTAATAGTGCGAGCTACTACTGCTACTGCGTTCCGCTGCCTTAAAATTACTTTTCGAAATATGGTGATCTACCTAACTTTAGTGTTTTGTCTCAAAATGACAAAAACTCAACTCAGTTGATGTTAATTCTGTCACACTAGAAATAATTTTAAAAACAATGAATAGCGTCATAGAAAAACATGGTACACTTGATGTCGCTAAAATACTCTCCAGAAAACAAGTGAATTTCTCAGATGAACAGGCTCATCAGCTTTCAATCAATAAATATATTTTTGACCACGGAGTAAGAAAGGAAATGTTTTACAAATTGTACAGAAATTGTGAGACGACTTCACAATGATATAAAAACTCGGCATCCGAAATATCAAAAATTTCCAAAATTTTCTGCTTTAACAACTAATGGTATTCGATTTGCCTTTCATAGCCACACATTTTTGTATCTTAAAATGGCGTGAATCAATTACTAAAACTTTTATTTAAATTTTGAATTGATCAGTATGATCTTATCGCGCAAAAGGCAGAAGTTCATTCTAAGTAAATTATTAATGTTTCTGTCAAACCAATGTATATGGCCAAATTGTTTACCCTATACACTACCACTGTATGAAAACCATTCTTTTATTATACAGGGCTTTAGTACTATCGAAATTTGGGTACAATTAATTGATATCTTCAAAACACAAATTTAATGAATTTCTCTGTAATTTTTCAGAGAATATGTCGAGGAAATTCTAAAGGAAATTTTTTTGCCAGCATATGTATCTAATTCGACTAATTCATTTAATTTGGTATCACCCCTAGCTCTTCAACAATTACGAGATGATGGATTGCATCAGAATTCGTTAACCGGCAAAATGAAATGATCGTCGAGCAATGATCGATCACATTTTGACAATTTCATCAGAAATTCGTTACGCAAATTTATTTCATTCGAATGGAAAACGCATCCCTCCTATTACCCAGCAAGTTAACACCTTTCCGTCTTTTCACAATTCCGCTCCTTTTGTGCTGCAACATAATTTGCCATCCTGATTTTTGACTCGATGAATCTCATAGTGCTACACTACCAACAAAATTCACTCTGGAATAAAAGAAAAAAAAACCGAGAAGGGTTTCATATAATAGTCTAGCCCGCACTGATGTTCTTCATTCATTCAAATTGAATTGCCATGAAAGTTTCGATGATAATTGAAAAAGTTTGAAAGTTAGATGGAAATTTGGTGAAATCCTCTTGGCTCTAGCCGATTTCTATACAGAGGTACTACATAAATACACATCTTGTGGAGGATTTAGACAAAAGGATGAGGATTTTATATCGTTTTGTTGATTTATTATGAATATTCATAAATTTCTTGCGGGGACAAAACGGAAGCAGTTTGAAATTTCTTGTTATGAACAGGCACAACACTTTAAAATTTTAATTTTTCAACTTCTTATAAACTTTAATTTAAATTCGGGGCCCCAAAAGCAGCTCTCTTTATCAAAAGTGCAATTCACGCACAAAACAAGACCACATAATGATAAGTACAAAGTGCATAACCATGAATCATTCCCAGCCAACGATGCCATAATTCATCTGGTCCTCATTTCAATGCATCCGCATCCTTGCGTCCTGAGTCCTGATCCCTGAAGCTTGAAAGCCAGCAACCGAAAAATCGAGCATCGCCTCTGATGCACAAAAGTCGTATTTACAAAAAAAGGCCCGATGACATCCTCGGAGATGGGCTCCAAAGTGATTTATCAAAAATATTTGCGGTTGTCAATCCAATTTAAAACCGAAAAATGGACCGCGGCCCTCTGGCATTTGAGCGGCAAAATAATGGGAATTGACAAAAAAGGGCTCAGGCGATGGAAGCTGGGATTAGATCCAATGGGGAAACTGCAAGTGCAAAAAATCGCACCCAATGCATGGAAGGTGGACACCAGTCGAAGCCACAAAAGGGAGCAGCTCTTGTCCTTGCATTGGAGTGTCCAGGCAATTCTATAGGTTCAATTGCAGCGGCATCCTGCATTCTCATACCGGTATGGTTGCGCCCTTGCAGTTGTGTCCTGTGGATTTTTATGCACGGTGTTATGCAGGTGATCCATCATTTTTATAGAGACGTAAAGACCCTTGTGTTTTGTGTTTTAATAACTTTATGAGAGTTGTACTTTAATGGGGCTTAATAGGTGAGAAGGTGGCAATGACGTCAGGAGAATTATCGCCATTTTTTGTAAATCATCGACACTCAGATGCTCATTATTAATATGTCATAAAAATTCTCCGCAATAACATTTGAAATTTATTCATAGAAATCCGGTGTAATTTAGAGCAAGAGCACGACTATGAGATTTTTAAAGAAGTCTCTAAAATGATCGCTTTGTTGCCTCCATGGAAATATTAGCCGCAACACGAGATTTGCCTGATCGGCTCATTCCCACTGGCCAAAGGAATTCGTTCATAAACAGAACAACTCAATTCGCCTGTGAAACAACTTTCCGAAGACAGAATTTCCAAACTTCTACAACAAGAGTTTAAACGAAACACCTCGTTCGAGGTAAGCAATCACTAATCCGAAGTGATTGGGATAAAAAGTAAATATTCCTGAGCTTGTTCTTATTGCAGGGTTTAGCAGTCGCGGTGTTACCATATGTATCATAAGCAGCGAGTCAAGCAAGGTCAAGCCGAATATCAAGACCTTGCTTCAGCTATCGTTTAACTGTGAGGTTTAACCTGAGGAGTCCATTGCCTTGCGGTGCACAGGGCTGTGTTGATCGGAAGTAATCCTGGACCGATGATAAGGTTGGTCGGTGACGCCGAAGGCGCAATGCTCAAGAAGGCAGCGAACGGCAGAGAGATGTTAGTAGAGAGAGAGCACTTAGAAAACTGATTCAAGCCCAAAAGATAAGAAGGAGTTCGTTTAGGCCGGGTTAGAGACCCACAAAATCGATAGGCAGTCCTCTATCGCTGTCGATCTTCCAACGAATCTAGCAGTCAGTGAATTGAAGATCGAACTACGTCGAAGCCACCTTTGTCAAGAAGAGGGAAGATACGGAAATTTGCTGATTCCAATGCCCCACAGTTCCGGTTCTCATGAGCATCCCTTTGAGGGACACCCTTTTAATAAGTAATGCCTTTACGGTTTGTGCTGGCCTAGATCAAAACGTCATGAAATAGGGCTGGTGAGTTTAGTCAGTAGGATTTTGACACTACCACCTGTTTTAGTTATGGGCATTCCAGGTAATCAAGCGCACAACTCTCTGCTGCTTGTCTGTTGAAAGATTTTCCTTCGTAGATAAAACCCTGATCTCAGAAAAAGGTAAGCCGATTAATATTACTCGTCAAGGACGCTTGTCAAGATAATTTGGACCTGTTGCTCAGGGAATTTATGGCTCTGATTGCCGCTTGGCAATCGCTTTCGAGATACGAACACGAACCAGCCCCTTTTTTCGGGACAAGCTTTATTACCGTGAAAATTACTATATTTTAGACAAAATACAATGTAGCGGTATAAAATGTAACCTTATAATTATATTTTGTGTTGTTAGTTAATTATTTCTAGTGCTACTGCTGGCCTGATCTCCACACCGATAAAGTATACTACATATATCATCCAGGAACGCCGAGTCCGGGGGATTTTCTGAAGCACGATATTACTGCCAATTTTTTTGTACGTAACCCTTAGACCTTCCCTATCCAACTATCCTTTTTCCTATCCTTTAAGCTAAGTTTACTAATACATATTGCACCATCATGACGTAAACTACATGACGACTGGTAGTATAAAAGGAAACACCTGAACTTAGCCGATCACATGAAAAATGGAACCAGTTCTGCAGCATAAGAACCGGTTCCGGTTCAATTAGACAAATTTTAACATAATCGATAGATAATTATATATGAGTTGATAAAGTCATGGACAAAATTTATAGCAAGATATCAAAATCTAAATAAAGCAAAGAAAAATACTGCAATATATTTCGAATAGAATCAAACCCGAAATTATTTCGGTCCTGCGAATATTTGAAAAACAATGTAAATTCATGCAAAAGCTATTAACTTGTCTTGTTTAGATTTCATATCACATCCAATAAATGTTTATTATGTATTTTTAAACTAGTAAAGCAAGCTGTCACTGTATATTTTGCGGAAAACTATGACTGGCATAGGCTTGCTATGTCTAGAGGACAGTTTTAGAAAAATAGTTAAACTATTATGACCCTGTTTAGACGGTGCGCTTCAGCGCAAGTGCCTCACGAAATTTGTGGGCGCGGGGAGGTTTCGGGGCGGTGGGAAGTGAGTCTTGATCAGAAAGGGATTCACTTGCGCTTTTTGGCGTTTTAATTTCATTTTGTTCCATCTTCGTGTTCCATTTCACTTTCGTTTCAGCCTTCTAAGTGAAAACACGTGCGAGAAAACTTTTAAGAAACGTTATTTTGGCAATTTACAAAAACACCATATCACTTTTCTTATTTAAAAAAGCGGAAATATTCTGGATATCGCAAAAATTGTTATCACACTTTATAAAAACACGCCAATACTTCGTAGATAGCAAATTATGCAAATTGTTTTTATTCCATTTGTTCCAGCTGTAAAGGAAGCGACTGGGCTCATAGCGAATCGTCTAAACAAATGTGCGCTTTGAGGCGACTCTAAGCGCGCGACAAAGCGCAACATTTAAACAGGGTCTATGTTAGCCATTCCATTCCTCTCTCAATGCGAGAGTAATTGGTGCAATGATTGGAACGTTGTTTCCGTTTGAAAATAGAGCAAAATAGTGAAAGGTTTCGGTCTATGTTGCAATATTATTATGAAAAATGGAACAAAGTCCTGTATACGGTGAAGCTCGACTAAAAAAATTATTTAATTTTTTTAAAAGCATATACGCGACTGCAACTAGTACGCACAGCGAACAAATCAGCCTGCCACATGGGAATGCACGTTCGGGCTACTTACATGAAAATCTAAAAAGTGCCGGCCAAAAATGAGCCGACCGTCGAACACGAATGTTGTTTTACCAAACGGTCGCCCAACTAATTACTAACCACATCCCATGCTGCTTAACCTACACAGTCGAACGAAAACCGATCTATTAAGTATGTTAATGCCACCCTTTATTGTCACCAATATAATTCCCCATGTCTTATACATTTACCTAAAACTCTGCCGTCGTCTGGTTCCACGTCCAGCGTGTGAAAGCAGGACGGAGGTCGACCTGCCGAATTAAACAGAATCAGGGAATCGAAGAAACTATGCAAGAAACTGTAGGGACACACGAACTAACTATTCATGAAACAATGCTAGCGTATCCGGAGCAACCGATGCGAAGCGATGAGGGTTTACGGTCGATCGACGGGCAACGTAACGTTATCGAGATTTTAGCCATTATAACCATCGGTAGAACTATCAAGCCCCATATAATATCCGTTTATGCGACAACTGAGACCAGCGTGGACGCGAACAAGGACGAATTTTACGATCAGCTTCCACCGACGCTGGATACGATACCTCGAACGGATTCATCGCGGGGGCTAAAATGCACCTTCAGAAGAAAGGAATTTTCAGAATCTATTGTGGGGTGTGCAATGGAGTTGTGTCTACCGATCTGCAAATGGACGCAGCCATTGTATTGCACAGTTTGTCGGTCTCCTTTCGATCAAGATGCGATCAACAGATCGTGATCGAAGAAGAAATACAAAAACGTCGACTACGCTGGTTTGGACATGTTTGAATGCTTGGCATGTAAACTTCTCTAACGAGACCATCTTGCAGACTGCAGAATTCAGCGATCGGCACCGAGGAAATCCTGAAAAATATCGAGGGCGACTTAAAGAATCAACGATTATCAACGAGGCTCGAGACGTCGCCAAAAATAGTCGAGAATGGTAACGCATGGTGATGGATCTCGAGACCCGTCGGCGCCGACAGCAGCGTACCCGTTGCGGGGAAGTCCCGCTCGGACCGCCAGCTAACGGATCAAAAAGAAGAAGAAACAAGATAGGATGACCAATGACATAAGATGTGCACTGCCTAGAAACTACTGAAACATCGGAGCACTTACTATGTAGTTGCGAGGCTAACTGGAGATATGGACTCAACCACAACGGTCACCTCTTCTTAACACCGAAAGGGGCAATGTACAAACTCAAGTTCAAAAAATTCCAATGTGACTTGGGAATAGCACCTAGAAACAGAGTCACACTACAAACTAGTTTACAGGTTCACGAGCCTCTTCATTTCTATAACCCTGCAATTATAATCTCAGAGGGTAATTTAACTCATATTTAATATAAGCAAGAAAACGTTTTCTCTTCACAAAACTAAAATAAGGGATAAAAAATGTTTTTAATTACATTTAAAAAATACAAAGTAATAAACACCACGAACTAATAATTGCATAAATGATTCAGCCTAATCTTAAATGCAACAGAATTATTGTTAAACACGAGTTTAGTTAAATTGCTGATTCATTAATGATTCATTAGCGAACTCACACTACTCAACTAAAACAAGTCTGAGAAACTTCTATTCCTTTTTCCCAAGATTTGCTAAAGTTCATTATCGTTGAAAAGAAACACCATCCTCAAGTTAAGCCATACAATAAATAATAATTAATTCATAATTTTTTAATATAATATTTTTTGTGTAATTAAACTTAATTAAACTCTTTTTCACAGATCGTGAATTTACATGATATGATAATTTAGTCTTCGCAGCCTGACTGCAGTGTTACAATTAGAATATGTATCGAAGATAAAACAATATCCCAGTTAATTGATCATTCACATAAGGAGGAATAAGGAGGTCTAAGGTGATTATTAAAATAATAATTAATTAACACAAACGTGTTCTACGCTGTTAATCATAATTCATAATATTACCTTGGAAATATTTTCATCTGTTATCTGCGCTTTATGAAATATTGCACGAAACTAAATATCCACAATTCTACTTCTATTTCACATCCATTCAAAAGTGATAAGCAAACAATGAAATTTAATATTCCAGAGAAATTTCGCTTATGCATTTGCAAGCTACAATCATAGAGTATAGACCAACTGCCAGTTGGATCTTCAGCAAAATTAATTTCACCATGTAAATATTGGGAGTGGTGTTCAAATGCGAATAACACTTGTAAGTATCCGGTTACAATTCGATTTAGATACATACATTTGCTTGCAGCCATTTTCATTTCCCACTGTGATGATAAATGTGAATAAAATAATAATTTCCCAGAGATTTTGTGACGCCTAATCTGTACCATATTCGAGCATAATGAAAACAAGCTATAAATAATCCAATTAGATGCAAATTGCATAAATAGCTTGGGGTTTTCTTGTTTTGACGCATAAAAGAAACAGCTTAAAGCCATGACACACGACCAACAAAAAGCCGCCAGTCGAATTTCCCTAAATCGATGAATCCCTTTGATTTTTAGATTTAAGGTCCTTAAGGGTAAATTCACTTGACACCCTTTGGTATTGCGTTTGACAGTCCCCTTTTAACCCTCCATAAGCTTATATTGCACGCTTAACATCCCATCAAGCGTGTAAGTGATTTACCCCATGTTAAGCGGTTAGGGAGGCTTTTAATTTCAATTTGTTGGATATCAAAGAATACTTCCAGATATATAGCACTAACATAAAGGATTATAACGAAAAGCTTATCCACATATACTGTAAAACAACACAAAAAAAAATTCAAGGATCTCAGGGCATCAAATGCACATAATCTGTCAGGACCACAAAACTAAAGCGATGCTCTCACATTTAAAGTCCATTGACCGAAAAGAACTAACAATCTTGCAAATCCTTAAAACATCTCCAAGGCCCTTTCAGGCAAACAATTAGCAAACATATTTGTGGCTACAAAATATTTACACTCTTAACAGCTCCCTTCAGATAAACATCGATAAACCGCAAAAGAGGGTCCGTCCTTGACTAGTATGAACAGTTCTCCCCTAAAGGGAAAACGACGACGACGACGACGACACACAAATACAGACAATGCCACAGAAACTCTCTGTGTAGCAGGACTACCCTTAGCCCACATCCTGGCGTAGTTTCGCAGCATGAAATAGACATCTCATTAGGGAACATATGTTTTTAGCCAGGACCCTTCCAAATCGACTTTTTGTAACAGATCTCAGCAAAGTCTGTTATCTAATTGTTTCTTTCCCTTCGCTTTTGGACGGGGACTAAATCAGTTGTTAATGGTCTCTATTAGGGACGATTTGTATTGTTTTTACTTTAAGGACTGCGCTGTATGACGGTTATTTGAGTGTGTTGATTCTTAAGTAATTATTTAATATATTTGGCCAAATTCGCAATTATTACGTTTTTTCATAGTCCAATAATTTGGGTATCACCCAAAGACTTGATGCTTCACTGTTTTTCATTTTTTAATAGTGCAATCGTTAGTTCTTTACTGGCTAATATTGTCTTTTTACACCAATGTCATATTTGGATTTTTTTGGATCATTTTTATAACTTCAACATTTAATAGACGGCGATTGCGCCCAAAAAGCAGGCTCGAAAACCAGATGATAGTGAAAACTCTTCTTCGCAATTATAACTGCTACATTTCTTAAAAAATATTTGAATTCATCTAATGGATATTAGAGCTTACAGAGTACCGTACAAAGTATTGCTTAACTTAGGTTTGGTTAGGTTAGATATGGCTGTGCTGCTGGTGCACAGCCCAAACATTTAGGCCAAAGAGATATAGATCCATTATGATGCCATGATGATCCCACTTTAACCTGATGTCAAACTGTCGTTTCTTTCACCTCGAGGACGAAATGAATCTTCTAAGTTGCGGGATCCCAAACTTCGGGATTTCCGCAAGCGTGCTTTGGGTTCACCAAAAGTGGTAAGTCGCCTTCTGCTTAGGGCTGGGCAGTGACAGAGAAGGTGTTTTAAATTGTCCTCCTCGTCTAGATGCTTACAGCTTTTTCAGAAATCGTAGGTTTCAAGACCTAAGCGATAGTCGCGTTTTCCCTTGCCACCAGAGGTCCAAAGGAGTAGTTCAGTCAATCTGTCAAAAGAATTGCACAGAAAAAACCAGTCGGATGAAATGTAGGTGAGTCGTTAGGAAATGATGTAAGAAAGCTTACTTGGGCGTGGCCACCTGCTACCTCTGTGGGTTTTTGAAAAAACTCAAAAAAAAAACTCAAAAAAATTTTGAAATGCATTTTTCTCGAAAACTATGCATTCTACAGAAAAGTTTATTGAAAAAAAAATGTAGAGGGCATCGTTATCTACAATTAATGTCATTGGTGCAATATTGTAAAACAAAAAATGTGCGCAGTTGGTGACGCTAAAGTGCCAAAAAAAGTGTTTTTCGGGAATCGTATAGAAATGACATACATTAATCGATCAAAAATCATAAAGAAAAGTGAGACTTTTCTCGCTAGCAACACTTTTCTTCACGATTTTAGATATAACGTTCATTACAGTGCGATTAATTGTCAACAGAAAATGGCATGCTTTAACCAATTATTTTTTCTTTACAATTTTTGGTTTCATTAGGGGCCCATACACTACAAGGTTTTATGCGTACAAACATGTCCCACAATCTTTCTGACAAACTTGTTTGAACGCCGAGCTTACCCATACACTATTATGGTTTTCATTTTCCTTTAAAGATTTCAAATCGAAATGAGTTCTTTAACTAGGAATAAGTTGTAATCAATAGCCTTTGAAATTTTATGTTATGCACAGAACTGTCAGATAAAACCACGAAAAAATCAAACCATTTTGATATTTGGGACAAACTTGTGACAAACATAAAACCAAAAACCAAATTCACCACACACTGTCAATCTTTGTTTGAACGCCTTGTTTGTACGCATAAAACCTTGTAGTGTATGGGCCCCTATTGTACGTATTACAATTTTCTTTACAATATTTCAATGTATGTACGTCATTTCTATACGATTCCCGAAAAAATAGCATGTTCAACGCATTAAGAAAAGTGAGTTTTCCAGCTCGTGTAAATTTAAATCCATTCGCTCGCTACGCTCGCCTTTTCTTTACTTGTAGAACAATCCACTATTTTCAACTTTTTCGCCCTTAAATTTTCATTTTTCAGATACGATCCAAATGGAAGGCCCCCATACACGGTCAAATTGGCTGTACAACCAGATTTTCATCAAACCTATAAGCGCAATGTATTTTGATCGGCCGACCGGCCCACAATCGATAGTTTTGGTTGTACAACCGCACTTCGCTGTACAACCAATTGGACCGTGTATGGGGGCCTTAAATCGGCCCTTTTGTTAAAACTATGCCAACACCGCCGGAGAAAGTCCCAATAGGACCGAGAAAATTACCGTTAGCACCACTGCGCTGTTCACACAGGCCTGTATTACACTATAACTTTGGAACGATAGGTTGTACGAAAAAATTTTTTGAATAAAAGTTGTTTGTATAATTGTAAGGAACAATTTTTCCATTCAAATTGTAGCTGAAAAATGAAAATTTAAGGGCGAAAAAGTTGAAAAACACCTTTTTTGGCACTTTAGCGCCACCAACTGCGCACATTTTTTGTTTTACAATATTGCACCAATGACATTAATTGTAGATAACGATGCCCTCTACATTTTTCCAATAAACTTTTCTGTAGAATGCATAGTTTTCGAGAAAAACGCATTTCAAAATTTTTTTGAGTTTTTTTTTGAGTTTTTTCAAAAACCCACAGAGGTGGCAGGTGGCCACGCCCAAGTAAGCTTTCTTACATCATTTCCTAACGACTCACCTACATTTCATCCGACTGGTTTTTTCTGTGCAATTCTTATTTTTTTTTCGACAGATTGACTGAACTAGAGGGATTTATAGCATAACGTTTAGGGCATCTGTAGGTATGGACCGAACTCCGCACATCTTTGCACTTTCTGTATTTTGTTAAGTACGGTGGACTAACACAAGGCAGGCCACCATTCTAAGATACCGTATAGGAATATTGGGAGGACAATCGCTGAGTATATCCATCGTACTCTGTTAGGGGAAAAGCCCCTTTCCTTCCCTATGCATTTTTGCAAATGAAAAGCGCTATGGTCGCTCTGCTAATGAGCTCTTCTGTGTTTTCATTCCAAAGGAGCTTCTTGTCCAGGATTATACCCAGATATTTGGCGCTGTTGATAAATTTGAGCCTAAAATTGTTAAGCCGGTGAGGAGTTAGGTGGTTTTTTATACCTTGTGGTGAAGAGGAATAATTTTATTTTTTCTGGGGTAACGCTGAGTCCCCGGGTGGCAGCCCAGTTTGAAAGAGTTAGTAACACCACCTCCATGAGATCACAGAGGACTTGAGGAAATTTTCCTTTTATGATGATAGCAATGTCATCCGCGTACACCAATACGTGGTGTCCCACTGCTTCCACGCGCTGCAGAAGCTGATTTACAGTCACGCTCCATAGAAGTGGGGAAAATACTCCTTGATCTAGTTGAGATCACCATACTGTCGGTAACCATTTGATGAATAAGAGTTACCAGCGACGCTTAGATCCTCAGTTTCGCCAAGGCCAGGGCTATGGCGCCCAGGAGTAAGTTGTTAAACGCTCTCTCTATGTCAAGGTACTAATATATGCACTTTGACCTCGAGTGATTTTTCTATGTTAAAGCAAATGGGAAAATAACAATATCCATGGATTTTCCCTTTGTGTAGGCATACTGCGTGCTAGAGAGTTCCGAGGTTGGTATGGTCTGCCTCAGATATATTTCAATCAGCCTTTCTAGAGTCTTCAATAAAAAGGCTGATCGGCCTGTAGTCTTTGGGTGTCGTATGGTAGGCTTTTCCTGCCTTGGATATAAAGACCACCTTTACCTCTTTCCAGCTAGAGGGAATGCAGTTGATTTGAAGGCACCCGGAAAATATAGCCTATAACCAAAGCATGATATGACTAAGGGTGCGTTGCAGTTGTGCCGGCACTATGCCGTCAGGGCGTGGTGATTTATAGGACTGGAAGGTGCTTACAACTCATTCAATTCTCGCTCTGTTTATGATGGATTTGACCAGCTACGGTGAGGCTGGAGGGTCTAACGCGGTGGTTGTCTCAGTCGTGGTACTACTCGGGAAGTGGGTGTCCATGAGTAGTGTCAGAGATTCTCTGCTTGAGTCCGTCCAATCGTCGTTTTCTTTGCGTAAGTAACTAAGCATTATTGGTGCTTTAGTTAGTATTTTACGTAGACTTGCGGCTTCCGATGTGGTCTCAAAATTGCAGCAAAAGGTGGCCCAGGAGGTAAGTTTGACCTTTCTTATTGCCATTTTGTATCTATTCAGCTTCGACTTATAGCAGCCCCAGGGGGTTACGCTGTTGCTGCGTTTAGCTGTATTAAATTCCTTTCTACACTCTTCGCGGAGTGTTTCAAGTTAGGGATGCCTTGGAAGCATCTTCATGCGGTCTGTTCGGACAAGCTTTATTTATGGCGTAGGTTTCCACAATGCTGTGGAGTTGTTCCCGAATACGCCACCCTTAGGGGCACAAGGGCAACGGAAACCCCAGAACAGGTATTTTGGGCAAAAACGATATTAACACTTTTCTTCTTCCTCAAATTGACGGAGGCTTTACGGTAGTCGACTTGAAGTTAAAACAACTAGTTGGGTTGTGGGTTTGACCCTTTCGCTCCGCACGATCAGCTTCCCAGCATGATGAATGTTGAATATTATGAATAGATATTTTATAATAATAAATAAACAATAATAACAACAAATTGTAAGAAAAAATTGCACCAAATTCTTACACCTGGTTCTTCTAACTAATGCAACTCTTATACCGAACAACAAAAAATTTATTTGTGATATTAAATAATATGTAAATATTAAAAAACTGACTAAAACTAGTAACAATTCTAGGACTAGTAAGAAATTGACTAGTGCCAGAACTGGTACGATAGTAATCCTGACAGGAGCTAGTTCAAAGAATGATGAACGTAAGCAAACAAACATTTCTTTCGTGGTTCGTTCGCTCCACTTGAGCGCTTGGCCTAATTCAAGAGATATTAGCGAAACTAATCAATATAAAAAACTTGTTGGACTTGCCCGAAAGGCCCAATTTTTCGGTAGCTACTGGAAATTCTGAGAGGACCTTAAATTTCTACAAACTGTGGAACGCGGAAAACAATGCACAGCCCAAAAAGTGCTAACCTATAGTTTGAAACTTTTATTGTGTTTGTAAAGGGTAACGTAAGTTTTGCACTATTTTTAACCATTGCTAGGTTTTTGACAGATCACGTCATGATGGGAAGCTTTCGCTCCGCTGAAACCAGAAAAGGTAATGTCATTTAGAACGGGTTTCACTCCAACGAGTTTATTAGATTTTAGCAAAACTAATCAATTTAAGGTCCTTATGAACAGTGCCGGATCTGGGTCTCCTGCGGCCTTAGGCAGTGGCGATGGTTGGGCCTCCTCCTTCGGTCGCTTTTCATTATCTACATATTTTACGAAATCGAAGTGTAAGGTCAACTTTTCGGTACTTTTGCTCGACTTCACTTATAGCAAAGATCGCAATATGATTTCTCCAGCTTGCATTAAACGAAATTTTTATATGAACTTGTAAAACTTTGTACCATTAAGAAAGGAAGAGAGTTTTCAGTCATCCGGATCGAACGAAGGCAGTCACGATGCTTGCTTTACGGACAAAATCATGCCTGTAGATGAGAGGAATGGAATAACTGAATATATGCAACGCTTCTCCCGCAACTACATCTTCCAACTTTTATTTGAAAGAGAGTCGATGACCCCGTGGAATTTTATAGATTGATAAAATATTATGTATTTTTCAGGAAAAATCTTCCCTGTAAGACCCAGATTGTGCCCTCTGGGCGCTGCGGCCCTAGGCAAATCCGACACTGCTTGTGAGTCTTAGCCGAAGTCTTTCCATTTAAACAAAAAAGGCTATACCAAATGTTATGAAATTTTCTTTAGAGCGTGTTTTCGTTAATATGCTTCGATCAGCAACTGAAAAAAGTTGGTATCATTTTTGGTTTACGCAATATCGTGCAGGCTCAAAAGTCGTCTTCGTTTAAACCACCGCTCGACCAATCTTTATGAAAACCTTTTCAAAGTATAACTTCGGTAATACGCTACGATCGGCATCTGAACGAAGTCGGTATAATTGTTGGTTCGCGCGATATCGTGTAGGTACAAAAATCACATAAGTCGTTTAAAAAACGGCCCGACCAAATTTTATGAAAATCTTTTCAGATCATATTTCCGCTAACACCTCAACGCAGTCGATATCTTTTATGGTTCGCGCGATATCGTTAGGGAAAAAATGACCCCATACGTACGCACACACACACCCCCATACTTCTTCTCAATGAATGCTATTGGGCCCATGAAAAATGAAAATACTTTGAAAATTTCGATTTAGATTTTCGGCCCGATTACAATAACTTCCCTATAAACTGGGAAGTTAAAAATTTCCGCGGGACTTTTGACCTCGATATCGCAACCTTGCGGGATTTCGATTTTGACGCGGGATTTGATTCCCTAGTCTGGATAATAAAAAACGAATTTAATGTTTCAATAATGCATGATGCTTCCAGCAAGGAATTGAACAAATAATAATCCTTGACACAGAAATTGAAGCTTGTGCTTAAGTACATTTTGGTAGCTTCGGTGATTGTTGCCAATTGTCAATATATTATTTAAACCCACTTCCTGAATGCACATAATATTGCGTAGAGCCATTATTCAAAAGAACAAGTTCCAAATTGTCGCATAAACAAAAACAGAAAAATTAAATTGATCCTTTTCACAAAAATCAATTTCGCATCTCCCCTTCCCTTTCCATTCCATTCTAGCACAAAAGGGGAATTAAATTTCATTTAAAAAAAATCATAAAAGGATAATTCAAACTCAATGAAAATTAAAATGTGTTACTTTGATACAATGGCAGAATATTTATGTGCGAAGGAACGGCAGCCCAAACCCGATCCGCCGAAATCCCATCCAGTTTCCATGACTTCGGGATTCTTACAAAATACACAATCAAGGATGACTTCCAAGGCTCGATTTCTTAAATGGAGGACGAAAGCGGCGTCTGCGCACTTCCAGTCTCAGGAGGCGGTGAAATGTGCATTAAGAATCCTGTGGATGGGGCCAAAGCAAGGACGAGGAAAAAAGGAAAACGCTCACAGCACAGATACAACCTTTCGTGAAGAAAATAACTCATGCTGGGCGGAGTTTTATTTGTAAGTCCTTTCTGCGCAAACATGGAGAAAGCCTTATGTACACAACCACATGCGAAGAGCGCTCGGATAGGGGGAATGAGCGTTATTAGATATGAATTGACTAAATGCAGACTGCTTCATTTTTTAAACGAGTTGCGAATTGCTTCTGAATTATGTGAGTACATATTGTGTGCGAGTGCAGTACTTGAATGAAGCTCCTTCCTCTCTCACCTGTGAATCCTTAAGACCTAGTCGCTCGGCGAGTTTTTTCCTGTCTGGCTTACTTATGTATTTCTGTTGTTGGAACCTCTTCTCGAGTCCTTTACGTTGTGAATCTGTAACAATAAAAATGTTGATCCTTTGGAAAATCCGTTAAACAAGCTGCGGTTTTACCAGAAAATACAGCCCTCCGCATCATCCCTCGCCTGGGCTTGCCTCTAGACGAATGCGCCCAGGGGAATCCCTGGCCGGGCGGCAGGGGGAATACTTGAGGTGCTCCAACTGAAATTTCACAAAAGGTTACATAGAGCCCCATTACACGATAAATTGAATCTATTATCCTTACCTCCCATGTAAGGATTCCTACAGTGCGCCAAAAGTGAATGCAGGTGGGGATGATTGAGGCCGTGATGTAGGAACGGTGTTGGTCTACTTGGTAAAGGTTTCGCTATGACTTGTTTCTCTCGTCCTTGGAGCCTGTCTTCACTGGGGTCGCCTTGACTTCCATTGTGGAGACAGTTTGAATGATTGTCGCTATCACTAATTGTGCTCCCTGGTGATGATGTGGCTTGTGGCTGACAACTATTGCCGTTCGTCAAAAATGCGGGGTGTGGAAATTGCGTGTGATGTATGAAATTATGTTGTAAATAAGGCCAGATATGTTGTGGTTGGATAAATTCTGAAATTGAAAGATTATTTTTATAGTTTATAGTGAAGTATTTGGATGTTATTTTTATCATATTGCGAAAATAATTTCGTTCTTAATGGAGTAATTCGAATTTTTTTAATATTTTTAGTTTAACTCTTACGTTACTATTTGCACTTCTGTGGCCTGTTTGATAGTACAAAATTATATTTTTTATGGCATTAAAAATAGATTTACGTATTATTTGTGATAATGGAATTTTAAAAAGATGTATGAGCTTACACGTTTGTACCATAAACCCCCGGGTACATCTGCACCTATTTTGACTTTGATATAAAACTACTTTACTCACTCCCCTTTTAGTATTTGATATAGATGTATAAGTATTATCTGATGTAATTTAGTTTTAAAAAGTTTTTTATATATGTATGAGCTTAGTTTTCTGTTTTTTTTTTCTAATCACAGGTTTCTAATCCGAGGTTACTGCGTACTCTAATATTTTTTTAGTGAAATAATATGAAAATATATTGTATTAAAAAACTAGTTGGGATGTGGGTTTGACTCCTTCGGTCCATACTAGCAACTTCTAAGTAAGATGAACGTAGACGGAATAAACTGACTTCTTACAAAATAGTAATACGTTTAGCACTAGAGGGAAATTGACTAGTATCAGAACTGGTGGTATTATAATCCTGAGAGAAGCTAGTTCAAATAACTATAATAGTGGTAAGTCCACAAAATTTTTCTAGAAAATTTGTGTTTCCTGAGCGTTAGCAAACAAACATTTCCTTCGGATTTTGACAAATGATGTTTTGTTGGAAAGCTATCGCTGTGCAGAATTCAAAAAAGATCACTTCGTTTAGAACGGGTTACATTCCATAGAGTATATTAGATATTAGAAAAACTTAGCATTTATCGTTCTGGTACTTAGCCGAAGTTTTTTCATTTAAACAAAAAAGGGCCGACCGAATGTTATGAATTTTTTTTCAAAGCATTTTTCGTTAATATTCTTCTTTCGGAACCTCAAAGAAGTCGATATAGTTTTTGGTTCGCGCGGTATCGTGCAGGTCTTTTCAGAGTATATTTCCGTTAATGCTTCGGATGACACCTCAACGAAGTCGTTATCATTTTGGTTCGTGCGATATGGTGCAGGAAAAAATGACCTCATCCGTACGCACACATCACACGTCAAAGAGTCGATCCATCTCCTCCTGGGTCTACGTACAGGCCTACATCCCAAAATTTCTAATGCTATAAGCCTTTTGGGATACGATTGTCCTCCATCCGGATTACGTGGCCGGCTAGTTTGTCTGTTAATTTTTATTAAAGTTGAGAATTGTGGGTCGTCAAAAATATCATACAACTCTTTGTTGTATCTTCTTCGCCCCAAGGTAAACAGTTTTATCAACTACTTCTAGATTGTGTTCGTCGTTAGTAATATTTCTTCCCATTCTAAATCTTCCTGGTCTGGATTGTTGCGTAATCTTCGTTTTTTCTTCGTTTTTCTTCAGGTCTATATCTTTTGTCGCCTCTTTTAATTCAACATACACTTCTTTTGCTGCTAAAAAAGACCTTCCCACGATGTTCGCGTCATCTTCATATTCAAGTAATTGTACCGACTACGAAACTATTGATGCACTACTGTGGACTGACGTTTTCCTTATCACCCATTCTAGAACCATATTGAAAAGTATGTGGGGCCAATCCATCTCCTTGTGTAAGTCCTTGTTGTCTTCGAACTATTCTGTTATAGCATTTTAGATCCTTATCTTCGCCAGTGAGCTATTTGTGACGCATTTGATCAGTTGTACCAGCTTTGAGGGGACTCCTAATTCCGATAAGATCTCGTATAGCCTCTCTCTCTTTATTGAGCCATATGCTTGTTGAATGTAATAAATGACATCCTTTTCGGCGCTCTAGATAGTAGAAGAGGTGGCATACAATGGGGTTTGCTAGACCGCCCTAATGATCTCGACTACGCGGATATCTGTTTGCTGGCCAACAGACACCAGGACCTCAAAAACATGTTAAAGAATTTAGCAACAGAATGTAGTCCAGCATGCTTAAGGCAAAATCCGACTAAAACTAAAGAATTGCGGATAAATGCAAACACCATTGAACGGATAGCGCTGAATAACCGTGAGGCGGAATTGGTAGATAGGTTCTGCTACCTCGGTAGTATTATTACCGGGGCGGAAGAAGACGTCAGTTCCAGAATAAATAAAGCACGAGGCGCATAGGCATGCCTGTTCCGCATATGGAGACCAACGGAGATATCAACTAACACCAACGTTAAGGCAGTACTTTTGTACGGTTGCAAAACCTGGAAAGTCACCCAATTCATCACAGGGCGCCTACAAGCCTTCATCAACAGATGCCTTCGTCGTATCCTAAAAATCCGCTGACAAGATAGAATTTCAAACGAAGAACTATGGCGCCGTGCCGGCCAAGAAAGCATAGACGACCAAATCAGGCGAAGAAAATGGAATTGGGTTGGCCACACCTTGCGACGCGAAAACGAAAATAAGGCCTTGACTGGAATCCGCGAGGATCCCGTCGAGTCGGAAGACCTTGAACAATGTAGAATCCTACTAGCATAAGTCGCAACAACTGGGAGATCCTGGCCGGAGCTGAGAGCTGTCGCGAAAAACGGAGTCCGCTGGAAGGCAACTGTTCCCGCCTTATGACCCATGAGAGATTAAAGGAACGTAAAGCAGAAGAAGAAGATACCTCCCAGTAAACCACGAATGCATACAAAATGAATTCACAGTACATTTCAGGAATGAATGAAATTCATTACAGAAAGCATTTTGTAAGTTATACGGAATGCATTAAAACACATTAGGCATGTCCTAGGATGAAATGCATTGCTTGTAATGCATTAACAATATATTTCATATAGAAGTATGTAATGCATAAATAATAAATTACAAATACATTTTATAGATGTGGGAAATGCATTACAAAAGGCATTTCATAAAACTAATAAAATGTATTGAATAGCATTAGGATTGCCCTAGGAAAAAATGCATTGATTCTAATCGACTAAAAATGCATTTAATAATAAAATATTTTTTTAAAACAAAATTTATTATAATTTTATGTTGAACTTTGTATTTTAGATGCCCTGAATTTCTGGATATGTGTTCTACCATGTGACGTCCGTATAGTCGCCCTCATATCTCTCTCGAAAATAGCAAATGAATAATTTTCAGTATGTATGCTATCTGAAATGAGATACGATTTTATTACATAGCTTAATTACTGAAGACTCCAACAAAAATTTGTTAGCGTGGCGGAATGGAGTGCTCGTGTATTTGGCCCTTTATAATACGCTTTTGAATCCCCAAAATCCTAACAATTTAATACATTGCTTGTAATGTATTTGTAAGGCACTTGTAAGCAGTCGCTGATTGATAACTTTCAGATAGCTTACTTGTAATGTACGGCGAATGCATTTCTTTGTTCTATGCATTACATGTGGTTTGCTGGGCTGTTAAAAGTCAACAAATATCTGGTATACATCTACATTCCTTTCCCAGTTTTTCTCCAGAATATGCTGTAAGGTCAGCACTTGGTCCGATGTTGACCAGTTTATTCTAAAACCAACTTGATATTCTCCGTTAAGGCGGAGGACCACCTCGGATCGCAAAAGCTCTGAGTACGCGACTTATTGACTGGCTAAGTAGTAGGCTAATATTTTTTACGAGAATACAAATTTTGAATAAACACGAATCCTTCTCCGCATTAATATCCTTAATTTGGAAAATTAGGTTTCACAATCACTAAGTTAGAAAGAATTAAAAAAAAGTGTTTCGCATTTCTGTAGGAAATAACCAATTCGAAACCACAAACATTGAAATTCAATAAAAAGGAAAAATTCAAATAACAAAAAAAAGTTTTCCCCTTTAAGATTTTCAATAGATTTAGATACACATGGAAATAAATTTAACAGTGTGCAATGTTTTCTCTCCCTAAAAATCTATAATCCACAGAAAGTAGGCGTCAGCTGTCGTCTCACTTAAGAACAAACTTTCACGAAACTTTTATCGTCTCGTCCCTGAATCCCCTGGAAATGGCCTTATTATACAGGTTCACCTTACCAAGGATACGTTTACAGGCTAGGAATATATACTGCGATGGTATATATAATAGGAGAAAATGGGGCTTCTAAGTGTTACGGGGAGACGTTAAATTGCATCTATACACCACCCAAAATACCAAGCTCCATCTGTTGTGGTGCAGACTTAATCTAATATAAGAAAATCTCCATCATAGCTCTGTGATGGCGTTATCCACCGCCGGATGGAGGATGGAATCTCTCTTTTTTATGACAGAAATCGATTAGCTCTTTCGGGAGAAGCCACTTTTCATCCTGTATTTTTCACAGTTTTTCCGTATTTTATGTCCTTGTGCTTTTTCGGTCCGTTTTTAGAGATTGGATTTATGCTTTCGCGCCATCCGACTTTTACGACTTTCTGATTCTAAATGATTAAGTGTTAAATAAATCATAACGGGAACTTATAAGGATTTAATGTATTAGGGAGTTTTTGTTCTACAGAATTTAAGGCTGTTAAAGGACTTGCGAGGAGTGTTGATTTAGGCATTTGTTACTTAGAAGGAGAACACTAATTTCAATAAAACAGTCCTCATACTATTAGTGATAGATACTTGGCGTGTACTCAAATGCAAAAGGGACCATCAGCGATGTCGAGCCGTCTGGTTTCAAGGCGCCCCAGCCCAATGGTATCTGAATCTGAGCCTGCTGGAATACTTGCAGATTGTGATCTGCTCCGTCGGGAGGAACTTGAATAAGTAATCCTAGGCATTGAAATACTAGGCGATGTTAAGAGATGGGCTAGCCCCTCGATTCACACGGTCCCACTGATTTAGAAAGATGGTCTGTGCAGGTCTACTCCAGAGGAGTCTTAGTTTTGAAATTCGACACGATTGTTAAGGCTACAGTCAGAATGAGTTCGATGTCGGTCCCCGCAGGTGATTCGACCGTCATGTAAGCACTGTTTCAATTTACCTCACACTGCACAAAAATCCGTTTGGAACCATTTGCATAAGGCAGGATACAAAAAGAAGCCGGATGTATGGGTGCGACACGAGTTAACGCTAAAAAACCTCATGGACCGAATTTCCGCAACAACATCGTCTCATTCTGAAGCAGATGGTGACTGGTGATGAAAAGTAGCTCACTTACGACAACGTTGATCGAAAACGGTCGTGGTCTAAACACGGTGAGCCGGCGAAAATGGTGGCCAAGCGAGGATTGACGGGCAAGAAGATTTTTCTGTGTGTTTGTATTCTCCCTACGGAATAATTTTTAATTCGAAGCTTTACAGTCATCAATTGTACCGTCTGAAGGAAGCAATCGCACAGCAGCGGCGGAGGAGAGGAATTGTGTTTCAAAACCATAGTTCAAAAACCACGTTAACCATAGTAAACTATGGCAAACTTTCGTCGTTCAAAAACTACGTGGTTAACTACAACATAACCACGAGGATAAAGGGTCAAACAGAACCAATCCGTTCCGTCCGTTTTTAAAAGTTGGAAATTTGACATTTTCACAATCTTCCCATGAGACGAACGGAGCGGTAGCTACAATCAAGCGAACGGAATGCCAAAAAGAAGAAAGGAAAAACGTGCGGAGCGGAAGGAACGGATTGGCGTTCAATAACTACCGTGGTTAACCATGATGAAGTTAAAAGTTGACTCTCGGGAGCATGGTGAGCGTTAGTTAAGAAGGAAAAGAAAAAAAAAAACACAACTCCTTGACAGTTGTTTTAATATTAAAATCAAAGTGGAATTTATGAGACTATTGTAGATAAATAATTAATTAGCACATACGAAATAATTGTAGTTAACCACGGTGCGTATAAAAAAACACAATACTTAAACATAAACTTTCGTGGTTAAGTGAAGTGATGCAGCATAACCACATCTTACCTCGTTGTTTACCATAGTAAGGTTTTTGGACGTGCTCCAGGACAATTCCAGACCACCCACATCGATAGTGACTCGCCAGAAGCTCCTCAAGCTTGGTTGGGGTTCTTAAGGGCCATCCACACTACGCGGACATGCATAGATCCCACGGGCTTTTCGCCGTACGAGTCTGTAGTTACTTGCCGTCCGTGACTCTCCAATAAATTTGTTGAAGCGGTAAAAGAAAGTGTTGCCGATAATCCAAAAGTGTCGTATCGCCGCCGATCTCTGGAGTATGCAATATGAAAATGCCATCGCAAGAATGATCGGTGCCGATTTTGATGTCGGGCGAAGTTCATTTTGCGCTATCTTGAGGTGACTCCAATAGTCAATAAACAAAACTGCCGAATTTGGCGAGCAGTGATCCCACACACGTCATTCACGAAACGCCACCGCAAGATGAGAAAATCACTGTTTGGGTCGGAGTGTGCTCAAAACCATCATCGGAAACCCTCGACGGCCCATGCTATCGTTGGATGTTGGTCTGACGAACCTATTTTCAACGGCACGGTGCACCTTGTTACATCACGCCACTATAATGGAGCTCTTGCAAGAGTAAAGTTTATGCCATCAAGCCGAAGACCATTGACGAACTCAAATAGCTGTTATAACGCCCGAAAAGAGCTGGTTTTTGCATATCGAATGCAGCTGGTCATTTAATCGGCATTGTACTGATTAGAAATAAATGGTAGAGAATATTCTAAATAAATCTTGCTCATTTGTCAAAATCGGCTAAAAAATGTCAGAGTTATTCAATGTTGAAATACCAAAGGTCTAAATGGCGCACCCCATCTTGAATGCAAGTTTACATATTTTATTGGGAGGCCCAAGGGGTTTTTTTTGTAACAGGGGCCGCAGTATTATAAAGTTTGGAAACCACTGCACTAAGTGATTATCACGTGTTCCTGGCTATGGTGAACGATTAGCTGCTGAAAATTGCCCCTCAAGAAAGGATTATGAAAATCGACTATCCCAGTTTTTTGTCAATAGGAGAGAGGCATAATGAAATTTCCTTCTATTTGGCAACAAATTATCGAACAAAACGCCGCATATTTCACCTAAATTTGATCATTATAACTATGCCGAGATCAACCTCCCACTCGACCCTCTAATAGGAGTACTGAGAGCCGAATACTTCTGTCCCTTGCGGCATTGGAATGCAAATTATATCAGCTGTGAAGTTAACATATTTTACTAGGAATTGGTATATTAACCCTTGGATTAAAACTGTATTCGGAGAATATTATAAATACTAGAAATTTAATTAAATCGTGCTAAAGCTTGGAAAAGTTGCATACCAAAAGTGCAAAAATGCAGTTATAAAAAATTTCGTGAGTAGTAGTTTTTTCGGTGTAGTAATCACAAAAGTTGTACGAATATTGTTCAACGCTTTAAGACTTCCTTGCTTAAATGTCAGAAGCCGTCAATAAAAGAAAATTACCACTTAATTATTACTACACAAAAGCACTATAATAAATATATATATAAAAAAGAATGTAACATTCGATCAAGTCTAGTCATTTGTTTCCTTTTATTTACCTACCATTTAATTTAAAAAATTACCTAAAACTAGCCCACTCTTATATAATATAAACGGCACGTTTGTTCAACAGATTAAACAACAACTCAATTGTGATTTTTTTTTGCAGCCGATCATAATGACGTTCAATTTGGCCAGTGGTAGTTCATCAATCGACAACAAGATCGACACAATTACGACCGAAGAGAGCGTTCCAATCTATTATGACGATCCACGGCATTTCGTCATAGCTAATTGAAACCAAAACAAAATTGCGGATTAACGCCACAAAAACTAGTTTCGACCTAGTGGCCCACCTGAGAAAGCCAAAAATGGAACGCTTGGAACGTTGTTGCTTCAATAGAATCCGAAATGAAAACATTCCCTTTATAATGGGCGAACCGTCTTAACACCAAAAATAAACAAGGACCTCTGAGAACTGAAAAGGACAATAACGAAAATATCCCTAGGGATTCTCTGTATGAATAAAAAACACAAGGATCAGGGGGAGGCTGTAAAAACATCATCTCCTAATCATGTATAAATTATTGTTTCGGCAATCCTTGCCATATATCCCTGCCGCATTTCGGGCTTATAGAAGTGAATTAAATGGGAATAAAAATCCCCGCTTTTGTAACTATTCACAAAAATAAAGGTGGATATAAAATGTTGCCTTTCAGGGAATACAAGAGGAGGAAATAACTGTTTTTTACTGTTATTATCATTGCCTGTAGGCCGAACCAAAAGGATCAATGGGTGCCTAACAATGATCCTTTTATGCTATCGCAATTGTTACGAATCATTTTTTATTGATTCCAAATGATGCCCATGCGTTACTTTATTGCCTTATGTTGGGGGTAATAAAAATAAAAGTCAGGAGCAAAATGAACACGATAACGGGTATGTGATGGTTATGAGGACATTCAGTTAATATAATATTTGTAATTCTGTACATTCCTCAATTGTTGTGAATTAGGTTTGTATGTGGATTATATTTTTCGGTATGATTTTGTACGAGTTTGTTGGTACGACAGCCAATGGTAATATGAATTTGATGTTTCAGCATTTCTGTAACAACCTACAAAAAGGTAAAAATGGACATAAACAGGTGAAGGCAGCTGTTTTTTATTGGAGTGTTACGAGAATTGGCTGCATTTAATTGATTTGGGTTTTTTTATGTAGAATTCAGTGATATAATCCCTTTGTCCTACCTACAATTCTATTTTAGGATCGAATGGAGGCGTGTAGGCTGGGACATTTTGGGGTGGCCCGCCTCGTAGCAGCGTATTTGGACACAACGAAATGGTTGCTGGTCACAATTCTATATTACTTTTTTTTACAATTAATCACCAATTTCTAACTTTTCGGTAAAGACAATCGTGTTTTTTTATAAGGCAGATCTAAGCTCAGGAATCACTGTTTGTACAACAAGTCCGTCATCTCGTTGGTCACGTCGTTGTGCAATGTCCAGTAGTAAGCTTAGTACGGGGGATAGAATAGGTTTTGGGGCTATGAAGAGCGGGAGAAGGAGATGGCAATGGACTCTACATTTAAACACGGAATGTACAAATTAAATTATGACTTCTAAAGATTCTTTGAGTTTGAGTTTTATCTCGTAATGGCTTGTCTTGCATCATCGAAGGCGTAAGAGTAATGCAAAGAACTATCATCAGCGAAGTTTGCGAAGGGGTCCAGAGTAAGTCGTTTATAAAGATAAGGAAAAAGCCGGCGATAGAATTAATTCCATCAGAATTTTAGTGGGGCTTAGATTTGGTGCCGTCCTTAGCTAAGTCAATAACAGCTTCGAGTTTGACTAACAGATCGGGGTGTCATACTCTAACAAAAGGCTCGGAGATAAACTCACCAAATCGGTGCATATCTATCTTGGTAATAGTGTACTGTTAAAAAAACTAAAAGTTCGCATGTGGACCTTTTTATTTGTCATTTAAGATTTGGTTGCACAAGCCTTTTGTGATTCGCTAGCTTCAGTTCCATAATCAAGTTCAATATCAGAGACTTAGCCGGGGACTATAAGAAGCTCGAGACTTTGGAGTTGGGTTCAACGACACCAGCTCCTCTATCACCTTCCATTTTTGACTCATCGGTAAGCCAGTAGAGATATATTGAACCCGCGCGAAAGATTAGTTACTCCCACTCAGAGCGATCAGAAATAATCGCTCCGAATTTCTTTTGGAACCGCGGATCACCAACATATGGTCAGATACGTCGCAAATCATGTAAGATACCCTTGATTCATATGTCTTTTGACTGTGCAGGGCTAAATCAATAAGAACTGAACTCTCAATGCACTTATAGCGGCGAATTTACAATTGAATTGCGAGTAAAAATAGGACTCGCCCGATCTTATTCTCTCAACCAGGCATACGCAACGTCAAAACGTCTACTTTGCACCCAAAATAGGCATGGTACGCCTGAATACAAACTCTACTTTTGCATATGCAGACGGTTACAGGCACATATCAGTAAAAGAAGCACGGAATAGACCATACGAAGTACGATACCTTCAAACTTTTTCTCGACTCGAGCATAATTGAAGGTTTAAGAATGTGTATAAGACGAAAAACTACGGGTAATTATCTTGGTGGCTATGCAGGGTGCCATTAGTATACTTAGTAGATCGGTTTTCATTCGATTGAGTAGGTCAAGCAGCATTGGAAGTTGTTAGTACTTAGTTGGGGAACAGTGTTTCTGGCAAGGACGTCGAGCTCTTTACGGACACCAATAATTTACATCAAATTGTGGCTCATAGCACGAGAGTCCCTGATGTTGCTGATCAAGAAACCTATCTCCTTGATCTTGAGATGAGAAGTAAATCCAGCACGGTACTCCGTCGAAGTTGATTCACCTCTCGGCAGTTCGGACCACTACTTAGTTAGCGCTAGCTTCCCATTCAAATTTCCCACCCTTCCCAGACCAGTTAGGAGAACTGTAAGGCATTATGGAAAGACCAATTGGCTGGGGCTTATTAATTTTTCCTAGTCCACTGACTGGAATTTGTTTTTCCGAAACAAAAACATCTACTAGGCCGCTATCTGTATCACCAGGATCATGCAGGCAGGAATGCATTTATTCATTCCCCATTCTACTAACTCTGTAAAGGGTAGGTACAACAGATGCATTGACAAAATGTTATCACTACTATCATAGTGACTGTTCCTCCGAAATAAAACCTCCACAGCAATCTTATACCGGCAACGCCACATTAGCCCACTCATCTCACTCCCACCACGTGCAGCCTGTCCGTTTGCGCACTCAACGAGATAGCAATTTGCTTCTAAATAGAACAACTGGACTGTGGAATAATCGTTTGCAGTCTACTGCTAAACATTGCCCCATGACGTGCCAAACGACATGACGGACTGGTGGTATAAAGGGTGACTCCTGAGCTTAGCGCTGCCACATAAAAAAAGTTGGTAAAACGACTCTCGCTATGCGGGCTAGTTACGGGGCGGGGGTAAAAATATAAGTACGTCTGTACTTGGTTTTGCCTGTGAATATAGCATTATTTTACTCGGGAATAAGGTTTCCTTTAACTCAATTGCAGGACAGGTCTGCATAGCTCCAGATATGGTTAGGCGAACTATACTTTGCAGCCTGCTGCACTTGGTGAACGGCTGATGATCTTGTATATCATTTGTGGTGTAAGACCCAATATATCTTACCCAAAAGCCCCCTAAAAGCCCATATAGCCAAATTAGCTGTAATGATGGTGCAATCCAGTTAAGCGTTCCAGTTCAGTGTCTTTTCCAGCAATACTCCCAGATATTGCTAGCTTGGATACAAATTGGTGCAATCCAGTTAAGCGTTCCAGCTCAGTGTCTTATCCAGCAATACTCCCAGATATTGCTAGCTTGGATACAAATTGGTGCAATTTGTAACTTTCGCAAAAAGGAACCAGCTCGCCCTTATTTGGATTGATTGATAGGCCCTCCGTGGTATACCGTCTTTGAACTTCTCATAGTGCTGTTCTCATGACATCTTGGCGTTGTAGCGACGATAAATTTTTTGACAGGGGGATGGTTGGAGGTCAAATTCCTTCTCTTAACAAAGCCAAGGCACTTATTTGGCGATTTAGAATATGTGATCATGTCGTCGAAGATCCGTATTATCACTTATAGGAAATTAATATACATGTCAGCATAGTGAAGCGAACGGAATGCTGGAGCAAGTTTTGTGGAGTATAAGCTAGTAGTTCGTTTTGGAAGTGTTAAACTCGGCATGACTTTTTCAGACTCAAGATTTCAATGCGTCTGTTAATTGAAGTGAACAAGCTTGGCAGGTCATATATCATAAATATTGCAGGTGACAGATTAAGAACGTGGAGGATGCAAGCTTGTGTGGGTGTTCGAAGCCATCCAATACTACTCTGATTAAACAGCCAGAAAAAAGGTAACCTTTTCGTGCCCCCGTCAACCTACTTTCGGAATGAAGATCACTTTGACCCTTACATTAGTGATGTGTGTACACAGCAAGTCACAGATTCAGGAAGGGTTTTAAGTGCATAAAAAGTGCCTACAATGTTTATCAATTGGGTGACGTCACCATTACACACTTTAAACGCGTTAAAATAACAAACTTCCAAAAGCTGAGATTTGCAGTATATTGTAGGAAATTATGTATTATAGATTGACATAACCCATGGAACATGAGTTTTCTGAAGCATAATGAGCATTAATTTATCTGGGGAAATTTATGTGAAGTGACTGTTCACTCTCCCATGCATCCTTTCAATGGTGCCAGTTTCGCAGGTTTCTTCTCGTGATACTGCCTCCTGATAATGCACTTCTTCATGGTCTGGGAGGTGAGCACTCAGTAGAAGCTTCAGGTCTTCTTCGAAGGGCGCTACCAATAACTCGCCTCTCAGTCTGATAAAGATGATTGGCAGGGTTGTTTAGATTAAGCCTTTCCGATTCGCCTAGACAATATTATCGACATGGCTGGCCTTTTGCTGCCCCAGTGAATTTCTTGTCAATGGTTATTGGACATCTTAAAAACGTGTATTAATGGATCAATTTAACTATGGCATTAGTTTAAAATCTTTACAAAAATATAATTTCTATTTCCTTGTATCATTTGCACACAAACAATTACAAAATAATTACAAAATGTTGTCAGCTCATGTTAATAGAATCCAGCAATGTGGCGTGTTCACACGAACTCCCTTCAAAGTCTCATGGACTAATTGTTTCTGTCTAATTGAGTTAAAATTTCCTTTTGTGGCATATCCTTCCACAAAACGACGTAAGTTTGTCAGTTCAAAGAAGCTTTCATATCACCTACCCTCAAAGTCCTTAATTCTGGAAATTTATACCACGCATCCTGAAGGTAGAAGCTTCTAAATGCTGCCTACACTTTCCTATAGGCATCTACATAAATATGCGTGGAAGGTATTCATGGATTTATATACATATATGTATATAGGTACATATCCTGGATTATGTACATAGATAGATATACAAATATGAATATAAATATGTATATTGTATTATCCAGACACCTTACGAGTGCGCATTTGTTAATGAGTTCAAACATTTTCAATTTATATGTAAACGTGTAGGTATCAGCACCTCATTAAGGGATGTTTGGGAGAAAGTTTGCTCCCGACTTAGGGTTTTGATGTGCTTTCAAGCTTCAAATAAAGGGCGTTAACTTGTGTGTGAAATCAACACTTAAGTAATTTGTAAAATTTCTAATTGAGGGAAATTATAATTGCTTTTTGGAGATAATTGGATTATAGTTTTGTTTTGTTATTAATTTTTTTCTAAATTAATACAGGTGTTTTAGAAATTATTTTTAAATATGTTCAATAAATAATTTAATTTGTATTTGTTAATAATTTAATAAGAGTGTATTTTTTGCCGTAAACACCTTTTAATAAAATTTAAAATATGAAAGATCGGCTTGGGGTCGCCCATTAATTACGTGAGGCGTTTAGGGGGGAGAGGGGGTCTCACCAAATACCACGTAATATTTTTCATCATGAAACAGTGTAAGATTGCTAGAAAACTGGGTTATATTAAGTAAAACATGTTTCTCCATTCACTAATAGGCCGCAGGCAGAGCAGGTCAGCACGCACGTCCCGATGAAAGCCACACAATACTCAGTCTGACTGAGGCATAGGGACTTCAGGTATCCGGCTGACAGGCCGTAGCATTCAGGTGGCGTCATGATTCCGGACAAAGGTGAACACAGGCAAAGACGAAGGCATAGCAGTATGAGAAATTCTCTCGCAGACGGCAGCTCACCGTCTCCGCGCCAATATGTTTGTGCCTTAAGGCGGCTACATACTAACGGAGTGAGCCTCCGCGAACAATCGCGAACGAGAGTGTGGATGGTTTTCACGCCCAGTTCGCACCTTGCTTTCAGGTCCGACTGGATACGGCGTGAATTTGTGCCGTGAATTCACGGCTCGAGACTGAATACAAGTTCAGATCTTCAGGCACAAACTGACGTTAAATGCCCACACACATAAAGTTTTTTGTCAGTTTTCTTGTACTGCAGACCACATCCAGTTGGCGGCCGAGGAGGGGTGTGGTTATACTTGGCTTCAAGGAAAAAACTACCAGGCGACGGCATCCCCTCGGCGGGTGTGAAAGGAATGGCTAAGTCTTACAAAAAACATTTTATGCGGACACCAGAAAGAATCATAGTAGCCTCACATTTATTTAGCCGCCTCCGGTTACAAAAATATAAAATCTAACAAAAAATTCAACGAGAATATTGAAGCTGCTCGAATAAAAATAAATAAAATAAATGGATAAAAAAATTTTTTAAAAAAAATTCTTTTCATTAACTAAAAAATGTACTGAAAAGTAAAAAATAAAAAATATTTTAAAGAAAGCGTGAAATTTCAATTTTAATGAAAAAGTTAATTAAAAGAATGGCGCATTTTTCATCAAAAATTGAAAATATAACTGTAAATCGCGTGAGATTTACAATAACCCTCAATTTTTTGCTTTGTTAATTTCAAATTCTAACAAAATTTTTTGATGAAAAATACGCCATTCTTTTAATTAACTTTTTCATTAAAATTGAAATTTCACGCTTTCTTTAAAATATTTTTTATTTTTTACTTTTCAGTACATTTTTTAGTTAATGAAAAGAATTTTTTTTAAAAAAATTTTTTAACCATTTATTTTATTTTCTACTTTTTAGTTTATTATATGTATTCCGCCATTTTATGATGGCAATTCTATTAGATTTAAAATTACATCACACAGTTTACTGTATTCATTTGATACCCATGTCGTGGGCTCGGTGGAACATAATTGCAAAAACGGCCGCCATCTCGGAACCGTCTTCTTGATTTTTTTACAAAAAGGTCAGATTGCATTTAGTACTTATACATGATGAGTTAAACTCAAGTTGAACCCAAGTCTAACTACATGTAAACGGGAGTCGAGTTGGGTTAAGGTTGACTGAACTCGACTCAGCTCTGCTACCTGGGTTTAGTTGAAATTATGCATACGGACATGAGTTCAGTATATGAGTAGTTGAATTTAGTTGACAGCAGCATCTCTGTGTTTGTTTGTGATTTTTTGTAACGTGTATTGCTTCTTTATTATCAACTCACCCTTAACTCAACTATTCATCTCATCATTCATACACATTAACCACCCGAACTACGAGTGTGTGCAAAATTGGAAGTTGATCGGTTATATTTTCTACTTTTTAGTTTATTATAAGCTTTCCGCAATTTAGTGTTGGCCGCCATTAGAATGACGCCACATAGCTAATTGTGTTCTACCTGTCATATCCTTTCATTTGATACCCATGTCAGAGGGCCGCGGAGCACAATTTCAAAAATCGGGCGCCATTTTGGAACCGCCATCTTGATATTTTTACAAAATGGCCAGATTGCATTGTCATCCAAATTAAACGTGTATGCAAAATTTCAGCTCTATCCGAAACCGGGAAGTGGGTCAAATTTAACTTCCAAGATTTGACGACAAACAGTGTAAGTGTTGGCCGCCATTTTGAATTTGGAATGACGCCACATAGCTTATGGTGTTCTACCTGTCATATCCTTTCATTTGATACCCATGTCAGAGGGCCGCGGAGCACAATTTCAAAAATCGGGCGCCATTTTGGAACCGCCATCTTGATATTTTTACAAAATGGCCAGATTGCATTGTCATCCAAACTAAACGTGTATGCAAAATTTCAGCTCTATCCGAAACCGGGAAGTGGGTCAAATTTAACTTCCAAGATTTGACGACAAACAGTGTAAGTTAAATAAAAGAGTTTAAAAATGGCCTTACAACGGGCGAATACCAACCGGGATTGAAGCATAGTGTTCTGTCATGTGCCAGGGATCTGAAGGTTGTTTGCAAGACTCTACGGCCGTTCATCACACACACACCGACTTTTGTGATTAAAAAATCCTTAAAATAAACATCTATATAGAGAGTGACAAACACCACAAATTTGATCAAAACTAAAATTAAATAATAAGCAATCAATAAAATTATTTACATTTAAAGTGTAAAAGAGAAAAAAAATAAAACAAAACAATTTATTATATAAAACTTTTGTGCGCGTTTTGTGGGACCCAATCATTAATCACCTGACTTCAAACGAGAACGCGAACCATACAGACGGCAAGTACAACTTGGTATTAATAAGCTTCCTTCCTCCTGCTCGCGCTCCCAGGTTGGCTCCGTCGGCGTCATAGCCTTAACCAGTCGGATGACGGAACTCGCCTTATTTTAGAAGGCGATTCCCGTTAGGTCCGATGGCTGGGTCACCGGCACCGCCTGCTGCAGCTGAGGCCATCAACCTTACGTCAACAAAGCCTCGATATGGGAATTCCTGTTTTAATTTTTAAAATATTCCAGGATTTCAAGTGAGTTTTTTTCCATGGTGTGCCATTGTTCATACGCGCTGAGCTCTTTGCAGAGACTAATAACTTATACCAGATTATTCATCGTCCAACTAGGGTCCTTGAAGTTGTAGGTCAAGGATCCCATCTCTTTGACCGCGTCGCAATAGATAATGTGGGGAGTGCATGAACGTGATAAAAGCAAAAAAAGCTGCGCACAGACACTTCCCGAGCGAGTCCCTTAGACGTGAGTAAGTTAAAAAACTTCTGTAATTCCGTCATCAGGAGAGTTACATCATCATTTGATGACAGGTCAAGAAGTAAGTTACTCAATATTACTACCGGCAGTAAAAATTTCTGGTGCTTGGCAACTTCCATCAAGAAGAATTTTACCTCCTTCACAACACCTCCCTTCATTCATAATGATGAGGTTATAACATATAGTAAATCCAAGGCCGACTTATTAGCACCTCCATTCTCCTCAAACTCTGCTCTACCAGATGCTGCTATGCAACCTCCCTCTCTCGAAAGAACTGCTCATACAAAGGACGGAGCATCACCTTTGGCTAAACCTCTGCGCAAACTCTTTGCTCTGCCATACTTCTCCGTCCAATAGCAATTACTTCTGTTATTTTCAAAATCATGAAGCTAATGAATATGGCTTTATATTCAAAAGATCTATTGGCGACATCCTTGTATGTCTTACAGAGCAGCTCCACCAAAACATTCATCACGTTGGTGAGTTTGATCTAGATATGTCCAAAGCTTTTGACCGGGTATGGTACCCTTCTCTGTTGTCAAAAACTCCAAGCTATTGGTTTCCTCCCAGTTCTAAGGAAATGTATTATGAGCTTCTTTTCTGACCATTCAATAAAGGTTGTAGTCGATTCTAATCCCCTCAAAGATCCATTCTTTCACCCGCTCTTTTCATAATATCGTGAACTCTTGTCCAACTCTATCAACAGGGTATCAAACTCATTTTTATGCAGACTAGAGGCTCTGGAAAAGACCTTTATACTGTCGGCAATCTACTTTCTTCGTATAGAGTGCAATATCGAACAGGGACCGCAAGAATCGTGTTGAGTTCAACCCCTCGAGGTACTGTCTCATTACTTATATAACCTGGACCGATCTTCTTTCTGTCTTAGTAGGTAAAACAAACCTTACAGCTGATCCTTAACTTGGGTATAACTTTATTTGAGGACTTTCGATGGAATGATCACATATTCCAAATCGCCAAACAAGCATCTCAATGCCTAGGTTTTCTTAATTATGCAAATATCTTCTTCCACCATCAGCCAGAGCTACAATCCACAAGTCCTACATGCGGCTACACCTCGAGTATAACTGATTTATCTGTGCTGGCGCCTCGAAAACCGAATTAGGGTGGCTGGACAAGGTGTAAAGCCGCGCCATGTGGATGACAGCCTTTGCATCTTTATTGATTCTCTGAGCCACCGCAGGAATGTAGCAGTTCTGTCAAAACTGTATCGCTACTACTCTAGCGACTGTTTCACTTAAATTTCCGCCTTGTACGGCAACATTTCTTCCGTAACGCAAGGCTAGCCAACTCGGCTCATTCTCATACCTTGAAATCCCCTTTTTCTTTGAGCGGTTAAATAACAAAATTTCGCAATAAAAAATATAAATCAACACGCTTCACGTACAGGTACAACAAACTGGAAAAACTGGCGAGCTCGTTTCTCTTGGGCATCGATCAGTAGGATAAATCGAAAGGACCGTTGTACATAGCGAAAATAATTAAGTTCCCATGAAGCGCAGCACAGTTCTTGGCCATTTAAATCTTTTGGTCAAGTTTCGGGGTTTGTGAGCTCTTATATGTGCTGCCATTAAAATTGGTTAAAAACCCCCAAGACCTTCGTAGGCCCGTTAAAAAGCCAAGCGGCCGGTATTCGCCTGTTGTAAGACCATTTTTTCTTTTTACCTCGGGTGGTGGTGGAGATTTTTCTAGAAGGTCCAGAGACCTTTGGTATGTTTAGGAAGATTAGACAAAAGATAATCTCGGTTGTGTTCCTGGTTCTTTTTCGACTATCCTTGCGCAATACCACCTACTTTTAGATTAGCAATGTTATCCTTCCTCAACATTAACGCCAGATGCTACCTATCTTAACATTTTGTCATTATTTCTGGAGGCTCTACAGCATCACATAATAATATTTTTTTACGTGAATGTACTGCACAGGTTAGGTTAGATATGGCTGAGCTTTGGTTCAAGCCCACACACTTAGGCCAGAAGGGATAGGCCCATTGTGATACCATAGTGATCCCACTTTAAACTTGATGTTAAAATGTCGTTTCTTCGTTAAACCATCTCGAGGAAGTAATGAATCTTCTAAGTTGCGGGATCCCAAACTTCGAGATTTCCGCAAGGTTGCTTAGAAAGGGTTTACCAAATGTGGTTAGCCTTATCCTGCTTAGGGTCGGGCAGTGACATAGGAGGTGTAGTACACTTTCCGCCTCGTCAAGGTTCTTACAGCTTCTGCAGAAATCGTGGGTCTCAAGACCTAAACGGGTCGCATGCGTCCCTATCAGACAGTGTCCGGTTAAGACTCCCACTATAACTGAGAGTTCTTGTCTCCCAAGGCTCAGTAATAAGGTAGTTCGCCTGAGATCATAGGAGGGCCAGGTTAATTTGGCCAAAGTGCATTTATTAAGATCCCTCCCATGCTTTTTCGCTTGTGTGATTGTGTGTTGCTTGCATCGGAGTTTAAAGGAGGCCCAAGGCATACCAACTCTTTCCTTTTCTGGAAGGAGAGTAGCGGTCCTGCCTCTCCTAGCCAGTTCGTCAGCTTTACAATTTCCCTCTATATTTCGGTGACCGGGCACCCAAACGAGGAGGGTCCTGAACTGCTGAGCCATCTCGTTAAGAGATCTGCGACATTCAGAGGTAGTTCTAGAGCTGTTTGTGCAGGAGCGCAGGGCTTTCAGAGCTGCCTGACTATCTGAGAAGATGTAGACAGTCCGGTTTCCATCGCCTTGCTGGTTAATTTGCAGAACAGCTTCTTGTATGGCTAGAATCTCCGCTTGATATACACTGCAGTGATCGGGAAGTCGGAAGGAGATTTCAATCCCAAGTTCTGGGGAAAATACTCCTCCTCCCACTCGACCCTCGAGCTTAGAGCCATCAGTAAAAACGTTTATGGCATCCTGAAACCTATGTGGTCTATTTATCCATTCACGACGTGAAGGGATGTGGACTCCGTAGTTCCTCGTGAAGGTAATTTCGGGAATGCACAAGTCGGTTTTTGTGGGGATAGTAACTGAGTTCAGTACCTTCGTGTGCTCTCCCCTGATTCCAGTCCAGAAACCGGATTCTTTTATTCTAAGGGCTGCGATGGTTGCGCTTTCCCTTGCCACGAGATTTAAAGGAGGGAGGTATAACATAACATTTAAGGCCTCTGTAGGAGTGGAGCGAAGTGCTCCTGTTATGCATAACTCCGCACATCTTTGTACTCTCTGTAATTTGTTTAACACGGTGGATTTACTCAGAGTTGACCACCACACTAAAGCCCCGTAAAGAAGAATTGGGCGGACGATCGCTGTGTAGATCCATCGCACAATGTAAGGGGAGAAGCCCCATTTCTTACCAATGGATTTTTTGCAGGCGAAAAGCGCGATGTTTGCTTTCTTAATGCGCTCTTCTGTGTTTTCATGCCAGAGGAGTTTCTTGTCCAGGATTACTCCCAGATATTTGGCACTGTTGTTAATTTTGAGCCTAACTTTGTTAAGCCGGGGGGGTGTTAACGGAGAGGTCTTGTACCTCCTTGTGAAGAGGACCAGCTCCGTTTTTACTGGGTTAACGCTGAGTCCGCGGGTAGCAGTCCAGCTTGAGAGGGTTTGTAGCGCTGCCTCCATGAGATCACAGAGGACTTGAGGAAATTTTCCTTTTTTGATGATAACAACATCATCTGCGTACGCCAGGACGTCATGTCCCTCTGCCTGCATGCGTCGCAACAGCTGGTTCATAGTTACGACCCATAGCAGCGGGGAGATTACTCCTCCTTGCGGAGTGCCTCTATTTACGGCCTTTCGGGCCGAGCTATCGCCCAAGTTCGAGCTCACCATCCTGCCAATAAGCATTTGGTGGATAAGAGACACCAACGATGCCTCGATCCCATGTTCTGTCAAGGCCAGGGTAATGGCATTCGGCAAAACATTGTTAAATGCTCCTTCAATGTAAAGAAATGCTACTAATGTATATTCCTTAACCTCGAGGGATTTTTCAATGGTTGAGACCAGTGAGTGAAGAGCAGTATCAGTAGATTTGCCCTTTGTATAGGCGTGTTGTGCGCTAGAGAGTTCCGAGGTCAATATGGTCTGCCTCAGATATATTTCGATTAGCCTCTCCAGAGTCTTTAATAGAAAGGATGATAGGCTGATTGGCCTGAAGTCTTTGGGTGTTACGTGGGAGGCTTTTCCTGCCTTGGGTATAAAAACTACTTTAACCTCTTTCCAACTAGAGGGAATGCAGTTATTTTGGAGGCACCCGGTAAACATGGTTTGTAACCAGGGCATAATATAACTAAGAGTGTGCTGCAGTTGCGCCGGCACTATGCCGTCAGGGCCTGGTGATTTGTAGGGCTGGAAGGTGTTTACAGCCCATTTTATTTTTGCTCTACTTATGACAGATCTGATCAGCTGTTGTGAGGCTGAAGAGTTGATCGTGATAGTTGTATCAACTGTAGAACTACTCGGGAAGTGGGTGTCCATAAGTAGTTTCAGGGATTCCCTGCTTGAGTCGGTCCAATCGCCGTCTTCCTTGCGTAAATAACTAAGCATTGTTGGCGATTTATTTAATAATTTACGCAGTCTTGAGGTCTCCGATGTGGACTCTACATATATTACTGCAAAAGGTGGCCCAGGAGGTACGTTTGGCCTTCCTTATTCCCGTTTTGTATCTATTCAGCTTTGACTTATAGCAGCCCCAGGCGGTTTCGCTGTTGCTGCGTCTCGCTGAATTAAATTCCTTTCTGCACTCTTTTCGGAGTGTCTCAAGTTCGCGAGACCACCATGGGGGTTTGGAAGCCTCTTTATGTGGCCTGTTCGGACAAGCTTTATTAATGGCGTAAGTGCATTGTTTCGTGAAAATGTCCACAATGCTGTCGAGTTGTTCCCGGTTTTTGGGAATAAAGGGAGGCTTGGGAGCGAGGTTTTTTGCGATAAGCCTAGTATAGTACTGCACTAGAACAGCATCTACTCAGCCACCCACTAGAGCCTAAGCTATCCTTTCTTTTCTATCCGTCGGATCAAGTTTACTACTACACATTGCACCATGAGCAACGGTGGAGAAGTTTTTATGATAACTGAAAAAGCACATTAAGTAGAACTAAACTTACACCAAAAAATCATGTTGGTAGTATGAATAGTTTAGATAGAATGAAAAAATTCTCAAGCAAATCCTGAGTGTAGAGATAAAATCCCACTAAAATCGTAATATTTTCAGATATAAATTATTGACTAATATTCGTGGTGGTCTAATTAGGCTCTCTATTATGCTGCGCCAATCGGAGCATGGTTAACACCCTGTAACATTTGATTGTTGCTCGCTAAATACCAATCCCCATATACTGAAATTTTTTGCAACTTCAAAAACACCTCCAAAATCCAATAACAAAATAAACAATTTATACTTTGCCACCTTGTTATAAACTATGGTCAATTCTTCTCAAGCATCTGGATTACACTATGGCAAAATCGTTTGGTATTTTTAAGTGAAAAACTCGCAGAAGTGCATGTCGTGAATGCCGAAAGCTGCGCAATCGAAAAATTCCGGTTGTTCATTAAATTCGACATGCGCTTTCCGAGTTTTCGCTCCAAGCGACTGAATCCATACGCGCTGCATTGAAATCCATCTACTAGAGAAGAACAACACTGCAGCAGTTAGTCAATTCGCTGCACATTTTGTGGTAGATTTCCATGAATAAATTTTCTAGATCTAGACTTCAGTCATAAAGCCAACCTCAATGCCCAATCAAATAATTAACAGTAGGACAAAAAGAGTCGTTAGCAATTTTATAGACGTCAACAAGCTCACCATAAAAATAGAAAAGTGCAATCTGACCAGACAAATAAAAGTAGTCTCCATTGGCATTTTGGTTTTTCCAAAGGCTTGGACTCAACAACAAGAAGCTCGAGGGTGCGCATGACGCCATCTTCGAGGAATTATCTATGGATTCCGGCGAGGCTTCAACCTTGATTTGGCATAAGTAAGAATGGGCATTTTCCACGTTATTGTGGCGGAAAAATACGAAAAAGAAACTATAAGTGACGTTATTTGTGCTTTGCTAAAACGTGCCGAATCAAGTTTATAGAAATTGTTTTATTGCTTCCTATGCACTGCAATTGGAGTCATTTTCTATTAGTGAGGACAGAGTTAATGTAAATAGGCGTAAGTGGAAAATTATTTCGTAATATATGGTTGAAACCGTAAGTGGAATTTTTTTACAAGGTTTTGAACTGTTGAAGAGAGAGTAATCATTTTTTAGCATAATTGAACTTAAACTAACCATTAGTTGTCCCGGAGTACACATAGTGGGTACTTTACAGTAGTTCAATTCAATAAATTGTCAAATCTCATATCAGAACACATTTTAAAATGTGAGTAAAGAAAAATATTTTGTTTTTCTTGCTTATTTTATTCTATTACACAAAACAAAGAACCAATTAGTATTTCACTCGTTCTCATATAGAGGCATTATAATTGTGTCTGGGGGACGATTCACCTGGCTGTGTACAAAAATAGTACAAAAATAGTTCAAGACTCAGATTATAAGTAAAGTTCGGTTATCTACTTGCGAGCTTTAAAGCGTCTGGTAGAAATTACCGCCGACGGGAGGTGTCTGGCCGTGTGGATTATTAATTTTTAACACTATTCTGCAAAACATACATAAAATCAGTACTCAGACATTTAAAAAAGTGATGACTGTTTTTACGTACCTTTAGCACCTGGTACCTGAAAATTATCCATCGGTCCAACCCAGTAGGTATGCATACCCAGCCAGTGGCGAGTTTACCCTAGGGCTATAGGGACATGGCACGGAGTGATAGGTTTCGAGGGGCGGCTTAGGTGGTAGGCTTAGAAAGCCTTTAATAATGCACTGAGACAAAAATAACTTTTATAAAACCAATATCTTCTTGATATAATAAGTGTAGATCAACTTTCGCTAATTGTGAGATTTGTTCAACATAGTACAGAGCCAGTTAAATGCTTCCTCTGGTTTCTACCAAACACTAGACACAAAGCAGAAGACATATCCTACAGGCTAAGATCAAAGAAAATGTCAGTATGTAACCTACGCGCGGCACCTTAGTTAAACTTTATGGAACCATCGGTAGCTGAATGTTGCCCAGAAGCTACCAAGTTTTTGAGATTGCTATAAAATCTATCCTTTTTTTCAGCATCAACGGAACGTAAAAAATTACTGCAATCCTTTTGAAATAATCCTGAAAATGAAGCTGAAAAATTTGTGACAAACGCGATTGTCAGCCAGTTAAACCTATGATTACCTTAATAAAGATTGGAACACAATAATAGCGATCCTTGAAGCTATAAACATGACTCTACCCCCCCAAAAAGCTTTGGTTAAAAAAATGAAACGACAGGACAATTGGCTCTACACTATCAAAAATAAAAAATGGCCTTACAGCGGGCGAACACCGGCCGATTGGTTTTTAAGTGGTATATGTTGGAGTGCGTCAGCGAGTGAAACCTAACTTCCGCTGAAAGGATGACGTAGACCAGGACGCTCAGAGCATAGGGATGTCAAACTGGATAAAATCGGCTCAGTATCGGTACTGGCGGAGAGAACAGTTGCAAGAGACCAGCACCGGATCCCGGTTGTAAACCCGTTAAAAAAAATATGCTGGCCGTAAAGTTTTTAACAAACTCACAAACCCCAAAACTTGACCAAATGATTTAAATGGGCAAGAACTCAGACATACACACGGGCATACGACGGCAAATTTGAGCCAAAAACGGATCTGCACCGAATGTGTTGTTGAAGAATTGTTGCTTTATGGGAACTTGGTCATTTTCATTATATACAATCGTCCTTAGATTATTATACTTAAAGGCTATCGGGGCACAAGATAAACAAGCACGCCAGTCGTCGCTGCGTTGTCGTGCGGGCTGGTCTGTGATTTCTATTTTGGAGAAACTTTCGTTATTTAGCTGCTCGAAGAAAAAAACAAGACTAAGGTTCAAAATGCTGTATAGTTGATTTACACATGTCAAAAGGGGTATAATATATGATACATGTCACGAGGGGTATAAGGTTTTTATTTAAAAGATTATTTTTTTGTTGGGTGAGAATCATATATCATATATCAGGAACTGTACCTGGTTTGGTATCGTTTAGGAAGCCCAAAGTAAAGGAGGAGATAAGCACTTGCTTCTTAGGTAACAGCGACATGAATGCAAACTTCTTGAGTCTGTCCGTGGGGGGCGGTAAGCTGCAAAAATTGTGCGGGTTGTGCAGGTTTCACAGAGCAAAGAGGAGAATTTCTTCTATACTGATTCCAACCTACCGCTACTTACCTGAAATATAGGGTCCCAGATCGGACACTCATACTCCAGGATTGGGCAGTCGAGCGAACAAAAAAGCTTTTCGGGGATGGAACGTTATCGAATTCTTGGGCTCTTTTCTCGCAATTTCATCGTATTGCAAGTTCAAATTTGATTTATTGTCTAGAACAATTCCTAGATCTACAACTTGATCGACACGGTCTAAGGCAATAAGGTTTGTAGTAGTCAATCGTCCTTTACTGAAACCATGTTGCTGTTCATTGACATTGGTCCGTTAGAGCAGCAATTTTATCATAAACAAGTTTGTTGATAAGATGGCAATACCCCTTTAGTCGACGAACACTGTAGACAAACCTTACTCTGTCGTTGAAGGCCACATTAACCTTACCACGGCATGCAGCATCAAAGGAAAGAAAAACCAAGCTAGCGTAATTAAAGTGAAATGAAGTGAATGAAATGAAGCGTGTCAAAAAACAGACAAGCAACCTGTCAAAAAAACACCCCTGCATAATGATAATACCGTATATTTTGTTGGAGATCCCTAGGGACCTTGTACCCCCGACTAGAATTTCTTGGTTCGGTCCGGATGAGGTTAGCCTAATTTGACTGTTAGGCCCTAATGTTGAAACCTAATAAGGCCCAGAAGAAAAGTGTAACGCTATTACCTATTACCGCCGAACTAGAAAATCCTTATGAGGGCCATATCAGGGGAAAATGGATAGGGCCATATAATGGGTACCTATCGTTTATTATGTAAGGCGTGCGATGATCATTGGCAGTTTTTCCCCATTTCGAGGTATCGTGGCTTAATATACGCTGGTAAGAATAACTCACCAGTAAAACTTGGCAAAAACTCAGGAAAACTAAAGTATATACTTTTATTTTTCCCTTCATGATATAATTCACATGTAAAACCAAACTACTATGGTTAAGTAACAAAATGTGCTTAATCGCCATCAGAATTTTTAATGTCAAAAAGAAAAAAAAATATTTTTTTTTTCTCTTTATACATTAAAAAGTCTGATGGCGATTAAGCACATTTTGTTACTTAACCATAGTAGTTTGGTTTTACATGTGAATTATATCATGAAGGGAAAAAATTCAATCAAATGAAACGGGGTAAACACCTTCTTTCCCAAATAAGGCCCTTGTAAGATTTCCCTAATGAAAACCTAATCTTAGAGTGCATGCGGAGTGCCTCATGTATTTTGTATGAGGCCGTCGTAAGGTATTCATAACACAAATTTAATTTTGGTATACCTTATACTGCCCTATGAGGGCCACATGAGGTGTTCATGAGGCAAGTCTAATCTGGTATACCGAACGTTTACCTCACGAGGCCCGTACATAACTTTAGGCACGCCTTACATTGAATTCTAGTCGGGCCTTGTTTAGCACCGCCGCTACTGTCACCGATCGGATCGAGTTAACAATATGCCAAATATTTTCATTTGCCGCGTGTCCGACCATATGGTTGGTAAACTCGGGTTCCAAAGGAAATTCGGAGCGATAATCTCGGATTGCTCTGAGTGAGAGGAACTTATTCTTCCTGGGGAACCGAAAAATCTCCACTGGTTTACCGACGGGTCAAAAATGGAACATGATATAGGGGCTTGTGGCAGGTTCCAATCCCAAGGTCTCGATTGCAATGGATAAGTGGCCCTCCGTTTTGCGAGAGAGGGGTCTGAGACGTTGGTCCAGGGCCCAGCATCCTTCTGTGGCAACTCATGGTCTACCTCCTAGTCCCTGGTAGTGGGGTAGGATAATACCCACGACAGACCGCACTCTTGATGTCCATTAGGCGCTTAATGTTCATTAAAAAAGGAGGTGGCAGACACTATCTGCATGCCATTAAGAATTAAGGCAACTTGATTAACATATGTATATGTATTTTGACAGCGACAACTTTGAAATCTTAAAAAATTAAATAAAAAGAGGAGTAATGAACTACAGCAAGAAAAAATACCCAGAGAATAGTATATCTGAAACATTTTAAGGATAAGGAGAGAAAAGATGTACTTATTAAACATGAACATTCAACATGTGCATGGTTCGCCAAATATAAAAGTATTTTAATGATTTAGGGCTAGCTAACAGCTCAGGGCAACAGACAAACCAGTTAATGATGATGAGCGTTAATTAAGAGTGCTGTTTGTCCTGGGTATAAGGGACTAGCTAGCCTATTGGGAATCAGTGTTAGGTCTTAGACAGTCTAAGGATTTTATAAGACCCTTAGCCTTAAGGGGCATGATCACTTTCAACAGACCGGCCTGACGCTGTCGGTGGGTTATCTGACTGGCCATGTAAGACTGCAGTCTTAAGAGGCGACGAGACTTCCACACTCTGGCGTAGTAGAAGAAGATTCATCAGAGAGCTTATGAACCCCGCTCTAGTCCGGTGATATTTGGACTAAAGGCTTCCTTGCCGTCGCGTCGCCCGGCAGGCTGATCGTTTTTTATTGGGATACGTACGAAACAGGCCTAAATTGAAAATGATTGGTTCGTTTTAACAAATTCACAAGAGTGCATTTTTGTGTTTCTCGTTCAAAGAAAGTGTTACCATCGTTATCACTATCGTGGTCGGCTGATTTTTACTGATAGACTACATTTTTTTTAAATGTTGGCTTAGACCACTTTCATAATTTTATGGGCACAATATCCCCCCTCATAACAATAAATGGGGTTTTCTTTCAATTTTCAATTATATTAAAATGTAACTTCAATTTAAATCTAAATTTAAAATAATTATTACTAACATTTCTCACAATTTATTGTTAACAGTAACGTTAATTTCTTTTAACAATTTTTAATAACAAGGTTTTAAGGATATTGTTCAAATTGATTAACGTTTCCTTATTCCACGTTACGTGATTCAATGGCCATACCCTGCATTCATCAATTTATGAACAAAATGAACAAATGAAGTAATAGCAAATGTCGTATTCAGCTGTTCATGCAAGTTACTGACAATATTATGTTTAAAGAAAGAGTTAACACCAAAAACAAATAGTGAAACCTCGGCCATTGTTCTGCTTTTTATTAAATAAATGCAGAGCATATTTTTTTTTTTCATAATTTAGAGTTGTTCACAAATTTAAACCAAAAGAATATAGAAATATTTCTTACCATTTCTAACTCTAACACCTTCTTTGGTATCACCTAAAATTGCAGAAACACTAAACTTAAGTACAGGCTTTGAGCTATCCTTTAAAATGGTTTCTTTGGAATCATCAATACGAATTTCACCATTTCCACCACATTTATCACATTTGTAATCATTTAGTCTATTCGAATCATTTCTGTTCACAATTGGATAAAAATTACCACAATTAGTGCAGCACAATTCAACATGTTCACCACTATTACCACCGCTGATCATTGTGTATGGATTTGATAGGACATGGACATCATCAGAACTATTTAACAAGCGTTCATCGCCAGAGGACATTGATGAATTATGACTTAATATCTCATTGCGAGGCGAATCACAGACAGAATCCTTTAGGTCTGAATTCGTTTCGGACTCGCTGTCCGATAGTACCGTATCAATGTGATCCTCCTTATCGTTGAGGATATTATCAACAAGAAAAGCGGTTGACATATTAATCGCGATCAACTCATCTGTTTCACTATAATAATCACTTGAAATGTCCTTTATTGTTCCCAATTACAGTAATTGTATGTGTTAATATAATATCCTTTGGAATAACCAAAATTATCCTTTATTATCGGAATCTCACGTGCTATCGCGACTGCAGCCTATGTCGAACTGAATAGCAAAGACACGTTGATTGCAAAACTCTATTCATTTGGGGTTTTCGGAATAGCACGCACACACATTCACGAAACAAGGATCCGATCCAGACCTACACACACACTCTCACCTACAGCGGCATAGTCATGCGGTCCGACATAAATTTATTTAAAACCCATCCCCAAGAACGAAAAAAACTATCGGCGCTGTCAAAATATAAGAGGGATGTGATGGTCTCCTTTTATTCGTCCAGGACTCGGTACACAGCCGGCTGCTGCTATCAACTTAAGCAAGTCCTTGCAGTGGTATAAAATCGTGGTATACACATTTATTCCAGTGTTAATTCGAGTCTCCTGTGAAAATGGCTTGCGAGGATTAGAGAACAAGGAGTTTCTGGCTTTTTCAGGATGTTTTGTTGTTTCTTTTCATTCTTTGGCCAAACGAACAGTGGTAGTAACTCACGTTAAGGGTCGATATCCTTATTTGCCAGTGTATGAGGTGTACATAGTCGACTTTTTCTATTCTCCGGTTCGTCATTCACCCCAACAGGAGGCGTGGTTTAAAAAAATCCTTATCCACGATTTTTTTCTCTGTCGTCCTTTACCTCTCCTTTGACTGGATTCCTGGGCCTACATCGTGATCCTTTTAAGTGTAGGAAATATACCCTTGCACTCCTTCTCTCTACGGCTATACTTTTTTTCCCCCTGTTATGTGTTCTGGTTATGCGATAAGATTTTCTACTATTTATGCAAAGCTTTTGTGAACAACAAGGAACGTCAAGGATAACAAAGGACCTAAATAGAAATGTTAAAAGAAAACGCTCCCAAAAGGAACAAGACGTTGTCGAGTCGTGAATGGGACGTGTATGGAACTAACATGGATGTATAATAAATTTTATTTATGTACTCTGCACACTGAATAAAGGATTTTTGGAACGATATCGACTTCAGAGGATCCTGCCCTGCTGCGATGGCGGCTCGGGGGGACACAATTTACGTACACATAGACCAACGCTAAGGAAGAGCGCTTATCTGGCCGGGATGTGGGGGGGAATAAAGTTATGGCAAAATGTGATTGTAAAAAGGGATCCGCACTTTCATATACATACAAAAAGGTTTTTGGTTATATCCTTTCGGGGAATTATTATACATATATGCGCCCAATATGGAGAGTACGTCACGCCATTTTTGGGTGAATTATAATGTTCTAAGGACTCTAATACAACATAACAACAGTCGTAGATGTGCGGTCTGTGCCTTTGGTCGGATATCTTCACTTCCATGGGAGTGGGTAGGATATGATCATCATCATGATGATAATGATGATTATGGTGGTTTAGGATGAGGATGTGGCTGAGTTGCTGGTGATTGTATGGCGTCATTACAGTAGTAAAATGAAATCGATTTTTTTTTTTTGAATTTTTCACAAGCACCCTTGAAAATTTTATTTGATTTTATTTGATTGCAGTGGAAGACTAAATTTTTTTCATCTTTGGATTTTTGGAGATTTTTGTATGTTATATAAATTATTTAAAATGGAAAATATAAGTTATTTAAAAATGTTTAGAATTGTTTGTTGTTGATAATTGTGGTTTAGGAGTAGAGTTTGATCAGATGTTTTGTAAAATGTTGACAAAATCTGACAAATTTGTGCTACAGCAATTGGACTAATCCAGCAACAGCTTGTTATCCTCTTTCTACTAAATACCAAATGAAGATCAAATTTATTTATAATGATGGCAATGGTCACCCACAGTTTAAGGATGTTTTGTTATTAGTTTTTTTAATATTTTGACATAACTTTGCGATATTATTTCTTTTAATTGAAAAGGTTATCGTAGTTTGCCGTAATAATAGGTTCTTTTGCGCTTGTAATTGTGTTAGAAATCTCAAATTTGTTTTAAATTTTTATAGCTACTAATATGTGTCTGATCAGTACTTGTGAATTATTTGTCAACGATTTTATAATATTACTTTAATAGTGAATCTATGGATCTCCAAAGAACTACAGAAGAAATAATAAGTAAAGTTATATAAAGATCTATATCGATTCCAGAATATTTTGTAAATATGACTTTATAAACAGAATTGTATAGCTTCTCAATAAAGCCCACTGTTCAAATAATATTGCAACCTAGTAGGGATGTTATTGTAGTTACCTTTTGCCTCTTTTAGTATTTGTTGCCTTTTTCGAAACTTTTCAACCCTCATTCTCCCTTGCAGTTTTTTATCCATTTTCGACTCTTATTTGTCACCTTTTAATTCTAAGTCAGCCGAAAGTAACAACAAAACTGTTCCAAAATCTGCGAAACAATCTATTTGACTGCTCTCTTATCGTGAATTCCCGTACTTTAGGAAAAAATGGGGAAAAGGGAGACGAAAGAATAATATAAATTTGGTAGCGTGTATTTGTAGGAAAACACTAAAATCGTTTTACACTATCAATTTCTCAAAAATTACTCAAAACAATTCTGGAATAGATTTTCCATATCATTTCCTCTGCAGTTACTTGTAGAAATCTACAAGAATAGTTTCCCCCCTATAATTTCCCCACGAGTTCCTCGTAGGGAAAAACTAGAATAGTTTTTCTCCAGAATTTCCTCACAAGTAACTCGTAGGAAAATGCTGGGATAGTTTTTCCTTATCATTTTCTCTCAAGTTACTCGTAGGGAAATACTAGACTAGCTGTGCCCCACATTAACTAACAAGTTACTCGTAGGGCTTTGTCAAAAACTAGAAGAATTTCAAATTGGGAAGCTTAGTACGGGGAGAATAGGTTAAGGGTTATGAGAGTTCAGGGCGGTGTTGAAGAAGGTGGCGATGAACCCTGCATTTGAACTCTTGGATGTTGTAGTAGCTCGAAAATACTGATTTCGAAAGCTTTTTCCACAGTCGAGTTGTTCTATTTATAAAGCAATTCCTATTTGGGGGAGTGCGGGAACGGGGGAGTTGCAGGTGGAGGGAATGAGATGAGTGGGCTAATTTAGTTTTGCGGGTATAAGATTGCCGTAGAGGTAGGAGAGCGTTTATTTTGCTGGGACAGTCACAATGATAGCAGCGATAAAATTTTGTCAGTGCTGTTACATTACGGTGGCTCAAGGGTCGATGGTGGACCAGGCTGTGCCGTCGTCGATTAATTTAAGGGCCCTTTTTATATTATATTAAGCCACGACAAGGCGGTCATCGAAGCGCCGCTCCAAATTAGGGAGTTGTATTGTGGAAGAGGCCGAATGTAGGATTTGTATATTATAGAACGGCCCGATGGCTGGATAAAATTGACCCCTGGGGAACCCCGCAGAGATGGGATGAGACTCTTTATTGAACGGCCGGAAAGGAGACTCTCAATCCATGTCTGTAGAATGGGTCAACACCAATAGCTTTGAACTCACGATAGTGATATTTTTAAATGGCAGAGTGAGGACAACAAAGAAAGTCAACATGATTTGAACTTCGAATTATCTGATCCTGAAGCATGGAATGTTTTCTCAGACTACGGAAACACTGAGAAGCAAGGAGGAATTGATTTGGGAACCAAAAAACGACTTACAAAATATCAACTTGTTTGAAGCGGAATCTTTCCTGAGATTTTTCTTATGTATGTATTAGATGTCACCATTCTACTGAATATCGTGACACAGCTCCTATTCGATAACCCCGAAGATCGTGTTATGAGTCTTCTAGATAGCCCATTGTACACATCTGTGAGCTGTTTGAGTTATAAATAAGTAGCTCCCAAAACATTTTTCAACTGGGCCGTGCCCTAGAACCTGCAGAGTAAGAACTGAACGAGACCTCTCAGAAAGTTTCACATCACAGAGAGGCCTGAGACAAGGTGACGCGCTGTCATGCCTCCTATTTAACATGGTGTTGGAGAAGATGGTAAGAGACGCTGGGGTAGAAACGACGGGATCCATCTTTAACAAGTCAACTCAAAAACTGGCTTACGTTGATGATGTCGCTCTAATAGGTAGGTCTTTTGCAAGTGTGAAAGAAGCCTTCATCAAACTGGACACAGCTGCGAAAAGTATGGGATTACTCATCAACGAAGCAAAAACTAAGTATCTTTGCCCTTCAAGAAGATACACAACCTCAAGGTAAAACATTACAATAGATTCATATAACATAGAAACATAGTTAAAGAATTTACTTGTCTTGGGACAAGCAAGCTGCCAGTGGCGGGACAGCGGAGATCAGAAGGAGAATAAACGTTGCTAACAGAAGCTACATATTTTGGCCTTCGACATCTTACATCACGCATTTTGTCTAGAGGAATGAGGTGAAAACTATATTCCACGCTAATCAAGCCTATTCTGATGTTTGGACCAGGGGCATGGACTTTGAAAGTGACTGATGAAACTCTTCTAGACTTTTTGAAAGAAAATTTCCACGCACAATATTTGGAGGAGTCTGCGAAAGCGGACAATGGAGAAGAAGATATAATCCTGAATTATACCAACACTATCGAGGACCCGACATTGTCACAGGTATAAAATTAAGTAGATTGCGATGGATGGCACACGTACAAAGACTTGACGATAGCGACCCTGCTAAAATATCGATAAATCGAACCCCGGATTCTGGATAGTGAAATTCAGGTCGGCCAAAAAAGCGATACATGGACTTCGTTGAGCAAGATTTATAGTCCAGTCAATTCACAATTTCGTTGGAAATTCTACCAAACAGCACCGATTTGCGCCAAAATTTGGCTGTAGGTTCTACTTACCCTCTTCTTCAAAGCTGTCAATATGCCGGGGGTTGCTTTTACTCTGGGGGTGGGTGTAACCCCTTCTCGGGGGTAAAATTTTTTTTATTAAAAATAAGTATGGGAATGGATAGATTGACTAATTCTAAGCATCTTTTGTTATATAAAGTTTTTACTGGAAGTCAATACTTTTCGAGACTTATTCGATAGTGGAAATGTCAATTTTTTAACAAAAAAAAAAACCTAGTTTTCAGACGTTTTTTCATGAATAACTCTGAAAATAAGTATTTTATGAAAAAATCATTCGGAGTAGAAATGTAGCTTATAAAAACAACAAAAAAGAATACTGGGTTCAAAATATCACTAGACCCAATACTAACGGGTAATAGCTTGTTAAAGGTTGGTTCTTCTTCGGCAAACGCCAAAATCGTTTCAACGTGAAATATCCCAAAAACAATGCATTCTTCGGGAAAAATTCATAGAACTTTTTTTAAGTGCTTAGAAAAACCTTTATTTTGTTTTTTATGGAAGTTCCTAGTATCGAAATTAAACAAGGTATGACAAAAACAAAATTGTTTCCTATTTTTTGGCGGCAAAAAATTGTGAAAATCACCCCCTATTTACCACCCCAATAGAAAATGATTGTTACAAATTTACAATTTACTTTATTTGTGCACTTATAATATGCTCTATAAGTTTGGCCGGTTTACAGAGCTTAGTTTTTGAAAAATTTGAGCTTGAAATGAAGAGAGCTTTTTTGCTAGTTTGCAAAAAATTGTCTTTCTTTAAAAATAACTCAAAAACTATGAAAGGTACATAAAATTTGGTAGAGTGTGCAAAATTGTCGGGTCTTTTCTAAAACTTTTGGTTTTGGTACTTTTTCTGTACGATGAAAACTGAGTAAGATATGGCCGTTCCAAGTTTGCATATGTTCACAAAGAGTAACGTTTTTAAGCTGTTTCAGCTCAAACCTTTTAAAAAATAAGAGATCAAAACAAATTTATTTACATCACCTTATGGCTCTTAAAAAAAACCTACAAAATGGTTTTTTAACTTGATAGCTCAAAAACTAAGCGAGTTATGGTAAAAATACCAATTTTTACAGTTATCAAAATACGTGTATTTTAGACGATTTCTTCATCTTTTCACACATTGTGAGACACACACGCATGCGCACTCACAAAAATGATTTTTTGCAGCTGCAAAAAGGGTTGTGGTTCAACCTGCGGTTGGCGCAGTGATGAGCAAAAATGGTCTTGCTCTTGCAGTCTTGTCTTGTTCTTGCACATTTTGCAAGACCAAGAACAAGACTTAGTTATGCTTGCAAGAACAAGAACAAGCAAACTGAACAAGAACAAGACTAGATTAATCTTGTCTTGTTCTTGCGTTTACTCATCACTAGTTTTTTTTTTTTATGTGATAGACTAGAGGCGTAGGGAAAGCCCCTTTGTACTGTTCGACAATCTATTTTTTCGTAAAGGATGTCGAACAGCAGCTCTAGCCCGAAGATAGAGAGTAGAAAGAGATAGAAGTAGGAAGGAGCTGCCACAACCTAGCTGCGATATTTTATTCCACCTACTTCCAACCATTTCGCGACTCTGGCATCCGGGCATTTAAGAAACAACTCGCTGGAGTGTTATGCCTCCTGAAACGAGTTGAATCTCATCAGCCAACCGATGACATGCGCTTGGTGAAGCGGGGAAGGACTAGCGAAGGCTATGACAGGAGGAATCAGGAATGTAAAGAGGGAAGAAGAAAGAAGGAAAGTTATGTGGGTGGGAAAGTGGAAAAGGCGAAGGACCGTGGGCCTGGCCGGGATTCGAACCCGGGACCTCTGGGATAGCAGTCAGGCGCCTTACCCCTAGACTACCGAGGCCCCCAAGAGTAGGACTCTTCTGCAATTCAACTTGTTTAAGCAGCGGAGACAATTGTCCGAATAGTGCCCCAATTATAGATCAAGAGGAAAACGAGGAAGACGGATAAGGCAGTCTTAGAAAGGAGTGAAAATGAAGAAGAAAATGATTTTTAATTATGTTTTTTGATTTTCTAAAGTAAGAGCCATAATATATAAAATTTTTATTTTTCCTATTTTTTAAATCAAATTTTAATCAGCCAGCGGTTGTTTTTATGGGGGTTGTTTTTATATGGGTTGTTTTCATAAGGGTTGCAACTAATAATTCATTATGCAATGATAATTTCTATCGATTAAATGCTTGAATCTACAATTCTACAACTATTTTCGAATAGGGGTAGTTTACACCCCCAAAAAATAAAAAGCAACCCTAGGCACATTGGCAACTTTGAAGTAGAGTGTAAGTAGAACCCAAATCCAAATTTTGGTGCAAATTGATGCTGTTTAGCAGGATTTCCAGGTTTGGCAGTTTTTTCCGTGCATTGACTGGACTATTAGTAAAGTTAGGCGTACTGGAGGAAGCCAAAGCCAATAATAGGCTGTAGTGCTACAGATGATGAAGTTATCTTAGTATAAATCTAAGATGTAATTTTGGATTGGAAAATTATATTCTTACAATTAAATGATCCTTTTAAGTGATCTAGTTCAGATTTTGTTAGCTTCTATGAAAAAGCTAGAACACGTCATAGTGACCGCCTTTCCTATAGTGTAGCATTTCATGCACGACTCCACTTGAGGGTTAATATAAAGTGTTTAGCAACATTGTTGCAAACCTGCATGTTTTCGGGTCAAGGACGTAAATTTATCCTTCCCAACTAATGCAAACAAGTAATTATGTATGTTGTAAAAATTTGTTATCTACTTGATAGTTAACGACTAAAACTAAATTGATATTTTTAAGACCGCCAATTTGTTGGACACATTTTACAACCTGTCAGCAACAATCATAAATGCAAATATTAATCATTTCAGATTGTAATTATTGAAAATTAGTAATAATTTTATTAATTATTGTGCTATTATATACAAATATAAATTGCACTACTATAAATGTTCAAGATCAATTCATCTAAGGTTTACGGCAGACATTTATTGATGTTTATATAAATGAAAATTGTTTTTGTTTACAAAAAAGACGGTTTTGGCGCCATCAGTAAAGTTAATTAATTCCTAGACAAGCATCAGCATGTATACATATAAAATACACTGTATGTCATTGCAAAAGAATTTTGTGTGTAGTAACTTTATTATATTCTGGTAAATTACTTCTTAATTTACGGCATTGTATTTTATTTCACTAAATACACGCACATCAAATCGCAATAAAAAGAGAAGGTAAAAATGGGAAATAAATAACAAAAATTAATAATTCCTCACGCCCGCACCTGCACAACTGCTACGTAATATTCCCCCAGGACGAATTGTTTTCTAATTACCTTTGTGCACCCGCCGGCCGTCTCACCGCCTCCCGCCCTGCCGTCGATCCCATCCGGTCCTGAGGAGCAATTTTAATAAAATCAAATAACAATAAAATCATTTCATTTCAGCAAATTCGTCCTTATCTCGCCATAAATTATTTTATCACTCGGCGAAGGACGAAGAACTTATATATATATATCCCCGGCCCCCCGGTATTCAGCGGCAGCATCCGGCCATCCGCAACGAATCCAGTAATAAAGATGAAAATTTTATTAAAAGATGTCGTCAACAGATGTCGCCGTATAATCTTTTATCATATTCCTTCCATATCGTGACACAAAACGTATTTATGTTCACTGCAAATGTTCTCTGCCGATGTGTTAGTCAATTTGTCCTGATTTTTTTGGCCTGTTTGTATACATACACACATATTCCGGCGCCGGTGGAAAGTGAAAGCAAAAGTCAAGAAAATCTGTTTCCCCCTGAAAGGTGGAAGGTATGGTATGGACACCCCCGGATACCCCCTGCCCTTCTAGCTAACAAAAATGAGATGATACGGTACGGAGAGCTCTGGCGAAACGAAAAAGGAGCCCTAGATCCTGGAACCCTATTTAGAGATAAACATGACAGCTATCTGGTATCAATTTGCTACTATAGTGGCAAAGTTTGTATATCCGGATGAGTGTGCCGGATGTGTGAGTGTGGGTCCTGTTTATGTTTTTATTATAATCGAAATCGTCCTGCCCGGGGTGTGCACATTTCGCAACTGTTAACCTTAATGGGTTTCTTGTGGGGTCGTAAATTTGCCGCTCACTCGCAGCCTCTCGACCTTTTTCAATCGAACAATTTTGCACAATGTGACAACGATTTTTAGTCAAACGCAACTTTGTGCCAACTTTTATTGTGTGAAAATACAATGGCACAGTAAATCCTAGGGGAACAGGTAACAACGGATTGGGGAAGAAATTGCTCACTTGAAGGGCTGTAGCAAATCTAAGGTTCCACTCTTTTTTCACTTTTTATGAATATAATGCAGGACGAAATATGGCAACATAGGCAGGGCCGGCTGATCGAGTTGGGCCCTGGGTGGGTAGTCTGACAAACTGACCCCCTTCGAAATTGTTATTTGGCAACAACCTTTCTTAGAAGGTAAGCCACTGCATTGTGAGTCGAAAGATGGACCCACGGTGTGCAGAACAACATGTGGAGTTCCATAGAGATCTATCCTGGGTCCCCTCCTGCGGATCACAATGAATTTAGGCTACGCCTCCGAAAAGGAGCGTTTCGACTCGGTTCGCGGATGACATCGGGGTAATGCTTGTAGAACGACGTCTTTATGATGCTGTAAATATGCTAGGCGATGGCCAATCGATTTGCGTCGGAAAAGGCGAAAGTACCGACGAAATAAATTCGTTGTATGCGCACCCTAAGAGCGGCGGTAACAAAGATAATAACCTCGACAGCCGATTATGCTACACGCGCATTCAGGATCACACGGAAATAGCAACACAATCTCATGCCATACATAGCACCCAGGGACGGCGCTTTCATATGTGTAAATGGTGCACTTGCGCCGGGCGCAATTGGACGGGGCGCAGTTTCAGATTTTAAATTTTTACTTCCTTTCGTTCAGGAATTTACTCGAAATTTTCTTAAAATTTCTTTCGAAGTAAGTTTTTACCCGGTGGTCAGTCCCCAGTGAGATAGATGTAGCAACATGCAGTGTATTTAACCTGGACTGGTGGAAGTGCGATCATAACCTCCTCGTGGTGGCCACTGAAAGCTGTCCTGAAAGGACGGACTAATGTGATCGGACCTACCATTCCAAGATATAAAATTATCGTGTCGTGGGATGCATGGTAGTGGGTATGTTTAAGAATCTCCTCACTGTCGTTTAAGGATCTCCTCTGGGCACCGGATGCACCCAGTTGTATAATGCCTTATTCTAATATGGAGGCTCTGCCAGGACGAATGCTCTCGTGAGCACCGTCTTTCGTCGTTTGCCCTTAGCACACTTGGAAGGCATTGCGCATAAGGCTTCCGCTATTTGTGCAGCATTTCCAAGAATGCTTTCCAACGTGGAAGCGCTAGAGCGAGCAAGTGTGTTTAGCTCATTCTTACTTCAGGCGGCGCCAGTGTGGGCAGCACGATTTCTAACGATAAGGCGTGAGTAATATAGGATGCACCAAAACAATTGGGAATCTTACACGTAAGTGGGGAAATGACAATTCCATATACATTAACATTTCGTGTATGGATAAAATTCAAGCGCTCGTGGGGAGATGGGTTATGAGGGAGCATTTTGAAGTAAGTTGCGATCTGAAGCAGTTCTTGAATGGAAATTGGGATCTCCATCATTTCGGGCGGAATTTTCCGGGTGGGTAATGCTACCCACCATACCCTCATTGTCCGCCGGCTATGAACATAGGTTCATATTAAAATTTTCGATCTTTGATTTCTTACTTCACTAAATCTCCCCAAAACTCTCCGAAAAAATCGTTTACAATTCACAACTCCTTACAATTATTAGACATTTATTTTTCAGCCCACCCTACATTCATTCAATATATCCTTTTTCTGTCCAACATATATCCTACTACAACACCAAGTATTTTTTAGGCTAGTAATAAAATATTTTGATTAATTTTCTTATATGTAAGATCAGTCATAATGTTACTACTACCCATCACTTAACCCTTCCCCAGAGAAAATTTCGGCAATCTGTTAACGTCTGACAGGGAATGCAATCAAAATACGGAATCCCAGCCTTCGAACACACACACACACATTCACGAAAAAGGGGTGAACAGATTTTTTATAATAAACTTTTACTGAAGTCAACATGGGCAATGACGGTTACTAATGATTTCAATAATAATCAAATAAAAAATGAATTTAGTTCACACTACAAAAGGGTTGACATAATGGACTTCAGAGTTTTTACTAAACAACTACAAGGTAACAAAAATAATTCAATTTTTTTTTTTCAACTGAAATATTTTTTTAAGGGTTGATAAATCAGTCCCTGATCTCATACCTGATTTTGACAAATTATTGAGGCCAACTCGAGTGTTATGAATGCGAAAATTTATGGTTTCTTGTTGGCCTTACATATGCTAACTTCTGTTTTGTATTAAATGAGTTATTACACCATATTAAACATACCTTGTTTAACACTTGAGAAAATTTTAAAATGTTTCCATTTGATAGTTTGGGAAAAGTACCCCTACATATTTTTTGGGAGATATTTCTCCTTCACGAAACAATTTTTTTTTTTAAATTTTATAATCGGAAATTTATGTAGGATTTCAAATATGATCGAAAGTTTAGTAATAATAGAAACTGCTCCATCCAATAATGGCATGCCCTCCTACACCGGTAGGGAACCACGATTTAACACAGTGGTGATGTGGAGAACTGAAGAAGGAGGTCCGAAGGGTCTTCAACCAGGTATAAGGTGTGGCATAGCAGAATTAAGAAAGGACTAGCTTTTTTCTCTTTAAAACAATAGAGATATGCTAGCAGACTCTCCTTCCATGTGCGAACTATGCTGCAAACATTAATAATAAGTTTATAAAGTAGTTATAAATCATAAAGTTGTAATAACCCAAAAATAATGATAAAATAAATTATATTAAACTAAGAAATCCTTTATACAGTATATACCCAAATTATATGGTACGCCAACGATCATAGTATCCTTTAAGTAGATGTAAGCATGCATATCAGGCCGGAAGTACAGCTATGCCCAGAGTTATGGACATTGAAGGTCTTTGATTTCATCATTGAAGGTCTTTGATTAAGCACATTCCAAAGGGTTACAATCAACCCACCCTATTGGATGAAGAATATAAGACAGGTTCGTTTCAATTTGCTACTCCCGCTAGTCAAGGGAACTACCATAATTTAGCCGGCTTTGGTAACCTAGTAGGTGAGGGGTCCGACTATCATCCCAGGTCCATGATCGAATCCACTCCGATACATGATCAGGTGTTTTTCCATTTCTCTCATTTTAGTCTAAGCTCCCACAGCAAAAAAGGTACCCCATCGAACACCTCAAAACAATAAAGTGAGATTGGCTGAAAAACATGTAAAAAACATATAAAGCCCGCCAGACTAGTAAAAATTTGTTAATTGCTATTTTTTAAGAATTTTTGAATTTTGTTAAAAAACAATGATTTTACTTTCCAAAACACATGTCTGAAATTTATATAATTTGTAGTAAATAATAAACCATTTTTGAAAAAATTTGTCTGTCTGACAATTTTTGTTAATTAGCTTCTGACAGACCTTATGTTATAAATTCTTTTTCTTTATAAAAATGCACTTCATAACACCTCCTTGAATTTTGTTTCACATAAAATTCAAGATTTCTTCTGTCTATTAAAGCTTGTCTGGCTGACAATTTTTGTTAATAAATTTGTCAGACTGAATTTTGAATGCGCAGCATCAATGCATTAAGATCAACCACTGGCATTTCAGAACACCTTGTTCAAAAAGAAAACAACTGAAGTTTAAGATGTCCTCTATGCATAAAAATAAGCCTGTCATTGAAAAAATGTTTTTTACCATGTCAGATATAATTTTTAAGCGACATGACAGGGGGTTTTCTTTAAAAAACAGCTTTTACAAGGGCTTTTTTGCTGACATACCAAGTTTTATTCATAAAATAGATGACAAGTCTTCTTCCAGAAAAAAATTAAGGTGGTGTTTTGGCTAGGCCCTTATAAAAGCTCTTTTTTAAAGAAAACCCCCCAAGAATTATATCTGACATGGTAAAAAACATTTTTTCAATGACAGGCTTATTTTTATGGATAAAGGACATCTTAAACTTCAGTTGTTTTCTTATTGAACAAGGTGTTCTGAAATGCCAGTGGGTGATCTTGATGCATTGATGCTGCGCATTCAAAATTCAGTCTGACAAATTTATTAACAAAAATTGTCAGCCAGACAAGCTTTAATAGACAGAAGAAATCTTGAACTTTATGTAAAACAAAATTCAAGGAGGTGTTATGAAGTGCATTTTTATAAAGAAAAAGAATTTATAACATAAGGTCTGTCAGAAGCTAATTAACAAAAATTGTCAGACAGACAAATTTTTTCAAAAGTGGTTTATTATTTACTACAAATTGTATAAATTTCAGACATGTGTTTTGGAAAGTAAAATCATTGTTTTTTAACAAAATTCAAAAATTCTTAAAAAATAGCAATTAACAAATTTTTACTAGTCTGGCGGGCTTTACATGTTTTTTACATGTTTTCAGCCAATCTCACTTTATTGTTTTGAGAGGTTCGATGGGGTACCTTTTTTGCTGTGGGAGCTTAGACTATTTGATAAAATTCTGTCTTTATTTGGAGAAATTCGCTGCATTCTCTCCTGTCATCAATCGCGGAAACAACTTCTATTCGATCACCGAAATCAGTGTTCTTCCACGGTAGTAATTGAATGGGAACCGATGAAATATACTCAGATCTCGGTGTTGACACTCCTATCAATGTTCTATATTCCCGACTATATCTTCCTGTACGAGATTGCCTTCAAAGAACCATCAACAGTATAGGAAGGTTTTACTTAAGCTATAGTCGTCCCAAAGTCACAGCTTGGCAAGGTAAGTTTCTGTTAACGATGGTGAGCGTAATGAGCCCATTTTCCACTTTTACTTCCAAGTATTCAGGATCCAGGATAAAGAATCACAACCAAAAAATTTTGTACACTTCATTCAGAATGGAAACAAATTAAAATTCTGGCTATATCAATTTGCTTTTATTAAATTTAGATGCCTCTGGCAAGGAGATCGAAACCAGCTTATTCCGTTTTTAACGCTCTTGCGGTTTCATCTATTTCTTCTGCTAGGCTTCCTTAGAAAGTCCTGTGAGTCCTGTGTACCGTTTTAACAGTGATCCACTATTGAAGCCGTTTTCTAAAGAGGTCGGAAAATTGTTGGTGGATCTCCAGAAGATCGCGTCCTTTCCTTAGAGCTCCCAGAGTTCGGTAAACCCATTCCGACTTTGATTTTTTAGGATGAATGTGGCTATAGTAGAACTCGATTGTGCCCTGTGGGGTTTCTTGTCTGTTTCTCTCCTGTTTTAAGATGATACTGATATATCATTAGTTGGGATTTACGTATTTATTTGTTTGAATGGTTCGACGAGGAAGCTTATCCTGACTTCTATGTAGATAATTGGAATAGCTGGCTGCGATCGGTGCCTGGAGTAAATAATTTGGGACTATGCAGAACCAACCACTCGCCCGCAGGGAACGGAGGGATAATAGCATCCGCAATTCATTTGTTCTCGTTAAAACGAAGAGGTTGACTTGTGCTCAGTTTTGGGTTTTAAAGATTTGGGTTTTGTGGGTTAACGAATATCAAAAAGAATCTATGGTTCCGGTCACTCTATTCAGGTTGATGTGGCACTGTTTGGTCGACGCGTACACATCCGTATCATTCCAGGTGCGTGGGTGTTTGGAGGGGTCGACTCTGTAACAAAGGAGTTTTTCATCGAGTCAGACCACAATAGATTTGCGAGTGTTTCCAAGACATAATTATGTTCCTGCTACGACAATTATCTCGGATTGTTTGTGAGGTTATAGGAATATATCAAGCGAGTGGTGGATGCATTAAATCAGTCAGTCACCGCTACGATTTTGACATTATCGCCAATTCATCGCTGAGATTTTATTCAAAAGTCGTTACTCGTACCCCTACAGGATTGATGTGTTTTTATGAAACTTCACTTGTTGAAATATTTTAAGAATAAATGGTTCAATTAAAATTAATTTAGCGTTTTGTCTACTTCCCAAAATCCTGTAAAACACCCAGTACGAGAGAGGGTCTAAGGTGGGACCAGCAAAATGGAAGAGGAGTGTTAAAAATCATTTTTAACACCACACACCCAACCAACTCCCTCTCCAATTCTGAATATTCACAAAATAATTCCATCAATCCAATGGGGCTACAGCGCAAACCGAGCCTTGGCCTACTCTAGGGCATTTCTCCAAGTTTGGCGGTCTCTTTCAGCAGTTCTCCAGCTCCGAATATTGAGCATTGTCTCAGCCATCACAGAGTCTATCCATCTGCTCCTAGTCTGTGTAATGGTATATTTCCCGAAATTTCTGTCACCATGAGCCGTTTTGGAATACGGTTGTCCTACATCCTGATTTCGTGACCGGCTAGTCTTAGTCTGTTGATTTTTATAAACCTTTCGAGTTCTGTTTTGTAATCGTAGACCCAAGGTAGACTGTTTACCGGATACATCCAAGTTGTGTTCGTCGATAGCTATATTTCTTCCTATTCTAAATCTTCCAGCTCCGGACTGTTTTTTTTTATGTGGCAGTGCTGAGCTCAGGAGTCACCCTTTGTACTACCAGTCCGTCATGTCATTTGTCATGTCATGGTGCAATGTCTAGCAGTGAGCTTAGTACGGGAGGGAGGGTGGGGGAATAGGTTAAGGATTATAAAGGTACGGGGGGGTATTGAAGAAGGTGGTGATGAACCCTACGTTTGAACTCTTGGATGTTGTAAGAGCTCGGAAAAACTGATTGCGAGAGATTATTCCACAGTCGAGTTGTTCTATTTACAAACGAATTCATATCTTGTTGAGTGCGTGAAAAGGGGAGTTGCAGGTGGAGGGAATGAGACGAGTGGGCTAATCTGGTGGTGCGGGTATAGGATTGCCGTGGAGGCAGGAGAGCGTTTAGCTCGGAGGAACAGTCACTATGAAAGTAGCGATAAAATTTTGTCAGTGCAGCTACATTTCTACGGTGGCTCAAGGGGTCGATGGTGGAGCAGATGGTGTCGCCATCAATTAGTTTAAGGGCCCTTTTTTGGACCTTATCTAACCATGCTAAGGTGGTTATTGGAGCGCCGCCCCAAACGATGGAGTTATATTCAAGAATAGGCCGAATGTAGGATTTATAAATAACAGCACGGGCCGATGGCTGGAGGAGGAACTTGCACCTCTTAAGAAATCCCAAGCACTGAGATCCTTGTTTGGCGATTTGGAATATGGGGTCATTCCATCGCAAGTCTTTGGCTAAAGTCACGCCTAAGATGTGTAGGGATGGGTCGGCCTATAGTACCACGTCATCCACTTTCAAGAATGGTGAGGTGTTGATCTTTTTCTTTGAAATAAGACAGTACTTGGTTTTGGTGGGGTTGAATTCAACACGATTCTTCTCTCCCCACTCTAGAATGAGTTCAATGTCATTATTAATAGAGTTGAACATTAGTTCAGGATCATCAAGACAGGATGTGGCATGAGTCTGTCTTGTATCGACGCTGTACGAGTAACGTAGAGTACCGTCGTCAGCGAAGCTGAGAAGTGGGTTGGAGGGGACTGAAAGTAGGTCATTTATAAAAATGAGAAATAGGGCCGGTGATAAAATTGACCCCTGGGGGACTCCTGCAGAGATGGGGTGAGATTCAGATTTGACGCCATCCAATACTACCTTAATTGAACGGCCGTAAAGGAAACTCTCAACCCACTTATACAGAAGCGAGTCAATTCCAATAGCTTTGAGTTTAGCTAACAAGGCTGAGTGCCATACTCTATCAAAAGCCTTGGAGATATCCAAAGCAACCAAACTGGATTCACCAGATCCATGCAAACTTTGATGGAGGTGCTCTGTAAGGCAAACTAAAAGATCACCAGTGGATCTTTTTTGTCGGAAGCCGTGTTGTTTGTCGTTGATAAGTTGCATCACCTTTGTTTTTTTTCTTCATTGACGTTTAGGCCTGTGTCTTTTACTGCCTCTTTCGGTTCGACAAAAACTTATTTGCTACCAGAAAGGACCTTCCCACGATGGTCACGTCATCCGCATATCCAAGTAATAATGCAGACTGTGCTGCAATTGACACACTCTTTTTTTTGACTGACATTTTCCATATCACCCAATGTAAGGTTTCTAAAAGTTGCGGTAGTCCTTTTAGTAGCTGCCTGGCGATTTATTACTTTTTACACCTACACGCAGATCTGGTTATACTGAAATATTATTCTTCCACCTGTCGTTCTTCGTTAATTACGGGATAGGACTACCAAAAGATAGCTTTTGAACATATTTTCTCCACGTTTCTTTTATCTTATCAGGGTCTGCTAATAGGCATATGTCTCTGCAAATTCAACGACATATCTTAAAATGTCAATATTTGTTAAGCGTATCAATTAAAAATGTCTGAACTATTTTCCCAAAATGTACATTATGTACGAAGGATCACAATGGCTGCATAATAGCAGGGCGCTTACAGAAATCTCGCAGATATTCTAGATACGCCACTGCAAGAGACTCCAATAAAATAGATTGACCTTTCGTGGAAGATTACAAGTCTTTCGAAAACTGAAACTAAATAATATAAATTGAAAATTGTCTTGAATCAGATCTAAGCAAAAGGGGAAATACATTTTTTTATAAATGATGAAAAATTTGTTATGTTAAAATAACATTCGTCAAAAAACAAAAAAAGATTTTCATTAAAAATCTAGAAATAAAAACTGACAAGTTAATTGATTTAAAAAGAATGACACTAAGGGAAAGTACCAAAATGGCAGGATGACCACACATCAACAAAGTCATTATGAAAAATACCAAAATACGCTAACAAAGTTTAGTGGAAGCTAGATTTATTGCTCGTGACCAAATAGTTCCATGGTAAACGCTTCCTAGACGCCATTGCTGCAGAATACGAGTTTGTTCACTGATGACGGACGTTGTTGTTTCACTAATTCCGACATGAGCAATTTCGGCTAGAAAGAAGTGATGATCATGTGATGCTTGCAATCTGATGTGCTATTTTTGTTAAATAATTTACCTTGTTACTTTCTTTCATATTTTCCGTTGTTGACTTGGGTTATCACAGTTTATTGACCAGGTGGAGTTCAGATAGGGCGAGTGATTCCCCCTTATCCAGAATCTTTTTTTTTTTGGTCTCAGCAATTTCTTTCGTTCTTTGTGCTCTTGGATGCTGTTAACGTCAAAGCCATATTTCTGGTCAATGAACTTCTTATTGCCGTCTTAAGGGAAAGAAACACTGATAAAAAACTTTGAATAAAAACTTTCCTCGGCACTTGCCGTGACGCCTTAGGCCATCTTGAATGCTTACACGGTGCTGTGCTTCGACACCAATAAATAACGCACTCCTGCAGGGAATTCCAGTCCGGCATTGCAAGAATGAAAATATTAAATTTATTTTACAGCGTTTACAAAAAAATTGTTACAGCAACACTTTACTGAGTTTTGTACAAAAAAGTGATTTGGAGTGTGTTTTCCTCTATTTTTTTTGCTTACAAAATGTCAACTAAACATTTTCTAGGAAAAAGTCCTGTCGGAATCGCTATGCGGAGTGTGAAATTTGTTTTATGTAAGCAGGCGACACAAAGGATATATGTTTTTGACATTTTTGGTTTAGGGCCCATTACCATGCCATTGTTTCACTGGCCGCTCGCTTTATGTGACACTTTCAATTTGCCTTGAGCATATTTTCACTTAGGGTGCAAAGTACTCCTTGTATATGTTTGAAGCCCAAGTAAGACACTTTTTACATGGCTTTTTTCCCCGAGTCATTAGCATGAAATATAAACACGGTTAAAAAGTGTTTGATATTTTAACAGCATAAACTGATGAACATGAATAATTACTTTCAGAAATAGGTTTAGTCACCCCAAACAGTTTCATATCAGCATCTGAGGCACGTGATGCATCATGATATGATATAAAGCAATGAAATGATAAAGCACTTTGCACCTAATGAAAAATGTTACAAATGTACAACCAATCGCTTCAACAAGAAAAAAATATGTAAATGTATCAAGGTAAATTTCTATTCTTTTAAAAGAACACACGTGATTGTACGTCTTGTACGTAATTAACTCCATTAAATAATTCCCTTATTAATTAATTGTCTTGCGGATAAATAGTTCATTTTTTATTAAAGTTCAACCACAATTGCAATCATCATTATCATCGGGCGAAGTGATTGCGTTTGACGTGCCGGCGCATTAAGTGATGAGAGTAATTATTCATTCAATTGCGTGATGTTAGCAAAAAATATATATGGAAAACTAATTACAGCCCAGGAAATACTGTTTTATTTTTATATTAATTAAAAATGAATTTTCTTAAGGAATATGATATATATATCTTATATATTAATAGGCAAACAAAAAGTTTGTACACGCTAAGGCTTTTTTGTTCGTGGACCGATTTCGTTTAAATTTTCAGAAAATGTTCTTTTTATGGCATAGTTTTGTAATAAGGAATTTCAACGAAATCGATTCACGAATAAAAAAGTTATAGCGATTTTAATTTTTCGAATTTTAAAAAGCCGTTGAAAAATTTGAATTTTTTGTGAGCATCAACGTAGAGCTGAGTAGCCTACGATTGACACAAATGCCGTTTCAGTGAAGCCAATGAGAAACAGAGAAAAACAAGCGTTTGTGTAGATTTTTGGCGGCATAACTGACTTAAAAAAACTCGGTCACTTTGTGCGTGCATTTTTTTTATACTCTTTTGTGTTTAGTATTATTGAGTTGTATTGTATCGTTTCAATGATGCTGTAGTTACTGATGTTGCTGCTATTTTCCACTACATAGCCCAGCAAGACGTCATGGATGCGATTAAAAAAATCCTGGGAAATTTTAGATGCTCCAGAGCAATGGAAATGTTTCATAGTAATTAAAAATTCGACATTGCGTATAATTTTTTTTTTTTTAAATAAAAATATTTAAATTGAATTTAAATTCGAACAAATCGTGAATTTTATATATTTATTGTTTTTGTGACCGAATTTCGGTAACGGGGATCCCAACTAGTATATATATATTTCATTTTTTTTAGACAATAATTCAAGCTAATCAAGCATGTGCAATAACATAAGAGTGACTAGGAAAAAATTTGTTGAACTTGTGTGAAGGATTGTTCGATATTATTATACAATACGGGAAATGTCCATTGTTTTAGATCTACAATAGCTTTATGGCCTTTCAACTTGTATCGCTCTATTAATTCTGCTTTGTTGTCTATTTATTTATTTGTTTGGGTGAATATGGTATACTGGAAATATATAACAAAATAGTAAAAAGGCACAATGTTATGCAGTAACAAGAGATTGGTATGTTTTGATTAAACTAAATTTCCACCAAATTTCCAGTAGTTTTTCAAGGAAAAGACAGAGCAATCTAGAATATCCATCACAACGTCAGTACATGAAAATGGTACATGAACAAAGTCCTCCGGATTACCCTTGGAGCGGCTCTTTAACACCCTCTTGCCGGGCTACGAAAAGTGGTCCAAGTCACGGGCCTAAGGTTGCAGACGCAAACAACAGTACCATTACATACCAGTTGAAGCCTGCCAAACTGTCACCATCGCACAGATGCGCTGAGCACTGAACTTTTTCTCCATTGCATATAATTCAACAGGAGTTTGTAACAATAATAGTTGTGCTCCGGAAGATGGATTTTTGGTCCATGACTTTTGCAAAGCTGCCTGCACCACAGCTAAATTTCTCACTGCTGGTATAGGATCAAACACGGGCACAAATCGGGAAGGGATTGTAGGCGGATATGCTTGTCTTACTTCGTCCTCAAGAACCGAGTACGATAGACCTGTACCTACGAAGTTCTATAACAGAGGACCCTATGTCTTGCTCCCAGCATTCATATTGCCAGAGAAAATCGGTTGACACCGCATTGCACGAAGAATAGAATAGCCGTAGAATACTCCCTAGAATACAAATCGTTTACTTTGGCGCTTTTAGCAACGCATGTACTTTTACAAGGCTATCCAAAATCTGCCCATGGCGGAATCCGGCATCCACAATGTTTTTTGACAGGGATGGCGGAGAATAATCAATGTGGATAGCGAGATCGCGAACAGGTAATCTCTAAAATGTAAAAAGTTAATCGGTTAACTGAATTACCAGCTGTATGTTGAGTTATATATGGTTATGTGGTTATCCCGGGATTAGCATTTTGGGAGGGGTGCAGATAGGGCTCCTGTGAGCCTAGCCTGACGGCCCTAAGTGAACCCCAAGTGGATTGCCCTATAAGGCCCACATAAGGATCTAATTCTCAAAGAAAATATCATTACTCCCCGATTCCGAGTGGAAAAGGGAGGGCGAAAAATTTGAAAATTTCGGCGTGTCGAAAACTTTATATTTTTAAACGCGAGGGTCGTTTAACCAATACGGTCACCCAAACTGAGTACTATTTACTTCCAATTCTGCTTAAACTCTGTAATCGAACCAGAACGGGTCTCTTGAGTATGATAAATGATACCCTTGACAGTCACCAATATAATTGCCTGAAATATGAAGCAATGCAACAACAAGAACTAAAGCTTTGTACGTGTTAAACTAAAACTTAATGCCACGGCTTCACTAACCTCAGTTCAATAATGTTCAGTTCAATCCATATAAGTAGCTTTACCGGCTAAAGTCCAGTTCGTTTTCAGTTCGTGCATGACATTGTTGTTTCTTTTTCGCCAGAATTCAGAAATGCAAAAGCCCACTGGAATGGCTTTCCACTATTCCAGTTGATTACTCTCTTTTGAGCGAGCATTTACGTTCAACTTCAGTTCGAGACCAGTTGGGCTTACTGATGAGCAAAAATGGTCTTGTTCTTGGAGTCTTGTCTTGTTCTTGCACATTTAGCAAAACTAAGAACAAGAACAAGACTTATTTAAGTTTGCAAGAACAAGACAGACTGAACAAGAACAAGACAAGACTAGATGAGTCTTGTATTGTTGTTGCGTTTGCTCATCACTAGTTGGGAGAACTTAGGTTTTTGTTTATCCTCAGTTGAATATGTAGAAATTGAATGCGAACTGAAGTTATTTTAAAGTTCAGTTCGAAAATTTGCTCGACTTTGCGCAGTTCGGCCGGTGAATGGTATTTCGTTAAAGTTTTTCTAAAAGCGTTCAGAATACGTATGGCAGATACTGCCCCATTTAATTTGAAATAAAGCCCAACTAGGGCAATGACAATGGTAATGACAATTTTCACACTCTGAAGTTTTTTACATGTGGAGTTCATGCGATCCAGTAAAAATCCCCCAACAGTCATGAAGGCCGCTTCAAGACGTTCCAGTTTCAAAATAATCCCTCTTGCTTCGCATATAACAGTTCTCTTCTGCTGAAAGTAGAGCAAATGTGCTGAGCAGGGAACATACTATATTTTAGCTTGTATATGCCTGACATGTTAGCTGCGTTGGCATAAGATTGTCCTCGACAATTTGAAATGTCAATTCCGAATTCAGTTAAAGTTGAAGCCATGTGTTACCATTTGTTATTTAATGTTCGCCTTGGTGGATACATACCTTAACAGATACCTTTTAAGTAAATCAATAGCTCGAACAAGCTATTTCACCTAGTAAAGAAATTCTCTCAGGTGATCGAAGGTGCATTCTTTTATTTAGTATAAAGAGCAAAGCTTGAGTGACTCCATTTAGAAGGTTCAAAGCATGGTATGTTGCTTTTACGATAATAATTAGTTTAGGAGTTATTCAACTTTAATTAAGTAAATTTAAAAAAGTTGTAAATATCCTGTATATTAGTGGATAGTGTAGATAAAACCCCCACCACAATTTTTTCCTCTAGGAAATCACCATATTAGCTACGTAGTCCAACCATATTAGCTACGTAGTCCAACAAGGGATTCATTGAACATCTGATGATCTATACAAGTCGCGAATGAGTGCATATGAGTATTTTAAATCTTTAAAATGATGATAATGAAAGGCAATTCGCACGAGAAAATGTATAATAATTTTTTTGTAGATAATCGCATGGTATGTGAGCATTATTTTATGATAAAACTAACCGTTTAGGATTATTTGCAAAAAACTGATATTTTTACCCTAAAACCGTCTAAAAAGTAGGATTCCCGGGGTAGAAAATCGGTAGACTTTATAACCCCTTATTAAAAACCCTTAAAGGAAGCTCTCTGCCAATTCTCAATCATTTAAGTAGAGTTTTAGTAGTTTTTTTAAAAAGGTGTAACAAAATGTAAACAATTGTCGCCTGGTGTAAGGACTCGCTTCGCTCCTCCAAATTTTAACAATAACAAGCTCCGAATCCGGTCCTAAGCAAAGGCCTAAGTTTGCAAACGGAAGTGGGGAAAAGAGTTAAAACCGGAATGTCGATCAACACCTACACCGATCCAAGAGAAGAGACTAATAGCTCAAAAGCAAGACAATTATCGACCCATAACAGTCGATGGATAACAATACAATGCCGGACAGAAAGATGGATAGACAGTGGAGTGTCAGTACGATGACTTCGGTGATCAAACCGGAAACCAGAAGAGAGAAAACAAAATAAATTCTATGAAAAGTGATAGTAGGAGAGTTACCACTGGCTACCTCTAATAGTTTATGATCACCCTTCCGTTAGTCCGCAATAGTTGCGGCACGTGCATATACTACATGTATGTGATTCCCCCTATTCCGCTGATAACTGACCACCTTTAAGTTACCCTGTACAAATAAAAACGTTTAAATATTACGGACATCTTGAATATCAATAGAACCATAAATTACAGTAGTTTGCATGTAACATTGTTACCAAGAACGTAGCACTCAATCTCTCTAATTAGAAATGTTAAGTGTCATAAGGCAAACAACTGTTGAACTCTGAACGTTGAATATTATTAATGCAGTTTTACAATTATATAAAATTGATTTATTTGCAAAATTCATAACCACTTAAAGCTAAAATAATAGTGCACAAACACTTAAGACAATGATTTATGATCATATCTAAGTTTTTATCTTACAAATTTACACGGGGTCTGTTCAAGATTTCTGCTATAGCAGCTTTAGTAGCAGAATTTTTAAACTGTCAAATCACAGCAAAGCAGGAAAAAGCTGCTATGATATCTTGAACGCAAAAAAGCTGCTAGCATAGCTTTGTGTTAATGTATGTGTATGAGTATTTCTTGCAGTCAACTATTCCTCTCCCTACAATTAGCAAAAAGCCTGGCCGTGCAGTTGCAATCCCTAAATTTATTATTTAATATTTATTAATGTAAACAAAACCTCACTCGAGTCAGTCATTTTGGCAAAACGACCAATGACATTTACACACACATGTATGATTTACGTAGCTGCTTTCTTGCTTGCAGTCGAAACTGCGAGCAACAAAAAGCAGCTACATTAGCAGCTTTTCTCGAATCTTGAACACAAAAATAGCAGCTTCGTTAGCAGCTTTTTTGCTGTTTTGAACAGGAAAAGCATGACAATAGCTGCTAAAAGCTGCTATAGCAGAAATCTTGAACAGACCCACGTTTAGCGCTATCACCAAGTGCTATACCAACATTAGGCCAGGAAACGAATGCTCAAAATAGACATAGAGGGAAAGGTTTGGAACACAATTTTTGACTTCGTAACTATTTTGGACTAGTTAGGAGGTAAACATATCAAAAGTTTCCGCTTGTAGCCCTGAACCGGGGCAGAGGGGGGTTTAAAGGTCCCATTTTTCAGTTTTTTGCTTATATCTCGGAAAGTATGCGTCGTAGCGACATGACATCAGTAATTTTGGAAAAAAAAAACATTTTTTCTCTTTTTGACTTGTTAACTCTTCAACGATGCACCCAAAAAATAAATGCTGGCAAAGGGGTTGAAGAGCATTAAATTCCCTTCAATAATATAGAGTTTTTTACCATTACAGCTATTTTCCTTCAAATGTTAAAGCAATTTAAGTGTTGAGCGTGAATTCTGAAGTTTTACGACAGCTGTTGTTTCCGACATTTCCACAGCCGTATCCACGATCAGAACGTCCGCATCACTCCGCTTGAAGGGTCCTGATCCCATTGTCCTTAAGCTTCGCCTTAAGTAAGTTAATGAGCCTGCTTTTGTCGAACTTGCTCGACAGAATATCTTCTTGTTTGTTCGCCTTGTTTGTGTGTCAATCTTGTGAGGATCCAGGTTTCTGAGAGCCAGTGCTCTAGAGATAGAATTATAGCCAGTGTTATCGAAAACACCTTCGAAATCAAGGAACGTACATAAAGCAATTACTTAAGCGAGGAAGGCTTTTTCGATTTTACTGACCAGGTGGTGTAAAGCAACCTCTGTTGATTTACCTTTCGAGTAAGCGAACTGGGAGCTATGTAGAGGTACGGAGAGCTCGAGCTTGCACCTAATATTAGGCAACTCCAGGGGTCTGTTGCCCTGTTAGGGGATAAAAACCACGACTTTCCTCCAGATGGTTGGAATGTATCCCAACTTGAAGCTCACTCTAAAGAGGCAGACCAGCTTGTTGAGAATCAGATCTAGGAACTTGTGAAGAAATGCCGGAAGAAATCTATCTCCTCCCGGGGACATATAGGGCTGAAAACAGGCCACTGCCCATTTAACCTTGTCACAGTCAAAGATGGAGAAACTTACTCGGGCCTTAATAACCATACCTTTGGGTAGCAACATCTTGATTCCGTATCATCTCACTCCAGCTGTGGTTCAAGTGAAGATGAGTTGGAAGAGCAAGACAATGACATTATAGACTAGCCAATACCCCAGTATGCCATACGTGAAAAGTGGACGTACTAAGGCTATACGTCCGCAGGACTATCTTTGATTAAGACTTCATCTCTCGCAGAAGTTTTCAACTGCAAACATTTGTTAGCCTTTCCTCGGTGTTTGCGTCCTTGGGAGTTTGAACTTTTCATTCTCATTTTTCCAGCTTTATATGGGTTGACTACCAGGCCAAAATTTGCTACCCAACTGTTAACTCTGCTCAGGCATCCTTCCATAATGTTTGGAACATTACTGATACCATTATCACTACTATCCTTATCTCCAGTTTCATCTAGTTTTTTCGAGTTAGTTCCTTGTAGAGTACCTCGATTGACGTATTGGCTACCAAATTCACTTAGTTTAGGGTAATGACAGCTTTTTGAATCGGTTCAGTGTAAGTACGTTCATCTTCTGTGTCTGAAAAGGCTGACAGGCCTGCTAAATCTCTACACCTGAATTGCTGAACCGCAGCAGGAAGGACATCAGGACTATAATAATGTTGGTCATGAGACATTGCGCTGTAAATAGCCGCCTATGGAAGATTGTAAGAGCAAATGACCATACTCGTTGTTCGACGCGACCTTGCTTGACCATAGAAATCTGAGTGGAAAATATTTAGGTGGACTCCTGTCTCGTTTAAGCGGTCTGGCCTAAAAATAGTAGTCCAAATACTGCCGCGGTTCTGCGTCGGTCCCATATCTTACTACTGTTGATTCTGGAAAAATATTTTAAAACTACATTTAATCTAAAAAAGAACTTACTCGAACAACGTCAAAATCACTACACTACCTATGCCAAAGTCTTCCTTATTACCCTAAACTATATTGTATAATAATGAAGTGCTAACAAATTTTATAATGCACTCCGTTGAATTTAATATTATCTTCGTTGACTTAATGCTATTCACATCCTTTTATTTGGGTAATACCAGATATTCCCAACAATCACAATTGTACTCACCTGACAATCTACCTGACGTCTGAAAAGTTTTTTTCAAAGAAATAAATTTTCAGAGAAGATGCACAATGCATCCGTCAACTCGTCGCGTCTATGTGGTCAGATATCACTAGAAAAATGACACTTGGTACAGATGCATCGTGAGTTTCTTTTCTGATAAGCTTTAATAAATGCACAAAAAAATTTAACTTTGATTATTTATTTTCTTGTTGATTGTTATTATTTCTTTAATTTATTGATAATAAGTGCTGTGAAATGACACAGATTTCTATTTTCGTATGTGGCCCCGTTTCTTAGGATTATGTTCGATCTTTAGTAGAATTACTAATTAATAAAGATAAACTATTAGGGTCAGATACTCAATTAATTAACAAAAATGTAAATGTCGATAGTTTGAAATTATTACTAATTTGTAGATAATGGTGAATCTTATGTAGAATATGAAAAGTGCAAGTATTACAAGGTTAAAATGGAAATCATTTCGACGTCAAAGCATTTACACTTTAGTACTAGTCTTTGAAGGTTATACACTCTAAGTGATAAGGAATATTTAAGAATATACTAAAAACCATTAAAAACTGATTGTTATACTCTTAATAGATTTATTGAAGCTCTGTCTGGGTATTTCCATTACTATTAATATGCACTCTTTACAATATTTATGGCTATTTGACCAAACAACTGAAGCACCCTGTAGTGTTTACCTGCACTGTGTATAGAAAGTACCTGACAGAAAATTGTCGTATAAGCTTAGAGAGCTGGCTAAAGAGCTAAACAAATCTTAGGAGAACCTTAGCCAAGAATGAAGTTTGAACATGAGCTTTAAAACACATATAAGCGCCTAGAGAATACCAGAATTAAAAATCTGTGAATGCATCGAAGGTTTATAAAAAATCGTCTAAAAAGTATCGAGTTACCCGAGCCGTGGGAGCAGAACAAAAATCCCCAATTTAAGTTTACCTACAAATAATAGTCGAGTATAAGACATTTCTCAATAAACTAAATTTTTACATTTTATTTTGGATCCAAAAGCTCAGCATCAGAGAAACGTCAAGAAGTCAACATCAACATCATCGAGCGTGCCGCACGAATCCAAAATAATTTGGATCGGTCGCGAATTATACTTTTCGGACTCGGATAATCAATAAAAAAAAGACAATTTAAACCGAATATTAATTTATTACTGACTTGTTATCTATTCAAAAGCTTCTATCAAACTGAATTTATTTCTTAAATCTAATTTCATTAAAACTAGCTTAAAAATAATTTCCTATGCTCGGATTCTGGGTATTCCTAGTCAGCGTCTACAACGCCGGATGCGTGTTGCAATTTAACCCCTTTACCTGGATCGTGGGATCTTGGGGTTGACGACATCTTATATGGTGGAACGTGGAGATGGGGCTAAATGACATCGGTAATTCGCGCGTAGCCGCTCGAATCAGGAAATAATTTTCTCCAAATAGTACCAGGAAAAATAGTAAAAATAGCGGAAATGATTGGGTACGGGCTGAAAATAGACACAGAGCTTACTTTTAGGGTTCTCAATAAAGAGTTATAAAGTCCACCGATTTTCTACCCCGCGAAGCTCATTTTTTTAGGGGGTCTTAGGGTCAATATATGAGTTTTTTGTAAATACATCTGAAACCGTAAGTTCTATCATAAAATAATGTTCACAAAGTTTGTAGATCATGCGATTCTCTACAAAAAAAAAGTTATTATACATTTTCCCGTACGAATTGCCATTCAAGAGATATCACCGTTTTAAAGATTTAAAATACTCATACTCAGACGTTCAAGTTGGACTACGTTCTTAATTTTTTTAGGGCTGATTCGTGGATGTATTTGGAGAAAATATTGTTCTAGAGAGGGGGTTAACTACTAAAATACAGGGTGTTTACGAAAAAAAATGTATTTTGTTTTAATTTATTTAGAGTTGAATAACTACATAGTTTACTAATTATCGTAAAGCAATATACTTAGACTCATCTTTTAGGTGAATGCGTATTCTTTTATTTGATATAAATAACAGGAACTTGAATGACTCCATTTAGAACATATGTAGATTGACAGCATGAGCAAAATGAAACGAATAAAATTGTGATTTTGTATTATAACCCCTTATTGAGAACCCTAAAAGGAAGCTCTGTGCCAATTTTCAGCCTGTACCCAATCATTTCCGCTATTCCGCTCTTTCGGCCTAATTTAACTGTACTAAAAGCCTTCTATATTTACAAATTACAAAATTATTATGCCAAATTCACTTCAAACTGAGCAGCATGAAAAGCTTGCAGTGGACGACCCTTTGTAGCGTGTAGCCGTGTATCTCAGAGCCGCTTGTAGCCGCCTGTAGCCGCTCATGTCGCCGAAGCGCGTAGCCGCTCGAATGCGCTTCCAGTGGACGACCAGCCCTAAGCGTTTAAAAAAGAGTGACATGCTTCGAAATAACAAGAGCTTTGTGCGCAGCCCTGAGAAGCAATACACATGATCGTCGATCTGCGCTTCGTGCAAATGTCTCGAAGGCTGTATCAGATCCAAAGCAGCGCAACAAAAATATCAGCAGCAAACTGTTTCTATTGGTCAAAGCGGGTCACATGACCACAGAAGCAGCACTGAATGCTGCCGCTGCATTTTCATTCCTAATCCTAATTTTGCTGCCCATCAAGGCAGCTTTTTTGACATTTCAGTTTTTTATTTAAGACGAAAAAGCGTTTGCTGCCTGCTGCTGCTACAACGAATCTGATACAAGAAGCAGCATGCTGCCTCTTCCGCTGCTGCTGTCGCTGCTCAAAAATTTGATCTGATTCGGCCTTAGGCTGTATCAGATCCAAAGCAGCGCAACAAAAATATCAGCAGCAAACTGTTTCTATTGGTCAAAGCGGGTCACATAACCGCAGAAGCAGCACTGAATGTTGCCGCTGCATTTTCATTCCTAATCCTAATTTTGCTGCCCATCAAGGCAGCTTTTTTGACATTTCAGTTTTTTATTTAAGACGAAAAAGCCTTTGCTGCCTGCTGCTGCTACAACGAATCTGATACAAGAAGCAGCATGCTGCCTCTTCCGCTGCTGCTGTCGCTGCTCAAAAATTTGATCTGATTCGGCCTTAGGCTGTATCAGATCCAAAGCAGCGCAACAAAAATATCAGCAGCAAACTGTTTCTATTGGTCAAAGCGGGTCACATAACCGCAGAAGCAGCACTGAATGTTGCCGCTGCATTTTCATTCCTAATCCTAATTTTGCTGCCCATCAAGGCAGCTTTTTTGACATTTCAGTTTTTTATTTAAGACGAAAAAGCCTTTGCTGCCTGCTGCTGCTACAACGAATCTGATACAAGAAGCAGCATGCTGCCTCTTCCGCTGCTGCTGTCGCTGCTCAAAAATTTGATCTGATTCGGCCTTAGGCTGTATCAGATCCAAAGCAGCGCAACAAAAATATCAGCAGCAAACTGTTTCTATTGGTCAAAGCGGGTCACATAACCGCAGAAGCAGCACTGAATGTTGCCGCTGCATTTTCATTCCTAATCCTAATTTTGCTGCCCATCAAGGCAGCTTTTTTGACATTTCAGTTTTTTATTTAAGACGAAAAAGCCTTTGCTGCCTGCTGCTGCTACAACGAATCTGATACAAGAAGCAGCATGCTGCCTCTTCCGCTGCTGCTGTCGCTGCTCAAAAATTTGATCTGATACGGCCTTCAGAGCAAAAAAGGAGAAATTTCTTTTGAACAGATTCAATCCTGTTTCTGTTAATACACGCATTACTGAATTCTTTAGCCCTTCTCTTTATAAGTCCAAGAAGCGTATTGACTCTGCCAGTAATATTATTGTAGGGCATATTGAAATTTAGTTTTCTGTCTATAGAACAACACCTAAATCCACAAACATAATCGACATGATTCAATATCTTGTCGTTGAAATAATAGTTCTGCATCTGTGTGGTATTCTTTCAGGAGAACGTGATTGCATGGCTGGTGTTAAGATGTAATTTAATGTAATGTAATCTTGCAGTTTCGTCTGGAGAAAGGATACATCAGTTTGGGACTTAATGGTGCTATATATTTTGGGGTCATTTGCGTTAAAGAGATGAGCAGTATCTCCTAATTTAAATCGGAGAAAAGTAGAGGGCCTAGATGGTAACCTGAGGAACGCCGAAAGTTACGTCAATTTCCTTAGACATAAATCCTTGAAATCTGATACCCTGTGATCATCCATCAAGATATAATTTTATCCATTCCAGCGGAAGTCCTAGAATTCCAAATTATGATAGCTTTGCAATTAGTGTATTGTGGTCAACTCGGTCAACTTTTGGAGATTAGAACTTTAAGTTTAAAAATGGTTGCTGTTCGTTAAGGTGAGGATCGATTAAAGGAGCAATCTTGTCGTAAAAAGTTTGTCGAAAAGTTGGCAATGCCTCGATGATAAGATGGCACTGGCTCGGATTGTTTAACGCAAGCTTTATGAATTGGCGTGAAGTCAGGTGTATTTTAGGAAACTCTGCTAGCGACAAATATTTGTTAAAAATAAAATGGAAGGGAAACAAGACCTCTTTTGAGCAGCGCTCCAGGAAAATGGCAGGTAGATTGTCGTGGTCGTGACTTTTATTAATGTCGAGATTATTTAAACCAGACATTATATCTCCAACAGACAGGAAAAGAATATCTATAAAAATTGAAGTCTGAGTGTGCGTATTAGTTTGAACATTGTGCAATGAAATGAACTTGACTTTATGCTCATCACTGCAAGGCATTTGGCCTTAGTGATGAGCAAAAAGCCTTGCTATCTTGATCTTGCAGTCTTGACTTGCCCTTATCCTGTCTTGTCTTGGTCTTGCTTTGATCTTGCAAAATGTGCAAGAAAAAGCAATACTGTAAGACCAGCCTTGCTCATCACTAGTTGTAAGCCCAGGTGAGTCTATAAGCTCTGCGGCAAGCACACATGGATCTCCAGCCTGAGCAATATTTTGTGAAGTGCTACTTCAGTGGACTTGCCTTCTACGCATTCTGGTAGAAGCTTATTTTTTCATGTGAAGGAGCCTAAGCTGAGGGGACGGTTTAGGGTGAATATTACTAGTCCGTCATGTACTGTGCAATGTCTAGTAGTAAGCTTAGCAAAAACAGAGAAAGGATATGAGAGGTTAAGGGTAGTTTGGAGCATGCAGGAGGCAGTGAGCCTTGCATTTGAACTTTTGGATGTTGTATGGGCTCGGAGTTTTAAGCAGCCAGCGGGACTTAGCGTTAGATAGCCTCGTCGGAGTGTTATGCCTCCTAAAACAAGTGGATTTCATGAATCCGCCAAGAAAGGCTGTGGCATAGGCAGTATTAGACTACTAGAACCAGGAGGTGCAACGCCTGCTAGGTGAAGACCAGACCTAAGAGAAGCTTTGGTGCCCTATTATTAACCAGTTAAGCCGGCGAGATGTCTTATTAGGGCTACCAACTAGGGTTGGTACTGAAAATAAATGGGTACTGAAGATAAGCTAGGTTTGGTACTGAAGGTAAGTTTAAGACAATTTTTATCATTGCCTCATTGGCAAAAGACGAGAGACTTATCGGTTTGAAAGATTTAGCTAAGCTCTAATCCGAAGATCCTGGCTTGTGTATAAATTTTATGTTGACACCAAGCATCATACTAGCCTGATGTGTCACTTCGAAGAAGACGAAGGTTAATTGAGGACATGAAAAAATATATGGATTGGATATGGAAATATATGGAGGATTGCGTCACTCGCTGGCATAGTATGCCATGCACTTGATAAGGCCAATGTACTTTGCAGTGACAAAAGAATTGATTAATAAATTAAATCTTTTCAGTTTTATATGGACCTACATCTATCACATATACATATGTACGTAGTTTTTCACATTGTACGCTTTTGATTACTAAACCAATCAGGATGAATAGTTCTAGGCGCAATATTAATTTACATTTTTTAAATTATTTTCCATTCCATTGAACTTAAAATTAAATACAGCGTGTTATAACAATTACACGGAAATTAAAATCCCATAATACCATGAATGCAAAGCTGTGAAATTAAAGAAAAAAAAAACATGGAGAAAAACCATAAGAATTACTTGTAAAAAATCAAGAGGGGATGGACTAAATCAACCACCGACAAAAACGGCTTTCCCCATTTTTTATGCAACTCTTCAGAAATAGTGGATGAAGGCCTCCAAGCGGGCAGAAATAACGGCGTGCAAGGAAGGAAAATCCAGCTCCATTCCATCCCGAGTCCTGGAAATAGCCAAGAGGAAAAGGAAAAATACATTTTTCTGGTGCGGCGATTTTTCCTCTTAGCTAAAATGTGCTATTATTCAGCCCGATCGGAGCTGTCACTTGCACACATCCGCATATAATTCTTCCCCCGGTTTCTCTACTTTGTGTACTTTTATCCCGGCTGGGGCTTCACCCAGGACCCTTCCGTGGCCATAGTCTACAACGCTGCAAAAGGGGGCGGGATGTAGGATTAAGAACACAACCATAAAAAGTCATGCATAAACATGTACACAAACATTCTAAGGAATTATGCTGTTCTGCAAATTATATCCCAGGACTAAGGACTCCGGAATAGGATTCCCGGGGAAATGAATTCAATTTTCGGATTTACACGGGTAAGACCTGAAGCGGTTCTTGCTTAATTCGAGGGCAGTGGCCCCATCGCTTTTTTTCCGGATATCAACTTTTTATGGCCGTGCCTCTGGGCTGGGGAATCAGATTTTCTAGCCACCAAAATAATTACCTGTCGCTTAGTGACGGCACAACTCCGGCTTCATTACTTCTCGTCAGTAGTAATTATTATGACGTCAATGCCTTAAGTGGTTTGAAATATGGCATTAATTTGCAGGACTCGGCGTCTTTGTGCAAAAATTTGGAAAAAACCGCTTCCAGTCGCGAGATAAAGTAGAGCTTCTCTGACGTGCAGATTTTTATGTGGTTACATTAATTGTGCCTTCTCATGCCCCCGTGATCACATTTATCAAACTAGCCCATTACTTACCTCTGTAGGTGCTTTAAATTGCTGTTTATGCTTTTTTGCTAAACCGACGTGCACGTGGAGAGCAAGATCTATTCTAATTGTCAATTCGCATTTTTTCAAAATCTAAAAATGTTTTTTAATTACTTGTGCGCAATTTTATCATAAATAAAAAGTTGTTTTGGAATAATTAGCCTTAACCTTTTAATTATTTATTATTTATTGCATGCGTCACTTATTATTTTATGCATGCCACTGCAAAGAGTGACGCAAAGAAGCATTCCGAAACATTTAATTTGCGGAGGAGCTGGCATCAGTTAGTGTTTGCAGATCAATGATCGTTTAATTGTATGGGATTAAAAACATATTAGGTGCAACATATACGACATATAAAAAAATTTCGAGCAGGAAATAACTAGCTGCGGAGACACCGTGCAAGTTTGGAAGGTGGTCTCCCACATAATTAACGAAACAAAACGGCGGCAACCCCATCACCATACTAATAATGCAATTTCCATAGAAGCTGAGCCGGCTGGACTTTCTGTTGAAGATCAATAGCAAGCGAAATGGACTCAGTAGACAAGCTAAGAGTAAGGCATAATATAAGTAATTTTGTCCGTCAGGCCAATGACAAGAGATTCAATATTTTTACCCTATCTGCGTAACAAGGTAGGCTTACATAGTCAACTGGATTATAAAGACTTCTCAGTGCGAAGAGAAGAAATCTCTTTTGGACAGATTCAATCCTATTGCAGTTTATATCAAATATGGGAACCCAGACAGGCAGGCCCGCCACAAAGAGGGTGAATTGCCCCGGGTCCCAAAGCAGAAGGGTCCCCGAAAATATATTGAAACCCAAAAAGTTAAAACCCCCATAGCATTGCTTTCTGAACGTCAAACAGGCCGGGTCTGAATCCCAAGTATGCAGGGCTCTAAAATAAAATGTATGGAGTTATTCTTAACACAGAGTTTAGAATGTACGAGTATTAAGAATTTTCGTCATTGGATGTAATCCAAATGTTCACGTATTTTGTTCACTCTTATTTCGGGAATACTGATGTAAAAGAGAGAGGTGAGCATCACTTAGAGTTTTTTGTATGAATGACATAGAGTTTGAAAATAGGGGATACAAACCCATCTTTGTCACCAGCAGGCTACTCTCTGACATCATCCAAAATTGGTGAATTCTGGAGAGGGTTCACTATCGGACCATTTGCACATCAGGTTCAACATTTTCAGCCTCTCACATATACGCGTCTCTTCCTGGTTCCTAAGAAACCAACGGGTCTAACTGTCAGGCACTTGTGGCCTCGAAATCAGGCTCACCGCCTCTATCAGTTCAGTGTGTGCCCGAGTAAAAATAAAAAAATTGCCTTACAACGGGCGAACACCGGCCGTCATTGGCTCTCGGTGTAGTCTGCGGACATATAGGTATTTTTACGACCGGAGGTTGTAAAGGGTCTAGAAAAGATGGGTTTGAGTGAGGGTAATCTTTAGCCGTTGGATGAGGTGGAAGCGGATTCGTGGATGGATTTCGCAAAGTAATTATCGCTTGTATATGTGCATAAGAACGACCGTCAATATTAATGTGAGTTTGGAAAAAATTGGGGTAATAATTGTTAATCGTTTTGACAAGTAGTTTTCTTCAGACAAAAATTACGTACTGTACTTGTTGATCTAGATGTGTACAAGGCTTTCGACAGATTTTGGCACCGGGCTCTGCTAACTATACTCTAAGATATTAGTATCAGTTCCAAATAACTAGATATAGAGTGTCTAATCAAGAGAGTAGAATTAGGGCAAATGTAAATCTCACACCATCCCAGCTGGTGTTTCCGATTGCCTAATTCTGTCACCCGCCCTTTTCCTGAGCTTTATAGCTTACCTAGTGATTTGAGGGGATTGATACCTCAACTCACTTCACAACTTCGTAGCTGGATCTCGCCTAAGCTAATCCTATGCCTTAATTGCTATAAATTAAACAACACATGCCTGATTCTATTTCTCTACTGTGAGCTCTTGTACACCCCAATAAACGTGTTCAGTTCAACGCTTCGAAAACAAAGTACTGTCTTATCTTCAAACAAACAACGAATGCTTGGAATTTCTTAGAAGGTAAAAATTTCTTCTCCAACGGTAAATCCATTAAAAATGGTTAAATATTCTACGGCCATCATATCCCCCCTTAAAAGACCAAGCGGCCGGTGTTTGCCCGCTGTAAGCCCATTTTTTATTTTTACTCGGGTTGCCATAGGGAAAGTTCTGCGCACGGTGCTAAATTCCCGTAAATGTCAAAATCTACGCGCACGAGACGTATTATGAATATAATTGCCTACGTGTCTGTTGTGCACGGCTACTCAAGTTACGCAGGGTCAAAGGTCACCAAAATAAATTTTTCAGAAATATACATACATACATCTTTCGTGACCTTTGACCCTCTATAACTCGAGCCGGCCGGCGAGTTGGCTTTATGGACTTTTGGGAAATTATTTGTGACACCAAAAAAAATCCAATTTCCAGTTGCATTTTTTTTTTTAAGTTTATGTGTAACACGAAGAATACAGAATAGTAGGATTACAATGTTACTTTGGGTATGGCTTTTGTCGGAGTCCGTCGGGTCTATGTACGAGGATACAACCATTGAACCTGAGCTGAACGATGATGGCGCTACCATCGCCGTAGCGAGGGTCTCGGGGGCCCTTGTGCAAGATTTCGTAAGGGGCCCTTGAAAATGAATTTCTAAAAAAAAATTGTGATTTCGAAGCCTTCCCATGAAATCGCTACTTAATGCATGTAAATAATAAAATCATAAGCTCTCTAACAAAGCAGCGTTCATTAAAAAAAAGGGTTCTCGAAAACATTTTCTATTAGATACTAATAAGAGCGTTCTAGAAAAAAAAGTTTCCCAGGGGCCCTTTCCATAAAAAAGTAGATCCAATTTTATACAATGTTATAAAAACGTTATCGAAGATCTTTTCTAGCTCATACTTTAAAACGAATTCTAAAAAAAAAAAAATCTTCGGGGTCCCTTAGGGCCGGGGGCCCTGGTGCGCCGCACCGCCTGCACATGCCTAGTTACGGCGCTGGGCGCTACCACATTTCGTTATTTGCGTCTGAGGTGAGTGTTGATGAAGGTGACAATATAAAAGGAGTGGAAATAGAAGAGATAGAGAGATAATCAACAAAATTATATCATATGATGATGAGCAAACGCAAGAACAAGACAAGACTAATCTAGTCTTGGTCTTGTCTTGTTCTTGTTCAGTCTGTCTTGTTCTTTCAAGCATAAGAAGAGGTCTTGCAAAATGTGCAAGAACAAGACAAGACTGCAAGAACAAGACCATTTTTGCTCATCACTTAGTCCTACTGGGGATATCATGCTGCTTGAATCCTACTTGAAACGAAATAGTGTAGTTTCTATGAAACGAATGCAACGCAATGCCCAAGTTTTCTCAGCCCCGTATCTCGAAACCTATTGATTCTACGTAAATACTGTTGGGACATTTTTATGCAGATTTATCTCACGAGCAAACTTTACTTAGCCAACAATTACATAAAGCCGAAAACTTACAAGACTTGTAAGTAGTCACCTGAATGTACATCGGGATTCCGATTTTTTCAAATTTGATGAATATGAAATGATTTTACATTAGCTTCGTTATCAAAAATATATTGCTGTATGCACTTAGTATTAGTAATGAAGCGTAATAAAAATACGAAGTCTAAGTTAATCAGTTTTTGCATATTATCCATAATAAAAGTTTGGTCTTTTACTACGTACAATACATACTTTGCAAAATCACGTGTAAGCCAACGACCAATACAAGCACATCTATACCATTCTGATATAACGTCAACTTTTAAGAACCCGTAATGATTGACAAGTAATTAGGCTGGAAATGATTTTAAAATCAATTTTTGAATTTTATTATTTCCATGATCTCATCAAACCCCGCACTGTGGACCCTTATAAAACTCAGTTTTCTTTAAATTAATACCTGCTGAAAATTCAACAGCAAATTATGATTTTCCTCTGTTATCAGTTTTTTTTCCTGTTAAGTTTTTCCCTCCCTGGTCAATTTTTAATTCAATTAGAACAGTGTTGCTGATTCTGACAGATTGAAATTCTAATTAATAAATGCCTTTGAGTGCTTTGCAGGGGTGAGCGTAAATGTTATTAGTTAAATGTTTAAATATTTTTAAATTTTAGTCAAATTTATTCGTATTGTTAAGATAACGATAATTTCATGCATTTAAGAGTTTTGCGAAATTTTGTACGCAGTACTGCTGGAAATTTATTTGGATTGTAGGGAAGGAAGAAAATACCATGCACAGCATTGCATTGCAACTTAAATGCAATAAAGTTCATTTGTAATAGGTTTTGATTTAAAAATAATCATTACGTTGTCATTATAAGAAATACGTAGGTACCTACCCCATACTTTTAGAGGGTCTTGGATTTTCGTCGATATTTATGATACACATATTCTATGTCTACTACTACTACCTACTATGTTGGTTGGCTGTTGTCCTTTAGAGCCATTTTACAAAATAACTTCCCACGGGGAATCGCAATTGAGAACAAAAGGGGAAGCAATCATAACAAGTTCAGTTGGTTTTTCGTTAATAGTTAAAAATAGTGATGTACAAAAATGGTCATTCAGTTTTGTCCTCCAACCTTCTCGCTCACTGGCTAGAGTCCTCCAATTTCGTACGCCCAACAGGTGTTCAGCGTCTGTATCTACGGCATCTTTTCCTCGGCCACCCTGCTGTCACCGATTATGATTCCCTTATATATTTTTTTCACTGGTCTGTTTTTCTGTATTCGCGCCCTGCCCGTCCTAGTCTATTTATTTTGATGTAGTTGACGATGTCTATTTCTTTGTAAATTTGGTACAGTTCGTCATTGTATCTGATTTTCTACATACCGTTTACGTTTAATGGTCCAATAATGTGTCTTAAGATTTTTCTCTCAAAAGCTCCTAATTAGTTTGCGACTTCAGGCCTTATAAGAGATTTGTATAGTTCAAATTTAGTTTTCCTGTATAACAATCTTGATTGAAGTACTTTACGCAGTGAATAAAAACTTTGATTGCCCTGTTGTATTCTGCTTTTAACTTCCTCCAGCTCTTCGTTTGTTGACGAGACTAAGGCCAAGACTATATTAGTTTTGTCTTGTTCACTAGTTATGAAGATTTTAATTTTGAAGTTTTGGATTTATTTTAAATGTTTTAACGTTCCGTGCAGCGAGCCGCACCGCGTCCGAGCTAGTAACAAAAAAAAATTCAAACAAAATTCGGTAATTTTTCTAATATGTTTAAGAAATTACGTTTAACAATATTTTATTGAAAGTTGTGCTCAATAGAAACTGAGTCCTTTTTCGAGCGAATTTGAAACGCGCCTAGCATTTCTGGCGTCGCCGAGTTAGCAATTTTTGTGGAAAAAACGCCTTAGTTGCAGGTTTTTGCCAAAAATCTTAAAAAAATTAAAAACTATAAAAAAAATTTAAAAACCAGAATTTTAATGATTGGATATTGTACAGAGAGTCTTTGAGTATACGTAAAAAAATCAGGACCAACATGGGAATTTTTCTTTTGGCGCAGTAACAAATTTAACTTTTTAAATTCACTTAATTGCAAAATTCATTATGCAAACACTATTTGACCGACCGTGATCGGGTTTTGGATATAAGTTAATCACGCCTTTAACTATCTAATTCCAAAATTAAATTGGAATATAATGGTCTCTCCTTTCCTTGTGCTAACTTTAAAGTGAGGTACTTTTTTTCGCGATTTTCGGCTATTTTGCAATGCAAAAATACAAATTTCAAAAATCCACCTTAGGGTAAGTTTTAGCAAATCTAATAACGAACAAAACATGCTCAACTAATTTTTCGCCTAGAAGCCTTCGTTAAGAGATATTTAACAAGAAAGGCCAAAAAACAGGGAAGTTTTAGTGAAATTTTCAGTTTTTGCGCTACCAAAAGTTTTCCTGGGAGTTTCATGCTTGCGCACCCCCTAAATATTGTTGAGGATATCATTTCTGACCGATTCCACCAAAAAAGTCCGTTACATCACGCCAAAACCACTGGAAATGCTCCAGCGCCCGGACTACAATGTTTTCTTAGTAAAATCCTATTATGTGGAAATATGTATAAATTTCAAAAATGAAAAAGCACAAAATTCGTAGAATCCTCAAAAATGTTGAAATATTTGAAATATCGACATAAAACACATGATTTTTTGACAATTTAAAAAATCCGCCGCATAAAAGTTGAAGTTGATTCAACTTTTTTCCAGAGAAAAAAAATCCAAAAAATATCCCAAAATAGAGAAATGCTCAATTTTTCATACAAAAAGTATGCGCGCACATAAGTGCGGCGCGACTTATCCGCAACGATCAACCCTTCGTCACCCCAAAAGTCTCCCCTCTCTTTGCCCTCTTGTCCCCCCACTCCTACCACCACGACCTTCAAACCCCATGAATACTAGTTCGAAGAAGATTGTGGATGAATTTAACTAAGTATTGGCGAACCAACATCTTTTTTACTCTCAGTCAACCTTTCGACCCTTCAGCTGACCATTCGGAGTCGGGCGGACAAGGGTCCGGGCTAATGGTTGTCTGCGATGTTGATGTTCGCCAATACTCATCCCCAATCTTCTTCGGAGCATTATTGGACACCCTCCTCTGTTCTATCACCTACCTTGCTGATGAAGGTGACCACCGTGAATTGATGTCCACTTCGTTCAACCGGGATATTGAATCAATTCTTGATTGGGGCGGCATGAAACGTGTTGAATTTGAAGCCACCAAAACGAAGTACTGTCTCAACTTTAACCAGGCCGGGACACCCATACTTGCATCGCGTTCGCACCGCATCCGTACCGTGTGTCGGACGACGCACAGAGAGAAAGTAAACAAGTACAATTTTACCAGTCATCCCCATCTTTCCGTGTTCTCACCGCTTTAAGTTACTTGAGTTTCGTGTTTACGCGGACACGGTGCGGATGCGGTACGGACGTGATGCGGATATGTGTGTCCCGGCCTTAAAGGGTGACTCCTAAGCTTTTTTTATGTGAAAGACTAGTCTGAGGGAAAGCCCCTTTGTACTGTCGACAATCTATTTTTTTTCTTATAGAGTGCAATGTCGAAAAGCAGCTCTAGTCGGATGGTAGTGAAGAGAGAGGAGAGGTGAAGGAAGGAATGGCCACAACCAAGCCACGATATTTTTATTCCACCGGGGCACCGATAAACAACTCGCTCGAGTTGAATCTCATCAGCCCACCAATGGCATGCGCTTGTTGTAGCGGGGAAGGGCTCGGGAAGGCTATGTGATGAGGACTCAGGAATGTAAAGAGGGAAGAAGAAAGAAGGAAAGTTACGTAGCTGGGAAAAGTGTAAAGGCGAAGGACCGTAGCATGGCATCATGGATGGTAGCCAGCCGCCTTAGTCCCTAGACTTAGACCGAGCTTGGTTTTTTCATAAAAAAAAGCAGAAAGGAAGCTGGCACAGCCTACCCTTAGCAACATCCCCGGTTCCTAGGCCTCTCCTGCCCAAAGGCACCCATAACCCCCCGGGGAGAAGTTGAAGAAAGCTGAGCTCAGGTACGCTCGTTAATACTTCCCGATTCTTCTTCAGTTGGTCTGTTTTAAAAAAAAAGGGACATAAGAGTCCCAAGCAGCTAATATGAAAACTAAGATCCATAAGACGATGATTAGACTGTTCGTTCCTACGTACGTTCTTCACTAGCTTTTTAGATGAACGGGGAAGTGGAGCATCCCCACTTCGCCGTTCATCTTAAAGCTCGTGAGGAACGTACGTAGGAACGAACAGTCTAATCACCGTCTAAGAGTCCCATGTACATGCCAAGAAAAAATGGTCCACCTTGACAGAGCCGCCATGCCAGTACAAGGCATTTATAAAATTGGGTGGGCCTATTGTTTGCGACAGCGCAAAACTACCCATTGTTGTTCAGCCCTAACAACGTGGACATTTACTTCTTAGTAGACTTTAAAGGGTGTGTTCCGGGTTTTCTCACATTTCTTTCCTTTGGGCTTCTGCTTCAGTGTTCCCATGCGAGGATCGAATTAGGAGATTAGGGGAAAAAGGTGGGACGGATAATATCCGAGGTTGCGCCATGAGGTTGCACATCTCTCTTAAGTTTAATGAAGAAAGTATAGTATAGTATAAGTCTTAAAATTATAAGATTGTTTGAACATCAAATGAATCTTTGCTCGGACGGATGGATGACGGTGCGATGTATTTAATGTTAAAAAGATTAAATATCTAAAAAATACTATTATAGAATTTTTTAAAAATTTATTCTTTCTGATGCTGTTTTTTTGTTGTTGTTGCAATAAATGTTTCCATGCCAGTGTAAAATCCAGCATACATTCATATTATTAATGCCATTAATTCTATTCAAAATTTTACAATCAATAGGTACATCCAGAAAAAAATTTCTAAATATAATTCACCGATTGTGTTTTCAGCTGGTTTGACTATTCCTAATAAAAACACCCAAAATATAATCAAATATTTACAAAAAAAATATATATAAAAGATTTTTCATATGAGGCAAACAAAAATATTTTAAATATGCAAATAAAAAAATCGAATTGAAATGAGCTGCCGAGCAGATCAAATGAAACTTGTATTTACACAAATATTTGTACACACGCGGTTGACGTGATGTTTGACAGTTTGAACAGAAGTGTGACCCGAAATTATAAAAAAGGGTTTACCCAGATTTTGAATGCATTAAAACGTCTCTAAGAAAATGAATATTAATTTTTTTTACACATTATACATACATATAGGTATGAACCTCTCTAGACCATCCTACTGGACGGAGCAGAATCAACCGTGAGACCATCACAAAGTGCATTACTTTCCACACATCAAAATAAATCGCCATTTTCATGGTGTGCCATTATCTGTTTGACCGTAAAAAATCATGCTCAACCCTTTTTTTCTCAACCCCTGATCATCTTATGCCTCAGTTTCGGGAAATCATTGCGTGAAATCGTTGCATCACAGCCAGGCCCTCGTCCCTTTCGGTGAATCCCTTTCAATGTTGCAATTATTGTGCGTATATTAAAAATTGTAATTTTTATTCTATTTCGTTTTGTTTTTGTATTTTTTTCTCGCTGGTTTATTTTGAGCATTAAAACCCGGGAAAAAATCATTTTCCATTTCACACATGGCTGGAAGTTTTCCATGCATAATCATTGCCAGAAAAAACATAGACAAAATGAAAACAAAAATATCCCGACAATGTGAATGTAGAGAGATTGGTGAGCCCGGATCCTGGCCAGAAACAGAAACGGTCTGCTGGCAAACTCGTATAGGTTAAAAGGCGTCTATCAATAGTAGATGGACCATGGGGGTAAAAATGAAATTTCCAAAAAAAATGAGTATGTGGTAAAAATCTGGGCCTCTGTTCATATCGCGGTTCACGTGAAAAATTCCTCTGAATTTGTGATATGCAAATACAGTGAAAACAGGTATTGCATGTCCAATAGCACGGGATCATGGATGGCAGAATTGTTTTCCGCCCTCTTGGTGACGCTGTGTAAATCAACAAAAAAAACCGGCAGACAACTAACGAGTTTGTGCTACATAAATTTTGCAAAGACGTAGTGGCTTTAATTGAAGCTAGCTTGGGAATAATTATAACTTGCGTATTACATAAATATCGTCAACTGCATCCTGGATTACAAGATAAAAGCTTGGCAGCCAACCAGTTTTGAGGTTCAACAAATAAACTAAAAATTTACTCTGGCAGAGATTTACAGAAACTAAAACCAGGATAGAAGTAGACAAAAAATGACGAAGGAAGTTTGTTTTTTCTAAGTGTAAGAGGTTATTATAGCAGTTTTAACTTTTTCATTGAATAATACCTTAAATACACGGTCTGTGCTTGTGCGTACATATGTACGGGATACACTTTCATCTCTGAAATTATAGTGTACCTAAAGACATCTGCTATACCTCAAGTAGTAAGTCACAGTCAAAAAACTTAAAAACGATACCTAACATCACAAGCAAAAAAATCTACTTAGAAAGGAAATAAGCCATTCATTTCGGGAGTGATGTAGAACCTGATGGCGGATCCTTGGATATAACGTCACCCACCAATCTCCTACTACAATTTTCAAGTCTGTCAACTCCGAATGGATATGCTGAGCAAACCCCAGCGGAAAGAATCGGAGAACGAATGCAGTAGATGAGAAAGAGCACACCCCCAAAGTCTGTCATTGGCCCAATCTACACTAGTATTCCTTCAGCAGCGGCAGAAACGGTTTTTATGGGAGAAGTGTAGAAAGGACAAGAGGATATTGTAGTAACATGTTCACCAGAAAATTTTGGCGTGAAAACTAAGCACATGTATTTCTGCTTACTATCTTACTTTTACACTGGGTAGCAAAATTATCGACACGCACAGATATCACAGATATCTCCGTGTAAAAACAAGAAAGTTACTCGCAATGAAAGAATACCAGTGTAGGCCTAGATAAACTTATAAAACCGGTTCTACTGCTGCTGAAGGAATACTAGTGTAAATACCCATATTGTGTCGAAGGTTGCATAGCAGTGGGTAGTTTTTGCACTATCGCTATAACGATCACCGGGATACTCTGACAGGATGGGTCTTTCCTTTCTTACCATGCTTGTGGGATTTTTGGACGAATTAAAAGGCAGATACCCTAGGCAAGGCTCTGACGTTGTTATGATCTGTGTGACACTAGTTTGGTGACGAGGGGTTTTGCCGATTGGACTTTGATAAAACCAAATCAAAGCGGCTCCTTCCTGTGCCACCAGTTAACACGGACTAACCAACTGTTGGGCCCCAAGAAGCTGACAAGACTAGTAGGTTAACCATGACCAATGTGACAAGCTAATTAAAGGTATTCGGAACACTGTCCAGACCAATCAACATCTATAATGGACTCTACTAACAAGAGGAATGTCTGGCCTGCCTCCTTTTCAACCTGGCGTTGAAGACAGTGATCCGAGATTCGAGCATGACATCAAGGGGCACAACGAAGAACAACCACAGCTTTCACCCAGATTGAGCGTGTTGCAGGAAATCTGGGACTGCACATTAACGAAAGCAAAACAAAGTATATACATGGTGGCCGCGTCTTCAACAACACCTAACATTGTTTCGACAATCAAGGTAGAGGAACACGAAGTTGAAGTGGTAAAATCATTTACCTACCTTGGGTAAATACTAGCAGTCGACAATTGCATAGAACCAGAAATACGCGCAAGACTACTAAAACCCAACAAAGCCATCTGTATTCTTTTAGGGGTCTTTAAATCCAAGCTTCTAACGATAACGTCTAAATTTTTACTATAATAAAAATGGACTTAACCGCATTGGCCTCTGAGCGACTCATAAGACGTTGGTTTTACCGTACTCACATATGCAACTGAGACGTGGGTGCTTAGCAAAAGGCACTCAAACCTCATAGCGGTGTTAGAAAGGAAAATTCTTCGGGAGATTGTTGGCGCCTGATGTGAGGTAATGCTGTAAACATGCTAAGGGCGAAAATAGTTTCCACAGCGACTGGCAAAAACGAATAGAACACACAGCTTTTCTATGAGTATGAAAGGTGCAGCACAATATGCAGACCACTCGACGACGAGGTCGCCGAGAATGGCGACTCAATCAATCCAAGTTCTATTTCGTAGCCGTCGCCCCTCAAAGTTGCCTGGGCGGTGTGACATGGGATTGTGTTGCTATTCTCGTATGTTCCTGTGCGCGTGTGTAGCATTCGGATGTCGAAGATGATTATTCTTGTGTGTGCTTTTTAATTTGTGTGCACCGTCGCCGTCGCCCTTAGCATGTTTACAGCATAAGACGATTCCGGAAACTCGGCAATGACGAGATCTACAGGCGCTATCACAAGTTTCACAGGTCACTTACGTCCCAGTTTCATTCCCCCAAGGAAGATCCCAACTATTTATCTATTTAACTAACAACAATTATGTTAAATATTTTCATTCCAAAATTTCCCATTGTTATGCTTAATTAATTTAATAACTAAAAATAATCCAGTTGCTGTTGCCGACACGTGACCGTGACAAATTTAATTTTATGAGGACTTTAACTAAATTCTATTCATATTGGCATTAAATCCTTAAAACGGTTCGAAGCGTGAACCACCCCAATGATTCGGGGTTGCCCACGAAATAGACTAGATCTGATTTTTTCCATATGTGGCAGTGGCTGTGATGTAACGAATGCCATAGTAGCGTACAGCAACCTAGTTTCGAACTTTAGATGTGTAAACAGACGATACTTGAAGGGGGAAGTACCGATATTAGAGTGAGGGTGATACAATTATGAAAGGACGATTCAAGCATGAAACTGCCTTCAATTATGGACAGGGTTGTTGCCGCCGATTTTTCTACTTGGGGGTTTTATTCTACTGCCGTGAAAAATTAGTCGTTTGGAATGTATTTAGCACGTTTTTTTGTGGAGGAAACTTGTAATCGAGGCCAAACCGTGGTGCACTACCTCCATCCAATTTTCAGAAGGGAAAGTAGTATTTAAATAAAGTGTCAATACCCAACCTAATACACAATAGTCTTTGTTTGGAAATATAGACAGAAGATTTTGTAATATTTTTCTTCAACAAATACAGGTTATTTTTCTTAAAGTTGGGTATATATTTATTCAAATTAATTTCTATTTATACTTTTTATTGTAAAGACGGTGATTTTTTTGCACTCTTATCAGGTTCTGCTGTCTTCATTATGTCATTTATCACCTTCTTCTACAACGATTATGAGTGGCTCAGGGCCTGCACTGCTTTCATTAACCTTAGAATATTATAAAATGGTAATTTAACTTTTCTGATGGTGCTGGTCTCTTAAACCATCTATTTAGCCTAGACTATACAGAATGAATATCTTCGGAAATCGCCATAGGCGCTCCTGACTGTATGATCTTTGTGTTATGGATAGCTGCAAAGTTGTCGTTTTTATTTCAGAAACACCGGTTGGAAAAAGTGAGTAATCCTCAGTGCAAAAGTTTTAATAATTTTTTTTATGTTATTTTGAACTTGTCACTTATTAATTTCATCTTTTTTCAAAATTTTTTCAAGACACACATCTGTGCTCTCTGCTCTTCCAGAACGCACTCAGGCTATGGCATCTTAAGGTTATTGGTCATAACAAGGAAATGCATTTAAATTTGATAATTTATCCGATCAAAAAGACTATGAAGGTGAGTAAGCAAATAACCAATTAATACGAATGCTGTCTAAAATTTGAAAAGGAAGGATAGAAGTTGTTATTAAAAAATATAAAAAAATAATAAAATTTTCAAAATTCTACCAAAATTATACACTATTGTGTTTCTCACAAATGATATCAACACTATTACCTTTCAAAACCAAATCTCTCCCCCCCAGTTTCCCAGTTTACTTCTGCGAAGTAAAACATTATCAGCAAGGTCTTGGTTTACTGCGGATATTAAATGGCTGTTTGTTGAAAGAGAGTTTCTTTTTCACTGGGCACAAAAAGCCAACAATGATGCTGCTAGAAGATCTTAGCTTAAATTAGCTTAAATTAAGTAAGCAAAGAGGAATTTTTACGTTGGTAAGCTTGATCCTTCCCTGTCATTGAAAACGGTATGGAATAATTTGCGCCATCGTCAACTTCTGTCCTCAAACCCTAAACCAACATTTCTTATCTCACTATTCGGCGGACCCGACCAATGCCCCTTCACTCCCTCATCTGAAGGCTTCCGCTTTCGTTGTGTCGACTCCCTCGAAGGTATCACTGCCCTTAATTCTTTTAAATCTAAAGCGACTGGTAGTTAATAACATCTCACATACCTAGGTTTATAATTTTGCTTATTCCGTCTTAACTCATATTTTCAACTCCTACCTCACAGTATCTAAGCTTCTCTCATCTTGGAAGCTTGCTGTAATTATAACAAATTCCAAATGCCCATCTCCTGCTTCCCCTTTTCATATCCGACCTATAAGTATTCTTTCATTTCTGGCTAAGGCTCTTGAAAAGCAGATAGCAGTTCAAAACTTGAGTATTGTGATCGATTTCGACTCATAAATGTCTGGCAGTCTGGATTTCGAAAATATCACAGCTGCGAAACCGCGCTCCTCAAAGTTACAGCTGATACCCGGAACTTTCTCGACGTTCACCATGTTTAATGCCTATTGCTGCTTGAGTTCTCTAAAGTCTTTGATAGCGCCAATCACTCTGTGCTTTTGCAGAAAGCTTCCTCTCGTGTCGATTTATCTTCTTCTGCTGTTAAACTCTTACAAAGAGTTTCAACCAACCGCTCTCAAAAAGTTATACTTGGTGGTTGTAGTTCCTCGATAGCTCCACTTCCTGCTGGCGTGCCCCAAGGTTCCATTCTGGGTCCTCTCTTATTCAGCATCTTTATTAATGATCTTCCTCGCTAGTGACACATTCTAAGATTTTTAAGTACGCTGTTGATGTGCAACTGTATATCTCAGCGCCCAAAGATCAAATTCAAATATGTGTGGAGGAGCTTGCTGCTGACCTACGTCATGTTTCTTCCTGGTAGATCTCAAACTTACCTTAACTTAATCCTTCGGAAGTCGCATTGCATCTTTTTCTCCCATTCTGCCACTCTTAGTCCTGACCTCTCCGTTATTGCTTCAAGTGGAGTCCGTTTAGAATTGAGAAGGCAAAAAATCTAGGAGTTATCTTGAATGCCAAAATGCAATCATGTTAGTTCCAACTGTCGCAACTTAGGTTCCACTGCCGTTTGCTCAATAGGACTATCCGTATGAACTCATTGAAGGCACCAATTATACCTTTTATAATGCATGGTCTGTCTATTTTTCCTGCTCTTGACATCTCCCGCGCCCGTAAACTTGATATTGCCTTAAACGACGGTGTTAGTTTTATTTACAAGTTACGCCGTTTTGACCATAACTCAACCTATTCTAATTCCGTTATGGGATGCTCTCTTAGTGACTACCGTGAGTATAGACTTCAAAATTGTACCGCTTTATATTGAAAGCAATCGTTCAATTGTGCAGACTGTGCGTGCTTATCCTTAAAAATATGAGAGAAATTTGGCAGCTTCTGTGAACACAATTCGTAGTTTGGTGACGAATATCTTTGAGTACGTCGGCATCCCGTTCGACGGCATCCGCCACACTCCAATGAAGTTGTTGAAGCGGTAATAAAGTGTTGCCGATAATCCAAATGTGTCGTATCGCCGCCGATCTTAGGAGTTAAGCGGGAGTGGAACGACTCTAACAAGAATTATATAGTACGATGTTCATCTCTTCTAGTGCAACTTACTCAATGATTGTTGCCAACGGATAAAGCACGTTGTTTGTAATATGGAAATGCCGTCGCAAGAGTGATCGATGCCGAGATTTTGATGACTAACGAAACATATTTTACACCCTCTGGCGGAATCAATAAACAAAACTGTCCACAGAGAACCAATACGTCATTCGCGAAACACCACTGCACGACTAGAAAGTCACTGTTGCGGGGGACGCAGTATCATAAAGTTTGGAAGCAACTGGCTCAAACCATCTATTCGGCTTAGACACCAAAGTTGGCATTTTTGTTTCAGAAACATCGGTTGGTAAAAGTGAGTAATCCCCAGTGAAAACTCTTTAATAATTTTTTTATGTCATTTTGAACTTGTCACTTATTAATATAATTTTTTATTTTAAGATTTTTTCAAATAAACATCTGCACTCTCCGCTTTGCCAGAACGAGCTCAGGATATGTCACCTTAAGGTTATTGGTCATAACAAGGAAATGATTGAATTTAATGATCAAGAGATTATGAGGGTGTGTTTTAGTATGTAGTAATCCTACTCGTTATCAAATGCTGATTATTGCTAGTAACAGCTTTCTAACGCAAATAGCCAAACAATACGAATACTGTCTAAAATTCAAAAAGGAAGTATAGAAGTTGTTTTTAATAAAAATATAAAAAAAAATATAATTTTCAAAACCATACCACTATGAATAGAAACACGTTTACGCCGGAAACAATAACAATTATGAAAAGTTATTTAAATTGACTTCTGACATTACAAAATTTAAAACATTGACAACACTGACATAACACTATAAAAAGTACTAAAATAGAATAGACTTTCTACATTGTAAACAAATATCACAAAGTAGTATTTAAAGTCACCGCAATATTTAAATTGACCTTTCCTTCCTGGCAACTCCACGTTTTTGATGCAATTAAAAAACTGCAGAATCATTTAAAAATTTCCCAATATAAAAACAGCAATTAAAAGAGTGCATTTTGATGTAAAGCGATCAACCCATACCTAATGGACGCTTATTAATAATAAGTCGCCTTCGATGCAGAAAAACCTAAAATTCTTAGAAAACCTAGAAAAATATCGTAGTATTATTTTCCATTTCATTCATACAGATTCCCGCGCATGAAAAAAACTTGTTTACACTCGGTTGCGGTTTGTTGTGTTAATAAAAGCGGTTTTTATGTGTACAAAAGGTATTTGCATACCTTATGTTGAAAAACCCTAAGAAAACTGCATATAAATATCTCAGGTAAAATCGCGATAATCGGTGCTCGGTGCATTAGCGCATAATCTGCAAAATAAAAATATGTAATTACTCGGATCGCGGTGATTCTGTTCTTTTATTGCGGCCGTGATTTGTTGGGGTTTTTTTGTTGATTAATAATAGGCAGTACCTGACATTAAATATAAGAAAATAAAGCACCTATAATGCCTCCGCTTTGATGTATGCATCCACATTTAACTCGACTCCAAATCTGTCGCATAGTCAGATCTGCAATATGCGGAACTGGGGAAAATCGCTCTGCCTTGGCGCGACTTCCACTAATGTAATTAACGTTAATTAATATTAGAATTATTTAGAATGCTGGCTACTTCTGTGACTGCTCTGTAAGCCAGGCTAGTGATCCATTGTGATTGCTGCCGTCCAACTACTTAGGCTGAGCTGCCGCAAGATTCTATTATCAGACTTAGTTTGATGCACAGCCGAGCAAGTCGCAAAGTTAAAGATCAATAAAAAGATCAATTGATCGCACTTAGCATATATATATATTCCCCACGGAGCTGAATTGAACGGGGCTCAAGCAGTTCTGAATTGGTCTCGTCTTATCATCGCACGATTCGAAAGTGAAATTCAAATTTTAGCAACGCCTTAATTGTTCTAGTTATTGTCGAGCAGTCGAATTCGGATTAGTTTGCGATTGAGAAACGGTCGTTGATCTTCTGATTGATCGGGTCTGAAAAAAGGTGACATAAGAATTTGTGACATGCATGCCGTGGCTATTATTAAGCATATTACCAGAGCCCTGCCATCAGCAATTAAAGTGCAGATTTAGTGTCATTAAGTAAAACGTGTGTTACGTGCAATAAATTGGCGCTCTTAAGTGATCTAAAATGACCTAGATAGAATGGTACTTAACAAGACGCCAAACAGTATTCGCGGACGAGTGCACCTACAATAATTTTTGGTTATTATTTTATAGTGTTCTCAATTTAAATTAGATCAAGTTTAAAATTGTTTTAAGTGGTTGATAACCAATAATTGTTGGCTGACAGCCGCCATATATCTGAGATTATTTCAATTTATAATCAAATTACATTTCTGCCTAACCAATTATTACAAGGTAAGTCTGGATTTCATTGAGTAAATACATTATTAATGGTAGGAATGTTGATCAATACTGTTTTGTAATTGAATATGGTAAATTCGATAAAGTGTAGAGACTATATATTTAATTGCCAATGACAAGTAACATTTAAAAATGAACAAGCTTGTCTATTTTTAGATGTTAAAAAAGAATTTTAATTAATCTTTATGCGCCTGACGTTTTTATACTGTAGTGGAGATGCGATCGAACCCAGTATTTTAGTATTTTGTATATACATAAATAATCCAACTTAGCTAGAAATCTAGAAACTATCCTTAATACGAAACCTTTCAAACATTCAGACAAAATCAGTGTTTAATAATTCCATCATAACTATATGGTACTCGGAAAAGTTTATTTTCTTGGACCGTTTGCAGTACATCTCGATTTCTTAATTTCGCATTATCACATTTTCAGAAACAAGCTGTGAATTGTATAATGTTTAGGAGTTTACATTACGAATGTAAATATATTGTGGATGGGCCAATATCACCTATTCAAACTTATTTGTCCCGCCCTTGTCTTGAATCCTAAATATCTATAGTAATATTTATATTTTTGATTCTATTGGATAAAACTTAGTTATAAACTGCTTTAAGGCAAAACATAAAGCAATATTAATGAATTCTTTGTACTGTCGACGGTTCTATTTAGCGAAAAAAGGAATACTGACGAAGAACAAGTAAGTGTCTTCCATCAGCTTGCCTGTGTCTGAACACTTTGGGAAATGTCTGCCACTATGAGAAAGCCAATTGACTAGGGCTTATGTGACAGGCAGTACCGCTTTAGACTAAAAAGGTTGCGACCTCCTTGGGTGTTTAACGGATTATCTCAATCAAATCATCTATGCTGGATATTTCCACTCACATCAACTATATTTATTCCAGAGGTGGTTTAGCCCTGGGTTTTATTAAAAGGTGGTCCAAACAATTTAACAACCCCTTGATTACTAAAGACCTATACATTTCTCTTGTCAGACCATTACTCGTATATGGGTGATTGTCATGAAATGGGGGTAGTGGCTGGCTGGCCGTTGTTCTCTAGCTACAACGCCTCAAACAAATTTTTTCTGGGGTGAAAATCTCCATCCAGTAATAAAACATTCTCTCCTTCATCGCCTCCCGCGGCAAGCACTCTTGAACAAAATGGCGGCCCTTCGACCACCGAAAATGTCGCCTCCGTAACCTGTCCATTTTCCGCTTTTACGTCACGGCACTACGTTTACGGAAAAACAGTGCATTATTGCCGCGCGCCTAGGGTCTCAAACGACAGCAGCAGTGTTCCGAAACTGATCACCGGTATGTATTACGCGGGCGGATACCTGCTTAGTTAGATGTCAGTGTTTACATTCTGACTGTTGTTTGTTGCAAATTTCAATAAAAACTATAAGAATAGCGCACACGCAACGACAAATTGGTTGTCAAGTGGCACTAAGTAGTGAAAACGAATCGTCACAAGTTTCTTTATGAATGTTTATCCTCGCCGGACGTTTAGACTGTGAACAATTTATAAACAAGAGAGCAACCCTCAAGAAAATTATCGAAGAAAAAAAAACTGTCGCCTCCGTAATGTGTGTTTTCGTTGTGATATGTGTTGCAAATCTCTTTTAACTCGGTTCGGTATATTTGTTTGCATTTGTAGAGCAAGCAAATTTTCGGAAAAATTGTTTGCTCTCATTGATCATGAAAGCGACGGATTTTTCGATGAAATGTCGCTACCGTAATTGTCGCCTCCGAAGCCATATAATTTCGGCTTTTCGATATAAACTTCTCACTGTCTATACCTCGTGTGTATTTATGTGGAAATATACAGAAAGTACTTCAAAATAATGTTGAAAACACATGAGAAAATTTTTTTTCAGCACTTTTTTTTTGTTCACAAATTTTTGTTCAAATCTCAAAAACTCCCATTTCATGACAATCACCCATATGGGTCCCAGGTTTGGTCTCCTCATTACAATTCGCATGTTAGAACTATTGAATCGGTTCAACGAAGGTTTGTTCGATTTGCACTGAATCATCTTCCTTGAGAAAACCCATTAGTTTTTCCACCATGTGAATCCCGGCTTAAATTACTCAACTTAAGCTCTCTTCACAAGCGTCGTGAGATGGCCGATGTTGTATTTGTTCATCAGCTCCTTGGAAGGTTTACTCAGGTTTTCTAAGTCGCCGTGCGTCATTTAGAGAGATTCATTCTAATCTGAGAGGACCACCTCTTTTACAAATCGAGTTACGAATTACGGTAGGTTTGAACCTGTCAATCGCATGTTCATGCGAACCAAAATATTAAAGTCTTTAGCGTGAGCATTAGTAAAGAAGTCCTTAAAAGGAGCCTTTTTAATCTCACGTGACCGCTTATGTTTCCTGTTACTTGCTTGGGTTACATGTTAATTTGGATTTTATTTTAATTTACTAATTTTATGTTTGCATGCCTAGTTGAGCCTTATCTCAGCGCTTGGTTGTGCTGAATTGGTTAATTTTTCTTGGCCCCGCTGAGAAGTGCGCCTTCTGTGCTGGAAGGGTTTACTCTATTATTATTATTTATCACTTGAGTCCGGTCCGCTTGCTTTAGCTTTCTCCTAGGCGTTTGTCAAAGTGTGACACTTAGCTCTTTTGACTAAATTCTAAGCTATTGGTATAGAATCAGTTCTAAGAAACTGCATTAATATTCGTTCAATTTAAGGTTGTTCTATTAAGGTAGTATTGGATATCGTCGTATCTAAACCTTACATAACTTCGGACGTTGTTCGACAGGTGTCAAACGAACTCATACTGGATTGAGCTTGTAGGATACTTGGGGATTTAAAACCTACAAAACTAGGCACTGTCTCATTCCTAACAAAACTTTCACCGACCTTTCTTCTGTCTCAGTGGACAGTGTAAATCTAACGGCTGACCAGTTCTTAGCATCCTAAGGGTGACTTAACTGAGGATCTCAGATGGAATGATTTATATTGTATTCCAAACAAGCGCACCAATACCTGGGATTCGTTAAGAGAATCAAATTCCGCCATCAGCTACCAGCACAGACTACAATCTACAAGTCCTCCAACTGGCCCTGCCTCGAGTACAACTCATTTACTTGGATAAAGTAAAAAACCGGGCCACAAAACTCCCCGGTGATGGCGTTTGTTCCGCATCCATTCACTCATTAAGCCACCGTAGGAATGTCACAGCCTTGACAAAAATTTTCTGTTATTATTATATCGACTGCTACACTGAATTTACAGGCCTCTGCCTACATTTAAAATTTGTTTCACAACACAAGACCAGACCGCATGGTTTACTTTCATATCCTACAGCCTCCTACAGAATGCAAACGTAAGGTTCATCGACATCTAGTTGAGCACACTCAGACCTCCTGTAACCATTCGAGAGGTAATGTTTCATAGGGCATATAGCATCCTTCTAACTTGACAGTCACTCGCAATTCCATGCAATTGGAAGAAAAATAGAAACCGATTTTATTTTCGCTCAATCGCCACAACTTCACTCTGATCCCTCCCTTGGCCTACTAATTGCCAAGTGACAGTTCGAATTGGTTGATTCATTAGCTCGCGTATCATGGGCCATACAAAAAAAATTGTATAAAAACCCTGGGAGGCTAGGGTAGGCCATAGACAAAGCGCGGCTCAACAGGCTGTCAGCTTCAGGACTATAGAGGTGGGTGCCCCATCGGTGAGCTTGGAGTGGCTTCAAATTCAACCTTGTATAGCCATTATCGGATCGAATCCTCCATTTTAAGAAACTTCAAACTCTCCCCAGATCCTTGATTATTTCTAAGGTTTCCAATTTCACAGTCCGAATCAGAGCCGGACAACAGCAAAGTAAACTACGGCTGTGTGTTTTGTAGAGGATTTCCAATGTAGTGCATCGATACCATAAGGAGGTTTGAGTAATATCCCCTTTTTATAAAAGCCGTGCTAGGCTTAGTGCATAATATTAAATTCCTCCAACCTAGAGCCAGACCTTGTGTTGAGACAAATTGTATCGTGAGATTTTCCTTCACGGTTTTTATATATCCTCAAATGGTATGTCCTAGTGTGGACAATTCATCTACATTTTTGTTACTCTTCCCTTCCGCTCCTTTTGACAGATTTCGACCAGCTTTGACTTCGTATAGACTCTAATAGCAATATAATCCTGGTTCCTGGTTTCGAGTTCATCTGTGTTGCTAGAAGGGATAAGGAATCGGTACTCAATTCTTCACTCATATTTGGATTTCGATTCTACTCATATCAGTATAGATCTGCAACTATTAAGGAGAGTTTAAGGCCGTCTACATCTCAAACGATAAGTGGAAACGCAAATTGGAGCTTTTCTATCGGATAGATACAAATTTCTGTGCGATAAAAGAGGTCCAACTTCTGTTTGCGATTTGCGTTTGGGATGTAAACGATATGATATTCGTATAAAAATCTAAAAGCTCATCAAATTAATTTTTTCTGTTGTAGTAAACATTTTTTTAGTTATTTGTACAATTAAAAAAACACTCTCGAGGAAAAAGGAATATTGTTTTTTTTGGCCTACCCTAGTTCTCGTTCCGTTTATTCCACCTGTCTTAAAAGCGACTGGACTCAAAGCGAAATGTCTAAACAAATTTTCGCTTTGGGGCGCCCCAAAAGGAGAGACAAAGCGAACCGTCTAAACAGGTACTTACTGAAATTTTCACATGCGCTACAAAATACAGGGTGTATCAGTGAAATTGTCGAAACGCCTGGCTGTGAATAGGTCTTGCATAGACGACCAAAAAATCGTAAGGGGTGAGGGGGGGGGGGGAATGTAACGGTTTGGCCGGTAGGGCGTTTTGAATTTTTTTTTTTTTGGTAGAGGTTTACATATTACCCTGTATATTTGTAACCCTATTAGATATTTTCATGAATAACTTCATAACTATAAGCAGTAGCATAAAAGTTGTTTGACATTATTCATATGAAATTGTCCAAACTTTTCAATTGAAAAAAAAAAATATTGATTAAATACGCACTTTTTGAAGAAAAATTTGGTTGTAGTTGAAATTTTAGTGAACAAAAAACAAGATTTTAACTTTGACGACTCAGAACTCATAAGTTGGTGGGTTGAAACCTTGAATTTTACAGTTTTAGGTAGGTGGGAGTATTCTGCGTGCGATTATTCTGCGTACAGGGTAATATGTAAGCCTCTCCAAAAAAAAAATTCAAAACACCCTATCGGCTAAACCGTAACGATTCCCCCCACCCATACGATTTTTTGTTCGTCTATCCAAGACCTATCCACAGCCAGGCGCTTTGACATTTTCCCTCATACACCCTGTATAAATATTCCCCTCAGAGCAAAGATGGCTTTTGAATGACATTGAATATATCGAATTGACTGAAATATATAATTAAAAAATTACAGCTAAAGTTACTTTGCAAAACAGTTAAAAGTTAATGGTACGACTCTCCTTCCTTTAATAACGCCGAAAAAATTTACATTTCAATTACTACAATTATATTTCTCAAACTCAAATAACTGTACATCAACTTTCTTCAACATTATCAACAGTACCAAAAACTTCACTTAACCTTGCAAAAGGTTAAAAATTAACAATCAAACACACCATTTCACATTCGTTTGACTTTGAGAGGTGAATCTCCTCATTTAGTTTTCTCGACGAAAAAAAAAATCTCGTTAATAATTTCCACCGGCGCTGCATGTTGCACCTTTAATAACGCAACATTTGACCTAAAGAATAATTGCGTAGAGTCTCTGCATTCATTGTGTATTTCCACAAGGCTGCTTGCTGCCGGGCAGGTATCGCATTAAGATAGTTTCGTAGGTTTCAGTGGACGAAAAAAAAGTCCGAGCTAAGTGGAGCATGTTTAACATTTTCATATTGCAATACTCCAGCTACATACAGGTATTTTCATATTGGACGCAAAGTAAGATCTAGCTGAGCTGTTTTTGTCTCTAGCTACCGAATGTGACCACCTAGGGTTAAGGAGTTTGGGTGTTTTCTGGGTATTTAAAATAATGTTTATAAAAACTACAAGTGACTTTTTACATAAGAAAAAAACAAAAACAAATGAGAAATGAAGCCTTGAGCACGAAAAAGATGCAATAAAATGTATGTTTAGGTGTTGGCTGTGGTTAATTCTTCAATTAACTCAAACCTGATGTAGTTGGTCACTTGTTATAAATGAAATACACGATATGTTTTTTTTTTTTTAAGTTTACATTCAAAATTTACAGATTTTTTTCGGGTTTTTCTTACGTAAATTTATTTGTGTAAATTATTCATGGTCCAAGTTGAATGTGCATTGGCATCGTCACCTCATCACCCAGTGAATTATTTCTAATTTCTATTGCTGTCGATTTACGTGATGTAGAGATTTTCAGAATTGTAAGACAGGTATTTTAGGATCCTTATCTCCATTCGTAGAATTAATGGATCTAAGTTCATTAAATTTTGGGGATTTTAACAAATATTATTGTTTTGAAGTTTATAATTAAATTACTCTGAAAGTTGAAGTTCAGTTGTTGGTCATATTTGAAGGACAATGGAAAATATTGTTTTTTTTTTTTTTTTTTTTTGCTCCAAAGCTCCCAGCCCACGTATTAGGAGGATGTCAATAAGATGGCTTTGTAAAATCTTATCTTTGGAAAAATTAGTGTTAGTCAAAAAATTGCGTCGCCGTTCTTCCTAGATAGATACTGAAGAAACCTTCGGCAATACATCCTTTTCCATTATAAGTTGAACTCTACGAAGACGAGGTGTAGACAAACTTTTTGCGGATGTATCATAGATCTATGCTGAGAACTCAAAAATAAACGATCACTTATTTGGAGGGACTGTAGAAGGAATGGACAAATTGACATCCGAAGTATGAACTTATATCTCCGTACTTACGCTGCTTTGTTGTGAATGAAGTACGAGAGTTACTCCTGGTCAAAATCTCAACACAGATTTCGTAACCATACTATTGTCATAGTAGTCATAGTGGTAACCGGTAAAACAGGACATGCTATGTGTAGGTGCAAACAGTACATTCTTGATCTAAAACAAAGATGACAATCCAAATTAGGACTTGTGCGAATTCCGACAAACAGTGGCATAGCAAGCAACACAACCTTCCAAGCGGAAGCGCACATGCGATTGGCTGAAAACGTCGACAATCTAGTAAGGAAAGTGTTCGAAACACAAATTTCATATTTTTTAGTAGAAATTGCTACAAATTATTTTTGTAGCAAATATGTAAAATTCAAAAACCTTAAAATAAAAAAAATTTATATATAAAATGACGTTTTTCATTCATAATTTGTAAACTTTCTAAATAATAGTTTAAGTGCCAGAAAACTACACATCCTTCTAGCAATACGCAGTCGTGACTGATTAAATGGCAGCAAGTGATTTGATAGGAGGAGTTAAATGAAGCTTTGTCCGAGCTTTTAAACGTTTTAAAGAGCTTTGTACCCCAGCATGCACGGAATGTCACGACATTTGAAAAGATCTATAGGTACATTGTTTGCGCTGCTCTTCTCTACTAGGCCGTGGTCAATCTGGTTCTTCGTAATCTCATCGAGTGATATCCACTTCATTTTGTGGAGAAGGTTTTAGACAAGCATATTAAGGAGAGCAATACAGTGGACCCAATCAACTACTTGCAATTTGCCTACCGGCTGGCAAGATCTACAGAGACTGTTATCTATGCGTTAGTTCCTCCAGAGCCAGGAATTCTCTCTCTCTGCCTTTTGGCAGAAATTGGGGGTGAGTTTGACAGTGTTGCCTTTAACTCGATTAATGAAGCTTTAGTTATCATATTTGTATAGCTGGTGTTAGAGATAAAACTTGGATATATGTAAGTGCACCAAAAACTGTCACCATACCATTTACTAATAGAGGGAAGCTAAATTCAAAATATCCCTCCCTAGATAATACAAAAATTTCCATCTCATAGGTACCTAAACATCTAAGCACATTTCTGGGTCAAATGGCCTCCTGGAAACCCTAGAGTGAGAAAGGCAAATACATATCTCCAATTTTGCCATCAATTTATAGGCAAAACCTGGAGTCTCAAACCGAAATTAATGTTTTGGCTATACAATAATTATAAGGCTTATATGATCATGGCTGGCCAAGGCTGACCTAATATGATATCACGGGTCCTGAAAGCACCTGTCTTTGTGCGTCTATGAAAGCTCTACTGTACCTCCCGTCAGGGTTTGCTGTGGCTATTCTGTTTTAACCCAGGATACGTTGTCGACCATCTATCGATTCTCAAGTAATTAAACCTAGAGCAAATGTTCGCATTGTCCTACATATACCATTGCTGAGCTTCGAAAACCATTTATGACGATCATTAGAGGCTGGCTATAAGGGCAGCATGGTAGGCCACTCCAAACAGATCTACTATGGTAATTTCAAGCTTCCCTGTTGACTGTTAAACTCCACAGGGTGTCATCGGATTCTCTCCTATCTCTAAGATCCTTCAATTACAATAATGCTACATGGATCCTTGGCTAAGAAGGCGAAGGTAATGAAACTGCCGATGAACTGGCAAAGGTAGAGCCAAATTTATCTCTGTTGGTCCGGTATATACCCCGTTTATGACTAGGTTGAAAAGTTGAGTCGAGGTTGAGTTGAAATTTCGATTACCGTATATTATGTCGAGTTGAGTACAACTTTGGGTTGAAATAGAGTTGAACTGATATCATTCTTTCGATTTGAAACATATTTTAGTTCTTATGAAAAATTGTAAATAGTGCAATTATGACAAACACAAAAGGGGAAACATAGAACTAGCTCCGATAAAATGTTTTTCCCCCAAAGCAAATTGTTCTCGTCAACTTGCTTTCCTTCAGAAGCGGTACAATTATTTAAATATCATACAGCCGCATTATTCATTACGTGTTAACCGGAGTGTTTGTGTTACACATTAGAAAAAAAAAGAACCGCCTTAAGCCCAAACTGACAAAAAGCACCTGCTAAGAACGCAGTTTAATCACGTTCCATTGGTTGTTGACAAAAGCCATTTTTAATTACGGGAATTAATTACTTTTTCCTTAGCCGTCATAACACATGCCTATTTTGCGCTTTAACACTTATTTCCCAACAAAAATAGTGGAGCATATCCAAAACCAGTCCCCAAAGGCCCAAATCACTCGATTCTGTTTTCTTTGCACAACGGCTTCATTACAGTCTTCAGGTGCAGCAAAAAACTCCGCGGTCTCAGGTATTGCAGACCGGTGTAACCTGGGTTTTGGTCATTTCTCGTGAGGAAGTGGCTCGCATCAGCTCAAGGTCTTGTTGCAGCTAAGTACACAGAGATTAGATAAATCAACGGCGGTGGCACAAATCCGCGGAGGTTTTTTCTAGTATGCTCGCCATTATACAACACCTTGTTGGACTGAGCCCGGATTGGATACTTTGTGCGAGAGAATCAGTTGCAGGCGGATCATAGGTGAATGTTTTCATACCGATGCTCTAATTGCGAAGTGAGAATCGATGGGAATGCAACTCATCATTCTCCGGACTCGGGAGATACCACACCATAATCAACGTGAGCTTTTCGAAATCAATCGATTACATAAGTTGACCGCGAAACAATATAGGGGCAGCAGCTTTGGTATAGTTGGTATTGTGATCGCATCTTGATATCAAAGTGATCGGATAACACCTGCCCTGCAGCCAGATGTCACATGTATCGCAGCAATTTGTGCAGTCCAAATTCGATTTCTCACAAGAAAATCTTGAATCAAAAACTGCGTGCATTTTTGCACCAATCTGTCAATAAACATCGCGAAACAAAATTGAAAATTGTCTTCCTCATTGCATCGAAAATTAATGGATCTACATATTTGCGGATTGAGTGGAAATTTACAACAGGCAGCCGAGATGCATATTCATGAGATCTCCTTAACAATGTTGTCAACAAATACACTTTAAAATATACTAAGAGTCAATTCTTGTCGAACATCACTGGAAATTCTATTTGCTCTGGCCATTACCTTTCAGGAACAGAATGAATTTCTCACAATGGTGATAATTGACTTAACTTGAAAATGAAGCTATGCAGCAAATAGCTCGTGTTTGAGCGACTGCTTTGGTTGAAGGATGATTAACAGCTTCAGTAAAGTTTTATGATTTGTAAAATTTTGTAATATTTATTGTATGCAAAATTCATTTGTGGATTAATATGGTATTTTACAAGCATTGGTCGAGTGCAGTATTCAATTGAATTATGTATCAAGTTGATGGGATTTCCATGAGAATCATTGTCTGCGGCCTTGGGCAAACGATTTATCACAGTATGGATTTAAATTTACATAAAACCACCTAAAGTGTTTTATACAAGTCATTCTATACTATGTGAATTGGTTGGTTTATTAATAGATCTAGCGAATGGCTATTTTAACACCTCTCTTTAGTTGAGCGTAACACTGGTATGGATCACACCGTGAGTGTTAGATCAACTCGTCTTTGTGATTTTAATTTTCGAATTTCTCTATCTTATTGATTCAGCTAGTTTACATTTCCTTACAAGTTCTTTAGATGCACAAAATGAACTTTTTGCATCTGAACATCATTTTCTGAATTATTAAAATGCTCATTGGCGTAGCTAGGGAGTTCTCGAGGAAATCATCTTCATTCTCCATATCTAATATCAGGAAGCGTCTAATGCATTCGCCAATGGGAGTTTTGCAAACCGCCGTTTTAAGTTGACAATAAATTATGTTGTCTATCACCTTGTTATAAATATTAATCTTCCAGTAGTCCTCAGGTTGGGTGTCGATCAACAAATCCATGGTGTTGCCTTTGTCAACAGTTGTCTCTGTATATACCCTAGTTTTAAGCACGATATGCAGACTGCCTCTAGGATGTCCAAAGAAACCCTGTAGAAGAATGGACACCAGAGTTCCCGGAAATCTGTTAGATCCCTGAATCACAGTTCAGTGATCTGGCAGGTGTTCAAAATTTGATCGTTATGATCATTTAGGAGTTTTTTTGTGAGACTGGAGTGAAACTTGCAAATTAAGCTTTATACGCGGTCACCACATACCCTTCTCAGCGTTGACTTAATGGAACATTGTCGCTTTGGACGGCTGGGCTTTGTTGTAACGGTCACAACCGACCGCTGACTTTATCCTGTCGATTTTTTTTATGTGAAAGACTAGAGGCTCAGTGAAAGCTCCTTTGTACTGTTGATAGGTATCGACCTGACTGTGCCATTCAATTTGACGACGTCGTAATCGTTTGATTACTTGGAACAGGAGGTTCGAAAAGATATCGAACACTGTCGAATCGTATAAAAACGTAGTCGGCGTTCTTCAGAAATGCTTTCACGTAGACATTCTTTTTAACCATTGCTTATGTTCTGCATATAACAACGAAGGCGAGGGAGGAGTTCTGATTCTTGAAATCGAATTTGGAAGTCTCAGGTTATAACCGTATACGAGCTCGACTGGTGAGCATTGTGAGTCAATCTTGATTGCGATGCGGATGTCTACCATGAAGCGGGCACAATGAGTAGTGCTGCCCCTTGCCATTAAGTCCTGTGGAGCCGTTCGTTCATTCCGTTTGCCAGCGGATGATAGGGGGTTGTCCATATCCGATGAACGCCAAGTGATTTGGCTACTTCATTTAACAGTTTCAATTCGAACTATGTACCATGATCGTTTGTGATCTCAAGACGTGTACCGAATCGTGCGCCGAATTCGTTGACGAATCTGTTTGCCACTATTGAAGCGGAGATGTCTCGAATTTGATATGCTTCAGGCCATCTCGTGATTCTATCGACTATCGTTAGCCGATGTTCGTTTTCGGATCTTCCGCTAGGCCTACGTCTGGTCGTATCTTTGATGATGTATGAGAGATCTGTCAAATATTGGTGTGGTGGTATGTATGCGACAAATGGAGTCGAGGTGAATTTTGCTGCCAGCAGTGATGTGCTCATCCGTTTTACCTTCGGTGGGAGCATGGGCATTAATGGGACTAATGTTATGTAGCCTTGTTTTAATGCGAAAAGTGCGTATTTTATTGCTTATTGCCTTGAAGTCCAAGAATCAGTGATTTCATTTCGTTCTCTAAGATAAATGCTACTCCGAACTCTCTTCTTCCATTCGGTGATCCACTGGAGAGTACCGTGTGTGTTTTTAGATCCGTATACCACTATAGGTCTATTAGGTTTTTTGAAAGGCCGTGATCGTTATTGTATATTTTTGTAATACTAATAAAAGCGAATGCAGAACTCTCACTGAACTCAAGATTTGTGCACAAGAAAACGAAGCTCTCACTCAACAAAGCAGTAATACGAACAGTACTGTGTTATGGTTGCAAGACTTTGACTACGACCCAGGACATAGAGGAACGAGTCAACAGATTTGAAATAAAAGTTCTCAGATGCATAATAGGCCCAACCAGAGAGGATGGAATATGGCAAAGGAGATACAACAACGGGTTGTATGAAATTTTGGACGACCCGCAACTCCCAACTTTAATAAAGACTAGCCACATAATCAGGATGGATGACAATCGTATCTCAAAACGGCTTATGGGATCATAGATTTCGGGAAATAGGCCAGTAGCTAGACTCAGGAGGAGATGGATAGACTTTGGGACGGCTGACGCAGAGACAATTCTCAATATTCGGAACCGCAGACATGCTGCAAGAGACCCTCAAACTTGAATAAATGCCTCAGAGGAGGCCAAGGCTCGATTTAGGCTATAGTGCTATTGGATGGATGGATGGAATAGGTGTACCAGAGTTGTGTTCAATGTAACCAAGCAAAAATATCTCAGTTCAGAACCAAGAAGAATCATAGTATACTACCAAGTTTTTCATTTGGTATTGATGTAGTAAAGGGTTACACATCTAATGTATCGGTATGTAAACATCAGCGAAGCTATTTCGAAAAAAGATTTACCTCTAGGTTAAGATTCCCGAAAATCATTGATATTTCACAACGCGGCTTTTATCCCCCTTTCCCCATATGCATCTCTCGGTCATTCCTCTGAATAGCTTAATCTCAGCGTAAATCTTACTCCAACATTGTAAACGCATGCTTGTTTATGAAGTAAAACCTTTTACGCATGAAACTATTTCGTTACATCTGAAAACATAGCACTGCGGTAATTTGCGGGATAGGTTCGCAGATTTCACAATCGGAATACCTTAGATCTAAAATTTCGATATTTTACACATGGCAAATGTGATGTAAAACCATCAAATTACCCCCAATGTGGAGGCACACCTTCTTCTTATTCTTTGTATCTTCCCAATCAGCACACAATTGATATCTCTTATTCTCTTACTAAACACAAGCAAGTTACTCACAATAAATGTGCGAAATAATCGTTAAATCTTGAAATTCAGTCTAATTTCAGTAATCGGCTACAATGTTTGCTCTCTTCTTTGCAATGAATTTTATGAGTTATTTCAATTAGCAATATTTGCACTACCCATGTACACATCCTAAAGTTATCATAAACTTGGTAAATTTTGCAGATGAAATTATAATTGGTGCAGTAATATTGAGTTTTTCGCAAAGTTCGAAACTCAAAATCATTGCCTATTTTAGATATGCCCCACTTACCACTTTGTTTCCATAACAAAGTTTGCCTGAAGTTTTTGCACCAGTTTACCAATGTTTCATGCCACTTGAAGGCAGCTACAATCAAAAATTGAGGAATGCCTATGGAGGTCTGGCGTGAGCAAAATCTACAAAGATATCCAAAAACCATATTAACGAGCCTTAATCTCACCTGCAAAAATCATAAAGCTCTTGATGAACATATTACATAAATGTGCCAACGCAATTTTTATACAATTTTTATGGCTATTAGCTCGAAATAAGTACGTAAATACAAAGCAAGTAATTACACCAGTTTGATAACCACATTTCGCAAATTTGCCTGTGAATCTCATCTCTACGAAGCAAAATGCCAATTTCTGTGACCGTGATCTTATTCACCTGCGCGAATTCCCCCCAGCGGCAATTAGACCCCGGTGGAAGATTGATCTTAAAGACTCGCAAACAAAATTTTAAGCGACTCGGTCGGGCGGCGTGACAGATGTTGCTCTATTCTTCAGATTTTATGCAAAAGGAAAAAACCAATAATAATTTCGTTTTTTTTTTGTGTTATCTTTTTGTGTCTTCGCAGATCTGGCGAGCTCGAATTTGCCAACAGGCCCGAGTGCTCGTTTAGTCGTTTTGCGTACTTGCTAGGATTACGTGACACGTCTCATTTCTTATCACGAAGATGCTCGTTGCAAAACACTCGAAGCTCTCTACAGTAGGTCGTCCAACGACCTCAATAAATTCCCAGATGGGGTTTCGTACATAGTTTCTATGCTGCAGCATTTGTTGCTCGGTGCACTTCGCTCTGTTGTTGCTAATCCGGACTTATCAGACCATTCATCAAAATCCACTTTTTATCCCAACAAAATTGCAAACCTGTGAAATTATTTAATTTCGTGCTTTTTACCTCCGATACATTTCCTAAGTGTGGGCGAGTACAAGAATTACTTAAGGGGAAACGGCGCGGCGGCGAAAAAACCGCAGAGAGCGAAATATTTTATTGCAGTGCTAAAGTTGTATAATAGCGAGTTGCTCTGCGGCCACTTTCGCTGGAGGAGGAAACAAGCGATCTTCAATCCAAGGTCGTTTCGCGGTATGTGAAAGTAATGGCGATAGGAAGTGAGGATGCCCTTAATCATGATATAATTAGATCTGCGTGTTTTCAACAAAAACAAGATTAACCCCGCCAGCAGGTTATCGACCTATCTGTGCAATTCACAAGTCCAAAATGGCTAATTGAGGCTGGTAATAACTAAAAGTGAATTTATTTCTCATTTTTTCGAATGACACATTGCAACGAAAAAGGCGACAATGGCGGCTCTGTTTTGTTGCTGAAAAGTGAGAAAAACTATATTTGTCTTAAAATTATGGCACGGAAAATAAATGAAGTTCTAGGAAGGCTTATGTGATCGACCTACATACCTTCAAGAGTTCATGGGTTATAATTCCACGCGTGGATTAATTTTCAAACGCTTAAACTTATTTAGTCGTTTCAAGAACTGTCATTGGGTCCACGCTTCCTGCTCTCCTATGAGAAAGTGGACTTTCTAGTTGTCGTCTTCATTCCATTACTATCTCCGCATATCCAAACAGTGAACTTGTATTATTCGGAGCCATCTTGGGAATTTCTTCGCCCTTATGACCCGCTGTACTTGCACAAGTGATATCAAGTCAATGACACTTATTTATATCGTTACCAGGTAACTGGGTATACCTTGTGCACAAGAGATATTACTAGTGTTTCACGCAGAGACGCTGAGCTCTTTGCAGGCATCAATAATTTACCCCAAATCATGATTTGTCCAACAAGACTCCCTGACGTGGCGCGCCTCGGAACCCATCTACTTGACTTGTTGCTTACATCTCATCCAACACCGTAATCCGTCAAAATTGACTCGCCCCATAGTAACCCGGACCACTGCTACTCGCTAGGCCTATTGTACTACACCCTTTACTTCATATTTGTAGGCCAGACCACTGTAACCATTTCAGCAGTCTGGTGGCTTGTCGCTTCTAAAAACTTGACTGCTCAACCTACTCAGGCCTGCCTTCGGTCAGTTCAGAAGGAATCCCCAAAAGCGGGCTTGGGTGTGTTCCGTGGGCACACTAATTCTACTTCGGTCCTCCATGCTTTGGCCTTTTAGTCTCTCCAGACACTTAGGGTAGAGCGGTGGGAGTCTGGGTCTGCATGTAGCAGCGACTCCACCCTCTTCTGGGGTCCGCGTCCACTGGATGATGGGAATGTTCCCCTAGATTATATAGGAGCTGGTGCTGCTAATTTTTTGGTGGGTCCAGAAACTGTGGACAGAGCGGCAACTGTCTAGGTCTTTTGGCTTCCGGTATTCCTGATCGCCTGATCCTGCCTTTGGTCTGTTCAAGAAAACGGAGCATGGGTGTGCTCCGTGCGGCTGCCCAATTCCACTATGATGCTTTTTGTGTCTCCAAAACCACACGGTCTGATATGCATTTGTTAATTCCTCACTCTATCAAATCTGTAAAGCCTAGGAAAATAGATGGATCCATTTGGAATGTTTGAACTTACCACTGAACCACTGCAGGCAATAACAACTTCTGGTCCTTGATAACTTCCATTAAGAATTTGTGTCCCTCTTACACAACCATTTCTTTCATTTATAAAGGGAGGTGATAACAACAGAAAGCAAATCCAAACCTATTAGCATCTCTTTCAAATTATATAAGTAGTAATAGCGACTGTTCCACTGAAATTAAGAACTTTGTGTCTACAGGGCAATATTTTTACCGCAATGCAGGGCTAGCCAGCTCGGCTCATCCCAAACACCGCAGCCTCTCATCAGGCACACATTATTGTCTAAGGGTTCGTTTTTAAATAGAACAACTCGATTGTGGAATAATCTTTCGCAGTCAGTATTTCCGAACTTATATAACATCTCATAGTTTAAACTTGAGCCCTAACCTATCTTTCCTCTTCTATCCTTCAAATCAAACTACTATGTAGACATTGCACCATGACTTAAACTACTTGACGAACTAGGGTGATTTCTAAGCCTGATTGTCGCATATAAAACCAATCCTACCGCAAAACACTTTCTGAGCGTGGTTCGTCCTTACTCAAACGAGCTAGGTCATCATTGCAAAGTCTTCAAAGGTATCCTCTCTCACGTAAGGAGCTAACAATTTCCCGAAGGTCTTTCCTCTTGAATACGGCTAAGGGCTCAGAGTGTTTTTCACTAAGCGGATCTATATGTGAGTATTAGTAAGACCATTGTCTTATACAACAGCAGTTTTGATGTCATATTTAGATGCTTTGATATAAAACCCCTAAAATTGACTAATCTAGACTTTGTTGGCTCTTAGCACTGTTGCATTTCTGGTTCCATGACGTTGTAAGCTGCTATTATTGACCCAAGGTCATTGTGGGATTGCACCATATTCCTTTACCTTGATTGCATATGTTCAATCTGAGGTAAAGTGACACTGGCCGGATTTTGTTCTCCAACGTAAGGTTGAAGTGGAGGCAGGCCAGACCGTTCCATTACCTGAGTCTATTGAAGCCCAAATTTGAGGCGGCGGCCAAAGTGAACGAGTTGGCTTTCTTCTTTGCAGCATTAGTCCATGGCATAACGAGTCCAAACTCGACATATTTACTATTAATTGTTAAGAATTTCCACATTGAGCAGTGCCCTGGCTGACTCTCCGTTTTGACCGGCCATCGGAGAAACGTCGGCTGGAAACGTCGTTTGTGGAGAAGAAGGTGAGAGCGGATGATGATGACAAATCTGCCCATGGCAGCGTCCTCTCTCACCCACTTCTTCACAAACGACGTTTTCAGCAGCCGGGCCGTATGAAACTGGCAATTGCATGGCTTCCGATTTTAGCCTGATGCTGTAAACATGCTAAGGGCGACGGCGACGGTGCACACAAATTAAAAAGCACACACAATAATAATCATCTTCGACATCCGAATGCTACACACGCGCACAGGAACATACGAGAATAGCAACACAACCCCACGTCACACCGCCCAGGCAACTTTGAGGGGCGACGGCTACGAAATAGAACGATTGATTGAGTCGCCACTCTCAGCGACCTCGTCGTCGAGTGGTCTGCATATTGTGCTGCACCCTTCATACTCATAGAAAAGCTGTGTGTTCTATTCGTTTTTGCCAGTCGCTGTGGTAACTATTTTCGCCCTTAGCATGTTTACAGCATGAACCAAATATGACGTGCGATCGGTAGGGTACATACGGTTACAGTACGGCACGTCATATTTGGTTCAGGCTATTGGCAGAAAAATGGCCTGAAATAAAATTGGGCTTCGATGATGAGGACTGCAACTTCGACCAACCCCCTCAAGCTATTGACAGAGAAGAGCTTAAGGTTGAGCCTGTGCGTAGACGGGCTTTCATAGCTAAAACAGACTGCAAATAAAAACTTAGAGGTGCTGGCCCAATGCACGCCGTGGTTGCTATGCATGCAATGCTCGCCAAATCAAATATATATATAAAAAATTAAACCCCTTATTTCAATTCTTAATAATTTTTTAACAGTCTTCAATTCTTGTCGTTATTTTTTCATAATTAAAACGTATAATAATAACAGTTATGTCAATTTTCAGAGTACTTTAGCCTCATATAGTAGGTACCCCAAAATACACTACTTAATTACTTTGTTGCATCCAACCTAAAAACCCCTACAAAAAGGCCTTGCTTTCAATTTACCACAAATAGCCTTGCGTGTTAAACAATAGCCTTGTAGAATATCTTAATAACATGTCGTAAACAAAAACATAACTTGTGGTTAACAACTCATACCGGCACTGTCATATAAAATAAATTAATTTTTACCTGCAGAAAGACAAGAAATTAAGAACATCATCTAGAATATTTTAAAATTACCATATAAGAGCCACACGTCAACATTTCCGAAAGAAACTAACATTCTCGTTTACTGACTTCTTTTTTTACAGGTAATAATTTTATGGACCAAGATGTTTAATACCTCTAAAAGTAATCTTTGCAAATTTAGTTTGGTGATCACGTTTTCGTCGTTTTCAGTAATCGAGTGACAAAAATTTAATGCAACTAGGAAATAAGTTTCATTTGTCAAAAGATCAAATTGGACAATCGGAGGCTCATTTCAAAATATCTCAAAACATGCAACATCTCAACCCGAGTTCGACCTTCAGGGTACTTACTGTGGATTTCACCCAGTTAGCAAGACAATGCCGTTTTGGGAAATAGCCAAAAGCATTAAGCTAAATTATCTGGCTAGTGGACATCTCTTCTGTCACTGGTAATTGCACACAATAGACGCAATTCGCCTGTAGTTACGAGCGAACTTATGTTGAAAATTTGACAAGATTTGTCGAAGCTGATTTTGGCAAAAAAAACTAAAATAAGATGTCTGAATTTGCAAGAGTCATTCGGAAAGATTATAGCGTTCTCTAGCGATTTCTGGAAATCCTAACGTAAGTTTGCGGCGAAGCAGAAATCTGTTAAGAGCTTTAATTGTTTTGTCAACGTCAATGACTAGAATTTAAAAATGTTTGGAAGCACCGCGAAATGTCCGAGCGTCATAGTTCCACATTTGGGATGAATATCCCGTGCGTGATTCATCCCAGGTAGACCACTGTTTCAAGATTTATCCATAAATCATCGAGAAATAATGTCGAGATTAACTGCATACGTGGACCTGTATCGGGGAAAACCCTCGGAACTTTTCGCCGCAACCCTGAAAACTTTAAGTAAACACCGTGCGCTTTGACTATGTATGAAAAGAATAACAAAAGCGCAAGGCCGAAACACTTGAAGACATTTCCACCTTGCAGCGGTGATAACTATTTGCTCTGTTCTAGGTGAGATTCACGCTAATAAGAAGAACTGACTTCTACGCCCTGCCTTCGTAACAATGGTGATATTGGCGATTTGCCCGATCAGTTGATGGTTCCGTAAATCCCCGGAATGGCCATTGCAACACATCCTAAACGCCAATGTAAACATCCGTCTGTAAACATTCGTCAGCCATTGATGATCATCATTGACGATTATTCTGGTTCGTGCAAAAGTAGTAAAATGGGGAAACTTTAGCTAAATACTTTTCTAGCGATAATTTATCTTCGCGTTTGGGTGCTTCACGTGGATCTGGATATTCCGAAACTAGGTTGGGGCTTTTTGTTGACACCGGAGAATTTATTGATCGACGCGATCGAGCCGCAACCAGATTTGAGCAAGTCTGGAACTGAATAAAATCTGCGAGATTGGAGCAATGCGTTCTTGCAACTAATTCAAGGGTAACAGATTAATTGCTTAACTGCTGTGGGTCCGCGATGGACAAACAAAGTGGAAATTTTCCTTTTTAACCCAAATCTGCTGAATTATGCAAATTTCTTTCAAAATCTGAGAGTTTGGAGATATTTTTTGTATAAAACCACTTTGAATGTTATCACGAAGAAAAATACAATTAAAAATACCTCATTTTAAAAAAGAAACGATCTATTACATTTGTTTGATTTGGAAAAAAACACTTTTGTTTGGGAAGCAAATTTGTACAAAAAGAAAACTAAAGACATTTAAAGAAATATAAATTAGAATTAATAGTGTTCTATCTAAAACTACCCGGAATTTATCATTTGAAGGACGCGAAAAATAGTAAGGTGCTGGGATTAGTCTTTTTAATAAAGCGTTTTTAAAGCCTTTTTTTTGTGACAGAATTAAGCTTAGACTTCAGACCGACGCCCTTTTTACTAGCAGTTCATCATGTCGTACATATCATGGATATATTCAACAGGTTGAGATCAGTCTTGCGGAATCTCAGCAGTATTTACAAATTAAACATTTAGGGCCGAAACACATCCAGGCTTGCTTTGAACACATCCAAGCCCAAAGCTGGCTGCAAGCATATCCAACCTATGCGTTCAAATGGGATTGAACACATTGAAGCTTATCTCACAAATTCAGGCCTTGGCAAAGATGGCCGCAAGGCTCGCCTCGGTCGGAATTCCGGTAATGTTGGAATTTGAATTCGGCCGAGGCTCTAGCTTGCTTTTGACAGTTGAACTTTGAGGTTGGCATTTTGTTTGCGAGTTCATATTAAAAAAAAATTAAACGAATTAAATAAAAAATGTTATAAAATTTCACTTTGAACAAATAAAAATTAAAAAAAGTCAACAAATTTTATTTTATTTACCACATTTGCATATGTCATATTAAAAATAACAATGAAAGCTAACCAACTAATTTTATTTTATTAGGGGTACCAGCGTCGTTCTGTGCCACCAAACTAAAGCTCCATAAATTACCATGGGCCTAATGATGGTGGTGTATATTCAATACATGGTTTTCGATTGCAAACCCCATGCGGAACCACAAGTTCTGCGGAAAGCCGACAGTAATCTGCGAGTTCTGCCCATCAGAGTGTCCATGTGCTGGTTCCAGTTGAGCTTGGCATCTAGCATCACTCCTAAATATTTGGCTTGTTGCGAAAAGCCTATAGTTCTGCCTGCCAGTGTAGGTTCCAAAAGTCCCGGTAGTGATCGTTTGCTGGTGAAAGAAACCAGAATCGGAAAATTTGAAGCAAGCAAAGCCTTAAGGTGGATTTACATATCCGACGTTTTTCTGTCGCGCCGTTCTCTTTTACAATTTCGACCAATAACAAACAATCTCTGCGACATCTTACCGTCACGGCGAAGAGCTGAACGAACTTCAACTTTTCCTGTGACATCGTGATAGAAACAGCTGATTGTAAGTAAAATTTGAGGTTATGTGTCACTTAAATGTTTGTTTATTTGGATTTGTTTGGTTTTGCATGGACGTAAAGATAGGTTTTATTAAAAATAGTTTGTTTGTTAATTTATATTTTTAGTTACTTTCATTTTTACTCTCTTCAAGTCCGTTGTCAAAAGTCCAGATAGTTTTTAGCCGCAACATAATTCGTCACAAATGTAAAACGCGTATTAAAAATTTGCGACAGAAATGATCAGCTGTGGTACGCCGCGACGGAAAAATGTCAGATATGTAAATCCACCTTTAGGCTTATCTAGAGCAAACTGACCCAACTCAACAAAACGGTGCGTGTTTTGGATTAGATAATAGAACGACGATCTACTGTTCTTGTCTAAAGCCATATTATTTGTCATATGTATAAATACATACTACATACAAGCTTATTGAACAACGTCTCCTTGGTATGGGGAATTAGTAACTGATAGTTAGTTGTAGTTGGAAGGGTTGAAAAAAAAATTTTTTTTTCTAATAGAATGATATCCTATACAAAGATTCAAGGCTCCAATATTACATAATAAAAACCGCAAAATAAGTCTTTACATTACTCGAATAAAGAAAAAAAGCTCAACATAATCGTACCATAAAATAATCTTTAAAGTTTTTTGATAAAATAGTAATGTTTAGGAGATTTTAATGCTCATCACCCTTGATCAAATTAGATCACTCCACTTCAACTATAATTATAGAAAATATCAATTAAAAAATTAAATTTTTACTTGCATAAATGTTTAATGCTTTCAAGTTTTTTTTTTTTTTGTAAATGCTTGTAAATTAAATCGTAAATGTTGCTTGTATACCTCCGTCCAACAATTTTATTCATTATCAACACAAGTCTGCATGCTATTAAAGTTCCTGGTACTCTACAATAATATATGGACTTTGCTTGGAAGTTGCACAATAATTTACTATATACTATTAATTACAACAATATTTTTTTTTATTCTAATCTAAAAGTTCACGCAATTATCATAAAGTAAACTTATATCCATTTTTATCGTGTCATTAGCCAGTTAAAAGTTGCTATGAAACGTAAATGATAGAATTGTAAACGTTTAATTGCTTTGTTTTGACTTGGACAGCAGAAAAGGTTGTAACCTTGTAATAACATGCATCATCATAAGCAATTCAAAGTGGACGGTGATACGATACAAATAATTAGAAATTTACTTTGTTGTAATTATGTATACTTCATTTTGATGGGGAAAAAATAAATGTGATAAGCACAATTTAGGAGTTAATGTAAACACTTAAATCAATTTTACAAAAAAAAAACTTACTTTTGTGCCCTTCAATCAATTTTTACGTTATGGCTTAAATTTTAAATGGGCAATCAATCTATGCTAGAATATTTTTGTAACTATAAGATTTATACGGTAAATTACTTTATTTTACGTAATTTTAATTAGTTTGACCGTAAACTTATAAAAATCATGTCGTTAGTTTTTTCGGCTGCCATTGTGGCATTTTTAAATTTCCACAACAAACAGTTTTGTCACCGTAATTTAAGGATTGATACAAGTGCATTTTTTGTAATATTAAACAAATTAAAAACTCTCCAAAAGCTGAACAACAAAATTGTCATTAGCATCATCCCACAGCATCATCCCATAGGCATGTTTTGTCCTGAAATATACCTTAGGTAGTAGTTGTTGCTGATTTGCAGGGGAAAGTAATTGAGGAAGAAAAAATCTAATTCGGAATTGGTTCGTTGAATGATAGACGAAAATATATTACGTTTTACATTCCCAAATACACTTTTCGACTATATTCCAGCAGTACTTTAATAAACAAGTATAAGGCAGCTTAGCTATAATCGCGAAGATCCCGGGTTCACTGTCAGTCGAAATATAAAGTCCTACCACAATTTCCTGTCTTAGTTATTTTCTTATATAACAGCATAACCTCAAGAATGATAATCTATACAAAAAGACCATAATGTTATAGATCCCATAGTAATGGAAGGTTTAGCCAACGGCGGTTTCAAGGGGGGGCCATGGCCCCCGTGGCCCCCCCCCCCACCCGAGAATAGAAAATAATAAATATAATTGGAGTGTCTGTCTGTGATTTCAAAATAATTGTGTTTTTCTAAGTTCATATGGTTATTTACATCATATTAAACCAAAATCACGCATTTTTTAAATGTTTGTCTGTCTGTCTGTCTGTTTGTTCGGGCTAATTTCAGAAACGGCTATTTCGGTTGGGATGTGACGTTCACCGGAAGATTCAGAATTTTCGCAAACATTTTTAGGCTATTTGTATATCCTTTATATTAGCTTCGTCTGTATGTATGCATGAATGTCGCGGGACAATGCAATCTGACCATCTTGTAAAAAAATTAAGATGGCGGTTCCAAGATGGCGGCCGAATTTCGCAATTGCGCCCCCCAACGCCCGACATGGGTATCAAATGAAAGGGGATGATAAATACAGTACAATTACCTATTTGGTGTCATTCCAAATTCATATTCATAATGGCGATCAACACAAAATGGCGGATTAACTTTTTCTTTACAACCCACTCGTTATGGGTATCAAACGAACGACAACTAGAATACTATTACCTCATCATTCCAACGTATCTATATAAATGTAAAAGGCGTATCTGTCTGTGATTTCAAAATATTATTGTGTTTTTCTAAATTCATATGGTTATCGATCTTTCTATATAAATATAATTAGAATGTCTGTCTGTACAAAAACAATTTTTAAAATTGCTGTGTGGACTGGAAGATTCAGTACTTTTGCGGCCATATTTCAGGCGGATACGCCTATCAGATCCGATTTTCGGTACTGACTATCGCGTGCTGGATTAGACCACAAACTTCAACCGGTAGCCGAGGCAAAGCAAATGAACATTTGTTTATCATTCCAATTGTAAGACCTCACAGAGCTTTATCTAAACATCTAGGTTTTCCTAAAAATATCTTGATCGTACTGTAACGGCAAGCTATATCCTTACTGAAAACACACCCTGTAGCCTCTATAAAAATTGATGGAGAATTTTGAGAAATTGGAAACGGGTAGGCGAAAACAACAACAAGAAAAAAAATTATGCAAAGTTTTTTGGAGTTCTGGATTGGGATTTGAGAAAATAGGATACAGAGACAGACACAATATCCCCGACTGCAGGATAGAGGAGAGAGGCAGAGTCAAAGATTTTTTTACTTTTGAACGGTGCTGCATTTGGGTGCCCTTGTTCACTTAGGAAACAATGGATATTTAAATAGAGCTCTTTCTACAATCGCAATGATAAAAAAAGTTTGTACTCTATCAAGGATATATTTTTTCCGACTATTCTGTTAATTTTTCAGTGTGATCTGATAGTAGAATAAGTTTTCGAAAGGCAGACGTAGATATTTATTATTGGCCTTGCAAATCCTACCTCTCCTGAAACTTTGATTCTTTTCAAAAATGACCTCCACTTTTTGATTTGTCGCTCAGGCTATGAAGGATATTTATTGATTGTAATATAATAAAGGCGTAGTCTTTCTGATCGTTTGTAGGGGATTCTTTTTAACTCGATAAAAAAAATATTTTGCTGATAGAGACGGGTGAGCCGTCATACAGGTAGCCCTAATAAGGCATCCTGCCGGCTTAATCGGTTAATAATAGGGTACCATATTTCCGCTTAGGTCGGGTCTTCATCTAGCCGTCGGCGCACCTCCTTATATTAAAATAAATTGAGGAGCTGGCGAACAAAACCGGAGTAGTCCACTCAAATTTCAAAAGCATTTTTTTCGAATCGTGGTGTCCAAGACCTGTTGCGTATATTCCTGTTAATATTTTCAATCAAAAACAGCTCTACGTTAGCCAAAACAAGCTTTTAAAAGTGCATTTTCAAACAAAACCGGAGCAGTTCCATATATTAATATTAGTTTTTTACCCAGTGTGTAAAATTTATTTTTGTGGACTAATCCGGTTTTGTTCGCCAGCTCCTCAATTATAATTATACGTTATTAGTTTTATTTTTTAAAAATAACTTTTAAACGATATGTTATGAAAATAGCATAAAATCATTTTCTCTATGTTGTAAAACCAGCTTTAATATCGATTACATCAGTAATTAATACCATCAGGGATTATCTCTGAGCTCTAGTCTACCAGATAAAAAAACATTTGTGATTTTTAAGACCAAAAGTGTGATTAAAAGGACGATGGCCCCCTCCGAAAATCAGTCCTGGAACCGCCCCTGGGTTTAGCAGCAAACTTAAGAGGCAATTTCAATATTCCTTTTTGCTTCTTCACGAAATTCCTTCAACTTGTCTTCATGTAAATCACAGTGTGAAAACCAAGTCTCATTAGATCACCGAGACAGAGCAGTATTTGACGCAATATTCCTTCAAAAAATGTTCGCGGTTGTTAAAAGTAATTACAAATCAAAATCAATGAACTATACTTGACTTTTAATATTCTTAATCCGAGATCGATCAGAGGAGTTACTTGCCGCTTTTTAAATGTAATTTGGTCAATAATCTTTCAAATGATTCTTTGAAAAGTCGATAAAGATGATATTTTAAAATAAACTTCAAGGATATTGAAACATTTTCACCAATCACCATATAATTTTTGCCCTCGATATCGCAGAACAAGGATTTTGGCTGCGATACCTTTGGAACTGAATATGTATGTCGAAACGCCTTATAATTTCAGATCAGAGCAAGTACGCAATTCTGGTGTTTCAACGACGTTGTCAAATTTCCCCGGGATACGCCGAATACGAATCACAGCTTATCATTCCCAAACAAACATTATGGACAAGAACCACAAGCCAGCATGTTTTGCCACTAAGTATATTTCTCGATTAATCGTACTATTTAATAAAAACTAAAATATGAATATGAATTTGAACTGCTCAAGGCGGTGTCTAAACTTCTCTGTACGCACAGAATTAAAACAACCATTCCAAAAAAATGGGATAGACGAACAGTTCCAACAACAACCAAAAGCCGCTTTAATGGCCAGCGACAGAACCACTGACTTGCATTTCGCCTTTCGAGACATTCGTACAACAAAGCAGACCTGGAATGGTCACCCCAAAAGTTTGTCCACAGTGAAAATCTGAGACTGTTCAACTCGATAATCTTCCAGCACATTGCAAAGATAAAAGAGGTGAAAAGGAATAACATATCTGAAATTTGTTAAATGTTGAAGGTGGAACATAGAACAGTTGATCGCCTCATATACCACGAAGGCAACACATTTGACATTGGAGGTGCTATGTCAAAAATGAAGATACTCAAGGCATATGTTCGGAAGGTAATTGAATGCACTGGTAAGTGAATACTAGATCAGAAACTTGGAATATTCGATAAATTCTCCAAAATTCGATAGACACTAACTAGCGAAAACGACAATCGTTCGTCAGAACTACCAGAAAACTACATCTCCCAAATACAGGTTTATTGTCTATCTCTCTTTCTTTTTTGGGAGGTGTTGGAACCACGTTCGCATCTTGGACATACGTGGCTCGTACCAGCGCCAATATCTAGTACCCCAAGAGCTCTATGATTTATAAATTACTTTATAGGCTATTGATTATATCATATAGAAAAGGCGTTCACAGGGTTTTATTGCAGGAATCGTTCAATAATTCATTTAAGAAAAAAAAAACGCGGAAATTGGAGATAGGGGTCAAAATGGACCATTTTTAGTTTTGCAATATATCTCGCAAACGAAGCAAAATTTCGATGTACTTTATAGAAATGTTTTGTAGAGAATTAAATTTCCTAAGAAATGGTTTATTTAAAAAACTTTTTGTTTTGTTTTTTGCTCTTTTGCCTATATCGTTTTTTGGGTCCGAGATAGGTATAAGTATTGCTTTTAAAAAAAAGTAGACTAAATTTCCTTTAAAATACTGGGTCGAAAAATTTGGTTAAAAATTGGCCAAAATATGGCCACTCGAACATAGCTTTTTTATTCTTTTATACAGATATTGTTTTCATTCTCGTAGGAAGTCGCGAATGAGTGCATATGAGTAGTTTAAATCTTCAAAACGGTGATATCTCATGAAGGGCAATTCAATTTTTTTTTTGTAGAAAATCGCATGATCAACAGATTTTGTGAACATTATTTTATGATAGGACTTACGGGTTAAAATTTATTTACAAAAAACTGATATTTTGACCTTAAAACCCCCTAAAAAGTGAGCAAAAAATCGGAAGACTTTATAACCCCTAATTAAAGGGACCTCTGTGCCAAATTTCTGTACTCAATCATTTCCGCTATTTTTATTTTTTACCTGTACTCTACATACGGAATCTGCAATTTCCAATGGGATAAGGGGGTAAAGAAACAATAATCCGCAACTTTGTGGGGACGACCACATTGGATTTAAAATGACATCAAATAGCTTACTGAATTTCACTCGTCCTACTCTTTCATTTGATACCAATGTGACCACCATAAATATGTACCATAAAATTTAATAAACTATATTGCATTGTCTTGAGAAACAAAGGTGAGTGCCAAATTTGAGCATTACCGGATATCGGGAAGTGGTCGAAAAATGGATCGCAACATTAATCCCCCACAGTGAACGAAGCTAATATAAAGCTTGCAAAATATCGATTATGCAAAATATCGATTATGCAAAATATCGATTATTATATATGTATACCGATATTTCAGCCTGTTTTCCAGCCCTGATTTCCTAGGTGAGCTAGATTACATGGTAGAAAAGTTAGAAAGGTTACATACGTATCACGAGCAGACTTTAGCTTTCATCCTCGAACCCTCAGCGCCTGCACCGAGGAGGTTATTCGCCATTGTCGAAAATGACTCCCCCACATATTAAAAACAAAATTGGAAAAGTTACAGATCTTTTGCAAAACTCGCCTCTATATCTTAGTCTATTAGCGGCGACAGCAAGAAAAGGCACGTGCTGTAAATATAGATGACTAGAAGGAATATTATCTAGGTGGAAGAGAATGGAAAGAAGAATACTCCTGCCGCGGTACGGATTTGAATCACGGACCTTCGTGATGGTAATCGGGCACCTTAAGAAAAAATTGTAAATGGTTGGGGCACACTTTAACAAAAGAATACAAAACGATATAAAGAAGCAAACTCATACCTGGCACACGAAGCGCAATCGAAAACGAAGCAAGTATCATACAACATGACGTTCAAGCATCTTTAAATAAATAATGAAAACTTGGGTCCAACATCAAAGATATCACAAAATCGATCGAACGACATCCAAACTCTAAATAGTTATAATCGAACAAATTAACCAGATGCAGTTACTATCATTATGTCGTCTAAAATCGAGATATTTTTGCATTTTGTATATTTTCCACAAACGCGTTTTCTGCCGATACATACAGGTTATTTTCAATTAACGATTCAATAGTAGCCGTTTCATAATCGTTTCAAATTCCTCGCCCTGCTGGCGGTAGATGTATTTTATTAAAACACACTCCGGTATCCAATAAAAAAGAGTTCATTAAAAATTTCGCTCTATTTTTACTGAATTTTAAAAAGCGAGAGTGACACTGTATTTATTATTATTACCTGCCTCATCTCTAAGTAAATGAAACTTGTATCCAGTCAGTCATTGCAGAATATCGATATGTTTTTTGTTAGTACATACTTAAAAATGTCCAGAAGCAATCTAAGCTTTTTATATTTGTATTATTCACTTTTCGACAGTCACCGTCCAATGGAGGTCCATTTGATGAGCTCCAGCGTTCACCTGAAGTGAATTTCTTTGATCGCGCTGCCTCAGGTTGGCCCAGACAGGTATCAAACCTCAGCCAAGCAAAGTGCCTTATAAGAAAAGCAAGACTCTGGCCCGTCTTAAAGACGCAACGTTTAAAGGAAGAGAAGTGGTGGAAAAGCACTGTGCGGTCCATAGCGGCACACTTTTCATTTCATTGCGGGTACTTTGGGTCGACACACGTTCAACCAAATGCACGCGAAAAGCTAAACACCTTTTTACAAAAATATTAAACCGCGAAAGATTTTCCGATTTTCGAATTATTAGTTTTTTTTTTGTGGGGTAATTATTATTCGCAGTCGGGACTATTTTCCGGTTTTTGGAATATTTTTTTTTTGGAAAAACTCGAAGAAAAATCGGTGTCTTTTGAAAAAAATTAAAATCCCGATTTGGGAGGATTTTAATTATTTTGATATTTTATTAAAACTTGTGAAATATGGTGAAAAGAAACGTTAAAATTTTTAATGATCTAAATATAAAAATTGAATTGTTTTAGAGTTTAAAAATAAAGTGAACAAAATTGAAAGTTAATTGAAATTGCAAATCCTGAAAAATATAGTGGTGCCTTCTAGTGCTAGTTATAATTAAGGATTAAACAAAATTTATCTTTTCGAATGGATAACAACCAAAAGGAATGATATTAAAAAGGACTAAAAACATCATCTTATTAAGGAATTACGTTACACCAGAGATTTTATCGAAATGTAAGATTTATTTATTTATTTTTTTTTTTACAAAAACAAAACACAACGCAAAAAAAAAATAAAAGTTAAAAATAATTTAATGTTCCATTTCTCTACCATCATAACAATCAATTTTCTTCCATAAGAAAGATGAAATATTCGATTTTCTCTTGGATTTTTTTTTATTGTTTTCGTCTTGCATTTTATTCGCATAAAATTTTAAAATTGCATAATCGAAAAGTTTATTCGCTTTTGAGCCGCTTTTTATTTTGTTTCATACTGGAATTGTGGCCGATTATATAATTTATTATTGAATTTGATTGGAGTGTTATGAATTTTACAAGAATTTACATATACGGAATGTTGTTGGTAGAAAAGAAAGAAAGAAAGGTCGTCTTAATATTTATTTAACCTATAGCAGGTGCGGAATATATCGATGGTCTGTTGCAGAAAAGTGGCGCTTATGCCATGAAAATTAAAAGATAAAAAAATATATATTATAATCATAGTAAAAAAATATTGAATATTTATGTAAATTATAAAAGTATTAATTTATAATATTAACAAAAAATAAGGCTCGACTGTAACTTTATAAATCAATCAAACAACTCGTTTTGTGCAAATGTTTAAAATTCATAAAACAGTATATTAGTTTATTTAATAATAAAAAAAAGTTACGATAAATTCAATTTAAACAATAAATTTACAACTTGAACAGCAATATATACTGGTTAAACCACTTTAAAAAATCGACAGCATCAGGAAATTCATATTGAAATCAATATATCCAAGTGTTTCTAAGAAGTGTTTTGTCACACAAGTAGCTACTATGTGACATAATAAAACACATTTTTACACACTTACAATAAATTTATGAATAAATTTATATTTAATTCATCAAACCAGATCAAAATCGGTTGCAAATTTAAAAAAGAAAAATGAAAATCCGGTTTCAAGTTCAAGAATACAATTTAGGTGATCATGAACTGTCGTGACTGCATTACTGACTCTTTTTACGGGTCCGCTGTTTTTTTTTTTTGCTTAATTTATGACCTTTGTTGAGGTTGAGTTAAATGACCACCAGAACAATATTCATATCGGTTATCTACGAGTTTCTTTTATTATGATTCATAAACATTTTTTATTTGATATATTTAATTTGGGGATTCCTTTTGTGTAGATAGATATTTTTATATTGATCTGGAAAAAAAACCGCCACTGAATGACGTGCTTTTTGATATTTTGAATACTTACTAGGTCATTATCATATTTTTAATAAAAATTCTTGATTTGATGAAACTTTCATTCATGTAAAAAATATGACATATAGTTATACAAAAAATAGTGTGAAATACATATTAAAATGTGTGCATATTAGATATATCACATAATAACCATTACCCGCACAGCCTTTGATTAGCCGAAAGTTCTTGTAACATATTCTTCTTCTTAAATGGCACTGTAACTGTAGTTGAACTCAGGCCTCTTGAAATCTTTTCTTCCAGTCGTCTCGATCTTTTTTAGCTCTCACCCAATCTCTCCAATAAGCTTAGTACGTCATCTATCCATCTAATATACTTTCTGTAGGAAAGCGCTTTCATAAGTGCGAATGGTGCACTTGCACCGGGCACAATTTATCGGGGGCGCATTTTCAGATATTAAGATTTAAAAAAAATTTAAACTTTGAAAATTATTGTTACGGGTGCAAGAAATCACACAAATTTACTCAATTTCCGTTCCTGTACTTTCTCATTCAAGAAAACCCGTTGAAATTTTACTTCTCCTCGTGCAGGAACTTACCAGAGATTTTAGCTTCTTCCTGGTCGCCCTACGCTTCTTTTTTAGTTGGTAATGGCATAATACCGACTATTGAAAATCGGGATTGGCAATCTTTCTTCAGAAGTTCTTACAACAGTAAAAACTATCGCAGTCTTAAGTAAGTAATAGCCATACCTTGCCTCAATATGCTAGATATAACATTACCCAATGATATGCGTTGAAATAATCACAAGCATCCCAGTGCCTGGTATTTCTCAAAATATGCAAATTCCTACTCCAGCCATTAGCCTGACGAATTCAACTCATTTATCGCGCTCTCAAACTTATTGGTGTTGTGGCCATTTGCTCCTCAATTGACTCATTGAGCGACCACAATAATGTCGCAGATCTGGAAAATTTTTACAGCGCTTACCACAATGGCTGTTCTAATGGAATAAATAATCTTTTGCTTCCGGAACACAAGACTACCTCGATCGACTCACTTACATTTCAGTGTAGGAATTCGTTTAAAATTAGAGCAGCTCGACTGTAAACAGCAACCTTCCACAGTCAATATCCCCTTACTCATACTCATACTCATCCTCAGATTCCCCTTAACTATTTTTTCCTTTTTATATCCATCGAGCTAAGCTTACTACTACATATTACACCGTAAAGGAACCACATAAGGCACTTGTAGTATAACAAAATAAATAATCAAAAGAAAAAAAAACTAAAAAATACGCTTTTATTTTAAAATGTACCGAATTTTTCGTTAGCGCCCCACAACCGTTTTTTATCTACTTATACCAAACATTATTGCCTACAAAAAACAATTTTCAAAAAAAGCGCCTTTTGAGTGGTTTTTGGCAAAAGAGTGTTTTTGCACACTGTGACCTTGAATAGCTTCGAAAGGGTTAAGTTTTCGAAAAAATGAATAGAGGACTTTTTGTAGGCAATAACGTTTTGTATTGACTGATAAATTTTTTTTCGAAAATATCATTTTTTGTAGTGAAATTTTGGTCATAAAGTGATTTTCGAAAACTATGACGTTGAATAACATTCAAAGGGTTATTCGGGTCAACTTTTCGGCAAGAACCAAAGTTGTAGAGTTCATTGTCAACAATTTAAACACGGGGTTGTATGACCTATAGAAACCGAGATAGATGGAAAACTCAGGAAAAACGCGGCCATGTTTTTTTGTTATTCCGAAAATGTTTTTGTTAAAAAGTCACAATGAAGCTGTGTACCAATTTTCAGGGATTTTGGAATTTTGTCTCCTTCAAATACTAATTTCCCCGGACTAAGATGGTTTGTGAGCATGTTACATAATTGGCTATGTGAAAACATGGATTAGCCAAATTCATGCCACAAACATTGAAGGGTTGTCCCTGAGATTTGTTGATTGTCATTGCGAATGCCAATGGGACTGGCAATTGTAATCTTTTGAAATCAAAAGGATTATCGCTCGTAATCAATAGAATGCGAGAAATGAACACATTTTAGCCTGAAAATTTTCCTTTTAGAATTCTTGCTTCTATCAAATTTGGCATCAAATTCTTAATAGGAAGTCTGGTACCATTGCGCAGTCGTGGTTGATTCAAATTTTGTAGCATTAAGCGGCGTTTACATTCCAAAGTCAACAGGAAAGTGCACTTTGAAACTCGGTGGCACGAAAATTCTGAAACGGAATCAGCGAATTGGTCCCATTGGAAATCGTCCTCTAATAAGCTCAAACGCCGACACGCCCATAGATGAGCATTTACCGTTCGTAAATGTCTGAATGAATTTGGGCCATGTACGTTCATCAACAGCAAGAGCAAGTAAAAACATTGTAAATGCGTCCAAACGCATCAGTTGAAAATTTTCTTTTTCGATTTTTCGATTTTCGAACTTTTGAAAATCTATATACTCCTAACCGGAAAATGACACTTATTTGGCAAAACTCTTCCGCTATATTGGCCCCACATTTTGAAGTTATAAGTTTTGACCAAAAATTTGTTATTTACTACCTTAAAAGACGGCAGATACCGATTTTCATTTGAATTGGAACACCATTTTCAAATTCGTCGGCCATTTTGAATTTATAAGTTTTAACCACAAACTCATTATTTGCGACCTAAAAAACCCCTAGATACCTACTTTATACCTACATAATATTGGCAAATTAAACCATATTTCTGCGGCCATTTTGAATTTAGGTTTTATTTCAGCGGCCATTTTGAAATTAAAAAATCGGGGTTCGAGGTGCATCAGGGGACCTTCATGCAAAAATGCTGTTTTAAACGAACCTTTCCATGACAGCGCCATCTAAGAGTGGCTTTAGAAAGTAATAGAATAGCCTATTATGGTTGAAGTTTCATTAAGATCGGTTGCACGGTGTAGGGGCCTATTGCGAACATACATAAATACATAAATGCATACTCACACACATTACTTTTTATATACATATATAGATAACTTGATTATACATAATAACTAGATTTATCACATTTACCGTAACATATATACCGTCTACAAATCTGGCTTATACAAAATTATTATTATTATAAATTTATGCTAGTATCTGGTGGGGTTAAATTTTCTTGACACGGCCTAGATTCCAAATTTCCAGTTGTGATATTGCAATCTTGATATTTACTCAGGAATTTTGGATTGCTAAGGAGCCTAAATATACATATCTCCTTATGACCTTGAAGGGGGAAAACTTTATAATATTTATAGCTTGTTCTTATCCGATCTTTTCATTGTTCAAGTTTTCGCATGCATAAATAATTATTGTTTTTTTAGATACATAGTTTGTTGATCCCTGTTTCTGAATTTGATTTCAAAGTAGTGAAAATATTTTCGTATTATAAACTTTCGGAGCCTGTTTTGAATACATTCAAGGCCGAGTCATAGGTTCGATGATCAAAACATATGTTGTGATCATTTGAAAAAAGTATTTACTGAATTTGCTGTTAATGGAAAAATTTCCTTCTTTGGATTTTTGCTGGCGAAAACTTAAGTAGAAAATAATAGAAAATAACTGGCGATAATTCGCTGAAAATGTGGAAAGGATGCACAAGAATACCCTGCCGCTCCGAGGAATCGCGCTCCAAAAATTCTGGAATATTTGCTTTATTTCGTATTATCGAGGTCGGTTTTCAAGTAGTGTAAGAAAATTTAACTGCCCCTTTGCTCTTTTCTATTTTTTTATATGAAAATCTAAGATCAGGTGTCATCTTTTATACCACCAGTCCGTCAAGTCACGGCATAGTGCAATACCAGCAAGCTTTCCACGAAGGAAAGAAAAAGTATAAGATAGGTTAAGGGGTCCTGAAAAAGTGAGTCCGCTAACCATCCTAAAAAGGTTGCGCCAGCATCAGATTACGAGATGAACACATAGCTGTACTATCCGCTAGAAGAAAATCCGATCTAGACGGAACTTTGGTACCCTATTAGTAACGGGGCAAGCTGGCGAGACACATGTTTAGGGCTAGGCTAAGAGTAGCTCTACATTTTCTGAGTGTTGTTCGTCTTTGCACATACGAGCTAGATATCCGACATACCGAAGTTTCCCCCTAGCGGAATTAAGATTTAACAAAAAGAGTAGAGAAAACTCTAATAAAAAAATTTCAACGGGCCCTACCGGCTAAAACGGTGCGGGACCCCATTCGATTTTTTGTTGGTTAAATCAAAACCTATCAAGAGCCGGCCGCTTTGCAAACTTAATAAATACACCATGTTTCACCAATTTTATGGCTATATTAATTTTCACTATATTCGCTTTTGCGCAAACTACGAAAAGTGTTTTCCCCAATAAAGAACTGCTGGGGCGCAAGATGCATTATAAAAAAAAAAAAAAAAAAAAAAAAAAAAAAAAAAAAGCCACCGAGCGAAAAAAACAGCTTGATACACTTGTTTTTTCTTTTTTGTTTTTGACCAAATAGCCTTGCCGCTATTCCTCAACTCATACCTTATGAGCCTTTTTTAACGTTGTAGTATTTCCTTAGCCTTATTTTGGGCGGTATCCAGACCTAAACCGATTAAAGATAAGACTCGCTCGTTCTTATCCTGCAACAGCGCAGCACAGCGTCACGCCGGTATGTCATCCAAAGCAGGCACGGTACCTCTGCGTAAAAATTCTACTTTACCAAATCCATCCCGCTACAGGCACGTACCAATAAAAGACGTACGGAGTAGTCGATGCTCGGTACGCTCGCACTTTTTTAGCCTATTGCTTCTATAAGTCTCTCACTCCTATTAGTAATTTGAACTTTAAAAAAATTTATGGGACGAAGAAAACGGACAATTATCTTCGTATTCAAAACGGGTGCCATTAGAATTCAGTCAAGCAACATTGGAACTGGTTAGTACTTTGTTGAGGGACTGCTTGGTAAAACTACACTATCGTTTGGAATGGTCGATTACGAATACATTTATTTCTGTAACAGGGGCGTGCATTCTTCTGGCGGGCTAATTTTAAAAATTGAGGATATTGGGGCCTATTCTGAAATTTTTCATAAAATATTATTTTATGTTATATTATGATGATAAAATTCCTGCTTCATAAGATGAAAATAAAATATTTTCGAAATTCCTATTCTGTCATGATTCCATAAAATTATTTTATGGAATCTTTTATGAACACATAACATAAAAGATTTAGTATAATCCGCTCTGAGTTCTTGAGAAATGATACCATATCAGAAACTGGTGGCAAACCCCTAAATCTACGTGAATTCCTAGCTAAAGAACTGCAAAAACACACAAGCACATCCGCTTCAGTAGCATCTGAAGACTCCCTTGCAACGCAATTCATACTCTCACTTTTGGAATCAAATCCGAGCAGTCCTAAGCCATTATCAAGCGAAGCAACTCGAATGGATCGCTGGAATCGCGAAGATATCGTAGATTCCTCCTGTGATTTCTTCTGCATAAAATAAAAACTTTAGACAACTTTCATTTACTTTTTATACTTTACCATACCGAGCACAGGCGCAATTTCTCTCAAAATAAAAATTCTGAGTGCCCTGGCCATATTAATATTTTTAATTAATCACGTCTGTCATTTTCATAAAATATGTCAAAATACCCCTAAAATGTGCTGCTGAGATTCTTTTATGTTATGAAGCATAACAGGAAATATTTTATGTTATGATGCATAAAAGAAAATAAAATTTGTCGGACAGAATAGGATTTTAGATAATTCTTTTATTTTATGGCATAACATAAAATGATAAAATTTTACCGACAGAATAGGCCCCATTGTCAGGCAATTTGACACAAATGCGTTAGAGTGTTGCCAACACTAACAAAAAACAACTACTCGTTGTAATAACCCCGTACAATTTAGATAGGAAAAGTCTTACTATGTTTTGATCACAAAGTTATAATTGATACAATTTCTGACTCCACTTTACTTGTTCAAGTTGTCAAACAGGAAAATAATAAAACAAATAAACCTTCAGATAAGTGTGTCTCTTCCTCACCACTAAAAATTTGTCACCATTTTTGTCACTAAGTCTTCAACTAAAAACCTGTAAAATCCGATACAAAAAAAAACTCCCCGAAAATACAACTAAATCCATGAATTACCTGAACTGAATTTGTGCATAAAACGTAAAATGATGAGCTTTTGTCTTCTAGAATGGTAATTCCTATTCCAGTCAGCGCGTCATAAAATAAACAATTAACGGAATTACGAGCTTACGTACTTACGAACTCGTTTTGGGAACTTTTATTGACAAAACGTTTGAAGCTCTTCTTTCCAGGATTTAGAAACGTGCACATTTTTTTATGTATTTTCTTATTTATTTATTTTTTCTAAAATAAGAAATGTTTGCTATCTAATTCCCGGAAAATATTTAGAGCTGTGTGCACAGCAAACATAGGTAGTGTCGAACCTACTCGAACCGATCGCTCGTTGCGATATTAAAACAAATTCAACTTCAAACATAAAATCAATATTTATTTACGTGGCGATGATAGAGACTAGAAATTTTCATAGATTTTTAGTATTATTATTATTATTTTTTTTAGTTTCTACAATAGTACAGATTTTTTGTTCATGTTAAGAGATATTCTTTATGTTATGATCCAATTGTTCAGTTCACCTTTGCAAAGTCAAGCATTTTTTATTATTATTTAGCAAAGTCAATATAACTAAAGTAAAAATGAATGGAATTAATTAAAATTCAGATGAGCATACATATTTTAACAATTGCAAAAGGATGTACATTACACTTGTAGCAAACTTGTTCCAATTTAAATGTGCTTATTCACTCCCTTTATTTTAATGGCACGAATTCCTCGCGTTCTCATTTCAAGCCGTGCCATTGTGTAAAGTAAAACGCAGATTATTTAAAAATCTCTTACAATTTGCATTTTGCTACTTCAGTTGAAAAGTTCTTCTTTGTTCAAAATAAACCCTCTTTAATATGTTTTAAGCAATATTTTATAAACGCAAAACTAAGTGTCTTATTTTAAAGTAGGTACAACTTGAAATGAATTTTCTTTTCAAGTATTTTAAAATAGGCTTTCGCATTTTATCACGCAATATGTACATCCAATGCCAATTCCTTATATACATATAATACCCTTATTAAACTAGTTCCGGACTTATCCCCACTTTAATTTACTGACTGCTGCTTTGTTATTCCATTTATTGGGTTAGTCCATAAATTATGTAGTTTTTCCAAATGCGTTAGAACTTAACTGAACTTTGCACTAAGAATAAAAGCAAGATAAAATAACTTATACCTGTTTTTATAAAAAGTTGGTGCAGGCAGTTTAAACCCTCCTTCGCCAACCTTCAGGACATGCATTTGGAAACACCGCATTATTTGTAGACTGGCCCAATAATTTCGCTACCGCGTCCGATTCGTGTTAAATCGCCGCTCTGGATAAATTTCCAAATATCAATGTTTTTTATATTTGGTGTAACTCGTGGTTATCCTACAGTTATGACAATTAAAATCATTTATGTAAGATTTTTCTTTCAATTTTTGATGAAATTATCAATAATTCTAAACTATTGGGTAGCGCCAGACTCTGCAGGGTGCTGTAGATTTTAAATTTTATATTTCATTGCATTCAATGTAGTCAAGGCATTGTACAACTGCGTGTATCCGGTACCCAGACGGGAATTATAATTGCCATTACCCATAATGCGAAAATAACCCACTGCCAAGCAGCCCGCAATGCGACAACGGGTTCGAATGCCGAGTTTATATCCATCTTCTTCAACATTCTCCTTGCTCCTTATAACTACAAATCTGTTCGATCCTTCGAACTAAGTTTACTAGTATACTTTGTATTATGACGTAACCACCGGTATACAGTTCCTCCTCGACTACTTCCATCGGCTTTCAATAGATGTTAGGCTGGTCAAGTGAACTACCACCCGCGGACTCAGCGTTAACCCAGTAAAAACCTCTTCACAAGGAGGTACATATATGATCGCTCACCACACCTCCAACTTAACAATGTTAGGCTCAAATATAGCAACAGTGCCAACTACCTGGAAGTAGTCCTAGACAAGAAAATCCTCTGGAATAAAAACACAGGAGAACGCATTAAGAAAGCGAACATAGCGCTTTTCGCTTCCAAAAATCCATTGGGATGAAATGGGACTTAACATAGTACGATGGATCTACACAGCTATCGTCCGTCCAGTTCTCTTTTACGGGATCATCGTATGGTGGCAGACCCTGAGTAAATAAAAAAGAAAGATATGCGTAGTTATGCATAACAGGGGCACTTCACTCCACATCTACAGACGCCCTAAATATTATGTTATTCTTCCCTACTTTGGATCTTATGTATAAGGAAGCCGAAAACAGCCCTTAGAATAAACGAAAATCAGGGGGAACATACGACGGTGCTGAACTCTGTTACCATCCCCACAAAATCGGACTTCTGCATACCCGAGATTAACTTCACGAGGAGCCACGGAATCCGGACCTCACAGTTTTCAGGGTACCACAAACTTCTTTACTAATGGCTCTAAACTCGAAGGTCGAGTAGGAGAAGGAGTCAATACCCCGGAGCTTGGGATTAAAGTCTCCTTCCGCCTACACGTGTTCCAAGTGGAGGTTCTAGCCATACATGAAGCTGTTCTATTAATCGACCGGCGAAGCGATAGGAATCGGACTGTCTACATCTTCTCAGAAAGCCACCAGCTCTGATAGCCCTGCGCTCTTGCACAAACTACTCGAAAATTATCTCTGAATGTCGCAGATGTCTTAACAAGACTGGTCAGCGAAATATAGTAGGAAATTGTGTAGCTGACTAACTGGCTAGGAGAGGTACGACCGCCGCTCTCCTTCCAGAAAAGGAAAGGGTTGGTGCGCCTTGGGCCACTTTCAAACTCCGATGCAAAAAGCATACAATGCAACAATCGAAGAATCATTGGAGGTATTTTAATAAACACACCGTGGCCAAATTAAACTGGCCATTTTATGATCTCAGGGGGACCATCTCACTACTGAGCCTCCGGATGCAAGACCTCTCAGCTATAGTGGGAGTGCTGACCGGACACTGATAGAGGCACATGCGTCCCGCGTAGGTCTTGAGACCTACGATTTTTGTAGAAGCTGTAGGAATCCGACGAGGAAAGTGTAGTACATCTCCTCTGTCACTGCTCAGCCCTAGCAGAAGGAGACTAACCATATTTGGTGATCCCTTTCTAAGCACGCCAGAGGAAATCTCAAAAATTGGGATCCCACAACTTAGAAGATTCATTATTTCCTCGAGAAACACTTGAACATCTGGTTTAAAGTGGGATGTCTATGGCACCCCAATGGGCCTATTCAGCCATATCTAATCTAACCTAACCTAGACTGGCCGATCTGAAGGGGCTTGCCTCGGTTTAATCTTTTTTGTCTGACTTAGTAAGAAAAATCATTTTGGTTTCTCTCCACACCAGGTAGGGAATATTGCTCGAAGCCGGAATGTAACGATAAAGCCCTTTGCATAGCCTCAAAAGTCTTGAAGTTGGTAAAAGTAGCAGTTGCATTTTTCCTCGCCCATCGGTCAATATCCTTTCAACCTTATTTCGGCTCAGTATCGTTGCCATACGATTTACCATAACTAAAGACATTTTCGTGACGTAGCTGCCTGCAAAATGAGCTTCGATCAGGATTTTGTTCATTTTCTTCTTTTTTAGCCATGCTCTCGATGCTTGTCTGTCCTCCATGACTCTCTGTTAAAAATATTACTTACTCATAAAGATTTTCATACGCCTTCGATTTCCAGTTAAGTTAATAATGCTTCACATATCTCATAACTATACCATAAGAATTATTTCGGTCTATAATCAGTAAACAATAAAACTGTTTATTATTCTATTATTAAGTGTAATTCTTAGGCCGGTCGTATACCAAAGCTTCACATGCGTATTAACGACATTTTGCACTCCATTCCATTTTGTATGGAAGAAATCGTCACATGCCGCTTCACTACATTTATCTCCATACAAAAAGTGACGAAAAGCTGCATATGACGCCTAGGCGGCTTACTTTTACGTTTTTATTTAGTAGTAAATGATTCAACATGTTAATGCAATTCGTCTATATCTCGCGGGTGCTGGAATTCAAATTTAACATGAAATAAATTAGTTTATAAAATTCTTAGAAAAATTTTAAAGTCTTCTAAAATTTAGACTCATCACTTTACTACAATTTTTACTAAATCACTTGAAATAAATGAAACAAATGTATAATGAATGACATAAACATAATTAAGGGCAATGCAGATTTCTTAAATTACTACTTTGAAGTGAGCTCTGTTAATTTCAGTAACAGTGTTGCTTTCCTAAATTATTTCAAACATTTCACATTCACATTACTTTATTACATTGTCTACAGGAAATTTATGTTTCAACTGTTTTTATTTTAAATGAATTTCAGTATGGAGAAATCTGCAAACGTTAATCTCCGAAAATAATTGAAAACTCGTGAATCTTTTCATATTAATTAATTCTCTTAAGAAAATAAAATTGCTGCAACACTTATTACCAATTAAATTTCTAATAAAGTAATCATAAAAATTCGAAATTTTTTTTTACAATGCATAATTGCACGAACTGACGAACTGCGGAAAAATACCAACGTTAAAACTTAACTACTTTCTCGTGCACTAAAACTTGTCTCTTATAAAATACATTTTGCAATTACATTCATAAACGCACGTTTAAATGCTGATTGCACAATATCAAAAAACGACACAAAAATAGCTCAAATTTTTACCTTTATGGACTTTTTTAAGTCTTGCAAGCCTATCATTATTTTCCGGTGTTAAAGTGCCGTGAAAACCCGCCCCATTAAAAACAAAAGAGTTAAGCGGCGAACTTGAAAATTGCCCAGAACATTTGCTACTGTATACATATAAATAACAAAAAAAGGTGTTAACCACAGATTGTCATGTGGAGGGCTGAGGTTTGGCTGAACTTGCATTAACAGCCAATAAAGCGTGGCACTAAAAAGTGTAATTACCTTTGTTAACACCTGATACAGGAATATACCACCACAATATAACATTTTTATTTAGCCAAAGCACGAGATGACAGTGGTTATTACTACACAAACACTTGGTCGTGCGCATCGATCGTTAGGAAATTAATTAATTAATTATGTAAAGGAAAACAATCAAACGGCGAATGATGGTGCGTGCATTAAATGCTCTAATTGTGTTTGGCGATAAAGCAACACGAGAAAAAGCACTCCTCAAGGTCTCTTGAAGCATACGTTACGAAACTCGGCTGGAAGGAGAACAAAAAACACTTTGAGCCTGTAACTAGTATGTCAGTAAGTAAGTAAGTAGACCAGTTATGATGTAATTGTGTGGAGAAAGAGCAAAACGGAGTCAGTTACATTAACCCGTCATAGTAAACAAATCGTGGCGTTCTTTTTTTTGTTGTAATTACTTTTCATAAAAGTTGATAACTTGTTCGAAAATCTACGCAGACCAATCGAAAACTTGTTTTTGGAGATCTGAGGGTAGTTAATGGAGTTTAGTACAGGAAAAAGTTTCGTTTTAGTTTGATGGAAATTGCAACAGTTCATTTGAGGTATTTGAAATTAATTGAAGGGCTTAATTTAATTAAATGAATATGCTGTCCCAATTTCATGATACTGTAGGAATTTTCAAAATGATCAGTGGAGCAGTGAAGGTCATGATACTTAGGTTACGGTTTGATAAAAATAAAGTAATTTCATTTTAATTCGGTAAAAGTTTTTCATTAGTAACAAATTTAATTCATATTTCATAAGAAATTAAGATTTAGTTTTTGTAATTGAAATTCCATTTTCAATTGAATTGGTTTAAGATTTATAGGTGCTAATAACACATTGTCCTTAACCGTGTAAAACCGCTTATTGGCGTTAGGAGTTTCTTCATTATTTGCTCTTCTTCTTGACGCGACTAGAGCTGCCTATTAAACATTGTACTTCATGAAAGAACCAATGAAAGTACTAGCTAGAGTCATTAAAATAAATAACGCCAATGCTGTGAATCAAATTCCATCTTTAAATCTGATTCCAGTATAGACAGAAAATTCCACCATTTAATGAATTTATTCTTACTACCTTACCTACTCATTTAGACAATCAATTCAATAGCTCCTTCGATTTAGAGCGTGATGTAGTTAAAGTCAAATATTTGTCAAAATAATAGTCCGGGGAAATTAGCATTTAAAGGAGGCAAAACTCCAAAATGGCGGAAATTGGTACACAGGTGCAATGTATCTTGGTTTCTATAGGTCATACAACCCCGTGCGAGGGCTCAAAATGTTGACAATGAAATTCTCTACAACTCTAGTTTTCAGAAAAAAGTTGACCCGATTAACCCTTTGAAAGTTATTCAAGGTCAAAGTTGTCGAAACTCACTTTTCGGAAAAAATTTCACTCAAAAACCCATATTTTCGAAATTTTTTTCGATCAGCCACTACGAAACGTTATTGCTTACAAAATGTCCTTTCGTCATTTTTTCGAAAACTTAACCTTTTCGAAGTTATTCATTGTTAAAGTTTGCAAAAATCACTTTTTGACCAAAAAGTCACTCAAAAACTGTTTTTTTTTTTTTCGAAAATTATATTTTTTAGGCAATAATGTTTGGTATAAGTAGATGAAAAAATTGGGACCTAGGTGCAATTTGTATCTAGGGTACCACAGTTGAGTACGGACCATGGTACAGGGGCTAATGTCGCTGAACCCAACTCCAAGGTCTCTATTCCAATGGTTAAGTGGCCTTCTGTTTTCTAGACTGAAATATATGCCATTGCGACCTGCGCTAGGATCAACCTTGAAAAAGGTTTGAATGGCGCCAATATTAAAAGCTTTTCTGACAGGCAAAATTAGTTGCAGGGTGTTTTGACGTATTCCAGAACCTGACCAGAAGAAATGAGGTCTCGCTGTGCTGGGTCCCCGGACACTGGGGTATCGACGGCAATGAGGCTGCAGACAGCCTTGCGAGGGAGAGATCTGAGACGTTGAACCAGGGCCCAGAACCCTTCTGTGGCATCCTTGGTCCACCTCCAAGTCCCAAGGTGTAAGGGACTGAACCTAGCCTAATGGGAATCAATCCCAGGCCTTAGACGAGTGAATCGCTCCGTGTAGAGTATATAAAACTAAGAAATTCCTGTAAAGTCACCATCAGGAATGTCAAAAACTCATTTGACAGCAAGTTGAGAAGTAAACTCCTTAATGCAACCTCTGGTAGCAAGAACTTCTGGTCCTTGGTAAGCTCCATTAAGAAGAATTTCACTTCATCCACAACTCCTTTACTTATCCACAATGAAAAGGTGATAACAGACAGCAAATCCAAGGCCGATTTATTAGCATCTCTGTTTGCTTCCAATTCTTCTTTACCCCAAACTGATATGCTACCCCCGGTTCTCATCGCTCCAGCGCTCATCTAATGGACAGGGTTTTCTTCAGGACTCGCGAGGTGTACAGGTGCCTTAAGGAGCTCGATGTAAACAAATCCACTGGACCCGATAATATACCGCCTATCGTCTTAAAACAATGCGCCTCACCTTTGGCTAAACCTCTGGGCAAACTTTTTGCCCTATCATACTCTTCCGGAGTTTATCCAGACTCTTGGAAACTTGCCCATGTTCAGCCAATACGAAAAAAGGTGACTCCAGCGATCCCTCCAACTACCGCCCAATAGCAATTACTTCTATTCTCTCCAAAACCATGGAGACGATAATTAACAAAAAGCTTATGGGATATCTAGAATCCAACCAACTTATCAACGACAAACAATACGGCTTCCGTCAAAAAAGATCCACTGGTGATCTTTTAGTTTGCCTTACAGAACACCTCAGCCGAAGTTTGCATCTTTCTTTTCTTTGTGCCCCTTTAATCCCTCATGGGACATAGGGCGGAAACAGTTGCCCTCCAGCGGACTCTGTTTTGCGCGACAGCTCTCAGCTCTGACCAGGATCTCCCAGTTGTTGCGGCCTCTGCTAGTAGGGTCCTCCTCCACGTTGTTCTAGGTCTTCCAACTCGACGGGATCCTTGCGGGTTCCAGTCAAGGGCCTGTTTGGCTAGGTTTTCGTTATCGCGTCGCAAGGTGTGGCCAACCCAATTCCATTTCCTTCGCCTGATTTGGTCGTCTATCCTTTCTTGGCCGGCACGGCGCCATAGCTCTTCATTTGAAATTCTATCTGGCCAGCGGATTTTTAGGATACGACGCAGGCATCTAGTTTGGTTGCTTTGGATATCTCCAAGGCTTTTGATAGAGTATGGCACTCAGCCTTGTTAGCTAAACTCCAAGCTATTGGAATTGACTCGCTTCTGTATAAGTGGGTTGAGAGTTTCCTTTCCGGCCGTTCAATTAAGGTATTATTGGATGGCGTCAAATCTGAATCTCATCCCATCTCTGCGGGGGTCCCCCAGGGGTCAATTTTATCACCGGCCCTTTTTCTAATCTTTATAAATGACCTACTTTCAATCCCCTCCAACCCACTTCTCAGCTTCGCTGACGACGGTACTCTACGTAACTCGTACAGCTTCGATACAAGACAGAGACGTGCCAGATCCTGTCTTGATGATCGTGAATTAATGTCCAAATCTATTAAAAATGACATCAAACTAATTCTAAATTGGGGAGAGAAGAATCGTGTCAAATTCAACCCCACCAAAACCAAGTACTGTCTTATCTCAAAAAAGAAGTTCAACACCTCACCATCCTTGACAGTAGATGACGTTGAACTAAACACATCTTAGGCGTGACATTAGCCAAAGACTTGCGTTGGAATGATCACATATTCCAAATCGCCAAACAAGCATCCCAGTGCTTGGGATTTCTTAAGAGGTGCAAGTTCCTCCTCCAGCCATCGCACACTGGGGCAGAAAGCACTTTTTTGGTTCAAAAGTTTCTAGAGACCACAATTTTTAACCGATTTAGATAATTTTTTTTTTATTTTGAAGGTAAGATGATTTGTAAGATATCTGTGGAAGCCGAATTTTGATTGTCCTTTCCAAATAAGTTGCACCTAACCTCAAATGTCAAAAATAATTAATTTGTGCTAGATAACACTTTACTATCAATAATAAGCTTTGATCTATGTGAGAAAATAGGCAGAAATGACAGCCTAATGTATTTCGAGGTTACTTCTGCTGGATACAACATTATAATTGATAAATTCAAAATGGCGGATTCAATATGGCCGACCAAAAATTGAAAAATGCCCAGATCTCTAGAAAAAACTCTACTTGGGGGTTTTCGGGGTCGCTGATTACGAAGTCATCGTCCAAATTTGCAAATTCAAAATGGCGGATTCAATATGGCCGCCCAAAATTTTAAAAATGCCCAAATCTCTAGGAAAACCTTTACTCGGGGGTTTTTGGGGTCGCTGATTACGAATTCATCATCCACATTTGCAAATTCAAAATAGCAAATCTAATATGCTGAATATTATAATATTTTATTGCATATTCTACCAATTTTTCTGTTGTTCTCTCACAATTTGCAAGTGGATAAAGCACTTGACATAGTTCACTATATGTAATACGTATGGAGTTCATGATTCAGAAATTGCAATTATGTATGGCTAAAGAACTAATAATTTACTAATGTTTACAAAAAAATTCTTATGTAAAAAAATTCCTTGTTTCATAAATTTCTTTCATTTCTTGTCCTTTTCAGAGAAACAACTGTAAACAGGAAAATTCGTAAAAGTAAAATAAAATTTTTCTTTTACGTCGCGGTATTGTCGATTTCTACATAGAATAGCATTTTTCACGTGAAAATTATTTTTGTCTGGTTTACAAAATTCCTTTTATCTCACCTTATATACAAAAATGAACTCACTTTCATAAATCTCAGATTGAATATAGTATATTACCACAACTTTCCAGTATATTACCACAACTAACCAATATATTACGACAACAAATCAGTATATTACCACAACTAACCAGTATATTACTGCAATAACGACTAATATCAAATGTCTCGAGGTGTCCCGAACGTACGCAAACGTTGAAACAGAGTGATATTTTTTCGTCGCGCTTTAAAATTTCTTTTACAATTATAATTTGTAGAAAAATATTAATGTAGGTTATACAATAATAAAGAATCTTTCAAGTTGCAACTTCTCTGTTTCTATGTAACGCAAACAGAAATAAATGTAACGCAAACAAAAATATTGGAAATAAGTCTGTAGTAGATCTTCTAACATAAATACATAAATAATAACGTATGAAAATTACAGTTTCTATTAATTTTTTAGTACCACGCACGAATATAATTACTTATAACTGCTACAAGCCTATCCATATTATCCTTCTAGTCTGCCATATTAGATTTGCTATTTTGAATTTGCAAATGTGGATGATGAATTCGTAATCAGCGACCCCAAAAACCCCCGAGTAGAGGTTTTCCTAGAGATTTGGGCATTTTTAAAATTTTGGGCGGCCATATTGAATCCGCCATTTTGAATTTGCAAATTTGGACAATGAATTCGTAATCCAGCGACCCCGAAAACCCCCGAGTAGAGTTTTTTCTAGAGATCTGGGCATTTTTCAAATTTTGGTCGGCCATATTGAATCCGCCATTTTGAATTCATCAATAAATTCATCAATATCCAGCAGAAGTAACCTCGAAATACATTAGGCTGTCATTTCTGCCTCATTTTATCGCATAGATCAAAGCTTATTATTGATAGTAAAGTGTTATCTAGCACAAATTAATTATTTTTGACATTTGAGGTTAGGTGCAACTTATTTGGAAAGCAAAATCAAAATTCGGCTTCCACAGATATCTTACAAATCATCTTACCTTCAAAATAAAAAAAAATTATCTAAATCGGTTAAAAATTGTGGTCTCTAGAAACTTTTGAACCAAAAAAGTGCTTTCTGCCCCAGTGTGCATCGGCCCGTGCTGTTATTTATAAATCCTACATTCGGCCTCTTCTCGAATATAACTCCCTCGTTTGGGGCGGCGCTCCAATAACCACCTTGGCATGGTTAGATAAGGTCCAAAAAAGGCCCTTAAATTAATTGATGACGACACCGCTTGCTCCACCATCGACCCCCTCAGCCACCGTAGGAATGTAGCAGCACTGACCAAATTTTATCGCTACTATCATAGTGACTGTTCCTCCGAGTTAAACGCTCTCCTGCCCCCACGGCAATCATATACCCGCAACACCAGATTAGCCCACTCGTCTCATTCCCTTCACCTGCAACTACCTCTTTCACGCACTCAACAAGATATGAATTCGTTTGTTAATAGAACAACTCGACTGTGGAATAATCTCTCGCAGTCAGTATTTCCGAGCTCCTACAACATCCAAAAGTTCAAACGCAGGGTTCATCACCACCTTCTTCAATACCCCCCCGTACCTTTTAACCCTTAACCTAAACCCCCCACCCCTCCCCCGTACTAAGCTTACTGCTAGACATTGCACCATGACGTGACAAATGACATGACGGACTAGTAGTACAAAGGGTGACGCCTGAGCTTAGCACTGTCACATAAAAAAAAAAAGACAGGCCAAAGATCTTATAAGACCCTTTGTCTTAAGAGGCACTATTATTTTAAGCAGAGCGGACTTAAAGCTCCTGGTGGGTTATCTGACTGGCCATGTAGGACTGTGGTAACCCGCCACAACCTATAACTGTCTCAAGAGACAAAATGTCGACTCTGCATGGAAGGCGACGAGACTTCCATAGATATTATTTAATTGACGTGACTAACGACATGGTAGGCTTCGTTGATATGTGAACCTAGAGTTACAAAATGAAGAAACCAACCATTACTGTATTATTAAATATCTTCCCCTTTAAAAATTTCTATGAACAAAAGCGTATGATAATATGACAGAAAATGGTTGAACAATTTTCTGAGTAATGAAGATCTCCACTTTACTTAAAGTCGTCTGTGCGGCAGAATATTATCAATTTGAAAGATGACTCCATCCATTTTTATTATGAAGTCCACAGATTCTTTTATTTCTACATTCTATACCGACAATTGTTCACAGGAAACATAATCCACCATAAACTTTCATAAAAACAACAGTTCCCTTCGGTGTTATGAACAGTCTTAGACAGAAGCAACAGCTTATGTATATCATTGATCTGCGCAAACTAGTTGAACTGATACTTTACTGAACAATAGCCAGAGAAAAGGCCAGGATGATTTTATGTTCTCATCTCTTCAATGGCAGAAATGTTGAAGGTCTGGAATTTTAGGGATTTTTTGGAAAAATTCAAAATGGCCGCCGAAATATGACAGAAGTTCAAAATGGCCGCGGAAACATGGTTACCAATTTTGTTCCGATTCCAATGAAAGTGGGTATCTAGGAGTTTTTAAAGTCGCAAATAACGAATATGTGGTCAAAACTTATACATAAATTCAAAATGGCCGCGCCAATATGGCCGACAAATTTTATTCCGATCCTATAAAAGTGGGTATCTGGGGTTTTCTAAGGTAGCCAATAATTAATTTATGATCGAAACTTATAAATTCAAAATTGCCGGCAAATATGACGGGCGAAATTTGCCAAATAAGTGTCATTTCCCGGTTACATAGCTGTATGTAGATTGTTCAAGAGTTTGAAAATCGGAAAATCTTGACATCCTAACTACAAATGGAAAAACATTGGACACCTGAAGTTCTCCAAGCAGTCGGTTTTGTCGACAGCAGTCGGAATTGATCAACAAGAATATTTTTGGTAAGATGGTAAGGAAAAGCGGAACTGTGGGATATATTTACAATGGGTCAAAATTAAGGATACCGTGCACCTCTGAAATTTTAGGTTTAAGTCTAGGATTCTGCAATGACGAAACAATCTAGCATCTGGGCAAACAAATAAAACCTGGATCAGTGAAATTGCAGATGAGAACCCAGAGATTAATCAATTGTCCTTTTATTTTGCTCCGATGGGTGCAGCACTGCAGTATTATTAAGTGGAAGTTCAAAGTCATATCTGTAAACAATTTATAAAATGAATGTCCAAAAAATGTAAACGCTTTAGTTAGATTAAATTCGTTAAAAGCAGCCAATGGTAAAAAAAATCATCGCTTCATTATGACTGCCTATGACAAATATCCTACTTGGAAAATGTAACTCAGACTAGGCCAATCGTACAAATAGAGCTGCTTATCAATATGTTATCTAGACGACCATACAGTACAATGTAAACAATGGGGTCAAATGTAAACGATCAATAATAAACGAATTTCCCAATAAACCACAAAAATAATCGCCTCAAACGAATTTTTGTTGGCGTAATAAAAATTTGCATTTAGTCCAGTATCTGACATCACTCCAAAAAACTCGAAAATTCATTCATCTAGGTCAGGTAATAACTTCAGAGGGAGAGAAAAAAATGATAAACAAAAATTTTCATTGAACTTGAAAACTTCCAATAAAATTTCACTGAAAATGATGCAAGCAAAGTGACCGCATTCATTGCAAGCCGAAGTCAACCCTCAAAGGCTTAAAAGATAAGGCGCCGGCGGCCTTGTTCATTGTTTAAAAAGATTTTTCTGATCTCTGCGAATTTATCTTATCCGCCCACGCCGCCACAAGGTTCAAATGACAAGGAAAAACTCGAGTTGATTAAACTGAACCTGAGAGAGAAATTACGCGTGATTGTCATGCACCTTAAAGATAAGTAAGGAAGAACGCTGGAGCTACGCGGCACGGCTCAACAAAGTGAGTCAAAGCCCCGCTCAAAGGTGATTATGTAAGTCGCTTGTCGCTAGCTACGAACTATGACTTCGTACGCCGCGCAAGGTAATAAAGAGGAAAATCGTTTGCTGCACACAGGTAACGAGCTGCCCGATCGGATAGCCTTGCCGATTGCGCAACCTGGAGGAAAATCGCTCGTATGTTGTGACCTGTTATCGTTGCAGCGCGGAGCATCAAGAAGCTATCATTTCGCATGACATAAGTGTATCACTGCCAACATCCATTATAAATCCATTGTTATGCAATGTTCGAACTGAACCAGCCCGAAAAAATCGGAAGACTGGGGAAAAGTCAACTTTCTTATTGTCTACCTCTGCATCTGCTCACCTGTCTCGTGAAGGCACGGCGCGATAACAGGGCAGGCGTCATCGTAATGATAAAAGAAATGCGGACTGCTTTCATTATCGAAGGTCAGTAACTCCTTTCCGGTAAGTCGCTGCAGACACAGCCCAAGACGATATCGATGTTTTACACCTGATCTTTTTTTTCATAATCAGATAAGATTAAGCACGGCGAAGATATTTTAAGTTTTTGGTCAATTTCTCTTTTGGGTTGATGAACGGTGCCGTACCGCTCCGATGCATGGGAATTCAGCGATGCTGTTCGCGGCGGACTGATCGATATTAATGCATTTTTTTGCTGCACCGCTATGCGATAATCATTATTTTTTTTTCGCTCATAATTATTGCTCAATATTCGAGATTTAATTACTATATTTATTCACAATAAACAAAGAAACGGGGATGACCAACAAAAAAGCCCCATTCAAAATCTCGAGATAATAACAGTTGTAAAATTTTGTTCTTTTCCTTTATTTATCATCTTGTTTTGATTTTTATCAACGTGAAAAAATATTCCATTGGGTAGGAAACTTCCAAAAATATTCCAGACAACTGAAATCAGGTTTACCCCTTTCGGAAAAACAATAAAAAACTGTCGAGTATCTGTCATCGGGGCCCAGCAAGATTGTGAATGAAATGAAATTTTGCAAACGTCTTTCGATTGACGAGGCCTGGAATGTCGTACGTTTTCGAAGAAACCCATTTATTTGTTGCGGCTTTTAACGTAAGAGTTGTGAAAATTAAGTAAATTTTATTCGTCAGAAACTGGCTGATTTTGTAATTAGTGCATCATTGGTAATCGGTTTATGCTTTTTAGTGGAAAAATATTTTTATAATATTTTAATTGTTATACAGGTATTAAAAATATGTAATCGAAATATCAGTTACACACATTTTCTGCAAGGTGAAATATGCGTGCACTAGGATAATAATAGTTCAAAGTAGAGAGAGTAGGCGTAGAGTTTGCAGCCCTACCAAGAACCGAGCACAGGAACACAATTGTCATTAAAAGGGCACCTGATTCGTGAGAAACTTTTCGTAGGATGCCTGGCTGTGTGCTTGAAGTGACTTTAGGTCTCTCGGCGCTAGACTCCTTCTGGGGATTGAACCAACCAGTTTGACTTCTCGAATCAATAACAAGAATTGTTTTTCGAACAGAGTTTGTCAACTCCTTGCCCAACCCCCTACTAAGAAGACCGATCCTCGAAAGATTTTGCTCGACCCCCCTAATCACACGTGAGATTTTTCGGATTTTAAAATATCTCTAGTATTTAAGACTAAAAATTCATATTTACGGGCGTAACCGCAAGCTTTAATTATAGATAACTGATAATTCGAACTCCTACTTGCCCTCCTCTATTCCACTTGCTTTTTCCGCTTGTAGTGGACACACAACTACCAAAACAAGATTACTCATACGCAACAAGAATTTCATTACGCTAAAATTCGGGGAGGGTTCTTCGTCTAGTTCTATATTCTAACCTTTACGCATGAGGGTGCCTGTTTCAACCGACCTTTTCATACAAAACTTTGTAACACTTGAATTTTTGTATGAAGAGGTCGACTGAAATAACTTACGTGCTACACCCCCAGAACTTCCGTGAATTTACGACGCGAATTCAACCCCTATCTACTCGAAACTGAAAGCAAGGTACGAACTAGCCACGGCCTGGCAGTCGAATACCTGAAGTCCTTATCCACCAGTCAGTCAGTATTGTGTGGCCTTCTTCGGACCGTGCCTGCCGACCTGGTCTGCCGGCGACCTGTAAGTAAATAGGGGTCTTTAGTGGAGAAACAGGTTTTACTTAATTCTACGGAGTTCTCTAGCAGTTTTACACTGTTTCTTGGGAAAAAAAATTACGTGATATTTTCCGAGACCCCCTCTCCCCACGTGAGATTGGGTGAGACTCAGCTCTACCCCCCCCCCCTCGCCTCTGAACGCCTCACGTAATTAATGGAAGATAACATACCCACAATACCCTGTTGTTATGAACCGAAAATACGTCCATTTTTTCCGGGAAAGCTATTAGACTCATACGACGAATTTCGACCGCCAGTTATTTCATTGTATCTTCGTTTTCTAATTAAGGTATAGAGCGCGCATATTGAGAACAAAAATGCGCCAATAATAGAATGACATTGCTCGGCTATGCGCCTTGACTCACGCACTGCGCCTAGATACAGCGATTTCATGTTATATATGTATGTATGTATATAAAGTTTGAAAAACAGTTTCGACAATGCCACTGCATCAATATACACGTAATTTTCTAAAACTAACATATTATACTTTGATTTTGAAAAAAAAAACTTTAATCTTTCAGTTTTAACCATTTAACAATATATTTTTGGTCACAATTCAAAAGAAAGAGAATTTGTAAACAAAGTAAATGAACTCCAAGCTTTAAACTGCATATACAAGACACCGATTACTCCCTACAGCTACAATCATTCTCATTGCAAACATGTAAACGGAATTAAGCTTCCCTACCACTCCAGTACCCATTTATCCATATTTCAAAACAACTTTCCAACTGTGGAATGGTGTGAATTTCTTTAATTGCATAGTTGTATAAATTGCGTTGATGTCATATTTATGGCTAATAGTGTCACAATCTTTAGCACATCACGTTTCATTTATTTTCGCGATTTCGCAAATTAGGCATTTATTTTTCTATATTGTGGTGCTATTAGGGGATCAAGTCAAATTTTTGTGAAATATTTCAAATATTTAAGGATTCTATAATACCAATGCCGTGCAATCTATAATACCAATACCGTTTCTAAACATTTAATATCAAAATTAATTACAATAATTTACTCCCTTGAATGGTTGTAGGTTAAATGAAGTTTCAAAGGTGTTTGTTTCCTTAGTCTATGACTAAGTATGTCACTTGGCTATAAATGTTAATCTACAATCTAATCTATCTCATTAAAAACTAACGAATGCCACGCATTTCACACCTCCCAAGAAGCAATTGACATATCAATATGAAATCATATTAATTGCATCTCAATGCACTTCCTTATCTTCATCAAAAACAATTAATCTGTCAACGAAACTGTCAAACAATGGCAGTCGCTATGATTGGTTATTTTCAAGGAAATTAATTGTCTCATTAAGTTCCCAGCGAACAAATGTTCATAAACCAACAACTTACACACCTAACATTAATAAATTCTTGTTCTTTTTCTATGCCATAAATCGAGTTCTAGCGACATCTTTATTCTCTTCTCTTATTTTCATAATTCTCAAAAGATTTCCTTCATGATCAATTAGCGTTTGGTTCTGTGCGTGTTCATTACAAATTCACGCCGCGTAAACAGAGATGAATTCGTTTATTTGTCATTTTCCAGACCAGCAGAAAAGAATGGCTATGAAAGGTCAAGATAGAAGAAAAACATCCACGTTCCATTCAAGGTTGGCCGGATCTCTCGAATGAAAACGATCTCAATATTCTGATGAACTTTACGTATACTCGAAAGTCACCAAACAGAACCATTAACAAGGTTCGAGGTTTGGTAAACATGGCGCGAGGCAGAGATGAAACAACAACAGCAACACCCAGCAAAAAGGTCCGGACAGAGAGGCGGACATGTTTGAAGTGCAATTACTCTACTTCACGATTTTTCCACAATTTCCGAGGCCTGTGGTAAATCGGAAAAGTAAACAAAATTGCCAAGATGTCAGCGCGATTCCATTCTGCGCACGCGAACAAAACTCAAATTTTTCGGCGAGCCACACAGACAAAGTGCCGCCAAAGTCACGGTCACTGGCGCACTCGAAATAGCGCCATAAGCCGGCTGTCGCCGATGACATGATCACGTTTTGTCAATCTTGGATCGACTCTAAAAATGTCCGAATAAGACGATCTTAACCCAAAATGATCGCGCGGTTTTTTTCTTGAACCTCAACATTTTTTGGTAAATCAGCCACGAATGAAAACTTTTCGCAACTCCTTCTTTCACGGCAATAAACTCGCCGTCAACAATGCAATTTGGGAGAGAGACACTTTTTACTGGCAATATTTATGTCGCTAGACAAAGCTGGCGTTCGTTCGGTTGAATTAAATGAAATGTCGCAATTATTATTTGTGCCTCGAACTGTGTACCACCGAAAGCCACAACTTTTTGCAAATTATTTTGAGCAATTTTTCTATGCGTCAACATGAATTGAAACCTTTTGCAGGCCGCGCGAGAAAGCGGACGACCTCGACTCAGGGAATCTCTTTTGAAACACTGTCAAATGCTGTGCAAAAACTATTATTATTAAATGTACCTAAGAGATTTTTTAACGTACAAAAGACAACCTAAATTTCAAAAGCGAATCAGTGTTAGCTTAGAGGCTTGCATTGAAAGACCATGCAGACTTGGAAATTATTTTGGCGAAATTTTTAACCACAATACGGCAACGACGCTTGTACTTAAATCCCCAGTGAATATCATCATTTAAAAGACTCATTAATGATGCTTACCACTCATCTTCTTTACGTAATTTGACCCAATCTCGCAATGAAATTTTTTGGGTGAATCAGTGTTCTTGAAGTCTGTTTCCTTTGGTGTTGTCATGATATGACCCTTCCAGACAACTTTCTTATATTCGGCTCAGTCCAACGCCACTAACCTCCAGTTATATAACATTCAATTCATGTCATTAGATATACTACCCTGTCTATCCATCTTCTTCTTGGCCTTCAAGATGCTTTCTGGGTTGGCATTCATTCTAGGCATTCCTTGAGTTATGTATCCTTATTAAAAATCCATACCATATTATTTTATACACTATTTGTTTTCAGTCACGAATTGCGCTGAATTTCTTTCTTCTCATGCCTCCTCATGTGATGGACACACAAAATGCTACCTACTAAAAATATTATATTTTGTCCATTAAAAATCCTTTAATAAAAAATATTAAGAAAAATATATCACTGTTCGATGTGGTTAAGTCTGGCAGGAGGATAGCATCCAGTCTTCTGATGAAGACATCGGATCCTGCACTTACGATGTTCTCACTTCCAAGCAAGCACGGAGCTCAATTTTTTCATACTTTCATATAATTTTTTTGTTAATACCATAACGGCCAAAGTGAAGTGAACCATATGGAGAAGCCATAGTATTTAAGTCTAAGGATTATGAAGTCGAAGTTAAGTTCATGGTGCAATGTCTCGAAGTAAGCATAGTACGGAGGATGGGATAGAGGACAGGATATAAGAATCTGGAGTTTACTAAACGTGGAGCAGATAGATGGATAAATGGATCTTGCGTTTGAACTCCTGGATGTTGTAGGAGCTCGTATCAAAACGAAGACATTTGCACGAAACCCACTTTAACACAAAATAAAACAAACAATTTTTTTAGCGGGGATTCAATTTTATATAAAGCCGTAATTCTCAATAGCGGCCAGCTGGCCCAGACACAACCATAGTTAATGGAACCGCCAACAGAGCCACCCCACCCACTACAGGGCTATTTGAGCTCTAGCCCAAACCATTTCGGGGGGGCAATTTTTGTCGGAGTTATACTTTTTTGATATAATTAGTTATTTTTATTTAAAATCGCTTCATGACAAAAGTAACCAAATTACCAGTTATAATGAAATAGAAAAATGAATAGATCATATTACTACTGCTTTGTTGAACCGATCCCCAAAGTTATATTAAGATTTGGGCTTCTGGGACCTGAGTGGTCTCCTGCAATTAAACAAAACTCCACTTCTTTACAAAACTTTATTTAACACAAAAATGGGAGTATTCAGAAAGCGCGCAATTTGAATGTAAAACGGGTTCAGATAGATTTAGATCCCACATTCGGCTATTCCGACGTATCATTTGACCCGAATTATTAGCCCCACTCTTTAAGGCCATCTGCCGCGACTGTAGTTATCCTGGGTATCTCGTGGTCACCCATCTTATCCAATTCATGACAGTCGTTTCACTTCACGGTAAGGACCAAAAGGTTAGGTTTTAATTTCAACCCTGGGCTAAATTGTGTTCTCTTCACTGCAGCCAAGGCACCCACCCCCTTTTAGACACTTGCAGCCATACATTTCGTATTGCCTTTTCTGCTCTTCTCCTGTTGAATTTTGTAGAAATTGTATTTTTGTTTGGCTTCTCGTGGTATCATTTCCTGCACGCTCTGTTGTTCATTTAAATTATCGGCCCTCATAAAGGCATGGTAATGCTTTTATTTTGAATCCCAGTTAAAATACGAAATCGCGAGAGTAATCTTTTTCTATGCAGTCATTTCGAAACAGATTTGCTGTAAAAGCTGTTCCTCGGTCCGATATTTTCCTTTTTTGGTCACCACAAATAGCTGTCAGCTTCCTCAACCAATTCGACAACCAACACGCTTGACGTACTCTTAGTGGGGTACAACCAAACAAGTTTAGAAAACACATCCACTATTACTACTATGGTTGTATTTTTTCTTAGTTACTTTCATGGGACCTAGTATATGAACTATTTGCAAGATCTGATCAATTGGTGCTTTTAGGCCTTCCTATTTGCCAGTCTAGCTTTCTGCCATTATGCATTCTGTGCATCTTTTGACACTTCACTTTAATAAAAATCAACTGACTAAGACAGGCGCGGATGAAATTGAATCCCACATCCAATTGTGCAGCGAGTTTTTGGGCATCAGTAAATAACCGTCGAAAAACAGAATCAGCATCATGTCTTTTGTTCTCAAGAACAGCCAGGGTATCTTTGATTAAATCCATTGTTTTTTTTTTTTTTTTCAAATCTAATGAAGTACGGTCCAAACACTGGCCGCAGTCCCTCTCGGTTTGATGTGCAGATATGTTATACAGTCCAAAACTATTTAGTCTACCTAATCAGTTGCTCTGCTTTAAAATGAATAATTTTAGCCAATTGCACCCAGGCAAAAATCGAGCCATTGGTGAACTGGGTATTCTCAATAAAGTTAACATTGTTTGAAAGCGGGTCGTCAGTGCTTCGAAGTCAATTAAATGGCCTTAGGAAGCCTTGATTAGATAGTGATCTCCCGCTATCCAATGGTCCAGAATCGGCTATAAGCCAACCAACAGCTTAGTGAAAAGATCTGTTAACGATCTGCCTCTGCTGATACATATAGAACGCTGAGGATCGAGGCTTAGCTTGGGCATCCTTAAGCGGCTTCCTCCCGTGTCGTCTCTCAGCACGGCTAGCCAATTGTTAGGTCACAGTAGAAATGATAAGGCGCAATAAAGGATAATTGTGTCTGAAGTTAACATCTATGCAGGATAGAAGACGACCTTGTAATTTTTGCCTAGAGGAGTATATGTATGTCTGCTCTGTCTTAGCCATATCAAAAATCCAATTAAAACCGACAAGATATCCAATTGTATGCGTGCCTCAGAAGATGGCACAATTCATATAATTTTCACCAAAACTAGACGATTCAAGCTTCACGAATCAATAAGGAAAACAGCTGAGCAAGATAATAATTATTGAACTTCTAAGAAAGTGTATTTATGTGTTTCTCTAAAATTTTCCACTATATCTTCTTATCAAAAGCCTTAAGTACCAAAATTTATTTGTAATGATATCTCTAAATCACTAAAAATAAAGCGAAACCCGAAAAAGACTAGCCCATTGTACGTTCATTTTAACATATCGGCAAAAAATATCTTTGGAATGTTTTCACACAGCTAATGCTCAAAATCAAATAAATAAACCCGAATAAGTTTCATCTCTCTACAAAAATCTAACATCATCCATCACATTTCATCATCAAAAAAATACAATCAATTCGATTTGCATGCGTATCCCTAATACGATTTGACACACTGAACTTCAAACGCTGTTCCAAAAGCGATCTTCCCAAATACCACAATACCCAGCAAGATCGATTCATTCACTTATTCCCTTTCAATAAATTTCACATATATGAGAAAAAGCAACAGCATTAGCTTCAAGGCCACCTTTTGCCTCCACTCTTTCTTAACACCTCGCCTTTAATAACTATAAATCATATTCATTTTAATTGTTCAGCGCCGCAATTAAACGCACAGAAACGTTGCAAAATCCACGATCGACGGTATTACTTCAGTCGGAAATAATTGATCGTGAGTTTTATAGAAAAATTACAATAACTGCAAGTCCGGCCCCAGAGCGCTGTACTACGGCCATAGTAACCCAATTCCAATCAATAATGACCCGCGATAATAATAAAATCCAAACTAGCACGCGAGTCAAAACAAATCGGCGTTTAATGGTGGACAAAAGACCTAAGCGACAAACTCGCTATTTACGACCAGCGCGAGATGTAACAACGCGGACAATCCGGTTGCCTCACGATTTTGTTGCGCAACAAATGAGAGAAGCGTGCGATCTGGCGCGCTGCATCGACTCCGTTTTTTTCTGTTCACCATGATGCGCTACTATTTCTTCAGATGAACGCCACCACGCTTCTTCGATTTCGTCTACTTTCTTCAAGACCGGCTCAGGTATATATTGGGCGTGACATCGACGTAGTCTTCTGCCCAAATTGGATTGGTTGTTTGGCTGTGAAAGCAATCAGCACCTTTTTATCGGATTTTACGCTGCTTTGCGTTAGTAAACATGCGGCAGGTAAAATTGGTTTAGTATTCAAATTTGAAGAAGCCGAAGATTGAGCAAAGGTCGTTGGCGATGTTCGCCACTTGTTGGCTCTTTCGTCAAGTGTATTTGATGCACTTGAACTTCAGTATTAATGTAACGGTACTTTGTCAACCCACGCTATTTTAAGGTTGTTTTGTTCGATTTTGTGTAGACTTGCGTTGGATGAATTTTAATTGGAAGAATTGGTTAAGCATTTTGCATCAATTGAATATCGGATTTTGGATTTGGAAAAAAAACGATCCATTAGAAGATGAATCACTACTAAACTTTGAGACCGCCTGCATATCTTAACAAAGAATGAATTCTGAATTCTGTCGATATTGAGAATAACTAGTTTTCGTAGTAAATCGCTTTTACACATTTGATTTGGAAGAAATCACGTTTTCGCTTCAGTAGTAAATTTGGTTTAGTCTGGTCAAAAGAGACAATGAACTTAGCTAAGCTGTGGTGACTTAAAAATAAAAAAAAAACTACAATATAAATTTATAAATGGAATTAAGAATCATTCTAGAATTTCTAGCCGAAGATATTTTAAAAGTATTTTTGTTTTCATATAGTTAGTTGAACGCCATTTTTACGTAACGATTTCAGTTTGCACAAATCAGCTAAATATTTATTTTTAACACACATTTTACACTGTTTCGTTATAGATCCTAGATAATTACACTTCGTTCTTTCTTCTAATAAGGTTTTGGTTCTATATTATATTCTTCCAGCCCTTATACCTCAGGTTTATAAGCTAAAACGTTTGAACAAGCTTAGCAGTGTGCGTAGAGAGTAATCACTGAAACTTGTCCGTTCGAAAAAATCAAAATACAAAATCATGCCAAACAACGAGAATCTGCCCTTCTTCTGAAAGATGCATAAAATGTGACCCTCGAAGTTAAAAACAACAGCTGGTGTCCTCTGCCCTTCCATACAATAGTGGAAGTTTCAGACGCAGGGCCTCTTTTCCTTTTTTCCTAGTATGAGTATATAATTCTCTTGCCCCTTTACCAGACGGCATAGTGCATCCGCTTGCCCATTACCTTTGTTTGAAAGCTTGTTTTGGCACCCTGCGCGAGATATTTTTATGCGGCCTTAACTTTTTACACATTTCTTTTAGGTAGATTACCTATGCTATTATCCACAAATTATACCATAACCCGAGTAAAAATTAAAAGATGGCCTTGCAACGGGCGAATACTGGCCGCTTGGGATCGCATACAAGCTCACGACGGCCAAACTTGACCGAAAGATTTAAAAGGCCGAGAACTAAGCTGTTCACACGGGCATACGAAGGCAAATTTTAATCATAAAAAGAATCTGCACCAAATGTATTGTTGTATGTGCTCTATGGGAACTTGATCATTTTGGCTATGTACAATCGATCTTTGGATTATTATACTTACTCGTTTTTGTGACCCGAACGTTATTGAATTCTTAGGCTCTTCTCTTTATACAGCCAAGAACTTTGTTGGCTCTGGCAGCAATATTATCGTAGTGCAAGGTGAAATTGAATTTATCGTCTAGAACAATGACTAGATCTACAACTTGATCGACACGGTCTAATGCCTTGTCGTTTAGATAATATTCCTATAGCTGTGTGTTTCTTTTGCGAGAAGGTAATTACGTCACATTTGCTGATGTTTAGTTGTAATTTATTGGTGGTACACCAGTCTTGCAACTTGTCAAGCTTTGTTTGAAAGAAAGTTACGTCGATCTGAGATCTTATGACATTACAAATTTTGAGATCATCGGCACAGAAAAGATGCGGAATATTTTCTAGTCTATCCGACAGGTAAGAGATAAATATATTGAATAACAAATGGCCTAGATAGGGGCAGCGCTTTCGAAGCAAAAATTCGGGAAAATATATCCCAAATTTCCTTGTGGCGAGCAGCTTTGTTTGTTCCTTTACTGCCTAACAAATATAAAGGCCAGTTTTGCAAGGGCTAACCAACAAAAATTGGCGGTAATAGTCGAGTCCCTTTTGAAAATCGACGAAGAAGTCGTTTACACAAGAGCCAAATTTCCCAACGATCCTATACCTTAGACTGATTTAGATTGTTGTTGTTGTTTTAAATCTTTATTCTCCCCTCTGCCATTTCTCTTTCTTTTCTTTTCCTAGCAAAAGGGAGACAAAAAACAACAAAACCACACCGCTGCCAAAAAGTTGGCTCAAAAATTCAGTGAAGGATTTCAGAGGCTCAAAAAATTTGTCCACCCCATCGTCCTCTCCAAATCTCTCCTCCGCAAACGACGTTTTCAGCAGTTTTATGTTAGTTGTTTGATGACCCATATAGAACTTCCTATGTAATTTTTTTATGTTATCCGGATTATGATGGTGCAAGCTTAAATTTTGCGCAAATTATGAAAATTATTTCTCCCATACAGCGAGTGTTTGTCTTTTTCCATTGCCCTTCGCTGCGTTAAAAATGTACATCTTATGGGGCACAATGTGGCATAGTGCACCGGGCGCAAAAAAAATAAAGCGCCGGCACTGGGCCTAGATGGCTTCCCTGAGGGACCCTGAAAATTACTTCGATTTTCCTTTGACAGAAATCCTCCCGTGTACAAGTTTCGACAGATCGTCTAGCTATCCAGTTTCATTGCACTGCCGAATTAGCCCTACTGTGTAGAAGGTTGCGCTGTAGCACCCGAATCCCAGGATGTTTTCTACTGTTATTGGAACCAGTAATCAATCCTACCAGTTTGAGCCAAAATATGTTAATATGATCCATTTCGAAACAACGAAATGCATCAACAACCGATCGTCAATGGTAAAATACAAAAGTGCGACCATTCTGATCAACTTTCCTCCTCACCTCTGCCATTAATTCGCCTATAACGTTTTATTTCAATAATTCGAAAAAAGCTTAAGAGTTGTTAGAAAATTCCTTAAAACATACCTTAAATAATTTTTTTAAATCTGAATGTCTAAGCCCTTGTTCCAATTTGTCGAATTTATCTTATCTAACATTTCACCTTATCTTCACATGAATTGTATTCTACCAAATACAGATTCCCGCTTGGTTTACAAATCTTAACCTGTATCTTCGGTGTCTTTTTATCTTTCAATAAGTACTGCTTATAACCAACGTGAAAAATCTGTTTTCTTCATTGTTTTCAACACCATATCAGTTGGTGGTCTTAAACGGCTGTCAATCACACAATACCTGTTTGGTTTCCCGCTGTAAATTGTGCTTACACTCTATAATTTCATCATATGATTGATGCTGGTTAACTCATGTACTACAATAAATAAGTACACCAGTTTACCAGGTGTCTCAGGTATAAACAACAATTCAGTGTGTAACAAGTATCCGCGTTTATGTTTAAAAGGCACCTAGCTGCCGTCACAAGCAACTTTAAGATTTGTAGAATTCAATTATTTTATAGCATATACCACATTGGTCAAAGAGTTTGACCCTTAACTATTTCTAAAGTTCGTGGGTGTTGGAAATATTTTGATAATAATGCTGCATTAATTTTAATAGAATTATTAGCAGTATCACAGTGGTTTGTTACACCATCAGTAGTATGGTTTTCGGGTTTTTGTAAATGCTCTGCATTACATAAGTTTACCTTGGCCATTCCTCAGGCCTTTTCCGACCTAAATCGAAATACATTTTTAATAAATAACTGTGAAATAATATGAATCATAGGCTTAAAATTTTATGACTACATATGTTTCATATACTAAAAAAAGCAGAGTAAACGAAAATACAGGATTTGGTATTGTCGTTCTGCCAGCAGCAAAAAAACGTACGAAAGTTCCGCGGGTCTTTGTCATGTCACATTGGGATCTATAGATGAACAAGAGCTGGATAGAGGACTAGCATTATAATCTGATGAATTTTTTATTTTGATTCTGGTTACAATGGTGGGCTTCATGCAAATTTCTTCTGATATATGATCTGATCTGATCTTTTTATAATATATAAATATCTGTAGGGGGTCGTCCATAAAATACGTGAGGTGAGTTTTGCGATTTTTCGACCCCCCTTCCCCTTGGTGAAATATCGTGAGATTTCTCTCAACCCCCTCCCTCCCACCCACCTAATCTCAGCAAGATTTTATTTGAGATAACTGATACTTCGGACTCCTTTGCCCTCCTCGTTTTTCCGCTTGTGGTGGACACACAACTACCAAACCGTGAGCACTCACTCAACAAGCATTTCATTACGCTAAAATTCGGCGTGTGCCTTCTTGTAGCACTAAATTCTAATGGCCTTTTCGCGGTTCAGTATTACTTGGGTCGTACTCTGCAGCATTCGACGAGTCGCGCGTTTGGCTGGCCGTTGGAGGCTAAACAATCGAGTAAATTTTTTGTGTAGGATTTGCCCATATCTTAAGGCCCCAATTTACACACAGTTCGACGGCAAGCCGTGACCTAAAAGTTTTCGCCTTGAGGCCAATTACTACTATATGTACACTGACCGGCCACCAACTGCATGGCCTGAAGTTCAAGAATGCCTACAGTTCAAGAAACTGACAAAAATCGCATTTATCGGGTCTGAAGATTTGAACTTCTATTGACTCTCCAGCCGTGGATTGACGGCAAGAATTCACGCCGTATCCACTCGTAACGGAAAGCAAGGCGTGAGATAAGCGTGAAAACCATCCACACTCGCGTTCGCGCTTGTTTGCGGGTGTTCACGGCGTGAGACAGGAGCCGCCTTGAAGCTTTCGTTGAGGCCATGAACATTTTTGAATTAATAATCGGCTATGCTAAGCAGTTATTTTCGCCTGTGTGTCTATAGGGAATCATGATTTCATCTGCATGCCACGTCATATCAGGCGGATACCTGAAGTATTATCCCTCAGTAAGACTGAGTTAAGCTTAGTCGTGCCGGTCGACTTGGTCTGACAGGCCACTGCCGTGGAGAAACATGTTTTAATTAATTTAACCCAGTTTTCTTGCCCTTTTACACAGTTTCTTTAAAAAAGATAATTCCGTGATATTTGCCGAGACCCCCCCCCCCCCTCCTCTCCCTCACGTGAGATTTGGTGAGAATGGTGAGAATCGGCTCGTCCCCTCCCTCCTTAAACGCCTAACGTAATTTATGGACGACCCCTAAGCAAGAGCACACAGACATCAATTGGCCAATTTCAAATATTGGAAGCATAATCAGAAGAAGAAAATATCCCAAAATGTGGCAGTTGTAAATAAAAATGTTGGTATACAATTTTATATGTTAATTTTACAGTAATTTCAGTGTGAGCACATAACTTTTTATTAAACATTCATACTGCACTCTTCATTTTATTGAATGAAATATCGGTCAATAAATCTTATAAACAAAACAATTTTTGGGCGTGTCGCTTCCAGATCAAATATCTCAATCAAAATTTAATTACACCATTTCACCGAAAATATGTAATTGGCTGCTTACAACTTTATTATCGAATCCACCATACCTTCTGACCTTTGTAGGACCTACAACAACAATCCACAATATTGCAGAGGAAAACTTCACATAACAGGAAAACCCCGATTCGCCGATCAACTCAGTACCACCAGCATCGAGAGCGAAAAGTGAAAGCCCAGCAATTCTTTCTTGAGAGCAAAATAACGAAAAAAAAATTCCCGGCGAGAAAGAGACTAGACACTGACCACTACCTTGCAGTGCAGTTAAGGCGAGTTTCACGCGTAAAAACTCCCGCCGCCGCCGTCGGCACTCAAAGCGGACATCAAGAAATGCAGCAATGCAGCGAGTCCTTTCACTTCTTTCATGTTGCGTGCAATTCTCGCGATGACGCAATGTTGACCAACTTCGAGATGAAACCGACGTAACACGCCCAAAACAACAGACAAGGCGCCTTTATTAATTCGGGCAGATTCCGTCGCATCTCGAATTGATTAAGGTGATCATGATGCCAAATACGTGTAATTGAATTCCCAGATTGGATTGACGAACTGCTCTGCCGTAGGGTCGGTGATCTTTTGAACTGTCATTTCCATGTCAAGTGCATAAAGGAGACATGTTGAAGGTGGACGAAGTTTAAAGGTGTCGGATTTTTGATCACCGATCATGATCATGATTGCGATTGCCTTTTCCCAATCATGAAATCAATCAAATTTGGTGTGCAACATCGCGGTGATCGTGTTGAGCTATTATCACGAGTTGAGTTTGAAAAATAGTTGTGAATTGATCGTGGGGTACATAATCGGTATGTGTACGTAATTACTGAATCCGGAAATCTCTTCTTGTGCGATTGTAATAGATCAAACAAAAACTAGAGTATCGTAATTGGGTGTCTGAGTCATATCACTGCTGTGTGCAATGTTAAATAATGCTGCGATCGTGCAATTCAATGTAAATAAAAGAAATTAATTTCCTTTTTTATGACCAATCAGCATTTCTACCCACAGTGTGTAATGTCGTTCAAAACTTGGTGCAACGGTAATTAGCAAGCTTAGTTTGAAGGATAGAAGAGAATAGGATGATTTAGAAATGGCATCATAGAGATGGTAGCAACTAAGAACTCTGTAGTTTATTAATATTTTTGGTGCTCCGAGATAGAATTACAACGTACAAAACTACCCCACACAACGAAGCGAACAAGAATACAGTCATTTATTGGAACTCATCCTCAGTGAGGTAAGAGTAAGCTTTAAAGACAATGCCCCTGAGTCGTTTGGCGTGACAATTCATTTAGAGTTGAAAAGAGTGGCGTTTCAGTCGAATTGCGAATTCCAGCCCAGGGACTAGATAAGAGAAGCTCTAGGTTGAGTAAGGTTGTTGAGAATCCTAATTCAGTGATTCCTGAATTAACAGAAGAAGAATTAGAAATGTAGGGCTGTAAATAAATGCAGGCAAGAGTAAGATTCTAATTGAGCCAAGGGTGGAAAGAAGAAGAAGAAAGCACAACACCACCTGGAGGAACAGAATTTCAATTAAACCAATTTAACTACCTGAGGTCCACAGTCAGTGAAGACAACGATGAAACGATAGACGTGCAAAGAAGAATAAACGCAATAGAACATACTTCTCACTACTTACTGGCAGCAGTGAAATTCAGAGACATCCACAGAAAAACATATAAGAATCTACAAAACAATCATCATTGGGCCGGTCAGTCCAAAGAATGGATGACTCAATTATACCAAAAAAAACGTGTTTCTACTCCCAGATGGCAAAAGGACCAGTTGGCAAACCACGATTAAGGTGGGAAGACAATATTAAGGCCGATGCAGCAAAACTGCTCAATACAAGAAACTGCAGACAAGTTGCGGAGCAGAGAGACGTCTGGAGGAAGAAGCTGATGGAGGCCAAGGCTCGAATTGGGCTGTAGAGCCATCGAAGTAGAAGCTTTATATGCCGGTTAGAAGAACTGCATCAAGAGAAAAGGTTTTAAGTCGCATATGGTGCGCTGGCTGTACATGGAAGAGACTAGACCGCTCTTGCCAAAGAATATATTAGATCAAGACTGGGTCAATTTCAAGATAATCCTGTTAGCCAAGGTAATCCTGTTATTAGATAGTCAACCTGCCTTCAAGGCATTAGGTTCGACCCATAAAATGCCCAAGATGACCCTGAGGTGGAGGGTCATTTGTCAGTAAGTACCGGCTCATAGGAACAATAAGAGAAAGTAAAAGGCTAATGAATTGGCCGGACTGGAGGGAAATCTCGGAGGCCCATCAATGCACAAAAGATAGGTGGCTCTAACTGGAGGAGCCTATCATTATACTATCAGAATTCTTGCGATATCTGATTACTTAAACAAGGCCAAGTCTGAAGGTACACGGTTAAATTGGATGTACATCCTGATTTTTATCAAACCCATAAGCGCAACGAGTTTTGATCAGCCGAGCGGCTCACAATCGATAGTTTTAGTTGTACATCCACACTTCGATGTACATCCAATTTCACCGTGTACCTTCAGACTTGGCCTTGTTTAAGTAATCAAATATCGCAAGAATTCTGGAGTTTGCCTTGTAAAGACATCGCCAGAATCGTGTTGATAATTGTGGAACATTGGGCAATTGGGCATCACGAAGGCAGATTCAGAATTCCGTACAATATCCACAGCTGTGCGGAAGAATTGACGGCTCTGGTCAACATCAGACACTGACACCGTACATGGAAAAGTCTCCTTAAAGGAGTTGGGAAAGTCTCAAAGTTCAAAATATGAGATTTGACCCGGTACCTAAATATGGCTGGCTACATCTAATATCTTTTCTAGCTTACTACCTTTCTTACGCAAAAGTTTTTCCCAAGTTGGGCTACTAAACGCCGCATTCGGTTTGGAAGGGACTGAGGCTCCTACCTTCCTACTCTTATCTGATAAACAGAGACCTAAAATGTTTTTGCTATTACTACGCCATTCTAATAAGTTACGAAATATAACATTCACAATTGATATGGACGTGGATACGTGAGCTGCTTCACACATTCAGCGATTCTTTTATGCTGGATTTGCTATTTTTTGTGTATAAACCATCAAAAGATTGTCTCTATTCCAACTTTTTATCATCCCAACTGCGTGATTTCTCATTTCTCTGGACTACATCACAAGAAAATCCTCTACGCTATAAGTAACAACATTAAAAAAGTCAGTAAATCAAACTATAAAAATCAACAACCAACAAATTCGAGTTTTCCTTTCTAATAACATTTTAATGATACGTAAAGATTAAAGTAATCGAAACCACAAACTAATTGCAATACCATCGCACAATTGGCAAACCATTACATGGTGGTAACTGGATTTTGTCAATCACTTAGGCAAGAAACCAAAGGCGGTGGTTGTCGTAACAACTTGCAGAAATTCTCCCAAACTTTTTCATATGAAAAACGAACGCATACGAAATTTCAGATAATTAGGTCACAATTTTAGTACAAAGCGTTTCAATCGTAGTATATTAAAAAAACTGTCAGTTTAAAATTTATTAGTCACGATGGAGAAATCGAAAAAAAATCACACCAATTGGCAACTCAGGTAAAAAGGTACACGACGACAGCTTCCTCTTGGCATTTCCCATTGACGTCTTTCCCGAAGAGCTAATGCGTAAGAAGACTTTTGTTTTTATTTATTGTCATTAATTTCCGATGTCCATCCAAGATCAAGGGTAGAATAAGGCTGTTGACTTGGCAGAATCAAATTAATATACCTTTGTGATGAGCCATAAATTGGGGATTCACTGGCTCCTATTTTACTGACGTCAAGACATTTTGGTGGTTTCAAATCGGAACTGGAACAAAAAGAACCGCATTAGACCAAATTAACACCAAAACCACATAAATCCGAGCTGTTAAAACAATAAACTCTATTAATTGCTAATCTCTGGCTTCAATTACCGATCAATTGGTCACGTTTCTTCGTAGAATTTTTTTCAATGTGAGATTTCTTAAGATAGCAGAGATTTGTTTTAATGGGGATAAACACTTGTAATTTCCGATAGATCTCTCATGATAAAATATTATTAAAATGCAATTACATTAAATGTAAACAGTTTGTGCCCGTGAGGTCTGCCCCATTTGAAACGAAGTGGTTTAAACTAGGCTATAATTATTTTCCTTTCAAAAGTGCCAGCATTTATGCGAAAAATCTTGTGTTTTCATAATAATATATAAAATGAGAAGACGTGGGCTTTGACCTATCTATTAGTAACACATTGCTACAGCTGTTATTAGCCATAACCTAATAAAAACAACTTGTTATGTTATTTATAAAGTGTGACCGCTTATACTTTCTTGACTTTATAAACATAATTCATTGTAATTAGAAAATTCTTGAAAGTGATTTTAAGAATGTTAAGTTTTCCACCAAAACTACAGAAATGAAGTAATATTTAAGAGCTGGTGTTGTTGGATCCAAGTTCAGAAGGTGGGGCCTCTGTTTTTCGGACTGTGAAATGAAGGCTCAACTTTGAGAAAATTTGAAAAGGCGTCAATATTTTTTTTTTTTTTTTTGCCATCAAGGCACTCTCATCGTGGAAGTTTTCCTCGAAAATAGTTGTAGCATGCTTTGACGTAATCCAGAGCCTCGCCAGGAAAATAGGGTCTCGCTCTACTCTCGTCCACGGACACTAAAGTATCGAGGGCAATGAAGCTGCGGATAAGCTCCCAAGGAGGGTGGAGGGGCTTAGACACTGGTCCAAGACCCCGAACCTTTCTGTGGCATCTCATGGCCTACCTCCCTGATGGGGGACTGGGTTAAGCAGCCACAATTAACCTGGGGAATCGGTCCCAGGTCTTAGATTTGCTAAAGAGCTAAAAGACCCTTTGCCTTAGGGAGAGTTATCACTCTCTTAAGATCTTATCTTAAGGTATTAGTCGGATATCTGCTGACCATGTGGGACTGCAGCTAACCGTATGGGACAACCTGGAGCAGAATGACGACTCTGCATGTCGGTCTTTCCTAATCAAAAACTTGGATCGGGGACCCTGGCAAATATGGATCGGAGGTTGTATTTAGCCCGATGCAGTATGACTAAAAAGGAAATGTAGAATTGCGTTAGTATCGGGGTTGGGGTTTAGCTAACAGGCAGAGCTAAGCTTACATAAGAGGCAAAATATGGATGTTCCTCTCGTACATGACTAAAACGTTAGAGCCCTTCTTGCTAAGCACCCAAGTATCGGATACAAATGTAGATACAGTAGCAATTTAGATGGGATGATAGTTAGATGGATTTGATTTAAAGAGCCTTGGCTTACTATAATAGGTCTCGTGGACTTTTAATATTGGGAGCGTATTTCTAGCTCCATGCAGTTTTTGGCTGGCATTGTTGAGCGAGCCAATGTGAGTGCAGGATTTTACTGCTTCCTCTATTTTTTTTATTTATTATAGGACCAAATCTAGCTGGTCTCGCAAACAGGGGCTTACTTTTGTTCTCATTGATATGCTTTAAAATCTCAAACTGGACTAATGCAATTCAGTTGATGTTCGTTACACAGTGCTTACTGTTTGTCCAACAATATCGATGATGTTGGAGATTCTGCCACTTGATGCAGCATCAAAATATTGGATCACTTATTCCTATCCACTAGCCCTAGACTATGCCCTTCTCGTTCTCTATTATTTATGTTGGTTGATCCGGATATCTTAACTCGGCTTATCACATTGGTCAAGGCTCACCTACAGATTCGTGACAGTTTATTGGAGATGCCGAATTTTCTAATGACTTTGTAGTGTTCTGCTCTAATAATCATAGGGGGCGTACAAATCTATCAGTATTAAGTTTTGAAATTTTCTACGTTTTACCATCACCTGTCTGAATGTGACAATTTGATCAATTTAGTTTTGCCAGAGATGAAGTTACGCTTTCATTTGCCTATGATTATTTATTATATGAGGCTACCTCTTTTGTAGGCTAGTGTGCGATGGTGAAAATTCGTATATAGTGGTTTTTGGGTACGAGAAAGCGATTGGTGATGTCCCGTTTGCACCATTAGTCGAAACAATTCTATCACATTTTCGCATTGTTTTTTCAATCAAAGTTGAAGAAATATGACTAGCCATCAACAACAAAGAACTCATGCAACTTCAAATGGTAGCCAAAGTTCTACTTTTGATATTTCTGAGTCAGATTTATTGAGAGAACAACAATTCGATGTTGAAGACTTCCGCAACAAAAACACCACGAATCATTTGAATGAGGGGTGGACGTTCATATATGGTATACAGTTGTATTTCGTCCATTGTTTTCTCTTTTATTAATTTTTATCCAGTGTGAGTATATTACGGCCAATAATCCACTGCTCCTTAAAAGCAAAGTTTTAGGATACTCACAACATGCCAATACTTCGGGGTGACACTATAGATGCCAAACTCCATTGGTACCAGTGCACGGACAAACTGATGCGCAGATCACTGTGAACTTGCCAATCCACCTGGGGTATGCAACCACAAGCCAGGTAAGTGATGACCATTTTCGCTCATCACTATCCTGGACCATCAGACCTTCTTGGGCAATGAAAATACAAACAGGGCCCTGGCACTGGTTTCGATCAATCTGAAATCGGTTACTGAGACACCTACCAGTTTGGTGAAAAGGGTCCTTGACGATCGATGAAATATACCGAAAGCACAAAAGGTCCACACCTGGTCTGATACAAGCGCTTTCTTCCTGCATCCAGAAGAACAAAAAATAGGCGCAGTAAGGCAGACAACTATATTCCTTTAAGCGCTCTGGTTTACAAATGTAAGGTATAGGGGCTACTAGGAATACAGTCCGTTTAAGTGCTTGCCGCTGTACTCCCTCGACCAGATATCTAACTAAACCAAAGACAGAAATAAAGATATTAAAACTTTATGACATTTTTTTAGCAAAATCCATGTTTAATACTCGAACTTTATTACCATCCAATTAACTAATCATAAAATTTATGCTCAGAAAAGGTGCTAAAACCCCCATTTTATTTGCACTGACGCACGGTATTTAATTGAATCTAAAAAAAATTTACTATCAAACACTTAAAATATCGCGTGTTTTCTAAAATAATAATTAACAGACAAACAACCACCAAAGTCAATTCAACAATTAACCACAAAAAACGACGACGACGTACACAATACCCCCGTCGATAACAACAACAAAAACTGAATAAATAAATCCGTAAGCAGGTAATAACAGAGTAATCAAGTGACATCCACAGGTACGCAATAAGACCCCATCTTTCGGCTGCTCGCTTTGCTAGACTATGCCAAAGTCATTGCACATCCCACCTGCCCTTGCTTGTCAAATTTCTCCACCTACCTTAGGCCACTGGTGTTTACATGCGTGTGCATTAGGAAAATTCATGCGCGGATATCTTAATCACAACCATCCACTAGATCTCGAGATACAATCAAGACGCATGACAAGTTTCGTCGCGAAGTTACCTACGATTGTGCGCTCAGCACTCTTTGCACCTTGACTTAGATTGTGAGGCGATTGCTATAGCAATTGCCTCAAGAGTCAACCTGCTGTTAGCCATAAGTAACCAATCGCTGCTCGTTACTATAGAAACTAGAAGCAGCTTCTGTCTTGATGTGACCAAGTTTTAAATTAATTTGCGACATTTTTTTATCTATTTTCAGAAGCGAAGCATGGGATTACACAAACAGTACCTGAAATATGGTCAGAGTGCTAAAGACCAGCTTTTCGGAATCAGTAACAGTGGCGGAAAGGGTGGCATCAGGAGTCTGCCGTCGCCGCTTTCACTGCTCATATCGCAAGGAGCGAAATTCAATCACAGTAAGTAACAGTTTAACTCGTTTACCTGATTTTATAAGCTAGCTTAGATAACCGGTGCTTTACCTGCCAGTTTCGAGGCTACACAGCATCCAGCTGCCAAAGCAAACACTTGACACAATCTCTCGCCGATATATCAACTGGTTTTAAAGTTCAATTCTGCTTGCTTTTGGCAATTAGGCATCATTTTAAAATGCAGCTTTCGCGTTTTGCAATTCACAATTGGAATTTAAAGATTTGCGCCAACACCGACCCGGCTTCAAGTTTGGCTCGAGGCAATATTTTTTCATTTGCACATCTAGTTTAATAATGGTCCTTGTGCCAACTGGCTGAAGCATTTTGACAGATCGAGAACTTGAAACTAGATTTATAGCGAGATCCAGCTGAATTTCTAGCTTAAAGGCTGTCCACGTGCAGCACATTAGGAGTGATATAATGGCTAAAATGCTTCGAATTTGCATAATGCCTCGTCACACGATTAATAAAATCAATTTACAGCAAAGTAATGAAAATCGGTCCACAACAAAGTTAGTCTGGTGTAAAACTTTTTCAACCGAGATTCGTGTGTGTTTATTTACTGCTGATCAACCGAATCGAATTTTTAATAAACTAGACCGAAGTAAATAAGTGATAATTATCCAATTAAAACTCGTATTTAAAATTCAAAATTAATTGATCGAGGCGCTCGATACAGACGTACGATTATGTAAGGTATGTCTCTGATTTATGGTTATTTGATTAAGTTAGAATGGGGATAAGCAGTCATAACGTTTTGTATTGATATAAAACTACTTAGATAACTAAAACACGTACGCAGTGACTGATAACGATCTACGAAAATTAGAATAGAGCTACAGCCTAAACTCTACATCATGAGAACTGCAAATCCAAAAAATTAAACCTATAACAACTTTAAGGCAATAAAAATAATAATGGCGATCTTTCATTTTCCTACAGCAGCATGTGGATTTGGAGATTGATTTCCAGCTAAAACAATTTTGTGTCGCCTCTTAAATTTGAGAGCTTAAAGATGCTTCGACGACATGCCGTACGAGACCTATGGCGTTTTTCAGTTTAGAGCTTTCTTGATTACCTATATCTTATATCATCATCGTATGTTTCAAGTATGTCTTGCGAACTTCTTTCCTTATCTCCTTCGTACCGCAACTATTCAAGAAGCGCCCATAGCTCTAAATATAGGAGCTGGTGGTTATGATTATATTAAGCTCAAGAATAATCCAAACGAATTTAGAAACCATGACCGTAACAAAATACGCCAAAAGGGGTACACCACAAGGAGGAGTGGTCTCCTCCTAACGGTGGTTAGAAGCAATAAATTGCATACTACAAAAACTAGATAAAAACGGATCTAAGGCAGCAGCGTATCTTGAAAATCTAACGATATGGTGTCAGAAACGTTTCCAATCATTATCAATGAAATCAGCAAGCCTAAACAGAGTGAGCAGCTGGGCGGAAATGAGGAAATCCGGAGCTGAAACTCAAAACCATACGGTCATAACATCTCGCATTTGATAAGCGAGAGATGGTTGCCACCACCAGACTACCTCCCCTAGATTGACCTTCCGTCACCTACTCGCCGTCAAAACACCTACTTTTTTGGTGAGATATATGGCCCAAAAGTACCGTGGCCACTTCTTCTGCCTATTAAACCAAACTCCTATACCTCAGATAGCTTAAACAGGTTTACCAGTATTCCTAGTGGCTTGACTGCGCGACCTATCGCAGGGCAGTTACAAAGAAGATCCTTAACCCTTCCTTTCTTCAATAAGCGGTGATTAAAGGCGTAGTGCGAACAAATCAGGCCAACAAGAACCTTAACACCGCAAGTGTCTTGACTATCGCAAACCAACAACTCCTTAGCCAGGTTAAGAGATAGAAGTCAATGCAATAAATGTCCTGACATCAAGTCAATAAGTGTAGCCAACAAGTGTCATACTATCAAAGAAGAAAGTTTCCTAACATCCTTTCTACCGCGGTCCAAATCGAACCTCCAGCTTTCAATGTGGTTCATCCAAGCCCGATCGGCAAAAGTCCCATAAGTATGGTAGGAAAGGAAAGGTTCATCCTGAAAGAGCCTCCATATCATCCAGGGCACTGGGTTCGTCTGGTACCCACCCACAGGATATCTTGCTACCCGCCACAAAGGGTTGGAGGTACTAGCAATCCTGAATGCCTGGATGGAGGTACACAAGGATGCATCATTGGAATTTTTATAGATATCCAAGCCTTTGAAAGAGCTTCAAACTCAGTGATGACAGTGATGTCATGCAACGCTGAGCGAGATAGGGTCTCTCGTGTCTCTCTAGCTAAACAGGGAAAATCACTCTACGGGGTCGAAAATTCAGATGTTTTTTAGCTCTAAGATGCTGCACGAATTTGGACATACGGACTGTGGGAGATTATTCCATAGATGAGTTGATCAATTCATAAACGAGCTTCAAGATCGTATTTTGGCCGAGGGGGTTGGGCTGTAGGGTAATGGGATGGACCGAGAGCGCTAGTCTTGTTTAATGGTTCTGAATTTTAGTGGAACAGTCCCTATGGTAATAGTGCTAAAATATAGAGAGAGCTGCTACATTCCTACGATGGCTAAAAGATCCGCGAAAGGTGAGTCTGATGGCACGATTTCGCACCTTGTTGAAACAAGTGGTTTTTGCAGCGCCTCCCTAAATACACGAATAGTATTCAAGGCGGGGCCGAATGTAGGATTTATATATTGGAGCCAGGGCAGCTGGCTGGTGGAGAAATTTGTATCTCTTAAGAAATCCAAGTCATTGGGAGGCTTGCTAGCCATTTGAAATGTGTGATCATTCCATCGCACACCCTCCGTTAGGGATCCATTAGACGATGATAGTTTTGTCGTAGTTACTGCTATGACTGACGAAAAACCATCGTCTAAGGTTAGATTTATTTAGTTATCTGAACAGTTTTTTTTTTTCATCAATCGTGGCTGATGGAATTGATTGACGCTTGCAAGAACGTGTAATAGACGCCTTAAAGTTACCCCTGGGGTGCTAAGAGTCGAGTCAGCCGTTAAGCCGGCTTCAGACTTACGCCGTGAATAGCCGCGAGCACCTTTGAACGCGAGTATCGCGAGTTCGCTCCTTGTTTTCGTTCTGAGTTAATACGGAGTAAATTCTCAACCCCACCGTCCAGCCTATGGGGTTCGAGTCGGATGGAAGCGCCCGCGAAAAGACCCGACATGCTGTGTTTATGCTCGTAAATGCGTGTTTTTAGTGGAAATACAGAATAGAAAACGACTGCTGACGAGAAGAAGGATATAACCCAGGAGGGTGGTAGACAGACAAGGAACGCAGCCTGAAATCGAACCAAGCACCACCGATACGGTAGGCAGGCGTAAAAGTACTCTGGACCTTCCTGGAATATGTTAAAAACCGAACATATGCTTCTGTTCTCTCGATCATGTGTCCTAAATGATTTTAACGCTCATCTTGCTGGAACTTTTGAAAGTCGCTGGCGATCCCTGAAAATCGCATCAATTGATCCATAATAGATCATCGATCTTCGTCTAACCTCTTTTGAACTTTAGTGGACCTGTCTTCATTAGCACAGATCATCTTTCCAGTTGCTTCCTGTCTTTTTTGTATTAGGTATTTTATCCATATAAAACTTGTATCTGACTTGTCGAGTGATCTTCGTAAACTTTCTTTAATCCGTTAATGATCTTCAATACGACTCCATTCGAGTTTACTGTAAAAGTACCGAGTATGTTATTTGGAACTAGTCGCGCTATTTTCGCAAATCTTATGATTGAAATCAAGTAGGAATGTCTCTATGGACCACAGAGAATCTGTGACAGAATATGATATCGTTATATCTCTGGATTCGTTTCATTAAAATGAATACAATCGCTCGTGACTGTCGCTCTATCTGGAAAACTGATATAAAATAAATTCGTAATTAGAAAAGTAACTTTTAATAGCTTCATTACTTCTGTGCTAACAATAAAGCCCTGGCTAACACTACCACAAATAATCTATTATTATTTAATTGTATTTTTCGTAAAAATGCCGTAAAAACGGAACCTTAAGTATGCTGTGCCTATGTTAGCTTAGATATTTTACCGGCATATCAATTTGCCGCCAGAAACGTTGGTCTAGCCACAAAAGAGTAATTTGGGTCAGAACTGCACACTAAAAGTTAATAAAATCAGCAATGAGGAAAATAATTTGCAGTGATTGCAACAGAAAAACGGCTTTGCCGGAGCCGGTGACTGTGGTCCAAAGATAGGTGTGTTTACCATCTTAAATAGGTGCATTAAGCTTGGTATGTAAGTACACAGCACCGACCATAATGAGATGTTTATCTTAATAAAGCATAGCTGGATAAAAAATGCCGTGAGTGTGACTTTTTAATTAATTTTTTTTTTCTCAGAAATTTTTCCAACTGCGAAAAGTCCATTTCTCACGTTTCCGTTTAAGGAACAGACGACAATGATTGACGTCCAACTTCTTCTTATTTCAATATTTAACTTAAGGTAATAAATAATTTCCAGAATCACCTGGGAAAATTCTATTCCGTTTTCAATTAACATAAATCGCGGCATTCTCTAGAAACGCGCTGAAAATTCCGATTATTTTCAGTGGTATGCGATTCGATGAAAAACAAGCTCGACGTCAGCGCGGTGCATAGTGCAAGAGCTGCTAAGGCGTCGTGTAAGAAAACGAAAGTGGCTCTGTGATGTAATGTACGAAGACAGAGGTTACATATTCGAAAGCAGTTGGACAATTCCAAAACCGGTGGCTCCGCGGACTGCTGCAACTCCAGCATCTTACATGCACTTGATGTGCGCCACACTACTTCTTATTACGCCACATTAGCGGAGCCCCGAAGCGATCTGCACAGTTCTGCGTGAAAGAGTCAAAATCTGCAGCGCTCCTTAAATCTCTCCTTGTGGTGGCAGAAATTAACCCAAAAGTGTTAAGTAGACCTTATGCGACTCCAAAGCAAGTTAAGCCTTAAGACTTGTGGCGCATGCGTTTGTTACTTTTATTTCTGAAAAAAAAACTGGTTTACTTGCACTTCTACGACGTCTACGAAAACAAATCTTCGCGGATTTTCCACTTAGCGGATCTGTGATAGTCGGACGGTGGAGGATCAGGTGATGGGGAAATGTGCATGGAAGTAAACACAGAGTGCATGCAACCAGGCAACCTTCCTATGACTAAGATATCATTATGCAGCAAGGCAGAATTATGCAATGTTTTGCTAACACACTTATTGCACAAATATCCACAAACATACAAAGGCACTGCAACAGGTATGGTCACTCTTGGCATATGGACCGTCTCTTTGAAAGTGCATAAAGACTTATTGGCGGATTGTGCTGGTGGCTTTGATGCCTGCAAACGCTACTTAGATCATTATTGTACCGATGACTGTTGTAATTGAATTAACGGTGATCATGATCTTTCGATACGTTCCGCTTAGTAGGATAATTATGCAGGGTGCGCTCATGCAGGAACGTTTTAATGCAATTCTTAATATAATTTGATTCTTTGCCCGGTTTCAGATGGTGTAAGTCCGGTTTCTTTTGTTACATGATTGTGTTTAAGTATGTGTAATGTTTGTTTCAATACTATCTCAATTTCAAAATGAGAAAAGTAAACGCCAAAACGTAATACGTAATAAACTTCATGAGAGTAGTGTGGTAGTAAATAAGAGTAATTACCAGAGATATGGTTTCAAATTGTTTTTGAAACATAATAAAATTAAAGGATAAAAAAACAAAAAAGTTAAAACTCGGAAAAAGTTAAAACTCGGAAATATTAAAAAGTTTAATTACTTGCGCTTTCAAATATCAACTAGAGGCTAGAGTAACCTAGCACGAGATCTTAACATTCCGCAGTCAATGGCATATCGATGAATAGACATGAAACAAACATTAGACCAACGGAACAGATTAAAAACAATATCCCAAATTCATAGCGATTATATCATTGAAATTGAAGAGAGCTTTCGTATTACATTAGCGGACATTTTGACACAGCTGCTTGATAATAGCAGGTGATAACAGAAAGTAAATCTTAGGCCGATTTAATTGCATCTCTGTCCGTCTCGAACAACTATATGACCCTCTCAATAGACGGAGTTTTCTTTATTTTATTGTTTAACGCGTACAAGTGTTTCAAATCCCTTGAAGTCAATAAATTCACTAACCCTGATAATATACACCCTATAGCACCTAAACAATGCATCTAAAATTTGGATCAACCGCTAAGCAAACTCTCGCCCTGTTTATTTCATCGAAGTTTATTTCGACTCTGAGAAAAAAACTCACGCCCAAACTGAAACATGTGACTCCAGGAACTCCTTTAACTACAGTCGAGCATCAATTGTTTCTATTCTCCCGAAAATCATGCAGACAGTGATCCAAAAAAAACTCACAAAAGCTTTGTTTCTTTACGAAATCCCGGGATCCCAAACATCCCGAGGTTTTTTTGAAGGGTGGGGATAGAAATGTCAAAGTAAAGAAACGGCGTTCTGGGAGTTCTGGAAAATAAAGAAGAAGAACGTGAATGACATTTCTGTTTTCACTCTCGGAAATTCCTTTTGACTTTATGACTCATTTTTTAATTTCTACTTATGTAAATCTTGTTGTGTCTTTTTTATCATACATCTCCAGGGCCGGCGTTTGGATTTTATGCGCCCGGTGCAGTATATTGCGTTGCGCCCCCTCATTACTGTTCATTTTTTGATCGCAGTTAAGGCCAATGGAAAAAGACACAAACACTCTGTCGAGCTCTATGAAAATGAAGGCACACCTTTTCGCTTTCTCCTGAAATCGCGCCACGTCCAATTGTGCCCGGTGCAATTGCACCAATTGCCCCTATGAAAGCGCCGCCCTGCCTTTTTCCAATCAGGATCTGCTTCGTGATCTTGCTTTTGTGCTGAGTTTGCTCCCACTTCAATAACTATTTCCAGAACAATCCTGGGTTTCGAAAATCTATAGTACTATACACTCGAATAATAAGGTCTCTATGTCGTTCTCCAAGCCTTCATATTTCAGAGGATTATAAGTGGTTACTAGACTGCATGTATTAGTTTTTACTGCAGAATCCTGAATAGAATAAAAACAGTCCACTGAGAACTGTCACTTTTTGACATTTCTCATTTGCCCAAGCAGCCAGAAGTAAAAACCTCGGGCTCTTTGGGATCGAGGGGAAATGACAATTTCCCCTCTTTTTCGAGCCCGAGAAAAGTAAAGAAACGCGATTTGGGATCCCGAAGATCCCGGGATTGCGTTAAAAAACAAAGCTAAATTCTACACGCAAGCAAGACGGCACAAAGATTTACTTACAAGGATTTTTGGTGAATCTGGTCTCATTTCTTAAGATATCTCCACGTCTTTTAACAGGCTCTGGCATCTAGCTTTTTTGACAACAAAGCATCATGCTTCGATAGTCTAGAGCAGGGGTAGGCAACGCGGCGCCCGCGGGCGCCATGGCGCCCCCGATCGATTTTTAATGCGCCCTCGCTGGACTAATGTAAATGTATGATAGCCAGAGTGATTTACTTACTCTTGTCAAACGGCAATCCCAAATAACAAATTTCGTCTCATAAGACTCTACTAATGTCTTATGAGAGGATATTCGACGTTTTTAAGAGAACACCACTCTCATAACTTACACTTGTAAAACACTACAAGTGCTTTATGAGTGCGTTGACAGAATTAAATGGCACAATTATGAGAGTTATTTTAGTCTTATAAAAATATCTTAGCTCTTTTTGCAAGGGTAACTATAAGCGTGCTATAAGAGCTATACTCTCCTTAACAGAACTGTTAGAAAGGGAGCAATATATGGAAAGGCGATGTTATTTAGAATAAAAAAATTTTAGAGGAAATAGCTCTCATGAGAAATTTTTCGACACTTGAGTATTTAATATTAATTATGTATGATTATAGACTTTAGAATTAGATTTTTAGCGAAAATATAAGTTAAAATTTTGTTGCGATTGAAATATTACTGATAATAACAGCCATTTTACTTCGATAAAAACAAAAGCGCCTTAAAAATAATCAAATTTTAATATATTTTATTTCTTGTGGAAAAAATAAAAACTTTAGTATTGCTCAATAATTTATTTCAAATTGGTATATTATCTGGTTGTGCGATGGTAATCTTTTTGCACTTGAAAAAGTCTTCTTATAAATGTTTTAACATTTTTCGTCTCATAAGAGCATTTTTAGAAGAAGGGATATACTCGAAGTCTGGTAAGAACTTTCTTATAAGTGTCATAAGTTATGACTCATAACACTCATAAGGACATTTAGACATCTAGAATTAGAAATAATAAACTTGCAAAGTGATATTATTTTAAAAGCGCATAGTAATGATAAAATGTTTTGGAACTTAGCCGATGAAAATAAGTATCCTATTTTAAGGAAATGTGCGCTAAAAATTTATTCATATTGTGCAACAACATACAATTGCGAGTATTTGTTCTCAAATATGAAATATTTGAAATCAAAATACCGAACAAAGCTTAATGACTCACATTTAGATAATTGTTTAAGGACCGGGAACTCTAAATATATCCCCAATTATAAGAAATTAGCTGAAAATATGGACACCCAAGTTTCACACTGAATTATATGTATCATTATGTATGACACCAACACAATAAAGTTATAAAAAATCTGTTTTTTTAATGCCTATTTATACCTGTTGATTATCTGTAAAATATGCGCCCTCGGTAATTTTCAAATTTAGTATTGCGCCCTTAAGGACAAACAGGTTGCCGACCCCTGGTCTAGAGGTTAAAGTGCCCGACTTATATCACAGAGGTCCGTAGTTCGAATCCACCTCTTACTTTCCTCCTTTCTTGGTTAAATTTCTGATAAAGAAGACCCAGCAATATTTTTGAAAATATGTGCCCGATACTATTACTGAGCCACTTGTAGTCAGACATGCTCTCGCAATGTTTTGACCTCAGTGTTTCCCAGGAATTTCACGCCTACACGTACGAGAATGGCTGACAGGGCAGAAGTACTTGTAAGTGCAGGATACATAATGCTTGGAAAATAGAAAAATGTGGATTCGACCTTACCTAAATAAAACAAAGGTACTTAATCCAATTCCGTCAAACGACATTAAGATGATAGTGGGAGACGCTATTGCGAAGACAGGGAAGGAAGAGGACCGTGCTGGTACCATAGGCAAATATAGCCTACACAGCTACACTAACAACAATGGTACCCGCCTAATTGATTTTGCCACATCTCGCGAAATGGACCTTTTTTCACATAGAAACAACAACAAAATGACGTGGATATCACCCGACTAAATTACGAAGAACCAGATTGACCACGTCCTAGTAGAGAAGAGAGGCACAAACAATGTACTAGATGTAGTCCATTCAAAACGCGCGTTATGGTGTTCCAAAATAACACCGTTAAGAAAATCGAACCCTCAAGGTTTTTGGGGTAGCTGATCACGAAAATCGAGGTCCCGCGGTCCTAAAATTAGGGCGTCACCCCTAAAAATGCAAAAAAACACCCCTATTTAGGGGGTTTTCGCGATTATTTCAGTAATAATGAAAACTAATGCGATGAAATGCACTTTTTTTAATATTTATTTGCGAGGGTGGTTGATTTGTACTAAATTAAGGCGTACTTTATGATAAGGGATAGTTCTAAAGGGTTGAAACTACCCCTAAATTGGCGAAAAATTGAAAAAATTGTAAAAAAAAAATTGTCCCCAAGTTTATGCTTCAAATTCGATTGTGGGCGTACTGTCAGGCAAAAATAAATTATTTTCAACCCTTAAGGGGTTAAAACTACCCCTACAATAAAGTTCATTGAAAACTAGGGGGGGGGGGGGGGGGGTATGTAGGATATGGAATAAAGAATCGCTACCGCAACACTGGAAGAAAGCAATAATATTCCCAGTGCACAAGAGTGGCAACCGACTCCACTGCAGAAGGTACAGGGGTATATCACTACTGAGCTCAGGCTACAAAGTTTTCACCGATATCCTGAAAGATAGGATAAAATCTATTGCTGAGAAAATACTGGGTGTATACCATGCGGATTTCCGTAAAAATATATCTACAACAAACCAACTATTCTGCCTAAAACAGCTTTTAGAGAAGTTTTGGGAGAAAAATGTAAACGTATATCAGATCTTCGTAGATTTTAAACGGGCGAATGATTTAATATCTAGGGAAAGACTTATTGACAACCTTATAGATGTTACAATACCTGAAAAATTAGTGAAGATCGGTTTTTTTTATGTGACACACTAGAGACTTAGGGAAGGCCCCTTTGTACTGTCGACCATGTATTTATTTTGAAATGTCGAACAGCAGCTCTAGTCGGAAGATAGAGAGAGAAGTGAAGGAAAGAACTGTCACAACCTAGCTGCGGTATTTTTTTTTATTTCACCTACTCTCAACCATTTCGCGACTCTGAACCGGGGCATCGAGAACAACTCGCTGGAGTGTTATGCCTCCTGAAACGAGTTGAATCTCATCAACCAACCGATGACATGCGCTTGGTGGAGCGGGGAAGAGAACTAGTGAAGGCTATGACAGGAGGAATCAGGAATGCAAAGAGGGAAGAAGAAAGAAGGAAAGTTATGTAGGCGGGAAATTGGGAAAGGCTAGGACCGTGGCACCGCCGGGAATCGAACCCGAGACCTCTGGGGATAGTAGTCAGGCGCCTTACCCCTAGACTACCGAGGCCACGGTAGTAGCACATCGTACCACGTTGGTAGCACATCGAGAATTAGCTACAGGGAGTTAGCTTTAAACGGGGTTCTGTCTAAACCTTATGTTCTCGAAAACATGTAATTTTCTGGACTTGTCCCCGCCTGGATTTGTTACATTGTTTTGCCAGAGCGGTCCACCTCATGATAGAGACATATGTCAACAATGGCCTAAAAACTTTTGTGCAAGACCATCGACTTCTAGACACCTGGCTTATTGAAGGTCTGTTACTAGCATAGAGACTATACTTACCTTCTTTTACCTCTCTTCAATGTTAAGCCCTCAAATCAGCTTTAGACCCAAAGTAAGATCTAAGTACTTAGCTGATCGGGATAAGCTCAGTGTTCGATCTTTAATTACAATAATATCGAGGTTGAATTCAAACCTGCAACACCTGCAAACTAAACTCGCTTTTGATAACTAAAGCATATCCTTTGCTAAGTAAGTCAATGACTATGTACATCTATAAACTTCCCACTGAACTAATCTTAATACTCGTAACAGAGTCTTTGTTCAATTAGTACATAAACACAGTTTGGGTCATTGATGATTCGATAAGTTTTCCCATGAATGAATATGACGATAGTGTTAGTAACCAAAACAATTTCAAACACGGATGTTGTTGTTCTACAACTAGTAAGCAACAAATAATCAGCATCTTCCTTATGACTACCACGTCATCCAGGCTATTCTATCTTTTGTGTTTACGTTTAGGCTTAATGGCCAACCTATAAAAAATTAGTAAAAAAATCCCCTACTGCCTAGTTGGTATTTAACCAAATTTCTGCGAATTTGTATAAGATCCGCTTTGTTTTTTGAACTTGAAGAATCAATGACATAGGCTGCTTACGTACGAAAATCCTATCATATCAATAAATCATCCAGGTACCAAAAAGAGGTAGATTGTTGCCGGGAATGTAAAATAATAATTAGCTTCTTGCGAATTTGTGTATAATTGATTACAGTAACACAATTATATCAAATAAAACCTAAAAACAAAACTCATTCTAAATGTAAGGTCAGGAAACTTATTGTTAAATTCTAAACAACATACACTAAAAATTCTAGCGTCTTCAATTAATAAAAAAATACTTAAAAGCAGTTGTTGACACATAAAAACCTTGAAAACTTCCTTAAAACATGTCTAAAATAAACGCAATAAACTCGTTTTATCACGTAAACAATAATTTAATTTCTGCAACTTCTTAAAAGCACCTAAAACGTGTAATTTCTAATAATATGTTTTAATTGCGCAAAAAATTGGCAATTAACCAATTAAGCACTCCGCAATGTTGTATATTTGTGACTACGGTCACTATAAATTTAGCTTGGCAACGCCTGACCACTGTCCATAAAGACAAGGTTCGCAATTTTTTAAAGGTTCTGCAGACCAAGAATATTCCGAATACATTTTTTTAGAATTTAATTCTCTAAAACCAATTAATTGTTGAAAACATATTTGCGGTGGTGAAGCCACACGAAAAAAAACATTGCGAATATTTTGAAGGTAACGACAGGAATTCTTCAGCAGGTGCCTTCTGCTGTAGCATTTCCGTTAAAAAATAATTGAATTGGAAAAACACGTGCAACAATTTATTATACAAGTTTTTTGTTTTTTATTTCAATAACTTGTTCAATTATAATTGAACAAAAACAAATGTGGTTGATAAAGACGTAATTTAAACCAATTTATTAAGTTCTGGGATTAATTAAAATAATTTATTTTAATAATAAACTAGAGATTTCCTTTAGCTCGGACAATTAAAGAATTTAATTGTAGCAAGTGCAGGTATATTTTAAATATGTAATTAATTTTAATTGTCTCGCTCACATGCGTTCCATTACGTTAGTTTAATATTATGATAAGGTCTGTTGTTAAGCCGTTACTGCGTATGCGAGTTCACGTGAGAAAAAGTGAACATTCACAGGAGCGGCGGGGCATTAGGGAGTGCAGATAGAGCCCCTATAAGCCTAGCCCCCGTGCGAATTCCCCTTTAAGGCCAACACAAAGGATATAATGCCCCATCATTCCAAATCATTGCTCCTCAATTGCGAGTGGAAAAGAGGTTCCGAAAACTTTATATTTTTAAAAGCGAGTGTGGTTTTACCAATACGCTCTCCCAACCGAGTACTTATTACCTCCAATGCTGCTTAACCTCTGTAATCGAACCAGAACCGATCTTTTGTGTATGCTAAATAATACCCCTGACGGTCCACAATATTTTTGCCAGAAATATGAAGCCCATACAACAACAAGAACTAAAGCTTTGTATGAGTTAAACTAAAGCTTAATGCCCCGGGTTCGCTGACCTCAGCTCAATAATGTTCACTTCAACTCACATAAGTGGCTTCACCGGCTAAAGTCCAGTTCATGTTCAGTTCGTGCTTGAAATTGTTGTTGCTTTTTTGCCAAAAATTAGAAATGCAAAAGCCCACTGGAATGGCATTCCACTATTCCAGTTGATTACTCTCTTTTGAGCGAGCTTTTACGTTCAACTTCAGCTCGAAACCAGTTTGGCGAACTGAGGTTTGTTTATCCTCAGTTGAATATGTAGAACTTGTATGCAAACAGAGATGAGCTTAGAAGTTTAGTTCGCCAATTTGCTCGAATTTGCGCAGTACAGCAGGGATATTTCTTTGAAGCCATTTAAAAAAATTTCCTAATACGTAAGGCAGATATCGTCCCATTTAATTTGAAATTTTTGCCTACTAGGGTCATTATGAAAAACTGATAATGCATACCTCACTTCAGTATCGCTGGTTTTTTTGAGTGGTGCCCATGAGGAAGCTCTTTCGGCATGCCCCTCATTTGCTACATGGAGCTCTCATGGGGAACCTGCCGGGATCTACCTCTTTAGAGATGCCCCTGATGCAAAAACCTTTTAAAATGCTAGTCTAGTGGGTTTTTAAAAGCCCAGGCTCTACAGTTAGAAGGTCTTAATAGATCTAATATAATATATCCAGTGTTCGTATGAAAAGCTTTGCTTGTATACGGCCTTTTGACCACATTCCTTCATTGCCAGCGACCGAGATAGCTCTCCAACGTTTTGGGTCTTCAGGTGTTTATGAAATATTTAGGGTGTGGGTTACCCCACCCAAAGCGAAAGTGCGTGTGCACTTTCCCTTCCATCCGCGCGTGCTCCGCCGCCCATGAGCATTCATACTGTCCTGAATGATAGAAAAACCAAGGAAACCACCCACTGATGTAAGCTCATATAGACAAACCAGTCTTCCAATCATTTAACATAACAATAAAGTCATATGTATACCAAATAATCTGCCAGGTAAAATTTGTAAAAGAATACTAAATTAGAGCTTCAGTAACATCGGGATCTCTAATACAGCAAGTACCTTTCCTTTACTCCCTTTACTCGAACACGCCTCTCAGGTAAGGTCTCCTCACTACTCCTCCCAAGTTGGAAGAGTTGAATCGTTTCAAATGAAGTTTGGCCGTTTCGTACACAGTCGCCTTCCTTGGGATGACCCACTTATCCTTCCGCCTTATGAGAACAGGCTTAAATTATTCAACTAAAAATTATTGTTTAAATTACTTAAATAAGGCTTAAATTATTCAACATAAGCGGCGTGAGGTTGCTGACGTTATATTCGTTCATCGGTTACTGAATGACAATATGGACTCAGGTTTCTTACGAAGCCAAAATGCATTTAGAGTGAGTTTTTTTTTTTTTATGTGGTAGTGCTAAGCTCAGGAGTCACCCTTTGTACTACTAGTCCGTCATGTCATTTGTCACGTCATGGTGCAATGTCTAGCAGTAAGCTTAGTACGGTAGTAATTACTACTTGAGGGGTGTACCTCTCTTGCGATTGCTGCTTCAAATCGCGTCATTAAGCCATTATCCATGCGAATTTTGAGAACGTTTGACCGCGTATACAGGATCTCACGTGCCCGCCGTACTTTGGAATATCCATTCGGGATAGCATCTGCTCGAAAGAGAGTTCTACGCAGTTCCATTCCAGCGGGAAATGGAGTTCTCTAATAGCCATGTTTGAGCACTCCTTGAAAAGCTCCCATGTACTTTTTACGCGCAGTCAGTGAAAAAATTAGAGGGAACATTGACGAGGTATACTTAAATTCCGGTACCATATTAAAATTTTCTTTACCATCGGTTTGAGTTTAGGCCAATCACAATTGCTGGCCACATTGAATAAACCCTATTCGTTTTAGCTATTGTTTACACAACTATAAACCTACAAATGATAATGTTGTCTATATTACGACTATTCCAAAATCACCATCAATAACATGATCTTTGAGGGTTTACCAAAACAAAACCGAATATTAAATTCATATACGCTATTCGTTTAGAAAATCAATCAATCTAAAATAGCGATAAAACACACTCATAAAATCCATATTTAAAAAAACAAACAAAGATACATTTCACAATTCCCAGCTTGAAGTCAATAACTTTTCAACAAGTTTTCCCAAGCAAGTAACTCAAAATTCAAACGCATGAAAAACGATTAATTTGCATATAAAAAAACAAAATTTCCAGCTTAACCTCTAAACTAAGGCAACACGATGCACCTCCATCAAGGTTTTCTTTTAAATGCATAATCAACCTTGAGAGCTCGAAAATTTAGTCCTAAAATATTACGATTACATTATTTATTTAGGCCATGCAATCGTTTTAACGATACACTATAATGGAGTCTCATGTTCATTCTGCGCGCATATTAAAAATTTATAACGCAGCCGCAGTTTATCCTATTGCATAAATTATTTGGCGCTGAAATTCTTAAAGTCGTGTAAAACGTGATAATTATCGTGTTTTATTTGAAGATCTGAAAGATACGAAATGGAAAATTCAAATTGGCCAGAGCGTCATTTTCATATAACAATCATTTATACTATATATATATTTGCATTTCCCTTTTCTGTGAAGCGGATCACGTGCATCGCATATTGCATTTTAGTCATGGTTCATAAACTAACTTAGTATCTTCAAGATGATCTTTGTTAAACTTTTGAAACACTGATTGCAACATGAAGATTGTTTTGTTTTGTTTTTTTTTTTTTGCTGTTTCATGGTTTGACTTTTGTAAAATGATTGTTTTTATTTAATTGAAAATCGTAAAACTAATTTGTATTTAAATTCTTTACTAGTTGTTCCGCTTGCAATTACTACTACCAATTTCAGGAGCGGATCCAGAAACAATTCTTGAGGGGGGGAATCAAATTTTACTCAAAATCTGGATATGATGTTATTTGAAATAGTATTCGGTGTACAGTTAAAAATTATAGCAACAATATTGCTCCTTAAGAATAAAGCAACACACAAGAAAAAAACACTGTAGATTGTAAAATGCTTCTACAGTCTTTTCACATTAAATTCACCCATTTGCAAATCAAATTCACCCGCTTGAAAATTAAGTACTTCTACATTATATATTACTAGCTGGAGCCCGGCGCGCCTCGCTGCACCCATAAGCCAATAGTATGGCGTGCGCCAAAACAATTGGGAATCTCAAAATCGCTTTTCCATTCCCAAATCCCACAACGACAGTGCATCCGAAAAGAAAAATGTCACTCCTTTCGCTCATTTATATCCCCAATAACAATTCAACGGTCTACTGTCACTCTTGACGTGGTCAAATGGAAGGAGTGTTGTTGCCCGTAAACGAATTTCGAAGGGGAAATTACAATGCAGGTGCACTTGTATTACATTTGCATTTCATACACGAAATGTTAATGTGTGTGGAATTATCATTTCCAATTTAAAGGATCGGCTAATATACTTATTTCTTGCACTAAACTTGATTTTGGAAAAGACTTCCTGGATAGTCTTCAGTATTGGAGAATGTGGTGGTAGAAAAAGTAGAGGGCGTCTTTTCTTAACAACAAAATGAATAATAGATTATGGGTTTGTAGAGCTTGACCGAACCTGGATTTACTAACATTATTATAGAAGTACTTAATTTTCAAACGTGTGAATTTGATTTGCAAAATGGTGAATTTCAATTGCAAAAGGATGAATTTAATTTGCAAAAATGTGAATTTTATTTGTAAAAGAATTAATAGATATGATTTGCAAATGGGTGAATTTAATGTGAAAAACGGAAACGGGGAAACGGAAACACTCAAGTTTCTATTTTTCGTAAATACCCTGTATCTGTGCGGATAGTGGAGATAGCTCCTCTCTTGAGCTATTTTTTTCTCCAAATGTATTCAGGAATCTCCTATACTCCGGGGAAAATAGCAAAAAAACCCACGAAAGGAGACAAAATTACAAAATAACTGAAAATTGGCCTACAGCTTCCTTGTAACTTTCTAAGAAAACAATTTCGGAATCCAAAAGAAAAAAACATGGCCGGCGGAGATGTCACATTTCAATGGAAATACCCATAGGGTTTTTCCCGAGTTTTCCATGTATGTTGGTTTCTAAAAGCGATAGGACCCAAAATGTTGACAATGAAATTCTCTACAACTTTAGTTCTTATAAAAATAACCGATTAACCCTTTGAAAGTTATTCAAGGTCAAAGATTTCGAAAATCACTTTTTGGACAAAATTTTATTCAAAAACCGGAATTTTCGATTTTTGTTTGATTAGTCAATACAAAACGTCATTGCTTACAAAAAGTCCCCTTGTGATTTTTTCGAAAATTTAACCCTTTCGAAGTTATTCAAGGTCAAAGTTAGCAAAAATAACTTTTAGGCCAAAAAATCACGGAAAACCCTTTTTTGAAAATTGTATTTGTAGGCAAAACATTTTTTTCATCTACTTATACCAAACATGATTGCCTGCAAAATACAATTTTCGAAAAACAAAAAACAGATTTTGAGTGATTTGATTTGAGTGTCCTCGCAGGGGGTTGTATTTCTATTTTGACTGGACTATGCCGTCTGTCAAGGGTATAAAAAAACGTTGTGTCTATTTCCACTTTTTTTTTATAAAAATACAAGGTATTTGCAAGTGCCACCACAGTACCCCTCTTTCCGATGTGATCATTAGTCCCTGAACCTGACGGGCTTGGCTATTTTTCGAGTCCGTTTTGTATGATAACTGGGTGGTTCTTCTAATCTGATCTGGCTGTGGTCCTTTTATCATGTAAGCCGATTTGATCCGATCGATAGATATAAAGTCTTCTTTTTATTTTCGTAAAATTTTGAAAGTCCTTGATACGTTTTATTACCTTAAAAGGTCCCTCGTATTGCGATGTGAGCGGTGCTCTATCCTTGTCTTCCCATATAAATACGTGTGTCATCGTGTGGAGATTCTTCGGAACGAATGATTTTCTGCGATCGTGATTGGAATTTAGTGATGGTTTAACCGCGTCGAAGTGTAACTTGAGCTGATACACAAAGTCGTTACTTCTGGACTGGCAGAATCTAAAAAAACTCTCCTGGTAGACGAATTCCTTGACCATAGACCATCTCTGCTGTGAATGCGTTAAGGTCTTTGAACGCTGTCACTGCCGAGTAGTATTTCAGAAATCTACGTGTCCACTGTCTCTCATTTAGTCCTCTAAAAGTAGCATTTAAAGACTTGTAAAAACCTTGCTTTGGGGATGGTATGATGCCGTATGAATACGTTTAGAACCTCATAATAAATTGTCTCCCCTGGTCTCTTGATATCCTTAGTGGAACTCCAAATCGGCTTATCCATCCAGAATAAAATGTAACCGTATAAGGTCTCGCAAAATGCTTTTCTAAACTTCTATGGTACTTAGGGTTGAACTGCTTTTACGTTAGCATCCCAGCTGATCTTAATTCTATCATTCTTCTTTGGACGATCGAAGAACTGCTCTAGAGCTAACTGATTTTCTGCTGCCTGTGGAATGAACCCCGATAAAGAGGGTACATGTACATCCCCACGAATGTTCTTTGTGGTTCTTTTATCATGTTCGAGCATTTCAAAAAATTGAGGCCTCAGTACAATTTACTGTCGTGTAAGGGACAAATGTTCTGCCTCGTATAACTCGTGCTCAAGTGTAACCGGAGGGAATGTGTTAATCAAATAGCTCATAGAGTTATTGAGTTTTCTATTAAGCTGCATTTTTCAAATTACAACAAATTCAGATGCAGATCCATTTTGATTAGATAATATTTCAAACTAAGGAAAGAGCTACAAGTTAAAAATAGAGGGGCATTTTTTCAAAATTTTTAAGTAGTAATTTTTATGATTATAGAGGATCCATAGTTCAATTGCTTTCACTTGACTTTTTTTTCAGAACTAAAGTAATCCATAAATCAAACCCGCCCTTCGGGGAAAGGTCCCTCATTTCCCCCCTTGTATCCGCCACTGCAATTTGTTTTAATGAATATTTTTAAATTGTAGTAATTTTTTAAGTAATTTCCAATTATAAAAATCATGTACAACACCTCTACCACCAGGAAGCAAAGGTTCCTTAATGAAAATATTATTTATGCAGCTTCCTTTAACGAATTTTTCATAACCGAAGGACGAGAACTTAGCCATCTCGGTAATAAATCTTAATTGCCATGTCGTAAATTCTTAAACATCCCGCGCAAGCTTGATGCAACAAAATTATTAACTGACGGAAACATATGCCTACACAAAATGCAGGTACCACCATGTCCAACAACAGGCAATTGACCACAGACAGTTGAACAGCTCTTGAGCCGTTCAATCTCGAAGAAATTGGCTGATTAAAGGTCAACTTTCGTTTTTACCGCCGTAACTTAGGGCCCCTTTCAATAGCGGCTAATTTACGCAAAAGCAAAAACCCAAAAAATAAACAACAACAACAACAACAGCAACAAGAAATCACTAAGAAGATTGGATATTTATCGGGGCAAGTTTTCCATAATTTTCTTAATACATTCGGGCATAAAAATGCGCAACAAAAATATTTTCTCAGACGTCGAGACCCATCTCCTTGAAGTGTCATCTTGACGAACGGCCCTTAAAGAACTGCAATACCGATGGCGAGATGTTGCGAGACCTTCAGGTTTGATGCGTGTGCATAATTTGGTCATTTCTTTTCTTTTTGCGCATACAAAATTTACGATATCACTTTATAGCAGGCGACTTTAACTTGTAATTATAGTTTCCCACTTGGAATTTATGTGGGACAAGTGACAAATTAATACGGATTTACGGGTGCGATGGGAAGTGATAAATTGTGAAAAATACGATATGATAATTTCCACGCCGCCGGGTGTTGTTGGTGATAATGAGCACTTGTCGCTGTAGTCTTTAAACAAAAGATATTTACAGAAATTGGTTATGATTCTTTTCCCGTAATTTATTCGATTAAAATATTCACTTTTCACCACGAAACTTATTCCGAGTTTATGAGCAGCGTAAGTTCTTTTCATGGTAAACAACCTAAGGATATTCATGGCTTACATTATTTATGCATCCCAAAGGCACCTACTTTATAGAGTCATTTGGGCTTGATATGCCACTGTTAAAGGACGTATTGTCTCACCATTCCAAGCCCAAATTCAGGCAAGTAGGTAATTGTTTATGACTCATGATATGATTTATAATAAATGTTTACATGAATTACTTCAGCAAGTAATATGTTAGGCGGTGGTCAGTCATCAGCGGAATAGGGGGAATAACATGTAGCATAACGTAACGAAAAACCGAAAATGATTTACGAATTTTCTCATGGAATATTTAAACTTTTTACAGAACTTGAGCTACAAAACATCTAGCCGTTACCCTCTCAAAATATAAAGCTGACATTACCAAGTAAAAACTTGGTCGTTGCAAGAAATAGATTTGCGGGTAAAGGTATCCATAAAGGCACCTGGGTATCATCTCCTGATGGGCCATTTGCAACTAAATAGACCATGTGTTGATAGACCGCCGCCACCTTTCGGGTCTGATAACGATACGAACGTACCGGGTGCCAACTTCGACTCGCATCACTATCTTGTTGGTATGGTGCTCCGAGAGCGCATTACAACGCTGAAAAGCTTTGTATCCGCTGATAAAGCTCGAATCAACACAGCTGCACTACGCAATGAATTGGCCAGAAACAGCTACAGTCATGCATTAGAACACGCCTCTAGTCCTAGTAATGAGATGACAACAAACCATGACCAATGAGACTAGCCAAGTAAAGGTATCCGGAAAACTTTCCAGAACAATCAACATCTATAATGGACTCCAACAAGGGCACGATCTGGCCTGATTTTTTTCAACCTGGCGTTGGAGAAAATGATCCAAGATTCAGGCGTCACATCAAGAGGCACAATCCTCCACAAGGCCACCCAATTACTGGCTTATGCAGGCAAAATTGACATCATAGGAAGAACAACAACAGTTGAACAAGAAGCTTTCGCTCAAATTAAGCGGGCGGCAGGAAGTCTGCACATTAATGAAACCAAAGCAAAGTACATGGTTGCCTCGTCTACAAGAGCACCTAACGTTGGTCCCACAATCAAAGTAGAGGAACACGAGTTTGACGTGGTAAAATCATTTACCTACCTTGGGTCAATACATAGTAGCAGCCGACAATAGCATGGAACCAGAAATACGCGCACGACTGCTAAAAGCCAACAAAACCTACTATCGTCTGTCAAGGCCCTTTAAATCCAAGGATCTGACCATAACGTCTAAACTTTTACTATATAAGACAATGGTCTTACCGGTACTGGAACGTGGGTGCTTAGCAAAAAGCATTCAAATCAAACCTCTTAGGGTCTGTTTATGTTGGAGCTGCGATAAACGAGTAGAGCGGCGATACTAGCGGAGTGGAGATAATGCGAAAAAGGTTTTCAATAGGGCTGTTTATATTGGAGCAAAGCGGTGACTCACGCTTTGGTCGCGACCAACGACAAGAGCTGCGATAAAGCTTTGGTCAATTTTCTCCGCTAGTATCGTTAGTATGCAAGCAAGATTTAAGATGGATGTTGACTCGTTACTAAGTCAAGTTTTTTTGAGGCCCTCATTGTGGGACAAACTCGACAACAACCATCATGACAGATATGTGTTGGACAAGCTATGGGTTGAAGTAGCACAACAATTTGAAAGCTCATTAGTATATAATCGAAGGTTGCTATTTTCATTCTCATATATTGTGCAAATTTTGTGGGATGCTGTCTCAAATCTTTATAAAGGTGATGGTATTCACCGAATATATTCCTTTCTTTATTGATAGGATGGAAACTGTATTCGCGCTCTCCAATTTCAAGCAAATGATAATTTGTAGCACTTGAAAAAAGTAAGACTTCTTCGTCGGAATCACTCATATTTTCACCTTTCTGTTTGCGCTTTGGTCAGATACTGGTTAGAACTGCTTTATTCTCAGCTCCAACGTGAACACCCCATCTGCACAGCACTACTCACAGCTTTTGTCACAGCTCTTGTCGCAGCTCTCTACTCGTTTATCGCAGCTCCAACATAAACAGACCCTTAGCCGTATTCGAGAGAAAAATACTTCGGGGGATTGTTGGCCCTTTATGCGAGGAAGGACGATTCCGGAGACCTTTGCGACAGATGTTGTGAAGAAAATTAACCTCGGTAGGTTCCGGTAGGCAGGGCCGCTAGCTCGTATGAGTGAAGATGAGTGAAGAGTGATGAAGACCTACGGGGTGCGACAGCGAGGGAGACCCCACCTCAGACGCTCAGGGCTTAGGGATGCCAAACTGGATGACATCGAATCAGAATCGGGACCGGTGGTCAGAACCGGATCCCGGTTGTAGAGCCGTGAAAAAAGAAGATATATTCTTTCATTTCTGGCTAAAGTTATTGAAAAGCTGATAGCAATTCAAATTCTTGAGTATTGTGATAGACTTCGACTCATAAATGTCTAGCAGTCTAGATTTCGCAAACATCACAGCTGTGAAACTGCCCTCCTCAAAATTACTGATATCCGAAACTCTCAACGACACTCATCACGTTTGCTGCCTATTGCTGCTTGACTTCTGTAAAGCCTTTGATAGCGTCAATCATTCTCTGCTTTTGCAGAAACCTTTCTCGCGTGTCAATTTCTCTCCTTCTGCTATCAAACTCTTGCAAAGGGTTTTAACGATAGCTCCACTTCCTGCTGGCGTACCGCAAGGCTCCATTCTGGGTCCTTTTTTATTCAGCATTTTTATTAACGATCTTTCTTCGTTAGTAAAACATTCTAAGATTCATATGTACACTGATGCTATGCCTACAAAAAATAACTAGGAACTGCCTTATTTCCAATAAAACTTTCAACACCTCTCTACTCATTTCAGTAGATGCTGTAAAACTGCTAGTTGGTATTTCTTAATATCTTAGGTGTGACATTAGCCAAAGACCTGCGATGGAATGACTAACTTCCAAATAGCCAAACAAGCTTCCGACATCTGGGATTTCGTAAGAGGTCTAAGTTTATTCTCCAGCCATCAGTCCATGCCGTAATATACAAATTCAACATCGACCTCCTCTCGAATGACCAACAAGATCACAAACCGATAGTACAAAGTGTGATTCCAAAACTCAGAACTGCTATTAAAAATCTTGCTCCGGGCAATGGCCGTTTCCGTCTATACTAGTCCCTGTAAACAGTTCCTTGTTCCATAATAACAGTTTTCACGGTTGAGGTTATTAGCCTTCTTTCTTGGAAAAGGCTAGCCTGCTCATATAATATACTAGTATATCCTTTTTTGGGATAGTTAATAGTGGCCACCGCTTGGGGGTTATAAATACACCTAAATTAGGTTGTACATATTTGCCACAACACGAGCGTATATATGTACATCTACTTTATTTTAGATCCACTATTCTAAAGTGAACAACATTTACATTTTATATCAATGGAAAAGTATTTACTCAGCGTCTCGTTTCACGGTCTACTAGACCCTCGGTGTCCCCTATACTAAAATCACCTCACTTCCACTACCTTATACTACATTAATATAAATCTTATTATTAACGGAAAACGCCTGCAAATCGCCCCATAAATGTCACCATGTAGTCTCTTTCTATATGAACTTCATTGTTGAAGCTCTCGCCAGGTGGGATCAGGTCATTGTAATCGGCATGCGGCAAAACACACTAATTTCAAAATTTCTCGTCAACAAAGCAACAAACAAAAAATGTCTCGAAAACAGCAACAAAATGCGATCGTAAGGAAAATGGAAATTAATAGAATAATATTGTTCAACCTTTTAATGCATATCAAATCGTAATTTTCGCTGACCTCCATACTTTGACGTGGATTGCACTTTGGGCATTGAAATTTAGTGTCGCTATTGCCGCCAGTGCGTTTCGCGGGTCGCGGTACTTAATTTCAATAATTTCACGTTGCCTATAGAAAATTTCATTGAAAATTGATATTTTTTTGTTGTTCTTGTTTTTAAATGTGGTAATAACAACAAGAGAAAATGTTTGTTAATTTGAAAACGGATAGTATTACACAAATGGCGGTTTATGCGTGAAAAATGTGGGTTAAATGTTAACGTTTTGTTTTGAGTGGACAGAGGAACAAATTGAGTGATTTATTTTTATAACATTTTTTATTCGTATTAGCAACATGAGGCAAACCCTTTCCGATGGGGCTATCATAACCGACATTGTTGCATACAACAAATGCTCCAGATTCCTGGCCATTAAAACTCTTCTGATATTTGCCCGGAGTTTCCCAACTGCAGGTAACTGTTATTAACGAAAAAAAAAACTGCTGATGGGCAAATAAACAAAGTCAAATGTCGTCATATCCAATAACCAGTCTTGCCCAATACCCCCAGGGAGCCGAGTATAACTAGACCGCATTAAAAACGTTCCTTCACCGTGCAACGCAACATAATTTGTTGCCCAAAGTACTTAACAAATTTTTTTATTTTCATACCTGGATAACCCGAAAATAGCCGTTTTCACGGTCTTGAAAATTTTGGCCCGTTTTCATATTTCAATTTATAAAAACATTTTTTTTTTTTTCGATTAAATTTTCGCCTTAGGCCGCCTCAGTCGTCGCATCGTGGTTCGCAAGAAAATTTGTCTCGTTTCGGATTTTCTTAACTTCAAATCGATGAATGAAATCCAGGTGGATGCGATGTTGCGTAATTGGCTTCTTTTCGTGAAAGATTTTTACTTTCACGGTCAATGGAATTTTTTTTTTTTCGGTATTATGCAAGCGAGAGAGTGCTTGGCTTGAAGGCCAAAAGCAGCTTTTACATGATCTAGGAGATTAGGTTCTCCGCAGGTAGAGTTTTATACATATGATCATAAATATTTTTTCTGACACACCTCATCCAATCGATCATCGTACCTTGTAAATTGAAATTTCTTTTTTAATGGATTGCAAAAAAAAATTAGAATTTGTGGTTTTTACCAATAACATTAACGTCAATTGAATCATCCAAATGGATTTCTGGTGATTTCCGTAAAGGAAAAATACACAGTCTTTTTGTTTTAATCTATTAAAAAATACTTTTATCTATTATAAAAACAAAAAGTGTTTAAGAAAAAGCACCGGACATTATGAATATTTTGAACGATAGACTTTGATCCTATAATGACGCTACTTTGGAATACAAAAAAACCCCAATAAACTTGTTTAAACTTTCTATAAAGAGAAGAAAGGAAGTTGCAGACTATGTTAAAAAAAATATTGACCCCGTAATTACTTTAAATATCTAATCTAAGTAAAAAATTAGCATACTCGGAAATATATTTTATTATATTTTTATTTTATAAAATACCTGATACAAAACTTGTTCTGTACTACTTAATTAAATATTATGTTAGGAGTAATGATGGGTAATACCCGGAAACATCTTCGGGCAAGCTATTGCTGCCTAGCCTACTAAATCAAAATTATTTATGTGATCCTTTTTAATATTATGTAATAGGCTCAACTAATCGAAATAATCGCTGACTGCAAAATTGCTAGTACATATTGTAGATCACCTGTTGTACATACATATTATATTCGTTTTCTTTCTTCGCCCCTACAGTCCATTATGAACCTTGGGCTTCTCAACAACATTGCTCCAGTCAGACCTTAATTTTTGTTGTTTTCTTTCCAGTTGTGGACTTTCATGATTTTTATATCTTCCAAGACTTCGTCTTTTCATCCTATCCTTGGCCGGCCTTTGTTTCGTTTTACTTCTGGTTTATTTTCAAATACTGTCTTTGACACTCTCTCTTTTTTCTAAGTGTGTTACCTATTGTATCCTTGCGACATAATAAATCGAACTCTACTTCCCTTTTATATAAGAATTTCTAATTCCTCATTATACCTGTGTCTCCATATATCGGCATTTAGTATAACCGTATATCGATCTTAAAATTTTTCTTTCACAAATGGCTCATGATATTTCGTCTGCTTTTTGCGTCATCATTTCTTCTAACCTATAAGTCCATCCATCCAATGGCGCTACAGCCCAAATCGAGCCTTGGCCTCCTCTAGGGCATTTCTCCAAGTTTGACGTTCCCTTGCAGCATGTATCCAGTTCCGTATGTTGAGCATTGCCTCTGCGTCAGCTGTCATAGAGTCTATCCATCTCCTCCTGGATCTGCCTACTGTCTTATTTCCCGAAATTTCTGATGCCATAAGCCGTTTTGGGATATGATTGCCCTCCATCCGTATTACGTGGCCGGCTAGTTTCAGTCTGTTAATTTTTATTATAGTTGAGAGTTCTGGAACGTCAAAAATTTCATACAGCTCGCTGTTGTATCTCCTTCGCCATATTCCGTCCACTCTGGTTGGGCATCTCAGAACTTTTCTCTCAAACCTGTTGACTAGTTCCTCTATGTCCTGGGTCATAGTCCAAGTCTCGCTACCTCGCAACTCGGCTGGTTATTTCTTCTTTTTCTTCGATACTTTTTGTAATTGTACACCCAAGATAGACTATTTTATCGACTACATCTAGATTATGTTCGTCGATGGTTATATTGCTTCCCATTCTAAATCTTCCTGCTCTGGACTCTGCATGACCTTCGTTTTTTCTTCATTTATTTCCGGCTTGTGTCCTTTGCCGCTTCTTTTCATTCGACATAAGCTTCTTTTGCTGCATGTTCAAGTCATTTCTACCGACAGTGCAGCTATTGATGCACTCCTCTGGGCTGACGTTTTCCTTATTTATCACCCATTTTAGGGCCAGGTTTAAAAGCATGGGGCCAGTCAATTTCCTTGTCTTAGTCCTTGTAATACTTCGAAATCTTTTGTTATAGCACTTTGGACCCTTACCTTCGCCAGTGTATTATTTGTTGCTCATTTGATCAGTCGTATCAGCTATGGGGACTCCTAATTCCGATAAGATCTCGTATAGCCTCTCTCTGTTTTTTGAGTCATATGCCTGTTGAAAGTCGATAAATATTTGGAATGGATCTACATTCCTTTCCCAGATTTTCTCCCGTGCTTCCCGTAACTCATCCAGTGTTGGTGATTCTATTGAGCTATTATCTTGAGGAATTACAAATGCCTCTGTCTGTGGATTCTCGTTTAAAATGGGAGTAGGATTCAATAGGTTCTGAAAATATTCTCTCCATCTTGCCTGATTCTCCCTTCTTTAAGTATTCCTGTATCTGTAAGATCCTTCTGTTTGGATATTCTCTCTTCTTCTTTCTGCAAAGCTTGTCTGCGATTTTTCATTTTTGCTTGAACCCTTCCATCCTTGCTCTTGTGGGCCTGGCGATATACACTCGGTGGCTCTGCTTTCTTTCTTCAATTGCGGCTCTACAGTCCTGGTCAAACCAATCCATTCTAGTCTGTCTGGGGGCCCAGCCTTATACCTCTTCTGCTGCCCTCTTTATACTGCTTTTGATTTGCTCCCATTTAACTGGAAATTCATAAACGTGTTCTGAAAGGAGCCAAATCTTTCTTTATTGAAAATTCGATCGAAGTCGTAACTAAAAGTAGTACACATATGTAATGGAAAACGTAGAAAACGTATTAATTGCTTGGATATTTCATTTAAATGAAAAGTATTTACCTATCGCACGCAAACGTACTCTACAAGACAAGGCGAAAACTCTATTTAAAGATTTCAAAGGAAACAATTTCCCAGAATTTCTAGTGGAAATTTTCTGCCCCAGCAATGGTTGGTTTAAAACTTTTTTTTGTTTTAAACCTATTACCTGAGGCTAATTATTACCAACTAAAGATTCATTAGGCTTGACTCAATAAGCCATTTGCCATCGCTTGAAAGCCTTAAGAATGTTATAAAAGCAAGGAATTTTGGTGCCATACAAATTCAAGCTGGGAGAAGTCGAACGTAGTTTTTTCACGTGCGAACAGCTGCTCCGACAGTAAAGAAAGATTGGCTTTTTGCATCGAATTGTAACTGGCGACGAATTCCATACCGATATTTCAAAACAAGTATTTTACAGACATTGCCCCTTCAGACTATCCCATTGCCTGGACTGAGCAACACTGGGGGCCTCGGCAGTCTAGGGGTAAGGCGCCTGACTACTATCCCATGGGTCCCGGGTTCGAATCCCGGCCAGCCCCATGGTCCTTCAACTTTTCCACTTTTCACGATTTGTGGATCGCCTCCATTTGTACTTCTAAAAACTATTCTTCTTCGTCATACATTTCTTCAACCTCTTCGTTTGTTCTAATACACCATTCGCTCTTCTTAGGATTTTCCTTATAAACATTATGAGCAAGTATTATCAAATACTAGAAACAACCGATTCAGGTAGTTCAATATCTTATTAGATCTTTTCTTGATATCTTTACCCGGTATAATTTTGGATTTACCTTAATTTTAGGTACTTTTATCTATAAATTCAAGAAAATTAACTTGGATTATAATCCTAATACAATTTATTATTTACATTATTAAATTTCCACCACATTTCAAAAGAATGTTATAAGATTTATAAGGTGGATACTTCCTAACAACAATGCGACATAATTTGGTCGCGCTTTTGCAGTGTTGTTTTCATGTTTAATAATTTTTTTATGAATAAAATCTCCACAAAAAACAAACAAAAAGAATTTTTACATTATACAGTCAATCAAATGCTTTAAAAATGCTTCCCACAGGTGCATTTAAGTGCTTGTAAGCACTATTTTTTTGTTATTAAATTTACGTTTATCGATTGACTGCATTAAGTCTAATTACAACTTTGAATGTTAATAACATTCATTCACACCTGTTTTTTTATACCATACCAAAGACCAGTAGTATTCCAGACAAACCAATAACAGAAGCTACGCGGATACGTCAGATGCATAAAAGAATCATTTAAGAGATAAATCGTTTAATCAATAAAATTATTAAAATTAGAAAATGTTAATTGTAGAGTTTCTAAAACCGGTTATTGCAACCTGCCAAGTTTCTGTTACACAATCTGAAATAGTTATTCGCCAAGTCTTGCGGCAGTTAAGAATATGTCAAAATTATTTATTGTCTTTACACATTACTGATAACGAAATATTTTTCTTGAATGTTTTTTACAGATAGACTTGCTGTGATAATATTAGGACTAATTACGTTAATACTAGGAATAATTATGTCATCGATACCATGGTTAGATTATTTTATCTTAAAGGTGAATTTTTACTTAAATATTTTTTGATAAACAAAATTTATAAATAATTTTCTTGCAGAACTTAAGACTTTGGAATAATACAATTAGTTTCCATTATTGGCAGAGGCCTGGAGTTATACGATTAACTAAAGTGTATATTTATAATGTCACAAATCCAGATGGATTTCTTAGTGGGGAAAAGCCTAAATTAGAGGAAGTTGGACCTTTTGTATACAGGTAATTTTAATTGTTTTAATTATTGTTATGTTTTTGTGAAGCATATTGAAACGGTTCTTCATGGAATCGGCTAAAACAGGTCCCAGGTATAAGGCAACACTTCGTTAAAATTAATCAATTCAAATAGGCCGAGGGAGTGGCCACGGTTCCTTTGCATCCTGTACCTTACCAAAAAAAGACGAAGAATGTGGCGTTTTTATTCAAATTTGGCCATTTTTACTCGATGTACCCAATATCAAAATGTCGGAAAAACATTCTCAAGGAATTGATTGCTTTTGACCAAGTGAAATTATAATTTCCTTTCGATTCTACTCATGAGTATTTATACTACCAGTCCGTTATGTCGTTACCGTCATGATGTAATGTCTAGTAGTAAGCTTAGCTTGAAGGATAGAAAAATAAGGATAGATTAAGGGGAGTGTGTGGGAGGCAAGATAGATGCATGCACTCTTGGATGCTATATAGGTTCGGGAGTACTGACTGTGTAAGATTGTTCCACGGTGAAGTTGGTCTAATACTAAAAATTGGTTAAATTGTATCTAATTTGAAATTAAAGATGTAAATTTGAGTAATAGTGAATATTAGTAATTTACTTGCGTGCAATACATAAAAATATACAGATTGTAATTTTATTTCCCAAAATAAAATTTGTCGAAATTGATAATCTGGAGATCACCGAAAGAGTTTGAATCACTGAACTCTATAACATCTACATATATATAGTGTGTATCCGTTAAGTTTACACAGCGGCCGGCTGTGGATAGGTTTTGGATAGACGAACAAAAAATCGTAAGAGAGGGGAGGGAGTAAATAGTAACTTAAGTTCCTTTGGCCCAAATTTTATGTTAAAATTGACTCCATTGGCAATCGGCAAAAGCTTATTGAAGAAGAACAAAGCAGCTGAACCGTTACTTTTCCAATTTAATGTACAATTCGAAACGACTTGGGAAATCGCGATAAACGTACGTGCACCCACGCACTTACACGCATTATGTGTGCGAATGGGAAAATTTATGTCCGTCAATATGGTCGCCCAGTTCAGTTCATAACTTTTACGTGCAATGCACAATAGGAGATTGAATCTCTATTATTCCCCGGTCAATCGCCAATGGATCGTCGTGACATAACAGCATAAGCTTTCAAGCAACAATTAAAATCACTCCTTGATTTGATTATAAAAAAACCATGTATTTGAAGAGAAACGTTGCTGGATGTACTCAGTTGAGTGGCAGAAACATGGATTGCCACATGCCTACATTCTGATCTGGTTAGTTGATAAAACTAGTTGGGATATGGATTTCACCCCTTCGGCCCACACGATCAACTTCCCAATTTGATGAACATAGACGGAATGAACTAACGTCTTACAAAATAGTAATAGGTTTTGCACTAGTGGGAAATTGATTGGTATCAGAACTGGTGACAAAGTAATCCTGAGAGAAGCTAGTTCAAATAACTATAATATTGGTAAATCCTGGCCCTGATCGGAAATATAGTAGAAATAAGAATTAAAGAAAAGATACCACGGCAACACGTGGTTATATTCCATCGGCTTCCATTCAATACTACGGCGACAAAATGCTTATGCTCGTGATCGAACGGAAATAAAACGGACCATGCTGTCCGTGGCACTACAGATCTCTATGATAGTAGTCAGGCAGGCGCCTTAAGTTATCTTGGCATGATTTTATGTGACATTTGACCCTAAAAGAAGGGCTTGTGGCTGAAAAACTATGATCATCTCTGTGAAAGATACATTTTGGCTTGTTAACATACATTTTGCTACGTAATACGAATGTTGCCAGACAAGGTTGTGTGAAGAGCAGAGATAAATCTAAAAAATTATCTTGCTAGATCTTATTACATAGCTCCTATATGATGTATTTTTTTTAAGTGAAAGTCTAAGCTCAGGTGTCACCCTTTGTACTACCAGTCCGTCATGTCTTACACGTCAACGTCAGGTGTCTGGTAGTAAGCTTAACTCGAAGGATAGAGAAAATGAACAATACATCATACATATGACATGTATGTTCTTAACACCAAATGAGTAACGACGTTTGTAAACTCGATATGCATTTTTTAAATTGAAAAATTTTACGATCCTATTTAAGTAACTCAGCGCGAAAAATTTGATTAGGATCAACTTCAACCATTTCTTACTTTACGTACAAAGAAACACTTTCATAGCTTTTAAAAATGTCAGTTTTATGTACTGCTTATAAAAAATCTGATCTCAAAAAAAATTGATTGTTAATTGATTTGCTTCATTCATTGATTCAATCCTCATTCGATGGACATCAAGTCAAGAAACATGGCAGTGAGGTTGATGTGTGGTGGCATAACACACGCCACCACGGGGTTTACCAATGATCTTGCCCAACGCAGAGCTTAACCTTTGTTTGAACTTGAACTTAATTAAGTCCTATAATGCAGTAATTACTAGCTTTTACAGCCATGAAAAAGGGAAGCATCGACCACAATTTGCGAGACCAACGTGAAAATGGAAAGTGACGAAATCCTGAATTATGGCTTATCATAAATTAATTACGATACAAGGCGACTTTGGAACTTGATGTTATTGCTCTATGGGGAGAGGTATTTGCACGTTATTTTAAAATCAAAATGTAGTAAAATTGTGGATAAAAGTAGTTTCTAGAAAGATAATGACTTGTAAACAATCGCTTGCGTGTGCCTAAAGTATTGATCTTGAACTTCGGATTTTATATAATTGGGCCTCTTCTGTGTTATTGCAATAATATCAACAAAATGGGACCAACCGTGACTGGAAAATGATTTTAATTGCACGTGAAAGATTTTCCATTAGATTATAGCAGCAAAATAGCTTAGAAATTACACTGTGTGACCTTCACCTACCTTTTATTAGCGCCGCGGTGAGCCAGTTTTGTAAGATTTTCATTTTCGTTCATTTTAAGTACGCCCGAGATTTATTGCTTGTAATTGTGCTGATTAAAATATCTTAATGCAATGCAATTACTATCTTCTATCATTAATATTTACATCGTTAAATGGAATATTATCGATCTCTAGGTCAATGTGCTGAAATTCTTGATCAAAGATTGCCTATCGTAAAAACACTTTTTATGAGGGAGTTAATGAATTCAAGTTCGCAAGTTATTTTAGTGCGGGGTGTTTTTAATCTTATGTTGAGCTATATTTAGCTTTAATGAAGATATTTTGAAGATGATAAATTATGCTGTCAAATTGTGCATTTTCATTACATTTTACAAGTCTTACACCAGAGATAGAATCTATCAAGTTTATTTAATGGCTTATTCTGGCTTGAACTTATCGTATTACTTTTATATCATGAAAATGTTTTGTGTCTGTCTATCCGATGACTAGCCAACACAAGCAAAAATATATAAGTTAAATGTCATTCTAAACTATTTGCAATCATCATATCAAAGTTTATCAAAGTTTCTTGCGTACCTTATGACCCCAAAAATTTCCCAGTTCATCTCCATCTTGGTTCAATAATGACTTCAAGCATTTGAAAAATAAGAAGAATAAACTCTGGAAAACATATTTAAAGAGAAAGGAACCTCTGAGTCGCAATTCATTTATCAAATTTATCCATCTTTTACTTTGTATCGTGAATATCTTAGCAGTATGAGTGATAAAGTGTTTACTGATCTTAAGGCCCCCATACACGGTCAAATTGGATGTACATCGAAGGGCGGATGTACAACCAAAACTATCGATTGTGGGCCGGTCGGCCGATCAAAATACGTTGGGCTTATGGGTTTGATGAAAATCTGGTTGTACATCCAATTTGACCGTGTATGGGGGCCTTTAGAAACTTCTTCAAATTTGTCAACTCTAAGAAAAAAGTTGATAGCTACCCTATGTAGCACACGAACTGGTCTAGCTCTGACTCGCATGCGATTTCTAACATGTTTGCGTCATTCTTTCATCAATCTTTCCCACCTTCTGACTTTCTGCCTAATGACAATAATTTTCATCACATAATTTTTAACCGAAAGGCTCACTTTTTACCTCTCTCAATTACCCGTGCTGATATCGTGAAACATATCGACAAACTGCCCATTCGACTTCACTTCTGGCCCGACGGTATTCCTCCTGCTGCCCTTAAGTCCTGTGCGGAGGTTCTCTGATATCTTGTGCTGCAAAGTTTTGGAATTCGGCATTTTTTTCTTTCTGGCATGCAATGTCGAGCGTCAATTAAAGGAAATTTGGATTTGAAACATCCCAGAAAACTGCTTTAAGGATTCGGCTACCATGTAGAATAAACAAAAGGGCAAATTTCAAGAATTTATAGCACAACTTTTATTCAGAAGAATAATCTTATGAATTCGTGCGAAAATGTTTTTTTTTTTTAATTGATATAAAGAGTTCAGATAGAGTTTTATATTTGCTCGCGGAAAAATATAAAATGGACTTACAGCTGGCCGTTTAACGGGAATATGAAGGCCGTAGAATTTGCATTTTTTGTGGTTATGTTGATATTGTCTAAACTTTGGCTAAAATCAACTGTAGATGAATTTTTACATCCTCTAACGATTGAAGTAGGTTTCAACCGGTTACCTCAACTTCCTAATTTTTTTCATTTCTGAAGCACTTTCTGGGGGTGCGCTGCAGTCCTGTAAATGGGGCTACAGTTCTGATAGCGCTTGAGCTCTTCTTCCAGTCGTCTCTACGTTTTCCTAGTTCTCTTCAATTCCTTCAAAATCTTTATATCTTCTAGAGGGTAATCCACCCAACTCGGTAGTCGTGGTAGTAAGGTGCCTGGCTACCATCCCAGAGGTCCCGGATTCGAAACCTAGCAGTACCACAGTCCTTCGCCTGTCCCACATTCCCTGTCTTCATAACTTCCCTTCTTTCTTCTTCCGTTCCTGACTCCTCCTGTCATAGACTTCCCTTCCCCGCTCCACCAAGCGCATGTCATCGTTAATAGATGAGGTTCAACTCGTTTCAGGAAACATAACACTCCAACGAGTTGTTTCTCGATGCCTCGATGTCAAAATTCGGATACTAATGGTTGGAGATTGAAATAAAATAGCGCGGCTTGGTTTGGCAGTTCTTTCCTTCACTTCTCTCACTTTAATATCTTCGACTAAGCCTTGCTATTCGACATTGCACTCTATACTATAATGGGGCTTTCTCTGAGCCTCTAGTCTTTCACATAAATAAAAACTATTTCTTGGTCTTCCACCGGGGAAATTTACAACTTCCCCACAAATGAAAATGAACATGCTCTACTTAAATACGCTGATGATTTGTCACCAAGGAAAACCCCACTAGACTTCATTTAGCCTTATTTACAGAATTTGCCATACCAACATGCTTTACCTACACAAATCAGTAGTCGGTACTAATTGCAGTAATTCCAAGAGTTCGCATGACCAATGTCAACCTGTGGAAAAGCTCTAAGTATCAAATATATTATAGTAAGTCAAACCGGATTTCCCTTCAGCCGTGTTCTTTAATGAGTCATAAATCTTGCTACAATATTGAAACATCGTCTCCCCAATAATTATAGAATATTAACAACCTTTAGCTTTTGCGTAGCAAATTGAAATTTATTAATAAATTATTTTATTTTCAGGGAAGATATGGAAAAAGTGAATATCAAATTTCATGACAATTTCACTGTTTCATACCAGCATAAGAAAATTTTACAATTTGTTCCTGAATTAAGCATTGATAAGAATACAAGAATAATCACACCAAATATTCCCCTTTTGGTATGTATAACCTCACAACTAGTTCACCACAAAACAAGTAGCTAACCTATAAATTACTTTTCAGACTCTAACAAGCCAAAGCAGCAATCTAGGATATCTACTATCAAAGACTATTTCGGTAGTATTAACAGCAGCCAAATTTAAACCGTTCGTATCCGTTACGGCGGATCAACTAGTGTTTGGATACGATGACGCACTGGTTACTCTAGCGCATCGATTTTATCCACGACACATGCGCCCAATGTCTCAGATGGGACTTCTCATTGGGGTAAGTAACTAAGCTAATCGCGCACTTTATATCTTACCTAAAATGTTTGAAAATAATTTTTCCTAACACTTTGATAACAAGAAATCTCGCTTATAGCAGCAGTAAAAAGTATCTCCATAATATAAAAATTCCATTCACTCGTCGTACTTGATCCAGAATTTAAAAAATCTCCATCTGGTTGTGGTTTTCCTAAGTCTATGTTCATTCAGTACGCAAAGAAAAACTACGGAAAATTATCTTCTGTGAAACTGGAATTAGCGACGAGGTATCTGATAAGATGAGGCCTGAGCTGATGCCTTTGCGCATTTCGCTGTGTTTGCGGCGCATGTTCTGGTTACGTTAAAAAAGAAAATTTCACGTAATAATGTTAAATGGCATTATTTATTAAGCTTAGCACTAGTTTGCATTTTGCATATAGCTTTGAATTTAAATATTGGCTACATTTGGACTGCAAATAAGTGAAAGGGGTTTTTAGAAATAAACGCAGCAGCAAAGAAAAGCTGGAGGCAGTTTGCAATGTTTTAATTTCGATTTTATTTTCGATTTATACGAAAATAACGAGCACATAATACTGGCACCTATAATTGCTGCACATGTTTGGGAGTGTTTCAAGAAACCTAGTTTGAGGAAAATGGTATAGCTTTTTTGTTTGTTTCAAAAGTAAAGCAAATGCATGACAATAATGTTGTTTTGAGATGTGTATCTTCTTCTTCTTCTTTGATCCGTTAGCTGGCGGTCCGAGCGGGACGTCCTCAGTAACTGATAATCGTTGATTCTTTAGGTCACCTTCGATATTCTTTAGCCAAGTTTTCTTCGGTGCCGATCGCTGGATTCTCCAGTCTGCACGGTCTCGCCAGAGAAGTTTACGTGGCAAGCGGTCATCATCCATTCGGCAAACATGTCCAAACTACCGTAGTTTACGTTTTTGCATTTATTCTTCGATCAGTGTCTGCTGATGGCATCTTTGTCGAACTGTCTCGTTTCGAAGGCGATCGCGGAGTGTGACACAGTCAGAACTGGCGAAGCCACGTCTCCCTGCCGTTTGAATCGGGAACTCCTCGGATAAGTCGCTTCGAATACGAACGCTACTGGTTGAGCCATCGACGCTTGATCGACTTGGTCCAGACAGATGTCCGAGATCCCTGGTTGAGTTCGTTTACGGATAGGTGGACACAACTCCATTGCGCACCCGACAATGGACTCCGACAATAGCCTTTCTTCAAGATCAAAACGTAGTCTAACATCCCCGAGTCTTTGCCGGATGGATTTCGCCAGGTGAGTTTGTGTTTGAGTGCATGGCTGAAAATCCTGTTGCCAACGATCATATTGTTTGACGCTGCGAGGCGTAAGCCGATGTTAATTACTCCGTGTCTGAATTTGCCCATGGTTCCTTCCCAGACGGTTCGATCTGCTCTTGAATACGCATTGAAGTCCCCCGCGAGTATTATTAATTCGGTTCGAGGTATCGTATCCAGCGCCTGTTGAAGCTGATCGTAAAATCCTTGCTCACGTCCGGCTTGTTCTTGGTTGACGCATAAACGGATGCAATATGAGTCTTAATCGTTCCTCCGATGGTTATAACGGCCACACGCTCGGATATCGGGTGAAATAGTTTCCATTTTCGGTATCACTAATTTGGGTGGGTCTTCGGGCAGTAACCCACTTCTCACAAGCTTACCTGGTGCCCAGCGCTGGTACATCGGCTACCTCGGATGCTGTAGCACAGTTTGAAAAGCTGGTTCAAAGTCGATTATTCGATACATAACGATTATCAGCTTTAAAAGATTTCACTTTCATTGTTTTTCTATTTATAAGATTTGTAAACGTCATCATTATTCGCACCAATACCTCAATTATTATGCTTTACAACGATCTAATCTAATCTAAACTTTATAAACTATTTAACTCTTAAACTAAAAAAGATGGTAATTTCCAAACTTAATACTATAAACAAATTATATATTTACAGCGCAATGGAACACTTACAGAAGTCTCAACAATTTTCACTGGCCACGACAGCATGGATCGATTTGGATACTTGAATAGATTAAACGGATTAGATTACCATCCAGCATGGACAAAATCACCATGTAGACGAATCTCAGGATCAGAGGGATCTTTCTTTCCACCACGCGATATCACAAAAGCTGATGTTGTTTACCTGTACGATAAAGATTTATGCCGTGTCATCCCCTTTGTCTATAAAAATCGTGTTGATAAAGACGGTAAGCCTACCAGTAGTAAACAAACTGAAATTTGTCTAGTAAATTTTTCACTCAAGTATACAAAAAAACAATTTCGGTTTCATATAGCAGCCGAATTTACTTCATTCAATAGTTCATGTAATCATTACATTTTCACCTTAATTATCGAATGAAACAAGAATTTCTGATGCGCAAAAGCTCAGGTGTAGCATCAATCAAAAATTGCAACAGAAAATGGCAAAAAACTGGTGTAAATTTGGCCATTTTAAGCTGTGTGTGGAAAACGTTAATTATTGAAGATTTAATTGAGCCGAGTCAAGCATGCCGCAATTAGCAAAGCCATTGTTGGCGCTGTAAGTGTCTTCTTAACACTTGGAGGAAACGCAACCATCCATGCAAAAAACGAAATTCACCTTCAGTTCATTGCACACCGAAATATCCGCAGATCAAACACGTGAAACATATGTTGCAATAGCCTTATTTTATGAACAATTTGGAGTTTTAACAGTTTGAATCTTCATTTACGTCACTAATTTTCGATATTTAGTGTGCTAATAACATCCAGTATTACTAATATAATATAATCCGAACGTGTGATTTATTTTGTTTAAAATATCATAGTTAAGATATAATGTAGATATCATTGCATGTTTCATTATTTAAACATTTCTAATTAAAAAACCATTTCTAATTAATTCTTTTCATGCAGCCATTACTATTCATTGCGCAACTCTGACGCTTCAGCTGTGGTGTTCTTCCTGCCAATATTCGGCACTTTATGACCACTTAAAATAATTTTTTTCGAATTTTCTTTTTGAATTGATTTCAGGAATTGATGCCGATTTATACGAACTACCTGAAAATGCGTATGGTGATTCCATTAACAACAACGACAACCAATGCTTCGATACTGAGGACTATGAGCCTGTGAAGGGCCTACAGAATATCAGCCCCTGCCAGTATGGTGCCCCAGTTTATATTTCGAATCCACATTTTTATCAGTCTGATCCTAGGCTATTGAAAGAAGTGGAAGGATTAAAGCCTAATAAGACGCTACATGATACGTTTTTTAAAATACAACCAGTAAGTACTTCAATAAACATTTCTAGTTATACCAAGCTGTAATTTTTGGATATTCTTCTTCTTTGAACCGTTAGCTGGCGGTCCGAGCGGGACGTCCCCGCAACGGATACGCTGCTGTAGGTGCCGCTGGGTCTCGATCTCTATTCACGATTTGTTTCCATTCTTGCCGGGTTTTGGCGACGTCTCGAGCCTCGGTAACTGATAATCGTTGATTCTTTGGGCCACCATCGATATTCTTTAGCCAGGTTTTCTTTGGTGTCGATCGCTGGATTCTCCGCGGGACAGTCTCGTCAGAGAAATATACGTGGCAAACAGCTATCATCCATTCGGCAAACAAATCATCGTAGTCGAATATTTTCTTCTTCGATCAGTGTCTGCTGATTGCATCATTGTCGAACTGTTTCGGCGATCGCGGAGTGAGACACCGAGGATCTGCCTCAAGCATCGCTATATTTGGAAAACCTCGAGCTTCTTAACGGTTTGAGCAGTCTCCACGTTTCAGATCCATAAAGAAGAATCGGAAGGATCATCGTTCGGTAAAGGCATACTTTTCTTTTGATGGAAATATTTGTTCGTTTCCAAACACACCACTTAAGCGAGGCGAATATTGCTGTTGCCTGGCTGATGCGGCTATGAACGTAGGCCGTCTATGCCACTTTCGTTTCGTCAACCAATGATCCCAAATATTTGAACCTGAACCTGTTCGATTTGGGTTCCATCGAGGTGAACACTGGCCCTCGATCCGTCCGTTTTGAGCACTTGGGTCTTTTCCGTATTGACGCGTAAGACTGGGCGATGCGGAAAATTCGTATAAGATGTCCGTCGGCGGCGAACATTAAGTCGGTTACGAAGTTGTGGTCGTCGTATCGAACTCCGAGTCGTCCATCGAATGCTTCACGCATAATCGCGTCGATCACGACGTTGAAGTGGCGAAGCGACGTCTCCCTGTCGGACACCCGTTTAAATCGGGAACTCCTCGGATAAGTCGCTTCTAATACGAACGCTGCGAACGGATGATTCTCAATGGCACGTGCTCGGTTTCCAAAACTCTCCACAAGCTGTTCCAATCGACGCAATCGAAAGCGGATTTGAAATCGATGAAGACGAATACAGTTCATTTGCCGCAACGAATTCTTTCTTCCATTAGCTGACGGAGTGCAAATATTTGATCAATACATCCTCGATGTGGTCTCCCGCTTGTTATTTCCGGCTCGTTTGCTCTCGATGTTTCTGTAGCCTCGATTGTATGATTTTCGTAAATATTTTGCCAATGATCGACAAGAGGCTAATACCGCGATAATTCTTGCATTCCCGACTGTCGCCTTTCTTCAAAATTGGTTTCACGCTGAAGGGACACGATCCGAATGTCATATGTGTGTTATGAGGACATGAAGTCGTTGTGATAAGACATCACTTCCGGCTTTGATCATCTCGGCAGTTACTTGGTCTATTCCCGGTGCTTTTCCATTTTTAAGCGATTTTATTGCCGTCTTCACCTCGATAATTGTCGGTTCGGTATCGAGAAACTGATTCGTTGACTGTTCGATAATAGGTGGTTCGGGTGCTGGACCTTGTGGGGGGATCGTGGTTGTACAGCTGGTGGAAGAATTCTCTATACCGCTGCAAGCGTTCATGGGGAGAAGTCACAAAAGTTCCATCCGATTTTTTTTATGTTGTCGTTTGTTGATGTTGTTTTTTTGACATTAATACTAATTGAACGCTATATGCAATTTTAACTTCACCAAAAAAATCTTTTATGACTTGAATTCAACAATCTAAAATCATTTTAAAACATTGTAATCAAATATAATAATAACAACAAAAAAATCTCGTCATTTCAGAAACTTGGAGTTCCACTAGAAGGCAAAGTGCGTATCCAATTAAATCTTAAAGTGGATAAAGCAAAGCATATCAATGCAGTACAAAATTTCCGGAACTTTGTTTTCCCAATCATGTGGCTGGAAGAGGTAAGCACTTCACTACTATACTCTAAGTTTTAAATTTAATCATCTAAAGACTCACTAACATAAAGCAATTACTGAAATCAATTAAAACAATTCCCTGGCTTTCATTCGGATCCTTAGATCTCACAAAGACAAAACTTCTTCTGCAAAAGCAATCTAAGATTGTTCGGTTGATATGATGGAACTTAGCCGGGAGCTATTTCAGCTCTGATAACGTAATAAGAATTTAAATTAAATTATCTGAAAGCTAATTACGTTTTTTTTATTTTGAATTTTTTTTTCTCTCTTTTATTTCAATTATTCATTGACAAACGTTTATAGAAGGAATTTATTGATGTTGTTTTTCAAGTTTAAAGAAACAGAAGAGGGACATGATCAGGGAAATGATTTATTGAAAGGTGAAACATATTTATTGATTGAATAATGTTCATCATTTGGTGGAAGAAGCATTTTCTTCTGGTCATCTCTCCGTTTTTCTAGTTATCTCCAGTTCTTTATACGCAATTCTTCTGAACGCCATAGATTAGTTATGTTTGGTTAGGTTTGGTTAGGTTAGATATGGCTGAGCTGTAGGATCAAGCTCAATTTGGCCTACACTTAGGTCAACAGGGTAGGCCAATTGTGATCCCACTTTAAATCTGGTGTTAAAATTTCGTTTCTTTGCTAAACCATCTCGATTAAGTAATGAATCTTCTAAGTGGCGAGATCCCAATCTTCAAGAATTCCGCAAGCGTGCTTAGAATGGGTTCATCAAATATGGTTAACCTTGTTCTGCTTAAGGCCGGGCAGCGACAGGGGAGATGTAGTACACTTTCCTCCTCGTGCAGATTCTTACAGCTTCTGCACAAATCGTAGTTCTCAAGCATGCGTCCCTATCAGACAATGTCCGTCAGCACTCCCACTCTAACTGAGAGGTCTTGTCTCCCGAGGCTCAGCAGTGAAGTGGTCCGCCTGCCATTATAAGACGGCCAAGTTAATTTGGCCAAAGTGCATTTATTAAGGTCCCTCCAATGCTTTTTCGCTTGTTGTATTATGTGCTGTTTGCATCGAAGTTTAAAGGTGGCCCAAGGCATACCAACTCTTTCCTTTTCTGGAAGGAGAGTAGCGGTCGTGCCTTTCCTAGCCAGTCGGTCCAAAAACCAGATTCTTTTATTGTAAGGACTGCGATGGTTCGCGCTTTCTCTTGCCACAAGATTTAAATGAGGGAGCTATAACATAACATATAGGGCATTTTTAGGTGTGGAGAGAATTGCTCCTGTTATGTATAACTCCGAACATCTTTGTACTTGCTGTAGGTTGTTTAGAACGCTGGATTTATGCAGCCACCATACTAAGACCCCGTATAGGAGTATTGGGCGGACGATCGCTGTGCGGATCCATCGCACTAGTTTAGGAGAGAAGCCCCATTTCTTCACAATAGATGCAAGCGAAAAGCGCTATGTTCACTGTCTTAATGCGCTCTTCTGTGTTTCATTCCAGAAGAGCTTCCAAAACTACTCCCAGATATTTGGCACTGTTGTTAAATTTAAGCCTAACATTGTTAAGCCGGGAGGGTGTTAAAGGTGGGGTTTTATACCACCTTATGAAGAGGACCAGTTCCGTTTTTACTGGGCTGAGTCCGCGGGTGGCAGTCCAGCTTGACAGGGTTTGCAACATCGCTTCCATGAGATCACAGAGGACTTGAGGAAATTTTTCTTTTTTGACGATAACAACGTCAACCGCGTACGCCAGAACTCCGCAGTACTCCTTCTTGCGAAGTGCCTCTATTTACAGCCTTTCGGGCCAAACTGTCGCCCAATATCAAGCTCACCATCCTGCCAGTAAGCATTTGGTAGATAAGAGACACCAACGATGCCTCGATCCCATCTTCTGTCAAGGCCATATGCTACTAATGTATACTCCTTGACCTCGAAGGATTTTTCAGTGGTTGAGACCAATGAGTGAAGAGCAGTATCAGTCGATTTGTCCTTTGTATAGGCGTGTTGTGCGCCAGAGAGTTTCGAGGTTAGTATGGTTTGCCTCAGATATATTTCGATTAGCCTTTCTAGAGTCTTTAATAGAAAAGATGACAGGCTGATTGGTCTGAAGTCTTTGGGTGTTGCATCAGTGGCGGTTCCTCTTTGGAAGCAAAGGAAGCACTGCTTCCCTTGACCAAATAGGCAACTTCATAAAAATAAATATATATATATATAAATGATAATACATTTAAATTTTAAAATATATCAAGATTAATCACAACAAAAATCTTAATATATTTCCTCCTCTGAAAACACTAAAGCTGGAGATATTACAGCTTCCCATTGCTGTGTTAGGCCTCGAACATGATATAAGCGGCGAGCGGCAGAGTGACAATACTAAAGTGCTTCTCCGCTAATTTGAGACCTTAAATTTTCCTGGTGCCGCTCTTATCGTGGCCGAGGCTTTACACAACATGGGGAAGCTGTAATATCTCCTGCTTCTTTGCCACAGAAAATCAACGTGAAACTCCAACACATTCAATCTAATTGGACCCACACTCCCGCAAAGGTTTGCGTTAATACAGTACCCTCAGAAGCTGAGTTAAACGCAGCTTCTTCGGAACCGAACAGGAGAAGTCGAAGATAGAGAAATTTTCTGTATCCACCATATTCTCTTTTGTTCTGGCCTCGAGCAATATTAAATTTGCTCTTAAAATTTTGTTTCGTAATTTTGTTTTTGACTCTTCTTAAAATATGAATTTTCGTTTGAAGATTGATTGAGTCAAGAAAAAAGAGATCGAGGATAGGTGAAGTTTCTCTTAATCTATTATTTATTCTAGTGGGGTGGCAGGCGGTGTTTATTGAATATAAGCTGATATCTTTGTAGCTTCCATTATATTTTTATGATTCTCTTTAATGATGATTTAAAGGATAGAGAATATTTTTATGAAATTCATTTTTGAGTACGGGTTACCTGAAGTGTTTTTTTTGCAAGAAGAATGTAATGATAGTAGGCGAAGGTTACAATAGGGTTTTATTATTACTATTTTTTTTAGATTTTGGCTTATTATTTTCTTTGGACGCTTTAATTTTGAACAGAATTTGAAAAGGGCGCAAAACGCCCGCTAGCAGTGAAACTATTTCGACAAAATGCAAAAATTCACAGCTTTGAATTCGATCTTTTCACTTTTTTTAAGTTCAAAAAATTTTTCTTGTCCACCATCGTAAAAGAAAATGCATATTAAAAAAAGGAAAAACCTCATGCGATGCACAAAAATTAAAGAGCAATTAATTTTCAAATTTGAAGTCAATTTTTGGACTTGAATAAGATATTTTGACTTGAAATAATTGTAACCAGTTATTTTGTATAAGTTGACTGAAAAAATCCGAAGATGCTAAAATTTAGCAGTTTTTTAAGTTTGTCTTGACGTTAGGTGTACAGATAAAAATTTGATATTGTAACCGCTGATAGCCATAACGAGCTCATAACGAGCAGCCTCTATTTTTTTGCATTTTGCGGACCTACACACTCCGAGATATATGCATCTATATTTAGAAAGAATGACCAAAATGATGAAATTTTCACAAAATTGCCGATAACTTACATAGCGTTGCTAGAGGTAGAAAATGTCCATTTCGTGTAGTATTCGATGTAACTAACATGTTCCAAACATTTTTTTTAAATTGGAAACAATTCCATATGTTTGCTTATCTGACTCCACTATATGTTATTTTTCAGTTAATAAAGCCTTCGATACTTTTACTTTTATCGTTCGCTTTGGGCATTGCTTCCCTTATCCTGAACCTTACGAACCGCCACTGTGTTGCATGGGAGGCTTTTCCTGCCTTAGGCTACTTATATTGGAATATTAATCATTGTACTAGATCCTCTTCATTTTTCCAAGATTGGAGCCGGTAGTACATATATCCTGGCAGAGCTTAGTTGTTCGACATAATCAAATAAATTTTTAATATGGAATTTATGTACTAAACAAAATATTTTTAATCATTCCAGGGGATCAGTGACCTAACACCATCAATTCGCCGTTGGATATACTTGGCGACCGTATTCGCTCCAACAATTATACCAGTTGTGTCATACTTTATGATAGTATCTGGAGCGTTTGCCATAATCTTTGTATTCGTTCGTGCCTATCAAAACTTTGTATTTGCTAAAGATCCTACCCTGGAAATTTTGGAAATGGGAAGAAGATCATTGCGTCGCGGCAGCAGCTTCATTGCCCACCACCAGCATAAGCTGATGCATAAGGAGAACTACACCCTGCTCAAGGCATCTTTAAGTCCCAGTGAAGTTCAAGAAGGCAATGATTCTCCAACATAGGACATCTGCAGCCATTAGTCAATATGTAATCTAATTTCTAGTAAATTTTGTGATTTGAAAGTGAGTGTGTAAGAGTGGATGTGTTGTTGCTTGCTACTAGCATGATTGTGATATTTTTTAAGGTATTCAAATTTCTAAATTATTACTTTAATGATTGGGTGTGAAAGAGTTATTCCAAGAATTTTTTATGTAAAAAACAAAAAGAAATTTGGAGGTATGTAGACAAATACTCTAATTCCATAAATTTATAATTTTATATTGAAAAAACAAAAAAAAATTAGAATATTTACCATAATGTATTTTGTGAGCATATGCATCGCCCTTAAAATGGCAGTCGAAAAGCGCGGGATATTGGTTGATTGTTATGGAAAAGGTTTCGTAAATAATTTTTTTTATTTTATCATTAATTTAGAAAATATTAGAAAAAAAACATGTTTTTTTTGCGCTAGTCATTTTAATTTTAAAGAAATATTATTAATTAAGCAATTTTGCACATTCTGCTATGGAAGGTTCCATTTCTTCTTGAGCATATTGAAATAATGAATGGTTAATATGAGAGACCCCATATATTTATTATGTTCGTTTGCGAGAATATTAACAATTTTTTTATTTTTCTTGGTTTTTACTTACAAAGTTTTAATCTATGTAGTAGTAAATTTTAATCCAGTCAGTTTAACCAAAATTTAATTCTTTCTTATATACCTATAGAGATTTTTTAAGTGTAAACGTGGAATTGATATAACATAAAGGATATCAGAATCGAAATTATGCCTGTAATTAGTTCTGAAATCGTTTTCGAAATCAGTTTCGTTTAGAAATTATTTTAAATTATAAAAAACTACAAAAATACCAAAATATTTTTATAACAAAAAGAGAATCTGTACTATTTCTAACTATAAAATTTATAAATAATACTTTCATGTTGCAAATATTGATTTTAAGAGCATATAAGTATTTATGTATATTTAAACATGTCAGTATTATTTAAGACTTCTTGCTCAATCCCTATAATCGCTTATTCAATTTATGTCAATTCCAGCTTAGTTTAGTAGAATAACAATATTTAAAAAGTACATTTTTGACCAAAAAAAAATTTAATGAAAAAAATTTATAATCAAACGAAGGTAAAAGGGGAAATCAGTCAAAAAAATACGCTTTTTGAAACTTTCCAAAAATAAAAAAAAAAATAATTTGTATTTATTAATTTTCATTTCATCTATATGTAATATAATAAGTTATACAATATTGAAGCTAAAAATACGCAAATATAAAAAGAACATATTTCGAATCAATCAAAACAAAGAATATAGTAATTTGGTGGAAATATTGCAGTGCCTTAACAATGCATTACGTGTCTTAACGATTTTGTATGATTTTAAAGAACACTCTAAATTTCCTTCGATAAAGACAGTATTTATGTAGCCTGTATTATTAATCAAAGGGAACCACTAAGTAATGGCATAAAGACTCAATAGGAAGCTTAAAAGAATCATGATGCAGTCTAACCAACCAACACCATGAATTGCTCAATTTGTTATTGGTAATTGCTTTTAAATATCGCCTCCAAAAAATTTGGTATTGGTATTTCTATCATAAACTTTCTTCAACATTTTCAAAGCTTCGTTAAAAATACAAAATTTGAAGTAGAATCTCCCTTTATTCGTTTTAAAATCGCAGTTGACAGACTTTTTTAGGATTAAGCTCTTTAAGTTCTTAACATCCAAATATCCGCTCTTCCTGATAATATACCTCCTATGATTCTTAAAAAAAAGTGACTCTCCCTAATCTTGGGCTAAATTTTTGAGCGCAAGCTATTTGCCCTGTCATATTTTTTCGCAGTTTATAGAGAGTCTGGTATACCTGAATATGTTCATCCAGTACGAAAAGAAAACTCCGAGTCGAACTATATTACGACTTAATGGAAAACTATGACTCTAGGCAAAAAAGATGTACTAGCAATTTTCTTTGGGGTCTCTTCGAAGAGTAGAGTAGTCTGGATGCTTTAAATATCTTCAAGTAATTTGACACTGTATAGCATCATGCACCGTTCACTTAACTATTATATCGATCATGTTCTAAATATCTGGTGTGAGAGCTCTCTATTTAGTCATTCAATTAAAGCAATGTTGAATAGCATCGAGTATAAGCCCCTCCTGCGGATGTTCCCCAGGGCTCCATTCTATCACCCACCTTATTTTTTCTAATCTTTCTAACCGATCTTTTCGATGATATCAGTATACTGACCGTTACTCCTATATAATTTAAGTGCGTTCCATATCTTGTCCTTATGATCATTATTAACTCGAATCCAGCTCAATCAATGGGGTATAAAAATCGTTCTTGATTGGGGTCACAAGAATCCTGTCGATTTCAACGTTGGAGTCGACCATAAATTACATGAGACGATTTTTGCGATTTTTCGACCACGATCAATTTTTCAACAATCCTTAGTTAATTCATAAAATGGAATCGAAAAATGAATGAAATCGTAGAATCATAGAAGGAACCTGTCTGTGATGTAAAACTAAAACAAGAAAAATTAACGCAGAAAACATTAAATAATTTATGTAATATAATATCCAATATACATTTCCCTAACAAAAACTAGTTTTTTTAATAAAGTCGTTCGTAACATTCATGACCGAAGATATTGCACTTATTTAACTCAGATATTTACAAACACTATAATTTATTACCTTAAACAGACATCACTTTACTGCCTCATAAAATACAAGTTTTTAAAACAAGCAGTAGTAAAACTCAACTAGCGTTTTTATGGCTGCCTCAATCTAAAAACAGTAGATGGAATAATTGCATGGCTTCGATTTCGTCTATATGCTAAACAAATTCAAACCATTTCACTTAGTTGTTTTTAAAATAATTTTCAAACTATCTTATTTCTTCCAAATTTTGTAATATTCAGTTTTTTTAATTGCATTTTTAATAAAATAAAAGTTTGGGGTATTGGTCCCAAAAACACCGCAGCATCTTCGCTTTGTCCGCTTATACCCCGGCTGCACCGGCCTCAGGTCATTAATGTTCATTTCAATCCACACAAGTGGCTTCTCCGGCTGGCATGTCCAGTTCATGCTTGAAATTGTTATTTCTTTTTCGCCAGAAGTTAGAAATGCAAAATATCACTGGAATGACATTCAATTATTTCAGTTGATTATTCTCTTTTGAGCTAGCTTTTTTTCACTTCAATATCATGTTCTGTTGGGCGAACTCAGGCTTGATTTTTCCCGAGTTCAATATGTGAAATTTTTGAGAACTGAGGCTAAACTTTAAGTTCAATACCCCAATTTGTTCGAACTCGCGCAGTTCGGCCGGTGAAGCCGAGGTTCAGCAGTCTGACTAGTGGCTTGTCGTTTAGACCTGGCTGTTCCAGCATTTCCTCGTTAAACAACGAGACCCTACTCCTCGTTATCGAGACTTATCCAGCCGCGGACCTCTATTATTCTGTTTCATCAAAGCTCGATCGGAAAGGGTCAGAGCCCTTTCTAGCCAGGACATCAACATTTTCATTCCCTTTGAAGCACCGAGGAACCAAGACCCAAACAAAAGTAACTTGATTGATTACGTCCAGCGCACGTTGGCTGTCCCAGAGTAGCTCTGGCTTGACCTTTTTGGCATCTTCGAGAAGATAACGATCTTTGGTCGTTGGTGTGCCTAGGCTTATCGCTCTTCTGACTACGGAGCTTTCACTTCACTCCGCACCCCCATCTGCCTCGGTTTTGTAGCCGTCCGTGTACCATACTATGCCACTTTGCGGAAAAGTCCATTATTGCGTGTCTTCTATGTAGAACGAACTTCTATAATGTTGCAATAGAATGTCCCGGTTCAAGACCTATGTCGCCATTCGCGTTCAGCCGCAGTGCCACATTTATGGCAGATAGAGTGGTACCAAATTGGGTTATAGTCTCTCTAGAGTGGTACCAGGCTGCCATTCTGTGGAACGACAACAAACCCCCGTTCTGCCAGTCCAGGCAATGTTTATGTCCTGGGGTACGGAAATCGTTTTATCGAGATTGGCCTTCAGCCTAATACTAGCGCACCAGCTGGAGACCACATTAGGTGCCTAACATAAAATTATCTGCGAACATTTTAAAACGTGTTGATTAGCCGTAGTCTCCAGGTACATAAAGAAATTTTGTAGGGTACGTTCATTGAATTCAGTTAAACTAAAACAATATTTCCATTCACATCAGCTTATTGGGTTTTCATTGAGAAATTACCCAAAAATAGTCTTCAATTTTCACCATAGATATAATTTAAAAAAAATGCCATTTTAGATGTCTTTTAAAATGTATATTTTCGTATTTCTAATTCAAAACAACATTTTATACCAAATTTGTAAAGTAAGAGACTGACGGACAGACATACTACATATAAATGGTTTAAGTGGTATGCATGTTATCTATCAATACGTAAGAATAGAGTAGGGTGATAAAGTATGTTGTGTAACTCCGTCTAAACAATTCCTTATTTTATCTAAACAGGAGTTTCATAAGCCATATTTCTGCTTTAATTGTTCGTATATCCACCCAATCTAGGTTATGGTGTTTAGAAACATAAATTGTTATTATTTACAAAATCTTCTCCATTTTGTATTTTTTTTATCAAACTTTAATTTTCTACCAGGCAGGGATTTAACTAACTAAAAACAATACTCTATCATCGCCACTTAACGTATCTTTACCTTATATGTCACAAATCATGTTGCAAAAAAACAAAATTAATATTTCCCAAAACAAAATAAACATTCAAACCGTCCATTCTGTGATAAAAATACTCAAAATTCATTCAGTGTTTCAAAAAAAAAGAATGAAATAAAATAAAAATAAAAACACTTAAAAAAATTGTAACATTCCAAAGGGTTGTGCAAAATTTAGCAAGTACTTTTATTATCTAAAGAAGGCATTTCTATGTAAGACATTGTAAATATTAAATTTTAAGAATTGTTCAAATTTTAGTAAAAAAACAAAAAAACAAAAAAAAATTTGAAAAAACAAAATTCTTAGAAAATGCGAAAAATTATTTTTATTTAGTATTTTAATTTTTAAGAACATTTTAGGCGACGAAACTCATATTGTCATAAATGTGGATAAATACTTTTAATTTTAAATTAAAAATCAAAAATAAAAACAAAAAAAATCCCTGGTAAAATTTCTTTTTTGTTATTTTATTTGGCTGTAATAGTTACATTAAAAAAACTCAAATTGAATGGTGTTATCACTTAGAGGGAATCTTTCGTTTTTTTCATTTATTTTAATTTATTAAATTGGGGTATAATAAAAAATAAGAATTTTTAAGTGGATTTTGTCTCTTTTGTACGTTATATAATAAATTCATCGAATAATGATGAGAACTTTTGTAAATATAAACTTTTTATAAAAAAATACAATTTTATATCTTTTTTTCTCCTATACCTATTCCAAATATTTTTAGGTTTCGTTGCGGATCTCTAACTACTTCCCTAAAGAATGGCTTATCTTATTTGTTTGTTTGTTTATTTGGTTCAAATCCTGCGACAGCTTTTTCAACTACTTCTACACACACTGAGTTCCCGTGAAACTGCAATCTGACAATTTTGTAAAAAAATCAAGATGGTGCTTTCAAGATGGCAATTCGATTCCGATTCCATTGAAAAACTACATCGGTGGGTTTTTAGGCCGAATCTGTGGTAAAAATTTGAAATTCAAAATGGCGGCGCCAATATGGCGGATACATTTTGTAAAAATGTTCTGAATCCATTGAAAATCGGTATCGGTGGGTTTTTTTTTGCCACAAATGACGATTCTATGGTCAACTTAGACATCTCAAAATCAGCGATGACGAGTTCTTCGGAAGAGTCAATGTATTATTGTTTAGAGATCTCTTGCAGCTGCCTCCAATTTAACGCTCTGTGACACTTATCTTTAAATAGCCCGAGCACTTTCAGCCATCCACACATCTCTGGCATTTATTCACGCTTTGTCAGCTGTCTGAGAACATGCGTCCACAAGGGGGCCTCGGTAGTCTAGGGGTAAGGCGCCTGACTGCTGTCCCAGAGGTCCCGGGTTCGAATCCCGGCCAGCCCCAGGGTCCTTCGCCTTTTCCACTTTCCCACCTACATAACTTCCCTTCTCTCTTCTTCCCTCTTTACATTCCTTCTGTCATAGCCTTCCCTAGTCCTTCCCCGCTCCACCTAGCGCATGCCATCGGTTGGTTGATGAGATTCAACTCGTTTCAGAAGGCATAACACTCCAGCGAGTTGTTCTCGATGCCTTGATGTCAGAGTCACGAAATGGTTGAGAGTAGGTGGACTAAAAATAACGCGGCCAGGTTGTGACAGTTCCTTCCTCTCTTCTTTCGCTCTCTCTTCTCTCTATCTTCCGGCTAGAGCTGCTGTTCGACGGTGTATACGGAAAAAATAGATTGTCGACAGTACAAAGGGACTTTCCCTAAGCCTCTAGTCTGCCACATAAAAAAAAAAAAAAGGGGGACAATGCCTTCATTGATGTGCTAAATGCACTGCGAATTTGAGAACTGAAATCTGAGCATTTTAGTGTACTTATGGGAAGAGTTCTTCAAGATGCAGTTGGTGGGTTCATTACGAAACAAAATTGTTCGTATATACAAAATAAAAGCCCAGGATTAGCTGGTAGATGCCTCACAAAATATGGACAACGTTAATATAACCGATATCATACCAGCAGATTGTACTTTGTAAGCAATAATGTTTGGCCTACAAAATACAATTTACAATACAAAAAACAGATTTTGAGTGATTTTTTGGCCAAAAGGTGATTATTGCAAACTTTGACCTTGAACAACTTAGAAAGGATTAAGTTTTCGAAAAAATGACAACTTTTTGTGGGCAATAACGTTTCCTATTGACTGGTCGAAAAAAAAAATTCGAAATTATCAGTTTTTGAGTGTAATTTTAGGCAAAAAATGATTTTCGAAAACTTTGACCTTGAATAACTTTCAAAGAGTTAATCGGGTCAACTTTTTTGTAAGAACTAAAGTTGTAGAGAATTTAATTTTCAATATTTTGGGTCCGGGGTTGTATGACCTATAGAAACCGAGATACATGGAAAACTAGGGGAAAACGCGACATCTCCGGCGGCCATGTTTAATTTTCCTGGATTCCGAAATTGTTTTCTTGCAAACTAACTCACAAGGAAGCTGTGTACCAATTTTCAGCCATTTTGGAATTTTGTGTCCTTAAAATGCTAATCTCCCCGGACTATACAGAGATATTATCTCAACGACAAGGCATTAGGCCGATCAAGTTGTAGAGCTAGGTATTGTTCTAGAATCTAGACAATAAATTAAATTTCAACTTGCACTACGATAATATTGCTGCCGAAGCCAACAAGCTTCTGGGCTTTATAAAGATAAAAGGCCAAGAATTCAATAACTTTCAGGTCACAAAAACTCTTTTCTGTTCGCCCATCCGCCCAATCCTGGAATATGCGTGTCCGATCTGGGACCCTATATTCCAGATAAGCAGCAGTAGGTTGGAATCAGCATAGTAGAAACAGTGGCGGTTTCAGAGGGGGGTAATTGGGTAATTACCCCCCCCCCCCCTAAGATTTGCGTTCCCTTATTTATTTTTTTCTTAAAAATTACCAATATTACAAACAAACAAGTTAAGTGTATGGTGAATCTAGTCGGCGATCTATGACTGTGATTTTTTTCTCCTGGAGAGTCGTGGAAGGGACCGATATCCGTGACTTAAGCTAATATGGCACGCTATGTAAACAAACCGAAGTTAACTGCTCAAGCGCCGAAAGAGAAGTGATGAACTTCTTCCTTTTGTATACCGCCAATTTAAAAAACGTATAAGGGAAAAGGGAAATTTCATTTAAATTTAATTTCTCTTTGGCCTGGATACGGTTCTCAGTAATTGTCGCGGACAAGAATTTGTATGGAAGCTGTTCCAGGAAAGAACAGAACAGATTAAAAAACGCAGCAATTGTTAATCGTTACATCGTGTTACATTAAGAGAGCGCGAATCGCATAGACCAAGAGCCAGCGACGTATTTTGGGTTGTCATTTCATTAGTCATGAAAATTTCCACACTGAATCTTATACACCTGCTGAACAATAAAAGCTAGTTCTGGCAACCCCTAGTGGCCGGAATGTAGTACCCTAAAATTACAAAAGGGGTAGGAAATAAAGTTCAATTTTGATATAGTATTAGCTCCACCATCGACGCCCTAAGCCACCGTAGGAATGTAGCAGCACTGACAAAATTTTATCGCTACTATCATAGTGACTGTTCCTTCGAGTTAAACGCTCTTTTGCCTCCACGGCAATCTTATACCCGCAACACCAGATTAGCCCACTCGTCCCATTCCCTGCACCTGCAACTACCCTTTTCACGCACTCAACAAGATATGAATTCGTTTGTAAATAGAACAACTCGACTGTGGAATAATCTCTCGCAGTCGGTATTTCCGAGCTCCTACAACATCCAAGAGTTCAAACGCAGGGTTCATCACCACCTTTTTCAATACCCTCCCGTACCTTTATAATCCCTAACCTATTCCCCCCACCCCTCCCCCGTACTAAAATTACTGCTAGACATTGCACCATGACGTGACAAATGACATGACGGGCTAGTAGTACAAAGGGTGACTCCTGAGCTTAGCACTACCACATAAAAAAAAAAGTCATGAATTTTCAGGAGATTATTTTTGATGGTATTCTCTATTTATAAAAATTATTGCCAGAACATTTCCCCGTCACCAAAGTGCCGCCAGAACGCTGTAAATATTCATTTAATAAAACGATATTTTTGTTATTTCATTATAGTTCAGTCGACAGAGTCAGACTAAATGTTAACTCACGAAACTTTTTCTAAAAATATAGTTTTTCGTGAGTAGAATATGTTAAAAAAAAAGTTTCGGAAAATCGGTTGTACGCTACCCCTATAAACAACCCCCTAAAAAAATAAAATTTCGTTTTTGGCTAATATCTCTTAAAGGGAAAGTCCTATCCTAAAATATTGTTTACAAAGTTTGTAGATCATGCGATTATCTACAAAAAATGATATTATACATTTTCCCGTACGAATCGCTGTTCATAAGATATCGCCGTTTTAAAGATTTAAAATACTCATCCCCTAATTCTCAACTTGTATCGGTCATCAGACGTTCAATAAATCCTCTGTTGCACTACATGGCTAATATTTTCAGGGGTGATTCCAGGATGGTTTTGAAGAGACAAATTGTTCTAGAGAGGGGGCTATCCCCACTATCCACTACGATACAGGGTGCTTACCAAAGAAAAAATGTATTTTTTTTAATATCTACAAGATATGTAGGTTCAAAATATGACCAAACTGCTAAAATATTGGAATTTTTCTGGAAAAACGAAGAATATTGGGATTTAGATCCCACTTTTTAATTCCATATCGTGTAAACGGAGTCACTCAAGTTCTTGTTCTAATTATCATATAAAATAATACACATTTACCTAAAAGATGAACCTAATTACATTGCTCTACGATAATTCGTCTAGGAATTATTCAACTTTAAGTAAATATTAAAAAAATACATTTTTTTCTTTCGTAAACACCCTGTATCGTAGTGGATGATGGATGGATGATGGAGTAAGGATGAATAGAATTTTATTTTATTATTATATAAATTCCTTTTTATACAAATTATATTTTTTGATGTCGATTGTTTTTATGGAATAAAAAAAAATTTCAGTTTTTCTTTTTTTTAATTACCCCCCTAAGCTAGTTGGCTGGAAACGCCCTTGAGTAGAAATCTCCTCTTCGCTCTGAGAAACCTACACGACCCGCGCGTCTTTTTCAACTTACCTCCCTGCATGGACAGAGTCAAGAAGTTGGAACTCATGCCGCTGTCACATAGGTGGAATGTGCTTATCTCTAAACGATAACGTTAAGGTAGAGTTCCTGTCCGATAGAATCAGGTTCAATACCGAAGTTCGTCACAATAGGCATACAAAAATACTTTAAGAATACCCTCATTGGACAGAATATACAAACAACGAACCCGTTGAATAACTTTTAACAGTCACAGCGCTTGACAAACATTACACTTATTACCATAAATTAATCATAGACTTAAGCTGACTTTGTACTTAGGCATAAATATGCATTGTATATTTCGGTAGTAAGTTTAAGTATGCCTTCTTTGGCAAAGAAATAAATAAAAAACCGTATTTTGCAAAAACGCTTTTATTTCACTCCCAAAGGACTCGACTTTCCGCCAGTTTCATTGCAACATCGGTTCGTTTGTACATTTGTGATTTTTAGCGTCCTTTATTTTTTTATGAATTGACATCAAACTGGCCCCCTTTTTTAGTGTGAAAAAGTTCTACAATCTTTTTTTTTAGAAAGTCTCCGTTTTTGTAAAACGCGAAAAATTGTTTTCGGGCCTTTTTGACGCCATTTGGGAAACGTTCCTAAAGGTCTACGAGCGCCAAAAGCAGTTCATCAAATTCTACGGAATTTTTCCTATTTTTTCTATGTTTGGCGCTGCGGATGGCTAGGTTGGCAAAAAAAGAGGTTTTTCGACTATTTGACTGGCCTATTATATATGCATATTCAAATCTTGACGAACGAAGGCCTCATCGCTGAACGCGAAAATAATGGTCGTTCAAGAGCGAATAACCCGTTGGCAATCTATCAAAGAATCGCATTGAACGAGATGTACGGATGAAACAAAAGACGTGGAGCGGGTTCCATTTTGGGGACTGAACTGTAAGGTTGAAATATAGGCTGTAACCGAAGAGCCATCAACGCCAGAAAATTCACTGGAACCTGTGCTGCTATATTTGTGGGAAAGGCGACAGAGACAATGAAAGTCATGCACAGGAATTTGACCAGCTAAACTGATTCACTACCACTCATCTACCAGCACACCACTCATTACTAGATAACTTCTTCGGCTCCTTTTGGATCACATCTTGCAATTGAACCTAATAACTTTAAAAAGATTCAAAATTCGCCATCTTACTAACAGTTAATGGGAAAAAATACTTAATATGCTCCTAATAGTAAAGGATTATTCGACAAATCTATACTCCGTTTTTTGTTGCAGTTTCATGTTAATTTAAGTTTCACCGCAAGGTTAAAAACAATTCTCGTTATACATATTATTGCATTGCCTTCCACTGGCAGACTTTCGTCCATTTCATACCCTACATCGAGCATAATTGACCTCAATTATTCTCGATTCTAGAAGGCATGTACAAATGGCACATACGGCACTAAATCCATAGCCAAACGAAAAAGTAATTTCAGAACCAGCCCCATTGATCTCCAATCCACGTACTACGCTTAAATATGTGCTAAATGGAGGCTCAACCATGGCCAAGCACGTCTTAATTTCGATTCCAATTTTGCACCATCCCCAACACTAACACACCATCTTTCGCCACATCGAAGTTGCCCCGGAATCCAATGCTTTTGGGGCGCCAAGAACGAGCACAGAACAGCAGGAGCAGACACTGAAGGGCAACCCTCTACACTAGTTACCGATAGCTGCGAATTTCGGGGGTGGCTGGGGGTCCTAAGTGGGTGACCAGATGACGCGCTTTATTGGATTATCCTGAAATGCTTTTTCTTCCCCTTCGCAGATAATTTATTTACTTGGCTACACGGACACACGCCTATTCATGAAATCGCTGCCATAAGTGTGAATGTGGTAGTTAAGGACTCTGGAAGGGATTTTATTTGATTTTATGATTCCATAAACGAATTTCAAGTTGCAGAATAATAATTACGAGACCTACAGCGAGGGGGAGCGGGATGGTAATCATAACTGTTTTTCAATTCAGTGGTCGGATTTGGTGGAGGGAATTAATGAGTCCTTAAAATTGATATAAAATATTCACAATCCAGAATTTATCCGAGGATTAACAAATTTTATGGTTTAAATTCTAGAAACGTGTGCGTGGTGGGCTTGTGTCTTCGCAATCCTATAAAAACTCGTGTATCCTGTTTTAATTCGTTTCATTCCATTCTCGTATTTTCTTAATTAAAACGTTGCCTACCGACTTCAAGGCTAAATCCTTGCTTTATTATTTTTTAAAAAGGATATGAAATTATAGACTTGTCGCAAACAACTCGAATAATTTCACTGATGTGAATGACGACAAATCATTGGCGTAATCACTACCCTGGAAAAATTTTCCACCCTCATTTTTACGCACTTGTGCATTTGTGTACACCCATCGCCGTCAACACAGGATGAGGCTGGAGGAGCCCGCTTCGTCCTTAAAGAGCATTAAATCAGTTGGAAAATCGCAATAAAAAAGTATATAGGGCGACATCTGGACGTGACGTATTTTAATCATAAAGAAAGAAATAATGATTGTGTGCTACCCCCCACTCATTCCATATTTTTTCTTCACTTTCGTCCTTTTCAGCAAACTCTAGCATTCTTCTGGTCCAATGGTCCTGTTTCTGTTGTAGTCCTTCGTTTCTGCCTTGCGTGAGGATGTTTCTGCTGTTTTCAATTTTTCTGTGCTGGGAGGATATTTTCTGTTTATTCTCCTATGGACGAGGAGTGCTGGTCCGTTTTGGGAGTCCTTCGGTGATTTATTGCCTTGTGACTGTGTGAAAGGACAACTCGAGACTTTTCGGGTGATAATTTATGCTGAAGTAAGAGGATAATGCGAAATTCATGGCGATTCAATTAGGAATTCAAAAACCATCAATCGAAAATTATTTTCCGTATTTTTTTATTGGAATAAAATTTGTTATTAATGACTGTTAGATGGAGGAGTGCTGGGATACGGTGTTGTAATTTAGTGGATATACTTAACCAATTAGATCCACCGATGTTTAGGGGAAATTACTAATTACGAAAGAATGAAAAGAGATTAGAGCTTCATTGCGAAATCAGTTTTTGAAGGCAGAAGAGGGATTAAAGAGAATTAATTACTTTTTTTATACATTCAAAACTAGAAAAGATCTGCATTTATTTCTAGCAATTGGAAATTAATTTGCCATCAGATAATAATCATCAAAACTAAAAAAGTTTCTATAAACAGTTGTCCTCGTAAGTTCTGTTGACGATCTATTAATAAAAGAAAATGTTTGGCTGTGTATGTCTGATTGTGTGTACCGTCACGGGATGGAGCCAAACTAGAAGAGATAGATATATAATTTTTTTTGTAGATGCATGGATACCCAAACAGGAGACTAAAAATTTTTTTTAATTAGTTTATTTAATTAATTAATACGATTTTTCATCAATTTTTACATTCTACGCCTCTTGCCAATTGATTTTGACCCACTTTCATATAACCGATCAACCCCAAATTTTACCCATATGCTTAGTTCGGTGACAACGCAATATGAAATTTTAGTAAAAAAATCAAGATGGCGGCTCCAAGATGGCGACCAAATGTTACAACTGTGTTTCCCGATCCCCGACATGGGTATTACGAGTAGAATACAATTAGTTGTGTGGCATCATTCCAAATTCAAAATGGCGGCCGACACAAGATGGCGGAAGATAAAGTAAAAAGAATAAAAAGTAGAAAATATAACCTATCAACTTGAAATTTTCCACACATTCATATTTAGCGTGTCAATGCAATCGCACCATTTTATAAAAAATCAAGATGGCGGTAGATATTTTTTTACAAGCTACTCAGTGGCTACCAAAAAATTAAAGAATATAACTACTAGAATACTATTATAATCGAGTAAATGAAGCGTGAAAATCCTTACAACTTCCTAACCCTCAGAGCCTGCTCTGATTTTGATGATTTTTTTAAATGCGCAATGAAACAAAACTGATTATAAGGGAACTTAATATTAGCCAGCCTTGTTATGGTTGTCACTTATGGTGACAAATGGCAATGTGACACAAAAATGCTATTATGATTCTCTAAAAAGGTGACATTTGTCTATTGCAATGAGATAATGCGAATTATGGTTGTCACTGATATCGAGAAACGGCAACTTGAGTGACAATTGTTCTCTAATTATTGTACCATGGTCTGCCCAGATAAGTAGAAAATAATTTTAATAGAAAGTTTTTGTTGCTCCAGCCAGTATATGGAAAAAACCTACCTTTCGAAATGTTAACACCGGAATTTTTCACTAGAGCCCCGCGTTTTTTTACATTTAAGTAAATGGATGCAGCAATAAAAACTTTACCTTCAAAATTATTTTTTACTTTTTGGTTCATTTTAAAATAAAAGCGTATTTTTAGTTTGTTTAAACTATATATTTTATTTTTGATCACTTTGACAATGTTTGGAATTCTACTGAATTCATATATAACTCTGAGTTATATCTTTTCCTCCAAATGCCATCAGCCTTCCTTTGTAAATCGAAGAAAGAATTCTCCTCTCAAATCTGCCTACCAATACTTCTTCTACGTTTCTCAGTGTCCGAACTTCTGAACCATATAGTAAAACAGGACTTATTAGTGTTGTGTAAAGTATCAATTTTGTCTTTCCTTGATATATTTCTGGACGTCAGGTGCTTATGTAGACCAAAGTGGCATTTTTTAGCCAGAGCTATTCGTTTTCTGATTTCGGCCTTTTTTAATAATCGTGCTTAAGTATACAAACTCATCTACTGCTTCTTTTTTGTACCTACTTTTGTATATTTGTTAGAGTAGCAAAATTCTTATCCATCCAACGTAAGTAATTTAATTTAACGAAACTGTAAAGTACTCGTAGTTTTTGAGTAGAGGTTTAGTAAAAATATATTACTAAATTTATTATTATTTACACGTAAAATTTATTAATTTCCTTATCTTCATCCATCCAATTACTAGGAAGCTGTTTAAATTGAAGAAAAAGAAAATGAAATGTAATAGTCTTTTGTCTTTTTGAAATTACCTTTAATTATATATTAATGATGCTGCAAAACTAGATGCATAAACAGGTATTTGATTCAGTATGTGGTATTTGCTTTCAGTGATCCCAGAGAAATGAAATATCAACCATGTTTCATTGTTTCAGGGTAGGGTTGGCAAACCACCTGAATAAAACAATTTAAAGTCACCGGAGCTTCAAAAAAGCCTTGGATGTTATGCGGTGAAATGAAGAAATCAATTTTGTTTTATCCCGCCCTCGTAATTGCACTATTTTACAGTACAACCGGCTGTGTAAGCGAGATTCACGGTTCATAATGATACCGACTCGTACAATTTCCTGAAACTATCAGAGAGAGAGCATTCACAGCGAAATCGTCATCGGCCGATTATTGTTTTAGCAACAAAAATGCCCATAAACAATGTCGTTTAAGTTGATTTCGGAGATGATAACGGAAAGTAGATCTAGTAATGCACAAAACCCGGCCACCATGAACTTTTGAACAGCTTGCTTACGAGCCAGGTTGAAAACGGCTGCTCCAAAATATAAAAAATCTGCAATGGTCACAATTTTCTGCATGTAAAATGAGAATTTTGAGAAGTTAAGAAACTACGGAACAGTGGAAACACCTAAGATTAAAGGAATCTATATTTTATTTTCACTTAAACTTAGTTGCCTCCGTCAAACAGCGAGACCACGAAACCAGAGCATATTTTAGCGAACAGTGAAGAGAGAAGTACTAACGCTCAATGGTTGTACTGCCGATATAATAGTGAAATGAAATAATAGACAGCCGGAAAAATTATTAGAGAAAAGAGTAAAACAACTTGTAACGACACCACACCGTGTTTTCTACCAGCTTCCATCTAGTACTGCAGTAACAAAACGCTGATTTTCGGGTATCGAACAGGAGCTGCCGCGGAGTGTATTCGAACCACGGACCTCTAAGATGGTAGTCGGGCACCTTCACCCGTATGCTATCGATAGCAACTATTATAACAAAGTTTTTTAGATGATAGTAAATTTGCCTCTAAAACCCCTTCTCATAATGGAGAATGCTCCAACTTAGTCTCTGAGTATGTAGGACTACGTGCTGTCAAAGTTTCACTTCAACTCTGTAAAGGTCTTCAACACGACTGCTCTCGATCAAACGTTGACCAGCAGGTGGTTGGTAATTTCAAGGTAATTAGGGACTTAGCGAAAACGACTTAGTGGATGATATTCCGCCGCTGTGCACATAATGGCTCTGGACGTAAATGATAGTGTTGTTGAAGAGTTAGTGGAGAAACACAGGAAAGATCTAGCTACAGAAGGATGTCTGCGAGACTAAGATGGATACACTCGCTTCTGGATCTAAGGCATAGAATATATAGGAAGCCTTTCTTATAGCAGGGCGATGGGCTGGCACCCATGATATTTAATCTCTGCCTAGAAGGAGTAATTCGCAAAGTCAAAACAATTGACAAGATATGCCGACGACATAAACTGCCTTGACAGATCACTGCCGTACCTTAGAAAAAAATTCACAGAATGAGAAGATGGAGCCAAACATATAGGGTTGTAAATAAATAATAAATGTAATAGAGTAGGATTCCAATTGATTGGGTGGAAAGAAGATTATGAAACCGTAACACCATCTGGGGGAATATAACTTCAAACGGGTAAACCAAATTAACTACCTGAGGTATACAGTCAGCGAAGACAAGGATGAAACGATAGTCGCACAAAGTAGAATAAACGCTTCAAACAGAGAATACTTCTTACTACTACCAGTAATGAAATCCAGAAACATCCACAGAACAACCAAAATAATAATTTTTTTTTATGTGGCATGGTCAAGCTCAGGAATCATCCTTTGTACCACTAGACCGTCATGTCGTTCAACTCATGATGCAATGTCTAGTAGTAAGCTTGACCTGAATATAGAAAAAGAATAGGAAAGATTAAAGGTAGTCTGGTGGATGCATAAGGAAAAGGCAGTGAGCCTTGCGTTGAGAATACGCTACGAGTTGTATGATTTATACGAGTGTAAACTTTCGACACATGCCAAGCTACTAGGTTTATGTTGCGCCGGTCAAGACTCTAGGATACCAAAAAAAAGCCCTGAATCTACACCAGATGCCAAAAGACCAGTTGGTCAAGGTAGGAAGACAATGTTAAGGCCGATTCAGCAAAACTGCTCAATACAAGAAACTGGAAACAAGCTGCGGAGCAGAAAGGTCTGGAGGAAGAAGCTGATAGAGACCAAGGCTCGAATTGGGCTGTAGAGCCATCAAAGAAGAAGAACTTGACATTTCAAGATAGTTGGGAAGATTTCCACACTTTCCATAATCTGTTGAATCCACCTTGCTCGCACCTCTTTCCGTAGTAATTATACTACCGATGTATTGAACTCCTCTCCCTCTCTATTGTCCTATTGTTTATTATTAATGGTTTAGTTTTTGTAGTATTAATTCTCATTGATTTTATTTTTTGTACATTCACGCAAAGCCCTGCTTCCAATGCACATATTTCTAGTCAGCCCTACGCCTAACCTATGTTTGTATTATGAAATAACAGGTTCTAGTCCTCCCAACATATCTGCCTCATTAAAAAAAAAACCACCTACGCAACCAATATAGCAGATTTTGTTACACAAAACAAAAAATAACAAAAATGAATCCATGAACTGTTTCGTGTCTATATGAACCATATACCTAAGCTTAACTGGTGTATAGCATGTCTAAATCTTGAACTATTGTTCCTATAAATAGTTCCTATAAAGTCCTACCACTTGAATCGATTCCCTATTATATATTCTCTTAACATAATATACCTGTTTAAACTAACCTGTACTCGACACATTATCCCTCCACGCTGTTTATAGAATCAAAATAATCCCAAAGATGGTCGGAAGAAACATCTTAAACTCCACCTCGCATTCGTCTCCTTGTTCAACCCACGTATACGTGTATCCACAATCCACAAAATCTATATCCAATTGCTTCAAGTAAAATAACGGAATTGAATTTATACAAAAGCAGTTAACGGAAAAAGGAAAACAAATCGAAATCCCATTTATATAAATCTGGAATAATCCAGACGGCAAAACATATATATTTGCCCTGATTCAATTTCTGGCGCTGACGTTTAGTTAAATCAAAACCTTTAAGGCGAGTTACTTGTTCCGATATGCAAGCGGCAGGCATAGGGTAAGATGTCGGCGCGGTTCCCGTGTGTATGTGCCACCCCGAGCTCCACTCCACCCACATAAATGCCATTTCACATCCGACTCGACATTCAATTGTTTTTTATTCGTTTGATTTCCCACGGATTACGGCGAAGGAAGAAACTTATTCGGAGCTGCTCCTTGAAGCCCCGACCTGGCCGGAGTTTTGCTAGTGGAAATCTGTTTTATTGACAAGCTGAGAAATGGCTTTCCATGGAGCAGAAAACAGCAAAAGTTCATGCAAGGTGTGCTACTTTGTATGTTCAGGATGATTCAAGGATATTTAACTTTGATTAAGATTTCTTTTCTAGCTGGTAAGGGTTGATGGGAGAGCAATCAAGTCGACAAAATTATAAAAGGGATTTCACGGTGAACGTTGGACTCCCCTGGGTAATGTGGTCAGTGTCCAGCTGAAATGAAAGGGGTAAAAATACTTCAGATGATTGCGTATGATTAATCTGTCACCTACACTCAACGGCACAAAGGTTTCATATACGTTTAACACCTTACAAATTTAAATTAATACAGTTTTTATTGATTTATGATAGACTCATAACGAATTTTTGTATTCAAGTTCTTCAAAGTGAGTTCGGCTTTAGAATGTGGTCCTGCAGTTTTGAATCAATCCACTTCATTAACAAGTTCTCTAGAAATGGAATCTGATTTGAATCTGATGTGGAACTCGATGAAAGCAAACTCTCCCTGCAGAGTTAAAGAGACAGCCAGCAGCGCTCTGAGACTAGCAGCAGCAAATAATTTTGGAACTAAAGTTCTACCATTAACCTTAGTACATATACTTAAATAGTTTCAAGATAAGTCCCTGTATGGAGTCACAAATTCCGAGCCGTTTTATAGAACTTCGATTTCCACCTTAATACCGAAAATAAATAATTGATCTGCAAAATGGATCTAAAATCGAATCAGAAGAAATAGGAACTGATGTTTACAGATCTATTTGCCGCCTTTGCATATTTGGTTCAGTACTTTAGGCGGATGATAGGCTCTAGAAACCTGTGCCATGAATTTCTCAAGCGGAAGACAAAGGCACAGTTACTTATATAATGTGAAGCAGCCCTAAAAGCCATCAGTTCAAGTGGAATGCAATCAAAACTTGTAAACGATTCTTTAAACATTCTCGCATCCAACAACAGAGGTGTTCTTATGTGGATGTCAGGACATGAAGAAATCAATGGAAACTAGTAGAGAGATAGAGTGGCTGAAAATGAAAAGATACCTCCAACCGTTTTATCGGCTTTGGTTCTATTTATGGGAGATCCAGTAGGTACACGAAGGAAACTCTACGATAGGGGATGAAAAAAGCCTATTACTGAAGTGTACAAGCTCTTTACTCTACTCCACAAAATCTACTACTCCTCAAGCATGCTAAAGCTGAAGCAAGAGTCTTAACATGGGTTCCTTGAAGATATTATTTGAAGATCAAGAGTTAAATTGATACCGACAAATGGATCTCCTTCACTTCACTGTCAGGTGAAAACAGACACTATAGAACACGTCATCTGCAATTGTCCTGCACTAAAAACAACCAAGTTTTGCCACACAGAAAAGGCACAAAGCTATTTTGAATATCTAAACTAAGCTAAGTACAGTTCATTGCTACAAATGTCGATTATCGGGTTCTGACAATAGTGAAGAATTTTGGACATTTACCTTTTCTTTTACACTACGCTATGTAAAATTACTGACCCGTAGCTCTAAGGTAATTTTCATATCCACATATAGCTTGCCCAACAGAACGATGTCATCGGCTTACATCGTATTTTCTAATGATTTGGTTAAGGATAGCAGTTTCTATTCTTGTATCTTGTGCCACTTTTTCTAAAGCCATATTGAATAAAAAAACAAGAAAAAGAATCATCTTATCTTATGTTCGGTAAGCCCCTTGCTAGTTTCACACTGCAGCGTGGTATACTCTATGGTTACTTTTGTTTTACATATCTATTAAAACCCCTAGAAATTTAAATCTCTCTATTGCTTTGAGCAGTACTTCTCGTCCTAGCTAAAGTATGCAATCATAAAACCGATGAATAATGCGCGCACAATTATTTTTTATATTATTATTCTGAGACTGCCTATATGAGTTGTTGCTAGCTTTACACGTTAGAAACTAGTTTGATATGTGTACATACCACACCTCAAAAACTCTTTCAACTCAGCGAGATGGAGCAAAATAGCTGCGTCGTTGTTCAAGCTATCTACACCAAAGTACCTAGTGCGAGTACTAATCACTACCTCCAGGGTAGATAGCGAATCGGACGATGGACCGAAGGTATATACGACAACATGCGGCACTGCGCAAGGATTCGTCCTTGGCCCTCTCTCAAAAGGATCGAGTGCGATCGAGTTCGCGCCTAGGTGGCGTGAGCGAACAAAGCGATCTAGAAGATTAAAGCGTTGTTAGAAAGCGCTCTTTTAACGCTTGTTGAGCGCAAAACTGAAGCTGTGCTGATCAGCAAACGAAGAACACAAATGTTCATAAGGATCAAGGTAGGGGAACAGATCATTCACTCACCTGGCCGAAGGTACCTGGGAGTGATGATCGACTGGAAGCTAAATAGGATGCTCTTGCGGGACATGAGGAATATAGCGTCCGCTATTTGTGCAGCACTAGCGAGCATGCTGCGTATCGTGGCGCTCTAGACCGAGTCGTCGCCTCCTGATGACGAGGGTGGTTAGCCGAGTCCTACTATCACTGGTTGAGCAGGACAGCTAACAGCAGGAAATGGAGAGTCGCATACACACTACGTCCGATGCGTCGTGCGTAGGATGATCCCCATAGACATACTAGCAAAAGGAGGCAAGGGCCTCTACGGCCCGGAGTATGTTAGAGGGAAGCTAAAATCCGTGTGGGGAGCGCTGCGCGCCCGTAAAGGAATGGCAATGGAAGTGGAACGAATCTGCTATTCATCGATGATTCCATAAACTCAATCCAAACGTGGAAAGATTAGTTACAAGAGAGCCTAATCACAACCTCACGTAGTTCTTGAGCGGGCATCGAGGATATAGAAAATACCTTCACAGTTTCAGGCACGCTAGTTCACCCCTGCGCCTGGCATTTCCAACACTCATATTTTTATTAACGTTAACAAGCATGCAATTAACAGGTTTGTGCTTGCCATAATTGGTCGGTCGGTCGGGATAGTATCGGATTAGAAGCCTTATGCCGGCCGTATACCAAAGCTTCATATGCAGCTTTTCAACACTATTGCTTGGAGATACATGTAGCAAAGCGGCATGTGACGATTCCTTCCATATAATATGCAATATGTCGCTATTAAGCTTTGGTATACCGCCGGTCTTATAGTAAGACTAGGTGTTTGGTTTGGCAGTTTTTTAATTTATATCTCTGCCATCTTTTTGACTAAGACTTACGGTTAGACATATTGTGCTCTAAATAGAACCATCAACAAAGTACAGTATAAAGCTCTAATCTCTCAGATAACAACAATAATAATAATAAACAAAATATAAAACAAATAATTTGCAATAATTTACATAACTTCGCACGTTATAGCGTAATACTTTCATCGAAACCAGTTTTAAACATGTTGTTTAAAATATTTGTTAAATATTCATAAAAAATTTTCCTAAAACATAAAAGAAATTACTTCAATATAAAATCTAATATAATTAAACTAAATAATTTACAAAAATACATATAAAATAGAAATTTCGTGAAATAGTAGTAGAAAGCAGCCTTAATACAAAATAAAAACGCCTAGAAGTAAGCAAGATTTCGTCTTATTTTTGATCACATACACCAACCACAGTTGGATTCGGCACAAACCACCATATGTAATTACAGCTGGAATTGATGCATGGAGTTATGGTAGTCCGGCCTACTGTACCGATGGTTTGGAGTTCTGCTAGAAAACTGTGAAATAGTATCATCACCGGTCGCCATGTGATGTGGTGGCGCTACAAGCAGTACCGGCTGCAGATTCAATGATTTCCGGGAGCCAGCCAAGCTAACGGCATCCGTGATGTAAGCGTTGTTTACCTCACCTGCAAAAAATTCGGTTTTATTCGGTTGACATGCGGCTTAAAATGGAAATTAAATTCTTGGCTTTCTTCGGCGCTTACTCACCTTTATACATAGAGCTTTGATACATGGGCTCCGGCTGTAGTCGGACGTGTCGCGTTGCCAAAATAAAGGCGAGCGTTGCCAGAATCACGCCATCAACACAACCTTCAGGGGAAGATTTATTTCTTAATTTTTGGCGTGATTAATTTTAGTTAAATTCTCACCAATTATCGCCAGTGGATACGCCCATCGAACACCGCACAGGCCTAGTTCAAATCGGTTCGATTCTGGTCCGCAGATTTTTCTGAACTCATCCGAATTCCAGCCGAATGGAAATGCGACGCAACCGATGATCATGCAAATTGCTGCAACAAAGAAAAGGAAATTAAATAATTGAATTGGGAAAGAATCTAGGCCCTAGCTTAAATCAACAGAAACCTTACAGTTTACGGTTCACTTGGGCTTCCGTCTTTGTCCAATTAACGTTCGCTTCTTGATTTCGTCACACTTGACCGCGAATTACGACCAGGCCGCGATTTGCCACGCCAGAGCTATCCTCGAGCGGGAATTTCATAATTTCTGTTTTTAAATAATTTTACTTTTTCTGTTGTTGGGATTATTGAGAAATAGTTTTAAAAGATTTCCGAATTCTTTTATTGGGACTATTGATGGCGGCAATAAATCGTGCAGACACCTTTTCGCTGCGAAATTATTTAAATTTCTGCACAAATTTGGGTTAGTAGTTGGTGTGTTGCTCGCTGAATTTAGGCAGTCAATATACAAATACGATTTACGTTGCAAAATATTTTTTGTTATATAAAAAGTATTGGTTTCCGTGTGGACCGGTAATGATGACTTCAGAATTTGAATCATCAAACTTTTCTATTTGGTTAAAGAATAGCTGCGTTCCTTTTCTACTATTTAGTACATGTGAGCAGAGCAGAAAAGGAACGCAAAATTTTCTGATTTGAGTAAAAGCATAGACAAATTATTTGTCTATGGTAAAAGCTCACTTGAAACTTTTGACGTTACTTTAAAGTTTACAAATAAAAAATTCTTAAAAGAAGAATTTGTGACACAATGGGGAAATTAATGCGACAATTTCTAAAGTAAAACGAAAGATAATAATTTTTGATAATTATACGACTGAAGTTTTATTTATGGACGTTTTTATATGAGCAAATCAGCTCGACACAAATAAAAGCCATCTAGCGGGTAATGGCGTAAGTGAAAATAATTCACAATAGACTCGAAGTGGCCACTTTCCCCTAGCGGATTTCCATTGCGTAATTGCAAGAGCTTTCTACGCGTTTATAAGAGCAAGTGTAGTTGCTAGTACGCAAGTGTAAAAAATAGTAAAAATTAGCAGAAAAGGAACGCAGCTAATGTTTCAATGGGGTTTTTATGTCTGAAACGAAGCAGAGAAGTTATCCCCTGTACACTAGTCCAGCTTATCATCTATTGATTTGAATACCCTAGAACACATGCCAAATCATTTCCACCGGGAGTCTATGACAAAGGTTTCCATGTCTGCCATGCACATTGCATAATAGCTGACACTTAGTTAATAGTTGATAGTTGAATAGGATCATACACCTCTCCACTTGGTTTTTATAACTAAACCGTTATGAAAGTCGCTCTTCTTAATTCAATATGCATTTTTATTATACTACTTAGAGCCATAAAGAAGCACCATAAAATCAGCAGCATTTTTTCGATAGATGTAGAAGAAAAAGGATGGATGAATTATGCCAACTTTCAAAATACTTAAAAGAGGTCAAACTGTGATATCCATTTGGAAACTATAGAAAAAAAGTAGCCAGTTAGAGACTTGGAGTGTTCTAAGTATTTATTAAAAAAATTGGGCCTAAAATTTTAAACAAACTCTTCAATTTATATTTTCCGCGCCAAGAAGGTAGGTTCATGGAGATGACCCTTCAGAATCAGATCCTCAAGCCGCAAAGTTTAGTGCTAACAGAAGAATTGCGCTGATGGCCTCCCTCGATATTTATAGAGCCTTCAACAACATATCCTTCGACACTCTTCCAAAGACTTTAAGTACACTAGGTAGATTCTATGTTGAAAAAATACAAATTAATAGTCACTCATCGTTAGGCGGCTCGCAAAGCATTCTAGTAATATCTCCGCTCGCGCGACGCGTTGTTGTAGGTGTATTTCTAAAGCCACTCAATGGGGAAACGTTTTCGTGCAAAGTTATATAGACGAGTAGTTAGTAAATAGTAGACTACGTCCATGATTGGTCGAAAAGTCAATCCAGATAAAATGGTTCTAGTTCCATGTACCAAGAAAGACATTTTCGGGATCGAACTCCACTGTAACTATCACATGGACAATTTGATGATGAGCAGAATGCGAATAACTTCGCAGCCCCACAGTAAGGTCTACAACTAAAAACATGTGTTGGATATACCCACCACATTCCGCATAATCTGGTGGCATAAACCAACTTAATATCTTATTCAGCTTTATCTTAGTTATAGTCCAGTCAAATTAGAGGTTTGACTGGAAGATAATTCGGAAGTTGCTGAAAATTGGAACAGCCCTTAAAAACATTATTATACATAAGCTGTAGAGACTGCCACGCGATTGGACGACTGCAAACTTTTTTATTCAAGGTCAAAGGGTCAAAATATCAGTTCTTTGCAAATATATGCTAAACCGTACGTCTTATCAGAAAATTGTGTTTACAACGTTTGTAGATTAGGCGATTATCTACAAAAAAATATATTATACATTTTCTCGTAGGAATTGCCATTTCTGAGATATTGTCGTTTTAATAAGTTAAAATACTCATATTCTATCATTCCCGACTTGTAAAGGTCATCAGAAATTTTATAAATCCTTTGTTGGAGTAGGCGGCTAATATTTTCAGGGGTGATTCCTGGATATCTTGGGAGAAAAAAATTGTTCTACAGAGGGCGGCTATCTCCACTATCCACTAAGATACAGGGTGATTAGGGAAAAAATTTGGTTTTTTTTTTAAATTTACTGAAATTTGAATAACTCCTAAAGTAATTATCATAAAGTAGCCTAATTAGGCTCATCTTTTAGGTAAATGTGTATTCTTTAATTTGGTATAAAACACAGCAACCTGAGTGACTCCGTTCAAAAAATATATAGGCTCAAACCAATGCTTTCATCTAGACCTGGCAGATTTCTTCGTTTTTCTAAGAAAATTCGTTACTAACGGTACATTTTTTTTGCTTTTCTGATGCACCAAACTATTACCTACAATATTTCCATACACAATAAGTGTTTATTTTGGGTAGTTTTGTAGGTAGTAGTAGTAGTAGAAGTTTTATCGTGAACAATTAAAAAGCTACTCGTCTTTCAACTGCAGCATAGTAGCATTGGTTTGAGCCTACATATTTTTTGAACGGAGTCACTCAGGTTGCTGTGCTTTATACCAAATTAAAGAATACAGATTTACCTAAAAGATGAGCCTAATTAGGCTACTTTATGATAATTACTTTAGGAGTTATTCAAATTTCAGTAAATTTAAAAAAAAACCAAATTTTTTCCCTAATCACCCTGTATCTTAGTGGATAGTGGAGATAGCCGCCCTCTGTAGAACAATTTTTTTCTCCCAAGATATCCAGGAATCACCCCTGAAAATATTAGCCGCCTACTCCAACAAAGGATTTATAAAATTTCTGATGACCTTTACAAGTCGGGAATGATAGAATATGAGTATTTTAACTTATTAAAACGACAATATCTCAGAAATGGCAATTCCTACGAGAAAATGTATAATATATTTTTTTGTAGATAATCGCCTAATCTACAAACGTTGTAAACACAATTTTCTGATAAGACGTACGGTTTAGCATATATTTGCAAAAAACTGATATTTTGACCCTTTGACCTTGAATAAAAAAGTTTGCAGTCGTCCAATCGCGTGGCAGTCTCTACAGCTTATGTATAATAATGTTTTTAAGGGCTGTTCCAATTTTCAGCAACTTCCGAATTATCTTCCAATTATGGCGTTTTTTCGTCTATTTTGACTGGACTATTAAAAGATCAAGCAAGATCCCAAAAAGCAACTGCCTTGTGGTTGTGATAATCACATGAGGATAACAGAAGAATTGGTGGACCATATCCCTCTTTGCGAAACAGCTGGTGTGGTGACACTTTCGATGCTGTGTGGAGCATCTTAAAAAATGTACCCTTCTGCGTAATAAGCTTTAACTACAATCGATCGATGACGGAGGTAAATAAAGGATTTGTAACACAGCTGACAAGAAAATGCTCAAGACTCAAAAACAAACCTTTTCATTGCCTTATTCACCAAACAGGGATTGCAAGGTATGAGAATAATCCAGTGGGCTAGTCTTATTTAGGTGAAAGAAAATTGAGCTGCACACATTCTGCCTTTTTGGAAGTACCTTCTAATACGAGCAATTGTTTTCGCACATAAAATGAAATAGAACGGGTTTCAGATAAAAATTAACTAACTATAACTAATAAACATATATCTGCCAAAATGGAGATTTTTTGTTCTCAGTCTTTCAATCCAGCTTTTGAAAAACTAGCAAGAGATAAGCGGGGTCAAGTTTCTCGTAAAATAATAAATTTTGTTTTTCTTCGAGGACAGTTCTACTAGAGGAACCAATAACGTAGTAGTTAATACTTTCAAATAACAGTTTCGAGTAAAAAGCATTTGAGTATTGTAATAGAGAATAAGGCCCCTGAACTTGATATCACCCCATATTGAAGCAGAAAAATCCAACAACGGCAACCAGCCTTGTTGAGCTGGGTAATTTCAATAGAATCATCCTTGTTTGGGTCCGGAACAGGTTCTTGAGACTCCACCTAGTTTGATGAAGAGGAACCTGAACGATGAGACTCTAATATAGTGCAGGTCCACCTAGCGTGGTGTTCTCGTAACTCGGGGATAATTGTTGAGGCGAGGTAGAAAGGGCGTCAAGGCCTTGAACTATCATTTCCTAACCTGTAGGCTAGATTTACCGGCCCATCACATTATTCGTACTGCCATAGCGAGTAGCAAGGTTTCATTGTTAAATAATTTAGTGGGCATATAAATCACTCCACCAGTATTTAAGCTTCACCTTAAACTGCCTAGACTAGACTATTGTATCAAATGCCTTTTACTTACACTATACACTGATTGCAAGTAAAATATATTATACAATTATATCGAGTTCCCATTCGGAGTTGGAGCCCCATCTGTCACTCAGTTGTCCTCAGCAGTTCTTATAAGTCCGCTCATAACATTATGACTAGTATTTTCGGTAAGAAATGCGCCGCCACACGATTGGTTCCAAAAGCATTCATTTTTTTCCAAAAATAGCGTCGAAAGCGTTTCGCTCAAGATATGATTTCTTGAGCTTCTACGGACCCAACCTTTTTGAACGGCATCATTATAACAAGGCATGGGTGCACTCAACAAGCAAATAAGTCCACTAAAATTTGCCGCCTTTAGTTCGAGCCGGCAACCAGAAAACCGTTTTCTTCAATTACTGCGATGTAGTGGTGGTATGCCTTCCGAATTTCTTTCAAAGGATCAAGCGGGGTAAGTAAGGGGCGAAGTATTATTTACAGGCGGTTAGAGGCTGTGTTGTGCTGAGACTTCTCCCCAAGACCGACCGTACATTGCCTTCAGGTTACCTCCTGCCTGAAATTTCCGCACTGCTGCGTGGACAGTTAAGGGATCATCAAGCTGCCCCTGCCTGGCCATGAAAGAAACTGAATATGGCAGATATAGATAGGACATACTCGATTAAACCCACAATACCAAGGTGCAAACGATCATACTGAAGGTTAATGGTACTGCGTGTATGTACTACCAAGTAACAACGGTGAAGTCCGGATACCAGCCGACCTCTGCTTGAAGTGAGCTCAATTTGGTAATGTGGAACTCTGCCGTCATTTTTTGTGCAACTCGTGGGATCAATATGAATCCATATTCTGCGATACTGGAAATGGGGGAAGAAGATCATACAAGGAAACAAAATCCTATCAACCTATCAGCCTATGTTCTAGACAAGAATATTGGGGTATAATGAACCCTCTGCCGAGCACTTCTCGCAAGAGCCGATCAGTTGCTGGCGAATATGAGACTACAGCGAGACGAAGTTTAAGTCTCCTCCATCGCGGCCTCTCAGGGAGATTTGAGATATGAATCCTAATTCAATTTTATGTCATATCAAAAGCCTTAACCTGAATGCTATTTGGGGTCATAAAGCTTTTACGCGAGAATATTCCGCGCATGGACTATCGCACAAATCCATCGTTGCGCAACAATTTTTGGCAAAAAACACGACAAAAAATCACTGACCCAGCACTACATATTGTCTTGAAATAGGCCCTTCGTAAGTTTTTTGCTGTTTCCGAAGGTAATACTGCTTCTAGGAAGGCGTTTCGTTTCGCTGAAGCAGCTGAAGATCATACCACAATCATCCAACCAAAAATGAATGGAGAATGGAGTCAAATGCTAAAATATTTGTATTGCATTCACTACTTTCAAGACGACCAAATAAATTTTTATGATTAATTAAATTTTTGTTTAACAATGATGTCTGGCAGGTGAAAACAAAGGCATCAAACACATGAAATTTTGAATATCGAAGCATCCAATCACCATCACTAAATTTTTCATACTCAAAAAATGGAACGAAATTTTACAACAATGAACCATGATTCACCTCGCCTGCAGTTATAAAGTATACTAAATCCATAATATTATTTCAAATGTATACCTTTGAAAACGTTCGGGAGATAAATCAAAACAATGCTAAGGTGTCATCAATAGAAAATCACTACCTGTCTGCATGGAATGTGTATTTCGTAATCCCGTCATACTTTGATGCTTTTCGTTTTCGTATTCTTATAAATTGTGTTGTGCCAAGAGTGAAAACTTTCATCCAGGAAGAAGAAATAATTCTTCAGCAACCAAAGCGAAATTGTGCAATACTTTGGAATCTTAAAAGAAATTGCTGAAAGTTTGAGAGATCTTTATATCAATTACCGATTTATTTCACTTAGACACGAACGATTGTTTGGGTTGCATTTGATGCCTCATAAACGAAACGGATTTAGCACCTATTGTGGCTGAGAGCATGTGGTAATGTAGGTGAACAATTTAAATAATTTCACAGCAAGTGAAATTACGTAAAACCGACGAATATTGTTGTAAGTAATAAAAAGGGAAATTTATGAAAGCCCCTTGAGTTTGTTGTCAGTGGGTTCACTCCGGATGCCACTCATCACTGGACCATCTTCATTTCGTAATTGCAGGTAAAACTTCCTCGTGAGGAAGAATCGGCCAGTCATGGGTGTGTAAGGTTAGATAAGTTAAAAGTAAACGTAGCGTGTACCAGACCAGCAGAAGACACCAACCAGGTAATGGCTATCAAGATAAAGGCGATAAATGATGGATTTTGTGGAATTCCTGTTTTTAAAAGTTTTCTTCTGTCGAAACAAAAAGTCACAAAAAAATGAACATAAAAAAATAATGTTCATTTCGATATTGAATGCACCTCACAGATTTTCCCATTTTCCGAAACACGTTCTACTAAATGGAGCAAAACCAATTATTGATCTCCCCGAGTGACTATCATTTACTATCCGAGTTTTTATCGAATAATTACAAGTCTCAAGTCCGAGGTAATGACGGTATTCATAAAGACCGGTAAGAAAATATCGAGCACCCATGCAACTAGCTGGTCGATCTCTCAACTACCAGCCCTAAGATGCTAGTTCTCTAGCCGTTTTCATGAGAAGATTTTTAGTGCTTTTATTATAGTTTTATATCGATAAATCTTGCCTCGAAAACTTATTATCTGACATTGAGTGCCGTCTCTGGTGGCAGGCCGAACTTAGGAAAATTTTTAATTAGCTTATTGTTTGCTGTTTTGAAAGAGATCTTCACACTCCATTTGTGTAAGATCAGATAAAATTGCGTCTGGAGGTGCCAGTTAGGGTAACGGTGTGCTTGTTGCACACAGGATGTCTTCAATCTGCGGGATTAATATTAATAAAACCGTTTTCACTTTTTTCGAGGAATAAGTGAAAATGTTAAGTGCATGAGAGCTGCAGGTTTGTTGTTGTTGCTGCAGGTTTGTTGTTGTTGTTGCTGCAGATATTCATTTATGCGTCGATTCATTTATGCGTTCAGCATCTTTTGCATAGTAATTAAAAAAATGTTAATTAGGATAATACGCCCTATTGTTGGAGGCATTGTCTTTCAAAATAATTCAGTGGATCATTTTACAGTGTTAATAACAAAAAAGGGATTTAAAAAATTAAGTATATATACAGAAACATACAACAACGTATTAGATGCACAAAACCACGAAAGAAGAAGGCAATTGTTTAGTGAACAATGTAAAAGAAGCGCAAAAACACCAGGCGTCCAGGTAAGACTAGCCAGTGTACGTAACATAAAGGACAAGAGAAAATCATGAAGAGTGCCTAGCTTCAAAAAGAGAACCAGTCTTATTATACAAAACTGCAATAATAAAGGTACCACAAATTTCTATAGTGAGGTAAATGTGACAAAGAAAGGGTACAAACCTATTTAACCTAATCTATCTCAAACTATAGGCTAGCCTACGAAAGTTCCTGCGGAGCAAGCCGAGAAACCCACTTTCTTACTTCGCTTCCAACTACAGAGTCGGCGGAATGTACAGACATTCTCTCGCTAACACGGAACACTGCCTAGTTAGTATTAATTTCCCCTATCGATGGTCTCGTCCAACAAACAAAACTCCAAAAATACTGTCTGGCTCTATAGTAAAGCTAACTGGCTGGAGCCTATTCGTTTGTTACAAGTCATTGACTGGGATTTGTGTTTTCGTAGTTAGAACGCCAAATCTGAGATGGTAGCACAGAAGTCGTTTCAAGTCATCTGTTTCGAGTTTTCCTTTGAATTTTTCCATTTTAAATTCCTAATAAATGAGTCTGTGTTGCCACTACTGTCGCTCTCTCCGCCACAAAAGTTATAGGGGCGGAGATTTGCTTGTTGATTCGTCACTTTACTAAATGTATAAAACTTAGGGAGTGTATGAATGCAATCAAATCAAGCGGTGCGATTAAGAAGCGTACAGGCGTTCCCCAAATCAGTTATTGCGCCTTGAGTACGTAGTTGAAAAATCCTGTAATTCCATCATCAGGAAAATTAATCACTTGTGGCAGCCGAAAAGTAATATCTTGTATGCTACCGCTGGGCCTTGATGACTTCTATTAAGAAAAATTTTAAAAACGAAGGCAGTCACTTATACGGACGACCTGGTGACCCTAAAATTTGGAAAATTTCTGTCCACAATCAGCGAGATTATGAAAATGCCTCTTGGAAAGGTTGGCGGTTGGTCTAACCACTGTGGACAATTCATTATGCCAGAAACGACAGAACTGATGTTTTTCAGCAATAGAACAAACAGCCCCAATTTCAGTAGAACTATAATCAATGGTCGTGCACTGAACTCCTCTCGTTAAGTTCCTGTGAATTCAAAATGACTCAAAGATCTTCAAATTAAGATCCACATCGAAGAGAGGGCAAAAAAGGCCTGAGTTACTTTCTATCACAGTAAATATACCTTTTTGGCAAGAGTTCGACTTAATTCTCGATGTTACTACTAGGTCTATTGTATGTACATAATACCCCGGCTTCACCGCCAAAATTTCGCAAGTTCGAGCAAATTAGTCTACTGTACTTTAAAATTTCCTGTTTTCCCATACATTTTTCACATTTTAAAGTCAGGAAAAAATGCCTGCTTTGGGCCTACAGAACATGAAATTGAGTTTCAAAGTAAAAGCTCGCTCAAAAGAGAGTAAAAAATTGGAATAATGGAAGGCCATTCCAGTGAGCTTTTGCATTTCTAATTTCTGGCGAAAAAGCAACAACAATTTCAAGCACGAACTGAACATGCTAGCCGGTGAAGCCACTTATGCCGATTGAAGTGAACTTGATTAAACTGAGGCCACAGGCTCACAGGCTCGACACAGCAATAGGTTGTACTAACTGCGATTCGGATTGGAAATTGGGCCATATGAATACATCAAATCGAATTCTGCTTCCTTAAACTTCCAAAAATACTATCGCTTGCCTAAAATTGTAAGTCTCCTCCAAGCGTAACTGCTGGCAATATTTTGTCTAGTAGTACAGTCTAGTAGTACAAACAAACCCAAGGCCGGGAGCCAATGTAATAGTATTATCGAATATTTACGAGGCTATTAAATTAATAGGCCTATTTAATAACTAAACTGATCGAAGTCTGTCAAAAGTACAGGACCACTCCTTTAGTGGATATCAGGTCACAGAAACATCTAGGGCAACGAGCAAATAGATGAATTGGCCTAACTAGAAATCATGTCTACAAAATTCTGGGAGAATTAACAGAAGCCGCTAAATGTAACGAAGAAAAGCCCTCCACGAGCGTCAGTGGTTGATTTAGAACTAACGTTTGGTTTATTCCTAAATTTTTTAGGCCCGACATAAATCAAAGACGAGGATGGAATGATCATATATTCCAAATCGCCAAATAACCATCACAGTATCCGGGATTTCTTAAGAGTCATAACGTTTCGTGTTGTAATATGCAAATTCTACACCCGACCTATACAACTCTCTTTTAGGCCGGGCTTCGAAAACTACCTTTATTTGTTAGATGAAACTGATTCGGCTCATTCCATTTACTTACAGACCTTCTTTTCCAGCACGCCACAGACAAGAAAATTGAACAATCCAAATAAAAAAAATACTGTTATATCCTTTCGAAAAGGTAAGGTTTTCGGTTATTGAACAAGGCTATCCTGCATGATTATAATTTGTAATCAGGGGATAGGAATCAAATCCAACTTATGCCAAAACTTTAATAGGGTGAATATTTGAAAAAGGTTTAATTGTATTAAATTGGTTTCAAAAATAAGACTTTTATTGAAGTTGCAAGTTCTCCTTTTTGGTTGAAAAACATTTTAAAATGAAATCGTTTTGCATGTCCCACTGAGAAATTTTAATTTTATTTTTTCATAATTTCTTTTTTCCACAGATTAGCTCCATTCAGATAAGCTAAAAGTGGATCATCAAATAAAAGTGAGAATAATAAAAGTTGACCTCAGTTATTATAATTCTCAGCTTGAAATGAAAGTTGCCAGCCAAGTTTCCGCTGGTCTAAATGATCTCCAAACAAAACCTTTTCTGCAGCTGAAAACTGAATGATAGTCGTATCATAACGCCGTCAAAGGTCACGAAACTAACCGCCGGGCCACAAACGATTTTATAGCGCACCTATATCTTACCTTTCCGGAAGAAGCTGAATACGAAAGAGAAAAAGTCGTTATAGTTTTATAGAGTCATTCCCAAACTCCGTTATTTGCTCGGCAGTCATTTTATCCTTCCCCAAATCCAGCCATAAACTAGAGAATCGAGCAATTAACGCAAGCGCAAAACCGGCGAAATTCCCGCTGAATGAACCGACAACGTGCGGCCACTTGGTGGCTTCCATTGTTGTTGTACTATCTCAGATTTCGTTGACGTCTTCAGCTGACACTCGCCCGACAAACGTGAGATTGAGCGGTAGAATTCTACGAAGTCGGAGGCCTCCGCGAGTATGCAAATTGCAGGTAGTTTTCGTAGGAGGGCGTCGTAACTGTGCAAAACAGTTAGAATTGTTTTCTTCTAAGATTGTGTCACACTCGCATTGTTTTGCCGAGGAAACGTTCTGAGCTTGCGTCTTTTTGGCCTTGTTAGCGCTTATTACATGCTTTGTTTGTTTAGCGTTGCACTTTTTTGTTATTGTTTGTTTGCCTCCACTGAGACTTGGTTGCGGTAATCAAAAGCCATTTCTTCACTCTGGCTTCTAGTTTCTTACTTTTGCATTTTTAATTACAAAATTAGGTAAGCTTTATCTTTTATGGTAGAAACAAAAAACTGCCATTTGAGATAAGTTTCCATAAAGTTTAAATTAATTTGAATGTTATGTAATCGTTTTTAGATGGAAGTGGAGATCTAGTTCTTTTATGCACAAATTTTGTTGTTATGTCCAAAAACATGAGATATCACCGGATTTTCTTATCCTAGTGGAAAAAATATATGAGCTTCAGATAAAAGTGGTTAACTGTCTGGGAAAATAATCTGTTTGCCAGCATCACTCCTCTCAGATGACCGATGATTCATTTATTCGATTTGAAACTGTAGCCTAATGATGGGTTCACACGATACAACTCTTGTTTGTACGGACTTTTGCTTTTTTTAATGAAAAGCTTTATGCAAAAATTTCGAAAAAATATATCGCTCATTCGGAAGAAGGGAGTTACATCTCAAAATTTTACATTTTTTAGTTTTCTATATGTATCAACTCAAAATTATGATTAATTTTATGGGAAATAATGTTACATGCACGCTTCGCTTTCTGGCAACATTGTATCCCTTTGGTGTCGTCACATGTCATATATCACTTACTGAGAAGACGGTAACATTTCTTCTTCTGAAAAAAGAAGTTTTTTGAGTTGTAACCCTTTTCTTCCGGATAAGCGATATGTTTATCACTATAGACTACACAATCAAACATTACATACAGGCATACGTGCAAACTTCCAGCTTTTCTGTACACCTCCACTTTTCTAAGCAACAATATTTGTTGGCATTGCTTTCTTTGCATAAACAAAGTTCTGTAGAAATTTGAGAAAAGCTTGTGTTAAGTTAAGGTCGATTTACACGCAACGATTAGCTTGTGCCAGCTGGCTTGCGCAAGTCATTTTGCACAAGTTAATCGTTTCGTGTAAGCCCAAGGCTTCCATCCACCCAATGGCGCTACAGCCCAAATCGAGCCTTGGCCTCCTCTAGGGCATTTCTCCAAGTTTGACGGTCCCTTACAGCATATCTCCAGTTCCGGATGATGAGCTTTGCCTCTGCGTCAACCGTCACAGAGTCTATCCATCTCCTTCTGAGTCTACCTACTGGCCTACTTCCCGAAATGGCACAAGGCTTGCGCAATCCAAAAAGTTTGCCCTGTGCAAATATGTGTTCATAAAAAACTATGTTCAAGCCTCAGCTAAAACCCTCAGCATGCCTTTGGTGAATGGTTTCTGGAATTTAATGACATTTGGAAATAACTGTTGCAAATTTTAAATCTTCACAACTCGTTCCCGCTGCCCAAAATCTAAGCATAGCTGATAGCCGTTCATAGGGGGTAATTGCACCCCCAGTCTGTTCTTGACATCAATGACTTAACTAAATATAGCAAATGCTCGCATGTGGTTTCATCCATACACAAATATTTGTGAAAATCAAAAAGGAGGTGAGATTTTGTTTTCTGGTAAACTTGATAGAATCGCTAAACTCTGCAGAAATCTAATAAGCGTTAAAACAAAGCGAAATCATATAATGAGTTAACCTTTCTTCCTTCAAAAGAAGAGCTTCATTAGCTCTTTTACAACGAATAATTTCCTGCTGTGATTAATCATAATTTACGTGCATTTCTATACTACGGTTACTAATCAAACACAGACAATACAGAAATATAGCAACGAAAGATTAATTCAGGGCCGCCAATTATCGAAAAAGTAATAAATACATTTTGAAAGAAAGGCAGCGTCTTGCAATAGGGAAATTGTTCAGAAAGTAAAAGTATGCATCTATCCATCAGTTTTAAATTATACTTTTAGTGGCACATGATTCCACGGATGATGAAAAATTAATCACATTTGATAATAATGTGTGAAAGAGTTTGTGTTAAAATGAATTAAATTCCACAAATGGTACTGAAAGATTAACGACAAAGATCTGAATGTGACAGAAAGGAAATTGACAATATACTGGTAAAATACTTCCAATTATTTTGCGGCTAAAGCGCGCTTGATGCCAAGGGTAGTTTCAATGGTACTCCAACAAGCAGTTCTATCTCATTTAGACTTGTTCCAAATATATCGCTATAATTTCTGCTTGTTAGCGTTGATTCTTCATAAGCTCTTTTAGTTCCATGCCCAAAAGGGAAACACCTCTGCTTGAAAGACAATGGTAGACTAAACGGACATCTCTCTATCCTGAAGAGTAGCACGGAATGTACCATCCGAGTACTCTGTATTATCTTAGAGTAAACCAAGGACAGCTTTTAAATGTTTCTTGGTGAATGATACCAGAACTCTTTACTCGGGATTCTCATTGATTCCTACACTAGGGCCCCGCCTACATAATACGCGAAACAGGCACGGTACGCCTGAATAAAACTAAGACTCGACCGTTCTTAGCATGAAACAGGCACGTATAGTGTCAATACGCCTTTACGGCAGCCAAAAGAGGCACGAGTAAAAATTAGTAAAAAGTAAAAATTCAGTAAAAATTCTAATTTAATAGTCCAAAGCTTGAATTGAAGTTATCAGAAATTATATAGGACAAAGAAAACAGGCACTTATATTAGTAACTATAAAGGGTACCATTGGCATACTCTATAGTAGACCGATTCTTGTTCGACTGCGTAGGTCAAGCAGCATTGGATGTGGTTAATACTTAGTTGGGGGACCGCTTGGTAAAACGGGGCTCGCGTTTGGAATGGAAGATTATGAATACATTCATATCTGTAATAGAGGCGTGCATACCTCTAATTGGCGCATGTTTAGACTTTCGTGCTTGTAGCGGAAGCATGCATACCCGTGAAGCAGACGCATTTGTTCGCTATGCCTGCTAGAACATAGGTATCTGGGTGTGATAATTAACCGAAGGCGAGGTCCTGAATAGGTCTGATTAGGTCGTAGCCCTCTTACAGCAGATTAGGATATCTGCTGTATGAGGTTAGAACAACCGAAACACCTCTCTGATATTTTGATGCGTAAACATTTACGTCGCTCCAGGCAACTTCAGTCTTTCCACTAGGTTGGACTAATACCAGTCTGGCAGAAACAGTTTCTATTTAGTGAATTATTGTACATGGGAAGTCTGGATTTCTTATTTAGGTAAAAGAACCTCTGGACATACCTTCTGCTAATGTTTTATGCAGTTTTGGTGAGTTTCAAAATCTTCAATGGCCTAGCAGAAGGGTCTTTTCACTATCTATTTTTGTTTTTCTAATCCCCTTCAGAGAACTATACTATACTCGCTATTCGTGGGAGCGATGAAGAACTTACTTGTGGCGGATCTTAGTTTATTATTCCACCATGGCAGTTTTCCTATTCTACGCCCGCAACAGCACAGGACAGTTATTGTTATAGGCAGCAATAATGCAGATAGTTCTACGCCCATTACATATTTACTGTTGTATTTTTTGTAGCGTTTTTTTTTTTTGTAGCGAATGTTATGGTAACTTTGATAAATCTTTCAACTATGCAACAACTTTTAAATAAACACCTAGATGTATAAAAAGAAACTTATAATTACCGAACATACAAAAACATACATTTCCAAATTGAAAAGGTGCTCTAGTTACTTAATACTACGAAAAGCTCACTTCATTATTTTTTAGTTCAAAGATAACAAGCACTATCATATTTACGTCAAATTAGATCTTAATTTAGATTTAACATGAATTAAATCTACACTTTTGAAAGCGAACAAAATTACATAATTTTTATATTCCACTACTCCGAAAAATATGAAGCAACATCCAGAAGTTAAACCAACAACTTTCTTTATGTTTTTTTTTCTTCATAATAATTACAATTTCCGGCTAGCCAAATTGTTTTTTGTGTTTCGTCGTTATTAACATTAGTTGGTAAAAATTTCGACCGAAATCTGAGCCTATGGCCTAGAGCCTACCTAAATGACATAATCTTGAAATGCGAGCAAAACCACATTAACGTAACGAACGTGCTAATGACTAGGTCTAACATAGCAAGGGTGATCAATTTAGATCGTGAATTGAAAACCTCCAAATAGCCGACGATTAAGCTAATAAGAAAAGGCCACAATTAAGTTCTTTGGAACGAATTCAATGCTGTTAATAATGCCCCATTTCAGCTAATAAGTGCCGAACACCTTAGAGCACGAGCACGTATAGCACGAAAAACAGTGTGAAAAATTCAAACCGCGCAGACCTTAATGTGCCTTTTGCTGGGTTATGCTTCGATTGTTACGACACTGCTGTAATTGCCTATTTAACATTTTTCCTACATGCTGTTTTCTTCCGGAAATCAAAAGGACTTTGTTAAGATTCTAATCGAGTTTAAATTATTTTTCACGAATCGAGTTAACTAGCTCGTTTTGAAAATTTTGACCTGGAGCACACTTACCCGATAATATCTGCATCCAGCCGCAAATATGAAAAACAGTCGTCGATTTCATGAATAGCATGAGAATGAGCGAGGCGATTGTAAGTACTGCTGTAATGACTGAGATTCCCACGAAAATGGTCGCCACCTGAAAAATCGCAGTTTTCCAGTTAAATCTCAAAGATTGGCTATAATTGCTGTCCGAGATGAGAATACTGCAGCTATGCTTACCTGAAATGGCAAAGATGGCACGGAAAGAATGTCTTCCCATCGCCGCTGGCAATTGTCTATCACATCGTCTTTTTGACACACCTGCCACAGACCTAGACGTCCAGCGTTGTCCGTATCTGGATCACCGACCCATTCTGAATGAAAAAAAAAGAAATGAAAGTTACAAGTAGAGAACTGAATCGGAAGTCTTTGAAAATTACAAGATTCCTATACCAGGTAGTTCGTATTTTTTTCTGGCTGTGTTTTTTTTGTGTGCATAATATAAATCTTAAAATTACCTGGCGTGACGAACGCAACCACACTTATGATGGCATAGCATATGGTGAAGATGGCCCACAAAACGGCGATAGCTTTGGAATTTCTGATGTAGTTGGTGGCATACATGTGTGTCGAATCCACATATTCGATCTTTGTGCCCATTTTGAGACGTCGTCGTGATCAATGCCCGCAGTCAATTATTTCGCCGCTGCAAAGAGATGGAAAGTTTTTTTTTTGAATTAATATTATTTACGTTTCGATGTTATTGAGCTAAACACTTGCTTGGAAGTTGGTGGTAATTTGGTCATTAGTGACCTAAAAATCAATATTTGTGTGTAAGAGAATAAGTATGCATTCAGGTTTACAATAGTGAAAACTACTTTCGAAAATGCGGAGTCTTGTTTATTCTTTTGATAAAAAAAAACAAGAAAATAAATAAATTATCTACACCGTGCGTCTCGTCTGAGCGTTGTTTCATTACCTTTTTATTCTAAGTGTCAATTCAAAACGCCCTATCTCGAAAACGGGCAGAGGTAGGCCCACCCCTTTTTATGTTTTTTGTCGCTCATTTTTGTCTACTATCTAACATTAGCCACTTAGAAAGCCAGGGTGGAACACCCTGTATTTAAAGAATATTGTTATACAATAGAAATTCTTTGCACATTTAGAGCCGTAAACATCAACCAGGATTTTCAATATTACCGATCTCGGGTAACCTTTTCCATAATCCCAGATATTTTTAAAATGCGTACGACTGTAGAGCTATACATCATCACACACCTAATTATCAATATATCTCAAATCAAGCATTACAGTCATTCATAATCAGAGATATTTTAACACGTCTAATATTAACCACTGTTAAAAATGACATTTTTCAGGGTTTGCAGCAGCAATTGAATATTTTAGCGAATCCGTGTATCACGATTTTTACCATCTTTTTCACATACGGATATCTCGCTCCTTCCTGTACTTCAATGTAAATCTCAATCTCAGCGAAAAGCTCACCACAACGTTATAATTATATAAAGAGAATTTTATTTAGGTTAATGTTTATGATAAAATCACGAATAAGGATTTCAGCTGAGTTTTATGGTCCTTAGTGCATAATGAATTAAAGACACTCAAATATAAAAATCGCACCATTTCAAATATCCGAAAATTCAACGAACTAAATCTTTCTGACATATGTATTTCATCACAAAGAGCTCAAGGAGAAAAGTATGAATACAATAAGAAATAATGTGATAAAACTACCCCGAATAGTTAGTAGAAAAATGAATTTATGTGGATCTTTCAATAATCGTTTCCACTTATACACTTTTTGAGTGAAAGTGTAACATTCCACTAAGTGTAGGAAAATTTATGAGTGTGAACACCAAAGTATAGATTTATATTTAGTCGAACGTTACATTTTTATATTACACTTTCAGTCAAAAGTGTAAATATGTATGTAAACAAGGTATACCACTTATGGAAGCGAGTGTATTCAAAGTTGTCTCCACTTAAAAGTTTACAAACGTATTTTCATAATTTCTGAGTGAAGTTGTACACTTTTTGACAGGGAGCTGGGATTGGAGAAAAATATAGTACAAAAAGGGAATATTTTGAGGGTTTGAAACTTGCATTCCAGCATAAAAATATAGCTAATCAAAATACTGAATCTTACAAATTTTAGTTTGTTAGTGTGTATGAAAACAAGTACTATTTGGACATATTACATTTAAATATAGTGTAACTTCCAGCTAACTGCACCTTCCCGTGAAAAATAATCTCTAAATTCATTTCGAATTTTTTTTACTGTACTCGGCAGATTTTTTGATGGTGTAGTCTGTAATGGTGTCAAAACATCCTTGTCCACTTCTACTAGCCAAAAGCCAGGTTTTATCGATCCATTTTCAGTTCGGTATCAAAAGTATCGGATGGCGCATAACTATCGGAAAGTGCCATCATGTCCTATTTCAAATGTTTTCAAAAAATTACAAATAGAAAACAATACGAAACATAAGTTCGAATTTTAGAAAACCATCCAGATGCGGCTAAAGGGCAAAAATATGCTGAGAATTGCATGGTGACAAATTACACAAATATTTGGAAAGAAATAATAACATAAAATTTTTAATTCTTCGCGTTTGCTTCATCTTCCGAACTACTAAACCATAAATCAGCAGAATTTAACATCTTTAATCTCAAATTGTTTATAATTTATTAAAATGTTCGAGAAACCCAAACTCAAAAATGTTTATTCTTCAAACTAAAAATGTTTATTCCTCGCGAAACACAAAACCCTCTCACCTACACTCTCTGACCCCTGAAACGACAATTTCTTCAACTCAAACGACTTGTCACGCCACCCGACTCTCAACAAACCAACTAAAAAACGAGGCGACATCGACATTTGCATGCGACTGTCATATGACGTGACTTTAAGCACAGGGGCCTTTGTGTAATGGAAGTCCATCAATTTTCCTTCCACAAATTTTGTCATTTTTTAGCGTATATAAAGGCGCTTCAAGACACCGACATAGTATTATTCCTTATTCATCCTTTGCTCCTTTGGAAAGAATACGGAATAAGGTCATCAAAGCAATCTATCAATCAACATGACCTTGATTTTGGACCATATTCAACTCGTTGTTTTGAGGTTTCGGCTCGCTTTTGAAGCGCCCATTCCGAAGGCGCTGAATCGTTTGCATCCGTTAACTTATGACGTACGCAAATTCTGGAAATCATATCTCCAGCTCCCTTCGTTCGATGCTCTTTTCTAAAAAAAAAATAGCTTTTTCAATACCAGTCGGGCTACATCTTTCATTTAGAAATTCCAGTCATAAAACGAATTAAAAGATATGTTCATCTCTGCATACAACTATGTAATTTGTAGCTTCCACTCTTCAGCCCTCTTTGAATGCTGTGTATACCATTGATATTTCTGCGTTTTCGACATGCACAGCTCACTGTAATATTTTCAGCAATTTATTACACGAAGTTTCAGATTCACAAAGCACACGAAATTGAAGACAAAGTTTTGTTCAACTAATTTTTCCAATGTAAAAATCGCGAGGCACTTAAAAGTATAAGTTACATAAACAACTACTGTGAACACACTGACTGACAGATGGGAGTCAGTTTTCGCATTACAGAATTTGTTTTGGTGATATCTTTTACGTGAGTTTTGCAAATTCGGATACTTTTACAGATATACAAATATTTCTTTGTAAACGGTTTGAGTTACCAAAAGTAAGATGCATATCATTTTAAATTTTCAAAATCAAGCTCAAGACCGTTAAACCTACGTTATAATATTATTTGGATCTACCTTTCTTTAGTTTTCCGTTAGATTTCTGTAAACAGTTTCTGCACATTATAGGCAGAGTGAAGGTCACTTGCATACAACTATGGAGTAACTACCTAACACTAACAATATAACAGTTTGGTTATCTCTAGTTCACTCTTTTTAGAAAGGTATTTTATTTCTTTTGTTTTTTTAATTAAGCCCTTCCTATATCGCAATCGAAATCCCATTCTATTTAAATAGGATTAACTTTTAATAAACGTGTGAAATAAAAACTAATTTATCAACACATAAAATCAAACCCCAATAAAAAACTCACTGCTAAGTACATTTAATCGCTATTACAATTCGGAAATGTCAGTTAATGCACGATCAACCCGAAATAAAAGCTTTGGAATTACCATTCAGCAGAAAAAACCAATTCCCATTTACTGTTACTATATAACATATTATAACGACCTTGAAACAGCGAAAACCAACTAATCTGAAATTAACACAAAAACTCCGATTAGACATGCGCAATCACAACATCGAATTCCATCACATATGCGACTCTAAACCAATTTCAAAAACCGGCTTTGGACTACAGAGTCACAATTTAACGGCGCGGCGACCGAATTCGGTAAAATTTCACCGAAATTCTTCGGTGCGCCGCAGGTACACTACCTGGATTGACGGGAATATTAGCACAAAAAAGAAAAGGCATTTGCATAAAAGCAGCCACCTCTGTGACCCACCTAGTGGCCAATTCGTTGATCGATGGATGCACGACCCGTGACTGTGGTGCTCCTATGCGTATCGAGTATTGTCGATGGGCGGTCGCCGGCAGAAGGGACAACGATCGCGCAAAGCCGCGATGATGATGCTGGTCGCGGGAAAGTCGCGTATTTTTAGTGCTGCCTTAAGTGGGTTTATATGCTGCTCGAAAGTGCAAACTGGCTAGACACCAATGCTAGATTCCAAGCCAAAGAAACCTGAAACTATTGAATCCAAACAACTTTTAGTCGAAAAGAAGATCAAATTGACCCTTTCGACGTCGGAGGAAAATTATGTAGACACACTAGTTTTCTGTTACTTTTACTTCTTTGTCGTTAATTGAAGTTTTCTAAATTTCCATTTGCTGAATGACTTTGTTTAAATAGCTTAAGCGGTTGTGCATTGTTTAGTGAAGATCTGTAAAAACTTAACAATGGCCCATATGATAAAAATGAATGAACTACCTTTTCTCGTAATAATAATTAAAAATGGAGATTTCTCCAGATGTGCGTTCGAGATGATTAAGTTTTGAATTAACTAGAAAATCTGTTTAAATGATTGGGTCAAAGTTGGGTAAAAGCCCATTAAAATCTCATTGAAGGTTAGTTTCAATAAGACCAGTTTTAAGACTATAGTTAAAACAAAAACCTGCAGTTTGAAGATCATTACCTCACACTTGCCAACAAGAGCACGATGAAAATGTAAGTTTAACTGCACGTGCAGCGTTTATATGCCGTGCTGTGTCGCGGAAATGTAATGAAAGAAATTATAGTTAACGCGACGATAAGAAAAGAAGTTGAAACGAGTTATATGTACAATCAGTAGTTCGCTTCGTTTTTTTATCTGAAAGAACTAAAATTTGAATTTGTGCACTACTGGTCCAATACCCATCATTCAATGGCATTACAGTCCAAATTGAACCTTGGCTTCCTCTAAGGCATTTATTCAAGTTTAGCGGGCTCTTGAAAAACGGGTGCAGTGCCGAATTTTAAGGATTGTCTCTGCACACACTGGCACGAAGCTTGAACGGGAGCGAAAGTGTGAATAGGCTGATTGCTTTTCCTGTAAAAATATTTCACTGAACCGAGAGTGGCATGAGACTGGATCGATAACGGCACGATAGTGTGGAGCGACCTTTAATCGGAATACCTGTGTGAATTTTGGGCCATCAGGTATTCATGTGCAATGCAAAAACGATTGCTTTATATTGACTCTGACACAGAGTCCATCGGTCCGGAATTGTCTGTTGCGGCACTCTCCAGTCTGATGAAAATGGCCCTAACGCTCCTTTAATCCATCATGCGACATAGGGCGGAGAAAGTTGCCCTCCAGCGAACTCTGTTTTGCGTGACAGCTCTCCTAGATAGTAACATATGGGACAAGACTTTGCCCACAGTAGATAATAGGCAATGGTCAGTCTTCAACGGAATAGGGGGACTAACATGTAGCATAACATGCATGTGCCGCAACTATTTCGGACTGATGCAAGTGCGATCATAACCTCCTAACGGTGGCAACTGGTAACTATCCTATGAGAGAGGATATGCTAATACGATCGGGCTACTCTCTTCCAAGTACGGTTGGCGTAAGGCTTATTACCTCACCCGGAAAAAAGAATTATTACGGAACGAGCAACATTTAGGTCGTTGAACTAGGAGAAGTGTTTGTCATATCTTTCGCTGTGGGGGGGAGCGGCTCCAGAAGTGCACTTAGTGTTTTGAAGTGTGGAGTTGCATCCCTTTTGCAGTGAACAACACATTTGTTGCGAGAGACCAGGATCGGATCCCGATTGTAGAGCCTCTAAAGAAGAAGATAATAGACAGATGCGTCTCCAGTTGTCACAAATTGTTAGGTCTAACTTTTTAGGTATTTTGACAATGATACCTTCCGTCCAACCTTCCGGAAAGGGATGTAGACCTAGGAGTATTACTGCTGCTGGTGTCGTTACGCCTGCGAGTATTGACCTCCGGAGTATTGCTTCTAACTGTATTATCAGCATTTCCTTTGCCCGATCGTGGTGTTCCATGCTACTTCCAGGCATCTGCTATGAGGCTTGAGTCGGCTTTAAACAACTCTGGCGGAATGCCACCTTTTCCAGTTGCTTTACCATTGGCCATTGAATGAATTGCGGGTACTATTTCTGCCTTCTTATTGATTGTGCATTGCTGTTTTCCTGAGGTTCCTGTGCAAATGAACTATTCAGGGCGGCGAAGAAGTAGTCTCCCCATATTTGAAGTTGCTCCAGAACTCCCTGATGAGGTGGTTGTCTCCCAAGGAGGGCAGAAAAGTACTGGGCGTAGTAGAAATGGCGTCAGAACACTAGTTAGCTTGGTCCCGAGAACCAGCATGCTAAGCTCCCACCACACCTATAGAGAATTTGAAAGGCAGAGGACTCCACCCGCAAGTTATAGCTCGATGAGGCGAGTCTGGCCTTCATGTTCTGTATATTTTCTGTTATCGCCTGTTCGAGAAAGTAATTTCCTTCGAATTTGCATCGTACCATTAGCTGCCTGCCATGTGGCACTGGCCTGCTAATAAGCTCTAATGATTCAATTCGGGCACGAGATAGTTCAACATGTGTCACAGTAGTGGTTACCGTAACTGTTACAGCATTGCTATTGGTGTACCATTCTATGATCTTTTAGACTAAAATTACTATTCGACATTGCACGTAGACAGTTAAAAGGGTCTTACCTCTGAGATCTAGTTTTTCACATAAAAAGCAAACTTATAAACGGCAGTGTTGGTGTAAAAGAGGTTAGAAGGTATTCCGAACGAGTTCGTTCCCCGTAACACAGGGAAGGAATTGCCGAGCAGTCAGAAAGTTTCGGTCGAACAGTTTCGTTGGACTGATAAATAAGTAGTTTCAGCTTGAAGATCGCAAATAGATTTCGCCTAAAATTTATCTAATACCATTGAACCTTTTACCTCAAATTGAAAAAATAGCGTTAATTATAAGTGATGTTACTGCAGAATTAAGAAAATCGAAATTGTATAGAAAAATCACAACTATTTACCAAAAAATATCTTCAAAGCACTTCCACTTTGATAATGTACATCCAAGTCAGATAATAACTAAACATTTTAAAACTAACATCTTCAAAATAATGAATTTATCTCCCACAAAATATCCACTTTCACTCTTCCCTTATTTTTAAAAATTGCATAATTTTCCCACGATTGATAATACAACAAAAAAGATGAAATTTCATTTCTCAGCTGGGTTGGGATTCTTTATCAGACAATTTGTTGCTCGAAAGGCAACATTGCTTATTTCCTTTTTGTTTACAATCAATTTAGAAATAATTAATTAACCAATTAGCAAAGAAGAAGATAGTCATTATCGCCATCATAAATGAACCATTAATATTAAACCTGAGACTTAAAAACATTTCATTTTACTCTTGCAATGGACGGAAAAGACATTCAATGCACACATGCACCATCTGAGTTTTAAATGAACACAAATCAATGTTTTGAATAGTCATGAAACAAATATATCTTAGGAAATGTGAGATTCATTTAGTTGGAGAATAAGGAAGTTGAATTTATTGCTCAAGAGCAGCGGTCGGCAACCCGCGGCCCGCGGGCCGCGTGCGGCCCGTCGACATCTTACTTGCGGCCCGTGAATGTTTTGTAAATAAGTTATAAATATTAAAATAAATGCATGAGAGTGAAGTTGCTTCCCGCGCTCCGTCAATTGTTTCGCTGCGTGTTTAGTAAAACAAGTTATTTCATCTGTGCGGTCATTTGGTGCGGTATAGTACGAATTAATTTCGCTAAGTGTGAGATTCCTATTTATTTTACATTTATATTTATTTTATATACAATGCTTTTATTGTTGCAGTTACTAATGGCTCCAAAAAAAAGGAAGTTTACAGAAGAAAATAGGGTATTTAACGAAGCTTGGACAGATTTATACTTTTTTATTAATTGCAATAGCAAACCGCTATGCTTAATATGTCAAAAAACCCTTGGTATTCAAAAAGAATATAACGTCAAACGCCACTACGATACCGAGCACAAAGCTAAATTTGCATGCCTCGTGGGTGAATCACGGAAAAATAAAATTAACGCACTCAAATCTTCAGTTAAGAATCAACAAAATGTTTTTAAGGTTCAAGTACAAAGTAACGAGTCGAGTATACGTGCAAGTTTAAGGGTAGCGGAAATTCTTGCGAAGTCTGGCCGACCGTTTACCGATAGCGAACTTATAAAACAATGTGCGTTAGTTATGGCTGAGGAGATGTGCCCCGACCAAAAAAAGAAATTTGAAAATATAAGTCTTTCTGCAAGAACGTGTACCCGGCGAACTGAAGATTTGGGCGATAATTTATGTCAGCAACTCCGGGAAAAAACACAACAATTTGAATGGTTCTCTTTAGCTACCGATGAAAGTACTGACGTTTCAGATACTGCCCAGCTTTTGATATTTGTTCGCGGAATCGATAAAAACTTTAATGTCTATGAGGAGCTGTTACAGTTATGTAGTTTGAAGGGAACGACTACAGGGGAAGATTTGTTTTGTAACTTAGAACAAGCACTAGAATCAATGCAATTACCATGGGAAAAATTGGTAGCAGGAACAACTGACGGAGGCAGGAACATGAGTGGACAAAATAAGGGTTTGGTAGGTAGAATTAAAACGAAACTGGCAGAGATAGGATGAGACATCCCATTATTTTTTCATTGCATTATCCATCAAGAAGCGTTATGTTCCAAAGCCGTGTCATGGAAAGAAGTAATGAACATCGTGGTATCGACTGTAAACTTCATCAGAAAAAATGGATTGACTCATCGTCAATTCCAGCAGTTTCTGTTACATATGGAAGCAGATCATGGAGATGTTGTTTATTATTCTGAAGTGAGATGGTTAAGTAGAGGTGCAGTACTGAAAAGGTTTTTTGATCTCAGAAAAGAAATCAACACTTTTATGAATGAAAAAGGCAAATCTATTCCAGAGCTGACAGATACTCAATGGTTAATAGACCTTGGATTTTTGACAGATGTAACTCATGAATTAAATACGCTGAATGTAAGGCTTCAAGGTAAAAAAACTAATCTCTGATATGCACACAGACGTAAAGGCATTCCAAATGAAAATCAAACTCTTTATAAAACATATTGATGAAAAAAAGTTGGATCATTTTCCGAATTGTAAAAAGGCTGTCGAGGAAGCTGGAATTAATTTTCATTGGAAAAGTGATAAAATGAAGGATATTTTAATACAACTGCAAACTCAATTCAGCGACAGATTTGCTGATTTTGAAAAAGTTTCAAGCAAACTGAAGATTTTTGCAAATCCTTTTTCGTGTGATATTGAGGAAATACCAAGTCATTTACAAATGAACGTGATTGATCTCCAATCTAATGATGCTCTCAAAAGCTCTTTCTATGAAATCAATGATCTTGCTAAATTTTATGGCAGCTTGCCATCTGATTTTGACGAATTAAAAAGGTTTGCCCAGCAGTTCATTACAATTTTTGGTAGCACTTATTTATGCGAACAAACTTTTTCAATTGTCAATTACAGAAAAAATAAATATGCTTCTCGTCTCACAGATGAGCATTTGAGAGCCATTCTACGAATTGCAACCACAAGTATGACAGTTAACATACAAGAAATAGTCTCCCAAATGCAACCTCAGACATCACACTGAAATTAGTATAAAATCAGTTAATTGTTTTATTACTTTGAAGTTTTCATTTCTATTTTTCATATAAATATAAAACATAATGTAGGTATTACGTGTACGAATTAAAATCCTTATTTTTTAACAATTTTAATAGCATTTTCATTTTTTCTATGGGATATGACCAATTATACGTAGGTATATTGGGCTTCTAGGGTTAATATCACAAGTGTGGCCCGCCTTTAGTTTATTTTGCCGCCTTGTGGCTCTTGCCTGCCAAAAGGTTGCCGACCGCTGCTCAAGAGGGAAAGGAGTAAAAAACGTACAATTATTGTATCATGTCTGAGAAAACATACAATTATTTTGCAATTCTTTTCATTAAGTCCTTCACAAGTAAAATGTCATATTTATGTGCTGTCCATCTTCTATCAAATAGTAATAAATTTAAAACAGACTTTGATTAGATTTTCATATTAATCTCCCTGTGCCCATCAGATAACTTAACGTATCAAATAACTTAACGACCAAAAACATAAAACGTACAAAATAAATCTCACAATATAGTCGCTTATTAGTATAATCAAAAATGTTTGCTAACAAAAGATCACAATACACTTACTTTCCTGATCATATTACGATTTACTACTCTGATTTTAATCAATATCACATTCGAAAATTGCATCGTATATCTTTTTCATAAATAAACAAAAGTCTCAAACTCTACCAAGAATACTCGTCCATTGAGCTTAAAAAATTTCTTTAATCTGGCAACACTGAATCTTCTCGTGATCAATAACAAAAGTTCTTTTTATCGAGAAAAATGATCAGCAAGAGAGTAAACTTCTTGCCCGTATGAGTATAAGATGTGGAAAACGTCATTTTATAATGACTAAGCAGCCATGCAAAAAGGTTAACAGCAAAATAATGAAAGTCAGAGTAGGAACTGTGCCAACAAACAGCCCAGATTGATCTTTCATTGGCAATTCAAGAACAAAAAAGCCGAATTCCACTGCGGAATTCTTGACCATGGTACATGTATGCACGTTCGGAATAAACAAGATTTTCATCTTGTAAACAACAAAAAAAAAATATAGGAGTAATCTCGATCCATATTCGTAGTTAAACTTTAACTTACTTTTCAGGTCATATACGAAGGTTTCCTTTCAAAAAAACCACTTTGCCACCGGACGTTACTTGCACGATAATTGGAAAATTCGTTACACTTTGAACAGATATTTCTACACTAAAAAAACTAAATTTTGCATTTTTTCACACACAGCACTGATCTATGGGAACATTGTAATGTTGAAACCGGATAAGAAGCACCTATTCGTAACACTTTGACATTTTCACAATTCCTTAAAAAATCACAGCTCACCAAAAACCAAATAACTTCCAGGTAAACGATCTTTAGATTCGTCGGACTGTTATTATTACAATACCGCAAAAATCAATTTTAGTTGGACATCGAACAAAAATAACCCGATATTGTTACCGCAAAAGACAATTTTTTTCAACGTTGTATACAACCGGAGATAAGACCTCAAAGTGACTACGAAACGGCAAAGCACGATCACCTGAAAGCACGACAGACCTTTCACTAAAGAAGACGGAATGCAACAAAAGATATCTACCTTCTCAAATTTGCTAGTTTCTTGTTGTTAAAGTACTCGTGGAAGCGGTAAGCTTAATACGCTACTCTCAGCCAAGGTTTCCAAGGAGACCATCTTTTGTGTACACCTCGCCCAGGTATACCAGCTTTGGAAGTGGACCTGGAATCTTTGGGCCAACAGAAGAGGATCAGCTGTAATTTATACACTCTCAAGTATGGTATCGGTATGAGGTGTTGGTAGTAAGTCACGAATTTTTTTACCTAGGCTTCATTATAGAATTAGTTTCAGGTGGGATAAACCTTTTTTAAAACGAAACTTAATAAATTTAAAATTATTTAACGAATTAAATGTGTAGACTATTCCAAGACTTGTAACAATGCAGAATGCATTTTTTTACTTATGATTTAATAAAGCTTGTTTTTCGTAAATATATACGGCTTTTAACACAGACGATCTTTACTCCCTTTCTTATATCTGTTAATCATAAAATTTTAGTTGTAGGTCTATAGGTTTATTAAATGCTTTTTCAGCTTGTGGAAGGTATTGATATCATAGTACCATATATCGATATCATATCTCCGTCGATTAATAGTACACACTTTAATTTAACTATAATTCTAATTACATTTTAAATCAAAGAAGATTTTATTGAAATGTGTTAAGCAATATTTTACAAGTTTCTATCGAGCTAACTAAAGATGATTAATCAATCAAAGGCATAAATATCCTCAATTTTTAAGGTTAATGTTGGGAAAGAATTTCTAAATTATCAAAGAGGTAAAAAATTCTTAACATTTTTATGTATTGTGTGTTTTGTACCAATTATTTATTAGGCTTACTAAAAAATGCAGTCCAATAATTCCATCACAATGTGCTCGTTTGAACCATACCCAGCTGTCCCTTTTAATATAGAATTTCTACATATGCACCCTTCGTGCTAGAAATGAAATGAAACTGAAGCAGGATGGGGGATTCGGACGATCTTCTTAAATGGCGATGGCGATACCCAGAAAGACGTCACCAAATTGAACAGGAATACTCCCAATTACACCGGGAGGTAAAGAGAAGTGTCCGGTGTGATAAAAGGCAACAGATAAATGAGCTCGAAGAAAAAGCAAATTTGATAAAATCCCTATACAACAATTCCAAATGCAGAATTCCACACAATGGAAAATTGTCCGACAGCTTTGAGGTGACTTCAGGAGTACGAAAAGGCTGCCAACTTTCGCCATTACTATTTCTTATAGTAATTAATGACATCCTTGTCCGCGCTCTAGATAGTAAAACAGTTGGCATACAATGGGGTTTGCTAGACCGTTTTAAGGATCTCGACCACGCGGATTATATCTATTTGCTGGTCCACAAACACCACGACCCTAAAAACATGTTATACAATTTGGCAACATAAAGTAGTTCAGCAGGCTTAAGGGAATGCGGATAAATGCAAACACTATTGAACAAACAGCGTTGAATAACCGTGACGTGGAACTGGTAGATAAATTCTGCTACCTAAGTAGTATCATTACCGAAAATGGCGGGGAAGAAGAAAACGTCAGTTCCAGAATAAATAAAGCACGATGCGCATATGCGTGCGCCTACAAGTCTTCATCGACAGATGGCTAAGTCGTATCCTAAAAATCCGCTGGCGAGATAGAATTTCAAATGAAGAACTACAGCGCCGTGCCGGCCAAGAAAGGATAGACGAACAAATCAGGCGAAGGAAATGGAATTGGATTGGCCACACCTTGCGACGCGAAAAATCTAGCCAAACAGGTTTTTGGCTGGAATCCGCAAGGATCCCGTCGAGTCGGAAGACCTAGAACAACGTGGAGGAGAGTACTATTAACAGAGGCCGCAGCAACTGGGAGATCCCTGACGGAGCTGAGCGCTGTCGCACAAAACAGAGTCCTGGAAGACAACTGTTTCCGTCCATGTCCCATGAGGGGTTAAAGGAGCATAAAGAAGAAAACAAACCATTTTAGACTGTATTTGGTAACTACTAAGCGTTTAAATATCTCAAATGATAATAAAATAGTGACCTACGTGTTATTTACGCATTCCGCAAACAACTTAGACAAGATGATAGCCGCTGAGGAAAAGGGAGTCACATATAAGAGCATTGTTAGAAAACTTGTAAGCCAGGCAACTTTTCTCTCAACTTACACTTCAAAACCAAAACTGAACCTCAACAAAAAAAAGTACTGTTTCGCTAGAAAGATGAGAATTAACCGATGCATTCACAGCTTCTTAAACCCAAAGAAATAAATGGATGATTTTACCGAAGTACCGCGTCAACCACAGCTGCTACGACATCTAGGCAGCAAAGGAGCTGCTAGAAGAATAGGAATTTTCGATAACACAAGAAATGTTCGATAAAACAGAAGTTGTAAATTTTTGCAATCACAGGCCACATGGATGGTTTAATAAGGAGGGTATGAACGCAATTAAAGCCAAAGAACCCGAAATAGAGCAAACAGATATTCTCCAAGTGAATCTTTTCGACATGTGTATCCTATAAATCCACCATCAGAAAAGTCTAATCACAATTCGATGATAATAAAGAGGCAAACTCATTAACTTCACTGCTGGCAGTAAAATCTTCTAGCCCTTGGTAACCTCCAACAGAAACAATGTCACTTCATCCCTAACTCTTTCTTTCATTTAGGGGCAGAGGTGTGCTAACAGAAAGGAACAAGCATATCTGCTCGCATTAAATCCTTCCTTACTGAAAAGTGCCGTGCCAACCGCAGAATACGTCGTCTGGTTCTACAATATAAGGTAAGTAGGCGCATGATTTTGCCCGCATGATAGTGGTTAAGGGTAACATCTGGGTTTAGTCTCACATAAAATAATATTATACAGGGCATTACTAATAACACATGACTGCAAGATATACTTAACCCTTAGCGCTAAGCACGTTTTAGTACCATTGCCTACCGGCAACTCCGGCACATTTTCACAGCGGAACAAGTGAGAAGAAGGAGTATTATTTTAAGTGAGAAGAAACGCCGACGATTCCGTAACGACTTAAACATTGGGCTTCGCAGCGGAGCCTACGGAGTTACGAAACAAATGACGGATGGCTCCGTAGCGGAGCTAACGGAGCTCTAAGGGTTAATATGTCGACACCAAAAAATGCTATACTGAATGTACCTATAATAACCATCAAACTTCTAAAAATTAGCATCATCCTAACAAACATGTTGCAGCAAAATTTGAAAAATAAAGCTTAAATGAACCTTCAGTATTCACAAGTAATAATAGAAATTACATTCTTTAATAAATATTAATAAATGCACATTGCAGATAAATTTTAAAAAACCAAAAACAACAATGAACGACAAAATCGATTGTTCAATAAAATTAACACAATATGAACAAGTGGAACATTTTAGTTTTGAAAAACACTGTTGTGAATTCCTTGAATCGGTAGGACTGAATATAACATTTAAATTATTTAATTATTTTAATTAATTATATGAAATTAAGGAATGCACATTTTTGATAGATCCAAGTCGCTCCCGACCATTAAGGAATGCTAATTCTAGTATAACAAAAGCCTCTTCGACCAAACCACCAGCCTTGGTGATAAGTTTTGCAGCTGCTTCTATTGAGCCTCCAGTTGCCAGTAAATCGTCAATAATCATGACTTTCTGTCCACTTTTAATAGTACCTTTTTGCATTTCAAACACATCCTAAAAAAATGTAATTTTTCAGTATTTTATCAATAGACAATTATAGTTAATTTTACCGTCCCATACTCAAGAGCATATTCCTGCGATATGCACTCACCAGGTAGTTTTCCTTTCTTTCTGATAGGAACACAGGCAATACCTAGTTCTGCCGCAATTAGAAAACAAAATAAAAATCCTCGTGATTCTAAGCCTACGACTACTTCAACATCTGGACATGAGGTCCTCACATGGGAGATAATTAAGTCCTTCAAGTGAGTGCATACTTCGCCTTTGGAAAGGGCTGTAAAGATGTCTCTAAAATTACAATCATATCAAGTTATTATTAAAGACTGAAGCTACATACCTAAAGACTATGCCTTTCTTTGGAAAATCAGGGAAGACGCCTATGTTCTTCTTTATTATTTCTAACTTCTGTTCGGCGTCCATCGTTACTAAACTATGAATGAATATAATCTTTAACAAATTCTTATCTCATCGTGAACTTCTGACATTTCTTATAGTGATAAGTAACCTAGAGCTCCAGCAAGACCAAACAGGTGGTTTTACTTGTGGAATCTTCGAAAGCTTTCGAAAATCTAACAGAGGATAAAATTTGTAATGTAGAGACATCTTTTATGTGATGGAGTAAATATACACAGTGAAGTATACTAGGAACTTTCAGTTTTAATAGGATTCTTTTGACGTTATTTGTTTTTCGTTGATTTTTTTGGTTTTGCTGTCCTTCCATTAAACATAAAATTGAAATATTCTTCTTTGGGTAATTTTATTGTAATTAAAACTTAACAAGTAAATTGATCATTAAATTCAACATTCATATGGCTAAAAACCATACAAAATATATCTACAATTAGAATAATATTTAGTTTTAATTAGTTATAAGCTAAAAACCAGGTTCAGAGCTTCTATCGATCTTTCAATTTGAAGTGCTTACATGGTTATGGAATATCAAAAAAACTTGATGAGAGGCTATGTTATTTTAAATACAATGCCTTCGTAATAACTAAAAAAATGTATATTTTAAAGGTATATTTTATTAAATTTTTCTGGTTAGTATTTAATATTATTAAAGAGATCAGGCAGATGTTAGGAAAGGAAATGCTATAATTTGAAATAATATTTCATCAGATCATTCATATTTTTAAAAATCAGGACGATTCAGTTTGGTCTTGTTCGGCGACCAAGAGTATAATGGTACAAGGCTCAATAAGTTGACTCAACTCTCCCTCAAGCTTGACTCTGATACCTATCAATAACCGAAGGAATAGAGTCAATGCATTGAGTCCTATATCATCACCCTTCTACTCCAGGTTGAACTAGAGCTGGTGGCTGAACAGACCGTTAATACAGAGTTCGATGATATGTGACAAAAACTATGAGATTTTCAGATATGGATCGATGCAATCTATCGAAATGGGCAAAAACAAGATCCTGATTTTTTTTAAAAAATTATTATTTATTGATAGACCATGTTTTTTTTATATGCAAAAGCCAAGCTTAGGAGTAACCCCTTATACTACCAGTCTGTCATGTCTTTCAGATTATAGCGCAATGTCTAGTAGTAAGCTTGCTTTGAAGAATAGAGGGAAATAGGAAAGGTTAGAGGGGGTCGGGGCGTTGTAGAAGAAAATGACGATGAACCTCACGTTTGAAGAACTTTGAGTTCGGAAATACTGACTGCGGAAGATTATTCCACAGTCGAATTGTTCTATTTATAAACGAAACGAACTACTAGACTGTATTGTGCGCAAGCAGGGGGCTGCAGGGTGTGGAAGTGAGCAGAGCGGGCTAGTCTTGTGTTGCGGAAAAAATATTGCCGTGCAGGCAGGAGGTCCTGAATTTCAGTGGAACAGTCGCCATGGTAATAGCTATAAGGAATAGAGAGGGCTGCAACATTTGCACCTTGTCGAGGAGAGCCAAGGTGGTTTTTGGGGTGCCTTCGCAGATATACGAGTTGTATTCAATGCGGGGCCGAATGTAGGATTTGTAGATTGTAGCCAAGGCGGCAGGTTGGAGGAAGAACTTGCATCTCTTCAGAAATCCAAGGCATTGGGAAGCTTGTTTGACGATTTGGAATATCTCAGATCCTCCGTTAAAGTTACCCCTAGCATGTTGAAAGTTGAGTCAGCCGTTAGATTCTCTTTTCTTTTCAGTTCAAAAATTGCGCGAAATTTAAAATGTCACCTCTTGCTGGAAGACCGTTTTATTTTCTACTGTTATTTCTTAAGCCGATGCAACATATAGAATGTTTGTGGCGTTAATTTTTTAATGGCGTTATTTTGAACCATTTAACAGTCAAACTTTGAAAAACAATTATTAAATCTACTCCAACTACTTTTAATTTTCAACAAACACTTTAACTATTACACTACTAGTGTCATTTGCAATAGCTAATAGCCTTACATCTATACAATTCTTTATAATAGAGAGTCTTAAAATTAAAAAAATAACAATAGAAACCTACATAAAAATAACAATCAAAACCTATACAATATCGAAGGCTGCTAAATCTGTTTCTAGTTCGCGTAAAAACAACTCTTTCTGAAATTTATAAACTATTGATCGTTTCAAATCCTTGTTGTTTTCATTTTCTTTACAAAACTTTGTTGCCAACTGTATTTCTCTGCGCATAGTATCCTCGAGATGACGAAGTTTTGTAGCATTCACTTCGGAAATGCATGATATTGGGAGAATTTTACATTCTTCCTTGAAGTCCTTGTATAGCAGCTGTACAAATGCTAAAACTTTTACTTCAGAACTGAAGTGAGAAGTGAATAAAATTAACTTTTGTTACAGCAATAAAAAGTTTTTATAAACGTTAATGTAATTATAAACTTACTTTGTATAAATTTTCAATGAAATTGTATTTTTGCTGGTTGCTTGGAGTCGTAATAAAGTACCAGACCAATAGGAGCCTGATTTATTAGTATTGTAAAATATGTCACTTGTAAGTTGCTTTGATAGTTTCGATAGTGTACTAGTTTCATAGTCAAATTCCTGCAAGAAGAATGTTTAGTATGAAGGATTTATATAGTAAAACAGCTAATCTTAAATTACAATTAATCTATTTTATTGATAAAATGCAAGTTGTATGAAGGGATCGTTATCGCGAATCCTCTGAATGGATGCCAACCATCTTAATTTTATACTTTTGACAATGTAGGGTCCCCTGTACAGTTGATATTCATAATTATATATCTTTCTCCATTGGCCGTTTTCACAGACTCCGCCAAATATTGTGCGTAGTATTTGTCTTTCAAAAGTGGCTAGAAGAGTTTCATCAGCTACTTTCAAAGTCCATGCCCCTGAACGGGTTTGATCAATGTTGTATTTAGTTTACATTTCCTTCCTCTAGACAAGATTCGTTATGTAAGATATTGTCGAAGGTCAAAATAACTTCTATTAGGATCGTTTATTCTCCTTCTGATCTCCGTTATCTCGCCACTGAGGTGTTATATGAGTTCGGAAACACCGGCTGAGAAAGACAGTTCCACAATCTAGTTGTTCTAAACGAACTGCGCGAGGTCTGCAGTGAGTGTGGATGAGCTGAGTTGGCTAGTCTGGTGTTTCGGGAAAAAGTTTCCTTGAAGAAGATTTTTAATTTCAGTGGAGCAGGCGCTCTGGTAATAGCGGTAAAACCTGCTGAGGTCTGATACATTCCTACGGTGGCTTAGAGGGTCGATGGAGGAGTAAAAGGTGCTGTTTAAAGCATGTAGGGTGTCCATGATAATTCGAGTTGAGCCAGACTTACAGAGACAGTATATTTGTTTCTTACAAGATGGTAAACTGTACTGAGGCCTCAATTTTTTGAAATGTCCCAGTTCAAAAATAATGTCCTACTGGTATATGAGCGTGTATCGAGATAAATGGGGCGAAGTGAGATTGTAAATATGAACTGGAGAGACATTTCTTACTTTTTTTTGAGGGAGTGAAGTTTCGTACTGGAGCGACACTTCGTAATTATTTAGAGACAGCAAAATATCCAACTTGAAATGAGATAAAATACATTATGGAGGCATAGGTTTCTTCTCTTCTTTGAGAACGTGAATCTACCCAACACTAATGGTAATAACAGCCATGGAATTCAAATACCTGATAGCCATGCGCTGAGTCTGAAATGGGTCTATACTCTAAGCGAGATACATTAGACAGGGAAGTATACTACTGTGAAATCGTGTAGTTGATTACAATGTTGGCTATAGCGAGGTTGGTTACATTGGGATTTAACTGTATCAAAGAACACCGCCGGCCTCTACTTGCGAATCGTGCGCGCACGACATACTTCAAAGAGAAATGTGTCTTTCCATGGTACATTTGAAATTCGAAATTATTTCTCGCTGTCTCGAATTTTTCGAGCTATATTTCCCGACATCGAGACACAAAGACTATCTATGACCTTCTGTCGCTCTTTATATTTTCTTTCGGTTCCCGGTTCGGTTTCTCGGTGCGCTGCATGCTTCATTAACTAGCTTGCATACATTATCGAATATATCGTTCCGATCTTTCCTTCTGCCTCAGATGCAGTCAGCAGTATTTATGACAGTGTTTTTGATACGTGACCCATTCTTGTTCCCACCCGGCATTTCGTATCTAGAACTTACTCTTCGCTCACTGGCAACAATTCTAGTAGTAAGCTAAGCTCGAAATATAGAGAGAAAGATAGGATAGATTAGGGGGAGTCAGATAGGTGTTGGAGGAGATGGCGGTGAACCTTGCGTTTGAACTCTTGGATGTTGAATGTGTTCGGGAATGCTGACGACTATGGTTGTTCCACAGTCGTGTTGTTCTTGTTATAAACGAATTTTTAAACCGGAGTGTGCGCGAAGATAAGGGCTGTAAACTGTAAGAGTGAGCCCAGCAGGCACGTCTTTCATTGCGGGAGAAATGTTGCCGTGAAGGCATAAGGTTACTTATTTCAGTGGAGCAATCGTAAAAGCGGTAAAATTTTGCATTCCTTCTGTGACTTAATGAGTCAATTGAAGAGCAAAAAACGTTCACACCAATAAGTTTGCGTCCTGTCCAGCCAAGGAGTGAGTTGGAGCAGATTAAGAGCAGGTCATTTATAAAAACTATGAAGAGAGCTGGTGATAGAATTGAGCCTTGCGGAACACCTGCAGAGATGGTGTGGTGGTTAGATTTGATGCCAACCAATACTACCTTGAGAGTCAAGGTCAACAGGTCGGAGTTTAATTAACAGAGCGGGATGCCAAACTCTATCAAAAGCCTTGAAGATATCTAGAGCAACCAAGTCAGATTCACCAAATCGGTGTATAGTTTGGTTGAGATGCTCTGTTAGGCAAACAAGGAGGTCCCCAGTAGATGTTTTTGATCGAATGCCGTACTGCTGTCGTCCTATTTGCTGGCATTCAAGATATCCCATAAGCCTCTGGTTTATTATTGTCTCCATGACAATACTGGTAAGTCTATCGATTTATGACAGTTTGGAAGGCTAGATGGTTAAATTTAGATTTAGCCTTGGCAGAGTATAAATGATTTTGCTGGCTTTTATCACCAGCACGTGTCTTTCCGGCTCTACTTTACTGTATCTATCTGTAAAGGTAAGTGAACTAATGCATAATTTGAAACTCATTCTTTTCCACCTTGATTTTAGAACCAATGTAACAAAGTCTATTTTGTGAACTGGTATTAAAAAATCCATGTGTCGAAAGGATTAGAAGTCATTCTTTTCCCCATATTCGGAGCATGATTCGATGTAAAAATTTCGGTTTCTATACATTCCGGTCTTATGTTTTTTTAATCTTACGGTTATATTGTCCTCATTTGGAGTTTTATTTTACTTTTCATTTTGTTGACTGCACCTGACGATTCCTCCAAAGTTGTCTCCGGTACTTTTTCATTGTCTTTTCCCCACTCTATCTGCTATTATTCAGTATCGGCCTGAGTTTCGACATTGTACATATAATTCTTGGAAATATTTCCTTCAGCGGTTTAATATCCGGCTTTCATTTTTTATATTTTATTATTGCGTCTACATACCTGGTTGGAAGACCTTGCTTTGCTTGTAATTTCTGTTTTCATTGTTTCATACATTTTTTAGGAATGCATTGGTTACATTGAAATATAATATGGTTAATAGCTCCAACTACTCTTTATGCCAATGACTTGTAACTTAAACGTTTAACACTTACAAGTAAAAACAAAACAGCATAAACTTACATCAACTTCCATATCATCAGATCTCTCATTCACAACGTTCCGTGCAATGAACCCCAAATTATTTGTAAGAAAATTTATTAGACTATAGTAAAAATTTTCAGCTTTAACTTCAATTTGTAAATGTTTACAAAACGATGTAGCCGTAATAGAAAGCAAATCCCTGTAAACTGAAAAAAAAAAACATTTTTTAAAATTTTAATTTAAAATTTTGATGTGACTTACGTGTGCTGGAATCGAAATTAAGCTGGTGATCCGGCTTGTAAACAACATCTGGATCAATGGTAATATTTGGTACACAGAACTGTTGTGTGAATACGTGACTTTTCTTCTTGATATCATACAAAATAAAGCACACAAAATGGTGCTTTCTGCAAAGTAAGCTGCTGCTTATTTTTCCCTTCAAAGCAATAATACCCGAACATTCTGGCTGCAAGACCCTGCTCTAAAATTAACAGAATGTTACAGCACCTAGGAACTTACAAGCACTTAGATTTGAAATATAATTCCTGCACTTACCTGGATGGGCATCCAATCTTCTTGAAATTTTAAACAATATTTTTCCTGTTCCTGACTGTGTAGCAGCTCATCAAAATTATCGTAAGTGTAGGAATCGTCACGGAGCTGGTATAGCATGCACTCATATTCTAGGTTCTCCTTTTCAAGACATGAAAGCACCACTCGGATGTTCTGCAGCGTTGTTAGCCTGAAATAACGATTTTAATTAAAGAAACAACACGAAACCAGTTCATATCTTGAATGGATACAAGAGAAAGGCATTTCTAAAAATAAAGGGAAAGAACCTACAACATATGCTCGCAAGATTGACACAATGAACAATTAAATATTTTTCTTGAAAGGACAGAGAAGATTCTTCTTAGAAGGACAAGAAAAAGTAATTAGGGCGACATCAACAGCTTTTGGGTAAAATTAAGATTCTATTGTTGGCTGGAGATATTTTTCATGCTATATGAAAGATTTTGTATAAAAGATTGTAAGAATGGACTATTTGACTAAGCTTAAATGTAATTAGCCTTAATGCCCCAAAGAGATCGGATTCTTATGGATAAATCATTTTATTATCAGATGTACAAAAGTTTTAACTGGAATGGTCCAAAAGTTTACAATATGATAACCTTACTATAACTGTTGGTTAGTTTTTGCAATCGGATATTTAAATTCAAGCAACTATTACGAATAGAGCAACTCAAGAATTTTCGAACATTTTATAACTTTTAATACATTGATGATAGTTCGGGTCCACACAAAGAGGGCTTTTGCCCTTCCCAGATTTCATTCAGACTGTGAAATTTGAATGCAACAGCCGACGAAATGTCCGTACGGACAGGACATATCGATGGGATGAGTTCGATGTCTCTATTGGTTGAATCGAACAGATGTCTTTGATTATCAAGATAGGATCTGGCTCGTGCTTGTCTTTGATTAAAGAATCCGTAAGGCCCTCCCCACACGACTCGACTGATTTGCAATCCCAATTACAAACTGATTTCACAATAATCACGCGTACAACCAGTTTGCAACCAAAATGAAACCTTTGTGTACACACGAGAGCAACTGATTTTTGATCAATCGGTGTTCTTTGCCCACAAACTTTTAGTCACGAAGAGTTTGTTGTATAAACTTTGACAGCTACAAGTGCAACAATGCATCTGGAATCGCTTGCGACCGGCAAACTAGTTTCAAAGTGTCGTTTCTGTCGACCCATGTGTGGATTCCCACTTCCGTACAAGGGAGAGGTTACGAAACAGTTGCATATGCAACTGGGATTGCAAACCAGTCACCTCGTGTGCGGAGGGGACTTAGAGTAATACAGAGTATCGTCACCAGTGAAGCGATAAGAAATACTGCAGGCAATGCAGGTTACCCGGGGACTCCAGTAGAGAGGCGGTGGGGTTTAGATTTGACGTCATCCAGTATTACCCTAATTGAACAGTTGGAAAGGTAGCTCTCAATCCAGTTCTTCAATATTAATAGATTGAAGCCTTTGAGATATCTAGAGTAACCAGACCTGACTCATAAAATTGATGCAAACTTTGGTTGAGGTGTACTTTCAGACATACTAAAAGGTCCCAGGTTTTAAGAATTCTCCGGTACTTTTACACAGAAGATAAGGCGATAAATTAGATAACATGGTATTTCCTTTTTAGACTACATCGTTATTGTTTTATGTGGAAACACCAAGCTTAGGAAACACCCTTTGTACTACCAGTCTCTCATGTCAATCATTTCATGATGTAAAATCTAGGAGGAAGCTTAGTTTGAAGTATAGGAGCGAATAGTATAGTTAGAGGGAAGGCGATGTCGATGAATTCTACGTTTTAACTTTAAAGGCGGCTCCAGACACGCCGTACCCACTCGGAACGTAAAACAAGGCCTGAACTTGGCGCGAAAACCATCCACACTCGCGCACACGCTTGTTCGCAGGTGTTAAAGCCGTGGGCCTGGAGCAGACTTAAGACGTACGAGTTCGGAAATACTGACTACGGAAGATTATGCCACGATCGAGTTTTCTATTTATAAAAGATCTTCTACATTTTAATGTACCCAAAAAGGGTAGTTGTAGGGTATAGACTACGAGGATAGTCGAATGGGATAGTATTGTATTGCCAGAAAAATATTGTCATACAGGCAAAAGGGCTATAATTTCACTGGAACAGTCTCTATGGTAAAAGCAATAAAATTTTGTACGATCTCCGGTGGCTCATTAAGTCAATGGTGAAGTTCCCGTCACCGAAGAGCTTTATGGCGCATTATGGCGGTGGTGGCTAAGAAGTGTAGATTGTAACTTGCGCTGCTGACTGAAAAAAAGAACTTCATCTCTTACGCAATCCCAGACGCTTGTTTGGCGATTTGGAATATGTGATCATAGTTACAGAAGGAAAATTTTTGCAGGTTTTGTTCGAAATGAGATCATATATCCTTTTGGAAACGTTAAATTCACATGGTTCTTGTGGCCTCATTCCAGACAAATTAGCTCTTTGGTGCATCGTGTGCCTAAAGTTCGATAGTTGTTTGACCATTGAAAGGAGTGTGTTTAGGTGGTCCATTGTTCTTTTTTTGGTGTTAGTGAGCCAAGTTATTCTAAAGATAGTATAGATGTCCATTCGTATTCCAAAATCGCGTTTTTACCCTAAACTATTGAGCTACCAAAGTAGTTATTGGGGCGGTTTGGGATGGGAAAATTTTCTGGACCGTGGGAACTAGGTCACGCCAAGGTCATTGACCTTGCCCATGGGAACTGGATTGCGGAAGTAGGTCGGTGTGACCAATCAATCACCTGTCATCAATCAATCACGTAGAAATGTGGGTCAAGGTGGTTGACCCTGGCCGTGGACGAGTCTGGGAACTGTGTCAGGGTCGATTATGTGGATCAAGGTCATCCTTGTTATTGTTGTGTGTGAGGCCACGCCCACTTGTGGCGCCGCGAAGGTGAAAGTTTGAGTGCGGAGATGTTGAGTGGAGTGCAGCGGAAGTATTAGCGATGGCGATGGCGACGACGGGGGCGGGGGCGGAGGCGGGGGGGGGGGGCGGGGGCTGGGGGCGAATGTTGAGAACCGGATAGCTCGAACTTGAGGATGGGTACAGCTATGCCGGTTCTAGCACAATTTAACATGGGGTTTTACATATAACCCCTAGATTCACCTTTTTCGCCATCTTGGATTTTCTCCGCTGTGACAATTGGTTTGTGAATGTGCGTGTGTGTGTGATGCTGGGACAGGGTCGGTGGCTTGGCTCAGCGGGAGGGGCGGGCTCGGCGGGGCTAGGTAGGAAAGTAGAACTGGAAACCTGAAAATGACTACAATTTGATACATTAAAAAAAAAACAATTATTTAAACATTTTTATTTTTAAATCAAATACATAAACATTGAAATTTATTTTAAAATTTTAGTTTTTACATGATTTAATATTTTTTTCTGTTTTGTGATAAAATAATGTTCCCTTCACCGTCGTCCACATTCAGTTCATGGGGATTTCCTGATCTTTTCTTAAATATGATTTCGAAGGAATTACCCATCTCTCCCAAATTCTCTATGGCATATTTCCTCTTTTTTAATAAATTAATCCCCCTATCGGAGAGGTCAGTATACCTTCCCGGTAAGTATATAATACTATCCTCCAGCTCCACCAGCACCTTTTTCCCGAACTTGGTATTCACCTTCCTAGCATCAATTATGTTGTACGCTTCGTTGACTTTCATGTCTTTCAAAGGCATATTTTTCTTATATTGAAAACTGTTGATTTCCTCCAGTATGCATTCCTCATCCTCATCGACATCAGTATCATCATCATCATTCACAGAGATGATAGGGGACATGCTTTTCTTCCTTTTGCTAAGAGTCGACTTAGAAAAATCCTCCTCCTTCTTCTCCTCGAAAAGTCGCCTCTTTACCCCTTTGTTTGTTGACGATTTCCTAGCTGACTCCAAACTATCAGCACTTAACTCAAAATTATTACTATTCATACTGCCTGCCATATCTGAAAAGAATAAAGTCGAATGGTAAAATAATTGAAAATTTATTTATTTAAAACATTCTTACCCAAATGTTTCTTTTGATTTTCAATAAAAAATTCTGCTCCTCACTTGATTTAACTTTGGAAAGTTTCTTCTGCCTTCCTCTAAAACTGATGAAACTCTACTTAAGAATCATCAGCCAAAGTGGGGTTTATATAGGCCTGAACTACCCATACATTGATACTGTTAAAACAAGTCGCTTTAATAATTTATTACGATCACGCAAGCAGATATACTGCGCAATTGCAAATGATCCGGTTGCAGCTGCAAGATCCCGTTTGTTTTTGTTTTGTTTTTCGTTTTTACTCATTTCGCAGCTGTCGCAGAAATGAAATTATTATCTAGCTAAGAAATGCAGATGCCAAGCGAACCAATTAAAATAAATAAGCAGGCGAGTTCAACTTCCAAAGATTGAAACAAGTCGCATTAATAATAATTAATTGCGATCACGCAAGCAGATATGCTGCGCAATTGCAAATGATCCGGTTGCAGCTGCAAGATCCCATTTGTTTTTGTTTTGTTTTGCGTTTTTGCTCATTTCGCAGCTGTCGCAGAAATGAAATTATTATCTAGCTAAGAAATGCAGATGCCAAGCGAGCCAATTAAAATAAATAAGCAGGCGAGTTCAACTTCCAAAGATTGAAACAAGTCGCATTAATAATTAATTGCGATCACGCAAGCAGATATACTGCGCAATTGCACATGATCCGGTGCAGCTGCAAGAGCCCGTTTGTTTTTGTTTTGTTTTGCGTTTTTGCTTGAAACAAGTCGCATTAATAATTAATTGCGATCACGCAAGCAGATATACTGCGCAATTGCACATGATCCGGTGCAGCTGCAAGATCCCATTTGTTTTTGTTTTGTTTTGCGTTTTTGCTTGAAACAAGCCGCATTAATAATTAATTGCGATCACGCAAGCAGATATACTGCGCAATTGCACATGATCCGGTGCAGCTGCAAGATCCCATTTGTTTTTGTTTTGTTTTGCGTTTTTGCTCATTTCGCAGCTGCCGCAGAAATGAAATTATTATCTAGCTAAGAAATGCAGATGCCAAGCGAACCAATTAAAATAAATAAGCAGGCGAGTTCAACTTCCAAAGATTGAAACAAGTCGCATTAATAATTAATTGCGATCACGCAAGCAGATATACTGCGCAATTGCACATGATCCGGTGCAGCTGCAAGAGCCCGTTTGTTTTTGTTTTGTTTTGCGTTGGGTCGCGTATATAAAAACCTATCCGAATGCATCTCCGTCATTCAAAGGTTGATTTTAAAATCGCGAAAAGTGAGTCGGGAAGTATTTACCTTGACAGTTTAACTTTAAAAGTGTTTTGAGAAGTTTTAAGCTAATCGGAATTTCGAGTGCTGAAAGTGTTTTAAAAAAGTGTAAAAGTGTGGGTGGATATTATAAAACAAAAAGAATTTTGAGTGTTAACATTGTTTTAAAAAAATCTGGTTGCCTGTAAAGTCCATATACGGGCGAAGTTTTTACGTGACAACGTCTTCTCTTTCTGAACTTCTCTATACTGAAATTTAACTGTTTTTAATCTGGGTAATTCTGTTAAGGATAGAACGATGATATGAGAAATATGAAATGAAAGGAAGTGTTTCCATTGTGATGTGCCTTGCGAAGGTCAAGTCGATGATTGTTCCTTTTGATGTAGTTGACTTAGAAACATCTGATACGCATTCGAGATTGTACATATCTTTCATGAATTTGAGAAACCTGTCGTCAGTCTTCACATTGGTGTTGAAATCACCACACAGAAGGACTGGTATGCTAGAATCAACTTCCAGGAACGGATGCAAGGACTGGCTGTTGTGAACATACGGATTGAGTCCTTGGGGTAGTAACATTCCGATGTCCTGCAACCTAGCTCCTGGATGAATATATACAGCGCTGAGCACAAACTTGAAGATAGTATCAGCGGTAAAGCAAGTAACTTCAGCCAAGCACATGTCACCTGCAGTTACGATGTGACGAGCTGCGTCTGTAATCGCAATTTGGACTACTTGTGCTGTAGATGTCGATGATAATTTGCGATAGATCGCTACTCCACCAGCTGCGTTGGTATCTGAGTTTGTTTGATTGTTCTTTCTGGATATGCACTCATAATCCTTGATTGGAACTGGTTCACGATTGTCTCGCATCCACGTTTCGGTCAGTACTAAATAGTCAGATCTTGGTATCACTATATCCGTTTCCATGTCCATGGCGTGGGCGCTTAAACTTTGACAGTTGATGTTCATCACGATAGTTTGTCCAGCGTCGGTAGCGTCATCACAAAATTTTACTGCTTTTTTGGTGATTGTGTTGAGAGGGTGTCGACCAAGTCGATTGTATTCATCGCGGATATCTCGCCTAGTGTCTGAGTCGTTTCCTTGTCGACCATGTTTGAAATTGAAGCAAGAATCCTTGTCCGTAATGATGTGCAAGCCGTTGATACTCGTTACGCAACTCATGGCCACATACACCAATTGTTGTGGTTGCTTGGGAGAGTACTTATAAACGATGACTTCAAATGTCCCACCTTGGGACTTGTGGATCGTAATGGCACAAGCAGGCACGCATGGAAACTGTTTTCGTTTGCATTTCACTGATTTAGACAGTGTAATGTTAACAATCTTTTTGTACACTGGTACCCAATCGACGGACAAAGTATTTGGTTTGCTAAGCACATGTGGTCGACATTTGATTTTGGCACCCGTATTTTTGTCTGGGAACTCAAACCAAAGAGTGATGATAACATCTTTGGTTGGCGGCAAAGTTGTGCTTGTCGATGGACCTGCTGCGGCAGAATGGTCATCTGCGTTGGCCGGTTGACGTTCGATGTGTCGCAAGGTTCCAATAGCACCGTTAACCAATCCATCCGAAACATCGATGTTAGAGGTAATCATGTAAGGATACCCTTCTGCTAATGGCAACATATATGGCAATCCGTCCGTCTCCGAAACCGACATCTTGTGAAGTTGCCCTTGATACTGGCGCTTTTCAGAATTATCTGAATATCCAAGCATAATATCAGTGGTGATACAGTTGTGTGCGTTGTTAATTGCACTTCGATTGTAAGATTCAACTTCTTCGTTACTGTAATACAACCGAACAGCGTTGGGAACGTTCTCTTTGCACCAGGATTCGCTCTTGTGCCTGGACTCAATAAGTGCGATGTTATTGAGACTTAGTTTAAGTCCATTTCCAATTTTGGTGAGAATCGTGGAAAACCGCTCCTCAGTTTGTCGTACAACACGTACCAGTGGAAAGTATTTGATGCTTTGCCACAGTACAGTTCCACCCTGTTGGTTGCCTGGAACTGCGCAACACGGAAGGGCACGTACCGGTGGTACCTGTCTAAAATCTCCGCACAAGATCACATAAATGCCTCCAAATGGTTGGTCGTAAACACCGGTAATCTGCTGCAGTCGGTAATTCATTTTACCGAGTATAGCGGCACTCATCATGCTGATCTCGTCGATGAAAACAGCTCTCACGCCAACGAACATAATTCTATAGGCTTGCAACGTTTCGGTGGATAGAAGTTTTTGAACTCTAGAAGTTGTGATACGAAACGCTGAGTGAACTGTCGTTCCACCAAGAGGGGCTGCTGCTTTACCGGTGCTCGCACAAGCTACGTAGGCGTTGTTAAGTGAGTTGTGATTTTGAGTGTAACGATTGTAACAAATGTTGAAGAGGTTTAAACACAATCTAAACTCGAGATTTGTAACATCGTTAAACCTTATTTCAAGTTATAATAATCTGTCATTTAATTAATGTTAATTTAATTGTGTTTAAATGTGATTGTTGTAAATGACATTAATCTAATCACTTTACTATTTCATGACATACTCAGTAGACGAAAACTTACCGTACGTCGTTCATTGTGAATGGACGTCAGCATCTGAGTGTGACATGTTTTTCGTAAATGCCTTCCAGCTGCACCGATTTATAAGACGTTGTCACGTCAAAAAGTGTAAAATTGGGGGTAGATGTATATTTAAAAATAAAAAAGAAGTTCGAGTGTTAATATTTTTTAAAGTGTAAAAGTGTGGGGGATATACATATATTTAAAAATAAAAAAGGGTAAGAAACTAGTGTAATTTAAGTATGAAAAAAATGTTGAAGCTTAGGGCTCAGGTAGACGAGGAGCTTGGAATGTTTAGTAAATTTTCCATCACCAACGATATGATAACGCATATCAGGCGTTTCAATCTGAGGGGACGCAAAATTACTTTCAAAATCAATAGCCCACCTGCAAATGTGGAACCCTCAGATTGGATCAAAAGTGCAGTTGACGATATTGTTCAACACGCACTCTCAGAAGTTCAGCCGGATGATTTCCTTGGTTTTACCTTTTGTGGAGCGTCCTTTATGGAGAAAGGTCCAGGGTGGTTAAGTTACAGATCGGCCTCCACACTGAAAGTATCAGATGTGTGGGACACCATTGGAAAAATTTTTCAAAGCAATTCAAGTGGATTAAGTACCGACACGTTTTGCTTGAATGTTACCACAGTTAGACTGCCACAAGGGAGAGGAAATGATAGAGCCAGGAAATACAACACGTTTGATGAGGAATGTGTAAAGAGAAAGGGTATCGTAGTAATAAAAAACAAGGATAACCTTTGTCTAGCAAGAGCATTGATTGTTGCCATATCCAAAGCGAATAAGGAGACAGAGTTTGTCAAAGTAAGGAGGGATGTTGGAAAATTACAAACTCAACGAGCAACAGAACTTTTGTCTGAATCCAGGATAAATATACCCAATGAAGGTGCCGGAATTCCGGAGTTGCAAAAATTTCAAGAACATCTGAAAGATTATAAGATTATAGTGTATAGATATGGTGCTAGAGGAAGAGATGTGATATTTGAGGGACAAAATACCGGCAAAAAACTAAATTTGCTGTACCACAACAATCATTACAATGTCATAGGTTCGCTAACTGCCGCATTTTGCTGTAGTTATTATTGTGAGGAGTGTCATGTACCATACAACAACAAAAACGATCACAGATGTGGAGGAACTGCCTGCCCCTGCTGTCAACAGACTCCAGCATGCGCTAAAGACTCATACGAAAAATTGTGTAAAGATTGTAATCGACATTTTAGAGGAGAATTTTGCTTCAACAATCATAAAGCTTCAGGATCTCTAAATAAGAAAAGTGTTTGCGAGGTAGTAAAAAAATGCAAAGATTGTCTCAAGACATATAAATCAGATAAAACTCATATATGCGGTGAATATTTTTGCAAGACCTGTGATAAACACGTGGAACAAGGACACTTCTGCTTTATACAACCAGATGTCAGAACACCGCCGACAAAAGATACTCTTTTTGTCTTTTACGATCTGGAAACAAGACAGGAGAAGGATGTAGATCAAAAATATATAGAAGGAGAATCAGCTGGTGACATAAAGCTGCATGAACCAAATTTATGTGTAGCTGCGAGGCGTTGTGAACTCTGTATTGATATAGAAAAGTTACATTTCTGCCAAAAATGTGGATATAGATTGAAGATTTACCAAACTAATGTAGTGAGCGAGTTTTTGAAAGATTTGTTGGAGTTAAGGAGGGGCAAATTTAAAAGGGTAGTAGTCATAGCTCATAATGGTCAGGCGTTTGACCATCAATTCATACTAAATTACATCCTGAAAAAGACAGACCTGAAACCCAAATTAATAATGCGGGGAACGAAAATTATAATGATGCAGTTGGACAACATAAAATTTATCGATTCGCTAAATTATTTTCCTATGAGCCTATCACAACTACCAAAGGCTTTTGATCTACCTTCAGTGTATAAAAAAGGATACTTCCCTCATCTATTTAACACGTTCGAGAATAAGGAATATATTGGGAAATTACCGGCTGTAAAATATTACAGTCCCGACTCAATGAAAACTGAAGATCGCGATAGTTTCCTAAAATGGTACGAGGAACATAAAAATGAAGACTTCGATATGCAGCGTGATATTGTAGACTATTGCATTAGTGACGTGCAGATTTTAACAGAGGCATGCTTAAAATTTAGAAAATTGATGTTGGTAGAATGCAGAGTTGATCCGTTTGTTGAGGCGACAACTATTGCCTCTGCATGCAATTTAGTTTTTCGGCGCAATTTTCTTAGACCAAATACTATTGGTATTATTCCAAGAAAGGGATATAGATATGCCGATAATCAGTCAGAAATAGCAATTCAATGGCTAATATATGAAGAAAAACGCAGAGGGATTAATATTACACATGCAGCTAAACAAAGAGAAGTTGTTCTGAAAGGAGTAAAAGTAGACGGCTATTGTGCAGAGTCTAATCAAATTTTTGAATTCCATGGTTGCTATTACCACGGACACCCCACATGCTTGAAACATAACCGTGATCAACCTCTTCATGATGACCAAAACGATACTCTAAATCACCGATACGAAGTAACAAACGCAAAGACGGGGCGTTTACGTTCTTATGGATACGAGGTCATTGAGATGTGGGAGTGTGATTTTCTCAGACTGATGGAAATGAATAAAGACATTCAAGCTTTAAGAGACCATCCTTTACTGGTACACTCACCTTTAAATCCCAGAGATGCTTTTTATGGGGGTCGAACAGGTAATGTTTATACACATTACGAATGCAAGCCAGGTGAAAAAATAAAATACATAGATGTATGTTCATTGTATCCATGGGTTTGCAAGTATGGAAAATTCCCAGTCGGCCACCCTGAATTATATGTAGGAACAGATGCATGCTCCAAAGTTGATTTAGATAAAATAGATGGTCTGATCAAATGTAAAATTTTACCACCCGAAGGAATGTATCATCCAGTTCTTCCGATTAGACAGAATAATAAATTAATGTTCCCCCTATGTCATAGATGTAGCGAGGAGAAAAACCAACATCATGAATGCTCACACACGGATGAGCAAAGAGCTCTGATTGGAACATGGGTAATTGACGAGGTAAAAACAGCTCTAAGTAGAGGATACAAAATGTTGGATACATACGAAATATGGAGTTACAAAACTGAGGCGTACGACAAATCAAACCTTTCGGGTGGACTGTTTACTTCTATGATGAACAAATTTATCAAGATGAAACAGCAGGCATCAGGATGGCCCAGCAAATGCAGTTCGGATGAAAAGGAAAAGAGGAAATACTTGGAGGAATTTCTGCAAAATGAAGGTGTAAAACTGGAGTATTCAGAAGTTAATAAAAATCCCGGGCTAAGATCATTAGCCAAGTTAATTTTAAACTCCTTTTGGGGAAAATTTGGACAACGAGAAAACCAACCGAGGACCAATATAATTAACAGTTCAGGAGAATTGTATCAGTTTCTAATAAATCCGGCAGTAGAGGTACAACATCTTCTTCCAATCAATGAAGAAACACTTATTGTAAACTGGAATTATAGAGAAGAAGCTGCAGAGTCTCTAGGAACAGTTAACGTTTCTATAGCATCTTATACCACCACACAGGCAAGACTTAAGTTATTTAGCTATGTATTTGGAGCAGCTTGGAGAAAGAGTTTTATATTATGATACTGATTCTGTCATATATATTAGCAGAGAGGGAGAATACGATCCCCCAACTGGAGAATTCATTGGAGATATGACCGATGAGTTAGAATGCTACGGTCCTGGTAGTTATATAAAAACTTTTACAAGTGGAGGTCCTAAAAATTATGCATACGCAGTTTATAGCACAAGGGATAAATCCATCAAGGTACAGAGTAAAGTAAAGGGAATCTGTCTGAATTATGAAGCTTCACAACATGTCAATTTAGATTCAATTAAAAATATGATATTAAATGACAACGAGGAAGACTATATTCCTATCCTATCAAAAAATATTCGTCGCACAAAAGATCACGAGGTAGTAACAGTTCCGGAAATTAAAAAATATAAAGTGACTTCAAATAAACGAAGATTTTTGGAAGATTTCAGTTCCCTACCATACGGGTTTAAACGACAGAAAAGATGAGAAAATGTGTTTGTGAGACAACAACAGAGATAAATATATGAATTTATCACTGGTTACACCATGCCAATTTAGAAGAATAAGCTATATGAATAAGCTTCGTGGAGTAGGCCTAATGGGGATACCACATGATAAAAAAAACGCACCAAAAACTCTACCCCTGGGGTTGGTGTGGAAATGAGTTCCATATTTGTTAAGATATATAAGACATTAAAACATGTATTTAAGAGTCATTTGATATTTTCTCTTGGATCGTTAAAGTCATGAATTCTACAACAGTTATCGTGGATATACAATTTGTCAGTGGAGTAAATGGACAGCTGTTTGCTAAGGAGATGGTAGTCTTACAACACGGATCACTTTTACCGATCTTATACTACTTCAAGCCACCTTTTCCGTATAGTGAATTGACACCAAGAGCTCGCTGGCAGGATGATTTCAACTTTAGCAAAATAAATGGATTAAGATGGAATGGTGGAAATACTGATTACAACGAATTGCCCAACCTATTGACGAATTATTCAAATTCAACAATTTTTGTGAAAGGATTGGAAAAGGAGAAATTTATCCGGAAATACCTCCCTGAAGCGAAAATAGTCCAACTGGAAATACCAAAACTAAGTAACTTGGAAAATTTCGAGTCTTTCTGCATGATACATGGAAGGTCACCTACTATCCGATGTGCCGTTCAAAATTGTGTTAATATATATTTATACATGTTAGTGAATAAATTTTTTAAATAAAAGATATCTTTAGTTTTATTTTATTTATTTGCATTCAAAATTTATCGTATCAAAAACAAGATTTGCAATACAGTACAACGGTATTTCATAAAAAAGTCGAGAATAATTTAAGTGTACATAAGATGTTCGACTTGGAATAAAAAAATCTTCGCATGCTAATGTCAATACATTTTTTTCTTTACATTTTTCAACATATTTTCTATAACATTCTTTCACACTATCCGCAGCATTGTTATTGTGGTACATAACGATGTTTAAAAATTTCAGCATTTCAAATAGTTTACAAAGTTCAGCCTGTCTTAAGGTGATGCTGCCACTGCCAACGGGGATTTTGTGTTCTTTTTGCAGCTTTGGTTGATTTGCTGGAGATGTATTTTCCATTTTGATTTTTAAAGCGCTAAGATAGCTGTAAATTGTTGTCCATTCAGAATAAGATACTGATATTGGTATGAGTCCGTGGCGATGAAACACTATTTTTGCCTCAAATGATGATGGGTCAAATCCGAGAATTATTTTCCGGTTGTGACAATCGTCCAGATGATATGTGTAGTTTAATAACAGATTTTCACCCACAACTTTTGCTTCACATTTGGACAACTTCTTTTCTCCTTTAGCACCAGTGGTCCTTTGTCTCTTACGTGATGGCTCCATGCTACTCAGTTTAAACTTATATACTGAATATTAACATCCTCTGTTTGGGGTTTTTATAGTACTGACCTCTGCTTTGCATGATTGGTTACAGAAATCTCCACCATTTTGTGAAAAATTCTTTAAATATAAATTAATAATTTTATTATCATTTGAACTGAGATCGCTGGAGGCGAATTCTTTTAAAAAAGTTTTCAAGCTTTTTCCCCTGCATCGTGAATATAGAAATACACAGCAATAATGTCCACAAGTTGCTGAAAATTGACTTTGCAATCGTTTTTTATTATTCAAAAAATTCTTTGAATTATTTAGTAGAAATCTTTGAAAATATTTATTGGTGGGATACCTTCCAAATGAGTCAAAGTACTCTGCCGAGCCTTGTTTAGGGAAATAAAATGCAACCCAATGAGTTCCGTCTTTGTGTGCTGGATCTGTATTAGCTATGACGCATGCTGGTTTTTTTATTTTTTGTGGTAGATGGTTGCATGGGAAGACTCCTCTAAAAAATTTGTTTGTTACGCGATTATTTGTCAATGCAGTTGCAAGCTCGATCGTGTTCATTCTTGTTCACAGGTAAATGCTGCTTCTAAGTCAATGACATTGGTGAGAGATGTCACGTAGTTATTTATAAACTCCTTAGTTGGTGTTCCACGAACAAAGATTGTCTTAAATTTCGCCAGAGTTTTTATAAGGTCTTCATCTATCCGTTTTAGTTCAAGGTTACCAAATTTAGTTGATTGTTGTTGCTCGTTGCATTCTGTAGTAGATGTTGGATATTTAAAAATTATTTCCTTCGCAAACGTTTTATTTTGCGCAGTGAATCCAGCGAAAGAGACTTTTTTAAAGAAGGTATATTCACCTCCACAAAAGTATTCCACATTAATTAAACAGCTCATTGTTACCGTAATAAATGAATTCACCAACTTACAGTTGGAACATATCGTATCCACCTTATATAGATTTAAAAATTTGTGTAAACATTTCGATCCTTGTCAATTTCAATGCTTCCATCGTACTCGGCATATACAATGCATGTCACACTATTTTTTAACGCGTCTCTAAATTTTCCTTCAACTCGTACTGTTCCCTGATTTAGTAAATTGCCGCAAGTCGCGTTATATGAATTGTCTGTTGTTAAATCGAAAGCGAGAAGAAAACATCCCTTGTCAAATAATTTCTTGGATATTTGATGACCTTTATCGAAATAATGAATACCTGTTCGCCTGAATAACGTATTGTATCCGCGTGTACTAATCGGATTATCTTTTGAGTAGTCAAATTCGAGAGGTTGATTTGGTATCTGCACGCCATTCACTGATAAATTGAATCTGGTAATGTTGTTATGTTTAAAGTTGAAGGGGTTCTTTGTTCTTCTGCCCGTGTAAGCATCATTGTCCACCATTCCAAAAATTATTAAGTTCGGTAACTGTCCGATGACGATATTATCCAGTGAAAGTGTGAATGTGTTTGCTGGAATAGTGTAACTTTTAACTTCAACTCGCTTGTATGGGTATATGGCGTTTGATCGCTGTAAAACTGTCTCATGTGCTAATAAAATATTCGGATTAACTGTCACGTGATTCATGTACATGGTTGCATCCAAGATTTTTAATTGTGGTGAGTCGGTACCGTCCTTGGATAAAATATAAAATTCTGGTTTTTCAAGCGATAAAACAACACGTAAATCGACACCGTTTAATAGCAACTTATCCTGATTAAGCAAGTCAGTATGGATTTTCCCCATCAATTCAACCACATTACTTTTATTGAAGAGTTTCTGACGATCTAAATAGCCTTGGTGTAATTCAGCAACGGGTTTATCGATATCTGCAATTTCCGCGTCATCTTTGTCAAGATACCAGCCAACCGACTCCAAATGGGTAGATGCCGCATCTTTGCCATAATTTAATAAATTTTCAATATAAGCGCGATAATTGTAATTGTGGTCGGTTTGAGCAATTGGTTTTCCATTCAAATATACAGTGCACTGGCGAAATATGGAGTGTAAAATATTGTTTATTAAACCTGGAGCATCACCATCATCTGGATAAAGTTCTTCTTTTCCATCTTTTATTTTAATTAATTGCAATTTTAAACGAAGATATATGCTAGATAAATCACGGTATGTATCTCCATGACCCAAAGTTACAAACTCTAGAACGGAGGAGTTGTCGAGTGAGGCTATTGGCTTATATGCTACTTCTTCTGTTTTCAAAATATTGCTCTGAACTGGTGGTGTTGAAAAAAGATCCAATTCTGATTTCATGCATTCTTTGTACGACATTATGATTATTTATCAAATATGTCCAGTATACGTTTACGTATCTTTCGTTTTGTTTTCAAAACTCTTGCTTTTATTCCTTTTCTTTGATTTTCAGTTTTACAATTTCTCGACCGTTTAGGTGTTTTTCCACGTCTTTTGCGTTTAACAGCTGGTTTTAAATGTAGAGTTGTAAACGGATTGGGTCTTTTTATACCTGCACCCTTCATTCCGTCAAACAGTTTATTTATACCTTTCTGAGCTAAATCTTGAACAACAACTCGACCTTGTTCTTTTAAAATATCTTTAACTGATTTGCTGCTGATGTTTTTATCCTGTATTATAGCTTGTCCTGTTTTTACAACCTGTTGTGCCAATGTTTTTAATCCTGATGTAGCTATGGGTTTTAAGTGTCGAAATAATGCACTGAAGAAACTACCGATACCTCTTCCACGTTGATAAATAACTGGACCACGATATAATTCTCCAATATCTGACAGGCCGCCGCCGCTTTGTATTAAATAATAACGTGTATAATAGGAATCCATCTCGTAATTCTATTTATACTATGCAAGAACAGCCTGTTGTGCAAATATTTATAGTTTTTATTGTCTTTTAAAATGTAGCATTACATATGTAGGAATATAACTTGTTTTAAAGTCTACTAACTCACCTTGATGATCAGTTATTTTTATAGAAATACTTTCAATAAAAGTTTTTTCAATGGGACAGTATTCTACATGTTCAAATCTTAATATAGTACTACACTCTTGAATTGGTATTATTCGTAGATATCTTACTAGTTTGTCGCCTATAGCTCTAGGTTGAATAATATCAGTGTATATATGCATTATATTTTTCTCAGAGCAATTTTTTGTAGTTTCTTGTGTACTTCTTGGTAATCGCAACATTAATTCTTTAATTGTTGTATCAAGAGAATTAATTTTTTCCATTATTGACATATGCTCTTGGCGTAAGCCCGCAGTGTCAAATGACTCTTTTATTTCCGTCAACAATGCATCAGGATTACGTTTGTTTTCAGGTGTTTGCAGAAATACATCTGTGATGAAGTTTGACAGATTATCTATGTTTGTATTAATAGGTACTGGTGTAGATAAAAATTCGCCCGAGCTTTGTTTTTCATATGGGACCTGTAAAATTTCACTGTTTTTAGTTATTTTCCGTTGCTCGGGAGTCTTTGCTTTGAGTGAATCTTTCTTCAGTCTATTCAATATTTCAAAAATTGTATTTTTAATTTCAATAATTCGTTTATGTTTTTCTTCCTCGCTAAGTTGTTTATCGTCAAAGTGTAAATTGGCTAAAAGCAATGTCATGAGATCTTTAACATTCAAGTGTGAGGGTAGTGGTTTTTTTATTTTTATCGTAACACCCAATTCCTCTAAACGGAGTTCGAATACATCATGCTTCTTTTCACTACCTTTTTTCTCTTTATTTTCAGCTGTTTTTATGCTAGCCGTTGGATGTGTATAATTGTCTATCTATTGTATTCTTCAAAACAGGATGTTTTCTATTCTTCCTAGGAACTTGACCAAATACATCATCAACAAAATCTTCAATTGATTCATAGTTCTTATATTTTAAAACAACGTTTTCTGAAGTCTTTTTTCCTTGATATATGTGCAATATGTATTCGTCTGGCTCCTGCTTATACTTTATTTCAGGGATAACTTCATTAAAGTGGTCATCTTCTAAGCGCTTCCACATTTTCGATTTAACATCATTCAAGTACATGGTATACCATGAAGGTGCAACTGCATTATAAAATGTTAATAAAAATGCTGAAAGGTTTATTTGTCCAGGTCTGTAACTAACTTGTTCAAGGTTTTCTGGTGTCCATTCAAGTTTTACATTTTCATTTATTTTGATGCTAAGTATTTTAAAATCCTTTTGATGCTGCTTTCTAGTTTCCTTTAACTGGTCATATTCACGCCTCACTCGTTTACGCACATTTCCCCCATTGTTGGAGATTGCACGTTTTGTTATTTCAAAATTTGGTAATGCGATTTCAGTTACTCCAACACGCCAGTTCCCATGAAACTTGCATGGTTTAGCAAGTGCATTTGTAAAAGCCGATAGCGTATTTTCCGGGTAAAATTGCATAGAGTTATTACTTAAAACACATACGTAAAAATCATTTTCTTTTATTTCCACTGGCATTGTTTACAGTCTTTCCCAAGCAATGTCCGACGTACTTGTAGTTCTATCCTTTTTAGTCTTCAGACGCTCACTCTGTCTTACACCGAGCTTACGTAAAGGAAATGAAAGCATATATTGACCAGATTCTAGCGGAGAGGGTATTAATATAGACTGTTTCTGGACTGCTTTTTGTTTTTCACTTTGTTCTAATTCTTCTATATGTTCGCTAGCTTCATCGGCAGTCATATTCGTAGGTACAGTATACTGCGTTACACCATCCTCAGCTGTGATTATTTTATAATCCTTTTCACGTGCATTAGGTGCAGATGTTGTTCTTAGTAATTTTGGTGGTGGCCTTAGAGTTTTTGCTATTCCGCTAGCTGATAATCGTCTTTTGGCGGCTGGTGATAAAGATCTTCTTGGCGGGGTTATGTTATGTGCTTCTTCAAAGACTTCCTCTTCGGTTAGGAAATCCTTTGCTGGTGGTGGTGAAGTCTGTGTTAACACATCATCTTTAAATATAATTTTCGTTTGTGTGGTACTATCTCTTAAACTTTTTTGTTTGACATTATGTTCACGTGGCAAGTAAAAATTTGTTTCTTTATCCAACATTCGTTTGGATTTCCGATTGTGATTTAAAAATGAAATTAGTTGGTTTCGATAGCTATACCATTTTTCGGAATCATTCATGTCTTTATTCTGTAGTATTTTATTCATTGCTCTATCAAAAATGGATTGATTTGCAGTCATTTCAATTTCATCTTTAAGCCTGTTGTAAACCTCTGGCGACAGAAGTAGCATCTTGTTAAGTCCATTATTTCTATGCATATTTTTCAATTAATGAGCCGATAACTCCTGATAGTACACTTCCTAATAAAACTGGTAAAAAACCTCCTCGTTGCACTAGTATTTTACGCTGTTTAGCAACAGATCTCTTTGCGCAAATCAATTTACGCATGTCCTTTTTATACCTACACAGTGAGTTGTAGATATTTCCATGCGGCATGTGGTTACCTTTTAAGGTGTTGAGTGTAATTTCACAAAGAGTTTTTATAACCTCAGGGTCAGCATTTTGTATGATGGACTTTCTCAGATTTGGTTTAGCCTTTTTAAGCACATATAGCATATGCTTGTTCTCCCTTAATCGTTTCATTCGTGACGCCATTCTTACCATTTAAAGAGTTTTGCGGGCAAAAACAGGTTACAAAGTGTTTATTAAATATATCAGTACGAAATCTTAAGATGTCGTTAATGTCCTGAGTTAAATCAATTAGCAAATACCCGTAAGGCATTTGAGTTATCTCTTTATATATTCTCACAAGTTCTAAACTATTTTCTGGGTAAATTTGTCGGGACAGATGTGTAAATTGACTTTTATCCCGGGGGTTTTTAAATACAACAAGATATTTACAATTGAGCGATATATCACGACTGAATTTTCCCTGATGGAATACGTTTTGTGTCACAAGAATTACTGAGAAATTACGATGATGAGACCCCTTAGTGAATAGCTCACAAACTTGTTTACTAAATCCGTTTAACATCATGTCATCTATAACAATCAATGTTGGCTCGTTTTCATGATTTACAAACTCCTCTGGTATAGCATTTAAATATTCAATGTTTTGCAGTTTGATATCCGTAGGTAGTGCACCGTGTTCTGCATTACACCATATAATTTTTCTAATTTGCGGTTCTATAAATATCTGACTAGTATTAAGAAGATTTTTTATAAATGTTGTTTTGCCGCATCCCGAAGGCCCCGCAACCATCATTGTAAATGGGTGATTAAACTTGATCATTTTTGCTTTGTATATAAACTGGTCATTCAACTGTAGGTATTTATACATTCTGCACAATGAGCAGAAGACAGATAATCAATGAACTGCATAAACCAGTGCGAAAAAATTTTAAACGTCGACATGTCACTACCAAAGGTATAGATGATTTGTGGCAGGCAGACCTGGTCGAGATGGGTTCTTACTCATCAGAAAATCAGGGGTTTCGTTTTCTTCTCACTGTAATTGATACCTTTTCAAAGTATGCATGGACACTGCCTTTAAAATCTAAAAAGGCAGCAGAAGTTGTAAAAGCAGTGCACTCGATTTTTAATACAGGACGGATTCCAAGAAATTTACAAACCGATGATGGAAAAGAGTTTTTTAATAAACCGTTTCGTCAACTGATGAAAGATTACGAAATAAACCATTATTCCAGCTACAGTACTCTGAAAGCCTCAATTGTAGAAAGATTTAACAGAACGCTGAAAAATATGATGTGGAAAGAATTCAGCATGAATGGTAATTATCACTGGATTAGCATGTTGACCAAGTTGACAGAAGACTACAATACAACAAAACATCGTACGATTAAGATGAGACCTGTAGATGTTGGGCTGCATAACGAAAAACGTTTATTATCAGTGTATAATTACCCCAAAATAAAGTCAAAGTCTAAATACAAAGTAGGTGATTTTGTTCGTATAAGTAGACATAAACATGTATTCGAAAAAGGCTATACACCTAATTGGTCCACAGAGATATTTAAAATAAAAGAAGTTAAACCTGTTTACCCGACAACATATATTTTGGAAGATTATCAGGGAAATATAATTCAAGGCAGATTTTATGAACCAGAAATAGCTCCTGTGAAAAACCCTGATGTCTATTTAGTAGAAAAGGTTATAAAAAGACGCGGTAATCAGGTTCTAGTGAAGTGGCTTGGTTTTCCATCAAAACACAATACTTGGATTAATATAAAAGACGTGATATAAAACCTGTTACACTCATTCAAAATGTTAAACTTGAAACAAGAATACGATCGTTTGAAAACATTCGATAATCTAGCAATAGACTTGGATACAGCAGACCAGCTAGCGAAAAGTGGATTTTTTTACACAAACATCAAAGACCGTGTTCAATGTTACTTTTGCTCTCTGCAGATAAATGCTATGAGTTGCGCATCGGATGTAGATTTCGATCATAGACATCGTTCACCACACTGTATATATGCTAATAGGATAGACGAATGCGGACGATTCAAAGATCAACTAGCACCACTTACAGAACAACCTAAATCAAAAACCATACTTTGGACTTTCAACACTTTGAAATTTTTAGCTGGTATTTTATTTGTTCTAGCAATTCATTATTTTTTCCATGAGCAGATATGAGGGAGAAAATAAGTTTCAATGAAGACCCACAAGTTAAATATATGGTAGTATGGAGTTTCGCATACAGACAAAGTAGGAAAGGACCATGGGAGCAGTATGCAGTGGATACATTTAGATTTAAAAACAGAATTTCACAACTGAGTGTAATAATTAATCCGGTTTTAGAAAACAAAATAAAAATGTTCAACAAGTAGCATATTGTTTTTTATTATAATCATTCCCTAGTCGTTTTTCAGGTTTTGTTTGGAAGCCCACCTTCACTGACAGGTGATTGACCTAGTTCCGTGACCTAGAAAAAAGTTCCCACGCTACAGGGGGCCCACTAACTACTTCTACACCTCCCATAGACATGATGTACCCGTCGAGCCATCGAGTTCTCAACATTCGCCCCCAGCTCCCGCCCCCGCCTCCGCCCCCGCCCCCGTCGTCGCCATCGCCATCGCTAATACTTCCGCTGCACTCCCCTCCACATCTCCGCACTCAAACTTTCACCTTCGCGGCGCCACAAGTGGGCGTGGCCTCACACACAACAATAACAAGGATGACCTTGATCCACATAATCGACCCTGACACAGTTCCCAGACTCGTCCACGGCCAGGGTCAACCACCTTGACCCACATTTCTACGTGATTGATTGATGACAGGTGATTGATTGGTCACACCGACCTACTTCCGCAATCCAGTTCCCATGGGCAAGGTCAATGACCTTGGCGTGACCTAGTTCCCACGGTCCAGAAAATTTTCCCATCCCAAACCGCCCCAATAACTACTTACCAACCATCTCGGTCGCTGAGCCCAGGAGATAGGCTCCCTGCCTGGCTAGCTTGTTGGCTTTCTCTTCCCCATATATATTTCTGTGGCCGTGAACCTAGACGATAGTTACGTTATGTTTTCTACCAAGACTAACTAACTCACTCTGCATCGCTCCACTAGGTTGAAGGGCATCATCACTGAATCGATAGCTTTTATAGAGGCTTGGCTATCTAGGAAAATTCCAATGCTACATTCTTTGTGTAGGTTCGAAGTTCATTGTCGGGCACGCCTTTAGGACCACTAGCAATTCCGCTTGAAGTAACCATTCACCGGACAGAGAACTGTTAATGGTCTCTAAATAAACGAGCCCTCTAACGTTGGTGAAAATCCGTATATCGAACTGTGTCTCCGGTTCTCCGCTCTCTTCTTGAGGATATTTCGACGGAGAAGTCCTTCTAAAAGATCATTGTAGAGGGGAGGCAGTCTTTGGTCAAGTTATTTGTAATATAAACCAAAATCCGTCATTTGCAAACAATCGATTAATAGTTCATCATCATATTTCTCTATTACAAATTTGCTTTCGTTCATTACAATCAGTTTTCTCATTATCACTGTATATAAATCTTCATTGCAAAAATTTCCAAGCCAATGTAGAATTTTCTGCCTGTCCTTATGTCAATATTCAATACGAAAACTGTTTGTTCACGTTTCATTCACTATATCTACACGTGGATGATTATACGAACGTCCACCACCTCCTTTCAGTATATACGAGTATCTCATCATCATAGCAGGGATCACAAATTACCAAAGCCTTATACAGAAAGGTCCATCTCACATCATATAGACCGTCACCCACCGCATATATGTCGTTTCTTTTTTTGGATATTACGTTTTTATCAAGGACATCTCTGGGCGTTATTGTACCTTCTATTCTGGACCTGTCCTTCTTCTTTTTACACTCTTGCAGAGTCATATTTTTCACTACCTTGGCAGAAAAGCATCCCCTAAGTGAAAGTAAAGAAAAAAACCGACTTAACTTTCACAGTCACTAAGTTTTTATTTACATTTGGTCAATTATCTAGAAATAATAGTGGTTTTTCTGTGACTTTGTGTACATAACAAGAACTCTTGTGCAAATACATTCCTTCTACTAAAAACATACTTTTAATTTTCTTGCTGGGTAAAGAAACATCTGCAGGAATACTGGGAAAAGTATAAACAATTAAAAAATATTCAACGCCAAGTCCTTTGAGACTCTGTCTACCTCGTTAAACGTCGGATTAATTAGTTTGAAAAAAAGGAAAAGAAGAGACCAGCTCAATGTCCTTGTATCTTTTTTTCGTTTTCTTTTTCTTGTTTTGTTTTCACTGTTTCAAAAGGAATGTATAATGCCGTTCTCACGTAAGCTATTAAATGATACTTCTGAGTTTAGCCTCAAAACAATCCCCTCTGAAGGAACATTAAGGATAAATTACCTTTTCTTTACCAGTTGGAAAAGGACCTCACACACAGGAACAATGTAAAAGGATATCTCAGAGCATGTAGGCCTCTGAGTTAATACACCTTTGTATAGGGGGTAATAAATTAAAGCAAACGTTATACCAGTCCGTAAATCTCTTTGAACTTTTTCTGTTTTTTTCCGTAGCTTATTACTTCACCGTCAGTTTCAGGTGAACGTTTCGAGGTGAAAGAAGTATGATTACGTTTTTGTTTTTGCAATTTCGGTGTATTTATAAAAGACGAATAATTCATCAGGTGGCTGCTAATGAAAAAAAAACTTCTTCTTTTGTTAATCTTAAAGAAAATTAATTTTTAAAAATTGCTTGTGCATAAAACATTTCTAGTTTAATGACCCCATCGGAGTTATTGTTGCACGAGCAGAATGCCCCAATTTATTACAACAGACGAAATTAAAAACATACTTCCTTTTTAATTGTTACAATAATTGTAAAACACAATATATTGTTTTCACCTTTTCTTTTCTTAAGTTCAGTTTTGTTGCATATTAAGCAAATGTAACGAATTTGACTCAGCCCGAAAAGGGGGGCCGAGGCATGAGAAATGAAGGTGAATATTTATTGAAGGAGGTTGAATAAAGTGAAAGTCGTAAATTGAAAGTGCCTCAATAATGACATCATGAACACTTTATGCCTAGTAAACGGTTTAAAAAGGACTCCTATATTTCAATCGGAATAAATTTGGGTAGGTCGTATAAAGTCTTTTTTCTAAAAAAAAAGAGTTCAACAGCTTCAATTTAGAATTGCCAGGGATACAGGAAATAGCTTTCAATGAAGTTGGGTTTACCTCAAGGGATCATTAATGGTAATTTTAAATGGGCTTGAATTGTATACGTTGAAAAGCGGGTCTTTAAGTTGAGAAATCTCTTTAAGACCCCTCTACATAATGACAATATTTTTTGTGCAAAAATCTAAAATAGATTATTTAGTAACCTTTTGATATTAGTGTAGCAAATCGACCACACGTATCGCTCGACCTTTACCAATTTTGTGGAAATTTTATATACTTGTAGGTTCAGCGTGGAGTGGAGTTCTTATTGTATCATATCAATATTTTAAGCTGGGATTTCAAGGGGTTCAGACTGTGAAAAATATAAGAAAAATATTGAAGAAGAAACTAAAAAGAATTGAGTCGATGCAATATTATTCAATCAAGTTTCAAGATACGTTTCCTGAACCCAACTCCGCATTATGTAGGTACATCGGCATGAAAACTATTCTATAAAGCAAATTTCTATATAAAGGGTGTTTTTTTAAGAGGTTGCCGATTTAAATTTTAAATAAAACACATGTGCAAATTATGAAATGAAAAAAAATTTTTTTTTTTCGAAAGATAATTTTATGGCATTTAACATTTAAATGTGATTTCGAGCAAATGGCCACCACGACTACTTCTCACAAAGGTCATTCTGGAGGTCCAATTTTCGACCACTTTTTCAAGCATTTGAGGGCGTATATCAGCAATGACACGTTGAATATTGGTTTCTAAAGCGTCAATCGATTGAGGTTTATCCACATAAACCAATGACTTGACGTATCCCCACAAAAAGTAATCGAGTGGCGTTAAATCGCACGAACGCGAAGGCCAATTCACCGGACCATTTCTCGAAATAATGTTGTCGTTGAGAGTTTCTTTCAATAAGTCCATTGTTTCACGTGCTGTATGGCAAATGGCACCGTCTTGTTGAAACCACATTTCGTCCATATCCATATCTGCAAGATTTGGCAACAAAAACTCATTGATAATGGTTCAGTATCTGTGCACCATAAAATTCACGAAGTGCTCTATAAACATTTTTAATTGAACACTGTTTTTGAAAATAAATTTCCACGATTTGGAAGCGTTGTTCTGGAGTTAACTTATTCATGATGATTTGCCAAGCACTACTGAGTAGAGACGTCACTTTAAACTGTCAAAACAATTGTCAGATAATAGAGTAATCCCTATTGAAAAAACAAACCTCCTAAAAAAAACACCCCTTATTTTAGATAGGATATGACATAGCTCTGGACATCATTTGCATAAAGGTGCAGTTTACAATTTGTCTCGACACTGCTGAGGTCATTTATGTACATGGTGAAAAGCAAAGATCCTAGTATGAATCCTTGCGGAACAATGCGCGATTGGTGAGGGATACGTAATTGAATTTTGCAGCCATAATTTTTGAGTATAAAGAAGCCTGGGGATGAGTTTCTAGAAGCTTATGAAAACACTGTCAAATGGCTTACAGAAGTCAGGAAGCACAAGAAAGCTTCTTCTTCTTCGATGGCTCTACTACAATTCGAGCCTTGGCCTCCATCAGTTTCTTCCTCTAGACGTCTCTCTCCTCCGAAGCCTGTCTACAGTTTCTTGCGTTGAACAGTTTTGCTGCATCGGCCTTAACATTGTCTTCCCACCTCGACCGTGGCTTTCCAATTGGTCTTTTGCCATCTGGAAATAGATACGTGGCTTTTTTTGGTAGCCTTGAATCATCCATTCTTTGGACATGACCGGCCCAACGTAAATGCAGTAGCTTGGCATGTGTCGAAAGTTTACACTCTTTGTATAAGTCGTACAATTCGTGATTGTAGCGTATTCTCCATGCATTGCCCTCATTGACTGGGCCGTATATCCTGCGGATTTTTGGAAGATACTCCATGCTTCACATCCATACGTAGCTACTGTACGTATGATGGTTTTGTCCAGTTGAAAAAATTGGGAGCCCTGCACAAGGGAGCTCATTTTGAGCTCTCGAGGGAGCTTTACTGGAATTTTCATAAATTTCATAGAAAAAAAGAAAACGGGCAATTATGTTCGTGACCATAAAATGTGACATTAGCTCTCGTTCGATACGGAGGACAAGTAGCTTTGGAAGTGGTTAAAATTTAATTGCAAAAGATGAACAAATTAAAAGTTTTTTGATATCGGATCACATTTTTATAATGCTCCTAGAACGCTTTAGAGGAGTATAAAAACGTATGATCCCCTGCAATGACATGCAATGTTAAAAAATATATGGAACTGGTCCGTCAAACATGGCTATTGGAGCACTCCATTTTCCGCTGGGTTCTTATTTTGGTTTTTCTGTGGATGTCTCTTGATTTCATCACTGGCAGTAATGAGGAGTAGGTATGTTCTGTTTGCGGCGTTTATTCTTCTTGGTGCCAGCCCATCGTCCTGCTTTAAGACTTGCTTCATTGGGAAGGACTCCGTCAATTCTCCTTATATTCTGACTGCACACCTTGGGTTTTCCATTATTATTTTTGTTAACTTTACTATCTTTATAGGGATGGCTAGGTCCAGCATTGTCGCATACATTTTTTGCCTGTCGATGCTGTCGTATGCTTGTTTGAAATCGATGAAAAGTTGATACACGTCGATGTTTTATTCCCCATTCTCGTTTTCGGAGGATTTGCCTTACTGAAAAAAGTTGGTCCATTTTTGATCTATTTCTTCTGAATCCAGATTAGTATTCACTTATTGCGGCTGCTGCATAAGGTTCTAGTCTAGTCTTAATTGTTATATTTGTCATTATTTTATATTCTGTGCTGTTAAATGCTATCTAAAATGAAAAGAAAAATATATTAAAATAAAGAGATTTCTTTTATAAAACAGTTACCCGTACCACACTTCCAACAGAATGGATGATATAATTGTTAGATGCCGTTTTGTACATTTGCATCAAGTTTATTAAGGTTTATTCGTAAGACGCCTTCTTTTCGGGCGTTCATTTGATTCTTTTTCAGGCGTTCATTATCTTATTTCGTTTTCGCTAAAGTGCTTCCCTCCACATAGAACATTTCCTTCAGAAGATTATTTGACGAGAAGTTCAGTTTTAAATAAAAAAAAACTGTATCACAACTGTTTTCAAGACACTAAAATAATTTCCCAAAAGAGATATGACTATAGTAGAGAAGTTCTCACTATAACCAACACTCACCGTATAAGATTAGGTTGAAAAGGTTAGCTGAGAATGATTTGAAATCTCAACCACAGTATACGATGTTGAAGGTTAAGTTAACATTGAAAGAATTCAAAAGATAACATAACATAATTTCAACATTTTATGACCATTATCATATATTGATGTGAACTAAAAAAATAATCTCTTAAACTATTGCAAACAAAGTAAACAAAATAAATGCCAAGTCAACTCAACTTGCTTATACGAAACGACATTTCGACTCATATCACATGGGAAAACACTGAGTTGAGTTGAATGAACCTTATTTTTTATGTGAAAAAGTAAACGTAACTACCAGTCCATCATGTCGTTCACGTCATGGTGAAATGTATAAGCTTAGTTCGGTAGTCAGGAAAATGAGTGAGAAAGAGGCAGAAAACCTCGCGTTCTTCCAACTCAACAGCCGTATATGGCCAGGTTCATCCTAGGTTCTAGGTTCAACCCAGATTTAGCTTAGTCATATACGAAATATTTTTGACATATTTTAAGGCTTTATATCCTTACCCCGTATATGGAAATCCTTCCCTTTGGTCCTACTTTAATCATTAATGGAAAATTTGTTCGTTTTCGCTTATTCTCGCCCACTACCAAATGCCAAATCAATACCCCAATAATTTCTAAATTATCTCCAAAAAAAGCATTGCAAAAATAATCTCTTACGTTGTTAATGTAGAAATTGCGTGACCTTAATCAACTCTTCAGCATTTAACAGATATGAAATTATTTAACAGCGAATGGTGATAATTATTATTACGTAATTAAGTTGATTTAACTCGTAAACAAATTAAATACTGCAAACTTTCCACACCTATAACGTAGGTCATAAATCATGGAATAGAAATATGCTCGCGTTTACTGACAGCCCCAACATCTGTGGGACAATTATTTTATTTCATCTTATTTACGTCGATTGTTAGCACATTACAATTCCATATGCATTTGAATGCATCTTGCAGTTCGCGTGAATCCAATTGAGATTATCAAACAAAATCTTATTATTGCCTTGAAATTTACGAGCACTCGTGCTAAATGCAATTTTGTAAGTTCTCTCTTATTTAATAGACTATTAAAGTCATAAGTGTAGTAGTTATTAGTTTTTTGTTACTTTATTTTCGTTATGCCACCTGTTGAAGTAATTAAATGCACTTGGGTTTTTTGAAATAGGAAATTCCTTTATTAATAAAGCCATAACAAACATATTAACCTGGCAGAGGGTTTACAATTTAAGCATTTTATTGTAATTTTGTTATCAGAGATATCTGAAATTGTTTCCGATTTCATAGCTACTGTTATAGTTTTGATTATGGAACGTATTTTTGATGATGGGGAGTTGTCGAAAGTGAAGTTTGGCAAAATAAGATAAAAGAGTATTTTTGGAACATCGATCAAGATAATGAACTACCACCCATGATCAGCAAAAAAAGAAACAATTAAAACAAAATTCCAGGAAATAATAAAGAGTTTGTAAAAGATTCACGAATAAGCTGCATTAGCTACAAAATCTTATATTGGAGAGGCACGATACCGACGACTGGTATCTTCTTCTTAGTACGAGTATTATCTTGATTGGGTCCAAACTTACATCGGCCACTTCTTTGCATATTGTACTACACCTGCTTGGCATATTGTGGACCCAAAGTAAGTTAAGTGATGTGCTGTTCAAAGAGATAATACCTACTGCAGGAGAAAACCGAGCAGGCAGGCTTAGGATGCCCGTATCACCACAGCGGCGGAGCGAGCATATGAGGCCTCCATGCAACAGCTCCCAAAACCTGGAAGACACCCACCGAACTTCTGGTGGAATGATGAAATTGAGGAGCGTCAAAGGGTCTGTCAGAATTCGAGGAACTCCTTATGGAATACAGAAAGGCCACCGGAAGATTAAAACGGAACATTTTAAGAGCTTACGCAAGAAGGTGAATAGAATCCATGAAGGGCAGTTGCAGGGTTGTGATGTCGATTAAGAGCAAGCGTTCCCCAACGATTACCAGCCTTGTAATATTGTAAGACACTGTGCGAACCCTGCTCCCACAGAACGAAATCGTAGACAGCGTGGCCAGCCAGTCCATCGCAACATGGCAAAGGAGGTGGGAGGAGTCTAGAAAAGGCCGATGGACCCATAGACTCATACCAAATGTACAGAAGTGGGTTTTAAGGGAACATGGAGAAATGAGTTCCTATCTTGGGCATGTAGGTTATAGGGCATACCTTCACTAGTTCACGTTGGGCGATCCACTGTTCTCCCTGGACGATAAAGGGAAAGCACATCTTCCTTAAATGCCGAAGTCTGCGGATCTTACCTTTTCGGTATAGGGTGAACATGTGAAAGTTTCCAAGCGTGTGGAGAAATATGATAGGGCAAAATGTTTGTGCAGAGGTTTAGCCAAAGGCGCATTGTTTTAAGACAATAGAGGTATGGCATCGAGCCCAGTAGATTTGTTGGCATCTAGCTCCTTGAGGCCCCTGAACACCTCGCGAGTCCTGAAGAATACCCTGTCCATTGAATGGGCGTTGTGCGCGAGAACCGGGGGATAGCATATCAATTTCTGCTATATCTGCTATCTCTCCTTACAATTCTTTGCTTTTCTATGTTCCTTTGGCCTTCAGCCTTCCCTCCAACGCCCAATAACAATTACTTCTCTTCTCTCCAAAACTATGGAGACTATAATCAACATGAAGCTTATGGGATATCTAGAATCCAACGTACTCATAAACGACAGACAGTATGGCATCCGACAAAAAATTCCCACTGGCGATCTTTTAGTTTGTCTTACACAACACCTCCACCGAAGTCTGCATGGATCTGGTGAGTCTAGTCTGGTAGCTCTTCTAGATATTTCCAAGGCTTTCGATAGAGTTGGCTTAATTCAAAGCTTTTGGAGTTGACTCACACAAATTAAAATAAAGTGAAATTGAGCTCGAATTTTACATTCTTATTCTGTTAACTAAGTACTTTATGAGACACCTTTTGAAAAGACTGCTCGATTCTGTCGTTTGTATGTCAGTAGGAAGAGATGAATGATCGAGTAAGATCGATGTAAACAGAGTAAGAACATTGTCCTGATAAAAGTTGAAAACGCGAATTAGTACATAGCGGTTTCTAGGTGATCGATACAACTGAATAAATGCAAAAAGGTAAGAAGGTTTGCGCTGATGCAGAATATCATGGAAGATAGCCTAATATTTAAGTAGATTTTAAAAAGAATACAACCTAGGACCAAGTTATTCATTTTTTCTCCATTTTCAAACGCACACAACTTTCCAACCACGAATTTCGATGTTTACACACTCCAAGGGACACTCGAACTGTCACCTTTCAAACGAGCGAGCATTCAGTGATGTCAATGAGATCAATGGTTCGTGATTTATTGGCAATTGGCGCTATCTATGGGAAAACGCCACAAACATTTTCCCAGACCTTACATAACATTTCCAAACTGCTCTATAAATTTCATTTTACCTTCCACAAAACTTATTTCTCCATTGTATAAGTCTGCAAAAATCAAAATAAAATATTGCATTTAAGTGAATTTTATGTATTCCACATTCTAATCCCATCTGCATTAAACCGAAGTATATATGCAATATAAAAACAATTATATAATACTCATACATCTGCCATCCGCAGCTTTAAAGGCTTATCAATGAATTGCGGAAAAGTCCTGAATTGAACAAAATTTTATATATCTGGAATCAATAAAAATAAGACCCGAAATACGAACAAGGAACGCAGTTCAAAAGTGCGTCCCTTGCAAAAACAAAGCAAATGCCATATACAAGCCGCAAAAGGATTTATTCTAAACCAGGATTTCGATTAAACAGGAAATTTAACGTTTCATGCCACTCAAAAAAATATAATCAAACTTTCGCCCCACTCCCCTCCAGCCGTTTATATAAAACGTATGCTTACCTTGCATTCTTTATAGGACGAGACTGAGAGAAAATTATAAAAATGAATGAAAAAGCGCAGAATATAAGGGGAAATTGGCTCTGTACATTTGTGAACTCGTGAAAACTCACAAATACACGAACAGATTTATTTGTTTTTCACACGTGAAAATCTGGCGTTCTCGTGTTTAGCGCATGCTTGAAATTTTGATCCTTTTTGGTGCTAACGTTAGCTTTTAGAAGCTTTTAGGATAAAAGAAATAATACAGGGAAGGCGGATACATGAGTTGTTTCTGTGGGACGAAATTTTAAAATGGGCCATAAGGAAGCAAATCCTTTAAAAGAAAGAATCAAACGTAAGAAGAGCATTGTTAAACAAAACAAAAGCAGAGAAACGTAAACTAACTTTGTGCTGTCGACGGTTCTAACCATTGAAAAGGATGTCGGGCAGGAACTCTCGTCGGAAAGATAGTGGAAAGAAGTGCGACAACGAAAAACGCGTGAAGCGAATTCGAACCAAGGACCTCTGAGAAGTTGATCGGACGCTTTTACTCCTTACACATGCAGACACTATTATGATTATTTATTGATTTCAGATCACTATATTGTTGGTATGGTTCTCCGAGAGCGCATAACATCACAAAAAGGATTCGCTCGAAAAAGGACTCAGTTTCTATTGCACCAATTTAGCTGTTTTTTTTTTTAAATTTGGGTAGCGAACCGCTCCGCGTCCCAGCTAGTAACAAAAAAAAATTCAAACAAAGTTCGGTAATTTCTCTAATTTGTTTAAGAAATTATGTTTAACAATATTTTATTGAAAGTTGTGCTCAATAGAAACTGAGTCCTTTTTCGAGCAAAAAAGCATTCCTGGCGTCGTCGAGTTAGCAATTTTTCTGGAAAAAACGCCTTAGTTGCAGTTTTTTGCCAAAAATCTTAAAAAAATTAAAAACCATAAAAAAAAATTAAAAACCAGAATTTTAATGATTGGATATTGTAAAGAGAGTCTTAGAGCATACGTAAAAAAATCAGGACCAACATGGGGGCGCAGTAATAAATTTAACTTTTCAAATTCACTTAATTGCAAAATGCATTATGCAAAAACTATTTGACCGACAATGATCGGGTTTTGGATATAAGTTAAACATGCCAATTCCAGAATTACATTGAAGAATAATGGTCTCTTCTTTCCTTGGAATAACTTTAAAGTGCAAATGCAAAAATTCAAATATCAAAAATCCACCTTAGGGAAAGTTTTAGCAAATCCAATAACGAACAAAACATGCTCAACAAATTTTTCGCCTATAAGCCTTCGTTAAGAGATATTTAACAAGAAAGGTCAAAAAACAGGGAATTTTTAGTGAATTTTTCAGTTTTTGGGCTACCACAAATTTTCCTGGGAGTTTCATGCTTGCGCCCTCCCTAGATATTATTGGGGATGTCATTTCTGACCGATTCCACCAAAAAAAGTTCGTTACATCACGCCAAAGCCACTGGAAATGCTCCAGCGCCCGGACTATAAGCTCTATTCACAAGCGTCATGAGGTGGCCGATGTTGTATTTGTTCATCAGTACCTTAATGGTAAGGTTGACTCAGGTTTTCTAGGGTTAGAGAGAGTCCCTACGGGCTGCGCTCGAGAAAGGCCTTTGCAGGGCAGTAGACGCAACTCTTTCGTTTGGTATTGCAGTTGATGATAATCAAGCTTTCGGAAATACAGACTAACTATTGTAAAACGTTCAGCAATGCAGTTAAATCAAAAATTTCTGCAACTTATGCAGTAGAAAGGATTCGTTGCGCTAAAAGAATACTAATATTGATTTGTGAACCGATATGGATGAAAATAGATAAACTATTTTCTTATCATATTGGAAATTATAAAATAAAAGTTTTTCCCGCGATATTCGCACTGCCTTCTTGCAATTATTTTAATTTACATTTGTCAGCAGTTCGGAATCATCAAATTTGCAGCGCATGCTTTTGTAAAACTAATCACTTCTGCAAACTGCAATAGTCAATTTTGTTGCAACCGATGCAGGTGATTGACGGTCATTTGACGATACCGAAAGCAACCATAGTTTGAGAGGACCATCTCTTTTACAAACCAACTCCTCTAACACCAATTACGGCAGATTTGAGCCTGAGAATCGCATGTTCATTAACGTGAACCACAATATTAATGTGATTAGTGTGGGTATTAGTAAAGATGTCCTTAAAAGAAGTCCTCTTAATCTCATGTTAATTTGGATGTTTTTAATTTTATAATTTTATGTTTGCATGCTTAGTTGAGGGCCTCATCTCAACGCTTGATCGTGCTGAATTGGTTAATTTTTCTTGGCCCAGCTGAGAAGTGCGCCTTCTGTGCTAGAAGGATTTACTCTATTATTATTATTATAACTTTTAGCGACTTTTAATTCAGTAGGCGGAGTCCAAATTAAACAAATCAATCTTAAAATAAGACAAATTTGTTCTATTTTCCTGGATTAGTATTAAGCGCCTTCTCCTGACAAAAAGTACTCTCAAAGAAATATTTTAAATATTTTTTTACAATTCATTGTTAGTAGTATCGCCTTGAGGCACTTCTTCGATTTTGTCGATTGTAACCAACGGCTATTCTGTAACGGAAGCTAAACAGCGCCGGGATACTTAATACATCGAAAGAAGTAAGCCATAACTCTACTTCACGCGTCGAATGTTGTGAACCGTCATTAGATGTCACACATGGACAAATACTGAATATAAATTATCCATTAAATTCGAAACAATTACGCAGCGATCAATAATGCATTCTCAATTGATCCGAAACAATTGACTCACCCACAGAGTAGTAAAGAGTGTAGTTCCTATTTTGGACGCCAATGACCTCACAGTACATGGAAAAGCTCCTTTCAGCCGGCCGCAATAACAATACACCCACCCACTACTATCCACCCGCCGCCACCCATTCAAAAAAGCTTCAAAATTTTTGACATTACCGGGCTTTTCTCCAATCCGTATATCTGTGTTTTCATACTGCACCGTAAACAGAGTGCTACCAACTAGGAACCACTCAGTCAGCGACGCTCTTGTGCTCTCATATCATCATCGGGAATAGGCTAACCACACAAAATCCATCCACTCTAGAAAAGTTGGAAGCTTTTCACCTTCTAGTTCAGTTCACTCAAACTGCTGAAACGGTTCGCACTGTAGCCGGAATGCCTCTCGGTTCGGAATGAATTTATTTAAATAAATGAAAGTTTTACAACAACAACAACAACAAAAAACAAATAAATAAATTTTAAATTAAAACAAAAATGAGTTGAGTCACATTCAAAAAAGAATTTAAACACAATATTTGAATATCGACGAAGAAGCGAGAAAAAAATAAAACTAAACTAATTTTTTAGTGTGAATATTTTGTAGCGAAAATAAATAAAAATACTTCGGGAATAGAAGTAAGCGGCGATGTTCATTGAAGTTTAAATAAGTTTATAATTTTTTTTTGTATAATAGTTGATAGTAATATAAAAAAACTTAAAAAAAAAATAATTATAATCTAATCACGATAAATTATTAAATTGAAAAAATATAATAATTCGTCTTCCAGAATAATTTAAAAAAAATAAAAAAATATCAGTTAAATAAAATTGTGAAAAAAAATTAAGAATAAAATATTGAAATAGAAAAAAATCGCTGTTATCTGGTTTTATTAAAATTTTAATGAGATCAAACAAAAGTCATTGTCGCGCCATTAGGCGATATTTTTTATTTTTTACTGCCATAGCCTTATTGCCATTAGCTTTAGTGTATTTAGTGACAAATGATCAAATATACAGGATCAAAGCATATGAAGTAAGTACATACCTGCAATATTTATAAAAACAAAAAAAACTACTTGTTTCTTAAATATCTTAAATAAATTTCTATATCTATAGATGATAAACAGCATGAAACTCATATACTCTCTTCTAGCTTGCTTTTTTCTTATACAAGACTTGCTTTTCATCATTAAACTTGAATTAGATCCTTTTTTTATTCTAGAATATAAAAAAGACTTTTTTAATCCTTATATAAAAATTAAAAAATCATGACAAAACAATCCCTTGTCAGAGCAAAACAAAAAAAAACATACCTGAACCCATTTCCGTGGTGATATCGATTCACGTTTTTTTTCGGTGGGGGGGGTAGGTTTTAATATGAATGAATACTGTGTGTCGACGTCCCTTTAGTCAGTCCTCATGTATTTTCAAAACCCAGAAAGGATACAACAAAAAAAAAAGCCAAAAACCGAATGTCACATTGCGCAATGTTGCAAGCTTTCTACGGGGAGATGTGAAACACAAGAAATACAAAGAAAGATTCCTACAATATTTTTCTCTCAGTACTTGCATCTTAACCTTCAGTTGCTTTCACGATTATAGAACCGCAAGTTCTTGAAGCAAGTTGCTACTTCTTCTGTGGTGTTCACCTATAGAGCACAGTTTTCCGGTCTTACGTTTCTAGGTGAAAAAATCAAAGCTCTTCGGTGGTATTTTTTTTGTTTAAAGTATTCTTAAGGAGGTTGTAAAACTTTCTCTCGAATATTTCCCCCCACCCTTAAGTGTCGTATTAAAATTTCACATTTTCCTTTTGTTTGCTCCTGTGTGTTTTTCCCACTGGAATAATTTTTATGCCATCGAAAAAATATGAAAAATGATTTTTATGCTCACAATAAACTCTAGAGTTAACATGGGCCTTAAGTCAAGGGTTCGCGAAAGAACGAAAATGGCACACTTCAACAAATCATAGCAATAAATTTATGTCGCATAATCAACCAAGAAAAGGGGAAAACGACGGGAAACTTACAATAATAAATATAAGTAAACATGAGATAACATTTCTAACAAGGTCATTGCTAATATCAATATATACATGTATACAAAATATAAATCGTTTTGGGAACCATACTTCAGCGGGAATACATATTCTAGCTGGTTGGTACACAATCCTACTACGAGTGGCAAGATTTCTAAAATTGATTGAGTGGATTAAGGCAGTTAAGGAAGATCTATTTAATTGGGGATTTTTTTTTGCATCCCACCAGTATTAATAAACACTGAATCCAAGGGCAAGAATTTCCACTTCCTTGGATTACTTTTTCCTTATAGTCAATAGAAATGGGTTTATAGCACTTGCTATTTCTTATGTAGGGTAAAGAACCCTCCCTCCCCCGGAAAATTTTCGAGTAAGCGTAGCCACCAAAAATATTTTGCAGACGATTTAGTTTCATAATATTTTTATAGCGAGATAAGCTCTATCATCACATTTCAAAATGAAAGTGGTTTTTATACATTACATAAAGCTGTTGTTATTTTCATTTTTATTTGTCCTTCTGTCGCCTCAATTTTTGGGACATTATTTAAGTGCGGAAGCTGCAGATTTTGGGTAGCGTTTCTTTTAGATTTTGTTGTACTTATTGATATTTTACAATTTAAAAAAAATATCCGTAACAGGGGCGGCGGAGCATAATCATAGTGGGTGGGGAGTACGCGAACAGGTAACCATTAAAATGTAAAATGTTAATCGGTCAATGGAATTACCAGGTGTCTGTTAAGTTATATATATTTTTAAATTCTTGGGTTATGGGGTTATACCCGACTAGCATTTTGGGAAGGGGTGCAGATAAGGCCATATAGGCCTAGTTGGACCGCACCATGTGAACCTGGTGTAGATTGTCCTATAAGACCCATACAAATGTCCTAACCCCTAGCCACATTCGCGCTTCACAATAAAAAATGCCCCATTTGGCCCCCTTGAAGAAAAATCATTGCTCCTCGATTCCGAGTGGAAAAGAGATAGCAAAAAATTTGAAACTTTTGCCTAGGATATGTGAGTAATAACTGCGCCGGTGTCGAAAACTTTATATTTTTATAAAAGTGAGTGTTGTTTTTCCAATACAGTCACCCAACTAGGTACTAATGACGTTCAATGCTGCTTAACCTCTGTAATCGCATCAGAACCGGTCTATTGAGAAAGCTAAATGATACCCTTCACGGTCACCAACACAATTGCCTGAAATAGGAAGTAATGCAACAACAAAAGCTAAAGCGTTGTATAAGTTAAACTAATGCTTAATGCCTCGGCTTCACTGATCTCAGTTCAATAATGTTCAGTTCAATCTACATAAGTGGCTTCACCGGCTAAAGTCCGGTTCATGTTCAATCATGCCTTTTCGCCAGAAATCAGAAATGCTAAAGGTTATTAGAATGACATTCCACTGTTCCAGTTGATTACTTTCTTTTAAGGCAGCTTTTACGTTCAACTTCAGTTCGAGACCAGTTGGGCGAACTGAGGTTTTTTTCTTTTAAAGATTAGTTCGCTAATTTTCTCGAACTTGCGCATTTTCTCCGATGAAGCCGGGGTATTAGGGTGTTTCTCTAAAATTTTACAAAAAGCTTTCCGAACACTTAAGGCAGATGTTGCCCCATTTCACTTAAAATAAGGTTTGTCTACTAAGGCCATTATGAAAAACTGAATAAGAGTTCAGTACCGCTGATTTTCTTTAGCTTTTAAAGTCTACGCTTTGTCACGGTAGTATTGAATGGAATGCGATGTAATAAAATCGTGTGTTATACCTAGGACACACCAGCACTCTTAATCATGATTATGACGTCAAAATGACGTAGACCCATACAAAAGATATGGAAATAAAATGCAGTCTACGTCATTCTGACGTCATAATCATGATTAAGAGTGCTGGTGTGTTCTGGGTATTAATGTTGGCAGTTCGTTTATTCTTTTCTCTACAATTTTTCGACTAGAAATTAATGTTCGACATTGCACTCTAGATGGAATGGCCGATTGTACAAAGGCACTTACCTCTCAATTCTGGTCTTTCACATTTTTACCTCAGTGTTTCCAATGCACCTAGGTAGACATTTGTGTTTGCAAAATACGTGTTTCATGTAAATGACCAAAACTCAGAGGAAAACCCCTTTCGATTACCACCATCATGTTTATATTTGACCATTCCATAGATTGATATAAAAGCATAGAAAGCTTTGATGAAAAGAATGTAGAAAAAAGAGAATGAAGATGTGTCAATGCTAGCACGGTATTCCGTGGATAAAACTATCCGTGGACGTGTACTATCGAATTGGACAATGTTTTTATATCGAAAACTGGGACTTTGAACTGTCGATTTGTACAACAATCTGCTTGGGTGCAATATCTGACAGAGTGCTTTAATTGAACGAAAATATTGATGAAAAAATTTATAAATTCTAGTTTTGCTAAAGCAAAAGAATGGTGGCAAAAAATTTAAAACTAGACCAAAATAATGGAAAAGGGCAGTTTAAACATGAAAAATGAACCCAACACTTTACCTTGACATTTACATATATGTATACAGATAATTTCAATACAATTATAAGTAGAGAGTAAAGCCTGACTGATAGTATTCTAGGACTTTTAGCAATTTGCATTTGGAAGGATTGTTTAAACGAATTCAATTTTCAGGAGATAATTATATAACAAGCTGAATAATTTACTTCTTCTTAGTTAGGCCTTTTGGCATTTAGCATACCATTTCCAATTTCTCTCATTTCCCAGGGCACTTCGATATTCTGTGTGCCAATATACCAGTTCACGCATTTCAATGACAATTAACAATTTTTGATGAGGAGGTTTTGATGATATCATGGTGAAATTACGAGCTACCAGGAATCTATTCAACGCAGCCAAGAAGACCGGCAACTGAGAGAGTTATAAAAGCTCGCTAACCACCTATAACAAAGTGTCCGAAAACATTCGAGGCTCAGCAAAAATCCACAAAGCTTTATTAAAGGGCTTATCGGGAGATCTGCGATCTATTAGGACAACCGATGGCTCTTTCATACAGTCTAAGGAAGAAAACTTGATAATATTGCTGCAGGCATAACCATTTATTCAAATGAGAAGACAACTTGTGCTGGACACTTTCTAAAGTGACCAAAGCTACCTGGACAGAAGCAGATGTGTTTAATCACGAAGCTATTAGGGAGGCGATTAGATCGTTCTAACCATACAAGTCAAGATGTCATCATATAGTTACAGGTGAAACTGAAGGAGCCATGTCAAAGCGCCCCTACATCTGGTCTCTAGCTGATGCGACAGCGCAGGACTAAAAGTCATTCCCGACAAAACGATCCTGGTTGCTTTCATCAGGAAACGATCACTACCGGGATTTTTCGAACATACACTCGCAGGCAGAACTATAGGCTTTTCACGACAAGACAAATATTTAGGAATGACGATAGATGCCAAGCTCAACTAGAATCAGCACATGGACAATGTGATAAGTAGAACGCGCAGAACCCTGGTGGCTTGTCGCAGAGCTTGTGGTTCGACATGGGGTTTTCAAGCGAAAAGCATGTACTGGTTATACACCACCATCATTAGGCCCATGGTAACTTATGGAAAGGCGCTTAAGCGTTCCAGGAGGGAAAGTAGAATAGATGCGTTAAAACCATTAGTTCGTCAATTATATGATATCTACGAGGCGTTAGCAAAACTTGCTCAGGTAGCGGAACTCGTATCGAAACATTCAGCAGAATCTTTAGGAAATCAAATTAATGAGTTAAATTTCATTTGGTCTAAAGAAATATAATTACAAAGGCCAAAAAGAGAACGTCTAAGCACCTCTCATCGACGCAGATGTCTGCCGAGTCTGTGAAAGTGACAGAAGTGTTGTTTTGTTAGAGGATCGTCGAGGATGAAATACATATATTCTCTGACCTTTTACGACATGTACGGAGAAGTACATGACAGGAGCAAACCTTTCGTGTTCAGAGCAGGTGATACATGGTCCTGTTTCGAACTTCGTGCAGATATTCAACTGGCTAGTGTAATGGGGTACTCGTCAATCGTTTACACGTGCCAATTCGAAGAATCGAAACTGGACGAGATTGCACAAAGAATAATATTTTTGGTTTTGATAGTGAGCATACCGTCTATCTAGGACTGCTAATGGTGCACTTTTGGCTGAGCTTCTTTCAAGTGGGAGTTACTGACATCCTGGCAACTTTAAAATGAACGGAATTTTCATGTCTTATTTTTTCTTCGTAAGAGCCTGAATTCACAAAAATCCCTACCTAGCGAATTTTTACGTCGTATAAGAACTCTGCTCTTCCAAATATCAAATTGGTAGGCTCTATAGGTTCGAAGAATTCGTGATGAGGGAGTGAGTAAATGGTATTTTGCTGATGTTCATACAAAGATAAAAATAATGATTTGGCACAAAAATCCTTGAGAAGTTTTTCTTGAAAATATTTTTGCATTCGTTTTGAAAAGATTGTAACTTAGGATAAAATATTATTTATGATACTTCACGAAAAGTTAAATCGCAAAAATATTAAATAACACCTACACGAACAGTCTCTCTCTCCCTCTGCACCAAAAGTCTTGTAATGTTAACCAAAAACAAAATGTTAGGAATATATTCATATCTGGCTAAGAAAAAACAAAGAAGAAAAAAAGAAACTTTTCTTTCTTTTTCGGGTGGCCATCGATTTGTCCTTGAACTTTAGCTTCTTTCATAACAAAAGCATCTGGTGAATGATATTCGTGTGCTGCTCGTATAAAAATCACCTCAAAAGCTTTTTCGAGGCAACTCGAAGATATTTTGCAGAAATCTTCAGAGATTATGATAAAATATATCCAGTTATATGAGACCGGAATACCGGATTGCGTCTACACACAGCTGACCCGCAAAGTCAATGTTTTCTTATATTTATGATATATAATTATGAAAAGCCTTTTTCATAAAAATTCTGTTTATCTTTTGCATTGATATCAAAATTAACGGCATGAACAAATATGTATGTATACCTATATTATGTGTATGTATTTGTACGATATCAAAAGTTCCATCAAAAAGTGAAATAATTTACAACCTTGTGATATGATGCGTCATTTGTATGTGCAAAAACGTGAAACAAAAATTAACTCTGTTACATTTATGTTAATTCCTTGTCGGTTGGTAAAACAACAACTGATTCCCGAACTTCCAAAAGCAAAAATCAATACTCTGTAATAGATTTTATTCAAGCTGTAACCAGAATTTTCCGGTATTGAACGATTTGTAGTAGATTGAGCCGCAAAGCTAGCCCCATACCTAATCCCCTTCAAATTTTGTATTTTGGTGCCTCTTTCTCATAAATTACTCAAGATACCAGAGGCGAGATCGTGATAAATTCGAACACATTCCATAATGTAAAGCAAATTACTGAACAGATATGATGGTTAGTTGAAGTTTCATAGTTGTTGATTCATGTTGCACAACAAGAGCTACCTTATCACTTACTCATCACCTACACAAAAATGACGTGCAAATTATAAAATGGTAAAGGTGCAAAAAACAAGAGACAAGTCTGGGGGCTACTCTTATACTATTATATGGCAAAAGATAGAATCAGACTAAATCTGCTTTGTTTATTTATTTCTTGATGATGACGATGATGATAAACAACTTTTTCTTACTTGGTCCAGTGATGTATAAGAACACCTTTTGCTATCGTTTTTATATTTGAGCAGGCGAATTAACGAATTAATAAAATGTTGTGGGAAAGTTTTAATGGGATTCCCATTGTTTAGCAGATAAAATTTAGTCACATGAACGTTTTGATTAAATTAGAGTCAATAATGAACTTTGGAGCTACCAAACAAAATTTCATATAAGAAAGTAACTAAATTGCAAAAATTATTTTGCATCGGTAAAAGCATTCTCGTGTTTCGATAGTATTTTGTAGAAAAAAATAAAGAAATTAACTCTCATCACTATTCTTTAAAAAAAAGTTGAAGTGCATAAGATCAAGAACAATATTCAACGTATACAAAGCTCAAGGGGTCAGCACTTAATTACATTCTACATGACATTCTAAAACAAAAAGTAAAATTTATGATTGTGCAAAACTACTTTGTAACTTGTGCTATAAATATAGTACTAACTGCTATAAATAGTAGTTTGCTACCTTACTGAGAATTTTTCAATCGTCATAGCTCTTTTTATTATCTTGTTATAAGATCATCAACTTTAACATAGAAAAAGGTCTACGAACACATACATTGTGGTTATCAGATAGCATCAGAGGTCATTGTCTGCTGGGATGACGCATTTTTATTTCACGCCGAAATATGATTTAAAACTTAATATCTTTGGTACAATATTCTAATAATCGTATTATTATGCACCTCACATGATAAGTAGTGATAGTTAGCGCATGTGCTTAGTAGAATTACGCATGACCTAATAAGGTGGTCGTTTCTTATATTGTCAAATTGATTTTGTTCAACCTGATAGGAATAATAAACTTTAAACAACTATCAAATTTAACAACGATTTTGTTGTAATTATGTTTATATTTTTTCAAATGTATACGACATTCATTTTAATGAACGAAAGATCAATACTCCGCCGTGCCTGTTCCCAAGTCCAGGATTTGAAAAAAGGCGGGTGGTCGATCTGCCGAATTGACCAAAATCGGGAAACCGAAGAAACTAGGCAAGAAGCAGCATGGATATACGAACTAACTATACACGAAATAATGCTACTACATTCGGGGCAGCCGATGTGCCAGGACTAGGGATCATGGATGCTGGTGTGAAGTGTGTGGCCGAAGACCCAAATCAGTCATACCGAAAATGGAAATTCAATTCGCCGCGTGAAATGTACGAACAGGACATAACGTCGGTCGAAAGGAAATCATAGCAATGGAATTATCGAAATGCAAAATATCAGTTGCTGCGCTATCGGAACTACGACTTACCGGATCTGGGACATTGAAGATTGTCCCGCCAACAATCGTCGAAATGACGACGATTTAATATTCCCGTGGGTGGTGAGAAACGAGAGGCCGACGTCGGGTTTATGGTCGATCGACGTGCTGCCAGCAGCGTTATCACATTTCATCCGATATCCGAACGTTTGGCGGTTATGACCATCGGTGGAACGATCAAGACCCATATCATATCCGTTTAATGCACCAACCGAGACCAGCCTGGACGTGAACAAGGACCAATTTTACGATCAGCTTCAACAGACACTGGTTGTGGTACCTCTAACCGAATTAATAATACTCGGGGGGGGGACTTTAAGGCACTTTCAGGTGCAGATTGAACCGGCTGAGAAGAACGATGTGCAAATTCGGACACGAAGAAATTAACGACAACGGCTTACGCCTGCTTTCATTCGTAGCGTCAAACAATTTGATCGTTGGCAGCAGCATTTTCCGCCATCCACTGAAACACCAACTCACCTGGCGAAATCCATCCGGCAACGATTCGGCGATGTTAGACTACATTTTGATCAACGCAAGATTCCGATCGACGCTCATAGACGTACGTGCAATGCGTGAGCCCGATTGCGGACCGGACCATTATCTTGTTCGACCGAACTTATAGATACGATTACAAAGAGCGAAGAAAACGGTGCCACCACCAAAAATTTCTTACAAATCATTGTTGTATGTCCTTCACCATATTCCCTCTTCTCTGGTTGGGCCTATTAAGCATCTGAAAGGTTTTCTCTCAAACCTGTTGACTCGTTCCTTTATGTCCTGAGCTATCATAACACCAGTGGTCGTATTACTGTTGTAGAGTGAGAGTTTCGTTTTTCTGTGCACAAATTCTGAGAGCAGTATTTGTTTTTGGGCATAAAAGGCTCTATTAGCCAGTAGTATTTTTCTGGACACAGGCTTTTTTTCCTTTGTTTTTCTTTGTAATTGTAGATCCAAGGTAGACTTTTTTGCCGACTACTTCTAAGTTATGATGGTCGATAGTATTATTTCTTCCCATTCTTAATCTTCCTTCTCTGAATTGCATCTGTTGCATCGCCTCCATTTTTCTTCGTTTATCGACATTATAATCGACATATGCTTCTTTTGCTGCCAAAAAGAACCTTCCCACGATTTTCACATCATCCGGATAACCAAGTAGTTGTACCGACTGTGTAGCTATTGATGCACTTCTCTGGCCGGGCGTTTTCCTTATCACCCATTCTTAAAGAGCATTGGGGGCAGCCGATCTCCTTGTCTAAGTCCTTGTCGGACTTCGAACTCTTCTGTTATATCATTTTGAATCCTTACCTTCGGCAGTGAGCTATTTGTTATGCATTTGATTTGATCAGTTGTATCAGCTTTGAAGGAACTCCTTTCAGGGTGGAGTGAGACTGGTTGCCCAAAAACGAGCTTGCTTGAAAAGCATCTATCTTCGTGTATTTAAGCGCATAGCAGTGCGGTCGAGTGGAAGTTATAAATGGCTAGTATAAACATCAATGATAGAATTATATAACCTAGAATAAAGACAGAAGTTATTACGTTTAAATATACTTTGGTTAGAAATTAACTTCAGGAATGAGAGTTTCGATTCTGTCAATTATTAACAAAAAAAAACCCACGAAATTTGGTGATTTTTCATCAAACTTAACACCGTCAAAATAGATCTTATAATATCCCAATAAAAACGTTAATTTGTTCATTATTATTTACTCGTGTTGTAATAACCATAAACTACGTATTAGTAAATTCCTTCCTCAATTACCTCCTAACGTCTACAAAATTTTAATTAAGTCAATCTTTAAATGTTGTTCTTTCCTCTGAAGGTCATCCCCTGAAACCAGTTTACATTTGTTTGTTACTAAAACAATCGGAAATTCCGGGAAAAAAACAATCCGGAAAATTCCCCTAAATTTTAGGTGGAAAACTACATGATCTTAAATAAAAATACCTTACTCTGAAACAAATTAATCTGCTACAATTTGTGGCTGTACGGGGCTATATGGTTTCATCTTGTTTAATCTAAATATATTTTAATTTTCCAAACGCACAACAACGACCGATCGAGGAAAATTGAACGCACTACGAACACGTACGATATACAAAACAATTTCGAACATTTTCCCTAGAGAATTTATCGTATACGAAATCCTATTAATAGAAAGGCAGGCGCGGGGGTACATGGTAGCCCAGGATAAATAATGCACTTCATTCCGGCCGAAGGCTCAATCAAAAGTTGGCAAATCAGATTCAAACTGTGAAAGTACGGAATATCGAGCTAATCACATCCAGTGGTAGTGATTGGAGCCGTCGGCCTGTTTTAATTGCTTTCATAAATAAATCAATTAAAATCGATAGATTCGACCGGGGTCGGACGCTCGGGTCCACTACAGTACATAAAACCGCACTCTTCCGAAATATCTTGGCTACGGCTTAATTGATTGAAAGTGGTCATTGTTTACATTTGGGCCAAGTAGATTGATTTTCATACAAGAGTGGCGATATTTGGATTTGGTAGTTTACAAGTCTATCGAATGACGAACTCGATGCTTCCCTCGATAATCTAGCGTTGAGGGTGTTGTTTCAAGATGCTCTAGAGTGGATGTGTTATTTTTATGTGGTGTTTACAGAAATTTTCGCCTTGATCTTGTTTATTCAGTTTATTTTTTTTTGTTTTTTTAAAGGTGTGGTGAAATTACTCGAATTTCAATCTTAGTAATAGGACTAGCGAAAAAAACATTGTTGATTTATTAATCTGACTGTCTGCAGATTCTCGAGATTAAGTTCATATTTTGATGAATTAACGACATGTTTCCAAATAGTGATTCGTCAGAAATTCAATACTTGTGCTTACATAACTGGTCCAATCTGTTTGGGCGTAATTAAGAGCATTAAAAAAACATAAAAATGACTTGCAAGTTTCGATATCCTAAAAAAAAAGTTGAATCATTGTTCGTGGATGAAATTCGATTTTCATTTTTTTTTTTCTCTCATTCAGAATTAGTGAGTTCATTTTTGCAATTGTTTAATTGTTAAGTCTGTTTCTTTTTTTGTAATTTGAAATGAAAAATTGACCTATTGGAGTTGGAATTATTCCCACCGTTTTTATTGAAATGTTAGTCATGTTTGGATCTAGAATGACGTTCGAAAAGTTTGTAGTTTCTTAATATGAAACACGATCCTACAATTATATACTTTTTATTATAAAATAATAGTACTGTAAATATAAGAAAGAAAATAAAACCAGTGAATTTTAAGATAATGACAAGATGTAATTGAAATTAAAGACCGAAACAATTATGCTGATAGATAAGTCCGGCTAATTTGAGTTGAGCCGGACTTACACTAGGCAGTACATTTGTCCTTTACAAGATGGTAAATTGTACTGAGGCCTCATTTTTTTAAATGTCCCGGCTCAAAAATAATGTCCTACCCGTGGTAGATGAGAGTGTATCGAGATAAACAAAGCGAGGTTTAATTGTAAATTACGTATTTGAGATACATTTCTTACTTTTTTGCGGCAGTAAAATATTCAATTTGAACTGCAACGAGGTGAGATTCTAAACACGAGCTGGCGAGATATTCCTTACTTCTTTTGCGGTAGTAATCCATATTGATGAGGTGAGATTGTAAATACGATCTGGAGAGCCATTTCTTACAGTTTTTGAGGGAGTGAAGTTTTGTCCTGGAGAGCAGGGCCGTAGCAACCAGGGGGCTAGGGGGGCTTAGCCCCCCCCCCCCACGCCTTTGCATTGCCCCACACGTTTTTCTTATATATGAAATCGAAACACTAGAAAAAGAAGGAACAAAATTTAACGACAATCGAAAATAAAAGCCTCTAAAAAACCCATTCAGCATTTTCTCCCCAAATTGGCTTCATCACAAGTAGGTTTCTTTACTTTACACGGAGATATCTGTATGTGTACCGATAATTAGATGCAACGGGCGAACACCGGCCGTTTGGCTTTTAAGGGGCATATGATGGCCGTAGGGGTTTTAACCTTTTTAAAGGGAGAACATACAGCCTCACAAACCCCGAAACTTGACCAATTTAAATGGCCAAGAACTGAGCTGTACATACGGGCGGACATTCGACGGTGAATTCGAGTTAAAAAGAATCTGCAAGTATTGTTGAATATGCTTTATGGGAGCTTGATCATTTTCATAATGTACAATGGTCCTTTCGATTTATCCTACTCAAAGATAATCGATGCACAAAAGAACCGGGCTCGCCAGTCGTCAGTTTGTTTTGCGTGAAATGTGTGAAGCGTGTTGAGTTATATTATATTTTAGGGGAAAATTGGAGTATGATTGAAAAAAGAGGAATATGTTTCAATCAAGGTCGGTGTTCACCAATTTTAAGACCATTTTTTGTTTTTACTCGGGATTTTAGCAAAACTGACTTTCTTGCAGTAAAACCAAATGACCCATTTTTTTGGAAAGTGTTCCATGTCTGAGGGTGTGCATATGGTTTTATCGATTATTTGTCTGAAAAATGTCTAATATTTATGAACAATTAATGTAACATTAGTTATTAAATTAAAAATGTCGGAAAATGTGTAACGAAATTAACCCTAAATTTCTCGGGGGCTATCGAGGACGCTGAGCACGAATCGAGCTCCAAATTATTGACGATCCAATTACTTTATCATCTCCTCGGAAGGCCAGGCCAAGAGATGCTAAGAGAGGGTGTCGTGAACTTCTGATATTCTATACTATTTTCGTGCTCTGCAATTAAATTGTTATGCTTCTAATCATTGAAACCGACGGTAGCAAAAATCAAGACTGGACAATAAACGAAACAAATGGACGAAACAAAATACAAACCCAGTTTATGGCGAATAGAGTAGTCAATCACGTGTCATATCCATGCCATATCGTAGCTCCCTTATCTTTGCGGATCCGTATCTAGACCTTTTTATACCTATATTCTTTCATATTTTGAAAAACTGCCGTCAAGATTTTGGTATCACAATAGACCATTTTTGATCCAAACATGTATTAAATTGACATTTTTTCAGTCCCAGAAACCAGGGTCTGTCTCATCGGCATTGAATTCTGTTTCCCACAAGGGTTTGTCGAAGTTTTCAAATTGGCCACTGCTGCTTGACAGAACTAGACCAACTAAGGAAGCCCGCACTTTCTTATGCAAAACTTTCGTGTGTCTTTTGGTGATTCTTCGATTAGCTGGATGTCCTCTCTTTTAACTTCTGTATTAGTTTGGGTAACTTATTAATTTTGTCTCTCTCATTCGGGGCTCTCTTTCTCTTATGTGCGGCACTTAACTCGGCACCTTTCATTTTGTTCTAAGCAGAGTGACGAGATAGATTTTCTAAATATCAATAAAAATATACTATACTTCCTAGTGTACAGCCAGCACTCGGTACAAACTTGTTTCCAAGTGACATTTTCCACGTTAATTTAGTAAAATTGCTTTGCCCCACCACGCAAAAGAGAGTAGCTACGGCACTGCTGGAGAGACATTTTTTAGTTGTTTTGTGGCAGCAAAATTTCAAACTGGAAATTAAGCGAGGTGAGATTGCAAAATATACGTTGTGGAGGCATAGATTTCTTTTATTATGTAACAATTTTAATTTGATTAATTATAACAATTCTTCGTTATGTTAAATATTAGCCTTTTATTGAATAGATTTCACTTGTAACTTGCCGTTTTTATTATTGTAACTATCTTTATTGCATTAACTAATTTGGACACGGTGGGGTTATTCTCTATTTATTTAGGTTTTAGTAAAAACTTTTTCATTTACTACCGAACTTTATTACTACCCTTTTTAATACAGGAAATCAAGCGTCAAATTAAATGTTCAATTACTTGATGCAAGTCGGCTATGTTTTTTGTACAAAGCCTTTTGCATTCAAGTAATATGAAAGTAGTGGGACGATGTCCCTACACCTACATACATACTCGTAGCCCCTTTGATGCATATTATAATTAACCTTGTGAAAAACCTCATTTGTCTTTTCGGTATTTTGGCATTACAATAGCACCTCGCCTCATTTAAGTATGGCATTGTACTGGCTCAAAAGAGAAAAGAGGCACCCCTTTCAAACTCATTTTAAAATCGTGTCCTACCCAACACTAATGGAAATATGAGAAGGAATATTAAAATATTTTTAAATTTATGAAGAGATAGTTGGTACAAGGGAAAATGCAAATAAATAATATAATTATTTCCGAAACGAATTGTCAACATAGAAGCTGCATTTCAAAATATTCAGCAAGTCCATAAATAATGGGTTTTTTTTTTCAAATGCATGAACTGTTATGCAGTTCTGACGATAGTTTTCCACACCCCACAAAGCGTCTTCCAGCTTTGGTAGCCTGCTTTAGCCTAGAGTTCTGCGATATTTACTTTGTCTACCCACTGAATCAGGGGAGGGCACACGAAGGTGCTGAACTCTTATCATTCCCACAAAAACCGGCTTCTGCATACCCGAGGTTACCCTCTCGAAGAAATACCGAGTCGCCATCCCTGAACGTCGTGAATGGAGAAATAGACCACACAGTTTTCAGGATGCCATTAACTTCTTTACTGATGGCTCTAAGCTCGAGGGTCGAGTAGGAGGAGGAGTTTTTTCCCTACAGCTTGGGATGAAAGTCTCCCTCTGACTACCCCATCAGTGCAATGTATACCAAGCAGAGGTTCTAGCTATACATGAAGCTGTTCTACTAATCAACCAGCAAGGCGATAGGAATTGGACTGTCTGTATCTTCTCAGATAGTCAGATGGCTCTGAAAGTGCTGCGCTCTTGCACAAACAAATCTAGAACTATCTCTGAATATCGCAGATCTTTTAACGAGATGGCTCAGCAGTTTAGGATCCTCCTCTTATGAGTGCCCGGTCATGATAGAAGAAAATTATAAAGCTGACGAACTGGCTAGGAAAGGCACGACTGCCACTATCCTTCCTGTAAAGAAAAGTCTTGGTATGCCTTGGGCCACTTTCAATCTCCGAAGCAAACACAATGCAATAAGCGGATCTTAATAAATGCACCTTGGCCAAAATAACCTGGCCCTCTTATGATGTCAGGCGAACCACTTCACTGCTGAGCCTCGGATAACAAGAGTGCTGACCGGACACTGTCTCATAGAGACACATAGGGCCTGCTTAGGTCTTGAGACCTACGATTTTTGCAGAAGGTGTAACAGTCAGTCAAAGAGGAAAATGTACAACATCTCCTCTGTTACTACCCAGCTCTAAGCAGAAGGAGGCTAACCAAATTGAAAATCTGCAAAATATGAAGAAGGATTCATGGTTCCCAACAATGAAGTATAACATTAAAAGCCAACCTATACATACTGCAGTAATACGAAGAACTAAATGGTGAAGATTTGTCTCAATATTATCAGAAAAAAATCAATGGAAAAAGACGATAAATTTAATTACAATTGCGATGCATGTGCACGAAAATCACAGCTTCTGCATTGATTGGTCTTTTAGAAGATACCATATGAATAAACATTATAAAAATAATTCTATAGGTGCAATACTAGGGCAGAGGGTTAAATATCTTGAACTTCAAGTATATCGATCTACTGAAATTGCAATTTAAATATTAACCTGATAAATATACATATGTATGTATATTATGAAATTACAAGTATACTTTCCATTACATAAAATATTCCAAATTTGGTTGATTATTTAATTTGCTATACGTAAAAAGTCTCAAACGCAATTAATTGTTTATTTGAATTCACAAAACATTTTGAAATGCTATGAATTTTTAAAATTTAAGTTGATAAATGTTCTATTGTAATATTGTCCGTTTTTTTTTTCTAGAAAGATATTTCTCATAAAACATCCCTTGCACATTTCACATTTATAAACAGATATGAAAGCATTACTTCAATTTGGCACTTTATTAGTGCAGTAATATATACTTAACAATGCATAGCTTGAAATACTTCTTATAATTCGAATGAAACATTAAATTTACTTTAAATACACACGCCATCACCCAAAAAATTAAAAGATAACAACAATTTAAAGATTTGTGTGTTAGCGGCAAGAAAAATAACACGATGACATTTTTACAAGTAACGCATCGTAGAAATACTTTTCAGTACGTTTCTTCTGCTAATCATCTTGAAAAATCCGAATGGACCGCTAGAAGACACATTTGACTAAATTTAAACACGTATTATAAATAGTCATGGAAGATGAAATTAAAACACTAAAATATCACTGTCAAAGAGAAAAAAAGTGTCTACTATTCACGTGCGGTCACACTTTCTGAAAGTGATATCACCTACCGTGAAAGCTATTTTTAAAAACATGCATCAATATCTTGCATCAATATTGTAAATTTTGTTGGTGCTCTCCTTTAAAAGCGATCTTCTAAGTGGTGCCTAGGTGATTATGAATTGAGTCAATTTAATAAAATTAATTGATGTCACTTTTGGACTGATTGATTTTAAAAATCATCGGTTGTATTTTATATTCAAAATGTTATTTACTGGATTTTATAATTGATTCTATAGATTATTATCTAACATTTCTAGATTATTTTTAGATCGAATAACATTTTGAATTTTACACATTTAGGATTTAGAAGAAATTTAACGATAAAGATATTGAAAAAAAAAAAAAAAAAAAAAAAAAATAACGTACATATGAAGTATACTGTAAGGGGCAGCCAAAAGTAAACAATTATTCTGACTTTCACGCATTTTGTAACAATTTCGATTGCAGCTGCTATTTTTGTTGATAATATAAATCTGCCACCAACTGTTTCTACAAATATCATTACCTCGTAGTGCGTTGTACTGCTGCGAACCGGCCAGCCCAACGTAATCAAACGATTGTAAGCGATAGGGTTTGTTTAGACGTGCGTTTTTGTGTATTATTTGAAGAAGGCAATGCTTAGAAAGTATTATATGGTCATAGAAGATTTAGTTATTTTTTTCGATGACGACCCTGGACAAAGAACGATCATCGGGCATGTGGAAACTCATTTGGTGTTAACTATTGATCAGATTTTATGACATCATAATTAAATTATATACTGTGTCACCCATTTCTAGAATTTTGTCAGAAGAGTCATAATAATGATCTGCAAATTTCCTAAAGCATCGCCAACGCATCTTTATAGATGTTATACATAGTTTTTTTTGTTAATTCTGCTTTCTTATTGCATCGACAGGATGTATGAAGTAGAATAAATATATATTTACAAATATTACGGTCAGAAATACTAAAGTTAATCCTTTTAATGCAGAGTAACAAAATAGTTATAAGCTATTCATGTTAATCACATTTTGTTCCTGCAACAACTCTTCACTTAAGTCCATATTTTTCTAACTGCTCTTAAGCTAAAGTGGGTGCTTGTACTTCCTCGATTGCACTACTTAGCTGTGGGGTCCCTCCAAGTTCCATTCTCGGACCAGTTCTATTTAGTAAAAATCTTGAGATTCATATGTACGCTGTACAGCTTTCATTGTGCCAAAAGGCCAAATCTTTTCTTGTGTAAAGAATATTACGGCAGAAGAATATTACGGTAGGGTTCTCTCTAAGTGTTTACCTTGCGTATAGGGTTTTGCGTCTGTCTGACAATATTTTGAACCAGTGCAAACCCGCATACCAGTTTTTGCACCCTTGGTCTTCGTAGCTCTAGTATGAAAACTCTTTCTGTTGGGTTCCAACGAGTCGATAAGCGAGAATTTTCAGGACACAATTAAGGAATCTGCTCTTTTTATAAAATGAAATTTTTACCTAAAATAGAACGGATATTCTGGTAACTATATTCTCCTGCATGCACTATAGTAAAAAGTACATTGTATTAGACTAGAGCTTGTTGTCAGATATATTACACTTTGACGTTACAGTCAGTTGCTTGAAGGGGGTTCGATTTATTCCTTAAGATCTAGCCTTTGATATTAAAAAAGCTTTCAACATATAATATAAACCAAAGTGTACGGAAAACACACTTTTGGTATTCTCATTGAATGTCCAATGTAGCGTAAGCCTGAGGTCTTAATGATTTTGAATAAGTTGGTTCTTTGTTTAGATTGTAAAACTTTTTCTTCAGATATCAACTTGATGCTTCAAACGGTTTTCCTCTCACAACCTCCTAGAATCGATCTATTTCTTATCTGTGCATGATGGTTTCATTACAGTTTTATATTACATAAACATTATATCCCTACGTATTTGCTGATTAGAAAATTTCAGCACATTGAATAATTTCCGTTGTTATGTTGTTGTTTTTATTAATTTGAGTTCCTAAATTGATGAAATCGTTTACGGACTCTATATTATATCTGTCGATTGTTATTCTAGAATTTTGTCCTATTCTTCCTCTACTAGTTCTATTAGGAATTCATAAACGTTTCATCTTATTTTTTTTTCTTCAATTAGTCCAGCTTTCAGTGCTTCTTTTTAGTTTAGCTTACCACCACAAAAATTTCCTTTAACATTGTCCTGCTTATGACTCTTTAATAACATGCACATGCCATTAATTGAATGAACTTGTTAACAATTATTGTCTCTCTGGTTTTAATACGGGGCTCCCAAACGGCAAAATGCTGAATACTATCAGGATAGTCAGTCACTTTGGCTGAAGTATCTGCTCTTTACAAAGAGATCTGATATGTTTGAATTATTAATCTTTTAGTCATTTGCCCTAGTGAATGTTTACTCAGTTGAATTAAATAATCTGAAAAATTTCAGTTTTGTCGATTGTTTCAAAAAATTTGAGTTATAGTGAAAAATCATATGATGTAAGTTTCTACATTGAATTCCGTTGTCTTCTCGATTCCCTGTCGTAATGGAAATATGTTATCGATAATATCTTTTTGTTTCCTGAATTTAATGTATTTTAAAATCATAGTGAAATTGGCACCCTTTATCGTGTTGAGGACAAATGTTCCATTCGTTAGGTAATTCTTTGTGCGGCCAGATGTTGGCTCTGAATGTATGTTTTTAGTGTATTACTACATTTTTAACATATTCGTTCTGTTATAGGCTTGGTGTCTTATTATTTCCTAGTTTTTTTTTATCCATTTCTACTTTCTGCACGGTAGATGCATCTGCATTTCTGGTTCTCTCACTATTATCAAATGCGTATCAGTGGCGGTTCCTCTTTGGAAGCAAAGGAAGCACTGCTTCCCTTGACCAAATAGGCAACTCAATAAAAATTAATTTTAATATATCAAGATTATTAGAAGAAAAATCTTAATATATTTCCCCCTCTGGAAACACTAAAGAAGCAATGTACAGATTTTTTTTTATATAAAATGTACAATAATTGAAATTTATCATCCTACTGTAAACAAAGAGTAAAGCTGTAGCCATGATACGAGCGGCGAGCGTTGAGCGACAGAGTGGCAAATACTAAAGTGCCTCTCACCGGTGGTGTAGTGACCGAGGCCTTACACAACATGGGGAAGCTGTAATATCGTCAGCTTCTTTGCCACAGAAAATCAACGTGAAAACTCCAACACATTCAATTAAATTGAACTCACACTCACGCAAAGGTTTGCGTTGATACAGTGCACTCAGAAGCTGAGCTAAACGCAGCTTCTTCGGAGCCAAACAGTAGGATACGAGAAGCCGAAGAGAGAGAAATTTTCTGCATCCACCATATACTCTTTGTTTTCTTGGTTTCTTTTTCTGGTAATCTGTTCTGGCTTCCAGCCTTCGAGCAATATTAAATTTGCTCTTAAAATTTTGCTTAGAAATTTTGTTTTTGACTCTTGACTTGAGTCTAGAAAAAAGAGATCGAAGAAGATAGGTGAAGTTTCTCTTTATCTTTTGTGGGGTGGTAGGCGGTGTATATTGAATATAAGCTGATAACTTTATAGCTTCCATTATATTTGTTAAGATTCTCTTTAATGATGATCCCTTTAGAGAATATTTTTATGAATTGTATTTTCGCGTACGGGTTGCCTGAAATGTTCTTTTTGCTAGGAGAATGTAATGTCGTTCGGCGGTGGTGTAGGGGGTGTATGCGAGCTATTCAGGGTTTTATTATTAGTATCTTTTTTAGATTTTGAGCAAAATAATGCATTTATATGAAAAATAAAACGAGATTAAAGGTGTAGTTGCAGTTTTTCAACGGTTTTTTTTACGCTTTATAGCAACAGAATCTGTGAAACAAGTCGCAAAACGTCCTCTAGCAGCGAAACTATTTCAAAAAAATTTACGAAAAAATGAAAAAATTCACAATTTTTGATTCCTTTTTTTCATTTTTTTCAAGATTAAAAAATTTACTTGTTCATGAAAATGCACAAAAGAACTTATATTTAAAAATAAGAAAGAACCGCTGATAGCCAATATTATGACGAACTGCCTTTATTTTTTTCGTTTCTTACGTACCGCTAGACATACCGAAGTATACGAATCTTTAGTTAGAAAAAACGACCAAAATGGTAAAATTTTCCGTAGCGGCTTTGCTAGAGGTAGAAAATGTCCATTTCGTATACCGTTCGATGTAACTAGCATGTTCCATAAAAAAATTTTTAGGCTGGGAACAATTCCTTATGGTTTGTTTATCTAATTGAACTATAGGTTATTTGTCATTTTTTTAGGTAAAGCTTTCGATACTTTTACTTTTATCTTTCGCCTTGCGCTTTGCTTCCCTTATCCTAAACCTTACGAACCGCCACTGATGCGTATTCATTATGTCTTCCTTCTTCTTGTTCCGGTCCTGAAATGTCCCACCCATCGATTTAGTTTTCCCGTCTCGCTTAAAATATTTCCCTGTGTGCTTCTGCAATCTGATGTCTTCTTAAATTTAAATTCGTTTCTTCCTTTTTTTAATATTTTTTTGTATATAACTGGTTTGAGTTTTCGCCATCTACAATGGTATAAAGGTTGAAAATGTAGAAAAAATCATTTCAAAGTTATTCGCGAAAAGAACGACTTTGAAACTTTAAAAAGGAATTTTCGCAAGGCTCCTTTTATAGAAAATCTGTATGTATGTATGCATATAGTCATTTGAATCACTGAGAGGATACACAACATACTAGCTTACATTTTTTTTATCATTTTCATACAGAAAAAGTCAATCCAGAAGTCCTTTGTACACACATATGACTGGAGCAAAAAAAAACAGAAAATAATAATCATAGCGTGCACAGAGTGGGAAATCGTGACACAAAAATTGATGATTTATGTATGAGCATCAATCAAAACATAAATTGTTACTTCGCAGATTAATAATTTAAATTTTTTTTAAAGTACATAGATTAATGCGATTATCATGTACTCTGATAAAATTTTCTGGATATGTATGCAATTGAAAAGTCCATTCTGCAAGTTATTAAAAAAAAACTTTTTTAAGCCACTTGATAATAACACTCATTGAAATTCGATTATAAATATTTTAGTCGATCATAGTTTCCAAGTGCCTGTTTTATGGGAAGAGTGCTCTTTGAAGAAAAGTTCACAGATGACGCTTAAAAAACATCAGCTTTAGTTATTTTCAAAGCGTTTTAAAGCTAGGATTAAGTCTTGGAATCCTGAATTTAAATCCAAAAGCAACATAATAAATATTAATGAATTGAATACACAAGTATTTTGTGTTTTATGTAACACTTTCCAAGTACTCGTACAATTCCTCTGCAGGAAATTGCATAAACATCGTACCGTATTTGAATAAGACATTAAAATTAAACAAAATTTCTTGTGTTTCATGTGATGTGTAAATCATGGAATTTTTTAATGCAAATTACATTGTTGTTTCTCCATTTGCATCATGGAATTGACATTTTTTTTATTTTGCATATCCTCCTTGTCGTTCACGACACATTTCCGTCCACAATTCATTGATTTTGCAGTATTACTAATGTATTTAGATGGAAAATGTAATGTAATGGAAATGCAATGACTTCGAAATGTATTGCTCCACTTCGAGATGGTATTGATATGTTTGGGGAAGATATGGATAGTGCTGGATGTTGATAAGCTTATCTTCTTGACTGTGGAAACATAATATAAAACATGAATGCGGAGACTTCCGGATAAATGGAATAATAATCATAACCTGTCAACTCGATTTCGACTTAGTTTTTCTGAGTTTTTAACCAACGCAGTCAACACTTCTATACACACTATCAACACTTCATTTCTTTCCATCGACCGTAGTATTCACTGAGTCTACAGAAAGCTTTTTTCCCCAAGGTAACTCGGCCGTTCTGGGTTGAAGTGACAGATAACTAATTTTACGTCGGTCATAAGTCAAAAACGAAATAACCGGTCTATCCAATGACGGACCCCCTCGCACAAGGCAGAAGCCCAGTCATTGTTTAAATCGCAGGTTTTTGACCTCGACGCTTTGATTTTTACAACATAGTTTTGTATACACTGTGCGTTCTTTTGGTTAACTAACCACTAGAAAAAGCAGCATTATAAATATGGAAGGTGAATGTATGTTTAATATAATAACACATCATTACTGCTAAAAAATCCACTCGTAGGAACAATTTTGAAAACCCCAAGCATCTCCTATCTTTTTATTTGAATTTTGTGTCTGAGCTTGTCTGACTAAACTATTAATGGTTTAGTGGTTTTAATGTCTATAATACGAATATAAACTACAATAAAATTGTCCCCCATTGCCCACTGAAAGTTCTTTGGAAACCCAGAAAACTCTGCAGGCCTCACTGGAGTGAAAATAGATTCGGAGTATTCTTAGAAGTGATTTCCACCAGGCACAACATAGATCATGCCAAATTCGATAGCTATGCCCAAATGCAACGAAACCACCATAATGAACTGACTATTAAAACGGTTTAAGCCGACGTGCTTCCTTGAATTTTCTTAGATTTAACGAAACTTTACTCAACCCGCGTTAACTCTAACCCAGGGTAAACTCTACATGGAAACTCAGAAGCACGGATACACACTAGACTTATATACTTACACGATCTTAAGTTATTGCTGTATCGATTATTAGGCAGATATATTCAATTAACGAAGATTCGGAATCCCAATTTCAAACTGGTTTCACAATAATCATGCGCACAACCAGTTTATAATCAAAATGAAACCTTTGTCTACATACGAGCACAACTGTTTTTGATTCAATCGCTGATCTGTGTCCACATAGTTTTTAGTCACGAGATTTTGGAAAAATGTCAAGTAGTTCAGATGAAGTGCAACCACGCAACTGAAATCGCTGAATCACGCACTTGAGCTGTGTGCGCTTGAACTATGTCGTGTGCGCAGATGAATCTAAAAATGAGTTTTGAGTCGATCGTGTGCGCCCGCGAGTGTGCGTTTCCGAATTCTGGTTCTATATAATGTCGACCAGAAAGCTCCAGTCGGAAAGATAGTAGAGAGACGAACTGCTGCTACCAAAGTACGGTTTTACTCCAACCACGAGGCGAAGGATCATGGCTCTGGAATCCAAACACGGATCTTTGATATAGCTGTTAAACGCCAGGCCAACCAAGAGATTTTTACCTCTGCTTGCGTCAATTTTTCTTTCGACATCCATCAGGCGTCGTATATGGTCGGTATAGCTTCTTCTATAGCTCGGAAGTAGAGTAGTCTACTTTTTCTATGGCGATATGCGACTCTGTGAACACAGGTCTAACTTTAAGCCCGCAATTTACTTATTCATATTTCTTGATTTTTTTGAGTTATATAAGAATGGACGGAGCTTAGAGCTGTCTCACAAAACAGAGTCCGTTGGAGAGCAACTGTTTCCGCCCTATGTCCCATGAAGGATTAAAGGGGAATAACTAAGTAAGAATGAAACGAAATTCGGACTACACTCCAGTTTAATTAATTCCCATTGGCAACAATCCTTTATCCTCACTTTAACAATTACAGACAACTGAAAAACTTTGTTTACATAAACCCAGGAACAACTTTGTTAATAACTGTACTTTACCAACCGTAACATCATCGAATTCCCAAAATATCCTCATTAAAAATAATGAAACTAGGTCACACTCAAAGGTAAACGAACATATTTACAGTAGCAAGCGTTCATGAAGTAAATCATGTCCAGAAAAGGGTAGATAACATCCGATAGCAAGGAACGCCTACAAGTCCAGCAAGCTCCTGATTTATAATTCTTGGCCTCCACATACGGGAAACCCTCCCACGGCCATAGTCACGTTATTATCAACGCACTCGGCTGAAAATTTGACGGTGTGATAAATTCCCTACGAATCGATATGCGCCAGAGCCTTCCGTGCTTGCGGCGCTAAAAGGCGGTATTTTGCTTTGTTGTTATTTTGCCGTAATCAAGTTGAAGGAATCATTTTCCTGCTGGCGAGCAAGGATCTGATAATGCATAGGGAAGTGCCTCCGGGCTTGGCCTTATAATCAATACTTTCTTTGAATACGGGGAGGCTTCATAACCGGGGTTGAACCCCTAAAGGGACGACGATGAAGATATCGAAGGGACGTTGCTGTCTGACTGGCCTGCATTAAATCTTATTTCGTGGAAGAATTGCCGTCCCTTACTTTTGGCCCTTTTGCATGCTATTTTGTCCTCAGCCGAGCCGCACTGTGTAGTCGTTATTAACTTCAGTTCCTTGGTTATGTAGCGATTCGTATATATCCAGATTTTATTCTCCTATTATCGCTATCGTACCCTTTGAGTAAAAAATAAAAGGAATCGGGGCCACTTCTTTCTCTCCTACTTTTTCTTCTTCTTATTGTCTTTTCCTGGGTTGGGTCCTTCGTGGCAAAGGACTATTTTTATGCGGCATAGGGATTACAGCACATGAAAGTGGAATTACTTAAGATGGTAACAGCTGTAAAGTGCGATAATCGATCAAACATGCTCTTCTTCGGTACTGGAAGGTTATCTGTTCACATCTGCTAAAATGGCTTGCGTTCATTATTATATAAAAAGGGCATGTTTTCAAGATTAATTTGCTATTATTGGTTTCTGGGGAAGGACTTATTGACAAATTAAATGGGTGAACAGGGGATCAATGGCAAAACTTTTTCGCTCCTATAAAATTTATTTTATTCTATAAATTGTACTATATTACATTTCCAATTTTAATTTCAAAATAGGAATGTAAAACTTTGTCCTAGTGATACTAAATACGGCAAACAGATTTTATTTATTTGATTTGAATTTTGCTTCTAAAGTATGTTAACTTAACCTTACTCTTAATCTTCAAATTATTACTCTTAAAGCTTTTCAAAATTTCTGGTCAAAAACATCAACGCTAAAATAGATGTTCATAGTAAAACTCACTTAACTCACGGTATGCACCTTTCCATGTCCATTAATATTTCGTTTTCTATTAGTCGGACGTTATTTATAGTTAATCAGGTTGTAAGATCAGATTATTATCTACCAAAATGCTTTCATGTACTTTTACGTGCTTCATGTACTTGTTCGTGGTTTACTGATGCGAAGTTATAATCCATCACACGCTATATTTTTTACATGATGTCCCCCGGCCTGAGATTTTCTAACTATCCTGAGCTAATTTGTGAACAGTGACAATTACTAATGAAGCCGTTCCTCTTACATATAATCTGCCACTCCTCTATAGCAAAATTGACTGAATTTTTTGATATACCTAAACAAGATTTTAATAAACAGGTTAAAAACAAGGATAAGACTATATACACACCTGGTACAAATTGCCAAAATTCTAATATATAGATAAATTTTGCTAAAGCCCACCGAACTAGCAAACATTCGTTTGAGCGTCATTGGAGAAAAAACTAATTTTTGTTTCATCGCTCCAAAGAACGGTATGTCATTTTCTTTTACCTTCTAGCCCCGACCAGGAAAGTGGGCTTTATCAATATTTATTCTCGTTTTAGAGTTTTTGGCATTTTGTACCTATTTTATTGTCCAGGTGTATACATAACTCAGATTTGTACGTTTGCATGGACAAGTCATAAGTCAGATTTGTACGCGAGCCTGCATGAACAAGTTTAACAATTTGCCTACTGGTTAGTTACTCAGACTTGACCATTCGAGACCGGCCTCGTTTAACAAGGTGATCTTGCTCACCACTGTCGCAGAGAACATAGGCTTATCCTACATATCATCCACAGATCATAATTTAGATCACAATATCCAGTAATCAAGCCAACGACTGTTCTGATATCCCTTCCATTGACACCCAACATCACAAACCAGGAGCGAACTTCTAGTTGTTTCATCGGCATATTTCATGAGAACTCGATCGTCAAACACCAAGCAGAGCAGATGGATGCACCAATAGCCGATGAAGCGATATTTGACCAAATCGTCCGTACTTTCAATGCTTTCTAAACCCGGTGGCTTAGGACCTAAACAGGGATAACTGGATTGAGAATATCCAGCTGGAAAAAAGCCATCTTGTCCGTCTCTTAGTTTAGATTTGATCTTACGCAATCTTTTCTTTCTGAATGCCTCTCGGAAGATAAGAATACATTTGTAGGGTAAGTTCTCGTTAAGTTGTTTTCTTAAATATACATGCTATTGTAGCTTACACCTTTACTTGAAAGATATTGGCTAAGATGACCAAGGTCATCGCTCGTACTACTGTACTCTAAGCCCATACCTGCCTCTTCCAACAAGTGTCATCGGTGTACCATACGAGTCCACTCTGCGGTAACTTATTTACTTTGGAATATGAGTCGATGGCAATGCTGCATATCTTCTGAAAACCGAGCTATAACAACATCTGAGACTCACAATTTGCTTCTCCTAAATATGTTCAATACAAGTCTTACTCTTCGTGAATCTTGACAAACATAAGAATCACGAGTCGTACCCATGAAGGTTAAGGTAATTCTAATATTCGCATCTTTTTGTGGCTCCGACTTATGGTCCTGGCTTTTTTAAGGAGGAAAACCAAGCTTAGAAATCCTTTACACCACCAATTCACCATGTCGTTCAGATTATGGTGCCACGGCTAGTAATAAGGTTAGTTTCAAGGATAAAAGAAGAATTATAGACCTAATGTATCCTTAGCGGGACAATTTTTTGAGCAATAATCGCCGGCAACAGTAATGGAGCAATATGGAGGCTAGAGAACAGATGTGGTGACTAATGTCTTGTATATATTTTAAAAAGCGTTGCAATGTACTTTGAAAAACGTGTGGTTTCAAATCACAAAATTGGTGCAAATTACAGTACTTTCATAAAATGAAAGTGAGGGAGTCGCCTCAGCGGATTATACCATAGCTCATATAAAAGAGAAGAAATTTGCACGAACCCCATTATAACAAAAATCAAAACAAAAATTTTTGTAATGGGGCTTCAATTTCGCAAAGTCGACATCCTAAGTAATAGCCGGATGAGCTAAACAGTCAATAGTGGAGATTAGCGGGAGATAACCCCGTGGTTATTCCCGATAACCCCGTGGATTATTCCTCCTGGAACAAGTGAATCCCGCTAACCACCCGACAAAGGCTGTGACCTCGACTGGTAGTGCCACATGAACAAAAAGGTGTACCGTTCGCTAGTGAAGACCCGCTCAAATACAACTTTGGTATAGCCCACACATACTTAGCTAAGCCGGCGAGATGCCTTATTAGGACTATCCTTTTCCTACTCAAGAAGGTACCTGAGTTAACTAAGCTCGAACTGAGAATCTTAAGAGTACTTTCCACAGGACCTGCTTCTGTCGGATATAACATGAATATAATTGGAGAAATTGGTACTGGCACATGTTGATACTGTCACGCAGAAACAGAAACCACAGAACACGTCCTCTGTAATTGTGCTGCCCTCCGCAATTTTTTCGGTACGCAACAAAGCGCCATTAACGCGTAAAGATGTATGAAACAGTACCCAAAGAGCTATCTTAAGGCTGATTAGTAGCTTTTGAATAAATAACTACTGTAGGGGAGACTCAAAACATTTAGTACAGGTCGAAGTGTACGAAGAGCACGTGATGAAAGTATAAGTGAAGGGCAGCAAAAGAAACAAACAAGGTGTTTACGGTTCACACTTCTCTGCAGACACTGCGAACTTTAATCATAAGCCCCAAAGGAATATCACCAGAATTTACTTGTCCTAGCGACGAAAACCATAGGCGGAAGTCAGTTCAGCATGTGATAGGTACCTACTTTTTCTAAGGAAAAAAAATTAAAATAACGACATTTTGCTTCCCTTACGAGTTCAATACGACTGCGGTCCTTTATCGTGATAGAATTTATGTCCTAAGCCTCTTTGGGTCTTCTTACAAAAATAGCTTGAAACCAATGATATCCATACAAAAAGTCAGCATTCGCAGAGGTGTGTATTATTCCGAATCCGACTTAATACTTTTTCGAAGAAAAACAAAAAAAAGGACACACCTTGCTGTAGGGTTTCGCCATCCATTTCCTCCCCAAAAAGCAAATTCATTTTCATCCCTCTTTTTTGCTCCGTTTTCCTTAGTTTGTAAAATCGAACGAAAATACGTGACGGATTACCGATGCGAAGTTGCGATGTTATTTTATATAATATCGCAAAAATTTCCGAAAATCTAAATCGATCGCCCGAAATGCGGCTAAAGGAGCTCCTCAATCACAGTTAACTTTGAATTGTGTAACGGGTTGAAGAAGAAATGATGGAATGTGTAAAATTGATTTTCGTGGAAAAGTCAGCGAGCTGTGCTAGATAGACATCCATAAGCCTTTGTGATAGTATAAAAAAATCTTCCATCAGTTTTTGGTTAGGTGAATCCTCAATGGTTGGAATTTATTTATATAAACTGAATCCTGAAATCAGGAGCGTGGCTTTTGATGGGACATTTTTAGATACATAAATTGAGGGAAATGGTGTAACCCTTTCGTATAATATCCGAAATCTGAAAATCGAACAGATAGGAGACAGATTATAAAAACAAAATTCAGGAGGAGATAAAAATAACCTAAATAAGCTAAAACATTTCATCATCGACAAATGCTATTGATCAAGACAAATGCTTGCAAATGAGAATATTAACCTAGAAATGAAAAAAAAAATAGAAGCTTGCTAAACTGAAAACTTTTCTGCAGTTGTCAGTATCCAAGATTCCTTTTATGCAAGTGAAATTTGCATCCCTTTTAGCATTAAACATTAGCATTGCCTTATCGAATTTTCCTAGAAGAGGCGTCAGGATATGTTCCAGTTGTAATGGAATGAGAAGCTAAAGCCCCCAGTTGCACCAAAATCTATATGTAAATCTAGTGCAGTTGTCTATATGTAACTGTTGGTGGTAGTTGGAACGTGCACAAGAACGTTTCTCAGTTCAACTTTAAGGAATTTTGTTTGGTTTTATATTAAAGTATATTTAAGCTTTGAAAATAAGATTGAGTAGTTCAGTTCTCCAAATCGATAAGCAATTCGTTATTTTTTAAAGAGGCTATCTTCCGATTACCGTGTCTAGTACTGGTAGTGTTTTTTTCATTATATTTTAATTGCTTTAATATATTTTAGTGTTCTTTCTGGTATTATATGTATTATTGTCGTGCATTTGTCACTTCTATCAAAACTCGAAAAGAGTCACTGCCGATGAACACCTAGCAGCTCTGTTGGCAAGTTCAAATCCCCCCTCCGCGCGGGTACTTCTTCGAAAGAAGACATGACCATGCCACATAAAATAATAGAAAAAAGGGAGACGGGTCGAATGACAGAGTTCTAGGTCGGTTGGGCTGAGGACTACTAACCCACTCCCACAAAAAAATTTGCTACGAATCGGCAAACAATGTCTCGCAATCAGATGGTTAACAAAACGATGACCTTTATTTATCGCACAAGTAGAGATACGGAATCGGTGGAGAATATTCGACTAAATACTAATGAGTAGAATCGAAAGAAAATTACTCAATGGGTAGTTTTTACGCGTTCAAAAATACTCGATTCTTGAGAATTGATGAGTACTTCTTTGACATTTCTGCGAACCGCCTTGGCGTAGGCATTACTCGATTTTTGGCTGCGACAGATTACAAATGCTTACGCTTTTTCAAAAGTATGTACGCGCCCGCAACTAAGGTACAAATGCGTCTGCCATGCGGTATGCACGCTCCCGCCACAAGAATTAAAATCTAAAATTGAGCTCACCTGACGTATGCACGCCTCTGTTACAGATATAAATATATTCGTAATCGACCATTCAACATGTGAGTGCTGTTTTACCAAGCGGTCCCCTAACTAAGTACTAACAGTGTGCAATGCTGCTTGAACAACATTCCATAAACTGTAGACACCAATAAAAGACTAGAATTTGCTGGCACACTGCAACATACCTAAAACCAGCAAAGCGTTTCTGACGAAACATATATTGAAGAGCTGTGGATTCTAGTAAAGGGCGCTATATTGACAGCAGTGGATGTGTGCATCGGTTGTGTCAAAAGATACCGGAAACACTGGATCTCGGACACAACCTGTCAAAATATAGAACGCAGCAGGGCCCTAAAATATAATGTGAACTCCACAAGCGACCCGTAAAATGTTATTAACTTGAACGCGAACACTCCCAATTACACCGAGAAGTAAAGGCAAGAGGTCCTGAAGGAAGCAGCAACAATGTACAACCTATAAGAATCACCACTCGTGCCCCATCCAGGATAGAAAAAGTAGCCGCAATTCATGCAATGGCCAATGGTAACGCTGCTGGAAAAATGGAATCCCGCCAGAATTGCTGGAAGCCGACTCAAGCCTCATAGCAGATGCGCTACATCCAATCCTGCAAATGAAATGGGACAATCCCAACATTTTCCTTACGTATTCGGAAAACTTTTTACCCTTAAGCTTTAGTTTTACTCATACAAAGCTTTAGAAATTATGTTGGTGACCGTGAGGGGTATCATTAAGCATACTCAATAGACCGGTTCTCGTTCGATAACGGAGTTGAAGCAGCTCTAGACGTGAATGGTACTGGAGCCGCTTGGTAAAACGATACTCGCGTTTAAAAAATTTAAGTTTTCCCACATATCCACGCCAAAATTCTCAAATTTTTCAGCCTCTTTTTTCCAATCTAAATTGGGTAACAATCGCGGGGCCGTATGGGGCATTTCTTATGAGACGAGGCGTTGGATGCCCTTTGTGAGCCCTATAGAGCAATCTACATAAGGACCAGATGAAGCAGCCTTATAGGGTCCTATGTATCTGCGGCCCGCCAAACTAGCCGGAAAAAATAGTTCGGTAGGCTTAAACTGAAGACTAAAACTAAAAAAATGCGAGTAAATGCAAACAGTATTAAACACACAGTGTTGAATAACAGTGACGAGGACTAATAGATAAATTCTTGTTACCGCGGTAGAATTATTACCGAAAATGGCGAGCTGGAGAAGATGATGTCAGTTCCAGAATAAATCAAGCAAGAAACCCATAATCATGCTTGTCTGGCATATAGAGCTCAACGAAGATCTCAAATAAAAACAAATTGTGGCGTTAAGGTAATTCTGTTTTACAGTTGCGAAACATGAGAAGTCAACCAATTCATTACAAGGTGTCTTCAAGTTTTCATCAACAAATGCCTACGTCATCTCCTAAAAGTGCGCTGGTAAGACAGAATTAGGAATGAAGAACTATGGTGTCGTGCCGGCCAAGAAAGGATAGACACCGAAATCAGGCGAAGGAAATGGACCACACCTTGCGACTCGATAAAGAGAATCTAGCCGAACATGCTTTTATCTGGAATCCGCAAGGAGAAGGGAAGACCAAAAACAGCGTGGAGAGAACCTTATTAGCACAGGCGACAACTGGGAGATCCTAGACGAAGCTTAGAGCTGTCGCACAAAATAGAGCTCGCTGAAGAGCAACTGTTTCCTCGGCCTTGGATTTGCTTTCTGTTATTACCTCCACCTTATAAACGAAAGAAGGTAGGGTGGAAAGGGTAAAATTCTTCTGAATGGAACGAAGTTACCAAGGACCAGAAATTTTTACAATATAGACCTAAAATTACAAATTTTGAAATGCTTTACAAAAACAAAATTAATCCGGATTAATAAATCTGAACATGAAATGTATTTCTTAGAAAAAGTTACTTAACAAGTAAATCATGTACTTATTTTCGATCTCCCCTATATTGCAACGTAATTATTACAAATCATGGCTTTCCTATGGTAATTCCCATGCAAAACTCCTTCTTATCGCCAAGGCATCAATGTAGAACCCCTCGCATTATTACGCTAAAAAAAAAGAGTCAACTTCAAGCACCGTTCTCGCTGGGTAGCCAGCCAATTGAGAATTTCTTTCCCCTGAAAATCTTGTAGAATCAAAATCTACGCGTAGCATCATAACGTTACCTTATTAGTATTCTAACCTATAACTTGGTTTCACGAGAGCTGCCTTCAAATGATTACGTGATAATGTCGTCAGCATTATCATTTTCTTACATTCAACTTTTAAACGCAGAAGGTTCTAAATTTAAAATATGAAAACGGAGAAATTTTCCCATAAATTTAACAACTTTCGCGCACCAGTCTAACCAAATTTCGTGCTCTATAATTCACCTCATTTGCTAGCGAGCAACTCGACACGCCCGAAGCCAAAAATGAGAAGCAAAAATTGTGAGAGTTCACTCGAGAGCTCACTCACCTTTTATCATGTTTTACTTAAAAATAAATAAATTTAATGAAGAAAATTACTGCAACGACGTGAAAAATGACACAAGACTGATTTTTTGTTGTTGTTGAAAAATTTGAACCCTCTTTTTGCAAAATTACTCACGTTCGGAAACATTTGTTTCGAATTATGAAACTCACGTACCTGTGAGTGTAGTACCTTTTCGATGAAAACACGAAAAAAAGTGTAATTTAAATTAAAGCGATTGCATGAGCGGCAAATTACATTCTGTGATGAGTGTCAAGCGCCGAAGGAATAGGGGAAGGGCTTATTTGTGTGACTTTAGCAACTTTCATATGTGTGTGATTACAAGTGAAAGTACGCTCATTTACTACGTTTACAAGCGGAGTTTCCCTCCGGATGGAAGTTTCGATCCGGAGTGAAACACCGCTTATAAACCCGGAGTGAAAATCCAGAACTTGGATTTTCGCTCCCGAAGAAAAAGCTGGAGTGAAACTTCGATCCCGGTTTATGTTGTGCTTATAAACGCTGACTGGGAGTGAGAATTTTTTCCAAAGGGGGAAAACTTTATAAAAAAGAAGCTGGGTGTTTTATTTTGCAACAATAGATTTTTTTCTTTGTTTATTGATATTTTTAAATACATTAAATTAAACATTGGGTTTATATTTGTCTTTGCTATGATTTTGAATTTGAGCTTGGAGCTGTCATCTCAAACCAGAAAGTATTTTGGATTTACATTCCCATTGCTTATAAACGCATCGGGAGTTTTACTTTGGATTGAAGATCCAGGAGTGAAACTCCGCTTATAAACGTAGTAATTGTTTGTGAGATGTGAAAATATGTCTATGCCCGTATATACATACATATATGTACGTATGTACGAGCGCCTATGACGTAGAATTTTAATTAGAAGTTTCACTTTTAATAATAAATGAAGCATTATCGTCTTTACTTAAACGCTCATGGAGCAATCACAAAAGGGGTTGGATTTAACTTATTTAAGGGATGGAGTTATACACTTTTGTTCTTAATTACTAAAATAACATGGGATTTGCCTTTTTAATATCACTTATTCTACTAATTTAGTCTGAATAAGATTGGTGTATTATATATATAGAAAGAGAGAGTGTGCCTTGAGTTCTGGTGGCCCCATTGACTTAGCAGATTAAATTTCTATGATTTATGGGCGTTGTTAGCTATAAAGCTGACTGGGTAAGGACTTGAGATTAATTTTCTGAACTTATTTGAGTTGAATCTACTATGCCAAATGTGCGCACGTATTATGGACCTAGTAATTCGGAAGTAATTTATAATTACCAAATACGCTTTTCTTTTGAAATTAACTAAAATTAAAACATAATTTGGAATGTAAAGTTTTTTATTATTTCAGCTATTACACGTCCCACTATTGGGCAAAGCTTACCCTACTAAACCAAACCAAAACTAAAAATAAAGTTTTCCCTAAAAATTTAAAATATAACTTGCTTAAATATAAAAAATCCGGGGAGGTGAGGGGGCTTATTTATTTATATTATTATTTTTTTTAACGCTTTAACATTACAGATCGCACATGGTCAGAAGTTTAACTCGAGTTATTTCGAAAAGCTCTCCACTATTACAGTAAGTCGTATTTATAATTTTTACCAATAATTTTCTTTTCATTTCTGATTTGATTTCGAAGGGTTATGCTCTGCCTAGAGTGTGACGTATAGGGGCTGAAACTATAAAAAAATTATATTTAAAATTAAACTGAAGCATTTCAAAATAAAAGCGTGCGAATCTAGCCACAAAGTCTGTTGGCGTTGGTAGCTAGATATCGTGCAACCCAACTACCCATCTCAGACTTCGACGAGATATCCTGCCTGTCTCAAGCTTGGGAAAGGATGACGTTAATATACCAATACTTAACAAAATCTGTAAATATGGTGTCTAGAGATATAACTAGACTACCCATGACCCGAGGGTTTAAAAATATTCGCGGACTGGTCCTCCTGGTGTGTGGTTGCGCTATAGGCTAACACATTTTTCTCAGAAAATACTTCTTGTTACGGAATCGAAAAGTCAGAGATATACAGAGATATATTATCAACACTTCCACTCTTTTTTCTACTATTCATCTAAATAGAGCTTGCTGTTAGAAATTACATTCAATAATAGAATCGTCGACAATACAAAGGAACTTTACGTCTAGGCGCTAGTTTGAGCTGTAGTAACAGACAATTAACGCTTGGAACCTTCAAAAGACCCGATAAGAAGGTAACGATGTACACTGTTCCTTGAGGTGACGCTTCCGATCCCTCGGCATGTTTCTCAGCAATATTTTATGGAAGAGATGATGTGAAATTTAGATTAGACGACGTTCAATACTATCTTGGTGGAATGGCCAGAATGAAAACTCTAATTTAAATTCTGTAAATCAAAGTCGAGATCAACAGCTTGGAATTTAGTCAAAATGGGATGACACAATCGGTACTAATCTAGAGAAAACCAGGTCATACTCAGCAAAGTGTTTGGTTGAGGTGCTCTGTCAGACACACAAGAAGCTCTATAGTAGATCTGTTACGTATATATGCGCTAACACACTTCAAAACTTCGCTGATGACGGAACTCTTTCCCATTCGGCAATAACATACAGGCACGTGCTATAGCTTATCTTTTTAACCCTGATGTCCAACTCCATAAACAAGGACTCATTCTTGATTAGGATAGTAAAAATCGCGACGAATTAACAAAACCTGCACCGACCTTTTTTCAGTGAACGGTATGAATCGAATCATATACAGTAATACCCCGACTTACGCTACTCCGAGTTAAGCGAATTCTGAGTTACGCGATTTTCAAATCTCGCTGTGTCTTTTGTTCGTAAACGTCACGGGATTATCGCTGAAATAGAAATAATAATGTTAAAATCATGTTGTGATAATCAAGTAAATATGAAAAATTGTCCTGTTGTTCAGAACACAGTGTGCTCTCAAGTTAAGCTGATTTTTGAGAAATTGAAAGAGAATGCTGGGGAGATGGCTAAAGATGAAGACTTTAAAGCTAGTAACAGTTGACTCAGCCGATTCAAAAGTCGTTGTAATTGGCAAAGCATTAGCAAGTTCTGATAAACAGGCTGCGTCTTACTTTCCATAAAAATTAAAAGCTATGATGGTTGAAGGTTGCATGGCATCGCACGTGAAGAGAAAACGTTTCCAGGTTTTAAGACCGCCAAAGATCGATTGACAGTGATGGTTGACGCGAATGCAGGTGTTGATTGTTAGTTAAAACCTCTCTTAGTTTTTCGCTCAGATAATTCAAAAGCATTGAAAAATGAATCGAAACCTTGCTTGCTGCGATTTGGAAGTCGCTTCCCTTTTGAGGACTGATTTGGTCATCATTTCATACTTATACCCCGGCTTCACCGCCAAAATTTCGCAAGTTCGAGCAAATTAGTCTACAGTACTTTAAAATTTCCTGATTTCCCATACATTTTTCACATTTTAAAGTCAGGAAAAAAAGCCTGCTTTGGGCCTACAGAACATGAAATTGAGTTTCAAAGTAAAAGCTCGCTCAAAAGAGAGTAAAAAATTGGAATATTTCCATGTCAGCTGATGTATTTTGTTGGAAATTGTTTTGACGTTATTACATGACAGTTAAAGTAAGAGCTTTGAGAAAATAAACATGGATCAAAAAAGGAAGTATAAAAGAAAAATTGGTCTTCCGCAGAAGAAATGTATTTAATTGATTTGTGGCAAGAAAATATTTGTGATTTTACACTTTGATTTGCGAAACTGAAATAAGTAGACGTCAGTAAAGGAGCTTTCGAATGTAATACGTCACACACGAAGCTTTCTGAACTGAACAATGCCGGTGAAGCCACTTTTGCATATTGAAATGAACTTGATTAAACTAAGGCCGGTGAAGCCGGGGTATTAGATGCAGTGAGAATCATTGGACAATCTTGGAATGAGGAAATTGTCGATCCTGCCAGGCAAATAAATTTGGAAGTCTGAAGCGATGTTGTTCAAGAACTGCTGGATTCTCACAATAAGGAGCTTACAATCAATGAGCTCATAGAAATGCATGAGCAAGAGCAAGGCATTGAAGAACTAATTCTGTAGACCCAGTTCAATCAGTAGATCGAATGACGATTGGGAACTAGACAGAACGACCCAGTTCAATGGAAAAGGGGTTACAAATTTTAGTAAATGTAGACTCCAACGAAGAACGCATTTCTTCAACAAAGCAAGAAATAATTAAACTAAAAATTCATTAGTCCACAGTTGTCGCAAAACTTTAGATTTCACGCTCAACACAGAAATTTCTTTAACATTTAAAAGAAAATAGATAAAATAGTATATTATATATTATTGAAAGAATTATATTTTTTGGGTGCATCGTTGAAGAGTTATCCGATCAAAAAGAGCAAAAAATGTGAGGTAAAAATGCTTTTTCCCAATATTACAGACTTTCAAGAGAAGATAGCTCGAAAACTATACAAAATATCGAAAAACTTGACTGAATAAAACTTGTAGCAAACTTAATCAGCTTTCATTTTTTATAGAGTGGTCATGTCGCTAGGACGCATAGTTTCCGAGATATAAGCAAAAACCCGAACAATAGGACCTTCAAACCCCCCTGTCCCACCGGCTCAAGAGCTACGGGCGGGGACTTTTGATATGTTCACCTCCTAACTAGTCCAAACAATGTTACGAAGTCAAAAATTGTGTTCCAAACATTTCCCTCTATACCTTTATTGGGCATTCGTTGCCTGGCCTAATCTTGTTTTGAATTTAGAAATATGTAAGAATCCAGAGATAATGTTGAAATATATACTTTAATCATTGATATATCAACCCTAGGTTTATGTCAGTGGTTGACTATAGTATGAGTAGCATGTTGACTATGACAGCGTATGTCATACATAAATAAAGTTCTTACTTCTTCTGGTTGTATTCACACTGAACAGACGTGTTTTATTGTTTGCTTCGAATTTACGTTTATCACTACACGACAAGGAAATTTTTCCTAAAACGGACGACGGAATGTCTCTGAGGACTTTTTCCAGCAATTTAGCAGGATCTTTCTTTTCTTTATAAATTAAATTCTATAGAATTCTATAAACAGGAGTATCTGCCAAAAGTCTCTATCGTGGAGTTAAGTACTTCAATTGTTCAACAAACATACGATTTTGGGTAAGAAAGTATATTTCGCGTTTTCGCCCGGTAATTTGTAAGAAGTATGGTAAAATTGAACCTTAAAGTAAAAATGTTATGCAAATTCGTCCAACCATCCCAAAATTTTAAAGTAAATGTCCTTAAAGATGTTGAAATTATTTGGGAATATAATGTCTAGAAAATTTGAGCTTCTTTTGTTTAAGTTTTCACATTCCTCTGCTATCTTTAAATGTTGTACAATTTAAATCCACCATATTTTACTACGCAATACACAAAAGATTCGCCTTCCTTCCATTAAAATGTTCTCATTACTTCACGTTCTTTTCATTGTGCAAAAATATGTAAATTGTTTCTTATTTTTCAGCAATTATCCCTCGTTGCAAGCTGCAACTGCATTGCCCGACGTTGCCCCTTTCAGAAAATAATCACCAATTCAGAAGCAGCAAGATAGTGAAAAGAGCGTATCTGATGTAATCTAGGTATTAAACTCGCTCCGTTCATATTTTAAAGCGTTCTTTTAACTCGCGGCCATAACGCGAACTGCACTTTTAATGGAGCTTTTAATTAGGTCTCAAGTCGACCAAGGCAAGAGCCTTATGTTTATAATTTGTGTGTCTCTCTTAGAACGTCGCTTACTTGATAAAAAAAGGAAAATTATGCACCAGATTCCCGTAATTAATCATGGCAACAAACACGTGCATCGCTTCCAGTAGCATTGTTGAAAGAACTGCTCCAAAGTCAACAAGCGCAACTAAACATTAACGGTTTAGTAAGTACGAAAGCTTCTTTCTGCTGCACTCAACTGGCACAATCTATATGCATTTTTTCCACGAAGTTTGCATGAATCAACTGCAATGAAGTGGAGGGCTTTTCGCACATCGGAAGCATAACATTTGTCGGCTTCAGCTGAAAAAAAAAGCGACCGAGAAAAATATATACGGGGGAGGGAGAACGATGCCAAAGGAAATGAAGATTTTTCTTCGAGAAAATGGAAAAATCAAACATGTACTTTTTGCTGTTCGCAAGTGTATCCAGTAAGGAGCAGTAACACTTGAGAAGAACTTAAGAATCAATTTTCTGAAGAAAATATCCTTGAACGTTAGAGTGCAATAAAGGTAAAAGCTCACTCTTTTCACCTCGATACCCTTCTACCTGGGTTTAGTTTAATAAAGCCTGAATGACGTTGAAAATCAATTTTTATTTACACTGAAGATTTTTTTCGTTCTTTGTTCGTTGCAATTCAATATTAAATGAGGAGATATGGCAGTCTTTTGAAGGATATTGTTAGTTTCATATTGTAAAAGGAGCATTAAAGGAAATTTAATCTGGCATAAAGGTTTCATAAAGTCGTTTCACACTAATTCATCGATTGTGTTATTTGATTAAAAGATAACTAAAACATATTTTTTGTATCGCAAAGTTCTTTGTATATTATTGTCATTTCCATCGATCGATTCGGTTTTTGTAATTTAATATTTAAAAGTTTTTTCCACCTTTTAGCATAAATTAAAGTATATTGCTTACTTTGGTGACCATTTGTTGGAATCAAATATGGTTTGCGCATATAATCTGAATATGAATTCAAAATTACATTAGGAGGCGATGTCATACTAAAATGCAAAACAAACTCGAGAATTTTTAGTAATAAGTTTCCACTAGATGTCATTTGTTATGATACTCCAGAGAAACTAGACAAAAAATACCCAACTCGGGAAAAATTCCCCTGAAAGCTAGATTTTGGTATGAACCTTGATTATGTTGTTCTTAAACAGGTTTGCCAAAAATCCCCATCGATCCAAGCAGGGTCAAACGTGTTTAAAAGCATTTTTTTTTTGTTAATAATACAGTAATGGTCATTTTTACATAAAAATTATGCATTATCAAATTTGTAGCTTATACCCCGGCTTCACCGGCCTCAGATTAATCAAGTTCACTTCAATCGGCATAAGTGGCTTCACCGGCTAGCATGTTCAGTTCGTGCTTGAAATTGTTGTTGCTTTTTCGCCAGAAATTAGAAATGCAAAAGCTCACTGGAATTATTCCAATTTTTTACTCTCTTTTGAGCGAGCTTTTACTTGGAAACTCAATTTCATGTTCTGTAGGCCCAAAGCAGGCATTTTTTCCTGACTTTAAAATGTGAAAAATGTATGGGAAATCAGGAAATTTTAAAGTACAGTAGACTAATTTGCTCGAACTTGCGAAAATTTGGCGGTGAAGCCGTGGTATTAGCAAATTTCCTACAAAAAAGATGTCATAACTTTTTCTTGTATGAGTAATAGTTTGTGAGATATTTTGATGTAGAGTTGTAACAGGAGGTATGCACTTTCTCACACTTTCTCAACGACATGTTTTACAGCGGTTTGTTGTAAGATACTTCACCGTTTGACGCAATGATAAATTTAGATGTGGTTCTTGGTCTGACATGATCATGAAAACAATGAAAACAGATGGAAGAGTTGCACGAGTGTACTTGTTTGCTTGAATGTGTCTGAAGCAAAGTGGAGCTATAATGAATAGTGTGTCTGAAGCTTAAGAAGAACTTACTAATATGAAGCTGAATGAGATTCATATGCAAAACGAGACGATGAAGACGTCAAAAAACAATTCAATGGTTTCAATGTAATAATCCTTTTCCAGAATGCCGAAGATAAAACGAGGGTGGTTTGAAAAGTTTTCGACCACAACGTGAAGATCGCAACACTCGTCAATAAAAGCTAGTGAATGTACTTGTACATCTTTTGACAGTTACTCACCAAAGTTTCAGCCATTTTGGACGCGCAGTTGTTATTTGACAGCTGGAGTCAGTAGATGCGAGTATTTTTTTGAAAATTATGAGTGGGTGAATGATAATGAAATGGTGAGTTGGACTCTGTATACGAGGACTCTGCACCATCATTTATCACAGTGAAATTTTGGGCAGCTGAATTTAAACGTGGCCGTGAGAGCTTGGGAGACGATGAACATTCGGGATAATCACTTAAGGATCATCCCAAAGCGGAGTTCAGGTAGGGCGAAATGTGGTCAACACAGCGCACACAATCGTTAAACGCTACTTAAAGTTTATGGGCGCAAAAATAATCGAGGGAGGAAAAATGGAATGTCTTAGAATATCGTTAATAAAAATGCTGAATAAAAGAGGCGCAAGAACGGACCCTTGGGGGACGCCAGCGTGAAGTAGGGCACTTGCGGAACTTTAGCCACCTAGTTTAACCTTTTGAGAGCGATTAGATAAGAAACTTTGCATAAGAATAAGAGTACAAAGAGAAAAATATGCTTGCAAAGCCAGTTTTCGCAGAAGCAGGACATGATTGACGCTATCGAAAGCTTTTGAGAGGTCAAGCAGCAATAGACAGCAAATCTCATGTTTATCAAGAGAGTTTTGAATATCAATGGTGACTCTAAGGCTGTGATCTTTACAAAAGCCAGATTGCCTCGAAACGTTCACAATACGCAATTATTTGAGTAGCCATCAGCCTTTCAAAGACCTTTGCCAGAAATGAGCTGTACAAGAGTTAGCCAATACCCTCGTCTTCTCTTTTTAAAGATACACTTTGCATGCATTCTAAAAATTTTAATTTATTATGTAAAATGTTTTACTAACTTAAACTGGTTGTATGTTTTGGTTTATACCTGAACCTCGTAAATACAAGGTGAATTCAAAAACTCAACAGTGCAGCATTCAGCATTTAGAAATCTGTACCTGAATTTTGCAGTGTTGCGACATTTTTGAATTCACCCATAACCAAGATCTATAGTTTAAAACCAAAATCAAAATTTAACTGCTTTAAGTAAGATCTGTACTGATTATAAATTTCCGCTGACGTACAAACTCCAGTTCTTCTCTCAATTTCTCTCCCGGAATTTATGGACATTGACTTAACGTTTAAGCGAAACGGAGGAATCTGCCGGCTACATTGTTACTAAAATCATTTCAGTCTGACCTTTTGTTTCAATTACCGCCATGAAAATATTATATCAAGATTTGTGCAATATCACGCCAGTACAACTGGAGTCAATATCAGATTCACGTCATAAGCCATTTATAAAGCCAGCAGAAGCATGTTTAAAACCATTTAGAATAGAGTAACCCAGCCTATTAACAACATGCGATAATAGAAAGCGGCTCCTTTCTACCTATGAAACGTGAAAATGCTGCTGGGTTCGTTGATGCAGTAGGAAACCTTTTTTTACCATCATGCTTTAGGCATTCTCTATGACCAATTAGCATGTGTGCATTTACTGTACTCAAATTAGATAGAGAATGTTTGCATTAAATTATTTTCACTAGAACATCAATTACATGAAGATTACCAACATAGCAAAATTTTGTAAAACGCTTGGAGCACTCAGTAAGATTGGTAAAATCTGTGTAAATATAAAGTTTCACGTTTTTTTGTAACATTTTATAGTTATCGTCCTAACAAGCTTCTACACATTCCATTCTGCTTGCGGATGACGTTAGAATGTTGAAAGTTTATCTCACACATGGAAATATTTTATGATTTGCTAAATTATGTTAATTTTACACACTACAAGCGAGTCTACTTCATTTTCATATATTCTGAAATTTGCAATTCTCTTAATTACATACCACATTTTCATGAGGTTGACCCAGTAAAACAACTTGACCTCAATATATGGCAAATGGTCCAACTGTTTCACAATGTTGAAGACCTGAATGTATTTCATTGTATACATATGTATATGGTACATTTAGTACATTTTCTCGTGACTATATCCCTAAAATGAAAAACGAGAGTTAAAGTGTACTCTAAAAACAAAAGTAAGTAGATACAGTTTTATACAATATACATTTTATGTACATAGCACCGAAAATCTTGAAGCCAAATTAATATTAATGCCTTCCCATGTAGGGGAGAAAGTGTTTTTGATACAATTTCAAACTCGAGCGCGACATTTCAATGAATAAATCCCTATTCAATGTCTGTTTACCTTGATGGGACATTAGGTGTTTCTACCAGCTATTAGACATTGCCATATAACACTCCAGTGCACTCCCCACATAAATATCGCAATATTTGCTCATTCCATATACTTGAAAGGTCTCCACCTTATAATCTATTGGTTCCGGGCGATTAACTTCGCTCGATAAGTCTCTAGGTCGTCCATCGCTCCATTATTCCGCCGTTTGGCTATGCATGATTTATAACTGAAACACCAATCAATTGCGGATAACATCCAAGGAGAAAATAACAGTTTGTTATAAAATCCCAAGGAGCAACTGCCAAATGTCGCATTCTCAGGACTACCCCCATCCCCATTCCCCGATATCCGTTCTGCGGAGGCTTAGCTGCAAGCTGTAAATATGCGATTATGTAACTGAAGACGATTTTTTCTTCTTTCTTTCAGTGCAAAAGCGGAGAAATTTTCATTTATATAAAACCTCTTGGAAAAACACACACATTATGGTGTGGGGTTGTGAGTATCGATTTTAGAGTTTCCTGGGATTTTCGCCTCAGCCTACCTTGCTCTTGGACTTCTATCATAGGCTGCCTTTTGCTTGAATACAAAATACAAAAAAAAAACTTGGCGGCAGACCTTCTCCCTTGAAATAGAAGGCTTCTCTGCCGCTATAGAAAACTTTCTGACGGGATTTGCGATGAGCCTTTTAATCAGTCGAGGATTTTTTAATGAAATGTTTTCTGGCTGTCGTTTTCCGTTTCTGGTGTCGCAGTGAGCTTTTCTCTTATCCGTTTCCCTATTATTCGTGTTTAGCACTTTTAGAACCAGTTCCAACTCGGCTAACGCATATACGATTGATCTTTTCCCTTTTCCCAAAGTAAATTGGATTTCGGCTGTCGCAAATAATGGATGACTTTTCTGCCATGGATGGAATAATTACTTTTTTTTGCGAAAAATGCGGAGATTGCTATCTGTGCTTTTTTGGCCTTGACTTTATGCTCGTTAACAACTTGCTGTTATCAATATATAATAAGTTGACTTGAAGGCTTTCAGTATTATTTCCTTAATTAAAAAAGTTTCTGGCTTGTAAAGATTTCGTCCTTGCATGCGCCGGATTACCATCCATCCAGCGATGTGAATGTAAGTTTCTTCGATTTCGACGTATCTACACAGAAACAGGCTCGCATTCATGGAATTTTGTATCCGTCCGCATATGCATTCGTTCATTTAATCGAAGTACGGCTCTAATTATTACAATTTTCCTTTTATATTGAAATGAATTGCAGACAACTTGATACCAATCGATTTTCTCTACTGATTTTCAAGAGTAGAAATTGTTGAATAGGAAGATTTTCAATTAACACAGCGGTGCAATGAATTCACTAGAAACCTATTCAGTAAAATTAAATATTGAAATTGATCAGAACTGAAGAAAACGTAGTCTAAGAACAATTAAGCCTAATTACAAAAGATAAATCCGTACAACAAACATAGCCCAAAGAATCTAAATAAACATTACACCATGAAATATATAGTTAAAAATGCGACCGACCAATGCACCGCCCTTATCTCGTTTAAAATTTTCTGCGATAACACCTAATATAAGCCGCCAGTCTCACAGCATAAACTGCAATTAAGCACCTGGTGTACGATGCACTCAATAGTGACAGTAAATAAATAACTTCGATGTCAACGGACGCGCAAGAAAGTTAAATTGATAAGGAGGCTTTTTAACACCAATTTTATGTTTCGTAGCGGTACAAAAAACATCCCTCAATTATATATCTATCAATTGATTGGTATCTAGGAGTTTATGCAATGAGTTTGTGATTATCATTAAATATTTATTAATTTTATCCCTGAGTTGAAATCTGAAAAGAATATTATGTATTTACTATATCATCTAAACGCAGTATAATACCTAGGGTCTCCATATAACTTCCTTACGATAAGTTGACGTTGCTCGTTAAAATCTGTGGCAGAACTGAATTGATTTGGTGTCGCCACAGGTACTCCCTTCTCAGTAACGGAGTCAGGCCAAGAATTATTACAGAAGGTAACTTTAGTTGGTTGCTTTAACGAGAATATGTCCTTAAGTTAGGAGCAAGATTAATGCCCTGTTCACATTATTCCAGTAGCAATCTAGTTCAACGATCGAAACCAACGCTGGAATGCCACTGGAATAATGTAAGCCGGCACCGGAGTGTGTCCATTCCAGTGAACTGTATTGACAGTCTACTTTTTCAGTTAGCCATTGATTCACGTTGAACATTGAACCCGCATTATAGTTTTTTGTAAATACGCATTGTTTTAGTTCGATACGCCTACCAAAGATAAAGTTAACTGAAAACCAAATTCTTACCGTGTTACCGACCAATAAATTTTGAATGACGGCAATAATATAGATGATATGATCCAGTCTAGCACTGGACTGGATTGACTCGCTGGATTACTGGACTGAAATAATAGCTGCGTTCCTTTTCTGCTAATTTTTACTATTTTTTACACTTGCGTACTAGCAACTACACTTGCTCTTATAAACGAGTAGATATCACTTGCAATTACGCAATTGAAATCCGCTAGGGGGAAAGCGGCCATTTCGAGTCTATTGTGAATTATTTTCACTTACTCCATTACCCCCTAGATGGCTTTTATTTGTGTCGAGCTGATTTACTCATATAAAAACGTCCATAAATAAAACTTCAGTCGTATAATTATCAAAAATTATTATCTTTCGTTTTACTTTAGAAATTATCGCATTAATTTCTCCATTGTGTCACAAATTCTTCTTTTAAGAATTTTTTATTTGTAAAGTTTAAAGTAACGTCAAAAATTTCAAGTGAGATTTTACTCAAATCAGAAAATTTTGCGTTCCTTTTCTGCTCTGCTCACAAGTACTAAATAGTAGAAAAGGAACGCAGCTATTGTGAGCCGGGCATAAAAGCTAAGTCGTCTTGGTCTGATGCAGCATCAACTTTTTGTATATATGCTGATTTGAGTCTAACAGCGTTAATTGCTGTCCTCTGTCCTTTAACTTTGATGATAAAAACCTTTAACTGTATTACATGGAGCGGAGTAAGTTGCTTGAAGAGGTTGCTTGATGGAATTCGTACACACAAAAACATGCATGCAACTATAAAAGTCGTTCAGTATAAAATCCTTTGTTTAATGTGGTGAGGTGATCAAATTTGATGCATGCACTCCTGACATTTCTCCAAATTGAAAGGCTCTGCAATTATCCGATCATTGGGGTTGATTTGAAGAAATCCTATCCTGGAATACTTAGTGGACAACCATTCAACAGTTCTTATGTCCGTAAACCCTGCAACACGGGTCGGAAGAAATTCAAACTAAGCCATCGTTCTATGAGGCCATTGCATTCTGGATGATAAGCGGTTGTGTGTTGATGTTTGCCTCCTAGCAAGTTCGTTACTCACTTGAACAACAACATTCAAATTGGAATCCCTGAGCGGTGGTGATCACATGCGGTGCAGCGAATCTCAAAACCCAAGTAGAATAAAATGTTGTCGCTACTGTATCAGCGGACATTTCTTTTAAAGTCACTGCATCTGGCCAGCGTTAATACCTATGGCATAACTACTAGATCAAGATGGACGTGAACAAATCGTTGACTAGGCACTAGAATTTTTAAGAGAAAAGTTTTATTATGGCATTGTAACTATTTGAAAGTGGCTTTGCGGTTCGAATGAGACCATCCCTATACTGTTTGGAACACTTGTTGACTCTTTGAATGATGCTGTTGAAATATCACAGTACAGTTCTATATTGAGTCGCTGGTTCTAAGTTTTTGTAACTTCAATGCAGTTTGTTCTTGATGCAATTGCTTTAATTCCACGTCGCTGGCTTGTTCTTGGAACTGGAACACTTGGAACTCTTCTGCCAAGACTGTAGTTGCCTCGTGAAAATGCATCGGCAACAATATTATCAGAGCCGGCTGTGTACCGGCTTACACAGTCGCGTCGACCACAACGTTGAAGAGAAGAGGCGAAGCAACGTTTCCCTGCCCGTTTGAATCGGGAACTCCTCGGATAAGTCGAATAAGAACGTTGATGGTTGAACGATTGTACGACGCTTGTAGAAGTTGGATTATTTTCAATGGCACGTTGGCAAGCCTCTCCACTCGACTGTTCCAATCGATGTAACGACGACGACAGTTCATTTGCGGCAACGAATTTTTTTTTCCGACGGAAGCATCTTCGCAAAATTGGCACAATGATCGCTTTTTTCAACGCCAACGATCCGAAAAATTAAGGAAAAATTAAGAGAGGTGATGAGTCAATATGATTTTGTTTCCTTGTATGTATCTTCTCTTTGTTAGAGCTTTACCGCATTACCATGTGAAGGCTAAGCCAAACCGGAGATCGCCTGGTATCTGGAGTCTATCAAGGAATACTATTAATCCTTTTAGCACGATTGTTTACACTTTGCAAGTTTTATCGCCTTCTCTATATTGGGAGTTTTCAGTTTGTTCTATGTCCAGGGAGTGGCCGCTTGATGACCCCTTACCTGCCCACGCAGCATTGCAGGGCACCTCGATCAGGATGTGTCCTGGGGTAAAGAACGGTCCGTTTTACAGCGAAGGTTCTCTGATTGTGATGTGTTCGAGTCACGTTCGGAAATAGAACAAACAAATCACTTAATTTGACCCTATTTTACGCCTTCAGTTACTAAACCCAAATGATTTCCTATATTCAAGCAGAAATTGTCTCTATATTTTCCAATAGATATGTATCACAATTCCTTTTAAGGGCTAAATTCACGCAGACAAACCGTTTAGACCACAGAAGCAATTATCGATCGACAATATCACAAAACCAACAACTGTTTCATTGACAATTTGAAAATGTTCAACTTGAGTATCCTGCTGTGATTAATTCTCCCTTAAAAGAGGAGAATATAATAAACTAATGCAAAATGCAAATGAATAACGAACGCTTGGGTGGTCGGCCGTCTTTATAGTGAGTGATTTTCCATCCTCCCCCACATTCTTCTATAGACTAATAAAGATGCAAAGTCTGCTGCGGTTTTCGTGGTAATACTGAAATTTCTAAGAAATGTTTTTCGTTCCGCCCAGTTTATTATTTTCTTCTTTGCAAAACAAACAATAAACTTCCCTCTCCCCAAAAAACACCACTCAATTTATTTTATATCTTATACCATCTGCAAAGCTTACCACACAAATTTTGTATATGTATATATTTTTTTATCCTTGTAGATTTAATATTCATATACAAAAAGGAATTTTCCACAAAGCACAAGAAGGCGTTATGAAAATATAAATATTTTAAAATCCTCTTACCCCATAGCATCACAGCTGACCAAATCACGGGTGTATTTTTAACAAATGCAGATATAGAGAGCGAGAAAGAGAGAAAGATACAAAATTTTCATTAATTTTATATTATTATCAACCACCGACCCCCAATGCATGTAATTATGCCTTCAACTCTCATTTTAATACAATGAGTTCGTTTACTTTCTAAAAATAACGTTTTAACCCCATTTGGTCTAAATATAACAATGAATTGCTTGAGAAGAATATGAAATATAACAAGCTGTGTGTGTGCATAACCCTTAAAGGGAATTCAGAGACAAATTATAAAGGACGCCACCAGCTAAGAAAATTCATTCAAATTATTTAGTATTTTATTTATGAAATGGGAGAAAAGGACATCACCAGAGCAATTGCTTTTGTATTTAATTCATGGCATGGAAACAAACCAATTTTAGTTGATGAAAAAATAATTTATATGAAAGTATGATTCGTCGGCAATATTACTTAGCAATTTTTACATTAACAAACCAAATAAGGAAATGATTAAATATTATTTGAATAAGTTTAGTTCATACAAGAATCCAGCCACAAAAGATAAAAAATCGACCATACTACTTTATCTAATGAAAATCTTTATTGGACTCCACAACAATAAAACCTAAAAATTCCGCCCGCACAGTATTTTTGTCATTATCCCCATTACGAAAATTGTTATTGATCGAAAATGCCCTAGAATACTGCACCAAAAGGGTTATTGAGTGGAAACAGTACTGTGCCAACAACTGGGTGGTTGGTCGACATTCAAATGGTTGATCCCAATTTGATTCGGCAATTGAATGAGTTTACCAGTCTGGATCAACCGACTAACAACCTATGATTAACCGCACTGTAATGTCGAAATGCATTAAGTTGTTTTTTTGCTCAAATCAAACAGAATTGTGATTCACATTAAAAGCAAATCAATAAATGCACAAAGCTACGAAATGTCTTTGTGTTTGGAACTTTTTAGTTCGCTTCTATGACCCATAAGACGTTATAGAAACCACCAAAGCCATTCTAATAAATTGTCTGAAATACAATGTGATAAAAGAGTCACGCTTGAGTTTATTTTTGTTCTTGAGGAATGAGGCGCCCTATTTAGCATTTTCCCATAACGCTTTTCAGAATTCGTGGATGAAACAATTGCATTTCTTGTCATCATAAGATGAAATTTAAATTGTTCTTTAGTTTGTGGTTTGTTTTTAGTTCGTATACCACCAATTCAGTCAGACGTATTTTTGGATGCTCCCCAAATGTGTCAAGTCGCTTTAGTATTAAGAAATCAATGGTTCCATATTACTGATACAATAAATCGGGATTATTGTGAACTGGTGATCTTAAAACATATACAGAGATAAAAACAAATCGACTGCTATTACAATAACTGCGAAAGATGTCGTTTAGGAAAAAGCACGGACAATAATTCTTTCATATGTAACCCTGTAGTTTTGGTGGATGCAGCATGATTCACAATATGCTGTGGACTCTCCCTGGCTCATTTATTTATTTAAAAACTTAAATATAACTCTCCATCGTTCATTTATCAAAATTAGAATTAATTATTTTTTGTTGCTATAAATTCTTTAAAACTAATAACATAAGCGAGAGGAGATTCAAGGTATTTCCAAACACCTACAACATCCACGTTTCAAAAGCAAGGTTCATCATACCATTTCGTACAATGACATGACAGATAGCTGTGCTATTACGGTGAAAGCCGTTAGGTTAGATGGAGACCCACCTTGGATACATAACCTTGTTTAAGGTTGAATACTCAGCTCCCACATACTCAGCTCCACTACCATCTCATAAGTCTGTGGTTCGAATCCACTCTGCAGTATAGTCTTTAGTTTTTCCCCTTCTCCCACCTTGTTACCCGATTATGCTATCGCACAAACTCATCGCGTTCAAAACCCACTTTCACCTATATATGAAGACCTATATCAGATTACGTTTACGGAAACATTTCGTTATCAACCGCACAAACAAGTGAGCTTACTTGAAACATACTTCAAGCACAAAAGTAAAAGCAAGTAGCTCGATTGGAGCCGTTAAAAAAAATTTTCTGATCAGCTCGAGTGCTTGTCATGTAAACCGGGCTTGAAAATTCGAATGCGCGAAATTGATCATTCATTGTCTGCCAGTCAAGAGCTCAAGCTCAGAGGTAAGCCCTTTTGCACTGTCTACTTTTCTATGTAGATTGAAAAACTCCCAACATCAACACGTGGTTTTACTTCATCCCCTTCTGTTCAATGTTACTACGACAGAACGTTTACGCTTGTTAACGGATGTTATCTCGGTGATAGGAAATGGATTAAGAGCTTCCTTTTTGACCGTTTAATAAAGATAGTATTGGGCAGCATCGAATCTAATCCCCGTACCACATCGGCCGGAGTTCCTCAAGGATCAATTCTTTCACCCGCTCTTTTCTTAATATTCCCTGATGATAGTACCCTGTATTACTCCTGCTCTTTTGATAATATAAGACAAGCGCATGTCAGACCTTGTCTTCATCATCGTGAGCTCATGTCCAACATATCAACAAGGACTTGGGGCTGCAAGAATCAAGTTGAATTCAACTCCTGTAAAACGATTTACTGTCTCATTACTTATAAAACCTGTATCGACCTTCCTCCGTACACCTGATTCTTCTCTTAATATTTTGAGTATAACCTTACCTGAGGACTTGCGATGGAATGATCACATCACAGCACCCCAATGCCTACAATTTCTTAAGAGAAGCAAATTTCTTCTTCCAACAGCAGCCAGAGCTACAATGTAAAAGTCCTACATTTGGCCCCGCCTTGAATATAACCCATTTATCTGGGCTGGCGCCTCGAAAACCGATTTAGCGTGGCTGGACAAAGTTAAATCACTGGATATGACAGCCTTTGCATCTCCATTGACTCTCTGAGCCACCGCAGAGTCACCGCAGGAATGTAACAGCCCTGTCAAAGTTGTATTGCTACTACCATAGCGACTGTTCCACTGAAATTGGAACATCTAAGATTCAAACAAAGCTTGCTACTGAACATTGCACCATGACCTGAACGACATGACAGACTGGTAGGACAAAGGGTGATTCCTAAGCTTGGTTTTCCCACATAAAACAAAGAGTGAAAAAACGAAAGACTATGGCACTGCGTGGAATAAAACCACGAACTTTTGCGATGGTAGCCGGGCCCTAGAAATAGAGATTGTTAGTAGTTAGTTAATCGAAATTCAATATAAAGTTGCGCTAATATTCTTAATTTTGGAGAAAGGGGTAAGTGAAGTTGACATTTTTATTAAAAAATCCATAAAGTTAGACTTTGACGACTACCTTCCAATGACAGTATTCCCGAACTCATACAACATCCAAGAGTTCAAACGCAAGGTTCATCGCCACTTTCTGCAACACCCCTTTGACTCCCCCTAACCTATTATGTCCTTCTCTCTATCTTTCGAGCTAAGCTTACTACTGGACATTGCACCATGACTTAACCGACATGACGTACTAGTAGTACAAAGGGTGACACAACTCTATCTTTGTACAGTTCTGACCGTATTACTCAAAACGTACAAAGATTTCGAACTAGACGGCATAGTAACTTATATTCAGCCCAAAAATACCTATCCAACGACGTATTCTACACATATCTACATATTGGAGGTGGGTACTAAAATTTGCATTCTCCTTTGAAGGCAAAATTCATTAAAGTGGGTGTGCCTGAATTTTACAAATATTTACCAGCCAGGTTTGAAAATGTTCGAAAATTTGCGTAGGAAATTATTTCCATGTTAGGAAGTACTTATCGGTGCTAACAGATATTTTCAGTTATGAAAGAAAAACATCTCCTGTACTGATGTCGCGCGCCTTTGGTTAGTTTTGAAAGTAAAATCTCCCGAAATAGGAAAGATAGTAGCAGAGAACATTAAACTTTTCTTTTATGTATGTATATTATAATGTAGGTATTATTCGATATAAACCTACGTTTCTATGATTATTTTTTTTGAGGTCCACCTAAAGCTTAACCTTATTTGTTTGACCCAAGTTAACCTTTGGATTTGACACCCTTGGTTTAGCATGATTAAACTGAACTGATCAAACCAATCTAATTTAATAATATCTATATCTTAAAATAATACTCTCTAATACTATTCTACAAACATAAACAAATCACAAATTACCCGCAACCTATTCACTATTAATCTAGGTGTTTCAATGACTTTTGTGCAAAAAACAAATAAATATTTTTTGTTTTTCACAAACAAATGTTTAAAAGAGCAAACAAAACTTAACTACATATGTGTATTTACCTTTGCTTTGTAAGGTGATATCGGGATAAATCGTTGATTTGCTTTGTGTACTTAGTGCACCTAATTAGTATTAATATTTGTATTGCCGGTGAATGTTTTACATGGAGTTATTGGAAATTATACGAACTTTTAAGCTGGAAAAATATCAATCGTTTTTTATGAACAGTGTATTAATAATTATAATGAATTCGTTCTCTGTACCATATAGTGACATCCATAAATTAGGTCAAATCGATGAAACCTTTTTATTTAACCGAAAGCGACTAATTCAAGCAAAATATTTAAATGTTGCAGCCATGTAGCCGGCTAGAGCAACGCAACTTTTGGTCGAGCTCCAGGAACAGACAGCAGCGTAAAATTCTACGATGTGCGAAGCAAAATGAAATGAATGTTGAGAGTGATGTTTGCATTGGAACATTGAAACAAGACCCCTCACACTCCTGGTAGCTATTTGTGCATTTAGCTATTAGCTCGTAGCTATTTGTGGGTAGATATTTCGGCATGAAACAACACAGTTCAAAATCATCGAAAGTTTCATAAAATTTTGAGAAGTAAACGACACGAGCGGTCAAAGGATCGCCGACTTATTTATATACACTCAGCCAGATGAATACAAAGATGCTCACTCACTAATCCACTCCAATTGTTACTGGACTCAACCTGTTGTACGGAGTTACATATTTCCCAATCTCGTGATCACCACACGCGTATATAGTATTATGAACAATTGGGTATCCAATAACAATATTAACCCATGGCCTAGGGTTGCCCGATATATAAATCAGGTCGCAGCAGATCGAAAATCACGTGCATTGCTTCAGTGCGAATTTTGCTCAAAGTCCTCGTCAGTCCAAGGCATGATATTGTTTGGATTTATTCTTTTACAAAAGCGGATTACTAAACGACAGAGGGGTGTGTCAGCACTGTTCTAATCTCTTCCAGGTAAAGCTAACGGATCATGTGTGGCTTCAAGCACTCCGATGCGTTGTCGGTATGTTATACTGGCACAGAAGCTACTCTGACCTAATCAACGGACTTTAAGACCATTTTGTGGGTGTTAGTAAGGAGGACTGTAGGCTCTGGGACAGTCACTATGGTAATTGCAGTGAATTTTGTCAATGCTGCTACATTGCTGTGATGGCTCAATAACTTTATGGGGCGCAAGAGGTGACATGATCGATGAGTTTGATTTTGCACCCTTTCAAGCCACACGAAGATAGTTGTTGAGTTGTATTACAGGCATGGCCGAATATAGGACATGGTCTGCTGGCTGAAGGTGGAAGTTAATTCTCTTAAGAAATGCAAGGCATTGGTATACTTGTTTGGCGATTTGGAATATGAGGTCATTATAATACAGATACTGACTTAAATCCCATTAAAATCACATGGTCTACTGAGACAGAAGTAGAATTGGTGCTGTAAGAGTCAAACGATCGTTTTTGAAGGCAAATGGGCGTGTAAAAATAACTTATGTTTACAATCTCTGCCTTCTACATCAGAAAAAGGTTATGTTGTGTTTCTGGTGGGAGCTACTAGGAGTTCTTGAAAGAAATTAAAACGATTGATTCTTATAGTTGTTACTCACAACTGAATATTTTAAATATAAAAATTTAGCCTAAACATCCATCTTGGGCCAACAAAACCAGTGTAATTCTTCACTACAACGTGAGACCACATGCACCATGGAAGATCAAACAAAACATTATCAAGTTGGATGGGGAAACTTAACCTCAGCCTCCACATTGTTATGATATTGTACGACCGAACTCCCACCTTGCAGGTGGCTTTTATACTTCTTGAAGGAAATCAGTACGCAAATTATGAGGGTGTCCAAATGGCCATTTTTAACTAACGAAGGAAATTGTATTTTGGATCAAAGGACGAGTTTTGTTTTAACCGTCGACCGTTACAGTCGTGTTGTCCGGCTTCTCCTACCGTTTTTCGCGTCTATAAACATAATCTTTTAATTTAAACCTCCCTTTTCATACATTTAACGATTTAGTGACAGTGAAAGTTCTTGTGTGTCCTAAAGTATCTATAATCAAGAAAAAATAAGTTAAAATAACAATAAAACTTAATTTCTCATCGGTTGCCACAGCTATTAATTTCATTTGGATTTTGAACTTACCATTAATTGTGTAATCATAATTATAACGTAACATTAATTGTGTCATCATTTCATTCGATAAAATGTCTGGGATAAATTATCTGAACCATGGCTGGATAAAAATATTCGAAAACTTCGTAATCAGAGAAATAAATTATATAAACTGATTAGGAACAACCCTAATGTAGATGCGGAACAGAAATTAGCATACACTAGGTTAGCCTCAGAATTTACTCTTAGGTCGCGTGAGGCCTATACAACATATCTTGACTCTGTCGGGGATAACATTATTCAGAATCCTAGAAAATTTTTCGATTTCGTTAACATAAAACGAAAGACCCTAGGCTATCCAACGACTATGACAAACGGCAGAAAACAATCTTCATGTCCTCAAGAAATTTGCAACATGTTTGCTGACAAATTCATTGAAGTCTTTTGCCCAAAGTCTAATGTAGTACACACTGACCCAGTAAGTACGCGCAATGACACTAGAATTTCTATAACGGATGTATCTCTATCCCTTGACGATGTAATGACCGGTATAAACAATCTTGACATCAATAAAGGTCCTGGTCCTGACAACCTGCCTCCTTTGTTTTTGCAGGGCTGTTCAAATCAAATTTTGGTTCCCCTCCAAATTATCTTCAACAAATCATTATCGACAGGAAAGTTCCCTAAGATATGGAAAAAATCCTATCTTACTCCGATCCATAAAACATCTAATAAGCACTCGGTGGAAAACTACAGGGGTATTGCTATCTTATCAACTATTCCCAAACTTTTCGAGAAACTTGTTTACGATAAGATTGCCCCTCTAATCGACCCATGTCTTAATGAACAGCAACATGGTTTCAGAAAGGGACGATCGACTACTACAAACCTTATGATTCTAACCTCCAATCTACTATGTGCTATGGAGAAGGGTCATCAAATAGATACGGTCTATACTGACTTCAGCAAAGCCTTTGATCGTGTTGATCACCATATTTTAAGTAAAAAACTACTAAAATTTGGAATATCAGGTCCCGCCCTGGAATGGATTAAATCATATCTCGACAACAGAACTCAAGTTGTCAGATTCCAAGGATTTCTGTCAAAAGAAATCTCAGTAACTTCCGGGGTCCCTCAGGGTAGCCATCTAGGCCCTGTGTTATTCAATATATTTATCTCAGACCTGTCGGATACACTGGAAAATATTCCGCATCTCTTCTATGCCGACGACCTCAAAATTTATAATGTCATAAGGTCCCCGATCGATCCTACTTTCTTTCAAACAAAACTAAATGCGTTGCAAGACTGGTGTACTACCAATAAATTAGAACTAAACATCAGCAAATGTCATGTTATTACCTTCTCCCGCAAAAGAATCACCCAGCTACAGGAATATTATCTCAACGACAAGGCATTAGACCGTGTCGATCAAGTTGTAGATCTAGGTATTGTTCTAGACAATAAATTAAATTTCAACTTGCACTTCGATAATATTGCTGCAAGAGCCAACAAGCTTCTGGGCTTTATAAAGAGAAGAGCCCGAGAATTCAATAACGTTCGGGTCACAAAAACTCTTTTCTATTCGCTCGTCCGCCCTATCTTGGAATATGCGTGCCCGATCTGGGACCCTATATTCCAGGTAAGCAGCAGTAGGTTGGAATCAATACAGAAAAAATTTCTCCTCTTCGCTCTGAGAAACCTACACGACCCGCGCGACTTTTTCAACTTACCGCCCTACACCGACAGACTCAAGAAGTTAGAACTCATGCCGCTGGCACATAGGAGGAAAGTGCTTATTTCGTGCTTAACTTTGGACGTCCTAAACGATAACGTTAAGGTGCAGTTCCTGTCCGATAGAATCAAGTTCAATACCGAAGTTCGTCACAATAGGCATACCAAAATGCTTAAAGAATACCCTCATCGGACCGAATATGCAAAGAACGAACCCGTCAACAGATGTTGTATGACTTTTAACAGCCATAGTGCTTGCTTCTCACCCCACATTAAAAAAACATCCTTTAAACAAAAAATTATATCCCTTCTAACATCACAATTACTACCATAATAAGCATAGACTTAAGCTGACTTTGTACCTTAGCATAAATGCATTGTATAATTCTGTAGTAGATTTAAGTATGCCTTGTTTGGCAAATAAATAAATAAATAAAAAAAGAAGAAAGAAAAAACATTTTCTGTAGAAAAAAACGAAAGAGCTTTCCCTTACACCTAATAATCACAAAAATCCCCTGTTACTACATTAAAACAACACGTAATCAAGCGAAAGTGTTCCTGCAAAAAAAGGACCAAGCATAAATTAATGGTCAATCGCTAACACGTCTACTACAACATGATATCCATTCAATCAAGTGGCTAGGGTCTCTTCCACAACTTCAAAATATGACAGCTCGAAATTAATCTCCACCATGCCCCCGCTCAATTTCAAGCAGCAAAAATAATGTGCAAAGCAAGGCCTTAAATCAGGGCAAAAAGGGCGGATTATTGATTCACTCATAATAATTAACTTAAGTCGGTATTAACAAGGACGATCGATGATGACACTCAAGGACGATGAAAGGAAATATCAAACAGCCGCCGCCGTCGCTGCCGCATTCAGAATCTGGTGCGAAAAGCTTTTGCCAATTATCGAGCAATAAGCAGCCTTCGTACTATAAATCATCGACCATTTCAGTATGGTTCACTTAGCATGTTTAGCAGCCAAAGTCGGTTCGATTATGCCATCTGATCTGCTTAACTTTTAACCTAAGTCCACAATTAAGCAAGTGTGCAATCGCGTGAGACGGAAGCGCCAGGAGGGACCGACCAATGTTTCTGAGCCGTTCCAGCCCCCACTAGCGCGAATTTATGGGTCTTCAGCGTAGAGGCTTCTGCAGATAATATCGAGTGGATTACTTCGAAAGAAAGCTCCCACGAGCATTGGGGAGCTTTAAACGCATGAATTGCTTCGATTGTTTACACCTTTTGGCTCTTGATAACGACATATAAATACTGTGGCAAAAATCGAACCCCGACAAGTTTAAGGTCGCCGCAATGTTGATTCAGCAGAAAGTGTTTGCAGAGACGTTACGTTTCTACAAGGTGTGAATGGAAATATGAACTGTTAATTAAATAATGATTTTGCATACAATAGATAATTCCTTTTTTGGGAACGACTTTTATAGAACGGCAGGCACTTAAGGCTAATGTTTACTGAGGTGTTACAAAACTTCACCAAAACAAACAAAAATCATCTCTAATCTGGCGTTAAACAGTATTTTCAATTAATGTTATCGCTATAATAAAGGGAATTAATTGCTGCGGCGAGTTGATTAGACAACTTGAGCTTATTGGATTATTATACGTTATCGGTAGTTTTTTTGTGTTTGTAGAGGTAATAAAATGGGTTAAAGTAATCTCCTCTCTATATGGGGTTATTATTCAAGTGCTATATTGACATAATTTCACTAGTTTTAAAAATTCTCTTAACGTCGCCACAATCTCGTAAACACAAATTGTTATTTTCGTAATGTGTGAACGTGGTATCCTGCAATGAATACTAATCAGCACCAATTTTTAGTATCATTTTCTCATAATGGTTAGCAGTGGTTTTTTTTTACTTAAGTTTATAGTTTTGGGTGTGAATCAAATACAATTACTTTAATCACCATTGAAGATGGTGTTACCTACTTGATTGGTTTTTTTTTGTAAGATGAAATTAGACATTATTAAGGAGGAAAAAATTTAACACACAGGTCATATCTATGATTCGATTAAATGAAACTCGTTATTTGTGCTACGTAAGATTTAGTCCCAATAATATAAATGAACAAATTGTTTTATCTAGCTTGCTATTTGAAATAGCATGCCTTAGTCACCAATGTCGATATGTCAGGAATGTGATGTTGCTCCACCAGCCCCCTCTTTAGTAATTTTTAATCATTTGAACTGTAGCAATCGCTTTCTCAACAATCTTCCCCAAATCATCCAACATTAAATATTTATCCGAATTTATACGATATATGGCAGTTCAGTTACAAAAATAATCACTTTCTAACTTTCACCTCAATATCCTGTCGTTTCCTCTCGTATTGCACTTCAGTGCAATGAAATCGGGCAAAGCCTTGTCTTTATTCCGACCTCGATAACGAAACGGCGTGTTGGTGGTGTCAGTTTTGTCACTGCGCTCTCTGAACTATCAATCCAACTAGAGTTTGTTGTCCGACATTGCACTATCGACAGTAAAACCAAAAATAGTCACTGAGCACCAGTACTCCACATAAAAAAATCTCAAGCAAGGAGTATTGGCAAAAAGATACGAAAAATATTATCAAGGAGGGTACGAGAATCCTCACTCATAAGGAACTCGTGAGTGAGCACTTATAAATTCCTCATTATAAATTTACTCTCACTTATGAGTGAAGACGCGGTTTTAACTTCAGCTTGCTCGCACTCATGAGTGAGGCTGTGTACATAGCCTACTCTTGCACATGAGTCAAGATAAAAATTTTGGCATTTTGCAAAATTAATGTACTCACTGCCCCCTCACGTTAGGTATCCAAAAAGAAAAACGTTTGGATAAGGATTGTTTAATAATGAAAGCCGGTGGTAAAAGTTTTAAATATATGAATATGCCTCGGTGGTATCTATGACTGAGATAGGCATGTTGAGCTGGTGACAAAAAAGTCACATTATATTTTTTTTTTTGTTTTTGCAATAACGGGACATTTCTGCCCTTGTACAAGAGAACACTTGCACAAACGCTCTCATCCCACCCACTCCCTCCCGAGCCTCAAATCATACCGCAGGGAACTAAATCAAAGCCACAAAGACTCACTGCCTTTAGGAAATTGCTGAAAATATTACTCACACACGAGTAAGCGTACTACCAAACAACTCTCGCTCGTGAGTCAGGAGTGAGTTGAACAGGTCGTACATAAGTGAGGGTTTTCATACCCAGAATTCCAGAAAAAATTACTCACACAAGAGTGAGCGCACTTTATAGCAAACAACTCTCGGTCGTGAGAGAGGAGTGAGTTGAATGAGTAGCACATGGATTTTCGTACCCTGTTACCGAAAAGGAAACCTAATGACCATCAACAAAACGACATAGGTTCCAGGAGATAGCAAATTGATAAGAAATGACTCATAACATACACTACTCTAATATTCTTAAGCAAAGGTGGACACTTAACTAGAATTCACTGAATCCTAAAACTTGCAAAATTCTAGACTTTCGTGACTACATAAAAATTTTCAGCAGAAACGGATGTCCTACCATTGTCGAATCAGATTTACGCAGCGGAACTATGGCTTAAATATTTTTCGCCATGTAAAATATTATCGTTACTTAATGACCTTTCGTTCTATACAATTTATAAATTTGTTATCTTATAAAGCCTTCTGAATATTAGTATAAAGGTTAAATGGAAGCTGTGCGTCAAAGAACTGAATAATATGAGACGATATAAATTTTCTACTTAACAAAATCAACTGCTACTAGAGTAATATATTATCTTTCTCTCGACTACTTGATTTAAATTAACAATTTGTTAATGGAATGTTTTTGTGTGGTCATTCAATAACTAAATCGCATAAATCTCCGATTCTACCATAACAAAAACATATTTGAATCATTATAAAACAGAAACCGAAACCACCTTTTACCAATCATAGATAAATCAAACTTGTTTGTATTATAAAGAAATCACCGTCTGAAAGACCGGCATACTGGATATCCATAAAAATAACAATATCGATAAGGCACAATGTGTTAAATCATTATTTATGACTTGGAGAAAACAAATGTATATAAATTTTAGTAAGAATTTGTCCATGAAAAGAATACAACACACGAAATTAGAGATTTTTAAAACAAATAACAAAACATAAACTGACGACAAACTATATATAAACAAAAGCAAATAATTTCAAATAAACTAACAAAGCTCTCTTCGCAGGTAAACAAAACTATTTATCATTCATACCTTAGTTGCTGTCGGAATCATACGGAACGTGTCATTAAAGGCTTAAAACGCTTTATTATTTAGAACTTGATAATCTACTGAAAGATAAACAAACTATATATGTAGATTGTATATATGTATGATATTGTATATATGCGTTACAGATTTTCTGGTTGCTTTTGGAGAATTGTTTCAAAATCATCAACCTTCTTTTTATATATCATTGCTTTTAAGATTTTCAAATGTGTAGTGGCCTGATGGATCTAAAATTATATTTAGAACTATATTTAGCGAGAAAAAAAAAACATTAAAATTTCATTTGTAACCAGCTTTAGGAGGTTTTAATCCTGCATTAAATACTATCGGTTTCCATTGATGACACTCTTTATATCCTTAGACGAGTGCACATAAAAAGTGTTCCCCCATCACTGCTTAAATAGAAATGTTAAGTTATTTATATTTTGATACAAAAATAAATGCACCTCTACTTTATTTAAAAATTATTTTTATTAAATATAGAAACAAATATTAAAAACAAAATTCTATTGCATGCAATCTTAGAGCAGCATTTAAATAAAAACAAAACAACTCACAAAAAATAATTTTTAAATTTAACAACTTATAGGGAAATTCGAGGAAAAGTTTAGCGGAAAGAACTTTTCGATATCCCTTAATGCTTCTCGGACCGCTAAAAGAACTAGCACGAAGGGCAGCTGGAAATTCTGGAATTTCATCAGCTAAAAGAACGAAAAAGCACAAAGATGTAAATATAAAACCAGAAGTCAATTTTAAAACAATTCTTTTTTTTTTTAATTAAATTTTTGCTTCATTTATGAATTTTTATAATGAAAGAAAAACAAAACTATTGATTTGTGTTAATATAAAGTTCTCTTGAGCGTGGAATGTATTTATTAAGAGGAAATATATGAACTAAAACAGAACAAAAATATTATTCTATAAGGCAGCTCTGCAACGCTAACTATAAGGAAAATCAATCATGTTAATATTTCTAATCAATCAATTTGACTGAAGGATGAACATCTAACACTTCGCTCTAAAAACGTACGTCACTGGAATCTACTATCTTTCTAAAGCCTAACTTGTAGACACAATTTTCATGCTTTGAACGAGCTAAGGGCTTCGTTAAAACATCAGCTACCATCTTTTCTGTAGGTATGTGCTGCACGTCTGTCCACCAACTCGTCTTTGATCATACTACGAATGAAGTGAAACTTACTGTCGATATGTTTGGCCCGCTTGTGAAACACTGGGTTGTTGGCTATGCATTCAGCACCTCTATTATCAGTAAAAACTGTTATCTTATTGAGTTTCTCCATACCAATCTCTACTAATAAGCTTCTCAAATGTATTGCTTCCTTAAGAGCTTCAGATAAACTTACAGACTCAGCCTCTGTGGTTGATAAAGGACTCTTTGTTGTATTTGCGATCTCCAAGATATAGCTGCTTTGATTAAAGTGAAAACATAACCCTCATAACCCTCCCCAATCAGCATCCGAATATCCAACGACATTTCTTTTTCTTTTCTTCACGCTCCCTCATGGGACATAGGGCGGAAACAGTTGCCCTCCAGCGGACTCTGTTTTGCGCGACAGCTCTCAGCTCCGACCAGGATCTCCCAGTTGTTGCAGCTTCTTCTAGTAGGGTTCTCCTCCACGTTGTTCTAGATCTTCCGACTCGACGGGATCCTTGCAGATTCCAGTCAAAGGCCTGTTTGGCTAGATTTTCGTTTTCGCGTCGCAAGGCGTGGCGAATCCAATTCCATTCCCTTCGCCTGATTTGGTCGTTTATCCTTTCTTGGCCGGCACGGCGCCTTAGTTCTTCGTTTGAAATTCTATCTTGTAGGCGCCCTGTGATGAATTGGGTGACTTTCCATGTTTCGCAACCGTACAAAAGAACTGCCTTAACGTTGGATTTGAACAGCCGCAATTTGGTGTTAATTGAGATCTCCGTTGATCAACTGTTCCATGCATATGCGCCTCGTGCTTTATTTATTATGGGACTGACGTCTTCTTCTGCCCCGCCATTTTCGGTAATAATGCTACAGAGGTAGCAGAATTTATCTACCATCTCCACGTCACGGTTATTCAGCGCTGTGCGTTCAAGTGTTTGCATTTATCCGCATTTCTTTAGTTTTAGTCGCATTTAGCCTTAAGCCTGCTGGACTACTTTCTGTTGCCAAATTGTTTAACATGTTTTTGAGGTCCTGATGTATGTGGGCCAGCAAACAGATATCATCCGCGTAGTCGAGGTTCTTAAGGCGGTATAGCAAACCCCATTGTATGCCGCCTTTTCTACTATCAGAGCGCCGACAAGGATGTCATTTATTACTATAAGAAATTTAAAGGCAAAACTAGGCATCCTTGTCGTACTCCTGAACTCATCTCAAAGCTGTCGGATAATTTTCCGTTATGAAGAACTCTGCATTTGGAATTGTTATATAGGGATTTTATCAATTCTATTATTTTATCAGGCAGTCCACATCGCCGTAGTGCCTGCCATATAAAGCTCCTATTAACCGAGTCGAACGCTTTCTCATAGTCATAGTCTACGAAAGCAAGGTAAAGGGGGGATTGGAATTCAGTAGACTGCTCCAGGATTACTCTCAAGGTGTTAATATGATCAATACATGAACGATTCTTCCTGAATCCGGCCTTAGCGTTCGGTCTACTGCCTCTCTTATTCTAGATAGTAATATATGGAACAAAATATTGCCCACAGTAGATAATAAACAGATGCCTCTCCAGTTGTCGCATATTGTCCGTCCGTCTTCCGTCCAATCCCACGGAAAAGTACAGGTGTTCCATGCTATTTCCAGGATTGGCTGAAGCGCATCTGCTATGAGGCTTGAATCGGCTTTCAACAATTCTGGCGGGATGCCATATTTTCCAGCTGCTTTACCATTGGCCATCGTATGAATTGCGGTTACTATTTCCATCTTGGATGAGGCCTGGGTGGTTATTCTTATTGGCTGTGCATTGTTGCTGTTTTCCTGTGTAAGTGAACCATTCAGAGCGGCGAAGAAATAATCTCTCCATCTTTGGAGTTGCTCCTCGTCACTGCACAGCAAGCTTCCATCCGCACTCTTAACGGCATGATTTTTAGTATAGTGTATTCCCCTTTGGCTATTTGGTCTTTCTCAAAGTTCTTTCCAGGACCTACCTGTTACTTAAACTTCTCTTGAGCGTGGAATATATTTATTAAGAGGAAAAAATATGAACTAAAACAGAACAAAACTAATATTCTATAAGTCAGCTCGTCAACGCTAACTATAAGGAAAAGTTATTATTACAAATCAATGTGACGTGACGTGTTTGACTGAAGGATGTACAGCTAACAATTTATTGCTAGGTTCACAAGATATAAGAAAAAACATAATAACCTCACACATTTTGCTTAAAGGCATGATATACTACTTTCAATAAGGGAATATACATATGTCAGATCCTCCCACCCACAGTTTAGTAAATGCAATTTCAGCATCACAGGATAGTAATTTCTAATTGAATTTTCCATTTAATTAAGCATTAATATTGTTGTGCCTATGTGGAAGCTAATAATCAATTTGCAAGCACGTAATTACATCATCATAAATTATCCTAGGACGTCATTATTACGAAGTCAGTATAAAAGTTTTATTATTGATTACAATATTTTGTTCTTAACAATATTTATTATTATTATTATTATTTTTCAAACACAAGAATCCCCTAATTATTTTCACCTTAAAATTGTGCTAATTTCATTAACACTGAAAATTTGGCGCGGAGAAGTACGTCTATAGAGAGTTTTGCGGATAATAAAATTACTGACCCGAATCGGAGTTTCACTTCCAACAACTGACAATTTGTGAGGTAAATCATGGTCGCTTTGAATACAAAACACCTTTGCCACTAGCAATTTATTCAACAATAAGAGATTTGCTATCCATGGTTCGATGCAAGCGCTAATTAGGCAGCAACGCCAATGGTAAAGTTATTTCTGTGTAGAATCAAATTACCGAATTGTGTATGATTTGTGCTCATGATTTGTGTAATTCAAGGAGATCTTTATTATTTAACTGTTTAGCACGTTTTTAGTTAAATAGTATCAAAAATTATCGTGGGAAATTTTGACGAGATATGGCTCGTTGAAGTTTAGTGGGGGCCGTCGGTAGCCTTGGAGTTAATGCGCGAACTCAGAGTATCGTGGTTCGATTTTAGAAATTGTCATTCGTGCACTTCTCTCAAACGGATAATAATTCTGCTTTCTTGCCTTCCCTGTTTACACCAATTCCTTGTCCTATTCTGCAGTCGAACGAAGCATTCGATGGGCGATTCGGAGTTCGATACGACGATAACAACTTCGGAACCGACTTGATGTTCGCCGACACGGATGCCGAAGCAACGGACATCTTATTTGACATTTCCCGCATCGCCCGGCCATACGAGTTAAAAATCAATACGGAAAAGACCAAAGTGCTTACAACGGACGGATAGGGGACCAGTGTTTACCTCGATGGCACCCAAATCGAACAGGTTCCAATGTTCAAATATTTGGACTCATTGGTTGAAGAAACGAAAGTGGCATCGACGACCGCCGTTCGCAGCCGAATCGGCCAGGCAACAGCAACATTTGCTTTGCTCAAGTGATGCATATGGAAACGAACAAATATTACCTTACCGAAGGCCTTTACCGAACGTTGAACCTTGCAATTCTTCTTTATGGATCGGAAACGTGCTCAAACCGGAACCAGTGCTCGTGAAAACTGCTCAAACTGGACGTCAACAAGCTCGAGGTCTTCCAAATGCGATGCTTGAGACAGATTCTCGGTGTCTCACTCCGCGATCGCCTTCGAAACTAGGCAGTTAGACAAAGATGCGATCAGCAGACACTGATCGAAGAAGAAATACGACTACGGTGGTTTGGACATGTTTTTCGAATGGATGATAACTTGCGACGTAAACTTCTCTAGCGAGGCCGTCCTGCATGGAGAATTCAGCGATCGGCACCGAAGAAAACCTGGCTAAAGAATATCGATGGCGACTTAAAGAATCAACGATTATCAGTTATCGAGGCTCGAGGCATCGACAAAAATCGTCGAGAACGGAAACGAATTGTGAATGGAGTTCGAGACCCAGCGGCACCGACAGCAGCGTATCCGTTGCGGGGACGACCGCCAGTTAACGTATCAAAGAAGAAGAAACAGTAAGTGCTTGAAGTAACTTTCGAAACAACCCATTACATTTCCTATATTAAGTTTCAAAACCTGTCCTAAGCTCTGTAAATAAAAATTTCCAAATGTACGTTGTGATCGTCTCATCCTAGCCACAATCGGACATCTGCGACAACAACTTTCGTTTGTCGCTCTTGTTTGCTCCTACAGCAGTTATGTTAGCCTAGATTGAAATGGGTCCTCCCTCCCTAAGCAGCCCACTTAGGCCCACAATTGGGCCCGTTGTGATGCTATTCCAGTGTGGAGACCAAATTCAGGCCATTTTAAGCCGTTTGGAGCTTTTAATAAAGCGACAGAGGTCAGGAACACCAGTGTGTGGGGCGAGGAAGATCCCTCTTTTCCTCGAGAGGAGCGGCCATGTACAGAGAAGATGACAGATAGTTTCTTCCTCGTCTTTATTACCACAACTTCTGCATAAGTTGTTGTGAGGAAGTCCCAATCTATCGGCGTGAGAGCTAAAGGGACAGTGACCAATCAGCACCTTCAATGGCTGATCTCTTTTTTGTTCAACTAAACAAAAGATTTCAAACGCTTCGAGTTCCAAAGTCGGCCATATTGTGTGAAGAGTGCGACACACTGTTGCTGTGGTCCATCTCCACCCGGCTCGAGGTAAGCTGAGATTTCTCACAGCCAGCTTATAGGTGGCTAAGGGCATTCCCATCTGGGTTAAATGGGGTGTCCTTTCCACTTCCCTGTCTAGCAAGCTCATCTGCTCCGCAGTTTCCTCCTATTTTCCTGTATCCAGGAACCTAACACAGAGTTATATTAAACTGAGTGGTAGTCTTACACATAGACCTGCGGCAGTTCAGAACAGTCGTGGATGTTGTAACGACAGAATTAAGAGCCTTGAGGACGGCCTGGCTATCAGGTAGAATACATATATTGTTATGAGATATATTTTTTATCTTCAGCCATTCGAGAGCCTCCCAGATGGGTTGGGTAGACGAAGAGAGGTATCTATATCCAATACCTCGGAGAAAATACCACAACCAGCGCTGTTCCCAATTTTAGAGCTATCTGTGTAGATGCATAATGACCCAGTCGGGATAACACCATCTGTCCAGTCATCTCTGAATGGTGGTATTGAAACCTTTCTCCAAGGTCCACGTAGGTGTAGTGTAATCTAGGTTATCCGCAGCGATGGCGAGCCTCCTAAGGATGGATGAGTGACCATATGAATATGGAGCCCACCCAAGAGAAGCCTTTGTCCTGGCGTCACTCCAGGCTGCCATTTGTTCGGCAATAATGCAATAAAACACACATAGGGGTCTTTGCTAAAGAATTTCGGAGTTACATATATATCTGGCATGCGTTCTAAGGTCTTCAGGGGTAAGGATCAGCCTAATGTCCTTAAATTTTTGCTACCAGCGTCTATCTACCTTCGGAATGAAAGTAACTTTGACTCTTTGTCAAGAAAAATGCACTTAGCTGTAGTGTAGATAGTTCCTTTACATTGACACTAGTCAAGGACTGATAATGACATGCAATATAATTTGCATTAAATTACCCATGTTTGTTGGTTTAGAGGGAGCGAAATCGCGCACTACCGAACGCACCTTTTCCATGGTGACGGTTTGCACTTTACCGAGAGCAATCGACAGTATAAGAGGCCCTACAATTGAATCTCTAATCCTTGACATAAAAAAGCTGTTAGTCTAAAATCGATTGGGACCAGAAAAAATTGAATAAAAGCAATCTTGCATCATCACATTCAACTCAAAGAACACTTTGTCAAAGTTTAAGGCCCACACGTAAAAAAAATCATATCGTTTCCCCAAGAAGTCTTAAAAAACGAGTCAAATTGAAGTACAAATATTTCATATCCACCTGGCAATATCGACCCTTATTCCGGCGAAAGACATTTTCATCAAAATCGTCTTACTACTCTTTCTTTAAATAAGGATTCATAAAAAAAAATAAACGAAAAAAGGGGTTTTTTTTACAAACGCAATTCATATATAAGTAAACCTTACACCACCATGCCCCCTATGAACTCTTCCATGATTTCCGCACAGCGATGAACTCCACATGCAGTAGTGTACCTAGTGAATTTTCCACGCTGCCAGGAAGTTGATTTTCTTCAAGCTCCCAAATCCCTCTCGAATTGAAAATTTGCATGATAAATCGATAAGTTATTATGCTATTGCAGGGAAATATCATCCATATGAAATTTGATTGAAAAGTGAAATCACAATAAATTTTGCAGGAACACACGAGAGAGCGAATATTGGCAAACAATGGATGCAAGAGTTCATTCATAATTTTTTTTGGCTCAATGTTGAGAAAGAACTTGCCCAAATCTCTGAGGCTTTATGGGATTAGAAGCCGCTAGTCTTGTTATGAATTTTTGAGACTAGCTTTGTACAGCCAAACTGGAAAAAACGACGGCTTTGTTAGTTGGAGGAGAGCTTGCAAATTTTAAATATTCAACAGATTTACAAAACCAGGACCAAGACGTTATACTTTCTTGTTGTGTAGCTTCGTAACCTTATAGTTGCATGGTTATTGCAAAAATTTCATTTTGTAAACAAATAAATTCATGGCTGCACCTGTACAAAACCAATCTTTTGGCTTTGCTTTAACTATTACTTTAAATTATAAATAAATCTTGATTACTTCAAATTAAAGCTATTCGGCAATGATATGCATCTGCACTAATATGTCTAACATATTTTCTAGACTAAGCGATTTGACTCTGTCTGTGGTCTCATCCTGCCCATCACCCTTGTGGGGGTTTATTCCAAAGCCCACGACCTACTTCAATGTAGTTTTTTTCTTAGAATATGGCCTAACTATCGGAATATCCTTCTATTTAATCGCTTATTATCATTGGTTTAGTTAATCATACTCCAAGTCTTCATTGCTGGTGGTTGCAAGCATCTGTTTATAAATGTTTATAAATCTTTGTATTTTCTGCTTAAGTACGTTGGTTATTATTAAGGTCTCTGAGCTATACAAAAACCAATTTGACTCATGATAGAATAATTTAGTTTAGGTCAGTTAGGTACATACATATATGCTTCATCTTGGCATATGTCATCATACTCTCTTGTATTATACAGTGGATATTGGTACACCACACTTCCTACAAATATAAAAATTTATTTACTTCTTTAATTGTTGATTTATTATAAAAGGATAATATCTGGAATGTTGTTTTTGGCATTGCTTATCATGTAGCTTGTTCTTACCTTACTTTCAAACAAATTTCGTACATACATATTTTGGTGACTTTCTTCAAATAGGACAACTCCAGGTCGGTTCTGGTTTAATCTCCAAGGGATACTAAAATTATTTGTGTTTAGTACGTGAAGCACTATATGCCATATAGTAGGGAATGCAGCCTTAGCTTAAACTAGTTTTAGATCAGAAACATGATCGGCTATTTCACTATTATACAGCATTCTTCAGGTAGCAGTATTGTAATATTACAACGATAATGTTCCATTTTTTGGATAATTTCCCATCATTTCTGAAAAATCTATTTGAATGTTGTCTAGTGGAGATTTCTTATTATTTTTCTGCTTTTTGATGGCAACTTTAACGCCCTTCTTTACTGGAAAGTATCAATGGCTCTTGTTTGCTTGTCTCATCAGTTTCAGAAGGTCTCCTGTCGTTATTTTCCTACGATGTCGTTATTTATAGCTTTTAATGGTGATGCTTGATCATCAAGTAGCGTGTAGGCCCTTCTGCCTACTTAGAATTTTGTCCTCCTTACTAAGAAGTTCACCGTTTTTACCTTTATACATATTCGCTCTAGGTACATATGTCCCCCGTCTTTGTTACACATTTATAGAATTCTCTGGTATTCCTTTTATCTCTGTGTGAAGTCTTCCACGATATAATTTTTCATTTTTGTTTCTTTCTTTTAAATATATGTACGATTTTCTTCTGCCTTAATTTATAATAGTCTCTATTTAAACTTCTTGTTTTGTGCATTTTTTATATCTCGGTTTTGATCTTTTCTCTGTGTCCTTTTTTCTATCATCTACGGCTAATAATTCCTGTGCCACAGATTTAATAGTTACTCTACAGCTTTCTCATTTTCCGTTGACTGTATTCTGAATAACAGCTTCCCTTAACTCTGCGTCGATTTGTTTTACATAAGATCGCATGATTGATTTTTCTGCAAATATTTTTGTGGTTGTTTTCTGGGTTGGCAGCATAGAAGTTGTTTACAGTCACCTGTGTCGAGTTTTCGCAAATCAGTTGAAACGACATCCATAAAATTAAAATTATTTACTGCATCAAGAAGTATGTGATCTATTTCATTACATCGTCTTCCCACCAGGAGACTCCGAAGTTGCTAAATGTATTTTCTTGTTCTAGCAATCACCACATTTACCACACTGGCAAAGTTGACTAACCTTGCTTTATTACCATTAGATGCTTCATAGATGCTAGCCTTAGCAATCGTCATCTATAGATGATAGATGGTTTCTCCTACAACTTCGATGTTTGCAAATGCAGCCTAGGCCTCGGCTCGGTAGCCTAGGGAGTAAGGCGTCTGGCTACCATCCCAGAGGTCCCGGGTTCGAATCCCGGCCAGCCCCACGGTTCTTCGTCTTTTCTACTTTCCCACCTACATAACTTTCCTTCCTTCCTCTTCCCTCTTTACATTCCTAATTCCTCTTGTCGTAGCCTTCCTTAGCCTTCCAGCACCTGTTAACGGGATCGTTTCTAGCACATTCAGTGCGATGCGGGTACTCTTTAAGTGGATTGGAATGTCTTGTGTGTGTGTCGTTAAATTTCATGGTGTCCGACAGGAACGGGACCTTGAGGTTATTGTTCAGAACATCCAAGGTAAAACAAGGTATGAGCAATTTCCGTCTAAGGGATAGTGGCAAGAGATCAAGGATTTTGAGCCTGTCCGCATAGTGAAGAAGGAAGGTTGTGAAAATCCGAAGGATTATAGAGGTTCCTAAGCGCGAAAAGAAGGAATTTGTTTTAGACAAATTCAATTCGTTTTACACTAATTTGAAATATGAGATCCAAATCTGGCAAGCATATTCAAGAATAGGACGGACTAATACGCAAAACAAGGCTTTAGTAACCCATACATTGTCGAATTCTTTAGCTCTTCTTTTAATAAAGCCCAACAGCTTGTTAGATCTGGCAATAATATTATCATACTGTAAGTTAAAGTTTAACTTGCTATCGAGGACAATGCCTAAATCAACAATATAATCGACACGATCCAAGACATAGTCATGGAGATAATAATATGGTTTGTTTCTTTTCCTGGAGAAGGTAATTACGTGGCACTGACTAGTGTTAAGAAGAATATGATTAGTGGTGCACCAGTCTTATAGTGCATTAAGGTTCGGCTGTAAAAAGGATACATCAGTTTACGACCTTATAGCACTATAAATTTTTAAATCATCGACGTAAAAAAGGTGCGGAATGCCATTTAATTTTTCAGATAGATCGGAAATGAATATGTTAAATAGAATTGGTCCTAGGTGGTTGCCTTGTGGAACACCTGAGGTTACATTGATTTCTTTTGAAAGAAAGAACCCTGAAAACCACCTGAGTTCTCCTGTTAAAATAGGATGTCATCCAATCCAGAAGGGGAATTTCATAAATAGAATGTGGTGGTCTACTCAATCAAATGAAATCAGTGTAGACTGCGTCAAACTGGTGGCCTTGTTCCATACCTCACAGCAGTTCGGAGGTCAGTATCATAAGATTGGACCTTTTCTGAAACCATGTCGCTGATCGTTTAGGTTCGGAACAATTAGAGAGGCAATCTTGTCATAGATACGTTTTTCAAATAGTTTAGGGATGACAGATAGGATAGCATACCCCTATAGTTGTCCACCGCATGTTTACCAACTGATTTAAAGATAGGTGTGATTTTTTCCACATCGAAAGAAACTTACCGGCAGATAAGGACAGATAAGGCAGATATGAAGAGGGAGAAGAATGATTTGGGCGTGGTTCTGCAATAAACTTGCAGGTAAACAGTCCAGACCATGACCTTTCTACTCTTTCGACTTTGCGACTTTTTGTTTTTCCTACGACTTGTTCTTGTCGTTTCGTTACACAAAATAATCAGACTGCTTGGCCCCATCAACAAATCTAAAAATAATTTCATCTAGAAAATGTCGATAATAAACATTATGAAAGTCATAGATTAAGTATTTAAAACTAACCTCTACCAAAAGTTTTAACATAAAGCGGTACCTTCTGTAGAATGTTTTCAAATCTAATTTTATGACTGAATCACCCAAACAATTTTTTGTGAATAATTTGAAATTGCATAAACTATACTTTTAAAATGTAAATAAAAGAATTCAAAAAAATCTAAAATCACACAAAAAATTTAAAAGAAGTATTTCAATTTTTAATAAGCTAGTTGGTAAACCACTAGATAAGATCAATTTCACAGCTGCGGTAGCGATTCTACAATGAATTTTACTTTTTTACTTGTCAGAGTTTAATTACTTCCCGACATGCTAGTTGATTCAGCAGTTTTATGTGCAGTTATTTAGTGATTCAAAATGTTACTGTTGGTGTAGTATTGGTATTGAATAAAAAAGCAATCAGGACAATTACACAAACACGCTTTGAAAACATGAAAATCCGGCTACGATGTCCAATCTCTTTTCTATAAAAGCAGATTTTTTTGTTAAATGAACGGACATTCTAATTAAAATGGAGTATTTATAAAAAATTACGTTAGAAAAATGGGATTAAATTTTGTATTTAAATAATAATTCAATTCAACAATCCCCTTAAAATCTCAATCACGCCTTCGTTATTACAACGACCTCACAACCACCAAAAAAATACTTTTTTATTAAAGTCATAAACTTCTCGACCGTGACAAATAACTTTTTAGTCCAATCAATCTACGCAAATCCATCTAATAATTGCCAACAGGAAACAAAAAATATGGTCATATAGGAAAAAAAATTCTAAAAAAGATAGCGTTTTTTTGTTCGGAATTGGGAATGGCGAACCTAACCTAAAAAATCCCGGAAACTGAAAAAAACGGTATTTAGCGAATAAAAGAAAAACGTGACCTCGGATCGAAAAAAATCAAATTATAAAGTTTTAGCTATTCAAATTATCTTTCGATTGATGTATATTGAGTTATAGGTTAGGGCACAAAATATAGAGAAAAATGGGAAAAACTGTCGAAAATCACGTTTTTTTAATTTGTTAATAACTTTTGTTTAACGCCACTTACATATTTGTTATTTGGTACAAATATTGCTTATTGCTAGCTGAAAAAACGGTGTAATTTTTGTTGCGAAATATTGCACAGTTTCCTTGAAATTTCACTTTTTGCAAAAAAAGGCGTTCTTGTAAAAACGCTCCTCTTGGTCCATGGATTTCGCTGGATCAACGTTCGAGAGCTTAAACTTTTCTTCAAACCTTGTACTATCATGTACAAGTAAAAAATAGTGGATTTTAAAAGCGTACAATGCTCAAAATGGCCCCCAAAATGTATTAATAATGAAAAAAACATATGTTTGGTGGAAAAAAACTGACTTTCTGAGTCTGTTTTTTAATTATTAATACGTTTTTGGGGACCATTTTGAGCATTGTACGCTTTTAAAATCCACTATTTTTTACTTGTACATGATAGTACAAGGTTTGAAGAAAAGTTTAAGCTCTCGAACGTTGATCCAGCGAAATCCATGGACCAAGAGGAGCGTTTTTACAAGAACGCCTTTTTTTGCAAAAAGTGAAATTTCAAGGAAACTGTGCAATATTTCGCAACAAAAATTACACCGTTTTTTCAGCTAGCAATAAGCAATATTTGTACCAAATAACAAATATGTAAGTGGCGTTAAACAAAAGTTATTAACAAATTAAAAAAACGTGATTTTCGACAGTTTTTCCCATTTTTCTCTATATTTTGTGCCCTAACCTATAACTCAATATACATCAATCGAAAGATAATTTGAATAGCTAAAACTTTATAATTTGATTTTTTTCGATCCGAGGTCACGTTTTTCTTTTATTCGCTAAATACCGTTTTTTTCAGTTTCCGGGATTTTTTAGGTTAGGTTCGCCATTCCCAATTCCGAACAAAAAAACGCTATCTTTTTTAGAATTTTTTTTCCTATATGACCATATTTTTTGTTTCCTGTTGGCAATTAACGCAAAAATTACATGGAGCTATTTTAGATTGATTGGACTATTTACGAATTAAGAAATTCCCTTACCATTCCCCATTAAAAAAATAAAATTACTTAATATACACGAAACGCCACGAAACAAATGAGATTTACTTGTTCTACCAAATATTTTCGTTAGTATAATCTGGACTGGAATTGTTCCTTCCAACAGTAGCTAATTTCCAATAACAAAAAGAAATGGTTTCCTTTAAAAAAAATCAAGACTTGTGTGATATGTTCCAGTTAAGGCCCATTATTCTTTATTATGCAAATCAAATACAAATTCTATGCAAAAACGAAGCCTAACATAATAGCGGCCAAGCCATTACGTGGTTCATCGGCCCTTTTGATTTGAATATTAAAGGTGAATCGCGTGATACCGCCATCACAGGTGTTATAAAATTTACCACATTACCATTAGTTATGTTAGCGGTGGGTGATGTATCGTAATGTAACATTCGAGTATTTTTTTGCTAAAAGCACTTAACTTGTACGAGTCCATAAATTTCGATTTTTAATTTATCTAAATTACATAAATAAAGTTGATATAAATTACTTTACAAAAACTTTTAAGTTAAATGGTTTTATTTGAAATCATAACCTGTATCAAAAACTAGAAAATAATTGGAACACAAGCATGGACCTTTTTGAGATTCTGATGTCTGGTAAGAAATCGTGCAATAGTAGCCGTGCTGTTTTCTTATATCGTATGCCATGGAGCCCTTTGTGTCAATGCGTCAACGGATCAAGTAATATTCTAGGACTTTTAACAGACTAAAATATAAACATGGGGCGCGTGTTCCACGTATTCTCCCCAAATTTTCGCGCTAAGTGAAACCCAAAATTTTACCTAATGACGTCTTGAATCATTACCAGGTTTATGGGTACACTTTAGTGCATAATCTCGAAGGATCCCTAATATAAATAATGAAGCCTCTCCTCTCCGAACGAATCTCCGAATTCTTATCCTTATATCCGGAGTGTGAAATCATTGTTGCGGGCGATTTCAACGTTTCACAACACAAATTGGCTGAATTACTCAAATGGCACCAGGGTTTCTAGCCGGGATCGAGAAGTCGAGCTCTTTGCAGAGACTAATAACCTACATCAATTGGTTAACTGTCCTACACGAGTTCCTGACTCTGTAAACCAAGGGGCCCATCTCCTTGATCCTTTTCCACCACATCGTCGATTCCTTTCATTCACTATTGGAAGGTGCTAACAGAAAGCAAATCCAAGCCGTCTTACTCGCATCTCTGTTGGCCTCAAATTCTTCCGTGCCCGATGCTGCCTTTCAACACCTCATTGTCGAGTGTTCCTCTTACTCAATGGGAAATGTTTTCTCCAGGACTCGTGAAGTGTACATGTGACGCAAGGAGCTGGATTCCAACAAATACACTGGCCCAGATAATATTCCCCCTATGGTTCTTAAAAAATGTTCCTCACCTTTGGCTAAACCTCGGAGCAAACTCTACGCCTTTTCATACTACTCCGGAGTTTTCCCTGACTCCTGAAAACTGGCCCATGTTCAGCCTACACCGAAAAAGGTGAGTCTAGCCACTCCTCTAAATTCCGCCCTACCGGAGACAGTAATAAACAGAAAGCTTATGGAATATCTTGAATGCAACCAAATAATGGACGACAAGCAATACGGCTTTAGATTTAAAAGGTCTACTGGCGACCTCCTTGTGTGCCTGACTGAGTACCTCTACCAAAACATTCATCATCATTCTTGTTCCTGGTTGCTCTCGATATCTCCAAGGCCTTTGATAGAGTATGGCACCCCGCTCTATTGAGTAAACTCCAAGCTAATGGTAGTGACTTTCTTCTAAAGAATTGGATTGAGAGTTTCCTTTCTGACCGTTCAATCAAAGTAGTATCGGACGGCGTGAAATCTAATCCCCATACCATCTCTGGTGTTCCCCAGGGCTAAATTCTATCACCAGCGCTCTTCCTAGTTTTTATAAATGACCTGCTCTCAATCCCATCTAACTTACTTCACAGCTTTGCTGTCGGCAGTACTCTGTGCTACGTATATTTACAGCTCCGAAAAAGCAAGACAAGCACGTACCAGACCTTGTCTGCTCGATCGTGTATTTATGTCCATTTCAATCAACAGGGATGTAAATCAGATTCTTGATTGGGGCCTCAAGAATCGTGTCGAATTCAACACACGGAGAACAAATACTGTCTCTTTTCTAAGAAAACGCGCTCCTCAATTCCTTCAATTTCAGTGGACAGTCTAGAGCTGATGGTAGGACCATCTCTATCAATTAATGTTATGCCTAATTAACAGAAGATCTGCGTTGGAGTAATCACGTATTCCAAATCGCTAAACAAGCATAACAGAGGGATTCCTTAAAAGTTGCAATTTCTTTCTTCAGTCGTCGGCCACGGCTATAGTCCACAAATCATACAATCCAACTCGTATCTCAAAATTGCGCCCTCCGACTCATTTACTCCGCAATTGATTCATTAACCCACCGCAGGAATGTAGCGGCTCTGGTGAAATTTTACCGCATCTACCAACGACTGTTCCACCGAAAAGTATAACCTCCTGCCTCTACGGCAATATTTTTCCTGCAACACAAACCTAGCCCTTTCGACTCATCCTCACTATCTACTACCACTATCAGCCCTTATTTTCACGCACACATCAGTTTAGAACTTCTTCGTTCTTTTCGAGAACAAATCGACTGTGGAGTAACCTCCCGAAATTATACAACATCCAAGAGTTCAAACGTAAGGTTTATCTCTATCTCCTCATGCATCCCCCAGACTCCATTTGATCTTTCTTATCCTTTCTCTATCCTTCGAGATAAGCTTGCTACCTGACATCTGACATCTGTAATTTTGACTACAGAATCGTCATTTGTGACCTTAAAAAACCCCCAATACCGATTTTCAATGGAATCGGAACCCAATTTCAAAATTCGTCCGCCTTCTTGATTTTTTTACAGAGTTTCATAAGAATCGGTTAAGTAGAAGTAGTTGAAGAAGCTGAACCAAAGAAACAAACAAACAAATATATTAGGCCAAGCTACACAAAACCATTAAAAACATAATTAGAAAGCTTTTCTCTTCGTTAATCATCGAGAAATTAAGGCCTATTTAAATAAGTGACTGATACGTAACACTTTTATACCCAATATGTTATTATTTTCTCATCAAAAACTCATTATCATAATCTGTAGAGATGATTTTAATGGTGACTGATTTTTTCTTATAAAATCTTCTTTCGAGTGTAATGAAGATTAAATTTTCGACGAAAAAGTGCTCTCTGTGCACGAGAGAAAGATAACTTTCCCCCTTATGTGACAAAATTTATTAAAAAATCGATATTGTGATTCTATCTTCATTTAATAAAATACCAAAAGAGAATTTATCTTATTAATCAAGACGATGTATCCATGTCCAAGACAGCACACAAAATATATACATAGTAAGAATAGAGCCTGCATAGAGAGGCAGACTCATCTTTTGATGGTATCTAGTGCATGCGTAAATTAATTCCAATTGCGACTTTCGATTATGTCCCATTAATATTGACCCGAGAGTTTAAAGGAGACAGATTGAAGATAATTAACCATTCTCATGAATTTATTATATGGCTTCTGTTTTGCTGAGAACATTTCGGACATTTATTTTCCTAAATTCGTTTTAATCATAATCAAAACAGAAAGAACAAAAAATACAAAAATATATCAGAGCTGTTAATAAACTTTGATACTTGATATTGTTGTTTAGTATTTTTACATTTTTATAAATACCACATTATAATTATGCAACTGATATATTATTAGTAATGGTATCAATGTCCAGTAATCTTCCGGAAAAGGAAAAAAATTGTTTGTTGTAAACAATAATAACAACGAAAAACTGCCAGCTATACTGGGTCAGATATTCGTAGTAAAGATTGAAACAATAAAACCTAACTACACTCTGGTGATTATAATACATTTCTACGTTAATATTTCTGGGATTTGGAAGCATTCAAGTGCAGGAGTGAGAAGAAGCACTAATTAGTAGCTGGTAAATAATACAAAATTACCCCGATGCCTCTGTTTAAGCATTAAAAATAATTCCCTTATTTCAAAACGTAATGAAAAGACTCATTATAATTCCGTGGGACTTGTGGGCAATTATTTTTGGTTGGTAATTGTAGTGATGTCTTTTATGTGCATTTGAAAATTATTCAAGATTCATTTATTCCGTCATGGTGAACAGGGAAAGTAAATAGCTTTCTGCCAGTGATTGCTCCTTTTTTTTAAGAAAGCCCCAAGAAGATCCTTGAAATTCCTGGGAATTAGGAAAAATCGTTTACTCTCTCTCAAGCTAAGTGAACAGGGGAGAATGAAATGGCCTTTTCCTTCAATCCACCAAGAATTATGCTTTGTAACATCCCTTTTAAACCCACAGAGAGCTTCGATTATTGGCTGTATTATAATAAAATATATACATATACATATAATTACCCCTTTTTCGCATAAGTATTCAGTTCTTAAACAAATATTTGCCAGATTTTCTTCGTTGGCCTTTTTCCACAGTCGAATTATTTTTTTCGGGATCATTTTTTTTTTTGCAATATAAGCCCATTTTTGCTTCATTCGTGCTTTTGGAGCCTTCTCCCTCTCATCGGGTGTAATAACCTTGCAAATTTTGCTGATTCGTATTTTTATGATGAAATGTATTTCCTAAAAAAATCAATGTGAAAAATTTAATTTATGACATAATTTTTCGTGCTCAGAACGTATAGCAGTATTTTTATATTATACTTTTTTTTCAGTTCATTTGAATTTAGTCTATTTAAAAATAAACTTCTTTTAAATATGAGTACCAATTGTGCAAGTAGAATGGTCCGAATGATAAAAGTACGTATATACACCAAGGTAAACGAATATTTGCTCGCAAGCAAAATTGCATCATAATGACGTAAAAATATGATGTTCCAGATGAGCATAGCAACGAAGTTCACTTCCTTGATGACGTTCGTACCATAAATTTTAATTTCAAAATTTCTCTCTGTTACAGCAGAGATTATGCTACCACCGATGTTAGAAAATTCCAGCAGAATCAATTCCAGCGTAGTTTGGAAATCGCCTGAATACTTTGTTTGACTTGTTCGTTTGAAATACAACACAATTAGCCACGAGGGTAACCCCTTTACGCTTCGTGGAGTTTTCTTGAATATAACGAAACTTTACTCAACCCTTATTCCCATGGGCGTTAACTCTGAGCTAACCCACGAGTCGACTGATTTGCAATCCCAATTTCAAACTGGTTTCAGCATAATCACGAGCGCAACCTGTTTGCAATTAAAATGAAATCTTCGGCAACATAATATGAGCACAACTGATTTTGGATCAATCGGTGTTAGTTTTTAGTCACGAGGATTTGGCAAAATGTCAAGTAGTTCAGATGAAGTGCAGCCACGGAACTGAAATCGCTTCCGATCGGCAAGAACAGTCGCATACGAACAGTAGACCACCGCCAACTGAGCACGCATTTTTGCGAAAATTGTATTTTGTAGGCAATAATGTTTGGTATAAGTAGATGAAAAAAATTGCTTGCCTACAAAATACAATTTTCGAGAGAAAAAAAAAACAGTTTTTGAGTGAAATTTTGGCCGAAAACTGATTTTTCACAACTTTGACCTTTAATAACTTTTAAAGGGTTAACCGGGTCAACATTTTTGTAATCATCGTCAACATTTTGGGCCCTCGAACGGGGTTGTATGATCTATAGAAACCGAGATACAAGGAAAACTCGGGAAAACGCGATTAGTTTAAGTGAGTTTTGTCTCCTTTCGTGCGTTTTTTTGCTAATTTCCCCAGACTATGCGTTTGAACTCTTGGGTGATGTATGAGTTCAGAAATACGGTTGTTCCACAGTGGGTTTGTTATATTTATAAACGAATTTCTACTTTGTAGAGTGCTTCAAAAGGGGGTTGTACGGAGAGAGAATCAGCCGCGTTGGCTAATTTGGTTATGGTGGTATAAGATTGCCGTGGAGTCAAGACAGCATCATCTAAGATTTGGTTAGACTCTAGGTTTATGGGGTTTGTTGATAATCGTCTCCATGATTTTGGTAACACGATTTTGACGAATTTGTCCCGACCCCACTGAAAGTCGGTTCTCCAGGTTTTTAACGAGGGTGTTTTTTTGTCGTTATTAGAGATTAAAATATGCTTATTGTCGTCTGTTTTTCCCCAATTGGTATTTATTTTGTTTAGTACAATTGCAATACTTTAAGAGGATATTTGTTAATGCACAAATGATAAGATGACATGTTGAAAATCTGTTTTGTTGCCTTTTCAATTCTTTCAAGTCATATCGATTGGATATGTATACGGTGGTTGAAATCTCAACTCAAATTTTCAACTTGACCATATACGGAATATCCTTTGCACCAGTTGTGTTTAATGGCAGAAGTAGGGGCAAGGAATTTCTGAAAAAGAGGTAAGACAAAAAAGAAGGAGCATGTCGCCCTGGGGAAACGAATTGCAAACCCCTGGCGAGCGCCTTAACCCCTGGCCTACAGACACCCCAAATTGGTTGTTGCATTTACCTCGTTTATGACAAGGTTGATAAGTTGAGTTGAGGTTGAGAAATTTCAACCACCGTATATGATGAAGAGTTGACTTCACTTTGGGTTGAAACAGAGTTAAACTCATATCAAAACATAACCTCAAATTTTGTGTGAAATTCTCATTTATAGATACGTAAAAAATTTTAAAAACATGGAAAGTTTCTCGGGTGGTAAACAAACAAAACAAATGTCAGTTCAACCCAATTAACTCAACCCAGGTACGAGAGCTGAGTTGAGTTTACCCAGTTTCAACTCGACCGCCGTTTATTACTGGCTTGAACCTGGGTTGAGCCTAGTCGTAAACGAGGTAATTAATTAATAAAGTCAACGATATATTAAATTATTCTATAATCGATATATTATGTTTTGGAAAATAATTAGTTCAGCTACATAATCAAAGAAGTTTAAAGCAAAACGGTTCGAAAAAATGGAAAACCAGCAGCATTATAATAAGCCCTGACATCTGATATAATCCAGAATGAATGTGAACATGGAAAAATATTTAATTAATATCTGGATCACAAACGCCAGCTACATCTATATTCCATTATTGAAGTACTCAAAGCAGATTTCACCCTTGCTTGAACAATTTCAAAACAATAATCTCGTTGCACTTTTCACAAACAATTTAAAAACATTCATGCACAATTCTCATTTCATACTGAAATTTGTATGGAATTAAAAAGGCTCAAAGGTTAATTACAAAAAAAAAGTTCGCTTTGAAATCAAAAACTTAAAAATTGAATTTCCCTCATTCTGTATAAAAATGCAAAATTGCAATTTATTTCAACGATATATTATAATATATAATGTACAACCAGCAGAAAATTTTAAATATCAAAATATTGGACAAAGTTTATTATTGTAGTGTCAGGTAAATGACCAGCGGCACACAACGATACCAACTTTGCTCCGCAATTGTTTAATCCGCGAAGTTGGCTTTAATCCAAAAATAATTCAACGGAATTTTGGAGTTGTATTCCTGAATTTCATGTTATGTGACATCTCTGTAATTATTTCATTTTTTATTTTTATTTTCCTTCTTGCCATGGGAGTTTTTATTTATAAATTCAATACACGTACAAATGTTAATTTTTACTTTATTTTCTTTATTTTAAATTTCTTTCCTCGCTTTTCAAGGGAGGTGAAAATCGTTTTTGTAATAAATTAATTTCAATGTTGCATATTTTTTTTTGTTTTGTTAGATTCGTTAGTGATTATTTCAATCAAAATACTGTAGTCTGTGGACTTGTGTTCACTTAAGGAATAAATTTCAACTTGGTAATAAAATCCTGAAAGGAGTTGTCTTGCTATTACTTCTAGGTAGGGCTGCCATCCGTCCGGTTTCCCGAATTTGCCCTAGTTTGGAGGGCGTCCGGGGGCCGTCCGGGAGGGGTTATTAAAAAATGTCCGACTAAAACCCGGACACTTTTTGTGTCAGAGGTGACCCGAACAATTGAATGATAAGCAATAAATAAAAACATCGGTATAGAAGTTAATTAAGGTTTAAGTAGTAATTAAACACTAAAATAACTATCAGGCACTTGCCATCGGCATATACCAAGCAAACCTGTGTTTCCTAGTATAAAAATATTCAAACTTGAATTTGGTTGTAGGTTGAAACTGTTACTCGTTAGGTCAGTTACGGTCCCACAACAACAACAAAAAACTGGTCAGCCATCAACCATTACATTGTTAAGTTTATTATTCTTCAGCCGGCACTACACTTCTCGCGAAGTTGGTCGAAATTGAGAATATCGAGAGAAACTTCGATTCACTTTGTGTAACTTTACTTCGCCTTGGGCCGCTTCGCATCTTTGGCGGTTTTGCGCCCGAGTGAAAGGACTCGAGGTGCGTGGGGTACCGGGCAGCTGAGCTCCTCGTGAAGATGCACGAGTGTGTAGTCACGTACTTCGGACTTCGTTCAACTTCTACCGAGTTTCCATGGGAGTCGAGTTGAGTTGAAATGACACTTAAACTCAACGACTTAACTCTATGCGTTTCCATTTTTCCTCCATCGTTTTCCTTAAATTAATTTTATTATAGAGTTTTCTTTAAAAGTATTTATTAAATATAGTCTCTTCTGACGTCCAAGCGAGATGGGATATTTTCACTTTTTGTACCTTTGCCAGCGTGCCGTTTTTAGTTGTGTGCATGAACTCAGTTCAAAATACCTATTTTCGTTGAGTTGAGCAGAGTTGAAAATCTTTAACGAAAACTCTTAACTGTGTCTATTTCCATGACTTATAACTGGGATTCAACTTTGGTTGAACTCTCGTGGAAACTCAGTATATGAGAAGTATTTCGCCGAAGCAAGTTTGCGAGTAGGGTAGTGTACGCTTTACTTTCTTCTCATATTCAGCCCTAATTTGCCCTTCTTTTAATTCTGGCACAATTATTTTATGTCTCTGTTTACTCTTACTGGTTTTATTGTAGATATCTGTCGTAAGTTTCCCAAGTTTCTGTCCTATCCGAGGTTGTGGCGTAGGTTTCAAGAACAATGTCAGAAAGGGTTGCTAACTCTTCACTGGTAGTCGAAAATATAGTTGGTTATCGGATACTTAGGTGATGGTAGCCCTACTTCTAGGGAGGGACTATTCTCACAGCAGGGTTATTTGTAGTACATACTAAGCTCACATAAGACACTATAATCTTAAAAATCTTAAGGCATTTTTTTTTTAATTTAATTTCGTTTCAAGAAAATACAAAAATTTCGAAACAAAAATTCCTAAACAAAAATTTTCCTTTCTCATCTAGTTGGAAAATGACATAAAATTACAAACGCTTCCGGATGAAGCTGTACGTACATTATCACAAAGTGAGATGGATCTAGTGGAGCAGAGGATGAAGAGACGTCGAAAACACTTAGCACAAAAATGTTCAGAAAATGGCCTTGACGTGCCAGGTAATGAATCTTGGCACAAGCCCAATCCATGGGAGTTTTTGGTGAATCGCAAATATCATCTGATATGGTAAATCAATACATTCAATTTTTATTAGTTTTTAACGATTTATTTGTTAAATATACTTAAAAATAGGTGTAACGTTTTCAAGGCAGCATCATCATCATGGATGTATAACTTTAATATTTTGGCTGGATATAAGCCAGAATTTCTAAAAAAAACAGCTGAAGTACCTTTAGATTTAGCTAGAAAAAAATATCCTAGGGTGTCAATAGATGAGGTATGTGTATTGATAATATTGATTTTTGTAATTTAGCTTGTTAAACAAAAAAAATTTTTTTTTATTTTTAGCTTCGTGAAGCACAAAATGACTCTATTACATTTATAATAGTGAGACATCCCTTTGAAAGGCTGTTAAGTGCTTACAGAGATAAATTTGTGTTCGCTTTACCACATTCATTCCATGACAAACTAGGGAGTAAAATAGTACGAGGTTATAGAAAAAATGTAAGTAGATAAAAATAAATTAATAATTGTATTATTTTAAATAATAAATACAAAAAAGTTATGTGAATTGTGTGACCGAATTAGCATGACACCAGTGCTAAAAATTTCTATTTGTAAAATTTTGCCTAACACTTTCGATATTATATAATAGACCACATCCTTGACATCGTTTTTACTTCTCATCCCGAGTGGTACTTGAAGAAATCGATGAAGTTAATTCACATCTCAGTAACTTGGATCACTGCTAATTAGCGTAACCTTCCCATTTCAATCTGCTACCCCAACTAAACCAGCTAAGAGAATTTCCTGCATTATGGCCAATTGACCACTCATTTTATCTAATTCGCTCACCGGGACCTGTGTTTTCGAAGCAAAATCTTCAGCTCTGCCACTATCTACGTCATCAAGATCAAACAGATAGGAATAAATATATTCATTCCCAATTTTACCAAATCTGTGAAGCCTAGACGGCTTAAATGGTTCAATTGAGATAAGTGCAAGGGGTGGCGGAGCATAATTATTGTGGGTGGGAAGCACATGAACAGATGTTAAACGTTAAAATGTAAAATTTAATTTCTTTATATTTTTGAACACAAGTGTCAATTTACCAATTGGTCTCCCAGCTGAGTACTAATCGCATCCAATGCTGCTGGACCTATAAAATCCAACCAGAGATCTATTGAGAATAGTAAATGACACTCTTCACGGGCGGGCACCTACATAATTGCCTGAAATACATATGAAATAATGCAACAACAAAAACGAAAGTTTTGTATGAGTGAAACTAAAATACGATAAAGCATACCTCACTTTAGTATTGCTGATTTTTTGTTGTTGGTGTTCATGAGGAAACTAACGAAATGCCCTTCATTTGCCACATGGGATCTTCATGATTCTTATTACGGCAAAATCACTCTTTTGGCAATCCCCTTTCTTAAATGCGAGTCGGTTTAAAAATCTTAGCCTATAAATATATATTATGTAGTTTTGGTATGAAAAGCCTTCACTGTGTGCAGTCCTTTCACCACGTTCCATCGTCGCCAGCGACCGCGACGGGCCTCCAATTTTTTGCAGTTTTCCTTCCACCCCGCCCTTGAGCAATGAATACTAAATAATCCAGCTTCAGAATTCCCCAAGTGAATCACATCATGGAGCATACATCAAACAAAGAAATTCCGGTAAATATCCCATCAGTAAAGTCAAATCATTATTGTACAACATGTTGAGAAGTTAACTCTTTAATGTAACCGCTGACAGCAATAGCTGCTGGTTCTTGATAATATTCATCAAAACGAATGACTGCTGTTAACGGACAGCAAATGGCCCATGCCGACGTACATCTAACATCAAGGTGCGACGATAATTCTTTGTTTGATACTGTATGCCAACCTCCTACTCATAAATGGTCCACATACGCAATGGAATGATTTACTACAGTACTCACGAGGTATATAATGTAGATGCTTCAAAGCGCTTAGAGTCAACGAATCCACTGAACTTAGCAAAATATCCCTCATCGTTTTAAATAGATGTGCTTCACATTTAGCAAAACTTCTGTGCAAACCCTGTAATCTACATATTATAAATCTTCAGAGTTTATACAGATCATGGAAACGTGCACACATTTAATCTATACTGAAAAACTGACTGCAACAATTCACTTTCAGTAAAAACTTTATAGAACAAAAGTCGCTTAGACTTTTTTTTCCTGTGTGATGTATTGGGTCCAAAGGTACTGCGGCCATTCATTTGGCCTATTGTACTACAACCCCTATACCTCATATTTGTAGGCCAGACCGCTTGAACAAGTTCAGCAGTCTGTCTAGTGGTTTGCCGCTTAGACTTGAGTGCTCTAGCAGAGACTCCTCGCACAAAGACACCCTGCTCCTCGCTTTTGCGGGCACTTACAGAGAACTTGGAGGGCAGACTCACCCTCTTCCAGACAAAGCCTACATGTGGGGTCCCCCGCCTCTCCTATCCTCCATAAGTGGTAATTTAGGGCACAGTGTCCGGTAAATCAAGCCAACAAGTGTCCTGACATCATTCCTACTGCGCCCTAACAATTCCTTGGCCGTCTTAGGGGACGACACAGGAAGGAACACATTAGAAGGGCCAGTCCAGGGCACCGCATTTTCGTTCCTTTTGAAACCCCGGTGACCCGGGAGCCAGACAAGCGTAAATTGATTGAGAACGCCCAACTCATCAAGAGCATGTTGGCAGTCCCAAACTAATTTCGACTTGGTCTTACGGGACTTAATCGCTCTAATTGCCGTTTGGCTATCAGAGAAGATAAAAATCCGTTTATTTTGGTAGGCCCTTCTTAAGTTCTCATGAATGCATGCCAAAATAGCATACACCTCTGCTTGAAAGACAGTTGCTAAGATGCCTAGGCTTATCACCCTGCTGAATCTGGGGCTTTCATTCCAAATTCCGGCGCTCCCACCTGTCTCTGTTTTAGATCCATATGTGTACCATGTACCATACTAGTCCGCCCGGCAATACTTTAGAAAAAGTCCAGGTTAGCCTATCCTGTATGTGCACAGAAGGTTGCTCAAATTAGACTTAGTCAATCTATCCATTCTAATACTTATTTTTAATAATAATCTTTCATACCCGAGAAGGGGGTGGTCCACCCCCAGGGTAAAAGCAGCCCTCGGCACATTGACAACTTTGAAGTAGAGTGAGGTAACTAGAACCTAGAGCCAAATTTTGATGCTAATCGGTTCTGTTTGGTAGAATTGCTAAGGAAACCTTGCATTGACTGGCCTAACGCTACATGGATTTATCCCTCGCGTAGCCAGGCGGCCATCAGAGTGATCTTTTAGAAGCAAATCCAAACTAGTTTGGGACTACCAAAGTGCCGTTGATTAGCTGAATATACTCAATCGGATCACCTTTGCTTGGGTCCCAGATCATCAGGGCTTCAAAAAATAATGAAGGATGAAGGAAGATCATCAGGGCTTCTGACCTTGTATAAATCGGTCCGAACCCGTTCACTGCAGCATCCACCAGTTTCGAGAAAAGAAACTCTGGTTTCAAATTTTGTAAACTCCAAGCGGTTTCTTCCTGTACCGCCTCCTTACCCAGCCAAATAATTGTTGGCAAGCAGAAATAAGGATATCAGATACTGGTTGGCTAAATACCGGACAACGTTTTCCACCTATGAAAGATAGGAAAACGCCGAGGACTCCAACTTGTATCTAGGCTTTGCTTTGCTGAGTTATTTGTATAAAAACTTGTTCCCTTTTAATTTTTAATTTAATTCTAATTTATAGATAAAAATTTAACGCATTTAACTTGAAGGAAATTCACTAAAAAATATTTTAAATATTTCTAGAAATCTGCTAAGGGTCAACCAAAATATCCAACATTTCCCGAATTTGTTAATTGGTTATTAGATGAAGTCCGTCGAAATACATTTATTGATATGCATTTAGTACCATCAAGCAAATTTTGTACACCATGCCTAATTAATTTTGATGTTATAGCAAAATTTGAAACTCTTGAAGAGGATCAATTATATTTAATAGAAAAAGCAGGCCTACAGCATATCATTATGCCGGAATGGAAAAATTCTGGTAAAGGAAAGAATACGCTTGAACTTCTACAAACTTTCTATTCACAATTAACTAGAAAACAATTAGATGGATTATATAATTATTTTCGGTAATTAAATATAAATTATTCATTTTAATACAAAAAAAAATTAATAAATTTATTTTTAGATTTGACTTCGAAATATTTGATTACAATCCAACACCGTATTATAGCATTGTAAAATATGATGAGCCCACAGAGGATTCAAATGCAAATAAAGTGTGAAGAAGAGCAAATAATAGGATTTTATTTAAAGGAAAAATTACAAAGGGAACTACTATTGATTCACCTTCGACTTTGCTCCGATTGTAGTTTAAATCAACAAAAAAAAACGCGTTAAAATTAAATTGCAACTTAATTGCACATAGAGCAATGCACATACATATACTATAGAGGCAAAGTCGCTGCTGACTGCAAGGTTTTCTAATTGTAATTAGTCCTTCCTTTTTCACAGTTAAAAAATGGTCTAGTCAATATAGGGATTGTGTGATTTATAAATCTTAAATAAATGCATTTCTTATAAATGGACATACAAAGATAAGAAATTAAAAAGATTTATCTTAAGTTTTTCTGTTAAATATTTGCTAGACCATTTACTTTATATACTGTATCCAAAGACAAAAGACCAAACAATTTTTTTACTAAGTACGTCGGGAATATTGTCAAATATTAAAAAAAAATGTATACAAGAAAGAAAGAAAATTGTTATATAATAAATGCAACGAATTTTCATCACGTTTTAGTTTTGAAAATAATTCATAAGTGAAAAATATTTTATTAAAAAGTTGCAGTTCCTTTAGCAAATTGTGTATAAAATAATAAATATTTGTTTTTAGTCATTTTGGATTAAGTTAGAGATTTAAAAAAAGAATACAAAAAACATACAATCTAGAGTTAAACTTCCAATAAACCGCCCTTTTCCACCATTTATTATTAGACATGGAAAAAAATTTGTAAAATGAAAATCATTGATTTTTTTCTATAAAAAAAAAACAAAAAATTATTCTTAAATAAAAAAAAAATTATAAAATTTGGTTGCTTCCTCTTAGACAAAACATGCATTAGATTAAAAAAGAAAACAATTATTTGATATGACTTTGTCCTTCTACAGCATCTCCTTTTGCATTTACATATCACAATACAAAAATAAAAAACAAATTAACAAAAAAAACTTAGCGTGGTTCAAATACTTGCAAGATTGAAATAAAAATAAAAATAATAATATCGACCAAGTGGTTCTCACTAAAATAATCTCAAGTGATAAATTAAAAAAAAGAAGAAACCTTAGTCGCTTTGCACAATTTTGAATTTTTAATTAAAAATAATACGTTCAATACAATATTATCCTTTTTTAGTGTTTTGCAAGAAAAACAATTTAACAATATAACAATTATTGGATATTAGATTTCACGAGGTATTAATTTGTTAATAGCTAGTAAAAAGCTGTACAAAACTGAAAGAAAAAAACAAACACCAGAATATTTTGGGTATAATAATATAAGTTTAAATTAATTTGGAATTGATATTTTTTAATGTTAATTTTTATTGTTATCTCAGATTTGTTATCAAGAATCGAAAGCCTGAGTTGAAATAAACAATTTTTTATTGTCTTGTTGAGAGGTTTTTTTATTGGTTTTTTTGGTGTTTTTTATCATAATTTTTTGTATAGTTCGGAAAGGTAAGTAGTAACTGTTTTAGTTACAACAACAGCAATATTATAAAACGCTAACAGCCTGGTTCAATTGACGAATCCCCTAAGAAGGACTCGGTCCGGATTGATCACACGGTTAAGACTTAAGCGACGAAGTATGGACTTTGATTTCGATATATGCAACGTAAGGACAATGAACAGAGCAGGAGCTCTAAGTAAGATCTTTGCTTTTGTAGCTAACAAAGTACAAGGTGAAAATCGTAGCGTTACAAGAAACAAGGCTGACCAACGAAGATATAAGTGATGTTAGAACTCATACCACCCTCTCAGGTGGAAGTACAACACGGACACGTCAATTCGGAGTAACTTTTGTATCCCTAAAGCCCCAAATTCTAGACTTCGAGCCAATCAATGAAAGATTCTGCACATTGCGAATTAAGACAATTTCGCAACATCACGATAATCAATGCATATGCTCCAACGAAACAAAAATCTGAAGAATAAAAGGGCGAATTTTATCAGATTCTTATGAGGATATTCGACCATATACCCTCTAATGACATAAAAATGATGTTCGGTGACTTTAATGCTTAGATCGGGCAGGAGGTTCAGTATGGGCCTGGTCAAAAACGTCAAAATTCGTCACATGTGCAGAAAAGCAGCTGCAGCACTGATGCTTCTGCTTTGACACAATCAACTCATGCACGTTTTATCCGCAAAGAAAAGTTTTTGAACGTAAGTTCTGCACGCGTCACATTTCATAAGCACGTCCATTAAAACAAATTATTATAGTGCAGCACCACAATACTAGCTGCACATCTGCGCATAGTCTATATGCACATAAAAATAATTTGTTGCGTTTTTAAACTTATGATCTGCTTTGCAGGATTTGTTTTTGAAGGCCATGCATGTTGCAATGCATGAGTTAGGCGTTTTTGACCAGGCCCTATATGGGAACAATAGGCAATCACGAACGAGAATGGTGGCAAGCTTAACGACCTAGCTAGTAACAAAGGAAAAACATCCATAAAATGACATGGACGTCATTGGATGGAAGGACTAGCAATAGTAAGCCATACACTGAGAGCAAAACGAACGCGCCACTCTTAAGGACTGTGCGCCGGATTGTGCGTCTTTCTGCATAAAGCTTTTCGCCCACACACTACACATGCGCAAGATTGCGGGGTATCGCGCAAGATTTTGATCTTTCCAAGGAGATGAAAAAGAATAGTAATTGTTGTTTTTTAGACACTTGAATTTGTATAGGCTTAAAAAAGCTACTTAAAGCAACTCCTAAGTCATGTAAAAATGAAAAAGTTTAATTAGGATTAGATAGTTGTAGTCACTCCAACCGACAGGATTGAACGTGTATACAATTCTGCTGAGGCCAAAGGAAAACTGTCGTTTAATGCACATGCTTTCTCAGGGGTAAGCGTGGTGTGCCATATCATCCACACAATCGTCTGGAAATTAGGAATGCAGGCAGCCTAATCAGAACGATCATGTGCTCCTTGAAAAAAGGTCACCAACAAGTGTATGAGATCCTACAGAGGTGCCTGCTGTGGCTTTAATCACCTCATGGTGATCACGATTAATAGATCGGAGGTTACAAAGAACTTTCAGGGCTCTTTCGCCTTCGACGTCCGGAACTCAAGTAAGATAATATTATAATTGGGAGTAGATGGCTCACAAGAGAAAATAAATTCGCAAGAAGACCCGGAAAATTGCAAAAATCAACACACAAATTTGCACTACTGTGACATAACCATCCGGTATAACGAGGCTGTTTCAGTGTTATGCCAGTGTTATGACGCTTCAAATCAACCGACTGATATGTGTAGGTGTCGATGCTAGATGATCAAAACGGGAATTCGAAAAAGGAGTTAGAGGTATACTTACTGTGCTGTTTGTACATTCCAAGGCGTTGAATAATGGTGATATTTACTTTATATTACACTAAAAGCACTGCACTTGTTTTGAATTGTTTTATTTAGTTGATTATTAATTTATCACTGCGCACTTACGATTTTTGTTTTAATGAGTGTGTTGTCTTATTCTGCACTCTATGCTGACCATGACAACTATTAATTTACAAAATTTACTTTTCACTCAGTTATAAGGTGATAGTAAACTCAGGGCAAGGGTTTTATAACTATAACCAAATTTCCGCTCTTATTAGCAAATAGTTAAATACAATAATTAATATTAAGGAGCGCAATCATACCAAAGAAATAATAAACGCGAAATATAGATTTAATTTGTACTTACCTCTGGCTGCCGTTATTTATTACAGGAATCCCAATAACAAAATATGGATCATTTACTTTTAACCAAACATCTCCATACTTTCCCAAGGGCTGTTTTTCTTCAATTTCCTACAGTAAATCCCATTAAAATTCCAAATATAAAAACACAAAAACAATCCTTCTCACCGAACTCCGTATAAAATTGGGCCCAAACGTAGCACTGGTCTTTAATTTAATAAAATCTTGCTTCGTGAAAAGTTGTTGTGCCGACAATTCTGTTCTAGCATCTTTAATTTTCTCGTTAATTTGCTTAAACATTTCTGATTCCGTAAAGGAACTGCTGGTAGATGGTTCATTTTTGTATGTATCATTATCTACGAACGTCGTTCTTAAACATTCTGAAGTAGAACAAAACGTTATTGATACGATTGGGCGAAAGGTGTTTTGTGGATCAACAACTTCAACCTTGTCTACATTGTTGTACTGAGAAACTAACTAGAAAATATCATAACATTAGCATTAAAAATATAGATTTTTTATAAGCATTGATAATACCTTAAAACCATTTGCACATCTTTCAATAACAACTAGTTTATCATATGCCTTTAGTAGAATGAAATATCGCTTCAAAGAACCCTGGTAGTAAATGTAGTTCCTTATGGTTATATTATCATCAAAAACATTTCTTTTCGGATTTTGCTCTTGAGATTCCCCTGTTGATGATGAGCCGCGATCAGCATCACTCTGTTGTTGTGAAGGGCATAAATTCGCAACTGATAACGACAACTCTAAAGAAAATTAATTGTAGCCATAAATATAAATACTTCTTGCAAATAATACCTTTTAATAAAGTTTCTCCAACATCAATTGCAAAAATAATCTCCTTTGATTTCACTTCAAAAAAGTGTAACTGATTTGTGAGGACAAGCACTGTTCTTTGCTTTTTGCTTAGTGTATAAAAACTGGCATGCACTAAACATTTTATAATCCGTTTGGGAATTTCATTGCACAACTTTCCCGACATTTAGCACAATTATTGGATTGCAAATAACTATTATTTAAAATGAAATCGATAAACGAACTTTGAAATCAAATCTTTTAAACGCTTCGACCCTTTGAATTTTTGACATTCCGCCGGTTTGGTCTATTTCAGCGCGGGTAACACGAACTTATCAGCTGTCTCACAACTGAATTCGAAATTTTTATATCTAATTGATAAAAGATGGCGCGATTCAACTGTAAGAATTATTTATAATTTGAAAATAGTAGTATCAAGTAATAATTATCCAATTATAACTGGTAATAACTATTAAGAGATCCAGGACTAAATAAATTAGGTATTTCAAATCGTAAAAATCAACAACAGTCACCCATACTCAAACAACACTAAATCGTCTCACCGAAGTGCAGTTTAATGGGCTGACCTTGACCTTACCAAGATTTCTAAAATAAGCTATAAATTGCAATTTCAACTCTAACTTTGATGTGAAGACTGAGAAAGTGCATGCATATACAATAACGAATTTCTAGCTATTTTCATCAAGGTGTAAAGCGCTTTGGTGGTCAGTCATCAGCAGCGGAATAGGGGAATAATTTCGGATTGATGGTAGTGCGATCCTAACCTCCTAGCGGTGCCCAGTGCCTATAAGAGAGGATAGGCTATCTTCTTCTTCTCTTCTTTAATCCGTAAGCTGGCGGTTCGAGCGGGATGTCCCCTGCTGCTGTCGATGCCACTGGGTCTCGAACTCTATTCACGATTCGTTCCCTCTTCTTGCTGGTTTTTGGCGGTGTCTCGAGCCTCGGTAACTGATAATCGTTGATTCTTTAGGTCACCCTCGATATTCTTTAGCCAGGTTTTCTTCGGTGCCGATCGTTGGATTCTCCAGTCTGCGGGACGGTCTCGCCAGAGAAGTTTACGTGGCAAGCGACATATCCAAAACACCGTAGTGGACGTTTTTGTATTTGGCCGTCGATGCGATTTGGGTGCCACCGAGGTGAACACTGGCCTTCGACTGATTGATTTTTAACCCGTATGATTGGGCGATGCGAGAAATGTTGTATAAGAGTTCCGTTGCTTCGACATCCGTGTCGAAATTCGGGTTTAGTTATCGCAAAGTGGCGTGTGAAGTGAGATTTTCCTCGACATGTGTGTAGGTATCGACAGTTTCCTTCCAACGCGTCCCTCGGAGTCCCGTCACTCGTCAACGAGAATACCACCAATTAAGTCGGTGACGAAGTTGTTGTCGTCGTATCGAACTCCGGGTGGTCCATCAAATGCTTCACTCATAATCGCGTCGATGGTTGGATCGTACGACGCTTGGAGAAGTTGGGCGATTCTCAATGAAAAGAAGAAAAGAGAATTCACAGACGAAAGAGGGAAGCCTGGGAAAAAAATCTCGTCTGTGGACTAGAACATTACAGAGAGCGACGGCCACACCAGGCGCGGGAGATCTACCGAAGAGTCCGCAGTATGACGAAATTCACACCACGTTCCACATACTGCAAAGGCACAGAAGGGAATCTTAGCACCGATCCGAAAGGCATCTTGAAGCGATGGGAAGAGCATTTTCATTAATTGCTAAATGGCGAGCTAACTGAGGATTCGGAGGCTCCACCAATATCTGATGATAATGCTATGCTGCCGCCACCAAGCCTGGAAGAAGTTAGCAGAGCCATAACTCGACTCAAAAGCAACAAGGTCTCGGGTGCAGACACATCCTAGCGGAGCTGGTTAAATATGGAGGGCCTACATTATACCAAGCGATTCATGAATTAATTGTGCAAGTATGGGAGCAGGAAGAGATACCAGAGGACTGGAAAAAGGCATCCTCTGCGCAATACATGATAAAGGAAATAGCACAACGTGCACGAATTATCGCGTATAACGTTGTTGAGTACCGTGTATAAGACAATCTCCGCTATCCTACAAAACAGGATGGCCCCATACGCCAGAAACGTCATAGAACAGTGTGGCTTCAGCCCAGGCAAATCAACAACTGATCAACTTTTCACCTTGAAGCAGGAAAAATGTCGAGTTTCAAAACTCGATTTAACACCTCTTCATAGCCTTCATCGAGTCTACCGAGGCATATGTATGTCCTTTGCCGCCTGTTAAAATAAATAACAAAACTAACTGCACTTTGTTTTTCACGTTCAACTCTTTAAGTGAGTTTACACGGCTGCATCAAATTAAATTTAATTATTTGATGCAGTGGTGTAAACTCCCTCGCCTGCATTAATTTAGTTCACTATTTGATGCAGAACTTATTTAATACAACTGCATACACGGCACACTTGAATGCTTCAAATTGAGTTTTTATCCCCAAATTAAGATTAAATATTGAAAAATCTGAAAATTTCCAAGATATGCATGTAATTTGATTCACTTTTTATTCGCCGAACTAAAAGTAACAGCCATTCGTTCGAGATGCGACTTTCAAAACCACCAAAAACCCACTAAAATATTTTTCTCTTCGCCAAAAGTAACTAGATATACCACTAAATTTAAAGTTCCTCAAACTCGGTAGCTTGGGGAGTAAGGCGTCTGGCTACCATCCCAGAGGTCCCGGGTTCGAATCCCGCCCAGCCCCACGGTCCTTCGCCTTTTCCACTTTCCCATCTTCATAACTTTCCTTCTTTCTTCTTCCCTCTTTACATTCCTGATTCCTCCTGTCATAGCCTTCCCCGCTCCACGAAAGCGCATGTCATCGGTTGGTTGGTGAGATTCAACAAGTTTCAGGAGGCATAACACTCAAGCGAGTTGTTTCTCCATGCCCCGATGTCAAAGCCGCGACAGTACTGGTTGGGAGTAGGTGGACTAAAAATATCGCGGGTAGGTTGTGGCAGTTCCTTCCTTCACCGACTAGAGCGAGAGTTAGTCGACATGGCACTCTATATGAAGAAAATAGATTATCGACACAGTATAAAGGACCTTTCCTGAGACTAGTCTTTCACATTACCAAAGAAAGAAAAACTAACTTAATGTTTAAAGGCGCTGTTTAAGCGGAAATAATAACAATAGATCAAAAAAAAAATAATGACTCCACTAAATGCTAGAAAATATCAATATTTTAATTATCATTATGCTTTACCGGCCGAACTGCGCAAGTTCGAGCAAATTGGTGAACTTTACTTTAAAATAACCTCAGTTCGCATACAATTTTCACATATTAAACTAAGGGTAAAACAGACCGCAGTTTGTCCAACTGGACTCGAACTGAAGTTAAACGTAAACGCTTGCTCAAAAGAGAGTAATCATCTCATTATTCCAGGTCGAGTTTAGGATTATAGGTTGGAAGAGCGAGGAGAGAGTAAGGAAGTACAGATTGTTTATCTCTCGCTCAACCCCCACAGCGAGATCTAATCTCGAAATTTATGTCCCTCAGGACAATAATGTCTGATATAGTTATTCTGTTACATCACATAGAACACTCTACTATCCATTTATTATGGAATTCCACAAAAACAAATTCGGAAACTACTTCTTCTGCTTTACGCTCCTTTAATCCCTCATGGGACATAGGGCGGAATCTGTTATTAATTGTTTTAAGGGAAAACAGGAACAGGGATGTGTGTTTATGTAACAAAAATTAATCGAAACAATCAGATTTTATTAAAAAATCAAAATGAATACTTTTTTTAATTTCTTTTTACATTTTTTGTTGATTTTTTTTTCAAGTAAACTTTTCATACTTTCTCTTTCTCTCTCTCTCTTATACGCATACTTCATTTAATAATAATTCGCTTTCTTTCACAGTTTTTTTCATTACTATTTTACACAATTTGCTTAATTATTTTTTTTATTTTTTTGCTTGAAAGTCCTTAATTTTTAAATATATTATTTATAAAAACCTATGACGAAACTTAAATATTATTTTGATTAATAAAAAAAAATTAAGAATCGATTTTTTTTATATCTGTTTTTTTATAATATATAGTTGCTTTTTTTTCTTGTTAATTGTTTATTTTTTATTACTATTTATTACTTTCATTCATATCCTGTTACTGATGTACATAATAATATTCAAAGGATTACTGACTTCTAAAATTAAATTATTATAACAGTTTTTAGGGTCCTTTTTTTAATTTTATTTAATTTTTTTTTTGTTTTTATTAAGATTTACTTTCATTTTATTTTTTTTTTATTTTTTACTTAATTAGCTAAATTTTTATTGGTTTTAAACCATTTTTTCTTACAAAACTAAAAAACATGAATAACTTTTAACAGTTGATTTTAATTAACCCCTTAACATAATTATAATAATATAAAAAAAAAGAAAAAATATTATAACGCCACTGTTTGTTTGTTTATATTTTGTTTTTTTTTTATTGTTTGTTTGTTTTGTTTTTATTTAGAATCGGTTGATTTATTTTATTTATTTTTTTTTGTGTATATATTTTGTTCTTTTGGTGTATTTTATAAAGTCCTTAGTTTTGTTTTGTTTTTTTGTTATATGTTTTCTTCCCAACTTTAACATTGCATTTTTTTTTGTTTACTTTTTTTTGTTGTTTTAAAACGAAGATACATTTGATTTAAGGCCATATTCTACGAAACTATTCTTAATTTGTTTATTAAAACCGTTTATACGCTATTTTGTTGGTCACAATATGTTTGTTTTTTTTTGTTTTGTTTGATACTCTAATATTAAGGATAGTTACGTGATAATAACTGATCTCCTGAAATATGTTAAATATGAACATCATTTTTATTTTTACAAAGAAAATAAATAATTTCCAAGAAAACACAAGGGGGAAATATTAGGGAGACACTGAAGGTAAGCTGCTTCCGTTAGTTAATTTTTGTCTGTATCTTAATAAAAAAAAGACATACTTTAAGTACGCCTGTTTTAGTTCTTATAACATCATGAACACACGCTACCGGGTATTGTTTTGTTTTATTTTTTTATTTATTTTCACACTTAAAACGTTAAAGCACAAGTAAATTTCCCATTTAAAAAGAACGAAGAATTTGCAAATGTGTTTTTTTTTAGTATTTTGTGATTTTGTTTTTCGTTGGGAAATGAGTTTTTTTATTTTTAAAGAAAAGTGCAGGCACATTTTTTTTATTGCTTTGTCAATAACTTTATAATTAAAAACAATATTTTATATATTTATATTTAGACTTATTTCTTCAATAATAAAATGAATTATCTAGTCATTCAGGCGGAAAAATTATATATGGTAACCTATAAATAATAAATTACTACTAATTACTATAAAACAGAATCATTTTTTTACTATAATATTTCTTTCATAAGAATACGGCCGTAATAATTACAAAAAAAAATAATAATAATTCAATTTGAAGTTGTACTTTATTCCGGGTTTCCCTTTTTTCTTGCTGTATTGTATATAATTACTATACTGTCACTTAATTTGCAGTAAAAATTAAAGAAAATAAAAAGAAATTGACGACGATTTTGTGGCCTGCACGATCTTGCATAAATGTCCCTTTCTTTCTGATTCTATTTGATACTAATTTCTCTCGCAGGAAACAAAAACAGATCATAATAATAATAAATCAACGAAAAAAGCAGAAAAGCTACCATTTTTTTTATATATAAGAAAATCGTGCTAAAATTTCAACGTTATTATTACTTTTTTTTTTAAATTTTTTTTATGTTGTGCCTTTAAACTTTGAATATTAATTGTGTTTTACATTTGTTGTTGTTGTTGTTGTTGGAAGTCTTTCTTTCATTAAATTTCAATTTCAATAATTTTTTTGAGCACAACTTCGATTCTCTGTCAAATTTTTTTTATAACTTTTTTTCGAATAAAATATAAATAATGATTAAATTTTACATTTATATAACCACCAACCAATTAAAAAAAAAGAAGAAAAAAACAAAAACGCTTTTAAATAACAAAAAAATTCTATCTTTGACTCGGACTTGTTATTAGCCACTTTAAAGAGATTTTGGTTGCACCATAGGCATGATTATTTACAAGAACGGGTTATTATTTTTTTTATACACAACTTACGTCGAGTCAATATATAAAACTTTTTTTTATATACAATGTATTTTACGTGCTCGGGGGATATTTCTTCCTGAAGAAAAATATTTCACTCAATATTATCATTTTTTTTGTTTTTTATATTCATTGCGGGCAGTTTAAAAAAGCTACCAATTCGAGATTTATTATTTTTTTCTTTTTCAATTCTTTTAGCTTTAATTAATTTTTTTTTGATTTTTGGAAAAGAAACATCCAAAATGACAGAAACTCAAGTAGGAACAAGTAGAACATATGAAACCGAGTAGTGTATCCTTATCCATTTGAAGATTAATAATAAAACTATTGATCACTTAAGATAAGCTTTATAAAGCATTGTACTTCTGCATGTTTCTCGTTCTTGTTCCATAAAGAATAGCATGTCACGAAGATTAACTCGCTTAATTCGAGGACGCAGTGGTGCTGGTGATATGCCACTTGTTCCAATTCCTGTTGCTCCGGTTTGCTATATAGATATAATAAAAATAAAGTTAAATAATTTTTATAGCTAATAGGGCTTTAAACTTACCGTTGATAATGCGGTTGAATCACTTTCAAGCTTCGGTTTTTTCCTAGGTCCAATTGCTTGTAAGGCGGTCATATTGGCATCTCGTTGCCTCAATTCCTCCATTTCAGCTCTCTGCATTTCTTTCGCCTAAAAATTATTTTTGTAAATTGATATGTAAATTACAAATAGTTGTAAGATTCTAACTCTAAGTTTAGGGGATGTGTTAGACAATATGCGAATTATAAAAAGTAAGTTGGCTGTTGGCTTAAATTTTTTACTTACAATGACTTTTATTCCTTTATTCCAAATATACCAGTTATAGAACTCAATAAGTCTTTACTGCCAGCCACTTCTGTTGGTAACTTCTACCAGAAGGAATTTCACTACACTCATAACTCTTTTTATTTACAAGAGCGGAGCGGCAACACAAAGCAAATACAAGGCTTAGTTATTAGTGTCAAGCCGGACGGGATTTGCTTTGAAACTCGTTAAGTGTAGAAGTGTCTCAGACGTATTTAACGTGTGTAAATCTCCACTAGATCTGACATACTTACACCCTACTTACAAGAAAAATAAAATTAGACCATGTTAAGGCAATATCCTAAAAAAGCAATCTCTCCAACTACGACCTAAATCAATTACTTCTATTTTCTCCAAGATCATGAAGACAGGACAATAATTAATCAAAAGCTTATGGAATGTCTAACATCCAACCAGACAAGACACAGTACAATTTCAGAATGAAAACTATTGCTGAGGACTTTCTTGTGTATTTAACAGAACATCTCATCCAAATATGTATAGCTTCGGTAGGTTTGATTTGATTTCTCTAAATATCTCAAAGTTTTTGGATCGAATAAGACATCTCACTATGCTGAAACTCCAAGTTATTGATTGATTGGATTGAGAGCTCTCTTATTGGCGGCGTCGAATCTATAGCCTAATCATTTCGGCCAGTGTATTCCAGGGCTCAATTTTATAAGCCCTCTCTCAATCTCTTCTAATCCAATTCGCAACCCTACTGATGACGGTATTCTACGTTACTCTTACCACTTCGCAACTCCACTGCTTCGCTGATGACGGTACACTGCGTTACTCTTACGCCTTCGACAATATAAAACCAGCGCATGCCAGACCTTGTCTTCACTATTGTGAAATGATGTCCACTTCGCTTTCATCCCTTTGAATTCAACGCCACTAAAACGAAGTACTGCCTCATCTCCACAAAAGCGAGCATCGACCATCCTCCTATTTCAATGGGAGAAGAGAATTTAAAGGCCGACTCAACTCTTAATATCCCAGGGGTAAATTTTACGGAGGAGCTGCTATGGAATGATCACATATTCCAAATCGCCAAAGAAGCCTCGACAAGGTGGAAAATCGTGCCATCAAACTCAATGATGATGGCTCCATCGGCACTTTAAGACTCCGTAGGAATGTCCCGCTCAACTCACCCCCATACCCTCCAGCCGCTCCTTTCGCGCACAATACGGTCTAGAAGTTCGTTTATGAATAGAACAACTCAACTGTGGAATAATTTCCCGCAAAACAACATCTTAGAGTTCGTAAAGTTCATGGACATTTCCTCGAGCACCCCTTAAATCCACCCTCCGGCAGCCATGTTGTGTTTTTAGATTCTGAAATTGTTTTCTTAAAAACTACCAAGGAAGCTGTGGTCCAATTTTCAACCATTTTGGAGTTTTGCCTCCTTTCGTGCGTTTTTTCCCTAATTTCCCCGGGCTATTAACTGAGGATCAGCGATTGAATGATCACATTCCAAATATCCAAAAAAGAATCCCAATGCCTGGGATTCCTTAAGACCATTTTCCACGAGGGACCCTCTTTTGAACCCCTCTAGGCACTCGTCGTACCAGAGTTCTATTATTTCGCTGGGGTTCTTCGGCCTTGAGCACCATCCAGTGATGCGCCGGAGATATTCGAGCAATGTACCCCATCGCGAACTCCTTCCCATCTCTGATATTTTAGCCTCGATGTCGGCCCACAGAAGATACGGGAGTCGGGAGGTTTTCCAACAGCTGGTTGGCCATTCAGCCTTCGCCACTGTACATTAACACCTTGGCTAAAAAGTCGCGCCTAACTAATAGTTGCCAACGGCATCGCTTTTGCTACTTGTGGTAATGTGTTTCAAAGTGAAGCGTTATGTAGTGAAATAAGATGTAGTTTCGTAAATTGGGAAAGGTATGTTGAGATTGTTGGAACATATACAGAACAACGAGTACGAATGGTCAGCTTAGGAGTACCTTGCCGACCACTGGCCGGCCAAAAGTGTTTAATTTGTGTACTTTCTGACCCTACGAGTATGCAAAATTACATCAAAATCCGTGAGGATCGAGTCATGCGTTAGGGCGAGAAGGAATTACTCCTGCCAGTATCCACCATGTACTTACATACATATAAAATTTATTTCAATTGCAATAATGAGATTGTAATAAAAGCGTGTAGAAGGACGCTGTCTTTCGTCATGTCATTGTATAACACCAAACACGTAAGATGGGTAGAAATTCAGAGGACTGGCTTGGTTAAGAAGTTCTGAAGCATTCACCGTATAGAATCTTGCATAATCAGACAAACAATAGCCTCGAGCCTTTTCAATCTTTGTAAAATTCCAATACAAAAAATGCATTAACAAATTCATTTTTATTCAATTATACTATCTTTGAACGTTACTTTTATAAATGAAGAATTTCCAAAATGTACGCAGTCACAATTATGATAGCTGTCGAAAACGCGTTTTTTAAAAAGTTTATATATTTTTCTAAATTTTTTACAAAATTATTTAATATTTGTCAGAGGATTTGTTTTATCAGTTTACATTATAGATAAAGAGAGATAGAGATTTATTACACAACATTGTCCATTGGTTTGTGTGAATTGAAAAATTACCGAACTATCGTAGGAATGCTAAAGCGGTGTAATAGTCGTTCTGTGAAAAACAAGGCCAACGTTGCCAACAGATTAGAATTTGTAACAACTCTTACTCTAATGAATCTATTCAATGACAGTGCGTATTACAATGTAAGGAAATAAAATAGCGTTATTAATAAAAGTACGGCCATTTGCAATGCATGTACCATAGGGTTATAAGTTATCATACAAATAATATCTGGCAGCGATATTTGGCTTTGTTCCTTCAATATAACAAATGAAATCATTGTTTCAACTAAATAAAACTTTTAATGAAATAAAACTCACCTTTGCTTTCAGTTTTGCTTGTTCTGGATCTTCGATTTTCGCTCTAGATTTTGCTGCCCTGAGTAACATTTCCCTTTCCTGTTCTTCATGGCGTTTTTGTTCAGCCTTGTCTAATTCTTCCAAAAATTTGATTTGTCCCCTAACATCTTTTGTTATTTCATATCGTGGATCAACCTATTAAAACAAAACAACAATAATTATACTACGCGCAAGGCAATAGAAGGATTAAAAAATACCTTTATAATATCAATCCTATGTTCAGCTATCACAGCCAATTTCTCTACAATATTTTTGAGTCTTTCTTGACAAGCATGAGAAATAAGAACTGAAACTTCTTGACTTGGTTCTTCAAGACCCTTTTCAGCTACAATTGCTCTAATTCTGCTTTGAAGTGCTGGTAAATGTAGAAAAACTTCATCTTTACAAGATCTAATTTGGGTACCAATCATTTCCGTAGATCCCAAGATCTTTTGTGATTCTTCAGCTAAATTAACACCGCCCATTGCAGCAACATCATTGATATCATCATCACCGTACATTGAAGAAGATACAGACATTGATGACTGCTGAAAAAACGACGATGCGGCAGTGGCAACAGACGTATCCTTTTTCTTTTCTTGAGTTGCTTTTTTGCTACTTTGTTGCTGGGCATTTTGCGCTTTTATAGTGACTACTTTATTGGTGCTTACATTCGTTGGGGTCGTCGTAGAACTACTAATTGGGGTTATGTTGCTATTGACTGGTACTGTGACGGTTGCGTTAGTATTTGAAATTGCTGATGCATTATGTGACAATATAGGCTTTATTTGGGTTTGGCCCACTTTCACTTGTGTAATTGCTGTTGACCCTGCATTTTTGATTGTTGGTGCGGTTGCTCTAACCACTGGATTTGTAGCACGTATTTGAACTGTGGCAGGAGACCTATTAATAGTGTTCGTTCGAATTTGAACGACATTCTAAAAAAAAGAAATGGATTAGTTATTTTTTTATAAATATATAAAATACAATTTAATTTACCTGTTGCGGTCCAAAAACAGTTTGCGATCCAGTTACAGGGTGCAAAGGAGGTGGGGATTGGATATTACTAGATTGAACTAAGGTTGTAGCAGCCGAAGAAATACCAGCTGGTCTAATTTGGGCATTTACAAGCCTTGGCCCACTCGAAGCCATTCCCGTTGTTTGAATTGGCCCTTGAATTCGAACACCGCCTGGAGTTTGCTTCGTTATTGTTGTTTGTCCAATTGGCCTTGGTCCTGAATGAGTTACCATTCTAACTTGTGTTTGACCTATTGTTGTTGTTTGCTGACCGATTGGACGGATCTGCGCTTGTATTTTCTAAAGTTTGCATTATATTTATAATTATTTCACAGAAATGAAAATATTATCATTATATTACAGGTAATTGGGTTGGTAGTGTACTAGATCCGATAAGTCCCACAACATGCTGAGGTGGCGGCTTAATTCCTTCAATTACTAGTTCTTTCGTAAAAAGAGATTGCCTAAGAAGAGGTAAGCTTTTCTGTAATGTAAAAAACCGCGATTTTTAAATGATTCACAATTTAGATGTTATTTGAAATTACTTTTAAAAATCCTATTAAGCAAGGCTGAGGACTTGCATTCAATAATCGTTCTAATCTATCACAAAATTCTTCGGGTTCCACATTGGCATCAATAAGCTCCTGTATTAATGTTCGTACATTTCTTTCAACAGGTTTTGGCTCTCGACATGATAATTCAATTAAATTTGCTAAAAATTTTCGACACTTCTCTTTGGTATTTCCCTACAAAATAGTTTTATTTTTATATTTCAACGATTCTTTAGTAGATTATAGCTTACCTGAGCGACTGCATTTTGAGTCGTTTGCGTCGACCCACTAGATGAACTCGTTGTATTCTGTTGTTGTTGTTGCTGTTGTTGCTGCTGCTGGACAATTTGATGCTGCTGATGTTGGGTCTGTTGCTGATTTGTATGTTGCTGTATATGTGTTTGCGGATGTTGTTGAGCATGCTGCGGTGGATGCTGCTGTTGCTGTGCTATTGATGGTACTGGGGCAACAGATGCAACAGTTGGTTGAGGCTGATGCTGTATTGAGGCATTTGATTGCGTTGCTAAAACTTGACTCGCATTCGTAGATGTCACAGAATTTACCACAATACTCGTCGCAGACGTTGCTATCGACTATTTATAAAATTGAATTATTATAGATAATATAAATAATAAAAAGCCAAATAGTGTTCGTGCATATTAATTATCTAACAAAATTATATCGATAAATCAAACTTAAAATATTTTTAAAATTATATTAAAAAAATTTGTTGAACTCAGAAACAGTAAATCAAAATGTAATTTTGAAATAAAATTATAAAACTAAATGTAATTAACTTACAATACATTTCGGCTATATTATCTTTTTCACATATATTTTTTTTTAAACATTCCTTCTTACCATGCACTTTACAAATTATAGAAAACCTAGACAGCGTTTGAAAAGTTATAAAAATTCGCTTTTCAGGTAAAAAATATATTTCTAAGCTTTTATTTATCGGTAAATTGCTTGAAATAAACATAACTTTCGTTTGTTATTATTACACTGTGTCATTGTAAGAGAAGATATACATATTAAGTCAATCACAGTATTTTGATTTTACCATTTACAAAAAAGTACAAATAACCTGAACATATAAAGCTTTCCGATAGCCAGAATCAAATTGCACACTTACCCAATATTTAATCCTTAATATATTAATAAGAGGAATACAATAATTAAACTGGATACAACCTAAAATGTATGCTTGTTAAGAAGCCAACTTATCAAGAAATAGCATTTAAAAAGTTGGTTATGGTGTGTGTTGCACTGATTTTTGCGAGTTCTTCTTGCATCCAAGATAGTGAAAAAACAAACTAAGCTAAAAAAAATCTCCTGATCATATTACTTTTTCCCACTCAGCAAAGATTTCTCGCCAGCAAAGTATGCGGAGACCACCAGATTATAAAACATTGAAGCCGGATAGTAGTGAGTTTTTAGAAAAACGTTGAAAAATATTGCAATGAATAAATTTATAACTTTAAAATTCGGTAATGAAACTTTTGGCATAGCTCATTAGTGTACAAAGACTTGTTTGGTGGTAAAAAATTTAATTTTCAATGTTGTGATTAATTATGAGACACCTGACGCTACACGTGACAGTGGCAGGAACATGTGAATTTAACAAAAAGCGCGAATTTGCGTAAGAATAGTACCGATAGGTAGGTGTAGGGCTGACTCCAGTGCGTTCGGAGGCCCAATTAGCGCTTTGGCGCGCCGTTTTTTGCTACAACTCGTGTACGTCATGTTTAGAGGTAGTGGATCTTGTGGATTTTAGGAAGTTTATCAGTGATCTGATCCCCAGTCTGGAGATCTCTTTAAGTCTACAAAAAAGTAACTGCCTAGTGTGCGCTGCCTGACTTTAGCTAAACACTCGTAGTGAAAAAGTGTTTAAAAAAAATAATAGAATTGTAAAGGATCGCGGTAGAATGAATAGTAGCCAAAATTAAAATACCACAACAAAGCGTTGATTTTGTTTATATCATAAAATATTTCTGGATAACGATTTAGAAATTAATTAGAATCTTATTGGTAGCCTAATATCTTTAAAACCTTTTTTTGCCTGCAACCACTGATATTGATATTTTCTGATATCCATGAATAATATTTCTTCACGATTGTTACTTTTTTCCAAGGCCAAAATCCTTTGACTTTTCTCGGGGTTCCAGATAATATTTGATTTTTTCCCTATTCTAGAATTCTAGATAATAAGTATGCGAGAATTTTTTCAAAATAATTGTATTTCCTTCGCAAATTTAGTAACCACTTCCTCCAAGGCCAACCCATTCAATTTGTCCTGAGTATTCTACAGATAGGGTTTCAATCTTCTTAAGCAAGAGAATGTCCACCCCGGAGTTGGCGTGTAATCAAGCATTGAAAAACCATTGAGTGTTACAGTACAAGCTCGCATGACAATGGGCCAGTGCTTCCACAGCACTTTGGAACTGTTGTCAGATTTCAGACACGTCTAGACAGATTTGAAACATGATATGTGTGTGTCTTGTAACGAAGCTGTAAGATTAACGCAGGGTACCGTCGTCAGCCATCGCTATCCAATACAACCTTAATTGAACTCTCAATCCACGTAACAGATGCGATTCAATTCAAATACATAGCTTTGAGTTTAGCTAACAAGACTGAGTGCCATGCTCTATAAAAAGCCTTGGAGATATCCAAAAGCACCCAGACTAGATTCACCAGATCCATGCAAAACTTCTATTGAGGTTTTCTGTAAGGCAAACTAAAAGATCGCCAGTGGATCTTTTTTGCCGGAAGCTGTATTGTTTGTCGTTGCTGAGTAAGTTCGATTCTACATATCCGATAAGATTTCCTTGATCAGCAACATCAGGGACTCTTGTGAGATGATCCGCAATTTGAAGCAAATTATTGGTGTCTGCAAAGAAACACTGGTGTCATTTGAGTAAGTCAGCCAGTCATACTCAGGATTGGGCGACAAAAATCCCGAATTTTTTCGGAAATAGTATCAAATGACGAGGCTTCGTTACTTACGTTAGGATTTCTATATAAGAAGCAAAATAATATGGCGTGGCTTCGGAAGATGATTTTAATCCAAAGAGAGGTAAAATCTGAAGACGTGCATCTATATATTTTATAATAAGCCATGTCGTCCCTAACATAGATGGCAATGCCCCTATGGGGTGAGAGATTATCCACTAAAGTGTACCCCGATATCTGGTAATGATCTTAGTCAGTATCGGGTGATATTTGGGTTTCCCTAAGTGCGAAGATTGGAAATAAGCGTTTATGGTAAAGAAAAGCGTAAGCGTTTGGTCGAACGGAATAAATGTTATGGAAGTACAGATCAAGTTTTGTTTGGGCTTTTGCATTCTCAAGTTGACAAAGGGTCTATCTTGGAAGATATACCCCTTTTGTATTATCTGAATATCGAAACTCAAAAATAAACGAGTGCTACTCGAGTAGAGACCGTATCCACCGTATTCCGTATTCTTAAGAAATTCCGGAAAATAGAGATTTGTTCAACCATCTGGAATATGTGTTCGCTCCATTGCATTTCTTCAGTTAAAGATATACCTAGGTTTTTAAAAGACGAATCAGCTTTTAATCCCACTGAAAAAGATGAGGAAGTTTTGCAGGTTTTGTTGGAGTTAAGGCAGTACTTCGATTTGGTAGTAGGATTGACACGATTTTTCCGTCAGCAATCCAAAATAACTTCAATGTTCTCGATCATAAAGACACCGGCCTAGTAAGTGCTTGTCTTGTATTATCAAAAGGGTAAGAGGGACGCAGACTGCCGATATCGGAGAAGCTGTAAAATGAATTAGGTTCAGTTGACGGTGCAATTTGTAAAAGTTAAAAATGTAGCAGATGATGGAACTTATCCCTAGGAGACACCGATAGGCAAAAAGTAAAGTTTAAATTGATACTATCCACTTTAATGTTGACTGGACAACGGGATCGATCTAATTCCTTATAACTTAGTCAATGAAAATAGCCTGAATTTTAAGTAAAAGGGTAAGATGTCATACTTTATTAGAAGCCTTGAGGATATTTCAAGCAACTAACCCATACTCAACAAACCGACTATATTTACTAATAATATCAACTACTAAAAACCTATTATGTTAACTAAAATATATAATAATTGCAATTTACCGATTCAAAAAAGCTTAAATTAAAAAAAAACAATTATTCAATCCATACCCAGCCATAGAAATATAACTAAATCCATAAATTCACCTTTTACTAATACCGAAAAACATTACAGAATCAAGCCTTCATATAACTGAACTGAAATTATTTAAAAATTTAAACAAATAAAATCTCCGACTCGAAGGCATATTTTAAAAAAGACAGCCAGAGTAATAGATAAAAAACATACAATGAAGCTTAGATAAACCTGAGGAGAATGTGAAATTACATTTTGTTTCTGTTTCACCTGATGCTGAGTAACAATCGTTTTACGAAGTGCTAATGGTGGTCCTGTGAATCTACTTACAGCCGGAACAGTTTGCAAACGAATCGTTTGACTTCCCGAATTTGCTATATTTTGTGTAACCGGTGCAGATGATGCTGGTCCAACACGCAACAGCTGGTAGCCATTCTCTGTTTTTAATATAAGTGCAGGTCCTGGTTGACCAGCTTGAAGAGCGCTAAGGGTTATCTATAAAATTATATAAATATATTTATTAAAGTATTTTCATATTGGATATTTATTAAAAAATGAACTTACAGCTGGACTAGTAGGCCGGGTAGCTCCAACCATATGAGGACTTCCTATAACAACTCGAGGTAATGAAGTAACATTTTTTTGTTGATTTTGTGTAGGCGTTCCAGGCCGTACACCAACTACAACACTTGCAGGAAGCATTGTAGGAGTACCTACGAGGTTTTGTTGATTTCCCTAAAAGTATCAATTGCAATTAATTGATTCTTTAATTATTTATGTTTCACATTGATAAGGAATGATTTCTTTTATATATATTTGTTTTTGAAAATAATAATAACATGCACTCCACCATCCTAGAAGCGAAACTGTCAAAAGTGCACTGAGGCAGAATATAGAAGAAAATAAATAAAAGAGTATTTAAAAAATTTTGATTTCTTTTTGTAGAATTTGTTCCAAATGGTTTGAAATAAAAAAAAAAGATATTGGTAATACTATATAAGTTTAAACGCATCTAAGGATAGTACAATTAAAAAATGAAATAACTAAGAAATTAAACAAAGTCTTAAAATATAAGATTATACTATAAAAACTAAAATGCAGATGTACTTTTGTTTGAGTATTCTACCAAATTTTTAAAAATATAAGCTTATAATAACTAATCCTATTGGAAAGCTACTAAGATCACTATTCTGCAAAAAAAAAATAGTAAGAATCTACGTAAAATAGGTAGAACCATAAAAGAAAACGGGGAGCGCGCAACTGAGGAAATTAAGGCCCCTGTGCTGAAAGTGGAGTCGTCACGACAGGACAAGCCGTTTGAGTTGAAGAAAGTGGGATGCAAGTCGAATCACGACTTTCTATACGGGAGGACTAAACTCAACTTATCATTTCCACTCTAGGCCCCTATGCTGAAAATCGTAATTCGACTGAAACGCTGATTTCTTAAACTCAAACGACTTGTCGTGTCGTGAATCGACTTTCAGCACAGGGACCTAAAACTGCACACAAATGAAAATTTCGGGGTCGAGCTAACTGCTTAACATAGCAGGTTATTAATTCAAGTGCAAAAATATTCATGGGCTCAATGAATTCAGATCTTCAGGCCCGAACTGACCATAAATGCGATTTTTGTCAGCTGTCTTGAACTGCAGACCCCATACAGTAGGAGGCCGGTAAGTGTATGGTGATAATTGGCCTCAAGGCGAAAACTTTCAGGCCATGGCCTGCCGGCGACCTGGGTGTAAATTGGAGCCTAAAGATATGGGTAAATCCTACACAAAAAAGTTTACTCGATTCAAGATGTTTCAGAGTACGATCCAAGTAACACTGACCCGCGAAAAGGCCCCTCGAGTTTACAACTACAAGAAGGCGCACGCCGAATTTTAGTGTAATGAAATACATGTTAAGTGAGTGGGCACGTTTTGGTAGTTGTGTGTCCACTACAAGGGGAAAAGCGAGTGGAATAGAGCAGGGCAAGGAGTCCAAATGATAACTGATAATATGGACTCCAAATAAAACCTTGCTCCCAACGGAGAAAAATGTTCCATGTTAAAGACATGTAAGTTTGGAGAGTTTATATTGTTTAACTGGTGGTCAGTCATCAGCGGAAAATCAGCAACAATTTCGGACTGATGGAAATGCGATCATGACCTCCTAGCGGCGGCCACTGGTAACTATCCTAAGAGAGATAGAGGATAGGCTAATATGATCGAGCTAGTCCCTTCCAAGTAAGGTTGACGTGAGGCTAACAACCTCACCCGGTGAAAATAGTTATTATGGAACGAGCAACATTTGTGTCGTTCAATCTAGGAGTGTTGTGGCTCCGTATTTTAGAGTATTGGAGGTTGATTTACTTTGGAGTCGCATTTGCCATATCTTTCGCTGTGGGGGAGTGACTCCAGAAGTGCACCATAAGTTTTGGTTTTGTAGCGGGAGATGTGACGGAATGTGATTCCAAAGCGAATCAACCTCTAGTATTTTGCTTTGTGTTTTGCACCGCTTTTACGGTGAACGACACATTTGTTGCCAGGACCGGATCCCGGTTGTAGAGCCTTTAAAGAAGAAGATACCGTTTAACTGCAAAGAAGTTTTTGTTCTGTTTTGAAGCAATATGTTTTTGAGCGACCTGTTCCAGCTCAACCTGAGATACACAATGCAAGTACTCAATTCCTACTTTATTAATAGGCCGAGAGATGGATCATAGTGAAGTTTGCGGCCAATGCATTGTGTCCTGTATCGTATCATCAACCTTGTGCCTTAGCTTGAGGTGAAGCAAGTCGGCGAACAGACCTAATGTTATACATTGCTCCTTATCACGGGATGTATTGTCTTCATAGATTTAAGGGAACATTGTTGAAGAAACTAAAATCTGAATATATTTTTTAAATATTGAGTAATCTGCAAGGTCAAGCGATAAAACTTAACCGATGCTGTTTGTTCTACATACTTAACTTTTTATTATTTTTGAAATTTTTCTAGCTTTTTGCTGCAGGAAGAAATTAAAAATCCATTATACTTGGAAGACACGCAGATTATTGCTGAAAATGATGAATTTTAAAACTTTTCTAAAGATAGGCTTCTCTTTAGCGAATATCAGAAATATATTATTCAGTAGTCAATTCTTAATGGATATTTAATTATCTTTCCCTGTTCAATTAGACGAATTAGTTCATTGTTCCAAAAAAACCTATATTTGCTAAAACAAAATTTTACCTAAATTTGTAAAGGAAATTTATTTATTTGTTGCATTAAAATAAATTATATAACTTTTATAAAATCATCCTAATCTACATTATGATATCAATAAAATAAAATGCGCCAATTGTTGATGTAAATACACCTCACAGTAACAGGTACATCTCCTGTCAAAGCTAGACAACGTTAAAAATATATCTTAAAAATAAAATAAACCCTTCTACCAAGCCTTAAATAAAAACATAAATAAATACCAGATGCTAGTTTTTGTTTTTTATAAAAAGGCATAAAGCATTTTCTAAAAATCTCTGTACAGAAATTTATACGGTAAAATTTTTCACTATATTACTTTTACGCATACTGAATCTACGGCATTGAAAGCTTTTAAATATACCTAAAAATAAGTTTTTGGGGCAAGCAATACGAAAAAAAAATCATAATAATTAAAATAAGGGAATAGACATCACTGGAACATGCCGAGTAGTGGCATAAAATACCTGATTTATTGTTTTGGTCATAGTAACCATCCCTGGTGCACTTGAGACAAGTCCCGCTGGAAGGGAGACTGCCTGATTTTTAATTACCAATTGTGTTGTTCCTTGAGGATTTTGATTTTGTTGCTGTTGCTGTCCAGTGCCAGATGTTATCGTTTTGATAGTTGTGGTATTTGGGATACCACTAGCCGAAACAGCATGCATAATTTGCTGAGGCTGCGATGTAATATTGATGGTGCCATTTGGAAGTGATTGACTGGTAAATGTAAGACGATTTCCAGTAGTTTGATTACTGTTATTCATCGTTACAATCGAATTTTGTGGCTGAGATGTTTGATGTTGATTACTGCTTATCGGATAAACTAACTTAATTGGTTCATTGCTCTTTGGCATATTCTGAAAATGATGAAAATTCTGCTGTTCCTGGTGATGATATTGTTGATTAATTGTGGCTCCTGAAATTGCCACCTGTTGATGTCCCAATGACGATATTTGACTATTTGTATAAACACTATCACTTTTATTACCGATATTGTTATTTATAAAACTTGTAACATTATTATTAACAGCATAAATCTGATTTTCTTCTGCGGTCCTTCGCTGTTGCTGATGTCCATTTGACGTTAATGGGTCATTTGATATGGCAACACTCGAGCTAATAGTAGTCGCATTCGCATGATTGTTATTATTATTCAGGTTATCCTTATAATTGTTTTGATTATTTAATTGATTAATTTTTTGCTCACTTAAATGTGTCTCTAATGAATCAACAATTGCACTAACTTCACTTGAATCAATATCTGTTTTATTTAGAGCTTCGTCTAATAAAAATTTGGCAGCTGACGCCATTTTCTCTCAACAACGACAACGACGACACGAACGGCAAATCGCAACTGTAAACTTGTGCTGATGATAGCGATGAGCCAGAAGAGGAGGGCATCATTGTAGGTGTTTTTTAATCCCATTCTACTACAAACAGGTGAATTTTTGCGAAGATTTCCCCCCATTTTGGTAGTAGATGAGGGCCGAGGTCCAAGTCACTTTCACAATAAATAATTCCACAAAATCTCCCCAAAACAATGTGCACAGAAAACTAATTCTGTGATTTTCTAATTAGATTTTTAGCAATAAACCTTATAACTGATATAAAAAACCTAGACTGAAATTAAAATATAATTATTTGCCTTGTGGAAAACACTGCTAAGTCATCAAAAATTCTCCCGCTCATTTATAATATTGACAGTGTATAGAAATCTACTACTGCATGTCATTCTCATTTTTCGGACATTAGATATTTTTACATTCACATACACATCTTTCACGAAACGCGTATAAAAACACTAATCTTGTACGCCATCTTCAGTACGATAGAACTAAATGAATGGCATATGGCAGACGGGCTACCGCGTTATATGCAGCCCCTCATTGATTTTAGTGTAAAACAATAAAACTTGATAAATTTTGCACAAATTACTTTTTATTAGATAAACTGTAGCACTTAATTCACTTCTAAATACTTAGCAAGCACTTTTTGCCACTTTGATTCATTTATAGCTTTGAATAGGCACTTCACAGACAACTTCGTAATTTTCGCATTCCCGTTAAAATATGTAATCCAAGTGGTACACCTTAATCACCATATATGCTTTACACCTTATATTACCGAGACCGATATAAAAATTCTATAAATAACGCGTATTTACAGCGAAAAATCGAAAAGGTTATGTTTACAAAATTCCCCACAGCGACTTGGGACACGAACTTTTCCTTCAAAATCACAAACTAGATGCACGTCGATATTGCAGATTCCTGTGAAATAGCGTTGTCAGTGGAGGTTGCCTATTGCACTGCAGGTGGCACATTTTAAAGAGTTGTCGTACTAGATTTAAATCCGAATTAAGGCCAAGGACACGTAAGCATGTATATGGAGTTCGAAAATTAATATTTTTGTGAATTGTTAAAATAAGGAAATATATAATAATATTACATTAGTATAGGCCTACCCTAAATGAAAAGTAACTCAGAAGTGAAGTAGAAGTAAAGTAGGCGTAACTTCTTTCAAAATTGACATATAAACCAAAATAAAAAGTTTATGAGAAGTCTAGCAAGTGGAAGTGAAGTCTAGCAAAATGGAAAGTGAAGTGGAAACTTTGAATGAACTGTATAAAATTTGGCAGGCATATAAAGATTATAAAAATGAAAAGAGCACATTAAAAAAAAGGAAGAAAAGTTGTATAACCAAACAAAAAAATAGTTTAGGCTATTTTAAAGTGACTTTTTTAAAAATAAATGAGAATGAACCGCAACAAGAATGGAAAAAAGCATTTTCGATGTTTTATTAACATTGCTAGGACCATCTTTGGAAAAAAACATCAATAAGAGAAGCGAAGCGAGAAACCAACCTCACTTTCTTAACTTTTGTTTACTTTTTGTGCGGTTCTTACTGCACGGTTACTTCTCTAAATGACATTTCGAATTTTTTCGAAATTAATCAACTTCCACTTTACTTCCATTTTGGTTACTCTCATGCATTCTTATACAATGGCACCTAACTTCACTTCACTTCACTTCCCATTTAGGGTAGGCCTTATATTTCAAAAGGTTATGCCAAATAATTTTGAAAGACACTACTATTGACTACTACTGATTACATTTTATTAATTTCGAAAAAGTTGCACGCTTCGAGTGGTTGCGCATTTTTAGTTATGATGTCATTTCATGTCCAAGTGCTACAAACCTGGAATATCAATTCTAGTTGGAAGTTTGTTAAGAAAAATAAACGATTGCTTGATTCCGGGAATTGTTCATAATTGGAGCACAAAACCAAATAAGAAACCGACGGAAGGGCTGTTTAATCCAGCTATTCAAATACATACCTTCAATATGCATAGCTGGATTCCAAATATGTCCGTTAATTAACTGGATGTCGATTTAATTGAGAATAGGGAACGTTAATGGAAATATCTCCCGCTAGGGGCGCCAATTTTTTATAACGTAAACATGAAGTGAAATATGTCTCCCGCCTGTTAGTCCGTTCTTGATTATTGTGATTTTTCGGTTATTCAATGATAAAATCTTATATTCTAATAAATATGCATCAGTGCTGTGTATTTGGATGCAATAATAATGCGGGTTCGTTTATTTCCTAAAAACAAAAGGTACGGGAAATAGCTGTGCCTCGCAAAAAGTTTAAGGGTGCAAAACATTCACTTTAGGTCTGAAGATTATATTAAAAAAGGACTTAAGACTGGTCAGTATGTGGATATTATATTTTTGTTGCTGTTGCTGTTATGCTGTTGTTGTTTGTTTACGTTATACTTCGGTGGCGCCATCTGAGTTTACATTTGCGTAAGATTCCCTATTGCTAAAAGTTTGAAACATAAAATTGTATCTGATACGTAATATGAAATATAATGAATTATCTATAGTATAAGTTTATGACATACATACTTCGTTATACAACATAGTTTGATACTTTGAGACTGACAAGAATGGTATAGTGGTATTTTAATTGTACTAATATTGTCGTTGGTATTCCACCATATCCCCTCAATGAACTGTGCAAACCTGTTTACTGAATGCGCTTGGTCTGGCCTTGTTGATATTGAAAGATAGGTTAGAGATCCTATCAAGGACTGATATTCTTTTATATCAGGTTTATCACAATTTTTGCAATCCTTGCACTTTGTTACTCAGCTTCCAGGATCCAACGGTGTACTGCTATTTCGACAATTTCGGCTATTTAAGGCTATTTCTCTTCACATAAAGGCAGTTGTCAGATGCACATCGGCTAAACGATTTGCTTCATTGCATCATTCAGTTTGCTGTACCATTCGCATTCTGTAGCCTGCACACTTTATGCGGAGAACTTTGGTCCTCGAAAATTTTAGGCTGCTCCATGTATATTTCTTCTTTTAAGACACCGTTCAGGTAGGCAGGGGTAACATCCAGCTGGTGAACAAGCAATACGTGTTCAGCTGCCAATGCCAAAATCATACGTATCGTTGAAAGTCTCGCGGTTGGTGAGAAAGTTTCCTTAAAGCCAACGCCGTATTTTTGGCTGCAGCCATTTGCCACAAGTCTGGCTTTATATAACGTTACTCTTCCCTCTCTGTCGCGCTATATGTGAAATACCCACGTCGATTTTATGGCTCGACATCCTTCTAGAAGATTCGTCAACTCCCAATTGTTATTCTTCTTGAGCGATTGGAACTTAGTGTATATTGGCCTCGATACCCATATCCGGCAGATCGGAAGTGAGTGCGGATTTGACATTTTGCGATTCTTAAATCCACGTCGCGGATTCAATTAAATCAAAAATTCTGAGTCAAGAGTCACGTGATTATGAAATAAGCGATGTCGGATTATCTTAGGTGCATTTGTCGTTTCAAATCCGCAGAAAATTTGCCGCGGATCACACTTTTTCCACTGTATCGCTTCAGGCAAATACGAGTTTTGGTAATGATGCACTGAGCAGAATGCAACGTAGCATTTCTACCAGCGTACGATTGGCACGTTCTACAACACCATTCTCAGTAAGAAACGAAAAATTTAGTCTGATGGGGACCACAGGAAAAACAAACATGTTTGATCGGATTCCATCTTCTTCCGTCAAAACGGTCGTAAAATTGAGTCACACATATCTGTGCCGGCACTGTACCAATGCTCTCCGTGGCAGTGTTTTCCATTCACACAGCACCACCTTTTCCGTATCGGTGCTCAATGTTCAATGGCATCTGCAATTACTTTTCAATTTTTGAAATTCGGACAGCAATCTCAAGTGCATCACGGAATTTAGCGTGAAATATCTTACTGATTTTAGACGAAGTAGAAAAGAATAAAAAAGAGAGCGGGTTCATCTCATGTGGACCTCCTACACACACATATTAAAAGTCCCGTGCCACACATAGCTATCAAAAAGTGTTCTTCAAGTCTTTGAAGCTTTATCTGACGCCGGATCAATTTCTGTTGATACATATATTATAAAGTTTTCCGTTGCATTTAAAAAACGTCCGGTATAAATTAAAAAATATTGGTGGCAACATATTTTTCCGGTTTTACGGATGCTTGAAAAGTACTGAGAAAGTCGGGGTCTCACTGCGTCGAATGTGTGTGAGAGTAAGCCGCGCCATTTCCAATTGGTTTCCATTGGAATTACATCGTGCCGATATTTTTTTTTCACTGATGCGCTGAAGTCCCCGTCACGTCACGGAGATGTGTTTATCGACCTTTACCAGGAAAATTGTGGCTAAATTCTTGGATTGTATTCGTTTGGTTATATAAACACTTGATTATAATTCTAATATGTTTTTAAATTTAGTTTATTAAAATAGTTTTTGGACGAAATGCGACCTCCAACTAAGCACGTTTCAAATTTTGCCGTTGACAAGAAAAGGATATTTTTCATTACACAAATATTAGATCAGTATAATTTCAGTTCGTCTTCTTTTTGGCAAAGTACGATAGTTTGCCTTTTCATTGCGAACCTCGATTACTGGTTTGTGGGTTGCTGGATCTAAATATGTACAAAAATAGTGCTACATGGCATGATAATACAGAATTTAATTTATTACATTTCTTTATTTATAAAGAAGAGTATCAATCAAAGAAAAACTTTACGGTATCAATAAAACTTTAACTTAATCGTCTAAATCACATTCCATTGTTTATTCACAGATTTTTTTCTTTAACAACAAATAATAACAAGAATACTATAACACGTGACTATAAAGCTAATTCAATCGTCTCCTTAATTTATCTTCACTTTTATTTTATAATAGGGTGCGGCTCTGGGTCCTTCTTCTGAACGAAATATACAATTAGGGATACTATTACGGTTACTACGCCAAGAATGATTAGGGCCCAATAGACGATGTCCAGTATTTGTAAGGTGGATATCAATTTCGATTTGAGCATGTTGACCATTTCTTGATTTAAGGCAATTCCCTGTAAGATATGAAATTACATAATTATTATTTGTTATTAAATAAGGCAATATTTAATTTAATTTTACCTCTTCTACCCAAACTGTTGGAACCAGTGATGTTGTCAAGTTTTCAGTCAGAGTAATTTTATTGATGGGCTTAAGAAACATGTTGAATTGGACTCTTTTCCCTCCTCGTAGGGGAGTACCTGTTAGCTGGAAGGATGAATATGAAATCAATATTTTGCAGATAAATACATGCAAGTTTAAAAAAAATTTTCGAGCAAAGAAATTCCGCGATAAAATCTGGGCGTGTGTTTTTATTCTATAAAGAAAAGTGAGCCCAGCCGAAAAATGAGAGCCGAATATTTTATATCAAGTTGATGGGGATGTGATATGTAGACTTAATGATCTAATAGGAGCTGGCTTTCCTCGTTTATTACGCTAAGAGGTAATGACAGGAGAAAGGGCAGGAAATTGGTGTAATGAGCGAAGACAAAAAGGAGGGAATGATATCTAGATGGGAAAAGAGGAAGGGGAAAGGAGAAAGCACCATGCCTTAGAGTGGAATCGAGACACGGACCTTTGTGATGGTAGTCGAGCGCCGTAACTCCTAGCCAGCCTAGACCGCCACATTGAAAATACACAGTAGAACAGATTTTCAATATTGGTAGAATAACTTTGTACGAATTCGTTGTTCAATAATTGGGCAATCTTAATACCGATCGGTTACTGGAATTCACTTGTTTCAGAAAGCATACTCCGACGAGACTGTCTCCTACTAACCTCAAAATGTCAGCCAACTATTATTGTGGATATCAACTTTGCGGAATTCGTACCAATTTGTTTTTTTTGGAGTGAACTCATACAACATCCAGGTGTACAAACGTAAGATCTCCCAAATGGGCTTACAGCGGGCGAGCAGCGGCCGCTTGGCTTTTTAAGGGCGATATGAAGGCCGAAGAACTTTGAACCATTTTCATTGAGAGAACATACGGCCTCACGACGGCAGAACTTGACCAAAAGATTTAAATGGCCAAGAACTAAGCTGTACACGCGAGCATTCCATGGGAAATTTGAGCCAAATAAGAATCTGCATCAAATGTATTCTTGAATTGGTTTTATGGGAACTTGAACATTTTCGTTATGTGCAATAAATGGTTGATTTATCCTACAGGATTATCGATGCACAAGAGGAACGAGCTCGCCAGTCGTCGTTTTGTTTTTCAGGAAGTGTGTGGTGTAAGTTGCTGTTGATTTATATTTTAGTGGGAAATGTTATTTAACCGCTCGAAGAAACGGCACATGCCTGACGAGTATGTTTTAATCAGGGTCGATGTTCGCCCGTTGTAATACCATATTTTATTTTTACGCGAGAAGGTAAGTACGAGTACCGTCGTCGTCGGCCAAATTGCGCGCAGATTGTGTTAACACAGGAAATATGATAATGGTAAGATCAGGCGGCATTAAGCGCTCCTTCGTACAAGCAAGTGGAAACAATTTACAGTTTTGATGGTACTTCTATAGAATAATTTATCTATGCTATTATGAACAAAAGGTATTCCACATCGCACTGAAATTTGTTAGTCTATTTTCGGGGAAAACGAAAGACTTTATTCAAATATAAAACAAAATAGACGCACCTCCAAGCTTGCACTGTAAATCTGCAAACCGGAATCAATACGTCGTCCAGTTCAGTCATAAAAATTTAAAGTTCCGATAAATTTGCGTTTATTGCAGAACCGCGCAATAGTTGGCTTTTTTAGAGCACAAGCTGGTTTCGTTTTGGAACATGTACCCTTCTACTTGAGCGATTGATTGAGTGAGCGAGGTATTGAAACCCAAAAGAAGAAAAGAAAGAACAATAGAGGGCCTTATACCTGTCCCACTTGTATTCACAAGCAGGATTGCAGGGCTCTGGCTATTCCGAGCGAGCTCGCGTGGCTCTCAAGAGCTGCTATTGCCCAGCACTGGTTTATTGCTAGAAACTTAAGAAAATAGTTGCAAAAGGACGAATAATAAAGCGCCCCTGCACACTCTCTTTTCCGTTTTTTTCCTGCACAAGCTTTGTTTACCTCCTGTACTTATCCGGCGTTGTATCTTGCATTGTGGAGGTTTGGTACAGGACTCCGGATAACATCAAGAGATGGATGGTTGACCCAGTTGGTTGAGCGAACGACACGGCAACTGGAGCTGCACATCAATGAAAGAAAATCACAGTGCTTAGCGGCTCCGTTTGCGATATTATCTAAGTTCCACAATGAAGGTAGTTGGGCCAATAATAGCAGCAAGGTACAGAAAATGGGCGAAGGGCTACTTAAAACCGAAACCTTATTACTCTATTAAGTCTTTTCAAATTGAAACATTAATCACGACATTCAAACTGCTGTTGTATAATCTTACTAGTACTTAAATTTGGATGCTTACGAAAAGGAATCTGACCTCTTAGCCGTTTTCGAGGGAGAGGACTATTCCAGAGACCCCGAAATGACAGCAAGAATGGGTCAAGTTTAACTTCTCTGGAACGTCCGCTACAGTGATAGTGAAGTAGACCAAACCTTCGATGGCGTCGATCAGGACCCCGGTCCTTGTCGATGAACAGCTTGATGACGTTGGCCCAGATAGTGATGGAGGGAGCAGTTACTAAAACCCAGGACACGGTTTCAGTCGCAGAGCCGAATAAGTAAGTGAATAATTAGAGCATGTAGCAGATTTTAGGTATCACCTAAATTTCGAATGATTGATTTTGACTAATCAACAATACGTACGCAAAAATCGAATTCTGCGAAAAATGTATCTTCCAGACGGTCATTACCATTCTCCATAGCCATTAATAAAATTTATTTTCTTTCGCGAAAGATCCACTATAACAAATTACCGTGGAATCCATATTTTTATGAATTTTGTTTCCATGAATGAAGGCTTTTCGCACTACGCAAAAGAATCTTTCTTCTTATCTTAATCTCTCGCTGCTCGTGTAATAAATCTGCGGGCCGCTCCACTTCCACTTAATTCTAATCTTAAAATTTATTAATTTTAATTATGCAAACTAACGTGATTCATTTGGTGGCAACAATTAATGACCAGGTGGTTGCCTCTTTTCCAAGAACACTGATAATCATCAAATGGGCACTAATTTTAATGTTTTGGATTAAACAGCCGCGAACATCTGTTTGTATAAATTCAGTATTTTTTGTGAAATATGTATATTAAAAATTTTACTCATTTTTATAACAAATCATGGGAACAGCGGAGTGTCTGGATATTATTAATAAGTCTCACTTTGCCTTTGATGGTGAATGAACAGAAAACATCGGAAATGGCAGTTGGTAACTGATAGGTTGAGTCTAGGAAGCTTAACAGATAACAAAAAGTTGTAGACTGGGCAATAAATTAGATTAATATTATTAGCATCTATCTAAATAATAAAAAAAGCGAAAGTTTTTCGGTAATCCGCCGATCCAGGTGTTCATTCACTTTTCCCCATTTTGCAGCGACGCAACGAAAATGTCGCCAGAACTTCTGGCAGCTTCAAGGTGATTTCAATTTAAAATTCATTGAACCTGTTGCTGTTTACTGGGGGTTTTCTGGCCATTGATGAACTCTGAACCGCTTTGTTTAAATTATAATTAATTTTGTTTAACAAAACAAAAAATATTGTATATTTGATCGATTTTATTTTTGCACCAAGTTTTTTCGTTGATTTTAATTTTCGATTATACTATTTTGCATATTGCCTGCAGGGAGTCGATCAGAGGAAGCAGGTGGCATTTTTTTAAAATCCATAAATCCACGTTTTAGAATTTAGAGGATCAATTAAGTTTGAAAACCGCAGAAGTTTGTGTATAATTTATAAAACGTGATTGCTTCTGGCCTCGAATTTGTTTGTGATTTTTTGTAAACTGCGGTTTCATTTCCATTTGTAGATCAAATTGCGATGCGTGTTACTATGTTGGAGAGGAGTTAAAAGGAACAAAACATTAAGGTATTTACTCACATTAGTCACCAAAACTTCATTTGAAATCAATAGTGAAAAGGACTGTCGTTGAATACGGAATGGAAAATCACGTATTGTAAATAAACAAAAGGTTCGTCACCAATTCTGTCATTTTCGTGATTCAGAGCTGGGACGTGAGAACAAAAGATTCTTAAGGAGAAATGCAACTTAATAATAATTATTCAATAAAAGGTTTTTTGCCCCAAAGCTAATAAAACCCCGAAATTATTACACATGTCATATTTTTATACAGAGATGAGCACTTGTAAATAAAGAAAAGGCGGGCTTCTGCTGCGATGTCAACTGTGAATAAATTTCGTGTCGAGAAGCTATTCAAAACATCATCGACTTAACGCTCGGTTTGCGTTACGTTACACTCTTCTGTAGGGTGTCCAGTGGACTGTGACTTTTTAAAGACGTGAAGTACTGAAGAGTTTTTGGTTTGATGGATCACGGAACCTTCAACATCGATCGTATGAAAAAAATGGAATTATCCGAAAATATGATAATTTTTACACGATTTTTATCTTCAGAACCTAGTACTGCACCGAGTGAAAAGTGAAATTTTGTCCTTGTTGGCGTGAACTATCCTATCAAGCAAATTTTTACTGTGTAGCAATCACAATTCAAGCCATGTTGGGCGTGGGGCTAAGAAACTTACCGTTTAAAGCCCTCCATTGCGAACAAAGTCAGAATGAACGAGGACGAACATGGCGACGAAAAAGGCTAAAGAATTTGCTTCCATACGCATCGCAGGGCTTGGCCAACTCATCAGCCAGTCGATATCCTATCTAAATATAATGTTGGACATCACAGCCATTCTACATGTGTATGTATCTTTCATTCACAAGCAAATGACATATAGGGCTTCCATAAGTACACTAATTACAGCGGACAACAGGACATCAAGATGGTAGTACGTAAAAGCTTTACCGTGTTGAGAGTACTATGTAGGTTTGGTAGTAAGAATATCCACAAAGACACCTGGGTATCCTCTGATGAAGTCAATCACAACCAAACAGCCCATGCATTGCTAGACCATTGTCGTCTAATTACTGTAAAAACGTACCTAGAAGCTATTTTCTACTATGATCTTGATGGTATAATAATCCGAATGTGCATTACCAACGGCCAGAAACATCTTCGACTATGGCTTAGAACTGACCATTATTAAGCGGAGTGAGTAAGTATTGGGGAAGTTATGCTGAGTCGTACAGATCCAAAAGAACCATTTTGCCCCGTCCTTTAGGCGTAAGAAATGGGTTTTCGTTAATGTTTATCCATAAATTACATACTGTGAAAGTTTCATAGATGGTCATATTTCGCATTTGAATCGGAATTCTTACAGGTTTATAACAATACTAGCTGGGTCCCGGTACGCTTCGCTGCACCCATAAGCCAATAGTAGCAAATAAACACCATCCATGTGAAATGTGAATTTTACATAGACGAAGTGCCTGAAAGAACGGGTACATGGGTTTTGAGAGGGCCGCCATGGATCTAACGGTATATTGAGTATTCTATATTGCTTATTGTATTTCAGTTTAGTTTTAATAGCATCATAGTCCAGGCGCTAGAGCAGTGAAAGCTATAACTTTTGGTTTTGGCGTGATGTAACGGACTTTTTCGGTGGAATCGGTCAGGGAATTTTTAGTGAACTTTTCAGTTTTTGGGCTACCAAAAGTTTTCCTGGGAGTTTCATGCTTGCGCACCCCCTAAATATTGTTGAGGATATCATTTCTGACCGATTCCACCAAAAAAGTCCGTTACATCACGCCAAAACTACTGCAAATGCTCCAGCGCCCGGACTATCATGGCCTAGCTATTGTTTGAGAGCTGAATAAATTTGAAATTGTCATTAAGCAGCCTACACACGACAAACTTGGTTGGCAACCAAGTTGGCATAATGAAATATACAGACATTCCATTTCAAATGATGTTCGCTGGCTAAGTTCTCAACACCACTACAAACATACAACATGGTTGCCAACTTCTACTAAAAACCAAAAAGCCAACCTTATAACCTAGGGGTATAAAAAATAGACCTAACAAATATATAAAAAAAATTTCGTAAAAATCGGTCAACCCGTTTCGGAAGAGTTCGATAACAAACACTGTGACAAGAAATTTATATTGTATATTAAGACTGTGCAAAAACGTCCCCGGGCGCGACGGACTGAAGCCAATGTTTCATACTTTTTGTAAATAATTATACTCACTACATTTTGTAAGTGGTCAGATTTCGCATATTTTTGACCCCGAGCTCCCGGACTATTACGGTAAAGAGTCTTGTGAGTTCTTTAGACCGTCTTAGACCTGGGACTGATTCCCAATAGAGTCCCTTAACCCAGTCCTCTATCAGAGATTTCGAGGTGGACCATAAGATGCCACAAAAGGGTTCTGGGCCGTGGGCCTGCATCCCAGACCCGAGTTAGTCCGCAGCGTCATTTTCTTCGATAATCCAGTTTCCGGGGACCCGCTAGACCAAGACTCTACATTTCCTGGCCAGGCTCTAGAGTTACGCCAAAACACCCTGCAACTATTTTGTAGGAAAACTTTCATGATGAGATGATGCCAGCTTGAAAGTCCGAAAAATAGTAATTTTGGCGCTTTTCAAACCTTTTCAAACATATTTTGGTCTGCAAAACAGAGGGCCACCTGCCCATTGAAATTGACCTTGGAGGTTGATCCTGTGAAAACAGGTTCCATTTTTGACCCATCGGTGAAGTATAATTTTCTTGGACCTTAAGAAAAGATGAGTTCCAGAGCGATCAGGAATAAACGCCCTGAATTTCCTTTGGGACAGTAGTTCATCAATCATACTCGTATGGTTGGATACGCGATAAATTGGAATGTTTGGGATACCGTGGAGAATATACTTAAGTCCTTTGACTATATTGGGCCAGTTCGATGAGTTCGGAAATCCGAAAGCACTTATATGTAGTGGCGGATTTCCATATGAAAATGTTCAGTGAAGAATTTGGGTTGTCCAAACATGATTTTCACAACCCACAATTCTAAACAGGGTTAAAAATCTAAAAGGTTGTACGAACTTTCCACAAAAATTTAAGCTAAAGTCTTCTGTCTGACAATGAACCAAATGGATTTCTCATTACTTTCCCAATTGATTCTTGCAATTAATTGTGTAATTATTGAAGAACGCATCCGATAGTTCAATCCAATAACAACATTATTGTGCTTCCTAAAATCATTGCATTAAAAATTTCCAAATAAATATCAAGTAATAATGTTCAGAAACCTGTCAGTTGTCCAATGCTTTTGTAAGTGCAGATTAAAGTTAGACAAGGCTGCATTTTCCAATTCCCAATAGAATACTCAGCAATAAATAAATTGATTAGCCGTATCAAGGTGACAACTAATTCAATAACTAAGCTAACACGTATTGATTGGCGTCGCCATAAGTGCTTCCTGTTCGATAACTCGTATTAGATTAGTAGATTGAAATTCTGATGGTTCAAGTAAGGAGACTTAATTCTAAACCATAAATTTTGGACATTATCAAGTAATTTGTTTTTTTTTTTTTGATATTGATTTAAATATTTTGCAGCCTCTTGGTGGAATTTGGAATAGCGCTGAGGAGTCTGAATACCATTCTAGAGGTTGCGGTTAGATTTTTCTCACCAGGATGAGCAATCCACCTCTGATCTACAATCTACCATATAATAAAAAATATATTATGGAACGGAATTTGTTGTCTGCTCTCGCATGAATCTTGTTCGAGCACACCCACCACCTTTGTTACATTTTGGCTTACGAATTGCAAATTTAAAAAAAAACTAATACATTCTAAATACATAAACTAACTGAGACAATTTATTGTTGTTTGGTTAATAAAAAGCCAATATTTTAACTTAATGTAACAATATATTATCATTTATTAAGCATATTCTGCCGGAAATTGGCTAGATCAGTGAACTTTGGAGTTCAGTGATCGAGGGAGTGTGCGGACTGATCGTTTTGATGTTGCCGGAAGTTGTGTGACATTGCCTAATACTTAGTAGTTAAGTTTACGCGGTCACCACACATCTAAACACGAGTTTGATCCAAAAAGTTTATGCAGCATATGTATTTCTACTTTTTCCCATTTGTTGAATGCAGCCAATCAACATATTCAGAAACAATGTCACTTTATTATTTCTATTCTCATAGCGCATCTTATAAGCAATTTGTACTAACTCTTATAATAACGTCACACAGAGCTAACTCCGGTCAGTAAAGAGGTGGTTGAGCACATGCACTGAATTGCGTTGGGTCATTTCCATCAAATTGACCTGCATTAGACGTTTTCTTCATCTTTTCGAACTATTACTTAAAATGGTGCATTCAGGGTTTTTAGGAACAAATTCCAAGGGTACAAATTCGATAGGACAGCATCATTGTGAATTTTGGCTCGAGGAGTGCAATACAAATATGTTGGCTCTGTCAATTCACTTCGATGTTTTCATTTGCCGCTCTGATAAGCTTTGACGTGGTCAACAAGGTTCTTTTCACCCTGCAATATCAACAAAATCTTTTTAGAAAAACTGGAAGGCTGCTATTGAAGGTAAGCAGAGTTCTAAAATGATGGGAAGCCTATGGAATAAGTCTGTTTCTTCTATTTCATGAACATATTACACGAACGTTTTGGACAAACCTATAGTATTGCCGGCGCTTCACCGGTTCGATGCTGATGCGGCATTCCAAGTTTCTGGTCGACTATCAGTGGAATGGAGAAAACATGTAGTATATAAAATTACCCATGTGATGTAACTATCCCACTCTGATACGACTATAACCTAAAAGCGGTGTTCACTAGTAACTGTCCTAAACGAGAAGAGTGCCTAATTTGATCAGGACGACAGCGCTGCAAGAGAAATGACTTAATTAGCTCTTTAGAACTTTGGCTGGCCATCAGCTAGATGAAATGCTGCCTAACAATAATGCTGTAACTGGTATATGATAGTACGTCGGTACGCTCAGTTTTCATGTGAACACTAATAACAATGGAATACCATGGTTGTGAGTAATAAGTTCGCATTTCAAAATATTTATAACCCAAGATGCTTGTTTCGAACCTGGTCATGGTTCTACCTTGTTGACAAAGAACCTTTGTACCTATCTTTGGGTTAGGTCGAAACAAAATAGCTACTTTTTCTAGCGAAACAGGCAGAAACATATACGGATACGAGATTCGGAGGGATAGGACGCTCCTTGAAAATACTGTTATTAGTGCTGCTAACTCCATCTTAAGCAGCAGTGGTCTAGATTCTTATCGCTAGTCCTAAAGGCATTATGCACTTTCATGAATTCCTAAATGGCAAAGCATCTAAGGAAGTGGATGCCCGTTGGAGGCTGCTACTACCCTACTTCGAACAGACGAAGTTATTATAGCCTTCACAAAAAACATTTGTCGAGGGAGTTGACAAATGTTTAACAAACATTCGTCAAACATTTGGTGAAGTTTCTGAGAGAATACTGTTTTCTGAAATATTTGTTATTTCTTGTGTCTGTTCCGTATGAAAAATAGATTCTTTATTTGCTACAATTTCGACAGCATTTTTTCCTGAACTCTCACTTCAGAAACCACTGTTATTGAATATCCCCGTTCTTTTAAATTTTTGTCAGTGTCATCTAGAGTTGAGGCAGAATTACACGAGGCAGTAAATTTCGCCCTTACACGATGGCAAATTGTTCAAAAATTATGTCCTACTTGTATATGAACGTGTATCGAGATAAATGAGGCGAGGTGTGATTGTAAATACGCAGTGGAGAGACATGGATTTCTTACTTTTTTTTGGGGCAGTTAAAGTCAACTTGAACTGGGGGATGGTGGACTGTAAATACGTAGTGCTAAGTTTCTTCTCTTTTAATTTTTTTGCGCAGTAAAATAACCAATGAAATTGAAATGAGGCCAGGCTTGATTGTAAAATGTAAACATATAACGTGGAGGCTTACTTTCTTACTCTGAGGGAGTCTAATGCATATTAGAATCAAACTCGTGAAATAAGCTATTGGCATTTGTTTTCTTCGTTTCTTTAATGCACTTGTTTTTGTAATTTTTTAATGTCACATGATCAAGCTCAGGAATCGGCCTCCATGGCGAACACAGTTAAGGGTAGTCTGTTGGATGTATGGGGACGAGGCAGTCACGTTTGAACTCTTGGATGTTGTATGAGTTCATTTTTTAAGCAGCTGGCTGAGCCATAGTCTTCATTGTTAGCGGGGGACAGCCTGGACCGAGTGTTATGCCTCCCGAAACAAGTGAAGCTGAAGTCAAGGTGAGACGCAGACTACCAGGTGAACAAGCAGGTTCACAGTCCGCTAGGTGAAGACCTAGGACCTTTGGTACCGTATTATTAACCTGTTGAGCCGGCGGAATGCCCTATTAGGGCATTACAATGACATCTCGCCTCATTTGAAGTATGACATTGTACTGAGGTCCTTTATACAAGCTCATTTTCTCATCGTGTCCTGCCCAATACTAGTGACATGTTTTTCTTCTGAATCCGCTTTAATGTTTTTCACAGTCATGTCGGAAGATTTAATCTTTTTGTTACGACTCTAGTAAAAATAAAAAATGGGCTTACAGCGGGCGAACACCGGCCGCTTGGATTTTTAAGGGGGATATGATGGCCGTAGAATTGTTAACCATTTTTAAAGAGGGCACATACGGCCTTTCGATGGCCAAACTTGGGCAAACACGGGCAAATTTGAACCAAAAAAGAATCTGCTCCAAATGTATTGTTGAATTTGTTTTATGGGAACTTAAGAGTATGTTTAAATCTGTTGAAAGTTTACGAGGGTCAGGAAAATTTCGAAGGTAATAACAACATTTTATATTCACCAAAATCAGTACCACAGAATAATTATTTGATTCAAGGCTTAACCGAATTTCACAATATACTTACGGTCTGAACATCAATAAACATTTGATGTTTTTGCATATTCGGCTGAAGTCCCTTCACCAGCTTCGTATACTCCTTAGCAGCACCCAACATATGCGGTAAAGTCAGAATGACCGGAGCATCTGCAAAAGACAAGCGTGACAAAAATTTCACATGATCAAAAATGAAGCTGACATAATAACAACAACAGCAAAATTTAAAGTAAGTGCTTAAAATTTCAAAATAAAAAAAACCCATTTTTTATATAAAAAAAACTTTATTTCACCATTGAAATTGGCATATTTTTGCGTCCAACAAAAACTCGGACCAAACAATACTATAACGTAAAAAATATATAAACCACAGTAGGACTTAAGACACTATAAAAAAACTAAAAAAAATAAACTGGAAGTCGTAAGAGTTTAACGTTCCGTCCAAATTTAAGTCTTATCGAATAGAGCGGGGCAGCACGAGCAGCAATGCCGATGAATCGTTGGAATAATTAAAATGAACGCGAGTGACGTGATTCATGCAAATTTTTTCTTATAATTTTATTCATTTTCGCATTAATAACGAGCTTCTGACCAGGCCGTCAGACGAACAGTTCGACCAGAGACTTTGAGCACCCACCAAGCAATCGATTTCGGTAATTAGTGCTTGAAGCGATCGAATATGTCATCGAACGCGGACCTTGTGACGGACGAATGCTTACGATCGCTTGGCAATTCCTGGGAGGGTAGTGGTCCAGATAGGAAATTGAAGAGTCCGTTTGTTCTGGGGGATATTGTTGTTGTTACTGCTGAATCTAGTCGTGTTGAATATGTTGTAGCTTGCGACGTAGGGTCTTGTGTTGAAAGAACGTACTGCGTTGCTATTTCCGATGCTTGCGCAGTTAAGCCTTGCGCCGAGAATCTTTGACTGTTGCTACTGCTGAAAAAGCTGTTGAAGTTGTTGAAAAGAGATTGAGGCTTTCTGGTTGTTGTTGTTGTAACGGTTTTACCCTTTCCAGAATCTATGCTGAGGTAGAGATCGAAAACAGTTTTTTGAGCATCAGTTAGGACACTTTTTGGAGTCGCAGTAAAGAATGATGAAAATGCTGATTTGGTTGGAGTTGAAAATTGGAAGAAGTTGTTTCCAGTTTTAGCCGTTGTTGGCGTTGTTCTTGGTGTTGTTGTTGTTATTCTTGGTGTAGTTGTAGTTGTTCGTGGCGTTGTTGATGAATATCTTGTTGTTGTAAAAGGTCTTGTAGTTGTTGTATACTTTGTTGTGGCAGTAGTCGCTTTCCTTGTAGTTGTAGTTGTGCGAGTTGTAGTGGTAGGACGCCTTGTTGTTGTAGTTGTAGTATAACGAGTTGTTGGAGTTGTTGACCGCTTAGTTGTTGTTGTCGTTGGTCTAGTGGTTGGCCTCGTCGTTGGTATTGTTGTAGTCGGTCTAGTCGTTGTTGTTGTCGCTCTTGTTGTAGATGGCGTTCTGAAAAATGGATCACTGAACTGGAAACTACTTATTGTATACGAACGCGTTGATGCTGCAGTACTTGGTGACTGATAACGTGAAGTACTATAAGAAGGTTTTGATGAACGGAATGTTGTTGGGGTTCTTGCTTGTGTTGTTGATGATAATCTCGTTGTTGTTCTTGAAGTCTGTGGAGAAGTTCTTCTTGCAGTTGTGGTTGCGAAAGATGATTGAAGACGTTTGGTAGTTCTAGTCGACTGCAATGGTGTAGTCGTAAATGAATTTGCTCTAAAGCCAGTAGTTTTTGTTGACTGTGAATATGTAGTCTTTTTCGTAGGTGCAGTAATTGCTGGTCTTGGAAAAGCAGTAGTTATTGGTTTGGATGGGCTTGATCCGCAGCTTTCAATATATTTCTTAGCTCTACCTCCTTTACAATATCTAGGATAAACAACCCAAGCATTAAAGCCATCCCCAGATAATCTTTGATGTTCTTCATAAATCGTTCTGACACACTGAACATCATCGGAAATATCGCTATCTCTAAGCTCACCACAAGAAATACCACAAGCTTTACCACGACCTTGATGTGTACACCAATAGATATCACTTATTTGAAACAGGCCATGATCGCCACTTCCCAGCGCTGCTGTATTATAATCCGATTCGTGTTTAGCAATGCACACCCAAGTTGCAATTTGGTCTTCTGGAAAACGATGCACAGTTCGTAGCTCATGGGCTAATTCACAGGGAGTGTATATTTTACCAGTACTCTTTTTTGGAGGGACGAAATATGCTTGTGTTGTTACTCTCATAGATGGACTGGCGAGATATGAGTTGAGAGAGTTATCATCACCGTCATCGAAACATCCATCTATGAAGCGATCAGCTCTTCCACTACAGTGCGGCTGATATACAGACCATGCAGTAAAACCATCTCCGGATATTCGTGTGTGCTCTGCATATATTTTTTTCATGCATTCAACGTCATCGGTAATATCTTGATCTTCCAACTTATCACAAGATAATCCACATGCCCATCCCTTTCCTGGCGGGGAGCACCAATAAATATCACTTATTTGAAACAATCCATGATCTTCACTTCCGTCGGCATTAAGGCGTCCAATCGCTGATGTATTAAAATTCGATTCGTGATTTGCTATGCATACCCAAGTAGCAATTTGCTCCAGCGGTATATCGTGTCTATATCGTAGTTCTCGTGCCAATTCACATCGCTCATAAACCTTTGGGGCACTCGACGCTCTGCGCGGTGGCTCTGGCTCAACTATCGAGTTTCCCGAGTTACCAAAGTTGTCAAAGTTTGAATAGCTTCTCGAGTTTCCAATGTTTCCATAACTTCCAGTATTTACAGAGCTTCCATAATTTCCATACGTTTCCATACAGCTTGAACCTAGTGCAGGTCTTCGCTCGATCACTTCATTATTAAAACAGCCATCAATAAATGAGTCGGCGCGACCTCTACAAAACTGTTGGTATGTAGTCCATGCATTAAAGCCATCACCAGAGATTCGTTGATGTTCGGCATATATTTGCCGTATGCATGCCAGGTCGTCACTTAAGTCATCATCACGAAGTCTGTCGCATGTTACATCACAGACCCAGCCCTTGCCAGGTGGAGAGCACCAAAATTGATCGCTGATTTGAAATATCCCATGGGCGCCATTATCGAGTGTCCCAGTTTGTGATGAACTATTAAAACCACTTTGATGATGGGCAATGCAAACCCAATTCGCTACTTCGTTAATCGGGAATCCATGATCGTACTTAAGTAGCCGCGCCAATTCACATCTTTCGAAAATTTTCGAATTTGTTTTATCACATAAAAATGTAACGATCAACACTAAAAGATAACTTCCGGCGGCCGATCTCATAGTGGAGGGGGGATTTCTTGAAATTTCTCTGAACTACGAAACGTTCGGTCTAAGTCTGACAATAAACGTCTTCAGATTTGATGATGATGCGCGCGCAGCTAAGCTTAAACTAAGCTCCTCTCAGCAAATATCGGTCCCTCTTATCGGAAGCTTTGGACAGACCTCAGCCAAGTCTTTGAGATTAATGACACAAAATTCAAAAATACGCCAAAACCAGTTGTCAACATGCCCCCTACCCTATTGAGAATCTCCTCTTTCTCTGTTTTGCATAGAATTAACATTCATAGAATACTGGTTTCGTGTTATTGAACGAGATGCTTCGCCAATATACTCGCAGGTAGACAATATCACCTGTGCAAGATCCTCAAATGCCAGAGAAATTTTATCCAAAACCATGTTTGTTAAGAAGTCATCAAAGAAGCCGTAAAAGTGAAGGTATTTGGACTATCTTTAGAATTTCGACGAAGACTTGTGGATCCTATTCAGGCGACTCGACTTTCAGAAACCGGAAAGCAAGATGGTCTGGAGAACTTCCACTTCGACACAGACTAGTCAGATGGCTAAAATTGGCGATGAAGGAAGTCGAAGAAAGTACAGCCTTGTAACACAATGACCCCAACCGTGACTACTTTGCAACATACATGCGTATTCGCATATATTTCCCCAGCATATGCCGCCTTACCTGTACGGGTCAGGCATAGCATAAATTTCGTCCCACACTGTTCCGATCTTACAAACTCTACCGTTGTCGTAAATTATCAATGCTAATGATGGCGGGAAAAACGTGGAGAGTTCTTTGTTCCTCTTTTAGTTCATAAACAAACATTTTTTTCCCCAGCGAAATTAAGGTGATTTTTCGTGGGCGAAAACTAGAATTTAAACTTTGAATTTGTCACTTCGGTTCGCGCGTTTTAATTTTTTTTAATTTACAAAATAATAAAAAAAGGTGAAAAGAATATTTTATATTTTTTCAGTCGCACAAAAATTTACATTTTAATGGACTTAACACCAATCGAAAAAAAGTGTTATTACAAGAATTTGTTAAATAAAAATTTATTAGGATATTGAGAATTAATTAGCCTAATATGGAAGTCATTTGGCGCGTTTTACAATTTTACGCTGAGTAAGTAAACAAGACGATTGCTTTCTCGGGATTCACTTCGACATTCCAGAATTAATTGCGTTTTAAGTCTTCTATCGATTAATACGACTTCATAAAAATTTTCGCCTTTAAAACTAATCAAGATATTGAGGATTAAAAATTAATGTCACAAAAAATTTCTAATGTAGAAATCTTTTCCGTTTTTTTCGCTGACTCTGATCAAGTTGCATATGGAGTCGATTTTTGGCATAATTAATGAGTTGTTTTACTTGGAAGTAGCATTTTAACACGTCTTTTATGAAATTATATACAACCGATGAATTCTAATATAAAATGAAGAACTGTGAGAGGGGAATTTTGTTTTATTAATAATATTGAGACTATAAAAAAATGGATTTTAGGGGGTAGTGGTCGAGCAACACGTGTTGACGACTTCATTTAATGAGTGACGACGCTATTGCTAGGAGAAATATGATATAAAATAAAACTAAAACTATACCATGTCAATTTAATTAAAAAAACAAAATAGAATGCAACTTGTGAGTCAAATACATGCTTTGAGCATGCAAAAATGCCAACTTTATAATTGAGTCCTTTATAAAAGTTTCACCTCTCAATATTTATTGTTTCTTAGTAACATTTTGTTTTTGGGGCGCACTCATGACTCGAACTGTTAAAATTCATTGAGAAATAGTGGCGTATTACAGTCGTAATGATCGTGATCTACTCACGTTGATTGCATACCTGTATTAAAAGTGATGCAAGTTTTCTAGGAATTCAAGCTTAATACTGCCAAAAATTCCGAAGCATCAGCATGTCAACCAAACCCATTTCAAAATTAACGCAATTTATTTAACTTAAAGCGTAGGCCACATAGCACACGTGTTCCGAGTTTTCCTTCCGTTTTCCGTCTATCCGTGTTCCAATATTTATTTGTATTTTAGCCATAATTATCCGTTTTTTGTCTCTCCGTGTTTTGGTGTGCCGTTGTTTATTTTTATGTAGCCACAGGCGTCCGGTTCCGTGGCATCCTTGACTTTATTGACAAGTAAGTGCTATTGCGAATTCTATTTACTTGAAATTTGTTTATCTACTTTGTTTACGTTTTTTTATCGTTCCGTTTCCATTCTTTTTTTGTTTATCTGGTCAAACAGTACTAAACATTCAAGTCAACTTTAACAGGAACCGAAACACAGAACACGAAGAACGAGGGGCTTTTTAGACTAAGCAATTATAGAAAAAGAACTTTAATTTTTAATAGTTTTATTTAGCTTCACCTCGTATATTTGTTTTTTTCTGTAGTTCACACCTTCCACTTAACCGATTCTTATGAAACTTTGCACACATATTGAGTTCCCGTAACAATGCAATCTGACTATTTTGTAAAAAAAATCAAGATGGCGTTTCCAAGATGGCGAAAGAATTTTTCAATTGGGTTCCAATTCCATTTAAAATCGGCATCGGGGGGTTTTTAGGCCCACAAATGACGATTCTATGATCAAAATTTGAAAATTCAAAATGTCGGCGCCAATATGGCGGATGAATTTTGGAAATTTGTTCTGAATCCATTGAAAATCGGCATCGGGCGGTTTTTAGGGTCACAAATGACGATTCTGTGGTCAAAATTTGGAAATTCAAAATGGCGTTGGCAATATGATGTGCATAGCCAATCAGTTCACCAGGATTTTGTAAAAAGTGAAATCCAAAAATGACTGAATTAACACTAAAAGGAATACAATCAGGTTATTTCATTGGAATAATTTTTGATGTTTTGAATGCACCCAAGTTAAGGTTTCTGTATTGTGAAGAAGAATACGTATCACACTTGTCCATGACCAAAAACCACTTGGCTCAACGAGATATGAATGCTGGTCAAAGAGAAATATTTGCGATGGTAACCAAATCAATTCAAACTCAGATATCTGGTGGTGACGAGAGAATGAGAATATTCTTTACTGGTGGAGCCAGTGAAGGAAAACGTTCCTATTGAACTTACTGGAAAAACAAATCATTAGATGCTATGTAAAGGGTGCAGTAAAAGTATGTGGGGAGTAGAAGCACGGCTTATCAGTGGCTTAACAATTCCTCGCATGTCTAAGTATCCTGTACAGAAGGATGGTCGTATGACAGGAATGCCTCCACTAACAGGAAATTTCTTGCGGACAATGAGGCAACAACCATGACAGCAGGAGCAGTTTCTGATTATCGGCGAAATTTCTATGGTGTCACACCAGATGCTCTGTATGATTGATTTCTGTTTTAGACAACTCAAAAACAGCGATGACGAGTTCTTTGGAGGAGTCAATGTATTATTGTTTCTTGCAAGTGCCTCCCATTAAACGCTCTGGGACACCTATATTTAAACAACCCGAGCACCTTCAGCCAGCCACGCATCTCTGGCATTTATTCACTCTTTGTGTGGTGACTGAGAACATGCGTTAACGAGGAGACAATGCCTTCATTGATGTGCTAAATACACTGCGAATTGGTGAACTGACATCTGAGCATTTTAAGGTACTTATGGGAAGAGTTCTTCAAGATACAGTTGGTGAGTTCGCTATCGATAAGGCGGTAAGAGTATACCCAACCAACCAACAGGTTAACCATCACAACAATGCGGTTCTTATTTCGTTCAGAAACAAAAGTGCCCGGGTATACAAAATTAAAGCCCAGAACCAGCTGGTAGATGCCTCACGAAATATGGACAACGTTAATATAACCGATAACATACCAGCAGATATTAACAAGACAAGTGGTTTACCACAAGAACTTTTTCGTGAGAGCCAAAGTTATGTTACGTGCTAACGTTGACGACTCGAAAGGGTTGGGGAACGGCGCTAGCGGCTACATCACAGAAATTGTATGGCCTCAGTTTCGACGAACGCAAATGGATGTAACAGACATACCATCTGTTCAAATTGATTTTGAAAGAGATAGCCGTTCCAATAAATACATAAAATAAGTACTTGGTGTAATACCGACATCATACACAAACCTGTTTGAGATGAGGACAGAGTGATGGATAAGGTAGGTTACCCCTATCCGATACAAAGGGTAAAGGTGGATGGCGATGGCGATACATCTCACTGATTTTTTTAAATATCCAAAAAGCATTGGTAAATCCGACAATTCTCATATTTAACATTGGTTAATATTTGAGCATTTTAAAAAGATATTTCAAATGGTTGTTGATGCTTGAACGGGTTTTTGACTTAGCTGACTACCAGCGCTGATTGTATCTTCCGCTGGCTCCCAGGACATTACCTGCATAGTAATCAACCAGCTCGAGCATAATCAGAAATTTCCAGCTTCCGGATTGCTGCTAGCAGCTGGCTACAGTCCATCAGCAGTCCGTTGAGCGCTGGTAGCCAACTAAATTGAAACCCCGCTTTAAGTGTGATACTTTCAAGGATATCAAGAAATTAGAGATTTCTTTTAGAAAATTTTACAATACATTTTTCAATTAAAATAAAATATGTAATGTGTCCTCAAAGTCATCATACCGGATACATTCTGCCTAAGATTTACTAAAGGTTTACGTGTGCCCTTGTTCCTCAGCAATTCCCACAGCCATTCATTATACCTTTTCCTTATGAAATATTTTAAAATTAAATAAAAAATACACCTGCCGTGATAGAATAAAATCTTTACATAAATTTCTTATGAGCATGCTGGACAAGACAGTGGTATTTTAATTAATCGCAAAAACGTGATATTATTCATAATTAACTTCTCATTACAATTAAGCACCGGACATTGAAGGTTTACGACAATACCCAATGAATCTCTACCCCGCGACCGCACCATCGTAGACATAAAGTGCATGATGCAGAACTAGGAAATCTCTCAACTAACTCAACTCAACTACAGATGCATTATCGCATTAACCTGTGACCTTTCTATGTCTAACAAATTGCCAGCAACACCTCGGTCTTGGGTAGCCGCTGCATAGGATTGCAAAGTGCGTTAATCAATTTTAAAATTGGCGGGCACTCAGCGGGCTGCCGCCTTTATGGAAATCGTAAACAAACGGGCGAGATTGACTTTGCATGCAAATGAAAGATCGATAGTTTATTTCATTTCATCTATTGTGATGGATTTACGAGGCATTAATTAACTGCGTACAACCCATTGAAGACGAGTCGAAAATAGTCAACAAATTCTTTACTCCTTGTTATAAATAAATTTTTTTATACTTACCACCAAGGCTTATTAACATTTTTATTTTTATTAGATAACCGTTCGGTGTTTGTTTGCTTAACATACTTGATTGGAGGAAGTTTCGTCATTTTGATAATTTATTAAGTATCTGACTTAATGGCTAATTTTAAACTTAAATGTAATACAATATGCTAGAATATATTTTCGAATATTTAGTATTCAAAAAAAAAAACACTGGCGAGACTTTTAGGACATTACTCTGCGTCTAACTTTAGAAATTAGAAAGTAAAAGTGGTTTAGCATTATTTTTTAGTGTGAAAGAATCAGTTACAACATGTTTTCTGCATACAAATTTTGTGCTTGAACTATAAATCATTTTGAGTTCTTTAGCGAATAGTAGTATGCATTTAAAAAATTGTAGGTAATATTAAGTTTAATAGGTTTAATCGAAATATGAAATGCTTTTCGCAAAAAATAAGATAAAGCACAACTTACATAACAGGCGGGTATCTCACCTTGTCATGGTGGTGGGACTTGCGTGCCTCGTAGTAGCATTAGGCTATATCGGCGGTGGTTAGCTAGAGAACTACCAAGCCACCGGTAGGGACACCCATGATCAACAAGCTAATTGTAGAAAATTGCTTGCCCGCGGGCTCAAGAAACCAAACCTGCTGTTTTTAAAGGAAATAAGGTTGGTAACGCGAAGGACGGAGCTTTAAGCTGTAATCCGAAGCTCCTCAATCAATCGAAGCTAGTTGCTTTGAAAGACGAGGCTGATATAACGGTGATCGAGATTGATCCCGCTATTCGCAACCACGAAGAGTACCACAGCAACGCTGCATCCACGTCTCTGCTTACGCCTTTCGAAGGCTGAAGGTATCTTTGGTACAGGAGCCTTGGATGGTCCGGGGGCCTTGTATGGCGTGACCTTAATGTTATTATGTTGTCTAAAGACAGCAATGCTGACACGGTGGTGGCCTGTTTGGGCAGCAGAAAGGGCGGAAAGGCTATGTGGATTGGATCTGCCTACCTCCCTATATGAGGGAGATATAGTCAGCTCCAGTCTCTTCGGAAGAAGTAAGGAAGCGGCTAATTATGAAGCCAGCCTCATTATTGGATGTGATGCTTACAACTCCGTTTGGGGCAGCCCGGACACTAATGTAAGAACATTTTACTCCCAAAATAATCTCTTGCTGTGTAACAGGGTAAATGGACCTATATTCGTTACAAGAGTACTATTGATTCCCCAGACCTACTCAATTGTGTAGAAAACTGGAGAATATTCAGTGCATACATTCTTTTTAATGTCAATATGTGCTCAACTGTGACGAAGGCTACGGGAATGCCTTTAGCCATCCATCTATAAACTGGATGTGAGAAAAATCATATTAACTCGAGCCGCGCTGAGATGGGCCTCAGCAACAGTGTGCCGCAGCAACATACATAGCAACAATATTGCCGACTTTGGACCCAAAGCGTTCAAAATCTCTTGTTAAGCTGAACAAAAAAGAGATAAGCGGTAGTGAAAGTACTGATAGATCACAGGCCCGCACGCCGAAAGATTGGGACTTTCCCGCAATAACTTATGTACAAGTTGTGGCAATGAGGATTGGGAAGAAACTGTCACCCATTTTCTCTGTATATCCCCGAAGCATGCCCGAGAGAAAGAAGCACCTTCCTTGGCGCACCTTTCCTTCATAGATTGAATGAGCTGCAAAACACTGGTGTTCCTGACCTTTCCGCTTTATTAAAAGCTCCAAATGGGTTGAAATAGCTTTGTCCCAACACTAGCATGGCATCACAAAGAGCCCAATGGTGTGCCTAAGTGGGCTCCCTAGTGGGGGAGCAGCCATTTTAACTTAACGAACCTAACCTACATAACAATGATAGTCCTAGTTCTAAGGAACAATGAAACCTCAACACAATGGGTAGTGAGAATATGTATCCAGTTCTATACTAGAAGAAAGCTGAAGCTTCGACATTAACCAAGCAACCAGATAGTCATCTGAAGTCTTTGAAAAGGAAAATTCTTAGAATACTATTTGGTCCTGTCCTGCGTCAAAACGAACGGCCATGTTTTATGAAACGAAAGGGTAGGAGGACTAGAAATTAGGTGAATAGATGTTGCTTAAATAGCTGCAGCGACTGAAAAAAATATAGAGACGAGGGGAAAAGTAGATTTCTAAGTCTTACAAGAAGTATAGCATCATTTAAGAAGACAAACAGGGTACATCAGACTTTCCATATACAAATGACAGTCCTGTGTCCTGCAAAGCACAGAGTCCAGGCGACCTTACTGCCGAATTTGTGCGCATCCGATCTCACAAATTCTTGAGTAGGTACGGGCTATGGAGATCTTGTAGTAGCTTCAGCCTACCAATCGTATAATTTACCATAAGTACCGCCTACTTGCTGGATATACTAGTGAGAATCTGTGATGCAATGAGCACAAGGCTGTAAGGGGGATGATACACGGGTCAACATGTTGATCAACACGAGCTTTTTTTGCGCAGTTCGTGGGTCAAGGGAAGGGTAAGGGTGAAGTTTGTGGACGCAAACTTCACCCTTACCCTTCCCTTGGCCTACGAACTGCGCAGAAAAAGCTCGTGTTGATCAACATGTTGACCCGTGTATCATCCCCCTAAGCTGGCTGCGATACCAAAAACATAATACGGTATAAGTCAGCCCTAAAGAGAACCGAGATAATAAGAGACTCTGTATGAACTGAATCTGGCTATGATGTCGATGTGACAAGAAGGGAAGTTGTAAATGTCATTCTCTGCAGAGACCTGATGTTGAGACGGCTATACAGCTGGGCCAATTTCACATGAGCCAACCAACAAAAATCGACTGAAAACGTCGTTTGTAGAGATAGGGGAAGACGAAGCGATGGGCAGATTTTTTGAGCCAACTCTTTCACTGAATTTTCGAGTCAACTTTTTGACAGCTGTGTGGTTGGTGTTATCTTTTTCTGACTGGAAGAAAAGAGAGAGAAATAGCAGAAAGGAGAATTAAGATTAAAAACAACAATTATAATATAAGCTAAAGCATGGATGATAACAGCAGATGTTTGTTGGTTGGCTGTTAGCCCGTGTGAAACCGGCCAATGTGTCAAAATCATCAGGAATACAAGTACACGACTAAAACCCTGGAGGCAAAAAGAACAAAAGTCAACCAAGCACTAGATTCCATGGAGAAGAACTATAGAACATAACTAATCAAAACCAATAAAATCTAGAATGAAATAAAGGCGATATTCAAAATCGAGTCAAATGGTGTGTTTTTATTGGAAATTTATGCTTCCACGATGAATCAGGTTATCAGGTTGATCATAATCATAAGCAGGTATTTGAGTCAACGTTTAATTTTGACCAGAGAGTACACGTGTATTACCAATCAGAATCCCTTCCCTTGTATTGTATTATATATTCATTTCCGGATTTAAAAGTTACCTCATAACAACCACCGCTTAGACTGGCGACTTGTAATTAATATGGTTTTAAGAACCCGTGTAATTGAGTCATCGAAAGAAGTCTATCAGCATTATAGTCACCATAACACATTTTTGTTTAAACATTCCATTCAGCTAAACGATGTTCTTTTCCAATATTGTCTTTGAAAAAAAAATCTAGAATGAATGCTATGATTCCAATCAAAAAACCTAGTAACACCCTCTAAACTCTGGTAACAACTTTAAACAAAGAGAAACTATAGAATAATAACCGCGCCATCTTCTAATAAATGTTAGTCTGGTATTTAAAAACGTTTGTTTGGATTTCCGTAAAATTCAAACTGACACAAATATGATAAATGAGAAGCTTAACCATTATTGCCATTATTGAGTTCAGTAAAAAAACTTCTTTATATTCAATCTGAATAGATTTCAGCCTTCGAAATGTTCAACTTTAAGTGGAAACTTTGTTCGGAATTGATTTTAAACACGATTTTAATTTTTTTTTTAAAAAGAATACATCCACAAAAATAAATCTAAAATCAATTTGTTTATAATTTACCGATTTTTTTAAAGAAAAACTGGATTTTAATGGGAATAGTTTATTCCAATTTAGAAAAGTTGATCCATATATATTTCGGGGAATCACTTTTGAAATAAGTTTGAAAATTCTTCGTTTGATAGTCGAAATGCGACGTTCTGTTTGTTTTATCGTGCTTTGTTAGTTACTAAATCGGAAATTCCCAAGAAAAATGATCATTTTTTTAATTAATTATAAATTTCTAGTTTCTATTTGTAGAAACAACGGAAATAGCAATATTTAGAGGAAGTTTTGTTATGTTTTTAACGAAATCAAACAAATTATATAATTTTTTATATTTGAGCATATGAGTTTTTCATATCGAAATACTTTTGTATCTGATGTTTTAGAGCTTTTCCAGATACACTCTGTGAAAAGCAGCGTCCTTGAAACTGAACCCAATCAGGACGGCCTAAAGATCTGGTCTATAAAGAATGGAATGGACTTACACACGCTGTTGCAATTTCGCAGACATCGGTAGTGGTGTAATGACGACCACCTCCACGCATGCGTGACGAGTCCATCATTCTGGTTCACCCTGGGCAATGTGTTCTCCTGTTCTCCATTGAACGTAGCAGACAGTCGCCCTCCCTAACCTTATGCTCCTCTCCCTGCTACTCATACCCTTGCGAACGAGAACGAGAACGGACTAGAACGACGTAAATGGGAAGATCGCTAAAGTGGCTATGGAGATCCTGAGTGATAGCCCAGGACCTCCCCATCATGCGTTGATGCCGGTTGGTGGTATCAACGCAGCATTAAATTAACAGCCTGCGACAGCACAAGATCCGCAGAGCTATACAAAGCTGCGGTAGCTAGAGTCGGCGGAGTTTACCAGGGCGGCCGACTCGAAGCAGTTGATGCTAGTGACATGCCATCACGTCCCAGGGCCAGAGCATGGTTTCCAGTGGCTCCATCAAGGCCTGAGGAAATCCTTACTATTACATCAATACCGATGAATGGAAGGTTATCAAAACGGAGCAGACTACCATAGCCTTAATGCAAGTATTTCTGCCTAAATAAGGAATGTTTGAACCAGCTGGCAAAAGATCGAACTGAAGGTCTACAAAATAGACATGGAAACTGTAGTAAACAGTGTGGCCTGCACCAAGGCCTCTGGCGATGAATAAGAAAACACAGCTCAGAGCGAATTTCACGCATCGACAGACTCTTCAGAGCTCCACAAATGATGGCTCTAAACTCGAGGCTAAAGAAGGAGGATGAATATTTCCTCCAGAGCTTTGGATTGAAGTGTTCTTCCATCTACCCGATCACTGCAGTGTATACCAAGTGGAGGTTCTAGCCATACAAGTAGCTGTTCTACTAATAAACCAGCAATGCGACAGGAATCGGACTGTCTACATCTTCTCAGATAGTCAGGCCGCTCTGAAAACCCTGCGCTCTTACACAAACAGCTCTAGCACTATCTCTGATTGTAGCAGATCTCTTAACGAGATAGTTCAGGACCCTCCTCATATGGGTGCCCGGTCACCGAAACATAGAAGAAAATTGTATAACTGACGAGCTGGCTAGGAGAAGTAGACCACCACTCTCCTTCCAGGAAAGGAAAGGGTTGGTATGCATTGGACCACTTTCAAACTCCAATGCAAACAGCACGCAATGCAACAAGCGAAGAAGCATTGGAAGGATTTTCTTAAATGCACCTTGTCCAAATTAACCTAGCCCTCTTATGATCTCAGTTGGTCTACTTCACTAATGAGGCTCGGAAACACGACCTCTCAGCTATAGCGGGAGTCCTGACTAGACATTGTCTTATAGGGAAGCATGCAACCGCTTAGGTCTTGAGGCCTACGATTTTTGCAGAAGCTGTAAGAATCCGTAGACTACCCGTTTTTGGTGGAATTTGGAGGATTGGGATCCCGCAACTTAGAAGATTCATTACATCCTCAAGATGGTTTAGCGAAGAAATGACACTTTAACATTAGGATTAAAGTGGGATCACTATATGGCATCACAATGGGTCTATCCTTTTGGCCTAAGTGTATACGGTTATGGTACGGCATGTCATATTTGGTTCAGGCTTTTGATAGCACTGATCCATAAGAGAAGTAAACATTTTTGGCTAGCTTCGTTATAGAAAAACGTGACATTTGATGACCAGTAGCGAAAATGCCTTCATTGGTAAATACTGAGGGTCTTCCTGCGTGCCGAACATCTTTCAGCTCTTTCTTTGAGCCGCTTTATCCATTCAACAACTTTCCTTTGACTTTGTGACTGATGACCAATATCAGTAAAGATTTTTTTATGCGACAAAGATTTCACAACTTCAACCACCCAAGTTTTAATCGCTCGAATTACCATTTTTAAATTTAAAAAATAATTTTAAGATGAAATATTAAATTAATAAGAAACAAATTTCCTAGAAATTATCAACTCTCAATGTGAACTGCTTTAATATTAAATGAAATTTTTAACTGAAACATTTTGAAAACTCACCAATGCACTGACTCAAATCCATTGCTCCAGCATACAAACATCCATTTTTCCTCTTCACAATATTCACCAATTTGTCAACACAGAAGCATTCGTTCGAGTACTCAGGTCCAATCTCGTTTAGAAACTCCCGTGTTGAATATCGAAATCCTGGAATTCCTTTATACTGTATCTCATGCTCATAGTAAAGTTGAACTGATCTACAAATGTCCGAACTGAAGATGTACATTGAATCACCTTGACGCCTGAACGGTGGATACGACGATGCATCAGTTCCATTGATCAAGTTGCAAATTGACGACTCTCCATTGCTAGAATTGAGCCAGACTTGCAGTGTCCCGGCATCGTCCCACTTTTGTATCTCGAGTAATTTCTGTGGATTGCCAAGTCCAGTATGAACTTCATAAATACCATCATTGGTCCGGTTTTTCTGTTCGTGAATAAAATATAATTTTAAAGTATACTTCTCAAATTCAAACAAGAAAGGACTTACATGATTGAAGAACGAAAAAGCCAAGCTTCCATCCTCCATTGATCTGATTGTCTTCGATCCCTTCTCCTTAATCTGCTTGCAAATTGCTCGTGCCAATCCCGTTGGATTAACACAAAATTTGACGCCTTCGAACAAGTACTCCCGCACTGTTGTCGTTACGAACATTGAAGACGGATTATTGAAAACGCCATTCAAATTGGCGTTGATGTGCGTCATTAGCAACGACAATGCCGGATCGTTTTCAGCGATCTGGAGAAGAGACTAAATTGTTAAAGCTGTGTTAGTAGACTTATTTTACCGGAGCACCAGGTTATATAAGCGGGACTTCATGCAAGAGAATTTGCGGGTTTCGAGCACAGATATAAAATTTAGTATTTAACATTGAAAGCGGGAGGGCATGCAGTATTACAGGTTGTTGTTAACTTTATTAGTAGCCTTCAAGTTGGATTTTTCTACCAGTTTGGCTTATTAAAAGTCCCGATGTCAATAAAAAATATAGCAATGAAATAATTGAGAAGAAAATTTCTAAAAACAGAAACTAATGATAGTTTTAGGATTTTGAGGCAAATGTTGTTTGTAGAACTGAATAGCGGTCGCTAACCAAAAGTTACACAGGGGGACTAACACGCTGCTTTGTGCTCCGTGCCGGAACTGTGCTACACTGCTGGAAGTTCAAATACACCGTCCATGTGGGGCGACTGAAACAGACTCTTGGCAGGGTCATGTCTCTACCAGGAATGCTGGCTAATGGTAGGCGGGCGGAGAGAAGAACACTCTTGAAAAAACCACCCCAATCTAAGGTGAAACAGGATAATGCCGATAGACCCGTGGCCAGAGGGTGCTTGGTCTCTAATATCCGAACTCCGGATACCTGGCGTCCTCCAGTTTTAATTAGCCTTCCCACAGTATACGGGCTACAGAGATAGCAATTGCCTGAACTAGCGGAGCCATTTGGCACGCAAGTTTGAAATCAACTGTCTCGCCCGGTGGAGCCATTGGGCACACTGGCTCTGCAGCGCAGACTCGGTCAGTGTGTGTTCGGTCATTTCCGGAGCTACCACCATTGCCCGAGGCTTGGAGAAGATGGAGCTTGACAAAACCCAGGTTTGTCAAACTCTCCCACAGCCAGAGGAAATGCTTTCAAGAAACACTGGCAAAAGGTCTCTCCAGGGATATGGCCCTGGAAAAAAAGCCCTCTACAAAACAATGTTAAGCTTGGCCTCATCTCGATTGACATGGTTCCTTTACACCACCTGGAAAATTAGACCTGACCATTACAGAGGTCATGAGAACAGCATTCCGAGAAGTTCAAAGATGGTGTACCACGGAGGGCCTGTCGATCAACCCAAATAAGGCTATCTGGTACCTTTCTTTAACGCTACAAAGTGGGCCTAGGTTCTATCTGTATCCAGGGTACCACAGTTGAGTCCTCAGACTATTTTGGTGTAAAGTTAGACAAGAGACTGAGCTGGAACACTCAACTTGACTACGTCCTCAGCAAATCCACAAGGGCTATATGGGTCTGCAAAAGGCTTCTGGGTAAGACATGGGGCATGATGTACTGGATGTACAAGAGGATCGTTAAACCTGTGGTCACTTATGCCGCTATAGTTTGGTGGCTCAAGCAAGACTAAACAGGTTACGTCGATCCTCAAGGGCAGCAAACTGCATCGGCTTGCTTGTTTCTCTATTACCGGAGCTATGCGGACCTGCCCCACAGATTCAATGAAGTCAATGATTGGATTGACCCTTTACATATGGAACCTCGCCACGCCCGCCTTGAGGCTTCAGATCTCATCCAACTGGCCTTATACAGTCATAGGACACAAAAATATCCTTAACAATATTTCAAACATTTCCAATTACCGCGTATCCGGCCGTATGGTTAGTGAACTTCGTTTCTAAAGGAAATTCAGGGCGCTTATCGTGGATCGTTCTGGGTGAGAGGAACTTATTCTTCCTGGGGATCCAAAACATCTCCACTGGTTTACCGACAGGTCAAAGATGGAACTTGGTATAGGGGCTGGTATCGCAGGAGCCAACTCCAAGGTCTCGATTGCAATGGGTAAATGGCCCTCTGTTTTCCAGACTGAAATACATGCCATTGCGACCCGCTCTAGAATCAACCTTGACAAACGTCTGAAAGGCGTCAACATTAAAATCTTTTCTGACAGCCAAGCTGCCATCAAGGCACTCTCAACGGGGAACTTTTCTTCCAAATAGTTGCAGGGTGTTTTGACGTACTCCAGAGTCTGACCAGAAGAAATGAGGTCTCGCTCTGCTGGGTCCCAGGATACTGGGGTATCGAGGGGCATGAGGCTACAGACAGCCTCGCAAGGGAGGGGTCTGAGACGTTGGTCCAGGATCCAGACCCTTCTGTGGCATTTCTTGGTCCACCTCCAAGTCCTTGGTAGAGGAGTGGATTAAGGGACTAAACGTAGCCTATTGGGAGTCAGTCTCAGATCTTAGACACGTTAAAGATCTTATAAGACCCTTTGCCTTAAAGGGCACTATCACTTTGAACAGAGCGGACCTAAGGTTGCTGGTGGGTTATCGGACTGGACATGTAGGACTGCGGTATCAACACATTTATGGTGCAATTTCCAGTAGTAAATGTGGTTTGAGGGATAGAGCAGGCTATGAAGAATCAGGAGGGTGTTGAAGGATATAGCAATAAATCCTGCATTTGAATTCTTGGAACTTGACAATATTAACCGCGGAAATTTGTTTCACAATCGAACTATTTTATTTGTGAATGAATTCCTAGATTTAAATGTACGCGAAAATAATTGTGGCTTAGTTTGTTTAACTAGAAGCAAATGGCAAAAATGTATCTAGGGCATAGGATTTGTAAATTAATAATTAATAATTGTTTATAAAGATTTGGAAAGGGCCGAATGATAGAATTGAGCCCTGTGGCACATCGATTCAGATAGTGCTGGGTTAAACTGTAATGCAATCTAATCCAGAAGAACCAGTAGTTTTTACTACCAGTGGTAGCTTCAACAATCATACTTCTCAAGCTTGATGTTTCGTGGAGACTTTCTTTCCCGGTATGTTAGTTCTCCCTTCCTATTTGGGCATTCAGATCTCCAATCAGTATCTGGATATCATTGAAAAGGGCCGTATCAAATGTGTGTCAAAGATATAATAGAAAGTGCCCTTGGTGGTGACCCCTTTCGCCTCCATCTCTACAAATGCGTCTATGATCGATATGGTGAAGAATTTCGTTTGGCTTGCATTCTAATATATTATTACAATGGTCTTGTGTATTATCGCGAGTATTTTGTCCCAACGACCAATCCCCCTATCAAGAGGACAGGATCCGTGAATTTTACTCCATCGATAGGATGGCTCACCCCCATAGTTAATGTTAATTGTTAGGATTTTATACCTACTTAACGTAAACCTACTTCTGAACGAAAATTTGTTGTTAATATTTGTAGCCATCTTTAGTAATATACGAGTTTTTCGATGGTTTTGAAATTAAACAGAAGTAATAACATGTTTACCTTAACTAAACAATTTGTTATGTTATTCAATTTAGCTTCAGCTTCATGCTACACCGATTTATTTAACATGCACACATTTAAGCTATTGTCTTTTAAATTGTAGAAACGATGAAGTATTATAATTATTTCATGCCATTATTAAAATAAAAATTTAAAATTAAAGTTAAAATACAACAAAATTACTTTACGTTTCCCTCGTATTTGGTCCAAAATACGTTTTAATATCCTAACAACCGGTGTACGATCTAGTGATTTATGAAATCTACTAAGAAAGTTCTTAAAAATATCTTTGTATTCCCGTTCAAAAACTTGTAGGAAAGCCTGTAAAAATCAAAGTGCAATCAAAATTAAAATCATTTATATTCCTTATATTGTAGCCAACGATTCTGAAACAGAAGAACAAAACAAAATTTCGGAAGTAACTATAATGAAGCTTACGTTCATATGTATGTTAAGGACTACGATTTTGTCCTGTTCTGTGTATGGTGCCGATTCCATGTAATCGAACTCGTATATGTGTTGTTGGGTGTATGACACTCTGGTGCGATCATTTGAGAAGTCTTTGATGTTCTTGCGACGGAACTGTCTAGAAATATCTTTTTTAGAGATAGTTATATGATTAGTTAGTTTATGTTTCTTACTTGTATACATATGGACCGACTTCTTGTACGATTGGTATTGCTCCCTCTTGTACTCTTTCTGGATTGGTAATGTTGAAAATGTGAACTTTGAAGAGCAGTGGTTGAGGTAGTAGTATGAATCGCTCGAATTGATCTGATCCTTCAACCAGAACGACGCTCTGTAAAATGAAATTTTTTAGCTTTATTTATGCATAACTTTTATCAATTATACTGAAGATAGACTAGTCCTACAACTATAAAACTATAACTAAGAGTGCATCCTAATTTTTACAAATTCACTTAATAAACTAATGCAACCATTTTTCGGTAGGAGGCGTTTAGATCGTTCTGGGATCTTTCCCTAATCTAGTCACTCTCTTATTATGCAAAATACAAAGGTTCGCAAATGGTTTTATCCCATCTGTCTGGAGAACCGTCAATATAACATTTTTACTCAAGCAAGGGAGGGCACTCGCATTTCACTTCAGCTAAATCTCAGGCCGATAAGTCTTTGGTCTTTTGCTTTGAAAACTATGGAGAAAATTGTCGACAGGATGATAAGGGAAACTTATCTTCAACGCCAACTTATCAGCATCCTTACCAGGCGGACAAATCCATTCAGACAGCACTGCACAATCTGTTGCACTGGCAGCCTTCCTCGATATCGAAGGAGCCTTCGACAATACTTCCTTTGATGCTATAGCTACGGCTCCAAGCAGACGACGTCTAAGTAGCATTTTCTGCGACTGGATCAACTCAATGCTGAGAACTTGCAAGCTTATGGTCTCTCACGTTGAGGGATCTGTGGAGGGCACTATAAAAAAAAGGTTATCCACAACACTTCTGTAGTGCCTTGTTGTAGATGAACTCCTAGAGCTAATCAAAGGCCGAAACTTGTTTTCCTAAGGTTATGCAGACATTATCGTCAACGTAGTTACAGGTGGCACTGAAGGCGGCATGTCAAGGCGTCTACAGCAGGTACTCAATCTGCAGCAAGCACTAGACCGCGATCGTTGTCCCAATTTTGAAGAAAGAGGACAGTCGGGAATGCAAGAATTATCGCGGTATTAGTCTCCTTCCGATCGTCGGCAAAATATTTACGAAAATCATACAGTCGAGGCGACAGACACATCGATAGCAACCGAGCCGGAAAGAACAAGCAGGATTTAGACCACATCGAGGATGCATTGATCACATATTCGCTCTCCGTCAGCTAATGGAAGAAGGAATTCTTTACGGCATCAATTTCAAATCCGCTTTCGCTTTCGATTGCCTCGATTGAAACAGCTTGGAAAATATCCAACTTTTCCAAGCGTCGTAAGATGGCTCAACCAGCAGCGTTTGTATTCGAAGTGCCTTATCCGAGGAGCTCCAGATTCAAACGGGTGTCCGACAGGGAGACGTCGCTTCGGCACTTCTTTGGACGTCTTGTAGTTTGATACGATGACGGAGTTCGATACAACTTCGTAACCGACTTAATGTTCGCCGACGATATCGCCGTCTTTGCCGACACGGACATCGAAGCAACGGACATCTTATACGGCATTTCCCGCATCCCCTAGTCATGCGGGTTAAAAATCAATGCGGAAAAAACCAAAGTGCTTAAAACGGACGGATCGAGGGCCAGTGTTCATCTCGATGGAACCTAAATCAAACAGGTTCCGATATTCATATATTTGGGATCATTGGTTGAAGTAACGAAAGTGGCATCGACGGCCGACGTTCACAGCCACGGCCAGGCACAACAACATTAGCCTCGCTATGGAAACGAACAAATATTGCCGTCAAAACGAAAGTACACCTTTACCAAATGTGGATCCTTCCGATTAATCTTTAGGAAATCGAGGCGACCTAAAGAATCAACGATATCAGTTATCGAGGCTCGAGACGTCCCCAAAAAAGGGAAAAGATTAGAAACGAATCGGAATGGAGTTGCGGGACCGCCAGCTAACGGATCAAAGAAGAAGTAGAACTCTAGATTCTTAAGAAGCAAGAAACTACAAGGCAAAGTTAGATTTCATAAAACATGCGTACACCTAGATCTATTCTACGGGTTGGAGGCTTGCGCATTGATCAAATAAACAGAATATAAGCTAAAAATCTTCGAAAACAAATGTATTAAGAAATAAATATTGTTACATATACATATAAAATAGAGTCAACTACGATGAGCTATAATCCAAAATTCTTTTCTTTTTCAAAGAGCTGCACTCGTCGTCCACAATTAACTAAATAAATTAATGAAAGTACTATCAATAACCAAACATTTAAGAATCTACATTACATCCCACAAAAGGTTCACCTTAATTGCAGTAATTAACAAAAGGATGTTAATAACATCATAATCGTGATTATATAATTTCGTGAATCAAACATGTAATCAATCAGTAAAGTGCCGTGAATTATCAGACGAAAACAGAAGTTCGTGCGCCTCTTAATCTATGCAATTGACAATGAAGGCGTCGTACTTGAACCTGTTTCAATCACGAAGGTTAGCTTACTCAATAATTCATAACTTAGTACACCCAAATATCTGCTCATTCCCTAATTTCAATAAAGTACTCATACGCGTTTTTTCTGCACTTAATAGTGATCAATTAAACTAATTGACTACTTAAGTTTGCTGCGTTGCGTTGCGTGAATTAAGCTAAGATATTAAAAGTAGGTATGTTGTTAGTTTGAAGCGAATTGCAATTCTACTGCATTTTTATAGCTGATTTTCCCTATGAATTTAAGTTTATCTTCACAGTGGCAATTTTTTATTCTTCTTCAATAAATTATGTTGTGTCCACGTGTACTATAAAAAGCAATATCAGAAAATCTCATCACAAAAATCAAACATAATATCATTCCGTACTTTGACATTTGAAATACTCTACCTAAAAACCTAGTGAATAGTCTTTTATTTAACAGAGTTCCTTATTATTACTTTTCGATTAATGTTTCCGAAAGCAATTTTAAAAGCATAGTATCTTTTGTTCAGTTAATTTATGATTTATTGAATGGAATGGGTGCAATTTAAAGACGAACGCGGATTGTGAATTAAATTTTAACTAGTGGCCGTTGGTAGTATAACGATCAGGTAGCATTCTGTCTATAGTCAATTTTTTCCTCATTATGTTGATATTAACCATGTTAAGTAATTAAATGGCTAATAACTTCTAGTTTGCTGAAATAACCTTGAAGGCTTACACCTGTTCAAGCACGTATTTTATGGTCATGCAACATTTGCTCAATATATTGTAATGTTGATTTTATCCGGCGGAGGATTTTTGTAATTATATAAAACTTGCAGGTATTTTAATTATTAGTTAAAAATCAGCTGTCATGCACCGTTAAGTCGTGATTAAAATTAAGTTTAAAGTACAGACTAGATTAGAGGATCATATGGTCAAGGTGCCCCGCAAGCATTGCAACCTGTAACCTAGGCTTTGTCTAATACATACTAATTCAGACCACGTTGAAAATTTGGAAGTAGTCTATATTGACTTACCCTGAGTTTCGAGAGAAGATATCTCTGAGGTTTTTCTCCCCAGCTCGAGTAGGTACTCGATATAATAGCTATGGTACATTCTTTATCATCTTTACTTCTTTGCAGAAATTCTTATCACCTCTATTATTGTAATAATTTTTCTGGTTTCTTTTCTTTATTAATAACTTTCTCAGGTCCTTTCGTGCTGCTACGTGTTTCTCATGATTTCCGCCCTTCTTGTTAAGGTACACTCGTCTTGCCTTGTTTTTAAAGTGAAACTCCCTTGCTCTCGTTCCGGGGATTTTGAATTGATTCGAGCAGGTACGAGTGAATTCAGAAAACAGAAACGAAAACAAGGACATTTGTACGAAACGGACGTTGCCTTCTCACTCATTTACAGCTGTCACAATTCAGAATCGGCAACGACAAGGATTGCCATATGAAACGGAAGTTGCCTTCTCACTCGTTTACAAAATAACGAAAAAAACAAAAATCCTGCTTTAATCAAATAACTGATAGCGACAGCCATGATAGCAATTAAGAGATGCCATATAAACAAATTCTACCAAACCAGCAGGAAAAAATTTACAATTTATTTAAATTTGTACATGAATGGCGCAGGCATCGGTAAAGTAAAAATGAGGAGTCGGTTATTTAAAAAATTAAGATTGTGTATTAACTATTAAAGATAACGTCTTTATTGTACCTGCACGTATCGCGCGAATTAAATATAATACCGACTTCGTTGAAGTGTCGATCGAAGCGGATTAACGAAAATTTGACGATTTTCATAAAATTCGGTCAAACCGTTTTTAAACGATGTTCGTGATTTTTGCACCTGCACAATATAGCGCGAGCCAAACAAGATATTGACCCTTTGAGGTGCGGATCGAAGAGTATTAAAACATGAAAATTCGGCCAAGCCCTCTTTTTATTTAAATAAAAATACTTCGACTAAATGCCATAAGGACCTTAAATTGATAGGTTCTGCTAATACATATATCTAATAAACTCGTTAAAATGAAACCCATTTTAAATGGAAGATTCAGCAGAGCGATGCTCTTTAAAAATCGTGGATAAATTACGTTACCCTTTGCTAACATCACGAATTTGCCAAACCTAAGATAAGCACATTTTTGACTGGGAATTGCATTCCACATCCTACAGTTTCTGGAAATTGAGGTCCATCATGGAATTTCCAGTAGTTGCCGAAAAATTTGATCTTTTCGGTCAAGACCGGACGGGACCTTTCCTGAGCCTCTAGTCTTCCTCAAAAAACAAACTGAAAAGTTCGTAATCAGCGACCCAAAAAACATATAGGGAATGACTTCCACCATCTTCAATTATTCTTGAGTGAACAAAAAGAGATTTCAAATTTCAACCTTATTCACAAGAAAGTACAGAGCGCTCTCAAATATCAAAAAATACGAGTGACATAACCACAATTGGGACGACGACTACGTCCATGCAGAGGCGGCGGAGCATAATCATTGTGGATGAGGAGCACACGAACAGGTAACCGTTATAATGAAAAAAGTTAATCGGTCAATTGAATTACCAGCTTTCTGTTGAATTATATATGGTTTTAAATTCTTTCGTTATGGGGTTACGCCCGACTAGCATTTTGGGACGAGGTGCAGATAGGGCTCCTATAAGCCTAGTTCGACCGTCCAATATAGATCTCGTGTGGATTGCCCTATAAGGCCCACACAAAGGATCTATCGCCCTGCTTCATTCGCGCCTCGTATTAAGGAATGCTTCATTTGGCCCCCTTGGGGAGAAATCATTGCTCCATGATTCTGAGTGGTAAAGGGAGGCCGAAAAATTTGAGAATTTCGGCATGGAAATGTGAAAAGTAACTAGTCCGGTGTCGAAAACTTTATAATTTTAAACGCGAGTATCGTTGTACCGTTTTAGTTCTACAATGCTGCCTAACCTCTGTAATCGAACCAGAACCGGTCTATTGAGTATAATGATACCCTTCACAACCACCTACATGATTGCTTGAAAAATGAAGCAATGTAACAACAAAAGCTAAAGCTTTGTATGAGTTAAACTAAAACTTAATATTCCGGCTTCACCGACCTCAGTTCAATAATGTTCAGTTCAATCCACATAAGTGGCCCGGCTAGAGTCCGGTTTATGTCCAATTCGTGCTTGAAATTGTTGTTGCTTTTTCGCCGGAATCCAGAAATGCAAAGGCCCACTGGAATAGAATTCAACCATTACAGTATATTACTCTCTTTTGGAGAGCTTTTACCTTCAACTTCAGTTCGAGACCAATTGGCCGAGGTCAATTGAGTATGTGAAAATTGTATGCGAACTAATGTTTTTTTATGGTTCAGTTCGCCAATTTGCTCGAGCTTGCGCAATTCTTCCGGTAAAGCCGGGGTATTAGGGTAATTCTTTAAAGCTTTTCAAAAAGTTTTCCGAATAGGTAAGGCAGATATTGCCCCATTTCATATGAAATAAGGTTTGCCTGCTAGGAAAAACTGATACCTCACTTTATAGTAGCTGATTTATTGTAAGCCGTGTACATGAGGAAACTCTTTCTGCATGCTCCTCATTTGCTATATGGGGTTCTCTTGGGGAACCTACGGAGAAATCCTTCCTGCTTCTGAGGCAACCCCCTCATTATTGTAAGCCGTGTTCATGAGGAAACTCTTTCTGCAATCTCCTCATTTGCTATATGGGGTTCTCTTGGGGAACCTACGGAGATATCCTTCCTGCTTCTGAGGCAACCTCCTTTTTAAATGCTAGTCTGGTGAGGTTTCAATATCTAAGGCTGTACAGTTATAAGGTCTTAATAGCTCTAATATAATATATTTAGTTTTCGTATGAAAAGCTTTACTTGGGTGCGGCTCTTCGACTGCATTCCTTCGTCACCGAGATAGCCCTCGTTTTGGGTTTTCAGGTGTACATGAAATATGTATTTATTTATTGGATTTCCACACCCAAATCGAAAGTGTGTGGGCACTATTCCTTCCATCCCCACGCGCTCCGCCACCCCTGCATCCATGGAGGTTCTCACGGCGAAAGTATTCGTGTTAACACAAATAGGGCAATGTCGCTAGCTACAAAACCTAAATTTTTCCATCGAATTTTTAGTTTATTGAAAGTGAAAAGAGTAAAAATATAAGACTATGGAGAAGTGTGCAGTTCTTGAATGTCAAATTTCTTTTTTGTTTTCAATTTATCTGCCACTGAATGCCACTGAAATTTAACAATATTTGAGTTCGGTGACAAAACTGGCTTAATGAATGAGTGAGACGACTATACTTTTTGGGTCCATTAATTTGTATGGAAATTTATCAGATGAGAAGTTCGTTATATTCATGCCAAAGCTTCGTCTGCAGGGCCAACGGCCTTTTCTGTTAGTGGGACATGTAAACAATACCCTAACTTGTCCGGGATATTCAGCATATGGGTTACCCCCATAGTCACATAATAACAATATAGGGTAAGCCGTTTTTATTTTTAGTTCTGGTCAATATTTGTAACTGGTTCCCTATGCTTCGAATCACTGACTCAAAAATAGTTAGTAGCCTACTAGATTTATCTTATCTAGTAAACTACACTAACTCAACCGTGCGTGACTAAATATCATACTACAAGTTGTGAATCCATCTAATATGCATATAAACAATAAATCACTTTAATGACTGTCTTTAGCGACAAGAGCCTCCTTCTTTTACAACTTAACAAGAATCTTTAAAATCTAAACAAAGCCTTCAGGCTAGAGTTAATAATTAATAACGGTAATAAATTTAGAAGCTTCTTCATAGCTAGCCGAGAGCAGCTGCTTATCTCTTTCTAATATCTCAATTAGCGCACAAGGTGTTGAGCTTTCGATTCGCAGCGTCTGATCCCGGTGTTCGCGTCATTCACTGACGCTAAGTTATATAATAAAACCGTTATGCAATACCAAAATGGCCAGCCATGATGGGGAGGAGGTATCACCACCTTCGTAGACATAACATCGGAATTGTACTCGTGACTGTCCAACGACAGAGAAAAATGTTGAAACTTTTTTCACACTTACCATATTTTTTTTTTATTTTTATTATTTTCGAAGTAAACTTTTCTCCGTTCCTTTCACACTCCGTGCGCCATTTCGCTAGCCCAAATTCGGAAATGAAATGCGATGCGGGAGGCCTTTGCCTTATGCTAAGCACACGCTGGGAAACATGGCAGGTAAGGAAGACGAGTTTTAGCGAATGGGTTCCATGCCAAGGTCGAAAATTCAAATTTGATATTTAATCCGATCAGGTTTTACGTTCGGGCGGCGCATCGCCACTACACGAGAAAATCGAATCCATTGTTTGTCTATCGATATTGACTGAGTTATGAAGTGACTTCTTTTTGACAGAAATCCAATAATGTGACGTAGGGGAATTGCGGCAAGCTGCAAAACAAGTTGCATATTGTTTGTAGGAAGGCATTAGGCGGATTCCAGCGCCGTGTCCAACAATAGGCCTTAATATAATATTTATGCAAATGGAGTTGTTTCGCAAGTCATTGTTTTTTTATTTTTTCAATATTTTTTTTCTATTTTTAGTTTTGAATTACCTGTGAGGCTGGACTTGTTTTAATAATATCGATAATTGTTTCCTATATTGTAAACCATTCACGGAAGCATTCAATTAAAAGCAGAAGTATTTTATAAAAAATATAAACGAACTGTCCGTCAGAATGTTATGTGAATCATAACAACGATTTGTTTGGATTTGTAAGGTCAGGAGTTCATTTTTTTAAATAATGGAAATACATATCAGAACTGTTTTTACTGTATTAAGTGTGAGTGATTCATAAGAATGGCTTAATTTGCATCTATTTCTTCATAATAATACACTGTGGCTTATGTCAGCTGTTTTGCCAAATTGATGCCACTGAACAAACAAATAATGTATCTGTTATTTATAAAAACATAACAGCGGATAATATGATTGGGCTAGTTTCTTTTAAGCTGAGGCTAATGATCTAATCCGCAAAACAGGCTATTATGGAACGGAACAAAGAAAACATCTGAATGATTTAAGAGTTTTCTCAGGGAACGTTCGCACTCTGTACAGAGTTCGAGTTGCAAAATAGCTAGCCGATACCATGGTGTAGTCTAATGTTGACATCATAGTCATTCAAGCGATGAGATGGGCAGGGAAAAACCTGATTTTATGACATATACTACATTTGTCATACAAGACACCATGTGCACGGGATAAGTTTTATCGTTAAAGAAAGTATATGACAACTACCTTTTGGCGGAATTAAACATAATGCACTAGTTGCTTGCGGCGAACGTAAGAACATAGGCCGTAAGCCATAAGTCCACTCGTCTACAAAACAATTAATTTTAGTTCTTCAAAGAGAACTTGATGCCGGCTCACGTCTGCTGTAAAACCATCTTGAGCGGATTAGATCGCTAAAGTAGGTCCTGTACAGGCAGTACGTCGCCACGTATAGTTTGAATTACAACGACATAAATTAAATAAGTAGGAACTTGGTCGTTATAAGTTTCTAGGTTTGGTAGTAAGGAAATTCCCAAAGCCTTTTGCTACCACATAAACTACGTGGCGCTACCCACTTTCGGCCCTGTTGGTACCCAGCGGGAAAATATTGAAGCTATTCTCGATAAGCACTAAAGAATTGCTTCCACATCGTATCCTTTGGAAGGTGTTACGAAGATTTTGGTTTTCTGTTCAACAGACAAATTTTTCTTCAAGAAAATCAAAAACGAGCTCTTTGAGCCTTATGCAGGAAATTTTTTTGAAACATATTTTGGGCGTTTGGGATGGTACACGGGCGGGCGTGTACTCTTTAAAAGCTTTCGAAAAAGCCCTACAAAAGAGATTCCATTGAGCTTCTCAAGAAGCTGTCGGGAAGAAAATGCAACGCTTCCTCCCAATGACATACAATTATGAAAAAGACATGACGTGAGATACGGACAGGAAGGGCTCCTAAACTTCAAAAGAAGGCTTCGTCATGTCTTAAGGTAAGCTTCCGTACCCCAGTGGGTAGTGCAAATATACCAATGTTTTTTAGCATAGTGCTCCATTATGTATTACAACATAAAAAAACCTTTGAGTCCGTCAATCAAGCTCAATCAAGCACAGCTGTCTTACGCTACGAAATTGGCAGATGCAAGTAAGACAGCTAATTCGTAAAAATGTAGGTGCAGAAGAAGGGTGATTCATCACTGCAATATCACTGTGTTATTCATCTACAGACTTCCAATTGTTGAATTCTGCAGGGATGCCGTAGTGATGCATTTTGGAATTCACCCGAACCTCGGAGGTAGACCAAACTTCTGCTGGATGGTGAAAATAGGCATAGAATACTGACCTTTGGAGTAGTCGCGAGGGGTCAGAACCGGATTCCAATTGTGGAACTGAATAAAAGGGTAAGTAATTATTATAAACATATCTCATCTACGTTTAACGCATTTGGTTATGGAATTTTCGGACACAACCTATTCAAAAAAATTTATTGAACGTTTGTTTTTAGTTTTGCAAAAGTTTTAAATGAATTGTGTACAGCTATCGACATATGTATATGTAAAGGCAAAAGGAGGTAAAATTTTACCGTCATCTCCCCGCGACGGACGTACTTAGTGCCCGTGCCTAGTGCCCGGTGGTATAGCAAGCAATTCACGGATTCTCACCTCCTGGTAGTTGGTTTGGGCTTTACATCAGTTGAGGGGACATTCTGATCAGAAAATCCACTTTTTTTTACTTAATAAAACCCTTTAAAAATAACTTGTTAAAATTTGCAACCGAAATCTCGAGCCGAAGTCTAGGCCGACGAGCCGGAGAGCAGGTGGGAGCTACGAAACGAGCGTGTGAATAGCGTTCGGTTTTTATAGCCTTGAATTTAAGAACGAATTTTATAAGGAAGATATTTTTGATCTTTCTTTGTCTCCTTTTCGTTAGGTGGGGATCTAGGGGGGCGAAAGGTAGGCATTTGGTCAATTTGAACGGTCAAGTAGAAATGCGTTTCTAAACTTTAAAATCAAATAACTCAGAACCATTAATTTGTCGGCGGTGGCAGCTTTTTTGAGAAAAAGGAGAACAAAAAATAGCCGAAAAATGCACGTTTTTTTTAATTGCCCACCATTTTGTTATTTTTTTCGTATTTTAAAAAAGTGTTCCACCACTATTTCATCAATACACTTAAGTTTAATAAACTTTCGTCATCGTGTTATCGATTTGGCAGCACAAATATGATCGTTAGTTTATCATATTTCCCAAGAAAGGGCATCCACAATACTGCAATCAAATAGACCATTACTACGATTACATGCCGGACTGAGGACTTGACTTGAACTTGAACTGACAGTTAAATGCTCTTGATTTGAAGTCGATCTGGGGTTACATGATTTTCAAGTCTATTTGAAGCCGACTTCAAGTATGCATGTAATCATAGTACATATACTCATAGACAGAAGGCCAACATCCAGTATCCTCCAAGTAAGACCTTGTAGAGTTGTGAATCGGACCACTTCCTAGTTAAAGCTACATTCAGATGTCGGCTGTCAAGAAAAAAATAAAAAAGGAAAATAAGAATTTGATGTTGTTTTTTTATGTGAAGGACTAGAGTCTCAGGAAAGGCCCTCTATACTATTGACAATCTATTTTCTTCATATAGAATGCAATGTCAAACAGCAGCTCTAGTCGGGGAGGAAGGAACTGCCACAACCTACCCGCGATATTTTTAGTCCACCTACTCTACCATTACTATCGCGACTTTGACATCGGGGCATCGAGAAACTCTCGCTGGAGTGTTATGCGTCCTGAAATGAGTTGAATCTCATCAACCAACCGATGACATGCGCTTTGTTGGAGCGGGGAAGGGCTAAGGAAGGCTATGACAGGATGAATCAGGAATGTAAAGAGGGAAGAAGAAAGAAGGAAATTTATGTATGTGGGAAAGTGTAAAAGGCGAAGGACCGTGGGGCTGGCCGGGATTTGAACCCGGGACCTCTGTGATGGTAGCCAGACGCCATACTCCCTAGGGTACCGATTTACTACCAGATGGCAAATCACGGTCAAGGAGGGAAGACAATGTAAAGGCTGATGCAATAAAACTTCTCAATATCGCAAAGTGGAAGCAAGCTGCGGAACAAAGAGACTTCTGAAGGAAGAAGCTGATGGAGGCCAAATTTCCAAATTCAATTAGAGCATGGTCTAACTCAAGGAAAAGAAAAAAAAGGTCTCATTTTCAAAACCTGTCGCACTGATAGTCCAGCCGGTATCCCAAGCGATGTGCAGAGCATTCGGCTTGTTGGGGGACGTAGCTATTTTTTTCCCAGGTTGAGTTCTGTTTCATTCCTAAAAGAAAGAGTTTCACACAACTAATCGTGCAACAATCACTAACATCATTTTTTTACGTGAAAGTCTATAGACCGTATACGGTTTATGGCATCGCGTTGGATGTTATTGCGGCGATTTTCAGGCGAAAAGTCGTTACGACCAAATGGTGGTCACTTCGTGTCAGAATAGTTCTCCAACTGCAGCCAATGGCCACGTGATCTATCTGATTTCTCGTTCTAACATTGGGCGACACCCAGGTCTCCTTTCGTATCTTTTCGGAGGCCTTGCGTAGGTCATTCCGTGGCAGGAGTTTGGCTAATTATACGCTTCGCACGAAATGACATTATGTTGAAGATTTTATTGGAAATACGACAGTTTTTTAATTCGTCACGATTCTGGCGGCCCCAATCAAGAATGAGTTTAATATTCCGGCATGTTTTTGTCTTGCATTGTCGAAAGCGTATGAGTAATGCAGAGTACCGTTATCAGCGTTGGTTGGAAGGGACAGAAAGTAGCTTATATCTATGAAGATTAGAAAAAGAGCTGGTGATAAAATTGACCCCTGAGGGACATCGACAGAGATGGTATGGGGCTAGGATTTGACGCAATCCAACCTGAAAATGAGACACACCACACACGGCATTAGAACGTTTGGGGTACGTTGTCAGGGTTAGTAGATTTATTAATATTACGCTCTTTGAGATGCATATATACCACGCGAGTCAGTCCTGAAGAAACGCCTGTCCTTTGACAAGGCAACAGTTGTGGCAGGAGGTGACATAGCAATATCTGGCAATAGAAGCACTCCTCTTCTATTTTCAAATCTTTGCTTAATTTCCTTTATTAAATTCTATCTTTTTACACCCTGCTGATCATGCAACTTGCCACTCTTCGTCAAACCAATAATTTCTTCATCTTCTAATTGTGTCAAGAGACGCGATGACCGCTTGATCATAATCTTAATTTTTTTTCATTAATCAAAATTCCATTTCGTTTTGTTGCGCATTCATCAAATTTTTGATCAATGATTGTTGGCAACTTTCATTGATGTATCATTTCCAGTTATCAGTTTGTCCAAATCTACTTTCTCTGCGTTAGCTCTTCTAAATTGCCTTGTTCTTCTTATCATTGTTTTATAAGTAGCTGTATTAAAAACGTGGGACTTAAGACGAAGATCTTCACTTAAAATACAATTTAGATACGATATGGTCGAGTCAAATCGCTTTTTAATTTATGAACTCGAATCTATATAGTGTTCCAATTTATAGATTCTGCGCTAGTTTTTATATTATCATTTTTAATTCTAGGATTGGCCAGGTAAACGGGTTTGAAACAAGTTCGATGCAGGATCATACTACGTCTAAGAAGTGCATTTCCTCTTTTATGATATTCCTTTCTAGCGGCCATATAAACAGTACATTATAAAACGCGCTTTGGCTTAATTAGAACTAGCAAATTTCGGCCTTCTGTCACAATGGTTATCTGCAATACTATAGCGACGATGGAGTTGAACATTGCACAACAATATGCCACAATCGCCCCAAAGGTTACTTATACATCAAAGTGACAAATCCATTAAAAAACCAACCGCCCACTCATAGCCGATTTCAAGTGAGTTTGTTACGATAAAAAATTTAAATAAATTTCGCCACTCAATACCAGCAGTAGTATATGCGAAACCCTCGACCCCATAAATATTTTAAAACGGAAAATTACGAAACTCCACTTTTTATTCATCGCTTGTCCGTTTGTCATCGCCCTTAATTATTCTCAAAACAAACCAAACAGAAAACACAAAGCCGCGAAAATTGTGCCTCATTCAAGACGATTGTACCTGTGTATGAGAACAGGTACGCGACGGTCAATTAATCCTCTGCCATGTAAACTTCATCCGGTGGCGAGGCCTTTGTATCAAGATCCACCGAAAATTTTCGGTTACGTTACATGTGCTGCTGTTGCACTTTCACAGATGTCGTCTCGAGAGGAAAGAAATGTCGAAACGATTGTGAATTTGATTATTCCATAACGGCCGATCATCGCGAATTTGACGTACGATTACCACGTCTGTGGTAGTAAGAGTTTGCTCTGCTATGTGCGTTACTTACCTCTTCGACCTTCTTCTTGATCATACTAGGGAACAGGCCCCAGCCAAGGATGGCACCAAAGATGGCAGCGACTACACCGATTGCACCTGTAATCACTGGCCACTTTACCGTCACCGCGACCATGTAGGATTCACTTTAAGTACACTTTACACTGGAATGATGTAACGGACAAAAGCGCTCCTTAGCGCCTAAGTACACGATATGGCAAAATAAGCGCGCACTTCACACGTACGACGACCGTAATCCAGGTTTTGGAGGTCACGCTCCGCTCTGTCCCGCTCGGCTTGATTCAGTCGAATGAAGTGAAAGTTCCACGGGTCCAAACGTTTTGGTGCTCTCCCGTTTTTAGTAGATTCATAAATTTTTTTCCGATCACATAAAATTATGATGACAATCGCCACGAGTAAAAAAAGACCGGAGGCCAAAGGTCGATTGTTATCTTCGTGAAGGACCGATACCGACAGGACAACAAATTACCATAGGAGGGGGGAGATGATGGCGGCTCAGGTGTAACCACTTTTGTCTTAATGGCAACTATTTCACTTGATTACACAGTAACACTTTCGACGCAGTTCTTATTTCACATAGGTTAGAAGGAGGTGTAGTTCGCCGGCACCCCTTTGATCTTACACAGGTAGACAGATAAACTTATTCCACTGGCACAAAGCGCACTATTGAAACTCAGATGCTTTCACTGATTTAGCAAGGCGATACTAGCGCCCGGTTCATTGCACTGCTTTTAGCCTACTGCCGCCGCAGTCGCAGCTGGCGTGACGGATAACCCTTGGTGGACAATTTCACAAAAGAAAATACAAATCGTAATCACGCAACCACTCGGAGGGTAAAGATGAAAATAATAGATTGAAGCGTTTTTTAGCATGGTGCATTCCTAATTACATGCATCCCGCCCCCACCAGACTGACTATTAACTCCGGCTGAATTTTTGTAAACAATTGCGAACTCATACAGGTGATGGGCATTATTACTTCAAATCTAGCGGGTAGTGGGTCCCCTGCTTTGGGGGTTTTCCTCGTATCCAGAATGTAAACATTCGTTCGTTCCAAGTTCTAAACAAAATTTGCGTAGAATTTAAGGCCCCGATTCTAGAATAGCGACCGGAGATGGTTTCACGGGTAGTTTCATATGTTGATGAGATAATTGTAGACAATTGTAGACAATTGTAAGTGGTTGACGTGTGCGCAGTTGACGCTGATTTTTGTTGAAGTTTTCTATTATAATTCAATATTTAAGTGCATAGAGCCAACAGTGTAAACATTTCAGAACTGGGTAGGTCCAAATCAAGTGGAGATGTGTGAGCATCTTACCTAACGTTCGTAAGTGCAAACAATTTTTTTGTAAGGCAATAAGACGAAAACATACATTAAAATAGTCTAATAGAAAAGGTGATTTTTTTACAACGTAATTTTTGGGAAATATGTACGGTTAAAATAATTCCACCATAAGCCTAAACTAAAATGCATTTGATTGAGATGTAAATTTACCTACATTCTTGTTTAATTAACACCGGAACTTTCGCTAGCGCCCCACGCTTCTGTAGGGAATCACCTGCATGCCACGGCCTGTCAGGCGGATACCTGAACTCCTCATCCCTCAGTCAGACTTAAGTATTGTGTGGCCTTCATCGGGCCATGCCTGTCGGCGGCCTATGTGTGAATGGGGGTCTTTAGTGGAGAAATATGTTTTACCTTATTTAACCCTCAGGCTCGAATCCACACCGCTACACGCAATAAAATGGCTACGGTCATGCATTAGAACTCACCCTGTCCTGGGGATGAGATGCTGGGCGTCGACGAGAGCTGGACCCACGTTAAAAATATTGTTATTGGTACTGCTGACTCCATCTTAGGCAGAGGTCGTAGAGATCGGAACGACTGGTTCGATAATGAATGCAAGCTGCAACTGCAGCTATAATGAATGCAAGCTGCAACCGCAGCTATAATGAATGCAAGCTGCAACTGCATTGGTTATGCGGATGCCGTGAACATCGTGCATCAGGTCCTTTTTGGCAGCAAAAGAAGCTTATGTCGAATTAAAAGAGGCGGCAAAAGACATAGCCATGAAGATAAACGAAGAAAAAACGAATGTGATGCCACAATCCAGATCAGGAAGATTTAGAATGGGAAGAAACATTACTCTCGACCAACATAACCTAGTAATATATAAAACAGTCTACCTTAGGTCCACAATTACAAAAAGAAACGATGAAAAGGAAGAAATAACTTGACGAATACTACTGGCTAATAGAGAGTTTTATATCCCAAAACAAATACTGAACTCAAAATTTGTACACAGGAAACAAAACTCTCATTCTACAAAACAGTAATACGACCAGCTCAACTTTAGTAAAACTTAACTAATTAGGCTGTGTTCCGTAATATACTGGGAACACTGCGCCAGTACTACCAGCGGTAGTTTTGTCGTTCCGTTTTGACCGAACAGTGCCTTGTCGCACTGCTCTTGGAACATTCATGACGTCATGAACATTCTCCATTTTACTACTGCGATTACTGCTCTGAAAGAGGTAATTTGCTCACAGTAGTCTATGGAGGCGCGAAAGGGGCCATCACCAATGAGTTTGAGGGCACGATTTTGCACCTTGTCGAGACAAGCCAAGGTGGTTTTCGGGGCGCCTGCCCAAATATACGAGTTGTATTCGAGGCGCGGCCGAATGTAGGATTTGTATATTGTAGCCAATGCGGCTGGCTGGAGGAGGAACTTGCATCTCTTGATAAATCCAAGGCATTGGGAAGCTTGTTTGGCGATTTGAAATATGTGATCATTCCATCGCAGATGCTCCGTTAAAGTTACCCCTAGGATGTTGAGAGTTGAGTCAGCCGTTAGATTCTCTTTATCCACTGAGATAGGAGGAAGGTCGGTACAATTTTTGTTGGAGATCAGACACTGACTCCATCTTAGGCAGAGGTCGTAGAGATCGGAACGACTGGTTCGATAATGAATGCAAGCTGCAACTGCAGCTATAATGAATGCAAGCTGCAACTGCATTGGTTATGCGGATGCCGTGAACATCGTGCATCAGGTCCTTTTTGGCAGCAAAAGAAGCTTATGTCGAATTAAAAGAGGGGGCAAAAGACATAGCCATGAAGATACATAAATGAAGAAAAAACGAATGTGATGCCACAATCCAGAGCAGGAAGATTTAGAATGGGAAGAAACATATGTAACTCTCGACCAACATAACCTAGTAATATATAAAACAGTCTACCTTAGGTCCACAATTACAAAAAGAAACGATGAAAAGGAAGAAATAACTTGACGAATACTACTGGCTAATAGAGAGTTTTATATCCAAAAAGAAATACTGAACTCAAAATTTGTGCACAGGAAACAAAACTCCCATTCTACAAAACAGTAATACGACCAGCTCAACTTTAGTAAAACTTAACTAATTAGGCTGTGTTCCGTAATATACTGGGAACACTGCGCCAGTACTACCAGTGGTAATTTTGTTGTTCCGTTTTGACCGAACAGTGCCTTGTCGCACTGCTCTTGAAACATTCCTGACGTCATGAAAATTCTCCATTTTACTACTGCCACTACTGCCCTACGTAATTTGCTCACAGTAGTTTGAACGCGTGACAGCTGTTTAATTTTTGAAAATCTGTAGATTTTTGACGCTGTACAAATGATGGTAAATAATAATGTAAAAATTCAATTAGGTTTAATTGACAGTGACTCTCTGTCATTATAAGAAATTAAAAATTGAAGAAAACTCAAAAAATTACAACACACTTCTACTTTCAAAATGTAAACAATAATAATGGCGGAGCCAGTCTACTGTGCACCCGTTCCGATATACTATTCTTTCTCGTCCCACAATTCTTTTTTCTGATGGCCTTACCATTGAAAACCCTAGCTAGTATTTTTTTCTTCCGAAGCCTGTAAAATGAGTCTGAACTATCGAAATCTACTCTATTGTTTGTGTAACTATATATTTATTTTATCAAACATTTCTTCAAGCTTTGCGTTCGATCGTGGCATAAAACAAAATTATTTGCATACTTTTCGGGGTTAAAGAAAATCAAAGCAAAATTCACAATCGCCCATCGAAAACTCTAAAAAAATGTTCGGTTGAAATCAATTCTTTCTTTTATTAGAGAAAAAATTACGAACGAAGCAGCTTTTAAACCTAAGTAAATAGAACTGATTCATACAAAGCTTACCTTTAGAAAGAAAATGATTTTATCTTCCAGTCTTCCATAACAAATGCAACCCCTCTTCACCCAACAAATGAAATAAAAAGAAAAAAGAAGTTAATTGTAAATCGTACATCTGGGTTTTCAGAAATGTAGCTTTTCTTATTTTCTCTTCAATATTCGTCTGGCTTAATTTAAATTTTCTCTACCAATAGAGCTTTTTAATTCGCTTATCACAAAAGCTCCGTTTTAAGAGAGTTCTTGTGGCGCCAGCTCGATCGATACAAATCAATACAGGTCCAAAGATAAAAACAAAATGCATTTTGCAACTTTTACAAGTTTATTATTTTCTTGGGATGGAAACAAACAACTCAAATACACAAACAGAAGCTGTGTGCTTCAGAACAATGGAACTTAAAACAAGGAACGAAAGGCCAATTTTAGTGAAAGGATTTTTATTTTAAATTGTAGGATGTGTTTTCACTCCTACTTGCCATCGCCATCTCCTTCTCCAGCAGCCACCTCCTCCTGGTTTTCCTTCACGGACAAATGTGCGGGTCCAGTTTGCTGAATTTGCACCACCCTCACGGTAGGCTCCTCGGCTTTCGCTGGGTTAGGCACCCTAATTGTTAGTACACCATCGGAGGACAAACTGGACATAATTTGATTTGGGTCGTATCCTTTGGGCAGCATATAACGGCGAACGAAATGTCGGGAAATAAATCCGTGTTCGTCCTCCCTCTCCTCGTGCTTCCCTTCGATAATAATAGCGTTATCCAAACTTTTCACTGATAACTCATTTGGCCGGAATTGTTGAACATCCATGCAGACCTGGAACCCGTCCTTTCCAACAGCTGATGGGGGCTTCTCCTGTCTCCCATCCCTCTCTGGTACACCCAAGCACGTGCGACTTCCAGGATACACTAAACGCAGCTGTGGGCGTTGACAAAGCTGGGCTAATTGATGCGGATACACCCCGTATGCGAAATCATCAACCTGAGATCGTCCCGAATACAGCAAATTGTCAATTTCTGCAGCCAGGCTTAGGAGTAGAGGTAGGTTGTATCCTGACGACATCGTGTAATTGCAATTACTTTTAAAGGACGAGATGCGTTTATTAAGTTACGTAATTCTTTTTTCTTTCAAATAATTGATGCACCTTTGACAACTAACTCACTCGAACCCATAAGTCACTTGTTTGTACTACCGGCGTTTTGTTGCTGAGTTGAATTTAAATAGATTTACCTACAGTATAGAAGCTTTCTAGGTGAATCCAGAATTTCAGAATCGAGTATTCCTGAAAATTTAAAGGCTACTTTAAGAAATCTCTTAAAAACTGCAATGGCTACTATAAGAGTTTTCCCAGTGGTTAAGAGACTGTGTGAGTCGAGATACTTGAAGTTCCTATAGGATTTCAACTGCGAGCAAAAGCCGGCCGGCATAAAACAGCTTTAAAGGTATTTGTATTGCCAGAAAGTATTTTCTAGTTTATAGATAAAATTCGTTTTATTATGACCTTGAACTTATCAGCTGGAACGTAGTTCGAAGAGGCTCAAGGTTTTCTTTTATACTAAATTATTGTTTATTTAATAGTACAAAGCGTGCAGTGTTTTATTTATTTATCATACACGGTAAGGATTATAGTAAATTGGGTCAGTAATATTATTAATTCGTATAAATCAAGTTTAGGAATGTGATATTGTCATTTGATAAGTTTGAGTGAACTTATTAACCCTGCGTGTGTACACTGGGTCTTTGAAGGAACAGTTAAAATCCGAAACTCAAATTTTCCTCTTATGGGCCGTCCACACTGCGCGGACTTGGATCCCACGCGCTTTTCGCTGTACGGCCTCAGACAAAAGAGCGCATGAGCTTTAAATCGTGAGCAAATTGAGAAAACAAATCAATTTTCATATGAAAGGCCGTACGCGCTTCTGAAAAGCCCGTATTGTGTGGACGTAAAATGTACCTTTTTAAGCACAGCCTTTTGTCCGTGCAGTTTGATCGTGCTGCCTTTGCCATTAAAAATATCACAAAAAAAGCCATTAAACTCTATATGAAAAAAAGAGGCAAAAGCGCGTATGACCTAAGTCCGCGTAGTGTGGACGCACCATTAAGGGCCCAATACACGAGCGCTCCATCCGACTTACGCCACGCCAATACAACAACAATTTCTTTGTATACAAATGACAAGTGCATACAAATTGTTGTTGCTTTGGCGTGGCGTAAGTCGGATGGAGCGCTCGTGTATTGGGCCCTTTATGAATAGAAGGCGAACTTCAACTACCTCCCCAATGCTTTCAAACATATGACTTTGGCAACTTGTTGGCTATATAGTAGACACTTCAATAAGTACCCCAGATTTTTTTCAGAATTTTTGATAGCAGAGAAAATTTGAAAACCCGGCCGTTCCCTAAAAGACCCAGTGTACACACCGTGTCTCGGAAAATATAGTGTACACACGCAGGGTTAATACAAACACTAACATAAAAACTCCTGGGCCTTGATAGGGCCGTGCCTGAGTATATGGCCACCTCCAAGGTAACATCAAATAAGAAAAAGTAAAGTTTAGGATTGGAGTTCCAGGCCATAATTCATGGAGCCTAGACAAGGAGTTAAAACTCCGTGTTGTCAAATTTTGTTTGATTGAGTGAGGGCGCCACAGTCACATGTACCCCAAAAAACATGGCCGAGTATATTCATCCGGTTGATGGCAAAGTCCGTTATCTGCTAAGATATTTTATGTTTACGCCTAACTTAAAAAATCAGCTTCTAAATTGGATTTATATCGATGTCATTTTTCGTATTTAACCAATTTATGAATTTTCCAATGAATTTTTAATATTTTCCAATGAATTTTTTTTGCATTGCTTCATTTTCGGGTAAAATTCTGCTAACTTCACGTGGGGCACGTCAGCTTTAGGCGACATCTGTGGCAAACAATGAACTAGAAGTTTAGTTTCTGCTACCCATCCATTTCCGGTTATTTTTCCCATAAGAGTTATATCTCCTTGTATAGGCTCCATGCCATAATTGTTCCAAACATTTTTTCAGGTATTTAGAGTGATTTTTCAGTGCTCACAAATTGAATGCTATCAATGTTAGTGTTGGGCCTAGGTCGGCCTGCAGCGGCGGACAGAGGAGGATAAATCACTCAAGATACATAAAAAGCGATTTTAGCCTGGAGTCCCAGAGCGATTTTGGTTTGGAGCCCCAATTATAAACATTTGCGGATGGATACGTGCGTATATTGTAATGGGGAACATATTGAATGCATAAAACCTTACAATATACATATTTCGGATTTAAAGCTTGGTCTTGCAGTCGAATAGGTTATCTTAGTATTGTACAGCTTGAATATTGTGCACTTCCGCTTATCACTGCCTTTTATTTGGGCGCTGGCAAGTCACGGCCCTTCCTTGGTAAAGTAAATGGTAAATTAAGAAAAATTTAACTGGATCTCTTCCCTCTTTAAGCGGGAGATTATAACAGGCAGAAAATTCAAGAAAGACTTCTAAATGTCTCTATTCGGCTCGAACTCTTGCATGGATACCTAAAAGAGCTTGACTTCAACAAATTCAATGGATCTAACGTGAGAACTCTTCTAACTACCTTGTCCAATAGCTAACTTCTATTCTCTCCAAAATCATGGAGACTGTAATTAATAATAGGCTCATACGGCATATAAAATCCAACGTTATGCTAAATGATAAACAGTTATTGTTGTTTGGATATCTGGGACTAATGTTTGATAAAAGACTAAACTGAAACGTACACTTCCCTGATAGAGGACTGGATTAAGAGACTTAACCTATTCCAGGTTTTAGACAGGCTAAAGAACTAATTAGTCCCTTTACCATACGGGGCGTTCTCAATCTCAACAGGGCGCACCAGAAGCTGTTGGTGAGATAGCTGACTGAACATGTAGGGATGAGGTACCCCACAACCTAGGGGACTGTCTCAGCTGACAGAATGCCGACTCTGCTCGGAGGACGAGGAGGGGAGAAGTGGAATTGAGGAGCCCGATAGAGTACACCCTAGGCCCCCCTTTCGAAAACTCCTTCCCAACTGACCGATTTTAGGACGGCGGTTAGAAATCAGGCACGCCAAGAAGCAGACCCAGACAGCCACCGTTCTAAGCCTAACAGAAAATTGGCAGCACCAGCTTCCATATATCATCTAGGGCGAACAGTCTCATGCCTAGCCAACAAACAGACCCAGGCGCCAGTGTAGACAGCGGCATTGGACAGAACGGACAATAGGAGGAAATTAAACTGTGCTTATCGGTTAAGTGCCCTTCATGCATGTTGTACATACCATACTATAAGCGACGAAGTAGCGTGCGTAGTAACAGGAATTATCCTCATAGATATTTTTGCAACGGTGCGAAGAGGTTGTACGACCTGGAATATGCAAGAGGGGAGCCGATCACAGCTTGGCAGAGAAGGTGGGACGAGTTCACTAAAGCCAGATGGACCTATCGATACTCATACCAAATGTGGAGAAGCGGGCTATATATGTGGAGAAGTTAGTTAACTACGGCACGCAGGAGTAGGCATGTAGATTATAGGGCATGACTCTGGTTAGCACCTTGGATGGATCCATTTTCAAGGGTCACGCTCATGATATCAGGCTGAAGTAATTCCTTTACGGCTCGAACCAGTCATAGTGTTAGATTCCTAGTAACTAAACTCACCTGTGTCCTGAGTTTCTGGCTATACCTGTGTGGTCAGCGCCGGCTGTCTGCTATTTTTTACCAGTGGAATTGGGAGCGCAGCTGGTCCCCGCTTTTGTGTAATCCTTTCCAACAGACCAAAGATAAAATTGTGGGGCAAGGTATTGGTACCTTGTTCAACGAACCCCGCTCAGGTCCATTTTCTTCAACAAAACACCTTGCCTTCGATACAACGAATATGACATCACGAAGAATCAATCGACGACACTGAAGAATCATGGGAAATTTCAACCTAGCAAGGATTTACTCTATCTTAGTTATTACTAAATCAAATACTTCTGATATTTTTGCTCGACTTGTTCTTGAACTAGACAAATCATCCAAAAATGTCAGAATCAGCTACAGTGGAAGATAATTCTGGCATCCCAGCTAATCATTTATGTTTGCTCTTTTGCATCAAATAGAGCTTTCATGCCTCTTTAAAGCTTCTTTGGGACCTCTTTCAGAAAATCACTCATAAAACGCGGTGGAATGCTTCCACTTTTTGCATCTAAATAAGAAAATTTCATGTCTAGAAAAGTAATTCAAAGTTTGGAATTGCAAATCAAATGAATGCCATTATTTATTCCTAGGATTAAACCCGAAACAATGACCCAAAATCCACTATTCTCCGAAAGTTCACTGTCAGCTGGAGTGGTAGTTTTAAGAGCAATTCCCAGCTGACATGAGATTCCGTATAAAAAGAAAAAACTAAGAGAACATGTTAAGCAGTTTCACAAGTTGCATTGTACAGTGAAGTCGTGTTTTCTGTGTGTTCGGTTTTAAAATTCAATAAAAAAATGTCTTTGATACCGGTACTTATGAATCTAGCTGATGAACTAAGCGAATTTGACCGCGATCCACTCCTTGACGACGACTTTGGGCTGGGCATCTACCCCCATGAGTTCCATCGTTCCCGGAAAATCCCACGATTGCATTTTCTGTCACTGCCATCATCAGCCACATCTCGCCGTCGCCATTGTCCGTACTCGTTGTGCAGGAAGCCATTGGATAAAGCGAGTAAATTGGGCGAGGATTTTACCATAGGCAAAGATGGATTCCAGGCCTGCATTTATGCGAAGCAATTCAAGCCTAATGAACTGACCGTGAAAACTGTCGACGATAAAGTCATTGTCGAAGGGAAACATGAGGAGCGTGAAGACGAGTACGGAATGATTACCAGACATTTCCTCCGCAAGTACACCCTCCCGAAGGGCTATGACCCCAACGAGGTTGTCTCGACCTTGTCATCTGATGGGATTCTAACTGTAAAGGCCCCGCCGCCACATAAGCCGCTGGAGGCCAACGAACGGATTGTGCAGATCCAACATACTGGTCCAGCGCATCTCAGCGTCAAGGAGAATCCGCCCAAGGAGCCGCAGCCACAACCACAGGCACCGGCGGCGGCAGTCGAGAATGGCGACAAAAGCGCCGAGAAGATGGAGGACTAGAAATCTAGCAAACGTTTCCTATAATTTCAATGGTTGAAAGACTGAAATTCATTCCGAGTATTTTTTTCTTCAATTTAAAAAGAAGTGTTCAGAATTTAATGTGTATACTTGTGTCTCTAAAAAATAAAGATTTTGTTTGTACTCAGCGCAGTCCTTTTCCTCGAGCAGGGTGTGATTGGTCCTGTGGATCGATACGTCTAGCCTGACCGTTTCATTTTCAGGTCGGCTATCCATTCATCTCGGGTTAGTGTTCCACTAGAGATTCCCGACGTGGTTCTTATCTTGAGCAATGCAAAGGTAAATGCCTTCTGAGACAATTTGCCACGCTCGGCCGCTTTCTGGTGCTTTTCTGCCTTCAGTTCCCAACCAATTTGCATTTTTCTCTACTTTTTAGGTAATGGCCGCCGCATTGTGGGGCCGGCGATTGGTGTCTATTCGTCGGAAGAGGAGTTTATCAGTTTCCTCATTGATTTTTAATAAATTTTTATTCTTTTCAGTGTCCTCTATTCGAAAGCGTTCGAGTGGAATGTTCTTCAGGTAAGCCGATTGAGGACTATTCCTCCAGAGGAAAAAAAGTAAGCTTATTTGTTGAATGTGAAATGAAGGAATAATTTTTAAAAAATAAATAAACCATAAATTTAACTATGACTATAATAACACTATGAATTTTTTCCATGCAGAAAACCTTATATTTTGAAGCAATCTGTAAGAGAACTACCTTTTTAGAGTGGATATACGTCATAATCCAGAATGACAAAATCCAGAATGACAAAATCCAGAAATGACAAAATCCAGAAACGACAAAATCCAGAAATGACAAAATCCAGAAACGACAAAATCCAGAAACGACAAAATCCAGAAATGACAAAATCCAGAAACAATCCAGAATAAAACATCGCGCGATTTTTTATTCTGTATTGTTTCTGGATTTTTTCTAATATTATTAGTAAAAATAATGGTAATAATAATCAAAACATTTTTAATAAATAATAAAGTTGATAACATAAATAAATAACATAAATCGAAACAGACATTCTTTTCTAGACCAACTTCAATTATAAGTTTGTTTTGCTAATTCGGCAAAATCAGGATTTTGTCGTTTCTGGATTTTGTCATTTCTGGATTTTGTCGTTTCTGGATTTTGTCATTTCTGGATTTTGTCGTTTCGGGATTTTTAAAAGTTTTCTGGATTTTGTCGCTTCTGGATTTTGACTTTCTGGATTTTGGCATGATCCCTTTTAGAGTATTAAGAATTTGCAATAGCCCCTAGAAATGAGATTGTTCTTTCGATACAAATAAATGTGGTCAAACTTCGATTTAGTTTTGATTCAACGAATTCTTGTTGATGACAAATGCTTTATAATTTAGATAATTACTTTGATTATTTAAAATTTAGTTTTCTACTCGTACTGTCTTCTAAAATATTAATAAAGACCACTTTGCCCTAAACTAAAACCGATTTAGTAACTTCTTTTTAGTAATAATTGGAAAATTACGATTTACAACTTGTATTATGCTATTTTTGAATTACTTTATTGATTTCTATACATGGTCAGCCATTAGCGGAATAAGGGGAAAGACATGTTGTATTTGAAAATATCAACGGAACGGGTTGATGGAAGTAGGATCATAGCTTTTAAGTGGTCAGGTCACTGTCCTTAAAGAAAGGATAGGCTAATATGATCGGACTCGCTTGCAACTTGGAATGTCGGAACAGTTGGGCAATGCAGAAATGATTCGATGTATGTACTTAGACGATTTAGAATACTCATCGCGAGCTACAAGAACTAAGATACACTGGTCCACAGATTTCAATTTAAAGTCTGAAGCTGAATTCTGCATTGATGCGGCAGTGATGAGTTTTTGAATTTACCCAATATCTAGAACGAGGACTCTGCCATATTCCACAACGGCAATAATGACCAGAAGAAACTTTGAAGATACATACTTGTGTGCTCAAGGTTCGTGATAGTCTACACCCCGATTAGTGATCCTATCGCCTTAAGAATTAAATCCAGATTTCGTTATATTCGTCATTGTGCACTAGAACAAGGAAAGAATGACTGAGAGCTGCTTACTCCCTTTTTTGTGAACCATAGTGAACACTGCGATCAAGTTAGATATATTGGCGCCTGTGCTGAATATCGAGTCGTGATTTATGACAAGTTTTTTGAGTTGAAGAAAGTGACGTTTTAATCGAATTACGATTTTCAGCATAGTGGCCTAGAGTGGAAGTGCTAAGTGCGAGTTTAGCCCCCTATGCTGAAAGTCGAAATTCGTCTGAAACTCAACTTCTTTCTTCAACTCAAAAAACTTGTCACAAATCACGACTTATATCGAGGATATCTTTAGTTGAAAAAGGAAGGACTTAAACAGGGCTCATAAGGTCTCTGGTAAACTTTCTTCTTCTAAGCCTGTTCAGAGCACGGAGAATATGGCCCCTGTGCTGAAAGTCGAGTCATATGACAGTCGCATGCATATGTTGTTGTTTCGCCTCGTTTTTTAGTTGGTGTGCTGAGAGTCGGTGGCGTGACAAGTCGTTTGAGTTGAAGAAATTGTCATTTCAGTAAAATTACGACTGTCAACACAGGGGTCTATGTATGGAAGTCTCGTCGCTTTCCTTGTTTGTGGAGGTGAGGTATGACGTACGCCCTTTAATACCCTTTAATCCCGCATAGGGCGAAAACAGTTGCCCTCCAGCGGACTCTGTTTTTTGCGAACAGCTCTCAGCTACGATCAGGATCTTCCAGTTGCTGCGGCCTCTGCTAATAGGGCTCTCCTACACGTTGTTCTAGCTCTTCCGGCTAGACGGAATCCTTGCGGATTTCAGTGAAGAGGATGTCTGTTTGGCTAGATTTTCGTTTTTGCGTCGCAAGGTGGGGCCAATCCAATTCCATTCGTAGTTCTTCATTTGACATTCGGTTCAGATCTCCGTTGATCTCCATATCTGCCGTGCAAAGGACAAAAGACCTAAATGCAAAAAGCTCGATTTGAGTAAAACGCGTTTTAAGTGTTTTTTTGTTACTTTCTGTAAAATAAGAAAATGAAGTTTATTCAAATTATCTAAACTTAGGTAATTTGAATAAACTTCATTTGCATTTTCTTATTTTACGGAAAGTAACAAAAAAACAACTTGAAACGCGTTTTACTCGAATCGAGCTTTTTGCATTTAGGTCTTTTGTCCTTTGCACGGCAGATATGCGCTTCGTGCTTTATTTATTCTGGAAGTGACGTCTTCTTCTGCCCCGCCATTTTCGATAATACTACTATCGAGGTGGCAGAATTTTTCTACCAGTTCCACGTCGCGGTTATTCGGCACTGTTCGTTCAATGGTGTTTGCATTTATCCGCATTTCTTTGGTTTTATTCGGATTTGGCCTTAAGCCTGCTGGACTACTTAATGTTGCCAAATTGTTCAATATTTTTTTGAGGTCCTGATGTTTGTGGGCCAGCAAACACATATCATCCGCGTAGTCGAGATCCTTAAGGCGGTCTAGCAGTCGCCATTGTATGACGCCTGTTCCATTATCTAGAGTGCTGACAAGGATGTCGTTTATTACTATAAGAAATAGTAAAGGCGAAAGTAGACATATAAAGCTCCTATTGATCGAGTTGAACGCTTTCTCATAGGCTACGAAAGCAAGGTATAGGGGGGATCGTAATTCAGTAGACTGCTCCACTATGATTCTCAAGGTGTTAATATGGTCGATGCAGGAGCGGCCCTTTCTGAATCCAGCCTGGTGTCTTCTATGTGATCGGTCTACTGTCTCTCTTTTCCTTGGTAATATAATGTGGGACAATAGTAGTACACAGTAGATAATAGTCAGATGCCTCTCCAATTTTCGCATATTGTTAGGTCCCCCTGTTTTGGTATTTTGACTATGATACCTTCCGTCCAATCCTCCGGAAAGGTACAGGTGTTACATGCTTTCACGGGATTGGCTGTAGCGCATCTGCTATGAGGCTGGAGTCGGCTTTCAACAATTCTGGCGGGATGCCATCTTTTCCAGCTGCTTTACCATTAGCAATTGCATGAATTGCGGTACTATTTCTGTTTTGGATGGTGCACGGGTGGTGATTCGTATTACCTGTGCATTATTGCGGCTTTCTTGAAGTACCTGTGCAAATGAACCATTCAAGGCGGCGGAGTAATCTCTCCATGTTTGGAGTTGCTGCTCGTCGCTGCACAGCAGCCTTCCATCCGCACTCTTAACGGCATGCTTTTTAGTAGAGTGCTTTCCAGAGAGCTGTTGAGTAATTTGGTGAAGCACTTTACTGTTGCCTGTGTTTGCCGTGTTTTCCGCTTTTTCTGCGAACTCGTTTATCTGATGTTTCTTTTTACCTCCCGGTGTAACTTGGAGTATTCCCGTTCAAGTTGATGGCGTTAGTCCGGGTTGCTTGTAGAGTTGATGTTATTTTTGAGGGCCCTTCTGCGTTCTAGTTTTTGCCAGGTTGTGTCCGAGATCCAGTGTTGCTGGTTTCTTTGGACATAACCGATGCTTGTTCCCGCTGCTGTTATAATAGCGCCCTTTGTAGTACTCCCCAGCTCTTGCAATGTTATTTTCGTCAGAAACTCTTTGCTCGCTTAAAGTTTGTTGTAGCTCCCAGCAAATTATCGTCTTCTAATGCTCTTCCGCAGAAGTTCTACGTTAACATCGCGTTGGACGTTTCTGATTGCGGTGATTTTGAGGCGAATAGTTGCTACTATCAAATGGTGGTCTCCTCCAGTGTCTGCTCCCCTAAAGCGATACCCAGGTCTCTTTGTGTATCTTGTTGTGACAAAAGTAAGTTCCACCTACAATGAGTTGGTGGGAACTACAAAAGTTAACCAAAAGCTCACACTTGTTATTGGTAACTTGGCTTAGACCTTGATTTCCAATTGTGTGTTCAAGGCCGGTGTTGTCACGGCCGATCTTGGAATGGAGCGAAAAACCTCATTCAGTCGCAAATAGAATTCTTCCTTGATGTCGTCGTCTGCGTCTTCAGTTGGAGCGCAGCATTGGACTAGCGTAGTACTTCTTAGTGTGGTACGCAAGCGCACGGTAATAGTTCTCTCAGAAACTGGTGATCAGCTAATGAGGCTGGACCTGGCTTCGGCCTCGGGTGCCACTACTTTTCGAGATCTATGTTAGCCATTCGCCCCAAGGACTTATTCCCGCTTATTAGTCGCCTCTTCTGTGGTTCGCTGCTGATATCAAAGGCACTTTCTATACCTATGAATTCACATAGAGTCACTTTTTTACATCTAGAGACCTCTTTATTTTACTGCTGAGAATTTTTATTGTCCGTACTACAGATACACCCGTTTGAAGAATGGACCTGGTCAAAAACGTAAAAATTTTGATAGGATTTATAGAAAAGCAGCACTTATACTCCTGCTATTTGAGCTAGTGCGTATTTCAAAGTAGTTTTTGAACGTAAATACTGCATGCATCAGTGCAGTGCTGCATGCGCACAAATCTCTTCCTTTCCTTTCAAGTTTCAATCCCGCAGCACCACTTTACTACCTGCACGACTTCGCATACTTTATACACAGAAAACCCATTTTTTTGCGTTTTCGAACAGCATGATTTATCCCTCAGTTGCTGCGATGGCAGATGATTGTTTGTATAAGCAGGAAGCACCACAGGTGTGCAAGGCTGTCTTTTCAATCTCCAGCTGTTACTTCCGACTTACCTCTTACCTAAGGTTAAATAAGTAAAAATATATGCTTACAATACAAACCATTCATTGCTTCTCTTTTATCTTATTAGTGATCTTGCTTTCTTTAGCAAAAAACAAGCAAAACCATTATCATTTTATGTCATACAGTTCAGAACTAAGAGGATACTAAAATGCAGGGTTGCTTCAATTTATATAAGGGGTGGTAGCACCTAAGTTGTTTCAATCGACCTCTGCATATAAAAACTTTGAATTTTTGTATGAAGAGGTCGATGGAAATAACTTACGTGCTACCACCCAAGGTTAATCAATCAGAATTCTGCTTCCCTGAGAATAAAAGGTTTGAAGCAATACCAAGGCATCTTGTGAAAATCAACACCTTATAAAGCATATTGATTATACCCAGCGACCGACTAAATAAGTGAAACATTTCGACCAATAAAATCTTCAAAACAAATGAAAAGGGAAAACACATAAAATTTAAATTAATGAAAAGTTTATTTATGACGTTAAAAATGCGAATACAAAATGAACGTAGCCTAAACTTAGATTAACTTAGAACTACTCGGGCCAGCCTGGATCCTTAATCAGTCTTGCATTCTTTCACCATTGGATTTCGCACTTTCATCTCCTTCCTTCGCGTTTTCTTTCACAGTTAGGTGTGCTGGCCCAGTCTCTTGGATCTGGATAACCCGTTCCTTTCCTTTGAGCGCCTTGGATTGTGGTGGTGGAGGAGCTTTAACTGTAAGCACTCCATCCGATGACAATGTTGAAACCACTTCCTTTGGATCGTATCCTTTTGGCAAAGTGTAACGTCTCACGAAGTGTCTGGAGATGTAGCCATGGTCATCCTCGCGTTCCTCGTGCTTGCCCTCAACCATAACTGAATTGTCAACGGTCTTAACTGTCAATTCATTCGGCTTAAACTGCTTCACGTCCATGCAGACTTGGAACCCATCCTTGCCAACTGTAAAGTCATCCTTCGGGTGGAGTTTTCCTGGTATCCTTCTGGCTAATGTGTATGGACAGGATCTGCGACGACTGTGACGAGGATATGTTAAGCACAAGCTGGGTGTTCTTTCGATGCGGCGAATTTCTCGAGGATGAATTCCGAAACCGAAATCATCAGCGAAGTAGCTGTGATCGTCAAAATCGGACAATTCTTCGGCCAAATTTACTAGCAATGGTAGAATCGACATTTTGCTTTTAATCTTCACTTCTTTTAAAAACTTTGAAAATATCAAAAAACACAAATTTCTTTTTCTTAGAAAGCTCTGTTACTCTTCTCACTTTGATTTTTGTACTGATGCCTGGACTCGGTTCTCTTTCCGCTTATATACTCTTCTGCTGGTGTGGGATTTTATCAAAAGAAATTTCTACATTCTTCTAGACCATTCCTGTGTAAAACTCTCTTCGATTTCATCATTTTTCTCATATTTTCATAAATTTACACTTAAGAGAACCTCTCTTTCTTCGTAAAGTAAGGGGAAGTTCTCGAAAGTTCTCTTATTCGGAAGTGTTTCGACGAATAATAAAAAATGAATCAGAAAAGAGAATTTCATAAGTAGAAATTTCTAGAGAAGAGTTTTCTAGACGCTTTTGATGATTTCTGTTATTTCTTCTGTTGGGATTTATTTTTTGCACATAAAAATTGATTTGATTAGCGGAATGAAAATAAAAAAATCGGAGTTTCTTGTTTATCATTTCGTTCGCCGGTATCAACAAGGTTAGCATGAAAACAAGTTCTCGCCAGCTGTTGTGTACAGAGCCGATAAAATTAGACCATTATAAAAAGCTTTTACGTCATGGCTTTGTATGTGTCACGTTATCAAAGCCAAAAATAATGCAAATGACGCGAAAAATTTAAACAATTTTATTTCGAAATTTATGAAAGGACTTATGAAATATTAAGAATAACACAAGTTGAATTAAATTGCAATTTTTAAGATGATTTGCTTGGAAATTTTTAGTTTTAGTCGAATTCGGCATTTCTATCATTACCCAACGGAGTAATGTTTTTTTTATGATGCGTGAGTTAAACCGTATGACGGTATCCACAGTACAGCCCAATCTCTAGGGCCAATTCACGCAATTCGACGTCGACTGGAAGCGACATACACTAAGCGCGTTCAAAAACCTTACTATGGTTAACTTTAGGAATTTTTGAACCTCAAAAACTTATGTTAGTGGTTATGTTGTAGTTAACCATGGAGTTTTTGAAAGACAAAAGTTTACTGCAGTTAACCATAGTAAGGTTATAGAACGCGCTCAGTTTCGTTTTCAGTCTACGTCGAATTGCGTGAACCCCTGGTGGACTAAAGGTTTCATTTAACTTTTATGCCGATGTCTTCCCAGTTATATTGCGAATGATGTTATGTTTCGTTTAACTTTGGAATTTTGACGTGACAAGACTGCAAGATCAAGATAGTAAGACTTTCTGCTCGTCACTAAGTGCAAAAACTCTATCAGTAATGCCCAAAAACTCTTGTCTTGCACATTTAGCAAGACCAAGACAAGACTGCAAGACGGAGAAAACTCCAGTTTCACAGGCTGCTATAGCCGGTGGGAAGACATGACTGGTTCGTTTCAAATAGTTATTCGCGATAACTCGTGAAATGGATGTAAGAGAACGGTGTATCAATCGTTCCCTCACTAAGATGATTCTAGGCAAAAGGACCACAAAACGTGGCCTGATTCCGAATCCCACAAACGAAATTGGTGAATAGTAAAAATGCAACGCGTATCTACAGATATTTGGCGTGTAGTGGCATTAATAGTGATTGTCGGTGATCCATTTGTCGATGCACTTCTTTAGGTTAGGTTGAAATAGCTGCTCCCCCACTAGGGAACCCACTTAGGCACACCGTTGGGCCCAGTGTGATGCCATTCTAGCGTTGGAACAAAGTTTAGGCCATTTCAAGCCATTTGGAGCTTTTGAACCCCAGTATTTTGCAGCTTCTAAAATCCATCATGTCATTTCTTTGCAAGGGCAATCATCATCATTACCACACCACAGCTTATGCATAAGTCGTTGCGGGGAAGTTCCAATCTTTCGGCGTGCGGGCTAATGGGACAATGACCGGTCAGCACCTGCACTACATGGCTTATCTCTTTTTTATTCAACTTAACAAGATATTTTGAACTCTTTGTTTGCAAAGTCGGCCATATTGTGTGAGGAGTGCGTCACACAGGTGTATATCCAGCATGTTGACCTCCAGAAATACTAAACCTTAGTCCACCCACTCTCCTATTCTAGATAAAGAGCTATTTTCGTTTCCGGGTCATCCGTGTGCAAACCAGTCATGTCGATTTAGGATCCAAAACTCCAGCGGCTAACCCCTACAATACTGGCATGTCTAAATTTCATAATCTTAAAAGTATATTTTTCTCCACAATGCGCGAAACAATTTCTACTTCAAAACTTATCGAATGCAACAACTTCCACAAAATCATACTTTGTAGTTATTCCAATCCAACCTCGAACTTATAAACTTATTCCGTGATCAAAATCAAAATTTGATTTCTCATCACCGCTAATCTTGATAAAAACACAGCCTACCATAAATTTCAGAGCTGGCGCTGAATGGGCTAAGTACTCTAATTATAAGTTAATCGGGTTCTTCTACTTAGTAATTTAAGAAACTTATTTATGATCCTCAAGGACATGGCAAAATAAAAAGTCGGCATGACTTTTCGGAGCCAAGTTTATTGAGATTCTGCTCCTACAGCAACCATAAAGATTTAACATTTGTAATTGCGATAAATTGTTTTTATAGTTGTTATTTTATTGATCTAACGGAGTCACGTATCCCTCCATCATTTGGTTCACAAAATTCCCAATAATATCTGCCCATAAAGCCACGTTCCTACTAAATAAAGTACCAATAAAATTCAATATTCCTTTGCAATATGAACAACAAAAGACACACTATGATCATTTAATATCGACTTTATTAAATCATTTATAAGAAAATCGAATGGAGAAAATCATGTGCCCACAAATGGAACATTCGATAACTTTCTACCCCTCGGCTTAAGCTTACCTTCACTTGCGACCCAATGGCAGAAAAATCAATAACAACGCGCATGCAACTGTGTAATCTAGAACATTCTACCCTCTCCGATACCACCATCATCATCCCCTCAAGGGTTTGCCGAATTTCAGTATAAATACACGACCATCTGGTTGCTTCCGTCATAGTTCGAAAAGTATCAAAAGACTGAAAACACTCAAGAAACCAGAATCAAGATGTCCGTTTTACCGTTACTTCTAAATTTGGCTGATGAATTAAATGGCCTACAGATGGAGCTGTATGGACCGCATCATTCCTATCCGGATACGAGACTCTCCGTTCCCAGAGGTGCTTACTTGTCTCGCCGTGGACAAGAAAAACCAAAACAGGATCTGCTGGTCGGAAAGGATGGATTCCAGGTCACCGTGGATGTGCAACAATTTAAGCCCAAAGAAATCTCAGTTAAGACTGTGGACAATAATATAGTCGTCGAAGGGAAGCACGAGGAGCGAGAGGATGACTATGGATTTATATCTAGACACTTTGTAAGGAGGTACGTTTTACCTGAAGGATATGACTCGAAGGAAGCGGTTTCTACATTGTCTTCGGACGGTTTGCTTACGATTACCGTGCCGAAACCGGTGAAGACAGGATCAAATGAGCGAATTGTGCCAATTCAGCAAACGGGACCGGCTCATCTGGCTGTGAAGGATAATCCGAAAGAGGACGAAAAGGACAGCAAGGGAAAAAAATAAATTTTCCTAGTTAAATTCTAGTCAAAGACTCTTTCATATGTAAAGTAGTTTGTTTTTTTGATTCTTAGGATTTGTACCTTTCAAATAAAAGATGTTGGAAAAGAAATTTGCGACTTTTAAATTTTAGTTTGGATTTTAGTTTCTGGATTTTTTGCTCGGAAATTACCATAAGCAGAGGGAAAAGAAGGTCCGTATTTGATCTGCTTGAAAAAGTACCCCTATTGCCCGGCTTCATGGGGGCAGTTCAGTCTATCACATAGGTAAGTGCGAACTTTAAACCATAAGCGGTGATTAGACGGTATTTGAACTGATGGCAAGGTATCGTATCGCCCTTATTTATGCTGGTACTCCGGAACTGTGAAAGCGCGAGTAATACCATGTAATAAAAAAACAAACAAGGTCAATTTTAAAGGTTAGGGTGACAGGGTGATAGTCTTGTTGAGGTGCAATCCCTTCTTATGCTTGTCAAACGCAATAATTTGTTGGCACCGTCTTGGTTTTCAAACTTTCTTTTGTATTTGTATTTTTTTCTTTTATTTCATAAATATTGCCCATCGTCAATACCGCCATCTAACTCTGTCTTGAGCTATCATGTTCACTTATTTTACCCTTGGTAATTCCAGTCAAATGCTTGTTTTTTGAGCACGTCGTGGCCGATCAATTCTCACTTACGCGTTTTAGGACAGTAAATATCAATATCAACGATTTATCTGTATTTTGTGTGCAGCTCGAACTTTCCTTCTATGCGGAGTACGAGATTTCAAAGCCACGCGGGTACAATTTCCTAACAGTTTTATCTAGGTTGACGTTTATGATGAAATCAAGAGTAAGGATTATCTTCATTGATGTTCCTGGTCTTGCTACAGGTTTTCACCACAAAGATCTATTAACGTTACCTTGATGATTGTTTGGAGATAGATACTACGTACACATGAGATGATGAGTTGAATAGTTGAGTTGTGGTTGAGTTGAATTTTCGACTCGCGTCACAAAACACAGAGATAATGCTGTCAACTAATTTCAACTACTCAACTCGCGTCTATATACATAATTTCAACTCAACCCAGGTAGTAGAGCTGAGACGAGTTTATTCGACCCTAGCTCAACTCGATTGGCGTCAACATGTAGTTTTCATTCATCGTTTTCAACCTGAGTTCAACTCATCATGTATACGTACTAAGAATATTTTACAGAAGCAAACACTTGCTGATCAACACATGAATTTTTTCGTGGTTGACTTGGTTACTTTCCAGAGCTCGTTTCCATAAAGAAGGACTTATTCATCTGTCCAAATTACCCAGTGAATAAGCCGGAAAAAACTGTAAAATGTGGAAAAGTGGTGGAGAAGCACCGATTCCAAAAATTATTGTTGTATTACATTCAGAAATCAGCCCATAGCCCCTTAAAAATAGACCGGATTCGTGAGCAGAGACTCTGAAACCTACCGAGAGACGATTTCCGAGGCCGAAATATATAAATTTTACAAACATTTTCAGTACTGCAATTCATTAGGGTGCTTTGCAGGGGTAAAACCACCCTAATTTATTTATTTTCCGAGGTAATACAAGGGTTAGTGGTGATGAATGTTCCTGAACGTCTGACGATTGTCTGGCCAACGTACATAGGACGACATAATCAGTCGTTTCGCTTCCTTGAGCGCCAGAAAAATCGATCTGCGCGCATAAATTTTCGCCGTCTCAATATCGCATGTGAATCGACGACCAAACATTACATAGGGCCTATTTTCCATAATTCTGCCGAGGGTACGGGCCCCTATGAAAGAAATTGTGCGAACAAAGCGACGGAACTCTCTGGGGCCTCTCGTTGAATTTTTGCACAGGTTGTCTGGCCGCGGAACTGTAGTTTTCCCACAACTCAAGACTATCCGGCTCGTGGCGCTCCTTCAATCTAGAGCTAGGATCTTATTTATAAGCAGAACTTGTATTCCCGTAGTCATACAATATCCAATAGCTGAAACGCAAGGCTGATAGCTTCAGCGCATCTAGGATCACTTCCTTCATTTATTTTTGAAGCTAAGCTTATTGGTAGACAAGTCCCATAACGTGGAAGACATGATGGAATAGTACAAATGGTGACTCCGGACTTAGACTTAAACTAAACAAAAAAGAAAAAATAGGAACCCTCTTAGTAATTTACTCTGCTGTCTGGTTCTTAACTCCCCTTACCCGGTGGCTAGACGATCAATTTTTCAATTGCAATATTGCATATTGGAAAAATTTATCGCCTAGCTCCCGAGATATATTGACCTCCCACCTTGGCCATCACCATTTCAATGTATGCATGCCGGTTTTTGGCATAGTCTTTAAAATATCATAATAAAAGTGTCTACAAAAATTCACCTCACTTTCATTTATTCTCTAGAGAGATGCCAAAAGAATAAATTTACCTGGGTGCCAATTTACTTTTTTGAATGTTCAATTTATTTTAGGAGCAGGTTTGATGGGTTTTTACTACCGCTAGAGATTAGTTAACAAAATGTACATAATAGGAACCCTACCCAAAAAAATTAACCAACAAAAGCCGCAGCGAAACCCATTTACACTTCCTGACATCCAATATCCTCTTATTAATTACATAAATTGGAGTTTAATCAAATCTTCTAGAAATAAGAATCTTTTAGTAAAATCAGCCTGATGAGCATAAAGTAAATTGCATTTCATAAGCACCAATTTATTGACATTGCAAAATATCTCCATTTCAGGGTTTTTCCGAAGCTCCCCAGCCCCAATATCTTTCTAGAAGCACGCTATCAAATTCTGTTTAGCAGATAATTTAATGGCAAAAGCTTTCAAGCCCGCTCAGAGTGCACTTCGAGAAAATTCTACATATTCCCGCTAAATTACATACCTCAGCACTCTTATAAAGTGACTCCTCCAAATAAATTTGTTTGAGAACTCGAAGCGATTTTTCTAGAATTTTCAGGAATTATTTTCATGGCCAAAAACCTCAAATCGGAAGCATTCATATCGAAAGTTCTCGGCGCCTTCTTTGAGGCCTGACCTGGGACAACAGCGCTCAGCAGGTCATTGGACTTTCTCGACTTTTCTTAGGTACAAAGTAGGGCGAATTACTCACACACACAAGAACACGTAACAAGGCGAAGTAGAATCTTTCCCCTTCTTCCGGCGAATAGCTATCGACCAGCTGCTGTACACCTCGGGTAGCTTCCCGGCGAATAACAGCTGCTCAAGGCATGACGTGTGAGTCGAGATACGTGGTCGATTAGTCTAGAACTCTCTTGAAAACTCTCTTAGTTTCGGGCTTACATTTCTGAGCTTATCGAAATGGTATAAATACTGCGACGGGGACGACCATCGGCATAGTTGAAAAACAGAGCGAAAGTTGAAGTGAGTCTTCAGAGCAAACAGTTTTCAAAGAGTTATTTTCAAGTGTTCTTAAACAGTTTTAATTGTGCAAAATAAAAATGGCAACATTACCGCTAATCATAAGCTTGGCCGACAGTTTGGACGCCCTTAGGAACCAATTCTACGACACGGACTTCGGTCTGGGGTACCACTGCCCTCGTCATTACATGCGATTGCCGTCCCTACCATCTGGAATGCTCGAGCAATTGAAGAGTCCCACGAAAAAGGATGGCGGAGCAGTTTCGACAGTCGGAAAGGATGGATTCCAAGCCTGCATGAACGTGCAACAATTTAGACCTAGTGAGCTGACCGTTAAGACTGTCGATAATTATGTTATTGTGGAAGGAAAACACGAGGAGCGCCAGGATGACCTAGGGTATATCTCGAGACATTTTGTAAGGAAATATGCGCTGCCGGATGGATATGATCCCAAGCATGTTGTGTCCTCGTTGTCTTCAGATGGAGTTCTTACCGTCAGTGTGCCGCCACCACCAAAATCTTCAAATTCCAACGAAAGGATAGTCCAGATTCAGCAAACTGGGCCGGCACATCTTTCTGTGAAGGATAATCCTAAAGACGAGAAGGAGGCGGAGGCGAAGAAATAAGGATTTAAGTCTGAAGTCTTGTTTTGTTGAGAGAATTAAGAAACTGATTTTATTGTTGTGTTAAGTCTTTAATAATAAAATTTTAAATTTATAGGATTTTGTGTGTTTTATTTTAAGAATTTAAAAAAAAATTTTGTTGGATTAATTGGTCGTAAGTTGTTGAGTAGAGTTGAATCACGCACATCCTGACACCGTTTCGTATTATTGATCTTTTTCTTAATTGCTAGACGAAAGAGCTTTGTTAGTATGGGCACTTTCGAGAATTCACCATGGTAGCTACCAGTCAAACCCGAGGTTAATCGTCTTCGATATCGGCTAATTTTCCTCCTTTAAGGTCTCCTTAATAATATAAAACAATTATCTCCTGCTTGTTAACTCGAGAATTTAAAAATAAATTAAAATCACCTAAACCAATTAATTTTCCCACCCTTTGTTGTTGTTTAATTAAAAAAAAATGGTCGCAACACTTAAAGGTTTTCCGTGACAAAAAGTGGCATCCGTGAGAAATGAAACTATACAGCCTTATTGCGGTTGTCACCTCACCATGGTGAGCAATGTCACTGTCCGTATTGTGGCCGGCGAATTCAGTGAGGTGAGAAATTTAATTTCACCCTTATTGTGGTTGTCACTTTGCTACAGAAGGATTTTTCAGCATGAAATCTAACATCACCTCAAATTGCTTTCTTGTCGTTATTTTTACACTAATAACATTAATATAACACTTTTAATTTAAAATATTTGCAAAACTTGAAAATGTTTCACTTACCTTTTTCCCGCTTCCATCATTTATAACAAACAAACATCAAGTGAGAAATCTCACTGACAAATGTCAAGTGAGAACGATTGTCACTGAATTCGCCGTTCCTCTATATCAGTGACAACCGCAATTCGCCTTACCTCACTGAAATAGACAGATGTCACTTTTTTTAAGGCACCACAATAGCATTTTTTTCTCACTTCGCCATTTCTCACTGGCAGTGACAACCACAATTAGGCTGTATAATGACGGGAAGGCCACATTTTCACTTTTGTAGTAATTGTCACTCGGGCGACTAGTGACCATCTTGCCAATACTTCTTATTACTTAATCCATCCCTAATTTTAAACTTGGAACATCTTTCTGTGAGTCCCAATATTGCCTTTGTGTGCTTTGTCCTTTGTATGCTATTCTCAGTTCATTTCTTTTGTTTTCAGAAATTTTGTGTGCTCTGTTTTCTCTATTGCCGCTTGTGCTTGGTACCTAGTTGGTTTTCGATTGGATTATTTTCGTAAGATTTGATTTAAGTCTACCCCGCCACAGTGGCGGCAACTGGCACGAATTGCCCCTGGTTAGAGGGGGCCGAAAATGGATTAAGAGCGAAAAAGTTCAAACCCCTATATCCTTAAAAACCTTAAGTGAGCAGGCGGTAGCTATAAAGGGTAGGCCCAATGAACGCCGCACTTCCGCGCCTTGACAAATCGTGGCGAACACAGCAAAGCAAAGCCCAATGATAGCTTTGACCTCTGATACTTTTTGAAATTACATTACAGCGTATTGCTGTACGGAAACATAATAGCACTGCAAACGTAGCAATCGCGGCGTTCATTGGGCCGTTATATTAAGACCTATTACGTTTCAGGCTACACTATGTAGCTTTCGGTCTATTCGGGAATCAAGAACCCACCGTTCGTTTTGAATGAACTTATTTTTACCATCGATTTTAAAAAGGATTAAACATAAAAAGCTTTTTTGGAATTTCAATCTCCTTGAAGGGGCCCCAATAATTTTTTAGCCCCGGACCCGCAAGGTCATCTGGCGGGCATGTAGAAGGCCAGTGTTATGACGGAGCTTTTAATATGAGAGGACATATAGTAGTACTTAAAACGATCGTTTTGCTCGGCTCATAACCTAAATCTCGTTTTTTGACTACGGTTTGAAGCACTTTGCTTCAATGAAGTCGTTTCCTAGCTTCGCGGACTGCGCGCTGTTGCTAAATAGGTATTGCTATCTTCATCAACAGAAAATTATGTTAGGCTGATCGCTCTTAAAAAACTTTGCCGGTATCTTGAAGGCTACTAACGTACGCTTCACCTTTTTTGAAATGCCCTGAGTGAGGTTCCTAAAATTATTGTCAACCTAACAATCATCAATGCCATAGTATTCAAATTCAGAAACTTTGGTTCAGTTCGAAGTTTTATCGGGGTCGCTGTATTGATGTTTGTTACGTGCTCCCAAGTGTTCCCCACCCACAAAGATTTTGCTCTGCCGCCCTTGGTCACATTCTGTCACATACTCCGTAACAAAACCAAAGCGACTCCAGATAGTGCACTTCTGGAGCCGATCCACACTCACAGCGAAAGATATGAAATGCGATTCCAAAGCAAATAAACCTCCAATACCCTAAATAAAATAGGAAGCCACACCACTCCTACATTGAACGACACAAATGTTACTCGTTCCGTAATAATTCTTGTTTCAGAGTGAGGTTATAAGCCTCACGCCAACCTTACTTGGAAGGTACTAGCCCGATCATATTAGCCTATCCTCTCTCATAGCATAGGAGATCCACTGGCCACCGCTAGGAGGTTATGATCACACTTCTATCAGTCCGAAATAGTTGCGGAACGTGCATGTTATACCACCTGTTATTCTTACTATTCCGCTGATGACTGACCACTACGGGCACGGCCATGATATCCCTTTAAAAAGCCAGGCGGCCGGTACTCGCCCACTGTAAGCCCATTTTTTTATTTTTACTCTGTAAGCCACGCTAACGCGGTTCGTCGCCCAAATATCTGTGTCGAGTTCAAGATGGAGGCGAAAGCAGGATTTGTAGATTGTAGTCCTAGCCGAGATTGCTGAAGGAGAAAAACTACACCTTTTGAAATATGTGGAAGATACTTTGGACTGTTTTGGCTGAGGAGTTTCTAAGAGAGAACGAAATGAAAATCACAAGCAAACCTTGCACATATTGTTTCGATATAAGTAGCAGCAGCAATTCACCAAACCTCACTTAAATCGAGAAATGTCACTTTTTTCGAAAACCACAATACCATAATGAGACAAACTTCGCCATTTGCCACCAAAAGTACCAACCGCAATAACGCTGAATATGAAAAAACACGTTTATATAATATAAAGAAACACTCGGACGTACATATATACACGTCCTTGGCTTCCAGAGAAGAAATCAATTTTCGTATAAAAGCGTCATTAAGAAATAAAATAAGAACAAAATTATGCAGAAAAAAAAGTTTATTATAAATTGAAGCAAATTAATCTTCAACAATTAAAAGTAAAAATTTTAGTTGGTATGATATTCTGGAAAGCATTTCACACATAACGCTGGTTGCCCCGGACAGGACTGACAGTAATAACGCGTTTCCCTTCTAATTTTTTTTGACGTACAGAGGGCGCATTTACGGTAAACTCGTTTCCACTTGCCGCCTTCGGGCGTCTTCTCCAGAAAATGATTAACGGCTGGTTGTTGTGGATTTAGTTGACGAGATGTTGACGGCAAAATATACTTTATTACTTCATCTTGAAATTTATATAGTGGCCTGCGCTTGTTCTGTCCGTATTTCCGGTACAGGAGATACGAGTTAATTAGCAACATATATAAAACATGTATTCCTATTTTTTTGTACCAACGAAATGGTATTTTTTCACAAGGATAAGACGAAAGCATTTGATCCTGTCGGTCAATATCATACATATTTTTATAATTATTGACGATGGCTTGGGGCTTTTCTTCGTCTTCTCCTCGTTTAGTCCGGTATGACTCCATTTTGTTTTCGAATTCCGTTGTGAGGTAGACGATTTCACCAAGCTTGTCCCGCCATCTTCCTACAAGAATTCCACTACTAGAGCGCGCAATACCTTCTCCTTTTTTTAATTTGGCTGCTTTTATGTCGGCTGGAGTATATTTTCTTTTTAATCTGAGTATGCCTGTGAGGTAGGTCTTTTCTTCCAATAGTCTGGTGGCCAACTCCACGCTGCTGTAAAAGCTATCCGTATATAATGAGTGTCCGACATTTAATTTTTTCCTCATCAAATCCAAAGCAACATTCGTTGCGTGCCCTTTTCCAGAGGAATCTAGAGCTCCCGTGTATAAAGAGAAATTTATTATTGTACCATCGGGTTCTGTAAGCATATACACCTTTATTCCATATTTGTCGCGAATGTTCTTAATGTATTCGGGGAATAAAAGTCGGCCTCGCCACAACACCATTGCGTCATCCAAACATAGGTTTTTGTCAGGATAATATATCTCTTCCATTTTATTATTGAAATAGTCCATCAGAGGACGAATTTTGTAGAAGCGGTCTTCTGGTGCAGGCTGACCTGCTTCAGGATTCTTAGCAAAATGTAAACATTTGAAGATCAGCAGGAAACGCTCTCGACTCATATTCGCCCTGAAGATCGGGAAATTAAAAAAGGTATTTTTGCTCCAATAGTCACTCAATCGGTCGATATTTATTATTCCCATCTTCAACACTAAGCCGAAGAATATCCTCAGTTCAGCCACAGTCACATCTTGCCAGCGGGAAATATGTAACTTCTCAGGTATTCCAGGTGTCGTTAATATTTGCCGGGCGTAATTGTTTGTCTCCGTCTTGACAAGATTGTAGAAGTTTTCGTCAACAAGCAGGTTGAAGAAATCGATTGGTCGAGGTCCTTCTGGTAACACTAGCAACTTTCGCTGTTTAGTAAAAGGAATGGTGTTTATGACCGGCTGGTCAGGTACCCATGTATAATCAGGTAAAGGCTTCTTCGATACTTGTAATGCAGGTGAAGCTCCCTCCGGTGCTTCGTCGCTATCATCGTCCTCTGAATCGCTACTGTCGCTGTAGAGCGCATCATTCTCAGAATTAGTGCTGTTATTTAAAAACAGATCAGAATAACTGCTGCCATCTGAACACGGATCTTCTGAGTCTTCTTCTGTGTCTGTATCACTCTCACACTCAGAGCTTTCAGTGTGTCCTTCACAAATTGCTTCACCAGGGAATTCTTCTTCATCTTCTTCTTGTTTTATGTCAATATCACTTTCATACTCACGACTTTCAGTTTTCACATCACTCAGTTCTTCACCAGGGATTTCTTGTACATTCGAAGGGCCTGCTTCTTGCTTTATGTTAACACTATCACACGCAAGGCTTTCAGTTTTTACATTACCAAGTGTTACCCCGCGGGGATTTTGTACACCCGAAGGGCCTGCGCCTGCTTCTTGATCGGCCATCATAAACAACAAATAAATATTTAAGACCGCACTCTTATTTTTTCAACAAATATGAACTCTTCCACGCACACTGATAAACTTATAACCTTCCACGACGAACGCTGAGCTAACACTGAGGCTGAGCAAGATATTTCAAAGAGAAAAAAGACGTGTAAACACGTTTTGCGCACTGCCACACAAAAGCAAAAGACGTTTAAACACGATCTCAGCAGTTTTATTACATTAACTCCGGAGTACGTGTATACACGTCTTTTGCTTTCGCGATAGAATTTGCATGGCGGAGAGATGGAAAAATAATGTGTTCGTGGATGGGTTGACAGATGTTTGCTTTTAATTGGTGGGTCTCGATTCGTTAAGTCGATTGTTTTAGCGGAAGTATGACTTTTAATCATCTTGTTATAGTGACATTTTGTTTAGAACAATATTATATTAATTCCAAAATAAATAATCACATCATTTGATCTGGAACGACTATCATTGGAAGTGTTTAGGCCCAACTTACTTTGACCAGCGAGCACTAATAATATTAGTTATTAATACTAATATTAGTGCTCGCTGCTTTGACTGTTAAACATCATTTTTTAGCTTAATTAAAATGTAGTGCTGCTCAAAACTGTCAAAAGGGATTGACGTTTACTTGTAAAATGTTGCTGTAAGTAAATAATTTAGTATGGGTCGCGCCAACTCAGTTGATGCCGGAGCGCGCAGCTGGGGAAATTAAAGCTGCACACAAATAAAAATTGCGCACATATCGATAAGAAATGCGCTTATGTATTTTCAAATTTCCCCTTCGAAATTTATTGCGACTAGAGCAAAGGGACGGGAACGGCATGCGGGGATTCTACTGCGCATGGAAAACGCGACTTTCTCGGCATCAACTCAGTTGGCGCGTAGTCTATTTTTTGCTTCTTATTGGGGGATTTCAGGGGTGGAGTCATTTAGTTGTTGTAACAACGCTTTCAGACGGTTCTTGTTGTACCGAGATAATTTGTCTTATCTTAACAAAGGGATATTAATGGGTGTGTTCCTGTTGATATTATTTTTCTGTTCTAGTTCAAACTCTAAGCTGTTGTTTGGCATAAGAAGGTGAAAACGTTGTGTTAAGAAAACCAATATTTGCAAAAAAAACATTGGGTGTGTTCCGTAATATACTGGGAGCACTGCGACTTTTGACGTCATGTCAATGCACTGGTGCACACGTTAGAACATTCACACCCCGCTTAAAGTCCCTGAGAGTGATGAACGACCAGAGGCTTACTTTTAAAACATACTTTGAGTGCATTATTACCTAGATTTCTGTCTAACGTGGGGGGTCAAGCCAACCCGTCATCTGATGGTGAGAATGGTGAGCGCAGTCTAGCTTTACCCAGTGCCAGTGTGGGCAGCAGCGTTTAACAAGCTGGAGACAGAAATATGCATGCGTGCGGCAATAGATATTGTAGAAGTACATGTCTTCAAAGGCGATCTCAGATGTAGTTTCGCCAACGGAATGCATGCAACGCAAAAGTTGGTTTACTTTCAACTGTTTTGCATTGCCGTAATCGATATAGCCTTAAGTGATCAGAGACACACACAATAAACATATGCACTCGTCATTTAGATTTTTTTGAAAAACAAGGCAAAACGCAGCCATGAAATTATCTATTAGCGAAAACGTTACGCATATTGCGCATTGGCGGTCTGCACGTATGCATGTATCTGTTCTCAGCTTAACTGCAGAAAATGGACGGTCGCTACAGACTAAAGTTGGAAACAGATACGTGCGTGCGGTGTGTGCAGCGAATATTCGCTGACAGACAGTTGTGTACTTGGGCTCCGTCTAGTCTTCTACAGATAACCAAAAAATTTAAGCGAGGAGTACATGTGTTTGTTGGGTGTGCTTGTGTTTGGGTATTTGTGACTGTGGCGCATGCAGCAATGCGGAAAAGGTGGAACTAGACCAACTTTTGTATTGCGAGCGTTCCATTACGTAACTATATGTCAGTTTGCATTTGAATGCACGCACTTCTATTATATAATCACCGTACGCAACAAGCCGTATCTGCCTCCAGCTTTAGGACCGTATCCAACGAGTGCGTGATAGCGGGAATTATACTCATAGAAATACTGGCGAGTGAAGGCATGCGTCTCTATGATCCAAAATATGTTAGAGGGGAGACAAATTCAGTGCAGCGGCTGATGACGCACATCGAGTGTGTGACGCTATGGCAAGACAAGTGAGACGAGTATGCCAAGACAAGTGAGACTTAAGAGTCGGTGTACCCTCAGACCTATCCCAAACATGGATAAAAGGCTTAAGGAGTGTAAGAAAGTGAGTTACAACCTCACGCAGTTTTTGAGCCTAATTCGGAGATATAGAATATATCTCCATCGTTCCGAGGCTGATGGCTCAGCGCTGTGACTGGCATGACTAGGTATCCTATGATAACGCAGGGCACGTCTTCTTCTATTATGTGATATTCTGCGAATATGGGCCGGAAGAAAGAATTCGTCGTTCTCATCGATTTCAAATCCGCTTTCGATTGCACCGATTGGAACAGCTTGTGGAAATCCTTGGAAACTGAACACGTGCCATTGAAAATCATCCATTTTCTGCAAGCGTCGTACGATGGCTCAACCAGCATCGTTCGTATTCGAAGCGACAACCGAGGAGTTCCCGATTCAAACGGGTGTCCGAAAGGAAGACGTCGCTTCGACACTTCTATTCAACATTGTGATCGACGCGATTATGCATGAAGCATTCAATGGATTACTTGGAGTTCGATACGACGATAACAACTTCGTAACACGGATGCCGAACCAACGGACATCTTATACGACATTTCCCGCATCGCCCTTCATACGGGTTAAAAATCAATGCGGAAAAGATCATGGTGCTCACCTCGATGGAACCCAAATCGAACAGGCCCTTATGCTCAAATATTTGGGATCATTGGTTGAGGAAACGAAAGTTGCAAATTGTTCCTCTGATACCCTAGCAGATAAACTATTATATTTATTTTAAAACAAAGACATAGATCGTTGTATTCATATTAGACAAAACATTGCGCCTATAGAATTATAGAACCTCCAAAAAATCAAACATCGACTTCCACAATTCCTTATGCATGCCATTGACCATTTAAGTGAACCTACTATTCTTATACTTACACACTTGAACAAGTCCTTTTCACCCCATACACCCATCATCATTCATTTCCAGCATAATCCTTAAAACTTTCGTTGGGAATGGGCAAACGGCACGGCATAATGATAGAGGTGAAGAAAGCGCTGCCAGTCCCAACAGTCGCAACAACATGAACCCCTCGTTACTGATGTGAATAATGTGGATTCCTGCATAAATACGACATTATCGCTTGATTGCGTGCCAGCACAAGCTTGAAGCTTCATAACAGACGTAGTTTCACTTTGTTATAACATGCAATCTGAAATGTTGCAGTACCAACGAGCAATCTAGCACTCCCACACTAACAGCGACAACAAGCATGCGAAATAAAACGGTAAATAAAACTCAGCCATTTTTATTCTAATTGCTTTATTTAAATTTAAATTATCACAAAACTACTAAAAAAATTCGCCTAATTTCTTTCGTTGTAGTTAAAAACGTAATTGAAGCGATGCGATGATGTACGTTGGAACTCTCTGCTACGACGGAATTTCATCCTGGTAGATATTTCTAGATTACTCGTCCTTCCCCGCATGTTCTGCCTCACCGTTGGCTTCGTTCGTCGCATTATCCTTGACAGATAGGTGTGCCGGGCCAATATGTTGGATTCGTATGACTCTTTCATTTGGCTCCAAGGACTTGGTTGGAGGTGGAACTGTTACGGTTAGTATCCCATCTGAAGATAATGTAGAGACGACCTCCTCCGGGTCATACCCCTCTGGGAGTTCATACCTCCGTACGAACTGCCTGGATATATATCCTTCGCCGTCTTCCCTCTCTGAGTGTTTTGCCTCGACAACGACACAATTCTCGACGGTTTTTACGGTTAATTCATTCGGCTTAAACTGCTGCACATCCATGCACACCTGAAAGCCACTAGTGCCATCGGTTGAAGTTGGCTCCTTTGGGATATGCCTTCTGGATTTACGCTGTTCCAACCATTCGGAATGGGCTGGTAATGATAGCTGAAGTGATGGATTCCGATGATAGTGACGATGAGGATAAAATCCTAGGCCAAAGTCATCCAGATATGAACGGTTCGTCAAGTTATCCAGCTCGTCTGCTACGCTGAGCATAAACGGTAGAGTTGACATGTTTCGTGTTGTAGTGTAGCTCGTGATGTATCCTTTTTTTGTGGAAGGCTCTTCGCAACGCAGGACTCAAAGTGGAACTAGCGTTATCCTTTAAAATGCAAGTCCTTTTATTATAAGTTAAGTTTCCATAAAAGCGCTGTGTGCTAGTCCGTAGAATATTGTCTAGATATATTGAGAGAGCTTTCTGCAGGAGCTGCGAAAGCTCGAAATAATTTTACTGCTAGCACAGTTTTCCAGTTATCGCACATACAATTTCGTTCGTACATACATATATGTACATACCTTTCGTTTTTGCGTCTGAATAGTCGAGCACTAGACTGATTATAAAGGGAACAATCGAACACATAAGAGAGTACTCCATAGTCAACACGGCTGTCTGTATCCTTGTACGTTCTGTACCTAATTTGCAATTTAAATGCATTTCAATTGTTTGTATGCAGCTCTCTTTTGATAGTAAGGACTACAGAAGGAGGTTAAGCGGAAATATGCTGATAGTGTATCGTACCTGCAAACACACTCTTATGAATCCCTATATGCCGACTTGTTTGAATAATCGGAATATAACGTCTGCTTAACAACCAGTTTAGAAAACACGTATTGCCACAATAAAAAACACACAAAGAGGTCCTTTTTATTTGATCCTTTTGAAGATTTTTTGTTTGTTATGTACCCAAGCGCTTAAAACCCATCCCTATTATCCAAAGACACAATTGTGCCACCAAGTTTAGCTGGATATCAATACTATCATGAACGTTATTCACCAGTACACGGTATCCTTTATAGTAAGCAATATTATTATCCTTGAGGTTTGTTTATGACAAGAACCGGAAGAAATTCGAGATTATATTTAGAGGAGGGAACGGCTTTTATAGTATGATGGTGTAGGTAAGCACTTTTGCTCGATAAAAGTACGATATCGATTTTTTTTATGTATGTGCAATGTAGGCAGGAATTTTCGCAGGAAGAACAGCTTTGTTATTACTAGAATGTGATTAGGGGATTTTGAACGAAAAGCTACATTTTAGGTAGTGTGGGTACTCATACGTGTGAATACCTGGACAAATAACACACTAGTAAGGGGTAGTCAGTTTTATTGCGTCTTAATTTCTTTTAGTGTATGATAGAATATTGAAAGGGTATAAATTTTTTACTGCATTTTTTCTGTTGACGTTTCTTTAGAAAAATTCCAATAATTTTCTTATACAGGAAAAAAATATTTTTTAAACCCAATACACTCTCTATTATTATCGACAATGTTTCGCCATTTTTAGAGACATCAAGCCATCGGTGAATCGGAAGTCTTGGCCGACTTCTTTTGCAGCCAATTTATTCCATTGAAGAAGTTCTGCAGATCTCGGAAAAAGTCATAGTCCTAATCAAACTTCCCCAATTATTGATGGTCGGTAGTTGTCGTGATGGAAAACTACACCTTTCCGATTACTTGATTCGGACCGTTTTCGATCAAAAGCCTGACGTAATTTGGTCTGACCAACTGAAAGTACGTCATAATGAATAGCCTAGAAAACATTCAGGAAATACACAATTGCACAGATAGGGGGTTTTCTACGTCAATCCTGACCTCACGAGGTATGCACGCCTCTGTTACAAATATGAATGTAATCGACCATTCCAAACGAGAATGTCGTTTTACCAAGCAGTCCTCCAACTAAGTGCTAACCTCATCTAATAATGCTTGACCTGCGCAATCAAACGGGAACCGGTCTACTGCGTATGTTTAATAGCACCCTTTATTTTTTAAAGTCCCAATTTTAATTCCTTATCGAGTACTGTTATGAGTAAAATCGAAAATCAAATAATTATATGAGTTGAGAATCGAGTTCTGATTCCGTATCGCTACCTGTGATCTGTGACGCCTTATCGTGACGATTATCTCACGTGGCCATTTTTTCATCACCGAGTATAAGACGATTCACAAATGGGTCGATTTCATTGCCTTTCAGCAGCGCATCGTAGATGTTAATACCTTTTACCGCTTGAACCGTTTTGAATCCAGCTGAAACTGAAAACAGCTCTGATTTGTAATAAAAATATGTATCTTTGATCTCTGTAATAGTAGTAATAGACATAGACTGGCTAATGCTAATGAAGTTGTTCCTCAGAGTAGTCAACTTGGTCCTCTTCTTTTCAATATTTTCATCTCCGATCTATCGGTAAAAACTATAAAATGTTCCACATCGCTTTTACGCGGATGATCTCAAAATTTATAGTATCATAGGGCCTTTTCAATAATGCAGGTTGCGTGCGCAATTGACTTATTCAGCAATTGAGAGTGTGTAGCTGAATAAGTCAATTGCGCACGCAACCTGCATTATTGAAAACGCCCATAGTTTTGGTGAATGCGGCCTGGTTGCTCTCGATATCTCCAAGGCCTTTGATAGAGTATGGCACCCCGCTCTATTGACTAATATCCAAGCTATTGGTATTGAATTTCTTCTAAAGAATTGCATTGAGAATTTCCTTTCTGATAAGGTAGGTCGAATCTAATCCCCACACCATCTCTGCAGGTGTTCGCCAGGGCTCAATTCTATCACCAGCTCCCTTCCTAGTTTTTATAAATGACCTGCTCTCAATCCCCTCCATCACACTTCACAGTTTCGCCGATGACGGTACTCTGCGTTACTCCTACACCTTCGATAAGATAAGACAAGCACGTGCCAGACTTTGTCTCGTAGACCTTGAGCTCATGTCCAACTCTATTAACGGGGGGATTCGTGTGGAATTCAACGCAACCAAATCAAAGTATGTATACTGTCTTATCTTTACAAAAACCTGCACCGCCCGTCCTTCTATCTCAGTGGGTATAGCTGACCCATCTCTTAACATCCTAGGCGTAACCTTGGGCCTTTTCAATAATGCATGTTGTGTGCGCAATTGACTTTTTCAGCTACACACTCTCAATTGCTGAATAAGTCAATTGCGCACGCAACCTGCATTATTGAAAAGGCCCTTATCTTTAGGTATCCGGTGGAATAATCACAAATTCCTAATGGCCAAACAAGCTTACCAACGCCTGTGCTTCCTCAAGAGATCCAAGTTCCTCCTTCAGCCAACTGCCATGGCTACAATCTACAAGTCCTATATTCGTCCCTGCCTTGAATACAACTGGTATATCTGGCCGGGCGCACCAAAAACCACCTTGGCTTGGCTGGACAAGGTACAAAACCGCGCCATCAAGCTCATTGGCGATAGTAGTCCTCAGCAGATTTTACCGCTGTTACCATAGCGACTGTTCCACTGAAATTAGAAACCACAACACAAGATTAGCTAACTCGGCTAACCCCTACACGCTACAGTTCGTTTATAAATAGAACAACTCGGTGTTTCCGAACTCATATAACATCTCAGAGTTCAAACGCAAGGTTCATCGACATCTATTTACTCATCCTCCAGGCCCAGGCACCTAACCTATCCTTCCTCCTATATCCTTCAAATCAAGCTTACTACTAGACACTGACCATGACTTGAACGACATGACAGACTAGTAGTATAAAGGCTGATTCCTAAGCTTGACGTTACCACATAAAAAAATGCATTCCAAAATTGCCAAGAAGGGTGCAATGCATGAGACACTCATGCGTTGGGACTTGCCCTGAATACAACACCCTTAACTGCGTTAACACATCAAAAACAGGTGAAATGTGGCTGGAAAAGGTGCGATACCAAACACATTTGTTGGAGTATCGTTTCCTCCTTAATGCATTTACTGAACCAACGTAGGAATGGGGTAGTCTTGAGAAAATTTTATCTCTATTCCTGTAACCACTATTCCACCGACCGATTTACCTCCTTCCTGGTTGAACGGCATATCTTTTCCACAATATAAAACCACCTCGTCAGGTAACTACAGTCTTTCTTTTCAGGCATACAACGATGTAACAGTTTATATCTAAATAGAACAATTCGACCGAGGAGCAATCTTTCTATTTTCGAAGATGTGCAACATCTTAAACTTCAAACTTAAGACCCATCGCCATATGCTTCGGCACACCAGAGCGGTCCTAGACTATCCTACTCTTCTTTTATATCCTTGAAACTAAGCTTGCTTCTAGTCACTGCATCATGACCTTAAGAAAACTACGAACTAGTAGTATGTATGCAAAGCCAAAGGGGACTTCGAAGTATACTTTCTCTCAGAAAAAAAAAACAAAAACATTTCCACACGCTCATGAAAATAATTCTTTAATAATTTATTAGCTCTGTTTGTCCATATACATACAAAAACAGAAGGCATCATGATTCAAATCCCCGGAGTCACTGAATCCATTTTTTATTAAGCAAATTTCCCATTCTTTTCGTGCAACCAGTTGTCTTTTGGCTATCAACCAAATTTTCAACGTACGACAAAATATCTCTTCCTTCCAGTTCGTGTAATATAACATATTTCGTTTATCTAAGCCGTATTTGTTTTATCCTTGACATAAATTACACTCACCCTCAACGAAATCTCTGGAATTGTTCCTAGGTAAAGGGAAGTATGAAGCAACATCTCCAACCTTAATCCATGCATATGTATGCTTCCTGAAATTGCCATAAAAGTTTATTACCTTTGTTCTGTTTGATTGCATTTATGTATTACTAGCCAATGAGCAAGTGCCAAGTAAATCCTGGCATTTTAGAAGGGGTGCAAGGGTGGCTAGCTCTTGGCAACTGAACATGTTTTGTCTATTCACCCTTATTTGGTTAATCAAAACTGCAGTTGCTAGGGTTGCTAGGTAGCTTTGTTTATTGTTAATCAATGAGATCAGAAGTTCTAGAATTTACTATTATGTTTGTAATATCGGGGAATTGAAGCACTGAAAATGCATATCCCAATTCCCTACCCTTTAACACAGGCATGTCATCAGAGCGAAGCGCTTATATTTTGTTGTTGAAGAAGCGCAATCGAAGCTGGGAAATTGAAGCCCTTGGAAAACTCCTGGCGAGTCTTTGTTTTCACCAAAAATGATATTTTACAATTGATGCGATTATTATAAAAACCACAAAATTTCTCAACTAAGGAGAATAAAAGAAGCGCTGCTTTCTTGCTTCTTTTGGCAGCGCTTGATAAATTCCCCGCTGGGATAAAATAGAAACTCTGAAGGACCACACAAACATTAATCAAAACGATGACATTTTAGAGCCATGATAAAAAAATCACACTCCACCTAGTTTTAAAGTCTTCACCTGGAAATTTTCTACAAATTAAAAGTTTAAAAGCAATAATTAAAACAATCAAATCCGTGATTATTTCTAAATTTATTTTTAACAAAATTTTATAAATACGCAGTCTTATCATACTTGGAAATGAAAAAAAGGAACTTAAGCAACTACACTACTTCTTCTGCTTCTTTTCTTCGGCCGGCTTCTTCTTCTCCTCTTCAGGCTGCTTTTCCTCACTAGTATTATCCTTCACTGAAAGATGAGCAGGTCCCGTATGCTGGATGTTAATAATGCGTTCTTTGGATTCTGCAGGTTGCGGCGGGGCCACTTTAACGGTTAAGATGCCATCCGAGGACAATGTGGAAACGACATCTTTGGGATCATAGCCCTCAGGAAGGACATAGCGCCTGATGAAGTGTCTGAAAATGTCGCCATGCTCATCCTCACGTTCCTCGTGCTTTCCTTCAACAACGATGCAGTTATCAACCGTCTTCACCGTTAGTTCGTTCGGCTTGTACTGTTGGACGTCAATTGACGCTTGGAATCCGTTCTTTCCTACAACCGGAGTAGGCGATGGTGCAGTACATTCGTTTTTGTTGCAATTCGCCTTGTGCATCAGGTTGAAAGCTGGACCGACTAGACTGAGGCTTGGATGATGGTGGTGGTATGGACGTTGCGGGTAGTTTCTATAGTAGAGATGATCGTTCAATTCATCAGCCAATGACAAAATAAGTGGAATTGTTCCTGCCATTTTTATTAACTTTTTCTTTTACTTTTCGCAATATACTTTATAATAACTTGAACACTTGCAAAATGTGCACAATCTTGAATCCTTTCACTATGAGCTTTACTTTGATACTGTTCAGCTTCTAATAGAATCTCTTATTTTATAGTACCAGTTCACCATTCCCTTAAGAGATGGAAAGCACAAGAAAATTCTGGAATATTCTCTCTTTATACGATCCAGTCTTGCTCAAATTTTGCTGGAGTTAAAGCGAAACAACAATAATTACTCTTTGAAGGGGAAAAAATATAACGAAAAAGAGAGCGAATTTTCGCCTGCTTCCATTTTGTTATAGTTCTCTTACAAGGCGATATTCGCAATAAATAATTCTTCTGATAGTGGATGGAGTCGAAGATGTTTCTAGAAACCCTGCGAAAATTCTTTATGATGAAATGATAATATCCAATTAATTAATGGCAGGAGTGAGCCACTTCAACAGCTAATCAATTACTCAGCTTAATATGTGCGTGCCTGACAGGAAAATGGTGAGAATTTTGTTTTAATTTTGCGACGTGTCCTTATAATAATTTTTATGCGATAATTTTGTAAATGAAGAACTTTAACATCTATAAATTATGTAGATTAATTTACCGGAATAATGATATTGAAGAACACGTCAATTTCTTCTTATTGTTGATTTGATCAACAACCAGGAAAATTAATGTATAGACGTTTTCAAACCTCGTGACATCCCGCGCATCTTCCCCAGCTAAGCTCTTAAAAATGTTAAAAAGTTCAGACAAAAGCTTCACTTAACTCCTCCTATCAAATCACTTGCTGCCATGTAATCAGTCGCGACTGCGTATTGCTAAAGGGAGGTGTATTTTTCTGGGACTTCGATGATTATTTAAAAAAATTACAAATTATGACTGAAAAACACCCGTTTTTATATATTTTTTTTATTTTAAGGTTTTTATATTTTACACAAATGCCACAGAAATAATTTGTAGTAATTTGTACTAAAAAATACGATATTTGTGTTTTTATCACTTTGATTACTAGACTTTTGACATTTTCCGCCAGTCGGAAGCGCGCTTCTGCCCGGGGAGGTTGTGTTGCTTGCGGCTGCGGAGAACTCTCAATTTATGAATGAAAATGGTCATATCTTTAAAAGAATTTTTTCCAGCAATTCTTTTAATTTATTTTAAATTTAGGGATGGGAAATATTTAGCATAATTATAGTAAAATTATGCTTATTACGATGGATAAACTGCCTTTGTTGAGCAGGAGTTTTACATGTATTTCAAAGCTCTGCTCAATACATATAAAGATTACTTAACTTTATTCATCCGGCATGCGCACATCCCTTCCCAAATTATTTTGTTGAGTTTTTTCTGCGTTTGTTGCCTTTTTAAGTTAAAAGAGGGGAAATGATAGAACAAATTTTATGAAATTGGGCAACGAGGTGCGCAGAACCCTTCAAATTATTTGTGTCACGGAGTTTGAAAACTTCTATACATTTGAGGAGTTTTGCCCTTGGGTCTTGCTTAAAGCTACATATGTATAATCTAAATTCGCACATAGTATGATGCCATAACTAAAGTAATTTTATAGCAGCTTTGTAATTAAAACAGTTACGACTAGACGACGGCGTGCAGGAATTGTACACGATAATGCCTTTAGCTCTAGTAAGTATGTATTGTATACTATAAATTTGTAGATATATACATCCATATACATACATCAATCTATAGGTCTAAAGACCCTTCGGGGAGTTGCTTGTGTTTACACCATCCTTCCTGTGAAAAGCTAAGAAATTGCGTGTTGCGAAATTCTTGTCGTATTTGCCTATCGTCCTAGCGTCGAGCTCAAGAAAAATGCCGGTGAAAATACATTCCATATGTACATATTAAAGTGGAAGATCTACTTTAAGCTTTAGGAGCTTGTATTTTACTTTATAGCTTTTAAGAATTCAATGAAAATTTAATAATAACTTAAGACTCCGTAATGAGCGAAATAAGTGCACAGCTGGTCGGGGACAAAATTGGCGGGCATCATTTTGAAAGCGCACTCGTGAAAACCTTTCCTTAAATTTATAACATTACTATAAAATTAGGAAAAGGCCAAAGAACGGCAACAACAGGACGGGCAGTAACCATGGGGACATACCTTTCTTACGCCCCAGATGTGCTCTTGCCCTCTTGACCTTCACACCAAACATTTGGCCTCATGCGGTGCCCTTACACTAAGGCAATCCGTGGCGTGGACATCAAAACCCCTCGATATTGACTTGTTCTTCGAGGGTGTGGTTGCCTTTCGCCTAGATTGACCTTTACAAATAAGGACTTTCCGTCGGTCGAAATACTTCTAAGTGACCCCTAGACTATAAATAATTTTGAGCAAAATATTGATGGTTTCCTTTTTTGCCACAGACTATCAATATTCTAGTGCAATAAATCAGTTCACGTCAACATTCGAGAAGCGAATATGTTGTAGTTGATTCGTTGATGAATTATATATGGCACTAATTTAATTAGTTATGTAAAGAATTTAAATTCAAGAATAGAAATTAGTTACATTTATGTACATATACTCGGCTTCACCGGCCTCAGTTCAATCTGCATGACACCCCGGCTTCACGGGCCCAATTGCGCAGGAAAAATAAAGCCTGAGTTTGTCCAACAAAACATGAAATCGCTTACAACAAAGGAATAATTACGGGAATCATCACAGGAGATTGGACCATTGAACCACGTTATCGAAGCTGGATCCCACACCCAAAGTTTGTTGGTGTAACTGTGTAAATAGGGATTAGGAAGCTAGGAGAATTAAAATGGGTTTCCAGGTAAGATTTCTAAATTCCACGAGATAGCTTTGAACATTCACTATAGTCGATCAAAAAACAGGCGGCAATCGGTGGCATCATAAGGAGCTCGCTAAATCTCTGTTTGCTATAGTCAATTTTTACCTCTGTACATACTCCAGTACATACTCCAGTAATGTACTTTTTTCTCTTGGTCTGACCGATTCATCTGCCTTCTTGTCGGCCTTGATATTCCTTCGATCTGGTACCCACTAAACAGTAATCATGCATCTGCTTGACATGGAGGACAGTTAGGCTTGGTTTCTTCCAGATCACCCTGCCTTGCATAGGCAGGTTTTGAAGATATCTGCCATTTTGTGGTGACCGCCATATTTGATTTAATGACGTCCCACAGCTTACTGAACTATACTCGTCACACACTTTCATTTGATAGCCATATCGAGGGCGTTGTAAAGAAAAAGGCAAACCGCCATTTTGTGTTGACCGCCATTTTGAATTTGGAATGATGCCACATAGTTAATTGCATTCTTCTCGTAATCATTTGATACCCATGCCGGGATCGAGAAACACAATTGCAAAATTCGGCCGCCATCTTGATTTTTTTTAAAAAAATGTCATATTACATTGTCACGCGAACTATGCGTATGCGTTGATCGGTTGCATGAAACTGGGTCAAAATCAAGTTGCAAGAGGTGTAGAATGTAAAAAATGGTGAAAAATCATACTAATTAATTAATTAATTAAAAAAAAACTAATTAAAATTTCGAAAAAAACATCTGCTACCTGTTGGGGTATCCATGCATCTTCAAAAAAATCAGACTTCTATCCATTCTATTTTGGCTCCACCTCGTGACAGTACGCACAAAGAGACACACAGACAGACACTTTCTTTTATTAATACAGATTTCATCTCAAGGATTTTATTATTTCAAAACGAGGAAAATAAATCATATTTTTATGTTTTATCGCATTCAGGAATTTTGTAATACATAAACTTACATATAACAGAAAAGTCTATTTTTGAACTTCATTGATTTTGCTGTATTTCATTAACGATAAAATTAGATATATTGCATAAATTTAGTTACAGGTCCTCCATAATGTATAAACCATATCCATATCTTCGCCATTAGGAGAAGATAGCCTTGCATCCAAAATATAATTAGTTTTGATTACAAGTAATAGGATCCAAAATAAGTTCTGGAAGTATTACGTTGATATGACAGTATCTAAGAGACCATACATAATTGGACGCAATATATCATTAGATAGGATTAATATAGAAAAGGCAGATATATTTTTATTCTTAGGAGCAGTGCTTAGGGGTAGAAATCCAATAAAAATTATGATTACTTTAATAGAGATGTTCTGACAGGAAACAAAAGTTGTTTTTCCTTACAACCTTTAAAAATAAAAATATTTTGTAAAATTAGAACATATGAGGCATTAATTTGTTTTATCCTTTGCTATGGATCAAAAACATCCACTTTGAATAAACGTAAAGATAAATAGAATGTCAATTTTTAAATGGTAAGTCGAATTGTTGAGACCTTAGAAAAATGTCCATCATACACCTGGACGGCGGAGCGCGTGGAGATGGAAGGAAAAGTGCACACGCACTTTCGCTTTGGGTGGGGAAATCCAAACCCTAAATTGTTCATGTACACCTGTACAAGTTGGAGGGCTACCTCGGTCGCTGGCAACGAAGTTTTCATACGAAAACTAAATATATTACATTAGACCTACTAAGAACTTATAACTGCTTTTTAAACCCCACCAGACTAGCATTTAAAAGGATCATCCCGAAGGAGGGCTTTCTCCGTAGGCTCCCCATGAGAACCCCATGTAGGAAATGAGGGGCATACCGAAAGAGTTTCCTCATGAGCGCCACTCAAAAAAAACCAATGATATTGAAGTAAGGTATGTATTATCAGTTTTTCATAATGGCCCTAGTAGGCAAACCTTATTTCAAATTAGAAGGGGCGATATCTGCATTATACCATGTTCGCACTGAACCGAAATTACGTGACTTCGGCTGTTTTCGTGATTTCGCCCAAAATCACGGTCAAAATCATGTGATTTACCATGTATTCTGATGATTAGTCGAAATGTCGAAAACATGCGTAATGATAGAAAAATCTGAAAAACGAAATCATTTCAAGTCAGTGCGAACGCTTGTACATAATTTCGAAATCACTTTCCAAAATCACATATTTCGGCTCAGTGCGAACATGGTATTACGTATTCGGAAAACTTTTTCAAAAGCTTCAAAGAAATACCCCGGCTTCACCGGCTGAACTGGGCAAACTCGAGCAAATTGGCGAACTGAACTTCTAACCTCAGTTCAGTTCGCATACAATTTCCACATATTCAACTAAGGAGAAACAAATCTCAGTTTGCATAATTGATCTCGAACTGAAATTGAATGTAAAAGCTCCCTCAAAAGAGAGGAATCAACTGGAATAGTGGAATGTCATTCCAGTTGGCTTTTGCATTTCTGACTTCTGGCGAAAAAGCAACAGCAATTTCAAGTACGAACTGAGCATGAACTGGACTTTAGCCGGTGAAGCCACTTATGTGGATTGAACTGAACATTATTAAACTGAGGTTATTGAAGCCGGGATATTGAGCTTTAGTTTAACTCATGCAAAGCTTTAATTTTTGTTGTTGTATTGCTTCATATTTCAGGCAATTATGTTGGCTATTTTTAGTCTACTCAATAGACCGGTTCCGGTTCGATTACAGAGGTTAAGCAGCAATGAACGTAATTAGTACTCAGTTTGGAGACCGTAATGGCAGCGAGCAATAATAACAAGAGTGATTAGGTAGAGCTCAAGGACAAGTTAAAGAGTTAAACATATGAAAGAAGAAATAAGCAATAACATTAAGGAAAAATTCAAAAAAAATATTAACAAACACGCGATGCAGATATGTTCTATGCAAAAAGCACAAGAGTATGAACGAAACAGAAATTTTCCTTGATTCCCCTTCCTATTGCAATGTTTACATTCAAATGGAGGCAACGTGGGAACAGAGCACGTGGCGGTTTAGAATTTGAGTATGTATGCGGTTAAATTTCGTGTTGGTACTGCACTCGCGTTACTTGATTACACTTGTATTATCCCTTATTGTTCACTCGTACTTCCCCTTCATTTTTTATCTTTCTTTCATACACATTACGTGTAGTGTGAAAGTAATGCTGCCTCCTTTTTTCATAGATATTACTTCTGTGATATTTTGACTTTTTCACTCGCATTGAAATTTTTATCAGCTGATCTCAAGGACAATGAAACATTTTTGAAAATTTGTTCTAGCTCATCACTCTTATTATTATTGCTCGCTGGTAATGGTAAAATCCCAGCGGGAAATTAGGTAATGCTTCCGGTAGAAAGGTATAGGGTAAGCCTTCCTTGAAAGTAATCTGTAATGCAAAAGTAAGCAGTAGGCAACGTCTGCTTCTTAAGGAAGGCAAGGGTAAGCTGAAAGTAAGCAATTGCCTTCTGCCTTACCTTACCAGTAATGTAGAGGTAAGCAAAGCTAGTGCATATTTTTGCCTTACCAGTAATGCAGTGGTAAGATAAAGCTGGCTTATACCTTACCTCCCTAGGACATCAATGTAAAAAAAGAAATGAAGTGGGTTTCCTAAAGTAATGCTTCCACGCATTACCAGGAGTACTTACAGAACGCAAGTTGAAGCCTTATTTTTCCCGCTGGGATGATACTCGCGTTTCGAAGTATTTTGTTTTCGACACTGGCGCAGTTATTACTCACATATCCACGCTGAAATTCTCAAACTTTTCGGAATCCCTTTTCCACTCGGAATCGAGGAGCAATGATATTTCCTCATGGGGCCTTCCTTATGACAAGGCGCAAATGACGCAAGGGGTTAGATTCTTTGTGTGGGCCTTCTAGGGCAATCTATACGGGGTCCATGCGGGGCGGTAGGGCTAGGCTCATAGGGGCCTTATCTACACTCCCTCCCTAATCGGGGATAACCCTATAACAGTGCTGGGCATTCCTATGCCCGCGGGCAAATTAGCTTTAAAGCTCTGAATATGTATACGAAGTCAAATGACTCGAATATGCACAAAAAAGCATATCAGTCTTAATTAAGACTTCATGCGAGTGGGAGCGTATTTTGAGCGACTTTGTGCTCATATACTGGATACACTGTTAAAGCAGTAAGTTGAATTAATTGAGTGTAAGAATTTGCGTTTTTTATCCAGAGGGTACGTCAATTTGTCAAAATTAAAAACAACTAGTTAATATATGAGACTTAAATTATATTTCTTATTATATGTTGCAATAAATTTAAAAATATGTAAATTTTCTAAACTCGATAACAGTGTGAAGCTTTAGAAAGCTTTTGATAGCTTTTACACAAATGCATTTCTTTAGCTGTGTAGGTTTGCCCGCCACTGCCCTATAACCAAAGAATTTAAAACCAGCTGGTGATACAATTGATCGCTTAACTTTTTACATTTTCACGGTTACCTGTTCGCGTGCTCCCCACCGACAATGATCATGGTCCACCGCTCCTGATAATATTAATAAAATTCCCATTTCTTAAGAAATATAAATAACCAAATTCACCATTAAAGCAATGCAATTATTTTTTGAATGACCCTAAAAGTATGCAAAACAAATAATTGACCCACAGGAGAAACAAAGAAGGACATAACCGCCCCACAGAGACGCTAAGTTTAAGTTTTTAATAAATAGGTATAGATTGGACTCTAAAGAATGCATGATTAGGTAAGGACATCTTACAAGAATGGCATAAGACAGGATTATAGTGCGCATTGGGCGTCCTATTCAAGGCGAAGACATGTTCAGAGGATAAAACAAGTAATAGATATAATAGGGAATGTGAGATTTACAAATTGGTGACTGTTTTATTTGGGCTTTTCACGGAGAAATAAACGAAAGTAAAATATAATAATTTAAAATCAATTTATTTCGTATATATTTTTGACAAAATCAACTTATATTTTATTAAAACTATTTATTCGTCTAGTAAAATAAAAAAAAAAAATAATTCAGGCTTCAGGCATGATTGTATATTTTTTCAATTAGACATAAAAGCCTCCCATAATAATATTAGGTATCTAAGAAATAGAAAACGACCCTTCGTTATTGTATTGTAAACAGTTTCGGCTTTATTGTGTATTTATAATAAATAATAAAAAATGTCATGAATTTGGGCTGTCTCTGAAAAAAAAACAATGTGTTTAATATCGTTGGACATGAGTCTATTTTTAGAGCGAGTCCCACTCAACTTTCAGCCCTTTAATAAAAAGCTGCGTCACTCTCAAACATCCTTTTCAAGAAATTTAAAACTTTCGCTTGTCACCAAGTGAAGGAACTTTTCAGGAGCACGTACACCCTCACCTCCAGGCGAACTTAATGAAAAATACGTGATACGCATAACTACCAGGGAAATTTGGGCCCGCCCTTTGATGTCCTTGAAAAGGCTTTCAAATATTAGAGATTGTATTAATTAAAACAGCGGAAATTAATTTATTTTAATCATTGTAAGTATTTTATTTTTATAATAAGTTTAAATGACATAGATTAACACTCAGCCTTTCTTATCTTCCTGAGCCACATAAGTACATAGATTGAAATGAAACACTTAGACAAAAATATGTTAGGTTAGTCCCTTCACTTTGCTTCCTCTTCAGCCTTCTTCTCCTCGCTCTCATTATCCTTCACGGAAAGATGGGCCGGCCCGGTGTGCTGGATATGTATAATGCGCTCCTTAGTTTCCGTCTTCTGGGGAGCTGGAACCTTAACGGTTAAGATACCATCTGATGACAAGGTAGACACGACCTCGTTCTGGTTATAACCTTCAGGAAGGTCATAGCGCCGAATGAAGTGTCTACAAATGCCGCCATGTTCGTCTTCGCGTTCCTCATGCTTTCCTTCCACCACAATGCTGTTATCAATCACTTTAACTGTTAGCTCATTCGGCTTGAATAGTTGAACGTCCATGCAGACTTGGAATCCATCTTTGCCTACAATCGGTGCTGCACTTTCCTTTTTGAAGGCTTTTGCATTCTGGATGTAGTTAAAAGCCGGTCCGACTAGACTCAGGGCTGGGTGATGGATGGGATGATGCGGTCGGTGGTAGTATCCAAGCCCCAGATTGTTATCGAACCGTCTGCTCAAAGCGTCCAGTTCGTCGGTCAATGACAAGATTAGTGGTAAGGTAGCCATTTTTCAAAGTTCTTTTCTATTTTTAGTTAATGTTTCACAAAGGAAGTTGTATGAAAACTTGAAAACTTTGCAGGTTTCGCCTTATCAATACGATTTTCACTGTAACAATGGTGCTCGGTGCAGGGATTTCTCTTATTTATACTACCGGCGCCGTTATCCTTTTTAAGAGATGGAAACTCTCCCAATTCAAAGGGGGAGGATTAATGCTGGATTCATTGTTGCTGAGTCGCGCCACACAAATTTCCTAAAAAGAGAATCATCTGAACTACGGTAAAGTGTGCCGCAGATTTTGTATGATTTGACATTTTGTCAAAGTTTTCTTGGTATAATCCTATAATGTGGAAATATAAATTTCAAGAATGAAAAAGCGCAAAATTCGTAGAATCTTTAAAAATGCTGAAATATTTGAAATATCGACATAAAACATATGATATTTTGACAATTTAAAAAATCCGCCGCACAAAAGTTGAAGTTGATTCAACTTTTTCCCGGAGAGAAAAAAAAATCCCAAAAATATCCCAAAATTGAGAAATGCTCAATTTTTCATACAAAAAGTATGCGCGCACATAAGTGCGGCGCGAATCATCCGCAACGATGAATCCGGCATAAGTTCTACTGCTATGTAGCCGCAGGACATTCAAAGTCTATTATATAATGCGATATTTATAAAGATATCTATCACCGAAAAAGGTGCAAATTGCAAGGACTGATTTTCAGTTTTTACTGTAAAGGATAAATATTTTGTTATTATCTGATAAAGAATAAGAGAAATGTATTTGTAAAAAGCTTGGAAAGCTCTAGAAAAAACTTAGTTAAAAGAGTTCAAGGAACATGTAATTCTCTTTTAAAGTTTGTTTTTTCATTGATGCGGCGTTTCAGGATTCTCTTGATCTTTAGATTTATTTTACTCGAATGAATGAACTTGAAAATGTTATTAACATAAAATCATAAAGATATCATTGCAATCACATGCCGAGGAAATTATCGACAGGACCTTACCTTACAAACAATATACCCTGGCAGCCTTTTTAGACATAGAAAGTGTTAAGTACTGGATTTATTCAAGAAGCTCTCATGGGGGCTTCGGTAGTCTAGGGAGTAGGGCATCTGGCTACCATTCCAGAGGTCCCGGGCTCGAATCGCAGCAACACCACGGTCTTTCGTCTTTCTCATTTTCTCCTCCTATATAACTTTCCTTCTTTCTTCTTCTCTACATTCATGATTCCTCCCGTCAAATCAAATAATAAAATGAATGTCGGTTGTAACAGGCGAGTTGAAACACTTCATTCCGAAAGAAGTCGTCATAATTTCCAAAATGTACCCTATGGACGAAAAAAACAATTGCACCTATTTTAAGGTAATAGCCTCCCACACATCCGCGCCTCTTTTTTGGTTCCTGTAAAACCAACTGGGCTAAGTCTCTGGGGCTTGTAGCCTCGAAATCAGACCTGCTTGCCAATTGTATCAACTCAGTGTGCGAACTGGAGAATACGGCCACGCAGGTCACTTAGGGGGCCTCGGTAGCTTAGGGAGTAAGGCGTCTGGCTACTATCCAAGAGGTCCCGGGTTCGATTCCCGGCCAGCCCCACGGTCCATTGCTTTTTCCACTTTCCCACCTACATAACTTTCCTTCTTTCTTCTTCCCTCTTTACATTCCTGTTCCCTTCTGTCATAGCCTTCCTTAGCCTTTCCCCGCTCCGCCAAAGCGCATGACATCGGTTGGTTGATGAGATTCAACTCGTTTCAGGAGGCATAACACTCCAGCGAGTTGTTTCTCGATGCCCCGATGTCAAAGTCGCAATAGTAATGGTTGGAAGTAGGTGGACTAAAAATATCGCGGGTAGGTTGTGGCAATTCCTTTCTTCCCCGACTAGAGCTGCTGTTCGACATTGCAGACTCTATACGAAGAAAATAGATTGTCGACAGTATAAAGGGCCTTTCCTGAGACTCTAGTCTTTCACATAAAAAAAAAAAAAATGTACTGATCTACCACGACAACAACACTGTCTCCTCCTTTCAGTCGTCGCGTAAAGTGCCCTGGTGGAATGACAAGTTAACTGCAATGCGTAGAGAGGTTAGGAGATTGTTCAATAGGGCAAAACATACCGGGCATTGGGATGAGTATAGGTTCACCCTTACAGCCTATAACAAGAAGTTAAGATGTTCCCAAAGGATTGCCTGGAGGACACACTGTGAGAACCTTTAGACTCTACCAGTAGCGACTAGACTCCAAACGCTACCTTACAAAGACTTATTCAAGGAGACCATGAAAAAACCTTGAAGTACCTGCTCAGCAAGCACTTTCCAGGGTCAACCCTCGAGACCGCTTATACACGGGATGATCGGTGTAGTCATAGGACTATTCCAGACCGAATTTCCCGGAGTCTTACTGGGAACAGCCGGGGTAAAGCGTTGAGACTGTTGATCCAATTTTGTTTCAGGTGATGGTTATTGGGGGTTCAAGAAGTTATAATTCGAGAACTAGAATGCTCGAAAGCTCAGAAGGTGCGCTGTCATGAGAACCTATCTGAGGTTGCAGCAGGCGATCCATCGCAGAGCTGACGTCATGATTGCTGAAGTGTCCCCGGAGGCTAACTCATAAGGTAAAACAAATATACATACACTCCGCGACAAAAGTTTGACCTCAGGTAGAAAAATAGGAAGCAGGTAAGGTGGGGTGTACTGACCGCAATGTAATTATTTTTTTATAGAATTCCGGGTTGATTTTATGAGATACTCATGATTTGGTGACCTACTTTTATTAATTGTTCTAAGAAATAATGAAAATTTTGTAAGAAATGGGATAAAAACGCCGCGACAAAAGTTTGACCTCACCAGTTTTAAAACACTTCTGTTAAGACTAAGAGGGAGTGGTTGTTAGTGAAGTTGTAAATTAAACTTTTTTAGTAATTTTTTTAAATAAATCGGTACAAATATGGGCAGTGGAAAGCGCTTATCACGTGAAGAAATCGAGCGAATAAAAACGTTGAAAGAAGAAGGGTACTCTAACAGGCAAATCGCCCTTAGATTGGGTGGAAGCCCCCGAGTCATCAATAACTTGCTTAAGGACATCGAAAATTACGGTAGGAAGCCGATACCAGGGAGACCAAGGGCCACAACAGAGAGATAAAGGAGTAGGATCCTGCGAACAGCGTCAAATTCATCCATGACTGCCAGGGAAATTGGAGCTGAAGTCGGAGTAAATGCAAGTTTACGCACTGTGCAGAGGATTTTGAAGCGCTCACCAGTTCTACAACGTCGCCGACTCAAGAAAAAGCCAATATTATTACCTAGACACAAGGAACAACGCTTGGAATTCGCTCGCGCTCACATGGCCTGGAAAGATGAGTGGAACCAAGTTATCTTTTCAGACGAAAAACGGTTCTGTCTTGATGGACCGGACGGATACGCATATTATTTCCATGATTTACGGAAGGAAGAGAGGTTTTTGACTCGACATCACCGCCGGGAAGGAGGAATAATGATATGGGGAGCCATTTCAGTTAGAGGACCAGTGGAGCTCAAATTCATCGAGGGAACTCAGACAGGAGTACGTTACCGGGACATGTTAGAAGAGGTTAAGCCGTTGGTGAAAGAAATAATGGAAGGTCAACCATGGATTTTCCAACAAGACTATGCAGCAGTTCACACCGCTAGGGTGGTTCGGGAGTGGTTTAGGGCCAATAACGTGGTGGAACTGGAGTGGCCATCGGTGTCTCCAGACCTAAACATTATAGAGAACCTATGGGGCTGGCTCACGAGGAGAGTCTACCGCTCTGGACAACAATATGGGACTATCACAGAACTGAAGACTGCAATAAGGACAGCGTGGGATGAAATTCCACTGGATTTATTACAAAATTTGTACAGTAGTATAGGAAATAGAATTTATCAAGTAATATTAAACCGGGGAGGCCATACCAAATATTAATAAATGGAATTTAAAGTTAAAATTATTCTTTCTTTTATTTTTCTTATCTTCCCTTGCTTAATTTTCAAAATAGTTCCCAAAATTGAAGGTGAGGTCAAACTTTTGTCGCGGTGTTTTTATCCCATTTCTTACAAAATTTTCATTATTTCTTAGAACAATTAATAAAAGTAGGTCACCAAATCATGAGTATCTCATAAAATCAACCCGGAATTCTATAAAAATAATTACATTGCGGTCAGTACACCCCACCTTACTTGCTTCCTATTTTTCTACCTGAGATCAAACTTTTGTCGCGGAGTGTATAAGTAATTAATTAAATAATACTCACCTGGTTGATTCCATTTTAGGTTCCGTAAAGTAATTGCAAACGCCACACTCCGCTGGCGATCCTAACCGTATTAGCAGTTACACCGGGCATGCTCCAACGGGTAATTATTTTAACATATTTAACTATACATGTATATCGCTCATAGAAGCCATAACATGACTAGACTTAGGAAAGTAGCTGGGAACGAAAACCTGACTATCTAGCTAAACAGGAAGCCATTCTGCTTGTAAACACCCGGCTATAGCCAAAGCCAGGCAGCGCACACTATGCAATTAGGTTCTGGAAAACTTAAAAAATATCTCTAGACTAGAAGCCAGAGCACGGAGAGGGTAATAAATTACACAGGACACTTAAATCTAGATTTGTGGCATCAAAACCACACAACAAAGCGCTAATTGGGCTTCTGGTCGCACTGGAGGCAAGCATACATCTAACTTACTAAGAAATTCTGCCCCCTTAAAAGCAGAATATTTTAAAGGTTGTGGAAAAGTCATATTCTCATATCATATTCTGTTCTATCCTTCAAAGTAAGGTTGCTGCTAAAGATTGCTCCATAACCTGAACGACATGATAGATTGGTTGTACTAAGGGCGATTCCTAATCTTGGTTCTTCCTCATAATAATCTTTTTTTTAAATCGCTTCAACGTCATAAGGTGTAGCCAGAAAACATATCTTTGTAATATTGATTGATGGTGATCCTTAAAATGCCTAACAATAACAAACACCCCTGAAGATGATAAAAATATAACCGAAGGGTTAACAGCTTTTTGATATTGCGCTTCCGTTACTACAGAGGAAATCCCCTATCACCACATCCCAAGATCATAAAATAACAATGAAATCTAGGATATCTTTCTGATGTCAGCCTACGTGGGTGAAATCTACGTGGCCTAGACACCAACGTGTTATATTATCGATTTTTGCAAACAGCTCAGTCATGAAAGACGCAGAAACATCTTATCAATAATACAAACCATTTGTAAACTTTTAAAGTGCTGTACAATGTACATGTACATCTCAACGATTTTAGTATTTCTAGAACCTCATTCCTTTCCTGCAATCATTTCAGCACACCACCCATCAGAACGTTTCGTTTAAAGGCAGAAATAAATTGAAGTTCCCAAATGGGAATTGTGTATTGCCATTCGTTTCATCTTCAGAAACAAGGACCCTCTAATATTAAGCGGTCCTTATCAAAAAGTATTCGCAATGTTGATTTAAATGTTAAATTGCTGAGTTAAGGAAACTTAATCTTGGCGCGAACATTCGAAAGAATTTAAAGAAAGTTTAAAGAGAATTTGAGTAACACCTTTCCTCTAAAATATTAATACTTTATTAGAAAGGAAACTAGACATCATAGATTTTGATTAAGAAGACATCCAGATTATATTTTTTGTACTTTCAATTAATTTTTTTTTTAACAAAGTTATTTTAAGCAAACTTTTACAAATACGAAATTTTTTTTTTTAGTTTTTGCAACAAAATGAATATACATCGCCACAATTTCACTATTTTCCATTTACAGAAAGATGAGCAGGTCCTGTGTGATGAATTTGCACAAGTCTCTCATCACTATCTCCCTTCCGTGGAGGTGGCACTTTAACAGTTATAATACCATCTGACGACAACGTAGAGACAGCATCATGCAAATCATAACCTTCCGGAAGAACATATCTCCTGACGAAATGCCTAGTAATGTGTCCATGGTCATCTTCACGCTCCTCATGTTTACCTTCAATTACAATGCAATTGTCGACCATTTTAACCGTCAACTCGTTGGGTTGAAAGAGCTGAACATCCAAACTAACTTGGAAACCATCCTTCCCTACTACTGGGGCAGATGGATATGCATGTGGAGTACACTCTTTATCATCGCACTTTTCCTTGTGAGTAACACAGCAACTTGGTCCAACTAAACCAAAGCCAGGATGATGACTATGATGGTGAGTATGTTGACTACCATGATGTGGAGTGTAATGATGGTCTAGATTAGTTTGGTGATAGTGGTGTTGATTGCGTCGCGGGTAGTATCCATGTCCATAATCGTTAAAGCAACCGTCACTTAAGCTTAAAATTAACGGTAGTGAAGCCATTTTTAAACAAAATGAACGAACTGGAAAACTAGTTTCAGAATAACAACAACACCTCACGGCAAGCGGTTAACTTCGATTCTGCAAAATTTTATTCTGAGGTTCTCTTATTTATACTATCCTTGCCATTTATCCATGGTCTTATCAAGATGTTCATTAAAGGACGAAAAGCTCTCTCTGTGTGCTTTTCAGGAGAAACTTTAAGATTGGCGAATTTTTTAACAAGAACACTATCGAAGTTTTGTTATTGTTAAGATGAGAAAGGTCTTCTTAGGTTCTAGGCTTGGATAGTTGCAAAAGTCATTTTTTGTTATTTTAATGCGTTCTGATTAAAATTTTGAAGAGTGGCGTTCATTTTGTATAATATTTTTATAAAAAGATAAAAGTAAAAATAGCTTAATTCAAAAAAGGGACTTGTGATAATTTGAAAAATATTCAAGATTGTTTTCTCAGTAAGAGGAGGAGTACTTATTCTCCCACTTGAGGAATTCTTTAATACTAGGTGATACTTGGGTAAATACTTTGGTGTGTCCGTCAAAGACGCCAAGCTCTTTACAGACATCTACATAAAATTGTAGATAATTCTACGAGAGTCCCAAAAAGCGCAACTCGTTTACTTATTTCTTACTTTCTTCAAACGACTAAGCATACAAAGCTTGGATCATCTACGTTTACCATCTCGTTGCATCGTTGCAAAGCATACGTATGCGTTTACGAAAAGGCCCGTACCTTACTCTACTGACAAAACTTCAAGTTATTCTTATTGGTATCGACTCTGTTTTAAAGAACTGGGTTAACACTTTCATTTCTGGCTAATATAAGTAGTAGTAGCTTCAAGATAGTATTGGATGGCGTCAAATGTGAGCCCATACAATCATTGCATTTTTTCGCTCATTCTTTTTTTACTTTATAAATGATCAACAAACTCCTCGAAACTTCATAGCTTCTTGCCAGACCCATTCTTCATGATTGAGCTAATGTGTGACTCTATATCGAGGAACATCAAACTCAACGGCTTAACAATTTCTCAACAATAATAAGACCGGCAAAAATCTTGCTTCTACCTCGTTAGATTCATCTTTTCACATTTTAGGCGTAGCATTAACCTGGGATCTGCAATAGAATAACTGGAATTTCTTATTTTATTCGTAGCCTGACCTACATTCTACAATCCTTACGTTAGGCTCCGCCTCCAACACAAGTCCTTTATTTGGCTGCCGCATCGTGAACCGTCTTAGCGTGGTGTGGTCTAGACTGTGTCATCAAACTTATCGAAGCTAACAGCTTCATTATAAAGCCTCGATACTATCATAAGTCATTATAATAATAAGTTGAATGTGGAACAATCTGCATCAACCAGTATTGCCGAACTCACACAATATCTTAGACTTCAAACTATGTGATTCTTAATATTTTTCCAACTATGTGGCGTTTGCATAGGCCAGTCTTTGGGTAGGCTCGTGTAGGATCATGTCTCTTACTGTCAAACCTAATATAGGGTATAGCCAAAGTAAAACGGAGTCTACAAGATAATGGACCGAATGTTCACTGATGTTGAATAGTTTAGGTCCACCAACCAATTCTGCATAATATTTGTACCCATATCTTCATATGCCGAAGGAAATATTACTACAACGGAAAATCGTTCCCTCTCGAAAATATTTAAAACATCTCCAAGGACCTTGGTAATATGTAGGTTTGCTGTTATAAACCCACATTGAAATCATTCCCACTACTTTTTATGATCTTTCCGCAAAGAAGCGCGACGCAGCGTCAATTTTATTATTGGAAAAACTCAACAGAAACCAAATTTTCGCCTCGTCAAGCAGGAAAGTGCGGAGGGGTTTGATTTATCCCTTCTTGTTTCTTGTTTTCTTGCTATTCCTAAAATACTTTAGTCTTTTGAGATAAATTGCCTTTCTAAAATACAATATTTTCAGTTAACTGAAACTCTCACTCGCTTTTGTCGTGTCACTCATCTGTAGTTTCATCAATTAAAATTCGTTTCAGGTGAGCTAGGAGTAAAAATATAAAATCTATTCTCCTTAAATACATTCCATGAGGACGTGTGGATGTAGAAAAGTGGAGTCTCAGGTAGAGTCTGAAGGTGCTTTCAGTAATACCTACTTGCATGCGCAAAGTCCGCAAATTGGGTCCGCATCCATTTTCGGAAAAATCATCGTGCATTAGTGAACTTATTTTGCCATAGTTTAATGTGATGCTGATTAATTGTCATTTTTGATATTCTTTTAATATATTTACCGCACGCTATCAATATTCTTCTCATCCATTTTATGTTTTCACTAATCCTTTGACATTTGACATCGAAGTACTTTCTCTTCTGCTTTGAAACTAGTTCGCAGCGCTTTCAAAAAACTTGCAAAGCTTGCGCACATTTCCTTCGCATTTATGAACGCTGCGCAAACGTATGCTTGTTTTAAATAATGAAACTAATGCAAACGCAAATATGCTCAAACTGCATTACTGAAAGCACCCTCATTGAAGAAACGGCTACAACATATACCCCGAGACTTTTAATGTGTGTTCAAAGTTTGAACAAATATTTGCGCTTTGCCATGCGGTACGGCGGTATATTTTTGTAAAGGGAAATGTGTGGAGAAAAATTGTTGCAAAACATATCTGGCAGGTTGCGATAATATGTGCTCAAACCTTTGCAAAGTCTTCAAAAAAGCTGTGAAGCTATATCTGGCGCCGGCTTAAAGTAAATGCAAATGTGAACAGTTCACATGCAATTAAAATGTTCTAAAATGACAAAAATATTATTGTATGATTTCGGCAAATAAATTGCCATGGCAATCTTTTATCGTCGCAGGACTTTTAAATTTTTACGTGATTGCAAATCGTTGACATTTTGGAAAAGGGGCATGTTTGGCACCTTCGATGTTAGTAAATGCATAAAGAAAAAAGCGTAGAGGCTGTTCCAAAGCACCTTAAAAGGCGGGTGTGTTTTAAGTTCCATCAATTATTGCAACCACTTCATCTTGTAAACATCACATATGTCCCAAATTCTTGAAACTTGAAATACACCCGATATGTATACTAATCTCAGTAGATTTGCCATTGTAATTGAGATATTACTCCGAATGTAGAATCCAATTATTTTCTCCATTGAATTTTCGCCTAATTATATATGTAAATAATGTAGAATATGCCAGTCTTCTTGACAACCAAAATATAATTAGAAGATTAAAACGATTAAAATTATTCGAGTTTCATCAAATGTAGAAACATCAATTGAAGACTGATTCCAGATTAAAATCTTTATGTATTATCGTGTTTTAGTGGGTAAAAGTCTTGATGATTTTCACATACTATGTATAAAAGAAATGTTCTATTTAACTTCTCGACGATATAAATAAAACACAATTATTTGTCCTCCAACTTAAAATGTTTTTATATTTGTTTCGAAAAGGGGTTCAATTTCATCGTACAATAATTTAAACTAACTAAAACAAAAAATTAAAAACGTTACAAGCCCTCAGTCTTCGTATTAATTTTTTTTTCTTTGAATTTTAATCTCAATTTTTATACCTTGAATATGTTTTTGTATTTCCTCAATTTTTTTTTAAATTACAAATCACTTTTATTCATTCATTCTTTCTAAAAAATTTAATTTTGTTAGAACTGTAAAACAATATCAAATAACAAGATTAATACTTTCTCTTATTTTTTTAAATATATGAAAAAAAAATAATAATCAAAAATTTCGCTAATTTGTGTTAAAAGAAATTAATTTTTTTTCTTTTTTGTAATTTTGCTAAAATATAATTTAATAACTTGTTGGGGCTGAAGATTGACGATTGGATTTTATTTTTATATGAAATTATTTTTTTTAAATAAAAATATCAAATTGAATTTAAATATTGTGTAAATAAATGCCATATTTTTTATGTATTGTTTTTTTTTATTATAAAATAATCAAATTTTCAAGCACTTGTTTAAATATTTCTCGCATTAGGTTAAATTTTTGTTTGGATTATAAAAACGATTATGTGTATTATTGTTTTTCTTTTCTTTTTGTTTTAACTCAATTTATGTATTTTATAAAATTGTTTTATTTGTTTTATTTTTTTTTTTTGTTTTTAAATTTACACAAGCATTTTTGTTTAAAAATTTTTATACGCGAAAAGAAGCCACAAAATATTTATGATTTACTTAAATGTTTTTTTTTATAAGAAATGTCTTTAAGTAACTTAACTCGATTTTGACTATTAAAATAAAAATAAAAACATTGTATAAAATTTAATAATTAATATGAGCAATATATCATATATGTGTGTATGAATTTTTTTGTTGTTTTGATGATTTTTTAGAAGCTGTTTTTTTATATTTACGCTCATATTTACAAAATGATCATTTTTACACTCGTTTATTTTGTTTAATGTGCAATGTGTATTTCTTATTAAAAACATAAACGTTTTCCCGGCTTTTCAATTATTAGAAAAAAAAGCGTGATATAAGTATATGTTTTTACTTTCCCATTATTTTATAAAGAATATTTTCTAATTGCTTAACGAAAACATGTAAGTATTTATTTCTTAGATAAAAGGCGATTCATACGTGTATTGGCACCTCTAGATTTTGTTTCATATTATTGTTTTTTATGTGGAAAAGACATGGTTTTTAATATTCTACTATTTACTTAAGAAGGCCTCAACCATTCAATTCCGAATTTTGTGTGTTAAGCGCTAAATAAATTTCCAACTAATTACCTCCTTATCAAAAACATTATAATTCAGAAACCGTTCACCCCGAAATTCTTTAAACGCCATATCAAATACTCTATATTTCATATTTACTTTAAAATTCGTGCCATATCAAATACATTAATCCCTATGCTCAGCATATTTTAGTGATTCTCAATCAATGAATTTTTATCATAAAACAGAAACAATTTTTAGATCTAATTTGTTTTTATAATGAATGCGGAATAATTTATACAAGATAATGGGAAAGTCACAATTTGCCACACAAGATTATTTTTGTTTTTTTTTTTCTTTTAATAAATTGAAGTTGCATTATTTTTTATACATTATGCATTGTTTTTCATTATTTTTAACATTTTACGGGTTTTTTTTGTTATACTTTTGAACAAATTTTCATATTTCAATTTGTACTTTAAGATTTGCTTAAAGATTTTATAAAGGTTCTAATTATACATGATTAATTTTTTGATTTACGTTAATCATGTACATATTTATACTACAAGGAATGTCGAATTTTTCATTTTTCTCGTAATGTGATGATAAATAAATGTAGATACGTTACCCTAAGAAATTTTACGTGTATCTCTCTGGTATTGGACAACCACCGAATTTTTAAAAAGGGGCTATCTACAATGTGAACAATTTTATGAGTTTTACCCTAAAACTAAATATAACTAAGATTGTATCTTTCCGACATACTTCACCGGTCCTACTAGAAAAATATGATGATTCTCAAATTACAGTTTGTTTTTTATTCTGAACTACCTCTACAACCTTGATAGCATTATATGCATAGGTGCTTTCTATTTTACTTCCACAACTGTGGCTTATTAATTTATTTACCCAGTAAAATTCAAAACGTTATTAAAACATCATTTCAATATCTACCAACGAAAGAAAATAGCAATAATATAACCAATCTCTAAAAAAGGAGACAAGACGAGATGTGAGAACTATTAAACCCTTACTCAATATTGGATATAAAATTTTAACAGCTATCCCAAATAATACTATAGATTGAAACCATATACGGAGAGGATAGATATACAACGCAAAAAGAAAGTCGAGTCGTCATTACATGACAAGTCGTTTGAGTTCAAGAAATGTCGAATCATGACTTTCAGTGCATGGGCCTAAACTCAACTTATCATTTCCATACTAGCCCCCGTTGCTAAAAGGCGTAATTCGACCGAAACACGACTCGACTTTCAGCATAGGGACCATAGTCAAGGTAAAACAGATCATCGAAGAGTATTGAAACTGAAATTAGTATGGTTTAATGAAAATAAATTCCAATACTAGAGGATTTTTGAATATCCAGTTAATAAAGAAAATTGCAAATAACATTCGCCCCTATTCAGATTGTCGAGTCGATAGTCGATTCTAAAATGATGGCTGAATCGGTATTGCGAATGAAGATAATGCGAAATATTCGTCGATTTTACATATTTCGATTCGAGTAAATTTCGATTAAATTTCAACTTGTGAATTACTTCGTGTATTCATGTAAAGAGAAGCAGGGGCCGGTTCACGTAGCTCGAACGACGACAATCGTTCGAAACGAATTTGAATACGAAAAAATTTGTCTCGAAAAAATTGAGCGTTCACGTAGCTCGAAAGAAAATTCAAGGAAACCACATTACTGAAACACAAAAAACCTTTACAAAAACCGCTGTAAAATTATACAATTTATTGGCATCAACTTAATTAAATTTTTAAAAATAATTTCCATATGTAATAACTTATAAAAGTCTACTTTTAAATTGGAAAATTAATCTTAATAATACAAGTGCTCGATAGCATAAAAGCTTTCGAGTGGTTATTCATGCCAACAAACGAAAATTTGCAATTTTTTCGAGCTACGTGAACGCGGAACGAAAAAAAATTTTCGTTGTCGAGTTACGTGAACCGGGCCCAGCATTTCAGCCGACAATCGGAAAGTTTAGTTTGCAAGAACACCACAATGATAATGGATTGAGACTGATAAACTTCGCCATAGCGCAAAATATGATTATATCCAGCAGCAAATTCTAGCATAAGGATATTCAAAAAGCAAGTTGCCAGATGGAGTAGCCATCAACGCAATTGATCATGTCCTTGGGCCGTATTTGGTTTCTCGAGTCGACATTGTCGTCTGTCGATAAATAAAAATTGGCATTTGGCGACACGATATCGTCTCTTTACGTGTCGATAAAGACGTTTGACGTTTATTAAAAAGCTCAATTTATGCATGCAATAAACTTTTAACAATTTCTATTTTAATTAAATATACGTGATTTGCTGCCTTGGAGTAATACCACCCAATTTGATGGTTTTGTATGGCTGCGCTTAGCTGTCGATTTGGTCGTGAAACCAAATATGAAACTTAAAGAAAATCGAGAAGCTTTTTTTGTCGAGTCGATCCATCGACACGAGAAACCAAATACGGCCCCTTATAGACGCACGCCAGCAATCTGCATATTAGATTCTATGTGAAATCTTACCACGGCGCAAATATATACTCTGACCACTTCCTAATAGGAACGAAAATTAGGGCCAGGATATCTGAAATAAAAACAAGAAGAGGAAACAGAGACCGAAAATACAATGTGGCAGGATTGAAGCAAACTAGTGTTGAATATAAGAACCTACTCAACGTAAGAATAAATTTGAAGAATCAGCAAGCTAGTAGGGAGATATTAAGTAATAAGGACGAACTAAAGTTGTGGAGAATTTCATTGTCAACATTGTGGGTCCTTGCATGACCTATAGAAACCGAGATACATGAAAAACTAGGGAAAAACGTGATGTCTGCGGCGGCCATATTTTTTGTTTTTAGATTCCGAAATTGTTTTCTTAAAAAGTCACAAGGAAGCTGTGTACCAATTTTCAGCCATTTTGGAGTTGTCTCCTTTCGTGCGTTTTTTTGCTAATTACCCTGAAATAAAATGCTACTTTCAGATACCAAGGGGGTACAAATAAATAATAGAAACATAAACGAAGACACAATATAAGCTAGAATAAAATCAATAAATATATTAAACTTTTTAAATAACAACACACTAAACTAATAATATATAAAACCATTATAACACTAGTTGCGACAGCTTAGAAAACAATGACAATGGCAAAAGCAAAAGAATTTGCACTAAGAATTTGAGAACGAATAATTTTAAAGAAAATATACGGTCCGTTATTGGATAACAATATATGGCGAGATCTTCTTTCTTTTTTACGCTCCTGGCGGGAGGGATTAACATGGGACATAGGGCGGAAACTCCAGCGGACTCTGTTTTGCGCGACAGCTCTCAGCTCTGACCAGGATCTCCCAGTTGTTGCGCTTCTGTTAGTAGGGTCTCCACGTTGTTCTAGGTCTTCCGACTCGACGGGATCCTTGCGGATTCCAGTCAAGGGCCTGTTTGGCTAGATTTTCGTTTTCGCGTCGCAAGGTGTGGCCAACCCAATTCCATTTCCTTGGCCTGATTTGATCGTCTATCCTTTCTTGGCCGGCACGGCGCCATAGTTCTTCGTTTGAAATTCTATCTTGCCAGCGGATTTTTAGGATACGGTGCAAGCATCTGTTGATGAAGACTTGTAGACGCCCTGTGTTGAATTGGGTGACTTTCCTTGTTTCGCAATCGTATAAAAGAACTGCCGTATGGCGAGATAAAGAGATAAATAAGGAATTAGATGGTTTTATCATAAAATGTAGAGCTGCGCCGAATATGGATTTACCGAATACGAATAATCGATCAAAAATGTACCGAATCGAACATACGGCCGAATTATTGGATTCATTTTTGCGCAGTAAACATGTTCATTCAGGTCGCTGAGGCGCGTTGAACACCCACTTTAACACGCGCCGCGAGCTCCCCGTCAGCCCTTTGCGCTAGCTTTACTCGTCACTCAATGCGCGTGATACAGTTATCGCCTCGGACTAGAGCGCGCATGTGGGGAAATGACGATTCCATAAACTTTAAGGACACCCGCACATGAGTCGACTAATTTCGAATCCTAGTTTCAAACTAGTTACACAGTTTACAACCAAAATTAAATTTTGAAGCACGAGCGTAACTGAGTTTTGATTAATCGGTGTTCTGTTCCCACAAATTTTTAGTTACGATGATTTTGTTGAAGAAACTTTGACATGTACAACGCAACTGAGATTACTTCGAGCCGGCAAGAACAGTCGAAGCGACCAGTGGCAAACTGGTTTCAAATAGGTCGCGTTTCTGTTGACCCGTGTGGATTATGTACACGGACAAGGTCACTAAACAGTTGCGTACGCAACTGGGATTGCAAATCAGTCGATTGCAGGGCCTAAGATTGCGTGAATCCGGAAATTGTTTACGCTCCCCATACCTTCTGACCACGGCAAGAGTTAATTGGAGGTGATTGAGAGCAAGTAAGCGTTGGATACGACGCCATCCAATACTACTTTGAATGAACGGAAGCTCTTAACCCAGTTCTTTAGAACAGAGTCAATACCAATAGCTTGCGGTTTAGTCAACAGCCTAGCTCTAAAATGGTAATCGAACTTAACTCCTTGAGATTTAGTAAGGAGTGATTTCAATTTAACGCAGACAACGTTTTACACAATATTTTAACGTGTTACAATGAACCCGGAATCATTCTATTCTAGAATTACATTCTGCACTATCAAGAAGTCAAAGTCGCGATAGTAATGGTTGGGAGTAGGTGGAATAAAAGATCGCGGCTTGGTTGTGGCAGTTCCCTCCTTCACTTCTGTCTCTCAGCACTATCTTCCGACTAGAGCTGCTGTTCGACATTGCACTCTATACGAAAAAAAAGTAGTCGACAGTACAAATGGGCTTTCCCTGAGCCTCTAATCTTCCACATAAAAAAAAACTGTTTCTTTCGTAATAATTTTGGTTTTTTCCAACTGTGTGACTCAATTTTCCCCAACAAGATTATGGAATATGATTGAAGTGGTAAGATCAAGCGGCAGCAGACGCTATAATATCGTAAAAGCAAATAATATCAGCTTTGATGATACTTAACTAATCTATATATATTAGAGTCGAATCAATTCGTACTCACGCTGAAAATAATTCAATAAATTCCCCAATGTTGCAAATATTTCAAGACAGATAAACTATTTCCGTCATATAAATTCGTAAGCGTATACTTTAATTGTTAAGTTATGTTAACATATGATGTAGCATAACAAGAACAATATTTAAATAGTAGATAAAAAGCTCATGATTACTGATAGAAAAAAATGCATGTCCCTAATGAATTACAGTAATAGAGAAGATATTACTAGTGTTGACTGGTGAAATGTGTCCCCCTTTGCATTATTACTATTTAATTCTAGATTAATCAACAAACAAACATGCAATTTTCTCCTGAAGTCGATTTTAGAAGATCTTTGCTTCTAAATTTCGTTATTTAAAACATACATTTTCCCTGATTTTTTGTAGATTTCCCTTTTATAAGTTAGAGGCGTAATCTTATAAGAAGAAACTAAATTAAAAAAACAATTTTCCTACACCCTTTAAATATGTCAAATTAATCCATTTAAAAAATACCTCAGCAGAGATAAACCTTACAACTTTAACACATTCCAGATGTGTTAAACAATATCGTGTGACAACCCAGCCTAGTGAAGTGGGACAACCCAGTTAGTTCATATATTTCAAAACACTGAGAAAAAAAGAAGGAAAGCGCATTTTAAAAATAAAACAATTAAAAAAAAAGTAATTTTCTTCTTTATGCAAATCTTAAAGTAGTAGTTTAAATCAAGTTTCATTTCGCTTAAGTAATTAAATAAAATTTGGCACACTCATCCCATCCCACACCATATTTTTTTTTATACTATTTTCACCACAAGTTTTTTTTTCTCATATAGTATAAACAATCAAAATAAAGCAATCTATGTTTTGTTTTTTTTTTTAGAAAAATTTTCCAGGCCAATGTTTCCCGTTTACAAGCTTTCATATTTTTTTTATTTTTTGTGAATTAAATTTTTAAAATAGTTTTACTTCGTTTTTTTTTAAAATTTTGTTTTATTTTTTTTTAATTACAATAGTAATAATAATAATTTATATAATTTATTTTTTTTTAAACAATGTTTTAATATAAGTTTTTAATCTTCTTTTTTTAGAGTCATATAAAACATGACATATAAACAGTTTTTTTCCTATTTTCCTTTTTATTTTCTCCTTACAAAGGAAAAAATCGAAATTTTTATATTTTTTTTTAATATTATTTCGAACTTTTTCTTCATCTAAAGAAATATAAAAAGAAATTTTACTATAAAAAAAAACTAAGAAAAATAAAAACCTTAAACAAAAAAAAAATATTTAACCAAAAACAAAAAAAGGATTATACATATATATTATTATAAATGGATTGATTTTTTTTATATATACGAAAAAAATATCTTTTTGCTGTTTGACTAAATGTTTAAATGTTCATCTAGAAATATTTTTTTACTTACAATCTGTATTTAAATTTTCTGAACGTTCTTTTTCCAAAAAATTAAAAATTACAACAAATGAAAAAAAAATTAATTGTAAAAAAAATCGCATGTATATACAAAAAAATACATAATTAAAAAAATATCGTTGAATGAAAAACATTTAACAGCTAAATATAGCAATATTAATAAAGAAAATATCATTTTATATGTGAAAGGAACATAATTGTTGTTGTTGCATTCATTTTGATTTTTGTTATATTTATTTTATTTTTATTGTTGTTGTTTTTTGCTGTTGGTAAAAGATGCCACACAAAAATTATCTGGTAATCAATTTCAGCCAATCAGAATGTATTATTTTATTTATATTTAAATATATTTATTTATATTTTTTTAATCAGTCAATAGTGGCATCCCTTATTATTTAATAATAATATTTTTTTTTTCATAAAGCTACCCGGAATATGGTTGCCTGAATTTTTCTGTATTTTTTTTATTGTTGTTGTAATGCTTAAGCAAAAATTTTCTTTTATAACGAAAAAAATCTCTCTTAAACTACAGACTAAATTAATTTTTGGAAGTTTTTCGCTTAACACTTAAGAAGTAGATTTTAAATTGTTTTTTCACGGTTGCCATGCATCCACATCCAGCCTTAGAGTTTAACTATTTGAATTACTATCAAGTGATGGACAGTCTAATGATGTAACTAGGGAATCATAATCATCCAGTGATGTTTCGAATTCCTCTAGTTGCTTTGATAGATCATCAATGACATTCTCTTCTTCTGGTGGTGAATGATCATAGGACTGTAATGGTGGTGCATTATAGCAATCTCTGTAGAATTTTGCGAGATCTCCCATGTGCGTGCTCACTGATGCGAAGGGAAAGTGCTGAAAAATAAGAAATAAAATTTTGTTATTAAATGTTATTATTTGCTTATTGTAAAGAATAAGTCTCTTAATACTAAATCTTTATCAATTTTAAAAAAATTTACGGGAAGGAAAAAATATTACTATTAAAAATACATATCACTATTAAAAATAACTACTACTAGCCACGGGCAGGCACAGTTCATTTGGCAACCCTTGATATGCTAGCAGCAGAACATCCAACAAGCTTGATACATGGAAGTGGATGGATGAACTGCTAGAAGACAAACTGGAGAGAACTAGCAGGACGTATAGATAACTGCAAGAAGAGACTTCAGGAGTCAAAGTCCTGCAAGTACTGTAGCTCCACTTCACAGGGGCCATACGGATTCCGAGACATCTTGGAAATGTTGTTTTTTAGCTAAAAATTCACGAAAAAACAGTGAATAGTGAGCACGTGTATTATTTACGTAAATGGCTCCGAGCCACCAGGTAATATTCCTTATTAACCGTGCTACCTGTTTACAGACAGGAACTTCTGATGCACTATGCCGTTAAAATCGAATAACACAGTCAGCAGAAACTCGAAATTCGATCGGATTTGACATGATTTTATGGACTTTCATCTTTAACAATTGGACATTAGCTGCGGCGTAATAGCAGCACATCGCGTCAGGTTTCATGACCAGTTATTACCTGTTTCAGCAGTTCTGCATCACCATTGGCTTTAATCAGCCAGTTCTGAGCAATGGTTATACGACACTGTCCATGCTTTAAATTCAACAATTCTGGAACAAATTTTGTTGTCGCATATTGAATGAATAGGACGATGCTTTGCTTCTCAGATGAGGTGGCAAAAAAGTGCAGAACAGCCTGTGGTGATACGATCTGTCCTGGGCTCTTTCCTGTGGAGCATGGGCGCATTCAAAACTTCAATTGACTGCAGCAGTCCGAGCAGCCAAATGCAAACGAATTCAAATGCCTGTTCTGTTTGCTTACAAATTTTAACTTCAGTTGAATATTTGACCAATTGCCTTCTCCTACTGCTGTAGTCGGCTGAATTTTTAAAAGCGCCCAAAATGTTTATTAATGTGCTGACTACATTTGGGTTGTGGTAGTACGAAGACAAGCCGATAAGATCGAGTTAAACACAAAGGAGATAATACGAGGGCAGTCCGATAAGTACTTAGCCTCATCGAGACGAATTCACTATCGTGTAGTACATTCTCGTAGACGGCTACTGTCAAAATTTCAGCCGAATCGGACTCATAGTTTTGTTTTGACCGCGATTTTAGAAAAATAGAAAAAGAGCAATGTCGATCGTTGATTCAATTCTTGTTTTTTGAAGGGAAATCGCGCAGCGAAATCAAAGAGCGCTTGGATTCTGTGTACTGTGACTCTTCTCCTTCGAAAAAATTAAATTATATTATAACACTAACGCCCCCTTATGTAAAAAAAATCTTTCCACGTGTTCTTTCATATTTAAACCACTTTGTATATTAATTTTGAAGGAGTCCTTCAACAATTAAGCGTTGAAAAAGCAGCAAGAAATTGATATCTCAAAGTAATATTAAAGCCTTAGTACTCTGCGAATAAACTTAAATGGTAAAAACAAATACCCTTAGGGCGAACTGCAAGCATGAAACAGAATGTTTACAAACATTCAGAACTGGATTGTTTACAATTTTATCCTTATCTCATTGCGTATATTAAGTGGCATTTGCAATATTGCTTATCTCCTTGCAAAAATCTGGTTCATGTGAAGAGCGATTTTTTCATCAGAGAGTGCCTATATGCATTCAAAGTGTTTAATTCGCCCTTATCGAAAATTTTCCAATAACAGTTGATACGGGTGGAGAACTTAATTATTTAGTTAAGAAGGCAAAATCATTTACGTAAGCAATGGCCATGTACGAATTCAATTAGCAGGGTTGTTTTGATCGTTCATTATTTGGTGGAAAAATTCACTGTGAGAATTCAAATTTGCCGAAGGTTATAAAAGTCCTAAAAATAAATAACATGATCAAAAATGAACTGGCAAGGACTTTCACTGTTGTAAAAACATATTTATGATAATGGTCGATAGTCTCTTCTCGACCGCCGCCTCTAGCTTGTTCTAGTGATGGTATCGAGCATTAGAAAAGAGCCTGCATCGCGTTTTCAGGTATATCGGGGATTGCAACAAATCGTCTTGTTTAGCTGACGTGCAGTCATAATTTTCTTCCAGTTCATCGACCTGCCTCGTGCCCTTTCGCACGCTGGTGCTGCATATTCTATGTTGTTAGCATATTCATGTGCCCATATGTTAGCATATTTATAAAAAGTTGAAAATCGATATAGCAGAGTTGAACTAAATTCTTTTGCTATTACGAAACGAGAATTATGTTTGGGGTCCCCTAGTTAAGCAATATTATTACAATTGTACACTAATGCTGCACGCTCTATCCGCTCTGCCTACCAAGGGTTTTTAGAAACTACCTCGATCGATCATTAATTACTCTCAGATACCTGATTACAAGTCGTGACGGAATGATCTGCTCATCCTACTTTCACCCATATCTTCTATACCTTACTAGCCTTCTTAATTAGAGCTATGTCTGATTTGTCCTATGCATTTTTTTATGTGGGAGAGTCTAAGCTTAGGTGTCACCCTTTATACTGCCAGTCCGTCATGTCGTTTACTTCATGGTGCAATGTGTAGTAGTAAGCTTAGCTCGAAGATATAAAAAGGATATGATAGGTTAAGGATAGTCTGGAGGATGCATGAGGAGGAGCCTTGCGTTTGAATGCTGATGTTGTATGATTTAATTTTGTTAGCAGCCAGCTGAGCCACAACAGTCGGGGTTAGCAGGAGAGAGCTGGAATGTTATTCTCCTGAAACAAGCGAATCTCACTAACCAGCCGACAAAGGCCGTGTCGGACAGTACCAGACGACCAGGTAAACAAAGAGGTACACCGGTAGCTATCTCCCACACCTTCAGTCTGCCAATACGAAATCGTTGACTTTTGTCACGTTATCCTCCATGGTAGCCGTTTTCGGTGCACCTGGACGTGGCTCATCAAAAACCGACGTGCGACTACGTTGAAACTCATACCAATTTTTGATGGTTGTCAGCAAAGGAGAAAAGTCACTGTACATAGCATTCAATGGCTCTTTGATTTCACTGCACGATTTCCCTTCCAAAAACAAGAATCGAATCATCGATCGATATTGCTCTTTTTCCATTTTTCTAAAATCCACGGACATGCCCGCTTCCGCACGTGGTCAAAACAAAACTGCGAATCCGATTCGGCTAAAATTTTGACAGTAGCCTCTACGAGAATATACTACACTATAGTAAATTTCTCTTGCGATAGTAGCGCTATCGGGCAGTGAGGCTATATACTTATCGGACTGCCCTCGTATTTAATCTGAGATACTTTTCTTTTGCGCCGGGCCTGGGGCAATTTTGACCCACCTCCTTTATACATCTCTTGGATGCAGACTTGAATGTGTATGAGTTTTTTAGATAATATATAATGTAGATTAGTAATAAGTTTCCAGAAAGAATAGAACAGTGGAAAGTTTCGTATAAAGTGACTGATGGAAACCTAATGTATGGAAAATGATATCTTATGTGAAGCATTCGACGCAGAATATTCGAGTATTTTCTCTTGTTGTTATTATAAAACATTCCTATGTAATATGTATATAACAATATACTTATAATTATAGTAAATACCGATAAGCAGGTCATAGTTTAAAATAGAATATTCCCATGAAAAGATTATTTTCTGGAGCCGTTACAACAATTATTACTAATAATAAATGTTTGTAAACAAACGGCTGAAAATAGCAACTAAAACAAAAAAAAAGGAGATCAAAGTCACTACTAAGGTCAAAAATTAAAATTATGCCTACTAACTTTCACGTTTTTGCTTAGTGACTAGATCTGCGTCGTCTTCTTTATAAATTAATCAACAAAATTTTCAAGGATTAAAATAAATAAATTAAATGAGATAAAATAAAGTGGCGAATTAAATTGATTCTTTATAGTATCATATATTAATCGGATTTTTTAAATTGATTTAATCTAATCAATGCGATAATAACTTTACTTGTGTTGAAATATAAAATAATTTAGTTAACATAATTGTTGTACGATATTATTTTATTAAAAGATAATAAATAAATTATCTAATTCATTGAAAATGATTGTGAAATTAATAGATAAATAAATACTTACGAGCTCCTTCAGCAAATGTTCATCTTCAGGTGGTAACGTTTTAGAATTTCGAGCAGGTTTCTTAACTTCTTCTTTTGTAATCGTTAATAATGATCTGATTGGTGATGTTCCACTAACATCCTTTTGGCTTCCTTGTGAATTATTACTTTTGCCGTCGCTTGATTCATAACCCTTAAAATCGCTGTTATTATTATTTGTTGTTGTTGCTGTTCCTTTCTCTTCCGGTGAAGTAACATTTGGTGATTTTTCATCTTCTACAACACTTGTTTCTTGAGATGAACCTTCCTAAAAAACGCAAAAGAAATTTTCGTTAATAATGATATTCCAATCTATATTAATAAAAGAAATTCAACATGGCCGTCGAAAAATTGCCGAAATTCAAAATGGCCACCCAAATATGAATTTGCAGATTGTGTTCGGATTTCAATGAAAATCGGTATCTGCGGGTTTTAAAGGTAGTAAATAACGAATTTATGAACAGAATTTATAAATTCAAAATGGCCACGCCGGCGGACGAATTCTTCCAATTTTATTCCCATTCCAATGAAAGTGAAAGTCTAGGGGTTTTTAAGGTTGCAAATAATTGAGAATAAATTATAATTGAGATTGTATGTTTTAATTTGATTCCCTTTTTGGTTGATCGTTTTTTTTTTTGAAGGATAGAGCATCGAAATCTTGCACCAATCCCTTTGTCGCGAAGTTTGCCACATTCTGAAATATAGGAAAATCCTTAAATTTCTCCTAACCAGTATGGAAACAGTGAAAACGGGGGAAATCGGTTTTAAAATTTGTATGCAGAAGATCTCTATATAGTTCAATAAAAAACGCTGTACAGGACAACTATCCATAGTTCTACCGGTCAGACGGTGGGAGGCAGATTACACTGCCAGACGATTCAAAGTTTGCAATCGCGCAACAGGATGTAGACCCGTTACGATTAAGGGCAAACGGATCTGGATTTAACAAAGGCGATCGAGTCTAGCTATAAAATCCTCGAAGAATAAAAGGTAAATCGTCAAAACTACAAAGGAAATTGAAGGATTCCTCCACTGTCTTCACGAGGTTAAACGATGTAATCTATCGCATCCATAAAGGTTCGATCGAAGAACGGGACCTGGACGAGCCCGAAGGATTGCTTTGTTTATTATACTTTTTTCCTACCGCGGACACTGGCCGCATAAACTTTTTTTATTTTTGTTTTATGTAGCGGTTCTAAGCTCAGGAGTCACCCTTTGTACTACTAGTCCGTTATGTCGTTTGTCACGTCATTGTGCAATACCTAGCAGTAAGCTTAGTACAGAAGGGAAATAGGTTAAGGGTTATGAAGGTTCGAGAGGGTGTTGAAGAAGATGGCGATGAACCTTGAATTTGAACTCTTGGTTGTTGTAGGAGTTCGGAAATACTGACTGCGACAGGCTGTTCCACAGTCGAGTTGTTCTATTTAGTAATGAATTTCTAGTTTGTAGAGAGCGTTAATGGGGGAGTTCCAGGTGGAGGGAATAAGACGAGTGGGCCAATCTGGTCTTGCGGCCCGATAAGTTTGAAGGCCCTTTTTTGTACTTTATCTAACCACGCCAAGGTGGTTTTCGAAGCGCCGCGCGCCGCCCCAAATGAGAGAATTGAATTCGAGAAGCGGCCGAATGTAGTACTTGTATATTACAGCACGGGCCGATGGCTGGAGGAGGAACTTGCATCCTTGCGAAATCCCAAGCACTGAGATGCTTGTTTGGCGATTTGGAATATGTGGTCATTCCAACGCAAGTCTTTGGTTAATGTCGCGCCTAAGATGTTAAGGGATGTATCGGTCATCAGTTCAACACGATCCACTAACACGGATAGAGAGCGGTTGCACTTTTTATTGGATATAAGACAGTACTTTGTTTTGGTGGGGTTAAATTCGACACGATTCTTCCTTCCCAAACCTAGAATGAGTTCAGTGTCTTTATTTATGGAAGATATTCGCTCACGATCATCAAGAGAGGATCTGGCGCACGCTTGTCTTGCTTTATCAAAGCCGTAAGAGTAACGCAGGGTACAGTCGTCAGCGAAACTAAGAAGGGGTTGGAGGGGATTGAATGTAGGTCATTTATAAAGATAAGGAAAAAAGTAGGTTATAAAATTGTTCCCTGGGGAACCCCCGCTGAAATCGGGTGGGGTTCGGATTTGACGCCATCCAATACTACTTTGATTGAACGGCAAGAAAGAAACTCTCAATCCAATTTTGTAGAAGTACATCAATAGCTTTGAGTTTGGCTAGCAGAACTGTATTTAAAGGCGTTGCAACATACGAGGGTTTTCCTAGTTAATAATATAAAAAAAATATTAAATATATTTACCTTAGTCTTTCGAATAAGCCAACTAAATGGAGGCGTTTCCGGTAATATGTAATCATCTTCAGTAAACTGCTTAATCTTTGATGTATCAACAAATGCCCCAGGGCGTAGGGGTTTTTCAATATCAATGATTTTCTTTTCACTAAAATATAAATATTCAGAAAAAAAAAGAAATATTATTTATGAATGTCACGATTGATAAGCTTTCAAAATTTGCAAAAAGTATATTTTTTTTCTAATTGAATTATTTATGTATTTATGTGATGAATAGTGAAAGTGCGAAGGCGAATTGCGCTTGACATTGAACAGTGTTGACCGATAGCGGAGTTTAATAACATTTTAATATTAATTGGCGGTCGTTATATGCTGATTTTAAACATTTTATTAAAGTATAAAAACTGCTTGGCTGTACTTAAAAACGATAATATTTTCGCGTCGTACGATTAAAAAAGCTCGGAACTTGAATATATATTTAATTTTGGCTTGTGCCGGAAACTTATTATCAAAGAATGGGGAAGAGAAGATAGCGACATTTTTATTAAAATTTAAATTTTTTTAGGTCATTTTGGATAAACGTTTTGTTTTTTTTTGTTTTATTTATTATTAATGAATGGAATGTAAAGTAGCTATAAAAATAAACTGTTTTAAAAATAAAATGCTACATTTAAACTGGTCCATACATAAATTTACAACAAAACCAAAATTAAATGAAAGTTTCTATTAACATTTGATCAAAAAAGAAAAAATCATATGCAAAACCTACTTTAATATCAAATGAAAACGAAATTATCACAAAAACTACGCAATTCTCCACCAGCTTTTGTTTGAACATGTGGCAATCATCTTTATGTGCATTTTTTTAATAATAATTAAAACAACTTCAGCATTTCAACAAAAATTTTGTTGAATAAGTTTTATTATGTTTCAGCAAATTAATCAAAAATTTTCTGATAAACTTAAATGACTTTCGAGTTTTCTGACCCTGTTAATTAGGTCCCTTCGTATCAGAAGTTGCGGTTAATAGTCTTTAATTGAGTCCCTCAGTGCGTCTCATTATTGCGTGTATTAAAATTCACTTGCATAATACGAGTGTAAAAAAAACAAATTCATTAAATATTCAGTGAAAGCTTGAAATTTGAAATTTTCACCTAAAGTTAAAGTAAAAAAAAATGGTGCTTTACATTCTCGTCAATTGCGATAACATAATTATCGGTTTCGATACGTAAATGTAGTGTAATGGAATTTTAAGTTGTTTGTTGCTATATGTAAATATATAAAGAACAATATTCCTTTTTATTTTAAGCAAATCAATAGCACTTGCATTAGGCAGAGAGAATGTGATAAACGTGCTAACAAGATTTTCTTTTCATTTTTTTTTGAAAGGTATCGCGATTGAGGTAGTTAAAATCGCGCTGTTACTAAGTGATTTTTACCAGAAAAGATTGATTCTATTCAGAATGAGGTTTGTCCGAGGCTTGTGTTGCTATATGGTTGTAAAATAAACTGGTCATTTGAAGCTATCTGGAGGTTTTAATAAATCGACTGAGTTCAGGAACATCAGTGCTTTACAGCTCACTCAATCCATCGAAGAAAGGTGAGCAGAGGAACGTCCTTCTTTTCCTCTCGAGGATATGTACAGAGAGGATGGGAGACAGTTTCTTCCTCATCTTCATTACTACAACTTCTGCATAAGTCGTTGTGGGAGAGTCTCAATCTTTCGGCATGAGGGCCCAACAAACAGTGACCAGTCAGCACCTTCAGTACATGGCTTTGGGGCCTCGGTAGCCTAGGGAGTAAGGCGCCTGGCTACTATCCCAGAGGTCCCGGGTTCGATTCCCGGCGGTGCCACGGTCCTAGCCTTTCCCAATTTCCCACCCACATAACTTTCCTTCTTTCTTCTTCCCTCTTTACATTCCTGATCCCTCCTGTCATAGCCTTCCTTAGCCCTTCACCGCCCCACCAAAAAGCGCATGTCATCGGTTGGTTGATGAGATTCAACTCGTTTCAGGAGGCATAACACTCCAGCGAGTTGTTTCTCGATGCCCCGATGACAAAGTCGCCAGTAATGGTTGGGAGTAGGTGGACTAAAAAAATATCGCGGGTAGGTTGTGACAGTTCCTTTCTTCCCCGACTAGAGCTGCTGTTCGACATTGCACTCTATATGAAGAAAATAGACTGTCGACACAGTATAAAGGGCGTTTCCTGTGACTCTAGTCTTTCACATAAAAAAAAAAAAAAAAAAATGGCTTATGTCGTTTTTTGTTCAACTGAACAAGAGATTTTGAGCGCTTTGCAGGCAAAGTCGGCCATATTGTGTGAAGAGTGCGGGACAATGCTGCTGTTGTCCATCTCAGCCTGGCTCGAGCTTCGCTGATTTTTCTCACAGCCAGTTTATAGCAGAAATGAGCATTATTATAGTTGGCGCTTGAAGCGATAAATGGCGCGGGGCCTGAAAAACGGAATTATAATTCTCGAAAAAAACTGACACTTGTTGGGGAAAACAAATTCAGGGGAAGGAAGTTTTTCCGATTTGCACTCAGCCGCCTGCCTTTGGATAACCCTCTTATTCTGCCGTCTTACGAGAACAGGCTTAAATTAATCAACTTAAGCTCTCTCCATAAAAGTCGCAAGGTTGCTGACGTTATTTTCGTTCGTCGGCTACTGAATGGTAAAGTGGACTCAGGTTTCTTGCGTAGCCGTGCGTCGTTTAGAGCGAATTATTTTAACTTGAGCGGTGAACCTCTGTTGCACATCTATTCCTCTAATACGAATTATTTCAAGTACGAACATGTTAATGCTTATTAATAGGATAGGCTGAGTCTCTTAACTTCGGTCCTCTATCAAGGACTTGAAAGTGGGTCTGGGTTCTGGACCTTGCCTCAGACCTCTCCCTTGCGAGGTTGTCTGAAGCTTAATCGCCCTACATATTCCAATGTCCGGGGACAAGCAAAGCGAAATCACAATTTTCCTAGCCAGGCTCTGGAGTACATCAAGCCCGCTGCAATTATTTGGAAGAACATTTCTACGTTCAGAGTGCCGTGGTGTCAGGTTGACTGTAATCTTGGCGCATTTTTCAAGCCCAGCTTGTCAGGTCATGGTGCAATGTCTAGCAACAAGATTAGTACCGGGGAAGGGTTAGGAGGGTTCGAGGGTGTTGAAGAAGGTGGCGATGAACTCTGCGTTTGAGCTCTTAATGCTGTAGAAACTTGGAAATACTGACTACGAAAGATTATTCGACAGTCGAGTTGTTCTATTTAGAAAGGAGTTGCTATCTTGTTGAGTGCACGAAAAGACGGGTTGCAGGTGGTGGGAAAGAGACGAGTGGGCCAATCTGGTGTTGCAGTTATCAAGATTACCGTGGAGGAACGAGAGCATTTATTTCGATGGGACAGTGGCTTAAAGGATCGATGATGTCGTCATCGATTACATATTTTAGGGGCTCTTTTTGGTAGGCCAAGGTGGTTATCGAAGCGCCGCCCCAAATTAGGCAGTTATATACCAGAAGAGGCCGCATGTAGGATTTATATATTACGGCATGGCCAGATGGATGAAGGAGGAACTTGCACCTCTTAATCCAAAATAATCGCTTTGAATATTCTCTGGAGATTCAGTTCACCAACCATATGGCTGGATACGGGGCAAAATGAAAAGTTTGAGATACAGTTAAGGATATCCATATGTCGTTTGGCTGTATAAGGTCAGTTCAATGAGATCTGAAATGGCGCTGATTTCCATATGAAGATGTGCAATGATTAACTCCATTGCAACTGGGGACTATGCGGACCTGTATGGCTCCAGTAATGGAGAGGAAAAGAAAGCCATTGTAGTGTGCTGCAATTGAAGATCGCTGTAATCGGTTTAATTTTAGAACACTAGACTATAGTTTAACAATCATGTTCTACTTCCAGTACATCATTTATGAAGCAAAACTCAATGTCTTAACCCAAACCCGTTTAACAGGCCCATATAGCCCTAGTGGCTTTACTGATAGCATAGTCATTTAAGGATACAAATAAACTAAACCAAAATGGTTTAAAACCGAATGTCACTAGTCGGATTTTTACACAAGTACAATACTAGAAATTATTGAAGGTATAATTGCATAATTAGAAACAAACAAATATCCTATTCATTTGATTAAAAGCGATTCACTTAGTTCTGAATAGTCTAAATATGTAAATATGAATTTTTCCAGCTTTTTTGGTGTAGTTGAATAAAAATTACGCCAACATTTGTTAATATAATTCATATGCACCTAGAATATCGGATTAACTAAAACTGACTTGAATAAAATTGAAAATTACTTTTAGCTACTTACAAATTAAATCTATAGCTAGTAGGATAACAACTTTTTACTAAAGTATATAATCTGTTTTAGTGTACAAGTAAATTATTTATTTGATTTTATGGATGAATTCCAAAATGCATCTCTGCGGCATCACTGCAAAATTCAGCTACAGAGTTCCAAATTGCTGAATTCTGCAGTGATACCGCAATGATGCATTTTGGAATTCACCCTATTACAAATCATTTGGAAGAATCTGTTTGCAATCTGATAAATAATATAATAATGTTTCACAATCAGTATTAGAATTGGAATTATAAAATCTCTATATGGCCTCCATATTTCACATATTTTTAAACGTACTTTCACTAAAGGAATTCTAAAAGCTGAAATACTTTTCTTTTTATAACACATTTCTTTAAAAAAAAAAAAGAAAAACTGTCAATCAACCTGTATCGACACTACAATCCGAACATTAGTAAAATAAATATAACGCACACAAATTCTTTTGAATTTTTTTAAATGAATGAAGGAAAATTCCATTTAGCAAAAAATAGAAATTATTTAAAACAACTGTTCTGCAGATTAATGCTAAAAATACGAATAGAAATAAATATACTATATAATAAAATATTCACATCACATAAAAATAATAATTTTTTCTTTCTCTATTTTTCTTTCCAAGGTTTATACACGATAAAATATATTTATATATAAATATTAGTTAGAGGTGTCGCGGCACATTCCTGCACATTAATAAAAATACAAAATACCAATGTACGATAATCGACGACTTGGCGCACACTCATCACAAGGTTTCCAATTAGTAATTGTATAAAGATTTCTAAGAATTTTTCAAGCAAAATTTATAATTGCTGTAATCATTTTTACAAAAATAAACTCTGCTCATGTTGCATTTTTGTTTACTACACACTTGATTATTCATCAAGTAAAAAGTCCATTAGATCAGGTGTGAGAGAGTACAGAGAGATATTTCACGCACTATATATTTTTTGTTTTTATTTAACTATAAACTATATTTTTTTTGGTGATCGTACGATCATTTTGAAATTTCTGATTTGATCATTTTCCTTTTAATATCTAAATTTATAAACTTCCACATGATTAAAAACTTGATCAATTCGCACGATCGTAACCGATTCGAGATATTCAAAAAAAATTGCACAAATTCCACGGGAGTTGAATCTGACGATCGTTAGCGATCGCGCAGCGATTGGGTGAAACTTATATATATGTAAATACAAAATCACGCTAACAGTAGTTTTTAGCTACCGGTAAGATCACTTTTTTATCCGGTTAGTCTAGACGAACGACAAAAACTTTCGAATGGAACGGTACACACTTTTTTAGATAAGGTAACACTAATTGTACAACGCGATCACTTATCCAATTTAAAAAGATTCGAGATCGGAAGTTGTAGTTTTGTTATTGGGGCGAGGAATGCAGTAGTGAATGGCGGTGATCTCCATCAGGCAATTACACATATATATGTTGTAGAAACGTTGAAGAATTTATCATAAAACCCACCTTTTTTTAATGTGATGATATCTGACGTGCTTTGGACTTAGATCCTTTAAGAAATGATCACTTTTCAGCATGATGGTATTATCACGTCCGGTTTGGGTTGGTGAAATAGTCATTTTAGTACGATACGCGACCGACATGTTTAGCGTGCCAACGGTTGTGCTCAACTGACCAACGCGAACTTGTTTATAGCCTTCCCCTGTTGTAAGTTTTTAGCATCGGCGTTTATAGTATATAGTAGATTCGCGTCCACAGCGCGCGCGAATATATATGTAGCGCAAAATACGAAGAGCGAAGCCAAGTTTATAAAAGCCATTCAGAATGGATGGAGTATTCGCCACAGCGGTTGGTAGTAGGTGTAGAGTTGGTGGTATTGTTGTTGTTGTTTTTGTTGTTGGTGGTGTAGACGTTGCCAATACATTGATGATGATTGTTGTGCCAGTCATGAAAAGAGAAAGAAAAGAAAATTTTTTAATTTAATTTCAGTGTTGTTTACTCAATTTGAATGGTTCGTTTTTTTCTTCTTCTTTTGAAATATTTTTTTTTTATTATCGTTTTGTTCAAGTAAATATAGAAAGAGAATAAACAAGAACTTCAAGAATCAAGAGGGGCTCTGCTTTTGCATAAGGTGTGACGTTGCGCATATTTACCGCAGATTCAAGTTGTACTGGACAGCTTAGGGTCAAGGGTTGTTGCAATGCCATTTTACCCAGTTGTTCAACAGAAACGCATATAGAGCCGGGCCCGGTAAGAAGGAAAGAAAAGATGCCAGGCAATTCCAAAGTAAATATATACATACATGTTCTTTTGCATTAGCAGCGATCGTGTTCTTCTTACTTCATACTTGGCATTGCGATAATAGGATTTTATTATTCTTTATTGCTTTATTTTTATTTTTTCTGTTATTCTCGCATATTTTCTCTTGCTTCTTCAAGAAAATTGTTCCCTAAGATTCTAGCAATACATCTTGCATGTAGTTTTGTTCGTCGTCTTGTTCGTCTTGCGGCTAGGTTGAGGTAGGATACGTGGTGGAAAAAAAAGCACATCTCTCCCGCTTAAAGTATAAGAAGAGCTAAAATTAAAGCGCTTTTAAGACTCAGCAATAAATTTTTATCACCGTATGGCGGGAAACCCCTCCGCTCGCAACATACAAGCAAAATTATAAAACCGGCGATGTGGCTAGGTATAATTGGTTGCCATAATCGCGGTTTTTCATGTTAATCAAAGCGGTAGGGGTGACAGCCGGCAGCCAGAAGCAACAATGTTGTATCTTCTTCTCCTCTATGTATATGGTGTATAAATGGGGTTTCTGTTTTGTATTCGTGATCTAAACTTATAAAGACTATTTATCTCAAGGTCATAAAGATAAGGTAAATTTTTTGTTTCGTTGCTTTTTCTTTCGTGTATTTGCGTGATAAGAAAGTTTCCGCTTTTTTAGTTTGTATCTGGATATACTTGTATGATTTAAATATTTTTTAAAAACTACTAGTGTAGCACGACAAAAGTATAACTTCATTAACATTTTTCGAAAAATTAATATTATTCAAAGTTTCGTTTCAATGAAATGAAAAATAAAGAAGCTTGTAACCAAAAATAGATTGTGCAAGTAGTTTTGTTGGTTCTGTTTTGGTGTTGGTGGTGGTCTATTTTAATAATACTACACCGTACGAAAATTTAGTGGTAGTTTTTAAACGATATCAGGGGGCTCGTCAATGCTAGATGAAATTGAGCTTTTGAAACAGCATGTACAATTTCTCACGTATAACAGTGATTCAGCGAATTTACTAAGAATATATAGAAAAGATAATGTTTTATCTATTCTGTGTATATCGAATTATCTTGTTTGCATTTTTTTGTATAGTTTTTTGTTACTATCAATAATGAAATTCACAGAATCGACAAGGTTCTAAAGACTACTATAAGCCTTCACATATGCTCGTGTTTGCCTTCTATTTTGCTTAAATGCACATCACACATTTAAATATCAGGGAATTCCCATTCAACAAGGCTTGCTTAAGCTGATTATAATAAAATGTTATTATCTGAAAAAGGTGTGGATTCCAGTTTATAATCTATATACTTAGTAGTATATTGAAATAATTTTAATTATATTAATGACATTTTAATTTCTTTAGAATAGTTTTAGAACTTGATCTTGAGTGATCTTTTTCCTAGAAATTTCAATATCATTCTAGACAAAGTTGATTGAACTATTTTCAATGATTAATATAAATATAAATCACAATGCACTGTTAAATTAATTCTGATGGTCATTCAGTCGTAATAGACTCGACCGTTTCAAAAATCGGCCTTTGATCTTAATTCTGGATAAGATCACGATCGGACATAATAACAATGACTCGTATAATATTCTTAATATTTTTGGAACTGTTGAAAACAAAGATCTGGTTATGCTTGTTTCCATTAAGTATTAAGTAGGCAGACCGAGGAAACATAAATTATTAGAGAGCTGGAATTGATAAGAGCAGATAGTGAAGGACTGGAATTTTAAAAGTTTTTTAGTATTTAAAATTCAGGCTTAAGTAAAGTGAAACAAATTTTTGTTCTTATACAGCTAATTCACCTAGAACAACTATTTAAAAAAGATAAATCAGACAAAAGACTTAGAATTAGTCAATCAATTAACTGAGAATGTTATTATTCATGAATTGTTTGTTTCAAGGAAATCCGAATTGGAATATGTTATTATTCGATGACTAGATAAACTCAAGGTTTTAAAAGAATTTTGAAGGTATTTTAAATTTTTAGTCATAGGATGAAAATGCTTAGCTCACTGTTTAGTTCTAGCAAAAATATTATTCAAATATGATTGCAACCTTGAAGAAATTACTCCTGGAGACTATAGAATTTGATGACATATTAAATACCTAAACTATACTGAGGTTAACAGAGACTATTTTTTTATGTGTAAGTTTAAGCTCAGGTCTCACCCCTTGTACTACAGTGCTGTTCACCCGGACATACGACGGCAAATTTGAACCAAAAAAAAAGAATCACCACCAGAATCAGTATTGTTGAATGTGCTTTATATGAACTTGATCATTTTCGTTATGTACAATCGTTCTTTGGATTATTATACTTAAAGACTATCGATGCACCAGGAAAACAAGCTCGTTAATCGTCGGTTTGGGAAGTGTGTGCGGCGTGTTGGTCTGTGATTTCTATTTCAGTGGGACATTTTGTTATTAAACCGCTCGAAGAATAAAAACAAGACTAAGGTACAAAATGCTTACACTTTGTCAGCTTAAGTCTATGGTTAATTTATGGTAATTGTGATGTCAAGAGGGGTATAAAGTTTTTGTTTAAAGGATTACTTTTTTTGTTGTGTGAGAAGCATATACAACATTTATTGACGGGTTCGTTCTTTGCATATTCTATCTGTATTTTTTAAGCATTTTTATATGCCTATTGTATCGAAAACTTGATTCGGACAGGAGCTGCACCTAAACGGTATCTTGTAGGACGTCCAAAATAAAGCAAGAGACAAACGCTTGCCTCCTATGTGACAGCGGCAAGAGTTCCAACTTCTTGAGTCTGTCCGTGAAGGGCGGTAAGCTGCAAAAATTGCGCGGGTCGTGTAAGTTTCTCAGAGCGAAGAGGAGAAATTTCTTCTATATTGATTCCAACCTACCGCTACTTCTACTTACTATATTTCAGGGGTCCCACATCGGGTACGAATATTCCAGGATTGGGCAGACTAGCGAAAATAGTTTTTGGGGACAGAACGTTATCAAATTCTTGGACTCGCCCCTCTATAAAGCCAAGAAGCTTTTGGCTTTGGCAGCAATATTATCGTAGTGCAAGTTGAAATTTAATTTGTCTTTAAAACAATGCCTAGATCTACAACTTAATCGACACGGTCTAAGGCCATAAGGTTTGTAGTTGTCGATCGTCCCTTTCTGAAACCATGTTACTGTTTATTACGGCATGGGTCGATTAGATCTTATGGTTAACAAGTTTTTCGAGAAGTTTACTAATTGTGGATAAAATGGCAATACCCCTGTAGTTTTCCACCGAGTGCTTATGTCGATAACGATTTGTTGAGGATAAGATGAAAGGGAACCAAAATGAGGCAGGTTGTTAGGACCATGACCTTTATTGATGTCGAGATTGTTTATACGGGCCATTAAATGGCCAACAGATAGAGATTCACCAGTTATAAAACCTTTAGTATGTATTTCATTAGACTTTGGGCAAAAAACTTCAAACATGTTGAAAATTTCTTGGGGGTATTAATATTGTTTTCTGCTGTTTGTCACAGTCGAAAAAGAAAAGAAAGAACAATAGAGGGTCATATACCTCTGTCAGTTGAACTCACAATCAGGATTAGAGGTATCTGCAACTGCCGGGGAAACTTGTGTGGCTCTCAAGAGCTGGTATTGCCCAGCAATAGTTGCAAAATAACGTATCATAAAGCGCCCTTGCCAGCTGTCTTTTACGTTTTTTTCAAACACAACCTTTGTCTATCTTCTGTGCATATTCGGCGTTGTGTCTTGTATTGTGGAGGTACTTAGAAACCGTGAGGCATGCTTTTAAAATGTGAATCAAGACCGGCAAGAGACAATATATAAGCTTATTTAGAAATCTGGAAGATATGTTGTCACTAACGGTCGCTTGTGACTTAACTGATTTTAGAGCTGAGACAACCTCATGATATAAATGTATTCGTAATCGACCATTCCACACGCAAGTGTCACTTCACCATGCGGTCCCCTAACTAAGTACTCACAAGGAAAATGCCGCTTGACCTATTCAATCGAATGAGAGCCGGCCTACGGAATATGCTTAATGGCTCCCTTTATTCTTTAAAGCCCCAATTGTGCTCACTTTAGTATAACAAACTGTGAGCTTACCGTGCTTCGTTTGGATTTAGACTATTCAGTTCATGCCTGTAGAGGCGTACTGTGCCTGTTGAGGGTGCCATGCAGGCGTTTCTATACGGTCCGTGCCTTTTGCAGGGTAAGTACTGGCGTGCGTGCGTGCGGTTGTTTCAGGGTAACAATGGACGAGTCTGATTTTTACTCGTTATGGGATATAAATTCAAATCTATAAAAGCATATTTACATCTCAAAAGCAAATTGGAGCTCCTTTATCGCAAAGAAATTTGTATGCATTTCTCTCTGTCTGGAATTCACGTTCGTTCTGTGCTATAAAAGAGTTCCAATTTGCATTTGGGACGTATTTTTCTGACTCAATTAAGAAGAGTTTAGGGAGCGTTTAGCCAGAATCGAAAGCGAAACACTATATTAGTAAAGAATCATATATCGATTACGAATCCTTTTCGGATGTTGTAGAGGAAGTGTTTAGTTATTTAGCAATGCAACTACCTGATTTTTATAGTCATAGTTACTAAGAGGCCAGGACCGGTTCCTAGTTGTAGAGCTGTATAGAAAATAATGGATTATAGTTCTTAGAAAAAATTAACATCCTCAATATTTTATAGAATGAGGAAATTGAACTGAAATTTTTGTATGGCCAATACAATATATTCCCACAAAATGGAATTTAACTTTACATATATTGGATTCATTGGCTAGAAGTCTAAATAAATCTCACACCATCAGATAGCGCAACCTCGAAAATAAATTCAAGTTTACAAATTAAATTCATCGTGGGAGTACAGATCTCGATAATTTGTACCTCACATTTACCAGCACAATGTTTTCCATCTAGAATTTCCACTTTACTCTTCTTTAGCCAAGATTTATTTTGGGAACATCTTTTTAAGAGTCCATAAAGCATAGATTTGCACATTGATTTGTTGGACATGTTTTTCTATGTAAAGTATAGTGAAGTTTTTTCAAATTGATTTTTTGTATAATAAAGTAAAAGCAAGAGTTGACCGTGAACTCAAATGAAATACTTCTAGGTAATAATTATTATCAAATGTTTACTTGCATAAAAGTTGTTCAATCGTAAAATAAACATTTTTTTATAGAGTACGCATAATCGCAAGATAAAGTAAAATCGAAACGATTGTTTATTTACATTAAATGGAAAATTTTGCGAAAGAGAACTAAACTGATATCAACCGCCATAAAACTTTTCTAATATTAGAAATTTAACACAAAGTGAACAAAATTTCTTCCGCTTATCATAAGTCAGAATTTTCCATTTTGAAAAAAGTCGGTTTGACGCACGCAAATTTGTTTTGATTTCTTTTGAAACTCTTCTGATTACATTTCTTTTGCTCACTCGATTTCTTGATTAATTATAATAAATCTTTTCTGTTGCCACACAAAGGCGATTTCACGAAGGAGTTTATACACAAATTATATAATTTCTTTCGTGCAATGCTGGAAGGTCACAAACCTGCTTTGTTGGTCATTTTGTATGTGAACACGACAATTTTAGAATTGGGATAAAAAAAACGGCAACAAAAGATTTTTTTTGTTATATCAGAGGTTATCGCAACGACTTATCTAGATGTATCGCAGGAGCTACCAGAGGTGGAGGAGAGTCAATGGTAAATGCGTCAAGTCGCTTATTGTCATGCTAATGGTCGAGTGATTTTACTTTGTAGCTTCAATAGAACAATTTACGAGGAATTGTTAGTTGCATATAAATATTTATACTTGCTTAAGAATAACAATCATAATATGCAATTTTCTACTTGCTTTTGCACGCGCATGCGGCTTTAGGTTAAAAGCAATATCAGTGTAGGGGGCATGTTTCGTGACAAAATTTGCACCTGAGAGCACTGAAAAAGTTTGGCCAGACATTGAAAAATGGACATTTTGAAACTGCAGGGCGACATTATTTTTGTCGTATGGAGCTTCTTTGCATCTGAATGGGTTTGAATAAAAAAATTTAAATTCTGGGTTTAAGTTTATTGGCATTAGTTCAACGTTTGTATGTTATATTATATTTATGATCATTCCATAAGGTTTGTTAGATCATATACGATAGACTACAAGCCCACGGCAATTTTTAGGGGGTCATGTGAAACAGCATAAATTATATGCAGATCGATACTCTTAAATGAGACCCAAACTTTAGGCATTATGCCGTCACTTTTGCGCGGTAAATGTGACGACAGAGGTAAGTTGAATATGCCATCCGGAGGGATGCTAGTAGCGTCAATGTCATTGCAAACTGTACGGCACCGACATCAACATTTTAGTCAACATCTAAAATAACTTTTAACAACTATGCCGTCTAAAAGTTGTGGATAATATACATATTATAAAACAGTTACCTGCATTTGAGAGTTGAAACCTACTTTTTGAACACAAGATCATTTATTCCTGTACGGGAAGAGATTGTATTCACCCTTATTCCACACTCCGTCGGAAGACTTCTACGACGTAAACTTTACGCTACGACGTAACATATTCTGATATTCTGCACCACGAACGGTCCGCGTTAAAGCATTGCCTTATTGGAGCCTTCTCGATTTATTCCGAAAAACAGCTGTTAAATGTCAAAACAATTTTTTTCGAACTCTTTGGTGTTTGGTGTTTTTAAGTTCGTCGGAGTTTAGAATAACAAAAAGTTCCGAAAAAAAGATTCGGAGTGCGGAATGTCATATTCGGGATTCGGAGAAAAAATATCATTACGTCGGAGTGTGGAATAAGGGTGATTGTCTTCAGAACATTTTAAAATTTTTATCAACACACTGCAATGAAATGTGTTATTTTTTTTTATTGTAATAAAGATCAACAAGCACCACATACTTCACGTACAACAAACCGACGACTGACGAGATCGTTTTTCTTGTGCATCGATGATCTTGTAGGATAAATCAAAAGGACCATTCATTGTACATAACGAAAATGTTCAAATCCCTATAAAACAAATTCAACAATACCTACATTTGGTGTAGATTCTTTTTTGGATCAAATACAGCTTAGTTCTTGGCCATTTAAATCTTTTGGTCAAGTTTGACCGTCGTGAGGTTACATGCCCTCCCATTAAGAATGGTTAAAAATTCTACGGCCATCATATCCCTCTTAAAAAGCCAAGCGGCCGGTGTTCGCCCGCCGTAAGCCCATTTTTTATTTTTACTTGGGAGGTTTAGTTGAAAATAAAAAAACACTAAACATTACAAAAAATCACAAACAAAACCAGAAATGCTGCTGTCAACTAAATTCAACTACTGAACTCGCGTCTATATGTATAATTTCAACTCAACCCACATAGCAGAGCTGAGTTGAGTTCAGTCGACCCTAAATCAACTTGGGTTCAGCCTGAGTTCAACTCATCATGTATACGTACTAAAAGAGGCACGAAAGGTGCCATAACCAATGAGTTTGATGGCACGATTTTGCACCTTGTCGAGGCTAGCCGAGTTGTTTTTTGGGGCGCGAATACGAATTTTATTCAAGGCAGGGACGAATGTTTGTAACACTAGAATTTATGTATGAAGAGGTAGATTGAAACAACTTACGTGCTACCACCCCTGAGTAGATACGACGTAAACTCTCGCAGTGAATTCACGGCGTGAGTGTGGCGTCGCCTATACATTCTTTTAGCCGACTAAGATAGAAGGTATGCCGATGGTAACGAAAAAACTGAGCCAAGTCTCACGACATCTCACTCCGGGGGAGTGGGAGTAAAATAAATCGAAATTTGATGTGGGGTTTCGAGGTTGCTGATTACGAAACCATTATCAGTTTTTTGAAAAACAAAATGGTGACCATCCATGTTAAAAAATCATAATTTTTTAATAAAAATGAGTGTCTGGGGGTTTTTGAGGTCGGCGAATTATAATTTGGCAAATTTTTATCAAATAACAAAATGGCGGTTATTTATGTTAAAAAAAACAGCTAGTCGACCCAATTTTTGATAGCCGTTCTTACGTGGAAGCTTGCTAAGCTACAAAAAGGTTCCGGGGCGATAGGTGATGAGTTTGCCCCTACTGTCGGGCTGTCGGCAATTTCATTACCAATGTGACCTTCGTGGCCCGGAATCCACATCAGCGTGACTCTTGTTCCTGCTAAGGGATTTCAGAGAGAGGAGACAATCCAGGACAGTCTTTGTTGACACCCTGTGAAATTTAATGGCCAGCAGGGCAGCTTGAGTGTCCGAGAAAATAACAATGTAAGAGCTATTTGGAACTCTATTAATACAAGTCTGAGCACACACCTGGATGGCGTGTACCTCAGCCTGAAAAACAGTGGGAGTAGTGCCCAGAGCCATGGATATTTTGCTCCTTGAATCAGCCCTTTATCGGTTTTGGAACCGTCCGTATACCAAAATGCCGTGCTTCCTCTAAAGAGAGGCCTGCCATGTTGCCACTCTGACCTACTTCGAATTACCGTCGTAAACGGTTTGTCAAAGTCAAGAGTGGCATGAAAGGTATCGGCCAATGATATCATTGGCTCCAGGTTTAGCCCATTAAGGATCGATAAATGATCCAGAAGGTCTCCTGGCTTAAAGGAGAATAGCTCTCCTAGACGCAGCGTCCCCGCCAAAACCTCCTTTTTCACTACTAGGTGTAGCGGAGGGAGGTTCAGTAGCCGACTCCATAGCTATGATATCAAGACAGGCCAGTCTTTGCACCCTGATTACTATATAGCCCTTACATCATTTCAGGGATACCACTCTAACATTATAAGGACAAAAAAAACCTATAAGAGAAATTTAATTTTTTGATTTTTGGCCGTGTTTTTGACTTTTTGAACCACTGTGCGATGTGTCCCCTTCTCCACTCTTTTCTTGGGGGTATTTCCACAGTAAGATACTTTTTGAAGTATATGTTTGTGACAACCATAACCTCGGATAGCAAGTCCCTAAGTCTCTGAGGGGGAATTGAAACTGCGACCTCCAAGATGGAAGCCAGATGACACCCCCAGGCTATCGTGACCAACGATACACGAGTACGTGCTACTTAGTTAGTATTGTTGTTCTTCGAATTTGATATCATTAGACCATCTGCTTTAGAGGATTTTTGATCAAGCGTAGAAATTAGTTATTATAGATTATTAAAATAAAAAAAAAAGATCATGTTTGGATATAAGACAACTTTAGTCTTTTGACTATAGCTCGGTGTCATATATTGAACCTATGACTTAACAAATGGCATCTTCCATATAATAGAACTCTGATATTTCATATAAAAATATTTAAACAAAAAAAAAAACTGGAGAGCAATTTAAAAATTTAATATCGAACAAGATAAATGCAAGTTACTGCCAGTGATTCCAAGTAGTTTTGCATAATATACTTTCTATCTCACAAGAGATTGTCTTTACAAGAGAGAGATTAGATTGTAGGCATTTTAAAGACACAATGTTCCCTTGTTAATGTAAGCAGTAACAAAAACTAATTAAGAAATGAAAGTGAAATTTATGACTTAAATTCACAAATGTCTCTTGCTTCAACTTCTTCATTAATAGCTAACAAAATAATCAACAACTCAGTTTTTAACATAATAAAAAAGCTTTAATTTTCTTACAATACAAAAAAAAAGGCAAATCATTGTTACAACCTAAATAGTGAATAAAATCCCCATTTCATATCATCTACTGACGTATATCACGTTCCCATTATAAATGAAATAAGAAGTACAAACTGCTTAATTTGCATATAATTAAAAGACCAAAAAACGAAATAAATTTCCAAACTTTTTTCCATATTATATCACAGCGATCGAACTGCTGGAGCCTCTGCCAGCGTAGTAGCTCAAAGTATTACGTCAAACTGGGAAGTCGTTGGCCGTCCATCAAATTATATTATTATAGAGCTGCTGCATGAGTGCAATACACTGGCCTTATGCGCAGCTCAAGTGCATTGAATGCAGCTTAGCTATGCGCGAATGAATATATGCCCTCAGCTAAAAACTGACTGATAGTGGCTTATCTCTGAATCACGCTATTAGAGTGTAGTTCAGTTCAAGTTCTACCAGTTCACGCTAGTTTATTTATTGTGTTTTTCATTGCACTATCTCGATAATTATTTTTTATTTTTTTTTTTGCAAGTAATCAACATGGCGCCATTTGTAGTAATATGTGACCTCTACCAGTCGAAATTGGTACTTCCCCGAAAAATTTTGAGTATGATTGTGCTATTATTTTTCGCAAAAAATCCCACGTGAATCAATTTCTCAATCAGCAGCCCACTTCGGTGCCCATTTTTTTTAGATCCATTTTCGTGAAAGCTATTAGTATATATTTTTATAAAAGATCTTTTTTTTCTTCTTAAATAGGCGCCATTAACACACCCCTCATTAGGCGAGTATCACGATTCTATCAATGTGGTTAGCGTTGCTAAATTGCCATTTTTCCCATAGGCTAACTCTGGCCATGTGGTGGTTGGTCGGTCGGTCAGCGGGAATGTTGGTGTAGTTTCTGTGGCGAGTAAATAATAAAATTTCCAGACGAAGCTTCCCAAAGCTGCATGCCTTGCTAAGGTCGAAAGATATTCGCGAAAAGATACAATGGAATGAGAAAAAGAATCTGCATATTGCCGGTACGAAGTGGTACGAATTACGTCAAACTTATGAATGCGATAAAGTTAGTCTGACCAGATGCGAAGTTATCTTAGTGTTTCTTAACAATTTTATATCTTAAATCGAAATATAATAAATAATAAATATTGATATTGAATATAGCACGTCCATAACTCTTACAGTAATTTCGCCAGTTGACGCACGCCAAATCAAACCTGCTTAATAGCTTAGGCCGAAAACATGTTCTTTACACGTTGTGTTAAGAGCAATATTGTTTCTTTATCCATCCAAATTAGTTTCAAAGTCCATTTGAAAGTGCGCAAGCTGAAACGAATCACCTTTGTAAAATTAACTGCTGTGACGTTCGGCCATACGTATGTGAAATTCCCAATTTACGCAGTCGCAAATCATGATTTTATGCATTGTAATCAATGTTGCAATTACATCCACAAAGTATGCTAGATTGGGAGTGTAATTAATAGGTTCGTTTATAATAGGACGTTTTGGTACATGAAAATGTGCCATTCAGTTGTTAATAGGTTTTTTGAGGTACAGTTTTGTTAGGGATAGGTGAAGAACAGAATTTGTTAGTGGAAAACCAAGCGTAGGAATCACCCTTTGTATTACCAGTCTGTCATGTCGTTCAGGTCATGGTGCAATGTCTAGTAGCAAGCTTGGCTTGAAAGATAGATAAGAAAATGATAGGATTATGGAGGGTCTGGGGGTGTTGGAGCAGCTGGCGATGAACCTTACGTTTGAACTCTTGGGCGTTGTAGGAGTTCGGGAAAACTAACTGTGGGAGATTATTCCACAGTCGAGTTGTTCTATTCATAAACGAACATCTAGATAGAACATATGCGCGAACGAGGGGGCTGCGTGGTATGGTGATAAAACGAACGGGCTAGTCTTGTGTTGCGGGAAAAATCTTGCCGTGCAGGCGGAAGGTTTTGAATTTCAGTGGAACATTCGCTGTAGTAAGAGCGATAAAGCATAGAGAGCGCTACTACATTCCTATGGTGGCTCAGAAAGTCGATGGAGATGCAAAGGCTGTCATCTCCGATGATTCCGATGGTGCGGCTTTGCACCTTGTCCAGCAACGCTAAGGCGGTTTTCAAAGCACCAGCACAGACAAATGAGTTATACTCGAGGCGGGGCCAAATTTAGGATTTGTAGATTGTAGCTCTGGCTGCTGGTGGGAGAAGAAATTCGCATCTCTTAAGAAATCCTAGAAATTGCAATGCTTGTGTAGCGATTTGGAATATGTGATCATTCTATCGCAAGTCCTCAGATAAAATTATACCCAAGATGTTAAGAGAAGGATCAGCTGTAAGATTTGTTTCGTCCACTGAGACAGAAGGAAGGTCGGTGAAGGTTTTATAAATAATGAGACAGTACTTCGTTTTGGAGGGGTTGAACTCAACACGATTCTTGCGGCCCCAATCAAGAATGTGTTCGATGTCCCTGTTGATAGAGTTGGACAAGAGTTCACAATGGTGAAGACAAAGTCTGATACGTGCTAGTCTTATACTGTCGAAAGCGTGAGAATAACGCAGGGTACTGTCATCAGCGAAGTTGAGCAGAGGGTTGGAAGGGATTGCGAGCAGATCATTTATGAATATTACGAAAAGAGCGGGTGAAAGAATTGATACTTGAGGAACTCCGGCCGAGATGGTGTGGGGATTAGATTCGATGCCATCCAATAATACCTTTATTGAACGGTCAGAAAGGGAGCTCTTAATCCATTTTCTTAGAACTAGGCGGATACCAATAGCTTGGAGTTTTGACAACAGCGCAGGGTGTCATAATCGGTCAAAGGCTTTGGACATATCTAGAGCAACCAGAGCAGACTCACCGAAGCTTTGGTGAAGGTGCTCTGTTAGACATACAAGGAGGTCGCCAGTAGATCTTTTGGATCTTAAGCCATACTGTTGTTTATAATTTTGTTGGTTTCCAGATATTTCATAAGCTTTTTGTTGATTAGAGTTTCCATGCCTTTGGAGAGAACAGAAATAATTACTATTGGGCGGTAGTTTAGGGGATCGCTAGAGTGACCAGGGCAAAAAGTTTACGCAGAGGTTTAGCCAAAGGTGATGCACATTTATTGAGAACCAGAAGGGGTATTTTATGGGCCAGTGGATTAATTGACGTCAACTCTTTGAAATAACATCGATATACATCTCGAGTCCTGAAAAAAACTCCGTCCTTTGAATGATTCGCTCGAGGGAGGGAGGTTGCATAGCAGCATCGGGTAAAGAAGAATCTGAGGGAACAGAGATGCTAATAAATCGGCCTTGGAATTGCTATCTGTTATCACCTCATCATTGTGAATGAAGCGAGGTGTTGTGGAGGAGGCGAAATTCTTCTTGATGTAAATTACCAAGGACCAGAAATTTTTACTGCCGGTGGTAGTATTGAATAACTTACTTCTCAACCTGTCATCAAAAGATGATTTAACTCTCCTGGAGGTACAGGAGTTTTTTACCCTTAATAATATTTGGTATAAGTAGATGAAAAAAATGTTTTGCCTACAAAATACAGTTTTCGAGGAAAAAAAAGTTTTTTAGTGATTAATTGGCCAGAAAGTGATTTTTGAAAACTTTGACCTTGAATAACTTTGAAAGGGTTAAGTTTTGAAAAAATGACAAAACTTTTTCTAAACAATAACGTTTCGTATTGACTGATCGAAAAAAAATTCGAAAATATCGCTTTTTGAGTGAAATTTTGGCCAAAAAGCGATTTTCGAAAACTTTGACCTTGAATAACTTTCACAGGGTTAATCGGGTCAACTTTTTTGTAAAAACTAAAGTTGTAGAGAATTTCATTGTCAACATTTTGGTCCCCACGGGGTTGTATGATCTATAGAAACTGAGATACATGGAAAACTCGGGAAAACGCGATATCTCCGACGGCCAAGTTTCATTTTTTTGGATTCCGAAATTGTTTTCTTAAAAAGTCACAAGGAAGCTGTGCACCAATTTTCAGTCATTTTGGAATTTTGTCTATGCTAATTTTCCCCGATTACTAAAAAATCCTCGATGTAATTTTTTCAACAAACAGTCTTTTTTCACGACAGATTGACTGTACTATTTTGTTGTTTGTTTACTTTGTTGTAAATGAGCACTTGACGTGATCAATGAATGCATATTCCCAAGTAACTAGCAACTAATAAGTCAGCACACAAGGCCGCTATTAAAGTGAATCTATTTCTCATTCAAACCACTTGAAACGTGAATCAATGACGTCCACATAAGAATTTTTCCTGGGTATGACAAGACAAAGACCGGCCAAGAAAGAAATTCCCAAAAATGATGCAGTAGACTATAAATCGATTGGGAAGTACGTGCTACAGACTTTAAAATACAACAGCGATGGACAGGTAGCAAACGGTGCGATCGAGGATTAGATAACAACAAAAAATCGTTCTTTTGTTGACTATCTTGCACCTGGCCATTCATTTAGGTCGAATGCCTGCTACGATAATCTTTTGTTCTCTTTTAACAATCGAATTTTTTTACCTTTACCTACTCGTGATTTAGATATTTGTGTTAGCGTTAAGAAAGGGATAAAATAAGGAATGTGATAAGTTAAGTGAAATAAATTGATATATTGAAAAGAAGTTTACAGGAATACTAACAGTGATGGAGCAGTTAGAGCATTTCATTTAAAATATGAGTGAAGAAAACTGTTTATTTAACATAACTTACTAAATTTCGTATAACAAAGCCAGGAAGACTTATGCTTGTTATTGATTCTGTAATGATGTTTAATGAAATGATTTATTTCATGTTTAACCATATAGAAATGCCGGTAATGTGACAATTACTTTAGTATTGAGTAGTGCAATAGAATAATAATTTTGTTAATTGCTGCACTTATCGAATTAACAAGTGAAACGAGAGCGTTTTACTGGAACAGCGCATTCATCTTGAAAATCGAATTATCGGCTGATGATCAGCGATCGGGGACACTTGAGGTCCGAAAGACGAACGTTTATGATGACCGAATGTAAGAACTCCTCCCATACATTATCAACAAATTGAATTGACTAGTAGAAGAGAGATGCACGAGTGATCCATGCATCTAAAAGTCACCGGACCACGCCAAAACCTAACCGTTTGTGGGGAAGCCATAGGATCACCTCTTCTTTAACTGGGGAGATATTTTTCCCTAACGTACGGTTTTGGTACCGATAGCAACTGCTTGACATGCTTCATTTACAACAGGTTGTATTTATTGTTCAGGTAGATCTTTATTTTTATATTGTTATGAAGACCTAATTTATATGTCTTTCGATATATTAAAGAATCGGAAGTTCCGGAAAAACCTAGAAAGAGAAAAAAGACTGGCTAAACTAAATCATCGCCAATGACGCCATATCCTCAACATCGAGCTTTTGACCTACTGTAAGAATATATCAGCCATAAAAAAAACTTTATCGCTACTACACCATTGCAATTGTTTCTCCGAACTAAATACTCGCCTGCTTCAACGGCTATTTTATACCCGCAACACTAAATTAGTCCCTTTACCTACTGCCATCAGCTTTTTGGACACCCTATAGACTAAAGCTTCCTAAATAGGACAATATGACTGTGAAATAATCTTTTGTAGGCAATATTTCCGTACCTCCAGCATCCCAGTATTCTAACGCCGGATTCATCTCCATCTGCTTCAACACCCTCATCAAACCTCATAACCACAAACCTGTTCTTTCCCTCGAACTAAACTTACTACTAGACATATCTTTATAACGTGACCAATAACTTCGTAGTACAAAGGGTGATTCCCTTCTTATATATTGATTATATAGATTAGATTAAATCAATATTTTATAAAAAAAAATACCAATTCTTCGTTTATAAAGCTCGCGTTAATTAAATTTGCGTTGTTAATTTTTATTTTAACTAAGGGACATCCCCTAAAAAATGTCATTTCCGGTTTGTTGACCCTCTGCCACTTGCACTTCCAAACTAATTATAAATTCCGCAGAGTACATGTCCCCGAATTCGGCCTTTATTTGTTATCGGTCTCCACAAACAACATCGGCCCGCAACAACAGCCTTGAATTTATTCGATGTTGTTAACAATCGCACGGAAATTCCCCCAAAAACACACAAAACTGCGCTCCACAAAAATCCCTTTAAGCAATTACTCACCACCGAAGTTTCATGATTTGTTCTAGATTTGTTACTCTACAGAGACAGAAGCCTGACATGGCTAGACAATAAATAACTAGAGATTCTGTAGATGCAGCACAATTTCTAGAAACAGGCGAGTGGATTTAGAAATTGCTGTTCATTAACGTGGAAGAGAATGCCAAAGTCCATGGAGGAGAACAATGAGAGTTCTCCTCCGGTAACGAGGTTCTTGGGATTGATGTTGTCTTGTTATTGTCAAGATTGTGTTAGTTAAAATTTTATTTTGTTAAAATATTAAAAAAAATATTTTTTTATAATTTTGGAGCTTTGTCCAATCTTTATTGAGGTTCACTTAAGACTAACTACAATTAATTTCTTAAAGTAGAATAAAGCTAACTTATCCTATTATTGTCACCTGCCCTGCCGCGTGACTACATTCCGGTTGCACCGAATCCCACGATGGCTGGATGCGCGTGTTATCTTCTAGACATGGTGTCAGCATTTTTACAGTTATTCATTTCAGGTTTTGTGAAATTATGGTGACAAAAGATGATCCGTTAACTCCTCCCTTCTTAAATCCGAACGTCCTCGTTTGGCATCCTTTTAGAAATAAGGAATCTGGTTGACCCTGGATGGCTTAGGCGTGGTACTGTTCCCTGATGCAGATTCGGCTGAAGGATCTTCTTTTTCCTTTTCAGGTGTGGTGATGTTGATGTTGGTAAGCTTGGTCCTTCTATGAAGAAATCCTAGTACTGCTGCACAGATGAAAAGGATTACTAGTATTGAGCCTAAACTATAGCTGGTGATGATGCTGGTTTCACTCTTGCTTCCTATTAAGTTCAGAAATTTGGTGTTATTCATCTGAAGTTCTTTAATCATTTCTAGGGATAGGATCTCTTGTATTTCTTCCTGCTGGCTGGACATCTGCAGAATGGCTGGTAGCGGTTTTAAATATGTCCTTTCGCTATATTTGTATGATCTGCCGTCTACGGTTAGTGATGTATTGTGGAAACGGATTAAATAGGTTCCGGTTAGGTTGAAGTCTTCGTTGTCCATTTTGATTGTTCCTTTATATTGATTCAGGAATAATAATCCAGGTGATAGTAATTCGACTGATGGTACATGCTGATTATTAATCGTGGTACAGGATGGTTTTCTGCTTTTCAATAGGCGCGGTATGCATGTAGAATTGGTGATATCCTCCAAGTCGCTAGGATTGCATATGGCTAAATTATTATATTTCTTACAACCTACCTTAACTCCATATAATTTGTCCTTACATTCTAAAATATTTTCAAATTCAAGTTTATTTATTAAGTTATTTTTCTTAATAGTTTTTATTAAAAATGATGAACATGTTTCATTATCAGTTGTAGGTAAACTTATAATATATAAAATTGTATTATTGCTTAAAGCTATTTTTATCTTTGAAAATTCTAGTGCTTCATCAAGGTTCATATAAGGGATATTACTTTTATCGAAAATTTCTTCCGTAATTTTTGTTTCTTCCTCTGATAAAACATATGCATTTACTATGTCATTTCTTGCCCAATTAATGGCGTATTCTACATTTCTTATTTCTTCTTTTAAAATTTCTAATCTATATTTGTAACTCAATATTAAATTATTATCTATCTCTTTATTATCGCTTATTGCTTTTATTATATTATTAGTTATGCTTCTCATTTCATTTATCTTTTGTGCTGTTAATTTATTAATAATGGTTTGCTTGTTATTATTTTCTAATTGATTATTCATTTTTCCTTTAATAATCTCAAAGTCGTCATGGTCAGGATTTCCTGCTATCCATTTCCATGCGCTTCCTATAAAATTGAGTGAGCGTCTACTTCTATCTTTAATTTTGAGTCTATATAAAACTTCCTTAGTTTGGGTTATTTCATTGGAAAGGTAAGGATAAAGGATGTGTGATTTATTGATGTGCTGATTAATGTTGATCTCTATTTCTTGGACGAGTTTCTGGTATAGTGCAATGTTGATGACGTGAATTATTTTAAAGGTTCCAGTTTGAAGCCTTGCTGTTCCTGTGTTTATTTGGATCGATTGGGAGTTGGAATAATCCAATATCTGAGTGTCAGCTAAGCAGCTTGCAAAAAATGTCCTGGAAGCGAGAAAGGAGAAAAATTTTAAGTTTTTATGTGGCTCTTGTGAACTTCTCTGCCTGATTCAGTAATTACAAGACTATTTTTGTCTTCTTTTACGATTTCTTTTTTATATCTAGGCGTGAGCTTTGTGCCATGGCGTTTATGAATTTTTACGTATATAGTTTGACCTGGGGAATAAGTTTTGGGGGTTTGCCTATTTTTGTTGTGTGTGGTAAGGTCTCGTGCCTGAATGTCTTTTAGCCTTTGAATGTTGTCCTGTCTGGCTTTTTCGTAAGTTTCAGGACTAACACGGACATTTCTTCCAAAGAATATTTCTATGGGCCTTTTTCCCGTTGTTGAATGAATTGAGTAATTGTACTCATAGACTGATCGGTCAAGTAATTCCTCGAACGATCTATGAATATTATCTCCCTTTCGACATCTCATTATTTCCGTCAATGTGGAATGGAATCTTTCCACTTGTCCGTTAGCAGTACTGTGATATGGTGGGGTTTTAAAGATTTTTATACCTAATTGATCTTCTACCATGAAGGTTATGGAGCTAGAATTTAGAGATTTTTCGTTATCTATAACGATTGTTTGTGGGACACCAAAAGTGAAGAGGATTTGCCTTAAGGGCTCTCTTACATCCTCAACGGATCGTGATTGAAGGGGTTTTGCTTGAGCGTACTTAGAAAATTTATCGATTGCGGTGAGCACCAAATTTTTCTCGGTTATATAGATGTCTATATGTAATATTTGTCCTGGATATTCAGGGATCGGTGTTTTGCCAATTTCTGGATTAGGTGGATGTCTATCATATTTGTGCTTCATACAGGTGGTGCACTGTTTTACTACCTGTTCTATTTTTCTCATCATTTTTGGAAAATAGAATTTTTCAATGATTTGTATTTTGTTTTCTCTGGCATTCCGGTGGGCTCTTTTGTGTTCTAGGATAATTTGTTCTTCCTGTTCCGCATCTGTTATTAAGTCAGTGACTTTTGATTGTGTAAATTTAATTTTATAGTTTTTGAAATGAAGGGGGTAAAAATCTTGTATCATTCCCATTATGGTTTCGGAAGTAAATAGTCCATTTGTTATTAATGGATCGAGGTGTTTTTTGAATAATTCGATTAGATCTTCGTTGGTGTAGCTTGTACGAGTGATTACGTGTCGATGGTACGTTGGAAAAGGTATCTCGAACTTGTAGTTATTTTCATTCCCTGTAAGAATCCATAATTGGTTTTTAAAAGCGTTGATGGGTGCTTCAACTGCTGGAATAAGATCGTGTCCTGAGCTGTCGTCACTATGTGCCGTACCTGTCATTGAATTTATCTGCGATGAATGATTATCTTGCGGTGGTCTTGAAAGTGCGTCGGCTACGACGTTCGTTCGACCTGGTTTGTAGGAAAGTTCATAATTGTATTCTTCGAGAATAGCTTTCCATCTTTTCATTTTCGCATTATTATTCTTGTGACTTAATGCATAGGTAAGTGGTTGGTGGTCAGTGAATATCTTGACTTTAGATGTGCCATATAAGTAATTCCTTAACGATGTTAGTGCCCAAATTATCGCGAGCATCTCCTTCTCGTTTGCCGCGTAACTTTCTTCTGTTTTATTAAGTGTTCTTGAAATGAAGGTTATCGGTTTGCCGTTTTGTTCTAATACCGCACCGACTGCGTATTGAGAGGCATCCGTCGTTAAGTGAAATTCTTGGCTCAGATTTGGATAAGCTAAGATTACTTCCTCGGAAGTTAGTGCGCTTTTAATTTTGGTAAATGCTTTTTTAGCATTGTCGTCTAGGCAAATTTTTTTATTTTTTGAGGCATTTTTGGGCAGACGCCCTCCTTCCCCTCTTAAAAGGTTTGTTAAGGGTTTTGCAAGTTTTGCATAATCTTTAACAAAGCGTCTGTAATATCCAGACAAACCTAGGAATGACCTGAGGTCCTTTAGTGTTTGTGGTTGTGGAAAGTTGACTATCGCGTCAAGTTTGGCTGGGTTAGTCTTGATTCCATTGGAAGAGACTATGAAACCAAGAAATTCTACTTCTTGTTTGAAAAATTCGCACTTGTCCAATTGGACTTTCATATTAGCCGAATTGAGGGTTTCGAGGATTTTGTCAATATCATTGACATGTTGGCTTTCATCATTACTGAATATAATGATATCGTCAATATAGACGAAACAATTTTTTCCGATGTGTTCTCTTAGGATGTCGTCCAATGCTCTCTGAAAAATGGCTGGAGCATTTTTGAGTCCGAATGGCAGTCTAGTGAACTCGTACTTGCCATTATTAATCGAAAAAGCAGTTTTTTCGATGTCGGTCTCTTTTAATGGGATTTGATGAAATCCACTTTTAAGGTCTAGGACTGAGAACCATTTATTTTTGCCTAATTGCATCAACACTTCGTTGATTTCTGGGATGGGATACCGATCTGCTATTGTAATGCTGTTAAGCTTCCGATAGTCGATCACCATTCTATATTTCTTTTCGCCTGAGGCGTCTTGTTTCTTTGGCACGATCCACACGGGTGAATTGTACGGAGATCTTGATGTTCTTATTATTCCGTCGGTCAATAGCTTTTCTATTTCTTTTTCTATTTCACCTTTTAGGGACATAGGGTATGGATAAAACTTTGTATAGACTGGGTTGTCTGACGTTGTTCGGATCTCACCTACGACATTGGTAGTGTACGTAAGTTTCTTGTTGGGATCAAGAAATAATTCGTGATGTTTCCTTGTCAGCTCATTGATGTAGTGCTTTTGCTCTCCAGTCATGTGGTAATCTCTGATATTGATTTTATTAACTGCTTGTGCAGTAAGCTGTTTAATCGGGATTTTTATGGATTCATTGATAACCATGAAGTCGTGTTTGGTATGGATGACAGCGTCTAATTCTTTTTGGCTGTCATGTCCTAATATCGCGTTAAATGATAATAGTGTGGGTAAAAGGAAAAACTTAATCTTGGGTTCTTTTAAATTGAAGAGATTAGCAAACGTATGGTGGGTGATCTTAACTGGACCTCCTACTGAATCTGCGTAAAACCATTGTTTATTGGGGATTGGATTTTTTGCATATTTTGGTTGAATATAATTCTTATTAGAGCCGGTGTCTACTAATATTTTCATTACCTCTCCGCTATCTGTCTTACATTCGAAATATGGAAGCGAAGAGGTCTTCATCCTAAAAAATGAATGTCAGCTGCTATGTTATCTGTTTCATTTTCGGGAGTGTCATCGGGATATTGGTCGATGTACTCGATCAGGGTTTGGTCGTAATTATTCTCAATTTCGGAGTCTTGCTGCGCTTGCTGGTATTCTGCAAAATACTCGGGTTCTTCTTGAACTGGTGGATACTCAGGAACATCTGTTGTCAGATGATAGTTCCTTTGCATTTTCTGAGGCTGAGGTGGTCTAAAATTGGAATTATCAAATGGTCCTCTCTTCCCTGCATACTTAAATGGTGCTGGCCTATTCGCATAGTTGACCATGTTCGTACGTATGCTACGATCAACATCCATTGGTTCAGGTTTGGGTAATGGTTTTGGGGCGTTAGGCCTCTGAGGAGCAAATGAATATTGTTGTCCTCGGTATTGAGGTTGTCCTTGGAATTGAGGTCTATTTGGGGTAAAGAATTGTTGTCGATTTGAGAACGGTCTATATCCAAACTTCGGAATATACGCAAGGTCTGGGTAAAATGGTTCCTGTCGACGAGGATTATGATAGTTTCTAAAGGGTGGCGTTGGTGGAGGATTATTTTGTTGTTTTCTATGGGAGACATGATAGTCATTGGCATGGTTGTCTCTGAAATTTTGGTTCTCGAGTTTGAGACAAAAATGTAGTGCTTGTGGCAGGTCTATTGGCTCCTTAATTCCCAGGAGTCTCGGTAGATCGCCATTCAAACCACGTACGAAAGTATCGAGTGCTTTATCCCTGTATGTTTCGGTTAACAATCGCATTGATTCTGTACTAATTTCCATACAAGCGATTTTGTTTAGTATTAGGGACAGATGAGAATAAACCCTTTGGTAAAATTCTTGAATCGAAGATTTTCCTTGAATGAGAGATGTCATCTGGTACTCTAGTGTACCTAGGTCGCGTTTGTCTGCGTAGTGGATTGTGAGACAACGTGAAATTGCTTTCCAATCTAGAGGTGTGTTATACGATTCAAGCGCTATGTCTGCGCTACCTATAATTTTGTTTCTGATAACGCTGAGAATTCCGTAATACTTAGGGCTTCCTTTTGTATGTTCGTAAATCCGTAGTACTCTATCCACACTCTTCTTCCATGAAGAGAACTCGCCGGGGGTTCCTGAAAATTCTCTGAGGCAACGAACGATGTCTGGGACTTTATCTAAATCGGTAAGGCTGTTACGATATTGTGGATCTATGGTCTGATCGGTGGCCGTTGATAATTCAGCATTGGGGTTCATAAAACTTCGCACTAAGGCTGGACCTTGTGAAACAAGGACTTGAGAGACGATGGATGAAATTAGGGATTGTAATTCAGGAGTGGTGTTAGGTAATTGATTTGCACTTGCGGTATTTGAACCTGCTTGTGGTTGGGGGGTTGATTGAGGTAATACCGGTGGTCTAACTAAATTGTTTGGAGTCGTCATTTTTTAAGATTTAATCGAATCGTATAAAAACAAGTAAAATAAAAACTTCAATATATATGTGTAAATAACTTTTGAGAATTTTCATCTTTTCTTGGATATTTTAACTAATAAAGCTCGCTCGCTCAACTTTTTAAGGCGAATCCTTTATTGCCTTTATTTTATTAGTAGTAGTAGTAGTAAAAAAAAACCAATAAAATATATGTATTCAATAATAAAATAAGTAAGTATGTTCAATAAAGGTTTTTTCAATAAAGGAGGGAAAAAAAAATCAATAATAAAAATATATGTTCGGTAATAATAAAAAAAAATCAATGAATAAAAAAAAATATGTTAAATAACAAAAAATCAATAATAAAATATATTCAATAATTAAAATATGTTTGATAATAAAGAAATATATTTGATAATAAAAATTAAGAAAAATAAAACTCAAATAGGTTTCAAAAATCTTTAATAATTTTCTCACTAAATGGTCACTTTTTATTTCGATTTATTATTTTTATCCGTAGTATTTATTCCCTTTAAAAAATTTTCCACACTGTATTCTCTGTGTAGATAGATTTAAATATAAAAAATCTTCAAATAATTTCTGCTTGAAATATATTATCCTTGATTCAAAAGGATGAGTTGCATCCTTCAAATTTACGCAATTTTATGCTTCTGCTTTTGGTTTAAGATTTATGCACTTTATATTTTATTTTTATAAATTCTTACTTTAAATGAAATTTTTCTTCAATTATTTTCACTTTTATATTTTCTTTACTTTAAGTAAATGACTTTTAAAAATTTCTTTTCCACTTTTTTATAGTATGTAATAATAGCTTAAGAGGTAACTTACAATATTATAATATGCATTCTAGCGGACTTGGCGTACTGCGACTGCTGCAGATGATTCCCTTTTTTCCGGTTGTGGTGACTCGGGCTCCAACAAGCAATACTTCAGTGACGAGTGCTAATATTCTAAAGATTTAGCACTTCTGCTAGTTGCTGGGTTCTGGGACACAGGATGCGCTTCTTGAGGGCCTTTTTTTGTAGATCTGCGCTGCTTTACAGGGCTTTAATATTTCACTAATTCACTAGTTATTTTACTCGCGACACTACTTGAGGGCCTTTTACGAATTTTAAACTTCTTAGCGAAAAGGAAAATTATCTACAAAAACTCCCGTGTCCCTGCTCGGGCGCCAGTTAAAATTTTATTTTGTTAAAATATTAAAAAAAATATTTTTTTATAATTTTGGAGCTTTGTCCAATCTTTATTGAGGTTCACTTAAGACTAACTACAATTAATTTCTTAAAGTAAAATAAAGCTAACTTATCCTATTATTGTCACCTGCCATGCCGCGTGACTACATTCCGGTTGCACCGAATCCCACGATGGCTGGATGCGCGTGTTATCTGCTAGACATGGTGTCAGCATTTTTACAGTTATTCATTTCAGGTTTTATGAAATTATGGTGACAAAAGATGATCCGTTAACTTGTTTATTCTTGCGCCACACTAACTCTGTCACTGGAATATTCTTAGTGGTTTTAAAGATGGATTTATTGCGGGAAACGGATTTCACTGTCTTGTGGGAGATAGAGGCATCGAGATAGAGACAGAAGCCCAGTCGTCGTATCCTTTCATAAATTATTTTGATGCCAACCGAGATTGTACGGTGCTTGCTAAATAGGCGAATAATGGTTGATGGATTTTATATGTTGTTTTCCCGAAGACACTTAGCAAAGTAATCAAGACAGTAAACACTTATTGTTTGCTAGATTGATATTATGTGCGGACTGTTCCTTAATTGAATAGCGTACCTTAATATCGTAAGAACAAAATTGCAAATTCTTATCTTAATGAAAAATTTAAATACTAAGTGCTGAAATCAAGAAAATGTGCTCCATCCTCTGACTAATCGTTGCTACTTTGACTTCTTGAGGCGATAACCACAGGAAGGTAATTGTTGCCGTGCGTAAAACAAAACCGAGGAGATCCATTTGACATTGGATCTTTATATAAAAATAGACATGTGATGAAGCGTTATCAGTTGACATGGGAAAATTTTTAATGTGTTTGTTTGTTTGCATTTGTCCTCCATAGAGGATGATAATTTTTTTATACAGAAAAAAAAAACTCCTTAAATCTCATTTTTAAATGTTGCAAAAACAACATTTTTAATTGCTTAAATTTCAATTACTTTTTTTCGATAAGAAAAAAGAAATCGTAAAATGACAATCTACTAGAACTATTCCAAAATTGAGAAGCTATTCCGCAATTATGTACTATTATTGTTTGTAATTTTTTGTGATCAATACAACTATTGACGCAAATTGAACAAAATTTCGTTACACAATTATTTCATATTTGTAATCGTAGATTTGACCTAATTAAATCCTCAAAATTGTGATTCATCAATCTATGAGTAACGAAATAATTCAAAATAATGGGGCGGATTTTTGCTATGTCAACAATCATTGTGGATCTGAACTGTGGATCAAATTGTGAAATAGTCACAAGTAAGCGTGGCAAGTTTTCTTAAAATAAGATTGATAGGATAATCGATCAATAATACAACTTAGACATAATAGACTGAGTTGTCAAGTCTCTGTTGATAAAAAAATACATTCTCAATGTGATCATGTACACCATTAGAAACTAACATAGGCGCTTTCATAGGCGCGAATGGTGCACTTGCACCGGGCGCAATTGGTCGAGGGTGCAATTTCAGAAATTAGAATATAAAAAATTTAAACTTAAAACTTTGAAAAAAAAAAAATGAAAAGTATTCTCACGGGTGCAAGAAATTACACAAATTTACCCAATTTCGGTCTCTGTACTTTCTCATACAAGCAAAACCGGGAAAATTTTACTTTTGCTCGTGCAGGAACTTCCCAGAGATTTTAGCTTCGATTTTCATAAAATTTTACTCAAGAAATGTTACTCGAGATTTTACTCGAAAAGTGAATTAACAGACCTTCGTCTTTGCGAATCAGAAGCCAAATTTAGAAAAAAAATCTTCCAAGTTAGAGAAATATCTCTCATTTACCCTGGAGCTCTTTTTGAAAATTTTGTAAAAGGAAAAATTGTTCTGATGGCTCTGTGTTGTGTATTGCTGGGCGCTGTTGCTGCTTTTAAATTCTGTTCCAATAATTGTTAAAAGAGGTAAATGAACGAAATGAAGAGAACAAGACTCCTGTGCTGAAAGTCGAGTTATGTAGCGTGACAAGGCGTTTCGAGTACAAGAAAGTGACGTTTCAGTAGGATTACGACTTTCAGCATAGGGGCTTAGAGTGGACGTGCTAAGTTGAGTTTAGGCCCGTGTCCTAAAATTCGTATTTAGACTGAAACATCAAATTCTTTAACTCAAACGCCTTGTCACTCCATACGATTCGACTTTCATCACAGCGGCCTAAATTCTTTGTGGCGTGAATTCTTCTTTTTTGTTTGCTCCTTTACTGTCTAACAAATTAATATAGCTAGTTTCACACATGTCAACCAATAAAAATTGGTTGTAGTCGTCCATTGCCTCTTGAAATCCGACGAAAATTCACATGCCAACTTTTCCAATGCCGCTTTAGTTTGTTGTTGCTGTTTTTAATCTTAATTCTCCCTTCTGCCATTCCTTTTCTTTTCTTTCTTAGCAGAAGAGACAAAAAACCACAGCTTTCACAAAGTTTATTCAAAAATTCCGTGAAAGAATCGAGAAGTTCAAAATATCTACCGACCCCATCGTCCTCTCCTACACTCTTCTCCACATATGACGTTTTAAGCAGACTTTTGTTGGTTGGACCCAAGTGAATTTTTTATACGCATTTTTATGGTGCAATCTTATATTTTGCGCAAACTGTGCAAATTATTTTTCTCATCCAGTGAATGTTTGTGTCTTTTTCCATTTCCTTCATTGCGTTCAAAACGAACAGCTCACGGGGCGCAATATGGCATAGTGCACCGGGCGCAAAAAAACCTAAGCGCCGGCCCTGCTTGTAGGGATCGTGAAGAAAAATTCTCGATCAGCATCTCTTAGATGTTTTTCTTAATATTTGTCTCCTGGTACTTTGGGAAAATTATGACTATATACAGGGAACCTCGAAAGTGTATTTCGACTTTCATAATGTCCACGCAATGTTTTTAAGCAAAACTTACAACTCCTCTCAATCTCGATCTACTATCAACCTCGGTAGTCGAGGGAGTAATGCGCCTGTCTACCATCCCAGAGGTCCGGTTTCGAATACCGACGCCACGGGCATTCGCTTTTCCCTCTTTGTGGGTGGGCCATATACATTCTTGATTACTCCTGTCATAGCCTTCGCTAGCCCTTCTCCGCTCCACTAAGCGCATGTCACGGGATAGTTGATGAGATTCAACTCGTTTCAGGAGGCATAACACTCCAGTGAGTTGTTTCTCGATGCCCCGATGGCAGAGTCGCGATAGTAATAGTTGGGAGTAGGTGGAATAAAATATCGCGGCTTGATTGTGGCAGTTCCTTCCTTCACTTCACTTAACATTGCATTCTATATGAAAAAATAGATTGTCGACAGTACACAGGGAACTTCCCCTGAGCCTCGAGTCTTTCACATAAAAAGTTACCAAATTTTATTTTAGATTAGCAGACGAAATGCAATTAGTGACTACCTCTTATGTAAAAACATAGTCCAAAACTAACCATGCAACTATGATGGGTCGAATATATGTTTTTAATGTGAAAGACTAGAGCTCAGAGATTATCCTCTGTCGACTATTCTATAATTGAGTGCAATGTCGAATAGCAAGCTCAAGTCAGAAAATAGCAGAAAAAATAATGAACAATACCGTCATCCAATACTACCACAACATATCATTAACTTGATTCGAACAGGAGAAGAGACAAGAAAGAAGGGATGATATGTAGGTCGGTCAAATGAATGGACGGTGAAGAGAAATCTAATTACGGACTTCTTGGATAGTAGTCAGATGTCTTAATCCCTAGGCAACCAAGACCGGGAAATAGCCAAAATTAACTCAGTTTTAATCTAAATATGTTCTGTTTCTTCAATCATCGGTTCCAATTTAAGATATCGGTAATTTCACGAAACCACCCAAGCCAAAAAATCGATCCTTTCAATCGATTTCAATGGATCGTACAGCCCAGCTCGCTCGTGTCTAACTTTTCATCCCCAGAAGTCTAATACCCGTATTCTAAAAGCAGTCACAAGTCACAACTCAATGGCAAGCGTATTTCAACTTGAAACAATTTAATAGCAGGTCACAACAGTATAAAGAGCTAGCAAACTTTTCATAATTTCTCACAGACTCAACACACAACGCAACTAGCTTCGATAAGATGTGCTCGGACGTTCACATTCACTCGGCCTTACTGCATCTATAGTTTCTGGTGCACGTTTCTCCCCAGACTTTGCTTAATCTCATTCTATTCTAACAGATGATTGTCAGAAGAATAATCACAAGCTCTCATAAAGGGGAACTGTGATATTCCTTCACGAGCCACAAAAACTTATGACTGGTCATAATTTAGAATACGAATACGTATTCTCAACTTAAAATTACTTTCAAAGGTTTAAATAAGCGCTGGCTTATGAGGGGCTTGCCAACGTTGAATATACCTCTATAAACTACAGAGCCGACGCTTGGTTTTTTAGCGCCTGGTTCACTACGATATATTGCGCCCCATCAGCTGATCGCAAGACAATGGACGAAGACACAAACACTTAAATATTTATGTCATTTTTTTATATTTAATATCCTACGTAAATGCTCTGTGTAACAGATTTGCTATAGTGGATTGCGCAAGGTTCAGAAAGATGCTATTATTTCTTTTATATAAAATATCAGAACCCCCTCTAAAAGCTAATTTAAGAATTATAAACTTTTTTTAGGAGCTTAGTATCTTAAATTGCGCCCGGTGCAAGAGCACCATTCGCACCTATGAAAGTGCCGCCTCTGCTATACTATAAAACCTTTTGATTACAATATATCAGCGTTCGACGTGCCCATTGACAGTCGAGAGCCAGTCATTTTACTACATTTCTTTCAAGTATTAAAGAACTAAAAGTGGAAGTGATATAACAGTGTAATCTAACACTTTATCACTTTGCACTTCCGGCAGTGACTGTTGGAATATAGAGCTTTTATATAAATTATCGTAATTCCAGTTAAATTTATGAATTGTCGTTATATCAGAGGTTGTTTTACAAAAATCAGTTTTAGTGATTGTTGAATTAATTGGAGAGATTGGAGTAAATTCCTTCAATTAATGAGTTCATTCCATCACTAAATGATTACAGGAATCTGAAAAGGTACTCTATGTTGAATATTGTTGTTGACATCGATTGGAATCGTTGTTAAGCAACAAAGTAATTGAACAAAAGCTTTGTTCATAATCAATGTCTTAACTGATATATATTTAATAAACAACAAAATCGTAACAATGGCTTCAATTCTCCACCTAAGAAAATATTCATCAAAACACCTAAAAATGGAGAGAAAACCGACATTTTTCAAAATTGAAATAATTTCCTCTCCTGATAAGGGAATGCAAGATAAAGTGCAGCTGCACCACAACATAACTATGCTCCGAGCACTGCATATCGCGCGACGTCTTTGGCAAAACCCACGCATGGAATTTCGAAATTTATGACACCACCAAGTTGCTGCAGCGGCAACAAAGGGAAAAATCGTAGCCCATGCAAATTTATCTGGCTTCAGAGCGACGAAACTGCTCATACTAGCCGCGGGTAGCTTTGGCGAACCTTGAGGTCTGCCGGTTTTTCTTGCTTTAAAGCAAAAACAAAAAAAAAACACTAGAATTTCTCACCCCCGCATTGACGCCGATTATTCGTTAGTCGCGTTAGAGGATGATGATGATGATTATAATGACGACGACGGCGACGACCCTGCACTTTGCTGATCGATTGATTGACCATCCGCTAAGTGATTGGCTTCCTTGTTATTGTTTTTAGTTATCCATGCCTAAGCCTCTGGTGTGGGCGCCACATTTTCTATCTTTCTATTTTTATGTCTGTCCGGTCTAGAGCTGTTGGTCTGGATTATTTGTGAGTGCAGTTAGCGTTGTGCAATTCCAATGCCTTTTCTTCTATACTCACGTACTTTATGTAAAAAGTAAATTTCATTAGGAATTTATCGATTGTCAGATCGATATCGATTGATAAAAAAAAATTGTTTTGAAATCGCTCGAGCCAATCGACGGACGGGTTTTTACGAGGGCTGACAGACTTCTGATGTAGTACAAGATTATGAACATTTAAAACACATTAAAACATCGTTCCTTTTGCGCCTCAGCTCTTGTGATTCCCGTCATGCTCCAGAGCGGGCAGATATCGTGAATAGCGTCTACAATTAATTGTCTAGACACGCAGTGAATGCACCCACAGGGTAATGTCATAATGGCAATGATACAAAGAAAAACTCAATCTTGTACCAATTAAATCATAAAGGAAGAAAATAAATCTTTAAATTGAGTCCCAAGCCCATGGGTGTGACAATTGCATACTTGAGAAGGCAACAGCCTAGAAAAATACAGTCCAATCATTCTTGGCCAATCAAAGGCGACTAATGGATTCTTGGATACTTCCCTGCTCCATCAGAGGGTATAATGAGGCGCAGCAGCTATGACCACAGCGCAGCGCATCTGCAGCATAGTAAGCCAGCATTCTAGAAATGTCCAACAAGATAAATCTTCAGTCATACAGCCTAGCATAAATTGAAACAATCAATCTAAGTTGATCTTAGAAACAGGCGACGGCGCAAAGGGGCTTTGCCCAATCAAAAAATTGTAGTTCAAATTAATTATATCTCTCTAGGCGTAAGTTTTGTAGCAGCACAAAGCAAATAAATAACTAATCTTCTACCGAGGGTTTCCTCCGTAGCTACTTACCCAAGTTGTGGGTCTGCGGCTCATCGACGTAGATCCGATAGTAGATATGATATGAGTCTGCACTTTGACGTCTTGATAATTTGTATGCAGGCGTTGCTCTCGTGACTGAAATTAGTGACTTCAGTAGGATGCCCATGCGATTGTAGATAGCATGCGTTGCCCGCAACGTTGAATCACTTTGTTCGGTATGAATAGATAGAGACCATACCTCTAGTACCATTTTATCTCCCTCGACTGTTTGCAGGGATATTTCGACGCACAGTGGCAATCGGGTTATTATTGATTCGCCAGCATTTATGCCAAGGGCTTTTTTTGTTTCGTATAGAACATCTGGATGGTCTTGGATGACAATGTTAAACTGAAATGGAGAAATTTGAAAATTAGTTTAAATTTTATATTTGTTGTATTATTAGAAAAGTAGTAACTAACTGGAAATAGACTTAACCCCAAAAAAAATCGGCAATGCTTAACTTAAACCCTGCCACACCGATTGAGTTTCCATAGAAATGTGTTTTCAAATTCAGCCAAGGGAGGCACCGGTTGAGAAAGGTCTCGATTCGGCGCTATCCAATAGTTCCTCGATTGAACGGCTAGATAGAAAGAAAAGTATCAAACCATTTTTTGAGTATTGATTCGAAACTCGGGGTTAGCAGAATACCGCGGAATAATCAAGGTCACTAGTAAGTTTTTTCGTTCAAAAGATGTATTGGTTGTGCCCTTGTAAATGCCAAAATTTAAGGTATTCCATAAGCTGAGATTAAAACAAATTGCGGTAGTGCGAGGGAACGTTAGGGTCACCATTCTTCGGTATGGATTGAAAACGAGCTACATACATATTTTCAACAGACAAACTCCGGGCGAATGTAACAGTGCAAAAGATTTGCACGAAGGATTTAGAGCATTTGGTTTCGGATGATGTAAAATTCTTCTTGACGACAGTCACCCAGAGCCACAACTTTTTGCTGCCACCGATAGCACTAAATAACTTACATCTCAGCCTGTCATCAAACGATGATTTAACTTTTAACTTAATGGGAGAATTATAGAAATTTCTCAAGTTAATCTTCGCACAACGCAGTGACTCATTCGGAAAACGTTTGTACGATATGTAGGCGGCTTTCTTTAGTTTTAATTGCATTCTTTCGTTCCTGATCAAATCATCTACTCAGTCTAGACCTTAAGAGATTAAGTTTCGCACCATGACAAGGAGTTATTTTTGGATCTGTGTTGGCTGGAGTCGAAGATCGAAATGGGGAATTAACGCTGATTAGGTGATTGTCAGAGAAGTGAGTCAATACTGAAGTTGCATAGCTTTGCATTTGTGATAAGAAAGGGTTGTTTTCTTGGCTTGTTTGCTCCCAGGAGCACGTAGGATGATCTAAAATATTGGCTAGATTAGTATTTTCGATATGGGCTGAATCAAAAACTTGCTTAATTTGAGTTGAAGGTATACTTGAGGATCGGAAGTGATAGGTAGAGAAAAATTCGAGGCGAATAGCAATGCTAGTAAATCGCATTGCTTTTTTTTTTTTTTTTGAGGATATAGTGAAAGTCTTCTTGATGGAAGTTACCAAGGACTACAAATTTTTACTGTTGAAAATGTTCCTTCTCAACCTAACATCAAATGAGGATTTAACTCTTCTGATGATGGAATTACAGGAGTTTCTCGGTTATGCCCTCTATAGACGACCCTTTGCTTTAACTGCATTCACACATTCAACATCAGACTAGACTTGGTCGAATAATTAGCACAGAAAGCGGCAGAGTTAGCGCTACGGAGTCCCCGCTACTAGTGAGTAAGTTGGAAACAAACGAATAAGACTATCACCCCCATTATGCACATCGACAGTCTCGAATTGATCGATCATTTTTTCGATTTTTTCATCGACACCACTTGCCATGCCAGGTGAAAAAACGAAAAAGAAAAAAATAGATGCTTGCTTTCTGAATGCTACTGCAAGGCCTAATTGTATACACAAAGAAGGAGCGACTATCAATTAGTGACAAATGGAGAGGTACAAGGAATTTAATTGATCTCAGACACTGTAAAGGAGCTAGGAAGTGTCGGAAAGGTAGACAAGACTTTTAGCATAAAATAAAGAGCCAGTGCCATGATGTCAAGAAGACGAAAGATGTCATAACCTAATAAAGAGTTTTTTATATCAGACATACGATTCGAACGTCTTAAGTGAAAAATAACCCGCAAACAATCATCATGCTACCTTAACAGCTACGTTGGCGGCAGGACTAGTCAAAATATTATGTAAACAAGGACACCATGGACAATACGAGAGTTTTAACCAGCTTAGTACGAATAGATTGTGGTAAAAGATTCCCATAGAGCCAAAGTTTACGTAATGTGCCATAGATCGGAGAGTATAAGTGAGGTGAGACATGATGGCAGGATAGTTTGACATCTTCTATATTAATAAAAGAAAGTTTACATATGTATGTGTATGTGTGGGCTATAGCGGGCGCTCCAGTAATCGCATAGCTTCGAAATTTTGCACGAAGGCCGGTGGGGGTCTTCATAATGCACTTTTGAAATTCAAAATGGTCTCGCCGAAATATGATCGAAATTCAAAATGGCCACCCAAATATGAATTTGCCAATTATGTTCCGATTCCCATGAAAATTGGTATTTGGGGATTTTATGATCAAATTTATGATCAAAACTTATAAATTCGAAATTTTGGCAAGCCACATTCTGAAATATATAGGAAATTTCATTACAGAAAATGAAAGAATATCATTAAGTTTAAAGATGCAAGATGTTTTCTGGAACAACTGCTGAAATTTGGCAACCAGAGCCTAAACTTTAACGGTGTTTGTGCGGCCGCGTTTAAAATCAACAATCCAATTAAGCCGAGTCCAATAACTTTTTTTTTGCTTGAACGATACCTAACTAAAAATCAAAACTTTATCAAAACACGAAATTCAGATTCAAAAATTAGAAAAATAGCGTCACTTTGACTGTGACTTGTAAACTAACAGTCGGAATGATATGAAATTTTGAAGTTTCGTTTGAAGCTTTAGCTAAAAATCATATGGATTTGCCAATATAGGCGCCATCTATATGTCATCCTATTTAGTGAGGTAATACTTACAGAGCTAAATTATTTGCACCTTGGTCTCGTTTGGATAGTAAACTGTTGTTATGAAAGATGTCTACAAATGTTTGAATAACATATGTATATGTTTTATTAGCATTTCTGCTAAATAGTTAATTTTACTTAATGCGTCAAAAAGAAAAACACCATTAAAAGACACAACATAAGCAAAACTTTTTATCATGAATGAGCATTAAAAATTTACAATAACACGGTTTCATATTAATGTTTACTTTCCGAAACAGCAAAATCATTTCATATTTTATACAAAAACAAAAGTTTGTTTGCTGCTGCATAACTGAAATTCGAAATAATTTACTCGATATTTATTCAGCGTTATCACAAACAATTCTTACAAATAAAACCTCGATTTTTTATTTGTAATTCGACGAATAGTTGATACCAACAAAAGCCTGTAAATTGAGCACAATGCCTTTTAAAAATAATTTTATTCATGTCAACACGAGGTGAAATCTAATCTTTTTAAAAATGTGAGAATTTAGTGCAGACATTTTATAATAACAGGAAATTTTCAATAAAAAATTTATTTTTTGTGATTTTTAAAATTAAATAATTCAAGAACAAAAACGAACGAAATAAATTTAAATAAAAAAAGAACTAATTTTTTTCAAGATCAAACGCAGACGACTTCAGGGAATTTGTGAGAGGATTTTTGCAGTATTGGTCGAGAAGAGGAAATTTTTGTTTTTGTCAAAAAAAAATTCGAAATTTTATTTTTAAGATTTTATTTTGCGAGTGGAAGATTTCACGTTCTGATTTCAAATGCTTCCCTGTCTGAAGATTATGCCAAATTTACACCAGGAAACAAAATATTTAAGAGACGAGCGTGGGAATTTCGAGTTTTTCTTTGTCATCAAGAATTTTGCAACAAAATCGCGAAAGAAATTTCGAGTTAAATTTTCGAAATTCGAACTATTTTGATCAGATTGAAGTTTAAGGCGTACCAAGTTGGGTGTTTCACAAAAGTGTGTGCAACGAAGGAGATCTGACTTGGAAATATGGAGAACGGAAGTTATTCAAATACCAGAGGAAGGCGGCTAGGCTAGCCCACATATACTGCTATGAACCAACGAATTAATCAGATGGAGCAGAGCGATTGCAGCTGCAGCAGCAGCAGCTCTGGTTTCCGTGGAGCGTTGCATAATTACTGTCATGTCTTGTTATTACACAATAAATCTAATCTGGTTTCGTTCGATCCGTTCTGTTTGTCAACAAGTTTAATTAAAGCTAGGAGTTCCTTGCTAGTAAGATTTCCGTCTGCTCACTCTATTAACTTAAGCGCGGACCCAGTCTCGTGCTATGGATCCAGCTGTCATTCTCTTGCAACCCCCTTATACCATTTGAAAATTCAGTTGTGCTCACCGATGTGCACTCAAGATAAAGCTCGAGATTGCATTTTATTTCTAGAAAATGTCTCCCATTGCAATCAATTTTCTGGCTACATTGCAGTCTGCTGCGACTATAAAATAAATTCACACGCAGACCGGCGACAATGTCTGGGGGATAAAAGCGACAAAATTGTGACATTTAGCTGAAAATTCTCTAGCTTAAAGACATACAACAAAAATCGTGACAGAACAGTCGCGATAACCTTCCGCAATATATTTCGTACGTGTACTCGCGGGTAATGTATTTAACTAGATAAAAAAAAGTGCACTCGCGAGGCTAAAAGCGAGATTGGCAACGACTGGTGGACGGGCGCCGGCACCTATACATCATCAGATATGCCGTCTGGACGGGCTGCCAACTTTTTATTTGGGATATGCGTTTGAATTTTTTTTGCACTATTTTTGGGGTGGAAAGGTGCTATTTTGGTGCCTTGTGATTTGGCTAGTGGCTAGGGGAGTAAATCGCTGAATGTGGTCTGATTCTATTTGGGTATAGGGTATTTGGTTATTTTTTTCTTACAATTCGTTACAGACGGTATTTTAGTGCATTACAAATTTAGATGATGTTTTTTATCGCTTGTTTTTTTCTTTATTAATTTGTTTATTTGTTAATTTGTTGTTGTTGATTTTATTCTCGACATTTTTCTGCAGATTATTTTGGAATTACAAATTTTTCTACACCGGTGTTTTTTTCTGGTATTACATAATAATGTGTACTTTATTGGCGTGCGATTTGTTTCAAAATGTATAAAATACAAAGCTTTCAATAAAATACTATGCTCCTGTGTGATCTATCGTGAGTTAAATTCTTGAATAGCTTATTCTGTCTAGTTAACTCGATAAAATTTTCATGACTGTTTTGGACTTAAGTATTTCTTTTATTTGAAAGTCTAAACTAAGGAGCCACCTTTCGTACTCCCAGCTCACTATTTCGTAGGCGCCATGGTGCAAGATCTACTATTAAGCGCAGATTTAGAGAATAATACAGGGAATTGCACTCTAGGAGAAATCTGAGGGGCGTTGAACTTTGTATTTCCACACACATTTTAATGAGGTACAAGTTCGGAAATACTGACTGCAGAAGATCGTTCCACAGTCGAGTGGATCTATTTATAAATTAACTTTTAGGCCACAGAGTACTAGAAAAGGAGAATTGCAGATTGTCGGAATTAATAAAGCTTGTCTTGTGTTTTCGGGAAAAATATTACGGCCGAGGTAGGAAAGTTTTCTTTAATGGCACCATTATTTATGACGCGATTATGTACTTTGTTTCGTTATTGAGACCCGTTTGTTTCGTTTTTGAGGCCCAGGACAGATAAACAAACGAATTATACTAAAAGTGAGGTCAAATGCAATAGAAATATTGAATTACAGCACGAGTCGCTATATGAAGAAGACATGTGGATCTCATACGAAATTCCAGCACTTTGTTTTTCGAATTGAAATATGCAGAAACTATGGTACACAACACCGAAGATCGCAGACACTTTAAACACCAATCATTCAAGCATTCATGGATGAATCAGCCGTTAGTACCGTGTCGTTCATTGATACGACAAAAAAGGAAGATTGGCGTAGGGTAGGCCATTGTTTCTGGGTTCTTATTTTAATAAACAATGAGTTTTAAATTATAATCAGATTTTATATACAGTGGCAGTCATAAAATAAGGACAGCATTGAAAAGTAAGTAGTTTGAATACCTTAGACAACGCCAATGAAGATAAATAGAATTGTATTTTGTAATAGAACAATGACAAATGAAGTAGTATGTAACGAGTCTATAGAAAATATAGAGTGGCCAGTGGTTACTGCCTGTCTCAGTACAGTCTCGGTTTTGAATTTCCACGATAAATCTTTCGGTATCGAAACTCATTTTCTAACACAAATACTGAGGCGAGCGTCCACAATAGCGAGGGCTGGATACCCAGTGACTGAGGTGCAGTACAATTCGTATTTTACTGGCAACGTCGCCAGTGCGCCAAAGTATCCAGACTACATGCACGGATCCTTTGGTCGTTGCTACGCTTCCATATTGGCGACGTTGCCAAACCGTCGCCAAGTGAGTTAGCTGTCATATATTTCAATACAAATTGTTTGGATACGTAGCTGGCTTACACTAACAAGCGTGAGATCAGACAACAAAAAGCGTAAACGCTTACTAGCTTAAACTAGCGCAACGAGCTTAAACTCTTACAAACGCGAGGCGGACCGCAGGCTAAGCCTTAAGCCAAGGAGAGTAAATAAAAACAGTTACAAAAGCTAAGAAAACTTAACAAAGATGTTTGTGTACAAAAAAAATCACTTAATAAACTTTGAACTATTTTTTTGAGTTTTCTTTAAACTTTTTTGGAATTCACCTTTATAATCTGGAAGGCAGATCTAGCCGAATATGAAGCCCTCTCTCCTCTTATTCTTGCGTCGTCTTTAGTATGGTATTGTTAACTGTCGGTGGATGATAGTAGCACCTCTTTTTAAGTTGACGGAACAAAAGACAATAAGAACGTGAAAACAACTGAATAATTAATGACGCAAGGATGACGATGTTTTATTAAAATTTAAAAAAAAATTTAAAATCGCTTAATTTTACCTCCACCAACCCTCCCCTCCCCCAACTAACTTACATTAAAAATTTTTACAATATAATCACTTTGTATATGAGTTCAATAACGAATGTGATATAAGTACTTCCAAAACGCATTCTATGGAAGGGAAAAAAGAAGTACTTCCCCGCCGAGGCCATCGCCGTATTAATGTAATGCCTTTTTTGTACTGGATGGAAGTACTGGACTGCTTCTGCAGAAGTACTTCCATTTCCTACTAACCAAGCTAGTGCTAGAGACTATATTTAAACATAACGAGTTCAATGATACGAAAAGGAAATAAAAATGATTGTCTTAAACAACAAAAATGCATCTACATATAGACTCTATAGAAAACGTTACAATAGCATTGTGAGACCAGATTTTTTTAAAGCACTGCAATGTCTGTAAGTAGGAAAAAATGATTTTTTGATGTACCTTTTTTTATTCTAAAGTACTTAGTACTTTTAAGTTAAATAAAAAGGTAACGGTACACGAGCCCCAATTTTTTTTTATCAAAAAATTGCCCACATCAAAATATACGTTGTGTGTAAATTTCATCGAAATTGGTGAAACAATACAGGAGTTATCACCTGTTCAATTATTGAAAAAACGGTACTTTAGAGTGGAATTACAGGATAACGGGACTTGAGCGACATTTTTTTTTCACAGTTGGAATGTACATAATTAACTGTACTTTGTGTAAAAATTTCATCAAAATCGGAGGTGGGTACTGGTATACTGTAGTTTTACCATCAGTTGAAGGCGTCGAATTGTGAGGGGCGGATTCTCGGATATTTCGTCTCACACCTCTCATTCCCCATCTACTATCACGGCCTTCAACTGGTGACGTTGGTAACTCGGAATGGACCCGGGCAGCCCGCAACGGAATGGAGGAGTACGAATGTAGTAGGTGAAAAAAGCACACCTTTCTAAGCCTACTAAGCCAAGTTTCGAGGGCTGCATTGCAGTGAGTAGCTTACTGTCGCTACAATTTCTTCTGGGCATCAAGCGCAGCTAGTTTTATAATGCCTTATGATAGGCCTTCTCTTTCTTACCATACTCGTGGCAGTTTGGGGACTGCTAAAATCCTCTAAATGAACTGAATGAAACGACTTAAGGTATGTTTAAAGGGGCAGAGAGCTATTATTATTTTGCTATAAACATATTAAATTTTTATTTTAGCTAAATATTTGTATTTTTCATCTTTAAGCTGTTTTTATATTCAAGTTGAGACTACAAGACTTACACTTACTTTTGAGGCTCTGTGTTTATAAAATAAAATTGAACTTAACTTAAATTAAACTAAAATTAACTGATTGATCATTTTTGTGCTAAATGTCTAATTATATATTGATTTTAGCAATAAATGTCGATAGAGTTCAAGGACAGATGTACCAACATTCCAATAATAAACACGAAAACATCTTTATACCGGAAATTTTTATCTCAATAGAATTATTAATTAAGCAACAATTTTTGATAACACCTAATATTAATTAACAAAGCATCAAATCACTGATTACTGCTAATTCAAGGCTATTTTTTTTGCAAATTCATCATCAATCTTATAGATGAAAACTGATACTATGTAGTATATAATTAAATATTTCAGTATGCACTTTAATCAGGTATACACTAACAAATAATAATAAATAATTCGTTAAGATAACGGCCGTTAATAGCTCAAAAAGTCACTATTTTACCCTCTGTCAAGTTTAGTTAAGATACAAAACACTTAAAAGACTTAATATCTGCTATGTTATGATATTACTCTTTATCCTGAAATTTCTTTTCCCTGATAAGCTACTACATTATAAAATCTGAACAAGAAAAAAACGACAGCAGCTAAAACAACATCATATTAGCGCTGTATAAATCACGATTATTTAATAAAAACGCCGACCACCAGAGGAAAGTGTAATGTAATAATCTCATATAAACAGCAGATAAAAATCAGCCACCAAAATTAAAAAACAAAAAAGGCCAAATTTAAAAATTTCAGAAAAAAGTTTTATCTTCGTTTTGCGTTTTAAATGTTTCAGGGGGAAAAAAGCATGTCGCCGTGCCAAACTCTGGAAAACTGTTTACGTTGATGGTCGATTGAATTCCTATTTTTACCTCAATTTTTTTTTGGGGTAAAAATTAAAAAAATAAAATAAAAAAATCGCGGTTTTATTCCTTTGTTTTTTTGGCTTCCAAAAAAAGTTATCGCAAAATTCTTTCACCTTCTCCGCGAATGTTATATAAGACATTTTTCAAAAAGCGCCCAAAATATGCCACCCGCAAAGTTGAGATTTTTTGACCGAAAACTTCACTATAAACGTGGCCATAATTTAGCTGAGGAAGGTTTAGCGTTTTTGTTTACATTTTTTTCCATATAAACATAAACCATTATTTGTTTTTTGTTATTTGCAATTGATATTAAACAAATGATTGATAGCAACACTTTTTTATCATTCTATCTTTTTTAACTGAAGATAATTATCGCAATTTACGAGCGATTAGAGGCTATAAGACTGGCGCCTTGTGTTTTCCCTTTCCATATCTTGAGGCACTGACAATTTATCGCAATTTATACAATGAATAAAAAAAATGATAAACTTGAATTTTTTTTCCTGCAATTTTTATTTTTATTATTTTTATCTAAAAAAAAGTATTTTATTAAAAAAAAATCCGCAAACTTTGTTGCGGCTTGACCTTCAGCACGAGTGGTTAAAAAGTTTAAAACTTCTTATCTTTAATTCTACCATAAAATGCGAAACGTACTCATCACGTGTTTTTTTGTTTGACATCTTGTTATGATGATATCGCTTATCCTTAATATAAAACCGCAACTCGGACGCCATTTTTTCAGATACATGAAAGAAGATGCCACTTAGATGAGCAAAAAACTAATTATAGTGTCTATTATATAAATTGCGTATAAAATTAGCTAGAAATGAACCGATTAGTCAAAAAATTATTAAACTTGTCGCTGACACTTTAATAGACAGAATTTATTTTATATATTTACATAATTATAGAATGTTATCGGGCTGTAAAATTCCAAAAGTGAAAAATACTGCTAGCGCCTGGACCATTTCTTTCATTGATGGCGCCATTATTTTAGATTAGATTTAGAAACCAGTTGGTGAATTTGCACAGGATTTTTTTTTTGTTAGATAAGACCAAGTTGAGAAGCGGCTTGTCGTTTTAGCTTACCGGAGGAAGGGGAGTTTTGTTTTATTAAAAAGTATGGAAATTTATAGATTCGTTAATTCTTTCCTTTTAAAGAAGTACTAGTTCCAAAACTACCGCGGAAGCAACGTGGACCTACAGTATGCAGGTGTATCTTCTTCTTCGCCACGTTCAAAGCGTCTTGGATGGTATTGCGACCTATTTTTTTTAGTCTGTTGTAACAAACCCTGCCTAAAATTGGGATACATATATCAAATCTCCATGATAGAATAAAGAATAGAGGACCAAAATAACTGCCTTGAGGGACACCAGATGAGGCTTCAATAGTTGCTGCTTTGAATCCACGAAAAAGAACTTGGTAGGTCCTGTGAGCTACATAAGATTGGAACCAAACTAGAAGGACTTGCGGAAAGCCTAACATAGCATTCTTAATTTGAGAATTATAATGTAGTAGGAGAGCTTGTCAAATGCCTTAGTAAAATCAATGTAAACTCAATCTGTTTGGCAACCGGAAACGAAGCCCTTTACAAAATGAAAAGTGAATTCAAGAAGATTGGTGGTAGTTGAACGAGCTGCAAGAAAACCCATGTTAATTCGTTGACACCAGCCTCTTGCAGATACGCACGTAATCGATTCAAAGAGTTTCGGAATGACGGACAACTTCACAACTGGTCTATAATTCGATATTTTGTTCTTGCTACCACTTTTGTGAATAGGAATTATAAACGAATTCTTCCAAAGAGTAGGGAAGTACTCTTTATGCAGGGATTTTTGAAAAAAGGTTTTCAGTAGAGACTTGAGAACTTCCGCACAAGACTTAAGGGCAGCAGGAGGAATACCGCCGGGGCTAGAAGTGGAGTCGAATGGGAGTTCGTCAATTATTGTCAGTAGGCTGAAAATTATTGTCATTAGGTGTGAAAGATTGATGAAAGGATGAAGCAAACATGTTGCAAATCACAGGCGACTCAGAGCTAGACCAGCTCGTGTGCTGCATAGTATTAGGGTGCTATTGGAGGTGAATAGGGTGATATCAAGACCGATGTAGGGGTTAAATCTGCCATTAGAACGTTGGATGAAGAATTTAAAGTAGCAGGAATGGTGGCGGCTTCGACCATTCCTACGACATTTGCGATGCGCCTTAAGACCTGGCGCGATTTGATTGCTGGCAGTCGGTTGGAAAATAACACTCTCCGAAGGAGAAACAACCGTGGAGCCGGGTGAGGAAAGAAGTTGCTCTCCTACCTGCAGAGCGCCATCAGATACTACCGCCGCAGAGGGGGAGTTTTTCCCGTCTAAGACGCTTTCAAATGTTGAAGACAGAGTTGAGGGCATTGTGATTCTGAGCCACTGCTGTAGAAAGCGATACAATTGGTGGTATTCTCATTGGCGAGTGACGTGACTACGAGGGTTGCGGTGGAATGAAACTGTTGATACCTACACACGTATCGCGGAAAATGTCACTTAACACGCCATCTTGTGACAATTAAATACGAATTTTGCCGATTTACTTGCCAGAAGTCGGTTAGATTGACAATGAGAGCACAATTTAATGTCGAAGTGACAAATCTGTCACGTCACTCGACAACGAGAATAAGGCTGTATATCTGTCCGAACACGCTTCGTACTTCTTTTAATGTCATTTAGTATAGGATAAAGAGAAGCCGAGGGGTTATAAATGCAAGAAGAGGCGGCGACAGGATTTAGGATTCCCAGTGAATGTCATCAATCGAATCTAAAGTCGTTGCCACCCGGGAAGAAATTTCTTGAAATTTGTCCATCAAGGAACCCGAGCTGGCTGCAACAGAAGCACCCGAAAGGAATAAACGATTAACCGATTTTGGACTTATTAAAAGATTTCCAAAATCGTTAAGAAAAATGATTTTCAAACTTATTGATTTTACTATTTTACTAAAACTAAATTGTTAAAATAAAGCATGATTTCAGAATAGGAAACAATGAAACAATTAAGCAAACTAGCACAAATAATTTCTTCAATAGGTAGAGTAGAGCCCGCAAAGGAGCACAAACAGAGTGGGAACAAACAGAGTGAGCTTGCTCATTTGTGGGTACTGGGGACTATTCAATGCCCCTTGAAACAGCGGTTTTGAGATTCCCCTTTTTTATGACGGCTATAGCCCAATGAAGTTGGAGAAAAGGTCTAGTTTTATTCTAGAATTTGAATGGAAACTCGATGACTTTTCAAGTTTACTCAAATTTCCTGACTCCTCCAGATTCTCCAGAGCGTGGCTCTTCCACCCCGCAATCCTGCTCAGCTGTTTCGTAGCTCGTTTTCGCAAGGTCGATATCCTCAATTGAACGGAGTTAGCGGAAGAGTGTTATGCCTCCTGGAACAAGTAAATTGTGTTAAACAGCCGACAAAAGCTGAGACGCCAATTTCCAGTCTACTTTATACTCTAAGTCCAAACATCCTACCTATACGGCGTGAAATTAGTTGGTGCTGTTTTAAGCACAAGCGATCGTTTACAGAAATCACATTATTTTGATGTGAGTGCCGATTTTCTTATTGTTCGGTCAATTAACACCAATGAACATACGATTGGTGACACCTTTCCAATCTTTAATGACCACAAACACATATTGTCAGAACAAATAAACTTTGACCAAAACACAATCCAATTGCGTGGATAAGAAGCCGCCTTCACAATAATGGCTACATTGTAAATTATTGTAGAAATGGTTGTTATTTTGTTTACTTTTTTTCATTGTTTTGCTTTTCCAAATGCGATTTGTTTTGCCAAAAAACACCAATGCGGAAATTTCGTTACTATTTAAACTAGGGGATATCCCCTTAAAACTTAATACGTTAACTCATGAAAGTATTTTTAATGGCGATTTAATTTAAACAACATAAGTAGATTTTTAAAAACAATTGGTAAATAAACAAATAAAACCGATATTGTTGGTTGTGTATAAAATTTTTTATTATAAAAAACGTATTATTCAACTTCGTTATAATTTGGTTCGATGTTTTTGTTATTTTAAAACGAATGATTCAGACATTTTTTTGACAATTTCAACAACATTGTGGAAGGATATTGTGTCATTTTGTTTCAACGTTATTAATAGATTAATTTTTGTTTGTAATATCGAAAATATAAACCATAAATTTAAAGAAAATTTTGGGCACAAAGTATTTAAATAAATTACTTTGAATTTTATTACCAAATACATTAAAAAATAGATTTGGTGGAGTGGTTCAAATCCTAAACATTCACAATCGTATCATAATTCTATAAAAAATAAACTTACAATTTCATAAAAACAATTTCAAATCATACCAAGAACATCAAGTAATTTTTGCTTTAGAGTTTTTGCTTTCCCTTATCACGAGACCGCTTATTGCGACTCAATTTCACCAACGCAGAGAAATTAGCGCTTCAATGTTGGTGTAAAATGTTGTCAATTATTTATACTTGTTGCATGTGGACTTCTCTTTTGCTACTCTGCATGTGATTATTCTGACTTATGACCCGACATGGATTATCACCTGGCACCGAAATAGATTTTAGTTCAGCTGTGAATCAGGACCGACAGGAGCCAAAGATATTGGGAATGAATGCATAATATGATTATGAAACAAGTAATGAGGGAGGAGTGCTTTCCATTTGACGATACAATAATTGTCAACATTATAGTTTGATTTGTGGGAGTTGGTTTGGAGGTTTTTCGGAATATTATAAAATTCGCCTACAAAATAGTTTTTGCTGAAATAAACAAAAAGTAATGTGGAATTTTGTAACAAAATAAATTAATTGTTTTACTTTGTCTCATTTCTTATTATTGCTTCAATAAAATTAATTTTTATTCTCAGTAGTTTTTAATAAGAGAAACGCAAGCTTAGGAAACGCCCGTTTTAGTGTAGTTCATGGTGCAGTGCAATGTCTAGTAGCAAGCTTAGTATGAATGGTAGAAGAGAATAGAATGGGATAGAGCAGACTAGAGGTGATGAAGCAAATGACAATGAACCTTATGTTTGAACTTGAGGATGTTGTACGAGAGCAAAGTAACTAACTGTGGAACTTCCACAGAAAGGAGGACATAGCGGGAAAAATACTGCCTTGCAGGCGGAGGGACGTTTACCATAATGATAATAGTAACAAGAGTTTGTCTAAGGATGCTATATTCCTGCGGTGGCTCAGGCCCAGCAAGTCTATGGAGGGGCAAACTCTTCCATTGTCGATGATTTAGGTGGATCGAATTTACACCTTTTCGGGTCAACATAAAGCGGGTTTAAGATGCCAACCGCGATAAATAAGTCGTATTCAAGGCGAAGCTTAATGTAGGATATTCTAAGTGTTGAGATTCTTGTTTGAAGATTTGGAGTATGGATCATCTCAACACAGAACAAGTTAAAGTTATGCCTTGGGTATTAAGAGATCGGTTAGCCGTTTTAAACTGCTCTTGCAGTCCTAGTAAAATTGGGTTCGATGTCCCTATTGAAATAGCCCGAGTAAAAATAAAAATTTGGCTTACAGCGGGCCAACAGCGGCCGCTTGTTTTTTAAGGGGGATATGATGGCCGTAGAATTTTTAACCATTTTTAATGGGAGCATGTACAGCACGGAGACCAAACTTGACCAAAAGATTTAAATAGCCAAAAATTAATCTGTACACACGGGCATTCCACGGCAAATTTAAGTCAAAAAAGAATCTGCACCATGTATTGCTGTTTTCTGGGAACTTAAACATTTTCGCTATGTAAGTACAATGAATGTTCTTTCGGTTTATCCTACAAGATGATCGATGCACAAGAGGAACGAGCTCGCCAGTCGTCGGTTCTGATGCCCTCCACATGGCCGAGGACTGTGTTTCAATCAGGGTTGGTGTTCGCCCGTTGTAAAGCCATATTTTATTTTTACTCTGGGATATGGTAAAGCTACCCAATAAAGTGCAAGGTATCCCCCCAATTGTTAATCTGCCGCGCTTGAGTAAATCCCAAAAACCCCTCTTGGACTCCCCTACTATTAGTGAATCAAACAATACAGCAAATGATAACAGTTCCAATCCTGGCCCAGAAGAGTAGTGCGTTTCCAAATCCGCTTGATTCTCCCAACAAATTTTAGATCGGTTAGCATTCATATTTCTTCATGAGGGCCGGGCCACAAGCGACATTTATAATGATGAGCGAATGAGGCAAGGCGTTCAATTCCCATTGTGCGCCTTGTAGGGCAGCTCGAATGGGGTTCACACCAACTAGTATGGCTAACCTTGTAGTTTTTTTTTTGGTGAAAGACTAGTCTCAGGAAAGGCCCTTTATACTGTTGACAATCTATTTTCTTCGTATAGAGTGCAATGTCGAACAGCAGCAGCTCACTTTGACATCGGGCATCGGAGCGACTTTGACATCGGGCATCGGAGCGACTTTGACATCGGGCATCGAGAAACAACTCGCTGGAGTGTTATGTCTCTTGAAACGAGTTGAATCTCTGAATTATTTTAAAAGACATTGAAATAAAATAGGTATTGAAATTTCAAGAGATTATATTGAAAAGACCGAAAAAATTTCAGACAGTTCTTGTATGTTGACAAGACTTTGAACTTGACGAACTTTCTTACAATTCCCGCCACATTCTAGTTGAACAACTGTCAAAGTTTGACTAACTTGATGAATTACCAGCTCACTCGAAATTGCCATTAATTCTACGGTAAAACTTTTACCACTTCTACCACTAACAATGTCTAGACGTTTCAAAGTCTAGATTCTCCACTTTATATGGAAATTGCTACGTCAATTCCTTGTATTGATGCAGTGTTATTCTGAATTATTTCGCAAAATTCCATCGAATTCCGTACAATGGTTGCATAATTATACAATATAAAAACAATGTTCTAGAATCTAGACTGTGCGCCAATTAAAAAAATGAAAACATCTGATATTATTGTTCAAGTGAACACTATAAAAATTCTGGACCAACAACTAGAACAAGAAAACACTCATATCCAATCATACAAAAGCTGTCGTAACCCAGCAATCAAGAATATAAAATTCGGAAATATATTTTTTGTCCAAGGCTTGAGTATCCATATCGATCTAGAATTTTGATGACAGTTTTCTTCTAGAAGAAACAACAACAACAACAATAAAGGTAAACATCTCGAAACAGGCCGAAACAATAATAAACATACAAATTATACAATTTCATTTACACAAACAAGATACAAGCTTACCAAGTGATTAACTTTTGCTTATATAACTTGAAGCTATCGCTGTATTTAGTAGGCTTTGAAGTGTTTATTTGTTTATAAACTCAGTTAAACACACTCAATAACTACAACAACAACAAGAGATAGTGTTTTTTTTCTTCGGTGGTTAAAGATTTCCCTTTAGAAAGCTTCAGCGCTCACGTTTTGAATTATTTAATTATAGTTTAATGTTCAATGTCGAGCGAACACCTCGTAACACACTTTTCACACATCCCGGGCTAATTTATCAACTGAACAGAACAAGCACGAAACTCTACGCGCTAACAGAGGAGGAAAATGCGTGAAAACAAACTCCACGAAGAGTCCAAGTTTAATTCCGCCGAGGGCGTGAGTCGGGTTTAAAATTACACTCGAAGCAAAAGCTGCGCCGAGTTACAGACACTGTCTCCAATGGAATTTGACCGCCCTTCCCGTGGCCCCAAAACCCAGGGGGGTCTGCACAATTATTACGCCCTACGAAGGTATGGATGTATGGGTGTGTGTATAGGTATAAGTTGGGGCGCCCATGCCAGAAATATAGGTATATACAGATGAAAACTTGACTTTCGGCACGTAGCCGGAGGAGAGCTTTCGGCCATGGGATTTCTTCAAGACGCTAGACATCCTCCACTCGACGGAGCTACCAAGAGTGCGTTCAACCTGCGTGTCCACTACATAAAATTGATAAGCCAGAGTGTCTTTGAATCTGTACGTGTCTAAGCGCCCGTCTCGTCCACCCTGCGACCTTCAGATCTATTTTAAGATACTATATGAAAAACAAATCAAGTCTCCCCGAGTCTTGTATGTACACAAAGGTGTTTGTCAGCTTCGAGGTGTTTCTTCTAAGAATCATCATCGAAGTCGAAGTCTTTAATTGGGTCTTCGGAGGTCGTTTTCAGATGGAATTTCATGCATCGCCCGGTTTTTAGAATAGAACACTGCCGGCCGTAGCTGAACTAAATATATAGTGCCGTTAAAAAAGCTCACCAGCGGGTACAACTGGCTCATTCAGGTGAGCTGGAACCACCTTAGATTATTTCTTTGTCTTTCTGAAACAGAAGTAAATAATCCGAGGCCCACGTCAGACTCTCATGTGGCCGACAAGGTTGTTTGGTGGCCACTTGTTGGGGAGCCAAAGTTGTTTACATTTTTTGTGTTTTTGCACTGGTGGACATGACACACATTTTTCTGGATTTTTCACATTTTTCCCAAATTGGCTTAGGCTCAGTTACGATGATTGCGCAATAATTAGGTAAATAAAAAAGAAACGGAAAACAAAATACCTGTAGCGTTTCACCTTTGCAACTTTGTGGGTTTTGTTGTTTTTTTTTGGTGTGCATTTTGAAAGTTATTGGGCTCATGTTCAATTTGGAAAAGGTTATAAATTTTGATTGTTATTTGAGGCTGTTATATCTTGATTAAATTTCATGTTAATCGTGTGAAGCCTATGAACGAATACGAATGCGCTTATTGCTCTATTAAATCTCACACAATAATCAACCGATTATCATATAGAGAGAGTCGGAACTTGTTCAACAATTTTTTTTATGTTATTGTAAAACAAGATTGAATAATTGTTTACATTGTGTTTTTTTTTCTGGTAATGCCTTTTAAATGGAAATGCCACATAAACTGGTTTTATTTGAAAATATTTTTAAGAGACCCGAAAAAATGTCCACCTGTATATATTTGAGGCGATGTCCGAATCTATGTTTATATTTTTGTAATTAGAATACTTAATTGTAATTAAACATTTGATTAAGAGGATATTTTGAAGGAAAAACACATTATACGGGATTGAATTGCGTTTGTTTGTCTTCCGGGTTAAATTTTTGGGCAAAGAGCAATTTTATTGTGAACCAGTTTCTGTTTGGAGGAATCGCAAAAAAATATGATAATTTTAAATATTATAAATTTTCCGTAGATAGAGAAAGAAATTGTTGAAGACAAGTTCTTATTATTAAGAATATGTAAATTGTATGTTTTTGAATTTTTAGCTGAATGATTCATAAATTTTGAGCTGATATTTTTTTTTAATTTGATCGAATTAAGTTGTTTATCAAACTTTATAATAATAGCTGGGCCCGCCGTAACTCCGTTTTGGCCTCGGTAGTCTAGGGAGTAAGGCGTCTGGCTACCATCCCAGAGGTCCCTGGTTCGAACCCCGCTAGCAACACGGTCCTTCGCCTTTCCTGAAATTCTTAATAGCAACTCTGGTACCAATACGCAGTCGTGGTTGCTTCAAATGTTGTAGCATTAAGCCGTGTTTACCTCCCAAAGTTAAAGCGAAAGTGCATTTTGAACCTCTTTTATCGCACAGAAATTTGTATGCTTTTTTCTCTGTTGCACGAAAATTCTGAAACTTTCGCCAAGTGGAATGTACGAACAGGACAAATCATAACAATGGAATTATCGAAATGCAAAATATCAGTTCCTGCGCTATCGGAACTACGATTTACCGGATTCGGGACATAGACCATTGCCCCGGCAACAATCGACGAAACAATGACGCTTTACTATTCCGGTGATGAGAAACGAGAAGCCAGCGTCGGGTTTATGGGCGAGCGTTATCGCATTTCAGCCGATATTCGAGCGTTTGAGAGTTATAACCATCGCTGGAACAATCAATACCCATATCGTATCCGTTTATGCGCCAACCGAGACCAGCCCAGACACGAACAAGGACGAATTTCACGATCAGCTTCAACAGATGCTGGATACGATACCTCAAACCGAATTAATCATACTCGCGGGGGTAACAAATTCCGGTCGTTCGCAATACTGAACGATATCAATGTAGAAGAAAGGCAATTATCGAAATCCATTGAGGGGCGTGCCATGGAGTTGTGTCCACCTATCCGTAAACGGATGCAGCCATGGTTCTTGGACTGCTGTCTGGACCTCGGTGATTAGCGGAAACGAAAGAAACACGTCGATTTCGAGCAATACCGAAGATTGAACAAAGAAGTTCGACAGAAAATGAAATCGGAACGAGCAACGAGTACCGGACGCTGTACCAAATAATCCGGCTGTTAGGCGGATGGAACTTTCGTGACCTCTCCCTATAGGCGCCAACAGAGGTGGAGAGAATTCTTTCACCAGCTGCACAACCGCAGATTATCGAACAGCCGACGGATCAGTTTCTTGATACCGACCCGACAATTGTTAAGGTGAACACAGCAATAAAATCGCTGAAAAATGGAAAGCAACGGGAATAGATCAAGTAACCACCGAAGTGATCAAAATCGGATGTGCGTGAAGCATTCCATGGACGACGCGGAGTTCGATACGACGACAACAACTTCGTAACTGATTTGATGTTCGCCGACGATTCTTTTTAGTCGACACGGATGCCAAAGTAACGGACTTGGGGTTAAAATCGATGCGGAAAAGATCAAACTGCTCATAACGGACGGATCGAAAGCCATCACCTCGATGGAACCCAAATCGAACAGGTTCCGATGTTCAAATATTTAGGATCATTGATTGGAGAAGAAAGTGGCATAGACGGCTGATGTCGTTCAGAGCCGCATCGGCCAGGCAACAGCAACATTCGCCTCGTTCAAGTGGTGTATATGGAAACGAACAAAACATCAAAACGAAAGTACGCCTTTACCGAACGATGATAATTCCTTCTACATGGATCGGAAACGTGGACACTGCTCAAGCCGGACGTCAACAAGCTCGAAGTCTTCCAAACGCGATACTTTAGGCACGTTTCGGGGTCTCACTTCGCGATCGCCTTGGAAACGAGACAGTTAGACAGAAATGCGGATAGGACTCGGCACCCAAGAAGGCCTGGCTGAAGAATATCGAAGTCGACTTAAAAAAATCAACGATTATCAGCTATCAAGGCTCAAGACGTCGCCAAAAATCGTCAAGAATAGAAACAAATCGTGAATGGAGTTCGAAACCCAGCGGCACTGACAGCAGCGTATCCATTGCGGCGACGTCCCGTTTGGACCGCCAGCTAACAGATCAAAGAAGAAAAAATAAGGGAAACTTTGGTACCCTGTTATTAACCGGTTATGCCGGTGAGATGTCTTATGCTGATGCTGCAAGGGGCCGTCAAATTTGACGAAATACCACAGCGGAGGCTAATGCCTAATAGTCCGGGAGCCAGCGACCTTTTGAGGGTGGTCATTTCACCAAGGCTGAAAATTTTTTTCCAGCCTTATTTGGTATCACTAGTAAGTGAATGGACCTCCAGCTTGCGCAGTTCCGGGGGGTGTATCTGCGGCAGCCTCCCACACATGTAAAATAATAATTAAAAAAAAATAATACCGCAAAAGCTGAAACTTTGTTAACATTTACATTATGTTATAAAATAAAGAAAAAACGTATCCAGCCGAATGTAGAGTGGGGGATTATGCCCCAGCTTTTCACGTAAAGAAGTGAAAAATGCGCACTGAGTAAACTGATACCGCAAAAGCTGAAATTTGGTAAATATATAGTTAAGTTAATAACTTAAACGAAAAAAACATCCAGCTTCATATTTGGTGGGGGAAAAGTGTCCAGCCGATGCAGTCAAAGACTCTGCGCATCGGCATGCGCTCGGGCGCGTTGCATCTTTGAATGCATCAGCTGGACACTTTCCCCCCACTAAATAGAAAGCTGGATATTTTTTTCTATTAACTTATTTACTTAACTATTATATTACCGAATTTCAGCTCTTGTGGTGTAAGATATCTACACTTTTCTCATTAAACACAGCCCGCCCATGTAGTTATTATACTGTCTCACAAGTTTTTGAATTTAAAGGCTATTAGTAAATATTTACACATTTGAATATACATAATGAACCGTACAATACAGAACATAAACAGGAAATATGTAGACATCAAAATAACAAAAGTAAAAAAATTAATTTTAATTATTTGAACTTTTTACTATTAATTACACAGGACCACAAAAAAAATCGAAGTCTTGATACAGAAAGGTGAGGTACCTTCCGGTATGTTTTTCGGTGTGCTAAAAACGAATCTGAGGTCAGAATTGACCCTTCACCCTTAGATTTCGCCCCAGCACCCCCCAGTACCCCCAAAGGGTCAAAATGTTACTATATATAAAAATTAAATTTTCAGTTAATAGAAGAATTTCGAGTTCATACAAGCGCAAATAGCAAAACCGTACATTTCCCAAGTTCCCTTTCTATCATCTTTTGTATCTACTTTTGTAACTGGGACACCTCCCCGTGGTAAAGGCGGGAAACGGGTCCTTCCGGCTAAGGTCCCAGGTGAGGGACAATGCCTTCATGACACAGGTATGCAAAAAGAAGTTCACGATGCAGGGGAGGGATACCCCAGTATCGGCGGCTGGAGAGGAGAGAGGAGATACTAGGGTAGATGGGACGTAAATATGTTAGCAGACTATTGTTGGATGCTAAAACGAGAAACTACAACTGACGATGAAAATTACCGTCGAAACCAACTTCACAGGTCATTTGAGGAAAAAAAGAATCGTTATCACCGTAAAAAATAGAAAAGGATTTTGATTTAGTAAAATTATGACCCGTGAATTGTGAAACCTTGATTTTTACAGTTTTAGATAGGTGGGAGTACTCTGTATAGATTGCTGCCTTATTCATGAAAATATTTAATAGGGTTACAAAAATACAGGGTAATATGTAAACCTCTAACAAAAAAATTTCAAAACGACCTAGCGTGGCGGGGGGTACTGGGGAGTGATGGGGCGAAATCTAAGGGTTATGAGTAAACCATGACCTCAGAATCATTCTTAGCACACCGAAAAACCTAGAATGAGATATTTATTTTGAATTTTTATATAAAGTAAAATTTTGACCCTTTGGGGGTACTGGGGGGTGCTGGGGCGAAATCTAAGGGTGAAGGGTCAATTCTGACCTCAGATTCGTTTTTAGCACACCGAAAAACATACCGGAAGGTACCTCACCTTTCTGTATCAAGACTTCGATTTTTTTTGTGGTCCTGTGTAATTAATAGTAAAAAGTTCAAATAATTAAAATTAATTTTTTTACTTTTGTTATTTTGATGTCTACATATTTCCTGTTTATGTTCTGTATTGTACGGTTCATTATGTATATTCAAATGTGTAAATATTTACTAATAGCCTTTAAATTCAAAAACTTGTGAGACAGTATAATAACTACATGGGCGGGCTGTGTTTAATGAGAAAAGTGTAGATATCTTACACCACAAGAGCTGAAATTCGGTAATATAATAGTTAAGTAAATAAGTTAATAGAAAAAAATATCCAGCTTTCTATTTAGTGGGGGGAAAGTGTCCAGCTGATGCATTCAAAGATGCAACGCGCCCGAGCGCATGCCGATGCGCAGAGTCTTTGACTGCATCGGCTGGACACTTTTCCCCCACCAAATATGAAGCTGGATGTTTTTTTCGTTTAAGTTATTAACTTAACTATATATTTACCAAATTTCAGCTTTTGCGGTATCAGTTTACTCAGTGCGCATTTTTCACTTCTTTACGTGAAAAGCTGGGGCATAATCCCCCACTCTACATTCGGCTGGATACGTTTTTTCTTTATTTTATAACATAATGTAAATGTTAACAAAGGGTATTTTCATAAACGCAGAACTGCCGCAGTACTGCAGAATTCAGCTACAGACTACCAATTGCTGAATTTTGCAGTACTGCGGCAGTTCTGCGTTTATGAAAATACCCAAAGTTTCAGCTTTTGCGGTATTATTTTTTTTTAATTATTATTTTACATGTGTGGGAGGCTGCCGCAGCTACACCCCCCGGAAGTGCGCGAGCTGGAGGTCCATTCACTTACTAGTGATACCAAATAAAGCTTAGGACAAGTTTTCAGCTTTTGTGGTTTTGGTCATCAAAAACGGTCGCTGGCTCCCGGGCTATAATCTCCAATGGAAAAACCAACCACGAACCAACCACGTACCAGTAGGCTGAATTAGCTGACAAAATGTGTTCATACACATTTCTATCAATGTAGATGTGAAATGTCAGTTTTATTATTATTTTTATTTGATATTTGGCTAGTTTTTTAGTTTTTGGTTTAAAACATCCCAAAGATGCTCTATGCAAGGGCTCCAAGGCTGCGCCATCTACAGGTTTACAGGAAGAGAAAGACTAAATGAGTTGGCAGGATGATATAGCGCGAATTGTATCGTGTGTTTTGATTAAATGCTATTGAATATTCATTGTGTTTGCATTATTAATTTTTGAGGACTTTAAGACCATTTACTATTTATATTACAGCCTTACTTAGATGTAGCAATTGTATCAGAAATACTGAGGGATGTCCTTGATTCCTCAATAAACTATGGGGTTTATCCAGAGCCTTGAATTGAGAGCGCAATGCTTGGATAGATATAAAATTACGTCTCTACGGCGCTTTTTTTAAATGTTTTAAAGTGTTTGTGTAAGTTTTATGGTCCATAATACCTTGGATTATGAGGAAATTACCAACCCCGTCCGTGTTCATACGTTTCAATTAAATGCCATTTTGGCGTTTTCTGTTGTGATATTTTTTGGCGGGATATTGCAATTACACTCAACGTCATTTATGACTTGATTTTTGACATTTTTTGGTACAAAATTGTTTAGAGCCGCTGCAAGAAACCCGCTGAATTTCATCTGACAACTCAAATGGTTTAACTAACACATACGAAAAGTTAACCCATGTCGACCAAAACACGAGCGAGACGGATAATTCAATTTACAATGGGAAGGAATAGGAAGCAGCATTTTGGTTGGTTGGTTCGTGGTTGGTTTTGCCATTGGAGATTAGGCATAAGGCTCGATTTGGACTGTAGCGTCACTGGATGGATGGATGCCTAAAATGAACTCTTTGCGCCAAAATCTTCCGTTTTTATAACTAGAGTAATAGAGTCAGCAGTACTAACAGGACTAACTCTTGTTGACACCCGGCATCTTGCTCAATGACTTACTCATCCATCCCTAAGATAAAGTTTTAACACGGTTTCATTGCGTAGGGTAGCGTATTGTGGGTAGCTGCGATGTATCGATTTCTCGGGACACTAAGGTCAGTAGTTTGTGTGATAGGGAACATTAAATTGCGATTTACCTCAAGAAGGCAGACATACGGCATTTATTATCGAGTTTCGAAGTTATAGGCCTAGCACGCCCACTATGGTCTTCAGGAAAAAGAACACTGAACACCAACCTTGCTATTTGTAACAAAGGTAATGACCCCACCTTTATTACCAAGAACAGAGAGGAAGTTCTGGACATCACCCTTGTCTCGGACTGCCACTCCGACCGAATAGTGGTCTGGAAGGTTTTGAAGGAACACTCCTTTTCAGATCATAGATTTATAGAGTTCCAACTGCAGGACTCGAGCCCAGCCACCCCTTCCAAAATAAAAAACCTCCAAAGGACAAATTGGGGCTACTATACTAGGCTTATCGCAAAAAACCTTGCCCCCAAGCCTCCCTTTATTCCCAAAAACCGGGAACAACTCGACAGCATTGTGGACATTTTCACGAAACAATGCACTTACGCCATTAATAAAGCTTGTCCGAACAGGCCACATAAAGAGGCTTCCAAACCCCCATGGTGGTCTCGCGAACTTGAGACACTCCGAAAAGAGTGCAGAAAGGAATTTAATTCAGCGAGACGCAGCAACAGCGAAACCGCCTGGGGCTGCTATAAGTCAAAGCTGAATAGATACAAAACGGCAATAAGGAAGGTTAAACGTACCTCCTGGGCTACCTTTTGCAGTAATATAGAGTCCACATTGAAAAATCCCTCGAGGTTAAGGAATATACATTAGTAGCATTTCTTGACATTGAAGGAGCATTTAACAATGTTTTGCCGAATGCCATTACCCTGGCCTTGACAGAACATGGGATCGAGACATCGTTGGTGTCTCTTATCCACCAAATGCTTACTGGCAGGATGGTGAGCTCGATCTTGGGCGATAGCTCGGTCCGAAAGGCCGTAAATAGAGGCACTCCGCAAGGAGGAGTACTCTCCCCGCTGCTATGGGTCGTAACTATGAACCAGCTGTTGCGACGCATGCAGGCAGAGGGACATGACGTCCTGGCGTACGCAGATGATGTTGTTATCATCAAAAAAGGAAAATTTCCTGAAGTCCTCTGTGATCTCATGGAGGCAGCGCTACAAACCCTCTCAAGCTGGACTGCTACCCGCGGACTCAGCGTTAACCCAGTAAAAACGGAGCTGGTCCTCTTCACAAGGAGGTATAAGACCTCTCCGTTAACACCCCCCCCCCCCGGCTTAACAATGTTAGGCTCAAAATTAACAACAGTGCCAAATATCTGGGAGTAATCCTGGACAAGAAACTCCTCTGGCATGAAAACACAGAAGAGCGCATTAAGAAAGCAAACATCGCGCTTTTCGCCTGCAAAAAATCCATTGGTAAGAAATGGGGCTTCTCCCCTTATATTGTGCGATGGATCTACACAGCGATCGTCCGCCCAATTCTCCTTTACGGGGTTTTAGTGTGGTGGCCAACTCTGAGTAAATCCACCGTGGCAAGGGAAAGCGCAACCATCGCAGCCCTTAGAATAAAAGAATCCGGTTTCTGGACTGGAATCAGGGGAGGGCACACGAAGGTACTGAACTCAGTTACTATCCCCACAAAAACCGACTTCTGCATTCCCGAAATTACCTTCACGAGGAACTACGGAGTCCACATCCCTTCACGTCGTGAATGGATAAATAGACCACATAGGTTTCAGGATGCCATAAACGTTTTTACTGATGGCTCTAAGCTCGAGGGTCGAGTGGGAGGAGGAGTATTTTCCCCAGAACTTGGGATTGAAATCTCCTTCCGACTTCCCGATCACTGCAGTGTATATCAAGCGGAGATTCTAGCCATACAAGAAGCTGTTCTGCAAATTAACCAGCAAGGCGATGGGAACCGGACTGTCTACATCTTCTCAGATAGTCAGGCAGCTCTGAAAGCCCTGCGCTCCTGCACAAACAGCTCTAGAACTACCTCTGAATGTCGCAGATCTCTTAACGAGATGGCTCAGCAGTTCAGGACCCTCCTCGTTTGGGTGCCCGGTCACCGAAATATAGAGGGAAATTGTAAAGCTGACGAACTGGCTAGGAGAGGCACGACCGCTACTCTCCTTCCAGAAAAGGAAAGAGTTGGTATGCCTTGGGCCTCCTTTAAACTCCGATGCAAGCAACACACAATCACACAAGCGAAAAAGCATTGGAGGGATCTTAATAAATGCACTTTGGCCAAATTAACCTGGCCCTCCTATGATCTCAGGCGAACTACCTTATTACTGAGCCTTGGGAGACAAGAACTCTCAGTTATAGTGGGAGTCTTAACCGGACACTGTCTGATAGGGACGCATGCGACCCGTTTAGGTCTTGAGACCCACGATTTCTGCAGAAGCTGTAAGAACCTTGACGAGGCGGAAAGTGTACTACACCTCCTCTGTCACTGCCCGGCCCTAAGCAGGATAAGGCTAACCACATTTGGTGAACCCTTTCTAAGCAACCTTGCGGAAATCTCGAAGTTTGGGATCCCGCAACTTAGAAGATTCATTACTTCCTCGAGATGGTTTAACGAAGAAACGACATTTTAACATCAAGTTTAAAGTGGGATCACTATGGCATCACAATGGGCCTATCCTTCTGGCCTAAGTGTGTGGGCTTGAACCAAAAGCTCAGCCATATCTAACCTAACCTAACCTACCTTTGAAATGAAAATCACTTGACTCTTTTCTAGGACTGAAGTAAGTAGCTGTAATGAGGGTTGCTCTTATCAATTGCCATAGGCTATGGATCGAAGGTGTCATGCCTCTACTGGAAAAACGATAGAGCTACTCGGATGGAATGGATCTAGCCCATCCGCCGTATACATCAGACATGGCTTCTTTTGTTTTGTATTTCTTTAGCCCATGCAGAAACACTTTTTCAACCAATGATTTATGTAGTTCTTTTGAACATATTTTTACCCTGAATTTGACTACAGACAATCACTCAACCTTTTGAACCACCCTGTCTCATGTAGCAAAGAGAATATTTTATTATACAACATTTTATTACCAACCAATAAATGAAATTTAATTATTGATGAGAGTAAAAAAAGTAATCGCATTTGTTTTGACCTTATTCGACATTAAATTATTTATGTCAATTAAGCCAAACATTGCGAAAAACAAATATAATCGTGACCACGCGCACTAGAAAACCGTAGAGGCAACCTCAATGTCATAAATTTTATTTTAAAATAAAGCTTAATTGCCATCAAATTTTTGTCATAAATATTGAAATATCGGTTCCAAAAAAAAGGAATGAATATAAAAAATTTGAAGCGCATGCAAATCACGAAAGTGCAAATATTCATATCTTATTAAGAAAAATCTTGAAACTAGGTAAAGCGCGCTTGCGCAACAGCCTCTAGTCGGCACGGCGGCGGCGGCTTACTTTTAAAATACCTGCGCTAGGATTATGCGATCGGTGGCCAGTAAGTCGCGCGCTACCTTTACCGTTTATTTGGATATTTCGAGGTGGACTTTGCACTTTCTGCAGCCGGTAATTTATAAACGCGGAACCGGAAACCCCTGCGTGAGCTTCTTAAATGAGCTTCTCTTTCATTTTATATTATTTCCCGCTGTTGCCTGCTGCATTTAGCGCACACATTCCGCTTATAGAACGGATAAATGGCAGGAAAAATTATTTAAATTTTAAAAGGGGTTAAAAATAGGTCATTCAAGTGGCGAAAACAGTCTCTGGCATTGTACCATCAGAGGTGGCGCTCCGGTGCTTGATTATCTTTTGAGCAGCAGCAAAGCGCCTTCGGGGCGATTATCTTTAATAAATCTCAAGTCATTCATGACGAGGTTTCTTTCTTCTTAAGTTCGAGCCAGCAACCTTCAAAAGATCTATTTAATTGCTGTGTGAAGTTGGTTGTGACTGTGGTTGTCGCTACACGACGTAACTGGCAGCACTAAGTGGCCTATTGGATTGGCCACAATACTAGGGTATGTAATGTTGCGAAAAAAAAGTTGCAATTCATTCGGCAGCAAAACGTCGCTACCTTGTATTTCGAAAAGTTATTTTATAAGAGGTATTCAGGTATTCAGACGCGGCCTGGAGGCGCCGCCGTGTTATGGCGGTTCCGGGAATGGAATCCTAAGAATTTTATTGTGCATTAAATAATCTCACATCTCTCAGTTTCCAAATGCCGAACTACACACAATCAGAACCCACTGTTTTCTTTGCTTGTTTTGTTGTTTTGTTTTTTTGGGCGGAAAGTAAAAGTGGCCCGCTGCCACCATAGCCGCGTCTTTTGTTTTCTCAGACGAAAAAAGGTATCCAAGAAAATAGGGTCATAACATTCCGTGATTCTGATGTCGAGATAGCACCTCGTTACGTTTCCGTTTATCGTTTTAAAATGGCTTCACGTGAAAATCCATCATAAAGGTTTAATCCAAAATGGAATCTCATCGTTGCAAAGATTTATTGCTTCTGCTATCCGCTCGCGCCGGCGCACACAGAAATCTTCAGCTTCACACCAATTGTCTTTGCAATCTCGTCTCTTTAAGACGTTCACCTTGGTATATAAATTCACTATGATGGCTCATGTTGCGAAAGTGTCCTCTTTTCCTAAAATCATTTGACTATTTCTATGGTCAAATTAAGAAACAAAAAAAACTAACATTTCGCCATTTAGGAAATAACAAAATTTCCAGATTTTGTCTTGTGCAACTTAAGGAAAAATCCGAATCGATAATATTGGAAATTATAATTCTCTCGATTCTAGTTTAGTATGTCAACATACACACTATTTTTTTGTTTGTTTGTAAATATTCACGAAAATTACGTAAAATTGTTATGAATAAAGCAAAGATTACATTTCATTATCCGCTTCCTTTCAGCTAGAAGTCACAGCTAAAACCCTAAACTTGTTGTCTGCTTATTTATGTATAAAATTCCAGCATTTTTCATTACGTTTGAATATTTATAAAGCGACTTGAAATTATTTAACGATTCCAGACAAAAGTTTTCATAGATCAAAAGGTTCACCCGAAAAATTGTTACAAGCCTAGTTTTTAAGTTTCTGAATGCTTTTACGAAATTTTAGCATAACTTTTATTCTTTTGAAATTTCAGCAAAGCACAAATAAAATGCAATTTTTATTTTGACTTTCAGAGATTCAAAGGTGGATTAAACTGCTGTTTCCATTCAAAATTTCTTAAGTTTTTACGCTTGCTTAGTAGCCATAGCCACCCACTTTATGTTCACGCAAGAGAGTACTTGAATTTGGCCACAATTTCGTGGTGTGTAGAAATAGACAATTTCAAAAAGATGGAGGCTTATTGTTTGCAAACAGTGGTACAAAGATGATGAGGAAATTAACATGCTTTAGAGCTGTAGGGCAGCTAAGCTAAAATTGAATTGCAAATGAGAGAATATAAAATATACAAAGTATTGTCGACGGTTCTATCTAGAGTGCAATGTCAAACAGAAGGCTCTAATCGAAAGATAGGAGTGATAACTCTGGTATTCCCTTCTCCAGCTACCATCCAATATCACCGCGATATATCGCATGTTAAGGCTTCTTTGCTTATTATGCTTACATGTGCAAGCGGCAGAGATAGTAGGGATATTATAAAGAGAAGAAAGAAACAATGTTACCAAGGTAGGAAAAACTGAAAGATAATATCGCTACAACATGGAATCGAATCACAGACCTTTGGATTGGTAGCCAAATCTCATAACCTCTCCCCTATCGATGCTAGATTATGACAAATACTACAGTTGTCACACAAGACACAATGGGCTTGGGGCAAGTTTTAAGGCCAGTAAAAGAATGAAATCTACCGTTATCTGTTGCTGTATACAAAAGAGGACGTCGACGTCTGCAGCTTGCTTGAGAAGACCAATGACTACGGCAACGGAATATTGAGAAATCAGCAAGTAAGAAATTAGTTGAGCAAGTACCAGGCTCGCGAGTCAAGATAATCAAAAAGCTATTTGGTGATCCTGATGGTGGCAGCAGGGCACTTTTACTTTCTGGATGGGATCACTAACAACAAAGTAGACCTTTCGGTCCTGATAACGGTTGGTACGTATCGAAATGCCAACTTCAACTGGGATCACTATCTTGTTGATATGGTGCCATGAGAGCGCATCGCAGCATGGGGAAGCTTTGTATCGGTGAAACAGGATCGCATCAATACAACTGTCCTGTGTAGCTAAAAGGCTAGAAATTCCTACGAGCACTAAGTGCAAGTCTTGGAGGCAAGATGCTGGACGCCCTCAAAAACTGGATATGTCTTATAAATAGTGTCATTAGTACTGCATACTCAATTTTAGGAAGAAGTAGCTACGTTGATGATGATTGCAAGCAGGCAACAAGAAAAATACAAAGAAAGGCACTCAAAGAAAAATACAAAGAGGGTTAGAAAGAAGAAAAGTAGTTCATGTATAGAAAATAAGCTCGAAGAAGAATTTTGTACGTGAACTAGAGCTGTATGGGCGTTTCACCAAAGAATATTCATGTCATGCGACTCAAGACACATGGCAGTGGCGTAAATAAGCCAGGTTTGCTTTCTGTTAGCACCTGTATGTTTTAAATGAATGAAGGCGTTGTATATGAAGTGAAATTCGAAGTGATGGAAGTTACCAAGGAGCAGAAGTTTTTACTGCCAGCAGTGGGGTTAGTTACCTCTCAGTCTGCCATCGAATAATTCTTTGAGTTTCCTGTTGGTGGATATACAGCAGTTTCTCAACCTGATGTACTCACGTGGAGATGATTCACTCGGTACTCTCTGTAGGCGGCTTCTTTGATTTTTTTTTTGAGGTCATACACTCTCGATTAAACCAGCCATGCTGCCTAGGATTTATGGATTTGAAGGAATGAATAAACGCATTCCAGCCAATATAATTTGGTAATACAGACGGCCGCAAAATTGACATGGCGGTTCTGGAAACACAGATCCCAAGTAGCAGCTTGAAAAAACGAATCAGCTTCCCCATAATGCCAAACAGTTCTCCTGGGAGCTGGCATGGTTAGGGTTGGATATGGATATGGGAAGTAAGCGCTGACTGGACAGTGATCCGAGTTGCCTATAGATGAATCGACTTCAGCGGAATAACGTGTTGGGGCGAGGTAAGAAAAAGATCCAGGAGGTGGGCCCCTTGGCCTGCAGCGTCAGGAACACGCGTTCGATGTTCACCATTTGGTGCAGATTATTGGTCTCGGCAAAGAGTTCGGCATCCTTGCCAGAAGCACTGGTGACATTCGAGTAATTAAACCAATTTACGTTGTAAGCGTTGAAATCACTCGCAACAATGATTTTGCACTCCGGATGGGAGGATAAAAATTCGGAGATACGTTCGGAGATAGATAGCGTCGAATTGATGACAATTGTAGAGGTGGACTACACAATAAAAATCACACAATACTGGGCATGTTTTAGGATATTTTTTTAATCGGATCCGATTATCGTTTCCGACTATCGTGTCCAATTACCGAATAAGACCGAAAAGTTGAACCGATAGTCGAAGGAAAGCGAGCGAACACTTTTTTTATCATTCCAAATGTAAAAAATAAAGTTTTAGAAACCGACTTCAGGAGAAAACCAATCCCGTTATACACAAAAAAGGATGAAATAATTGTTTGTAATTCTTAATAACATTAATCCAATCAGAATGGAGTTAGAATGAAGAATTACTTTTGAAGACGGTGCTAACACCTGTGGGTGATGTCTTAAGGGCATAAGGCAAATAAAGAAAAGAAAACAATTTTCGAAGCAAGAGTTAGTGCAATGAAAGTCAACTACTACCTGGCACCGTCTTCAAAAGCGATTCAGTGGATTAATATTGTTTAATATGGGACATTCCACGTCAAATCGGACAAAATTTTTCGACCCCCCTCCGTTTTGGCTGAAATTTTTCAGGGACTTTGGGCAACTATTTAAGGCTACAAACAAATTTTTTTTAGAATTTTTTCGGCAATATATTGACAATAAAAATTAAATGCGTTTTTTAGGGATTTTTATGAATTTTGACTTTCTTTCTCGATTTTGGCTCTATATCTTTCGTTGGGGTCGACGTTTTTGATAGGTTTTACATGTTTTCAGGTCAGAGGGGTTGTTTACAAACAAATTTGCTGAAAAACATAAACATATTTTCGAATTCAAGGTCAAAAGGTCAAAAAATAGTAAAAAACTTTAAAATTCAATTTCTCAAATACCCCATCTCGAAAATGGACGTTTTTGGTGTCAAAATGTTCGGGAGAAGTCACTCTAACACCTCGATCAAAAATCTCGGTAGGCTCTTAAGGATTTCGAAAGTTATGGGTATTTGTTTATAATCTTTAATTTTTTACGTTATTTATTGAATTCTTTGCCCTGGATATAGTTGAAACGTCATCAATTTTCACCAAAACTTGTATAAAGGGTTTTTTTTTTGGCGGCTGATTACGAATCTGTGGTCAGATGCCCCTCAAAAGAAATTTAATATATGGCTCAGTTGACTAATAAGTGTGCCGACAACCGTGATAGGGCGTGTTTCACCTTGTGCAAAAAAAATTACAAATGTACACCAACATTTTATTCTAACTCCAAGTCACAATTTTTATTTTATATTTATAAACAACTTCCTTATTCGTGCCTGAGTATAGACATAATCATTACCAGAGTAAATAAGACAATTCTATACTATTTCCACTTTTCCCTCAAGTTCAGACTTCCGCAACACTATACTGACCTTAAAGCCTTATGCAAATCACATGTAGTTGTCTGCGCATGCTTAAAAAACTATTTTTACTATTAAACTTAACCTTCTTAAAGTTTCGCATTTCCTAATTAATTCATCAACAAATAAAAAGATTTGCTGACAGTTGTTAAGTCTAGCGTTAATAATAATATTTTGGCATCTTTCCCATTAATTTGCAAAAATAAAAAGAAATTATTTGTAATTTATTTTTGTAATTATATTTAGATCACGATTCGCTTTGGACTATGTACGTACTTGTACATGCGATTATTCTTAGAATTTTCAAATTTACTATCTTCGCCTGAAACGATCTTGTAAATTGATCATGACTGATATTGAAACATTCATTTATAAAATGAATTTTCTCCTAAAGATAATTTCCGTGCAGGAATTCCTTCATATATTTAAACGTAAGTGATCACCTTAAATGATCACAATGCAGTCTCAATAATCCTAACTTATTACATGCTTTCACAGACAAACTGTGTTTAATTTTCATGTTCAACGTGACGAGGTTAAATGTTGCTAAAAGACCGGGGATTCACTTAGAAAGGCATGAATTTCCTTAACTACCATAATACTTCATACAAAAAACGTGATTTCTCGGTGTTTCAACGAAAATCGTGAATTTTTCTCTTTTAGACTATTTTTGTCTAAACAGCGGAAATTATGCATAAATAATAATGCAAAAAAACATAGTAAAAAACGATGAATACTTTTACATAATCAACACGTAGGAAGACGGGCACCTACTCAGTTTTTTGCTGGCTAGTTAAGACTTAGTCGTCTAGTGGTTGTACGAACGATCGTTGGAGTCTCTCCACTCTCCGCGGAGTGATTTTTGCCTTTCACTTTGCAAAAACTTCCAGTAAACCCAGTTCAAGTGTTGTTGATGTTTTATGAATGAATAGTGGAGCCTCCACCTATGCTTCTTTATGAATGGAACGCTACAGCATTAGAGCAGCCTCCTGTTAATATTCAACAGCCCAGAAGACAGTCGGATGATAGCTGAAGACAGCTGACGCATTCACTTGATCCCCCGACATTCACTTATAGAAAGACGACGTTCAACGTCTGGTGAACAGGGAAAGAGCGCTTTCCCACCGCCCATGGTCTAAGGTCTTGAAATCTGATAGCGTTTTCTTTTCTTATTGTAAGGCACAATCTGCACAGTTCACAATATCTCCCCCGAGGGCATTATTTTTTTTTCATAAAGCCTACTAAAAGACGGGGGTTTGTGTACACCATTCATCAAAAGACAAAACCAGAGTTGTGCGCTTACAGTTAGTCTCGGTGTGTACCTGAAAACCGATGGAAATTTAATTTTCCGATGTAAGTCGCCCGCAGATCCCCATTCGAGATCGCTTTTATAAATTGTATCACATTAAGGAAATATGCATGGGCCTCATTAAGTGGCATAAACTATAAACTTATCCGATATTTATCAAAAGTTTCTAGTAAACGTAGGAAGCATGAAATGTTGCATGGCGCGCGGTCCTGCTCCGCGGGGAAGTCACGATTTATTTGTAAAGTGACTTGGGAGTGCAAACAATGAGAAATTGTTATCTGCCGGCGCATGAATGAATTTTCTAAATAAATTTCATTTAAAATGCAGATAGTCGTTAATTAATTAAAATTGTTTATTTAATTTTTGTTTTTTTTTTATTTAAGAAGATATTTATTTGCATTATTTTTAGTCTTTCTCTCCAACTCAGATTTTTCATGTTGATGTTTATGCACAATTCAAGGTTATCAAAATTGGAATTTGGACTAATAAAATTATGGTTTTTTATAAAGTAAATTTATTATTTACCTAGCAAAAACCCGCGTGCTTTGCAACGACTTTTAATAAAAAGAATTGTGTGCATAGTCCGGGATGAGATAAGTGTATAGTGAAGGATTTTTTTTGTCATAACTACAAATTTATCAATGGGTGTTACCACCTAGGGCTCTAATGACTTCTTGAAGCCTGTTTGGAAGACCAACCATGTCGTCCTGAATATCCGTCTGAGGGATACTGTGCCACTCCTCTACCACAGCGGTCTTGAGCTCTCCTAGGGCAGTAAGCACTGGTACTCTTACCCGAACCCGTCTTTTAAGGTTGTCCCAAACGTGTTCGATTGGATTGATATCAGGTCTACGCGCTGGCCATAACAAAGTTTGAATATCGACCTCATTAAGGTATTGTGTGACAGATCTAGAGACGTGGCAACGTGCATTATTATGCATCAGCCTAAAATTTTCTCCAATAAATTGACCAAACGATACGACATGGTCTTGAAGAGCTTTTATTTGCCTATGAGCGTTCATACTGCCCATTCCAAAAACGACAAAATCGGTACGGGCCTCATAAGAGATACCTCCCCGAATCATTATTGATCCACCTTGATAACCCACTGTTTCGTTTAGAGCGCAGGGAGCAAACCTCTCATTTTTACGTCTCTAGGCGCGCTGACGCCCATCTGGACCACTTAAGGCTATTCTGCTCTCATCTGAAAACAGTACGTCCTTCCACTGCTCCATAGTTCAATCACAATATTGTTGCGCAAAACTAAGTCTAGCTCTATAGTGCTGTGGGAGAAGTTGTGGGGCGCGAAATGGATGAAAAGCCCTTAAATTTCTTTCTGTTTTTGGTCTAATCCGGTAGTCGGATACAATATTTCGAACCGATAATCGGTTCAGATAGTCGGATACTAGTAAAAAGAGTTAAAAAACCTAAAAAAATACGCTTTTATATTAAAATTAACTCAAAAATAAAAATAAGTTTGAATGTAAAGTTTTTACTGCTCGAGTCAGTATATGGACATAACCTATCTTTAGAATTGTAAAAAATATAGGACTGTTTACAGATCTTCCCACTTTATTAACACCAGAACTTTTCGCTAGCCCTATTTGATACCCTTATCGAATGAGTTGTAAGGGAAAAGATAGTCCGCCATTTTGTATTGGCCGCCATTTTGAATTTTGAATGACGTCTCATAGCTAGTTGTAGGTATTCTAGTTGTCATACCTTTTAATGTGATACCCATTTTGGAGAGCACAATTACGAAATTCGGCCGCCATCTTGATTTTTTTACAAAATGTTCAGATTGCATTGTCACCGGAACTATAGATATTTGCAAAATTTGAAGTTGATCCGTTTTATGGAAGTGGATCAAAATCAAGTTGTAAGATTTGATACAGACAGACAGAAATTTTACAAATACTTTTATATGTAAATAACCATATGAACTTAGAAAAACACAACTATTTTGAAATCACAGACAGACACTGCAAACTATATAGACACTATATAAACAACATAAATAGAATCGAATAAAATTTTATATATTATAAATACATATGACATGTACTGAAATCATTGCGAGACAACATCAAAAAAATATTTACCGAAAAGATAAGATTTCTACATTTCTGCGGTTTTTTGAAGCAGTAAAAAGAAGCAAACATTGTACTCGAAAACCAACCAGTTTACGATGTAAACATAAACTGCAAAAACATACATTGCTGCAAAAAAAACCTGACGTGTTTTGGGGACAAAGATTGATCAGATATTCAACCAAAAAAGAAAATGCACACCTTCAATGAAATTAATCGCATCACGTGCGTTATGTACTGAAACTTGTATTATGTTTACGGATATCGTAGCAATGTTATCTATATATGTAGTTAGAACTAGTTAGTCACCACCTAAAGCTGTCGAAATCAGGTTTGTGCATAAGTTAACCTTGGAAAGTAATTTCACTTAACATAATACTTTTCTATTCTAAATTTAGCGGAATGATATGACCTTGTGTTACTGGATATGAAAACAAAGAAGTTGTAATACTTTTTTTAACGAAATAAGAAATTGTCGATTTTAAATGCTCTTAAGGTCACACAACGAGCGTTTTCTGTTTCTTATATTTAATAATTGGGTTTATGTAAATATAACGAAAGACATGAGGTCATACAATTTAACAAAGAATGTATAGTGTAGCCTAATAGATCAAAAGCAAATATGGTAAAGTTTCATGGAAAAAGTGTCTACATACTTTTACAACTTTTGATAAACTCCGTTAATTTCATTGTACTTTACTTTGAAACTGAGGTTGAATTTTATCTTTTATAGCCTAGTCACTTTATACATGAACCTCTAAAAAATCCAACTGGAAATTTTCCAGCGGGGTTCTCTTTATTTTGGGGTCACAAATAATTTTCCAAAAGTCCATAAAGCCAACTGAACGGCCACTCAAGTTATGGAGGGTCAAAGGTCATGAAAATCTTGTAAATATTAGCTTTATGTAATTTTTGACTAAGTAAAGTTTGTTTGTGAGATAAATCTGCACAAAAATGTCCTATACGAAATTAGAACGTAGAACCCATAATTATCGAGATATCGAGCGTAGAAAACTCGAGCATTGCATTGCATTCCTTTCCGCACCGCCTTTGAAGTAGAATGCGAAGCGCGTTATTTTACATGGTATCCCCAGTATAGTGTTGGGTAGGACACGATTATAAAATGAGTTTGTAAGAGGTGGCCCTTTTTTCACTTTTGATCCAGGACAATGTCATACTTCAAATGAGACGACGTGCTATTGAAATGCCAAAATGACAAAAGCAAGAAAATTGAAGAGCTTTTTTACAAGTTTAATTCTAATATTCATTAAACTGCTTTAGAGTAAGTAAGTGTAGGGGTATCGTTCCACTACTCTGATATTACTTGACTGCAAAAAACTTTGTACGAAGAAACATAATAGACTTGCATCAATTTTTTTTTACTAGAGTCTCAAGAAAAGCCCTTTATACTGTTGACAATCTATTTTCTTCGTATAGAGTGCAATGCCGAATAACAGCTCTAGTCGGTGAGGAAGAAACTGCCACAACCTACCCGCGATATTTTTTTAGTCCATCTACGCCCACCATTACTCTCGGGACTTACAGTACAATTTACATCGTGTAAGGGACAAATGTACTGCATCTTGTAAGGCCGGCTCATCTCTACCGCAGTAAACCTAGTCCTTTCGTTACAAGTTAAGATATAATTTTGTTTATTTTAGTTCGTTTTCGCTGACTTCGTCTTCTTCGAGTCTTTCTACCTCCTCTATTTCCATTTCTTCCATATTGTATCTTCATCAACACTCATCTCAGCGGAAACGCGTAGTATAGTCTATGCAGTCAATGATGCTTAAAATTTTAAAGTATACCTGAATTTTAAAGGCAGTGAATTCATCTATTAGCAAGCATCGAAAAAAAAATAAAGCAGCGCACTATAACAGATTAAACTTAATGTCGCTGCTTTCATGCGCATTATTGAGTATCTCAAATCCCCACAAGTAATCAACATCATTATGTTTGTTTAAAAACGCAAATTACAACAACGGCTCATTTATATTTATCAATCGCAATTCTATAATCGCGTCCATTTCCCTTTAATGATGCGGGCATTGAAGACATATCAAGACATACAATATCTAGCTAAAGGTTAGATTCCATTTTTATAAGGCAGAATTCAACTTCCGATTCTGTCATGTCTGCCATGTCATATAATTACGCTGGTTCTGATTATGACAGCACGCTAAGCAAATCTGAAAAACATTTCTTTAGTCGAGTTCATGAGGTGATGAAAAATGACGATTCGTTGGAATGAATATTACTCTTTCATGTACTGTGTTTGGACATTTTGCAGCTACTAAAAAGTTTAAAGAATTTAGTGGTAAGTAAATTTCTTGACATTCGCATTATCTCCAGCAGACTGTTGTGACAGCAGCAAGTCGTCAGTTGCTAATGATAACAGTGTTAATAGTGACATCAATACCTATTAAACTTAAGCTATATCAGCAAAATTTCGTGATTCGTAATTTTTCGTTTAAAACCGCTTGACTAGAATTCATATTTCCTTTCGTATCATATTTGAATGTGAAACCGAAAAATCCTCCTTTCCAATGAAACTTACCTGAAAGAAAAAGAAAATTTGTTGTTAACAAAAATATTGCAATTTTAAATAATATATCAGAATTTAAATTTTGAGTTTTATTCATTTTAAACAAATAGAGCGACAATGACAATTCAAATAGTACTGGCAAACAAAAATGCGACTGCCACACGAACATAAACGCGCTAAAAATGCTTCTGCTCTAGAGGTATGGGCACATTATATACAATTAAAAAATTAAAAAATACGATTTGCTTCAAAATGTAATAATGTAAACAGTGAAAAATAATTTTGAATGTAAACTTTTTATTGCCCCAGCCCGTTTCGAAATCAAGTTAAGGATGAAATTAATGAAGTTATTGGTAAAAATTGTAAATATACCTTACTTAAATGTAAATGGCGCTCTTTACCTATATTCTTATTTTATTAATTCTGGAATTTTTCTTTAGCACCCACGCTTTTTTAAATTTAAATAAGTAATATTTATAATATTTACAAATAACTTCATAAAACTTCGTTCTTAACTTCATTGATATTTGTTATATTCCTAGAATTACATACGTTAAATTCTTTCTAGCCATAATATTATTTGTGTTTACGATAGTAGGACTGAAAAAGAACATTTAATAATTTAGTGTCTTTCAACAAAAGTTCACAAACCTTTTCACTGCAAAGTAAATCATCAATAACATCAAAACCAATTACAGAACAACGACCATTTAGCTTCAATCAAAATAACCAAGGTAAATACACGAAACACCAAAAGGAATTTAGCAAAAATACACAAAAATAAAAGCTGAACATCACGAAGAACGTAAATCGCTGCAGGCATGTCATCAAAAAAAGTTAAGAGGAATTCCCAACTGGAAAAACCTTTACTCGTCATTCGTCCTTAAAAAATTACTTTGATTGTCGATCGTTAAAGGTTCCTGAACTTTTTCCGAACTTTTTGTTTGGATAAGTTTATAACTATAGGTACTCCAAGTCTTTACAAAGGTACTTGGAATGGAGTTTCATGAAATATTTTTCAACAAGTCCTATAGTTTTCTTTTGTCCTTTGTCGACAGACTAATACAAGTGTTTTATTAGTAGTTTTAATTTAAAAAATTTCAAATCTCTCAGTAGTGCAGAGGCTGGAAGTAGTTGAGCATGCAAAATGTGAGGACCGCTTTCCGTCAACAGATTCCAGTTGAGAATAGCTCCTAGAGGAATAATACGTATGTTGATATCTGAAAAACGAAGGAAGATATCGAACAAAAAAAAATATTTTCGTCTTATTTTGGGGTGTTTTATCGAAATTCATAATTAAAATATGGACGCCACGGAAATCCTAGTCACCCTTCTAGGACAGAAGGTGCACAGCTAAGACAAAACCACACAAAACATTGAACAGAGAAGCGTTCAAAAACTAAGAGAGTGTGGGCACGCAGGGAGTCACGCCACATTAAGAAGAGTCCTTTTAAAGGCAACTTCGCTATTTAGCAAGCATGCGATTAATCGGTTCGTACATGCCATAATTGGTATTAGAGGAATAAATGTGCAAAAGAGGTTCTCCTCTCAGGTTGTAGTTATTCACCCTAATTTAAGTGCGGCTTCTTAAGAAACCTGAGTCCACCTTGCCATTCATCAGCCGATGAACGAATATAATGTCAGCGACCTCGCGACGCTTATGGAAATGAGAGTAAGTGGGTGATCCCACCGGAGGTGGCTGAGTTAAAATCGGACGAACTTCCTTTGAACCGACTCGATTCTACCAACAAGGGAGGAGTAGTAAGGTAGCGTATTCAAGGAATTGCCTAACTAAAGATAGTGTTTAGTGGTGAGGGGGGAGAGTGAATTCTTTGGACCATCTTTTTATAAATCCCGGGATTGAATTGCCCTTGGAACAGATATATTGATGTGGGTGAAGAAATCCAACTTACTTTCAAGCCTAACCCATAGATATATTACAACGCTAGCGCAAATTAAAAATAGGTTGTTATGGACAAGGGAGACTTTAATAGGGAGGAGCTCAATATCCAAAGAGTTGGCAAAACTAGCACGTTATTAAGCAGTCGGCGTCGTAGCCACTATCGGTTGCTGATGGAATTCTCCTTGTTCTAGGAGGCATAACACTCCAGCAAGGCGCATTCCGTTTGCTCCAATGACTGCGACGCACAGTGGGCTCGAACTCGGTAAAACGCGCGCATGCGCATTTACGGACGCAGAAATCAAATTAAAATTGCTGTACAAACACTTCTTTATGTTTTTGAGGTCGCTGATTTCGAATTTGAGGTCGAAAACGCGTATTAACAAATTATAGGTGGCGCCACTGTCGATTTTTTATATTAATTTACAATTATTGTGCTGTTTGATGTGGTTATATAGGTTTTTAAGGTCGCTGACTCCGAATTTGAGGTCGAAAACGTGTTTTAATCAATTATAGGTGGCGCCACCGTCGATTTTTATATTTATTTCAATATATTGTGCTGTTTGATGAGGTTATTTAGGTTTTTGAGGTCGTTGATTCCAAATTTGAGGTCAAAAACGTACTTTGAACAATTATAAACTAGAATATGCTATTTGATGTGATTATAAAGGTTTTTGAGGTCGCGCGCACAGTGAGCCAGATGGGCTTCAAAGGCGTGAATGTGTGCTCACAAGTAAATAAATCTTGAGATTTACAAAAATACGTTTCACTCATAAATATAATATTAATAATAATAATAATACATAATTATTATTTAGAATAATTCAAAATAAATCTAATCCTATTTTATAAAAAGTAATAGATTCGACAAAATAGTTGAGTACAACTAGTTTAACAATTACAAATGAAAAAAAAATTATAGCTCTAAAATTATTGACTTGATAGTGTCAAAGGTAGTCAAAAATTTAATAAGTATTATCTCGGGAACCCCTGCTCTAAATGTATGATGTATATAATAAAGCGATATACAAACAATTATAATCGCACGAATCGCTTACATAAGTTAATTATTCTTTTAAATCCAATTTTATCAAATTTTTACACAATTTTCACATTGGTCGTATTCTCAAGGTTGCAAGCGGTCGCAGCTGCAATAAATTTTTAATTGTTGTGTACACAATAAAGTTTTTTTTACCACTGAGTTTGGTCGTACGGAGTAATACTGATGCAAGTTACAGCGTTCATTAGACACTTGAAAATCGTTATTTTATTTACACGGTAATTGATAAATGTACAGTAGCACTCGATTCAGACATTCTGTCCACGAGTTGAAGAAACAGAAAGGTGAATAAACAGTAGACAATTCGTGCATTTGTAAGGTTTTGGTAAAATTGTTTAAGCTTAGTACGGTGAACTAATAAAACTGAATTTTTACTTGTTTAATTAACTTAGTTTTTTTCGTTGACTTTGTATGACCTTCGCACGAAAAAAAAAATATTTTGAGCTGCGTAATATGTAGCTCTCGATGCTACCATGCATTATCGACAAAATTTTCGTTGAAAAATTGCATTTGGGTTACAAGCAGATTTTTTGCCATGCGCGCATTTTCAGGCTGTTGGGCCCACTGTGCGACGCTGGCTTTGTTGGTCAAAACTGAGGACTGTAACCTTGCATTTGCGAAGCAGCGATTTTGTATCGCCTTTGCCAATATCCGTGGACTCCAATCGAACTTCCACTCTGTGTTGTGCCATCTATCGCCGAATTCACCCCAAATTTTCGCGCTAAGTGAGACCCAAATCTTACCCAATGACGTCTTAGATCATTACCAGGTTTCCGGTACACATTAGTGCATAATCTCTCCCCCGTAGGGGAGTTGTCATTATATTAGGAAAGACGTAGCATTTCCGAAAGTGTACAACAGTACATCGCCTGACTTTAACCACCTCGGCCTTAAAATTTTACTTCATAAACACGTCATTTTGTTCTGTTTTCTATACAGGAGCCCTAATATAAATAATGAAGCCTCTTCTTTAGCATTTGACACTATCTCAGAACGTACCTTCGAATTCTTATCCTTATACCCGGAGTGTGAAATCATTGTTGCGGATGATTTCAACGTTCACAACACAAATTGACTGCATTACTCAAATGGCACCAGTGTTTCTGGCCGGGATGCCGAGCTCTTTGCAGAGACTAATAACCTTCACCAATTGGTTAAGTGCCCTACACGAGTTCCCGACTCTGTAGATCAAGGGGCCATCTCTTTGATCTTTTTCTTACCTCCCACCCCCTTTTTCTTACCTCTCTCCATGGAAGTAGATTCACCTCTAGGCAAGCTTCCCATAACAATCATCCATCTTAACCATACCAGCTCCTAGAACAACTGTTTGACACTATGGGAAAGCCAATTGGCTGCGGCTTATTCGCTTCTTCCAAACTGAAGTTTAGGGATAGAGAACTCAGGTAATTGTGCTTTTGTAACACTGCTATAGACAGCGATTCAATATCAGCCCGAATAAGCTTCGTACTCCTTTTAATGTCATTTAATATAGGATGAACAGAAGCTAAGGAGTTAACAGCTCTGGAGGAAGTGGCGAGGGGATTGAGGATCGCCGAATATAATGTCGTCGATCTATCTTTGATATAGTAACTAAAAACTTTTGGGAAATGCCAACGTCAACTTCAAATGTCAATATCTCGAAAAATAAGCGTGATATCGAAAATTGTTATTTAATATTTTCGTCTAATTTTGTGGTGTTTCATCAAAATACTTCGTCAAACAGCCAATAAAAGGAGAGGGAGTCAAAAAACCGTGTTATTCCTCCTGGAGCTATTCTCAATACTGAAAAACTGTTGACGGAGTGCATTCCTCGTATTTTGCATTCTCAGTTCCCTCCAGCCCGGTCTATAGGAAATTTAAGTCAATTTTTATATTGTATCAGAAAGTTACTTCATGATATTCTGTAAGCTGACTGTTGAATCTTAGAGGAAAAATATTTTCAAATCTTTTCTGAAAATTAATTTAAAAAAATCCCACTTCTATTACAAAAATGCATTACCTCAAAAAAAGACTGAAAATGGTATTTTCGAGTTACTTCATCAGATTATTCAAAGAACTCATATTCTTCCATTGTAAGATATACAAAGTTAGTTACAAAGATCGTCCATGGTTCACACATTACAAAGTATAAAAAAATGTTGTTTATTTAAGAAAAGAACACTTATTCGTACATGCATTCGTGGTGATTTATTCAGTTGCAGTTTATCGCAAGTCACCCCAGTTACACATTTTGCATTAAAATATCTCTCCATCTTGTAGAATATAAAATCTGCATAAACAGTGCATTGCACGTGTTCTTTTTGATCTCTTAATTGCTTTGTTTTTTCGTGTTAAATATAAATAAATATACTATGTAAAAAAAATTATCTAATTTCCTTAATCCGGCGGTTATCGTTAAGGTCAAAATTTTGACTTGTTGAATACAATTTCTTTCATAAAATTCCAGTTGTTTTTTTTTTGGATAAGAATTTAAGTCTTACATCAATGTTTGTGTATTAAAATAAAATAAAACATCTTCACCTTGATCATCTGAAACGATTTACTAGAATTATCTGAAGCATCTTTCTTGCTACCTTGAGCGGCATTGAACAGTTCTTGTCATAATTTTTTTTTATGTTTTTCAGAACGTATAGCTGGAATTCTGATTTTACCACCTTACAGCATGTATCTCTATCCACTCGAGTACCTTTCACCGATCTTGAGGATATTTTTAGAATTTTTCTGGTACCTGACTACGCTCCGGCAATGCCAACAATCAAAGTCGACAGCTCTAAAATCCGGATGGCTGCGGCGGTAAACCAGTTACTAGATAGCAATAAGCAAGCAAGCAGCAGCTCTGCGCGAATACCGCCACGGTGTATGCATTCTCAACCTACAGCTAAGCATAACTTCTAAAACCACCTCCTGAAAAGAGAGAGATTAGTTTTGCGCTGTTGCCTTCCATGGAATTTCAGTAATGCGGCTTACAGCAATTTATTAGTGCCGCTGGTGCCATGTTTTCTGCTAGCAAAAAATATAAATCTACACACAGACACAGCATCTCTTGGGTTTTAGCAAATTGTTATGATAACAACAGCAGAAAACTGTTAACTTATTGAAAGTTAATGCACCCTTTTGTATCGCTTGTAGTTTTCTTTAGTTATCTCCACGGTAAAGTATGAAAAGCGGTTTTGAAAGTTGTGCAATTTAGAAGAAATAATTTCCGCTTTAACACTTCAGACATGGCCGCCGCGCTAATCTTTAAGAATAAATAGACAACATTGCAGCCGCTAAATAAAGTGCTGTACCAATAAATTTTCTCTGTACCAATTAAGCATATGTCTCTTATATGCATTCAAATGTTGCAGCCGCGGCCACATCGACAACCCGGCGGCATAGTACAGTAAAATGGTGGAAAAAAGAGCCATCTGTGCATTTTATGAAAACAGCTGTTTTGTTTTTTCATTGTGTGGGGGTTGGCTGGGAGCATAAAACAGAGTTTTCGGGATCCGGAGGGGTGTCCTTCGGCGGCCATTTTGTTTTGAGTGTAAAAAATGGTTTGTCTTATATCTCGAAAACCGTGAGACATACAGAAATAAAAATTTTGGGAGTGATGAGTCTTAAAGCGCCATATTCTTCTTCTTTGATCCGTTAGCTGGCGGTCCCAGCGGGACGTCCCCGCAAGGATACGCTGCTGTCGATGCCGCTAGGTCTCAAACTCTATTCAAGATTTGTTTCTATTTTTGTCGGTTTTGGCGACGTCTCGAGCCTCGGTAACTGATAATCGTTGATTCTTTAGGTCACCCTCGATATTCTTTAGCCAGGTTTTCTTCGGTGCCGATCGCTGGATCGTCCAATCTACCGACGGTCTCGACAGAGAAGCCTACATGGCAAGATCGGAAGGATCAACGTTCGGTAAAGGCGTACTTTTGTTTTGATGGAAATATTTGAAGACCCTCGGGGAAAAACCAACTTAGTCCAAAAAATAAAATTCCAAAAAATACAAGTTTTTTCCCTCATTGATTCATGGACTCAGTTGGTTCTTCCCCGAACTTTTTATTATTTCCCGTTCATTTTGTCAGGACTACGTTGGTTCTTCCCCGAACCTTTTATTATTGCCCGTTCATTTTGTCAGGACTACGTTGGTTTTTCCCCATAGTTAATACCTTGAATTTTGGTACACCTTAGCAGCTAATAGATGGAGCTGAATTCTCTGATTTTTGAAAAAGTGGACTAAGTTGGTTTTTCCCCGAGGGTCTTCATTTGTTTGTTTCCATATGCACCACTTGAGCGAGGCGAATGTTGCTGTTGCCTAGCCGATGCGGCTGTGACCGTCGGCCGTCGATGCCACTTTCCTTTCCTCAACCAATGATCTCAAATATTTGAACCTCGAAACCTGTTCTATTTGGGTTCCATCGAGGTGAACACTGGCCCTCGACCCGTCCGTTGTGAGCATTTTGGTCTTTTTCGCATCGAATTTTAACTCGTATGACTGGGCGATGCGGGAAACGCCGTATAAGATGTCCGTTGCTTCGGCATCCGTGTCGGCGAAGACGGCGCTATCGTTGGCGAACATTAGGTCGGTTACGAAATTGTTGTCGTCGTATCGAACACCGAGTCGTCCATCAAATGCTTCACACATAACCGCGTCGATCACGACGTTGAAGAGAAGTGGCGAAGCGACGTCTTCCTGTCGGACACCCGTTTGAATCGGGAACTCCGCGGATAAGTCGCTTCGAATACGAACGCTGGTTGAGCCATCGTACGACGCTTGAAGAAGTTGCAAGATTCTCAGCGGCACATGTTCGCTTTCCAAAACTCTCCACAAGCTGTTCCAATCGATGCAATCGAAAGCGGATTTGAAATGGATAAAAACGACGACAGTTCGTTTGCCGCAACGAATTCTTTCTTCCATTAGCTGATGTAGTGCGAATATTTGGTCAATGCATCCTCGATGCGATCTAAATCCCGCTTGTTCTTTCCGGCTCGTTTGCTGTCGATGTTTCTCTAGCCTCGATTGTATGATTTTCGTAAATACTTTGCCTTTCTTCAAATTGGGACAACGATCGCTTTCTTCCACGCCGAAGGGACACGATCCGAATGCCTTATCTGTGTTATGAAGGCATGAAGTCGTTGTGATAAGACGTCACCTACAGCTTTGATCATCTCGGTGGTTACTTGGTCTATTCCCGGCGCTTTTCCATATTTCACAAGAGTTCCATCCGATTTTTTGATGTTGTCGTTGATGTTGTTTTGCCGCCCAAAGGGCGGACTGTCTGGTACAGCGTTCCGTACTAGTGCCTCGACGCCACTTTCTCCATGTCGGCCGCAACGTTATTCCAGTACCCTTCTCGTTCCAATTTCATTTTCTGTCGAGCTTCTATGTTTAATCTTCGGTATTGCTCAAAGTCGACCTGTTACATTCGCTTCCACTGATCGACGAGGTCCAGACAGCTGTCCGTGTGAGCGGTTTAAAGCTCATCACTCCCAACATTTTTATCATTTTTAGCCCATATCTTTTATATCATTAATATTACGGCAAAACATTATTTACGAAAGTTGTAGATAATTTGATTATCCAAAAAAAAAAGGTTTGAATGAAAATTCTGTAGGTCTCGCGGTTTCCGAGATATAAGACAAACCATTCTTCACCACTCAAAACAAGATGGCGGCCGAAGGACACGCCTCCGGATCCCGAAAACTCGGTTTTGTACTTCCAACCAACCCCCTACACAATGAAATAACAAAATTCATAAAATGCACAGCGAAAGTACCATTTGACTGGACTAAAAGTGCTGTACCAATAAATTTTCTCTGTACCAATTAAGCATATGTCTCTTATATGCATTCAAATGTTGTAGCCGCGGCCACTTCGACAACGCGGCGGCACGAGCTACAAATTTCGAAAAATTAAACAACAACAAGTCATTGACTTTCTTAGGGAATCATTTCGAAACTCAAATTGAAAACCATATAGAAACTGTTGTGATGTCCCCATAAAAAAAATTAATTTATGTCTAACATCTAAATGCAGCACTTGGACATTACAGTGTGGCATATGCAACTTATTTTGCAATAGCAGAGATGGTGTTGGATTGCAAGTGGTTAGCTTTCTTCTGTGAACAGCGTCATTACAGCGCAGTTAATTATCGCAATCCAATAAGGTATTCACTGCGATGCGGGCTCTGATATCAAAATAGCAATTCTCAGGGTATTTGCCTCTCTAACTCGACTACTTTTATATCGCTTTGCTTTGCCGTGTTCGAATTTCTTCGTTCGCATTTTTCTACTAATCAAACTGGGTCAATGCATATTGTTTTTTTTTTTCACAATGTTGCATAAGTAAACTGAAAATGTATAAGCCTGGAAAAGCCAAAGTCAGTTGAAATAATTAAAAATGATTTGGCATTGAATTTTGAATTTATTACACTCAATATTTTTATGCAATTTCGTTTGATTTTCCGAGTTGTACGATAACGGTTAAGATACAGGTAACAGCTGCTAAATATTCTTAGAAAATCACTCAAATGCAAATGAAATCACGTTAAACTGAACAGATTTCGTCGTTTCAACTGAATTGAGTGAAAATTTATCCATAGTTAATTCGATTGTTGATTGGTTCGAGTGTCCAGTAACTGTATTGGCTTATTTTGAAATTTTAAACAACAGAGATGCATGTTACTCCAGTATTGTTTAAGGAACTATTTTACAGAAACGGTAAAGTGCACGCAAGCCAGTTTGTTTTCCGGTATGTGGGTGGGTTGGCATTGGTGAACTTGTAACGACTTTTCACTGGCTAAAATACAAGAAAAATTTCATTTAATTTTATAAAATTTCCCACTAAAAAGTTGCACGAAGGTCTTGCATGTCGCCTTTGGATATTTTACATTTTTTATGATACTTAATACACCTGTACAATATCGAGAAAAGTTGAAATGTTTAATCGATTATAGCCAAACAGACTAAACAATTACTTCACTTGTTGATTTTGTGCAACTGGAGCTGAAACGTTATCTCAATTTCTACAAAAATTAAGAAAAAAAGCATTAAGAATTTATTTGATCACTAGAGGGAGCAAAATCGAACCGTAACCTCCACGTGGTGCTCTCTGGATAATAGATAACCAACTAACGACGATAGTAGCGAGTGTGAGACGCTATATTCTCGCCTACCAGCGAAGAGCTAGCAACTCTTCCTGGCGTTAACATTTTGCTATGGAACCTACGGCAGAGCCTCGGACTGGACAGATTTCACGGATACGATCCACAGGCACAGCATTCATTGTACGAAAGGTAATAAAGCAACTCGTCATATGGTTTGAAGCTGCCAAACTGAGAGAGGATCCTGGTTGTAGAGCCGTTAAAAAAAAGAAGAAGACTTTTGTTCTGGTTTATTTAAAAAGTAAAGTTTATGCTAGCAAGCCGAAGACAATTGACGAACTCAACTAGATAATTGACGAACTCGAAATAACTGCTATATATTCTAGTCAATGTTATGCAGGATGCCGGAAAGAGCTGGTTTTTGCGTATCGAATAGAGGTGATCATTTAATCGACATTGTATTCAAAAACTGATTTGAAATAAATAGTAGAGAATATCCTAAAAAAAATCTTGCTCATTTGTCATAATCGGCTAAAAAAATGTCACAGTTATTCAATATTGAAATACCGAAGGTCTAGATAGCGCACCTTATACTTGGTTTGAGCTTCTGCGCCATTTACTCAGTTTTAAGTTTCTGAACTAGTGTTCAGACAAGAAAGGATGGTAAGCACTTGCCGTAATACTTCAGCAAGTGGACAAGTAGGCGGCGACAATCGACACTTGGATAAAATGACATCAGAAATTCTAGTAGGCGACACAATGAATTTGGAGTATAAAAGGCGAGCCGTAGGAGGTATGATTCAGTCATTCTTCAACTTCCGGACTCTCTACAGGTCCAGCTCCAGTTCCAGTCTCAGGTTCAGTGGTAATCGGTTCGGCTGTGAAGAAGATGGCTACTGGGACAATTGGGGCAGTTATTTGCATATAGATGAAGAGGTCTCATTATCTCCTCCATCAGTGGATGGTTCGATCAGTCCTCCCAACCAGCCACCACGCAAGTGGCCAGCCGATGCAGAATATCCAGAGGCGTTGCCAGAGCAGACCAAGTATACCACATCAACGAGAGACGGGCCGGCTAGGATCAACGGACGGATCATATCATCCTTGCGGAAGCTGCGAGCAGCCAGCACTTGGACGGAAATGAAAGCGCAAGAAGGCGACGAATTATGGCAGAGTTAGATGTGGAGAAAATCCAGAAGAGGAAAGGTAGAGAATAGACAGACGCCAAGTCAAGGCGAAAATTAAGGTGAATGGAGCCATCCAACTTCATTACCGAAGGACAGGACAGAAACATGTTGAGTAGATCAACGCGGGGAGCATATTCAGACAAGAAAAGATGATAGAAACTTGGCCAAACCTAGATGAGAAGTGAAGTGAAGTTAAGTACAATGACATATGAATGTATGAGAATGGTCAAAATGGAAAAATGTTCTCAAGGGGGTCGTATTCAACTCGTGGTTCCATTTTAGAAGTTATAACATTTCGGCCGATAGTATAAAAATTGCAAGTCTTTACATCCGCTACACTAGACCCCTCAATAAACATTTTGGTGGTTCCATCTAGGAATTGCGATCTGGTTATCAATGAAACCTGGTTATCAAGTTCCAAAATGAGTTCACTAAAGAAGGCAATGTTGCGAAAGCAAGTTCAGAGAGCTCGTATTGAGAAATTTATTGAAAATGCGAAGAAAACTGCAACGGCAAAACGAATAAAGGCGCTCTACGAAGTAGAACTGGAAGAAATGAACCAGTTATGATTGGAATACAATAGATCAATTATTAACACATACCTATATACAATTAACAGATGCTTATATACAACATTCATAACAACAATCAGAATTGAACCAGACTTACACGAGGTAGTACAATTGTCCCTTACACGATGGTAAATTGTACGCCTTATTTTTTGAAATGGCCTGGTTCAAAAATAATTCCTACTACTCGACGCAAGCTGAGATTGTAAATAGGTACTGACTGTGAAGGTAGATCTTGCTTCTTTTGCTACTTGAAATTAGGAGGGATAAGATTGTAAAATATAAATATAAATTTTGGAGGCATAACTTTTTCTTTCTGTCTTTAATTTTTTCCATTTTGGTATTACAATGACACTTCGCATCATCTCTAAAGTATAAAATTGTACTGGCTCAAAAGAAAAACTATCCACAATCTTACAAACTAATTTTATAATCGAGTCCTACCCAACACTATTCTGAACTAAGGCTTAAAATTTGAGATATTGCACATGCCTGTCATTGCAAGTACTTAACAAAAAACCTTCGCGGGATCGCTTTTTAATTTTGTCAGAGCAAGAATCCCTAAATCAAGGATGATAAATTAAGCAATTAAAATACGCGAAGCATACACGAACATTTTAACAAAGAGCGTTTAAAAAGGCATATGCTTTCGTATAGTTAAAAAGAGTGGCATGTACACAGATTAGCAGATATGTATTTTAAAAAAAAATTCGGTTTTGCCTCAAGGACTCAAATCATGCCCATCCTTCAAAAACCCGAGTGACGTTCACAATAAAAATACCTCTTTTAAATACCACATTCGACAGAGGTAAAAATGATAATAAATCAGTAACATTTCGACAATCTTCTTCTGGTGCAAATAAAATAAATAAATTTTGACGAGAAAAAAACCCCCGACAGAATAAAAGCACCAGTGACCAACACTTCACATTATCTTCACGGATATATTATAACCACTTATTTGCATCTTTATTTCTGTTTCCGCATCGGAATTCATTCCCCATTCCACGAGAGAAGAAATTCTTAAATAAATGGAAATGTTGGTTTTTATGTGATGATTGCGTTTATGTATAAAAAAAATTATGTTAAATATAAACAAAGCACGAAGAAAAAGTGCAATTGCCTTGAAGCGAGCTGGTTATAAGTTTTTTGCGCAACGAAATTATAACAAATTAAAAAAAAATTATTTTAAATCTGAAGAGGAAACTGAAATCTGAAGAGTTCTGATAATATTGCTGAAGTTGCATTAGTTTATTTATTTTTTTATTCCTTTTTCCCAATCAATAAATAATGAACTTTTGAGCCATAATTCAGACTCAGATAACAGCTGGAATTCTTGGAAGATTATACAAATATTTAATTTTAACATGTTCTTATTTAAAGGGTTTAGTTTAAGTTCTAGAAAATGTTGATATCGATTTCGTATTGCGTCGAGATTATAAGCATATTTGTAATATAATTTTGAAATCCAAACAAAAAATCATGATTATTTTTATTATATTTTTATATTTTTTAAACTAATATAAATAAGTTTGTGCTTTAAACTCTTAGCCTCCTTTTACACGATGAAACACGAAACAAAAAGTTTCCTGCAAGCATGCTCGGAGGTGAGAGAGGATTTGAGGGAACACGTGTTGAGTGGAACACGTGCTCCTTCAAGCGCTCTCTCGCCTCTCCCCTGCAAACTGCGCAAGCTCGCATCGTGTAAAATGACGCTTATTGTTGAAACCTGTTGCCAATAATGGAAATCCCCATAGCCCCAACAGGATCTGTTCAACATGGATTTTGGGGAGCCTGCTGTTAATTGCAAAATAAATTTCTTTTAATCCCGATTTTTTTTAAATTGATGCAATTTGAATGTCATTTATTAAATAAGAACATTTTAAAGCCCAAAAAACTGTTGGAATCCAATGGAATTTTTCTTATGTGTCGCTTATGGATTGCGGGTTTCATAGAAAATAAATTATTCCAATGAATAGATGGCATTGTGAAGCTTGTGTATTTATTTCGACTTTTTTTTATTTCTTTTAACGAAGTATTAAATCCAACTACCACGGCCAAGGAAACATGGAGATATTGTACTCTTAAACAGCCATTATACCTTAGATTTGTATGGGAGACAGGAAATCTTTCCATTCCTCTCCGGTAGGGATCCGGATATTAAGTCGATGCCGACATTTAATCTTGCGACCATGTAGTAGATAGGTCCTGATACCATTTCCTGTGGTAGAGAGCGCAGTATTTTACTGTGCCCATAGGTCTTCTCGACCCAGCACTTCGCTATACGCAGCCGGAAAGTGGTACAGGTAATGTATATACTACATCCGGTGCATCTGAGCTTGTGAAGCTGATTTTAATGATGCTAACTCCCTCTCAACCTAGATGACTGTTAGTTTATCCAGTTGTTAGCACATTGAGCTCTTCATCGGAGTCTAGCTCTGCGTTAGATGAAGCCATTTTGAAAATCTTTATCCATGCCTGCCTTGGTCCAAAATAGAGTTTGTAGTCAACTCTTTCGAGCCCCTCTAGGCACTCGTCGTTGATTAATAGCACCAGGGTTCTACTATTCCATTGGGGTTCTTCACCCTCGAGCACCTTCCAGTTGTCCATAGAGATGTCCCTGTTGTGGCGCCGAAGATACTCGAGCAATTTGTCTCATCATGAACTCCATGACCATCTCTGATATTTTGGCTTCGATGTCGGCCCAAAAAAGGTCTGAGAGTCTGCCGGTACTAGAATTGGCATCGGTTAGTGCCACTAGAACGTGGTCCTTCACTACTTCGCTCATTGGCCTGTTACCTGTTGAGCCTGATTGCTGGGATCCTGAGGTAGAAGCTTCCCCGACTATGATTGGTCTTGAGAGGTTTTTTCCTTTTTGGTCATTATTGGTAGGCGCTGAGCTATCTCTCCCTGTTAGTTCGGGAAGTTGCCGCTCCTGTTGCCCTTGCGTTCTCGAGCGCTTTCCACTCCTCAACGACTGCTTGAATTTACATTGTGAGTTTTGTCCTCCTTCGAGATGGTACCGGCGGCCTCATTCTCTGCAATTTTGCCGAGAACGAAGAGGGCGCGATTTTAGCTACTCTTACAGATGGACGCTTATGATCTCTGTTTCTTAGATGTGCCATTGTCACTGTGACTGGTTACTCCTGGCACGCCTATAGCTATGTTGCCTGACTTCGAAGTACTATGGTTGGTACTCGCAAAGTCACAGCTGGATATTGCCCCAATTGGGGCAAGCTGAGACTCCCCCGAGGGGAAGGTCCATAGTCCTTGGTCCTTAAACACATACCAGAGAAAGACACATGTACCGGGCATCGGCGTGGATCATTTGGATCAGCCTGTTTATACCCACTGGTTGGCCATTCAGCCTTCGGCAGGGTACCTTTATACCTTGGATTAAATGTCGCGATTCAAACTACGGGTACTCGTTACCAACCGCACCGCTTTTGCTGCTTGTGGTAATGTATTCCAAAATGAACCGTTGTGTAGTGAACGAAGATGAAGATTGAGACATATACAGAGGATGAACGAAAAGAGATAGACAAAACATGCATACAAAGTGCGAATGGAACAGTTGGAAGGGGTCGACCTCAGTGAACATACAGTCAGGGAAATTGATATAAAGCCACCCTTGTTGCGGTGCTTTGGCAACGTGTAGCTTTGGTATTTGTTGCTGGAACCCGAAGCGGCGTACCATGTTTTGAAGCTGACGGCGTCTACTTTATATTTGTTAGGTTTCGTACTCCTTCAACTTTGTTTGGCAGAGCGGTACTCATTTGAACCGTTACACTTCAATTTTGAAAGAGACTTCAAGCCACGGACCGACTGTTCTGTTGCAGGAAGTCAAAGCCAATAACAAGCTGTGGAGCTATTGATGATAATGAAACTTTACACCCTGCAATCATCTGGCTCACTCTAATACCCTACAGTCCAGATCGCTACGGTCTAGAAGCTCGTTTTCAAATAAAATAACTCGACTGTGGAATAATCTTCTACAGTCAGTATTCCTGAACTCGTACAATATCGTTAACTTCAAACTACAAAGGTGGGGACAGAGAGAGGTCCAGCAGGGCCTTCAAAGTCACAGGCGGACAGGTGGCTTTAGCTACCGTTATACCGGGATGGGCCGCCTTGTCCAGGTTAATCACGACATCCTTTTGTTGGTTTACTAAGCAATAGACGAGGCCTTATGGTCGTCGTGTATAACCAAAACATTGGCCTTGGTTTTGCCTACAAATTGAAAACAGAATGGAGAGATGAAATTGTCTCTTGCAGTTACTCTATCAATCTGGGGTTCCACGAGAGCTTTTAATCCAGATCCAGGAGTATACTTAGATATTTAGCCTGTTTTGAGAAAGGTACTTTTGTACCATTTAAAAAGGGAATTTTGAAATACGTAAGCTTAGTTTTTCACAGAAAAGAGAGCATATTAATGTTACAAGCAGGAAAGGAATTTTAACGTTTTGCTTTCTCCTGCAACAACAACAAAATTAGGTAAATTACATACTAATTAAAATCCTAAAAGCGCCATCGTTTTGCCGCAATAAAAAAGTACTTTAAACAAACGAATAGCGCATTTTATTATACTTAAACGAAAATAGTTCCTGGCTAAGTTGGTAGCTGAGATAACATACTTTGTGTCTTAGCAATTATTTAGCTACAAATTGTACTTAGTTTCAGGACAGTAAACATAAACGAAAGATATAAAATGTATTGAACAATTTCACCTAAAAATACACAAAAGCATCAATTCGCATGGTGAAATCATAAAAGACGTTCATAAATGGTGCTTTTATGTGTATAGCCGCCACCAGGAATCATTAAAGATCTTCGGTTAAAATCCGGAACTCATGTCAGTAACACGGAAAACCAAAGTTTTATTGCCACTAAAACCGCCAACCCGCATAGAAAACTCAAATACCATTTATTAACCGCCATTTGAAAAGTTAAGAAAGGAATTAGTCAATATTAAAGAAAGAAGCCAGAAAAACAACAGAAGTACTACATCAAAAGTGACAACCGTTCATTTTAAGGTTGAAGCAATGCCGCTGCCACTATGACAACGATGATGATGAATATGATGAAGGTGAAGATGATGTTGGTGGTTTGGAAAATTCCGCAATCCTCTCGGATGATAGATGCTACCTTTCTAGCTTCATTCGAGCATCCTACGCAATTTTCGTAAAAGTTCAACAAGTAGAGCGACGCATTCATCCGCGGAGCAAAAGAAATCGTGGGTCGACGACGTATGGTGGTGGCTCCTCAACAAAAAAAAAACAGACGCAAAATATCGATAAGACCGAATTCTCCAGGTAAGCAGTAATTATTGAGGTTTTTTTTCAAGGCAGGTGGGCGAATTTCTTTAAAAACAAACAACAAAAAAGAAACGTTTATTAAGATTACCATAAAAAGCATTGTGATGAACGAACCGAAAACATTACAAAATTTCCAGATTTGATTTTATTACAAATTATGAAGTGGAACCCGTGAGTGACTCACTCTCGCGACGCGTTCCACAAATAATAGCTTTGTTGACTGATTTGAATTTAAACAAAATTTTTAATTGATAAATGAATATATAAATTTTTGTTTTTGTTGCGCTCAGCATTCCTCGTCAACACGAGACGAATTACCGCTTATTCACGATTTTCCAGCGGCTACTGCCTCATCGCGAGGAGATAAAATTCTTCTTTGATGACGGATGACTCAGTAGATGGAAATTTTTCCATTTCATTTTGAAACGGCGTTCAACTAGCGGAAGTGGAATCTGTTGGATTATAAAAAAATTATTACATCCAGACACTTTAATCGAGGCTTCTCGCTTCTGTACCAAAAAACAAGGAGAGCACATTGCGGGAAAGCAAATGGACCATGACAAAGTCCGTTGACGTCTTGATAACATCAGAATCACAATTGATGGGCGGCGTTTGACCTTCGATCGGGTTTTCGATTTGAAATTATCCAACAAAACGCACGAAGTTTTAACCATTTGTTTTTGGATATGTTTGGGGATCAATTAGGCTTGATTTAGGTGATTTCGTACAGGTAATTGGATGCATAATTATATGTTGATGAAGGAACTTTATTTATTGGGCATTTCATCACAAATAATTTTTGTAGTCAGTGATCCAAAGACAATGGTAATAATAGAGGATGAAACAGTTTCTTTATATGGTGATTGCATCACTCACTGCCAGTTGATATTGATATTTTAGCAGGTGTCTTCAAAATATCTTATGTAAATCTATCAAGATTAGATACGAAACAAAGTCGTTTGCATGATGTGCAACTGCATAATTACTTTGTATTATTAAGCAAATATTTATCATAATAATTGTTGTTGCGATCCCTTAATATGCAGTAGTTGTACACGTCAATCGTGATGGATGTCTTATGTAAATATCTGTTTTGATATGCGGGTGAAAAGTGGGTGGATTTTTAATAAATGTTGGCCTTGAAGTCAATATTGTATCGCTGCTATCATAGCTATTGTTTCTCTGAAATGAAGTCCGGAGTAATCCTAAACCCGTAATGTCAGATTAGGCTGCTCGACTCATTCCCTCTGCCTACTGCATCCCTTTCGTGCAATTTACGTTTCTAAGAACAACTCGACTTTAGGAGAATTTTTCGAAGAGTTCAAACACGACCAACGAAATGACGGAAGGTTGATTCCTGGGTTGCCAAATACCCTTTAAAAGTACGGCTTCTGAAATATGGTTCATTTCTAAAGGAATGGGCTGGGGTCAAAATAGAAATAGCTTGTACACTGACTTCAAGATCGCTCGCTCACTAGTCACGCTCTGCCAAAGATGTGACTGATTATGGACCAAATTAAATCGTTCAAACCCCCCTCATAGAAAAACGGCCGAGCAAATAGTGGGCTTAGCGAAGTACAAATTTCGTAAATCTGACCTTCGCCAGCCGTAGTTTGTCGTCATCGCTGGCAGTAACACCACAGCAGTGATTCACGACCTAAGATCTTCCGTTACGCTGCCGAATCCTACCTCCATCTCAATGAAGATGTTGACTTTACATCGGGTGACTCCTGTTTGCTCTTGTCTATACAAGATTAACAGGCGGAATAGGGGAAGGCGAGTGTTTCGCGCCTCAAAACGAAGCAATTACTGGACTGATCCTCCAGGTTGGGGGTTGAGCGGCAGGCTCTTCCACCGTAAAAACCCACCCGTCAAGAATCCTCAAAGCAGGCCTCGGCAGGACGGACCTAACAGCAACGACCCAGGCAACGCAATATGAAATATGCTTTGTGAACTTGGAACGTCAGAACGCTCAACCGGACGGGCACCCTGCGTTCGCTTTTATTATTGCTGGAAAAATAGGCATAGCAATCACCGCTCTACAGGGAACCAATTGGACTCACAGTGCCATTGTGCCACACGATGGTTCATCGAATAGAAGAAGAGTTCGGATTGGCCTTCATAGTGGAAAAGAAAATGAAATCACTGATTCTGGGCTTGAAGCCAGTAAATAATAGAATATGTACCCTTCGCATTAAAATAAGACTACGTAACCATTAGTCTCATAAACGTCCATGCGCTCACAGAAGACAAGACGGATGAGGAGAAAGAGGAATTCTACCAGGAGCTAACAAACACCAGATAAATACCCTCAAACAATATTAAAATGGTCCTTGGAGACATGAACACCAAATTAGGAAAAGAAAAGGAATTCCTAGGAGTCAACTCAACGGTGGTAAGTTTGACAATGTTCAGCAGTCATTGCGGGAAAAGCGATAAATTTTGCAAGAGCTGTTACGTTGAAGACTAATGGCGCTATCAGTTAGTTTCAGAGCAGGGTTTTGTACCTTGTCCAGCCAAGCTAAGATGGTTCTTGGGGCCTGGCCCAGATGTAGGAGTTGTATTCGAGACGGGGATGAATCTCTCCATCTCTCAAGAAATCTCAGCAATCGGGATGTTTGGTTTTTGGCTGTCTGTCAATAGAGACGACAGAAAGATGGTGCAAGTTTTATTGGATAGAAGAGGCAATGGATTCAACTCGAATATTGCGGCCACAATAAGAAGAGATTTCGATCTTCCTGAGGACAAGGTCTGGCCGCACATAAAAGTATAGTATTATAGTAAAAAATAAGGCGTTAACGCTATGAGTAAAGCGGAAACATATATTAGATTTTAAGAACCGTACCTCAGTAGTGTTAAATTAACACATACGCCTATCTACATATATTATAGTTCCGATTTTAAGCTCTGAAGTGCGTTGGAGGAGAAGAGGACCTTATTTATTAACCAGACCATAGGGAGGACCATAGGGATATATTATAAGGCGCAGGGGATTTATTTACGTCAAACACCGGGTAAAAATGAATGAATGAATGAAAATGAATGGAAGCGAATCGTGAATAGAGTTCGGGACCCAGCGGCACCGACAGCAGCGTATCCGTTGCGGGGACGTCCCGCTCGGACCGCCAGCTAACGGATCAAAGAAGAAGAAGAAGAAAAATGAATTCGAGACGAATAGCGATGCTAATAAATCAGCTTTGGATATGTTTACTGTTATCACCTCTGCCTTGTAAAGAAATGCAATGCGAAAACGAAAATCTAGCCAAACCGGCCCTGGACTGGAATCTGCAAGGATCCCGTCAAGTCGGAAGACCTAGAACAACGTGGAGCATAACCCTACTAGCAGAGGCCACAGCAACTGGTCAGAATTGAGAGGTGTGGCGCAACTGTTACCGCTCTAAGTCCCATGAGTGATTAAAGGTGTATAAAATAAGTACTTACACAAAGTTATTAACCTAAATGAACTCAAGACGACAGCTTTATAAATTTGGTAGAAAAAGGAATAAACAAAGGCGTTTCGTATAACGTTTAAATATCCTTACACAGAAAACTAAATACAGAGTTGGCATTGTAACTCCGACAGCATAAATCCCATCGATGCCTTGGAAGAGAAAATAAACGCATAAACCATTGGGCTTTCTTAATCTACACAAATCTTCAAACGTTTGTTCTTGTTTTGTAGATAAAATCATGTGGATTTTGGAAAGTCCGTATGATCAGAAGATCTTTTAAAGTTTTATTATGTGTACAACCCCTATTCTCTCCATTCCACCGATATGGTTTTATTTTACATTCTAGATTATACTGCATATAAATAAATTAAAATTTAATTGAATTTTCTGCAAAGACAATGAAGTGATAAAACGCAAAAATTAATTGGAACAAATTCTCTGTGATAAGTGAAATTAATTCGGACTACAAAGGGTCAAAAATGCTATCGCGTTGCACAAACAAGACCACACCTTTATTCTTGGAGAGTTTAATGCATTTTAATTTGCGATTGCGCTTCAAGATCTTCTCATTATTTATCCCGCCAAGAGTCTTTGAAACGTCCGTCAGCGGGAATTACTGTTTATCATCGAATGCCACATTTTTCACGACTACAATGGTCTTTCTGTGTCTGTGCGGCAGTCTGGATTATCGAACGAGATTTTAAACTTTAGAAAAGGAATTGAGAAGGACGTGCTAAAACACAAGGAGATATTTGTTCTAACTTTTAGCTTAAAATACTTTTTTAGGTTTCTTGAACTATGACGCATGCAAGAGTTGCGATCATTAAAAATTTAAATAAAATTCAATCAATTTAAAAATTTTGATTAGCACACGCCAAGAAACTTTCTTAGAACTTTCCATCTAGTAATATCCGAAACTGGTTGGCCTTTAAGAATTCAATAAAAAAAAATAAACGGAAAATACCATAATATTAATTGCCTCATTCCAAAGACGATTGTTGTGTGTTTATAAACAAATAAGGCTCCCCTCGCTACAAATACATCGACTCAGGCCATAGATAACTTGAGTATCTGCAGTACAAAGGTGAATGTTGTTAATAGCACACGTTTATTTACAAAACAAAACCTTTAGAACCCGTTGCCAGATGAGACTTGTATCTAAATCTGGATTTTATGAGCGTGCCCAATGCCCGATTGCCAGTTAAGAATTTAATCAGTGAATTGAGAAGAATCAGGAGCATTCCTCTTGAGTTGCTTCAACATCTTTCCGAGTATTCTGGACTATTCTTGCCTTAATCTGTTTTAATCAGGAGCCCTTGAATGTCTTTTCCGCCTTCCTAAGCACAAAAAAAGGGGGCAAAACGGAAATTTTTATTTATTTCAAGGTTGCGTGATCAATAGAACTGCACCAGCGTCTTACGACAGAAAAAAATGAGGCGATGAATAAACGAGTCCCTTTCCATGGCCACAGAAACCCCGCAATGGGCGCCCACCCCATCCAAAAGTTATGTCTGGTCGCGTGGTCATCTAAAAATAGGATTAATTGTGTCCAGTTATGTTGTTTTCAGGTAAATTGTGCCCTGAATGAGCGTCGAAAGCTTCTTATTCTATTAAAAATACGTAAACACGCTCGAAAAAGGGCAGAAAAAGGCGAAACCAGTGACAGCAGCTGTCAGTTGTCACCATTTCTATCGATTTTGCCCCTTCACGCCCCTTTTACTACGGCCGTATACCCGCAAACAGGACATCGTGTAGGAGTCAATTGCGTAATTTACAAACAGACTGGAGAATAACTTTTAATTAATTAAACATACCCAATCGTTTCCAGATGCATGCGGGTTACACTGCGTTTGAACCTTTTCACCAAGCCTAGATTGAACGACGACTTGGGCTGACTTTAATGCCAAAAATTTTATAAACTTTTCCAAGTCTTTTTCTACTGAACACAAACGCGCGGCGGACATTTTTACGTTTTTATTATATTATTTCACTTGATCTCCTTAATCACTGTATTATAAAATAAATCGGAATAAGAACTTCGCGATTATTTTAAAAGATCAGCATGAAAAACAAAAACCACGAACACCTTTCAAACGATTTGACATAAAATGGCTGACATAACAGTGCAAGGGAGAGAGCTATAGCGATATCGCGTTGTAGTAGATTTGCAGGAAAAGTTGTAAAGGAAGAATTTGAGGTTTTTTTATTTATCGATATCGGTAGGTTGTATACTTATAGGCGAACTATTAGTTGAAAATTTAAATGGAGAAAACAGATGTTTAATGTTAAAAAAATTCGGTTAATCATTTAAAATGTTTCTCTGTAATTTTAAATCGATATTTTTTAAATGCTGGCGTCTTAAAATAAAAAAACTCCGTCCACATATTCAAACAAAAGCTGCTGTACGTGCTTTTATGGAAAAAGAAGAAGAATAAAAGTGTATAACGTCTCTAAAGTACTCTCATACCATCTTTGTGAAAAGTTAGATTTTTACTAAAGGCCCGTACAAGGTGGCAGACTACAAGCCACAATTGAACCACAGGCGACGCAACTGATTTGTATGATGGCATAAGGGACACAGCCTCATTGTCGCCTGAAGTCGCGCCAATTCTAGTTCTAGACCGCAGTCGTCACCACTGGTAGAGAACCTGGGGCCAGTTCACTCAATTCGACGTCGACTGAAAACGACGCGTTAAACGTCGCTTTCGGTTGGAAAGCAGCTTGTAGTTGGCGTCTATGATAAAAAAAACTGTAATTAACAGTGTCACTTTAATCCTTCAAAATTTTGTTTATATCTGTGTTAATTTTTCGTTAATCAAATGAGCAACTATTATTAAGTCAGAGATCCACAGGTCGAAAATGTAAGTATGGCCTTTTTCATAATTGCATGGTTGCTTGCGACATTTCACTTTTGACACTTTTCTTCTTCTTTAATCAGATAAGCATGCGTACAAAAATAGTTGCAAGATTTGCGTAGACTTGCCAAGCAGGTTGCAGTTTTGAACAAATGATGGTTGCACATTTTGCTCAACACCATGCAAATGATCAATTTGCGCAACCATGCAATTATGAAAAGGGCCTATTATATTACAAATATAGATGCAGATTATGGTTTAATGGATGGAGAAGCGCCAGCCCATCATCACAATATGGTGGCTATTAGAAAATTAACTATTATACAATTGATAACACAGGCAAAGATGCTTCCCATCAAAAACTCGACACGATTCTTTAAAAGGACGAAAAACTGAGGGGAAATAATGGACATTATTCAGGCACTTAGTTGAAGATTAAAAACGTTACGATATTATCGAATGTCTACATTCGAATTCAATGGATTGCTGAAAAAAATTAAAAAATATGTTGCCAGAAGAAACACCAACTTCAGAGAAAATCCCTTACCTATAGAAAAGTTTACTGTGTGTTGAGTTGTGCTGTGAATCAGTAAAGCGAGTTTTTTAAATAATTTTTTAATCAAACTTTTATCAAATTTTTAAAATTCAAAAACTATTAAAAACAAATTTTTCCTATTCCTACGATTCAAAAGCATTTTTAGACTAATCATTCCAACTGCTAGCAGACGGATCCCAATTCTCACGAGAAGGGGCACTTACTTGAACATTCGACGACGACGGTGCCAGAATTGGAGTATATGCATTAGGAATTTCATATTGAGTTGAGGTCGTAAAGCTAGGTGGAGCAACCTGCTGCAATTCCATTTCGCAAACTAAACTAAATATTTTGCGTTTCGCCACTACTTGAAGATACGGTGAAAACTTTTTCACTGTATCTGATATATTTAAAAAGAAACGATCTAGTTCATTGTTCCCACGTTGTTGTGGAAGTTTGTTCTGCTCGTCTAATAATCTGGTCATCAACAAAGTGGATGCTGTGTGCAATGCCTCAACGTTAGCTCTCTTCGATGTCTTTGTCTTTTTTGTTTGACTGGATTTATTACAGACAATAGGTTCATTCTGAATTTTAATATCCATAGTATTCCTAGAATCAGAAACATCCCCAGCATCAGTGCTGTTCATCCAATTGTCGTAGTTAGGGTGCTGCATTTTAATTGCTTCATCATTGTTGCAAGGATCCTCATCCTCACTTGCCAGCTCCACGGAATCTGAAGTTTTTCTATCTATGTAAAACGGGGCAACAAACGACATTTCATCGTCGTATTTCCATTTCTTTGTGATTTTGGGCATCTGCCCATTTCTGCATTTTCTTTTATTTAATGCTCTTCTGTACGCATCCCTTAGAAGTTGCCATCTTCTTTTACATGCTGCAGCTGTGAAAGGAAATAATTACATAGGTTTTAATATTTTGTTTGCAGGTAGGCACTTAGCAACTAGTGATACGTATACAACTATTACTTTTGAATATCTTATGTAAATAAGATATGCGAGACGTGGCTTGTTATAAGTTTATGGTCCGGCAATAAAAAACATATTTCGAGAAAGTTGTCCTACGCCAAGCACAATGGGGAAAAAATATTGAAGATTTTTGGATTAAATGAAATTTTCCAAGAGGTGCTATGCACATACTTTTGGCTTTGATTGCCGCGAATAGCAACTGCATAGCTATAATCGTCGGCGCTTTCGGCAAAAGATATTGATGGGTTGTGTCAAAAACAAAAATGGGAAAAGCTATGTTCGAGAAAGCAGTCTTCTAAATAACTTTAATGGTGGTAAATCCACAAGATTTTTCTAGAGAATTTGCGTTTCCGGTACGTTAGCAAACGAACATTTCCTTCGTACATCGTTAGCTACACCAAAGTGGATTGGAGCGCCGTTAATAAACTGGAAGCAAATGATTTCATTTGAAAATTCCTACAATTTCAATGCAATTAGCCCTATCAGGAACTCCGTTTCAACTCGATTTCTTTGTGAAGCATAAAAAATCACCCTCATTCTGGTTTCCAAACGGTATTGCAATTTTTCGAAAACCGAAAATTTCATACTTCAATGTACGTTCGAAATAAAAAGTTCGTATTTTCCAGAAGTATTTTGCATTTCAGTTTCCCTCCAACAACTTTGAAGATGACGCAATAAAGAGTTAAGGCTCAAACAGAACCATTCCGTTCCGTCCGCTCCGCAGGAATAATTGAAAACCAGTATAAAGAGGAATGTCATTTTGACATACAACAACTAATTTCGAAAACTGCAAGTAGGTTAACACATGAGAAAACATATTTGTAACTCCAGCGGAATTATCGACGAGTCGAGTCACTAATTCGGACGGAATTCCTCAATTTGGATGTAATTTTCCCTCCTTTGAAATTCGATTTCATGTGGAATTCTCGATAGGGCTGAATAAAGCCTCAATTATACTGAACGCAACAGACCAGATTGAAATTTCAAAATGATAACAGAGAAATTTCATTGAAGTTATTATACTGGACGCAACGGAACGGACCGGATTAAAGTTTCAAAACTTTGGAGCTTGAAGGAACCGACAGATTGAAGTATCAAAAGCAGCTGATTTTGTCATTTATTATTTAGCCTAAAATGACGTCAGAGTTTGATGACAAATTAATAAATAAAGTGAAAGATAATGAAATTCTTTATAATAAAAAACTGCATGGATATAAAAATTTTAAACATAACACCGTGTCTGCACTTGCCATATGTTATTGAAAAGTATCTGTCAGTTATGGCCAACGATTTATTGCTTATTTTGAATAGTGGGCAAATTATGTCGGACATTTCAGTTGGAAAGATGGCGTTAAGGAGACAACAACAAAGATTTCAACAAATTTTGCTTAATTAAAAAACATTAGAATTGCTACAGCATATGGAATTCGAAGAAATGCGTAATTTAAGAAAGAAACCATCATTTTGGGTATGTCCATTTTTAGGAAGAAGGCAAAATTTCGATGTTAACTTGAACTCCGCCATTTTGTAACGATAAATGTCACATTTCTTGCCAACTTTATGGAAACAGATATGGAAAAAAATATTTCTTTCCATATATTGCTTTCACTAAAATATGGCCAAGTTTACCCTGTCCGCACCAGACATTTGATAGCAATGCCATAAGCAATTCAATAAAATATGGCAAGTGCAGACGCTAGGTAAGTCCAAAATTTGGCAAAACATTGCTGCACAAAGTGACATTTGCATAGGTTCGATCCTTAGAATAGAGAAGAGTAGTTTTGTATTCTAAGGTTCGATCCCGTCACCGTCAGTTTAACCAACAAACTTTCATTCCGCTGCGTCCAGTATAATCGAGGCTTTACTTCTCTGTAAGCTGGGAAGTTAATAAATACAAAAAGCATAAAATAAGACACAAAACAACAAATAACATAAGAAAGCACATGTAACTTACTGTAATCGACAACTAGGTGGCAGGTATATAGAAAAATTGAGCGAAAAAATAAGAGAGCTTTTATTCATGGAGGGATTATACCGACAGAACTAAAGTTAAATTTAACTCACCGCCAACAAAAACACAACAAATTATATATGGAATCTGTCGATGACGGGCTCATGCATGCTATAAAACTTTGTAAAACCCGGAAAAACTACAACTTTTACCAAAAGAAATACTCCCGTATAGTTAAACAACCTAACCAATATTTTTCTTATAGATGATAAATTAATCAACATATGTACCTGGTTGTTTCAGTTGTTCCGAAATTTCCCTCCAAGCCATATCTTTTTTTGGCAAATCCATAGATTTCGGATGTTGAAGATTGTATAAAAATTCATATTTACGAACACACTCTATTAATTCTTCGTCGAACATATTAAACGCAGGTGCACTCGTAAACTTTCAAAGAACTACTAATAATGGCTTGGGTAGGAACGAGCACACACAGCTTTAACCGTGGCAACGTTGCGTGTCATGCCCGAAGCGTTTCGTCTTCGCCACCAACAAAATATTCGTGCCATGCGGGCATGGCACGCTATGGTGTTAGTTGGTGACGGAACGGTGCACGCTCGCTGCACGGTTTCATTTCTAATCATAGAAAGAATATTTTGGTTTGCATGTGTCGATACGGTTACGATCATGATACGGGGAAGTGGCTAGACCGACCTCTTTTATTCACACAATTGTGCCATTTTCTCAAAGAACAATGAAAGTTTCGGAGGGGGAAAGGCTTTATATGTGTATGCAAAAGTTGCGTTGCTTTTTGCTTCAGGTCTCTTGCATTTAAAAAAAAGAAGAGAGTCCCAGATATAAAAAGAGTTGTTGCTACTATAAAAGCAAAAACAGATTAGGTCGTGGGGGTGTCGCTTCCGAAAGAGAGTTTCCCATACATTTAATTTCTCTGCAGGCGGCGCGGCAATCATGGATGATAGATCGTAAGTGGTCAAAAATTTTGAGTATTATAAAGAGGTCGATTGAAAGAACTAACGTGCTACCATCCCTGTTTGTGCCTTAATGCACGCCGGGTTTTCTTTCCTGCTAGAATCTTCTGGATTTGGACAAGAGAGTTGTCGGTCGAGATTCGTTAATAATTAACTCCCGATGATTCTATCAGTGCGTTTCCATGACAGCTTGAAGCTTACTTGAAACGTACTTCAAATGTAAACGCAAGCAGCTCGACTGGAGTCGATCAAAAAGATTTTTGTGATCGGCTCGAGTGCTCGTCATGTAAACCGAGCTTGAAAGCTTGAGTGCTCGAAATTGCGAAAGTTAGGCCTGTAAATGTGTCTAAAGGTAATGTGGAATATGAGGAGACAAAAATATTAATGAAGAAATAAAAGCACGATAAAAGGAAGAAACAAAAGAAATATAATAGTAACTTCAAATGACAGCTAAAGAACTCAAGCTCAGTTTAAGCTAATATGCCGCTTCAAGTAGGCAGAGCAAATACGCGCTCGAGTTCTTGAGATTTTCAAGCCTTCGAGTACTCAAGCTGTCATGGAAACGTAGTATATTTAACAGTGGGTTGTATTTCACATGCGTAAAGCTGCAAGGCTGCTGAGGGGCCTCGGTAGTCTAGAGGTAAGGCGCCTGACTGCTATCCCCAGAGGTCCCGGGTTCGAATCCCGGCGGCGCCACGGTCCTTCGCCTTTCCCACCTAATTTTCCTTCTTTTTTCTTCCCTCTTTACATTCCTGATTCCCCTGTCATAGTCTTCCCTAGCCCTTCCCCGCTCCACCAAGCGCATGCCATCGGTTGGTTGATGATGAGGTATAACACTCCAGTGAGTTGTTCTCGACGCCCCGATGTCAGAGTCGCGAAATGGTTGGGAGTAGGTGGAATAAAATATCGCGGCTAGTTTGTGACAGTTACTTCCTTCTCTTCCCTATCTTCCGGCTAGAGCTGCTGTTCGACATTCACTCTATACGAAAAAATAGATTGTCGACAGTACAAAGGGACTTCCCCTAAGCCTCTAGTCTCACATAAAAAAAAGGCGTGTGACACGTAATCCTAGCCATCCATGACGAAATAAAAATAAAACTCTGTATTGGCCTACAACTACGGGGCTGCTCTTCAGAAAATTCCCATGGTACCAATTCGTTTCATAGATGGCAAACCTTTTGTCACTGATATGTTGTATACGTTAGTGATCTTTTGTAAATTATATTCGAATTTGGAAGATTGAAACAAAATAAATTTTTGTAAAAAAAACAAATACAATTTTCATAATTTTTCTGTGTTTGCTAGCACACATGTCTATAACCGTGGCAACGTCGCGGGTCATGCCCGAAGCGTATCGCCTCCGCCACCAACAAAATATTCGGGTCTTGCATACGGGCTTGGCACGCTATGGTGTTGGTTGTTGATGGAACGGTGTAGGGAGCGTTGTTTCTAATCATAGAGAAAATATTTTTTGTTTGCATCAAAGCCTTGTTTGCATGGTTGTTGATAGATACGCGGTAGTAGTGGCAGCGAGCAATAATAATTGTTATTATTGTTATTATTATTATAGTTATTATTGCTCGCTGGTAGTGGCCTGTGGGATTTTCTCAAAGAGAGATGAGTTTCGGAGGGAAAAGGCTTTATATTTGTGTGCAAAAGTTGAGTTGCTTCTTGCTTGCGGTGTGAGATAATACAGCTCTCTTGCATTAAGAAAAGAAGAGAATCCCAGATATAAGAACAGCTGTTGCAACTATAATGCACGGCTGATTTTTTTCTCGCCAGAATTTTCTGGATATGAAAAGAGAAAAAGAGTGTTCGGTTCGTCGAGATTTGTTGATTTTATTTAACAATTGGTTGTATTGCACATGCGTGTAAAGCTGCAAGGCCTGTGACACGCAATCCAAGCCATGCATTATGAAATAAAAATAAAACTATATCCATATATAACTACAGATTGTATAGCGGTCGACCTGAGTTTAAAATCATGTAATAACAGCTACTGATTTACTATACACTGTAGGTGTTTCTACAGGACCTCGTGCGTTTCGTTGATTTTTGATTGAAAGTGAAATTGGCAGCAATTAACAATAATCAATTATGGAAAAACTTTGCCTTGGTACATGGGAATAGCCTAACTTTATTGGCGTTCCCTATTATGTAAAATCTGTGAGGTGCTAGGATTTTATTTAAAAATATGAAATTGAATATTAATAACCTTAAGCGCCATAACTCTAACTGCCATTTTCCAAAATTCAAATGTAGAACAAAATTGACGGAAAATCGAATAGCCAGGGGCCGGTTCGTGTATGGCGAACGACGATAATCGTACGAAAAAAAATTGAAGTCGAAAAATTTTGTCGACGAAAATTTTAGCGTTCGCATAGGTCGAAAGAAAATACATAGTTCGTGTCCTAATACAAAAACTCGATAACCCAAGACCTTTCGAGTGTCTTTCGTCGACTTCAGACGAAGATTTTCAATTTTTCGACCTACGCGAACCCGAGACGAAAAAAAATTTTCGTTTTCGACATACATGAACCGGCCCCTGAGTAATTTTTGCTATTGTGCTCCGCGGCCCCCTGACACGAGTATCAAATGAAAGGATATGACAGCTAGAATACAATAAGCTATGTGGCGTCATTCCAAATTGTAGACAACATAAAATTGCGAAAAGTTTTTGGTAAACTGAAAAGTAAATAATGCAGTCTAACCATTGTGCAAAAAAATTGGGAAGGTGGTTCCAAGAGGGCGGTAAAGAGCAAGTAAGTTTTTGCCTTTTGAGTTATCCTAATTCTTGGTGGTCGGTCACCAGCACAAGGAGGACCAACATGTAGTGTACACCAATAGCAATACCAAATCCCATCAATCAACAATAAAGGCCCGGGCCACGGTATACAGAAACCAGGTAACGTAAAAGAGACTGACAGCCTCGAAAAACCGTAAAAAAGATCAACTAGTGACGTCAGCAATAATGCAGAAACAACTTGCTTCCTAAACAATAAGCGCAGAGATATTATTGTTTTAGATACGAGCTCCAGCAGATATAAAGATTGCAAAATAAGCGAAGAAATGACTCTCGTCTCGACTATTCAACAAGCTTCATGATGCAATAGCCACGTCAATATTGAAATGTGGGAAACAAATTCCTTATCATAGCTTCAATACAGAAGTAAACGCAATTTTAGTAAAACATATTTACTGCAGAGATCAATAATGATAGTGAAGGTTGAAGGAGAGTAGAATTATTGAAGCACACACTGCATGGGACCCTCCAAGACAGCAAAAATATTGGAAACCATCAACAAAATTTAAAAATCTAAATTATAAACTATAAATATAATAAAAAGGCTTTTTCTTCTTTAAATTTTCTATTTTTTAGTCTAAAATATTAACGCTTAAAACAATTAATCAAATCTTTTATTCACTATTCACAAAAGCACACAGGAACTTTTATTTAAATCAGTCTTAACTTCCCCATTTTTTGGGTTATTCTTTCTTTGGGTCTGCGGCAGGATCTTCTTTCACCCGAGCAGAACCTGTTTGCTGGATATTAACTTTCCTTTCACTGCCTTCAATTGCCTCCTTTGGAGCTGGTGCTTTGATCGTTAAAATTCCATCTGAAGATAGTGTAGAAACTACATTCTTAACATCATAGCCCTTCGGTAGTGAAAACTTCCTTATAAAGTGTCTTGAGATGAAGCCATGATTATCCTGACGTTCCTCGTGCTTGCCTTCGACGACAACGGTATTATCAACAGTTTTTACTGTAATTTCATTTGGCTGGAATTGTTGGAGATCCATGCACGTCTGAAAACCATTTTTGTCGATAGTCGTACCCAATTCTGGATCCTCTTGTTGGCTTATCCTGAGTCTTGGAAGGCTAACAACAGCTCGAAGTGCATCTGATGTAAGTCTCATGTGGTCCATGTACAATGCACGATGTAGTCGAAACAACATTGGAATTAACGACATTTTTTTTATTCACTTAAACACTTCACTGCAATACGAAATTATGAGAAACAGTTTGAGAGTTTTCGGCTCTGACTTCGTCAACGTTTTACTCGAATTTTGACTTTGATATGATGAGAGGAACGGCGCTCTTCTTATATATACCAGGTGCCGGTCTTTGGTAGTGGGGTACGTGGTCTTCTCTCAAAATAAACCTAGAAACCAGAGATTTCCAGAAATCTCTAGTGCGGAGGGGAAACGAGTTTATTGATTAAGAGAGAGCACGTCTGCGCTTAGTCACAACAAAACTTGGGAATTTACTAGAAGTCTCTTGTAGTCTCTTATCGCAGATTTACAGAGGGGTTCTTGTTTACAATGACTCGCTGACAATGATGTGGATGCATGTTCAGGTAGTCGATTGCATTCACCCAGAAGCAATTGGGTGAGATTTTCGGTTATAAGTTGACGAAATATTTGTTTGAATTTTTCGAGTCATGTAGCGTGTGTGTACAGTGGTTGTTGGTTGCTTTCCAACAGGGTAAAAAGCTACTGGCTTACTATTCACATGGCAGGTGTTTTACAGGATCTCGTGCATTTCGCTGATTTTTGAATGAAAGTGGAAATGGAAACAATTAACAATAATCAATTTAATTTCAAACTAGTTGGGATGTGGTTTGACCCCTTCGGTCCACACGATTAACTTTGCGGTATCATGAACGAAGACGGAATAAACTGACTTCTTACAAAATAGAAATACGTTTAGCACTAGTGGGAAATTGACTAGTATCAGAACTGGTGACAAAGCAATCCTGAGAGAAGCAAGTTCAAATAACTATAATAGTGGTAAATCAACAAGATTCTTCTAGAGAATTTGTTTTTCCTGAACATTAGCAGACCAACATTTTCTTCGTATTTCGTTCGCTACACTAAAGGGGGGGGTTCGAATTTGTATTGGGCGTGTTGAAGCGCCGTTGATAAAAAGGGAATCGAATGACTTCATTTGGAAATTCCAAAGCTTTCTGGAGATATTAGCAAAACTAATCAATGTCAGACTTGACCAAAAAGAACAAATTTTGCTATAGCTACTGGAAATCGCGGGATGAACCGAAATTCCCTGAAACTGTATCACGCGTAGAATACAAAAAGTGCTGATCCAAGGTTGGAAAAATTCGTGATATTTGTAAGGGATAACGGATTTTGACAAGTGATGTTTTGTTGGAAGGCTATCGCTGTGCAGAGCCCAAAAAAGATCACTTCTTTTAAAACGGGTCTCATTCCATCGAGTTTATTAGATATTAGCAAAACTTATCAATTTAAGGTCTTTCTGACACTTATCCCAAGTTTTTCCATTTAAACAAAAAAAGCCCGACCGAATGTTATGAAATTTTTTTCAGGGCATTTTTTCGTTAATATTCTTCTTTCGGCACCTCAAAGAAGTCTATATAAATCACGAACGTCGTTTAAACAAAAAAAAAAAAAACGGTTCGGCCGAATTTTATGAAAATCTTTACAGATTATATTTTGGTTAATATTCTTCGAACGGCACCTCAACTATGTCGATATCTTTTATGGTTCGCGCGATATCGTGCAGGTACAAAAATGACTTATGACATTTAAACCAAAGAACGGCTTGACCGAATGTTATAAAAATCTTTTCAATTTATATTGTCGTTAATACGCTTTGAACGGCGCCTCAAGTAAGTCGATATCTTTTGTGGTTCGGGCGATATTGTGCAGGTACAAAAATCACTTATGTCGCTTAAACCAAAAAACGGCTCGACTAAATTTTATAAAAATCTTTTCAGATCATATTTCCGTTAATACGCTTCGAGTCGAGCGACACCTCAAAGAAGTTATTTTTTTGGATCGCGCGATATCGTGCAGGAAAAAATGACCAGATAAGTACGCACACACACACATACTTCCTCCCAAATTTTTGCTTGAAATGCTCTTGGGACCTTGAAAAATGAAAATACGTTGAAAATTTCGATTTCGATTTTCGGACCGATTACAATAACTTCCCTATATTGGGAAGTTAATAAAATTTAAATCAGCTGGTACACTAATTTTTAACTTATTTAATAAATTCATTCATATTTGCATATTAAGGAACTATTTTTATACGCTTTATGTTAGCTTCACTTGTATGTTGTATGCAGGTAGTATGTAAACAAATCGTGCAACTTGATTGTGAGCCACTTTCATGTAACCGTTCAATTGCAAGTTTTGCACATATGTATAATTCGCGTGACAATGCAGTCTGACCATTTTGTAAAAAAATCAAGATGGCGGCCGAATTTTGTAATTGTGCTCCCCGACATGGGCATCAAATGAAAGGGTATGACAAGTAGAACATAATTATATAACGCACAATATACGCACGGTTTTTTTAAATTTAAGAAATTCACACTTTACTCTGTAAAAACATACATTCGTCAACTCGCGGCGATGCCCATAAGTGAACTGAACTCTCAGGATCCTACTTCTAGATCCTAACATTATTTCCTTTACTTTCGTATATGCCTACTCCTTCACTAACTCATATAACCCTAATATTCATTTGGAACGTGTTCCTGGAATTACTAATTACATATTTCCTACCCTGCTTTGGTTCTGTCGGTTTTATCTGTGAAGTTCTTTCGTCTCTGTGTGGTGTTTGTCGCCTATCTGTCGGCCCTCAATAACCCTTGCTCTTCTATTCTGTTTAAAACTAAACTAATTCATAATTACTGGTTTTTCCTGATTATTTCTGTCACTCACCGCCGTGAGAAGACAACGGTCTTAATACCAAGAAACTCAAGGTGGGCTTTTCCCTGATTTGTTCATTATAATTAGCTATGCGGCGTCTTCTAAAAATCCAAAACACTTTCACTGAACAATGCACTCAGGCCTTAAATAAAGCTTGTCCGAACAAACCACATAAAGGGGCTACCAAACCCCCTTGGTGGTCTCGCGAATTTGAAGCGCTGCGTAGAGTGAAGAAAGGAATTTAATTCAGCTAGACGCAGCAACAGTGCAACCTCCTGGGGCTGCTACAAGTCAAAGCTGAATAGATAGATACAAAATGGCAATAAGGAAGGCCAAACGTACCTCCGGCACTTTTCGAAAATGAAAATGAGGCTTTTGATTTGAATCAAGTGTTCTAGCACAATTTTGACGATTGAGTCAGGGTGTTCGAAAACAGTTTTATAAGTCAACAATTTGATTAATCTGTGCAACAAAGCAGTCTCTTCAAAGCAACTGCAAATGATTTCGGCAAATAAATTGCCATGGCGCAGGCCGGGTTCATGTTTGCAGAACTGACTTAGATCTAAGTAGCAGCAAAGCGTTCACGAGCTTCGCAGTTAAATTGTCGAAGACTACTAAGTCAACGTTAAATTTAAAACTGCAAAAACTTACACTGCGCAGTCAGTACTGCAAACATGAACCCGGCCGCAATCTTTGATCGTCGCAGGACTTAATTTTTGATGTGATTGCAAATAGTTCGACATTTTCGAAAAGTGCCTCCTTCTGCAGCAAAATAAAGTCCACATCGGAAGCTGTAACACCCATCCCACACGCGACAAAAGAGTCGGCTCCAAAGTTGGTTTATGGAGAAGAGGGTAAAAAATTGTGTCCATTCAATCACCCTCCTCTCCATAAACCACTTTTGGAGCAGACTCCTGGGGGCCGTATTTCGTTTCTCGAGTCGATGGATCGACTCGACAAAAAAAGCTTCTCGATTTTCTTTAAGTTTTATATTTGGTTTCACGACCAAATCGACAGATAAGCGCAGCCATACAAAACCATCAAATTGGGTGGTATTACTCCAAGGCAGCGAATCACGTATATTTAATTAAAATAGAAATTGTTAAAAGTTTATTGCAAGCATAAATTGAGCTTTTTAATAATCGTTAAACGTTTTTATCGACACGTAAAGAGACGATATCGTGTCGCCAAATGCCAATTTTTGTTTATCGACAGAAGATAATGTCGACTCGAGAAACCAAATACGGCCCCTGTGTCGTGTCGTGTACACACCCCGATCTCTGGGGCCGTATTTGGTTTCTCGAGTCGATGGATCGACTCGACAAAAAAAGCTTCTCGACTTTCTCTAAGTTTCATATTTGGCATCACGACAATGTCGACAGATAAGCGCGACCATAGAAAACCATCAAATTATGGAATTACTCCAAGGGCAGTAAACCAAGTATATTTAATTAAAATACAAATTGTTAAAAGTTTATTGCATGCATAAATTGAGCTGGAGTGGAAGCACGGAAGTTGTAACGAAGCATTTGTTTCGTGATTTCTTTATTATGGCAGCACGTAATATAATTCGACCACATTGACAGTTTGGTTCGACTAATATTGGTAGCACGGAATAGTAGTTTCATTTATTTTGACAAGTTGTGACAAAAAAATTTAGTCGAAACTAAAAGTGCTGTCGGCCAATATTTAAAATTATTCTTGTCCTTAAAAAAATTTATTAATAAAAATTTTGCTTCTAAAATAAAATGTAAGCTTGTTATTTTTGATAAAAATAGGTAATTTTGAAATAAATGGATACTAAAAGGAAGATTTTTTAAAAGGGAAGAAAGTAAACAAGGAATAGCTATAAATAAAGAGCAATCGTCATATATGATTACATTTATGAAGAAAAACAACGACTTGGCCAAAGGAAGGTTAAAAAATTTACAGGCCCGCAGAACCTCTAATTCATTGTGGACACAGCTTAGAGAGGATCTCAATCAAAATTGAGCTTTTTAATAATCGTCAAACGTCTTTATCGACACGTAAAGAGACGATATCGTGTCGCCAAATGCCAATTTTTATTTATCGACAACTCGAGAAACCAAATACGGCCCCTGTCCCAAATTACCAACTCGGCATATTTCAGATCAATTTATGTCCTGCGTTTCAAACTAAAGTGAAACGAAACACCTAGTTCCAAACACTTGACCTAAACCAAGCTGTAAAAATATTTAAAAAAAAAACACAAGTATTTAACTTTCTTCGATCAATTTATTATACATAAATAAATTATATATAACTAATTACAAAATTCATAAGGAATGACAATTTATGAAGAGTTCTAAAGAAAAAAACGTTCTAACAAAAAAAACGATAAAATTCGCAGTTTATCTTTTCTAGCTCTTCGCACAACCACTTGAAACGCGGCAGTCGGTTACTTTTTTTATAAATTGAATTTAACATTTAATCTACTTCTTCCATGTGAGATGCATCTTCCGAATCATCGACTAATGGTGGAGCATCCCCAGCAGGCACTTCATCAGTTACCATAGGCTCTTCTTCATCAATACCTAATCCTAGCTTAATCATTCTATAAATTCTAGAAGCATGAACTTGTGGGCTATCCAGAGAGAATCCAGACGAGAGTAGAGATGTCTCGTACAAAAGAATAACTAAATCCTTAACTGCTTTATCATTCTTATCAGCATCAGCCTTTTGACGGAGAGTTTCAATAATAGAATGATCAGGATTAATTTCGAGATGTTTCTTGCTAGCCATGTATCCCATAGTTGAGGCATCACGAAGAGCTTGCGCCTTCATAATTCTTTCCATATTAGCTGACCAGCCGTATTGAGATGTTACAATACAACATGGTGATTCTACTAAACGATTTGATACTACTACTTTCTCGACTTTGCTGTCTAAGATCGATTTCATTAATTTGCAAAGTCCCTCGAATTTGGCTTTGTCCTCTTCACGTTTCTTCTTCTCAGCCTCATCTTCAGGAAGTTCAAGTCCTTCTTTGGTAACTGATACTAGCTGCTTTCCTTGGTATTCTTTGAGATGTTGAATCACATATTCATCAATTGGATCAGTCATGTAGACAACTTCAAATCCACGTTTCTTGACACGTTCAACAAAAGCAGAGTTGCTAACTTGATCCTTGCTTTCACCAGTAATGAAGTAAATGTGTTTCTGGTTCTCCTTCATTCGGCTAACGTATTCAGCAAGAGAACAATATTCATCACCAGATGCTGAAGTGTAGAATCTAAGGAAATCAGCGATTTTAGCTCTGTTGCGGCTGTCCTCATGAACACCAAGCTTCAAGTTCTTGCTAAATTGATCGTAGAATTTCTTGTAGCCTTCTTTGTCTTCAGATAATTCCTCGAATAATTCTAAGCATTTTTTAACTAAATTTTTACGGATGACTTTCAGGATTTTGTTTTGTTGAAGCATTTCACGGGAGATGTTGAGTGGCAAATCTTCCGAGTCGACAACGCCCTTGATGAAGTTCAAATAATCAGGGATGAGATCTTCGCAGTTATCCATGATGAATACTCGGCGAACATAGAGCTTGATGTTGTTACGTTTCTTATTGTTTTCGAAGAGATCAAATGGTACACGTCGTGGCACAAATAATAAGGCTCGGAACTCCAATTGACCCTCAACGGAGAAGTGTTTTACTGCTAGATGATCTTCCCAGTCATTGGTCAAAGATTTGTAAAATTCGCCATATTCCTCCTGCGATATGTCATCTGGATTCCGTGTCCAAATTGGCTTTGTTTTGTTCAGTTCTTCGTCTTCAGTGTACTTAACTTTGATAGTTTTCTTCTTCTTCTTCTCCTTGTCCTTATCCTCGTCTTCATCCTCACCAACATCTTCTAGTTTTGGTTCATCTCCTTCTCCCTTCTTCTCTTCTTTCTTTTCATCTTCAGCTTCATCATCACTGACTTCCTTCTCACGTTCCTTCTCAACAAGCAATTTAATAGGATATCCAATAAACTGTGAATGTTTGGTTACAATGGACTTGATTTTGCTTTCTTCCAAGAATTCAGTCTGGTCCTCCTTAATGTATAGAACGATTTTCGTACCACGTCCCAAAGGCTCTGAATGATCTGCAGAAATTGTGAAAGATCCACCAGCAGATGATTCCCAAATGTACTGCTCATCATCATTATGCTTTGATGTCACTGTAACTTTATCGGCAACTAAATATGCTGAATAGAAACCAACACCAAATTGACCAATCATGCTAATATCAGCACCAGCTTGAAGGGCTTCCATGAATGCTTTTGTTCCAGACTTGGCGATGGTACCCAAGTTGTTAACTAAATCAGCCTTAGTCATACCGATACCAGTATCGATTATGGTTAAGGTGCCAGCAGCCTTGTTTGGGATGAGCTTGATGTACAGCTCCTTGCCGCTATCCAATTTGCTGGGATCTGTAAGCGATTCATACCGAATTTTATCCAAAGCATCTGAAGAGTTGGAAATCAATTCTCGCAGGAAAATCTCCTTGTTTGAATAAAATGTATTGATGATCAATGACATAAGCTGAGCAATCTCAGCTTGGAATGCAAAGGTTTCAACTTCTTCTGGCATCTGTAAAAATTAAATGAAAATTCGAGATAAGCACAAATTCAACAACAATCGCACTAATAACTATCGCATAAATAAAAAAAAATTACTACACTTCATACACACCTTGATTTATTTTTTTGCTCTAACACTTTTTTTCACAATAATACTTTCTTTAAACACAGGTTTTAAGAAAACCACTTCCTTTCTTGACACCGTTGTAATCACTTGAATTTCTTGTTTTCAACTATTGATCCGGCAAGGGCTCCTGCCAAATATATAGAGAAGAATTTACTTCTAGAACAGTCAAGAATTTTCCTGACCTACTACTCGGTTTTCCGGTTCACAAGTTTCACAAAATTTTTACAATTTTTCTTTTATGAAATAAAACATATAATTTTTAATCAAATTTAAAAGTAAAAAATTAATTTACATATTTTTATTGTAAAAACATTCTAAAATTTCATTTATAATTATAAATAGAATAGATTTATCAAAATTTGTTTTTGGTTGTGCCTAATTAAAATACCGGGAAAAAATATTACAGAGATTCTCAAACTGTAAAAATACGGTTTATTTGCTATTTACGTTTCCACGTTATGACATGTGAAAAGCGGAAAGAGCGGAGAAAAGTAGTTTTCTAGAAAATACTTTTTCTGGATATTTCGTGTTTATTAATTTATTATATGAATACTATATGGAAGATTATAGGAATTTTCTAGAATTTATTGAGCTAAATGCAGAAATTGTATTATAGTAATTTCCAAGGTTAAAATTTTTGAGACGTTTTAGTTCATTTTAAGCGTGATTAGTTGTAAATCTATAATTACATACGTAAAAATGCTTTAATTTATCAAAATAAAAATGAATTGATGACCTTAAAGTGCGTTGCTTGATAAATTCTACGAAATAATTGATTTTTCTCGAAAGTATTTTTTCATTGTTGAGGGGGTCTTTAATGCAAATACAAACACAATTCAAGGACATCAAACAAAAAAGAGAACAAGGAAAACTATTTTCAAATAAATTGATAATAATGTTTTAAAATAATTTATTTGAAATATACATATGTATCTATTCATCTAAAAATATAATTCTGATAAACCTCCGTAACGATTAAAAGCGGATTTGGTTTATGGTTTTCCTGGGTTGGATTTTTTCCTGCTTATCATTTTATCTAATAAATAATGAAAGGGCATTAATAGCATTGTATGAATTTTGTTTTATTTAAGAAAATATCCAGGAAATCAACTTTTCTAAATATGCGTCAAAAGGGATTGTACATTTTGAATTTCCTTTTTCCCTTTAAATAAAAAAAAAAAACTGAATAAAGCCAAATGTTAAGTAATATATAAACCTAAGTATCTTCGTAATGAAATTTCGTAACATTAGAGATGTTTTCTTACATACGATTCTGTACAAAAATTAAACAGGCAGCAATACATTTGTTCATTATTCATTCAACCAAATCTGTGTAGCCTAAGCATAATAGATGATATAATCGTGAATGCATGAACGCAATAAAAGCTAAGGAAGTTGCCTTCAGAGCGTACAAAAGTTCCCTGAGTGATTTGTTCCTTCAAGAGTACCTCAAAGTAAGGAATTACTGTAAATCCACTATCAGGAAAGTCAAATCAACATTTGATACCAGGTTTGGAAGTACTGTTTAATGCAACCTTTGGCTTTATTGCATCCTCTGAGCATTGGTAAGGTCTATTAAGAAGAGTAATAGTAAACAGTAAATCCAAGGCAAACTGAGTATCTTTGTTTGCCTTGAATTTTGGCTATGCCACTTCGTGCCTCAAGTGTTACCGTCACTCAATGGACATGGTTGGCTTTAGGTCTCCCGGTGTATATAAGTGCCTCAAAGGACTTGATATTAATAATTCTACTGCCCCTAAAAATGCATCCCATATCGTCCTAGTTAAAACTCTGCGCAAACTTCACCCTATCCTACTTCTTCTCTTGTTCAACCTATACAAAAAAAAATTTAAATTTGCGCTCAATAGCAATTACTGCTATTCTTTCCAAAATCATGGAGACAACTATCATAGAGTTTTAATACAGTTTGGCACTTGCTCTATTAGCTGAACTCCAAGCTATTGGTATTGGCTCAAGGTGGTATTGGATGGCGTTAAATCTCACAACCCCACAACATCTCTGCCTGTGCTCGCCAGAGGTCAATTTTACCACCCGCTCTTTGTTCTAATCTTAATAAATGACTTTCTCTGCCTCGTTCAGCCCACTACACTATACTTTACGAAAAGTCTGTCTTATATTCTTAGCCTGCTTGTAGGTGCCCGGAAGGTTGCTCAAATTTTGAGATTTTAAAGGACTTGCAGTCCGATAGCATTCAGGCTTCCGTCTTTTGTAATGTTGATTATTGCAGAATGTCCTCGCTCAAGACCAGCGCCCAGGTAGCCATTCGCTTTCAGCCGCAGAGGATCCACAAGCTCTGCGGGAAAACCCGGGAGTATTATTAAAGTATTTACTTTGCCAAAATATTTGCATTTTATCATCATTCTTATTCAGTTCTTTTATTAAAATAGAAAGAAAAAGAATATTCTAGGTGTTCCAGTGAGGTGTACGCTCACTTTTGATGCTGGGCATGCACATATGTAAGGACATACATATGTATGTACAGAGAAAATCAAGATATTTCCAGAAACTTAGGCCTTTCAGATAATCAAGCCCTATACAACAGTAGTCCCTGGTTGGGAAACAAGGTAAGAAAATTCCAATTCCAGAATGTTCCATAAAATACAAAAGGAATTGGATAAGGATTAAAAGTTCAGTCTTTAATTAATGACCATTTATGCAAACAACATAAGCTGGAGGCATTACGAAAGTATCTGTTGCAAGAAATAGAGTTAATTTACCACGTCATAGAACATCAGGGGCCTTATTCTCTATTACAATATTGTGAGAATTTCTCTCGAAACTGACAAAATGGTATTCTCTATTACAAAACTGACTAATTTTTACTCGAAACTGTAACAACATTGTTAGATTTTTGCTCGAAAGCTCAAGGGTAATCGAGCAATTTATAAAATTTTAGGTATGGGCGACACAATTGATGCCTCTTGTACTCATTTTCTTTTCGTTCGGGTATATTACTACTAGAGGAAGCAATATTGTAATAGGGAATACGGAAGCATTTTAGTTTCGGATAGCAGTTTCGAGTAAAAAGCATTTGAGTATTGTAATAGAGAATAGGGCCCCAGAAGCATCCTAAAAACAATATTGCTATTTCTTTACTTTTATTGATTAATTACGGCAATGTACACATGTACATACATATGTATATACAAGGCCACCATCAAAATTTTCTTCTTTTATCGCAATTCTACTAGTTAAATTTTGCTAAAATACGAAGGCTTATAAATAACCCAACTCTAATAAGGCGGGCAAAGCAGTCCGTAATATTCAAATAGTAAAAAAACTTGATTGAAAAAGATTAGAGGAGCAACGGTCTTGGATCAAAATATGAACTTCCTCTCATGCTTCAGAGTAATCAAATCCAATGTTTTTTATGTTAAAGGTAGCATCTCACGCTTCCTTGCAACTATCGAGTTAAAAATTCCTCGTTCTATCCACTTGTCCCACGGGGAGTTCCCGCAGATGGCCGTTAAACATTTGCCAACAGCTTTAACGGACATAAATTACAAATGAAACGACAGATTCAAGTTTAGTTTCCATTAGCAGAGTAACAACTCATTACTGGTTTTTCTAACTATGAATCATCCTCCATGCACGCTTACTAATCGAGAATTAATTAGTCAACATTAGTCACGACTGCCTCGCTTAGAAACTTAGAAGAAAAGCTTTTAAGCAAAACACCTCCAACCAAAGCCTGAAAAGCAAAAATCGAATACAAAAAGAACACAAAAAATACGGTTTGAATTATAATTTATTGTTTCTGATATATAAAATAAACTTAAAACAAAGTTAAGGAACGGTGGTCAATAAAGACATCCAAAAACTTATATAAAAATGCATACGTAAAGAATTGTTTTTAAAATCCCAGTCATACACGTTCAAACCGTCCTTGCAACAAACCACCCAACCAACAAAACCACTACAACGCGGCAGTTACAATTTGTTAAGCGCTAACTCTTGGATTCCGGAATGATTTGTTTAATCAACTTCCTCCATATGTGAAGCATCTTCTACGTCATCTACAAGTGGTGGAGCATCTCCAGCGGCGGGGGCATCCTCAGCTACCATTGGTTCATCCTCATCAATACCAAGACCAAGCTTAATCATTCTGTAGATTCTAGATGCATGAACTTGTGGGCTGTCCAATGAGAATCCAGATGAGAGTAGAGATGTCTCGTACAAGAGGATAACTAAATCCCTAACAGGCTTATCATTCTTGTCAGCTTCGGCCTTCTGTCGGAGTGTTTCAATAATAGGATGATCAGGATTAATCTCGAGATGTTTCTTGCTAGCCATGTAACCCATAGTTGAGGCATCGCGAAGAGCTTGCGCCTTCATAATTCTCTCCATATTAGCAGACCATCCATACTGGCTTGTAACAATACAGCAAGGAGATTCTACTAAACGGTTGGAAACAACGACCTTCTCGACTTTGTTGTCCAAAATGGATTTCATCAGCTTGCAAAGGCCTTCGAATTTGGCTTTGTCCTCCTCACGCTTCTTCTTTTCTTCCTCGTCTTCTGGCAGTTCAAGACCTTCCTTGGTAACTGATACTAATTGTTTACCTTGATATTCCTTGAGCTGTTGGATAACGTATTCATCGATGGGTTCAGCCATGTAAATTACTTCAAATCCACGCTTCTTTACACGTTCAACGAAAGCAGAATTTGTTAGTTGTTCCTTGTTTTCACCAGTAATGAAGTAAATGTATTTCTGGTTCTCCTTCATTCGGCTAACGTACTCAGCAAGAGAACAATATTCATCACCAGATGCTGAAGTATGGAATCTAAGGAAATCGGCAAGTTTGGCTCTGTTGAGGCTGTCCTCGTGAACGCCAAGCTTCAAGTTCTTGCTGAATTGATCGTAGAATTTCTTGTAGCCTTCTTTGTCTTCAGATAGCTCCTCGAACAATTCTAAACATTTCTTAACTAAATTCTTGCGAATTACCTTTAAGATTTTGTTTTGTTGAAGCATTTCACGGGAGATGTTGAGTGGTAAATCCTCCGAGTCGACAACACCTTTGATGAAGTTTAAGTAATCGGGGATGAGACCCTCACAGTTGTCCATGATGAAAACTCGGCGGACGTATAGCTTGATGTTGTTGCGTTTCTTGTTGTTTTCGAAGAGATCAAATGGTACACGCCGTGGTACAAACAAGAGAGCTCTGAATTCCAGTTGACCCTCAACAGAGAAGTGTTTTACTGCTAGATGGTCCTCCCAGTCATTGGTAAGAGATTTATAGAATTCACCATATTCTTCTTGTGAAATATCATCAGCGTTCCTAGTCCAAATTGGTTTGGTTTTGTTCAATTCTTCATCTTCAGTGTACTTAACTTTCACAGTCTTCTTCTTCTTCTTATCTTTGTCCTTATCTTCTTCATCGTCTTCACCAACATCCTCCAATTTAGGTTCATCTTCTTTCTTTTCTTCCTCCTCCTTCTTGTCCTTCTCTTCATCTTCAGCCTCATCATCGCTTACTTCCTTCTCGCGTTCCCTTTCAACGACTAGCTTAATTGGATATCCAATAAACTGCGAATGCTTAGTGACGATAGCCTTGATTTTGCTTTCTTCTAAATATTCCATTTGATCTTCCTTGATGAAAAGGACAATTTTAGTTCCACGTCCAAGTGGCTCAGATGAATCGGTGCGTACTGTGAAAGATCCACCAGCAGATGATTCCCAGATGTATTGTTCATCATCATTATGCTTAGATGTGACTGTTACTCTATCAGCAACTAGATAAGCTGAGTAGAAACCAACACCAAATTGACCAATCATGCTAATATCAGCACCAGCTTGAAGGGCTTCCATAAACGCCTTTGTTCCAGACTTGGCGATGGTACCCAAGTTGTTAACTAAATCCGCCTTGGTCATACCGATACCAGTATCGATGATGGTCAAGGTGCCAGCGGCTTTATTGGGGATGATTTTGATGTACAATTCCTTGCCGCTATCCAATTTGCTGGGATCTGTGAGCGATTCATAGCGAATTTTATCTAAAGCATCTGAAGAATTGGAAATTAATTCTCGCAGGAAAATCTCCTTATTTGAGTAGAATGTGTTGATAATCAAGGACATAAGCTGAGCAATCTCAGCTTGGAATGCAAAAGTCTCAACTTCTGTTGTTTCTTCCGGCATCTAAAAAACAAAAGAAATGGGTTACGTTAGTACAGGTTAAATAAAACAAATCATAACTTAAAACTATTATTCTATTTATCATTATTAAACACACACCTTGATTTAGTTTTTTTTTATTTAATATTTCACAAAAAATCAATATCTTCACTTAAAAAATCACTTAGGCGAAAAACGCTTAGAAAACTCTCGATTAGCACAGGTTTGACTTCTTCTTCGTAACTCGTGCTTTGGCAGCTGCGTTCTGTCATTTTATAGACTTGGTAATTTGCCGAGAAAATTCCTGAATATTCTCGAAGGTACAACAGAAACTTCCGGTCAAGCTGTATTAATAAATTATGATTAATTATCGTTTTATGAATTAAGTAATACTATTTAATAAATATTTCGAATATAATTAATTGCAATTTTATTATTAAGAATTTTAAGGGGACAATTTATGGTAGATTTAAAATGACAAATCCATTTTCTTACACATTTTGTTTGGGATGGTTGTGTTGAATTTGACCCTAAACTTCTCAAACTTATAGAGGTGGAATTTATTTATCGATTTGTCACCAGCAGCATTATGGTTTCCAGTTGAAATTTATTAATTAAAATTAGCACATAAAACTTCGTTATGCTAAGATTTTATGCCAATTGGGGAAATATAATTCCACATTGTTGCCGTTTATTAACTAATTTTGTTATAAATTTTCATTTGTTCTTTTCATGCAAAATTGCGCCTTTTCTCGGGTTGGATTTTTTACAACGCATTATGATCAATATACTCAAAAATCTTTACTTGTTAAAAGATTCTTAGTTCGGAGATAAACTTCTAAAGAAGTTCGGAGTCATATTTTCTTGGAAAAATTAAGCTTTCTGTGATGAAATTGTGGTATATATCACATCATATGCTTAATTTCGGCATGGTCATGTTTGTATGTTTATCTGTCATTTTATTACATTTTGAGATAGTCTGGTAAAAATAAATAACGCTGTTTTATTTAAGAAGTACCAACGTTAGCATAAATTTACTGTCGATTTTGAAAACCACATACAGATGGCAGTTCAAAATGTTAAGGTTAAAAGCACAGTGCTATTCTACATCATTTAATTGTGAAATATATACCTAGTTTATAGCTACTCAAAAAATAATTCGAATTATGGATCATCCAAAATTTTTTACCCTATAAACGAGGTAATTCGAATTATGGCTTAAACCGAAATAATTCGGCTTAAGCTGTAGTTATAAGAATGTATTTAATACCCGTTTATACGCTAATTCGAAATTTGGATGTAACTTTGAGTTAAATCGATTTATTTTTTCTGCTATAAACTAGGTAATAGAGTGAATTATTTGATTCACCCGTTGGTGGGTTTTTTTTGTCTTGGAACATTAAAAAACGCCAAGGGAAATTTTCAATATTATTTTGGCTTAATTACGGCTTTGGATATTTTAATTTCTTCTAATATTTATAAAAAATCGGGATTATTTATCTCTCCATTCATTTTTCTCGTTTTTCATTCAGAAAATAAATTTAAAAAACGTATGTGAGAAAAGCGAAATTTAAAATTTTCCTTTGTGCTGGATACTGTCCTCGATAATTATCGGGAACAATAATTTGCATTGAAGTTGTTCCAGAACAGATTAAAAAAACGCAGCACGTGTAAATTCACTCGCCTGCATTAATTTAGTTTACTATTTGATGCAGAACTTATTTAATGCAAATGCCGTGTAAACATTTGAATGCATCAAATTGTGAGTTGTTATCCCCAAATTAGGATTTATTATTGGAATATGAAGCAGAAATATTTTGTAGAACTTCCAGAATCAAACTATAACTGTGATTGTGTGTTTAAAATCCCTGTATGTAGCGTAGGCGACCAGACAACTGTCAAATTGGGTTAGTTGATTGCTGGTGTACCCGTGTTCGGTAAAATACATTTTTAAAACGAGTTTTTTATAAGGTTTACACAAATAGTTTTTCGCAAAACTAAATAAAAATAAAGTTTAAAGAATTGTTTTTAGTGTAATTAAAGTTCTTAAGAGTGAGTTTTCTGTGCAAAAAAGAACAGTGAAGTGTGCAGTTTGTGAATGTAGGAAAAATAAGAAATTTCGGTGAGTACTAAATAAAATACATTCTAAACACATATGATACTTATTTACATTAATAAATATGTGAATCACTGCGCTAAATACTTCAAATAATATAAATTTAGTTTGGTTAGTTACTTTGTTTATATTAACTGACCCAACGCAACATTCAAACGGATCAGCTGATTACATTTCGGAGTGACGGCGTGTAAAATGTTTATTTCTGGGGGCAAGATTTGATTTTAGATAAACTTGTTCTTGTGCCTTCTCTACTCCACTCGCCTTTTCCGCTTTTAGTGTACATACAACTACCAAATGGGTGGACAATTAAGTGGATTTTCGGCTTGTTCTAAGATTATTTTATTTGCTGGATTTTTAGCAAATATTTCTTTAACCACAAAGTATAAATAAAACAACTAATTTCAACATTAATCGCGTGCTATGGCCGAGTATTTAGAATCGATTTTTGGTACAGAAAAGGACAAGGTTAATTGCTCCTTCTACTTTAAAATTGGCGCCTGTCGACATGGAGACCGCTGCTCCCAAATTCACAATAAGCCAACGTTCTCGCAAACAGTGCTTCTTCAGAATTTGTATGTGAATCCACAAAACTCCGCCAAATCCGCCGATGGCAGTCACTTGGTGGCAAATGTTTCCGATGAGGAAATGCAGGAGCATTATGATAATTTCTTCGAGGATGTATTTGTTGAATGCGAGGATAAATATGGTGAGATTGAAGAAATGAATGTTTGTGAGAATCTCGGTGATCACCTAGTTGGGAATGTTTATATAAAATTCCGTAATGAAGAAGACGCTGAACGAGCAGCCAAAGCCTTGAATAATTGATGGTTTGGCGGTCGTCCAGTTTATGCTGAATTATCACCAGTTACTGATTTCCGAGAGGCGTGTTGTCGTCAGTATGAAATGGGTGAATGTACTCGGTCTGGATTCTGCAATTTTATGCACTTGAAGCCGATTTCAAGAGAACTTCGAAGATATTTATATTCACGACGTCGTGGCAGATCACGTTCTAGGTCCCGTTCACCGAGAAGACCTAGAAACCGGTCGAATGAACGCAGAAGATCGTCCCGTAGTAGAGAACGCGACTATCGTGAAAGATCAGATAGCAGAAAGGGTAGATATTAGCCGAAGTCCAATTTTATTTCAAACCCGACTTTTAAACAAACAAACAAAACGAATATGATTGCGTGTTTCATTTAAAATTATATAAGAAATAATTTTTTATTCACTGATTGGACAAAACTAAAAAAGTTTCAATAAAAAACAAAATAAGAAAAAATCGTGGGCACTCATGCAAAAAGAATTTCTTCTTCTTCGATGGCTCTACAGCCCAATTCGAGCCTTGGTCTCCATAATCTTTTTCCTCCAGAAGTCTTTCTGCTCCGCAGCTTGTCTCCAGCTTCTTGTATTGAGCAGTTTTGCTGCATCAGCTTTAACATTGTCTTCCCACCTTGACCGAGGTTTGCCAACTGGTTGTTTGCCACCTGGTAGTAGATACAGGGCTCTTTTGGTATCCAAGAGTCTTCCATTGTTTGGACATGACCGACTCAACCTAAACGCAGAAGCTTAGCATGGGTCGAAAGTTTAAACTCTTTGTATAAGTCGTACAATTCGTGATTGTAGCGTATTCTCCATGCATTGTCTTCTTTGATTGGGCCGTATATCCTTCGGAGAACCTTCCTCTCAAATACATATATCCATCTTATCGGTGTATTTCTGGGAGATACTCCATGCTTCACATCCATACGTAGCTACTGAACATAAGCTGGTGTTGTAGATTCTTATTTTTGTTTTTCTGTGGATGTCTCCGGATTTCATCACTGGCAGTAGTGAGAAGTATGTTCTGTTGGCGGCATATATTCTTTGTTGTACGTCTATCGATTCATCATTGTCTTCGCTGACTGTGGATCCCAGGTAGTTAAATTTGTTTACCCGTTCGTTACTCTTGTTGTTGTAAGAGCTATGTAGTGGAAAGTATTGCTCCAACCTGCACGTGATGTGAAGGACTTGTACGCTTTCCATAGTTTTCAAAAGAATAGAGGTTAAGCTGATCGGACGATGGTCAGTCACTAGCGAGATAGGGGGGCAACAACTAGAGTATTTAAATACTTAAATACGTACGTGCCGTAACCATCTCGGACTGGTAGAAGTGCGATCATAACCTCCTCGTGGTCCCACTGGAAGATGTGCTAAAAGAGATAAAGGTGGCAGTGAGTATTTATTAATAAGCCAAAACAAGGCACACTTAAACTAATTTACATCATTGCCCTTATTATAGTACATAAATATAACTTAAGCTATACTGATTAGTACAGACTAGGATGATAATAGGGATATCAATTTTCTTTTAAAAGACTGTTTACTTATGGAGGGGGAAAAACAGGATTTGTAGGTATTGAAGACCACACAACATCTGTTAACAGGTTCGTTCTTGGCATACTCGGTGCGATGGGAATATTCCTTAAGCAATTTCACGTGTCTCGTCTGTCGGACATCGTCATTGAACTTAATTCTATCCGATAGAAACTGCACTTTGAGGTTGCTGTTTAAAACGTCCAAGGTGAGGCATGAGATAAGCATCTTTCTCCTACATGACAGTGGTAAGAGATGTAATGCTTTGAGCCTGTTCGTGTAGGGTGGTAGACTAAGATAATCGCGCGGGTCGTGGAGATGACGTAGCACGAAAAGAAGAAATTTTTTTTGTATTGATTCAATCCTGTTACTACTTACCTGGAATATGGGATCCCATATCGGGCAAGCGTATTCCAGGATTGGGCGGACAAGGGAACAGAAAAGAGTTTTAGTAACCCAAACATTGCCAAATTCTTTAGCTCTTCTCTTAATAAAACCTAACAGCTTGTTGGCTCTGGCAGTAATGTTGTCATGATGCAAATTAAAATTTAACTTGTTGTCTAGAACAACACCTAAATCCCTAATTTGATCGACATGGTCAAGGACCTTGTCGTTCAGATAATACTGCCAACGCTGTATATTTTTTTTTCGTGAGTAGTTTTTGGTACTGTCGTTGATGCTTTATTCAGATATGGAGGATCTGTTAGGATGGACCTTTCCCTTCGGTGATTGTAGCAATTGCTCCATACTCATGGAACTTTTGTGGGCCAATTAAGGTAGAGAGGACCAAAGTGAAGACGGCCTAAGTAGAATTGGGGAGCTCCACGGAGCATACCCGTTCCCCGATATTGGGAGCTCCTTCACTAGAGACCAAAGGCAAGACGGCGGGCAAGAATCCGGGAAGCCAAGAAGAAGACCTAGACAACCACCGCTCTGCCCAAAGTTTCTCGATCGCCAGGAATCATATAATCTAGGGGGAACATTCCCAACATCCAGGGTAGCAGGGATCCCAGAAGGGAAAAAAGCAATTATAATCTTACCGGGACCACAAGCAAAGTTGCTGAACTCACTAAAGGAACAAAGCAAGGAGGGCCGGAGTGGAATTGGGGGGCCCACGAATCATGGTTGAGCCCGCCTTCGTAAACTCCACTTCCAAACAGATCGAAAGCAGACTGAGAGGCGAATCCGGGAAGCGGTCTGGCCTACAAATATGAGTTGTAGGGGTGTAGTGAAATAGGCCAAGCGAGTGAACGCGGTACTTTTGAACCCAATTCGTCAACACAAAAAAAAGATGGTCTATACGATTTAGGTAGCTTCAAAGGCACGTTGCCTTGTTTAGTGACAAGACTTCAGATGGTTGGAACGTATTCGCAATTGAAGCTGAGTCTAAAGAGATAGGGCGCATCCAGCGCACTCAGCGGCTGAGTAGCGGCTAAGTGCTGAGCTCGTTGGATGGCTAGCTGAACTAAGCAGCTTAGCTCAGCGGCTGGCAAATTTCTCAGCGTAAAAATTTTATGCTAAGTAGCTCAGCGATAGTGAATTGATGTTATTTAAAATAGAAAAAAAAATTTAGCTGTCAAAATAAATTTTAACTCAGCTACCCATCCAGCCGACACATATCGCTGAATTACTTTTTAAGCTGTGCTGTTCAGCTAAGCGGCTTTTCCGCTAAGTGCGCTGGATGCGCCCATAGACAATGTTGTCGAGAATAAGCACGAGGCAATTCTGAAAGAGTGCCGGGACTATTTCATGTTCTCGCGAGGGCTCGTAGGGTTGAAAAGAGGACACCGCCCTTTTAACGTGCACCGGGTTGAAAATGTTCCCAGAGTGGCTCCGGGAATAATGGTCTATGATGGTACCCAACATCCAGGGTATAAGTGGTGTGGAAAGTTGACCCTGGGGAGTGGTCGCTGAGCAGGGAACTCAAGGTCCACTCCGTCTAACGAGTCTTTTCTCAAAAATAAACTAACTGTAAATTTTTTCTTAGATTGACCACATTTATATCTATGGCCAGGCAGACTACATAATTCGAAATTCTTGTAATTTTCGGCAGTAGACTGTAGTGATAACTAATAATAAAATATAAAAGTATTACACCAGACAATTGGTCCCTAATCATTCGTCTACTTTTGCCAATAAATCAAGAAAAACTTCTTAACTATATCCAATCTAAGTCAATAGTCGATACTCACATTCAATTCAATAAAACCGCATCAAATTTGCAGCTCCACTTCGATTAATCAAGCCCTTTTTGGGTAATAAATAACTGCCTGAAAGCGGAATACTTAACATGAATCCGGCTTCCTTGGGGAGGGATCAGGACCAAGACGTAACGTGTTAAGGAAAATTGTTCCTTTGGTGCTACTTTCTAGGGTTCAATTACCCGAAACGGAATAGAAGAAGAATGAAGGTCCAGAGATTTCAGAGCCTTAGCCCAGCGCACTCATACTAGAAATCCTTATTTTTGACCATTGCCTCGCCTCCTCTTAAGTTCCCCAGGATTCATACCAGAATATTTATGGCCATAAGCTGAGCACTCCTTGGGCTATGCAATATTTGTCTAAGAATATGCCTCCCCCTCGCTCTGGGGGGTAATCCTGGTAATAAAGGCTACAATTGATATGGAGGCCATATGGGAAGGACAACTTTATCGCTCTAAGAACTGGGAAGGAAAATTTATATAATGTTATTATTCTGTCAATGAATATAAAATAATCATAACAAGTCATATTTTTGCTATTAGTCGGATTTTGTGTGGGAATTGTAATGTTTGCTTCATGCTTTGAATTGTATATTAAGATATTGATAAGTTTGCTGCCTTGCTAGGCTGCTTAAGTTGTGGAAGCATTTGCTGGAATGTTTATATCTGGGGAGCTTTAATAAGCGGGCTACATATTTATTCGTATATTAGTTTAGACTTTGGTGTATTTTTTGTAGCACTGGAATACGATTCTGATTATATCAAGTAGGAAATAACTTGCAGAGAAATTGGCCACTCTTACTTAATAGGTATTTAACTGAATTTTAAAGGGTTTGTTGTAACCTTTATATATTCCTTAAAGCATTGTTAGCTAAAGTATTTCCCACATTTCGTCTCGTCTCGCGTTTTGGAGCTCGACACATTTTTCGATGCAACTGAAGTGTAAGACAATGTAAGTGAATGGGGGCATTAAGGTAGTACCACTGATATAAAATATATATGCTCATATGAAATTATTCCCATACAAATTCATGGCACCAAAAGGTAATAGTTCTCTCGCTCATCCATAAGCCCCCTTTGTCACCGAACTCAAATTTTGTTCAATTTTGTGTTATGAAGGATGGCGGTAGACCGGGCGCTCAGGCTTAGGGATGCCAAATTGGATGACATCGGCTCAGAATCGGCACCAGTGGAGAGAACAGTTGCGAGTGGGCAGGACCGGTTCCCGGTTGTAGAGTCGTTAAAGAAGCAAAAGGGGACAAGCAACTACCAAAGCGTGAGCACTAACGCAGTAAGAATTTCATTATGCTTTGATTTGGCGAGGGCGTTTCCTGTAGTTTTACATTCTAAGTCTGTACGTTTTCACCTGCCCACGATTTAGTAGTTGTTTCACACTACAAGCGTAAAAATCTTGAGCCATTGTATGCCGCCTGTTCTACTATCTAGAGTGCTGGTAACGATGTCATTTATTACTGTAAGAAATAGTAATGGTGAAAGTAGTGATCCTTGTCGTACTCCTGAACTCACCTCAAAGCTGTCGGATAATTTTCCATTAAGGAGAACTCTGCATTTGGAATTGTTGTATGGAGCTTTTATCAATTCTATTATTTTATCAGGCAGTCCATGTCGCCGTAGTACCTGCCATATAAACCTCCTACTAACCGAGTCGAACGCTTTCTCATAGTTTACGAAAGCAAGGTAAAGGGAGGATCGTAATACAGTAGACTGCTCCACTATAATTCTCAAGGTGTTAATATGATCTATATATGAGCGGCCCTTCCTAAATCCAGCCTGCTTCTTTCTAAGCGTTCGGTCTACTGCCTCTCTTATCCTAGATAGTAATATATGGGACAAAATTTTGCCTACAGTAGATAATAAACAGATGCCCCTCCAGTTGTCACATATTGTTAGGTCTCACTTTTTGGCTATTTTGACTATATACCTTCCGTCCGATCCTCCGGAAAGGTACAGGTGTTCCATGCTATTTCCAGGATTGGCTGTAGCGCATCTGCTATGAGGCTTGAATCGGCTTTCAACAATTCTGGCGGGTTGCCGTCTTTTCCAGCTGCTTTGCCATTGGCCATTTCATGAATTGTGGTTACTATTTCCATCTTGGATGATGCCCGGGTGGTGATTCTTATTGGATGTGCATTGTTGTTGCTTTTCTGAGGTCCCTGTGCAAGAGAACCATTCAGGGCGGCGAAGAAGTAATCTCTCCATCTTTGGAGCTGTTTTTCGTCGCTGCACAGCAGCCTACCATCCCCAACGGCATGCTTTTTAGTAGAGTGCTTTCCCGAGAGCGGTTTAGTAATTTGGTACAGCACTTTACGTGAGCGCGTGAGCACTCCTGTGTTTGCCGCGTTTTCCACTTTTTCTGCGGGCTCATTTATCTGCCGCCTTTTATCACGCCGGACACTTTTCTTTAGCTCCCGCTGTAATTGGGAGTGTTCCGGTTCAAGCTGGTGACATTTTTCCGGGTCGCTTGTAGAGTTTACGTTATTTTTTAGGGCCCTCCTGTGTTCTATTTTTGCCAGGCTGTGTCCGAGATCCAGTGTTGCATGTTTTTTTTGGACATAACCGATGCTCGTATCCGCAGCCGTCAATATAACCTCTTTGGTCGTACTACACACCTCATCAATATTTGTGTCGTCGGAAACGGTTTGTTGGTTTAATATTTATTGCAGGTTCCCAGGAAATTCTCGCCTTTTAACCCTCTCCCGCAGAAAGTCTACGGTAAACCGTCTACGATTTCTAGCATCGCGTTGGAAGTTTCTGATTGTGGCGATTTTAAGGCGAATAGTTGCTACGATCAAATGATGGTCGCTTCCAGTGTCATCTTCCTCATCATCACCCAATAATTCGGAATCTTACATGTGGTTAGCAACAAAGACTGATCTCAAACGTTTAACTAAAACTCGTTTAGGTCCACTGTTCGGCAATTTATACTTCATACACAGCGCTCCTTTGATTTCGTTAACCTAACAAAAACAATACAGCAAAATTATATTTTAATTAATTTTTTAAACAAGAACTATACATGTCTCAGTTTTCTAAGGGGGATGATACACGGGTCAACATGTTGAGCAACACGAGCTTTTTCTGCGCAATTCGTAGGCCAAGGGAAGGGTCAGGGTGAAGTGTGCGGTGTTGACTGAAACTAGAAACGATTTCTATTTTTCCTCCAGTTGCTTGAAAAATGTTTATGTATGCGTGACTGTCAAGCGATTCTGGGGTGAAAATAATTTGGAATGCACACACACATATGAAATCGCATTGTAATTATACAGAGTGTTGCGTGTAGCGTGTTGAGTCGTGTATCACCTCCGCTCAACAAACTGACAGTGTGTTGCAGAGACACGTTGACTCGTGTATCATCCCACTAAGGTTACTTTGGTTTGTTTTCTTTTTTCATTCTTCTTCTTCTTATTTTTTCAATTCACTTCCTTATGTCGTTGACACATTCAAGTCCATATAACAAAATGAATTCTCAAAAGTTTACACTTTGGCACTTTACTGCTGCTTTATTATCACACAATATACCACAATGATTTCCGCGGAAAACGTCAAAATTGTCTCTGCCGCCCTTAAAGCGTTTCTCATTAATTCCGTTAACTCACACAGCCGACAGGTTAAAGCGTATTTGAATATTCCCAATTTCCAAAAGGGTTGATAGATGTAAAATCAGTCATGAATACCGTCGTTTATTGACTTTCGCCGTCTCAGGCACTATTAATTCCGAATCCAGCAGCTGAAGTGGTTCGGGGTGGTGTGGTGTTCCGCATCCTGTTTCCTTTGCAAACAGCAGCTACCCCCCAAAAATTTGACAAAGCGACACGAAAACTTGATCCAAATTACCGCACAGAGACGCGGCGAAATTAATGGGAACTGTGCTCTAGAATCAGCAAACTTTCTCTTGACGATCCTTTTGTACGAACAACGGGAGTTTGAAAGCTCTAAATCTCTCAATTGACGGTGAAACTTACTTAAAGGACCTAGAATCCTACGATAGGGGTGCGGGTGCTGTGACACGGCTGAACTGATTTGGTATTCATCAACCGCCCAAAGACATTAGGTGCACATTACAATTTCATTTGAGGCACGTTAAGGGCAAACTGCCGATATTTTCTACTTAGTATGGATACTTGAGGGTTTCGTGGGCCCAGGATTTAGTTGATCCTTCCCCCGGTTCTTGCGAAATTAATTTGAAGTGGTAATTGATAATCAGCGATAGGCGGTCGGGCGGTTCTCTTAATGTCGGCCCGAGGACAAGCGATAATAATTTAATCCTCGGTCGGGGATAAAGAAGCCCCAAAATTCCTTTTGGGACAAATTCTGTTTTGTGTGGAAAACTTTTGGCAGGGATCCTTTAGAGCGTGAAATTAATTGGTCCTCCCTGTGGTCCTTTCAGACCAGTTTCAGCGACTTATTGACTGTGTAATTAGGACAAGGAAAGTTTTATTTGTTTTTGAGACACTTTGCAAATTGGTTTCTTTCAGTGAGAAATTAAATCCTCTGCCATGAAAGGACAATGCTGGGGCAATCCTTAAAGAGATTTTAATTTATAATTATTTTTTTTTCTTTACAGGATAATGCTTCCAAATAGCCTTTTTTCACTAATTCCCATTTACATGCATCAAAATCTCCCCGAAGAATTTCTCTAAAAAATATTGCTTTTCCCTCACGTGACAAGGCAAGTTCCGGGTATTATCCGGCGAACACTTTATCTTTAAGGTCCTGTTCTATTATTATACAAACTCATGCTGCTATTGTAGAGAGGGACAGCATCCAACGGCACCGCCATGGGTCCTATTTGTATATCCCGATGCTATCGAAGTATGATATCCACTTTTTAAAGCTCCTTTCAATTTATTTTGATTGAAGTGAGACTGATATCGTCGTTTGCATAAAATTTTATCCGTAATAAACTTGAAATTCTTTTGATGTTATAGTCCTGTCAGATATTTGGTTTTTTTTTACAGAAAATGGGATCTGCTGAGGGAGATGGGGGCCGGCGGCAGGATGTTGAATTGCGCATTTTTTTTCTACGTTACTTACGTCTGGGATGCATAGAGGTGGTATGGCGTTGTGGAAGTGCCTTTTGAATATTTTAGGATTCTTCGTGTTGATAAATGGCAGAAAGGACGAGCACGATTGTACGCTTTTGCTGGTGATACGTGCCGTGCCAGATGAAGGTTATGCTACGCCTTTAAGGAGTTGCGGTTTTTATTTGAGGCAATAACTTTATATCTTTGCTGTTGATAAGCTGTGCAGTGGTGATAAATTTTTTTGCAGTATGGTTACTTTAATATCGGTTTATCACAATTTGTTAAAATCTCGGTTTTTTTTTATTATTATTGTTTTTTTTTATTTGTTCAAGTCCTTGGGTGCGAAAGAAGAGGAGAGCTACAGAAAAATTGTACATTTTATATCACAAGCGCATACTACTATAATGCAAAGTTTTGATTTTGAATAAAAATTAATCTAAAGATTGCTATTTTTATTTTTCCTTTTGTACACCTCCCTGCGTGTCTCTCAACCTTAAATCCTCATAAACCCGCACAAATCTTAAATTCAAGGTGTATCTTTGAGCCAAATTACACGACCAATCACCAATCCAATCACTTCCAATAAACCGGTTTTTAGACAAGGGGGCGCAGGGAAGAGCATGTGTTGGTCTCACTTGTGAATCCAAGAAAAATTTCGGTCTCACAGCAAATTACACTAACCCAAGCATAACTTTCTTCGCTGGGACTGCGATAATTATAAGAATTTTTGTTTGTTTTGTGCACAACCACATAGACAATAGAATTGTTACACGGAAAAGAGGCAGAAATTTAAGTGCACCGTGTAATACTCAAATTTTACACATGCAGGTTTGACGTGAGTCCCAAGTGAATGGCCGTGTAATTTCACTCTTTCATGTTCCTGAAATCCTTCCAGAAAACCATTCAGAACTTTTCCAAGAATTTGAAATAAAGTTGCACACGGAGCATTACCGTGTTTCTATGCACAGTATACGCTGGGTTTATTGGTAACGGAGGTTGAGTAAAGTTTCGTTAAATCCAAGTAAACTCAACGTAACCATTCAGGTTAAGGCAGGTTTTGCATAATGTGTAGTGACTGACAACGGGGGTATACAGACGCTGCCATAAGTGTGCTGAGTAAAACCGGTTTTATTCAACCCCTCGGAATGCACACGGGGCGTAATTGTGTTTAGAACATTTGAAAGCTTTACAGGAACGTTTAAATGTATTGTAAATAAAATTCACTTGTCAGATAAAAACAGAGCTAAAGAAAACAAGAGATAGAAGTAACATTGCATATGTGTGTAAGTTTTCACGCGTTTGCTTTTGCGTGAAAAATGTTTCGTTAAGTTCTTCCGCTCCCTTCCCTCTCTCATCTATAAACCCGGTTTTACTTGCCATGAATGTGCACCGTCTGTATACCCCCAACGATCACACCGATATCTGTGTGTCACATTTTGACACAACACAACACATTAGGTGTGTTCGATGACTGCTCCAGCTCAACTTTAAGCAGAAAAAACAGCAATTTGCGTTCTTTGAGACGTTTTGACAGATATTTTCTGCTCCCATTTGCCTTGCGTTGGGTTTGTTGAGCCTGCTCTGAGTTGAGAATTTTCACTTTTTCTGCTCCACCAAATTTGTAGGAGCAGGCCACTGACATATAGAATGGACTGCTTATGAGAAATTTTTCATGGCACCAATTTGTTCCATAGGCTACAAACCTTTTTTCACTCCATGTAAACACCGGAATCACTTTTGAAATTTACATTTTTTTAAATACGTACTTAAAACATTAAAACAACACAAATATTTTGTTTAAAAAAATTAATAAACACTATTTTCACTTTTTCACCTTTTAAAATGCCTTTTTTTCATTAATTTGCAAATTTTATGTGTATCTGATTTAAGTTCTTAACGCCTGTTTTAGCAACTGACATTCTGTATGTCAAAATCCGGGGGCTTATGGGGAAAAGAGCAAAAGATATAAACATCACTATACCCGTCTATTTTTTCTAATTGATTTAACGCAAAAGATATAAACATCACTATACCCGTCTATTTTTTTCTAATTGATTTTGTTTCTGAGTGCTTCTGTCAGTTTGGGGGCTTATGGATGAGCGAGCGACTATACCTTTTTGGTGCCATCGGTTTGTATGGGGATAATTGCTGATGAGCAGTCCATTATTATATGTCAGTGGAGCAGGCAGAGCAGCCAAATTCTTCTTCTTTTTCTTTTGACAATTGTCAAATTGAAAGCAGGGAAAATCGGAAAATTGATTTATGAATGATTTATTCAGAAAATACTTGGAAATATTAAAAAATACGCATTAATTTTAATAAAAATAACATTTCGATGTTATTCAATTGTTTTTATTGGTATATATTTCTTCTTCTAAAATTGACATTCGTATCTAACCTCTAAAAACAGAATTTGGAGCAGAATTTAGCAGAAAGGTGTTTTTTGAGCTTGTTGCTATTATCTGATTTTTTTTGCTCTGACACCAATTTGACAGCCGCTCCCAATTGAGCCGCTCTGCTCTGCTCTGAACTTTTTAAGTACCTAGTCATCGAACACACATTTTGATACGCAGTATAAAAATAAATCAAATAGGTTTACACTGCGTCTACACTTTCCATATTTCTTGCCATCACCATCGTCATATATTATGACTTGTTTTAATTTGAAAAATGGCATATGTTCAAGAATGTTACCGAATTAAACATTTTTTCAAAGAACGTAAACGCGTACTACTAAATAATACCTAATCAAACTAAACTTTAAACAATTCGCCATAATTGTTTGAACAAACGTCAAATTATGGCCTAATTTATGGTAGATTTGATGGCCGGCCATAATGGCTTTCCATCGAGTATGCCATAAGATCTGCCATTAAAAATGGCCAAGTTTCAGGATCTACACTGTCCATGCCACATGGAAATGGCCATGGCTATGGCCATGTCTAGTGTAGCGCTGTGTTAAGAAAGTTTATTTTTATAGCTAGAAATAAAATATGTAGATTCGTTTGTTTTTCCCGTTATACCGGAATATGAGTATGAAAAACTCCGCCGTCGTCTGGTCCCAGGTCTAGGGTGTGAAAGAAGGATGGTGGTCGACCTGCCGAATTGGCCAATGAAACTAGGTAAGAAACCGATTTTTTTAAAACGGCATCGACAGCAGCGTATGCGTTGCGGGGACGTCCCACTCGGACCACCTGCTTGCGGATTAAAGGAGAAAGAAGAAGATGTCTCAGTTAATTTAAAATAAATGGTTACAAGCCTATCCTTCTATAATACAAGCTCTGCTCAACGGCTCCAGCAAACACACACATCGGTGGTCCAGGTGTTTTTAACTTCCCAGTATAGGAAGTTATTGTAATCGGTCCGAAAATCGAAAATTTCGACGTACGAGTATTTCTCTGTTCGAGAAGTCCCTGCTCGAACACTCAAGTCTAGTCAAACCACTAGGCAGACTGCTGAACTTGTTCAGGCGGTCTGGCCTACAAATATGAGGTGTAGGGGTTGTAGTACAATAGGCCAACTTAATGGCCGCAGTACCTTTGGACCTAATACCTCACACAGGAAAAAAAATCAATTAAAGAAAACTATTAACTTTATTTATTCACTTCTAATAAAACATTTAAGAAACTAATTTCAAAAGAATAAAATTATCTTTAAACGATTTCAATCGCGTCGGTCTTAAGACTATAAGACCACTTTGGAGTTGCCTTAACGTAACTCGCGTGCGTAAAATCAAATTTTCAAAGTTGGTCACTGTTTGAAGAAACGTGTGTGTGTGTGAATATTTTATATGTGCCATGTAAAGCATATGAAAGATCGTTTTGTTTACAGAAGATTATGTGAAATGTCGCTGCGGCAATAAAAACTTTACATTCAAATTTATTTTTGGTTCTTTTTAAAATAAAAGCGTATTTTTTAGTTTTTGTTTTTAAATATTTATTTTCATTTTCTACGTTTTAGTCTATTATTTGTCTTCAATCATTTTGTGGCGACAGCCATATTAAATTAAAAAAAAAAATTTTAAAAACCGACTTCAGAAAAAAACCCGCGATGCACAAAAAAGGATGAAATAATTGTTTGTAATTCTTAACAACATCAATCCAATAAGAATGGATCTAGAAAGAAGAATCACTTTTGAAGACGGTGCCAGGTAGTAGTTAACTTTGATTGCACTAACTCTTGCTTCGGCAATTGTTTACATTTCTTTGTTAGGCTTATGCCCTTAATATATCACCCACATGTGTTAGCACCGTCTTCAAAAGTGATTCTTCTTTCTAGATCCATTCTTATTGGATTGATGTTGTTAAGAATTACAAACAATTATTTCATCCTTTTTTGTGCATCGCGGGAATGGTTTTTTTCTGAAGTCGGTTTTTAAAATTTTATTTTTTTTAATTAATAGTCCCAGCGGGAAATTTATCAAGCGCTGCCAAAAGAAGCTAGAATGCAGCGCTTCTTATTCATATGTTATGGAAGCACGCACTCTAGACTCCCATTTTTTGCTTTGTTTGCCTCAAGTTCTCTTTTATTCCGATTAGTTGGGAAATTTGGGGTTTTTATAATAATCGCTATCACTATTTTTGGTGAAAACAAAAGCTAGTAGCTTCCCAAGAGCTACAATTACTCAGCTTCGATTGCGCTTCTTCAATAACAAAATATAAGTGCTTCGCTCTGATGACATTCTTCGTCTTCTTTAACGGCTCTACAACCGGGATCCGGTCCTGGCCTCGCGCAACTGTTCTCTCCACCGGTCCCGATTCTGAGCCGATGTCATCCAGTTTGGCATCCCTAAACTCTGAGCGTCCTGGTCCACGCCATCCTTCCAGCGAAGGGTGGGCCTCCCTCGCTGTCGCACCCCATAGGTCTTACCGCAGAGAACTTTCCGAGCAGGCTCATCTTCACTCATACGAGCTAGATGCCCTGCCCACCGGAGCCTACCGAGCTTTATTTTCTTCACAACATCTATGTCGCGATAGCGCTCGTAGATCTCGTCATTGTAGGGTCTCCGGAATCGTCCTTCCTCACATACGGGGCCAACAATCCTCCGAAGTATTTTCCTCTCAAACACGCCCAAGAGGTTTGAGTGCTTTTTGCTAAGCACCCACGCATATGTGAGAACGGGTAAGACCATCGTCTTATATAGTAAAAGTTTAGACGTTATGGTTAGATATTTGGATTTGAAGAGCCTTGACAGACTATAGTAGGCTTTGTTGGCTTTTAGCAGTCGTGCGCGTATTTCTGGTTCCATGCTATTGTCGGCTGCTACTATTGACCCAAGATAGGTAAATGATTTTACCACGTCAAACTCGTGTTCCGCTACCTTGATTGTGGGACCAATGTTAGGTGTTCTTCCAGACGAGGCCACCATGTACTTTGTTCTGCTTTCGTTAATGTGCAGTCCCAGATTTCCTGCCGCTTGCTCAAACTGAGTGAAAGCTTCTTGTACAGCTGTTGTTGTTCTTCCAATGATGTCAATGTCGTCTGCGTAAGCCAGTAATTGGGTGGACTTGTGGAGGATTGTACCCCTAGATGTCACGCCCGAATCTCGGATCACTTTCTCCAACGCCAGGTTGAAAAGGAGGCAGGCCAGACCGTCCCCTTGTCGGAGTCCATTATAGATGTTGATTGGTCTGGACAGTGTTCCGGATACCTTTACTTGGCTTGACACATTGATCATGGTCAACCTACATAGTCTTGTCAGTTTGTTGGGGATGCCGAATTCTCTCATGGCTTTGTAGAGTTCTACCCTGGCTATGCTATCATAGGCGGCTTTAAAGTCTATGTAGAGGTGTTGAATTGAGTTTTGAAACTCTAGACATTTTTCCATAGCCTGCCTCAAGGGGAAAATCTGATCAGTCGTTGATTTGCCTGGGCTGAAGCCACACTGGTAATGGCCTATGATGTTTCTGGCGTATGGGGCCATCCTGTTTTGTAGGATAGCGGAGAATATCTTATACACGGTTTTCAACAACGTTATACCGCGATAATTAGTGCACGCTGTGATATCTCCTTTTTTGTGTACCGGACAGAGGATGCCTTTTCTCCAGTCTTCTGGCATCACTTCCTGCTCCCATACTTGCACAATTAATTCATGGATCGCTTGGTGTAATGTAGGCCCTCCATATTTAACCAGCTCCGCTGCGATGCCGTCTGCACCCGAGGCCTTGTTGTTTTTGAGCCGGCTGATGGCTCTGCTAACTTCTTCTATGCTTGGTGGCGGCAGCATAGCATAGTCATCAGATATTGGTGGAGCCTCCGAATCCTCAGTTAGCTCGCCATTTAGCAATTCATGAAAGTGCTCTTCCCATCGCTCCAAGATGCCTTTAGGATCGGTGATCAGATTACCTTCTTTGTCCTTGCAGTATGTGCAACGTGGTGTGAATTGCGTCATACTGCGGACTCTTTGGTAGAACTCCCGCGCCTGGTGCGGCCGTCGTTCTCTGTACTGTTCTAGCTCACAGACGAGATGTTTTTCCCAGGCTTCCTTTTTCCGTCTGTGAATTCTCTTTTCTTCTTTTCTGAGCTCTTTATAGTTCTCTTCGCGTGCCCGTGTTCTCTGAGACTGCTGCATGGCTCGGTACGCAGCATTCTTACGTTCAGTTGCCAGCTTGCATTCATTATCGAACCAGTCGTTCCGATCTTTACGACTTCTGCCTAAGATGGAATCAGCAGTACTAATGACAGTATTTTTAAGGCGGGTCCAGTTCTCTTCAACGCCCGGCATCTCATCCCCAGGACTTAGGGCGAGTTCTAATGCATGACCGTAGCTGTTTCTGGCCATTTCATTGCGTAGTGCAGCTGTGTTGATTCGAGCCTGATCAGCGGATACAAAGCTTTTCAGCGTTGTAATGCGCTCTCGGAGCATCATACCAACAAGATAGTGATCCGAGTCGAAGTTGGCACCTCGGTACGTTCGTACCGTCATCAGACCCGAAAGGTGGCGGAGGTCTATCAACACATGATCTATTTGGTTGCGAGTGGCTCCATCAGGAGATACCCAGGTGGCTTTATGGATATCATTACGCGCAAATCTAGTACTTGCAACGACCAAGTTCTTACTTGCTGCCATCTCTACAACTCGCTGTCCATTGTCATTAGTGTTTTCATGCAAGCTGTGGTTGCCGACATATTGCCTGTATATGGGCTCCCGGCCTACTTTGGCGTTCAGATCTCCCAGTATGATTTTTACATCATACCTGGGGCAGGCATTAAGTTCCCGTTCAACTAATTCGAAGAATTCTTCTTTATCATCATCCGGGGACTCTTCTGTAGGTGCGTGAACGTTTATGAGGCTGATGTTCTTAAATTTACCTCGCACACGAAGGGAGCATAGCCTTTCGTTTATTGCTTTAAAGCCGATAATGGTAGGCTTCATTCTTTTGCTAACCATAAAACCTACTCCTAGAACATGGTGTTTTGTATGACAGCTGTAATATACGTCATACTCAGGTTTTTGCAAAACACCATTCCCTGTCCACCTCATCTCCTGAATGGCGGTAATGTCAGCTTTATACTTTGACAGGGTATCGGCTAGATGTTTTGAAGCTCGAGTTCTGTACAGAGTTCGAACGTTCCATGAAAAAATTCGTACATCGTTTTGCCTTTTTCGTTGCCGTGGTCGTCGTCGTTTATTCCAGTATCCGAGGCATGTTGCTCGTTCCGTAATAATTGTTTTTTACGGGTGAGGTTATTAGCCTCACGCCAACCTTACTTGGAAGGGACTAGCCCGATCATATTAGCCTATCCTCTCTCATAGAATAGTTACCAGGGGCCACCGCTAGGAGGTTATGATCGCACTTCCATCAGTCCGAAATAGTTACAGCACGTGCATGTTATGCTACATGTTATTCCCCCTATTCCGCTGATGACTGACCACCGCTCTGATGACATGCCTGTGTTAAAAGGAAGTAAATTGCGATATGTATAGGAAGCGCATTGGCATTCCTTTTCAGCGCTTCAGAATCAGTTCAAAAGCGCTTCAATTCCCCCGCTGGGGTCATATTGCATTGTCACGCAAACTATATATATGTACAAAATTCGAAGTTGATCGGTTATGACAGTGAGTCACAATTCAGTTGCCATATTTGAACCAAACTTTGCGAGTTAAATAAAAGCTCATAAAAATGGCCAATCTGGTCTGAAATCTTAAAATGTCCAGCTTGAAAATTTGAAATTTATTTTAATGGCTCATAAAATGGCGTTAATCAATTTTTCACTCTGAATCGTATTTGCACAGAAATAATTGAAGAGTTTTTATATATAAATGACTCGATAAATTTGCTGTTATATTTATAAAAGTGAGTGCAAATGGTGGTGAGTGCAAAACTAAATTCTTTTCAAAGATATTGTACTAATATTTTCCTTTTAGCTGCGGCTAATTCTGTTGGTAGCTATCGTGGCTTCAATAGTAGCAGGGACATATTCGCAGGATGAACCGGAGACTACAACAGAACCTGAGTCAGCAATGCTGGATGACAGCAGTGATGGTTCGGGTTCTTCGTTTTCTTCTGAAGAATCTGAATCAACAAGACTATTAACATATCTGCAACAGCATTCCTCTGAATCTGAATCAGAATCTGAATCTGAAACTATATCTGAGTACAAACATAAGCACAAGCACAAGCACAAGCACAAAAAAGAAGACTACTCCTGGTACCCCTGGTCTGCCTGGTATTACTGGCTAGGGTGAGCCTGGTAAGCCTTGTCCGCCTGGTCAGCTTGGTCCGTCAGGTTTACTTTCGTTATGCTCTGGTGGTGTTGAGTGCTTTAGAATTGTATAAAAGATATGATATTATAAGCTTTATTCAGTTTATATTGTTAGTGTTGAAATAAAAATGATTTGAAATTGAGAGTTTTAGTTCTTCATCGCCTTCTTCATTTTTAACCGACTTCAAAAAAAGAGGAGGTTACTCAATTCGACGTGTAGGTATTTTGTGGTCCTGTTCACGCATAACTTTGTAACCCAATAACTTTTTTGCTTTTTTTTTTGGTTCATTTGAAGGGGGAGCTTCCCACGGTGGTCCCGTTAAATTTTTTCTAAATTCTGATAACGGAGTTCGGAGTTAGGTAGAAAAAACTGTTAAAATTCAACCTGTTAAAGTTCAATCTAAACATTTCATGTACTACGTTTATAAGCGGAGTTTCCCTCCGGATGGAAGTTTCGATCCGGAGTGAAACACCGCTTATAAACTGGGAGTGAAACTCCAGAACTTGGATTTTTCGCTCCCGAAGAAAAAGCTGGAGTGAAACTTCGATCCCGGTTTATGTTGTGCTTATAAACGCTGACTTGGAGTGAGATTTTTTTCCAAGGGGGGAAAACTTAGTAAAGAAGAAGCTGGGTGTTTTATTTTGCTACAATAGTTTTTTTCTTTATTTATTGATTTTTTAAATACATTAAATTAAACATTGGGTTTACAATTTGTCTTTGCTATGATTTTAAATTTGAGCTTGGAGCTGTCATTTCAAACCAGAAAGTATTTTGGATTTTCACTCCCATTGCTTATAAACGCATCGGGAGTTTTACTTTGGACTGAAGATCCGGGAGTGAAACTCCGCTTATAAACGTGGTAATAGGCACCGAATAAATTACTTTATTGTTGTAAATCTGGCAGCAGGCCGATGGCGGAGTGGGTAGACCGTCGGATCCTCAATAAAATGCTTTAAAAAAAAAAAAAGAGCGTCGGATCCTCGATTCAGCGTAGTGTGGCGTTTGCAGGTTCGATTCCGGTCGGGGCTGCCGGTTTTTTTCTTTTTTTTTTCTTCTTTCTGAAATGATTTATTAACATATTGGTCAGCTTCCGATAGTACTTGACATAGCGCAAAGGGCTAGAGACAAGTATTCTTGTCTGTGGGATTTGTGCGGTGCCAGTTCGATCCCAAGGGCTCGCGGTGATTTTTTTTTCTTATCAACAAAATAATTATTTTTTAATTTCCTTCGGGGAATTTTGTTCCATATTAAACAAGTTTTCGACGTGAATGCGTCTGTAAATTTGCTTCCAGAACAAAAGCCGATAAGAACGAAATTATGGCGAAAGGAGAATGACCATACTTGGTACTGGTTTTTTTCATGCATCAAGATAAAAATTATATTGCAATTATTTTCTTTATTTTTTAAGTCAATTCTGCAATTAGAATGCCAATTTTGCATCGGGGTTATTTTGTAAACTTAATAAGTTATGCAATTATTTTGATAAAATGAATTACCTGCTGCCGGCTATTCTTACGTTAAAGTGTTGCCATAATCTAAATAAGTAAATATATAGACAACTCTAATCGATTTTTTTTGTATACGATTACAAATTAATATAAATGTAAAGTCATTGGATAGACTTTTTCTAGTAAACCATCTGGCAACATATGTAGAGCAAGAAAATCTTAACAGAAGGAGAGCTAGCTTCCAAACAATTGATGGCAATCATCCTCATTTGGATAGATTCCCACGACTCACAATTACTGACCTTAAGCGGTTTGCTCTAGGTACATATCAATTAAAACAGGCCAGATCTTACTTCGGGGAACATGTTCGTCAGTCTGGAATATATTCAGTGGAAGTGAATACTGAAATTGATGAGGATATTCCTCTGATTTTAGGCCTAAATAATTATTTGTTAAGAGGTAGGATTAAATCCAGGCATGTGAACAGTCGTACATATTACACGTATTTATTAATAAGCAGAGACGATGCTGTAGCAAATACATTACAAGCCATAGTAGGTTATTGTTGCAACTGCCTTGTTGGTAAGCGAACTGTTGGCTGCTGTGCTCACATAATGACAGTGGTGTGGTTTTTGAGTTGGGCTCGATACAATGATATCACTGCTCCAGCATCTTATTTAAATGATTTTTTTAATGAAAATGATGAATGAAGTCATTCGCTGTTCCTATATGTATAGGTACCTACCTACTTACTGTAAGGGTAAGATATACTATGATTGATTATATACCTACCTACATGTTTAAAGTGCTACCAGTGTCACTGGATCAAATTAAAGATCTCTTTGAATTCTATTGTTTTTTTTACAGCTCTCCTTTTTTTGTATTTGTAACTGTTTTAACATGAAATATAAAGGCAAGGTACTGATTTATTTAAGTCTCTATCCCATCAGATATGCTAATTAATCTGCTCTCCTAACTACGACCTATAACCTTACCTCTATGCACGACGGATATTTCTATTTTGAGGTTAAGTTACGTTTTCTAAAAAAACTTGGAAATGCGGGTTTTGATTCCAAAACGGGAATTGTAGATGGTTATTTGGTTAATTTATAAACCATCTAAAACAACTTTGGAATTGACGCAACTCTGTACCGTGGTCCATATTGTCGTGGTCATTCTCCTTTGCAGCTCAAAAAACTATTGTTTATATCGAATAAATAAATATACCATGACGTGGATGAAGAATCAAAGAATTTTATTGTTTACATTTAATTTCCCCGATATCAATGGGAACTTAACTTTTTATATGCCTTATATTATCTTGATCTGTATGTGTGTGTAGTGTAAACAAATCTTGCAACTTGATTTTGACCCAGTTCCATATAACCGATCAACTGCAAATTTTGCACATACGTATAGTTCGCAATACAATCTGCAATCAAATTTTGCAATTGCACTCCCCGACCCCAGACATGGGTATCAAATGAAAAGGTGTGACAAGTAGAATACACTTCGCTATGTGGCGTCGTAAAAACGTAGGCTCCTTGCAATGACAGGCAATATTAAAAAATGAATGGACTAAAAAGCACGAAATAAAAATAAAATTTTAAAAACCGACTTCAGAAAAAAACCATTCCCGCGATGCACAAAAAAGGATGAAATAATTGTTTGTAATTCTTAACAACATCAATCCAATAAGAATGGATCTAGAAAGAAGAATCACTTTTGAAGACGGTGCCAGGTAGTAGTTAACTTTGATTGCACTAACTCTTGCTTCGGCAATTGTTTACATTTCTTTGTTAGGCTTATGCCCTTAATATATCACCCACATGTGTTAGCACCGTCTTCAAAAGTGATTCTTCTTTCTAGATCCATTCTTATTGGATTGATGTTGTTAAGAATTACAAACAATTATTTCATCCTTTTTTGTGCATCGCGGGAATGGTTTTTTTCTGAAGTCGGTTTTTAAAATTTTATTTTTTTTAATTAATAGTCCCAGCGGGAAATTTATCAAGCGCTGCCAAAAGAAGCTAGAATGCAGCGCTTCTTATTCATATGTTATGGAAGCACGCACTCTAGACTCCCATTTTTTGCTTTGTTTGCCTCAAGTTCTCTTTTATTCCGATTAGTTGGGAAATTTGGGGTTTTTATAATAATCGCTATCACTATTTTTGGTGAAAACAAAAGCTAGTAGCTTCCAAAGAGCTACAATTACTCAGCTTCGATTGCGCTTCTTCAATAACAAAATATAAGTGCTTCGCTCTGATGACATGCCTGTGTTAAAAGGAAGTGAATTGGGATATGTATAGGAAGCGCATTGGCATTCCTTTTCAGCGCTTCAGAATCAGTTCAAAAGCGCTTCAATTCCCCAGCTGGGGTCATATTGCATTGTCACGCAAACTATATATATGTACAAAATTCGAAGTTGATCGGTTATGAAAGTGAGTCACAATTCAGTTGCCATATTTGAACCAAACTTTGCGAGTTAAATAAAAGCTCATAAAAATGGCCAATCTGGCCTCAAATTTTAAAATGTTCAGCTTGAAAATTGGAAATTTATTTTGATGGCTCATAAAATGGCGTTAATCAATTTTTCACTCTGAATCGTATTTGCACAGAAATAATTGAAGAGTTTTTATATATAAATGACTCGATAAATTTGCTGTTATATTTATAAAAGTGAGTGCAAATGGTGGTGAGTGCAAAACTAAATTCTTTTCAAAGATATTGTACTAATATTTTCCTTTTAGCTGCGGCTAATTCTGTTGGTAGCTATCGTGGCTTCAATAGTATCAGGGATATATTCGCAGGATGCACCGGAGACAACTACAGAACCTGAGTCAGCAATGCTGGATGACAGCAGTGATGGTTCGGGGTCTTCGTTTTCTTCTGAAGAATCTGAATCAACAAGACCATTAACATATCGGCAACAAGAGGAATCTGAATCTGAATCAAAATCACTATCAGAAGAACTGGAACAAGAAACATCTCCTGAAGACTATGAATCAACAACACTATCAACAGAGCTGGAACGAGTAGACAAAAGCAAACACAGACACAAACATAAACACAAACACAAGCACAAACACAAGCACAAGCACAAGCCCATGCACAAGCACAAGCACAAACAAAAACACAAATCCAAATCCAAACCCAAACCCAAATCCAAATCCAAAGAATCATATAAACATGATATACATGTTATTGTTGCTGGGGCTGGCGGTGGTGGAGGTGGTGAACCTGGTGAGTCTCGTAAACTTGGTCCCCCTGGTCCGCCTGGTTTGCCTGGTTATCCTCGTTACCCTGGTTACCCATTGTACCCTGTTTACCCTTTTGGCCCTTTTTACCCTTTTTACCCAGGTTACCCTAGAATGCCTGGTATGCCTGGTGACCCCGGTTATCCTGGAATGCCTGGTATGCCTGGTGACCCTGGTTACCCTGGAATGCTTGGTGATCCTGGTATGCCAGGCATGCCTGGAATGCCTGGTATGCCTGGTGAGCCTGGTATGCCTGGTGAGCGCGGTATGCCTGGTGACCCTGGTTACCCCGGTTATCCTGGAATGCCTGGTGAGCGTGGTTATCCTGGTGAGCGTGATAGGCCTGGTATGGCTGGGGAGCCTGGTAAGACTGACTGGGCTGGTGAGGTTGGTTGGCATGATTCTCATTCAGGACTTTTTGTAGACATTTTATGTTTCGTATTTAGGTTTACTTTCGTTATGCTCTGGTGGTGTTGAGTGCTTTAGAATTGTATAAAAGATATGATATTATAAGCTTTATTCAGTTTATATTGTTAGTGTTGAAATAAAAATGATTTGAAATTGAGAGTTTTAGTTCTTCATCGTCCTCTTCATTTTTTAATAAATAGTCATATTGCATTGTCACGCAAACTATATATGTATATGTACAAAATTCGAAGTTGATCGGTTATGAAAGTGAGTCACAATTCAGTTGCCATATTTAAACCAAACTTTGCGAGTTAAATAAAAGCTCATAAAAATGGCCAATCTGGCCTCAAATTTTAAAATGTTCAGCTTGAAAATTGGAAATTTATTTTGATGGCTCATAAAATGGCGTTAATCAATTTTTCACTCTTAATCGTATTTGCATAGAAATAATTGAAAAGTTTTTATATATAAATGACTCGATAAATTTGCTGTTATATTTATAAAAGTGAGTGCAAATGGTGGTGAGTGCAAAACCAAATTCTTTTCGTATACATATATTGTATTAATATTTTCCTTTTAGCTGCGGTTAATTCTGTTCGTAGCGATCGTGGCTTCAATAGTAGCAGGGATATATTCGCAGGATGCACCGGAGACAACAACAGAACCTGAGTCAGCAATGCTGGATGACAGCAGTGATGGTTCGGGGTCTTCGTCTTCTTCTGAAGAATCTGAATCAACAAGACCCTTAACAGATGTGCAAGAAGAAGAATTTGAATCTGAATCAAAATCACTATCAGAAGAACTGGAACAAGAAACATCTTCTCCTGAAGACTTTGAATCAACAACACTATCAACAGAGCTGGAACGAGTAGTCAAAAGCAAACACAGACATAAACACAAACACAAACATAAGCACAAACACAAGCACAAAAAAAAACACAAACCCAAACAAACAATAAAAAAACATTATGTTATTGTTGTTGGTGTTGGCGGTGTTGCAGGTGGTGGCGGCGGTGGAGGTGGTGGCGGTGGTGAAGGTAGTGGAGATGGTGCGGATGCTGGCGGTGAAGGCATGTCTAATGAGCTTGTCGAGGGTAGCGGTGCTGGTGAGCGTGGTGAGTCTGGTGAGTCTGATGAGCCCGGTGAACCTGGTATGCCTGGTCAGCCTGGTCTTCCTGGATCGCCTGGTGAGCCTGGTCAACCTGGTCTTCCTGGTCCGCCTGGTCAGCCCGGTCTTCCTGGTCCGCCTGGTCAGCCTGGTCAGCCTGACAAGCCTGGTCAGCTTGGCCAGCCTGGTCAGCCTGGTCAGCCTGATAGGCCTGGTAAGCCCGGTCAACCTGGCCAGCCTGGTCAGTCTGGTCTTCCTGGTCCGCCTGGTCTTCCTGGTCCGCCTGGTCAGCCTGGTCCGCCTGGTCAGCCTGGTCCGCCTGGTCAGCCTGGTCCGCCTGGTCAGCCTGGTCCGCCTGGTCAGCCTGGTCCGCCTGGTCAGCCTGGTCAGCTTGGCCAGCCTGATCAGCCTGGTCAGCCTGATCAGCCTGGTCAGCCTGGTCAGCCTGGTCAGCCTGATCAGCCTGATCAGCCTGATCAGCCTGGTCAGCCTGGTCAGCCTGGTCAGCCTGGTCGGCCTGATCAGCCTGATCAGCCTGGTCAGCCTGGTCAGCCTGGTCAGCCTGGTCAGCCTGGTCAGCCTGGTCAGCCTGGTCAGCCTGGTCAGCCTGGTCAGCCTGGTCAGCCTGGTCAGCCTGGTCAGCCTGGTCAGCCTGGTCAGCCTGGTCAGCCTGGTCAGCCTGGTCAGCCTGGTCAGCCTGGTCAGCCTGGTCAGCCTGGTCAGCCTGGTCAGTCTGGTCAGCCTGGTCAGCCTGGTCAGCCTGGTCAGCCTGGTCAGCCTGGTCAGCCTGGTCAGCCTGGTCGGCCTGGTCGGCCTGGTCGGCCTGGTCAGCCTGGTCGGCCTGGTCGGCCTGATCAGCCTGATCAGCCTGATCAGCCTGGTCAGCCTGGTCGGCCTGGTCAGCCTGGTCAGCCTGGTCAGCCTGGTCAGCCTGATCAGCCTGGTCAACCTGGTCAGCCTGGTCAGCCTGATCAGCCTGGTCAGCCTGGGGAGCCTGGTCAGCCTGGGGAGCCTGGTCGGCCTGGTCAGCCTGATCAGCCTGGTCAGCCTGGTCGGCCTGGTCAGCCTGGTCAGCCTGGTCAGCCTGATCAGCCTGGTCAGCCTGGTCAGCCTGCTCAGCCTGGTCAGCCTGGTCAGCCTGTTCTGCCTGCTCAGCCTGGTCAGCCTGGTCAGCCTGTTCTGCCTGTTCAGCCTGGTTATCCTGGATATCCTGGTCCGCCTGGCCCACCTGTTATGCCTGGTCCACCTGGTATGCCTGGTATGCTTGGTCCACCTGGTATGCTTGGTTATCCTGGTTACCCAGTTGACCCTTTTTACCCGTTTTACCCTGGTTACCCTGGAATGCCTGGTTACCCTGGTTACCCTGGAATGCCTGGTCTGCCTGGTGACCCTGGTTACCCTGGAATGCCTGGTATGCCTGGTGACCCTGGTTACCCTGGATTGCCTGGTGACCCTGGTCAGCCTAGTCAACCTGGTGAGCCTGGCATGCCTGGTATGCCTGCTGAGCCTTTTATGCCTGGTGAGCCTGGCATGCCTGATCCGCCTGGTGAGCCTGGAATGCCTGGTCAGCCTGGTCTTCCTGGTCCGCCTGGTGAGCCTGGTACGCCTAGTGGGCCCGGTATGCCTGGTGAGCCTGGTATCCCTGCTGAGCCTCACATGCCTGGTATGCCTGCTGAGCCTGGTGAGCCTGACATGGCTGGTCAGCCTGGTCTTCCTGGTCCGCCTGGCGAGCCTGGTCTTCCTGGTGAGCCTGGTAAGCCTGGTCCGCCTGGTGAGCCTGGTCTTCCTGGACCACCTGGTAAGCCTGGCTTGCCTGGTATGCCTCCTTGGCCTGGTGATCCTGGTATGCCTGGTGATCCTGGTATGCCTGGTGATCCTGGTATGCCTGGTGATCCTGGTATGCCTGGTGAGCCTGGTAAGCCTGGTGAGCCTGGATTGCCTCATTGGCCTGGTGTGCCTGGTGAGCCTGGTATTCCTGGTGAGCCTGCAATGCCTGCATTGCCTGGTGTGCCTGGTAAGCCTGGTATGCCTGGTATGCATGGTGAGCCTGGTATGCCTGGTGAGCCTGGCATGCTTGGAATGCCTGCTTGGCCTGGTGTGCCTGGTGAGCCTGGAATGCCTGGTGAGCCTGGTATGCCTGGTGAGCCTGGAATGCCTGCATGGCCTGGTGTGCCTGGTAAGCCTGGTATGCCTGGTATGCATGGTGATCCTGGTATGCCTGGTGATCCTGGTATGCCTGGTGATCCTGGTATGCCTGGTGAGCCTGGTAAGCCTGGTGAGCCTGGATTGCCTCATTGGCCTGGTGTGCCTGGTGAGCCTGGTATGCCTGGTGAGCCTGGTGAGCCTGGTATTCCTGGTGAGCCTGGAATGCCTGCATTGCCTGGTGTGCCTGGTAAGCCTGGTAAGCCTGGTATGCATGGTGAGCCTGGTATGCCTGGTGAGCCTGGCATGCTTGGAATGCCTGCTTGGCCTGGTGTGCCTGGTGAGCCTGGAATGCCTGGTGAGCCTGGTATGCCTGGTGAGCCTGGAATGCCTGCATGGCCTGGTGTGCCTGGTAAGCCTGGTATGCCTGGTATGCATGGTGAGCCTGGTATGCCTGGTGAGCCTGGAATGCCTGCTTGGCCTGGTGTGCCTGGTAAGCCTGGTATGCCTGGTATGCATGGTGAGCCTGGTATGCCTGGTGAGCCTGGTCTTCCTGGAGCGCCTGGTGAGCCTGGTCTTCCTGGTCCGCCTGGTGAGCCTGGTCTTCCTGGACCGCCTGGTGAACCTGGTGAGACTGGCGTGCCTGGTATGCCTCCTTGGCCTGGTGTGCCAGGTGAGCCGGGTATTCCTGAACCGCCTGACCAACCTGGTATGCCTGGTTTGCCCGGGGAGCCTGGTATGCCTGCTTGGCCTGGTATGGCTGGTGAGCCCCGTCCGCCTGGTGAGCTTGGTCTTCCTTGTCCGGCTGGTGAGCCTGGTCCGCCTGGTGAGCCTGGTCTTCCTGGACCGCCTGGAATGCCTGGTGAGTCTGGTGAGCCTGACTTGTCTGGTGAGCTTGATTCTCATTCTGGACTTCTTGTAGATATTTTATATTACGTGTTTAAGTTTACTGTCGTTACGTTCTGGTGGTGTTGACTGCTTTAGAATTGTATAAAAGATATGATATTAAAAGCTTTATTCAGTTTATAATGTTAGTGTTGAAATATAAATGATTTGAAATTGGGAGTTTTTATTTGTGTGATACATAGGATGAAGGATCTTTTTCCATACTGTCGTCCGGCTCGTTGGACTCGACCATGTACCTTTAATTTTTGTGGAACAACGAATTAAATATCGTGGTTTGTTTAAAGAGTTCTTTTTCTTATTGAAAAATATCAATAATTATTACTTCTTGTTATAGTTTTACTTTAAAAAATCCGCTCCTGCATATCAATTGATCGGGAAATGATACTTATTTGGCAAAATTCGTCTGCTATGTTGAATTTATATGTTTTGATCATAAATTCGTTACTTGCACCCTTAAAAACCCCTAAGCCCTGAAATTTACAATGTATAACTTAAAAACTCCCAACTACCGCTTTTTATTGGATTCGCAATACAATTGGCAAACTCATCGGCCATATTGCTGCGCCCATTTTGAATTTATAAGCTTTAATCATACATTCGTTATTTGCATCCTTAAAATCCTAGATGTCCACTTTCATTGGAATAAAATTGTAAAAATTCGTTCGTCATATTGGCGCGGGCATTTTTAATTTATAACGTTTGATCAGAAATTCGTTATTAGCGACGTTAAAACCCCTAGATATCAACTTTCATTGAAATCGGAACACAATTTACAATTGTGGCCATTTTGAATTTCAGCACAGAGTATAGATGTTTTCAAATGTCCTGACATTCCGCACATTCAGGAGTACAAAGTTCATAAAAATGTGTAAAAGCTCGGAGAAAGCTCCAATTAACTCTTCCTATCAAATCACTTGCTGTCATTTAATCAGTCACGACTGCGTATTGCTAGAGAGAGGTGTATTTTTCGGGGGCTTTGATGACTATTAAAAAAATTTACAAATTATAAATGAAAAACGTCACTTTTTATATATTTTTTTATTTTCAGGTTTTTGTATTATAAGAATTTGCTACAGAAATAATTTGTAGCAATCTCTATTAAAAACTATGAAATTTGTCTTTCTAGTACTATCATTACCAAATTGTTGATGTTTTCCGCCAGTCGCATGCCCTCTTCTGCTTCCATCCCTTCCGAAATTATTTTGTTGAGTTTTTTTCTGTATTTGTTGTTGTTTTAGCTTAAAAGGGGGGAAATGATAGAACAATATTTATAAAATTTGGCAACGAGGTGCGCAGAACTGTTTAAATATTTTGTGTCACAGAGTTTGAAAAGATCTATACAGAAGGAACAATATGAACAAGGGTTACGAGGCTGAAAAAGTGTCACAAGTCGTAATCCATACGAGCTTTTTGTTTTCTTTCTGAGCGAAAAGCTGGTCTCGATTCTTTTCAAGTTCTTCACTGAAAATCCGGCTGTGTGTGCGCGATGTACACTGTACGTGTGCTACCTGAGATTGAGGTAATAAAATGAAATAGATCTTTTTTCGTAAATGAACAATTAGACTTTTACAAGAAAAAGGGACGCTCAGAGCTCGGGGATGCTAAGCTGGATGACATCGGCTCAGAAACGGCACCGTTGAAGAGAACATTTGCGAGAGGCCAGGACCGGATCTCGGTGTAGAGCCGTCAAATAAGAAGAGGAATCAATGTAAAGAACTTGTCAGACTTGACCAAAAAGAACAAATTTTTCGGTAGCTACTGGAGTGATGATTGAAGATGATTTGGTAGCTACCGGGATGAACCGCAATTTCCTGAAACTGTAGGAGGTAGAAAACAATTCCCCATCAAAAAAGTGTCGCTACAAGGTTTGGAAAATTCAAGATGTTTGTAAAAGGTAACGTAATTTTTGCACGATTTTTAAAGAGTGTCGGATTTTGGCAAGTTGGAACGTAATGTTTTGTTGGAAAGCTATCCCTGTGCAGAATCCATAAAAGATCACTTCATTTACAGCGGGTCTCATTCCATCGAGTTTATAAGATATTAGCAGAGCTTATCAATTTAAGGTCTTTCTGATCCTTCGCCGAAGTTTTTCCATTTAATCAAAAACAAAAAGCCCGACCGAATATTATGAAATATTTTTCAGACATTTTTTTTGTTAATATTCTTCTTTCGGCACGTCAAAGATGTCGATATATACTACGTTTCCATGACAGCTTGAGTACTCGAAGGCTTGAAAATCTCAAGAACTCGAGCGCGTATATGCTCTGCCTACTTGAAGCGGCATATTAGCTTGAAATGAGCTTGAGTTCTTTAGCTGTCATTTGAAGTTACTATTATATTTCTTTTATTTCTTCCTTTTATCGTGCTTTTATTTCTTCATAAATATTTTTGTCTCCTCATATTCCCACACATAACCTTTAGACACATTTATAGGCCTAACTTTCGCAATTTCGAGCACTCAAGCTTTCAAGCTCGGTTTTCATGACAAGCACTCGAGCCGATCACAAAAATCGTTTTGATCGACTCCAGTCGGGCTGCTTGCGTTTACATTTGTACTTGAAGTACGCTTCAAGTAAGCTTCAAGCTGTCATGGAAACGCACTAATAGTTTTTGATTCCCGCGGTATCGTGCAAGTACAAAAATCAAGAACGTCGTTAACATAAAAAACCTTTCGACCGAATTTTATTAAAATCTTTTCAAATCATAGTTTCGTTAGTATTCTTCGAACGGCACCACGAAGTCGTAATTTTTTTAGGTTCGCGCGATAACGTGCAGGACAAACTGCCCACATACTTCGTCTTAAATTTTCGCTAATACGGTAAACATGCTAAGGGCGACCGACGAATCGCTGTCCACAGCGACTGTCAAAAACGAATAGAATACATGAATACGTCTTTTGTATGAAGGTGCACAATCTGCAGACCACTACGATGGCGACGCCACTTCGTAGCCGTCGCCTGTCAAAGTTGCATGGGTGCTGTGGCATGGGGTTGTGTTGCTATTCTCACGTGTTCCTGTGTGCGCGTGTAGAATATTCGGCTGTTCCAGATGGTTATTTCGATGTGTGTTCTTTAGTTTGTGTCGCCGTCACTCTAACAAATTTCGTCGGGCTACTCTCTGTAACCGAGGAAAATAATTTCGCCGTCGCTCTTAGCATGTTTAGAGCATAAAATGCTATTGGGCCTTGGAAAATGAAAATACGTTGAAAATTTCGAGTTTGATTTTCGGACCGGTTACGATAACTTCTCTATAAACTGGGAAGTTAAAAAAAAACTGCAAAACAGATTCTATTTAAAACCGCGATTTCCGCACCCGTATTCTTGTAGCGCCGCACAGTGGGACCAAATCCAAAAAAGCTGGCCAAAAGTCTAAAAAAAAAGTTTATAGATTGCGGTTTTTTGGGGGGGATGATTCAAGGACACTTCCAATAGTGAGCAATCAGTCACGGAAGGTTAGATTTTTTTCTACGGACTGAGAAATTGTAGTTGCTACTTTACTCTTTTTGCTTATTTTTAAACGTTAATATTGTGAAAAAAGGTTAACGTTTTCAAAACGCTATAAAAAATTAAGTAACCAAGCAATCGTGGTCGTGTAAAGTGGAATTTTCTTTGGAAGGTATGTAGAGTATAAAAAAAATTGCACTATACCCATTAAGCAAGTATATAATACACAGTAAGCATCTATTACACGTGCTTTTTATGAATTAGGATTGTAAGAATGCGATATATATTGGACAAAAAGTAATATTGCTCCACTCTGCTCCACTGGGAAACTTGCTGGGCGTTGTTGGTAAAGGTGTATTCCTTCACCTCCAAAAAAAATCTGCTACCCAAAATTGCCCCTCCGTGTTTTAAGGGGTCACATACGTCCAGCACTAGCCCATGGAAATGGTACTTCAATATTGCAAAAATGCGGGACAAGGTTTTATTTTTGGGATGTGTAGGGGGGGTCAGTGTGAGCTTAAATCTGAGCTTTCGGGATTCTAACCCACTCCCCCCCCCAATTTGGCCGCCATTTTGGAAAAGGTGCGCAAATAGTTTTTCCATTATATATCTCCGTAACAGTACATCTTACAGAAAATTTGCAAGGGCACTTTTTGTTTATAATTAAATTATCTACAATATATTAGCAAGATATTTTTGGGTAAATTTAATAATTAAGAAATTATAAGCCTTAGAACACCAAAATTAGTCACAGTATTTTCTTTTAATGGCTATAGCTCTGAATGTTCGACATCAGAAGATAAAGATACAACTTTTACTTGTATTCACAATGATTTTCTTCTGTAATTGCATTCTTAAAAATTCTTATTTTGTTTTTCTAATAAACAATAACTTCCTAATAAAATAACTTGCTTATAAAAAATTAATCAAAAGTATTAAACATTATATTTAAACAATTTTTTTGATTTTTTAAGAGGTTATGTTAACCATATTGAGTCCGTCATTTTGAAATTTCGACACCGGATTCGTCATCAGCGACCCCGAAAACCCCCGAGTGTAAAATTTGAGATCATTTAATGCACTTTTTGACTTTTGGCCAGCTTTTTTGGATTTGGTCCCACTGTGCGCCGTAAGAATTCATATTCCGACTAAGTACTTAAATGTGTACGTGTGCTTTTCTGATTATTGTATTTGTGAGTTGAAGCCCGAGAAATAGGTTTAAAATGTGTTGCGCATTTCTCTCCAAGTTCATCACTTTTTGCAGTGAATTCTTCTTGATTCTTTTACCTCTTTCTTAAAAAAAGCAGTATGAATACTGCAGCAAGAATAGAAGTGTGCGAAGGCCCATTATCATAAACTTCAAAATTAAAGAAAATAGGGAAATCAAAATTTCCCAATTGGCTCTCTACCAAAGCCTTCTATATTTACAAGCCATGCTGTAGGTGTGTGTGTGTGTGGTTGTATGAAGTCCCAACTTAAATTCGTGAAATATCAAAGTCCCATTAAAATCAAAGGGAAAGAAGTTTTCGTTCCGCGGAAAGTGCTGTTTCGAGTGTGATTTTATTGAAAATAAGAGCTATTCCATCAATTTAAAAAACGTACAATATTGCAAAAAGTACCCAAATTAACTGCCATAAAGCAATTTAAATAAACATGTGTTATTAATAAGATGGGGTTTATGTTGGCAATGGAGAAAAAAAATATCAAAATCCCTTTGATAACGAGGAAAACAAGTGTTTCGTGCCGCGGAAAGTTTTCTATTAATGAAAGTGCCGGGATTTTTTGTTAAAAATAAGAGTTTTTTTTATAAAGATAAAAGCAAAATTTTCGTTTGAGCTTTGATTGCTACTAAAATATCCGAAATTGTTCTCTGGGGGCACAGTGTCAGGTGAAGGACCAGTCAGTTTTTGTTGCAGCCAGTTCCAATTTTAAAGCAAAATAAGAAAATAAAGATAAGTTGAAACGAATAGTTTGCTAAAAATTCCGAAATATTTATATAAATTTATTTTTAGCGGTAGTTTCCTACCTCCAGGTACGGCGTTTGCTTGGAAAGTTAAACACGGAATAAAATTTGAAATAATATTCATTAAAGAAGGAAGTTAGTAATGCTATTACATTTATTATTTACATTATTATCACAACTAATATATAGTTATATGTAGTTAATAAATGTTACAATTAATGTCCATAATTTTTGTTTTTATTTGGTTTAAAGAAGATTTTATCCCCAATAATTTATTCCCAATAAACATACATAACCGCACTCCACACAGTTTGACAGAAAAATTGAAGTCCCATTATGGTTTCATTGTGAGTGTGAGATTTCTTTATGCATGGCTTTGCTCTCTACACTTGTGAGTTGAGGCGCGGACTTGTAGTTTTGTGTTTTCTACACTTGTAAAAAATGGCTTCTAGCACAAGTACTTGTAGCTTCGTGTAAAAGGCCTCTGGTCTGGAATCTTAAAACTGCGAGCTTGTAAATTTAAAATTTATTGTCATGGTGCGTAAAGTGAAATGAATAAATTGTTCACCCTTAATCATATTTGCATAGAAATAATTGAAGAATTTTTATATATAAGTGACTGGTAAAATGGAGGCATATTTAAGAGAATGGTACAAATGGTGAGTGCAAAGCTAAACTCTTTTCAAATTTATTTGAATAATATTTTCGTTTAGCTGCGGTTAATTCTGTTGGTAGTGATCGCCACTTCAATACCGGTAATAATAGATGTTTCTTCTTCTTCTGCAAGTATTGAATGTGAAGGTAGTTTCGAGTTTGAGTTTTTCAGTGTTGACGATGCTGTTGTGCCTGAAGATGGTTCTGCTGCTGGTGATGATGGTGGTGCTGTAGGTGATGGTGGTGCTGAAGAAGAACCTGAGGCGCCTTACAAGTTTATAGGTGATGATAGTCATGCTGATGATGATGGTGGTGGTGGTCCGCCATTAGGAGGTGGTGATGACGGTACGCAGCAAGATGAAGATAAACCTCCTGATCTTGCTAGGGCGCCTGGTATTCCTGGTCCGCCTGGTGAGCCTGGTATGGCTGGTTTGCCTGGTTTAGCTGGTGTGCCTGGTCAGCCTCGTCAGGCTGGTGTCCCTGGAGCCCCTGTTGAGCCTGGTAAGCCTGGTCCGCCTGGTCAACCTGGTCAGGCTGGTGTCCCTGGAGCCCCTGTTGAGCCTGGTAAGCCCGGTCCGCCTGGTCAGCCTGGGCCGGCTGGTCCGCCTGGTCAGCCTGGTCAGCCTGGTCTACCTGGCATGCCTGGTCCGCCTGGTTACACTGGTAACTCTGGTTACCCTGGTGGGTATGGTTACCTTGGTCACTATAGACCTGTTTACGGACCATATGGAGAAGTTTTAAGTTTCACTTTTAGGTATTTCCACGTTTTGTTCTTTTAGTCTTGAGTGCTTTAAAATTGTATAAAAGATATGATATTAAAAGCTTTATTCAGTTTATAGTGTTAGTATTGAAATAAAAATGAATTAAAAATGCGAATTTTCATTTGAGTGCTAAATGGGGTAAAGGTTATTTTGCCTCAGACGTAATCAAATTACTGTCAAATCATGTCCGCCATTAGTATAGATGTTGGAGTTAGTAAAGTGCTTTTACATCTGTTATGTTGAGCGCTGTGATAAATCATTGGCGTCAAACCAGTCTAGCGTTTTTTTCAATAAAGTGGTGCAATGCGAAGCTGAAATACATTTTGTATGCCCTAAAAAATCTTTTGAAAGAGTATCAAAATTTTAGAGGACTGTTCTAACTGCATAATGTGGATTACATGTTAATTTTATTAAAAAAATATTATTTTTATTTTAAGCAAAAAACTTTTCATCGGATTTAATATGGCGCTGCATCTAGAATTGAAACATTCCAAGCATCGACCAAGGACCAAAGGCAATAAAAAAGATCGGGCACATAGACAAACTATGTCTATATTATCAGTCGGATGCAGAATGGACAGCTGTTAACGACGAAAAGGTCTAAGACGGGGTAGGGTGATAATATATCTAGTGGTGCCATCTATTAGACAAAGAAGTTTGCAGCGGTTTATGCATTTTAGGTGCGTCATGGATTGGAACGAAATTTGATTTGTGGATAGCATGGAATGAAATTTTCATACTGGGAAAAATCTCGATTGTGCGAGAAATAGAAGGTGATCTAGAAATTGGATTTTAAATATATAAACACAAGTGCAGCGTCTTTTGGAATAATTTTTTGATTGGAAGTGCAATGAAAGTGACCTAAAGCGAAAAGATGTAATTAAGTAGTAAATTAAAATGCAATAAATAGGTGTTATTTGTGATAGATGTTAAATTGGCAAGTGATAATTAGTGAACTTTAAGAATTGTGTTTGTAATCATTGGTATTTCTTAATTATAAGCTTACGAATCGGTTACGCCAAGAAAACGAAACTTGGAGAATCAATAAGATGCATTGCGATATAAAAAAGTAGTTTAGATGACCCGAAGATTGTTGCTACAAAAAATTGTTTTATTTTTTCGAGGTTTATTTATACTTCAAAAGTGGCTAATCTTATTAGGGCCTTATTCTCTATTACAAAACTGACTAAATTCTATTCGAAATGGCAATAATATTGTTCCATTTTCACTAGAAAGCTCAAGGGTAGTCGAGTAATTCGAGTGAAATATGAATTTGAGTGTGAAAAAATCGTAAAAAACACGTTCTACAACATAACTTTTTTTGTTTTCGGCCCCTTAGAGGCAAGTGCTCATTTGATTGTAATAATTCATAATCAATCAAAAAAAAGTCATTGCACCTCACCTGGGGCTCTAATTACATCAATTTGTAGGTGCATCATAAAATGCACTCAAAAAATGCACCTGAAAAACCCTCCCACGGCCCCAAAACAAATCGAAGGAGGCTCCACGACCCCTCAAAATCTTCGCTACAGTCCCTACTATAATTAAAAAATAACAGAAAAATCCTCACTTGCCTCTAAGGGGCCGAAAACAAAAAAAGTTATGTTGTAGAACGTGTTTTTTACGATTTTTTCACACTCAAATTCATATTTCACATGTTTTAACTTGAAAAAAAAATCTGAAAAAAATCAGGTAACATCCTCACGTACCAAACAATTTTTTTGAAGCGTTGGGGCGGTTCAAAATATAATTTTTATAGTCGAAAAAATTAAAATCACGTTTCAAACTTTTTTTTTACTTTTGTCACTTGAGCGACCTGTTAGATTCAATCAATCAAGGTCTAGTTTCGCGCAAAATTCATGTTTTCAGGTCCCCGATAACATACTAAAAGAGCAGGTGGAAAAAAAATGTTCGTGCATTTTGACACAGTCTACTGTACTATACTCGTCATACTCATTCTTTGGATACCCACACCGGGGGCGTTATAAAAGAAAAGGTAAACCACCATTTTGTGTTGGCCGCCATTTTGAATTTGGAACGAAGCGGCACAGATAATAGAATGCTATTTGTCACACCCTTTCATTTAATACCCATACCGAGTAGCTTGTAAAGAAGAAGGCTCTCCGCCATTTTGTGTTAGCCGCCATTTGGAATTTGGAATTACGCCACACCACTAATTGTATTTTACTTGTCTTACCCTTTCATTTTGATACCCACATCGGTGGTCATGGAACATAATTGCAAAATTTGGCCGCCCTCTTGGAAACGCTATCTTAATTGTTTTACAAAATGGTCCGATTTCATTGTCACGTAAATTATGCATATATGTGCAAAATTTCACGATGATATACTACGTTTATAAGCGGAGTTTCCCTCCGGATGGAAGTTTCGATCCGGAGTGAAACACCGCTTATAAACCGGGAGTGAAAATCCAGAACTTGGATTTTCGCTCCCGAAGAAAAAGCTGGAGTGAAACTTCGATCCCGGTTTATGTTGTGCTTATAAACGCTGACTGGGAGTGAGAATTTTTTCGAGGGGGGAAAACTTTGTAAAGAAGAGGCTGGGTGTTTTATTTTGCTGCAATAGTTTTTTTTCTTTGTTTATTGATATTTTTAAATACATTAAATTAAACATTGGGTTTTATATTTGTCTTTGCTATGATTTTGAATTTGAGCTTGGAGCTGTCATCTCAGACCAGAAAGAATTGTGGATTTACACTCCCATTGCTTATAAACGCATCGGGAGTTTTACTTTGGATTGAAGATGCGGGAGTGAAACTCCGCTTATAAACGTAGTAATAGTTTACTTTTTATTCTATTATGTATTCCGCCATCTTGGGTTGGCCGCCATTTTGAATTTGGAATGATGCCACACAGCTAATTGTATTCTACTGGTAATACCCTTTCCATTGATACCCATGTCGGCGATCGGGAAACGCTATTGCGAACTTCCCCTGCTTTCTTAAAGCCGCCATCTTTATTTTTTTTATAAAAATGCCAAATTGTTACGCGAACTATGCATATGGCAAAATTTGGGGTTGATCGGTTACATGAAAGTGGGTCAAAATCCAGTTGCAAGAGGTGTAGAACGCAAAAAATGGTGAAAAATCGTACTAATTAATTAATTTAAAAAACCTAATTAAAATATCAAAAACGGAAACCTTTAGATACTATAGAGAAAATTATATTAAACAAACTTCGGAATTTAACGGCACGCCGCCTAAACATAGATATATTTGTGAACAACAAAACTTAGAAAAATTGCAAATAATTTCAACTCTTCCATACGAACTTTTATCCTCTATTTCACCTCCTTCGCGACCAAAAGTAGCCTATGTACTTCTCAAAGGTATAATCAATCTCTGTAACAAATATAATCAAGATCGGTTCAGCGGTTTAGGCGTGAAAACGTAACAGAGAGGCAGACAGACAGAGCTACTTTCGCACTTATAATATACTAGCAAAAACCCGCGTGCGTTGCAACGCCTTTTAATAAAAAAAAATTATGTGGGCATACTCCGGGATAGGAAATGGTTATAATGGGTACATAAAAGAATTTAGAGTTACCTATAAAAAATATGCTTCAAATTTATTAAAATTCGAGGTTGAGCACCACCTATCGGAAAAAAAATTATGTGTGCGTTGTACGCGGTAGGAAAAAAAGTATAATGAAAAAACAATAAATCTGGAAAAAATTGCCTCTTCCCAATCTTATCGGTGATTCAATTGGAACAGCGTTATGTATTCAAGTAGATGCATCTAAACATATAACTTCTCGGTGAATTGGAATTTTAACTTTCTCTTTTCGGTTAGCCGTTACACTGCTCCCTTCTTACTCAGTATTCGTCCCGAACACAGCTTCCTCCAGGTCCCGTTTTTTCCGATCGAACTTTTTGGAAGCGATAGATGACATCGTTTAACCTCGTGATGACAATGTAGGGGCGCACAAATTTGCAAACTTCGACTCTTTCTACCGTTTTTACTGTTTCTATACTGGTTAGAGGGAATTTTAGAAATTTACTACATTTTAGAATGTGGCTTGGGAAAATTCGTGCGTCATATTGGACCCGCAATTTTGAATTTATAAGCTCTGATCATAAATTCGTTGTTTGCCCTAAAAGCCCCCAGATACCGATTTTCATTGCAATCGGAATACAATTGGAAAAATTCGTCGGCCATATTGGCGCGGCCATTTTGAATTTATAAGTTTTGATCATAAATTCGTTATTTGCAACCTTAAAAACCCCTAGATATTCACTTTCATTGGAATCGGAATACAATTGGAAAAATTCGTCCGCCATTTTGAATTTATAAGTTTTGATCATAAATTCGTTATTTGCAACCTTAAAAACCCCCAGATTTCGATTTTCTTTGGAATCGGAACACAATTGGCAAATTCGTCGGCCATATTGGCACGGCCATTTTAAATTTATAAGTTTTGATCATAAATTCGTTATTTGCAACCTTCCCCCAGATTTCGATTTTCATTGGAATCGGAACACAATTGGCAAATTCGTCGGCCATATTGGCACGGCCATTTTGAATTTATGTTTTGATCATAAATTCGTTATTTGCAACCTTAAAATCCCCCAGATTTCGATTTTCATTGGAATCGGAACACAATTGGCAAATTCGTCGGCCATATTGGCACGGCCATTTTGAATTTTTTTATAAATTATAGCCTATATGTTATTCTGATATATGAGCTATATTATTGTAAAGTTTCATTAAAATCCATTCAGTAGTTTTTGCGTGAAAGAGGAACAAACATACATACAAACATTCACGTTTATAATATTAGTAAGATACTGAGTTTCCATGAGAGTTCAACCAGAGTTGAACCCGAGTTGAACTCCATGGAAACAGTCGCAGTCAAGAGTTTTCGTTAAAGATTTTCAACTCTGCTCAACTCAACGAAAATAGGTAGATTGAACAGAGTTCACGCACACAACTACAAACGGGATTGTCAAATGTTAAAAAAGTCAAAATGTGGCGCCTGTTTATAACATTTCCGTTATACAACGAACACAATAAATTAATTTTATGGTCCATGATCACTATTTTATAATAACAAAAATATTACGTCAAATTTAAAAACAGCTGCTTGCTTAATACAAGTACATATTCAGCTGTCTGTACACAGGCAGAAAAGTCAGCCATGGAAACGCATAGAGTTGAGTCGTTGAGTTGAAGTGTCATTTCAACTCAACCTCAACTCAACTCGACTCCCATGGAAACTCGGTAATAGTAAGGATAAAGTGTCTTCTGACATCCGAACGAGGCGCGACATTTTCACTTTTTGTGGTTTTGCCAGTGTGCCGTTTTTAGTTGCGTACCTACCTATTTTCGTTGAGTTGAGCAGAGAGAGAAGAAGTTTAACGAAAACTCTTGACTGTGTCTGTTTCCATGGAGTTCAGCTCGGGTTCAACTCTGGTTGAACTCTCATGGAAACTCAGTACATGATGTATAGCTCGGGTTTAACTCTGGTTGAACTCGCATGGAAACTCAGTAACGTTCTATTACAATAATGAAAGAATTTCTCTCGAAACTGTCAAAATCGTATTCTCTATTACATAACTGACTTAATTCTACTCGAAACTGTAAAAATATTGTTAGATTTTTACTCTTTCAAGGGAAATCGAGCAATTTTAAAAAAACTTAGGTATGGGCGACACACCTCTTGCACTCATTTTATTTCTTTCGGTGACATTTCTACTAGAGGAAGCAGTATTATAATAGCGAATTCGAAAGCATATTAGTTTCGAGTAAAATGCATTTAAGTATTGTAATAGAGAATAAGGCCTCAGTCCATTACTACATGTCAGTGCTAAACATTGTAATAGAGAATAACGCCCCAGTAGCCCCGGTCGTCCACGTTCTTCTAATTTTTGCTCCCGTCTGTTACGTTGAGCGATGTGATAAATCATTGGTGTCAAATCAGTTTACATTTTTTCTCTAGGGTGTGGTGCAATCCGAAGCTGAAATTACCTTAAAATCTTATTTTTAGAGGACTCTAGATTGAAATTATATTTTTGGGTAAAAACTAGATTTTATTAAAAAAAAATCTTTATTATTTTTAAGCCGTAACGATGTTGCCTGCAGGATTCAACAAGAACCCAAAGCAGGAAAGAAGATCGTGCACATAGACAGGCTGTGTCTATATCATCAGCCGGATACAGAGTGGAAACTGATTGGAACGAATAGTCCTAAGAAGAGGCAGTGTGAAGATATATCCAGTGGTGCCACCTATTAGACAAAGTAGCTTGTAGGACAAGAACGAACTGTGATTTGTGGATAGTGTCGACGTTATTCGCATACGGGGAAAAATCTTGAATGTGAGAGAAATAGAGAGCTCCAGAATGAGGTGAAAGATCTAGAAATTAGATAAGGGAGGGTCTTATATATAAACACAGGCGCTCTTAAAATCAGCTTTAGATTGGAAAAGTGATCAAAGTGACCTAAAGCGAAACGGCGCAATTAACAAGTGAATTAAAATGCGATAAATAGGAGTTATTAGTGAGAGATATTAAATTGCAAAATGATAAATAGTGCAATTTAAGAACTGGTTTTGTTTTCTTTAAAATGTTAGTGAAAAGGTTGTGGAGATTTGTTAAAAGTGTATTGCTTAATTAATCCAACGAACTCGGTACGCCGAAAAAACCTAACAATTTATTGCCAAATATAATTGGAGAATCAGTGAGATGCAATGCTATACGAAACAATAATTTAGATAGCCCCATAATAGTTTATTTTTTCGAGTACTATAATAATAATTATAAAAAAAGGCAATTTGGTCTAAAATCTTAAAACTGCCAGCTTGCAAATTTAAAATTTATTTTCATGGTGCATAAAGTGAAATGAACAAATTGTTCACCCTTAATCATATTTGCATAGAAATAATTGACGGGTTTTTATATATAAGTGACTGGAAAAATGGAATGACATATTTAAAAGAATGGTACTAATGGTGAGTGCAAAAATAAATTCTTTCCAAATTTACTTCAATAATATTTTCGTTTAGTTGTGGTTAATTCTGTTGGAAGTGATCGTGGCTTCAACAGTCGAACCTGATACCCCTTATAAGTTTGCAGGTGATGATGAAACTCATGGTGGAGAAGGCGATGGTGAAGGCGAACCTGATGCGACTTATAAGTTTATAGGTGACAAAGATAGCAGTGCTGCTGGTGGTGATAGCGATGGTGAAGGCGAACCTGATACGATGGGAGGTGATGATTGGCTTTCTGATTTTATTAGGCCTGGTGATCTTGCTAGGGCGCCTGGTCAGCCTGGTCAGCTTGATCAGCCTGGTTTTATTGATCAGTCTGGTCAGGGAGGTCATGGTGGTCATGGTGGTCATGGTGGTCATGGTGGTCATGGTGGTCAAGGTGGTCAGGGCGGTCGGGGTGGTCAGGGTGGTCAGGGAGGTCATGGTGGTCATGGTGGTCATGGTGGTCATGGTGGTCATGGTGGTCATGGTGGTCAAGGTGGTCAGGGCGGTCAGGGTGGTCAGGGTGGTCAAGGTGGTCAGGGTGGTCAGGGTGGTCAGGGTGGTCAGGGTGGTCAGGGTAGTCAGGGTGGTCAGGGTGGTCAGGGTGGTCAGGGTGGTCCGGGTGGTCATGCTGGTAGGCCTGGTACACTTGGTCAGGGTGGTCAGGCTGGTCAGCCTGGTATGCCTGGTAACCCTGGTCAGGCTGGTCAAGCTGGTCCGAGTGGTCAGGGTGGTCAGGGTGGTCAGGCTGTTAAGCCTGGTATGCTTGGTGGGCCTGGTATCCCTGATCAGGCTGGTCAAGCTGGTCAGGGTGGTCAGGGTGGTCTGGGTGGTCCGGGTGGTCAGGGTGGTCCGGGTGGTCATGCTGGTAGGCCTGGTACACTTGGGCAGGGTGGTCAGGCTGGTCAGCCTGGTAACCCTGGTCAGGCTGGTCAGGATGGTCAGGGTGGTCCGGGTGGTCAGGGTGGTCCGGGTGGTCAGCCTGGTATGCCTGGTAACCCTGGTCAGGCTGGTCAGGATGGTCAGGGTGGTCAGGGTGGTCCGGGTGGTCAGGCTGGTACACTTAGTCAGGTTGGACAGCCTGGTAGGCCTGGTGTGCCTGGTAACCCTGGTCAGGATGGTCCGGGTGGTCAGGGTGGTCCGGGTGGTCAGGCTGGTGGGCCTGGTACACTTGGTCAGCCTGGTGTGACTGGTCTGCCTGGTAGGCCTGCTCAGCCTGGTCAGCCTGGTCAGCCTGGTCAGCCTGATCAGCCTGGTCAGCCTGGTGAGCCTGGTCGGCCTGGTCAGCCTGGTCGGCCTGGTCAGCCTGGTCAGCCTGGTCAGCCTGATCAGCCTGGTCAGCCTGGTATGCCTGGTCCGCCTGGTAAGCCTGGTGAGCCTGGTAAGCCGGGTATGCCTGGTCCCCCTGGTCTTCCTGGTCCGCCTGGTCAGCCTGGTCTTCCTGGTCTGGCTGGTCAGCCTGGTAATCCTGGTCAGCCTGGTATTCCTGGTCAGCCTGGTTATCCTGGTAACCCTGGTCCGCCTGGTAACCCTGGTCAGGCTGGTCAGGGTGGTCAGGATGGTCAGGGTGGTCAGGGTGGTCCGGGTGGTCAGGCTGGTGGGCCTGGTACACTTGGTCAGGGTGGTCAGGCTGGTCAGCTTGGTAGGCCTGGTGTGCCTGGTAACCCTGGTCAGGCTGGTCAAGGTGGTCAGGATGGTCAGGGTGGTCAGGGTGGTCTGGGTGGTCAGGGTGGTCCGGGTGGTCAGGCTGGTAGGCCTGGTACACTTGGTCAGCCTGGTGTGACTGGTCTGCCTGGTAGGCCTGGTCAGCCTGGCCTTCCTGGTCAGCCTGGCCTTCCTGGTCAGCCTGGCCTTCCTGGTCCGCCTGGTAAGCCTGGTGAGCCTGGTAAGCCGGGTATGCCTGGTCCCCCTGGTCTTCCTGGTCCGCCTGGTCGGCCTGGTCTTCCTGGTCTGGCTGGTCAGCCTGGTAATCCTGGTCAGCCTGGTATTCCTGGTCAGCCTGGTTATCCTGGTAACCCTGGTCCGCCTGGTAACCCTGGTCAGGCTGGTGAGGGTGGTCAGGATGGTCAGGGTGGTCAGGGTGGTCCGGGTGGTCAGGCTGGTGGGCCTGGTACACCTGGTCAGCCTGGTGTGACTGGTCTGCCTGGTAGGCCTGGTCAGCCTGGTATGGCTAGTCAGCCTGGTAGGCCTGGTCAGCCTGGGCAGCCTGGTATGCCTGGTCCGCCTGGTAAGCCTGGTGAGGCTGGTAAGCCGGGTATGCCTGGTCCCCCTGGTCTTCTGGTCCGCTTGGTCAGCCTGATAATCCTGGTCAGCCTGGTATTCCTGGTCAGCCTGGTTATCCTGGTAACCCTGGTCCGCCTGGTAACCCTGGTCAGGCTGGTCAGGGTGGTCAGGATGGTCAGGGTGGTCAGGGTGGTCCGGGTGGTCAGGGTGGTCCGGATGGTCAGCCTGGTAGGCCTGGTACACTTGGTCAGCCTGGTGTGACTGGTCTGCCTGGTAGGCCTGGTCAGCCTGGCCTTCCTGGTCAGCCTGGCCTTCCTGGTCCGCCTGGTAAGCCTGGTGAGCCTGGTAAGCCGGGTATGCCTGGTCCCCCTGGTCTTCCTGGTCCGCCTGGTCGGCCTGGTCTTCCTGGTCTGGCTGGTCAGCCTGGTAATCCTGGTCAGCCTGGTATTCCTGGTCAGCCTGGTTATCCTGGTAACCCTGGTCCGCCTGGTAACCCTGGTCAGGCTGGTGAGGGTGGTCAGGATGGTCAGGGTGGTCAGGGTGGTCCGGGTGGTCAGGCTGGTGGGCCTGGTACACCTGGTCAGCCTGGTGTGACTGGTCTGCCTGGTAGGCCTGGTCAGCCTGGTATGGCTAGTCAGCCTGGTAGGCCTGGTCAGCCTGGGCAGCCTGGTATGCCTGGTCCGCCTGGTAAGCCTGGTGAGGCTGGTAAGCCGGGTATGCCTGGTCCCCCTGGTCTTCCTGGTCCGCCTGGTCAGCCTGATAATCCTGGTCAGCCTGGTATTCCTGGTCAGCCTGGTTATCCTGGTAACCCTGGTCCGCCTGGTAACCCTGGTCAGGCTGGTCAGGGTGGTCAGGATGGTCAGGGTGGTCCGGGTGGTCCGGGTGGTCCGGGTGGTCAGGCTGGTGGACCTGGTACACTTGGTCAGGGTGGTCAGGCTGGTCAGCCTGGTAGGCCTGGTGTGCCTGGTAACCCTGGTCAGGCTGGTCAAGGTGCTCAGGATGGTCAGGGTGGTCAGGGTGGTCTGGGTGGTCAGGGTGGTCCGGGTGGTCAGGCTGGTAGGCCTGGTACACTTGGTCAGCCTGGTTTGGCTGGTCTGCCTGGTAGGCCTGGTCAGCCTGGCATGGCTGGTCAGCCTGGTCAGCCTGGTCTTCCTGGTCCGCCTGGTAAGCCGGGTGAGCCTGGCAAGCCGGGTATGCCTGGTCCCCCTGGTCTTCCTGGTCCGCCTGGTAAGCCTGGTGAGCCTGGCAAGCCGGGTATGCCTGGTCCCCCTGGTCTTCCTGGTCCGCCTGGTCGGCCTGGTCTTCCTGGTCTGGTTGGTCAGCCTGGTAATCCTGGTCAGCCTGGTCATCCTGGTCAGCCTGGTTATCCTGGTAACCCTGGTCCGCCTGGTAATGCTGGTCCACATGGCCCGCCTGGTCAGCCTGGTCCACCTGGACGGCCTGGTCCCCCTGGTTTGCCTGGCCGGTCTGGTCAGCCTGGTCCACCTGGCCCGCCTGGTCCACCTGGACGGCCTGGTCCCCCTGGTTTGCCTGGCCGGCCTGGTCAGCCTGGTCCACCTGTTTATCCTGGTCCGCCTGGCCCGCCTGGTCAGCCTGGTCCACCTGGCCGGCCTGGTCCGCCTGGTCCGCCTGGCCGACCTGGTCAGCCTGGTCCGCTTGGTAGGCCTGGTAAAGACAATGGTACTCTTAAGCCTGAAAACCCTGATAAACCTAATAAACCTATCGTTATTAAACCTGATCCTGATCATTCAGGATCTGATGTAGACATTTTATGTTTCTCGTTTAAGTATTTGCTCTCTCTGTTCTTTTGGTGTTGAGTGCTTTCAAATTGTATATAATATATGATATTTTAAACTTTGTTCAGCTTATAATGTTAGTATTGAAATAAAAATGATTTGCAATTACGAATTTTCATTTGATTGCTAAATGGGGTGGAGGATCTTTTGCCTTCAGACGTAATCAAATAACTGTCAAATTTTTATATCATGTCCGCCATTAGTTGCTTTTAATATTTGCTCAATAGCGTAAGTAAAATTTGAATATCGTGTTTTGGTTAAAGATTTCCTTTTAAAATATATAAAAATATCATGTAACCGTTATGAGCTAAAATACATCTGTTACGTTGAGCGCTGTGATAAATCATTGGTGTCAAATCAGTCTAGGGGTTTTTCTCCAATGAAGTGATGAAAGGCGAAGCTGAAATGTTTTTTGGTTGTCCTAAAAAGTTGTATGAGGATTGCTCTTACTGCATAGAGTATGGCGAAGTTTTCATATTAATTTAATTAAAAAGGTATTATTTTTATTTTAAGCCAAAAATGTTTCGCCGGATTTAATGTAACGTCTCATCAGCTCTTTTCGCGGATTGGCACATTGCAAGCAACTATGTTATTTGATTCAACAAGGCAAAAAAGAAGATCGTATACAGACTATGTCTATATTATTATTATTATTATTTGTTTATTTAGAAAAATCATGTACAAAGATTCAAATCTTATAAATTAGTACATTAATTAACAAATTGGATATAACAAGCTTAAAAACACAATATAAAAAAAGAAAAAACTTTAAAAAATAATATAAAAATAAAAAAAAAATAACTTAAAAAGAACAAGAAATAAGATAAAATAAATAAATAAAGCAAGAAATAAAATTAAAGGAAAAAAAAAAGAAATAAAAAGAAAGAAAAAAAAAGAATTGGTAAAATACAAAAACAGAAAGAAAATAAAACAGGAAATAAAATAAAAAAATAAAAAAAAAAAGTAAAAATAAGAACAAAATAGTTGTATATTCATGCTCTAATCCGCTCTATTTAAAATAAATTCAAAAAGTTGCTTCTTAAAAATGCCCAATGAATCGATGCGTTGTAAATTAACAGGGAGAGAGTTCCAAAGTTGAGCTACGAAGACAAAGAAAGAACGCTGGCCAATTAACGTGCGAAATTGAGGAATTATTAAATTATTATTTCTGAGGGATTGCGAAAGCTGCACAAACTGCTTGAGGTATGCAGGTTTACGCTCATGAAGGATATCGTGAAACAGTCGTAGAAGCCTAAACTCACGATATTCATTTAGAGAGCAGCCCAAAACTGTGTTCGTGAAGGGTGAAATGTGGTCGAAACGGCGTAACTTATAAACAAAACGTACACAATCGTTAAACGCTACTTCAAGTTTACGGGCGCAAGAAGAATCGAGTGAGGGAAAGATGGAAAGGCCATGCATTAGAAGAGGTAGTATTAGGGCTTTAAGCAGATTCATACGTACAGACCTCTTTAGCAAGCCACAATGGTAACGAAGTCTTGACAGGAGTCCATAGGTTTTTCCAACAATAAAACTAATGTGATCGCAGCAGGTCATGCTGCTATTCAGTACCACCCCAAGATTTCTTGCTTTATCAACGCAAACAAGAGGAACCGAGTTTAACGCGATAGCGGAGAGGTCAGGACGAACAGTAGCGGAGTGAGAGAAAAAAATACACTGGGACTTCGAAGGATTTAGCTGCAGTAAATTTAATGTCGACCAGTAGGATACATGACGCAAGTCAGCAGCAAGCTTCTCCACACATAAATGTATTTGATCTTTTGGGGCTGGGAGATAAAGCTGCACATCGTCTGCATACATATGAATCTTAGAATATTTTACTACTAAGGGAAGGTCGTTAATAAAAATACTGAATAAAAGAGGTCCAAGAATGGAGCCTTGAGGGACTCCAGTGTGAAGAAGGGCACTTGAGGAACAAGAGTCACCTAGTTTAACCTTTTGAGAGCGGTTAGATAAGAAACTTTGCAAAAGTTTAAGTGCAGAAAGAGAAAAATGTGCTTGTGACGCCAGTTTTCGCAGGAGCAGGTCGTGATTGACGCTATCAAAAGCTTTTGAGAAGTCAAGCAACAATAAACAACAGATATTACGTTCGTCAAGGGAGTTGCGTATATCTGTAGTGACTTTAAGAAGCGCAGTTTCACAGCTGTGGTGTTTTCGAAAGCCAGATTGCCATGTATTTATAAGTTTGAGACGCTCACAATACGCTGTTATTTGCGTGGCTATTAGCTTTTCAAGGACCTTTGCCAGAAATGGAAGAATACTGATAGGCCGAAAATCAGAGGGACTGGTAGGAGAAGGGCACTTGGGAATGGGTATGATTAAGGCATGCTTCCAAGTCGAAGGAAACTTCGATACAGTGAGGCAGGAGTTAAAAATGTGAGTTAAAGTAGGCAATAGACGAGGTAGAAGCATTTTTAGGAATCTAGGCGAAATGTAATCGCTACCAGTCGCATTTGATTTGATTGACTTCAGAGCAGTGATTACTTCGAGGTAGTCGACGCAACGAAAGCAGAAGCCATCGGAAGAAGCTGTAAAAGAGGTATTAGCCTGGTCCGCAATTTGGTTAGATATAAAAAATCGATTAAGGGTGTCAGGACAGATGTTGTGCGCCACAGATTCATTCTTAGAATGAACACCCAGTTGCCGCAAATTGTTCCAGACTGTTTTTAAAGGAAGAGAGGGGTCTAATTTACGAGCGTAGAAATTTCGTTTGGTTTCCTTGATTTTTGCGACAACTAAATTTCTTATGCGTTTGAAGGATCTTTTAGCAGCTTCACTTTTCACTTTAAGAAACCAATGGTAAAGAAACTCCCTTTCAACTATGAGCGATTTAATTTCCGCAGTAAACCACGGTTTAGATTTTGCTGGACTAGTTTTGCTTCTCAGAGGGACAAATTCCTCATAGAGATCATGAAATAACCTATTAAATTCGGAAATTTTTTCATCGACGTCAGTCATAGTGAAGATGTTGGACCATGGTAGACAATCACACCTATGAATGAGACGTGTTTGATCAATATTAGAGAAATCCCGATAAGTACGGGTGGTAGTAGGTGGAGGATCAACATTAAAACTATGACATATGAACAAAATATCATGATCCAGATAACTGGGAGGAGAGATTTGGTTTTGAAATAAAACAGCGTTAATATCATTGGTTAGAAACACATCGAGCAAGGAGGGTGACCTACATTTAAAGTGTGTGGGAAGAACATTAACAACATTCAAACCGAGAGAATTCATCATAAATAAAAATGAGTTTTGTAGGGTAGACTTGTTTAATAGATTAACGTTAAAGTCCCCACCGACCAAAATATTCTTATACACACTGGATAGGCGCTCAAGAGTATCGCTAAGTTCTTTAGCGTTATCGAGGTTAAACTTGCCAGGCGGTGAGTACACACAGACAAGAAGAAGTTTGTCAATATTTGAAGAAATTTCCACGCAGATAAATTCGATTCCCGGCAGTTTAGAAAAACCAACGATTTTAGAATTTAAATATTCACGCACATAAATTGCAACACCCCCACCAACACGACCTTGTCGATCATTGCGGAGTAATTTGTATCCATCAATAGATACAATGGAGGAAGGAATGGAATCGTTGAGCCAACTTTCACAAATAAATAAAGCCTGAACCCCAGAATTAATAAATGTTTCATTTAACTCACTTATTTTAGGACGAATACTTCGCGAATTAAGCATGCAGGTGTTGAAACCTTTGTGCAGCGAACTAAGGATTTTGACAAGCGTTCTCACCCGGTCTTCGCAGCTAAGACTATGTGACATATAAGAGAATAAGGAGCTCGACCCATGAGCACTGCCAAGAAGCGAAAGCAGATTGAGAAAAGAGGAGGAAAATAAAGAGCACAGCTAAAGCATGAATACTAACTGAAAAGAAAGGAATCATTATAGTTACAGAAAAGAAGATGTATACACTATATAACAATAAATTAAATAAATAGAAATAATTAATATAAAATAAAATAGAAATAATTAATATAAAATAAAACAAAAATAGATAAAAATTGAGAGAAATAAACGCAAAAAAATCAAAACTAAAAACAAAAATATCATTAAACGCTTATAGAGAGTGACTCCAGAGCTTCCACCGACGGGCATTGCAATTGGGAGACGTCTCGTATTACAACAAAGCGCTCCTCTTGCTTCCTTTTAACACGCACCAGGCCATCCCTAGTAGAGACGGAATATACCAATCCCAGCTTTCGCAAATTTAAGGCCTCCCGCAATAAATTGCTGTTGGTAGGTGAAAGGCTCTCATTTACATAAACTGGGGTATCGGCAGAGAAACCACCCAGCTCACAAAGCATGAATCTTTGCTTTCGATTTACCTTTAAAGCCTGCAAAAACGCCTTCGCTTCACGCTGTCCAGAGAATTTCACAATTATGGGCCCACTCCTTTGGCGCATGCCAGATCGCAGCCGAAAAGCATCAGTGTAGGGTGAGAGTTGATGCTTGACCATTGACGCCAGTTCAGCGACGATCCTCTGTGGTGAATCATCGGGTTTAACAGGGATACCCCGAATGATCACGTCACTCAGTCTTTGGACCCGCCGCATATCATCCAGTTTTCGTGCGTTATCAGCTAGCTGGGAACTGATTACATGTATTTGAAGGTCTTCTGAATCATCCGTTGTTTTGGACTTCTGTTCTAGGTCAGAGACCCTTGCCTGCAGAGTCATGATGGTGTTGTTGATCTCTGTCAGCTGATTTTTATTTTCTTCTGCAATGGACTTTAACCCTTCCGTTAGGCGAACTTCGATCGAGTCGAGATGATCGCTGAAGGTTTTGATGGAACTGCAGAATTCATTAATTTGGGCCTCTGCATTGCGGAAAGTCGCAGAAAGTTCATCGATCTTTTTCGAAAAGCGCGATTCCAAGTCCACAAGTAATTCTTCAACGGATTTTTCTCCTTGACAACTTTCCGAGGTCGCTCGTACAGAACCCCTAGTCATTACAGGCGACGGGTTACATAAGGGTGTTTGTTTCCTTGATTGTACTTTCCCGGTCACAGTTTTGGTTTTATCGGCCATTTTAATATTATTACGAATTATTTATGTTAAGAATAATTAATAATTAACCGGAGAAACACTGTGCGAGAAATCGAAAGTTTTAAATAGTGAATAAACCTGTGGTGTAAGAAAAAGTCGGTGTTTTGCACGGAGCACAGGAATTCGCGTCTTATTCGCTCATAATATGAACACATATGAGCCGGAAGCTGATATGTACAGTTTAAGTGACAATGCAATCTGACCATTTTATAAAAAAATCAAGATGGCCGTTTCAAGATGGCGGCCGAATTTCGCAATTGTGCTCGCTGACCGCCGACATGGGTTTCAAATGAACGGGAATGATAAGTATATTATAATTACCTATTTGGTGCTATTCCAAATTCAAAATGGTGGCCGGAACAAAATGGCGGCCAACACAGATGGCGGATTACTTTTTATTTACATCACGATCGGTATGGGTATCAAATGAAAGGGTATGACAAGTAGAATACTATTACCTGGGTAGCGTAATTCCAAATTCAAAATTGCAGCCAACATAAAATGGCGAACTACCTTTTCTTACAATGCTCTCGGTATGGATACCATATAAAAATGTATGATGAGTAGAGTACAGTAAGCTGGGTAACCTCATTTTAAATATCGGTCACCACAAAATAACGGAAGACATATAATAACCTAAAAGATAGAAAACTAAAAATATAGTTTAAAAAACTTAAAAATATGCTTTTGTTTAGAAATGGACTAAAATGTAAAAAATTATGTTGAATGAAAGCTTTTTTGCTCAAGCCAGTATATATGATATATGGGGCGCTAGCGAAAAGTTGCAGTAATAATAAAATAAGAATATAGGTAAAGTACCACGCTTTTTAACATTTTTACAGGTCGGTTATTTGGTCAATATGAGATCAGGACAGTAGCAGAGATTTCGGAAACTTTACTCACATCAGGAAGAACAGCTCATTCTATGCTTAAGATACCGATCGAAGAAGATCATATGGAAAATCCTGCGTGGAACAAATCTAAAAACCTCTGTGGAAAAAATCTAAAGTTTTACAAGACTGCATGATGGTTGTCTGGGAATGAGATGAGTGTACTATGGCAAATAAAGTATCTATTAACAGAACACCGCGACATTTAACATGTAAAAACCAATTTTTTTTGGGAGAAACTCTTTTATTGGCATAGATTCCGAGCAAATGTTGCCGGCTGTGCAGACAAATATGTGACAGTGAGCTGCTGGATGTTGTTTGAAAGTTCGTAATAGACGAGGAAATTTTGAGGAACGACCTTTTTGACGATTTCGAAAATATCAACTCAACTAAATCGACTCAACTCAGTAATGCCACAAACATTGTAATACTTACAAGTGAAACATCTAACATCGTTTATAAACAACCAGTACAGTGGATTGCTAACCAGTGCCGTGCGGGCGGTATGACCGGAAACGACGAAACACGAAAACGGGAAGCAGCATCTGCCCTTTTTTTGGATCAAATCAGTAGTATCGTCTTAATGACATATTCTGAATAAAATTGGTTAGGTATCTGTTGTGCACGTAATATAAAAGTTTTCCGATGATTAACCTCGAATTTTAAAAAAAAGTTGTAGGTAACATATTTTTATAGTCGACTCTAAAGTTTTTTATACATATATCCAAAATCATGTCTTGCAGATTTGTTCTTTGTTTCATTGTTTGTTTTCTTATTCCGTACTATGCACACATAATTTTGTTTTATTAAAAGGCGTTTCGACGCACGCGGGTTTTTGCTAGTTGCCAAATATAATTGGAGTATCAGTGAGATGCAATGCTATACGAAACAATAATTTAGATAGCCCCATAATTGTTTCTTTTTTCGAGTACTATAATAATAATTATAAAAAAAGGCAATTTGGTCTAAAATCTTAAAACTGCCAGCTTGCAAATTTAAAATTTATTTTCATGGTGCATAAAGTGAAATGAACAAATTGTTCACCCTTAATCATATTTGCATAGAAATAATTGACGGGTTTTTATATATAAGTGACTGGAAAAATGGAATGACATATTTAAAAGAATGGTACTAATGGTGAGTGCAAAAATAAATTCTTTCCAAATTTACTTCAATAATATTTTCGTTTAGTTGTGGTTAATTCTGTTGGAAGTGATCGTGGCTTCAACAGTCGAACCTGATACCCCTTATAAGTTTGCAGGTGATGATGAAACTCATGGTGGAGAAGGCGATGGTGAAGGCGAACCTGATGCGACTTATAAGTTTATAGGTGACAAAGATAGCAGTGCTGCTGGTGGTGATAGCGATGGTGAAGGCGAACCTGATACGATGGGAGGTGATGATTGGCTTTCTGATTTTATTAGGCCTGGTGATCTTGCTAGGGCGGCTGGTCAGAGAGGTCATGGTGGTAATGGTGGTAATGGTGGTCATGGCGCTAATGGTGGTAATGGTGGTAATGGTGGTAATGGTGGTCATGGCGCTAATGGTGGTAATGGTGGTCATGGTGGTAATGGTGGTAATGGTGGTAATGGTGGTCATGGCGGTAATGGTGGTAATGGTGGTAATGGTGGTAATGGTGGTAATGGTGGTCATGGCGGTAATGGTGGTAATGGTGGTAATGGTGATCAGGGCGGTCAGGGTGGGCCTAATAAACCTAATAAACCTAATAAACCTAATAAACCTAATAAACCTAATAAACCTGATCCTGATCATTCAGGATCTAATGTAGAGATTTTATGTTTCTCGTTTAGGTATTTGCTCTCTCTGTTCTTTTGGTGTTGAGTGCTTTCAAATTGTATATAAGACATGATATTTTAAACTTTGTTCAGTTATAATGTTAGTATTGAAATAAAACTGATTTGAAATTGTGAATTTTCATTTGATTGCTAAATGGTGTGAAGGATCTTTTGCCTTCAGACGTAAGCAAATTATTTTTTAATTTTCATATCATGTCCGCCATTAGTTTAGATGTTGGAGTCAGCCAAGGAGTCATATTTGTTCAGTAGCGTAAGAAAGATTTGAATATCGTGTTTTTTTTAAAGATTTCTTTTTAATTATAACAAATATGATTTAGCTGTTATGAGCTAAAATATTGGTGTTCTATTGGTGTTAAATCAGTCTAGGGTGTTAAATCAGTCAGTCTGAAATGCATTGTCCTGTTGTGGATGTCTTAAAAAATCTTTTCTTAGAGTATCTAAATCCATACTAACTGCATAGGCCAGTTTCACAAGGGACAACAGCCACAGCCAACCAACAAAAATCGTCTGTCATCGTCCATTCCCTTTGGAAATTCGATGAATTTGAATTTCCAACCAAATGTATGGTTTGAGCCTACATATTTTTTGAACGGAGTCACTCAGGTTGCTGTGATTTATACCAAATAAAAGAATACACATTTACCTAAAAAATGAGCCTAATTAGGCTACTTTATGATAATTCCTTTAGGGTTATTCAAATTTCAGTAAATTAAAAAAAAAAACAAAATTTTTTCCCTAATCACCCTGTATCTTAGTGGATAGTGGAGATAGCCGCCCTCTGTAGAACAATTTTTTTCTCCAAATATATCCAGGAATCACCCCTGAAAATATTAGCCGCGTACTCCAACAAAGGATTTATTAAATTTCTGATGACCTTTACAAGTCGGGAATGATAGAATATGAGTATTTTAATTTATTAAAACGACAATATCTCAGAAATGGCAATTCATACGAGAAAATGTATAATATATTTTCTTGTAGATAATTGCCTAATCTACAAACGTTGCAAACACAATTTTCTGATAAGACGTACGGTTTAGCATATATTTGCAAAAAACTGATATTTTGACCTTTTGACCTTGAATAAAAAAGTTTGCAGTCGTCCAATCGCGTGGCAGTCTCTACAGCTTATGTATAATAATGTTTTTAAGGGCTGTTCCAATTTTCAGCAACTTCCGAATTATCTTCTAATTATGGCGTTTTTTCGTCTATTTTGACTGGACTATTTGTAGAGTTTTTTCTGCGTTTGTTGCCGTTTTAACTAAAAAGCGGGGAAATGATAGAACAATATTTATAAAATTTGGCAATGAGGTGCGCAGAACAGTTCAAATTTTTTGTGTCACGGAGTTTGAAAAAATCTATAACTCTTTTATTATATTATTCTTATGGAGTTAATTTTATTACTATCAACTGTACACCCAGTACTATTTCAGATAACATCATCTTCAGATTTTGAGTAAAATTTCATTTATCCCCCCCCCAAGAATTATTTCTGGATCCGCCCGGGAATACTGCGCACAGAACTAATTCGACTAATTGCCTCCGAAACTAAAAATGAGACTGACATTGAAAATTATTTTTCCATTATTGAAACTACGTAAAGGTTACTAGATTCTAGTACATAATGTCAAGTGGTAGTGGTTTTACGTATTTGACATTCTGGTAGCTATGTGGTCGCTTTGTGTCGCCACAATTATTTTTCGAGTGGTGCCATCTATCAGACAAAGTAGTTGATTATGATTTATGCAATTTAGGTGCGTCACGGCTTGGAATGAATTGTGATTTGTGGATAGTGTGGAATGAAATTCGCTTACTGAGAAAAATATCGAATGTGCGAGAAATAGAAGGTGCTCCAGAATGAGGTGGAAAGATCTAAAAATTGGATAAGAGAGGGTTTTGAATATATATAAAAACAAGTTGCAACGCCTTTTAGTACCAGTTTGATTGGAAATGCAATGAATGTGATCAAAGCGACCTAAAGCGAATTAGTAGTGAATTAAAATGCGATAAATAGGAGTTATTAGTGAGAGATATGACAAATATATGGTAATTAGTGAACTTTAACAACTGCCTTTGTTGTTATTAAAATGTTAGTAAAAAGTTTGTGGGGACTTGCTAAAAGTGTATTCGTTAATTAATCGAACGAGTTCGGTCCGCCGCAAAAACCTAACAATTTATTGCCAAATATACTTGGAGAATCACTAAGATGGAAAGCCATACGAAACAATAATTTGGATAGCCCCATAATTGTTTTTTTTTTCGAGTGATATAATTAAAATTATAAAAAAAGGCAATTTGGTCTAAAATCTTAAAACTGCAAGCTTGCAAGTTTAAAATTTATTTTCATGGTGCATAAAGTGAAATGAACAAATTGTTCACCCTTAATCATATTTGCATAGAAATAATTGACGGGTTTTTATATAAAAGTGACTGGAAAAATGGAATGGCATATTTAAGAGAATGGTTCAAATGGTGGGTGCAAAACTGAATTCTTTTCAAGTTTATTTCAATAATATTTTCGTTTAGCTTCTGTTGGTAGTGATCGTGTATTCAATACCTTTAATAATGGATGTTACTTCTTCTGCAAGTATTCAACGTGAGGATAGTGTTGATATTGAGTTTTTCAGTACTGACGATGCTGATGGTCCTGCTGCTGGTGAAGGTGTTGAAGGCGTTAGAGAAGGTGATGGTGAAGGCGAAGCTGATAAACCTTATGTGTTTATAGGTGATAATGGTGCTGGAGATGGTGGGGGTGCAGGCGAACCTGGTACGGCTGATAAGTTTATAGGTGATGAAGAGGCTGGAGATGGTCCTGCTGGTGCTGGTGATGTTGGAGATGATGTTGAAGGCGAATCTGCTTATAAGTTTATAGGTGATGATGGGGCTGGGGATAGTCGTGCTGCTGGTGAAGAAGGCGGTGACGGCAAACCTGATATGATGGTAGGTGATGATTGGCCTTCTGATCTTGGTAGGGCTGCTGATGTTACTAAGGCGCCTGGTGATGGTGAGAATGGTAAGCCTGGTAAGGGTGATAAGCCTGGTGCGGATGGTGAGGATGGTAAGCCTGGTAAGGATAGTGAAAATGGTAAGCCAGGTGAGAATGGTAAGCCTGGTGAGAATGGTAAGCCAGGTGAGAATGGAAAGCCAGATGAGAATGCTAAGCCTGATGTGGATGGTAAGCCTGGTAAGGATGGTGAGGTTGGTAAACCTGGAAAGGATGGTGAGAATGGTAAGCCAGGTGAGAATGGTAAGCCAGGTGAGAATGCTAAGCCAGGTGAGAATGCTAAGCCAGGTGAGAATGGTAAGCCAGGTGATAGTGGTAAGCCTGTTAAGGAAGGTGAAAATGCCAAGCCTGGTGAGGATGGTAAGCCTGGTAAGGATGGTGAGAATGGTAAACCTGGTAAGGATGGTGAGAATGGTAAGCCAGGTGAGAATGGTAAGCCAGGTGAGAATCCTAAGCCTGGTGTGGATGGTAAGCCTGGTAAGGATGGTGAGAATGGTAAACCTGGTAAGGATGGTGAGAATGGTAAGCCAGGTGAGAATGGTAAGCCAGACGAGAATGGTAAGTCTGGTAAGGATGGTGAAAATGCCAAGCCTGGTGAGGATGGTAAGCCTGGTAAGGATGGTGAAAATGGCAAGCCTGGTGAGGATGGTAAGCCTGGTAAGGATGGTGAGAATGCTAAGCCTGGTGTGGATGGTAAGCCTGGTAAGGATGGTGAGAACGGTAAACCTGGTAAGGATGGTAAGTCTGGTAAGGATGATGAGAACGGTAAACCTGGTAAGGATGGTGAGAATGGTAAGCCAAGTGAGAATGGTAAGCCTGGTAAGGGTGGTGAGCCTGGTGAGAATGGTGAGCCTGGTGAGAATGGTGAGCCTGGTGAGAATGGTAAGACAAGTGAGAATGGAAAGCCAGATGAGAATGCTAAGCCTGGTGTGGATGGTAAGCCTGGTAAGGATGATGAGAATGGTAAATCTGGTAAGGATGGTGAGAATGGTAAGCCAGGTGAGAATGGTAAGCCAGGTGAGAATGCTAAGCCAGGTGAGAATGGTAAGCCAGGTGATAATAGTAAGCCTGGTAAGGATGGTGAAAATGCCAAGCCTGGTGAGGATGGTAAGCCTGGTAAGGATGGTGAGAATGGTAAACCTGGTAAGGATGGTGAGAATAGTAAGCCAGGTGAGAATGGTAAGTCAGGTGAGAATGGTAAGCCAGGTGAGAATGGTAAGCCAGGTGACAATCCTAAGCCTGGTGTGGATGGTAAGCCTGGTAAGGATGGTGAGAATGGTAAACCTGGTAAGGATGGTGAAAATGCCAAGCCTGGTGAGGATGGTGAGCCTGGTAAGGATGGTGAGAATGCTAAGCCTGGTGTGGATGGTGAGAACGGTAAACCTGGTAAGGATGGTAAACCTGGTAAGGATGGTGAGAATGATAAGCCTGGTAAGGGTGGTGAGCCTGGTGAGAATGGTGAGCCTGGTAAGAATGGTGAGACTGGTCAGCCTGGTCCGCCAGGTCTACCTGGTGAGCCTGGAAAGCTTAGTCCACCTGGTGAGCTTGGTCCGCCTGGTCTGCCTGGTCCACCTGGTCAGCCTGGTCCGCCTGGTCAGCCTGGTCCGCCTGGTCCGCCTGGTCCGCCTGGTCAGCCTGGTCCGCCTGGTCAGCCTGGTCCGCCTGGTCCGCCTGGTCAGCCTGGTCCGCCTGGTCAGCCTGGTCCGCCTGGTCAGCCCGGTAATTTTGGTCAGCCTGGTAATCCTGGTCAGCCTGGTTATCCTGGTCGGCCTGGTCATCCGGGTTATCCTGGTCAGACTGGTTATCCTGGTCGGCCTGGTCATCCGGGTTATCCTGGTGAGCCTGGACAGCCTGGACAGCCTGGACAGCCTGGACAGCCTGGTCAGCCTGGTCAGCCTGGTCAGCCTGGACAGCCTGGACAGCCTGGTCAGCCTGGACAGCCTGGTCAGCCTGGACAGCCTGGTCAGCCTGGTCAGCCTGGTTACCCTGGTTACCCTGGTAGGCCTGGTTACCCTGGTTACCCTGGTTACCCCGGTTACCCTGGTTACCCCGGTTACGCTGGTTATCCGGGACCTTATGTAGACATGTTAAGTTACTTGCATAGGTATTTTTACGCTTTGTTCTTTTGGTATTAGGGGCTTTAAAATTGTATAAAAGATAGGATTTTAAAAGCTTTATTCAGTTTATAACGTTAGTATTGAAATAAAAATGATTTGAAATTGCGAATTTTTATTTAAGTGTTAAATGGGGTGAAGGATATTTTGCCTTCAGGCGTAGGCAAAGAAGATCGTGCACATAGACAGACTGTGTCTGAATTATCAACCGAATGCAGAATGGGCAGCTGTAAAGAACGAAAAGGTCTAAGAGGGGATAGGGTGATAATTTATATAGTGGTGCCATCTATTAGGCAAAGTAGTTTGTAGCGATTTATGTATTTTAGGTGCGTCATGGATTGCAACGAACTGTAATCTGAGGATAGTGCGGCATGAAATTCGCATACTGAGAAAAATTTCGAATACGCCAGAAATAGAGGGTTCTCCAGAATGAGGAGGAAAGATTTAAAAATTGGATAAGAGAGGGTTTTGAATATATAAATTAGGGTGGTTCAAAAATGGCAAAAAAATTTCAAAAAAACGTGCACCCCCCTATCTTTAAGTTCAATTAAAATGATGATTTTTGGCGGCAACCGGAGAAGTTTTGATTGACACTAACCATTGCCGCCGAGCACATTTCGTTTTAGAGATTTACGATTTTTAAACGATAATAAAAATTTGATAATTCTGTTCATTTACGTCCATTAAACTACCTAGATCGTGGCATCTATATGGTTTTCGAGGGCGTTGATTACGAATTTGACGTCAAATGACAAATTGAATTAAAATGCAATGAATAGGAGTTATTTGTGATAGATGTTAAATTGGCAAGTGATAATTAGGGAACTTTGAGAATTGTGTTTGTAATCATTCGTATTTCTTAATTATAAGCTTACGAATCGGTTACGCCGAGAAAACGAAAATCGGAGAATCAATAAGAAGCGATACAAAACAGTAGTTTAGATGACCCGAAAATTGTTGCCACAAAAATTGTTTTTTCAGGGTTTTTATTCTCTATTACCATATTGTGAAAATTTAAGAAAAAAAAAAGTGAAAAGGTGTTCGCGTGCTTTCATTTTCCATTGTCCTTCACTGCGGTCAAAAAATAAACAAAAATGATGGGGGCGCAATTGCACCGGCGCAAAGAAGCCAAACGCCGGCCCTGTCTACGGTCATCAAATGCCCCTTAAAAAGCCCGTTGTAAGGCCTTTTTTTAATTTTTTGCTCGGGGTATCATATTATCTTCTATATTTTAAATTGGGCTTACTACTAGACATCACGTGACCGATAGGACGGACTGGTAGTACAAAGGGTGATATCTAAGCCGGATTTTATCACATAAAAAAGGAACATAATTTTTTATCTTGTAATTAGAAATATATTTGAATTTCCCTCTTCTGTTATCTCATGCCTTCAACTATGAGTACAGAAACAAAATGCTCAGATTATCTAAAAGCAATTTTCCATAAAATAAAAATGTCTGAAAGTCGCCTTAAAATTCAAATCACACGCTACACCCGAACTTAATGAGATTAAAGAATACTAATATTCCCAAATAATTGCTATAAAACACACTTGAGCAAGCATCCCGATAAACCATTCGATAAATTGGTCACGAATTATAATGAATAACTTTCGATGCGATCTAAATATCCAGGACTAGAACACACACACCCATCCTCTCTGCCGCGCAGGAATATGAAATCTTAGCTCAGCCGCATGGAAGCAAACGTCACATCGTCGTTATTAAAGATGTAAAATGGCTGTTCGTTGTCACCCACCCATTCGCTCTAACAACATGAAGGATTCAGGATATAACCTACATATGTCTGCACACATATACTGCTGCATGTACTTATTCATCATGTGGTTTTCTCTTGTCGGTCGTTCCTTGCAGAGCAATCAAGGACAAGTTGATTCTGCACGAGTTTAATGAATTTAATGAGTTTTGTGTGGGAAGAGCAAAGGAGGCCCTGTCGCAGGCTTAATCTACCAGAAACGTGGCGTGGGCCCTAAATCAGTGGCTGAGCAAAATGAACTACCAACAAAGCCACGTCAGTTATTAGTCATTAATATCCGGCTCCTATCTAGGGATTGAATGCCCTTGGATCCAGTTGACATTTCGCTGAATCAGCTTCATCATCTTGTATTATGCGGCTTTGGTGATGCTGACACAATCTTACAAGCTGTCACATGTGGTTTTAACAAATCAATCATGGCGTAATAAAGGATGCTAATATGATATTCCTTTGGGGGAAAAAGTGGAATCTGTTGTTGCTGGAAATTTGATCGATAAGGTTTCAAAATTTATGAGAAGAAAGGAAGATTGTATTAATCCTATTGGTAGGTATACTTTAACCATGGATATCCTTTGACGGGCTTTGGAACACAGGGTGATTTCTGAAGTAGATATTCGAAATGTAATTAAAACGCGGAAAAATTATTTATAAGGCAATTGGTAATTTGCCGAGGTCGTAAGGGCAAACTACTCAAGTCTTATTTATGCCTAAACATGGCGAGACAAGTTCTTTTGATTAACATTAGGAGATTTATGACCAAAACCACTCTAATTTATTTATTTACTAGCAACAAACGGATTCGTCAGGGATTAATTGGAACAATTTGTTTCTTTTTAACAACTTTAACATCGCTAGAATCGTTGACTTGAAAGTTCCGACATTTTGCAACACGTTCACATGGGCTGCATGCCGTACGACAGCTCAAAATTTATAGTTCCGTTATTTTGCCGTATGAGGGATTTTCTCTTGTTCGAGTTTTGCAGCAAGGTTGTGCGAGAGACAAAACATGTGTTGATATATTTTCCTGGCCAATCGAAAAACAGGCAATGCCCTACCATGCCCCTTTCGCGCCTCCATAGACACCTTAAGCCACCGTAGGAATGTAGCAGCCCTCTCCGTACTTTATCGCTATTACCATGGCGACTGTTCCTCTGAAATTCAGGACCTCCTGCCTGCACGGCAATATTTTTCCCGCAACACAAGACTTGCCCGCTCGGCTCACCTCCATACCCTACAGCCCCCCCCCCCTTCGCGCACAATACGGTATAGAAGTTCGTTTATGAATAGAACAACTTGACTGTGGAATAATCTCCCGCAGTCAGTATTTCCGAACTCGTACAACACCTTAAGAGCCCTGGAGACGATCAATAATATTGTCAATACGACTCTCAATAATATTGACGAGGCGCATTGAAAGGGCATATTGATCGTTTACCAGGGGTTCAAACGTATTGTCAATTTATTGAAGCATATTGATAGAAATTTTGATTGACACGCATTGACGCGAGGCATATTGATGCACGCATTGACGTTTACAACGTTTATTGATCAATATTTCGTTAGTATTTCAACTAATTCCAAAAATAAACACGTGAATATCGCCACCTCGTCACAATCGATTTTCAAAACAACACTGCGAAGTCGCCGTATTAGATAGATTGAAGAGATTTTTGAAGCTTATTGACAGGAGCTTCAACATTATTTTCAATACCTATTGACAATATTATTGATCGCCTCCGAGGCAATTTAGAGTTCAAACTTGAGGTTCATCGTCATTTTCTTCTACACCCTCCAGATGGTCATTTAATCGACAGTGTATTCAAAAACTAATTTGAAATAAATGGCAGAGAATATTCTAAATAAATCTTGCTCATTTGTCAAAATTGGGTGAAAAATGTCAGAGTTTGTCGAGGTTGAAATACCGAAGCGCAACCCATATTAGCTCTGTATATATAATAAAACAGTAACTGATTGACAGAAAACGCAGAGCCCAAATCTCTGGCCCTAAAGGGCTGAAATTTTGACAGTGCATCCCTATAATGACGTGGACATCCACTAAGAAGCGATTGAAAAGGGGTTGACCCAAACCACTGGACCTAAAGATTCATTTATGGTTGCTTCATAATTTCTTGCACCCACGTAAATGGACAAACAAATTTAGCGAACGTTCGTCAAAACTTAAAATGTCAATTCTCTTGATGATATTTACATGTCAATGTATAGGCTCAATTTCTGTTTCAAAACTTGCAGATTTGTTGAGCAGAGGTGATATGCGCAGCAATTTGTTTACCATATTTTATAATTACAATATACTAAACCTTTTTGCGAGATAACAGCTGACTTTTTTGTTTGTTTCGTATTTTCTAAAGGAAAAAAACGCATGCCCAGTGACATTTTAAACTTTTGCAAAATTTGTCCTTTTTTCATTATTAATTTTTCCTACCGCGGGCGCAGCAAGGAACGCGGCTTTTATGCTAGTTCTTTTATAAAATGAAATAGAAAAATGGTTAACAAGCCCATTGTGCGAAGAGTACAAAAATGGCTGCGCGACTCTTGAAAAAATAGTGCCACATCCGCGCAGCTTAGAGAGAGCTTTACAAGTCTTATACCCTTAACACACTGCAGCATCGAATTAACATTGAAGTATCATTCGGCAATGAATGATCATTCGTGCCCAGTGTGTAATGTCCAATGTGTAACCATTTTATTCGTCATTCAATCGAATTTAATCAAAATAACTTCATTCAATGAAGACGGAAGAGAAATTGGGAAATGGAACAACTTTCCATGAACTTTCCAGTTAAGTTTCCAACTGAAATACATAGGTAACTGTCAAACTGTCATTCAGATTTTATAATTGAAGAAATAGTTTGGTCCATTGCATATACCTATAACAGTTGTTGCGGCTCAATTAATAATTTTTATTAAATTTAAAAATATAAATCACTATGCAATAATTTTCAGTTAATAAACAGTTTATTTATAGTTTGTATTTTGACAGTTCCAATGAACATTGATAAATGCAGTGTCTCACTATTGAAACGAATGATCATTGACAGCTAATGCAGTTGAAAGAATCCTGATGGGTTTTTTTCGGTTTTGCAGTGGTGTTAAGGGTATTAAGCAAATCTAAAAAGATTAATCTTATGGCGAATCTTGCAACAGATCAGCTCTTCTAGATTCTTACTAAAAAATCACAAAATTCAGCACAAGAATCCCACCACAATTGTGGTGGAACAGTGAAATGTTAAATGTTATACATTTCTGTGAAAAGTAAGAAATTTGATTGTTTTTATTATTTTTAAGTTTTTATAGAAGGTAAGTGAGCCTTTTTTGGCTTATCAATAAATAAATAAATTAAAGAAGGTGTTTAATATCAAAAATCATTATTTATTTATACATTTAAAGAAGACCTTCAACTTGCTTAACAGTGAGGCGTTAGCAAACGTAGGGCTATAGAAAACTGGTTAATTTAAGGTTAGTACAGGTAGAGTTAATATGCATAAGGTTAGGGAGAAGGTACTTAGCATTTTTTAGATATATGGCGTCAATTGAACATAACCCACGAGCCTCTGATCCCAGAAAAACCCATTAAACTCTCGTTTGAAATTACAGCATAGACAATGTCACCAAAAAAGGACACGTACCTGTCTCAAAATGCTGAGTGCAATAAAATAAAGCGAACTTGACACACTTCTAACAAGCCAACTCGATTGGGCTTAATTTCACTCTAAAAGCAGTGAGTGCCAGATGTAGAGCCCCTAATGACTACTCTCCATTCCAAAGGACCTTACCGACGTATGCAAATTAATTGCAATGTTACTAGCTGTGACCAGAAACATGACTATATACACCAAATGACCAAATGAACTGCAGGAAGCTGTGCTCCTGCGAGCCAAGCAGGAAGTGTAAAGCTGAACGAGGATCTGCCTGCCCCAAGAAGGCAGCAGTACCCCAACAGGAACTTGTATAACTTGTACTGTCTTGACATCAACAATCTTCAACAACTTTCCAGGGGGTTGTTGGTGGTTAATTTTCTCGGTACTAACTAGCGTAATAGATGATGTTTCACACCTTACTTCAAAATGTCCACGGAAGCAGAGGATGTGCATCCCCGTAACGTCATGGCTCGATAGAGTACTTTCAACGTTGGTTCCCTGGCTTAATGGAAAGGGAAGAGCACTTGGGTAATACAATGGGCTGCAGAATCCAGACACGATGCAGTTGGCAACCTTTTATAACTTTATCCGCCCGCAGGAACTGTACAGGTGCAAAGGACGAGCCATAGAGCAGAATCTATTGAGTGCGGAGGGGCATTGTTCCCAGAAGACAATGGGGAGCCCAGATAACACTCAACCGCTGAGGAAATAATGAGTCTGTATCGAAGAATGAAAAATATACCACAAAGCCTGAATCTCAGTGGGAAATGCGACGTGACAAGTGTGGATAAAAAGGAAAATGCTACAGTTAACAATAGGTGCTATACGTGTATAGGTATATTGTGAAAGATTTCTGCTACAGATTCATTGGCAGGAAGAGGGCGTTCTGATCTTTATTTGTTCTAGTCTTGATTTAATTTAATATTTCTTAATGACTGAGGATAATTCAATAACTGTAATGAATCCCGCCAAATTAATCAGGATTGACTTCTCTAGGTGCGAAATTCAGTTGATTAGCCTCATTAATCACACTTCATTAAACTTTTGACATCTCTTTCTCTTTCCACTTTGAAAGTTTATCGTTGCCTTCCAGACAGAAGGAAATTTACTGCTTCTTAGCATAGCAAATTTCAGGTAATAATTTATTGGCTATGTTTTTTTTAGTGCTGAATGGTAATGTTTTTTTAGTGCTGAAATATTTATTCCTTTGGGTTTAATTTAATTTTAAAATAATCTCTCTTCGGAGACCACACTGACACACAGTGTTTCGAATAGAACAAACTAGTTGAGCAAAAGTCATTTTTGAAATTCAGAGAAATGATTATAGAAAGAGACAAAAACACTTTGAAGGTAAAAAGCTTTTATTTAGTTGGAAGCTTCCATTTTTTATGTGAAAGACTAGAGGCTCCGGAAAGGTCCTATATACTGTCGACAATCTACTTTCTTCGTATAGAGTGATATGTCGAACAGCAGCTCTAGTCGAGAAGGAAGGAACTGCCAAAATATATGTACTATATGAATTTCTTGTAGCACACTTTAGAACAACTATTTTTTTTAGGTTACTCCAACTCTGTTGCCAAAACAGAGCTCTTTGAACAATGGCTGAAGCACGACAAAGGGCAGCAAAATCTGGGATTATCGAGCCATCGATGAGGGATACCAAAATGTCATATTCAGTTTTTCTTCAAAAGCACTGGAAAAGTGGACAAAAAGCAGCAAAAGTAAGGACTGATTTCTGAAAGCTCGTGATCAATGGATCAAGGGAGATTTAGTTTTTTAGGCTAGTCCAGCTCTCAACATCTTCAAGTTTAACATCAGGACGACCTCACAAGAATTTCAAGGAATCGAGCGACACAAAACAAAATAAAGTATCGTTGCAGATCTGGAGCACGTTCAAAAACCTTACCATGGTTAACCACGAGGTGAGCTGTGGTTATGCTGCATCACTTCACTTAACCACGAAAGTTTTATTTAACCATGGAGGTTTTTGAACGCACCGTGGTTAACTACAAATTAAAGAAAATGAAATTTCCCCTAAAATAGTCTTCATTATTGCTCGTATGTGTTCATTAATTATATATTTGCATAATTTCACAAATCCTACTTTAATTTGTTCATTGTTTAACATTAAAATAACTGTCAGAGAGTTATTTATATTCTTCTTCTTCTTAACTATCGCTAACCATGCATGGTTAGCCATAAGAGTTTTTGTACGCCAAAAAGTTATGCCCATGGTTTCGTTGTAGTTAATCGGATAGTTTTTGAACAGCAAAAGTTTACCAACTCATAGTAACGTTTTTGAACGCGCTCCTGATAACTTCAAGAACTACGTAAGAGTTATTGACTGCTGTGGAAGTTTCAGCGCTATTATCTGGTAGCAGGGATCTGGCGAGAGTTATTAAGGAAAGCAGCATGCGTCCTGAAAATTATAAAACAAAGAAAAGGTGTTTGAGTTTTAGCGTCGTATCTGAGCAGAGGTGTTTAACCAAAGAAGAGGCATTGGCTTATTACTGTGGCAAGCTACAATTCAAATGTCAATTTGTATGAAAAACGCATTTCAGTTTTACAATTCATTTTACTAAGGTTTGTGTCTTTGGAAATGTAAGGAAATTTTTGAATTGCAGGGAAATTTTTTCCAAATATTCGTTTGACAGTTTGTTATAATTCAATTTGTGAAATGTATTATAGCCCACTCTGTGATTTTGAAATGTCCGCGGTGAAAGTAGCAAATTCGGAATTGTATCTTGGCATCCACCCTAAAACCAAATAAATTCGGATAAATGCAAACATCTGTGAACGAACAGTGTTGAATAACCGTGACGTGGAACAGGTATTATTACCGAAAATGACCTCGATAGTATTATTACCGAAAATGACAGGGCAGAATAAGACGTCATAATTGCCAATTTGGCCATATTTGAGTGGCTATTTTGAAATTTGAATAACGGACTTCGAGGTGCACCATGGACCACCACAGACCTTCCTGTAAAAATTTCGAAGCGTTGTGATAATTATTTTGATTAAAATAAAGTGAAAATTTTGAAAAGGAAGTTTGTGTATCATAAGGAAATATTAAAACATATCTTTCATCGGATTACAATTCGTGAGTAAATCAATTGACGGAGGCGAGCGTTTTTTTTGGTTAAGGTAAAATATACAGAAAACTCTTAAACAGTTCGAAGTTCGCATCAAAATGTCAAATGATGTAACTAATTGAAGTTGGCTACAATTGACTCTAAAAATAATTTGTTTTGGATTATTATCAAAGGTGGAAGCACAGAAGTCGTTAAAACTCATTCGTTACCACTTTTAAATGGAAAAATTCAATTGAAAACTTGAAACAGATGACTTGAAACTATTTCTGTGCTGCCACCCCATGCAATATCACACTTAAATCGCATCGTAACTGATTTTGCTATGGCATTCCACGATAGCCACCGCGAACAAAAGTGTGTAGACAAGCAAGTTATAGCAAGTGACAAACGAACGGCAACGGCGGTTGATTTCGTAACCAAATCATATAAGTAGTAAAGATTGTGCATGTGTTGTTTGTACCAAATTTAATTTCCGTAAAGAAATTGGTCGATAAGGGTTTCACGGTGAATTTTTGTGAATGGAAATGCGAAATTAAGAAAGGTGATAAATATGTTGCATTAGGAGAAATTACAGGCAACTTGCACAACGTTTTTGTGTGTTTTAATTTTATTCTAATATTAAATAAAGATCATTGTTATTTATTTCTCCATTAATTTTCCTCTTTTTTCACTCAGTAAAAAAACAATTTGTATTATTTGTCAATCGTCAACATAAATAACGAAAAGTGGAAGCCAAAATATCTCTTGTGTCCTATACTGTTTTCGATAATTATCGGGGACAAGAGTTTGTATGCAAGCTGTTCCAGAACAGAGCAGTACAGATTAAAAAACACAGCAAAGTGATTTATAAGATCGCGAATAAATCGGGAATTTTTGAAAAACATAAGGATTGATGTTTAACAATAATTGAAAAGAAGACCAAAGGTAATTCACATTGATAAAGGAGGTAAGTGGATTGGTGAGATTTTAAGAGTTAAGAATTTTTAAATTTTTATTTTTTTGGTGTTTTTAGTATCAAAGAACAGCACCATTTACGCCACATCACCACCATGATGTAAAAGTTTGAGTCAAATAATGAATACAGATAATGAAGAGGTAATTGAACCGCAAAATAACATTCAAGCAGTTACATCGAATCAAAACGACTAGTGGCTCAAAGAGATGAAGAATTAAATATCTTCATTGAAAAAAATTCGTACGTGGCAATTGATGCAAAAGGTTTACAGAGCTAAAATAGAAATTATCCGACTACAGATCAAAAGAAATTCTCAATGTGATTCCCATTAAATCAAACAGCATCAATAAGATCGTAAAAGATCTTGGTTTGATGTGCCAATTAGCGTTTCATACGAAACAGTTTGACATTCAGAAAAGTTAGCCAACAACGAAAATTATTGACAGTTAATAAGGAAATCAGGAAATATATATCATAATGATTAGTAATATTATAGCGCATTTAAAGAATGCAATACGACACGAAACAATAATTTCGATAACCCGAAAATGTTAGCTATAATAAAACTGTTTTTCGTGCGAACTTTATTATAATTCAAAGAAGGTACTTTGGTATGAAACTTTATTTCACGCTTGTAAATGTAAAATTTATTTTAATAGGTTATAAAACGAAGTAAATCAATTTCCCACACTGAATCATTTTTGCATAGAAATAATTGAAGATTATTATATATATGACTCCTCGAAAAATGTAATGTCAGATTTATAAAAATGGTACAAGTGGTAAGTGCAAAACTAAATTTATTAAATTTTTTAAATATAATAAAATAACTTTTTCTTTTAGCCGCGGTTAATTCTATTCGTAGCAATACTGAATTCAATAATAGTAATATATGCGCAGAATGCACCACAGACAGAATCTAAATCAATAACACAATTACCAATACTACAACAACGCCGCAAGGATTTTTCTGAGTTTTCACCTTCTTATGCACCAGAGACAACAGTGGAATCTAATTCAATGACACAATCGACAGCAGTGAAACAACGCAATAATTATTTGTCCGAGTCTGCTCCTTTTTCGGCATCAGAGAGAGCAATGGAATCAGAATCAGTGACCCTATCAAGACCAGTAAAACAACGTAGTGAAGATTCATCTAAGTCTGCGCCTTCTTATGAATCAGAGACAACAGTGGAATCTGATTCAGTAAAACTATCGCCAACAGTGAAACAACGCACTCAAGATTATACGGAGTATTCCTCTTCTTATGCACCAAAACCAATTAAAGAATCTGGATCAAAAACAGTGAAACAAAAAAGTGATGATTCTTCAGGGCCTTCGCCTGGTTATGTACCAGAGACAATGATGGATTCTGAATCAGTGACATTACCGACAACAGTAAAACAACGCAGTGGAGATTCTACGGAGTCTCCCTCTTCTTATGCACCAAAACCAATTACAGAATCTGGATCAAAAACAGTGAAACAAAAAAGTGATGATTCTTCAGGGTCTTCGACTGGTTATGTACCAGAGACAATGATGGATTCTGAATCAGTGACACTAAAGACAACAGTGAAACAACGCAGTGAAGATTCTACGGAGTCTCCCTCTTCTTATGCACCAAAACCAATTACAGAATCTGGATCAAAAACAGTGAAACAAAAAAGTGATGATTCTTCAGGGTCTTCGACTGGTTATGTACCAGAGACAATGATGGATTCTGAATCAGTGACACTACCGACAACAGTGAAACAACTCAGTGAAGATTCTACGGAGTCTCCCTCTTCTTATGCACCAAAACCAATTACAGAATCTGGATCGAAAACAGTGAAACAAAACAGTGATTATTCTTCAGGGTCTTCGCCTGGTTATGTACCAGAGACAATGATGGATTCTGAATCAGTGACACTAACGACAACAGTGAAACAACGCAGTGAAGATTCTACGGGGTCTACCTCTTCTTATGCCCCAAAACCAATTACAGAATCTGGATCGAAAACAGGGAAGCAAAAAAGTGATGATTCTTCAGGATCTTCGCCTGGTTATGTACCAGAGACAATGATGGATTCTGAATCAGTGACACTACCGACAACAGTGAAACAACGCAGTGAAGATTCTACGGAGTCTCCCTCTTCTTATGCACCAAAACTAATTACAGAATCTGGATGGAAAACAGTGAAACAAAAAAGTGATTATTCTTCAGGGTCTTCACCTGGTTATGTACCAGAGACAATGATGGATTCTGAATCAGTGACACTACCGACAACAGTGAAACAACTCAGTGAAGATTCTACGAAGTCTCCCTCTTCTTATGCACCAAAACCAATTACAGAATCTGGATCGAAAACAGTGAAACAAAAAAGTGATGATTCTTCAGGGTCTTCGCCTGGTTATGTACCAGAGACAATGATGGATTCTGAATCAGTGACACTACCGACAACAGTGAAAAAACTCAGTGAAAATTCTACGGAGTCTCCTTCTTCTTATGCACCAAAACCAATTACAGAATCTGGATCAAAAACAGTGAAACAAAAAAGTGATGATTCTTCAGGGTCTTCGCGTGGTTATGTACCAGAGGCAATGATGGATTCTGAATCAGTGACACTACCGACAACAGTGAAACAACGCAGTGAAGATTCTACGGAGTCTCCCTCTTCTTATGCAACAAAACCAATTACAGAATCTGGATCGAAAACAATGAAACACAAAAGTGATACTTCAGGATCTTCGCCTGGTTATGTACCAGAGACAATGATGGATTCTGAATCAGTGACACTACCGACAACAGTGAAACAACAGAGTAAAGATTCTACGGAGTCTCCCTATTTTTATGCACCAAAACCAATTACAGAATCTGGATCAAAAACATTGAAACAAAAAAGTGATGATTCTTCAGGGTCTTCGCCTGGTTATGTACCAGAGACAATGATGGATTCTGAATCAGTGACACTACCGACAACAGTGAAACAACTCAGTGAAGATTCTACGGAGTCTCCCTCTTCTTATGCAACAAAACTAATTACAGAATCTGGATCGAAAACAGTGAAACACAAAAGTGATACTTCAGGATCTTCGCCTGGTTATGTACCAGAGACAATGATAGATTCTGAATCAGTGACACTACCGACAACAGTGAAACAACTCAGTGAAGATTCTACGGAGTCTCCCTCTTCTTATGCACTAAATCCAATTACAGAATCTGGATCGAAAACAGTGAAACAAAACAGTATTGATTCTTCAGGGTCTTCGCCTGGTTATGTACCAGAGACAATGATGGATTCTGGATCAGTGACACTACCGACAACAGTGAAACAACGCAGTGAATATTCTACGGAGTCTCCCTCTTCTTATGCACCAAAACCAATTACAGAATCTGGATTAAAAACAGTGAAACAAAAAAGTGATAATTCTTCAGGGTCTTCGCCTGGTTATGTACCAGAGACAATGATGGATTCTGAATCAGTGACATTACCGACAACAGTGAAACAACGAAGTGGAGATTCTACGGAGTCTCCCTCTTCTTATGCACCAAAACCAATTACAGAATCTGGATCGAAAACAGTGAAACAAAAAAGTGTTGATACTTCAGGGTCTTCGCCTGGTTATGTACCAGAGACAATGATGGATTCTGAATCAGTGACATTACCGACAACAGTAAAACAACGCAGTGGAGATTCTACGGAGTCTCCCTCTTCTTATGCACCAAAACCAATTACAGAATCTGGATTAAAAACAGTGAAACAAAAAAGTGATGATTCTTCAGGGTCTTCTCTTGGTTATGTACCAGCGACAATGATGGATTCTGAATCAGTGACATTACCGACAACAGTAAAACAACGCAGTGAAGATTCTACGGAGTCTCCCTCTTCTTATGCACCAAAACCAATTACAGAATTTGTATCGAAAACAGTGAAACAAAAAAGTGATGATTCTTCAGGGCCTTCGCCTGGTTATGTACCAGAGACAATGATGGATTCTGAATCAGTGACATTACCGACAACAGTAAAACAACGCAGTGGAGATTCTACAGAGTCTCCCTCTTCTTATGCACCAAAACCAATTACAGAATCTGGATTAAAAACAGTGAAACAAAAAAGTGATTATTCTTCAGGGTCTTCGCCTGGTTATGTACCAGAGGCAAAGATGGATTCTGAATCAGTGACACTAACGACAACAGTGAAACAACTCAGTGAAGATTCTAAGGAGTCCCCCTCTTCTTATGCACCAAAACCAATTACAGAATCTGGATCGAAAACAGGGAAACAAAAAAGTGATGATTCTTCAGGATCTTCGCCTGGTTATGTACCAGAGACAATGATGGATTCTGAATCAGTGACACTACCGACAACAGTGAAACAACGCAGTGAAGATTCTACGGAGTCTCCCTCTTCTTATGCACCAAAACCAATTACAGAATCTGGATTAAAAACAGTGAAACAAAAAAGTGATGATTCTTCAGGGTCTTCTCTTGGTTATGTACCAGCGACAATGATGGATTCTGAATCAGTGACATTACCGACAACAGTAAAACAACGCAGTGGAGATTCTACGGAGTCTCCCTCTTCTTATGCACCAAAACCAACTACAGAATCTGGATTAAAAACAGTGAAACAAAAAAGTGATGATTCTTCAGGGTCTTCTCTTGGTTATGTACCAGCGACAATGATGGATTCTGAATCAGTGACACTACCGACAACAGTGAAACAACGCAGTGAAGATTCTACGGAGTCTCCCTCTTCTTATGCACCAAAACCAATTACAGAATCTGGATTAAAAACAGTGAAACAAAAAAGTGATGATTCTTCAGGGTCTTCTCTTGGTTATGTACCAGAGACAATGATGGATTCTGAATCAGTGACATTACCGACAACAGTAAAACAACGCAGTGGAGATTCTACGGAGTCTCCCTCTTCTTATGCACCAAAACCAACTACAGAATCTGGATTAAAAACAGTGAAACAAAAAAGTGATGATTCTTCAGGGTCTTCTCTTGGTTATGTACCAGCGACAATGATGGATTCTGAATCAGTGACACTACCGACAACAGTGAAAAAACTCAGTGAAGATTCTACGGAGTCCCCCTCTTCTTATGCACCAAAACCAATTACAGAATCTGGATCGAAAACAGTGAAACAAAAAAGTGTTGATACTTCAGGGTCTTCGACTGGTTATGTACCAGAGACAATGATGGATTCTGAATCAGTGACATTACCGACAACAGTAAAACAACGCAGTGGAGATTCTACAGAGTCTCCCTCTTCTTATGCACCAAAACCAATTACAGAATCTGGATCAAAAACAGTGAAACAAAAAAGTGATTATTCTTCAGGGTCTTCGCCTGGTTATGTACCAGAGACAATGATGGATTCTGAATCAGTGACACTAACGACAACAGTGAAACAACTCAGTGAAGATTCTACGGGGTCTCCGTCTTCTTATGCCCCAAAACCAATTACAGAATCTGGATCGAAAACAGGGAAACAAAAAAGTGATGATTCTTCAGGATCTTCGCCTGGTTATGTACCAGAGACAATGATGGATTCTGAATCAGTGACACTACCGACAACAGTGAAGCAACGCAGTGAAGATTCTACGGAGTCTCCCTCTTCTTATGCACCAAAACCAATTACAGAATCTGGATTAAAAACAGTGAAACAAAAAAGTGATGATTCTTCAGGGTCTTCTCTTGGTTATGTACCAGCGACAATGATGGATTCTGAATCAGTGACACTACCGACAACAGTGAAAAAACTCAGTGAAGATTCTACGGAGTCCCCCTCTTCTTATGCACCAAAACCAATTACAGAATCTGGATCGAAAACAGTGAAACAAAAAAGTGTTGATACTTCAGGGTCTTCGCCTGGTTATGTACCAGAGACAATGATGGATTCTGAATCAGTGACATTACCGACAACAGTAAAACAACGCAGTGGAGATTTTACGGAGTCCCCCTCTTCTTATGCACCAAAACCAATTACAGAATCTGGATCAAAAACAGTGAAACAAAAAAGTGATTATTCTTCAGGGTCTTCGCCTGGTTATGTACCAGAGACAATGATGGATTCTGAATCAGTGACACTACCGACAACAGTGAAACAACTCAGTGAAGATTCTACGGAGTCTCCCTCTTCTTATGCAACAAAACCAATTACAGAATCTGGATCGAAAACAGTGAAACACAAAAGTGATACTTCAGGATCTTCGCCTGGTTATGCACCAGAGACAATGATGGATTCTGAATCAGTGACACTACCGACAACAGTGAAACAACTCAGTGAAGATTCTACGGAGTCTCCCTCTTTTTATGCACCAAAACCAATTACAGAATCTGGATGGAAAACAGTGAAACAAAAAAGTGATGATTCTTCAGGGTCTTCGCGTGGTTATGTACCAGAGACAATGATGGATTCTGAATCAGTGACACTACCGACAACAGTGAAACAACGCAGTGAAGATTCTACGGACTCTCCCTCTTCTTATGCAACAAAACAAATTACAGAATCTGGATCGAAAACAGTGAAACACAAAAGTGATACTTCAGGATCTTCGCCTGGTTATGTACCAGAGACAATGATGGATTCTGAATCAGTGACACTACCGACAACAGTGAAACAACGCAGTAAAGATTCTACGGAGTCTCCCTATTTTTATGCACCAAAACCAATTACAGAATCTGGATCAAAAACATTGAAACAAAAAAGTGATGATTCTTCAGGGTCTTCGCCTGGTTATGTACCAGAGACAATGATGGATTCTGAATCAGTGACACTACCGACAACAGTGAAACAACTCAGTGAAGATTCTACGGAGTCTCCCTCTTCTTATGCAACAAAACCAATTACAGAATCTGGATCGAAAACAGTGAAACACAAAAGTGATACTTCAGGATCTTCGCCTGGTTATGTACCAGAGACAATGATGGATTCTGAATCAGTGACACTACCGACAGCAGTGAAACAACTCAGTGAAGATTCTACGGAGTCTCCCTCTTCTTATGCACCAAAACCAATTACAGAATCTGGATCGAAAACAGTGAAACAAAAAAGTGATGATTCTTCAGGGTCTTCGCCTGGTTATGTACCAGCGACAATGATGGATTCTGAATCAGTGACACTACCGACAACAGTGAAAAAAGTCAGTGAAGATTCTACGGAGACTCCCTCTTCTTATGCACCAAAACCAATTACAGAATCTGGATCGAAAACAGTGAAACAAAAAAGTGATGATTCTTCAGGGTCTTCGCCTGGTTATGTACCAGAGACAATGATGGATTCTGAATCAGTGACACTACCGACAACAGTGAAACAACTCAGTGAAAATTCTACGGAGTCTCCCTCTTCTTATGCACCAAAACCAATTACAGAATCTGGATGGAAAACAGTGAAACAAAAAAGTGATGATTCTTCAGGGTCTTCGCGTGGTTATGTACCAGAGACAATGATGGATTCTGAATCAGTGACACTACCGACAGCAGTGAAACAACTCAGTGAAGATTCTACGGAGTCTCCCTCTTCTTATGCACCAAAACCGATTACAGAATCTGGATCGAAAACAGTGAAACAAAAAAGTGATGATTCTTCAGGGTCTTCGCCTGGTTATGTACCAGCGACAATGATGGATTCTGAATCAGTGACACTACCGACAACAGTGAAAAAACTCAGTGAAGATTCTACGGAGTCTCCCTCTTCTTATGCACCAAAACCAATTACAGAATCTGGATCGAAAACAGTGAAACAAAAAAGTGATGATTCTTCAGGGTCTTCGCCTGGTTATGTACCAGAGACAATGATGGATTCTGAATCAGTGACACTACCGACAACAGTGAAACAACTCAGTGAAAATTCTACGGAGTCTCCCTCTTCTTATGCACCAAAACCAATTACAGAATCTGGATGGAAAACAGTGAAACAAAAAAGTGATGATTCTTCAGGGTCTTCGCGTGGTTATGTACCAGCGACAATGATGGATTCTGAATCAGTGACACTACCGACAACAGTGAAAAAACTCAGTGAAGATTCTACGGAGTCTCCCTCTTCTTATGCACCAAAACCAATTACAGAATCTGGATGGAAAACAGTGAAACAAAAAAGTGATGATTCTTCAGGGTCTTCGCCTGGTTATGTACCAGCGACAATGATGGATTCTGAATCAGTGACACTACCGACAACAGTGAAAAAACTCAGTGAAGATTCTACGGAGTCTCCCTCTTCTTATGCACCAAAACCAATTACAGAATCTGGATCAAAAACATTGAAACAAAAAAGTGATGATTCTTCAGGGTCTTCGCCTGGTTATGTACCAGAGACAATGATGGATTCTGAATCAGTGACACAACCGACAACAGTGAAACAACTCAGTGAAGATTCTACGGAGTCTCCCTCTTCTTATGCAACAAAACCAATTACAGAATCTGGATCGAAAACAGTGAAACACAAAAGTGATACTTCAGGATCTTCGCCTGGTTATGTACCAGAGACAATGATGGATTCTGAATCAGTGACACTACCGACAACAGTGAAACAACTCAGTGAAGATTCTACGGAGTCTCCCTCTTCTTATGCACCAAAACCAATTACAGAATCTGGATGGAAAACAGTGAAACAAAAAAGTGATGATTCTTCAGGGTCTTCACCTGGTTATGTACCAGAGACAATGATGGATTCTGAATCAGTGACACTACCGACAACAGTGAAACAACTCAGTGAAGATTCTACGGAGTCCCCCTCTTCTTATGCACCAAAACCAATTACAGAATCTGGATCGAAAACAGTGAAACAAAACAGTGATGATTCTTCAGGGTCTTCGTCTGGTTATGTACCAGAGACAATGATGGATTCTGAATCAGTGACACTACCGAACACAGTGAAACAACTCAGTGAAGATTCTACGGAGTCTCCCTCTTCTTATGCACCAAAACCAATTACAGAATCTGGATCGAAAACAGTGAAACAAAAAAGTGATGATTCTTCAGGGTCTTCACCTGGTTATGTACCAGAGACAATGATGGATTCTGAATCAGTGACACTACCGACAACAGTGAAAAAACTCAGTGAAGATTCTACGGAGTCTCCCTCTTCTTATGCACCAAAACCAATTACAGAATCTGGATCGAAAACAGTGAAACAAAAAAGTGATGATTCTTCAGGGTCTTCGCCTGGTTATGTACCAGAGACAATGATGGATTCTGAATCAGTGACACTACCGACAACAGTGAAACAACTCAGTGAAAATTCTACGGAGTCTCCCTCTTCTTATGCACCAAAACCAATTACAGAATCTGGATGGAAAACAGTGAAACAAAAAAGTGATGATTCTTCAGGGTCTTCGCCTGGTTATGTACCAGCGACAATGATGGATTCTGAATCAGTGACACTACCGACAACAGTGAAAAAACTCAGTGAAGATTCTACGGAGTCTCCCTCTTCTTATGCACCAAAACCAATTACAGAATCTGGATGGAAAACAGTGAAACAAAAAAGTGATGATTCTTCAGGGTCTTCGCCTGGTTATGTACCAGCGACAATGATGGATTCTGAATCAGTGACACTATCGACAACAGTGAAAAAACTCAGTGAAGATTCTACGGAGTCTCCCTCTTCTTATGCACCAAAACCAATTACAGAATCTGGATCGAAAACAGTGAAACAAAAAAGTGATGATTCTTCAGGGTCTTCGCCTGGTTATGTACCAGAGACAATGATGGATTCTGAATCAGTGACACAACCGACAACAGTGAAACAACTCAGTGAAGATTCTACGGAGTCTCCCTCTTCTTATGCAACAAAACCAATTACAGAATCTGGATCGAAAACAGTGAAACACAAAAGTGATACTTCAGGATCTTCGCCTGGTTATGTACCAGAGACAATGATGGATTCTGAATCAGTGACACTACCGACAACAGTGAAACAACTCAGTGAAGATTCTACGGAGTCTCCCTCTTCTTATGCACCAAAACCAATTACAGAATCTGGATGGAAAACAGTGAAACAAAAAAGTGATGATTCTTCAGGGTCTTCGCGTGGTTATGTACCAGAGACAATGATGGATTCTGAATCAGTGACACTACCGACAACAGTGAAACAACGCAGTGAAGATTCTACGAAGTTTCCCTCTTCTTATGCAACAAAACCAATTACAGAATCTGGATCGAAAACAATGAAACACAAAAGTGATACTTCAGGATCTTCGCCTGGTTATGTACCAGAGACAATGATGGATTCTGAATCAGTGACACTACCGACAACATTGAAACAACGCAGTAAAGATTCTACGGAGTCTCCCTATTTTTATGCACCAAAACCAATTACAGAATCTGGATCAAAAACATTGAAACAAAAAAGTGATGATTCTTCAGGGTCTTCGCCTGGTTATGTACCAGAGACAATGATGGATTCTGAATCAGTGACACTACCGACAACAGTGAAAAAACTCAGTGAAGATTCTACGGAGTCTCCCTCTTCTTATGCACCAAAACCAATTACAGAATCTGGATCGAAAACAGTGAAACAAAAAAGTGATGATTCTTCAGGACCTTCACCTGGTTATGTACCAGAGACAATGATGGATTCTGAATCAGTGACACTACCGACAACAGTGAAACAACTCAGTGAAGATTCTACGGAGTCTCCCTCTTCTTATGCACCAAAACCAATTACAGAATCTGGATCGAAAACAGTGAAACAAAAAAGTGATGATTCTTCAGGGTCTTCACCTGGTTATGTACCAGAGACAATGATGGATTCTGAATCAGTGACACTACCGACAACAGTGAAACAACTCAGTGAAAATTCTACGGAGTCTCCCTCTTCTTATGCACCAAAACCAATTACAGAATCTGGATTAAAAACAGTGAAACAAAAAAGTGATGATTCTTCAGGGTCTTCGCCTGGTTATGTACCAGAGACAATGATGGATTCTGAATCAGTGACACTACCGACAACAGTGAAAAAACTCAGTGAAGATTCTACGGAGTCTCCCTCTTCTTATGCACCAAAACCGATTACAGAATCTGGATCGAAAACAGTGAAACAAAAAAGTGATGATTCTTCAGGGTCTTCGCCTGGTTATGTACCAGAGACAATGATGGATTCTGAATCAGTGACACTACCGACAACAGTGAAAAAACTCAGTGAAGATTCTACGGAGTCTCCCTCTTCTTATGCACCAAAACCAATTACAGAATCTGGATCGAAAACAGTGAAACAAAAAAGTGATGATTCTTCAGGGTCTTCGCCTGGTTATGTACCAGAGACAATGATGGATTCTGAATCAGTGACACTACCGACAACAGTGAAACAACTCAGTGAAAATTCTACGGAGTCTCCCTCTTCTTATGCACCAAAACCAATTACAGAATCTGGATGGAAAACAGTGAAACAAAAAAGTGATGATTCTTCAGGGTCTTCGCGTGGTTATGTACCAGCGACAATGATGGATTCTGAATCAGTGACACTACCGACAACAGTGAAAAAACTCAGTGAAGATTCTACGGAGTCTCCCTCTTCTTATGCACCAAAACCAATTACAGAATCTGGATGGAAAACAGTGAAACAAAAAAGTGATGATTCTTCAGGGTCTTCGCCTGGTTATGTACCAGCGACAATGATGGATTCTGAATCAGTGACACTACCGACAACAGTGAAAAAACTCAGTGAAGATTCTACGGAGTCTCCCTCTTCTTATGCACCAAAACCAATTACAGAATCTGGATCAAAAACATTGAAACAAAAAAGTGATGATTCTTCAGGGTCTTCGCCTGGTTATGTACCAGAGACAATGATGGATTCTGAATCAGTGACACAACCGACAACAGTGAAACAACTCAGTGAAGATTCTACGGAGTCTCCCTCTTCTTATGCAACAAAACCAATTACAGAATCTGGATCGAAAACAGTGAAACACAAAAGTGATACTTCAGGATCTTCGCCTGGTTATGTACCAGAGACAATGATGGATTCTGAATCAGTGACACTACCGACAACAGTGAAACAACTCAGTGAAGATTCTACGGAGTCTCCCTCTTCTTATGCACCAAAACCAATTACAGAATCTGGATGGAAAACAGTGAAACAAAAAAGTGATGATTCTTCAGGGTCTTCACCTGGTTCTGTACCAGAGACAATGATGGATTCTGAATCAGTGACACTACCGACAACAGTGAAAAAACTCAGTGAAGATTCTACGGAGTCTCCCTCTTCTTATGCACTAAATCCAATTACAGAATCTGGATCGAAAACAGTGAAACAAAACAGTGATGATTCTTCAGGGTCTTCGTCTGGTTATGTACCAGAGACAATGATGGATTCTGAATCAGTGACACTACCGAACACAGTGAAACAACTCAGTGAAGATTCTACGGAGTCTCCCTCTTCTTATGCACCAAAACCAATTACAGAATCTGGATCGAAAACAGTGAAACAAAAAAGTGATGATTCTTCAGGGTCTTCACCTGGTTATGTACCAGAGACAATGATGGATTCTGAATCAGTGACACTACCGACAACAGTGAAAAAACTCAGTGAAGATTCTACGGAGTCTCCCTCTTCTTATGCACCAAAACCAATTACAGAATCTGGATCGAAAACAGTGAAACAAAAAAGTGATGATTCTTCAGGGTCTTCGCCTGGTTATGTACCAGAGACAATGATGGATTCTGAATCAGTGACACTACCGACAACAGTGAAACAACTCAGTGAAAATTCTACGGAGTCTCCCTCTTCTTATGCACCAAAACCAATTACAGAATCTGGATGGAAAACAGTGAAACAAAAAAGTGATGATTCTTCAGGGTCTTCGCCTGGTTATGTACCAGCGACAATGATGGATTCTGAATCAGTGACACTACCGACAACAGTGAAAAAACTCAGTGAAGATTCTACGGAGTCTCCCTCTTCTTATGCACCAAAACCAATTACAGAATCTGGATGGAAAACAGTGAAACAAAAAAGTGATGATTCTTCAGGGTCTTCGCCTGGTTATGTACCAGCGACAATGATGGATTCTGAATCAGTGACACTATCGACAACAGTGAAAAAACTCAGTGAAGATTCTACGGAGTCTCCCTCTTCTTATGCACCAAAACCAATTACAGAATCTGGATCAAAAACATTGAAACAAAAAAGTGATGATTCTTCAGGGTCTTCGCCTGGTTATGTACCAGAGACAATGATGGATTCTGAATCAGTGACACAACCGACAACAGTGAAACAACTCAGTGAAGATTCTACGGAGTCTCCCTGTTCTTATGCAACAAAACCAATTACAGAATCTGGATCGAAAACAGTGAAACACAAAAGTGATACTTCAGGATCTTCGCCTGGTTATGTACCAGAGACAATGATGGATTCTGAATCAGTGACACTACCGACAACAGTGAAACAACTCAGTGAAGATTCTACGGAGTCTCCCTCTTCTTATGCACCAAAACCAATTACAGAATCTGGATGGAAAACAGTGAAACAAAAAAGTGATGATTCTTCAGGGTCTTCACCTGGTTATGTACCAGAGACAATGATGGATTCTGAATCAGTGACACTACCGACAACAGTGAAACAACTCAGTGAAGATTCTACGGAGTCTCCCTCTTCTTATGCACTAAATCCAATTACAGAATCTGGATCGAAAACAGTGAAACAAAACAGTGATGATTCTTCAGGGTCTTCGCCTGGTTATGTACCAGAGACAATGATGGATTCTGAATCAGTGACACTACCGAACACAGTGAAACAACTCAGTGAAGATTCTACGGAGTCTCCCTCTTCTTATGCACCAAAACCAATTACAGAATCTGGATCGAAAACAGTGAAACAAAAAAGTGATGATTCTTCAGGGTCTTCGCCTGGTTATGTACCAGAGACAATGATGGATTCTGAATCAGTGACACAACCGACAACAGTGAAACAACTCAGTGAAGATTCTACGGAGTCTCCCTCTTCTTATGCAACAAAACCAATTACAGAATCTGGATCGAAAACAGTGAAACACAAAAGTGATACTTCAGGATCTTCGCCTGGTTATGTACCAGAGACAATGATGGATTCTGAATCAGTGACACTACCGACAACAGTGAAACAACTCAGTGAAGATTCTACGGAGTCTCCCTCTTCTTATGCACCAAAACCAATTACAGAATCTGGATGGAAAACAGTGAAACAAAAAAGTGATGATTCTTCAGGGTCTTCGCGTGGTTATGTACCAGAGACAATGATGGATTCTGAATCAGTGACACTACCGACAACAGTGAAACAACGCAGTGAAGATTCTACGAAGTTTCCCTCTTCTTATGCAACAAAACCAATTACAGAATCTGGATCGAAAACAATGAAACACAAAAGTGATACTTCAGGATCTTCGCCTGGTTATGTACCAGAGACAATGATGGATTCTGAATCAGTGACACTACCGACAACATTGAAACAACGCAGTAAAGATTCTACGGAGTCTCCCTATTTTTATGCACCAAAACCAATTACAGAATCTGGATCAAAAACATTGAAACAAAAAAGTGATGATTCTTCAGGGTCTTCGCCTGGTTATGTACCAGAGACAATGATGGATTCTGAATCAGTGACACTACCGACAACAGTGAAAAAACTCAGTGAAGATTCTACGGAGTCTCCCTCTTCTTATGCACCAAAACCAATTACAGAATCTGGATCGAAAACAGTGAAACAAAAAAGTGATGATTCTTCAGGACCTTCACCTGGTTATGTACCAGAGACAATGATGGATTCTGAATCAGTGACACTACCGACAACAGTGAAACAACTCAGTGAAGATTCTACGGAGTCTCCCTCTTCTTATGCACCAAAACCAATTACAGAATCTGGATCGAAAACAGTGAAACAAAAAAGTGATGATTCTTCAGGGTCTTCACCTGGTTATGTACCAGAGACAATGATGGATTCTGAATCAGTGACACTACCGACAACAGTGAAACAACTCAGTGAAAATTCTACGGAGTCTCCCTCTTCTTATGCACCAAAACCAATTACAGAATCTGGATGGAAAACAGTGAAACAAAAAAGTGATGATTCTGCAGGGTCTTCGCCTGGTTATGTACCAGCGACAATGATGGATTCTGAATCAGTGACACTACCGACAACAGTGAAAAAACTCAGTGAAGATTCTACGGAGTCCCCCTCTTCTTATGCACCAAAACCCATTACAGAATCTGGATCGAAAACAGTGAAACAAAAAAGTGATGATTCTTCAGGGTCTTCGCCTGGTTATGTACCAGAGACAATGATGGATTCTGAATCAGTGACACTACCGACAACAGTGAAACAACTCAGTGAAAATTCTACGGAATCTCCCTCTTCTTATGCACCAAAACCAATTACAGAATCTGGATGGAAAACAGTGAAACAAAAAAGTGATGATTCTTCAGGGTCTTCGCGTGGTTATGTACCAGAGACAATGATGGATTCTGAATCAGTGACATTACCGACAACAGTGAAACAACTCAGTGAAGATTCTACGGAGTCCCCGTCTTCTTATGCACCAAAACCATTTACAGAATCTGGATCGAAAACAGTGAAACAAAAAAGTGATGATTCTTCAGGGTCTTTGCCTGGTTATGTACCAGAGACAATGATGGATTCTGAATCAGTGACATTACCGACAACAGTGACACAACGCAGTGAAGATTCTACGGAGTCTCCCTCTTCTTATGCACCAAAACCAATTACAGAATCTGGATCAAAAACAGTGAAACAAAAAAGTGATGATTCTTCAGGGTCTTCGCCTGGTTATGTACCAGAGACAATGATGGATTCTGAATCAGTGACACTACCGACAACAGTGAAACAACGCAGTGAAGATTCTACGGAGGCTCCCTCTTCTTATGCACCAAAACCAATTACAGAATCTGGATCAAAAACAGCGAAACAAAAAATTGATGATTCTTCAGGGTCTTCGCCTGGTTATGTACCAGAGACAATGGTGGATTCTGAATCAGTGACACTACCGACAACAGTGAAACAACTCAGTGAAAATTCTACGGAATCTCCCTCTTCTTATGCACCAAAACCAATTACAGAATCTGGATGGAAAACAGTGAAACAAAAAAGTGATGATTCTTCAGGGTCTTCGCGTGGTTATGTACCAGAGACAATGATGGATTCTGAATCAGTGACATTACCGACAACAGTGAAACAACTCAGTGAAGATTCTACGGAGTCCCCGTCTTCTTATGCACCAAAACCAATTACAGAATCTGGATCGAAAACAGTGAAACAAAAAAGTGATGATTCTTCAGGGTCTTCGCCTGGTTATGTACCAGAGACAATGATGGATTCTGAATCAGTGACATTACTGACAACAGTGAAACAACGAAGTGAAGATTCTACGGAGTCTCCCTCTTCTTATGCACCAAATCCAATTATAGAATCTGGATGGAAAACAGTGAAACAAAAAAGTGATGATTCTTCAGGGTCTTCTCCTGGTTATGTACCAGAGACAATGATGGATTCTGAATCAGTGACATTACCGACAACACTGAAACAACGCAGTAAAGATTCTACGGAGTCTCCCTCTTCTTATGCACCAAAACCAATTACAGAATCTGGATCAAAAACAGTGAAACAAAAAAGTGATGATTCTTCAGGGTCTTCGCGTGGTTATGTACCAGAGACAATGATGGATTCTGAATCAGTGACACTACCGACAACAGTGAAACAACGCAGTAAAGATTCTACGGAGTCTCCCTCTTCTTATGCACCAAAACCAATTACAGAATCTGGATCGAAAACAGTGAAACAAAAAAGTGATGATTCTTCAGGGTCTTCGCCTGGTTATGTACCAGAGACAATGATGGATTCTGAATCAGTGATATTACCAACAACAGTGAAACAACGTAGTGAAGATTCTACGGAGTCTCCCTCTTCTTATGCACCAAAACTAATTACAGAATCTGGATCAAAAACAGTGAAACAAAAAAGTGATGATTCTTCAGGGTCTTCGCCTGGTTATGTACCAGAGACAATGATGGATTCTGAATCAGTGACACTACCGACAACAGAGAAACAAGGCAGTGAAGATTCTACGGAGTCTCCCTCTTCTTATGCACCAAAACCAATTACAGAATCTGGATCGAAAACAGTGAAACCAAAAAGTGGTGATTCTTCAGGGTCTTCGCCTGGTTATGTACCAGAGACAATGAGGGATTCTGAATCAGTGACACTACCGACAACAGTGAAGCAAGGCAGTGAAGTTACTTCGGAGTCTCCCTCTTCTTATGCACCACAACCAATTACAGAATCTGAATCAAACGCAGTGAAACAACAAAGCGATGATTCTTCAGGACCTTCGTCTAGTAATGCACCAGAGACCATGGTGGATTCTGAATCAGTGACACTACCGACAACAGTGAAGCAAGCCAGTGAAGTTACTTCGGAGTCTCCCTCTTCTTATGCACCACAACCAATTACAGAATCTGAATCAAACGCAGTAAAACAACAAAGCGATGATTCCACAGGACCTTCGTCTAGTTATACACCAGAGACAATGATGGATTCTGAATCAGTGACACTACCGACAACAGTGAAGCAGGGAAGTGAAGTTACTTCGGAGTCTCCGTTTTCTTATGCACCACAACCAATTACAGAATCTGAATCAAACGCAGTGAAACAACAAAGCTTTGATTCCAAGGGACCTTCGTCTAGTTATGCACCAGAGACAATGATGGATTCTGAATCAGTGACACTTCCGACAACAGTGAAGCAAGGCAGTGAAGTTACTTCGGAGTCTCCCTCTTCTTATGCACCAAAACCAATTACAGAATCTATATCAAAAACAGTCAAACAACAAAGTGATGATTCTTCAGGACCTTCGTCTAGTTATGCACCAGAGACAATGATGGATTCTGAATCAGTGACACTACCGACAACAGTGAAGCAACGCAGTGAAGTTACTTTGGAGTCATCCTCTTCTTATGCACCAAAACCAATTACAGAATCTGGATCAAAAACAGTAAAACAACAAAGCGTGGATTCTTCAGGACCTTCGTCTAGTTATGCACCAGAGACAATGATGGATTCTGAATCAGGGACACTACCGACAACGGTGAAGCAAGGCAGTGAAGTTACTTCAGAGTCTCCCTCTTCTTATGCACCACAACCAATTACAGAATCTGAATCAAACGCAGTGAAACAACAAAGCGATGATTCCACAGGACCTTCGTCTAGTTATGCACCAGAGACAATGATGGATTCTGAATCAGTGACAATACCGACAACAGTGAAGCAAGGCAGTGAAGTTACTTCGGAGTCTCCCTCTTCTTATGCACCCAAACCAATAACAGAATCTGGATCAAAGACAGTGAAACAACAAAGTGATGATTCTTCATGGTCTTCGTCTAGTTATGCACAAGAGACAATGACGGATTCTGAGTCAGTGACACTACCGACAACAGTGAGGCAACGCAGTGAAGTTACTTTGGAGTCTTCCTCTTCTTATGCACCAAAACCAATTACAGAATCTGGATCAAAAACAGTAAAACAACAAAGCGATGATTCTTCAGGACCTTCGTCTAGTCATGCACCAGAGACAATGATGGATTCTGAATCAGGGACACTACCGACAACAGTGAAGCAGGGCAGTGAAGTTACTTTGGAGTCTCCCTCTTCTTATTCACCACAACCAATTACTGAATCTATATCAAAAACAGTCCAACAACAAAGTGATGATTCTTCAGGACCTTCGTCTAGTTATTCAACAGAGACAATTATGGATTCTGAATCAGTGACACTACCGACAACAGTGAAGCAAGGCAGTGAAGTTATTTCGGAGTCTCCCTCTTCTTATGCACCAAAACCAATTACAGAATCTATATCAAAAACAGTCAAACAACAAAGTGATGATTCTTCAGGACCTTCGTCTAGTTATGCACCAGAGACAATGATGGATTCCGAATCAGTGACACTACCGACAACAGTGAAGCAGGGCAGTGAAGTTACTTCGGAGTCTCCCTCTTCTTATGCACCACAACCAATTACAGAATCTGAATCAAACGCAGTCAAACAACAAAGCGATGATTCCACAGGACCTTCGTCTAGTTATGCACCAGAGACAATGATGGATTCTGAATCAAGGACACTACCGACAACAGTGAAGCAGGGCAGTGAAGTTACTTTGGAGTCTCCCTCTTCTTATTCACCACAACCAATTACAGAATCTATATCAAAAACAGTCAAACAACAAAGTGACGATTCTTCAGGACCTTCGTCTAGTTATGCACAAGAGACAATGACGGATTCTGAGTCAGTGACACTACCGACAACAGTGAAGCAGGGCAGTGAAGTTCCTACGGATTCTCCCTCTTCTTATGCACCAAAACCAATTACAGAATCTGAATCAAACTCAGTGAAACAACAAAGCGATGATTCCACAGGACCTTCGTCTAGTTTTGCACCAGAGACAATGATGGATTCTGAATCAGTGACACTACCGACAACAGTGGAGCAAGGCAGTGAAGTTACTTCGGAGTCTCCCTCTTCTTATGCACCACAACCAATTACGGAAACTGGATCAAAAACAGTGAAACAACAAAGCGATGATTCTTCAGGGTCTTCGCCTGGTTATGTACCAGAGACAATAATGGATTCTGAATCAGTGGCATTACCGACAACAGTGAAACAACGCAGTGAAGATTCTACGGAGTCTCCCTCTTCTTATGCACCAAAACCAATTACAGAATCTGGATCGAAAACAGTGAAACAAAAAAGTGATGATTTTTCAGGGCCTTCGCCTGGTTATGTACCAGAAACAATGATGGATTCTGAATCAGTGACATTACCGACAACAGTGAAACAACGCAGTGAAGATTCTACGGAGTCTCCCTCTTCTTATGCACCAAAATCAATTACAGAATCTGGATCGAAAACAGTGAAACAAAAAAGTGATGATTCTTCAGGGTCTTTGCCTGGTTATGTACCAGAGACAATGATGGATTCTGAATCAGTGACACTACCGACAACAGTGAAACAACGCAGTGAAGATTCTACGGAGTCTCCCTCTTCTTATGCACCAAAACCAATTACAGAATCTGGATTAAAAACAATGAAACAAAAAAGTGATGATTCTCCAGGGTCTTCGCCTGGTTATGTACCAGAGACAATGATGGATGCTGGGTCAGTGACACTACCGACAACAGTGAAACAACGCAGTGAAGATTCTACGGAGTCTACCTCTTCTTATGCACCAAAACCCATTACAGAATCTGGATCGAAAACAGTGAGACAAAAAAGTGATGATTCTTCAGGGTCTTCGTCTGGTTATGTACCAGAGACAATGATGGATTCTGAATCATTGACACTACCGACAACAGTGAAGCAACGCAGTGAAGATTCTACGGAGTCTCCCTCTTCTTATGCACCAAAACTAATTACAGAATCTGGATCGAAAACAGTGAAACAAAAAAGTGATGATTCTTCAGGGTCTTCACCTGGTTATGTACCAAAGACAATGATGGATTCTGAATCAGTGACACTACCGACAACAGTGAAGCAAGGCAGTGAAGTTACTTGGGAGCCTCCCTCTTCTTATGCACCAAAACCAATTACAGAATCTGGATCAAAAACTGTGAAACAAAAAAGTGATGATTCTTCAGGACCTTCGTCTAGTTATGTACCAGAGACAATGATGGATTCTGAATCAGTGACACTACAGACAACAGTGAAGCAAGGCAGTAAAGCTACTTCGAAGTCTCCCTCTTCTAATGCACCAAAACCAATTACAGAATCTATATCAAAAACAATCAAACAACAAAGGGATGATTCCACCGGACCTTCGTCTAGTTATGCACCAGAGACAATGATGGATTCTGAATCAGTGACACTACCGACAACAAGGAAGCAACGCAGTGAAGAATCTACGGAGTCTTCCTCTTCTTATGCAACAAAACCAATTACAGAATCTGGATCAAAAACAGTGAAACAAAAAAGTGATGATTCTTCAGGGTCTTCTCCTGGTTATGTACCAGAGACAATGATGGATTCTGAATCAGTGACACTACCTACAGCAGTAAAACAACTCAGTGAAGATTCTACGGATTCTCCCTCTTCTTATGCACCAAAACCAATTACAGAATTTGGATCGAAAACAGTTAAACAAAAAAGTGAAGATTCCTCACTGTCTTCGCCTGGTTATGTACCAGAGACAATGGTGGATTCTGAATCAGTGACACTACCGACAACAGGGAAACAAGGCAGTGAAGTTACTTCAAAGTCTCCCTCTACTTATGCACCAAAACCAATTACAGAATCTGATTCAAACGCAGTGAAACAACAAAGCGATGATTCCACAGGACCTTCGTCTAGTTATGCACCAGAGACAATGATGGATTCTGAATCAGTGACACTACCGACAACAGTGAACCAGGGCAGTGAAGTTACTTCGGAGTCTCCCTCTTCTTATGCACCACAACCAATTACGGAAACTGGATCAAAAACAGTGAAACAACAAAGCGATGATTCTTTAGGACCTTCGTCTAGTTATGCACTAGAGACAATGATGGATTCTGAATCAGTGACACTACCGACAACAGTGAAGCAACGCAGTGAAGATTCTACGGAGGCTGCCTCTTCTTATGCAACAGAACCAATCACAGCATCTGGATCAAAAACAGTGAAAAAACAAAGTGATAATTCTTCAGGGTCTTCGCCTGGTTATGTACCAGAGACAATGATGGATTCTGAATCAGTGACACTACCGACAACAGTGAAGCAGGGCAGTGAAGTTACTTCGGAGTCTCCGTCTTCTTATGCACCACAACCAATTACAGAATCTGAATCAAACGCAGTGAAACAACAAAGCGATGATTCCACAGGACCTTCGTCTAGTTATGCACCAGAGACAATGATGGATTCTGAATCAGTGACACTACCGACAACAGTGAAGCAAGGCAGTGAAGTTACTTTGGAGTCTCCCTCTTATTATGCACCACAACCAATTACAGAATCTGCATCAAACGCACTGAAACAACAAAGCGATGATTCCACAGGACCTTCGTCGAGTTATGCACCAGAGACAATGATGGATTCTGAATCAGTGACACTACCGACAACAGTGAAGCAAGGCAGTGAAGTTATTTCGGAGTCTCCCTCTTCTTATGCACCACAACCAATTACAGAATCTGAATCAAACGCAGTGAAACAACAAAGCGATGATTCCACAGGACCTTCGTCTAGTTATGCACCAGAGACAATGATGGATTCTGAATCAGTGACACTACCGACAACCGTGAAGCAACCCAGTGATGTTACTTCGGAGTCTCCCTCTTCTTATGCACCAAAACCAATTACAGAATCTGGATCAAAAACAGTGAAACAACAAAGCGATGATTCTTTAGAACCTTCGTCTAGTTATGCACCAGAGACAATGATGGATTCTGAATCAGTGACACTACCGACAACAGTGAAGCAAGGCAGTGAAGTTACTTCGGAGTCTCCCTCTTCTTATGCACCACAGCCAATTACAGAATCTGAATCAAACGCAGTGAAACAACAAAGCGATGATTCCACAGGACCTTCGTCTAGTTATGTACCAGAGACAATGATGGATTCTGAATCAGTTACACTACCGACAACAGTGAAGCAAGGCAGTGAAGTTACTTCGGAGTCTCCCTCTTCTTATGCACCACAGCCAATTACAGAATCTAAATCAAACGCAGTGAAACAACAAAGCGATGATTCCACAGGACCTTCGTCTAGTTATGCACCAGAGACAATGATGGATTCTGAATCAGTAACACTACCGACAACAGTGAAGCAACCCAGTAAAGTTACTTCGGAGTCTCCCTCTTCTTATGCACCACAACCAATTACAGAATCTGAATCAAACGCAGTGAAACAACAAAGCGATGATTCCGCAGGACCTTCGTCTAGTTATGCACCAGAGACAATGATGGATTCTGAATCAGTGGCACTACCGACAACAGTGAAGCAAGGCAGTGAAGTTACTTCGGAGTCTCCCTCTTCTTATGCACCACAACCAATTACAGAATCTGAATCAAACGCAGTGAAACAACAAAGCGATGATTCCACAGGACCTTCGTCTAGTTATGCACCAGAGACAATGATGGATTCTGAATCAGTGACACTACCGACAACAGTGAAGCAAGGCAGTGAGGTTACTTCGGAGTCTCCCTCTTCTTATGCACCACAGCCAATTACAGAATCTGAATCAAACGCAGTGAAACAACAACGCGATGATTCCACAGGACCTTCGTCTAGTTATGCACCAGAGACAATGATGGATTCTGAATCAGTAACACTACCGACAACAGTGAAGCAAGGCAGTGAAGTTACTTCGGAGTCTCCCTCTTCTTATGCACCACAACCAATTACAGAATCTGAATCAAACGCAGTGAAACAACAAAGCGATGATTCCACAGGACCTTCGTCTAGTTATGCACCAGAGACAATGATGGATTCTGAATCAGTGACACTACCGACAACAGTGAAGCAAGGCAGTGAGGTTACTTCGGAGTCTCCCTCTTCTTATGCACCACAGCCAATTACAGAATCTGAATCAAACGCAGTGAAACAACAACGCGATGATTCCACAGGACCTTCGTCTAGTTATGCACCAGAGACAATGATGGATTCTGAATCAGTAACACTACCGACAACAGTGAAGCAAGGCAGTGAAGTTACTTCGGAGTCTCCCTCTTCTTATGCACCACAACCAATTACAGAATCTGAATCAAACGCAGTGAAACAACAAAGCGATGATTCCACAGGACCTTCGTCTAGTTATGCACCAGAGACAATGATGGATTATGAATCAGTGACACTGCCGACAACAGTGAAGCAAGGCAGTGAAGTTATTTCGGAGTCTTCCTCTTCTTATGCACCACAACAAATTACAGAATCTGAATCAAACACAGTGAAACAACAAAGCGATGATTCCACAGGACCTTCGTCTAGTTATGCACCAGAGACAATGATGGATTCTGAATCAGTTACACTACCGACAACAGTGAAGCAACCTAGTGAAGTTACTTCGGAGTCGCCCTCGTCTTATGCACCAAAACCAATAACAGAATCTGGATCGAAAACAGTGAACCAAAAAAACGATGATTCTTTGGGACCTTCGTCTAGTTATGCACCAGAGACAATGATGGATTCTGAATCAGTGACACTACCGACAACAGTGAAGCAACGCAGTGAAGGTAATTCGGAGTCTCCCTCTTCTTATGCACCAAAACCAATTACAGAATCTGGATCAAAGGCAGTGAAACAACAAACCGATGACTCTTCAGGACCTTCGCCTAGTTATGCACCAGAGACAATGATAGATTCTGAATCAGTGACACTACCGACAACAGTGAAGCAACGCAGTGAAGTTACTTCGGAGTCTCCCTCTTCTTATGCACCAAAACCAATAACAGAATCTGGATCAAAAACGGTGAAACAACAAAGTGATGATTCTTTAGGACCTTCGTCTAGTTATGCACCAGAGACAATGATGGATTCTGAATCAGTGACACTAAAGACAACAGTGAAGCAACCCAGTGAAGTTACTTCGGAGTCTCCATCTTCTTATGCACCAAAACCAATTACAGAATCTGGATCAAAAACAGTGAAACAACAAAGTGATGATTCTTTAGGACCTTCGTCTAGTTATGCACCAGAGACAATGATGGATTCTGAATCAGTGACACTACCGACAACAGTGAAGCAAGGCAGTGAAGTTACTTCGGAGTCTCCCTCTTCTTATGCACCACAACCAATTACAGAATCTGAATCAAACGCAGTGAAACAACAAAGCGATGATTCCACAGGACCTTCGTCTAGTTATGCACCAGAGACAATGATGGATTCTGAATCAGTGACACTGCCGACAACAGTGAAGCAAGGCAGTGAAGTTATTTCGGAGTCTTCCTCTTCTTATGCACCACAACAAATTACAGAATCTGAATCAAACGCAGTGAAACAACAAAGCGATGATTCCACAGGACCTTCGTCTAGTTATGCACCAGAGACAATGATGGATTCTGAATCAGTTACACTACCGACAACACTGAAGCAAGGCAGTGAAGTTACTTCGGAGTCTCCCTCTTCTTATGCACCACAGCCAATTACAGAATCTGAATCAAACGCAGTGAAACAACAAAGCGATGATTCCACAGGACCTTCGTCTAGTTATGCACCAGAGACAATGATGGATTCTGAATCAGTGACACTACCGACAACGGTGAAACAAGGCAGTGAGGTTGCTTCGGAGTCTCCCTCTTCTTATGCACCACAGCCAATTACAGAATCTGAATCAAACGCAGTGAAACAACAAAGCGATGATTCCACAGGACCTTCGTCTAGTTATGCACCAGAGACAATGATGGATTCTGAATCAGTGACACTACCGACAACAGTGAAGCAAGGCAGTGAGGTTACTTCGGAGTCTCCCTCTTCTTATGCACCACAGCCAATTACAGAATCTGAATCAAACGCAGTGAAACAACAAAGCGATGATTCCACAGGACCTTCGTCTAGTTATGCACCAGAGACAATGATGGATTCTGAATCAGTAACACTACCGACAACAGTGAAGCAAGGCAGTGAAGTTACTTCGGAGTCTCCCTCTTCTTATGCACCACAACCAATTACAGAATCTGAATCAAACGCAGTGAAACAACAAAGCGATGATTCCACAGGACCTTCGTCTAGTTATGCACCAGAGACAATGATGGATTCTGAATCAGTGACACTACCGACAACAGTGAAGCAAGGCAGTGAAGTTATTTCGGAGTCTTCCTCTTCTTATGCTCCACAACCAATTACAGAATCTGAATCAAACGCAGTGAAACAACAAAGCGATGATTCTTCAGGACCTTCCTCTAGTTATGCACCAGAGACAATGATGGATTCTGAATCAGTGACACTACCGACAACAGTGAAGCAGGGCAGTGAAGTTACTTCGGAGTCTTCCTCTTTTTATGCACCACAACCAATTACAGAATCTAAATCAAACGCAGTGAAACAACAAAGCGATGATTCCACAGTACCTTCGTCTAGTTATGCACCAGAGACAATGAGGGATTCTGAATCAGTGACACTACCGACAACAGTGAAGCAAGGCAGTGAAGTTACTTCGGAGTCTCCCTCTTCTTATGCACCACAACCAATTACAGAATCTGAATCAAACGCAGTGAAACAACAAAGCGATGATTCCACAGGACCTTCGTCTAGTTATGCACCAGAGACAATGATGGATTCTGGATCAGTAACACTACCGACAACAGTGAAGCAAGGCAGTGAGGTTACTTCGGAGTCTCCCTCTTCTTATGCACCACAGCCAATTACAGAATCTGAATCAAACGCAGTGAAACAACAAAGCGATGATTCCACAGGACCTTCGTCTAGTTATGCACCAGAGACAATGATGGATTCTGAATCAGTGACACTACCGACGACAGTGAAACAAGACAGTGAAGTCACTTCGGAGTCTCCCCCTTCTTATGCACCACAACCAATTACTGAATCTATATTAAAAACAGTCCAACAACAAAGTGATGATTCTTCAGGACCTTCGTCTAGTTATGCACCAGAGACAATGATGGATTCTGAATCAGTTACACTACCGACAACAGTGAAGCAACCCAGTGAAGTTACTTCGGAGTCGCCCTCGTCATATGCACTAAAACCAATAACAGAATCTGGATCGAAAACAGTGAACCAAAAAAACGATGATTCTTTGGAACCTTCGTCTAGTTATGCACCAGAGACAATGATGGATTCTGAATCAGTGACACTACCGACAACAGTGAAGCAGGGCAGTGAAGTTACTTCGGAGTCTCCCTCTTTTTATGCACCACAACCAATTACAGAATCTAAATCAAACGCAGTGAAACAACAAAGCGATGATTCCACAGGACCTTCGTCTAGTTATGCACCACAGACAATGATGGATTCTGAATCAGTGACACTACCGACAACAGTGAAGCACGGCAGTGAAGCTATTTCGGAGTCTTCCTCTTCTTATGCACCACAACCAATTACAGAATCTGAATCAAACGCAGTGAAACAACAAAGCGATGATTCCACAGGACCTTCGTCTAGTTATGCACCAGAGACAATGATGGATTCTGAATCAGTGACACTACCGACAACAGTGAAGCAAGGCAGTGAAGTTATTTCGGAGTCTTCCTCTTCTTATGCACCACAACCAATTACAGTATCTGAATCAAACGCAGTGAAACAACAAAGCGATGATTCCACAGGACCTTCGTCTAGTTATGCACCAGAGACAATGATGGATTCTGAATCAGTAACACTACCGACAACAGTGAAGCAAGGCAGTGAAGTTACTTCGGAGTCTCCCTCTTTTTATGCACCACAACCAATTACAGAATCTAAATCAAACGCAGTGAAACAACAAAGCGATGATTCCACAGGACCTTCGTCTAGTTATGCACCACAGACAATGATGGATTCTGAATCAGTGACACTACCGACAACAGTGAAGCACGGCAGTGAAGCTATTTCGGAGTCTTCCTCTTCTTATGCACCACAGCCAATTACAGAATCTGAATCAAACGCAGTGAAACAACAAAGCGATGATTCCACAGGACCTTCGTCTAGTTATGCACCAGGGACAATGATGGATTCTGAATCAGTGACACTACCGACGACAGTGAAACAAGGCAGTGAAGTCACTTCGGAGTCTCCCCCTTCTTATGCACCACAACCAATTACTGAATCTATATTAAAAACAGTCCAACAACAAAGTGATGATTCTTCAGGACCTTCGTCTAGTTATGCACCAGAGACAATGATGGATTCTGAATCAGTTACACTACCGACAACAGTGAAGCAACCCAGTGAAGTTACTTCGGAGTCGCCCTCGTCATATGCACTAAAACCAATAACAGAATCTGGATCGAAAACAGTGAACCAAAAAAACGATGATTCTTTGGGACCTTCGTCTAGTTATGCACCAGAGACAATGATGGATTCTGAATCAGTGACACTACCGACAACAGTGAAGCAACGCAGTGAAGTTAATTCGGAGTCTCCCTCTTCTTATGCACCAAAACCAATTACAGAATCTGGATCAAAGGCAGTGAAACAACAAACCGATGACTCTTCAGGACCTTCGCCTAGTTATGCACCAGAGACAATGATGGATTCTGAATCAGTTACACTACCGACAACAGTGAAGCAAGGCAGTGAAGTTACTTCGGAGTCTCCCTCTTCTTATGCACCACAACCAATTACAGAATCTGAATCAAACGCAGTGAAACCACAAAGCGATGAATCCACAGGACCTTCGTCTAGTTATGCACCAGAGACAATGATGGATTCTGAAGCAGTGACACTACCGACAACAGTGAAACAAGGCAGTGAGGTTACTTCGGAGTCTCCCTCTTCTTATGCAGCACAGCCAATTACAGAATCTGAATCAAACGCAGTGAAACAACAAAGCGATGATTCCACAGGACCTTCGTCTAGTTATGCACCAGAGACAATGATGGATTCTGAATCAGTTACACTACCGACAACAGTGAAGCAAGGCAGTGAAGTTACTTCGGAGTCTCCCTCTTCTTATGCACCACAGCCATTTACAGAATCTGAATCAAACGCAGTGAAACAGCAAAGCGATGATTCCACAGGACCTTTGTCTAGTTATGCACCAGAGACAATGATGGATTCTGAATCAGTAACACTACCGACAACAGTGAAGCAAGGCAGTGAAGTTACTTCGGAGTCTCCCTCTTCTTATGCACCACAGCCAATTACAGAATCTGAATCAAACGCAGTGAAACAACAAAGCGATGATTCCACAGGAACTTCGTCTAGTTATGCACCAGAGACAATGATGGATTCTGAATCAGTGACACTACCGACGACAGTGAAACAAGGCAGTGAAGTCACTTCGGAGTCTTCCCCTTCTTATGCACCACAACCAATTACTGAATCTATATCAAAAACAGTCCAACAACAAAGTGATGATTCTTCAGGACCTTCGTCTAGTTATGCACCAGAGACAATTATGGATTCTGAATCAGTGACACTACCGACAACAGTGAAGCAAGGCAGTGAAGTTATTTCGGAGTCTCCCTCTTCTTATGCACCACAACCAATTACAGAATCTGAATCAAACGCAGTGAAACAACAAAGCGATGATTCCACAGGACCTTCGTCTAGTTATGCACCAGAGACAATGATGGATTCTGAATCAGTGACACTACCGACAACAGTGAAGCAAGGCAGTGAAGTTACTTCGGAGTCTCCCTCTTCTTATGCACTACAGCCAATGACAGAATCTGAATCAAACGCAGTGAAAAAACAAAGCGATGATTCTTCAGGATCTTCGTCTAGTTATGCACCAGAGACAATTACGGCTTCTGAATCAGTGACACTACCGACAACAGTGAAGCATGGCAGTGAAGTTACTTCGGAGTCTCCTTCTTCTTATGCACCACAACCAATTACAGAATCTGAATCAAACGCAGTGAAACAACAAAGCGATGATTCCACAGGACCTTCGTCTAGTTATGCACCAGAGACAATGATGGCTTCTGAATCAGTGACACTACCGACAACAGTGAAGCAAGGCAGTGAAGTTACTTCGGAGTCTCCCTCTTCTTATGCACCACAGCCAATTACAGAATCTGAATCAAACGCAGTGAAACAACAAAGCGATGATTCCACAGGACCTTCGTCTAGTTATGCACCAGAGACAATGATGGATTCTGAATCAGTGCCACTACCGACAACAGTGAAGCAAGGCAGTGAAGTTACTTCGGAGTCTCCCTCTTCTTACGCACCACAGCCAATTACAGCATCTGAATCAAACGCAGTGAAACAACAAAGCGATGATTCCACAGGACCTTCGTCTAGTTATGCACCAGAGACAATGATGGATTCTGAATCAGTGACACTACCGACAACAGTGAAGCAAGGCAGTGAAGTTACTTCGGAGTCTCCCTCTTCTTATGCACTACAGCCAATGACAGAATCTGAATCAAACGCAGTGAAAAAACAAAGCGATGATTCTTCAGGATCTTCGTCTAGTTATGCACCAGAGACAATTACGGCTTCTGAATCAGTGACACTACCGACAACAGTGAAGCAAGGCAGTGAAGTTACTTCGGAGTCTCCTTCTTCTTATGCACCACAACCAATTACAGAATCTGAATCAAACGCAGTGAAACAACAAAGTGATGATTCCACAGGACCTTCGTCTAGTTATGCACCAGAGACAATGATGGCTTCTGAATCAGTGACACTACCGACAACAGTGAAGCAAGGCAGTGAAGTTACTTCGGAGTCTCCCTCTTCTTATGCACCACAGCCAATTACAGAATCTGAATCAAACGCAGTGAAACAACAAAGCGATGATTCCACAGGACCTTCGTCTAGTTATGCACCAGAGACAATGATGGATTCTGAATCAGTGTCACTACTGACAACAGTGAAGCAAGGCAGTGAAGTTACTTCGGAGTCTCCCTCTTCTTATGCACCACAGCCAATTACAGAATCTGAATCAAACGCAGTGAAACAACAAAGCGATGATTCCACAGGACCTTCGTCTAGTTATGCACCAGAGACAATGATGGATTCTGAATCAGTGTCACTACCGACAACAGTGAAGCAAGGCAGTGAAGTTACTTCGGAGTCTCCCTCTTCTTATGCACCACAACCAATTACAGAATCTGAATCAAACGCAGTGAAACAACAAAGCGATGATTCCACAGGACCTTCGTCTAGTTATGCACCAGAGACAATGAAGGATTCTGAATCAGTAACACTACCGACAACAGTGAAGCAAGGCAGTGAAGTTACTTCGGAGTCTCCCTCTTCTTATGCACCACAACCAATTACAGAATCTGAATCAAACGCAGTGAAACAACAAAGCGATGATTCCACAGGACCTTCGTCTAGTTATGCACCAGAGACAATGATGGATTTTGAATCAGTGACACTACCGACAACAGTGAAGCAAGGCAGTGAAGTTACTTCGGAGTCTCCCTCTTCTTATGCACCACAACCAATTACAGAATCTGAATCAAACGCAGTGAAACAACAAAGCGATGATTCCACAGGACCTTCGTCTGGTTATGCACCAGAGACAATGATGGATTCTGAATCAGTGACACTACCGACAACAGTGAAGCAAGGCAGTGAAGTTACTTCGGAGTCTCCCTCTTCTTATGCACCACAACCAATTACAGAATCTGAATCAAACGCAGTGAAACAACAAAGCGATGATTCCACAGGACCTTCGTCTAGTTATGCACCAGAGACAATGATGGATTCTGAATCAGTGACACTACCGACAACAGTGAAGCAAGGCAGTGAAGTTACTTCGGAGTCTCCCTCTTCTTATGCAGCAAAACCAATTACAGAATCTGAATCAAACGCAGTGAAACAACAAAGCGATGATTCCACAGGACCTTCGTCTAATTATGCACCAGAGACAATGATGGATTCTGAATCAGCGACACTACCGACAACAGTGAAGCAAGGCAGTGAAGTTACTTCGGAGTCTCCCTCTTCTTATGCACCACAACCAATTACAGAATCTGAATCAAACGCAGTGAAACAACAAAGCGATGATTCCACAGGACCTTCGTCTAATTATGCACCAGAGACAATGATGGATTCTGAATCAGCGACACTACCGACAACAGTGAAGCAAGGCAGTGAAGTTACTTCGGAGTCTCCCTCTTCTTATGCACCACAACCAATTACAGAATCTGAATCAAACGCAGTGAAACAACAAAGCGATGATTCCACAGGACCATCGTCTAGTTATGCACCAGAGACAATGATGGATTCTGAATCAGTGACGCTACCGACAACAGTGAAGCAAGGCAGTGAAGTTACTTCGGAGTCTCCCTCTTCTTATGCACCACAACCAATTACAGAATCTGAATCAAACGCAGTGAAACAACAAAGCGATGATTCCACAGGACCTTCGTCTAGTTATGCACCAGAGACAATGATGGATTCTGATTCAGTGACACTACTGACAACAGTGAAGCAAGGCAGTGAAGTTACTTCGGAGTCTCCCTCTTCTTATGCACCAAAACCAATTACAGAATCTATATCAAAAACAGTCAAACAACAAAGTGATGATTCTTCAGGACCTTCGTCTAGTTATGCACCAGAGACAATGATGGATTCTGAATCAGTGACACTACCGACAACAGTGAAGCAAGGCAGTGAAGTTACTTCGGAGTCTCCCTCTTCTTATGCACCACAGCCAATTACAGAATCTGAATCAAACGCAGTGAAACAACAAAGCGATGATTCCACAGGACCTTCGTCTAGTTATGCACCAGAGACAATGATGGATTCAGAATCAGTGACACTACCGACAACAGTGAAGCAAGGCAGTGAAGTTACTTCGGAGTCTCCCTCTTCTTATGCACCAAAACCAATTACAGAATCTGAATCAAACACAGTGAAACAACAAAGCGATGATTCCACAGGACCTTCGCCTAGTTATGCACCAGAGACAATGATGGATTCTGAATCAGTGACACTACCGACAACAGTGAAGCAAGGCAGTGAAGTTACTTCGGAGTCTCCCTCTTCTTATGCACCACAACCAATTACAGAATCTGAATCAAACGCAGCGAAACAACAAAGCGATGATTCCACAGGACCTTCGTCTAATTATGCACCAGAGACAATGGTGGATTCTGAATCAGCGACACTACCGACAACAGTGAAGCAAGGCAGTGAAGTTACTTCGGAGTCTCCCTCTTCTTATGCACCACAACCAATTACAGAATCTGAATCAAACGCAGTGAAACAACAAAGCGATGATTCCACAGGACCTTCGTCTAGTTATGCACCAGACACAATGATGGATTCTGAATCAGTGACACTACCGACAACAGTGAAGCAAGGCAGTGAAGTTACTTCGGAGTCTCCCTCTTCTTATGCACCACAGCCAATTACAGAATCTGAATCAAACGCAGTGAAACAACAAAGCGATGATTCCACAGGACCTTCGTCTAGTTATGCACCAGAGACAATGATGGATTCAGAATCAGTGACACTACCGACAACAGTGAAGCAAGACAGTGAAGTTACTTCGGAGTCTCCCTCTTCTTATGCACCAAAACCAATTACAGAATCTGAATCAAACGCAGTGAAACAACAAAGCGATGATTCCACAGGACCTTCGTCTAGTTATGCACCAGAGGCAATGATGGATTCTGAATCAGTGACACTACCGACAACAGTGAAGCAAGGCAGTGAAGTTACTTCGGAGTCTCCCTCTTCTTATGCACCACAACCAATTACAGAATCTGAATCAAACGCAGTGAAACAACAAAGCGATGATTCCACAGAACCTTCGTCTAGTTATGCACCAGAGACAATGATGGATTCAGAATCAGTGACACTACCGACAACAGTGAAGCTAGGCAGTGAAGTTACTTCGGAGTCTCCCTCTTCTTATGCACCAAAACCAATTACAGAATCTGAATCAAACGCAGTGAAACAACAAAGCGATGATTCCACAGGACCTTCGTCTAATTATGCACCAGAGACAATGATGGATTCTGAATCAGCGACACTACCGACAACAGTGAAGCAAGGCAGTGAAGTTACTTCGGAGTCTCCCTCTTCTTATGCACCACAACCAATTACAGAATCTGAATCAAACGCAGTGAAACAACAAAGCGATGATTCCACAGGACCTTCGTCTAGTTATGCACCAGAGACAATGATGGATTCAGAATCAGTGACACTACCGACAACAGTGAAGCAAGACAGTGAAGTTACTTCGGAGTCTCCCTCTTCTTATGCACCAAAACCAATTACAGAATCTGAATCAAACGCAGTGAAACAACAAAGCGATGATTCCACAGGACCTTCGTCTAATTATGCACCAGAGACAATGATGGATTCTGAATCAGCGACACTACCGACAACAGTGAAGCAAGACAGTGAAGTTACTTCGGAGTCTCCCTCTTCTTATGCACCAAAACCAATTACAGAATCTGAATCAAACGCAGTGAAACAACAAAGCGATGATTCCACAGGACCTTCGTCTAGTTATGCACCAGAGGCAATGATGGATTCTGAATCAGTGACACTACCGACAACAGTGAAGCAAGGCAGTGAAGTTACTTCGGAGTCTCCCTCTTCTTATGCACCACAACCAATTACAGAATCTGAATCAAACGCAGTGAAACAACAAAGCGATGATTCCACAGGACCTTCGCCTAGTTATGCACCAGAGACAATGATGGATTCTGAATCAGCGACACTACCGACAACAGTGAAGCAAGGCAGTGAAGTTACTTCGGAGTCTCCCTCTTCTTATGCACCACAACCAATTACAGAATCTGAATCAAACGCAGTGAAACAACAAAGCGATGATTCCACAGGACCTTCGTCTAGTTATGCACCAGAGACAATGATGGATTCAGAATCAGTGACACTACCGACAACAGTGAAGCAAGACAGTGAAGTTACTTCGGAGTCTCCCTCTTCTTATGCACCAAAACCAATTACAGAATCTGAATCAAACGCAGTGAAACAACAAAGCGATGATTCCACAGGACCTTCGTCTAGTTATGCACCAGAGACAATGATGGATTCAGAATCAGTGACACTACCGACAACAGTGAAGCAAGACAGTGAAGTTACTTCGGAGTCTCCCTCTTCTTATGCACCAAAACCAATTACAGAATCTGAATCAAACGCAGTGAAACAACAAAGCGATGATTCCACAGGACCTTCGTCTAGTTATGCACCAGAGGCAATGATGGATTCTGAATCAGTGACACTACCGACAACAGTGAAGCAAGGCAGTGAAGTTACTTCGGAGTCTCCCTCTTCTTATGCACCACAACCAATTACAGAATCTGAATCAAACGCAGTGAAACAACAAAGCGATGATTCCACAGGACCTTCGCCTAGTTATGCACCAGAGACAATGATGGATTCTGAATCAGTGACACTACCGACAACAGTGAAGCAAGGCAGTGAAGTTACTTCGGAGTCTCCCTCTTCTTATGCACCACAGCCAATTACAGAATCTGAATCAAACGCAGTGAAACAACAAAGCGATGATTCCACAGGACCTTCGTCTAGTTATGCACCAGAGACAATGATGGATTCAGAATCAGTGACACTACCGACAACAGTGAAGCAAGACAGTGAAGTTACTTCGGAGTCTCCCTCTTCTTATGCACCAAAACCAATTACAGAATCTGAATCAAACGCAGTGAAACAACAAAGCGATGATTCCACAGGACCTTCGTCTAGTTATGCACCAGAGGCAATGATGGATTCTGAATCAGTGACACTACCGACAACAGTGAAGCAAGGCAGCGAAGTTACTTCGGAGTCTCCCTCTTCTTATGCACCACAACCAATTACAGAATCTGAATCAAACGCAGTGAAACAACAAAGCGATGATTCCACAGGACCTTCGTCTAGTTATGCACCAGAGACAATGATGGATTCAGAATCAGTGACACTACCGACAACAGTGAAGCAAGACAGTGAAGTTACTTCGGAGTCTCCCTCTTCTTATGCACCAAAACCAATTACAGAATTTGAATCAAACGCAGTGAAACAACAAAGCGATGATTCCACAGGACCTTCGTCTAATTATGCACCAGAGACAATGATGGATTCTGAATCAGCGACACTACCGACAACAGTGAAGCAAGCCAGTGAAGTTACTTCGGAGTCTCCCTCTTCTTATGCACCACAACCAATTACAGAATCTGAATCAAACGCAGTGAAACAACAAAGCGATGATTCCACAGGACCTTCGTCTAGTTATGCACCAGAGACAATGATGGATTCAGAATCAGTGACACTACCGACAACAGTGAAGCAAGACAGTGAAGTTACTTCGGAGTCTCCCTCTTCTTATGCACCAAAACCAATTACAGAATCTGAATCAAACGCAGTGAAACAACAAAGCGATGATTCCACAGGACCTTCGTCTAATTATGCACCAGAGACAATGATGGATTCTGAATCAGCGACACTACCGACAACAGTGAAGCAAGGCAGTGAAGTTACTTCGGAGTCTCCCTCTTCTTATGCACCACAACCAATTACAGAATCTGAATCAAACGCAGTGAAACAACAAAGCGATGATTCCACAGGACCTTCGTCTAATTATGCACCAGAGACAATGATGGATTCTGAATCAGCGACACTACCGACAACAGTGAAGCAAGGCAGTGAAGTTACTTCGGAGTCTCCCTCTTCTTATGCACCACAACCAATTACAGAATCTGAATCAAACGCAGTGAAACAACAAAGCGATGATTGCACAGGACCTTCGTCTAGTTATGCACCAGAGACAATGATGGATTCAGAATCAGTGACACTACCGACAACAGTGAAGCAAGACAGTGAAGTAACTTCGGAGTCTCCCTCTTCTTATGCACCAAAACCAATTACAGAATCTGAATTAAACGCAGTGAAACAACAAAGCGATGATTCCACAGGACCTTCGTCTAGTTATGCACCAGAGACAATGATGGATTCAGAATCAGTGACACTACCGACAACAGTGAAGCAAGACAGTGAAGTTACTTCGGAGTCTCCCTCTTCTTATGCACCACAGCCAATTACAGAATCTGAATCAAACGCAGTGAAACAACAAAGCGATGATTCCACAGGACCTTCGTCTAGTTATGCACCAGAGACAATGATGGATTCAGAATCAGTGACACTACCGACAACAGTGAAGCAAGACAGTGAAGTTACTTCGGAGTCTCCCTCTTCTTATGCACCAAAACCAAATACAGAATCTGAATCAAACGCAGTGAAACAACAAAGCGATGATTCCACAGGACCTTCGTCTAATTATGCACCAGAGACAATGATGGATTCTGAATCAGCGACACTACCGACAACAGTGAAGCAAGGCAGTGAAGTTACTTCGGAGTCTCCCTCTTCTTATGCACCACAACCAATTACAGAATCTGAATCAAACGCAGTGAAACAACAAAGCGATGATTCCACAGGACCTTCGTCTAGTTATGCATCAGAGACAATGATGGATTCTGAATCAGTGACACTACTGACAACAGTGAAGCAAGGCAGTGAAGTTACTTCGGAGTCTCCCTCTTCTTATGCACCAAAACCAATTACAGAATCTATATCAAAAACAGTCAAACAACAAAGTGATGATTCTTCAGGACCTTCGTCTAGTTATGCACCAGAGACAATGATGGATTCTGAATCAGTGACACTACCGACAACAGTGAAGCAAGGCAGTGAAGTTACTTCGGAGTCTCCCTCTTCTTATGCACCACAACCAATTACAGAATCTGAATCAAACGCAGTGAAGCAACAAAGCGATGATTCCACAGGACCTTCGTCTAATTATGCACCAGAGACAATGATGGATTCTGAATCAGCGACACTACCGACAACAGTGAAGCAAGGCAGTGAAGTTACTTCGGAGTCTCCCTCTTCTTATGCACCACAACCAATTACAGAATCTGAATCAAACGCAGTGAAACAACAAAGCGATGATTCCACAGGACCTTCGTCTAATTATGCACCAGAGACAATGATGGATTCTGAATCAGCGACACTACCGACAACAGTGAAGCAAGGCAGTGAAGTTACTTCGCAGTCTCCCTCTTCTTATGCACCACAACCAATTACAGAATCTGAATCAAACGCAGTGAAACAACAAAGCGATGATTCCACAGGACCTTCGTCTAGTTATGCACCAGAGACAATGATGGATTCTGAATCAGTGACACTACCGACAACAGTGAAGCAAGGCAGTGAAGTTACTTCGGAGTCTCCCTCTTCTTATGCACCAAAACCAATTACAGAATCTATATCAAAAACAGTCAAACAACAAAGTGATGATTCTTCAGGACCTTCGTCTAGTTATGAACCAGAGACAATGACGGATTCTGAGTCAGTGACACTACCGACAACAGTGAAGCAAGGCAGTGAAGTTACTTCGGAGTCTCCCTCTTCTTATGCACCACAACCAATTACAGAATCTGAATCAAACGCAGTGAAACAACAAAGCGATGATTCCACAGGACCTTCGTCTAATTATGCACCAGAGACAATGATGGATTCTGAATCAGCGACACTACCGACAACAGTGAAGCAAGGCAGTGAAGTTACTTCGGAGTCTCCCTCTTCTTATGCACCACAACCAATTACAGAATCTGAATCAAACGCAGTGAAACAACAAAGCGATGATTCCACAGGACCTTCGTCTAGTTATGCACCAGAGCCAATGATGGATTCTGAATCAGTGACACTACCGACAACAGTGAAGCAAGGCAGTGAAGTTACTTCGGAGTCTCCCTCTTCTTATGCACCACAACCAATTACAGAATCTGAATCAAACGCAGTGAAACAACAAAGCGATGATTCCGCAGGACCTTCGTCTAGTTATGCACCAGAGACAATGATGGATTCTGAATCAGTGACACTACCGACAACAGTGAAGCAAGGCAGTGAAGTTACTTCGGAGTCTCCCTCTTCTTATGCACCACAACCAATTACAGAATCTGAATCAAACGCAGTGAAACAACAAAGCGATGATTCCACAGGACCTTCGTCTAATTATGCACCAGAGACAATGATGGATTCTGAATCAGCGACACTACCGACAACAGTGAAGCAAGGCAGTGAAGTTACTTCGGAGTCTCCCTCTTCTTATGCACCACAACCAATTACAGAATCTGAATCAAACGCAGTGAAACAACAAAGCGATGATTCCACAGGACCTTCGTCTAATTATGCACCAGAGACAATGATGGATTCTGAATCAGTGACACTACCGACAACAGTGAAGCAAGGCAGTGAAGTTACTTCGGAGTCTCCCTCTTCTTATGCACCACAACCAATTACAGAATCTGAATCAAACGCAGTGAAGCAACAAAGCGATGATTCCACAGGACCTTCGTCTAATTATGCACCAGAGACAATGATGGATTCTGAATCAGCGACACTACCGACAACAGTGAAGCAAGGCAGTGAAGTTACTTCGGAGTCTCCCTCTTCTTATGCACCACAACCAATTACAGAATCTGAATCAAACGCAGTGAAACAACAAAGCGATGATTCCACAGGACCTTCGTCTAATTATGCACCAGAGACAATCATGGATTCTGAATCAGCGACACTACCGACAACAGTGAAGCAAGGCAGTGAAGTTACTTCAGAGTCTCCCTCTTCTTATGCACCACAACCAATTACAGAATCTGAATCAAACGCAGTGAAACAACAAAGCGATGATTCCACAGGACCTTCGTCTAGTTATGCACCAGAGACAATGATGGATTCTGAATCAGTGACACTACCGACAACAGTGAAGCAAGGCAGTGAAGTTACTTCGGAGTCTCCCTCTTCTTATGCACCAAAACCAATTACAGAATCTATATCAAAAACAGTCAAACAACAAAGTGATGATTCTTCAGGACCTTCGTCTAGTTATGAACCAGAGACAATGACGGATTCTGAGTCAGTGACACTACCGACAACAGTGAAGCAAGGCAGTGAAGTTACTTCGGAGTCTCCTTCTTCTTATGCACCAAAACCAATTACAGAATCTGAATCAAACGCAGTGAAACAACAAAGCGATGATTCCATAGGACCTTCGTCCAGTTATGCACCAGAGCCAATGATGGATTCTGAATCAGTGACACTACCGACAACAGTGAAGCAAGGCAGTGAAGTTACTTCGGAGTCTCCCTCTTCTTATGCACCACAACCAATTACAGAATCTGAATCAAACGCAGTGAAGCAACAAAGCGATGATTCCACAGGACCTTCGTCTAATTATGCACCAGAGACAATGATGGATTCTGAATCAGCGACACTACCGACAACAGTGAAGCAAGGCAGTGAAGTTACTTCGGAGTCTCCCTCTTCTTATGCACCACAACCAATTACAGAATCTGAATCAAACGCAGTGAAACAACAAAGCGATGATTCCACAGGACCTTCGTCTAATTATGCACCAGAGACAATGATGGATTCTGAATCAGCGACACTACCGACAACAGTGAAGCAAGGCAGTGAAGTTACTTCGCAGTCTCCCTCTTCTTATGCACCACAACCAATTACAGAATCTGAATCAAACGCAGTGAAACAACAAAGCGATGATTCCACAGGACCTTCGTCTAGTTATGCACCAGAGACAATGATGGATTCTGAATCAGTGACACTACCGACAACAGTGAAGCAAGGCAGTGAAGTTACTTCGGAGTCTCCCTCTTCTTATGCACCAAAACCAATTACAGAATCTATATCAAAAACAGTCAAACAACAAAGTGATGATTCTTCAGGACCTTCGTCTAGTTATGAACCAGAGACAATGACGGATTCTGAGTCAGTGACACTACCGACAACAGTGAAGCAAGGCAGTGAAGTTACTTCGGAGTCTCCCTCTTCTTATGCACCAAAACCAATTACAGAATCTGAATCAAACGCAGTGAAACAACAAAGCGATGATTCCACAGGACCTTCGTCTAGTTATGCACCAGAGCCAATGATGGATTCTGAATCAGTGACACTACCGACAACAGTGAAGCAAGGCAGTGAAGTTACTTCGGAGTCTCCCTCTTCTTATGCACCACAACCAATTACAGAATCTGAATCAAACGCAGTGAAACAACAAAGCGATGATTCCGCAGGACCTTCGTCTAGTTATGCACCAGAGACAATGATGGATTCTGAATCAGTGACACTACCGACAACAGTGAAGCAAGGCAGTGAAGTTACTTCGGAGTCTCCCTCTTCTTATGCACCACAACCAATTACAGAATCTGAATCAAACGCAGTGAAACAACAAAGCGATGATTCCACAGGACCTTCGTCTAATTATGCACCAGAGACAATGATGGATTCTGAATCAGCGACACTACCGACAACAGTGAAGCAAGGCAGTGAAGTTACTTCGGAGTCTCCCTCTTCTTATGCACCACAACCAATTACAGAATCTGAATCAAACGCAGTGAAACAACAAAGCGATGATTCCACAGGACCTTCGTCTAATTATGCACCAGAGACAATGATGGATTCTGAATCAGTGACACTACCGACAACAGTGAAGCAAGGCAGTGAAGTTACTTCGGAGTCTCCCTCTTCTTATGCACCACAACCAATTACAGAATCTGAATCAAACGCAGTGAAGCAACAAAGCGATGATTCCACAGGACCTTCGTCTAATTATGCACCAGAGACAATGATGGATTCTGAATCAGCGACACTACCGACAACAGTGAAGCAAGGCAGTGAAGTTACTTCGGAGTCTCCCTCTTCTTATGCACCACAACCAATTACAGAATCTGAATCAAACGCAGTGAAACAACAAAGCGATGATTCCACAGGACCTTCGTCTAATTATGCACCAGAGACAATCATGGATTCTGAATCAGCGACACTACCGACAACAGTGAAGCAAGGCAGTGAAGTTACTTCGGAGTCTCCCTCTTCTTATGCACCACAACCAATTACAGAATCTGAATCAAACGCAGTGAAACAACAAAGCGATGATTCCACAGGACCTTCGTCTAGTTATGCACCAGAGACAATGATGGATTCTGAATCAGTGACACTACCGACAACAGTGAAGCAAGGCAGTGAAGTTACTTCGGAGTCTCCCTCTTCTTATGCACCAAAACCAATTACAGAATCTATATCAAAAACAGTCAAACAACAAAGTGATGATTCTTCAGGACCTTCGTCTAGTTATGAACCAGAGACAATGACGGATTCTGAGTCAGTGACACTACCGACAACAGTGAAGCAAGGCAGTGAAGTTACTTCGGAGTCTCCCTCTTCTTATGCACCAAAACCAATTACAGAATCTGAATCAAACGCAGTGAAACAACAAAGCGATGATTCCACAGGACCTTCGTCTAGTTATGCACCAGAGCCAATGATGGATTCTGAATCAGTGACACTACCGACAACAGTGAAGCAAGGCAGTGAAGTTACTTCGGAGTCTCCCTCTTCTTATGCACCACAACCAATTACAGAATCTGAATCAAACGCAGTGAAACAACAAAGCGATGATTCCGCAGGACCTTCGTCTAGTTATGCACCAGAGACAATGATGGATTCTGAATCAGTGACACTACCGACAACAGTGAAGCAAGGCAGTGAAGTTACTTCGGAGTCTCCCTCTTCTTATGCACCACAACCAATTACAGAATCTGAATCAAACGCAGTGAAACAACAAAGCGATGATTCCACAGGACCTTCGTCTAATTATGCACCAGAGACAATGATGGATTCTGAATCAGCGACACTACCGACAACAGTGAAGCAAGGCAGTGAAGTTACTTCGGAGTCTCCCTCTTCTTATGCACCACAACCAATTACAGAATCTGAATCAAACGCAGTGAAACAACAAAGCGATGATTCCACAGGACCTTCGTCTAATTATGCACCAGAGACAATGATGGATTCTGAATCAGTGACACTACCGACAACAGTGAAGCAAGGCAGTGAAGTTACTTCGGAGTCTCCCTCTTCTTATGCACCACAACCAATTACAGAATCTGAATCAAACGCAGTGAAGCAACAAAGCGATGATTCCACAGGACCTTCGTCTAATTATGCACCAGAGACAATGATGGATTCTGAATCAGCGACACTACCGACAACAGTGAAGCAAGGCAGTGAAGTTACTTCGGAGTCTCCCTCTTCTTATGCACCACAACCAATTACAGAATCTGAATCAAACGCAGTGAAACAACAAAGCGATGATTCCACAGGACCTTCGTCTAATTATGCACCAGAGACAATCATGGATTCTGAATCAGCGACACTACCGACAACAGTGAAGCAAGGCAGTGAAGTTACTTCGGAGTCTCCCTCTTCTTATGCACCACAACCAATTACAGAATCTGAATCAAACGCAGTGAAACAACAAAGCGATGATTCCACAGGACCTTCGTCTAGTTATGCACCAGAGACAATGATGGATTCTGAATCAGTGACACTACCGACAACAGTGAAGCAAGGCAGTGAAGTTACTTCGGAGTCTCCCTCTTCTTATGCACCAAAACCAATTACAGAATCTATATCAAAAACAGTCAAACAACAAAGTGATGATTCTTCAGGACCTTCGTCTAGTTATGAACCAGAGACAATGACGGATTCTGAGTCAGTGACACTACCGACAACAGTGAAGCAAGGCAGTGAAGTTACTTCGGAGTCTCCTTCTTCTTATGCACCAAAACCAATTACAGAATCTGAATCAAACGCAGTGAAACAACAAAGCGATGATTCCATAGGACCTTCGTCCAGTTATGCACCAGAGCCAATGATGGATTCTGAATCAGTGACACTACCGACAACAGTGAAGCAAGGCAGTGAAGTTACTTCGGAGTCTCCCTCTTCTTATGCACCACAACCAATTACAGAATCTGAATCAAACGCAGTGAAGCAACAAAGCGATGATTCCACAGGACCTTCGTCTAATTATGCACCAGAGACAATGATGGATTCTGAATCAGCGACACTACCGACAACAGTGAAGCAAGGCAGTGAAGTTACTTCGGAGTCTCCCTCTTCTTATGCACCACAACCAATTACAGAATCTGAATCAAACGCAGTGAAACAACAAAGCGATGATTCCACAGGACCTTCGTCTAATTATGCACCAGAGACAATCATGGATTCTGAATCAGCGACACTACCGACAACAGTGAAGCAAGGCAGTGAAGTTACTTCGGAGTCTCCCTCTTCTTATGCACCACAACCAATTACAGAATCTGAATCAAACGCAGTGAAACAACAAAGCGATGATTCCACAGGACCTTCGTCTAATTATGCACCAGAGACAATGATGGATTCTGAATCAGCGACACTACCGACAACAGTGAAGCAAGGCAGTGAAGTTACTTCGGAGTCTCCCTCTTCTTATGCACCACAACCAATTACAGAATCTGAATCAAACGCAGTGAAACAACAAAGCGATGATTCCACAGGACCTTCGTTTGGTTATGCACCAGAGACAATGATGGATTCTGAATCAGTGACACTACCGACAACAGTGAAGCAAGGCAGTGAAGTTACTTCGGAGTCTCCCTCTTCTTATGCACCACAACCAATTACAGAATCTGAATCAAACGCAGTGAAACAACAAAGCGATGATTCCACAGGACCTTCGTCTAGTTATGCAACAGAGACAATGATGGATTCTGAATCAGTGACACTACCGACTACAGTGAAGCAAGGCAGTGAAGTTACTTCGGGGTCTCCACCTTCTTATGCACCACAACCAATTACAGAATCTGAATCAAACGCAGTGAAACAACAAAGCGATGATTCCACAGGACCTTCGTCTAGTTATGCACCAGAGACAATGATGGATTCTGAATCAGTGACACTACCGACAACAGTGAAGCAAGGCAGTGAAGTTACTTCGGGGTCTCCCTCTTCTTATGCACCACAACCAATTACAGAATCTGAATCAAACGCAGTGAAACAACAAAGCGATGATTCCGCAGGACCTTCGTCTAGTTATGCACCAGAGACAATGATGGATTCTGAATCAGTGACACTACCGACAACAGTGAAGCAAGGCAGTGAAGTTACTTCGGAGTCTCCCTCTTCTTATGCACCACAACCAATTACAGAATCTGAATCAAACGCAGTGAAACAACAAAGCGATGATTCCACAGGACCTTCGTCTAGTTATGCACCAGAGACAATGATGGATTCTGAATCAGTGACACTACCGACAACAGTGAAGCAAGGCAGTGAAGTTACTTCGGGGTCTCCCTCTTCTTATGCACCACAACCAATTACAGAATCTGAATCAAACGCAGTGAAACAACAAAGCGATGATTCCGCAGGACCTTCGTCTAGTTATGCACCAGAGACAATGATGGATTCTGAATCAGTGACACTACCGACAACAGTGAAGCAAGGCAGTAAAGTTACTTCGGAGTCTCCCTCTTCTTATGCACCACAACCAATTACAGAATCTGAATCAAACGCAGTGAAACAACAAAGCGCTGATTCCACAGGACCCTTGTCTAGTTATGCACCAGAGACAATGATGGATTCTGAATCAGTGACACTACCGACAACAGTGAAGCAAGGCAGTGAAGTTACTTCGGGGTCTCCCTCTTCTTATGCACCACAACCAATTACAGAATCTGAATCAAACGCAGTGAAACAACAAAGCGATGATTCCGCAGGACCTTCGTCTAGTTATGCACCAGAGACAATGATGGATTCTGAATCAGTGACAATACCGACAACAGTGAAGCTAGGCAGTGAAGTTACTTCGGAGTCTCCCTCTTCTTATGCACCACAACCAATTACAGAATCTGAATCAAACGCAGTGAAACAACAAAGCGATGATTCCACAGGACCTTCGTCTAGTTATGCACCAGAGACAATGATGGATTCTGAATCAGTGACACTACCGACAACAGTGAAGCAAGGCAGTGAAGTTACTTCGGGGTCTCCCTCTTCTTATGCACCACAACCAATTACAGAATCTGAATCAAACGCAGTGAAACAACAAAGCGATGATTCCGCAGGACCTTCGTCTAGTTATGCACCAGAGACAATGATGGATTCTGAATCAGTGACACTACCGACAACAGTGAAGCAAGGCAGTGAAGTTACTTCGGAGTCTCCCTCTTCTTATGCACCACAACCAATTACAGAATCTGAATCAAACGCAGTGAAACAACAAAGCGATGATTCCACAGGACCTTCGTCTAGTTATGCACCAGAGACAATGATGGATTCTGAATCAGTGACACTACCGACAACAGTGAAGCAAGGCAGTGAAGTTACTTCGGGGTCTCCCTCTTCTTATGCACCACAACCAATTACAGAATCTGAATCAAACGCAGTGAAACAACAAAGCGATGATTCCGCAGGACCTTCGTCTAGTTATGCACCAGAGACAATGATGGATTCTGAATCAGTGACAATACCGACAACAGTGAAGCTAGGCAGTGAAGTTACTTCGGAGTCTCCCTCTTCTTATGCACCACAACCAATTACAGAATCTGAATCAAACGCAGTGAAACAACAAAGCGATGATTCCACAGGACCTTCGTCTAGTTATGCACCAGAGACAATGATGGATTCTGAATCAGTGACACTACCGACAACAGTGAAGCAAGGCAGTGAAGTTACTTCGGGGTCTCCCTCTTCTTATGCACCACAACCAATTACAGAATCTGAATCAAACGCAGTGAAACAACAAAGCGATGATTCCGCAGGACCTTCGTCTAGTTATGCACCAGAGACAATGATGGATTCTGAATCAGTGACACTACCGACAACAGTGAAGCAAGGCAGTGAAGTTACTTCGGAGTCTCCCTCTTCTTATGCACCACAACCAATTACAGAATCTGAATCAAACGCAGTGAAACAACAAAGCGATGATTCCACAGGACCTTCGTCTAGTTATGCACCAGAGACAATGATGGATTCTGAATCAGTGACACTACCGACAACAGTGAAGCAAGGCAGTGAAGTTACTTCGGGGTCTCCCTCTTCTTATGCACCACAACCAATTACAGAATCTGAATCAAACGCAGTGAAACAACAAAGCGATGATTCCGCAGGACCTTCGTCTAGTTATGCACCAGAGACAATGATGGATTCTGAATCAGTGACACTACCGACAACAGTGAAGCAAGGCAGTGAAGTTACTTCGGAGTCTCCCTCTTCTTATGCACCACAACCAATTACAGAATCTGAATCAAACGCAGTGAAACAACAAAGCGATGATTCCACAGGACCTTCGTCTAGTTATGCACCAGAGACAATGATGGATTCTGAATCAGTGACACTACCGACAACAGTGAAGCAAGGCAGTGAAGTTACTTCGGAGTCTCCCTCTTCTTATGCACCACAGCCAATTACAGAATCTGAATCAAACGCAGTGAAACAACAAAGCGATGATTCCACAGGAACTTCGTCTAGTTATGCACCAGAGACAATGATGGATTCTGAATCAGTGACACTACCGACAACAGTGAAGCAAGGCAGTGAAGTTACTTCGGAGTCTCCCTCTTCTTATGCACCACAGCCAATTACAGAATCTGAATCAAAAGCAGTGAAACAACAAAGCGATGATTCCACAGGACCTTCGTCTAGTTATGCACCAGAGACAATGATGGATTCTGAATCAGTGACACTACCGACAACAGTGAAGCAAGGCAGTGAAGTTACTTCGGAGTCTCCCTCTTCTTATGCACCAAAACCAATTACAGAATCTATATCAAAAACAGTAAAACAACAAAGTGATGATTCTTCAGGACCTTCGTCTAGTTATGCACCAGAGACAATGACGGATTCTGAGTCAGTGACACTACCGACAACAGTGAAGCAGGGCAGTGAAGTTACTTCGGAGTCTCCCTCTTCTTATGCACCACAACCAATTACAGAATCTGAATCAAACGCAGTCAAACAACAAAGCGATGATTCCACAGGACTTTCGTCTAGTTATGCACCAGAGACAATGATGGATTCTGAATCAGTGACACTACCGACAACAGTGAAGCAAGGCAGTGAAGTTACTTTAGAGTCTCCGTCTTCTTATGCACCACAACCAATTACAGAATCTGAATCAAACGCAGTGAAACAACAAAGCGATGATTCCGCAGGACCTTCGTCTAGTTATGCACCAGAGACAATGATGGATTCTGAATCAGTGACACTACCGACAACAGTGAAGCAAGGCAGTGAAGTTACTTCGGAGTCTCCCTCTTCTTATGCACCACAACCAATTACAGAATCTGAATCAAACGCAGTGAAACAACAAAGCGATGATTCCACAGGACCTTCGTCTAGTTATGCACCAGAGACAATGATGGATTTTGAATCAGTGACACTACCGACAACAGTGAAGCAAGGCAGTGAAGTTACTTCGGAGTCTCCATCTTCTTATGCACCACAACCAATTACAGAATCTGAATCAAACGCAGTGAAACAACAAAGCGATGATTCCACAGGACCTTCGTCTAGTTATGCATCAGAGACAATGATGGATTCTGAATCAGTGACACTACCGACAACAGTGAAGCAAGGCAGTGAAGTTACTTCGGAGTCTCCCTCTTCTTATGTACCACAACCAATTACAGAATCTGAATCAAACGCAGTGAAACAACAAAGCGATGATTCCACAGGACCTTCGTCTAGTTATGCATCAGAGACAATGATGGATTCTGAATCAGTGACACTACCGACAACAGTGAAGCAAGGCAGTGAAGTTACTTCGGAGTCTCCCTCTTCTTATGCACCACAGCCAATTACAGAATCTGAATCAAACGCAGTGAAACAACAAAGCGATGATTCCACAGGAACTTCGTCTAGTTATGCACCAGAGACAATGATGGATTCTGAATCAATGACACTACCGACAACAGTGAAGCAAGGCAGTGAAGTTACTTCGGAGTCTCCCTCTTCTTATGCACCAGAGCCAATTACAGAATCTGAATCAAACGCAGTGAAACAACAAAGCGATGATTCCACAGGACCTTCGTCTAGTTATGCACCAGAGACAATGATGGATTCTGAATCAGTGACACTACCGACAACAGTGAAGCAAGGCAGTGAGGTTACTTCGGAGTCTCCCTCTTCTTATGCACCACAACCAATTACAGAATCTGAATCAAACGCAGTGAAACAACAAAGCGATGATTCCACAGGACCTTCGTCTAGTTATGCACCAGAGACAATGATGGATTCTGAATCAGTGACACTACCGACAACAGTGAAGCAAGGCAGTGAAGTTACTTCGGAGTCTCCCTCTTCTTATGCACCAAAACCGATTACAGACTCTATATCAAAAACAGTGAAACAACAAAGTGATGATTCTTTAGGACCTTCGTCTAGTTATGCACCAGAGACAATGACGGATTCTGATTCTGAGTCAGTGACACTACCGACAACAGTGAAGCAGGGCAGTGAAGTTACTTCGGAGTCTCCCTCTTCTTATGCACCACAACCAATTACAGAATCTGAATCAAACGCAGTGAAACAACAAAGCGATGATTCCACAGGACCTTCGTCTAGTTATGCACCAGAGACAATGATGGATTTTGAATCAGTGACACTACCGACAACAGTGAAGCAAGGCAGTGAAGTTACTTCGGAGTCTCCCTCTTCTTATGCACCACAGCCAATTACTGAATCTGAATCAAACGCAGTGAAACAACAAAGCGATGATTCCACAGGACCTTCGTCTAGTTATGCACCAGAGACAATGATGGATTCTGAATCAGTGACACTACCGACAACAGTGAAGCAAGGCAGTGAAGTTATTTCGGAGTCTCCCTCTTCTTATGCACCACAACCAATTACAGAATCTGAATCAAACGCAGTGAAACAACAAAGCGATGATTCCACAGGACCTTCGTCTAGTTATGCACCAGAGACAATGATGGATTCTGAATCAGTGACACTACCGACAACAGTGAAGCAAGGCAGTGAAGTTACTTCGGAGTCTCCCTCTTCTTATGCACCACAGCCAATTACAGAATCTGAATCAAACGCAGTGAAACAACAAAGCGATGATTCCACAGGAACTTCGTCTAGTTATGCACCAGAGACAATGATGGATTCTGAATCAGTGACACTACCGACAACAGTGAAGCAAGGCAGTGAAGTTACTTCGGAGTATCCCTCTTCTTATGCACCACAACCAATTACAGAATCTGAATCCACCGCAGTGAAACAACAAAGCGATGATTCCACAGGAACTTCGTCTAGTTATGCACCGGAGATAATGATGGATTCTGAATCAGTGACACTACCGACAACAGTGAAGCAAGGCAGTGAAGTTACTTCGGAGTCTCCCTCTTCTTATGCACCACAACCAATTACAGAATCTGAATCAAACGCAGTTAAACAACAAAGCGATGATTCCACAGGACCTTCGTCTAATTATGCACCAGAGACAATGATGGATTCTGAATCAGTGACACTACCGACAACAGTGAAGCAAGGCAGTGAAGTTACTTCGGAGTCTCCCTCTTCTTATGCACCACAACCAATTACAGAATCTGAATCAAACGCAGTGAAACAACAAAGCGATGATTCCACAGGACCTTCGTCTAGTTATGCACCAGAGACAATGATGGATTTTGAATCAGTGACACTACCGACAACAGTGAAGCAAGGCAGTGAAGTTACTTCGGAGTCTCCCTCTTCTTATGCACCACAGCCAATTACAGAATCTCAATCAAACGCAGTTAAACAACAAAGCGATGATTCCACAGGACCTTCGTCTAGTTATGCACCAGAGACAATGATGGATTCTGAATCAGTGACACTACCGACAACAGTGAAGCAAGGCAGTGAAGTTACTTCGGAGTCTCCCTCTTCTTATGCACCAAAACCGATTACAGACTCTATATCAAAAACAGTAAAACAACAAAGTGATGATTCTTCAGGACCTTCGTCTAGTTATGCACCAGAGACAATGACGGATTCTGATTCTGAGTCAGTGACACTACCGACAACAGTGAAGCAGGGCAGTGAAGTTACTTCGGAGTCTCCCTCTTCTTATGCACCACAACCAATTACAGAATCTGAATCAAACCCAGTGAAACAACAAAGCGATGATTCCACAGGACCTTCGTCTAGTTATGCACCAGAGACAATGATGGATTCTGAATCAGTGACACTACCGACAACAGTGAAGCAAGGCAGTAAAGTTACTTCGGAGTCTCCCTCTTCTTATGCACCAAAACCGATTACAGACTCTATATCAAAAACAGTAAAACAACAAAGTGATGATTCTTCAGGACCTTCGTCTAGTTATGCACCAGAGACAATGACGGATTCTGATTCTGAGTCAGTGACACTACCGACAACAGTGAAGCAGGGCAGTGAAGTTACTTCGGAGTCTCCCTCTTCTTATGCACCACAACCAATTACAGAATCTGAATCAAACGCAGTGAAACAACAAAGCGATGATTCCACAGGACCTTCGTCTAGTTATGCACCAGAGACAATGATGGATTTTGAATCAGTGACACTACCGACAACAGTGAAGCAAGGCAGTGAAGTTACTTCGGAGTCTCCCTCTTCTTATGCACCACAACCAATTACAGAATCTGAATCAAACGCAGTGAAACAACAAAGCGATGATTCCATAGGACCTTCGTCTAATTATGCACCAGAGACAATGATGGATTCTGAATCAGCGACACTACCGACAACAGTGAAGCAAGGCAGTGAAGTTACTTTAGAGTCTCCGTCTTCTTATGCACCACAACCAATTACAGAATCTGAATCAAACGCAGTGAAACAACAAAGCGATGATTCCGCAGGACCTTCGTCTAGTTATGCACCAGAGACAATGATGGATTCTGAATCAGTGACACTACCGACAACAGTGAAGCAAGGCAGTAAAGTTACTTCGGAGTCTCCCTCTTCTTATGCACCACAACCAATTACAGAATCTGAATCAAACGCAGTGAAACAACAAAGCGATGATTCCACAGGACCTTCGTCTAATTATGCACCAGAGACAATGATGGATTCTGAATCAGCGACACTACCGACAACAGTGAAGCAAGGCAGTGAAGTTACTTCGGAGTCTACCTCTTCTTATGCACCACAACCAATTACAGAATCTGAATCAAACGCAGTGAAACAACAAAGCGATGATTCCACAGGAACTTCGTCTAGTTATGCACCAGAGACAATGATGGATTCTGAATCAGTTACACTACCGACAACAGTGAAGCAAGGCAGTGAAGTTACTTCGGAGTCTCCCTCTTCTTATGCACCACAACCAATTACAGAATCTGAATCAAACGCAGTGAAACAACAAAGCGATGATTCCACAGGAACTTCGTCTAGTTATGCACCACAAACAATGATGGATTCTGAATCAGTGACACTACCGACAACAGTGAAGCAAGGCAGTGAAGTTACTTCGGAGTCTCCCTCTTCTTATGCACCACAACCAATTACAGAATCTGAATCAAACGCAGTGAAACAACAAAGCGATGATTCCACAGGACCTTCGTCTAGTTATGCACCAGAGACAATGATGGATTCTGAATCAGTGACACTACCGACAACAGTGAAGCAAGGCAGTGAAGTTACTTCGGAGTCTCCCTCTTCTTATGCACCACAACCAATTACAGAATCTGAATCAAACGCAGTGAAACAACAAAGCGATGATTCCACAGGACCTTCGTCTAGTTATGCACCAGAGACAATGATGGATTCTGAATCAGTGACACTACCGACAACAGTGAAGCAAGGCAGTGAAGTTACTTCGGAGTCTCCCTCTTCTTATGCACCAAAACCAATTACAGAATCTATATCAAAAACAGTAAAACAACAAAGTGATGATTTTTCAGGACCTTCGTCTAGTTATGCACCAGAGACAATGACGGATTCTGAGTCAGTGACACTACCGACAACAGTGAAGCAGGGCAGTGAAGTTACTTCGGAGTCTCCCTCTTCTTATGCACCACAACCAATTACAGAATCTGAATCAAACGCAGTCAAACAACAAAGCGATGATTCCACAGGACTTTCGTCTAGTTATGCACCAGAGACAATGATGGATTCTGAATCAGTGACACTACCGACAACAGTGAAGCAAGGCAGTGAAGTTACTTTAGAGTCTCCGTCTTCTTATGCACCACAACCAATTACAGAATCTGAATCAAACGCAGTGAAACAACAAAGCGATGATTCCGCAGGACCTTCGTCTAGTTATGCACCAGAGACAATGATGGATTCTGAATCAGTGACACTACCGACAACAGTGAAGCAAGGCAGTGAAGTTACTTCGGAGTCTCCCTCTTCTTATGCACCACAACCAATTACAGAATCTGAATCAAACGCAGTGAAACAACAAAGCGATGATTCCACAGCACCTTCGTCTAGTTATGCACCAGAGACAATGATGGATTTTGAATCAGTGACACTACCGACAACAGTGAAGCAAGGCAGTGAAGTTACTTCGGAGTCTCCATCTTCTTATGCACCACAACCAATTACAGAATCTGAATCAAACGCAGTGAAACAACAAAGCGATGATTCCACAGGACCTTCGTCTAGTTATGCATCAGAGACAATGATGGATTCTGAATCAGTGACACTACCGACAACAGTGAAGCAAGACAGTGAAGTTACTTCGGAGTCTCCCTCTTCTTATGCACCACAACCAATTACAGAATCTGAATCAAACGCAGTGAAACAACAAAGCGATGATTCCACAGGACCTTCGTCTAGTTATGCACCAGAGACAATGATGGATTCTGAATCAGTGACACTACCGACAACAGTGAAGCAAGGCAGTGAAGTTACTTCGGAGTCTCCCTCTTCTTATGCACCACAGCCAATTACAGAATCTGAATCAAACGCAGTGAAACAACAAAGCGATGATTCCACAGGAACTTCGTCTAGTTATGCACCAGAGACAATGATGGATTCTGAATCAATGACACTACCGACAACAGTGAAGCAAGGCAGTGAAGTTACTTCGGAGTCTCCCTCTTCTTATGCACCACAGCCAATTACAGAATCTGAATCAAACGCAGTTAAACAACAAAGCGATGACTCCACAGGACCTTCGTCTAGTTATGCACCAGAGACAATGATGGATTCTGAATCAGTGACACTACTGACAACAGTGCAGCAAGGCAGTGAAGTTACTTCGGAGTCTCCCTCTTCTTATGCACCAAAACCGATTACAGACACTATATCAAAAACAGTAAAACAACAAAGTGATGATTCTTCAGGACCTTCGTCTAGTTATGCACCAGAGACAAAGACGGATTCTGATTCTGAGTCAGTGACACTACCGACAACAGTGAAGCAAGGCAGTGAAGTTACTTCGGAGTCTCCCTCTTCTTATGCACCACAACCAATTACAGAATCTGAATCAAACGCAGTGAAACAACAAAGCGATGATTCCACAGGACCTTCGTCTAGTTATGCACCAGAGACAATGATGGATTCTGAATCAGTGACACTACCGACAACAGTGAAGCAAGGCAGTGAAGTTACTTCGGAGCCTCCCTCTTCTTATGCACCAAAACCAATTACAGAATCTATATCAAAAACAGTCAAACAACGAAGTGATGATTCTTCAGGACCTTCGTCTAGTTATGCACCAGAGACAATGATGGATTCTGAATCAGTGGCACTACCGACAACAGTAAAGCAAGGCAGTGAAGTAACTTCGCAGTCTCCCTCTTCTTATGCACCACAGCCAATTACTGAATCTGAATCAAACGCAGTGAAACAACAGAGCGATGATTCCACAGGACCTTCGTCTAGTTATGCACCAGAGACAATGATGGATTCTGAATCAGTGACACTACCGACAACAGTGAAGCAAGGCAGTGAAGTTATTTCGGAGTCTCCCTCTTCTTATGCACCACAACCAATTACAGAATCTGAATCAAACGCAGTGAAACAACAAAGCGATGATTCCACAGGACCTTCGTCTAGTTATGCACCAGAGACAATGATGGATTCTGAATCAGTGACACTACCGACAACAGTGAAGCAAGGCAGTGAAGTTACTTCGGAGTCTCCCTCTTCTTATGCACCACAGCCAATTACAGAATCTGAATCAAACGCAGTGAAACAACAAAGCGATGATTCCACAGGAACTTCGTCTAGTTATGCACCAGAGACAATGATGGATTCTGAATCAGTGACACTACCGACAACAGTGAAGCAAGGCAGTGAAGTTACTTCGGAGTATCCCTCTTCTTATGCACCACAACCAATTACAGAATCTGAATCCACCGCAGTGAAACAACAAAGCGATGATTCCACAGGAACTTCGTCTAGTTATGCACCAGAGATAATGATGGATTCTGAATCAGTGACACTACCGACAACAGTGAAGCAAGGCAGTGAAGTTACTTCGGAGTCTCCCTCTTCTTATGCACCACAACCAATTACAGAATCTGAATCAAACGCAGTTAAACAACAAAGCGATGATTCCACAGGACCTTCGTCTAATTATGCACCAGAGACAATGATGGATTCTGAATCAGTGACACTACCGACAACAGTGAAGCAAGGCAGTGAAGTTACTTCGGAGTCTCCCTCTTCTTATGCACCACAACCAATTACAGAATCTGAATCAAACGCAGTGAAACAACAAAGCGATGATTCCACAGGACCTTCGTCTAGTTATGCACCAGAGACAATGATGGATTTTGAATCAGTGACACTACCAACAACAGTGAAGCAAGGCAGTGAAGTTACTTCGGAGTCTCCCTCTTCTTATGCACCACAGCCAACTACAGAATCTGAATCAAACGCAGTTAAACAACAAAGCGATGATTCCACAGGACCTTCGTCTAGTTATGCACCAGAGACAATGATGGATTCTGAATCAGTGACACTACCGACAACAGTGAAGCAAGGCAGTGAAGTTACTTCGGAGTCTCCCTCTTCTTATGCACCAAAACCGATTACAGACTCTATATCAAAAACAGTAAAACAACAAAGTGATGATTCTTCAGGACCTTCGTCTAGTTATGCACCAGAGACAATGACGGATTCTGATTCTGAGTCAGTGACACTACCGACAACAGTGAAGCAGGGCAGTGAAGTTACTTCGGAGTCTCCCTCTTCTTATGCACCACAACCAATTACAGAATCTGAATCAAACGCAGTTAAACAACAAAGCGATGATTCCACAGGACCTTCGTCTAATTATGCACCAGAGACAATGATGGATTCTGAATCAGTGACACTACCGACAACAGTGAAGCAAGGCAGTGAAGTTACTTCGGAGTCTCCCTCTTCTTATGCACCACAACCAATTACAGAATCTGAATCAAACGCAGTGAAACAACAAAGCGATGATTCCACAGGACCTTCGTCTAGTTATGCACCAGAGACAATGATGGATTTTGAATCAGTGACACTACCGACAACAGTGAAGCAAGGCAGTGAAGTTACTTCGGAGTCTCCCTCTTCTTATGCACCACAGCCAATTACAGAATCTGAATCAAACGCAGTGAAACAACAAAGCGATGATTCCACAGGACCTTCGTCTAGTTATGCACCAGAGACAATGATGGATTCTGAATCAGTGACACTACCGACAACAGTGAAGCAAGGCAGTAAAGTTACTTCGGAGTCTCCCTCTTCTTATGCACCAAAACCAATTACAGAATCTATATCAAAAACAGTCAAACAACGAAGTGATGATTCTTCACGACCTTCGTCTAGTTATGCACCAGAGACAATGATGGATTCTGAATCAGTGGCACTACCGACAACAGTGAAGCAAGGCAGTGAAGTAACTTCGCAGTCTCCCTCTTCTTATGCACCACAGCCAATTACAGAATCTGAATCAAACGCAGTGAAACAACAAAGCGATGATTCCACAGGACCTTCGTCTAGTTATGCACCAGAGACAATGATGGATTCTGAATCAGTGACACTACCGACAACAGTGAAGCAAGGCAGTGAAGTTACTTCGGAGTCTCCCTCTTCTTATGCACCACAACCAATTACAGAATCTGAATCAAACGCAGTGAAACAACAAAGCGATGATTCCACAGGACCTTCGTCTAGTTATGCACCAGAGACAATGATGGATTCTGAATCAGTGACACTACCGACAACAGTGAAGCAAGGCAGTGAAGTTACTTCGGAGTATCCCTCTTCTTATGCACCACAACCAATTACAGAATCTGAATCCACCGCAGTGAAACAACAAAGCGATGATTCCACAGGAACTTCGTCTAGTTATGCACCAGAGATAATGATGGATTCTGAATCAGTGACACTACCGACAACAGTGAAGCAAGGCAGTGAAGTTACTTCGGAGTCTCCCTCTTCTTATGCACCACAATCAATTACAGATTCTGAATCAAACGCAGTGAAAGAACAAAGCGATGATTCCACAGGACCTTCGTCTAGTTATGCACCAGAGACAATGATGGATTCTGAATCAGTAACACTACCGACAACAGTGAAGCAAGGCAGTGAAGTTACTTCGGAGTCTACCTCTTCTTATGCACCACAACCAATTACAGAATCTGAATCAAACGCAGTGAAACAACAAAGCGATGATTCCACAGGAACTTCGTCTAGTTATGCACCAGAGACAATGATGGATTCTGAATCAGTGACACTACCGACAACAGTGAAGCAAGGCAGTGAAGTTACTTCGGAGTCTCCCTCTTCTTATGCACCACAACCAATTACAGAATCTGAATCAAACGCAGTGAAACAACAAAGCGATGATTCCACAGGAACTTCGTCTAGTTATGCACCACAGACAATGATGGATTCTGAATCAGTGACACTACCGACAACAGTGAAGCAAGGCAGTGAAGTTACTTCGGAGTCTCCCTCTTCTTATGCACCACAACCAATTACAGAATCTGAATCAAACGCAGTGAAACAACAAAGCGATGATTCCACAGGACCTTCGTCTAGTTATGCACCAGAGACAATGATGGATTCTGAATCAGTGACACTACCGACAACAGTGAAGCAAGGCAGTGAAGTTACTTCGGAGTCTCCCTCTTCTTATGCACCACAACCAATTACAGAATCTGAATCAAACGCAGTGAAACAACAAAGCGATGATTCCACAGGACCTTCGTCTAATTATGCACCAGAGACAATGATGGATTCTGAATCAGCGACACTACCGACAACAGTGAAGCAAGGCAGTGAAGTTACTTCGGAGTCTCCCTCTTCTTATGCACCACAACCAATTACAGAATCTGAATCAAACGCAGTGAAACAACAAAGCGATGATTCCACAGGAACTTCGTCTAGTTATGCACCACAGACAATGATGGATTCTGAATCAGTGACACTACCGACAACAGTGAAGCAAGGCAGTGAAGTTTCTTCGGAGTCTCCCTCTTCTTATGGACCACAACCAATTACAGAATCTGAATCAAACGCAGTGAAACAACAAAGCGATGATTCCACAGGACCTTCGTCTAGTTATGCACCAGAGACAATGATGGATTCTGAATCAGTGACACTACCGACAACAGTGAAGCAAGGCAGTGAAGTTACTTCGGAGTCTCCCTCTTCTTATGCACCACAACCAATTACAGAATCTGAATCAAACGCAGTGAAACAACAAAGCGATGATTCCACAGGACCTTCGTCTAGTTATGCACCAGAGACAATGATGGATTCTGAATCAGTGACACTACCGCCAACAGTGAAGCAATTCAGTGAAGTTTCTTCGGAGTCTCCCTCTTCTTATGGACCACAACCAATTACAGAATCTGAATCAAACGCAGTGAAACAACAAAGCGATGATTCCACAGGACCTTCGTCTAGTTATGCACCAGAGACAATGATGGATTCTGAATCAGTGACACTACCGACAACAGTGAAGCAAGGCAGTGAAGTTACTTCGGAGTCTCCCTCTTCTTATGCACCACAACCAATTACAGAATCTGAATCAAACGCAGTGAAACAACAAAGCGATGATTCCACAGGACCTTCGTCTAGTTATGCACCAGAGACAATGATGGATTCTGAATCAGTGACACTACCGACAACAGTGAAGCAAGCCAGTGAAGTTACTTCGGAGTCTCCCTCTTCTTATGCACCACAACCAATTGCAGAATCTGAATCAAACGCAGTGAAACAACAAAGCGATGATTCCACAGGACCTTCGTCTAGTTATGCACCAGTGACAATGATGGATTCTGAATCAGTGACACTACCGACAACAGTGAAGCAAGGCAGTGAAGTTACTTCGGAGTCTCCCTCTTCTTATGCACCACAACCAATTACAGAATCTGAATCAAACGGAGTGAAACAACAAAGCGATGATTCCACAGGACCTTCGTCTAGTTATGCACCAGAGACAATGATGGATTCTGAATCAGTAACACTACCGACAACAGTGAAGCAAGGCAGTGAAGTTCCTTCGGAGTCTCCCTCTTCTTATGCACCACAACCAATTACAGAATCTGAATCAAACGCAGTGAAACAACAAAGCGATGATTCCACAGGACCTTCGTCTAGTTATGCACCAGTGACAATGATGGATTCTGAATCAGTGACACTACCGACAACAGTGAAGCAAGGCAGTGAAGTTACTTCGGAGTCTCCCTCTTCTTATCCACCACAACCAATTACAGAATCTGAATCAAACGCAGTGAAACAACAAAGCGATGATTCCACAGGACCTTCGTCTAGTTATGCACCAGAGACAATGATGGATTCTGAATCAGTGACACTACCGACAACAGTGAAGCAAGGCAGTGAAGTTACTTCGGAGTCTCCCTCTTCTTATGCACCACAACCAATTACAGAATCTGAATCAAACGCAGTGAAACAACAAAGCGATGATTCCACAGGACCTTCGTCTAGTTATGCACCAGAGACAATGATGGATTCTGAATCAGTGACACTACCGACAACAGTGAAGCAAGGCAGTGAAGTTACTTCGGAGTCTCCCTCTTCTTATGCACCACAACCAATTACAGAATCTGAATCAAACGCAGTGAAACAACAAAGCGATGATTCCACAGGACCTTCGTCTAGTTATGCACCAGAGACAATGATGGATTCTGAATCAGTGACACTACTCACAACAGTGAAGCAAGGCGGTGAAGTTATTTCGGAGTCTCCCTCTTCTTATGCACCAAAACCAATTACAGAATCTATATCAAAAACAGTCAAACAACAAAGCGATGATTCCACAGGACCTTCGTCTAGTTATGCACCAGAGACAATGATGGATTCCGAATCAGTGACACTACCGACAACAGTGAAGCAAGGCAGTGAAGTTACTTCGGAGTCTCCCTCTTCTTATGCACCACAACCAATTACAGAATCTGAATCAAACGCAGTCAAACAACAAAGCGATGATTCCACAGGACCTTCGTCTAGTTATGCACCAGAGACAATGATGGATTCTGAATCAGTGACACTACCGACAACAGTGAAGCAAGGCAGTGAAGTTACTTCGGAGTCTCCCTCTTATGCACCACAACCATTTACAGAATCTGAATCAAACGCAGTGAAACAACAAAGCGATGATTCCACAGGACCTTCGTCTAGTTATGCACCAGAGACAATGATGGATTCTGAATCAGTGACACTACCGACAACAGTGAAGCAAGGCAGTGAAGTTACTTCGGAGTCTCCCTCTTCTTATGCACCACAACCAATTACAGAATCTGAATCAAACGCAGTCAAACAACAAAGCGATGATTCCACAGGACCTTCGTCTAGTTATGCACCAGAGACAATGATGGATTCTGAATCAGTGACACTACCGACAACAGTGAAGCAAGGCAGTGAAGTTACTTCGGAGTCTCCCTCTTCTTATGCACCACAACCAATTACAGAATCTGAAACAAACGCAGTCAAACAACAAAGCGATGATTCCACAGGACCTTCGTCTAGTTATGCACCAGAGACAATGATGGATTCTGAATCAGTGACACTACCGACAACAGTGAAGCAAGGCAGTGAAGTTACTTCGGAGTCTCCCTCTTCTTATGCACCACAACCAATTACAGAATCGGAATCAAACGCAGTGAAACAACAAAGCGATGATTCCACAGGACCTTCGTCTAGTTATGCACCAGAGACAATGATGGATTCTGAATCAGTGACACTACCGACAACAGTGAAGCAAGGCAGTGAAGTTACTTCGGAGTCTCCCTCTTCTTATGCACCACAACCAATTACAGAATCGGAATCAAACGCAGTGAAACAACAAAGCGATGATTCCACAGGACCTTCGTCTAGTTATGCACCAGAGACAATGATGGATTCTGAATCAGTGACACTACCGACAACAGTGAAGCAAGGCAGTGAAGTTACTTCGGAGTCTCCCTCTTATGCACCACAACCATTTACAGAATCTGAATCAAACGCAGTGAAACAACAAAGCGATGATTCCACAGGACCTTCGTCTAGTTATGCACCAGAGACAATGATGGATTCTGAATCAGTGACACTACCGACAACAGTGAAGCAAGGCAGTGAAGTTACTTCGGAGTCTCCCTCTTCTTATGCACCACAACCAATTACAGAATCTGAAACAAACGCAGTCAAACAACAAAGCGATGATTCCACAGGACCTTCGTCTAGTTATGCACCAGAGACAATGATGGATTCTGAATCAGTGACACTACCGACAACAGTGAAGCAAGGCAGTGAAGTTACTTCGGAGTCTCCCTCTTCTTATGCACCACAACCAATTACAGAATCTGAATCAAACGCAGTGAAACAACAAAGCGATGATTCCACAGGACCTTCGTCTAGTTATGCACCAGAGACAATGATGGATTCTGAATCAGTGACACTACCGACAACAGTGAAGCAAGGCAGTGAAGTTACTTCGGAGTCTCCCTCTTCTTATGCACCACAACCAATTACAGAATCTGAATCAAACGCAGTCAAACAACAAAGCGATGATTCCACAGGACCTTCGTCTAGTTATGCACCAGAGACAATGATGGATTCTGAATCAGTGACACTACCGACAACAGTGAAGCAAGGCAGTGAAGTTACTTCGGAGTCTCCCTCTTCTTATGCACCACAACCAATTACAGAATCGGAATCAAACGCAGTGAAACAACAAAGCGATGATTCCACAGGACCTTCGTCTAGTTATGCACCAGAGACAATGATGGATTCTGAATCAGTTACACTACCGACAACAGTGAAGCAAGGCAGTGAAGTTACTTCGGAGTCTCCCTCTTCTTATGCACCACAACCAATTACAGAATCGGAATCAAACGCAGTGAAACAACAAAGCGATGATTCCACAGGACCTTCGTCTAGTTATGCATCAGAGACAATGATGGATTCTGAATCAGTGACACTACCGACAACAGTGAAGCAAGGCAGTGAAGTTACTTCGGAGTCTCCCTCTTCTTATGCACCACAACCAATTACACAATCGGAATCAAACGCAGTGAAACAACAAAGCGATGCTTCCACAGGACCTTCGTCTAGTTATGCACCAGAGACAATGATGGATTCTGAATCAGTTACACTACCGACAACAGTGAAGCAAGGCAGTGAAGTTACTTCGGAGTCTCCCTCTTCTTATGCACCACAACCAATTACAGAATCGGAATCAAACGCAGTGAAACAACAAAGCGATGATTCCACAGGACCTTCGTCTAGTTATGCACCAGAGACAATGATGGATTCTGAATCAGTTACACTACCGACAACAGTGAAGCAAGGCAGTGAAGTTACTTCGGAGTCTCCCTCTTCTTATGCACCACAACCAATTACAGAATCGGAATCAAACGCAGTGAAACAACAAAGCGATGATTCCACAGGACCTTCGTCTAGTTATGCATCAGAGACAATGATGGATTCTGAATCAGTTACACTACCGACAACAGTGAAGCAAGGCAGTGAAGTTACTTCGGAGTCTCCCTCTTCTTATGCACCACAACCAATTACAGAATCGGAATCAAACGCAGTGAAACAACAAAGCGATGATTCCACAGGACCTTCGTCTAGTTATGCATCAGAGACAATGATGGATTCTGAATCAGTGACACTACCGACAACAGTGAAGCAAGGCAGTGAAGTTACTTCGGAGTCTCCCTCTTCTTATGCACCACAACCAATTACAGAATCGGAATCAAACGCAGTGAAACAACAAAGCGATGATTCCACAGGACCTTCGTCTAGTTATGCATCAGAGACAATGATGGATTCTGAATCAGTTACACTACCGACAACAGTGAAGCAAGGCAGTGAAGTTACTTCGGAGTCTCCCTCTTCTTATGCACCACAACCAATTACAGAATCTGCATCAAACGCAGTGAAACAACAAAGCGATGATTCCACAGGACCTTCGTCTAGTTATGCACCAGAGACAATGATGGATTCTGAATCAGTGACACTACCGACAACAGTGAAGCAAGGCAGTGAAATTACTTCGGAGTCTCCCTCGTCTTATGCACCACAACCAATTACAGAATCTGAATCAAACGCAGTGAAACAACAAAGCGATGATTCCACAGGACCTTCTTCTAGTTATGCACCAGAGACAATGATGGATTCTGAATCAGTGACACTACCGACAACAGTGAAGCAAGGCAGTGAAGTTACTTCGGAGTCTCCCTCTTATGCACCACAACCATTTACAGAATCTGAATCAAACGCAGTGAAACAACAAAGCGATGATTCCACAGGACCTTCGTCTAGTTATGCACCAGAGACAATGATGGATTCTGAATCAGTGACACTACCGACAACAGTGAAGCAAGGCAGTGAAGTTACTTCGGAGTCTCCCTCTTCTTATGCACCACAACCAATTACAGAATCTGAAACAAACGCAGTCAAACAACAAAGCGATGATTCCACAGGACCTTCGTCTAGTTATGCACCAGAGACAATGATGGATTCTGAATCAGTGACACTACCGACAACAGTGAAGCAAGGCAGTGAAGTTACTTCGGAGTCTCCCTCTTCTTATGCACCACAACCAATTACAGAATCTGAATCAAACGCAGTGAAACAACAAAGCGATGATTCCACAGGACCTTCGTCTAGTTATGCACCAGAGACAATGATGGATTCTGAATCAGTGACACTACCGACAACAGTGAAGCAAGGCAGTGAAGTTACTTCGGAGTCTCCCTCTTCTTATGCACCACAACCAATTACAGAATCTGAATCAAACGCAGTCAAACAACAAAGCGATGATTCCACAGGACCTTCGTCTAGTTATGCACCAGAGACAATGATGGATTCTGAATCAGTGACACTACCGACAACAGTGAAGCAAGGCAGTGAAGTTACTTCGGAGTCTCCCTCTTCTTATGCACCACAACCAATTACAGAATCGGAATCAAACGCAGTGAAACAACAAAGCGATGATTCCACAGGACCTTCGTCTAGTTATGCACCAGAGACAATGATGGATTCTGAATCAGTTACACTACCGACAACAGTGAAGCAAGGCAGTGAAGTTACTTCGGAGTCTCCCTCTTCTTATGCACCACAACCAATTACAGAATCGGAATCAAACGCAGTGAAACAACAAAGCGATGATTCCACAGGACCTTCGTCTAGTTATGCATCAGAGACAATGATGGATTCTGAATCAGTGACACTACCGACAACAGTGAAGCAAGGCAGTGAAGTTACTTCGGAGTCTCCCTCTTCTTATGCACCACAACCAATTACACAATCGGAATCAAACGCAGTGAAACAACAAAGCGATGCTTCCACAGGACCTTCGTCTAGTTATGCACCAGAGACAATGATGGATTCTGAATCAGTTACACTACCGACAACAGTGAAGCAAGGCAGTGAAGTTACTTCGGAGTCTCCCTCTTCTTATGCACCACAACCAATTACAGAATCGGAATCAAACGCAGTGAAACAACAAAGCGATGATTCCACAGGACCTTCGTCTAGTTATGCACCAGAGACAATGATGGATTCTGAATCAGTTACACTACCGACAACAGTGAAGCAAGGCAGTGAAGTTACTTCGGAGTCTCCCTCTTCTTATGCACCACAACCAATTACAGAATCGGAATCAAACGCAGTGAAACAACAAAGCGATGATTCCACAGGACCTTCGTCTAGTTATGCATCAGAGACAATGATGGATTCTGAATCAGTTACACTACCGACAACAGTGAAGCAAGGCAGTGAAGTTACTTCGGAGTCTCCCTCTTCTTATGCACCACAACCAATTACAGAATCGGAATCAAACGCAGTGAAACAACAAAGCGATGATTCCACAGGACCTTCGTCTAGTTATGCATCAGAGACAATGATGGATTCTGAATCAGTGACACTACCGACAACAGTGAAGCAAGGCAGTGAAGTTACTTCGGAGTCTCCCTCTTCTTATGCACCACAACCAATTACAGAATCGGAATCAAACGCAGTGAAACAACAAAGCGATGATTCCACAGGACCTTCGTCTAGTTATGCATCAGAGACAATGATGGATTCTGAATCAGTTACACTACCGACAACAGTGAAGCAAGGCAGTGAAGTTACTTCGGAGTCTCCCTCTTCTTATGCACCACAACCAATTACAGAATCTGCATCAAACGCAGTGAAACAACAAAGCGATGATTCCACAGGACCTTCGTCTAGTTATGCACCAGAGACAATGATGGATTCTGAATCAGTGACACTACCGACAACAGTGAAGCAAGGCAGTGAAATTACTTCGGAGTCTCCCTCGTCTTATGCACCACAACCAATTACAGAATCTGAATCAAACGCAGTGAAACAACAAAGCGATGATTCCACAGGACCTTCTTCTAGTTATGCACCAGAGACAATGATGGATTCTGAATCAGTGACACTACCGACAACAGTGAAGCAAGGCAGTGAAGTTACTTCGGAGTCTCCCTCTTATGCACCACAACCATTTACAGAATCTGAATCAAACGCAGTGAAACAACAAAGCGATGATTCCACAGGACCTTCGTCTAGTTATGCACCAGTGACAATGATGGATTCTGAATCAGTGACACTACCGACAACAGTGAAGCAAGGCAGTGAAGTTACTTCGGAGTCTCCCTCTTCTTATGCACCACAGCCAATTACAGAATCTGAATCAAACGCAGTGAAACAACAAAGCGATGATTCCACAGGACCTTCGTCTAGTTATGCACCAGAGACAATGATGGATTCTGAATCAGTGACACTACCGACAACAGTGAAGCAAGGCAGTGAAGTTATTTCGGAGTCTCCCTCTTCTTATGCACCACAACCAATTACAGAATCTGAATCAAACGCAGTGAAACAACAAAGCGATGATTCCACAGGACCTTCGTCTAGTTATGCACCAGAGACAATGATGGATTCTGAATCAGTGACACTACCGACAACAGTGAAGCAAGGCAGTGAAGTTACTTCGGAGTCTCCCTCTTCTTATGCACCACAACCAATTACAGAATCTGAATCAAACGCAGTGAAACAACAAAGCGATGATTCCACAGGACCTTCGTCTAGTTATGCACCAGAGACAATGATGGATTCTGAATCAGTGACACTACCGACAACAGTGAAGCAAGGCAGTGAAGTTTCTTCGGAGTCTCCCTCTTCTTATGGACCACAACCAATTACAGAATCTGAATCAAATGCAGTGAAACAACAAAGCGATGATTCCACAGGACCTTCGTCTAGTTATGCACCAGAGACAATGATGGATTCTGAATCAGTTACACTACCGACAACAGCGAAGCAAGGCAGTGAAGTTACTTCTGAGTCTCCCTCTTCTTATGCACCACAACCAATTACAGAATCTGAATCAAACGCAGTGAAACAACAAAGCGATGATTCCACAGGACCTTCGTCTAGTTATGCACCAGAGACAATGATGGATTCTGAATCAGTGACACTTCCGACAACAGTGAAGCAAGGCAGTGAAGTTACTTCGGAGTCTCCCTCTTCTTATGCACCACAACCAATTACAGAATCGGAATCAAACGCAGAGAAACAACAAAGCGATGATTCCACAGGACCTTCGTCTAGTTATGCACCAGAGACAATGATGGATTCTGAATCAGTTACACTACCGACAACAGTGAAGCAAGGCAGTGAAGTTACTTCGGAGTCTCCCTCTTCTTATGCACCACAACCAATTACAGAATCGGAATCAAACGCAGTGAAACAACAAAGCGATGATTCCACAGGACCTTCGTCTAGTTATGCATCAGAGACAATGATGGATTCTGAATCAGTGACACTACCGACAACAGTGAAGCAAGGCAGTGAAGTTACTTCGGAGTCTCCCTCTTCTTATGCACCACAACCAATTAGAGAATCGGAATCAAACGCAGTGAAACAACAAAGCGATGATTCCACAGGACCTTCGTCTAGTTATGCATCAGAGACAATGATGGATTCTGAATCAGTTACACTACCGACAACAGTGAAGCAAGGCAGTGAAGTTACTTCGGAGTCTCCCTCTTCTTATGCACCACAACCAATTACAGAATCGGAATCAAACGCAGTGAAACAACAAAGCGATGATTCCACAGGACCTTCGTCTAGTTATGCACCAGAGACAATGATGGATTCTGAATCAGTGACACTACCGACAACAGTGAAGCAAGGCAGTGAAGTTACTTCGGAGTCTCCCTCTTCTTATGCACCACAACCAATTACAGAATCTGAATCAAACGCAGTGAAACAACAAAGCGATGATTCCACAGGACCTTCGTCTAGTTATGCACCAGAGACAATGATGGATTCTGAATCAGTGACACTACCGACAACAGTGAAGCAAGGCAGTGAAGTTTCTTCGGAGTCTCCCTCTTCTTATGGACCACAACCAATTACAGAATCTGAATCAAATGCAGTGAAACAACAAAGCGATGATTCCACAGGACCTTCGTCTAGTTATGCACCAGAGACAATGATGGATTCTGAATCAGTTACACTACCGACAACAGCGAAGCAAGGCAGTGAAGTTACTTCTGAGTCTCCCTCTTCTTATGGACCACAACCAATTACAGAATCTGAATCAAATGCAGTGAAACAACAAAGCGATGATTCCACAGGACCTTCGTCTAATTTTGCACCAGAGACAATGATGGATTCTGAATCAGTGACACTACCGACAACAGCGAAGCAAGGCAGTGAAGTTACTTCTGAGTCTCCCTCTTTTTATGCACCACAACCAATTACAGAATCTGAATCAAACGCAGTGAAAAAACAAAGCGATGATTCCACAGGACCTTCGTCTAGTTATGCACCAGAGACAATGATGGATTCTGAATCAGTGACACTACCGACAACAGTGAAGCAAGGCAGTGAAGTTTCTTCGGAGTCTCCCTCTTCTTATGGACCACAACCAATTACAGAATCTGAATCAAATGCAGTGAAACAACAAAGCGATGATTCCACAGGACCTTCGTCTAGTTATGCACCAGAGACAATGATGGATTCTGAATCAGTTACACTACCGACAACAGTGAAGCAAGGCAGTGAAGTTACTTCGGAGTCTCCCTCTTCTTATGCACCACAACCAATTACAGAATCGGAATCAAACGCAGTGAAACAACAAAGCGATGATTCCACAGGACCTTCGTCTAGTTATGCATCAGAGACAATGATGGATTCTGAATCAGTGACACCACCGACAACAGTGAAGCAAGGCAGTGAAGTTATTTCGGAGTCTCCCTCTTCTTATGCACCACAACCAATTACAGAATCTGAATCAAACGCAGTGAAACAACAAAGCGATGATTCCACAGGACCTTCGTCTAGTTATGCACCAGAGACAATGATGGATTCTGAATCAGTGACACTACCGACAACAGTGAAGCAAGGCAGTGAAGTTACTTCGGAGTCTCCCTCTTCTTATGCACCACAACCAATTACAGAATCTGAATCAAACGCAGTGAAACAACAAAGCGATTATTCCACAGGACCTTCGTCTAGTTATGCACCAGAGACAATGATGGATTCTGAATCAGTGACACTACCGACAACAGTGAAGCAAGGCAGTGAAGTTACTTCGGAGTCTCCCTCTTCTTATGCACCACAACCAATTACAGAATCTGAATCAAACGCAGTGAAACAACAAAGCGATGATTCCACAGGACCTTCGTCTAGTTATGCACCAGAGACAATGATGGATTCTGAATCAGTGACACTACCGACAACAGTGAAGCAAGGCAGTGAAGTTACTTCGGAGTCTCCCTCTTCTTATGCACCACAACCAATTACAGAAACTGAATCAAACGCAGTGAAACAACAAAGCGATGATTCCACAGGACCTTCGTCTAGTTATGCACCAGAGACAATGATGGATTCTGAATCAGTGACACTACCGACAACAGTGAAGCAAGGCAGTGAAGTTACTTCGGAGTCTCCCTCTTCTTATGTACCACAACCAATTACAGAATCTGAATCAAACGCAGTGAAACAACAAAGCGATGATTCCACAGGACCTTCGTCTAGTTATGCACCAGAGACAATCATGGATTCTGAATCAGTGACACTACCGACAACAGTGAAGCAAGGCAGTGAAGTTACTTCGGAGTCTCCCTCTTCTTATGCACCACAACCAATTACAGAATCTGAATCAAACGCAGTGAAACAACAAAGCGATGATTCCACAGGACCTTCGTCTAGTTATGCACCAGAGACAATGATGGATTCTGAATCAGTGACACTACCGACAACAGTGAAGCAAGGCAGTGAAGTTACTTCGGAGTCTCCCTCTTCTTATGCACCACAACCAATTACAGAATCTGAATCAAACGCAGTGAAACAACAAAGCGATGATTCCACAGGACCTTCGTCTAGTTATGCACCAGAGACAATGATGGATTCTGAATCAGTGACACTACCGACAACAGTGAAGCAAGGCAGTGAAGTTACTTCGGAGTCTCCCTCTTCTTATGCACCACAACCAATTACAGAATCTGAATCAAACGCAGTGAAACAACAAAGCGATGACTCCACAGGATCTTCGTCTAGTTATGCACCAGAGACAATGATGGATTCTGAATCAGTGACACTACCGACAACAGTGAAGCAAGGCAGTGAAGTTTCTTCGGAGTCTCCCTCTTCTTATGGACCACAACCAATTACAGAATCTGAATCAAACGCAGTGAAACAACAAAGCGATGATTCCACAGGACCTTCGTCTAGTTATGCACCAGAGAAAATGATGGATTCTGAATCAGTAACACTACCGACAACAGTGAAGCAAGGCAGTGAAGTTACTTCGGAGTCTCCCTCTTCTTATGCACCACAACCAATTACAGAATCTGAATCAAACGCAGTGAAACAACAAAGCGATGATTCCACAGGGCCTTCGTCTAGTTATGCAAAAGAGACAATGATGGATTCTGAATCAGTGACACTACCGACAACAGTGAAGCAAGGCAGTGAAGTTACTTCGGAGTCTCCCTCTTCTTATGCACCACAACCAATTACAGAATCTGAATCAAACGCAGTGAAACAACAAAGCGATGATTCCAAAGGACCTTCGTCTAGTTATGCACCAGAGACAATGATGGATTCTGAATCAGTGACACTACCGACAACAGTGAAGCAAGGCAGTGAAGTTACTTCGGAGTCTCCCTCTTCTTATGCACCACAACCAATTACAGAATCTGAATCAAAGGCAGTGAGACAACAAAGCGATGATTCCACAGGACCTTCGTCTAGTTATGCACCAGAGACAATGATGGATTCTGAATCAGTGACACTACCGACAACAGTGAAGCAAGGCAGTGAAGTTACTTCGGAGTCTCCCTCTTCTTATGCACCACAACCAATTACAGAATCTGAATCAAACGCAGTGAAACAACAAAGCGATGATTCTTTAGAACCTTCGTCTAGTTATGCACCAGAGACAATGATGGATTCTGAATCAGTGACACTACCGACAACAGTGAAGCAAGGCAGTGAAGTTACTTCGGAGTCTCCCTCTTCTTATGCAACAAAACCAATAACAGAATCTGGATCAAAGACAGTGAAACAACAAAGTGATGATTCTTCAGGGTCTTCGTCTAGTTATGCACCAGAGACAATGATGGATTCTGAATCAGTGACACTACCGACAACAGTGAAGCAACCCAGTGAAGTTACTTCGGAGTCGCCCTCTTCTTATGCACCAAAACCAATAACAGAATCTGGATCGAAAACAGTGAAACAAAAAAACGATGATTCTTTGGGACCTTCGTCTAGTTATGCACCAGAGACAATGATGGATTCTGAATCAGTAATACTACCGACAACAGTGAAGCAAGGCAGTGAAGTTACTTCGGAGTCTCCCTCTTCTTATGCACCACAACCAATTACAGAATCTGAATCAAACGCAGTGAAACAACAAAGCGATGATTCCACAGGACCTTCGTCTAATTTTGCACCAGAGACAATGATGGATTCTGAATCAGTGACACTACCGACAACAGCGAAGCAAGGCAGTGAAGTTACTTCTGAGTCTCCCTCTTCTTATGCACCACAACCAATTACAGAATCTGAATCAAACGCAGTGAAACAACAAAGCGATGATTCCACAGGACCTTCGTCTGGTTATGCACCAGAGACAATGATGGATTCTGAATCAGTGACACTCCCGACAACAGTGAAGCAAGGCAGTGAAGTTACTTCGGAGTCTCCCTCTTCTTATGCACCACAACCAATTACAGAATCTGAATCAAACGCAGTGAAACAACAAAGCGATGATTCCACAGGACCTTCGTCCAGTTATGCACCAGAGACAATGATGGATTCTGAATCAGTGACACTACCGACAACAGTGAAGCAAGGCAGTGAGGTTACTTCGGAGTCTCCCTCTTCTTATGCACCACAACCAATTACAGAATCTGAATCAAACGCAGTGAAACAACAAAGCGATGATTCCACAGGACCTTCGTCTAGTTATGCACCAGAGACAATGATGGATTCTGAATCAGTGACACTACCGACAACAGTGAAGCAAGGCAGTGAAGTTACTTCGGAGTCTCCCTCTTCTTATGCACCACAACCAATTACAGAATCTGAATCAAACGCAGTGAAACAACAAAGCGATGATTCCACAGGACCTTCGTCTAGTTATGCACCAGAGACAATGATGGATTCTGAATCAGTGACACTACCGACAACAGTGAAGCAAGGCAGTGAAGTCACTTCGGAGTCTCCCTCTTCTTATGCACCACAACCAATTACAGAATCTGAATCAAAAACAGTGAAACAACAAAGTGATGATTCTTCAGGATCTTCGCCTGGTTATGTACCAGAGACAAAGATGGATCCTGAATCAGTGACACTACCGACAACAGTGAAGCAAGGCAGTGAAGTTACTTCGGAGTCTCCCTCTTCTTATGCACCACAACCAATTACAGAATCTGAATCAAACGCAGTGAAACAACAAAGCGATGATTCCACAGGACCTTCGTCTAGTTTTGCACCAGAGACAATGATGGATTCTGAATCAGTGACACTACCGACAACAGTGAAGCAAGGCAGTGAAGTTACTTCGGAGTCTCCCTCTTCTTATGCACCACAACCAATTACAGAATCTGAATCAAACGCAGTGAAACAACAAAGCGATGATTCCACAGGACCTTCGTCTAGTTATGCACCAGAGACAATGATGGATTCTGAATCAGTGACACTACCGACAACAGTGAAGCAAGGCAGTGAAGTTACTTCGGAGTCGCCCTCTTCTTATGCACCAAAACCAATAACAGAATCTGGATCGAAAACAGTGAAACAAAAAAACGATGATTCTTTTGGACCTTCGTCTAGTTATGCACCAGAGACAATGATGGATTCTGAATCAGTAACACTACCGACAACAGTGAAGCAAGGCAGTGAAGTTACTTCGGAGTCTCCCTCTTCTTATGCACCACAACCAATTACAGAATCTGAATCAAACGCAGTGAAACAACAAAGCGATGATTCCACAGGACCTTCGTCTAATTTTGCACCAGAGACAATGATGGATTCTGAATCAGTGACACTACCGACAACAGCGAAGCAAGGCAGTGAAGTTACTTCTGAGTCTCCCTCTTCTTATGCACCACAACCAATTACAGAATCTGAATCAAACGCAGTGAAACAACAAAGCGATGATTCCACAGGACCTTCGTCTAGTTATGCACCAGAGACAATGATGGATTCTGAATCAGTGACACTCCCGACAACAGTGAAGCAAGGCAGTGAAGTTACTTCGGAGTCTCCCTCTTCTTATGCACCACAACCAATTACAGAATCTGAATCAAACGCAGTGAAACAACAAAGCGATGTTTCTTTGGGACCTTCGTCCAGTTATGCACCAGAGACAATGATGGATTCTGAATCAGTGACACTACCGACAACAGTGAAGCAAGGCAGTGAGGTTACTTCGGAGTCTCCCTCTTCTTATGCACGACAACCAATTACAGAATCTGAATCAAACTCAGTGAAACAACAAAGCGATGATTCCACAGGACCTTCGTCTAGTTATGCACCAGAGACAATGATGGATTCTGAATCAGTGACACTACCGACAACAGTGAAGCAAGGCAGTGAAGTTACTTCGGAGTCTCCCTCTTCTTATGCACCACAACCAATTACAGAATCTGAATCAAACGCAGTGAAACAACAAAGCGATGATTCCACAGGACCTTCGTCTAGTTATGCACCAGAGACAATGATGGATTCTGAATCAGTGACACTACCGACAACAGTGAAGCAAGGCAGTGAAGTCACTTCGGAGTCTCCCTCTTCTTATGCACCACAACCAATTACAGAATCTGAATCAAAAACAGTGAAACAACAAAGTGATGATTCTTCAGGATCTTCGCCTGGTTATGTACCAGAGACAAAGATGGATCCTGAATCAGTGACACTACCGACAACAGTGAAGCAAGGCAGTGAAGTTACTTCGGAGTCTCCCTCTTCTTATGCACCACAACCAATTACAGAATCTGAATCAAACGCAGTGAAACAACAAAGCGATGATTCCACAGGACCTTCGTCTAGTTTTGCACCAGAGACAATGATGGATTCTGAATCAGTGACACTACCGACAACAGTGAAGCAAGGCAGTGAAGTTACTTTGGAGTCTCCGTCTTCTTATGCACCACAACCAATTACAGAATCTGAATCAAACGCAGTGAAACAACAAAGCGATGATTCCACAGGACCTTCGTCTAGTTATGCACCAGAGACAATGATGGATTCTGAATCAGTGACACTACCGACAACAGTGAAGCAAGGCAGTGAAGTCACTTCGGAGTCTAACTCTTCTTATGCACCACAACCAATTACAGAATCTGAATCAAAAACAGTGAAACAACAAAGTGATGATTCTTCAGGATCTTCGCCTGGTTATGTACCAGAGACAAAGATGGATTCTGAATCAGTGACACTACCGACAACAGTGAAGCAAGGCAGTGAAGTTACTTCGGAGTCTCCCTCTTCTTATGCACCACAACCAATTACAGAATCTGAATCAAACGCAGTGAAACAACAAAGCGATGATTCCACAGGACCTTCGTCTAGTTTTGCACCAGAGACAATGATGGATTCTGAATCAGTGACACTACCGACAACAGTGAAGCAAGGCAGTGAAGTTACTTTGGAGTCTCCGTCTTCTTATGCACCACAACCAATTACAGAATCTGAATCAAACGCAGTGAAACAACAAAGCGATGATTCCACAGGACCTTCGTCTAGTTATGCACCAGAGACAATGATGGATTCTGAATCAGTGACACTACCGACAACAGTGAAGCAAGGCAGTGAAGTCACTTCGGAGTCTAACTCTTCTTATGCACCACAACCAATTACAGAATCTGAATCAAAAACAGTGAAACAACAAAGTGATGATTCTTCAGGATCTTCGCCTGGTTATGTACCAGAGACAAAGATGGATTCTGAATCAGTGACACTACCGACAACAGCGAAGCAAGGCAGTGAAGTTACTTCTGAGTCTCCCTCTTCTTATGCACCACAACCAATTACAGAATCTGAATCAAACGCAGTGAAACAACAAAGCGATGATTCCACAGGACCTTCGTCTAGTTATGCACCAGAGAAAATGATGGATTCTGAATCAGTGACACTACCGACAACAGTGAAGCAGGGCAGTGAAGTTACTTCGGAGTCTCCCTCTTTTTATGTACCACAACCAATTACAGAATCTGAATCAAACGCAGTGAAACAACTAAGCGATGATTCCACAGGACCTTCGTCTAGTTATGCACCAGAGACAATGATGGATTCTGAATCAGTGACACTACCGACAACAGTGAAGCAAGGCAGTGAAGTTACTTCGGAGTCTCCCTCTTCTTATGCACCACAACCAATTACAGAATCTGAATCAAACGCAGTGAAACAACAAAGCGATGATTCCACAGGACCTTCGTCCAGTTATGCACCAGAGACAATGATGGATTCTGAATCAGTGACACTACCGACAACAGTGAAGCAAGGCAGTGAGGTTACTTCGGAGTCTCCCTCTTCTTATGCACGACAACCAATTACAGAATCTGAATCAAACTCAGTGAAACAACAAAGTGATGATTCCACAGGACCTTCGTCTAGTTATGCACCAGAGACAATGATGGATTCTGAATCAGTGACACTACCGACAACAGTGAAGCAAGGCAGTGAAGTTACTTCGGAGTCTCCCTCTTCTTATGCACCACAACCAATTACAGAATCTGAATCAAACGCAGTGAAACAACAAAGCGATGATTCCACAGAACCTTCGTCTAGTTTTGCACTAGAGACAATGATGGATTCTGAATCAGTGACACTACCGACAACAGCGAAGCAAGGCAGTGAAGTTACTTTGGAGTCTCCGTCTTCTTATGCACCACAACCAATTACAGAATCTGAATCAAACGCAGTGAAACAACAAAGCGATGATTCCACAGGACCTTCGTCTAGTTATGCACCAGAGACAATGATGGATTCTGAATCAGTGACACTACCGACAACAGTGAAGCAAGGCAGTGAAGTCACTTCGGAGTCTCCCTCTTCTTATGCACCACAACCAATTACAGAATCTGAATCAAACTCAGTGAAACAACAAAGCGATGATTCCACAGGACCTTCGTCTAGTTATGCACCAGAGACAATGATGGATTCTGAAGCAGTGACACTACCGACAACAGTGAAGCAAGGCAGTGAAGTTACTTCGGAGTCTCCCTCTTCTTATGCACCACAACGAATTACAGAATCTGAATCAAACTCACTGAAACAACAAAGCGATGATTCCACAGGACCTTCGTCTAGTTATGCACCAGAGACAATGATGGATTCTGAATCAGTGACACTACCGACAACAGTGAAGCAAGGCAGTGAAGTTACTTCGGAGTCTCCCTCTTCTTATGCACCACAACCAATTACAGAATCGGAATCAAACGCAGTGAAACAACAAAGCGATGATTCCACAGGACCTTCGTCTAGTTATGCACCAGAGACAATGATGGATTCTGAAGCAGTGACACTACCGACAACAGTGAAGCAAGGCAGTGAAGTTACTTCGGAGTCTCCCTCTTCTTATGCACCACAACCAATTACAGAATCTGAATCAAACTCACTGAAACAACAAAGCGATGATTCCACAGGACCTTCGTCTAGTTATGCACCAGAGACAATGATGGATTCTGAATCAGTGACACTACCGACAACAGTGAAGCAAGGCAGTGAAGTTACTTCGGAGTCTCCCTCTTCTTATGCACCACAACCAATTACAGAATCGGAATCAAACGCAGTGAAACAACAAAGCGATGATTCCACAGGACCTTCGTCTAGTTATGCACCAGAGACAATGATGGATTCTGAAGCAGTGACACTACCGACAACAGTGAAGCAAGGCAGTGAAGTTACTTCGGAGTCTCCCTCTTCTTATGCACCACAACCAATTACAGAATCTGAATCAAACGCAGTGAAACAACAAAGCGATGATTCCACAGGACCTTCGTCCAGTTATGCACCAGAGACAATGATGGATTCTGAATCAGTGACACTACCGACAACAGTGAAGCAAGGCAGTGAGGTTACTTCGGAGTCTCCCTCTTCTTATGCACGACAACCAATTACAGAATCTGAATCAAACTCAGTGAAACAACAAAGTGATGATTCCACAGGACCTTCGTCTAGTTATGCACCAGAGACAATGATGGATTCTGAATCAGTGACACTACCGACAACAGTGAAGCAAGGCAGTGAAGTTACTTCGGAGTCTCCCTCTTCTTATGCACCACAACCAATTACAGAATCTGAATCAAACGCAGTGAAACAACAAAGCGATGATTCCACAGAACCTTCGTCTAGTTTTGCACTAGAGACAATGATGGATTCTGAATCAGTGACACTACCGACAACAGCGAAGCAAGGCAGTGAAGTTACTTTGGAGTCTCCGTCTTCTTATGCACCACAACCAATTACAGAATCTGAATCAAACGCAGTGAAACAACAAAGCGATGATTCCACAGGACCTTCGTCTAGTTATGCACCAGAGACAATGATGGATTCTGAATCAGTGACACTACCGACAACAGTGAAGCAAGGCAGTGAAGTCACTTCGGAGTCTCCCTCTTCTTATGCACCACAACCAATTACAGAATCTGAATCAAACTCAGTGAAACAACAAAGCGATGATTCCACAGGACCTTCGTCTAGTTATGCACCAGAGACAATGATGGATTCTGAAGCAGTGACACTACCGACAACAGTGAAGCAAGGCAGTGAAGTTACTTCGGAGTCTCCCTCTTCTTATGCACCACAACGAATTACAGAATCTGAATCAAACTCACTGAAACAACAAAGCGATGATTCCACAGGACCTTCGTCTAGTTATGCACCAGAGACAATGATGGATTCTGAATCAGTGACACTACCGACAACAGTGAAGCAAGGCAGTGAAGTTACTTCGGAGTCTCCCTCTTCTTATGCACCACAACCAATTACAGAATCGGAATCAAACGCAGTGAAACAACAAAGCGATGATTCCACAGGACCTTCGTCTAGTTATGCACCAGAGACAATGATGGATTCTGAAGCAGTGACACTACCGACAACAGTGAAGCAAGGCAGTGAAGTTACTTCGGAGTCTCCCTCTTCTTATGCACCACAACCAATTACAGAATCTGAATCAAACTCACTGAAACAACAAAGCGATGATTCCACAGGACCTTCGTCTAGTTATGCACCAGAGACAATGATGGATTCTGAATCAGTGACACTACCGACAACAGTGAAGCAAGGCAGTGAAGTTACTTCGGAGTCTCCCTCTTCTTATGCACCACAACCAATTACAGAATCGGAATCAAACGCAGTGAAACAACAAAGCGATGATTCCACAGGACCTTCGTCTAGTTATGCACCAGAGACAATGATGGATTCTGAAGCAGTTACACTACCGACAACAGTGAAGCAAGGCAGTGAAGTTACTTCGGAGTCTCCCTCTTCTTATGCACCACAACCAATTACAGAATCTGAATCAAACTCACTGAAACAACAAAGCGATGATTCCACAGGACCTTCGTCTAGTTATGCACCAGAGACAATGATGGATTCTGAATCAGTGACACTACCGACAACAGTGAAGCAAGGCAGTGAAGTCACTTCGGAGTCTCCCTCTTCTTATGCACCACAACCAATTACAGAATCTGAATCAAACTCAGTGAAACAACAAAGCGATGATTCCACAGGACCTTCGTCTAGTTATGCACCAGAGACAATGATGGATTCTGAAGCAGTGACACTACCGACAACAGTGAAGCAAGGCAGTGAAGTTACTTCGGAGTCTCCCTCTTCTTATGCACCACAACCAATTACAGAATCTGAATCAAACTCACTGAAACAACAAAGCGATGATTCCACAGGACCTTCGTCTAGTTATGCACCAGAGACAATGATGGATTCTGAATCAGTGACACTACCGACAACAGTGAAGCAAGGCAGTGAAGTTACTTCGGAGTCTCCCTCTTCTTATGCACCACAACCAATTACAGAATCGGAATCAAACGCAGTGAAACAACAAAGCGATGATTCCACAGGACCTTCGTCTAGTTATGCACCAGAGACAATGATGGATTCTGAATCAGTGACACTACCGACAACAGTGAAGCAAGGCAGTGAAGTTACTTTAGAGTCTCCGTCTTCTTATGCACCACAACCAATTACAGAATCTGAATCAAACGCAGTGAAACAACAAAGCGATGATTCCACAGGACCTTCGTCTAGTTATGCACCAGAGACAATGATGGATTCTGAATCAGTGACACTACCGACAACAGTGAAGCAAGGCAGTGAAGTCACTTCGGAGTCTCCCTCTTCTTGTGCACCACAACCAATTACAGAATCTGGATCAAAAACAGTGAAACAACAAAGTGATGATTCTTCAGGATCTTCGCCTGGTTATGTACCAGAGACAAAGATGGATTCTGAATCAGTGACACTACCGACAACAGTGAAGCAAGGCAGTGAAGTTACTTCGGAGTCTCCCTCTTCTTATGCACCACAACCAATTACAGAATCGGAATCAAACGCAGTGAAACAACAAAGCGATGATTCCACAGGACCTTCGTCTAGTTATGCACCAGAGACAATGATGGATTCTGAATCAGTGACACTACCGACAACAGTGAAGCAAGGCAGTGAAGTTACTTTAGAGTCTCCGTCTTCTTATGCACCACAACCAATTACAGAATCTGAATCAAACTCACTGAAACAACAAAGCGATGATTCCACAGGACCTTCGTCTAGTTATGCACCAGAGACAATGATGGATTCTGAATCAGTGACACTACCGACAACAGTGAAGCAAGGCAGTGAAGTCACTTCGGAGTCTCCCTCTTCTTATGCACCACAACCAATTACAGAATCTGAATCAAACTCAGTGAAACAACAAAGCGATGATTCCACAGGACCTTCGTCTAGTTATGCACCAGAGACAATGATGGATTCTGAAGCAGTGACACTACCGACAACAGTGAAGCAAGGCAGTGAAGTTACTTCGGAGTCTCCCTCTTCTTATGCACCACAACCAATTACAGAATCTGAATCAAACTCACTGAAACAACAAAGCGATGATTCCACAGGACCTTCGTCTAGTTATGCACCAGAGACAATGATGGATTCTGAATCAGTGACACTACCGACAACAGTGAAGCAAGGCAGTGAAGTTACTTCGGAGTCTCCCTCTTCTTATGCACCACAACCAATTACAGAATCGGAATCAAACGCAGTGAAACAACAAAGCGATGATTCCACAGGACCTTCGTCTAGTTATGCACCAGAGACAATGATGGATTCTGAAGCAGTGACACTACCGACAACAGTGAAGCAAGGCAGTGAAGTTACTTCGGAGTCTCCCTCTTCTTATGCACCACAACCAATTACAGAATCTGAATCAAACTCACTGAAACAACAAAGCGATGATTCCACAGGACCTTCGTCTAGTTATGCACCAGAGACAATGATGGATTCTGAATCAGTGACACTACCGACAACAGTGAAGCAAGGCAGTGAAGTCACTTCGGAGTCTCCCTCTTCTTATGCACCACAACCAATTACAGAATCTGAATCAAACTCAGTGAAACAACAAAGCGATGATTCCACAGGACCTTCGTCTAGTTATGCACCAGAGACAATGATGGATTCTGAAGCAGTGACACTACCGACAACAGTGAAGCAAGGCAGTGAAGTTACTTTAGAGTCTCCGTCTTCTTATGCACCACAACCAATTACAGAATCTGAATCAAACGCAGTGAAACAACAAAGCGATGATTCCACAGGACCTTCGTCTAGTTATGCACCAGAGACAATGATGGATTCTGAATCAGTGACACTACCGACAACAGTGAAGCAAGGCAGTGAAGTTACTTCGGAGTCTCCCTCTTCTTATGCACCACAACCAATTACAGAATCTGAATCAAACGCAGTGAAACAACAAAGCGATGATTCCACAGGACCTTCGTCTAGTTTTGCACCAGAGACAATGATGGATTCTGAATCAGTGACACTACCGACAACAGCGAAGCAAGGCAGTGAAGTTACTTCTGAGTCTCCCTCTTCTTATGCACCACAACCAATTACAGAATCTGAATCAAACGCAGTGAAACAACAAAGCGATGATTCCACAGGACCTTCGTCCAGTTATGCACCAGAGACAATGATGGATTCTGAATCAGTGACACTACCGACAACAGTGAAGCAAGGCAGTGAAGTTACTTCGGAGTCTCCCTCTTCTTATGCACCACAACCAATTACAGAATCGGAATCAAACGCAGTGAAACAACAAAGCGATGATTCCACAGGACCTTCGTCTAGTTATGCACCAGAGACAATGATGGATTCTGAATCAGTGACACTACCGACAACAGTGAAGCAAGGCAGTGAAGTTACTTCGGAGTCTCCCTCTTCTTATGCACCACAACGAATTACAGAATCTGAATCAAACTCACTGAAACAACAAAGCGATGATTCCACAGGACCTTCGTCTAGTTATGCACCAGAGACAATGATGGATTCTGAATCAGTGACACTACCGACAACAGTGAAGCAAGGCAGTGAAGTTACTTCGGAGTCTCCCTCTTCTTATGCACCACAACCAATTACAGAATCGGAATCAAACGCAGTGAAACAACAAAGCGATGATTCCACAGGACCTTCGTCTAGTTATGCACCAGAGACAATGATGGATTCTGAAGCAGTGACACTACCGACAACAGTGAAGCAAGGCAGTGAAGTTACTTCGGAGTCTCCCTCTTCTTATGCACCACAACCAATTACAGAATCTGAATCAAACTCACTGAAACAACAAAGCGATGATTCCACAGGACCTTCGTCTAGTTATGCACCAGAGACAATGATGGATTCTGAATCAGTGACACTACCGACAACAGTGAAGCAAGGCAGTGAAGTTACTTCGGAGTCTCCCTCTTCTTATGCACCACAACCAATTACAGAATCGGAATCAAACGCAGTGAAACAACAAAGCGATGATTCCACAGGACCTTCGTCTAGTTATGCACCAGAGACAATGATGGATTCTGAAGCAGTTACACTACCGACAACAGTGAAGCAAGGCAGTGAAGTTACTTCGGAGTCTCCCTCTTCTTATGCACCACAACCAATTACAGAATCTGAATCAAACTCACTGAAACAACAAAGCGATGATTCCACAGGACCTTCGTCTAGTTATGCACCAGAGACAATGATGGATTCTGAATCAGTGACACTACCGACAACAGTGAAGCAAGGCAGTGAAGTCACTTCGGAGTCTCCCTCTTCTTATGCACCACAACCAATTACAGAATCTGAATCAAACTCAGTGAAACAACAAAGCGATGATTCCACAGGACCTTCGTCTAGTTATGCACCAGAGACAATGATGGATTCTGAAGCAGTGACACTACCGACAACAGTGAAGCAAGGCAGTGAAGTTACTTCGGAGTCTCCCTCTTCTTATGCACCACAACCAATTACAGAATCTGAATCAAACTCACTGAAACAACAAAGCGATGATTCCACAGGACCTTCGTCTAGTTATGCACCAGAGACAATGATGGATTCTGAATCAGTGACACTACCGACAACAGTGAAGCAAGGCAGTGAAGTTACTTCGGAGTCTCCCTCTTCTTATGCACCACAACCAATTACAGAATCGGAATCAAACGCAGTGAAACAACAAAGCGATGATTCCACAGGACCTTCGTCTAGTTATGCACCAGAGACAATGATGGATTCTGAAGCAGTGACACTACCGACAACAGTGAAGCAAGGCAGTGAAGTTACTTCGGAGTCTCCCTCTTCTTATGCACCACAACCAATTACAGAATCTGAATCAAACTCACTGAAACAACAAAGCGATGATTCCACAGGACCTTCGTCTAGTTATGCACCAGAGACAATGATGGATTCTGAATCAGTGACACTACCGACAACAGTGAAGCAAGGCAGTGAAGTTACTTCGGAGTCTCCCTCTTCTTATGCACCACAACCAATTACAGAATCGGAATCAAACGCAGTGAAACAACAAAGCGATGATTCCACAGGACCTTCGTCTAGTTATGCACCAGAGACAATGATGGATTCTGAATCAGTGACACTACCGACAACAGTGAAGCAAGGCAGTGAAGTTACTTTAGAGTCTCCGTCTTCTTATGCACCACAACCAATTACAGAATCTGAATCAAACTCACTGAAACAACAAAGCGATGATTCCACAGGACCTTCGTCTAGTTATGCACCAGAGACAATGATGGATTCTGAATCAGTGACACTACCGACAACAGTGAAGCAAGGCAGTGAAGTCACTTCGGAGTCTCCCTCTTCTTATGCACCACAACCAATTACAGAATCTGAATCAAACTCAGTGAAACAACAAAGCGATGATTCCACAGGACCTTCGTCTAGTTATGCACCAGAGACAATGATGGATTCTGAAGCAGTGACACTACCGACAACAGTGAAGCAAGGCAGTGAAGTTACTTCGGAGTCTCCCTCTTCTTATGCACCACAACCAATTACAGAATCTGAATCAAACTCACTGAAACAACAAAGCGATGATTCCACAGGACCTTCGTCTAGTTATGCACCAGAGACAATGATGGATTCTGAATCAGTGACACTACCGACAACAGTGAAGCAAGGCAGTGAAGTTACTTCGGAGTCTCCCTCTTCTTATGCACCACAACCAATTACAGAATCGGAATCAAACGCAGTGAAACAACAAAGCGATGATTCCACAGGACCTTCGTCTAGTTATGCACCAGAGACAATGATGGATTCTGAAGCAGTGACACTACCGACAACAGTGAAGCAAGGCAGTGAAGTTACTTCGGAGTCTCCCTCTTCTTATGCACCACAACCAATTACAGAATCTGAATCAAACTCACTGAAACAACAAAGCGATGATTCCACAGGACCTTCGTCTAGTTATGCACCAGAGACAATGATGGATTCTGAATCAGTGACACTACCGACAACAGTGAAGCAAGGCAGTGAAGTCACTTCGGAGTCTCCCTCTTCTTATGCACCACAACCAATTACAGAATCTGAATCAAACTCAGTGAAACAACAAAGCGATGATTCCACAGGACCTTCGTCTAGTTATGCACCAGAGACAATGATGGATTCTGAAGCAGTGACACTACCGACAACAGTGAAGCAAGGCAGTGAAGTTACTTTAGAGTCTCCGTCTTCTTATGCACCACAACCAATTACAGAATCTGAATCAAACGCAGTGAAACAACAAAGCGATGATTCCACAGGACCTTCGTCTAGTTATGCACCAGAGACAATGATGGATTCTGAATCAGTGACACTACCGACAACAGTGAAGCAAGGCAGTGAAGTTACTTCGGAGTCTCCCTCTTCATATGCACCACAACCAATTACAGAATCTGAATCAAACGCAGTGAAACAACAAAGCGATGATTCCACAGGACCTTCGTCTAGTTTTGCACCAGAGACAATGATGGATTCTGAATCAGTGACACTACCGACAACAGCGAAGCAAGGCAGTGAAGTTACTTCTGAGTCTCCCTCTTCTTATGCACCACAACCAATTACAGAATCTGAATCAAACGCAGTGAAACAACAAAGCGATGATTCCACAGGACCTTCGTCCAGTTATGCACCAGAGACAATGATGGATTCTGAATCAGTGACACTACCGACAACAGTGAAGCAAGGCAGTGAAGTTACTTCGGAGTCTCCCTCTTCTTATGCACCACAACCAATTACAGAATCGGAATCAAACGCAGTGAAACAACAAAGCGATGATTCCACAGGACCTTCGTCTAGTTATGCACCAGAGACAATGATGGATTCTGAATCAGTGACACTACCGACAACAGTGAAGCAAGGCAGTGAAGTCACTTCGGAGTCTCCCTCTTCTTATGCACCACAACCAATTACAGAATCTGAATCAAACGCAGTGAAACAACAAAGCGATGATTCCACAGGACCTTCGTCCAGTTATGCACCAGAGACAATGATGGATTCTGAATCAGTGACACTACCGACAACAGTGAAGCAAGGCAGTGAAGTTACTTCGGAGTCTCCTCCTTCTTATGCACCACAACCAATTACAGAATCTGAATCAAACTCAGTGAAACAACAAAGCGATGATTCCACAGGACCTTCGTCTAGTTATGCACCAGAGACAATGATGGATTCTGAATCAGTGACACTACCGACAACAGTGAAGCAAGGCAGTGAAGTTACTTTAGAGTCTCCGTCTTCTTATGCACCACAACCAATTACAGAATCTGAGTCAAACGCAGTGAAACAACAAAGCGATGATTCCACAGGACCTTCGTCTAGTTATGCACCAGAGACAATGATGGATTCTGAATCAGTGACACTACCGACAACAGTGAAGCAAGGCAGTGAAGTCACTTCGGAGTCTCCCTCTTCTTATGCACCACAACCAATTACAGAATCTGAATCAAACGCAGTGAAACAACAAAGCGATGATTCCACAGGACCTTCGTCCAGTTATGCACCAGAGACAATGATGGATTCTGAATCAGTGACACTACCGACAACAGTGAAGCAAGGCAGTGAAGTTACTTCGGAGTCTCCTTCTTCTTATGCACCACAACCAATTACAGAATCTGAATCAAACTCAGTGAAACAACAAAGCGATGATTCCACAGGACCTTCGTCTAGTTATGCACCAGAGACAATGATGGATTCTGAATCAGTGACACTACCGACAACAGTGAAGCAAGGCAGTGAAGTTACTTCGGAGTCTCCCTCTTCTTATGCACCACAACCAATTACAGAATCTGAATCAAACGCAGTGAAACAACAAAGCGATGATTCCACAGGACCTTCGTCTAGTTTTGCACCAGAGACAATGATGGATTTTGAATCAGTGACACTACCGACAACAGTGAAGCAAGGCAGTGAAGTCACTTCGGAGTCTCCCTCTTCTTATGCACCACAACCAATTACAGAATCTGAATCAAACGCAGTGAAACAACAAAGCGATGATTCCACAGGACCTTCGTCTAGTTATGCACCAGAGACAATGATGGATTTTGAATCAGTGACACTACCGACAACAGTGAAGCAAGGCAGTGAAGTCACTTCGGAGTCTCCCTCTTCTTATGCACCACAACCAATTACAGAATCTGAATCAAACGCAGTGAAACAACAAAGCGATGATTCCACAGGACCTTCGTCCAGTTATGCACCAGAGACAATGATGGATTCTGAATCAGTGACACTACCGATAACAGTGAAGCAGGGCAGTGAAGTTACTTCGGATTCTCCCTCTTCTTATGCACCAAAATCAATTACCAGATCTATATTAAAAAGATTGAAACAAAAAAGTCATGATTCTTCAGGGTCTTCGTCTGGTTATGCACCAGAGGGATTGATTCATTTTGAATTAGTGACACTACCGACAACAGTGAAACATCGCAGGGAAGATTCTTCGGAATCTCCCTCTTCTAATGCCCCAAAAGCAATTACAGATTATGGGTCAAAAACAGTGAAACAACAAGGCGATGATTCTTCAGGGACTTCGTCTGGTTATGCACCAGAGGGAATGATTCATTTTGAATTGGTGACACTACCGACAATAGTGAAACATCGCAGGGAAGATTCTTCGGAATCTCCCTCTTCTTATGCACCAAAAGCAATTACAGATTCTGGGTCAAAAACAGTGAAACAACAAGACGATAATTCTTCAGGGACTTCGCCTGGTTATGCACAAGAGGGAATGAAGGATTTTGAATTTGTGACAATACCGACAACAGTGAAACAACGCAGGGAAGATTTTTCGGAATCTCCCTCTTCTAATGCACCAAAAGCAATTACAGCTTCTGGGTCAAAAACAGTGAAACAGCAAGGCGATGATTCGTCAGGGACTTCGCCTGGTTATGCAGCAGAGGGAATGATGGATTTTGAATTTGTGACAACACCGACAACAGTGAAACAACGCAGGGAAGATTTTTCGGAATCTCCCTCTTCTAATGCACCAAAAGCAATTACAGATTCTGGGTCAAAAACAGCGAAACAACAAAGCGATGATTCTTCAGGGTCTTCGTCTGGTTATGCACCAGAGGGAATGATTCATTTTGAATTGGTGACACTACCGACAATAGTGAAACATCGCAGGGAAGATTCTTCGGAATCTCCCTCTTCTTATGCACCAAAAGCAATTACAGATTCTGGGTCAAAAACAGTGAAACAACAAGACGATAATTCTTCAGGGACTTCGCCTGGTTATGCACAAGAGGGAATGAAGAATTTTGAATTTGTGACACTACCGACAACAGTGAAACATCGCAGGGAAGATTCTTCGGAATCTCCCTCTTCTAATGCACCAAAAGCAATTACAGATTATGGGTTAAAAACAGCGAAACAACAAGGCGATGATTCTTCAGGGTCTTCGTCTGGTTATGCCCCAGAGGGAATGAAGGATTTTGAATTTGTGACACTACCGACAACAGTGAATCAACGCAGGGAAGATTCTTTGGAATCTCCCTCTTCTAATGCACCAAAAGCAATTACAGATTCTGGGTCAAAAACAGTGAAACAACAAGGCGATGATTCTTCAGGGTTTTCGTCTGTTTATGCACCAGAGGGAATGATTCATTTTGAATTGGTGACACTACCGACAAAACATCGCAGGGAAGATTCTTCGGAATCTCCCTCTTCTTATGCACCAAAAGCAATTACAGATTCTGGGTCAAAAACAGTGAAACAGCAAGGCGATGATTCGTCAGGGACTTCGCCTGGTTATGCACCAGAGGGAATGATGGATTTTGAATTTGTGACACTACCGACAACAGTGAAACATCGCAGTGAAGTTACTTCGGAGACTTCATCTTCTTATATACAAGATGCAATTACAAAATCTGAATCAACTACTTTGGAAAAACGCAGTGATGAGCTTGCTGGGGCTTCCTCTTCTTATACACCAGAGACAACAGCAGAATCCGATTCAACAACACTGAAACAGCCCAGTAATGAGTCGACTGAATATGGAAACAAACCACAAAAATATTATGCTTCACAGTTTTCGTCTTCTGCTTCTAAAAGTTTTGATTATTCGCGTCCTTCATTGCATTCTTCTTCAAGTAGTGATGATTCATCGCCTTTATTGTCGTCTTTTGAAGAAAGTAGTGTCTCTTTAGAGTCGTTGCCTTCTTCATCTGAAGATAGTAGTGATTCTTCGGAATCTTTGCTATCTTCATCTGAAGAAAACATGGAAGCTGAACATTTATTAGAACTTTTAAATAGCTTGTTCGATTATTTTACCATATTGTTCTATTGAGTATTTAAATTAGTAAAACAGATGTGATATGAGTGCCTTAGAAGCGACTCGATATAAAATGGAATGTCTACGCATTTTGAAGATTAAAAAAAGTTAAAAGTTCTAACATTGATAGTTGTTTTTTAAGTAAAAATCCCCATTACCCTTCGTTATACTAGTCTGCCGTTCTGGCCATATTGTAATGGTGAGCGTTCGGCCGCCAAGGACGGAAAGACAATCTAGATAATGTAAATATATATACATAAATATATTTTTCAAATAAATGTACACAATTTTTATTTTCAATAAAAACCCAATCGTTTTATTTAAATTTTCATAAAATTGTAAATTCAGAAAGTAGCATATAGGCATAGAAGCATAGAATTCATTCTCTACAACCTTCATGGTCAGTCTGTAACTGCATGAGGTCTTGGCAAACACTGGCGGTTGAAACACCTTCCAAAAAGGTGAAAGGTGGTCTATAATAAACGTCAACTTTATCAGTGACTCGATGTTTTTTTATGTGGCATGGTCAAGCTCAGGAATCACCCTTTGTACCACTAGTTCGTCATGTCGTTCAACTCATGCAATGTCTAGTAGTAAGCTTGACCTGAAAATAGAAAAAGAATAGGAAAGGTTAAGGGTAGTCTGGTGGATGCATAAGGAGATGGCAGTGAGCCTCGCGTTTTCACTACTGGGTGTTGTATGAGTGCATCCATTTTTCAACAGCCGGTTGAGTCACAACTTGCAGGGCTAGCGAGAGATAGCTAAATGAAGACCCCACCTAAGCGGAAATTGCTACCCTATTATTAACCGGTTAAGGTGGCAGGATGCCTTATTAGGGCTACCTAGTAGAAGAGATGGCCAGGGACTTCCAATGGCGGGTGAATGACGTACGTACAGCGATCATCACGCCATAATCTTCCGCAATGGAATGAGAACAAAAAGAGGCAGGAAAACCACACCATAAATAAAGGGCTGCAAATAAAGGCGGCAACAGCTACAATTCAAGGAACTCCTAATGGAATACAGAGAGACGAGGACGAAGCTTATAAAGTGTCTGTGCAAGGAAGCAGATAGTATCTTCACTTTCGCTTTTAGCTCACTTTCTAGGTCTCCTCTTACAGTTCCTTTTGCCCTCCAACGCAAGAATATTACTGAAGATCTTTCCTGCTATTACGCATGCTGCTTCGTACGATACGCCCGGCATGGTCGAAGGGCATTCAACCGATACAGAGAGCTTATGTTCCTCCTATTGCGTGTTATTAAACTTGCTTATTACCAGTGTAATCCCTCGGCCGTCATCTTTCGGATCCTCTAATTTCGTACGAATCTGCTAACAATGCCTACACTACGAGGCGGCAAAAAAAGCCTTGGAACCGGATGGACAACACGACGACTACCTTTGCTTTTCGAACCAGGACACGAATCCGATCATGGACTGTGAGAACTTTGGTTGCTGACGGTCGGCTGGATGAAGTCCTCAACGAAATGTACCGCTAGAAAAACTAAGCGAGACCAAGTGGTCCGATGCGGGGGAACACAACTACCCAAACAATAAGTCCTTTTTATATTCTGGCAGAAACGAAACCAAAACCGTAAGAATGGCGTTGGCGTAATACTCACCAAAGAAGCTAGGTTCAGCCTCACTAGCTGGTCACCAGTTTCTGAGAGGATTATTACCGTCCGTCTGCGAGCCAAAGATCTATGGTAGATCAATGCTACGATCCAACTGAAGACGCGGAAGACGGCATCAAGGACGAGTTCGCGGGAGAGCACTGTACTAAAAAGAATAAAAGAGGCAGTAGACCGAACGCTTAGAAGACAGCAGCCTGGATTCAGAAAGGGCCTTTCGGTAAGGATCACTGCCAGGATGTTCCTGAATAATTTGGAGGAAAATCGTCGTGAGCCTGACCTCAATTTTCTTCCATTTATCAAGCAGAATGGTACTGTCTGGATCGATTTCGTCGATAAAAACGATCACGATCTCACCTTTTAGCTTTGGCTATAGGTCTTTTTTTTAAGGAATAAAGGGCAACTCACCTGGTGATCACCGGGTTAGGAATATTGCAAACGCGGAACAGACTATCAGCCTTCCGGACGAAGGCAAGAAGGTCTTTAATTGACGAAGACCGGACCAAAGCTCATGAACTCTCTGATAAAAGTCCTTCTTCTAAGCCAGATCGAAGCAGGACATTCACAAAGAATATTTGTGTAAGTCTCGTCGCCTTCCATGCAGAGTCGGCATTCTGTCCCTTGAGACAGCCCTAGGTTGTGGAGGTTATATCAGAGTCTTTCATTCCCAGTTAGATAACCCGCCAGTAACCTTAGGTCCGGTTTGTTTAAAGTGATAGTGCCCCTTAAGGCAAAGGTTCATATAAGATATTTAGCCTGTCTACCACCTGGGACTGATTACCAATGGGCTAGGTCTAGTCCCTAATCCACTCCTCTATCAGGGACTTGGAGTTGGACCAAGAGATGCCACAGAAGGGTTCTGGGCCCTGGACCAACGTCTCAGACACCTTCCTCGCGAGGCTGTTTGCACCCTCATTTCCTTCGACACCGCAGTGTCCGGGGATCCAGCAGAGCGAGACTTCATTTCTTTTGATCAGGCTCTGGAGTACGCCAAAATACCCTGTAACTATTTTGGAAGAAAACTTCCACGTTGAAAAGGCCTTGATGGAAGCTTGGCTGTCAGAAAAGATTTTAATGTTAGCGCCTCTTCTAGGTTCATCCTAGCGCAGGTCGCAATGGCGTGTATTTCAGTCTGGAAAACAGAGGGCCACTTACCCATTGCAATCGAGACCTTGGAGTTGGGTCCGGCAACACCAGCCCCTTTTCCATGTTCCATCTTTGAACTGTAAACCAGTGGAGATTTTTTCAACCCCCAAGAAGAATAAGTTCCTCCCTCTCAGAACCATCCGGGATTATCACCCTGAATTTCCTTTAGAACCGCAGTTCACCAACCATATGGTCGGATAAGCGGCAAATGGAAATGTCTAGGATATTGTTAAGGATATCCATGTGTCCTTTGACTGTGTATTGGCCTTACACAGAGAGAGATGAGGATGAGAGCTGAAGTCTCAAGGCACTTGGCGGCCGGTGGATTTCCATATAAAGATATGCAATGGGATCAATCCAAAGATTACCTCCATCGCATGCTGTGGGATAGGTCCGCATAGCTCCGGTAATGGAGAGACCAGCAAGCCGTTGCAGTTTACTGCACTTGAGGATCGACGTAGGCTGTTAGTCTTGCGCCACCAAACTATAGCGGTATATGTGACCACAGGTTTAGCGGTAGTATTGCACGTCCACTATATCATTTGTGGTCTGAAACCCCATGTCTCACCCAAAAGCCTTTTGCAGGCCAATATGGCCCTTGTGACTTTACTGATGACGTAGTCCAGTTGAGCGTTACAGTTCAGTCTTTTGTCTAACTTTACTTCCAAACATTTGACTGATTCTGACTGAGTACTCAATTGTGGTGCAGACTGCAGAATCTGAATACAGATAGGACCTAGGTCCACTTTGTAGCGTTTGGAGAAGAGCACCAGGCCAGCCTTGTGGTGGACCATCTTTGAACGTCTAGGAGTGCTGTTCTCATGACCTCTGTAATGGTCAAGTCAAACTTCCAGAGACAATGATGGCAAGATCATCTGAAAAACCGATGACATCCAAACCAGGTTCAGATAGTTTTGTCAAAATATCATACACAAAAACCAGAGTAACGGGGATAAAACTCCACCTTGAGGTAGCCCTTACTAGCTTTACCACTAATGGTGGACACACCTGGGTACAAGAAATGTCACGACCTACAAGCATGGACTTATCAACTCGACCATGTGAGGATCCAGGGTTCTGAGAGCTAGTGCTCTAGAAATAGAATCATAGCCAGTGTTATCGAAAGCATCTTCGATGTCAAGAAACGCACATAAAGCAGTTTCTTTAGCGAGGAAGGCTTTTTCGATTTTGCTGACCAGGTGGTGTGAGACAACCTCTGTTGATTTACCCTTCGAGTAAGCGAACTGTGAGCTACGTAGAGGGAGGAACAGCTCCAGCTTGCACCTAATATGAAGGTCTAACAGCTTTTCCATTCGTTTTTAGGCAGTTCCAGAAGATTGGAATGTATCCACAGTTGAAGCTGGCTCTAAAGAAACATACTGGATCAGATCAAGGCACTTCTGAAGGAGTAGAAGTAGGGACTCCGGAAGTAACGGTCTGGGATGGTCCTATGATTACCCTCAGCATCCAATGGATAAGCCGTCTGGAGGATTGCCCCTGGAAGGTGCTCGCTAGTACCTGGAATTGTTATTTTTCCTACTAAGCTTACCCTCAGGGTGATCCGGTTCCTCAAGGGCCTCTGACACTTTGGTGTTGGGTCGCCAGGGTGCGAAGTATGCTCGCGGACAACCTCTGTCACCCTCCTTATTGAGGCTTGTTGCTTCTCGGTGATATCGGTAGCTATTCCAAACGTGATACAATTTTAGGGCTACTACCCCAAGCGTAAAACACCATTCGTTTTATGTCCCCTTCATAAGAGTGTGCAGCAATTTTGTCATTTATAATTTACAATTTTCTCCAATGATAACGAGTTTATTTATAAATGAAACAACGTCCTCCTTCACTCAATTAAAATATCCCCAAAACTAAAGGATTTCCGTTCGCTTTTAGTCTAAACTCTAAATAAACTCCGGAGGTGTTGCTGAGTTATTAATTTGCTCCTTTTGCTTTTCGAAGCTAAGGACAACTTGTAATTTGTTCTGTGAACTTGAAAACTTTCGCAGGCGACAAGCAGTCAATAAAGTTGCAAGAAAGAAACTTTTCCGAATTAATCGCATGAAAATAATTTCGTAGAAAGGATAAGTGAATTACTTGTTAGTGTAGTGAGATGGGAAAAAGTTGTTCTTTGTGTTGTTTGTCTTTTTTTTGGAATTGTTGTAGGAAGGATCCGATGTCACGATACTCCTTAGGTCAAAAGGGAACTTTTCTTTTAGACATTGTCATTAACTTTTACGAAAGTTACAATTTATTTTGGGTTGTAAGGGGATTTTGCTTCGTTCTTCTAAGATTGGGTGTAATTATCGAAAAGAGTCACAATTTGGATGGAATTTTGGTTCTTAGGCGGTTATATCGGAGTGTAAGTTTATTCCCTAACGGTTGCCGGTTGGGGGCTTTGTATTATAGAAAGATAATTGAAGGACTAACATTAAATTCGATTTTTAGTAAGGGATTTGCAATCACTTCTGGCCGATATTAAATATTTCACATATTCTTAGGGGAAAGTTATATTACCAACTCGGCGATGGAGGTTTATCTGGACATGCTTTATATGAGAATCGGATTATGCTGCCCCCTTTTGCAAGCTTCTTTGGGCTAGGGATTGCCCCGCTAAGGATTTAGGTGCTGGTTTTAGAGTCAAGGTTAGTGAAGTTGTGGTTAGAGGAGGCTCCTCCTACTACCAGCCCGCCAAATGCAATGATCCCCATCCTGACACTCGAACAACTTAAGTCTTCCATTCCTTAAGCAGACTGCTGCGAGGCTTCAGTTGGTAATCTTGGAGGAGTTCCTGCTTCCTTGGTGGTTGGAGCGGAAATGGTCGTGGTTACTCACGAGGTACTGAGGGACAGGGAAAGTTTTGCTGAGTATGTGCTTTAATGCCGCTCTGATCCTAAGTTGTGCCCTACCAAACTTGTAGCCAGTTTTGCCTCCCGTCTGTTAGCCTAGCCTTTTATTTAATGTCAATGGGGTCCTCTGTTCCACGACCATTCTAACCCGGCTTTCCATTTGGCAGAAGGTTGACTTTTGAGCCATTCTAGGCTTTATTGTGTGTGCGTTGGACTCCCTTTCTGAAGGCTTTTCAGCATGCCGTGTGTCTGGCGCCTTCATCCTTTTGCCAAATTATTGTGGCCTGAAGAAGGTCCAGAGGATCTAACCCGCTTCTTATTAAGAGCATGAGCATGGAAGAGTCAGCTTCCAAAAATCGTCTAAAATTTGTTCGGGTTGCGCCACCCGTCTTCTCAAAGCGGCCTCTAATGAAATCTTCTTCTAATGAAGAAGTGACCTCAGCGGGCTCAACCGCGGATTGAAGTGTGATCCCGGAAATTCCCCTTCACTGGAGCTACATTCGGCACCCTGCTGCATTCAGAAATATCCAACTATCCTCGTAGGCCGTCCTGTGTGGCCTCAAAAGTGTTGAGAGGTTCTCCAACCTCAAGTTTTTTTAAAGGTATCTATATTGATCCGGACGGGAAGGAACGATGGGCACATTCGTCAAACAATTTGATCGTTGACAACAGCATCTTCCGCCATCCACTCAAACACCAACTCAGCTGGCCAAATCCATCCGGCAATGACTCGGCGATATTAGATTACGTTTTGCTCAAAGCAAGATTTCGATCGACGCTCAAAGAGTACGTGCAATGCGTTAGCCCGATTGCGGACCGGACCATTATCTGGAAATTACAGATGCGATTACAAAGAGCGAAGAAAACGGCACCACCACCAGTCAAGAAGAATTGGGCGTGTCTAAGGGACCCGACCATCGGGAGAGTGTTTCAAATGGCATTATCCAACAAACTTGCGGCCCTCGTAATACCGGACGATATCGATGTAGAAGAAAGGCAATCATCAGAGTGTGGGGTGTGCAATGGAGTTGTGTCCACCTATCCGTAAACGAACGCAGCCATGGATCTCGGACAGCTGCCGGAACCTCGTCGATCAGCGGAAACAAGTAAAATACGTCGATTTCGAGCAATACTGAAGATTGAACAAATAAGTTTGACAAAAAAATGAAATAACGTTGCGGTCGACATGGCAGAAGCGGCTTCGAGGCACGAGTACCATATGCTGTACCAAACAATCCGGCGGTTAGACGGCAAAACAACTTCAACAAACGACAACAGCAAAAAACCTGAAGGAACTTTCATGACCTCTCCCCATGGGAGCCTGCAGCGGTGGAGAGAATTCTTCCACCAGCTGTATAAGCAAGATCCGCCACGAGGTACAGCACTCGAACCGTCGATTTTCGAACGGCCGACGAATCAGTTTCTCGGTACCGAACCGAGGTGAAGACACCAAAAAAATTGCTGAAAAATGGAAAACCGCCGGGAATTGATTAAGTAGCCTCCGAAATGATCGAATCCTGACACGACAACTTCACGTCCGTCGTGTCCCGTTCGCGTGGAAGAAAGCGACCGTTCTGCCAATTGTGAAGAAAGGCAGCAGTCGGGAATGCAAGAATTATCGCAATATTAGCCTCCTTTTGATCGTCAGCAAAATATTAATGAAAATCATACAATCAAGGCTACAGAAAAATCGAGAGCAAACGAACCGGAAGGAACAAGCGGGATTTAGACCACATCGAAGACGCATTGATCAAATACACGCCCTCCGCCAGCTAATGGAAGAAAGAATTAATTGCGGCAAACGAACTGTCGTCGTTTTCATCGATTTCAAATCCGCTTTCGATTGCGTCGATTGGAACAGCTTGTGGAGAGTCGTGGAAACCGAACACGTGCCATTGAAAGTCATTCGACTTCTCCAAGCGTCGAGCGATGGTTCAACCTCGGTGGTCTAGAGGTAAGGCGCCTGACTACTATCCCAGAGGTCCCGGGTTCGAATCCCGGCCAGCCCCACGGTCCTTCGCCTTTTCCACTTTCCCACCCACATAACTTCCCTTCTTTCTTCTCCCCTCTTTACAATCCCAATCCCAATCCCAATAAAAAAAAATATCGCGGCTAGGTTGTGGCAGCTCCTTCCTACTTCTCTGTCTCTCTCTTTCTACTCTCTATCTTCCGGCTAGAGCTGCTGTTCGACATTCTATACGAAAAAAATAGATTGTCGAACAGTATAAAGGGGCTTTCCCTAAGCCTCTAGTCAACCACATAAAAAAAAACCAGTAGGTAGCGTTCGTATTGAAAGCACCTTATCCCAGGAGTTCCCGATTCAAACGGGTGTCCGACAAGAAGACGTCGCACCGGCAGTTCTCTTCAACGTTGTGATCGGTGCAGTTATGCGTGAAGCATTCGATGGACGATGCAGGGTTCGTTGCGACATGACAGTAACTTCGTAACCGACGTGATGTTCACCGACAATAACGCCATCTAGCGTGCTTGTACCTAACTTACATGTCTTTAATAAAACTCAAACGAAATAAAGGGTAGAAATAAGCGAAATATTTCAAATTTATAAATCTTCCTGCGACTCTATTACATTTTTCACAAAACCGACTTTTTATTGCATAAAGAAAAAACCTGTTTTGAAAAATGTCATCATCTTTGAATATCCCCTTTAACTTTCAAGCCCTCCCGTGCAGAAATTTGGGAATACTCAAGTCCAGATGAAACATTATAACACAGAGAATATCACCAAAAGAGGACACGTACTCGTCCCAAAATGTTGAGCGTTACAGCACTCTACTTATAATGGGATAAAACAAACTTGGACACACTTCCAACAAGCCAACTCGATTGAGCTTAATTTCACTCTAAAAGCAGTGAGTGCCAAATGTAGAGCCCCTAATGACTTATCTCCATTCCAAAGGACCTTACCGACGTATGCAAATTAATTGCAATGGTACTGGCTGTAACCAGAAACATGACTACATACACCGAGTGACCTAATGAACTGCAGAAAGCCATGCCGCTGCTAGCCAAGCAGGAAGTGTAAAGCTGAACGAGGATCTGCCTCCCCCAAGAAGGCAGCACGACCCCCAACAGGAACTTGTATAACTTGTTTTGTCTTGACATCAACAATCTTCAACAACTTTCCAGGGGGTTGTTGGTGGTTAATTTTCTCGGTACTAACTAGCGTAATAGATGATGTTTCACACCTTGCTTAGAAATGTCCCCGGAAGCAGAGGATGTGCATCCCCGTAACCTCATGACTCGATAGAGTACTTCCAACGTTGGTTCCCTGGCTTAATGGAAAGAGAAGAGCACTTGGGTAATACAATGATGGGCTGCAGAAACCAGCCACGATGCAGTTGGCAACCTTTTATAACTTTATCCGCCCGCAGGAACTGTACAGGTGCAAAGGACGAGCATAGAACAGAATCTATTGAGTGCGGACGGGCATTGTTCCCAGAAGACAATGGGGAGCACAGATAACACTCAACCGTTGAGGAAATAATGAGTCTGTATCGAAGAATGAAAAATATACCACAAAGCCTGAATCTCAGTGGGAAATGCGACGCGACGTGACAAGTGTGGATAAAAAGGAAATGCTACAGTTAATAGGTGCTATAGGTATATTGTGAAGGATTTCTGCTTCCGATGTATTGGCAGAAAGAGGGCGTTCTGCTCCTGTTTTGTTCTAGTCTTGATTGAATGGAATATCTCTTAATGTCTGAGGATAATTCGATAACTGTAATGAATCCCGCCAAATTGATCAGGATTGACTTCTCCAGGTGCGAAATTCAGTTGATTAGCCTCATTAATCACATTTCATTAAACTTTTGACATCTCCCTTTCCACTTTCAAAGTTTTATCTCTGCCCTCCAGATAAAAGGTAATTTACTGTTTCTTAGTATTACAAATTCCAGGTAATAATTTATTGAATTTAAATTATGATTATGTGTTTTTTATATTAATTTGAGTGGTGAACGTTTTAAACTTTTGGGTTTAATTATTTCTCTACCATTTCATTTTAAAATAATCCCTCTTCGGAGACTCTAAAATGTGAGGATTAACACAGAAATGAATGGTAAACCACAACGACGTTTTGAAGAGGTTGAGAATACGCCATTATGGCAAGAGAAAACTTTACCTTTACTGAGCTTGGACCTTCTAGCAGAACAATGCAATCGTAGTCGTAGTCATTGACATCAAAAAATTGTCCCCTGGACATGCGATGACAAATTGGAATTTTCTCGGGTAAGTAAGGCAATTTAAGAATTTAATCGGAGTCGGGACACTAATGGCAAAATTCGTTCGTCATATTGGACCCGAAATTTCGAAATAATAAGTCTTGATCATAAATTCGTTATTTGCTACCTTAAAAACCCCCAGATACCGATTTTCATTGGAATCCGAACACATATGGCAAAATTTGTCCGCCATATTGGCTCAGCCAATTAGTAACGGTTTAACAGCTAAGGCATTTTGAATTTTTTTGGTAGAGGTTTACATATCAACCTGTATTTTTGTAACTCTATTGGACATTTTGTGAATGTGGTGAATAAAAATACTTCTATCTATCTAACGCGGTAAAAGTCAAGGCTCCACCCCAAGACCCACTTTCAGAGTTAAGAGTCGTCAAAATCAAAATTTCAACCACGTTTTTCTCAAAAAAAAAAAAAAAAAAAACATAGTTAATCAATATACATATATTTTTTTTACAGAATTGGAAAGCTTGGACAATTTCCTATGGAGTATGTCGCGACAACTTTTATGCTACGGCCTTTAGTTTTGAAGTTATAAACAAGTTTAATGCTAAAATTGGCTCTATTTCGTACTTTTTCAGTACTTTTCCACCTAAGCTATTTCGAAAAGTATATACACAGTACCATCAAGTTACAAAAATACAGGGTGATATGTAAACCTCCCTCTCCCTTTTTCTCTTTACTTCGGTGTGTTGCAGCCTCAAATTCCTGTGTGTTAGTTGCGCCATACTAGTTCCCCGTATCGTGCTTGATGGAGGTATTTGCTATATCCTGCATATCCACTCATGAACTGCGCGAAGTCGTAATTTACTTCCCGCGCTGCCTTATAGCCGGCCTCTCTACGTTTGGAACATGCCTGCATGTCCCCATCTCTTAACATACTTATAACACTTCCCTTGCCATTCCGTTACAGACTTGAAGTTCGTCGTCTGCCTTCTATCGCCTGTATATTTATGTGTATCATCCTATATGCGGGCTTCTATTTTTTGATGTTAGCCATTCTGTTAACTACGCTCGTCCTCAGAAAGTGACGGTTTGATTAAGCGACCAACGTTTTGAAGTATTCTTTGAAGTGCTGCACAAATAGACGAAGCCTTATCTGCTGTACAACCGGGATCCGGTCCTGGCCTCTCGCAAAAGTCCTCTTCACCAGTCCCGCTTCTAAGCCGATGTTATCGTCTTATATAATAAAAGTTTAGACGTTATGGTTAGATGCTTGGATTTAAAGAGCCTTGAAAGACTATAGTAGGCTTTGTTAGCTTTTAGCAATCGTGCGTGTATTTCTGGTTCCATGCTATTGTCGACTGCTGGAAAGTCACCCAATTAATCACAGCGCCTTCATCAATAGATGCCTGCGTCGTATCCTAAAACTCCGCTGGCAAGATAGAATTTCAAATGAGGAACTATGGCGCCGTGCCGACCGAGAAATCAGGCGAAGGAAATGGATTGGCCACTCCATGCAACGCGAAAACGAGAATCTAGGCAAACAAGCCTTGACTGGAGTCCGCAAGGATCTCGTCAAGTCGGAAGACCTAGAACAACGTGGAGGAGAACCCTATTAGCAGAGGCCGCATCTATTGGAAGATCCTGGTCGGAGATGAGAGCTGACACACAAAACAGAGTCCGCAGGAGGGCAACTGATTCCGCCCTATGTCCCATGAGGGATTACAGGAGCGTAAAGAAAGAAGAAGATCGGCTAGATGTTGTGTAGCCCAAGTTCTCTACCGAGTTCGAGCACTGCATGAGAAAATTGGAAAAATGGGTGAGGTTATTAGCCTCACGCCAATGATCTTTTTCTTCTTTAACGGCTCTACGACGGGGAACCAGTCCTGGCCTCTCACGAAAAAATGTTTCGTTCATTGAAAAAGTGGTGCAGCCCCACACTCTAGAACACCAGAGGTTGACTCGCGTCGGAGTCACATTCCGGCACACCCCCATTACAAAACCAAAGCAACTCCAAAAATGCACTATAAATGCCCTTAAAGTGCACTTCTGGAGCCATTCCACCTCCACAGCGAAAGATATTGCAAAATGCAACTTAAAAGCCAATCAAACTCCAATACTCTAAAATACGGACGAATCAAATGTTGCTCGTTCTGTAATAATTCTTTTTCCGGGTGAGGTTATTAATTAGCCTCACGCCAACCTTAGCTGGAAGGGACCAGCCCGATCATATTAGCCTATCCTCTCTCATAGAATAGTTACCAGTAGCCACCGCTAGGAGGTTGTGTTCGCACTTCCATCAGTCCGAAATAGTTGCGGCACGTACATGATTTGTTACATGTTATTCTCCCTATTCCGCTGATGACGGACCATCAATAATCTTACCATTACCTTATTTTCTATGTTAACAATATTGCGCGCAATTTGACCGACGACGATGACGATACTCTTACTTACCTTTATTGTAGAATTTGTGCGTAATAGCAAATGTAAGTAGCCTACTTAAAAGAAATATTTTTAAAACATTAAGGGTGCATAAAAATATCTCGCACCGGGCGCCAAAATACCTAAAGTCGGCCTTGAATCAGGTATGATTGCACGTTCGAAATACTAGCACCAGCGCATATTTTCATATACTACATGTTATTTCACTTATAACTCTGACCACTAACACAAAACACAATAAACTAAAACAAAATTCAAAACTCGAAATTTGATTAAACTTCACCAAACTATTTTGTACTTGAATAACTGAAATTGACTGATTACAACAATCTTGTCAAGTCGCACAATTTTATGTCAGAGGCTCTCAAACTGATTTTATTATGAAATTGCTGCACGATTTTTAAAAAACGTCACAGAGTTCCATCTTGGACAAAGCACTTTAACTTATAACTTTAAAGTAAAGCATTAAACTTCGAAAAAACTTACTTATGGAGGCACTTTATTTGTCCCCAGCCTTTCTTATGAGTCCTATTCTGTCCTGTTCGAATACTTACACCAAGTTTAACCGTCAAAAAACCAAGAGAAGAAAGAGGCAATGGACATCTTTTAAGATCGCGGTTATTTAACAGCAGATAGCCGCCATCAGCTGTTACCGGATTTGAAGGTGGATTCTATAAATTTCATGCTATTTTTGACCTATTCCTTTGCTGGAACAAAAACAATAACTACACGTGCATTTTGACAGAGCTTTTCTTGATGTGATTTGAATGATTAAAAAAAACAAAAAACGGAAGCACATGTTAATGCTGGTTAATTCTGGCGCCTGTGTTGTCTGCAAACGAAATGTCAAACGAAAAACCGGGTCTGCACAGACTGCTTCCCCTTCGAATCGGGCATGCTCAGACCTCCGGAAAGCATGGTTTTGTTATGCAGAAAACACGTTGCTTTTCTTAAATGTGTGTTCACATTGTGACTACACACTCGAAAACTACCGCCTATGTTTGTATACAGTGCTGCCATCTCTACATTGACGCAGTGCATTTTTGGTGTGAGTTGTTTGCGGGTATGTGTGTTGCCTGTTGTATATTATTATTCCTTCATTCCATTCCGTTTCGAAGTGCCCGTAACAAACTTTTTTGTCAGTTTGGTCTGCTTTTGTCAGTACTTCGGCGGTTACTAATGTGGGAGCACGTTGCGTCGCTTCGCTCGGTAGCTAGGCCGTTGACAATTTGACGGTTAAAATTTGACGGTTCCAAATTGTGCAAATTTTTTTTAAAAATTACGAAACGAAATCCGTGAATGAAGATGAATAGAGTCTAGTTTTTTTTATTTATAATTACAAAATAATATTGTGCGGTTTTTATTGCGTCTATTTGTCGAAGTGCATATTGTATCTTCTCTTCTCAATTCCCCGGGATACTAGAAAATATTCTTGTGTCGCAACCGAACTCTATTTTCAAAAAAAAAATTCTGAACGTCTTCAATAGTCCTTCACGATACTGCAATTATTGTTTTGGCAGTTGGTGCAGTGCAGTGTGACAGGTTATAATAGTGTTTACAATTATTATGTTGGGTAACACACTTCACACTATAGAGTGGACCCTAGAGGAGCATCAGCATCGTGTGCAATAATTCAAAAGTGGAGGCCAAGCTTGAAAAAAAAATGTTTTATTCGTTTTTCTGTTATAATGAAAATATTTAAAAATAGTGTGCCCACATGGACCAGTGTTCGTGACGAGATAGCTCCTTTTTGTTATTTTTGTTTACAATACCATCAGAGGTGGGTTTATTGTTGTTGCGATCTGAACCTCTATATAAATACGATTGTATGGACTTCAAATACAGTATAAAGTTTAAGCGCACTCACACTGCAGATGGTGTGATGTTTTGGATGAAATTTTTAATCAAGATCAATTTAGATTATAACATACCCCCAGCTCTAGGAGTCTGTCTTGATCGTAAATCCGAACACACTTAAAACACACAAGAATGTACTAATGCCCAGGAATAGGATCGTCTATATAGCTGCTTGTGCTGGATATACTCTGGGGATAAGCTGTCGGTCTAGTCTTATTGGACTCGACTCGATCAAAGACAGACATTGTTGAGAGTTTGCCACTTTTGTGTGTGAGTAAACAACACCTTCTTGTGCTGGGGGGAATCGCATTCTTATATTAAAACATAAAAGAGAAGAGGCGCGCACTGCTGCTGTGCGATCAATCGATCTTCAACAAAACAAGTTGCCTGCGCCTGCGCTGCGCTGCACAAGCCCGTATTGTCTGTCTGCTTAAGGAGCCCTTTTTTTGTTAAGAAGTGCATTGTTGCCAATTTTATATATAAATGTTCTTTGTTGAGCGCATTCTTCAAATCATTCTTTATAGATTAGACTTTGGATTCTTTTGTGTTCTTTTAGATTACCTTTCGTGTATAGAGCAGCTAGTCGAACTAGCCTCGAGTCTTCTTTCTGTAATTCTTGGTTATCACTATATCATTTAAAAAAAAAGTGAATTAACCACCTGTTTTCTTGTTAAAAATACGTGAGTAAAGAGTGATTTTTCTTCTATCGTATTGAAGAAAGTAAAAATATACCGTCATCATCAGCACCGCACAAGGAGAGATCGATCGGGTCATTAACATTTGGTTGGAAGAATACAACAACAACAAAAAAACCAAATCATCTATTGAGATGTTAATGTTGACTCATTCCGATCAATTGAACTTTGCGCTTCCCCATTTCATATATATCGTTGTTTTTGTTTATTTCCGATTATAAATATATATAAATATTTATTAGATTTTTGCGGAAGAAAATGTGTCATTTTTATGAAATGACAGATTATATTTCATTTATTAAGAAAAATTGTGGGATTGGATACAATCACAAAAAATGATTTCTACTTTACAATATGATAATTTTATATTTAGAAATTTTTAGTGTAGCATCACTAGTTTGCTTAGTAACTATCTAATTTTAAAAACAAATCTTAACATCTACCTGAAATTAAACATCTTTCTAATAACACCTACATTTTTTGTGTTGTTTCTAAAGATTTTCACGTTGTGATGATTTCCATTAAAATTGTTTTAAGCGTTTATAACATTTTCAACACAGTAAAAAAAAAGAAAATATTTTTGTTATTTTTGTCTTTTCTTTGATGATGCTCCACTTAGCATCCCAAGTTCATAAAGTTCACATTAAACAGAAGGAATTAAATTAAGAAAAAATATGATGAGATAGAATGAAATATTTGTTCTTGTTAAAAAATTATAAATAAAAAGAAAAGAAAGAAATTTACGTATGGAAATGAGGAAGTTGCCGAGAAATTAAAAAGTTTTTTGGATTTTTTTTGCCTTTTCTGGAGCTTAAGAGATGTGGTATATATGTAGGTAGGGTAAGGTTTGGGGTAGTGACGTTACTGAGGCGATATATTTCAGCAGGGAAGTGTCTTTCAAAGGGAATTCAAATGGAATAAATATTTTATTTAAAAATAAAAATTTTGCAGTTTATTGGGCAAATTTTATTAAAATTTTGCGACCTTATAGAAATTGTATAGCATTCAGTGATTTGGTCAAGTCATTTTCAATATTCTTCAATTTTATTCTTAGTAAGTTTGGTCTGGACTAGCAAACAGTGCGGTTGTTTGCTGTTTCAGTTCAATCACACTGAATCAAAACAATAAATAAACAAAACCCAAAAGGACGTGTTCTAAGCGAAGGCTAAGTAATTTTCCTTTGTTCCTATTTCATAAGGCCAAACCTAAATAAAAAGTAACGTAGAAGTGCAGTAGACGTAGCTTCCACTGAAGTAGATGTAACTTCCACTTACTTCCATTTTGGTCACTTTCATATGCAATGGCACCTAACTTCACTTCACTTCCCATTTAGGTTTTGCCTAAACTTGAAACTCGGACCAGCGGGTGTCGCGGCCAATATCTGTCGGTCGATGAAACTTGCCCCTTCTCAATAGGCACTCAGACGCGGACAAATATTATTGACTCCGATGGTTGCGGCGACTGCTTCGCAAAATCCCTTTGACAAATGTGGTGATTGAACCCGCGCATCCGAAGTCCCGTTTTTGCGTTGACTTGTGTAACATTCGTGGACTACCTACCCCTGGATAAGCATTATCTTCCGAAACCACGTCATATTCTTCTGCTTCCTATACAAATGTCCAAACATAGATACCCAATCCTCAACTTCATCATTTGATTCTATTACCGAACAAATTCCAACATTTTGTCACACAGTCGTCAGTGTGAAATAAATGTTGCGGTTGATTTCAATGTTCACAATTTATACCGGCTGACTTACTAAATTGGCACCAGCGTTTCTGGCAAAGATGTCGAGCTCTTTGCAGACATCAATAATTTACATCAAATTGAAGATCATCCTACGAGAGTCCCCGAAGTTGCTGGTCAAGGAGCCCATATCCTTGACCTATTTCTTACTTCTCACCGAACGCGATACTCCATCGAAGTTAATTTACCTCTCGGCAATTTCGACCACTGCCTAATCAGCGCTAACTTCTCATAAAAATTTCCTACCCCACTCAAACCAGCTAAGAAAACTGTGTGGCATTATGCGAGTGCCAATAGGCTGGGGCTTTTTCCGCTGACTGGGACCGGTGTTCTAAACAAAAACGTCAACTCTGCCGCTACCCATAACACCAGGATCATACAGGCACGAACGCAACCAAAATTAAAGAAGCTGCTTTCAGAGTTTACCAGAGCTCCGTGAGTGAATTGCTCTGCAAGAGTATATAAAACTAAGAAATTCCTGCAAATCCACCATCAGGAAAGTCAAAACCTCATTTGACAACAAGTTGAGAAGCATGCTCCTTAGTGCAAGCGGTGATAGGACAAACTTCTATTCCTCGGTAAGGTTCATCAAGAACAATTTCACTACATCCACCCTTCCTTCAACTACGATGATAAGTTGATAATAGACTGCAAATCCAAAGACGATTTTTTAGCATCTATGTTCTCCTCAAATTCTTCTTTACCAGAAACTGAATTGCTACCCCTGGTTCTCGAGCACAACGCCCAATTGACAAGATATTCTTCAGGACTCGCGAGGTATACAGATGCCTCAATGAGCTCGATGCCAACAATTACACCGGACCCGATAATATACCCCATATCGTCTTCAACAAATGCGCCTCACCTTTGGCTAAACCTCTGTGCAAACTTTTTACCCTATCATACTTCTCCGAAGTTTATACAAGCTCTTAAAAACTTGCATATATTCATCCCATGTCGAAAAAAGGTGACTCCCGCAGTCCCTCCAACTGCCGCCCAATATCAATTACTTCTATTCTCTCCAAAACCATTGGGACGACAATCAACAAAAAATTATCGGATATCTAGAATCCAAACTACTTATAAACGACTTACTGTACGGCTTTCGTCAAAAAGGATCCACTGGCGATCTTTCAGTTTGCCTCACAGAACACCTCAACCCAAGCTTGCATCGATTTTATCCTGTCCAGATCCTGTCTTGATGATCACGAACTAATGTCCAACTCAATAAATAGAGACATTGAACTCATTCTAGATTGGGGAAGCAGGAATCGTGTCAAACACAACCCCACCGGGGTTAAACAAATTTCGGGCTTAAACAAAAAAGCTCCCATCCACGACCGATAAGGAGGGCAGAGCCTGCATGATTAAGCTGGGAGTGCAGGTACAAGTAAGGGATACTTGAAGCCACTGTGGATGATCACCGGAGGTCGTTCAGAATGGCAACCCAGCAGGCCCCTCCTTAGAGTAGGGACAAACTCATCACCTGTTATAAGACACTGAATCCGTACATTGCACGATACAGAAAAGACCTCGGCACTTTCTCCACAGTTCATCACTATCGGCTAAAACGTGTCTTTTTCCACTCCCTTCTTGTTAGAATTTTGACGTTGCGTTTTCTGCTCAACTCCAATTTTATGTAGCCTGTAGTAGGGATTTTTTTGCCAGTACTCTGTAGCTTTGAGTCTGACCGCGCTCTAAGGGAATTGGTACTAAGTGTAGAGGTCCAGATAAAAAAGCCAAATAATGGTATTTAACGGGTCCCTTGGACTTGTGCGTAATGCTCCTGTGGTGCCTATGTGGGTCACTCTATGAACCCTGCCTAAATTATTACAATTGTACTCCTTCGTTTACGCTGACCACCAAATTATTGATCCATATGTCAAGATTGGAAGTGCGAAGGCTGCGTACATCCATAGCAGAGTTCGTGGCTAAAGTCACCATTTCTTCTCAAGCATTTTCTTGCATGAGTAAAGAGCTATAAAGGCCCTCTTAACACTTTCTGCAATATTGAGTCTACTTGACCGCCAAGGCTAGATGCAATGTTACTTTCGTTCGATACGGACAGGCAGCTTCGGAAGTTGGGGTCCCACTTTGGTAAATCCACGCTCCCGCTTAGAAAGCAAAAGGGAAATTGCAAAAGACAAATAAATAAAAGCTATTCGATAAATAAATAAAAGCTTTTCGATATCTTTTTTATAATGCTCCCAGAATGCTTTTGAAGGAGCATTAAAAGGTATGCTTCCGTGCAATGACATTCAATGTTAAAAAGTATATGGTACTGGTATGCGAACGGGATCGCTGCAAGCTTTTTAAGGAGTCGCTAGTGCATATTCTTTATAATATATGGAATGATCAACAGTTCGAACCAGTTGACTGAGTGCAGTTTCTGTGGACTTGCCTTTGCTGTAGGTATGTTGGACTTTGCAAAATGGTACTTCGTTGAGGTCTTTCTATGGCCATTCATACACGAGGGATCATGGTTCCGGAGCAAAAGCTTCTTTTGGGCAAGGGAGGCGTGCGGAGAGTGTGGAGAGTCGTGCTTCGGTGGAGACTTTTGTGCTCCTGCTTTTGACCTGCGAACACGGAAAGCACGCACTCACACAAATAATAATTAATACGTTGCTATGGAGTTAAAAATAATAAACATTCAAACAGTCAAAAATTATAAGTGAAAAAACATGCTGCCGCTGCTGCTGCAGCTGAAATTATGCACTATTTTCATCAATTATGATTTCTAATAATTAATTTAAAAAAAAATGAACTGATTTAAATAAAAACCGACCCGAGTCAAAATATTTGACATCTCACTAATACAAACAATCATTGCGTAGCAACACAAAAGTTGCTTCATTTGCTATTGCTCCGTGTATTTTCAGGAAACTTGCAGCAAAGCTTTTGGTTGCAGAACCATGATCCCTCGTGTATGAATGGCCTATAACGCACGCTAGTTCGATTATTTGATCCAGGGTTGTCAGCAAAAAAGAGGAGAAACTTATCGTCCTGAAATCTTAAGCTGTGTCACGGCCGCTTTCCCGAATTTCGGTATAAATACCACCTTAACTTTCCTCCACATCTTTCGAATGTGGCATGTAGAAGGTTGTCTTCAAATAGCTTCACTATCGAAGGTACAGTACCAACGAGTTGAGCCATTCCTCCGAGCGTACTCCATCTATTTGATCGCCTGTATCAATGTCCTCTTGAGTCGTGTCCTACTTTCGAAGGATAAAACGCAGTATTTTGATTACCAGATTGATAAACTTTAAAAACCTCTCTAAAACATTCAAAATGTGTAGCAGTTCAATATTTTCAATAGTCGAAGCTAAAATTAATAACTACCTCTTAAATAAGATGATCGTGTTCTCGATCACTACTTTCCGAATAAATTTCAAAATAATCAAAATTCAAAATAATCAAAATCCTCCACAAAATTGCGTTCATTATCACTAATTTATAATCAAAATGCAGTCCAGCTTCGCCATCATCATATTACGAAAGCCCACATCCGAGAATCAGCTGTCCAATTGTCTGTACATTCACCTCTTGTCGCTCTATACATGAATGCACAGGTGGTAGACGAACCTAGTGACATCATTGGCGGATGGAGTTTTTTTTTATGTAGATTCTCTTTTCAAAGTCCTCCTATCGGGCACACCTGTCCTCTTTCATGTCTACATCCTTTTCCTTTTAAGTTTTAAGCTCCTTGCGTTGTGCCCTCTTCAATGGGTCCAGTTTTGTTCTTGCAAAGGGTTTTTTAGTTCTTGTATTTGTGCTAGTACTATCTAGATTCAACCAGTTCTTTTGTAATTCCGCTCTTTTACTAGGGTTTTAGAAATTTTCAGATGAAAGCTTTTTTTGCTGGATTAAGTCAGTTTGATTCGTTCGTTGGTCTATGTCATTTCTAAGGTTTCGTTTTTTGGATTTTTTAATCAGATTAAATTTCGATATTTAAGGTGAAAATTTTATATTTAATTTCGCTGATTTGGATCAGTTGTTACGTCAATCCCATATTTATACCTAGCCTCATCCAGTAGCGACAAATCAGATACGCTCGTGCCAAATATGCAGAGTCTCTCCACTTCTCGACTTATTAAATATTAATATTAGCTTAATGGTGCCAGAAGAGATTGTTTACATTGAAGAACTCGCCTAATTGAAACAAATTCGAAGCAAACAAAATTTTAACGAAATTGTGCCAGGCACGTGCAGAGCTAGAAATTGGCAAGCAAAAAGAAATCAGAGACTCCAAAAGCGAAAAATGTTTTCCAAGTCCATCATCACGGCCTTTGCTGCTTTGAATTTCGACTCTGCTCGTCTTGTTACGTCTAAATTTTCCTTATTTTCTTCTTTTACAAATTCACAAGTTTTCTTCATACAAGAAAGGTACTCTCATGGTGAGAAGTTTCTGCAATTAATCAAGACAGAAATCAAAAGGAGCCAGGGACCCCGAAAAGGGCTGTGAGTGTGTCCAGCTGACGATAATAAACCTGTCCTGACCAGGTGCTTTCTTGAAAAAATTCTTTAATATCAATCGTCCCCTCCAAAGTCTGAGTTCTAAGAAAGAGCACCAAGAACTTTTTCGGGTAATGGATGAGGAACGAAGGAGTCTCCATCAATGCTGGACTCCGCTCCCCTCGTTCTTGCGCTACAAGAAAATTTTTTGATACCTGTAAAAATATGAAATGTATCTTTTGGCCTCGGGGCGATTTTTTACCTGATATTGTCCGGTGTCCCCCAGGTAACTGATGGGGATTTAATTCTGGCCATCCTTTTGATGTTGTCGGGTCCAATGGGGGTATAGGAGAGAACAACCAGTTTTGTGACCGGAATAGTTAACTACCAAGAATCATCTCGAAGCCATTAAATACTGGTCCATAGCACGGCAGACACTAATGCGAAAAGAATTTATATAATGGACAAACGCCGGTGTGAAGGAGAAAACATTCCTTTGTCCGCATTCTACCACTGAGAGCAATTTACATCAGAATTTGGACAGATTTTGCGCTTCAATATTATAACAGCTTAGCCCCATTTTTTTTTTGAGTTGAATTATTTTCCTTTAACGATGCTGGTTCCACTTACCGAACGCTCATAAATCCTAAAACGTGTTTCTCTCTTTTACAGCTGATTGTTCTACACAAAAAATTAATTTAAGTTACAACAAAAAAAGTGAATATTAAAAAATAATAACCACGACAAGAAAAAAAATAAAAATAAATCAATAAATTTCTTTTCGGAGGAATAAGTAAAAAGAGCGAGAAAAAGGAGCAGAAGCAAGAAAAAAAGTTTTATGAGTGCCAAAAGTAGAAGTGGTCTTCTGTTCCAAGTTAAAAAATCCTTTCGCAAACGAAGTGCCAAAAAGATGAAATCGATTTCATGATATTATAAATGGACAGAATCAGTTTTATTAAATTTCTTAAGGATGCCTTCAACGCCGTACGATTTGGTCAAAGATGATCAGGATCTTAGAATACCGTTACATGCTGAACAGGCCTTTATTCATGGAATTACATTTCAAGCTAAGGTAAGAATTTTATTTTGTTTTATTTTACATTTTTTTTGTTTTGGAAGGACTTTTTTTATACTCTTTATATTAGCTTCACCATAAATACAGTATGTAAGCAAATCCAGCAACTCTACTTCCATATATAACCGATAGTTCGCGTGCCAATGTAATATAACCATTTTGTAAAAAAATCAAGATGGCGGCCGAATGTAGCAATGGTGCTCCCTGACCCTTGACACAGATATCAAACGAAAGATGAAAGGGTGTGACAAGTAGAATTCAATTAGATAAGTGGTGTCATTCAAAATTCAAAATGGCGGCCAACACAAACTGGCGGATTACATTTTTCTTTCTAACGCGCTCGTTATGGGTATCAAAGGAGTGACGAGTATAGTACAGTAAACTAAAAAGTAGTAGACTAAAATGTAGAAAGTAAATTTGAGTTTAGAAAAACTAAAAAATACGCTTTTATTTTAAAAGGAATTAAAAAGTAAAAAATAATTTTGAATGTAAAGTTTTTATTGCTCCAGCCAGTCAGTATAGGGAAACAGCTTACCTTTCGAAATGTATAAAAGCGTAAGGCAAAAGGCTTTGAAAAATGCATGGCCTTTATTATTATATAATAATATTTATAATTATTGAATTTAAAGAAAGATAAAGATCGCCAAAGATGTTTCAAATCTTACATATGCACATGGGATATTTTTGTATGCGCTTTATATTAGCTTCACCTGTATGTATGTATATAAACAAATCTTGCCAGTTGATTTTGATCCCCTCCCATATAATCGATAGTTTGCGTGACAATGCAATCTGACCACTTTGTAAAAAATCAAAATGGCGTTGTTAAGAAGGCGGAAAACACGTAGGCGTCTCCTGGGGGAGTTTTGGGCTTCAAACACCCTCTAATAATTAGAGGTTAATTATTAAAGGCAAGAAAATTGTGAACCCTCATGTTATTTAAAGCTCATTATCTAAAGTGAGCGACTAGCGAGACATCTTCATCGATCGGGTTAAATAAATAGGAATATAGTCACAGAAGCAGATGTTGAATTACCTACTAGAAATAACGCCTTTTTTTTTTTTTTTTTTTTTTTATGTGGCAGTGCTAAGCTCAGGAATCACCCTTTGTACTACTAGTCCGTCATGTCATTTGTCACGTCATGGTGCAATGTCTAGCAGTAAGCTTAGTACGGGGAGGGGGTTGGAGGGGTTATAAAGGAACGGGAGGGAATTGAAGAAGGTGGTGATGAACCCTGCGTTTGAACTCTTGGATGTTGTAGGAGCTCGGAAATACTGACTGCGAGAGATTATTCCACAGCCGAGTTGTTCTATTAACAAACGAATTCATATCTTGTTGAGTGCGTGAAAGGGGGAGTTGCAGGTGGAGGGAATGAGACGAGTGGGCTAATCTGGTGTTGCGGGTATAAGATTGCCGTGGAGGCAGGAGAGCGTTTAACTCGGAGGAACAGTCGCTATGATAGTAGCGATAAAATTTTGTCAGTGCTGCTACATTCCTACGGTGGCTGAGGGGGTCGATGGTGGAGCAAGCGGTATCGTCATCAATTAATTTAAGGGCCTTTTTTTGGACCTTATCTAACCATGCCAAAGTGGTTATTGGAGCGCCGCCCCAAACGAGGGAGTTATATTCGAGAAGAGGCCGAATGTAGGATTTATAAATAACAGCACGGGCCGATGGCTGAAGGAGGAACTTACACCTCTTAAGAAATCCCAAGCACTGAGATCCTTGTTTGGCGATTTGGAATATGTGGTCATTCCATCGCAAGTCTTTGGCTAATGTCACGCCTAAGATGTGTAAGGATGGTTCGGCTAATAGTTGAACTTCATTCACTTTCAAGGGTGGAGGGGTGTTGAACTTCTTTTTAGAGATAAGACAGTACTTGGTTTTAGCGGGGTTGAATTCAACACGATTCTTCTTTCCCCACTCTAGAATGAGTACAATGTCGTTATTAATAGAGTTGGACATACGTTCGCGATCATCAAGACAGGATCTGGCATGAGTCTGCCTTGTATCGAAGCTGTACGAGTACCGTAAAGTACCGTCGTCAGCGAAGCTAAGAAGTGGGTTGGAGGGGATTGAAAGAAGGTCATTTATAAAGATAAGGAATAGGGCCGGTGATAAGATTGACCCCTGGGGGACCCCCGCCGAGATCGGGTGGGATGCGGATTTGACGCCATCCAATACTACTTTGATTGAACGGCCGAAAAGGAAATTCTTGATCCACTTCTGTAGAAGTGAGTCGACTCCAATAGCTTTGAGTTTGGCTAACAGGGCTGTGTGCCAAACTCTATCGAAAGCCTTGGAGATATCTAGAGCAACCAGACTAGACTCGCCGGATCCATGCAGACTACGGCTGAGGTGTTCTGTAAGACAGACTAAAAGATCGCCAGTGGATCTTTTCTGGCGGAAGCCGTATTGTCTGTCGTTTATGAGTAGGTTGGATTCTAGATATCCCATAAGCTTTTTGTTGATTATCGTCTCCATGGTTTTGGAGAGAATAGAAGTAATTGCTATTGGGCGGTAGTTTAAGGGGTCGCTGGCTTCACCTTTTTTCGGAATTGGCTGAACATGGGCAAGTTTCCAAGAGTCTGGGTAAACTCCGGAGGAGTATGATAGGGCAAAAAGTTTGCGCAGAGGTTTAGCCAAAGGTGACGCCATTGTTTTAAGACGATAGAGGGTATATTATCGGGTCCAGTGGATTTGTTGACATCGAGCTCCTTGAGGCACCTGTACACCTCGCGAGTCCTGAAGAAAACCCTGTCCATTAAGTGAGCATTGTGCTCGAGAACTGGGGGTAGCGCATCAGTTTCGGGTAGGGAAGAATTTGAAGCAAACAGAGATGCTAATAAATCGGCCTTGGCTTTTCTGTCTGTTATCACCTTCTTATCGTGAATGAATGAAGGAGTTGTAGATGCAGTGAAATTCTTCTTTATGGAACTTACCAAGGACCAGAAGTTTTTGCTACCAGAGGTTGCATTAAAGAGTTTATTTCTCAACTTACTGTCAAATGAATTTTTGACGTTCCTGATGGTGACTTTACAGGAATTTCTTAGTTTTATATACTCTTCACGGAGCGATTCACTCGGGGAGCTCTTGTAAGCTCGAAAGGCGGCTTCTTTGTTTCTGATTGCATGCATACACTCCTGATTAAACCATCTGTTGGGTCTAGCCTTCACAGATTTAGTAGAATGAGGAATGTACAAATGCATTCCTGCCTGTATGATTCTAGTGATACGGATAGTGGCAGAGTTGACGTTTTTGGTTCGGAAACACTGATTCCAGTCAGTAGCTTGGAAAAAATTAATTAGCCCCAGCCAATTGGCCTTCCCATAATGCCATACAGTTCTCCTAACTGGTTTGGGAGGGGTGGGAAATTCGAATGGGAAGCTAGCGCTAATTAAGCAGTGGTCCGAATTGCCGAGAGGTGAATCAACTTCGACGGAGTATCGCTCTGGATGGGAAGTGAGAAAAAGATCAAGGAGATAGTTTCCTTGACCGGCAACATCAGGGACTCTCGTGGGAAGATCCACAATTTGATGTAAATTATTGGTGTCTGCAAAGAGCTCGACCTCCTTGCCAGAAACACTGGTGCCATTTGAGTAAGTCAGCCAGTTTGCGTTATGAACATTGAAATCACCCGCAACGATAATTTCACACTCAGGATTGGACGACAAAAATCCCGAGATTTGTCCGGAAATAGTATCAAATGATGAAATGGAGGCTTCGTTACTTATGTTAGGACTTCTGTATAGGAAGCAGAAGAATATGACGTGGCTTTTGAAAATGATTTTAATCCAAAGATAATTAAAATCTGAAGTCGTGCTTGAAAATATTTTACAATAAGCCACGTCATCCCTAACATAGATGGCAGTACCCCTATGGGGGGAGAGATTGTGCACTAAAGTGTACCCCGACACCTGGTAATAACCTAAGTCATTATCGGGTGATATTTGGGTTTCACTCAGTGCGAAGATTGGGGGTTTATAATTAGATAAGTGGCACTCAACAAAATAGAAATTCGCATGAAGTCCACGAATGTTACAAAAGTCAATAACAAAGCATGACCTGTAACGGGACTTCGGTTGCGCGGGCTCAATCGCCACGTTCTCGGGGATATTTCCCGGCATTACATTTGCCGCAACCATCTGAGTCAATAAAACTTGTCCTCGTCAAAGTGTTATGCCTTTTGAGACGGGGCAAATTTCATCGACCGACAGATTTTAGCCTCGGCACCTGCAGGACCGAGATGTGAGAGAGGGTAGGAAGCGAGGGTACTTACTTGTGCCGTTCGTCGGTCCGGTCGGTCGTTGAGTCTAGTGAAGGGTGATGGGCCTTCGCGTTAGACTGCGCTCGTTTTTTGTCACTGTTTTTTGGTTGTGTGTGTTTTTTTTGTGCACGTTTTTTTTAGTTTTGATTTTTCCACAATTTTTTTTATCACAGTTCACAGTTATTATTTTCGGCGCGTTTATCGAGGACCGGAACAGCACACGTCCGTACACTTTGCTGTCCTAGCCCAAACTCCTACGATGAGTTCTAAACTATTTTTAAAGCAGCTTCTGATTCTTTGTTACAAAAAGGGATATAAGTATCATACAAATTCCTCGCTTAGATAAGTGAATCGCATGAATGCTCCTCTAATCCCATTTTTAGATCAAGAAAGAAGTCATCTAACTGCTCGTGTTCCCAATTATCGGAAAAACATTACCAGATGTTTTATGCAGCATTTTGCCCCTAAGTATATTGCAAGTGTACAGTAGTCCTACCAGAAACAAATACATCAATTGCCAAAGCTGAGTTTAAAATCTCTAAGAGTGCTGTAGAAGCATTGGACTACTTTGACGTATACCCTGACTCCTAAAAGTCTTGTCTAACCTTTCCGTCTCTACGGCAACTCCCAAGAAAACCTTTTCTTGCTTAAGAAGACTGAAATCTGCGGAATACCATATCTCAGGACAGACTGAATGGGCTGAAATTACTTAATGCAATTCGGTTTGACCCGTAGTAAAAGGTTACTTTACCGACCCCTACCGAACAAAAATCTTGGGTATGCCTATTGGAAGACATATAAGACGTAGATCAAAAAGTATCAATAGTTAAAAAAAAAAACTTAAAAATACGTTTTTATTTTAAAATGAACTAAAAAGTAAAAAAATAATTTTGAATGCAAAGTTTTTATTGCTCCAGCCAGTACATGGAAACAACACCACCTTTCCAAATATAATAAAGCGTGGAGCGCTAGCGAAATTTTCCGCTGTTAATAAAATAAGAATATAAGTATCTACGTAAAGAGTCCCACGGTGGAAAGGCGAAAGACTATACTGCGGAATGGAATCGAACTACGGACCTCTGAATCTTAACTCCTAGCATTGGCATAGTTAGCATTATTCTCTTTGTGGCGTCCTCTGGGGTTGCAGCTGGTCAAGTACACCGAGATATAAAACACCATTTAATAATCAAATTTTGGGGGACCCCAAGCAAAAATAAAAGATCGCCTTACAGCGGGCGAACACTGACCGCGATTGAAACTTAGTCCTCAGCCATGTGCCGGAAATCTGAAGGTTGTTTCGTGATAAAGCGCTCGGGACTTTATACAAAGTTCCCATAAAACACATTCAACAATACATTTGGCGCAGATTTTTTTTGGCTTAAATTTGCCGTCGTATGCCCGTGTGTGCAGCTCAGTACATCGCCATTTAAATCTTTTCGTCCGTCGTGAGCCCGCATATGTGCTTCCCTTTAAAATGGTTAAAAACTCTATGGCCATCATGTGTCCCTTAAAAAGGGAAGCGACCAATGTTGTAAGGCACTCTTTTATTTTTACTCATGAATTGGGGTGACTTTGGCACGGGGACTCCTAGGTTACCAAAACTTGCTTTGAATGTGAATATTGAATTATTGATACTGCATTTGGTTTGAACTTAGATCAAGTTAACTGGCTTAATAATTGTATTGGTAAATTTTTGTATTTAATTTTTATTATCCCTGAATTAGCTTAGTAATGTAGGTGTTTCTGCCTCTAGCCTCTAACCTCTTGTTCTTGAAAAAATTGATTAAATTACTAATTTTAGTTCTTCTAAATACAGTTTTTCTAAAGGTGATTATAATGGCTTGAATAATAACTTGCAATCTGTACACTGGGACTGGGACTTTCAATTCTTGTAATCTAGAAAGTTACTAAGTATTCACGCTTGCTTGAACTGGTTCATGTTGGTATTAAACGTTTTATTTCAATTGTTGTTCGTTTTTCTTCCAATCATCCTCCTCGGCTTAATAGAGTTTTACTGATACTTAAAAAAGCTAAAAATAAAGCTCACGAAGCTCATTGAAATTCGTATAATTTATCTAAATTTATAAGGCTTCATAGAGTAGATCACTTTCTTACATCGTTTTTCCATCGTTATCCGGGACCTTGTGTTTCTTTAAACTTTTTATTATTTCCGTTGCATTTGCATGGGGGTTGACAAGTATAGTGTCACCATTTTCATTGAAGAGCCCTTCAAAGTGTGAGAAAGGTTAAAATTGTATTATTCAATAAATACAGCAAGAAACCCATATTGATCCCTGTCTCGCATATGAAGATCGACCTATATCTTAACTATTATTATAAGGAGTGAGGGGGCAACCCATATGGTGAACACTGCGGCCAAGTTAGGCCTATTGTGTACGTACCCTACTAGCGGAACACACTATCGGCCTTCCGAATGAAGGCGAGAAGGTCTTTAATTGATGACTTAATTGACTTGGGCAGGGCTCAAGAACTCTCTGATAAACGTTCTTCTTCAAAGCCAGATCAGAGCAGGACATTCACAAAGAATGTGTGTGGAAGTCTCGTCGCCTTCCAAGCAGAGTTGGCATTCTGTCTCTTGAGACAGTCCTAGTTTGTGGAGGTGGTACCGCAGTCCTACATGGCCAGTGGGATATCCCACCAGCAGTCTTAGATCCGCTCTGTTTAGAGTAATAGTGCCTCTTAAGGCAAAGGGTCTTATAAGATCTTTAGCCTGTCTAAGACCGGGGACTGACTCCCAATAGGCTAGGTTTAATCTCTTAATCCACTCTTCTATCAAGGACTTGGAGGTGGACCAAGAGATGCCACAGAAGGGTTCTGGGCCCTGGAACAAAGTCTCAGACCCCTCCCTCGCGAGGCTGTCTGCAGCCTCATTTCCCTCGATACCCCAGTGTCCGGGGACCCAGCAGAGCAAGACCTCGTTTGTTCTGGTCAGGCTCTGGAGTACGTCAAAACACCCTGCTACTATTTTGGAAGAAAACTTCCACGTTGAGAGTGCCTTGATGGCAGCTTGGCTGTCAGAAAAGATTTTAATGTTGGCGCCTTTCAGACCTTTCTCAAGGTTGAGCCTAGCGCAGGTCGCAATGCCATGTATTTCAGTCTGGAAAACAGAGGGCCACTTACCCATCGCAATCGAGACCTTGGAGTTGGGTCCTGCGACACCAGCCCCTGTGCCATGTTCCATCTTTGACCCGTCAGTAAACCAGTGGAGATGTTTTGGATCCCCAGGAAGAATAATTTCCTCCCACTCAGAGCGATCCGGAATAATCGCTTTGAATTTTCTTTAGAATCGCAGTTGACTAACCATATGGTCGGATACGCGGCAGATGGAAATGCTTGGGATATTTTTAAGGATATCCATGTGTCCTTTGACCGTATGGGGCCAGTTGGATGAGATCTGAAGTCTCAAGGCACTTATGGCGGCGGATTTCCATATGAAGAGATGCAATGGGGTCAATCCAATGATTGCTTCCATTGCAGTTGTGGGACAGGTTCGCATAGCTCCGGTAATGGAGAGGCAAGCAAGCCGTTGCAGGTTGCTGCACTTGAGGATCGACGTAACCTGTTTAGTCTTAGGCCACCAAACTATAGCAGCATAAGTGACAACAGGTTTAACGATCGTATTGTACATCCAGTACATCATTTGTGGTGTAAGACCCCATGTCTTACCCAGAAGCCTTTTGCAGGCCCATATGGCCCTTGTGGCTTTGCTGATGACGTAGTCAAGTTGAGCGTTCCAGTTCAGCGTCTTATCTAAATTTACTCCCAAATATTTGACTGAGTCTGAGTACTCAACTGTGGTATCCTGGATACAGATATGACCTAGGTCCACTTTGTAGCGTTTGGAAAAAGGTACCAGGACAGCCTTATTTGGGTTGATTGACAGACCCTCCTTGGTACACCATCTTTGAACTTCTCGCAGTGCCGTTCTCATGACCTCTGTAATGGTCAAGTCAAACTTCCCAGACACAATGATGGCAAGATCATCTGCATAACCGATGACATCGAAACCAGATTCAGATAGTTTGATCAAGAGTTCATCCACAACTAGTGACCAGAGTAACGGAAATAAGACTCCACCTTGAGGGCACCCCTTAATAGCCTTAACACTAATGGTGGAGACACCTAGGGTAGAAGAAATGTCACGATCTGCAAGCATGGCATTTATCCACTCAATCGTGTGAGGATCCAAATTTCTGAGAGCCAGTGCTCTAGAGATAGAATCATAGCCAGTGTTATCGAAAGCACCTTCGATGTCAAGGAACGCGCATTGGGCAGTTTCCTTAGCGAGGAAGGCTTTTTCGATTTTACTGACCAGGTGGTGTAAAGCAACCTCTGTTGATTTACCCTTAGAGTAAGCGAACTGGGAGCTATGTAGAGGGAGAGAGAGCTCCAGTTTGCACCTAATATGAAGGTCTAGCAGCCTTTCCATTGTTTTCAAAAGAAAAGAGGTTAAGCTGATAGGTCTGTACGATTTAGGCAGCTCGAGGGGTCTGTTGCCCTGGTTCGGGATAAAAGCCACCACGACTTTCCTCCAGATGGTTGGAATGTATCCCCAATTGAAGCTGGCTCTAAAGAGGCAGACCAGGTTGTCGAGGATCAGATCAAGGCCCTTCTGAAGAAGTGCCGGAAAAATTCCGTCTCCTCCGGGGGACTTATAGGGTTGAAAAGAGGCCACTGCCCATTTAACTTTGTCACGGTCGAAGATATTCCCTGAAAGACTGCGGGAATAGCGGTCTGGGATGGTCCTATGACTACACCCAGCATCCAATGGATAAGCGGTCTGGAGGATTGACCCTGGAAAGTGCTCTCTGAGCAGGTACCTTAAGGTTTCCTCGTGGTTAGAGGTGTAGGAACCATCCTCCTTTTTGAGAAGGCCCACTCCGTTGAAGGAGTCTTTAGAAAGTAGCTTTTGGAGTCTAGTCGCCTCTGGTAGAGTCTGAATGCTCTCACAGTGTTTCCGCCAGGCAATCCTTTTGGAACGTCTCAACTCCTTGTTGTAGGCTGTTAGGGTGAACCTATATTCATCCCAATACCCGTTATGTTTTGCCCTATTGAACAATCTCCTAACATCTCTACGCATTGCAGCTAACCTGTCATTCAACCAGGGCACTTTTCGCGACCACTGAAAGGAATAATAAAATAATATATCTTAACTAAGACCAAATCGCGGCTGTTTAACTCCAACGATAAAGTAGCCCTTTTGCATGGTTTTGAAACATGAAACACTTGCCTACGTCGTATTCTAAATATCCGCTTGCAAGATAGAATTACAAATGAAGAACTATGATGCCGTACGACATAATCCGACTAAGGAAGCGGAATTGGACTGGCCACACCGTGCAAAGGAAAATAATCAAAGATGCCCTTGCTGGAATCCGCAAGGAGCCTGTCGATTTGGAACACCGAGAACAACGTGGAGAAGAGTCCTGTTAGTCGGCTGTCTCCTGATCACCCCGACTATTGTGGCTCAGCCGGCTGCAAAAAAACTGAACTCACTCAACATCCAAGCATTCAAACGCGAGGTTCACTGCCTCCCCCTCATGCATCTTCCAGACTACACCCTTAACTCATTATATCTTTTTCCTATATATTCGTGAACGATAACTGAAGGCAGCTGCTTCCGCCCAATGTTCAATGAGTCATTAAATGAACATAATAAGAGAAAGAGATTCCACATGTTTCAGTATTTGCAGCGATTTTATTGGAATTAAACAACAGTTGAAGTCCACAAAATGCAATAAAACCGGCACAACAGTATCCAACTTTAATTTCTTAAAATTCAATTTGCCATTCTCCCAGCGTGATCACCAACTCTCTCTCTCTTCTCTTCTTGCTCTGCAAAAAAACAAAAAAAAATCCCGCAATTATAATCACAAGGATTAAAATGTCCTTAGGCGAAACATGAACAGAAAATTAAATTGCGAAATGCAGTGTCTTAACGTCCATCGCGAAATGCCTTCAGCCTCACCTCTCATGACTGGCGAGAATTATTTTCGCGCCAACATCATCCCAGCCTCGCTCGTACCTTACCTGGCCTGGCGTCGGTGGATGTCGGTTGTTTGGAAATAGTCGCGGTTCCGCTCGTTGGCGATATTGCTGCAACTGTCAACTTGCAGCTAGTTGCTAAGTTGCCAAGATCCGAGGGACTACATTTTGCGAGTGCTTATTTGTAGAAACATACAAGATGCTTGTTTCTGGACAGTGATAGCGCCTAGGGGATTGGATGCAGGCGGCCACCTTCGAGCTGCATTGTTAAAATTTCCGATGCAACGCATTTGTTACCGGGAAAAGGTCAAAAGGAAATGAGATTTTTTTCTGCATGTTGACTCATTCTGCAGAATGCATTTCCCTTCCAGTACTGCACGACTCGAGTTGGGGCTTGAGGTTGCATTTTCTGCCAATTTGTGCATTTCTCGTGTTACGAATCGCCGCGAACAAGGAGCGAGCAGCTGCAATTCGTTCGTTCCTCACATTTCACTGCGCCCCATTCAGGTGTCGGTTGAGATGTAATCATTTTCTAACCGGTGACAGAATGACCGCTCGAGCGATATTGGTAAACATTTAACGGTTTTAACATCTACGCAAATGCATATCGGTCGACAAAGGATAATTGTTGGTTTTCCGTAGGGTTTCTCCCCGGGTTTGAACCAGGAAATACAGGCACTACAAACCTATTTAGAGTCGGATGCTTTATTGTGGGACAAGTGTGGCATGTAATGTTGACTGGTCGTCGTAACAAAGTGGAATGTGTGTTTGATGAATCATACCTATGCACACCTGAACTGGGGTGATTAGTGATCTTGGATGTTGCAAAATCCCATTGTTGATGTTATTGTTTTGTATTTGTACTTGTCATAGGACTTAGAATAGAGGAAAATCAATGCCAAAGCTGTTGAATAAAAGATCATAGAAAATGAGGCTACTTCCGTTAATTCCGGAAATGCAACAGAAATTACTTTTATTACTACACTTGAACCTTAGTCACAAGTATAATTGCTTTCTCTGAAATTCAGTGAATAGTACAAAGGGGTTAGTGAGTGTTTAAAAGGAGTTGGGCTTACATGATATGTATGCATACTTCAACTATTTGCATTGCTAATGACTATTAACACTACCAATTAAAAACAAGCTTTCTATGAGAGGAAAAGTAATGAAGAAATGAGAAAACTCTATTGTTTAATAATTATTATTTAACAATTATTATTGAATAATAAAATTTTGTTATATTTCCTCTCGAACGAAGCTTGTAACTGAGGTAACAGAATTTATCCACCAATTCGACGTCACGGTTATTAAGCGCTTTGCCTTTAATGGTGTTTGCATTTATGCATGTGCATTTCCATGCATCTATGCAAGCAGGATAAAGGTGGTTCGTATTTCAGTAGACTGCTCCCTTTATTATGCAGGCGCAGCCCTTTGTGAATCCTGACTGCTGTCTTCGGAGCGTTCGGCCTACTGGCTCTATTATCGGAGATAGCAATATCTCTGTGGTTAAACCTACGGGGTACGACAGTGAGGGAGACCAAACCTTCGCTGGAAGGATGGCGTAGACCAGGACGTTCAGAGCTTAGGGATGCCAAACTGGATGACATCGGCTCAGAATCGGGACCGGTGGAGAGACGAGTTTCGAGAGGCCACAACCGGATCCTGGTTGTAGAGCCGTTAAAGAAGAAGAAGAAGCAATATGGTACAAGATTTTACCCACAGTAGATAATAAACACAAAAGAAGAAGATCATAAACAAATGCCGCTCCATTCGAAGCATATTGTTAGCTCACCATTTTTTGGTATATTGACTATGATATCTCCTGGCCAATTCTCTTAAGTCTGCGTCTTCAGTTGCAGAGTAGCAAGTAGTACCGTAGTACTTCGTAGTCTGGTACGCAAGCGTACGGTAATAATCCTCTCAGAAACTGGTGACAAGCTAATGACGTTGGACCTTTTATCCTTGTTGAACATTACGCCAACACCACACCTACGGTTTTCAGTTTCGTTTCTTCCAGAATATAAGAAGGACGGAAACTCCGTTTGGGCGGAAATGTTCACCCGCATCGTGCCATCTTGTCTCACTAAGTCTCATAACTCTCATTATAAAGAGGTTCATCTCTTTGAGAACTTCCGAGCTCTCATATTCTATGTTCCAATTCATGACCTTGTTCGAAAAGCAAAGGTCGTCGACGTGTTGTCCATCCGGTTACGAGGCATTGTTTGCCGATTTGTAGCAATGGTGTTTTTTATGGGAGCGCGCTGCTAACCATCAGTCCAGCCGACTTAAAACTCCGTCTTGTGGCGCAGAGAACTTTCCATTGCACCGTTTCCCGTTAGCTCCTCCCGAAGAAGTACCCCAGGGGGCACCGCGCGGAGGTGGGATTAGGGCTAGCTAACAAAACTGCTAGGTGGTCGTCTGCAGTGACTATTCTCGGGTAGGGTTACCTGAATACAGATAAAAGTCGATCCGCACATATCCGCAACGTTACGTCGCCGATGCTTTTGTAGTCAGTGGCTTCCTTGATGAATTTTTTGCTGTTCAATACCATCTGAAACTTTAGTTTTGAAATTTGGACAGCGAACTCAAGTGCGTCATGGAATTTAGCGTGGAGAGACAGGGTTCATCTCAAGTAGACTCTTCGGGAAGTGATCGCACAGAAAAAGGTTTGAGTGTATTTCAAATAAACTTTCCTAAATTTCTGTTGAATTCTTATAAAATTTTTGGTTGAATTTAAAAATTTGCAGATAAATAAAAAAAAATATCGGTGGCAATATATTTTTGTGTTTTTCGCGGACGCCTGAAGGATACTGAGATCGTCGGTGACCCTCTGCATTTTCGCCTTTCTCAGTTTATTTGCGTGGAATTAAATGGCACCGATAATTTTTTTTCACTGATGCTCTTGGTACTGCACTGAAGACGCCGTCACGTCACGGATATTTGTGGATCAACCTTAAGTGAACAACATTCAGGTTTTCAATTAGTGATACATTTTTTTTCTTCCTGTTTCTATCATAATTCAAACGAGAGTCCTTTTGTTTTTCAATTTTTTTTTTCAAAACTCTGATTTTTACGTTTTTTTCGGGAAAAATGGATTATACATTGGCTATATCTTGTCGATGAGGTGACAGCCTGCCGTTACAACCGCTGCTCTCCAAACCCGTCTCGCTTGTGATGTAGAGCCGAAAAGAACCAAAACGGCCTGCTGTTCACCAATAGCCATCAGTTGCATGTGCCAACGTGTGGCTCGACCCACGACCCTGAGTTTAAGAGTTTTATGCTCTATTGACGGAATTAGCCGGGCAGCTAGAGAACTGTTTGAAATATGGAAGTCAAGTTATTATCAAATGCGTGCTTATTATTTTTTCTTCATTTTCATACAGTAGTTGACTGAAATGTCCCACCCATCTATTTAGTACTTCTCTCGCTTAAAATACTTCCCTGTATGTCTCCGCAAGCTGATGTCTTAAGCTAAAGTTTTTTAGCTGACCGTTGATGCCTCTCAAAATAAATCACCTAATTTTTATGCATTTCCAGGAAATGCTTCTGAATAAATTTTCATAATAAATACTGGCTTATCTACCACATAGCCCCATGCCACAAAGCAGATATATCTCAATAGAAATATTCCCACGAGTCCTTTCACTTTCTCGAAATATTCCTCTGTGCTAAAGCGACTTGGGCCGTGTAGGTGTAAGGACAATAGCACAGGGAACTATCTAGTCTTCGCATAGACGAATACAAGTCCAGTGAAAGCTTTCATGCAACATTTACTAATACAGGCGAAAAGCGCAAATCCCTGAAGTGTCCGCACTTGACCTTAGGAAGCCGCCCTTTTACTTTACAGATTATGTCACAAAATTTCACTTGATTTCCAGCTAATAAACAAAATTAAAGTAAAAACCCAAACATGCTCCCCAAGTCAAAGGCACAAGCACTTTGCCATTTTGCGTTTAAATCTGTTGATGTAAAGCCTCCTTACAAATAATTCACAAGACCGGGGCGCAAAGGAAAATTTCTTCTAAAAACTGAAATAATTCAGTTCTTGTGTAATACAAGAAGCCTGCAAACTGCCCACAGGATTTTCTTTTAACTTCGTTTTCCGCCTCCTTAAGGACCCACAAGAAGACCCTCTCGAAAGTGATTTAGAGTGGAATCACTTGAAAGTACCTTGACAGCGCCAACGCGCTCTTTTAATGCAATTATGAAGGATTTTCTTCTAATGCTACTTCTTCAGGACACGAAGACGGTAGATTGTGTATAAGGATGATGTTTTTTTCTTTCAGTGTTGTTGTCGATGTTGTTGATGTTGATGTTGACGTTATTGTTGTTGTTAGCTGCCTACGCTGTGCTTTGTTGTTCCTTATCGAAATTGATATCTATGAAGACTACAGGATCTAATACAACACCGCTGCCGGGCAATATGATGCCTGGCCGCATCGGTGTAGAATGGCCATAAAAAAATGTTCCTCCTCGTACAAGAAGCCATTCAATTAAGATTAATGGCCTTCAAAGGCACATTTCAATCAATTTGCCAGGGGGTAGGCGACGACGGCTGGGGTGAAATAAAATTAACTACCCGTTGAGAGAATGCCGACAACGTCATTATACCCCCATGCCCGGTCCTCGTCCTAAATTGACTTAATGCCTGACTGTCATCAAGGATGATGTACCCATCACCGTTAGTGGGGAACGAAGGGAGGACATCATTGTGGGGCTCTTTAGATGGACCTTTTCTCTGCCATTTGGTCGGTGTCGGGGATGGGCGATGTTATGGATGGCAATTTCTCAAAAGCTTTATGAACTTCAATTCAACTTATGTCAAAGGGTTTAAAAACTAGTTAATAGCTTGTTAAAAATCATTGATGTTCAACAAGTTTCCAGGAAGGAGCTGGCTTGTGCCCACCAATCGCAGGAAGACCGATATCAGCTCCTTCCTGGTCTCGTTTAAATATTTGTTTGTGATTAAAACAAAATCCCGGAACGTGGAAGCTCCTTACTTAAAAATTAATTAATACAATCTCATTTTTGCCATGCCTTGATTGACTGTCGCCATCTTTTATAATATCTGAAAATTTAATAACCAAAAATCTCTTGTTTCCCGCGCCATTTTCAGATTTTCGCCTCTCATTTTGCCTCATTTATCTGTAATTAAACCGAGGCAAGATTAAGTTTCATCGCTGACATAATGTTACCCAGAACTCTGCGGGGAAAATCATGCTATATTTTTTCTCTATGTTTAAAAAAAAATGAAAAATACCTGGAAGATCACACTGATAAAATGTGACCAGATGTTGAAATTCCAGAGATTTCCTCTAATTAAACCGAAAATAATCCAATTTGGATCTACTTAAACTAATTGGGAACAAACTTTAGTCTGTGAATAATGGAGAAAGGTAATTCTGTGTACTGGGAATGATAATGGAGAGCAGCTCTTCGTAGCAGGTTTATACTTACATATATTTATTGCTATCGTGCATAATCCTTAATAAGCTCATCAGAAGCAGACAAAAATATTCAATTCCTCTTGGGCAAACATTTTTGTTTTTTCTCTCTTTATCGAAACGAAGGAAAATGTATTCTTCATTAAGGGCAAAACAAGAAAAGAACTTTATCTTAACATATCAATCATTCAGGAATAGAAAATCAAGTGCTTGGAATTTGGTGTAGTGATAACGACGGAGGAGAAGGTATACTAAAGGATGTGGGGCCGCGTACGATGTACTAATTCTTCTGGGGATTTTAATTAAGGTCTATTATGGATTATATGGCGTTTAATGCGTTATTATTAAGCTGGAATAGCGGCACTTGGGAGATAAAAATATAAAATCACATCCATCAAATTAACGTACCTATCTTTGTATATAGCAATCTTGAAGCAATACATTAAAACTTTTGATTTTTTATGATTTATATGTATTATGATGATCTGAAGTTATTACTAAAAATTGTCTCAATCAAAATTTAATAGACTTTCAAGGAAGTTATGTTTTATATACCAAAAGTACGTGCAGGATGCTTTTGAAATAAAACAAACAAAATGGAATTTCCTTTTTTTACATTTTTTGTTAGACCCTTGTACAATTTTACTTGAACGTGTCACCTTCCAAATGGTGTCAATGCGTTTCTTGCAGACAGTCATCGTTTTCGCAGTTCTTTTATGACATTTATACTTATTGCGCATATTATTTCACCAAGGTAGGGGCGGTATAGGGTACTCAATTCGGGGTAGTACAGCACAGGTTATATGAGCCCAACAAGATTTCAAATAAGTGTGGTTTACGTCTACGTAATGCAGACATATCGTATCCGCGTCTATATTTTCTACATCGGAGTGAGCTTTTTAGGTCTTCTGTTTCTTAGAGTTCTTCGTCAACCTGAGATCATCTGGATTTAATCATTTCTTCATTTAATTTGGTCTCGTTCTTCTAACTCTTTTTTGTAGGTGGTTGAAGTACGAACAACAATTTTCATTCTGCGATAGTTTTTCCTCGTTTGGTTTCTTTGTTCGACTGTTAGGGTTCCAAAAATATCCTTGGGAGAAGCATTTTCAAAGGAAGTTGTTAAGTCACGGCATACTTTTCGAATCGAGGATCGGTTTAGACTATCTTACTTTTGCGTAGATGGTCCGTGTGAATCTGTAAAGTTATTTTCATTGAATGGCTATATGCCAACTGTTTACACCCATTGATTGCTGTAGACATTGTTGCAACTTGAATATATGCATCCGCAAATATTTCACTTATTTGAAAAGTTGTCTTTATTCGCCCTGGGTGCGACTTTAATCAGCTTCACTTAAATTAAATAAGAGGTTTGAAAAAAAAACCCGCCCTGGTACCCTTAACGTTTTCTTTTCTTACATGTTTGACCTACAATAATCACTACTCGTTGCATAAGTCATGTATCAAACAACAACAACAGCATTAGAAACCCAACCAAAAATTAGTCAATACAATCAATGTTAGCAAGAAAACAAATAACCGATAAATTAATAAAATTGAACGAGAAAAAATTTATTCAAAATTCATGTATGTTTGATCTTATAGCTTAAAGAAATATTTTGCGTAGAAAAAAATTAAAATCAATTGGCTATCAATTTGTTAGTGTAAATACAATTCTACTGTTTGGTCTAGGCGTAATGAATAATATTACATTTAATATACATTAAGCTGATTGGCTTCTACCAGCAATCCGGTCCGCGTAACCGGCACGAGAGTTTCCTCTCTCTCAAGCAAAGCTTTAAAACTAGGGAATCCAATCCCGCATCAAAATTACCAGACGCAGGTTTTTAGATTTGTTCCACGCAGGATTTTCCATATGATCCTCTTCGATCAGTATCTTAAGCATAGAATGAGCTGTTTTTCCTGATGTGAGTAAAGTTGCCGAAATCTCTGCTACTGTCCAGATCTCATATTGGCCAAACAACTTACCTTTCGAAATGTTAAAAAGCGTGGGACTTTACCTATATTCCTATTTTATTATTACAGCAGGTTTTCGCTAGCGCCCCATATATTATATATACTGGCTTGGGCAAAAAAGTTTTCATTCAACATAATTTTGCACTTTTTAGTTCATTTTTAAACAAAAGCATATTTTTAAGTTTTTTAAACTATATTTTTAGTTTTCTACCTTTTAGTTTATTATATGTCTTCGGTTATTTTGTGGTGACCGATATTTAAAATGAGCTTACTGTACTCTACTCATCATACACTTTTATTTGGTATCCATACCGAGAGCGTTGTAAAAAAAGGTAGTCAGCCATTTTGTGTTGGCTGCCATTTTGAATTTGGAATTACGCCACCCAGCTAATAGTATTCTACTTTTCATATCCCTTCATTTGATACCCATACCGATCGCGATGTAAATAAAAAAGTAATCCGCCATTTTGTGTTGACCGCCATTTTGAATTTGGAATGACACCAAATAGGTAATTATATTATACTTATCATTCCCTTTCATTTGATACCCATGTCGGCGGTCGGCGAGCACAATTGCGAAATTCGGCCGCCATCTTGAAACGGCCATCTTTTTATTGCATTGTCACTTGAACTGTACATGTGTGCAAAATTTGAAGCTGATCGGTTATATGGAAGTGGGAAGTATGAATCTTCCAGTGAAAGTCCCATCCCAATCGGATTAGCCGTTTCCGAGATTAGCCTGAACAAACAGACAGACAGACATACAGACATACAGACACACAGACATACAGACAGACAAAAATTTTAAAAACGCGTGATTTCGTTTTAAAATCATGTAAGTAACCATATAAAATTAAAAAAACACAATTATTTAGAAATCACAGACAGACACTCCAATTATATTTATATAGATTTGGTGGTCAAAACATTTTAAGCATATCACCGGCAGACTTCGACTCTCGGTTAAAGGTACTCCGCGATGATGTTTACGGTTCTAATTCTCCATTTGTTTTAATAGATAATCTAGAAAAAGCACGAGGGAAAGGGAAAATCATGGCAATTCTTTTAAGTAATACTGCATAAATATATTCAAACAATCTTCATAAACTGAACTTCATAATTGCGTTACGAAATAAAGTAAAACTTTAAAAATCATTTGCATATTTTGCCCCACCCTGTATCTCTCCTATTCAATCCCTACTTTGATTAAATTAACAAAACGACCAACACCCTCGCTAAAGTGATAAAAACTCATAAAAGAAATGCCTTTCTCTAAGAGCTAAAAAGGTGTGAAAAAAGGTACGAAGTAAAGTCATTTAGAGATAATGTGCCCTCGAAGAATGCCCCAATTGCTAACAGCTCAATTTCCCTAACAAGAGACCTAAACACTTAATCCCTCGCTATGGCAAAGGGGATCCGCAAAAATTCATTAGACTTTGTAATGAGCCCCGGTTTTAACAAAACACACACCCCAATATTGTCGGAGCTTATTCAATACCGACTATTACTTCACCCATCCAACAAAGATCCCGACAGCATCTAAAAAGCGGTCTTTTGAATGCAAATCGCCCTCTCATCTTCATGTAGTTCCCGGGCTCTCGAACAATATCGACAGAACTTGCACAAGAAATTAGTATGCATTCAATCCACCTCCTGATGGCCCAGCACACTATGGAGTATATAGAACGGACGGCAAGGGATGGAAGGCCACAAAAGTCTCATTTCTTCTGGTATTCCTCTGGAAATTCCCAAGACATCCTTCTATTTGCGGAAGACGTTTACTCGGCTGCGGAATTTTCTTAATTCACCGCATTCAGATTCATTGCAAGGCTGGGCACGAATATCGTTTATTTTCATCTGTCAATTTACCAGGCTAACACTGCCCCTCAAGGGGTGCGCACCACTGAGCAGGGAACAATGTCGGGGAATTAATTTCGAGCTCCAAAATATCGGGGAAATTTCGCAACGGATTGGATTATTACATAAGTGGCGCAAGGCCATTTGCCGGCTCGACGCTCAAGTGGCAGCAGCGCTGGAAGCCGTTCAAAGTATAATTACGTACGATGCTCTTCCCCTGACGTAGCGACGACGACGGCTTTCGAGAGCATCGCACAGTAGAAGTTTTGCAAAGGCACGCTTTGTGCTATGCGCCCCGGAAATAAGGAGATTTACGGGATACGGAAACGAGTCTCTCGTGGTGTTCACACATTCAGCCACCGACAATCGGGAATCCGCTGGCATAGTGGCGTCCCGTCCTCAGCTCGACCGTTAACCCAATTTGTTTTGATTCGGCCACGGACGCTCTATGCCAGCCATAATAGAGACAAATGCCTAGAAGCCATTACAGAAGAACGCGTTGTCCTGTTTCGATAGCTCCAGAGCTGCCGGCATCCTAGGATAAAAGCATTCCAGGAGGAAGCTACATTGTCGCATGAATCACTCCAGACTGTCTCGTGCTTTCCTGGAGCTGCTCTACATTGTTCCATTGTTTCACAGCCCAACTCACCCCACAGCCACCACCCCTTATACAGACTTGAAATGGAGAAAAGAAGATTTCCTGAAGCGTAAAAGCACGCAATCCTTAATCGCAAGGATACCGCATCAGAACTGGATCAAATTTGGCCGCAATTCGGTCTGAAGCCGCCAAATCCAAAAAAAATACATTTAACTCCACTTCACACAATTTCGATGCAGCTAGAAAGCATGAACTGCAGCAGCCATGACCCGAACTGAGTGTGAACCCAGTGGGAAATGGTGTCACCTCGGTTAGATCATATTCCTCCCAGAGCAGACGATTCGTGTACGTCTAGTGCTCGCCTCGCAATGGAGCAAGTTCAGAAATCATTCGCCGCTCTGAACTTCTTCCAACCACAAAGGAAATTGGATCTAAAATGCGCAACAAAGCTAACTCTAGATGCATCTGCATAGTGCATAGTGAACGAACGTTTAGGAAGCCGCTGTGATTTGCATGAGTTATCTTCAGCTCCACGAGTCTAGAGTGTTAAGTGGTGAAGGAAGTGATGATAAGTTGAATGCAAGCAGTTGCAGTCTTCGCTCTACAAGTTTACAATCATGAATGCAGAAATTTGCGAGTCGTTTTTGCTGAGGGGATTTGAGGTTTGTATTGTGCCATGTTCGACAGAGGAGAAAACATGGCCGAATCAAAATGCTGAAGAGCTTTGGAATAGCTTTAATGACCCACTCATGCATGGCAAGGAGATTCTATCTGAAATTATATTGCCAGCGCTAATCTTCTCATTATGAGTAAAATCAGAAATTTCTCTACGTGTTCTTCATGGTCTTTAGCACATTGTTTCGAAACAGGCACAATTACTTTTACTGACATTTTCCGTGTCAAACAGAAACACTTAAGGTCTCTCATAGTTTTCTCGCAATTTACTGGTAGGAGCTAAATAATCTTTCTCACCTATTTGGGTAGTTATCGGATCTCTTTAGGGCTGTGGGCGGGCACCCAAAGGTCTGGTGAAGAGGACCCTAGACGATCAGACTCTAATAAAATAGACCGAACACGGGAGGTTGCCTTCTGTTCTGGTGATGTCCAAGAGAATGACTAAGGTGTAGTCGATAGGATTTCAGGACATATTATTTGTTCACCGGATACTGAACCCTCAATATCGTCATTTGCTGTGCCTCGAGGTGTACGGGTCTATGTCCAATTTTACTACGATATTGTAGAGCAAGGATTCACTGTCGGCGCGACCTAAATGACAAGCCTAAATCCCAGTTCTGCAGTCCAGCATACGAAGAGAACAGTGCAAGTGGTAGTGGAGTGCTATAAGGAAATGGTAGCGGTCGGTAGTCGGAAAAAAGGCTAACAGCTACGGTGAAGACAGAATTAGGGATTGAAGTCTACTTCCGACTACCCCATCACTGCAGTGTATACCAAGCGGAGATTCTACATGAAGCTGTTCTACTAATCAACCAACAAGGCGATAAGAATCGGACTGTCTACATCTTCTTAGTTAGTCAGGCTGCTCTGAAAGAGTGAGTGCTGACCGGACATTTTCTAATAGGGACGCATTCGGTTCGCTTAGGTCTTGAGACGTACGATTTGTGCAAAAGCGACAAGCGACCGGACTACGAGGAAAGTGTACAACATCTCTTCTGTTACTGCCCAGCCCTAATCAGAGAAAGGCAAACTATATTTGGTGAACCCTTTCTGCGCACTCTTGCCGAAATCTCGAAGATTGGTATTCTGCTGCTGAAATATTCATTACGCCCTCGGAGTGGCTAAGCGAGGAAACGACACGTTAACATCAAGTCTAAAGTGAGATCAATCAATATCACAACGGGCCTATCCTTTTTGGGCCAAGTGTATGAGCCAGCTCAGCCATATCTAACCTAACATGCCTCCCTTGTTTATGTGAAAGACTAGATGTTCGGGAAGGCCCCTTTGTACCTACTGTCGACAATCTATTTGCTTTTTTCGTATAGAGTGCAATGTCGAATAGCAGCTCTAGTCAGAGCGTCGTATTCATCGATCCGCAACCGGCTATTGGGGCATTGTCCGATTTTCTATCAATCCCCAGCCTACTTGAAGGCTTCTCTGATAATATCTTGTGCTATTCCTGTGCCTTTGATGATGAAAACTAATCACTTCAGACTTTGCCTTCGTGATATTATCGTCAACTCATGTAATTGGCCGGAAAATATTGGTGAAAACGAAGTATAGTCCGATTCATAATAGAACCCCGTTTCGGTGGACAGTTTAAGTCTCAGAGGATCCAGTATTTTGGGTAATTTTTCCATCGATATTACGCGTTCCTGCCTGCATGAAATTTTCTTCCCACAGCACAAGGTAAGCCCGCTGACCTCACTTCCCCAACTTGCAGTGCTCTTTTCGTGCACAAAACCCCGAACTTCGTTTATAAATCGAACAACTTCTATGAGCCTGAAGTTCCGAACGTTCGATCGAACGATTTTAGAAAAAAAAAATTAAATTTTGAAACTGACTATCGGGCCTTAAAAAACAAGTAAATAATTGTTTTTTGATACCAGACAGACAGTGGGGGTCTCGAAAAATATCATACCTAAATTATTAACCCCGAATTATAAACCTACCCCTAACTCACCCCCTAAAAATGATTATTTTTGAAAAAAATATTTAGAGGCTTTAGACCCCGCTGAAATTTTTACCACGCGTTAAGAGGGATGTTAGTAGATTCCTGAAGAAATCTCAAGTCCATAACATCGTCGGTCGCCACCCTTATGCCACCCTGAAGCCACCCTGAAGCCACCCCTAGAGGTGATTGTTTTAAAAACTATAGTTAGAGGCTTTAGACCCCGCTGAAATTTTTACCACGCGTTAAGAGGGATGTTAGTAGATTCCAGAAAAAATCCCAAGTCTATATCATCGTCGGAAGCCACCCTTATGCCACCCTGAAGCCACCCCTAGGGGTGATTATTTTAAAAACTATGGTTAGAGGCTTTAGACCCCGCTGAAATTTTTACCACGCGTTAAGAGGGATGTTAGTAGATTCCTGAAGAAATCTCAAGTCCATAACATCGTCGGTCGCCACCCTTATGCCACCCTGAAGCCACCCTGAAGCCACCCCTAGAGGTGATTATTTTAAAAACTATAGTTAGAGGCTTTAGACCCCGCTGAAATTTTTACCACGCGTTAAGAGGGATGTTAATAGATTCCAGAAAAAATCCCAAGTCTACCTATATCATCGTCGGAAGCCACCCTTATGCCACCCTGAAGCCACCCCTAGGGGTGATTATTTTAAAAACTATGGTTAGAGGCTTTAGACCCCGCTGAAATTTTTACCACGCGTTAAGAGGGATGTTAGTAGATTCCTGAAGAAATCTCAAGTCCATAACATCGTCGGTCGCCACCCTTATGCCACCCTGAAGCCACCCTGAAGCCACCCCTAGAGGTGATTGTTTTAAAAACTATAGTTAGAGGCTTTAGACCCCGCTGAAATTTTTACCACGCGTTAAGAGGGATGTTAGTAGATTCCAGAAAAAATCCCAAGTCTATATCATCGTCGGTCGCCACCCTTATGCCACCCTGAAGCCAACCTGAAGCCACCCCTAGAGGTGATTGTTTTAAAAACTATAGTTAGAGGCTTTAGACCCCGCTGAAATTTTTACCACGCGTTAAGAGGGATGTTAGTAGATTCCAGAAAAAATCCCAAGTCTATATCATCGTCGGTCGCCACCCTTATGCCACCCTGAAGCCAACCTGAAGCCACCCCTAGAGGTGATTGTTTTAAAAACTATAGTTAGAGGCTTTAGACCCCGCTGAAATTTTTACCACGCGTTAAGAGGGATGTTAGTAGATTCCAGAAAAAATCCCAAGTCTATATCATCGTCGGTCGCCACCCTTATGCCACCCTGAAGCCAACCTGAAGCCACCCCTAGAGGTGATTGTTTTAAAAACTATAGTTAGAGGCTTTAGACCCCGCTAAAATTTTTACCACGCGTTAAGAGGGATGTTAGTAGATTCCTGAAGAAATCTCAAGTCCATAACATCGTCGGTCGCCACCCTGAAGCCACCCCTAGGGGTGATTATTTTAAAAACTATGGTTAGAGGCTTTAGACCCCGCTGAAATTTTTACCACGCGTTAAGAGGGATGTTAGTAGATTCCTGAAGAAATCTCAAGTCCATAACATCGTCGGTCGCCACCCTTATGCCACCCTGAAGCCAACCTGAAGCCACCCCTAGAGGTGATTGTTTTAAAAACTATAGTTAGAGGCTTTAGACCCCGCTGAAATTTTTACCACGCGTTAAGAGGGATGTTAGTAGATTCCTGAAGTAATCTCAAGTCCCTAACATCGTCGGTCGCCACCCTTATGCCACCCTGAAGCCAACCTGAAGCCACCCCTAGAGGTGATTGTTTTAAAAACTATAGTTAGAGGCTTTAGACCCCGCTGAAATTTTTACCACGCGTTAAGAGGGATGTTAGTAGATTCCTGAAGAAATCTCAAGCCCATAACATCGTCGGTCGCCACCCTTATGCCACCCTGAAGCCACCCCTAGGGGTGATTATTTTAAAAACTATGGTTAGAGGCTTTAGACCCCGCTGAAATTTTTACCACGCGTTAAGAGGGATGTTAGTAGATTCCTGAAGAAATCTCAAGTCCATAACATCGTCGGTCGCCACCCTGAAGCCACCCCTAGAGGTGATTATTTTAAAAACTATGGTTAGAGGCTTTAGACCCCGCTGAAATTTTTACCACGCGTTAAGAGGGATGTTAGTAGATTCCTGAAGAAATCTCAAGTCCATAACATCGTCGGTCGCCACCCTTATGCCACCCTGAAGCCAACCTGAAGCCACCCCTAGAGGTGATTGTTTTAAAAACTATAGTTAGAGGCTTTAGACCCCGCTGAAATTTTTACCACGCGTTAAGAGGGATGTTAGTAGATTCCTGAAGAAATCTCAAGTCCATAACATCGTCGGTCGCCACCCTTATGCCACCCTGAAGCCACCCTGAAGCCACCCCTAGAGGTGATTGTTTTAAAAACTATAGTTAGAGGCTTTAGACCCCGCTGAAATTTTTATCACGCGTTAAGAGGGATGTTAGTAGATTCCAGAAAAAATCCCAAGTCTATATCATCGTCGGAAGCCACCCTTATGCCACCCTGAAGCCACCCCTAGGGGTGATTATTTTAAAAACTATGGTTAGAGGCTTTAGACCCCGCTGAAATTTTTACCACGCGTTAAGAGGGATGTTAGTAGATTCCTGAAGAAATCTCAAGTCCATAACATCGTCGGTCGCCACCCTTATGCCACCCTGAAGCCACCCTGAAGCCACCCCTAGAGGTGATTATTTTAAAAACTATAGTTAGAGGCTTTAGACCCCGCTGAAATTTTTACCACGCGTTAAGAGGGATGTTAATAGATTCCAGAAAAAATCCCAAGTCTACCTATATCATCGTCGGAAGCCACCCTTATGCCACCCTGAAGCCACCCCTAGGGGTGATTATTTTAAAAACTATGGTTAGAGGCTTTAGACCCCGCTGAAATTTTTACCACGCGTTAAGAGGGATGTTAGTAGATTCCTGAAGAAATCTCAAGTCCATAACATCGTCGGTCGCCACCCTTATGCCACCCTGAAGCCACCCTGAAGCCACCCCTAGAGGTGATTGTTTTAAAAACTATAGTTAGAGGCTTTAGACCCCGCTGAAATTTTTACCACGCGTTAAGAGGGATGTTAGTAGATTCCAGAAAAAATCCCAAGTCTATATCATCGTCGGTCGCCACCCTTATGCCACCCTGAAGCCAACCTGAAGCCACCCCTAGAGGTGATTGTTTTAAAAACTATAGTTAGAGGCTTTAGACCCCGCTGAAATTTTTACCACGCGTTAAGAGGGATGTTAGTAGATTCCAGAAAAAATCCCAAGTCTATATCATCGTCGGTCGCCACCCTTATGCCACCCTGAAGCCAACCTGAAGCCACCCCTAGAGGTGATTGTTTTAAAAACTATAGTTAGAGGCTTTAGACCCCGCTGAAATTTTTACCACGCGTTAAGAGGGATGTTAGTAGATTCCAGAAAAAATCCCAAGTCTATATCATCGTCGGTCGCCACCCTTATGCCACCCTGAAGCCAACCTGAAGCCACCCCTAGAGGTGATTGTTTTAAAAACTATAGTTAGAGGCTTTAGACCCCGCTGAAATTTTTACCACGCGTTAAGAGGGATGTTAGTAGATTCCTGAAGAAATCTCAAGTCCATAACATCGTCGGTCGCCACCCTGAAGCCACCCCTAGGGGTGATTATTTTAAAAACTATGGTTAGAGGCTTTAGACCCCGCTGAAATTTTTACCACGCGTTAAGAGGGATGTTAGTAGATTCCTGAAGAAATCTCAAGTCCATAACATCGTCGGTCGCCACCCTTATGCCACCCTGAAGCCAACCTGAAGCCACCCCTAGAGGTGATTGTTTTAAAAACTATAGTTAGAGGCTTTAGACCCCGCTGAAATTTTTACCACGCGTTAAGAGGGATGTTAGTAGATTCCTGAAGTAATCTCAAGTCCCTAACATCGTCGGTCGCCACCCTTATGCCACCCTGAAGCCAACCTGAAGCCACCCCTAGAGGTGATTGTTTTAAAAACTATAGTTAGAGGCTTTAGACCCCGCTGAAATTTTTACCACGCGTTAAGAGGGATGTTAGTAGATTCCTGAAGAAATCTCAAGCCCATAACATCGTCGGTCGCCACCCTGAAGCCACCCCTAGAGGTGATTATTTTAAAAACTATGGTTAGAGGCTTTAGACCCCGCTGAAATTTTTACCACGCGTTAAGAGGGATGTTAGTAGATTCCTGAAGAAATCTCAAGTCCATAACATCGTCGGTCGCCACCCTTATGCCACCCTGAAGCCAACCTGAAGCCACCCCTAGAGGTGATTGTTTTAAAAACTATAGTTAGAGGCTTTAGACCCCGCTGAAATTTTTACCACGCGTTAAGAGGGATGTTAGTAGATTCCTGAAGAAATCTCAAGTCCATAACATCGTCGGTCGCCACCCTTATGCCACCCTGAAGCCACCCTGAAGCCACCCCTAGAGGTGATTATTTTAAAAACTATAGTTAGAGGCTTTAGACCCCGCTGAAATTTTTACCACGCGTTAAGAGGGATGTTAATAGATTCCAGAAAAAATCCCAAGTCTATATAATCGTCGGAAGCCACCCTTATGCCACCCTGAAGCCACCCCTAGGGGTGATTATTTTAAAAACTATGGTTAGAGGCTTTAGACCCCGCTGAAATTTTTACCACGCGTTAAGAGGGATGTTAGTAGATTCCTGAAGAAATCTCAAGTCCATAACATCGTCGGTCGCCACCCTTATGCCACCCTGAAGCCACCCCTAGAGGTGATTGTTTTAAAAACTATAGTTAGAGGCTTTAGACCCCGCTGAAATTTTTACCACGCGTTAAGAGGGATGTTAGTAGATTCCAGAAAAAATCCCAAGTCTATATCATCGTCGGTCGCCACCCTTATGCCACCCTGAAGCCAACCTGAAGCCACCCCTAGAGGTGATTGTTTTAAAAACTATAGTTAGAGGCTTTAGACCCCGCTGAAATTTTTACCACGCGTTAAGAGGGATGTTAGTAGATTCCAGAAAAAATCCCAAGTCTATATCATCGTCGGTCGCCTCCCTTATGCCACCCTGAAGCCACCCCTAGAGGTGATTGTTTTAAAAACTATAGTTAGAGGCTTTAGACCCCGCTGAAATTTTTACCACGCGTTAAGAGGGATGTTAGTAGCTTCCTGAAGAAATCTCAAGTCCATAACATCGTCGGTCGCCACCCTTATGCCACCCTGAAGCCAACCTGAAGCCACCCCTAGAGGTGATTATTGTAAAAACTATAATTAGAGGCTTTAGAACCCGCTGAAATTTTTACCACGCGTTAAGAGGGATGTTAATAGATTCCAGAAAAAATCTCAAGTCCATAACATCGTCGGGAGCCACCCTTATGCCACCCTGAAGCCACCCCTAGAGGTGATTATTGTAAAAACTATAGTTAGAGGCTTTAGAACCCGCTGAAATTTTTACCACGAGTTGAGAGGGATGTTAATAGATTCCAGAAAAAATCTCAAGTCCATAACATCGTCGGGAGCCACCCTTATGCCACCCTGAAGCCACCCCTAGAGGTGATTATTGTAAAAACTATAGTTAGAGGCTTTAGAACCCGCTGAAATTTTTACCACGCGTTAAGAGGGATGTTAATAGATTCCTGAAAAAATCTCAAGTTCATACCATCGTCGGGAGCCACCCTTATGCCACCCTGAAGCCACCCCTAGAGGTGATTATTGTAAAAACTATAGTTAGAGGCTTTAGAACCCGCTGAAATTTTTACCACGCGTTAAGAGGGATGTTAATAGATTCCTGAAAAAATCTCAAGTCCATAACATCGTCGGGAGCCACCCTTATGCCACCCTGAAGCCACCCCTAGAGGTGATTATTGTAAAAACTATAATTAGAGGCTTTAGAACCCGCTGAAATTTTTACCACGCGTTAAGAGGGATGTTAATAGATTCCAGAAAAAATCCCAAGTCCATAACATCGTCGGGAGCCACCCTTATGCCACCCTGAAGCCACCCCTAGAGGTGATTATTGTAAAAACTATAGTTAGTGGCCGAGTGCCTCGCTGGATTTTTGTGGACTTGTTAAGGGTGGTGCTAGTAACCACCCCCAAAAATCTCAAGTCCATATCGTGCACGGGCGACACTTTTAACCGACCCCCTAGAAATGATTATTTTTAACAAAATAGTTAGAGGCCGAGTGCCCCGTTGGATTTTTGTGGACATGTTAAAGGTGGTGCTAGTAACCACCACCAAAAATCTCAAGTCCATATCGTGCACGGGGGACACTTTTAACCCACCCCCTAGAAATGATTATTTTGAGCAAAATAGTTAGAGGTTTTAGACCCCGCTTCATTTTTGCATACTTATTAATGGTCGTATTAGGAATTACCACAAAAAATTTCGAGTTCATAACATCCCCGGGCGAAATGATTATTTTGGAAAGAATAGTCAGAGGCCTGTGAGCGTGCTATAAATTTGATTCTCTGTGCCCTACAAACGCCCTACAAAAAGTTTAAATGTTCTAAACGAAATATGTTACAAATTAAGTGCTTAAATAATTAATAAAAATCTTTGCCGCCCAAAGATTTGTATTTGGCGATCTCCACTAACACCAAATTGGGGCTGTTAAACTCCAACACGTTAAGGCAGTTCTCTTGTACGGTTGCGAAACAACGAAAGTCACCCAATCCATCACAGGGCGCCTAAAAATCTTCATCAACAGATGCCTGCGTCGTATCCTAAATATCCACTGGCAGGATAGAATTTCAAACGAAGAACTATGGCGCCGTGCCGGCCAAGAAAGGATAGACGACCAAATCAGGCGAAGGAAATGGAATTAGGTTGGCCACACATTGCAACGCGAAAACGAAAATCTAGCCAAAAAGGCCCTTGACTGGAATACGCAAGGATACCGTCGAGTAGGAAGACCTAGAACAACGTGGAGGAGAACCTTACTAGAAAAAGCCGCAATAACTGGGAGATCCTAGTCGGAGCTGATAGTTGTCGCGCAAAACAGAGTCCGCTGGAGGGCAACTGTTTCCGCCCTATGTCCCATGAGGGATTAAAGGAGCTTAAAGAAGAGAAAGAAGAAAGAAGATCCTAAAAAATCTAATAAATACATCACACAATTCTCATTTTCTTCCTAATTTTTTGTTGAGACGAATACATAACATTAGAAATGTGTGTTGTGTTCTTATCGCGACGATTTTACTAGCACTGATTTGGTTCTGAAAAGGACCATCGCTGTTTCTCGTTATTTTCTAATGATTGTTTATTTGCACTAGCCTATTATTGTTAAATTATATATTATTCAGCTATATACCCCATTACGACCCGTCTGTCTTTGCTGAAAAAATATTTTTTTAATCTGGTGAGAAATAGGCTCAAAATATGTCCAGAAATACTACCTCTTAAAGTCCTATAGAAATCGGATTACCCGTTTTCGAGATTATAAACATACAGAAAGGCAATCAATAAAAGTTCTTAACAGCCCGAGCTGTGACCGTCAAAAAGTGGTGAACTTTTCTGAAAGGATGAAACCTGCAGGAATGATAGTATTTGCGAAGACTATCTGCATTTGGAAAATCGGAATAGAAAATGTATACATACATATTAGAGTGAAAACTTTCTTTATCAATACAATTGAAGTCCCCAAAAAGCTCGATTTAAATAAAATATCCAGCGTCAGCTAAGTATAAATAACATTATAGGCAACCTTATCCACAAAATCGTGCCAAAAAGAAACGAATTGCCTATAGTACGGTGAGGATATATTTAGGCAATATAGATATTGAGATTGAGCTTTCTGAGGTGTACAATTAAAAAGATGGAAACAGTTTTAACTTACTTTCCTTCAAGTTTTCGGCCTGGTCAGATAGTGGGACCCGATAGTCGCGTGAAAGTGAAAAGGTAGCCGCAAATATGCCTTACCTTCGCAGGTATTTTTACAGACAACTAGGATAAATAAAAAATGGTTATCACATTTCAAAAAATTTAGGAAACGGAAAATTCATATCGCCAGTATGTAAGTATGATATTAGTTGAAGTCAAATTTATGGACTCTTATAATTAAGTTGAAAAATTTTCTAGAAAAAATAATAGTTTTTCAATGCTTATATTATAAAATATACATTGAATATAAACCCACCCCCTCGAAGACCCTTTTGTTCAAAATAATTGCTTCTAGCTGAAGGACCGAGATTTTGCAAAAATATCGTGCATTTTCGGATTCAGCGGATCTAAATCTATAGAAATCATCCGGAAAATTCCACGACCCCTTCATGAATAGCGAACCCCCCTCAACCGCGGACACCGTTCTCCGAGTCTTTCAAACTAAGCAAAAAGTGCTCGTTAAGAATCGCTTTTGACAGAGAAAGAACGCACTATATCTATCTGCATCGTGCGCACCCATCGTTAAAGAATAGAAAGAGCATTAACTCGTTCAGAAAAATTGAAAACATAAACTGCGACGCAATTTTCTTACGACCCTTTTCTTTTATGAATGGAATTCTGAATTGATGACCTATTTAGGCGCATTTTTTGGATAAAAAAGTTTGAGGGCGCGAAGTCTGGACAGGGCGAGAAATCCCCCGTCGCGGCACAAATCCCCCGGCCAAGCGCTGTATTTTTGTATTGTAAATACATACAAAAAAAATTGTTTCATGGTTTTTTTTCCCCGTGAAAACTTTTGCAAGTTGAAATAGACCAAGAGCCAGTGACGTTTTTCGGGTTGTCATTTCATTAGTCATGAAAATTTCCACACTGAATCTTATACACCTGCTGAACAATAAAAGCCAATTCTGGCAGCCCCCAGTGGCCGGAATGTAGTACCCTAAAATTACAAAGGGGGTAGGAAATAAAGTTCAATTTTGTTATAGTATTAGTCATGAATTTTCAGGAGATTGTTTTTGATGGTATTCTCTATTTATAAAAATTATTGCCAGAACATTTCCCCTTCACCAAAGTGCCGCCAGAACGCTGTAAATATTCATTTAATAAAACGCTATTTTTGTTATTTCATTATAGTTGAGTCGTCAGAGTCAGACTAAATGATAACTGACGAAACTTTTTCTAAAAATATAGTTTTTCGTGAGTAGAATATGTTAAAAAAGAGTTTCGGAAAATTGGTTGTACGCTACCCCTAAACAACCCCCTAAAAACAGAAAATTTCGTTTTTGGCTAATATCTCTTAAACGGTAAGTCCTATCCTAAAATATTGTTTACAAAGTTTGTAGATCATGCAATTATCTACAAAAAATGATATTATACATTTTCCCGTGCGAATCGCCGTTCATGAGATATCGCCGTTTTAAAGATTTAAAATACTCATCCCCTAATTCGCAACTTGTATAGGTCGCCAGACGTTCAATAAATCCTCTGTTGCACTACGTGGCTAATATTTTGAGGGGTGATTCCAGGATGGTTTTGGAGAGAAAAATTGTTCTACAGAGGGGGCTATCCCCACTATCCACTACGATACAGGGTGTTTACGAAAGAAAAAAATGTATTTTTTTAATATTTACTTAAAGTTGAATAACTCCTAGACGAATTATCGCAGAGCAATGTAATGCGGATAAATGCAAACACCATTGAACGGACTGCGCTGAATAACCATGACGTGGTCGATAAATTCTGCTACCTCGGTAGTATTATTACCGAAAATGGTGGTGCAGAAGAAGATGTCAGTTCCAGAATAAATAAAGCACGAGGCGCATATGCATGCCTGTTCCGCATATGGAGATCAACGGAGATCTCAACTAACACCAAATTGCGGCTTTTCAACTCCAACGTTAAGGCAGTACTTTTATACGGTTGCGAAACATGGAAAGTCACCCAATTCATCACAGGGCGCCTACAAGTCTTCATCAACAGATGCCTTCGTCGAATCCTAAAAGTCCGCTGGCAGGATAGAATTTCAAACGAAGAACTATGGCGCCGTGCCGGCCAAGAAAGGATAGACGACCAAATAAGACGAAGGAAATGGAATTGGGTTGGCCACACCTTGCGACGCCAAAACGAAAATCTAGCCAAACAGGCCCTCGCCTGGAATCCGCAAGGATCCCGTCGAGCCGGAAGACCTAGAACAACGTGGAGGAGAACCCTACTAGCAGAAGCCGCAACAACTGCGAGATCCTGGTCGGAGCTGAGAGCTGTCGCGCAAAACAGAGTCCGCTGGAGGGCAACTGTTTCCGCCCTATGTCCCATGAGGGATTAAAGGAGCGCAATGATGAATGTAATTAGGTTCATCTTTTAGGTAAATGTGTATTATTTTATATGATATTTAGAAAAGTAACTTGAGTGACTCCGTTCACAAGTTATGTAGGTTCAAAATATGACCAAAATGCTAAAATATTGGAATTTTTCTGAAAAAACGAAGAATTTTGGGATTTAGATCACACTTTTTAATTCCCCCTCTGTAGAACAATTTTTCTCTCCAAAACCATCCTGGAATCACCTCTGAAAATATTAACCACGTAGTGCAACAGAGGATTTATTGAACGTCTGGCGACCTATACAAGTTGCGAATTATGGGATGAGTATTTTAAATCTTTAAAACGGCGATATCTCATGAACGGCGATTCGCACGGGAAAAAGTATAATATCATTTTTTGTAGATAATTGCATGATCTACAAACTTTGTAAACAATATTTTAGGATAGGACTTACCGTTTAAGAGATATTAGCCAAAAACGAAATTTTCTGTTTTTAGGGGGTTTTTTAGGGGTAGCGTACAACCAATTTTCCGAAACTCTTTTTTAACATATTCTACTCACGAAAAACTATATTTTTAGAAAAAGTTTCGTCAGTTATCATTTAGTCTGACTCTGACGACTCAACTATAATGAAATAACAAAAATAGCGTTTTATGAAATGAATATTTACAGCGTTCTGGCGGCACTTTGGTGAACGGGAAATGTTCTGGCAATAATTTTTATAAATAGAGAATACCATCAAAAACAATCTCCTGAAAATTCATGACTAATACTATAACAAAATTGAACTTTATTTCCTACCCCCTTTGTAATTTTAGGGTACTACATTCCGGCCACTGGGGGCTGCCAGAATTGGCTTTTATTGTTCAGCAGGTGTATAAGATTCAGTGTGGAAATTTTCATGACTAATGAAATGACAACCCAAAATATGTCGCTGGCTCTTCCTCTAAAAGTGAAAATGATATTAGAGGAATTATGACCAAAAATTTTATTTTTTAGGGTTTTTGAAATTCAGCCCCAGCTAATAAAATGTAACCCACTTGATATCTCTTATGGTCGGTTCTCCAGAAAAGAACTTTTGGCCACATGGCATTAGCGATTCATAAAATATTTATGTAGTTCAATCTAAACTAGAGATACCGAATATTCGGCCACGCTCTGGGCCGAAGCCCCGAATTCGCAAATTTTTCGAGCATAGAAAAATTATCACTGTAGATGCGATCTTAATACTACAATAATATTTCCGGTGTTAACACAATTGCGCGTAATTCCGTAAACGATTTGAAGCCACTCGATTTCGATTTTTTGTTTTTTATTGCTTTTCTCAGGAAATTTGTTCGCCGGTCCGGAGTCCCCTTTCATAATATTGTTGCTTTTTTTGTTGCTTTTCCGATGAAATTTGGATTCCTTTCATATAATTTTTAGTGATATGTGCATTTTTTATGATTTGGTATGCGGCCGCATAATGTGGGTTAACCCACAAAGAAATTTTAGGGGTGGCGGTGACATTTAAAATACATGGAACAACATTTGCGCTGGCATAAACATCAGGCGGCGCGAAGAAATTAAATCTATGGGGACTTTTGCCGCAAGCCGCCGTCGTCACCGGTCACCGTCGCCTGGCAAGTCAATTGTTCATTTATTCGGCCGAATACCGAACATTAAAAAAGTGGCCGAAAAGCAGCCAAATATTTGTGGCATCTTTATAAACCATATCAAATTGCTAATAAATTTTCTTTGAAAAATGATTTATCATCTATTAAGTAACTAGTTAAAAAATTAGCTCGTTACTAACAAAACAAAATTAGGTATAACAATATTCTTCAAGACATAATGCTCAAAAGAGTAGCTTTCGTGGATACTGGGATGCTAGGGTGTTTATTATTTTTAAATACATATATTATTTCAAATGGCATTGCTTCACTTTTATTTAAATCTTTCCGCCAAATATTTCACGTCACATTACTTCATTCGAGTATTAGTTGATTATATTACTGTTTTTAGTTAAATTAATTTTTCATATCTAGTTAGCATTGAGGTGGTGGAGGAGTGGCCACTTTCGGAATTGAAATTTTTTATGTTAATTCTTAACACCACCCTTATCAAGTACACAAAAACCCAGCAGGGCATAAAAACTTTAACTATATTTTCAAAAATAATATTTTCTAGGGGGTGAGTTAAGGGGTGCCTTGTTATGGGCTGGAGATTTTTGGTGTATTTTTTAACACCACTCTTCTTAACGAGGGATCATATTGTGCAGCGGAGTCTTCTACCGCCTTTAAATATTTATATTTCCAAAAAAACACAATTTGTGGTAGTTCCTAATACTACCCTTAATAAGTATGCAAAAATGCAGCGGGGTCTAAAGCCTCTAACTATTTTTCTCAAAATAATCACATCTAGGGGGTGGTTTAAGGGTGTCACCAGGGGATGTTACTAGCACCACCCTTAACAAGTCCACAAAAATCCAGCGGGGCACTCGGCCTCTAACTATTTTGTTAAAAATAATCATTTCTAGGGGGTCGGTTAAAAGTGTCGCCCGTGCACGATATGGACTTGAGATTTTTGGGGGTGGTTACTAGCACCACCCTTAACAAGTCCACAAAAATCCAGCGAGGCACTCGGCCACTAACTATAGTTTTTACAATAATCACCTCTAGGGGTGGCTTCAGGGTGGCATAAGGGTGGCTTCCGACGATGATATAGACTTGGGATTTTTTCTGGAATCTACTAACATCCCTCTTAACGCGTGGTAAAAATTTCAGCGGGGTCTAAAGCCTCTAACTATAGTTTTTAAAACAATCACCTCTAGGGGTGGCTTCAGGTTGGCTTCAGGGTGGCATAAGGGTGGCGACCGACGATGTTATGGACTTGAGATTTCTTCAGGAATCTACTAACATCCCTCTTAACGCGTGGTAAAAATTTCAGCGGGGTCTAAAGCCTCTAACTATAGTTTTTAAAACAATCACCTCTAGGGGTGGCTTCAGGTTGGCTTCAGGGTGGCATAAGGGTGGCGACCGACGATGATATAGACTTGGGATTTTTTCTGGAATCTACTAACATCCCTCTTAACGCGTGGTAAAAATTTCAGCGGGGTCTAAAGCCTCTAACTATAGTTTTCAAAATAATCACCTCTAGGGGTGGCTTCAGGGTTGCATAAGGGTGGCGACCGACGATGTTATGGACTTGAGATTTCTTCAGGAATCTACTAACATCCCTCTTAACGCGTGGTAAAAATTTCAGCGGGGTCTAAAGCCTCTAACTATAGTTTTTAAAATAATCACCTCTAGGGGTGGCTTCAGGGTTGCATAAGGGTGGCGACCGACGATGTTATGGACTTGAGATTTCTTCGGGAATCTACTAACATCCCTCTTAACGCGTGGTAAAAATTTCAGCGGGGTCTAAAGCCTCTAACTATAGTTTTCAAAATAATCACCTCTAGGGGTGGCTTCAGGGTGGCATAAGGGTGGCGACCGACGATGTTATGGACTTGAGATTTCTTCAGGAATCTACTAACATCCCTCTTAACGCGTGGTAAAAATTTCAGCGGGGTCTAAAGCCTCTAACTATAGTTTTCAAAATAATCACCTCTAGGGGTGGTTTCAGAGAGGCATAAGGGTGGCGACCGACGATGTTATGGACTTGAGATTTCTTCAGGAATCTACTAACATCCCTCTTAACGCGTGGTAAAAATTTCAGCGGGGTCTAAAGCCTCTAACTATAGTTTTCAAAATAATCTCCTCTAGGGGTGGCTTCAGGGTGGCATAAGGGTGGCGACCGACGATGTTATGGACTTGAGATTTCTTCAGGAATCTACTAACATCCCTCTTAACGCGTGGTAAAAATTTCAGCGGGGTCTAAAGCCTCTAACTATAGTTTTCAAAATAATCTCCTCTAGGGGTGGCTTCAGGGTGGCATAAGGGTGGCGACCGACGATGTTATGGACTTGAGATTTCTTCAGGAATCTACTAACATCCCTCTTAACGCGTGGTAAAAATTTCAGCGGGGTCTAAAGCCTCTAACTATAGTTTTCAAAATAATCACCTCTAGGGGTGGCTTCAGGGTGGCATAAGGGTGGCGACCGACAATGTTATGGACTTGAGATTTCTTCAGGAATCTACTAACATCCCTCTTAACGCGTGGTAAAAATTTCAGCGGGGTCTAAAGCCTCTAACTATAGTTTTCAAAATAATCACCTCTAGGGGTGGCTTCAGGGTGGCATAAGGGTGGCGACCGACGATGTTATGGACTTGGGATTTCTTCAGGAATCTACTAACATCCCTCTTAACGCGTGGTAAAAATTTCAGCGGGGTCTAAAGCCTCTAACTATAGTTTTCAAAATAATCACCTCTAGGGGTGGCTTCAGGGTGGCATAAGGGTGGCGACCGACGATGTTATGGACTTGAGATTTCTTCAGGAATCTACTAACATCCCTCTTAACGCGTGGTAAAAATTTCAGCGGGGTCTAAAGCCTCTAACTATAGTTTTCAAAATAATCACCTCTAGGGGTGGCTTCAGGGTGGCATAAGGGTGGCGACCGACGATGTTATGGACTTGAGATTTCTTCAGGAATCTACTAACATCCCTCTTAACGCGTGGTAAAAATTTCAGCGGGGTCTAAAGCCTCTAACTATAGTTTTCAAAATAATCTCCTCTAGGGGTGGCTTCAGGGTGGCATAAGGGTGGCGACCGACGATGTTATGGACTTGAGATTTCATCAGGAATCTACTAACATCCCTCTTAACGCGTGGTAAAAATTTCAGCGGGGTCTAAAGCCTCTAACTATAGTTTTCAAAATAATCACCTCTAGGGGTGGCTTCAGGGTGGCATAAGGGTGGCGACCGACGATGTTATGGACTTGAGATTTCTTCAGGAATCTACTAACATCCCTCTTAACGCGTGGTAAAAATTTCAGCGGGGTCTAAAGCCTCTAACTATAGTTTTTAAAATAATCACCCCTAGGGGTGGCTTCAGGGTGGCATAAGGGTGGCGACCGACGATGTTATGGACTTGAGATTTCTTCAGGAATCTACTAACATCCCTCTTAACGCGTGGTAAAAATTTCAGCGGGGTCTAAAGCCTCTAACTATAGTTTTCAAAATAATCACCTCTAGGGGTGGCTTCAGGGTGGCTTCAGGGTTGCATAAGGGTGGCGACCGACGATGTTATGGACTTGAGATTTCTTCAGGAATCTACTAACATCCCTCTTAACGCGTGGTAAAAATTTCAGCGGGGTCTAAAGCCTCTAACTATAGTTTTCAAAATAATCACCTCTAGGGGTGGCTTCAGGGTGGCATAAGGGTGGCGACCGACGATGTTATGGACTTGAGATTTCTTCAGGAATCTACTAACATCCCTCTTAACGCGTGGTAAAAATTTCAGCGGGGTCTAAAGCCTCTAACTACAGTTTTTAAAATAATCACCTCTAGGGGTGGCTTCAGGGTGGCTTCAGGGTTGCATAAGGGTGGCGACCGACGATGTTATGGACTTGAGATTTCTTCAGGAATCTACTAACATCCCTCTTAACGCGTGGTAAAAATTTCAGCGGGGTCTAAAGCCTCTAACTATAGTTTTCAAAATAATCACCTCTAGGGGTGGCTTCAGGGTTGCATAAGGGTGGCGACCGACGATGTTATGGACTTGAGATTTCTTCAGGAATCTACTAACATCCCTCTTAACGCGTGGTAAAAATTTCAGCGGGGTCTAAAGCCTCTAACTATAGTTTTCAAAATAATCACCTCTAGGGGTGGCTTCAGGGTGGCATAAGGGTGGCGACCGACGATGTTATGGACTTGAGATTTCTTCAGGAATCTACTAACATCCCTCTTAACGCGTGGTAAAAATTTCAGCGGGGTCTAAAGCCTCTAACCATAGTTTTCAAAATAATCACCTCTAGGGGTGGCTTCAGGGTTGCATAAGGGTGGCGACCGACGATGTTATGGACTTGAGATTTCTTCAGGAATCTACTAACATCCCTCTTAACGCGTGGTAAAAATTTCAGCGGGGTCTAAAGCCTCTAACTATAGTTTTCAAAATAATCACCTCTAGGGGTGGCTTCAGGGTGGCTTCAGGGTTGCATAAGGGTGGCGACCGACGATGTTATGGACTTGAGATGTCTTCAGGAATCTACTAACATCCCTCTTAACGCGTGGTAAAAATTTCAGCGGGGTCTAAAGCCTCTAACTATAGTTTTCAAAATAATCACCTCTAGGGGTGGCTTCAGGGTGGCTTCAGGGTTGCATAAGGGTGGCGACCGACGATGTTATGGACTTGAGATTTCTTCAGGAATCTACTAACATCCCTCTTAACGCGTGGTAAAAATTTCAGCGGGGTCTAAAGCCTCTAACTATAGTTTTTAAAATAATCACCTCTAGGGGTGGCTTCAGGGTGGCATAAGGGTGGCGACCGACGATGTTATGGACTTGAGATTTCTTCAGGAATCTACTAACATCCCTCTTAACGCGTGGTAGAAATTTCAGCGGGGTCTAAAGCCTCTAACTATAGTTTTTAAAATAATAACCTCTAGGGGTGGCTTCAGGGTGGCATAAGGGTGGCTTCCGACGATGATATAGACTTGGGATTTTTTCTGGAATCTATTAACATCCCTCTTAACGCGTGGTAAAAATTTCAGCGGGGTCTAAAGCCTCTAACTATAGTTTTTAAAATAATAACCTCTAGGGGTGGCTTCAGGGTGGCATAAGGGTGGCTTCCGACGATGATATAGACTTGGGATTTTTTCTGGAATCTATTAACATCCCTCTTAACGCGTGGTAAAAATTTCAGCGGGGTCTAAAGCCTCTAACTATAGTTTTCAAAATAATCACCTCTAGGGGTGGCTTCAGGGTGGCATAAGGGTGGCGACCGACGATGTTATGGACTTGAGATTTCTTCAGGAATCTACTAACATCCCTCTTAACGCGTGGTAAAAATTTCAGCGGGGTCTAAAGCCTCTAACTATAGTTTTCAAAATAATCTCCTCTAGGGGTGGCTTCAGGGTGGCATAAGGGTGGCGACCGACGATGTTATGGACTTGAGATTTCTTCAGGAATCTACTAACATCCCTCTTAACGCGTGGTAAAAATTTCAGCGGGGTCTAAAGCCTCTAACTATAGTTTTCAAAATAATCACCTCTAGGGGTGGCTTCAGGGTGGCATAAGGGTGGCGACCGACGATGTTATGGACTTGAGATTTCTTCAGGAATCTACTAACATCCCTCTTAACGCGTGGTAAAAATTTCAGCGGGGTCTAAAGCCTCTAACTATAGTTTTCAAAATAATCTCCTCTAGGGGTGGCTTCAGGGTGGCATAAGGGTGGCGACCGACGATGTTATGGACTTGAGATTTCATCAGGAATCTACTAACATCCCTCTTAACGCGTGGTAAAAATTTCAGCGGGGTCTAAAGCCTCTAACTATAATTTTTAAAATAATCACCTCTAGGGGTGGCTTCAGGGTGGCATAAGGGTGGCGACCGACGATGTTATGGACTTGAGATTTCTTCAGGAATCTACTAACATCCCTCTTAACGCGTGGTAAAAATTTCAGCGGGGTCTAAAGCCTCTAAATATTTTTTTCAAAAATAATCATTTTTAGGGGGTGAGTTAGGGGTAGGTTTATAATTCGGGGTTAATGATATTTTTCGAGACCCCCACTGTCTGTCTGGTATCAAAAAACAATTATTTACTTGTTTTTTTAAGGCCCGATAGTCAGTTTCAAAATTTAATTTTTTTTTCTAAAATCGTTCGATCGAACGTTCGGAACTTCAGGCTCATCAACTTCTCGATGGATTAATTTTGCGCAATCAATATTTCCGTTCTCATACAAGATCCTAAAATTCAAACTTAAGGTTTATCTCCTTCTTCTGAAACATTCCCTTAACCTATCCTCTTCTATTCTTCCAAAAAAAATTATAGCAATGGCAGCTCCCAGGGATCTATGTTACTGGTCTTTTAAATTACTTTAATTACTTCTTGAAATTAAAAACAAAAAAGTAGAATTAGTTCCTTTGCAAAGAATTATTATCAGCGATTAGCAATATTGCGCTCTTCGAATTCCAAATAGGATTAAATAAATAAGCTACTTAGTGCTTTGCCAATTTTTTACCATACCAGTTATATCATCAGAAGACCCAACTAATAAAAATCCAAAACAACTTCCTCAAAATAGACCCAATTATTGTTTTCGCGACTCATGAGCCTGAAGTTCCGAACGTTCGATCGAACGATTTTAGAAAAAAAAAATTAAATTTTGAAACTGACTATCGGACCTTAAAAAACAAGTAAATAATTGTTTTTTGATACCAGACAGACAGTGGGGGTCTCGAAAAATATCATACCTAAATTATTAACCCCGAATTATAAACCTACCCCTAACTAACCCCCTAAAAATGATGTTTTTTGGAAAAAATAGTTAGAGGCCGAGTGCCCCGCTGGATTTTTGTGGACTTGTTAAGGGTGGTGCTAGTAACCACCCCCAAAAATCTCAGGTCGATATCGTGCACGGGCGACACCCCTAACTCACCCCCTAAAAATGAATATTTTTAAAACAATAGTTAGAGGCCTAGTGCCCCGCTGCATTTTTGTGGACATGTTAAGGGCTGTGCTAGTAACCACCCCCAAAAATCTCAAGTCGATATCGTGCACGGGCGACACCCCTAACTCACCCCCTAAAAATGAATATTTTTAAATCAATAGTTAGAGGCCGAGTGCCCCGCTGGATTTTTGTGGACTTGTTAAGGGTGGTGCTAGTAACCACCCCCAAAAAACTCAAGTCGATATCGTGCACGGGCGACACCCCTAACTCACCCCCTAAAAATGAATATTTTTAAAACAATAGTTAGAGGCCTAGTGCCCCGCTGGATTTTTGTGGACTTGTTAAGGGTGGTGCTAGTAACCACCCCCAAAAATCTCAAGTCGATATCGTGCACGGGCGACACCCCTAACTCACCCCCTAAAAATGAATATTTTTAAAACAATAGTTAGAGGCCTAGTGCCCCGCTGGATTTTTGTGGACTTGTTAAGGGTGGTGCTAGTAACCACCCCCAAAAATCTCAAGTCGATATCGTGCACGGGCGACACCCCTAACTCACCCCCTAAAAATGAATATTTTTAAAACAATAGTTAGAGGCCTAGTGCCCCGCTGGATTTTTGTGGACTTGTTAAGAGTGGTGCTAGTAACCACCCCCAAAAATCTCAAGTCGATATCGTGCACGGGCGACACCTCTAACTCACCCCCTAAAAATGAATATTTTTAAAACAATAGTTAGAGGCCTAGTGCCCCGCTGGATTTTTGTGGACTTGTTAAGGGTGGTGCTAGTAACCACCCCCAAAAATCTCAAGTCGATATCGTGCACGGGCGACACCCCTAACTCACCCCCTAAAAATGAATATTTTTAAATCAATAGTTAGAGGCCGAGTGCCCCGCTGGATTTTTGTGGACTTGTTAAGGGTGGTGCTAGTAACCACCCCCAAAAATCTCAAGTCGATATCGTGCACGGGCGACACCCCTAACTCACCCCCTAAAAATGAATATTTTTAAAACAATAGTTAGAGGCCTAGTGCCCCGCTGGATTTTTGTGGACTTGTTAAGGGTGGTGCTAGTAACCACCCCCAAAAATCTCAAGTCGATATCGTGCACGGGCGACACCCCTAACTCACCCCCTAAAAATGAATATTTTTAAATCAATAGTTAGAGGCCGAGTGCCCCGCTGGATTTTTGTGGACTTGTTAAGGGTGGTGCTAGTAACCACCCCCAAAAATCTCAAGTCGATATCGTGCACGGGGGACACTTTTAACCCACCCCCTAGAAATGATTATTTTATACACAATAGTTAGAGGCCGAGTGCCCCGCTGAATTTTTGTGGACATGTTAAGGGTGGTGCTAGTAACCACCACGAAAAATCTCAAGTCCATATCGTGCACGGGCGATACCCCTAACCAACCCCCTAGAAATGATTATTTTAAACACAATAGTTAGAGGCCGAGTGCCCCGCTGGATTTTTGTGGACTTGTTAAGGGTGGTGCTAGTAGCCACCCCCAAAAATCTCAAGTCGATATCGTGCACGGGCGATACCCCTAACCCACCCCCTAGAAATGATTATTTTAAACACAATAGTTAGAGGCCGAGTGCCCCGCTGGATTTTTGTGGACATGTTAAGGGTGGTGCTAGTAACCACCACGAAAAATCTCAAGTCCATATCGTGCACGGGCGATACCCCTAACCAACCCCCTAGAAATGATTATTTTAAACACAATAGTTAGAGGCCGAGTGCCCCGCTGGATTTTTGTGGACATGTTAAGGGTGGTGCTAGTAACCACCACGAAAAATCTCAAGTCCATATCGTGCACGGGCGATACCCCTAACCCACCCCCTAGAAATGATTATTTTAAACACAATAGTTAGAGGCCGAGTGCACCGCTGAATTTTTGTGGACATGTTAAGGGTGGTGCTAGTAGCCACCCCCAAAAATCTCAAGTCGATATCGTGCACGGGCGATACCCCTAACCCACCCCCTAGAAATGATTATTTTAAACACAATAGTTAGAGGCCGAGTGCCCCGCTGGATTTTTGTGGACATGTTAAGGGTGGTGCTAGTAACCACCACGAAAAATCTCAAGTCCATATCGTGCACGGGCGATACCCCTAACCAACCCCCTAGAAATGATTATTTTAAACACAATAGTTAGAGGCCGAGTGCCCCGCTGGATTTTTGTGGACATGTTAAGGGTGGTGCTAGTAACCACCACGAAAAATCTCAAGTCCATATCGTGCACGGGCGATACCCCTAACCCACCCCCTAGAAATGATTATTTTAAACACAATAGTTAGAGGCCGAGTGCACCGCAGAATTTTTGTGGACATGTTAAGGGTGGTGCTAGTAACCACCACAAAAAATCTCAAGTCCATATCGAGAACGGGGGACACTTTTAACCCACCCCCTAGAAATGACTATTTTAAACACAATAGTTAGAGGCCGAGTGCCCCGCTGGATTTTTGTGGACATGTTAAGGGTGGTGCTAGTAACCACCACGAAAAATCTCAAGTCCATATCGTGCACGGGCGATACCCCTAACCCACCCCCTAGAAATGATTATTTTAAACACAATAGTTAGAGGCCGAGTGCCCCGCTGGATTTTTGTGGACATGTTAAGGGTGGTGCTAGTAACCACCACGAAAAATCTCAAGTCCATATCGTGCACGGGCGATACCCCTAACCCACTCCCTAGAAATGATTATTTTAAACACAATAGTTAGAGGCCGAGTGCCCCGCTGGATTTTTGTGGACATGTTAAGGGTGGTGCTAGTAACCACAACGAAAAATCTCAAGTCCATATCGTGCACGGGCGATACCCCTAACCAACCCCCTAGAAATGATTATTTTAAACACAATAGTTAGAGGCCGAGTGCCCCGCTGAATTTTTGTGGACATGTTAAGGGTGGTGCTAGTAACCACCACGAAAAATCTCAAGTCCATATCGTGCACGGGCGATACCCCTAACCAACCCCCTAGAAATGATTATTTTAAACACAATAGTTAGAGGCCGAGTGCCCCGCTGGATTTTTGTGGACATGTTAAGGGTGGTGCTAGTAACCACCACGAAAAATCTCAAGTCCATATCGTGCACGGGCGATACCCCTAACCCACCCCCTAGAAATGATTATTTTAAACACAATAGTTAGAGGCCGAGTGCCCCGCTGAATTTTTGTGGACATGTTAAGGGTGGTGCTAGTAACCACCACAAAAAATCTCAAGTCCATATCGAGCACGGGGGACACTTTTAACCCACCCCCTAGAAATGATTATTTTAAACACAATAGTTAGAGGCCGAGTGCCCCGCTGGATTTTTGTGGACATGTTAAGGGTGGTGCTAGTAACCACCACGAAAAATCTCAAGTCCATATCGTGCACGGGCGATACCCCTAACCCACCCCCTAGAAATGATTATTTTAAACACAATAGTTAGAGGCCGAGTGCCCCGCTGGATTTTTGTGGACATGTTAAGGGTGGTGCTAGTAACCACCACGAAAAATCTCAAGTCCATATCGTGCACGGGCGATACCCCTAACCCACCCCCTAGAAATGATTATTTTAAACACAATAGTTAGAGGCCGAGTGCCCCGCTGGATTTTTGTGGACATGTTAAGGGTGGTGCTAGTAACCACCACGAAAAATCTCAAGTCCATATCGTGCACGGGCGATACCCCTAACCAACCCCCTAGAAATGATTATTTTAAACACAATAGTTAGAGGCCGAGTGCCCCGCTGAATTTTTGTGGACATGTTAAGGGTGGTGCTAGTAACCACCACGAAAAATCTCAAGTCCATATCGTGCACGGGCGATACCCCTAACCAACCCCCTAGAAATGATTATTTTAAACACAATAGTTAGAGGCCGAGTGCCCCGCTGGATTTTTGTGGACATGTTAAGGGTGGTGCTAGTAACCACCACGAAAAATCTCAAGTCCATATCGTGCACGGGCGATACCCCTAACCCACCCCCTAGAAATGATTATTTTAAACACAATAGTTAGAGGCCGAGTGCCCCGCTGGATTTTTGTGGACATGTTAAGGGTGGTGCTAGTAACCACCACGAAAAATCTCAAGTCCATATCGTGCACGGGCGACACTTTTAAAACACCCCCTAGAAATGATTATTTTAAACACAATAGTTAGAGGCCGAGTGCCCCGCTGAATTTTTGTGGACATGTTAAGGGTGGTGCTAGTAACCACCACAAAAAATCTCAAGTCCATATCGTGCACGGGCGATACCCCTAACCCACCCCCTAGAAATGATTATTTTAAACACAATAGTTAGAGGACGAGTGCCCCGCTGAATTTTTGTGGACATGTTAAGGGTGGTGCTAGTAACCACCACGAAAAATCTCAAGTCCATATCGTGCACGGGCGATACCCCTAACTCACCCCCTAGAAATGATTATTTTTAAACAAATAGTTAGAGGCCGAGTGCCCCGCTGGATTTTTGTGGACTTGTTAAGGGTGGTGCTAGTAGCCACCACAAAAAATCTCAAGTCCATATCGTGCACGGGCGACACTTTTAAAACACCCCCTAGAAATGATTATTTTAAACACAATAGTTAGAGGCCGAGTGCCCCGCTGGATTTTTGTGGACTTGTTAAGGGTGGTGCTAGTAGCCACCACAAAAAATCTCAAGTCCATATCGTGCACGGGCGACACTTTTAAAACACCCCCTAGAAATGATTATTTTAAACACAATAGTTAGAGGCCGAGTGCCCCGCTGGATTTTTGTGGACTTGTTAAGGGTGGTGCTAGTAGCCACCACAAAAAATCTCAAGTCCATATCGTGCACGGGCGACACTTTTAAAACACCCCCTAGAAATGATTATTTTAAACACAATAGTTAGAGGCCGAGTGCCCCGCTGGATTTTTGTGGACTTGTTAAGGGTGGTGCTAGTAGCCACCACAAAAAATCTCAAGTCCATATCGTGCACGGGCGACACTTTTAAAACACCCCCTAGAAATGATTATTTTAAACACAATAGTTAGAGGCCGAGTGCCCCGCTGGATTTTTGTGGACTTGTTAAGGGTGGTGCTAGTAGCCACCACAAAAAATCTCAAGTCCATATCGTGCACGGGCGACACTTTTAAAACACCCCCTAGAAATGATTATTTTATACACAATAGTTAGAGGCCGAGTGCCCCGCTGGATTTTTGTGGACTTGTTAAGGGTGGTGCTAGTAGCCACCACAAAAAATCTCAAGTCCATATCGTGCACGGGCGACACTTTTAAAACACCCCCTAGAAATGATTATTTTAAACACAATAGTTAGAGGCCGAGTGCCCCGCTGGATTTTTGTGGACTTGTTAAGGGTGGTGCTAGTAGCCACCACAAAAAATCTCAAGTCCATATCGTGCACGGGCGATACCCCTAACCAACCCCCTAGAAATGATTATTTTAAACACAATAGTTAGAGGCCGAGTGCCCCGCTGAATTTTTGTGGACATGTTAAGGGTGGTGCTAGTAACCACCACGAAAAATCTCAAGTCCATATCGTGCACGGGCGATACCCCTAACCAACCCCCTAGAAATGATTATTTTAAACACAATAGTTAGAGGCCGAGTGCCCCGCTGGATTTTTGTGGACATGTTAAGGGTGGTGCTAGTAACCACCACGAAAAATCTCAAGTCCATATCGTGCACGGGCGATACCCCTAACCCACCCCCTAGAAATGATTATTTTAAACACAATAGTTAGAGGCCGAGTGCCCCGCTGGATTTTTGTGGACATGTTAAGGGTGGTGCTAGTAACCACCACGAAAAATCTCAAGTCCATATCGTGCACGGGCGACACTTTTAAAACACCCCCTAGAAATGATTATTTTAAACACAATAGTTAGAGGCCGAGTGCCTCGCTGAATTTTTGTGGACATGTTAAGGGTGGTGCTAGTAACCACCACAAAAAATCTCAAGTCCATATCGTGCACGGGCGATACCCCTAACCCACCCCCTAGAAATGATTATTTTAAACACAATAGTTAGAGGACGAGTGCCCCGCTGAATTTTTGTGGACATGTTAAGGGTGGTGCTAGTAACCACCACGAAAAATCTCAAGTCCATATCGTGCACGGGCGATACCCCTAACTCACCCCCTAGAAATGATTATTTTTAAACAAATAGTTAGAGGCCGAGTGCCCCGCTGGATTTTTGTGGACTTGTTAAGGGTGGTGCTAGTAGCCACCACAAAAAATCTCAAGTCCATATCTTGCACGGGCGACACTTTTAAAACACCCCCTAGAAATGATTATTTTAAACACAATAGTTAGAGGCCGAGTGCCCCGCTGGATTTTTGTGGACTTGTTAAGGGTGGTGCTAGTAGCCACCACAAAAAATCTCAAGTCCATATCGTGCACGGGCGACACTTTTAAAACACCCCCTAGAAATGATTATTTTAAACACAATAGTTAGAGGCCGAGTGCCCCGCTGGATTTTTGTGGACTTGTTAAAGGTGGTGCTAGTAGCCACCACAAAAAATCTCAAGTCCATATCGTGCACGGGCGACACTTTTAAAACACCCCCTAGAAATGATTATTTTAAACACAATAGTTAGAGGCCGAGTGCCCCGCTGGATTTTTGTGGACTTGTTAAGGGTGGTGCTAGTAGCCACCACAAAAAATCTCAAGTCCATATCGTGCACGGGCGACACTTTTAAAACACCCCCTAGAAATGATTATTTTAAACACAATAGTTAGAGGCCGAGTGCCCCGCTGGATTTTTGTGGACTTGTTAAGGGTGGTGCTAGTAGCCACCACAAAAAATCTCAAGTCCATATCGTGCACGGGCGACACTTTTAAAACACCCCCTAGAAATGATTATTTTAAACACAATAGTTAGAGGCCGAGTGCCCCGCTGGATTTTTGTGGACTTGTTAAAGGTGGTGCTAGTAGCCACCACAAAAAATCTCAAGTCCATATCGTGCACGGGCGACACTTTTAAAACACCCCCTAGAAATGATTATTTTAAACACAATAGTTAGAGGCCGAGTGCCCCGCTGGATTTTTGTGGACTTGTTAAGGGTGGTGCTAGTAGCCACCACAAAAAATCTCAAGTCCATATCGTGCACGGGCGACACTTTTTAAAACACCCCCTAGAAATGATTATTTTAAACACAATAGTTAGAGGCCGAGTGCCCCGCTGGATTTTTGTGGACTTGTTAAGGGTGGTGCTAGTAGCCACCACAAAAAATCTCAAGTCCATATCGTGCACGGGCGACACTTTTAAAACACCCCCTAGAAATGATTATTTTAAACACAATAGTTAGAGGCCGAGTGCCCCGCTGGATTTTTGTGGACTTGTTAAGGGTGGTGCTAGTAGCCACCACAAAAAATCTCAAGTCCATATCGTGCACGGGCGACACTTTTTAAAACACCCCCTAGAAATGATTATTTTAAACACAATAGTTAGAGGCCGAGTGCCCCGCTGGATTTTTGTGGACTTGTTAAGGGTGGTGCTAGTAGCCACCACAAAAAATCTCAAGTCCATATCTTGCACGGGCGACACTTTTAAAACACCCCCTAGAAATGATTATTTTAAACACAATAGTTAGAGGCCGAGTGCCCCGCTGGATTTTTGTGGACTTGTTAAGGGTGGTGCTAGTAGCCACCACAAAAAATCTCAAGTCCATATCGTGCACGGGCGACACTTTTAAAACACCCCCTAGAAATGATTATTTTAAACACAATAGTTAGAGGCCTAGTGCCCCGCTGGATTTTTGTGGACTTGTTAAGGGTGGTGCTAGTAGCCACCACAAAAAATCTCAAGTCCATATCGTGCACGGGCAGCACCCCTAACTTACCCCCTAGAAACGAGAATTTCAAGTTCATAACATCCCCGGGAGCCACTCTTATACCACCCCCTATAAATGATTATTTTCGAAAAAATAGTTAGAGGCTTTAGACCCCGCTGCATTTTCGCATACTTGTTAAGGATGGTATTAAGAACTACCACATATTTTTGGAAATATAGTTAAAGGCTGTAGAAGACCCCGCTGCACAATATGGTCCCTCGTTAAAAAGAGTGGTGTTAAAAAATTCACCCCTTAACTCACTTATTTTTGAAACTATAGTTAACGGTTTTATACCCCGCTGGGTTTTTTTGTACTTGATAAGGGTGGTGTTAAGAAATAACATAAAAAACTTCAACTCCGGAAGTGGCCACTCCTCCACCACCTCAATGCTAACTAGATATAATAAATTAATTTAACTAAAAACAGTGATTGAATCAACTTATACTCCAATGAAGTAATGTGACGTGAAATATTAGGCGGAAAGATTTAAATAAAAGTGATGCAATGCCATGTGAAATAATATATGTACATATTTAAAAATAATAAACACCCTAGCATCCTAGTATCCACGAAAGCCACTCTTTTGAGCATTATGTCTTGAAGTTGAATTAATTGTGTTTTGTTAGTAATGAGATAATTTTTGAACTAATTACTTAATAGATGATAAATCATTTTTCTAAGACAATTTATTATCAATTTGGTATGGTTTATAAAGATGCCACAAATATTTGGCTGCTTTTCGGCCACTTTTTTAATGTTCGGTATTCGGCCGAATAAATGAACAAACGACTTGCCAGGCGACGGCGACGGCGGCGGCCTGCGGCAGAAGTCCCCATAGATTTAATTTCTCCGCGCCGCCTGATGTTTATGCCAGCGCAAATGTTGTCCCATGGATTTTAAATGTCACCGCCACCCCTAAAATTTCTTTGTGGGTTAATCCACGTTATGCGGCCGAATACCAAATCATAAAAAACGCACATATCACTAAAAATTATATGAAAGGGATCCAAATTTCATCGGAAAAGCAACAAAAAAAAAAACAACAATACATATTATGAAAGGGGACTCCGGACCGGGGAACAAATTTCTTGAGAAAAGAGCAATAAAAAACAAAATATCGAAATCGAGTGGCTGCAAATCGTTTATGGAATTGCGCGCAATTGTGTTAACACCGGAAATATTATTGTAGTATTAAGATCGCATTCTACAGTGATAATTTTTCTATGCTCGAAATGTTTGCGAATTCGGGGCTTCGGCCGAGAACGTGGCCGAATATTCGGTATCTCTAGTTTAGATTGAACTAAATATTTTATGAATCGCTAATGTCATGTGCCCAAAAATTCTTTTCTGGAGAACCGACCGAGAGATATCAAATATGTTACATTTTAATAATTGCGGCTGAATTTCAAAAACCCTAAAAAATAAAATTTTTGGTCATAATTCCTCTAATATCATTTTCACTTTCAACTTGCAAAAGTTTTCACGGGGAAAAAAGCCATGAAACAATTTTTTTTGTATGTATTTACAATACAAAAATGTGTAACAGACAGCACCAGGCCGGAGGATTTGTGCCGTGCCGGGGGATTTCTCGCCCTGTCCAGACTTCGCGCCCTCAAACTTTTTTTATCCAAAAAATGCGCCTAAACAGGTCATCAATTCAGAATTCCATTCATAAAGGAAAAGGGTCGTAAGAAAATTGCGTCGAAGTTTATTTTTTAAATTTTTCTGAACGAGTTAATGCTCTTTCTATGCTTTAACGATGGGTGCGCACGATGCAGAAAGATATAGTGCGTTCTTTCTCTGTCAAAAGCGATTCTTAAGGAGCACTTTTTGCTTAGTTTGAAAGACTCGGAGAACGGTGTCCGCGGTTGAGGGGGGTTCGCTATTCATGAAGGGGTCGTTGAATTTTCCGGATGATTTCTATAGATTTAGATTTGCTGAATCCGGAAATGCAAGATATTTTTGCAAAATCTCGGTTATTTTTAACAAAAGGGTCTTCGAGGGGGTAAGGTTTATTTTCAATGTATATTTAATAATATAAGCATTGAAGAACTATTATTTTTTCTAGAATTTTTCAACTTAATTAATACGAGTCCATAAATTTGACTTCAACTATTATGCATACTTACATACTGGCGATATGAATTTTCCGTTCCCTAAATTTTATGAAATGTGATAACCATTTTTCATTTATCCTAGTTGTCTGTAAAAAGGCCTGCGAAGGTAAGGCATATTTGCGGCTACTTTTTCACTTTCATGCGACTATCGAGTCCCACTTAGGGAATCCAATCCCGCAAACACGGGGTCCCGCACTATTTTTGCGGGATCAGTGATGCGGCACTAGACCTGCGGGATCCGCGGGATTCCCGGGATTTGGGCAGTAGAAGCACCTATTAAGGTGCGTTTCCACTGCGGTCTGCAGACAGTGCGCGCACATAAAAATCCACAAAAAAGGAGCAAAAAACGAAAAATTTCAAACTGTGCGGAGACAAAGTTTTCATTGCGTATCCACTAAAATATTGCAGGAAGCATATGAAAAGTCTCAAAATATGTTTTAAAAGACTGTGCGTGCACTCTGTAGAGACAAGACTTTAGGTGGATACGACCTTGAATGAAAAAAATTCTTGTGTGCGCACAATGTTTTATGTTTTCCGATTTAAACCTAGATATATTACCCCGCTTCAGTTCGGCGATATAAAAAAATGAGCTTGGAGGACGAAAATTTATTATACTATTTACGCAGGTACTATGTACAAATCGAAATGGTTTGCTATGCCGCATTTAAAATTTTTCGCTGGAAGGCATATTCCGAAATTACAAATTTCATCCGCAAGACCACTGGCAGAATAGGTAAGAGCGAAGGTGTCGTCAGTTACAAATATGTAGGGGACCTTGATTCCTCTTTCCATAGGCTGTCTGGCTCCGGAAAATTTAATGTGTTTTTGTCTATCATTGTGGATAGGGAGGAGTTGTTAAAGACGCCCAATCATTTATTTCTATATTCTTTGAATTCGACATCCCACAATCAGGGCCGGCGCTTGGGGATTTGCGCCCGGTGCACTATGCCATATTGCGCCCCATAAGGTATTCATTTTTGAACGCAATGAAGGACGAAGAAAAAGACAAGCACTCACGGAATAAGAGAAAGAATATTCATTATTTCACATTACAGTCTAAGCTCCCAAGACATAAAAGGTGCCCCATCAACACCTCAAAACAATAAAATGAGATTGGTTGAAAAACATGTAAAGAACATGTAACGCCCGCCAGACTAGTAAAAATTTGTTAATTGCTATTTTTTATGAATTTTTGAATTTTGTTAAAAAGACATGTTTTTTCCAAAACACCTGTTTAGTCCGGAGACAAAATTCCAAAATGGCTGAAAATTGGTAAACAGCTTCCTTATGACTTTTTAATAAAACAATTTCGGAATCCAGCTTGCGTATAGCTTTCTAGCGTATAGTTTGTTGGAAAAGTTGGCTGTTGTGAAAACCCATGCTATTCTTCATCAAATTTCAAAAGGGAATTACCGAATACATCCAATTTTTGTTGGTTGGCCCATGTGAAACTCCCCAATATTAATTTATTAGACAGTAATACCCCGGCTTCACCCCACGCGGCTGTTACAAAATGGATGCACTCATATAACACCCAGTAGTGCAAACGCGAGGCTCACCGCCTTCTCCTTATGCATCCACCAGACTACCATTAACCTTTCCTATTCTTTTTCTATTTTCAGGTCAAGCTTACTACTAGACATTGCACCATGAGTTGAACGACATGACGGTCTAGTGGTACAAAGGGTGATTCTTGAGTTTGACCATGCTACATAAAAAACCGCGTTCGAAAACTATTTCTTCAAAATAATCCCTTTGTCTAATATCTTGTCCTAAGATATTTCGTGTTTTCCAAATTCACTGGAAAACAAAAGATACGCCTCAAGAAGCTACTTCAAGACTTTTCGAAGTCTTTTTTCAAGTATCCACTGAATTTACATGTCCGCGCACAGTCCCCGCAGAAGTTCTCCGCACCGACCCAAAAGATTTTTCAATGGATACGTTGCGTATCCACTGGAATATCGGTGTGCGTGTGTAGTCTCCGCACTTTTAATCTCCGCACATTTTTTATCTCCGAACATTGAATTTGGTGGGGACACTTTGACGGATAATGTATGGAGATAGTGCGGAGACAAAACTCTTGGTGGATACGCACCTTTATAAAGACCGAGAAATATTTCAAAGTACGACAGATTCCAATCAGTACATGCATCTGTTTCGTCATGTTGCCCGTATATGGAAGTGGGAATCCATACACGTGTCGACAGAAACGATACCGATTTGAAACTTGTTTGAACTGCTCGCGAGCGACTGTTCTGCTGGTCAGGAGCGATATCCGTGGTTGCACTTGATTTAAACTACTTGAAATTTTGCCAAAACCTGTAAAAACTATGTGGGAACAGAACACCGATTGATCCAAAGTCAGTTGTGCTCGTGTGTGGACAAAAGTTTAATTTTTACTGCTATTTGGTTGTGCGCGTGTGATCATTGTGAAACCAGTTTGAAATAGAGATTTCTAATCATTCGAATCGTGTGCGTAGGGCCTTAAGCCCCAATTATACTGAACGCAACGGAACACAACAGACCGGATTGAAATGCCAAACTGAGTTTCAATACAGAGAAATTATATTGAGGTGGTTATATTGGACCAACGGAACGGAACGGACCGGATGAAAGTTTCAAAAATTAATAAGCTAAAAATTTTAAGCATAAGTCCAAAATTTGGTAAAACCTTGCCGAAAAATTAGAAAGTACAAATGATATTTGCATACGTTTAATTCCGTTAGTATAACCAGCAAAATCCCACTCCGTTCACTCTCCGCTTCTCTGAAAACTCAGCGAATACACTACTCTAGTTCATGGAAGCACAGTAAATGTCAAGTTACTCTACAGAATCTATTTTTTTGCAGTCCCGCAAATCCCGCGGACTCGCGGGATTGTTGTCCTCGATCCCACAAGCTTGCGGGAGTGAGATTTTGATGCGGGATTGGATTCCCTAGTCCCATTATCTGATCAGACCGAAAACTTGAAGGAAAGTGAGTTAAAACTTTTTTCATCATTCTAATTGTACAACTCAGCAAGCTCAATCTCAATATCTATATTTGCCTAAATATATCCTAACCGTACTATAGGCAATTCGTTTCTTTTTAGCACGATTTTGTGGATAAGATTGTCTATAATGTTATTTATACTTAGCTGATGCTGGATATTTTATTTTAATAGAGCTTTTTGGGGACTTCAATTGTATAGATAAAGAAAGTTTTCACTCTAATATGGATATACATACATACATTTTCTACTCCGATTTTCGAAATGCAGATAGTTTTCGCAAATACTATCATTCCTGCAATTTTCATCCTTTCAGAAAAGTCCACCACTTTTTGACGGTCACAGCTCGAGCTGTTAAGAACTTTTATTGATTGCCTTTCTGTATGGTTATAATCTCGAAAACGGGTAATCCGATTTCTATACGACTTTCTGGACATATTTTGAGCCTATTTCTCACTCGATTAAAAAAAATATTTTTTTTAGCAAAGACAGACAGGTCGTAATGGGGTATATAGCTGTATAATATATAATTTAACAATAATAATTTTAACAAATTTCATCGAAACAAAAAAATTATAAACACAAACAAACATTAGAAAATAACGAGAAACAGCGATGGTCCTTTTCAGAACCAAATCAGTGCTAGTAAAATCGTCGCGATAAGAACACAACAACCATTTCTAATGTTATGTATTCGTCTCAACAAAAAATTAGAAAAAAAATGAGAATTGTGTGATGTATTTATTAGATTTTTTAGGATCGCCAACTACAAATCTTTGGGCGGCAAAGATTTTTATTAATTATTTAAGCGCTTAATTTGTAACATATTTCTTTTAGAACATTTAAAATTTTTGTATGGCGTTTTTAGGGCATAGAGAATCAAATTTATAGAACGCTCACAGGCCTCTGACTATTATTTCCATAATAACAATTTCTAGGGGGTGGTTTAAGGGTGCCACCCGGGGATGTTATGAACTTGAAATTTTTTGTGGTAGTTCTTAATACCATCCTTAATAAGTATGCAGCGAGGTCTAAAGCCTCTAACTATTGTTTTTAAAATAATCATTTCTAGGGGGTGGGTTAAAAGTCTCCCCCGTGCACGATATGGACTTGAGATTTTTTGTGGTGGTTACTAGCACCACCCTTAACAAGTCCACAAAAATCCAGCGGAGCACTAGGCCTCTAACTATTTGTTTAAAATAATCATTTCTAGGGGGTGAGTTAGGGGTATCGCCCGTGCACGATATGGCCTTGAGATTTTTTGTGGTGGTTACTAGCACCACCCTTAACAAGTCCACAAAAATCCAGCGGGGCACTAGGCCTCTAACTATTTGTTTAAAAATAATCTTATCTAGGGGGTGAGTTAGGGGTATCGCCCGTGCACGATATGGACTTCAGATTTTTGGTGGTGGTTACTAGCACCACCCTTAACAAGTCCACAAAAATCCAGCGGGGCACTAGGCCTCTAACTATTGTGTTTAAAAATAATCTTATCTAGGGGGTGAGTTAGGGGTATCGCCCGTGCACGATATGGACTTCAGATTTTTGGTGGTGGTTACTAGCACCACCCTTAACAAGTCCACAAAAATCCAGCGGGGCACTAGGCCTCTAACTATTTGTTTAAAAATAATCATATCTAGGGGGTGAGTTAGGGGTATCGCCCGTGCACGATATGGACTTGAGATTTTTTGTGGTGGCTACTAGCACCACCCTTAACATGTCCACAAAAATCCAGCGGGGCACTAGGCCTCTAACTATTTGTTTAAAAATAATCTTATCTAGGGGGTGAGTTAGGGGTATCGCCCGTGCACGATATGGACTTCAGATTTTTGGTGGTGGTTACTAGCACCACCCTTAACAAGTCCACAAAAATCCAGCGGGGCACTAGGCCTCTAACTATTGTGTTTAAAATAATCATTTCTAGGGGGTGGGTTAAAAGTGTCCCCCGTGCACGATATGGACTTGAGATTTTTCGCGGTGGATACTAGCACCACCCTTAACATGTCCACAAAAATTCAGCGGGGCACTCGGCCTCTAACTATTGTGTTTAAAATAATCATTTCTAGGGGGTGGGTTAAAAGTGTCCCCCGTGCACGATATGGACTTGAGATTTTTTGTGGTGGTTACTAGCACCACCCTTAACATGTCCACAAAAATTCAGCGGGGCACTCGGCCTATAACTATTGTGTTTAAAATAATCATTTCTAGGCGGTGGGTTAAAAGTGTCCCCCGTGCACGATATGGACTTGAGATTTTTGGGGGTGGTTACTAGCACCACCCTTAACAAGTCCACAAAAATCCAGCGGGGCACTCGGCCTCTAACTATTGTTTTTAAAATAATCATTTCTAGGCGGTGGGTTAAAAGTGTCGCCCGTGCACGATATGGACTTGAGATTTTTGGCAGTGGTTACTAGCACCACCCTTAACAAGTCCACAAAAATCCAGCGGGGCACTCGGCCTCTAACTATTTCTTTAAAAATAATCATTTCTAGGGGGTGGGTTAAAAGTGTCGCCCGTGCACGATATGGACTTGAGATTTTTTGTGGTGGTTACTAGCACCACCCTTAACAAGTCCACAAAAATCCAGCGGGGCACTCGGCCTCTAACTATTGTGTTTAAAATAATCATTTCTAGGGGGTGGGTTAGGGGTATCGCCCGTGCACGATATGGACTTGAGATTTTTCGTGGTGGTTACTAGCACCACCCTTAACATGTCCACAAAAATTCAGCGGGGCACTCGGCCTCTAACTATTGTGTTTAAAATAATCATTTCTAGGGGGTGGGTTAGGGGTATCGCCCGTGCACGATATGGACTTGAGATTTTTCGTGGTGGTTACTAGCACCACCCTTAACATGTCCACAAAAATCCAGCGGGGCACTCGGCCTCTAACTATTGTGTTTAAAATAATCATTTCTAGGGGGTGGGTTAAAAGTGTCCCCCGTGCACGATATGGACTTGAGATTTTTTGTGGTGGTTACTAGCACCACCCTTAACATGTCCACAAAAATTCAGCGGGGCACTCGGCCTCTAACTATTGTGTTTAAAATAATCATTTCTAGGGGGTGGGTTAAAAGTGTCCCCCGTGCACGATATGGACTTGAGATTTTTCGTGGTGGTTACTAGCACCACCCTTAACATGTCCACAAAAATTCAGCGGGGCACTCGGCCTCTAACTATTGTGTTTAAAATAATCATTTCTAGGGGGTGGGTTAGGGGTATCGCCCGTGCACGATATGGACTTGAGATTTTTCGTGGTGGTTACTAGCACCACCCTTAACATGTCCACAAAAATTCAGCGGGGCACTCGGCCTCTAACTATTGTGTTTAAAATAATCATTTCTAGGGGGTGGGTTAAAAGTGTCCCCCGTGCACGATATCGACTTGAGATTTTTGGGGGTGGTTACTAGCACCACCCTTAACAAGTCCACAAAAATCCAGCGGGGCACTAGGCCTCTAACTATTGTTTTAAAAATATTCATTTTTAGGGGGTGAGTTAGGGGTGTCGCCCGTGCACGATATCGACTTGAGATTTTTGGGGGTGGTTACTAGCACCACCCTTAACAAGTCCACAAAAATCCAGCGGGGCACTAGGCCTCTAACTATTGTTTTAAAAATATTCATTTTTAGGGGGTGAGTTAGGGGTGTCGCCCGTGCACGATATCGACTTGAGATTTTTGGAGGTGGTTACTAGCACCACTCTTAACAAGTCCACAAAAATCCAGCGGGGCACTCGGCCTCTAACTATTGTTTTAAATATATTCATTTTTAGGGGGTGAGTTAGGGGTGTCGCCCGTGCACGATATCGACTTGAGATTTTTGGGGGTGGTTACTAGCACCACCCTTAACAAGTCCACAAAAATCCAGCGGGGCACTAGGCCTCTAACTATTGTTTTAAAAATATTCATTTTTAGGGGGTGAGTTAGGGGTGTCGCCCGTGCACGATATCGACTTGAGATTTTTGGGGGTGGTTACTAGCACCACCCTTAACAAGTCCACAAAAATCCAGCGGGGCACTCGGCCTCTAACTATTGATTTAAAAATATTCATTTTTAGGGGGTGAGTTAGGGGTGTCGCCCGTGCACGATATCGACTTGAGATTTTTGGGGGTGGTTACTAGCACCACCCTTAACAAGTCCACAAAAATCCAGCGGGGCACTAGGCCTCTAACTATTGTTTTAAAAATATTCATTTTTAGGGGGTGAGTTAGGGGTGTCGCCCGTGCACGATATCGACTTGAGATTTTTGGGGGTGGTTACTAGCACCACTCTTAACAAGTCCACAAAAATCCAGCGGGGCACTAGGCCTCTAACTATTGTTTTAAAAATATTCATTTTTAGGGGGTGAGTTAGGGGTGTCGCCCGTGCACGATATCGACTTGAGATTTTTGGGGGTGGTTACTAGCACCACCCTTAACAAGTCCACAAAAATCCAGCGGGGCACTAGGCCTCTAACTATTGATTTAAAAATATTCATTTTTAGGGGGTGCGTTAGGGGTGTCGCCCGTGCACGATATCGACTTGAGATTTTTGGGGGTGGTTACTAGCACCACCCTTAACAAGTCCACAAAAATCCAGCGGGGCACTAGGCCTCTAACTATTGTTTTAAAAATATTCATTTTTAGGGGGTGAGTTAGGGGTGTCGCCCGTGCACGATATCGACTTGAGATTTTTGGGGGTGGTTACTAGCACCACCCTTAACAAGTCCACAAAAATCCAGCGGGGCACTAGGCCTCTAACTATTGTTTTAAAAATATTCATTTTTAGGGGGTGAGTTAGGGGTGTCGCCCGTGCACGATATCGACTTGAGATTTTTGGGGGTGGTTACTAGCACCACCCTTAACAAGTCCACAAAAATCCAGCGGGGCACTAGGCCTCTAACTATTGTTTTAAAAATATTCATTTTTAGGGGGTGAGTTAGGGGTGTCGCCCGTGCACGATATCGACTTGAGATTTTTGGGGGTGGTTACTAGCACCACTCTTAACAAGTCCACAAAAATCCAGCGGGGCACTAGGCCTCTAACTATTGTTTTAAAAATATTCATTTTTAGGGGGTGAGTTAGGGGTGTCGCCCGTGCACGATATCGACTTGAGATTTTTCGTGGTGGTTACTAGCACCACCCTTAACAAGTCCACAAAAATCCAGCGGGGCACTCGGCCTCTAACTATTGATTTAAAAATATTCATTTTTAGGGGGTGAGTTAGGGGTGTCGCCCGTGCACGATATCGACTTGAGATTTTTGGGGGTGGTTACTAGCACAACCCTTAACATGTCCACAAAAATCCAGCGGGGCACTAGGCCTCTTACTATTGTTTTAAAAATATTCATTTTTAGGGGGTGAGTTAGGGGTGTCGCCCGTGCACGATATCGACTTGAGATTTTTGGGGGTGGTTACTAGCACCACTCTTAACAAGTCCACAAAAATCCAGCGGGGCACTAGGCCTCTAACTATTGTTTTAAAAATATTCATTTTTAGGGGGTGAGTTAGGGGTGTCGCCCGTGCACGATATCGACTTGAGATTTTTGGGGGTGGTTACTAGCACCACCCTTAACAAGTCCACAAAAATCCAGCGGGGCACTCGGCCTCTAACTATTTTTTCCAAAAAACATCATTTTTAGGGGGTTAGTTAGGGGTAGGTTTATAATTCGGGGTTAATAATTTAGGTATGATATTTTTCGAGACCCCCACTGTCTGTCTGGTATCAAAAAACAATTATTTACTTGTTTTTTAAGGTCCGATAGTCAGTTTCAAAATTTTATTTTTTTTTTTCTAAAATCGTTCGATCGAACGTTCGGAACTTTAGGCAGCACCACCCTTAACATGTCCACAAAAATCCAGCGGGGCACTCGGCCTCTAACTATTGTGTTTAAAATAATCATTTCTAGGGGGTGGGTTAAAAGTGTCCCCCGTGCACGATATGGACTTGAGATTTTTTGTGGTGGTTACTAGCACCACCCTTAACATGTCCACAAAAATTCAGCGGGGCACTCGGCCTCTAACTATTGTGTTTAAAATAATCATTTCTAGGGGGTGGGTTAAAAGTGTCCCCCGTGCACGATATGGACTTGAGATTTTTCGTGGTGGTTACTAGCACCACCCTTAACATGTCCACAAAAATTCAGCGGGGCACTCGGCCTCTAACTATTGTGTTTAAAATAATCATTTCTAGGGGGTGGGTTAGGGGTATCGCCCGTGCACGATATGGACTTGAGATTTTTCGTGGTGGTTACTAGCACCATCCTTAACATGTCCACAAAAATTCAGCGGGGCACTCGGCCTCTAACTATTGTGTTTAAAATAATCATTTCTAGGGGGTGGGTTAGGGGTATCGCCCGTGCACGATATGGACTTGAGATTTTTCGTGGTGGTTACTAGCACCACCCTTAACATGTCCACAAAAATTCAGCGGGGCACTCGGCCTCTAACTATTGTGTTTAAAATAATCATTTCTAGGGGGTGGGTTAGGGGTATCGCCCGTGCACGATATGGACTTGAGATTTTTCGTGGTGGTTACTAGCACCACCCTTAACATGTCCACAAAAATTCAGCGGGGCACTCAGCCTCTAACTATTGTGTTTAAAATAATCATTTCTAGGGGGTGGGTTAGGGGTATCGCCCGTGCACGATATGGACTTGAGATTTTTCGTGGTGGTTACTAGCACCACCCTTAACATGTCCACAAAAATTCAGCGGGGCACTCGGCCTCTAACTATTGTGTTTAAAATAATCATTTCTAGGGGGTGGGTTAAAAGTGTCCCCCGTGCACTGAGATTTTGGGGGTGGTTACTAGCACCACCCTTAACAAGTCCACAAAAATCCAGCGGGGCACTAGGCCTCTAACTATTGTTTTAAAAATATTCATTTTTAGGGGGTGAGTTAGGGGTGTCGCCCGTGCACGATATCGACTTGAGATTTTTGGAGGTGGTTACTAGCACCACTCTTAACAAGTCCAATATTCATAATATTCAATACAATATTCATTTTTAGGGACTTGAGATTTTCGTGGTGGTTACTAGCACCACCCTTAACATGTCCACAAAAATTCAGCGGGGCACTCGGCCTCTAACTATTGTGTTTAAAATAATCATTTCTAGGGGGTGGGTTAAAAGTGTCCCCCGTGCACTGAGATTTTGGGGGTGGTTACTAGCACCACCCTTAACAAGTCCACAAAAATCCAGCGGGGCACTAGGCCTCTAACTATTGTTTTAAAAATATTCATTTTTAGGGGGTGAGTTAGGGGTGTCGCCCGTGCACGATATCGACTTGAGATTTTTGGAGGTGGTTACTAGCACCACTCTTAACAAGTCCAATATTCATAATATTCAATACAATATTCATTTTTAGGGACTTGAGATTTTCGTGGTGGTTACTAGCACCACCCTTAACATGTCCACAAAAATTCAGCGGGGCACTCGGCCTCTAACTATTGTGTTTAAAATAATCATTTCTAGGGGGTGGGTTAAAAGTGTCCCCCGTGCACTGAGATTTTGGGGGTGGTTACTAGCACCACCCTTAACAAGTCCACAAAAATCCAGCGGGGCACTAGGCCTCTAACTATTGTTTTAAAAATATTCATTTTTAGGGGGTGAGTTAGGGGTGTCGCCCGTGCACGATATCGACTTGAGATTTTTGGAGGTGGTTACTAGCACCACTCTTAACAAGTCCAATATTCATAATATTCAATACAATATTCATTTTTAGGGACTTGAGATTTTCGTGGTGGTTACTAGCACCACCCTTAACATGTCCACAAAAATTCAGCGGGGCACTCGGCCTCTAACTATTGTGTTTAAAATAATCATTTCTAGGGGGTGGGTTAGGGGTATCGCCCGTGCACGATATGGACTTGAGATTTTTCGTGGTGGTTACTAGCACCACCCTTAACATGTCCACAAAAATTCAGCGGGGCACTCGGCCTCTAACTATTGTGTTTAAAATAATCATTTCTAGGGGGTGGGTTAAAAGTGTCCCCCGTGCACTGAGATTTTGGGGGTGGTTACTAGCACCACCCTTAACAAGTCCACAAAAATCCAGCGGGGCACTAGGCCTCTAACTATTGTTTTAAAAATATTCATTTTTAGGGGGTGAGTTAGGGGTGTCGCCCGTGCACGATATCGACTTGAGATTTTTGGAGGTGGTTACTAGCACCACTCTTAACAAGTCCAATATTCATAATATTCAATACAATATTCATTTTTAGGGGGTGAGTTAGGGGTGTCGCCCGTGCACGATATCGACTTGAGATTTTTGGGGGTGGTTACTAGCACCACCCTTAACAAGTCCACAAAAATCCAGCGGGGCACTAGGCCTCTAACTATTGTTTTAAAAATATTCATTTTTAGGGGGTGAGTTAGGGGTGTCGCCCGTGCACGATATCGACTTGAGATTTTTGGGGGTGGTTACTAGCACCACTCTTAACAAGTCCACAAAAATCCAGCGGGGCACTAGGCCTCTAACTATTGTTTTAAAAATATTCATTTTTAGGGGGTGAGTTAGGGGTGTCGCCCGTGCACGATATCGACTTGAGATTTTTGGGGGTGGTTACTAGCACCACCCTTAACAAGTCCACAAAAATCCAGCGGGGCACTAGGCCTCTAACTATTGATTTAAAAATATTCATTTTTAGGGGGTGCGTTAGGGGTGTCGCCCGTGCACGATATCGACTTGAGATTTTTGGGGGTGGTTACTAGCACCACCCTTAACAAGTCCACAAAAATCCAGCGGGGCACTAGGCCTCTAACTATTGTTTTAAAAATATTCATTTTTAGGGGGTGAGTTAGGGGTGTCGCCCGTGCACGATATCGACTTGAGATTTTTGGGGGTGGTTACTAGCACCACCCTTAACAAGTCCACAAAAATCCAGCGGGGCACTAGGCCTCTAACTATTGTTTTAAAAATATTCATTTTTAGGGGGTGAGTTAGGGGTGTCGCCCGTGCACGATATCGACTTGAGATTTTTGGGGGTGGTTACTAGCACCACCCTTAACAAGTCCACAAAAATCCAGCGGGGCACTAGGCCTCTAACTATTGTTTTAAAAATATTCATTTTTAGGGGGTGAGTTAGGGGTGTCGCCCGTGCACGATATCGACTTGAGATTTTTGGGGGTGGTTACTAGCACCACTCTTAACAAGTCCACAAAAATCCAGCGGGGCACTAGGCCTCTAACTATTGTTTTAAAAATATTCATTTTTAGGGGGTGAGTTAGGGGTGTCGCCCGTGCACGATATCGACTTGAGATTTTTCGTGGTGGTTACTAGCACCACCCTTAACAAGTCCACAAAAATCCAGCGGGGCACTCGGCCTCTAACTATTGATTTAAAAATATTCATTTTTAGGGGGTGAGTTAGGGGTGTCGCCCGTGCACGATATCGACTTGAGATTTTTGGGGGTGGTTACTAGCACAACCCTTAACATGTCCACAAAAATCCAGCGGGGCACTAGGCCTCTTACTATTGTTTTAAAAATATTCATTTTTAGGGGGTGAGTTAGGGGTGTCGCCCGTGCACGATATCGACTTGAGATTTTTGGGGGTGGTTACTAGCACCACTCTTAACAAGTCCACAAAAATCCAGCGGGGCACTAGGCCTCTAACTATTGTTTTAAAAATATTCATTTTTAGGGGGTGAGTTAGGGGTGTCGCCCGTGCACGATATCGACTTGAGATTTTTGGGGGTGGTTACTAGCACCACCCTTAACAAGTCCACAAAAATCCAGCGGGGCACTCGGCCTCTAACTATTTTTTCCAAAAAACATCATTTTTAGGGGGTTAGTTAGGGGTAGGTTTATAATTCGGGGTTAATAATTTAGGTATGATATTTTTCGAGACCCCCACTGTCTGTCTGGTATCAAAAAACAATTATTTACTTGTTTTTTAAGGTCCGATAGTCAGTTTCAAAATTTAATTTTTTTTTTCTAAAATCGTTCGATCGAACGTTCGGAACTTCAGGCTCATCGCGACTCTGTACTTTTAAAAAGGTTCACGCATGCGTAGCTTACTATACACGTGGACTAACGATTTCTGTAAAGGAAAATCTCAGTTGACACACAAATCAGGTGACAATACATGAGACGACCAACTCACATAATGAAAATTGAAAAAATATAGCAGTGTATAGTAAACATACGAACTATATGTGTACACAACACTCTATCATTTGGGGACATTTGGGTGTGAAGAATGGGTGCCGCATTTGATCAGAAACCTGCTTGAGTGGATTACCAGCCGCAATGGGCGAAATCGATGAATTCAGCTTGAATTGCTACCGCATCCGCCCAACTATCCAGCTACAGATTAGTCCCCCTTTCTGCCTCTGGTTTAATCAGATAATCTAAAGAAATTTATTGGGAATTGTGAAGTGGTCGATGCTATGAATGGGCATTGTTTGTAAGAATGGACAAATCGTTTTATTGAAGTGACCCTCGGATATCGATCGACTTATTTGGAAAATTAATCGCTTTTTGGGACAACAATTTTGGGTATATTTTTGGTTTAGGATTGCTTTTCTGGTTAATAATTTCGTTTTCTTGAGTAGTTATTTTCAAGAATTTCAGTCTACGAAAAAGTTCGAAGGAATTCTGTCGAGTTCGGAGCAAGTGAAGATCAGAGGGTACTGGATACTGGTACTGTGGTAGAGCAAAATGAGCCTTCAGCCTCCACCCTAGCTGCTGCTTCTACGATTGAAAATGTCGTGGGTACGGCTATATTACCTGAGGAGGAGTTTTCAGACGAGACTGCCTCTAGGCTGGTTCCGGACCACCCGAAAAATTGTGGAAAATGCAGACGCAATCGTAGAGTCACCAACTCCTATACAACCCCGTCCGTCTCCGCCCCCTCACCAATGGGCTCTAACCCTATCCCGGAGCCATATGTGGCATCAACCAGTTCTACTAGTGTCGATGAACCCTCGGTCACTGGGGTGGGGATACTGGGTCTTCCGTAACCTATGCCAACTTGGTAACGGTTCCCAAGCCACCAAATATTTTCATTTCGTGTTTCTCCCCTGGAACTACGTCCGAGGTAATTAAGGGGAAAAGCAGTTAATTCTGAGACTGTCTTCTGTTGAAAGACCAGCAACGCTTTCAAACCAGTCGGGTATTTTGTTCTGACTGCACTGCCCATTACCGCTGAAAAGCTTTGGGTCCCATTTTTTGGCCTCCCTCTACAGATTTCCAAAAACTTAAGACACTTTCCCTCTTTTACCAAAACATGAGGGGTATCAGATCCAAAATCCATGAGGTGTTTCGGTCAACTTCGGCCAGTGATTTCGATATAATCGCTTTAACTGAAACATGGTTACACAGTGGGATCCTTAATGCAGAACTTTTTGTTCCTCCTTTCAAGTTTTTCGCAGGGATAGATATATTAACTCGAAGAGTCGCGGAGGTGTTGTACTACTTACCTGGAGTAACCTTCTCAATTGTTACTTAATAACGCTTCCTAGTTTTTCCAACTCATTGGACATTGAGATTCTTGAGATTGAGATTCTCTTCTCAGACAGTTTTATGCTTTGTTACCGGCTGCCAATCCGACTGTGTTTACTCAACAAGGCTTTTGACCAGCTCTCTCGCTCTATTATAGCTCTCAAACTAAAAAAATAGGCTTTCCGCATGCCCTTCTGGTATGGTTCCAGTCGTACTTAGCCGACAGGACCAACCAGGTTCTATTCCCCGGAGCCAAGTCTAGAAACATTGAAGTCCGGAACATTCACTTCTGGTGTTCCGCAAGGCAGTCAACTTGGTCCTCTTCTTTTTTCTATCAATTGATGACATGGTAAATTTACCCTTATCCTTTTTTTCGCTGATGAAATTAAATTCTACCGTCATATAAGAAGTATCGAAGGTTGCAAATTTTTACAAACTGACCTAAACACCTTCTATTCTTGCTGTTTAGTGATGAGCAAGACTTTTCTTTACATTTAGACCAAAGCAACAAGACAAGACAGGACAATATAAGACTACATCATCCAGATAGCAAGGCTTTTTGCTCATTACTAAATGCCTAAAGTCTGGCAGTAATGAGCAAAAAGCCTTCGAAAAAGTCTTGCTAAATGTCTTGCAAAAATTCTTGCAAAAAGTCGTGCAGTATTGTCTTTGTCCTGCTAAATGTGCAAGACAAGACTTTTTTCGCATTACTAGAAAACTTTTGCCACTTAGTGATAAGCAAAAAGCCTTGCTATCTTGATCTTGCAGTCTTGACTTGTCCTTGTCCTGTCTTGTCTTGGTCTTGCTTGGTCTTGCTAAATGTGCAAGACTAGTCTTGCTCATCACATCACCAATGGTGTTCCAAATACAACCTGGTACTTAATATTAGTATGTGTGATGTTATGACTTTTTGCAGGAAACGTGGTTGGTTAAATTATGACTATATTTCCGTACCAACAAAGTCTCTAGAGTTAAGTCTCTGATCGACCTGGGGTTCAGATTTGAAAGTATTATATTTCCTTCAAGGGGAGCTCAGTCCTGGATTTATTAAAGGGTGGTCTAAGGAACTCAACAACCCTTCATCTCTAAGTATTTGTACATGTCCTTAGTTAGGCCTTTACTCGAATACGCCTCCCAGATATGGTCTCCTCCCTACTCCTCCCAAGTTGGAAGAGTCGAATCGATTCAAGGGCAATTTGTCCGTTTCGTACTCAGCCACCTCCCTTGGGATGACCCACGTACTCAGCCACCTCCCTTGGGATGACTATACGATGGATGAATCTGCAGCCCAACTCTTCTGCTTTGACGAGCCATCTAAGAAGTATTTGTTGTTGGAAGGCTTTTCCGTTTGTTCAATTCAGGCTGATTTCGTTCAATTGCCTGGGTGATATCTGTAGTTGTCCCAAGTAGAGTTGAGAACCAATCGTCTGACCACCTACAAGTACCTCATACTGGACGATTCCATTCCACTTCCAGCTCAACCACACACACAGCATAACCTTTTTCAACGTCAAACGGATTAATTAAAATTCGAAATGAAATCCTACTCCATTTCGCAAATATCGTTGAGAGTTCTTATATATCTCTCTCTCCCATTAATCCGCATTAAAAATAAAATCGGAAAACAATTGTTGCATTTCCCAAGAATGCTCGGAATTAATCTGGCTTATATCGATTCCACTTTGCCGCAGAAACATTCGATAAATCAAAGTAAGCCACTTAAACCAATTGCATAACGATATATCGGATATCCAGTATCCTCCTTAATATGATAGCTCGTCGGTTAATGGCGATTTCGTTATAAACACCATTCAACAACGAATCCCATAATTTGCTGCAAACAGTTGACCGAGTTGCATAACAAAATCGACCAAACACGATGATCGCCTGAAACTGCAGCCAGGTGAAGTGGAGTGTTGATAATTGGCATAAAAGGTTCCAGAAAACATCTCTCATGCACAGGATTTAATAAAAAAAACAACCACACACACGTACAGGCTTCTCTTTTCGGTGGAATCAATCGATCCTGTAGAAGCATTTTTTTTGTTTTAATTAAAAATCTTCTATCATGAATCCTCATTGGAATCCTTTTCACGTGCTTCAATGTACGTTCATGCTGGAGCGCTGAAAAATTCCTGGTCCTTGTGGGAATTTTCCACTATTGATGTGTGAACATTCGTCGGGAATCTACCTATGCAGAACGAAAGGAAGAATTGATGAATGCAATTCAGGAATTCACTAGTCGTCGCCGGGTTCGCCATCGGCATTTGGATCGACGTGGCGCTCGGAAATGAATGTTCGGATGTTTTTGTAGTTTTTTAAAATGGAATCAATTTCCACGCCAATCAAACTTTGATGGAGTTTGGGTTCACAGGATTTTTAAGTGATTGTAAAGGATGAGGATTTTCAGGTATGTTTTTCCAGATAGCGGTGGATGTGTGTGACTGATGAATGTGCCATGGGAGTTGATTCAGGTGATATGAAATCCGATGATATCAATGATTCTGAGGTGCAATGAAATATGTTTTTTCATTGTTAAATGCAGTTTTAATTGCACGAGGGGAACATCAATACCCCTTCGGCAATTCCAAAAATTAATTTATTAATCAAAATATTAATAATTTATCTTTAAATACTAAAATTTTTCACTCTTAAATATTTGCTATGGGAAAAAGTTCGTGGCGTGTTTACGATAGATGGCACCAATTGCATGACACGAAACACTGATTTCAGCGACACCAACAGACGGTCGTTTGAAAGGTGGCAGTTCGAGTGTTCCTTTGAGTGTTTAAACATTGATTGAAAAGATGTTTACGTTTGATAAACAATGAAAATTTGCGGTATTTAAGAATATGAATACGACAAAGGGGGCAACAGGTTTGTGCTGGGGATGGTAAAGGCTTTTGGTGATTTGGATGTGAAAAAGGAGTCCCACTTTTCCCACCGTTCAATTATTGAAAAAACTGATGAAAGTCTTGAAAAGTCCAGCAAGATAGGCATGTCAGCAGTGTATTTGTATGTGGGGGTACCTAGTCATTGATCACAAAACTGTTTTGAACCAAAGCTGGATACAAAAATAATTCGGTGTGCGTGCGAAAAACAAGATTGCCCTATCCTGCAAACTTTCTCATATGCACCTCATACCGATGCGGGTGATTCAAGCAATCTTTCCAACTACCGCCTAATAGGAATTAGTTCTATTCTCCCAAAAATTAAATCGTTTTCACTATCAACAAAAGGCTTATGAGGTACCTAGAGTCTAACTAAATTCTCAATGACAAACTGTACAGCTTCAGTCCAAAAAGCTCCACCGGGGGGTGGGGGGGACCTTTTATTCTGTCTAACAGAGTACCTGAACTAAATTATGCAATGATTTTTTGAGTCCGGTTACGTTGCTATAGATATCTGCAAGATTTTGATACAATTTGGCACCCTGCTTCGTTAGTTAAATTCCAAACTATTGGCATTGACTCTGTTCAGAAAAACTGATTCGATAGTTTTCTTTCCTGCCTTTCAATCAACCCCCCCATCTATGCCGGGGTCTATTTTATCCCGCACTTTTTCTAATTTTCATATATAACTTTTTTATATCCAACGAAACCTGCAACAGCCCTCCATTCGTGGCAGTGGAGGATGTAGAACTAATGGCTGACCTACCTCCTTACTCTTAGGCGTGACATTGGCGAAAGACTAATGTCCTTTTATTTCAAATTGCTAAACACGGCTACGAAAACCACATTAACGTGGTTAGATAAAGTACAAAAGAAGGCGCTCAAATTAATCAATGGCGACGTCGTTTGCTGCACCATCGATATTCTTTAGCCAGTTTTCCTTTGGTGCCGGTCGCTGAATTCTCCAGTCTGCGGGACGGTCTCGCCAGAGAAGTTTTCGTCGCAAGGGGTTATCATGCATTCGGCAAATATATGTCCAAATAACCGTAGTCGATGTTTCTGTATTTCTTCTTCGATCAGTATCTGTTCATCGCATCTTTGTCTAACTAGCCCTAACTATAATGGTCTTAAGATACCTTAAGATTTTTTACGCTCCTATGAAATGTCATAATACCAACTATAATGGCCTTAAGCAATCTTTCGTTAACTTTTCCAATCTTTCGTCAAGTCTTTAATGTACGGTAACGAGCGTACAAATCTTAAGCAATCATAAGAAAAGTGTAATTTTCTTTAGTGTTTCTAGTTGCAGAAAACGTTTTTTTGCAAAATGGATAATTTGGAGTTATTAAATAATTTGGCGTTATTAGTGAAATTGGTAGAAGATGTGAAAAAATAAAAAGAAAACCTAGATCGTGTTGTGTAAGAAAAATTAATAGAGACAATAAAAAAACAGTTTTGAACAGTTCTCAATCAGTTCTTCATTAAAACTATTGTTAATTTCCTCTTTTTTTTGGACGCTTTCCCAGACACGGTTTGTTTACCTTTTACAAATGTCAAAACGTCTTAAGGCTATTATAGCTGAGCTTACGATTTGACAGATAATTAACCAGTCTTAAGAGAATTTGACGAAGAATCTTATGACGTCTTAAGATCATTATAGTTAGGGCTACTGTCTCGTTTCGAATGCGATTGCGGAGTGAGACACCGAGAATCTGCCTCAAGCATCGAATTTGAAAGACCTCGAGCTTGTTGACGTCCGGCTTGAGCATGCCCACGATTCCCATCCATAAAGAAGAATTCGGAAGCCTGAAGGCGTTCTTGCGTTTGGTTGGTATCATTTTTTCTTTTCCAGATACACCACTTGAACGAAGCGAATTTTGCTGTTGCCTAGCCGATTCGACTGTGAACGACGGCCGTCGATGCCACTTTCTTTTCTTCAACCAATGATTCCAAATATTTGAACAGTGGAACCTGTTCGATTTGGGTTCCATCGAGGTGCACTCTGGCTTTCGATCCGTCCGTTATGATCACTTTTGTCTTTAGCGGATGACATAGTACGACGCTTGGAGAATAAGTTGACTGATTTTCAATGGCACGTGTTCGGTTTTCAAGGCTCTCCACAAGCTGTTCCAATCGATGCATTCGATAGCGGATTTGAAAAAGATGGAAACGACGGCAGTTGGTTTGCCGCAACAAATTCTTTCATCCATTTGCTGACGGAAAGGGAATATTTGATCAATTCACCCTCGATGTGGTCCAAGTCCCGCCTTGTTTTTTTCCGGTTCGTTTGGTGTCGATGTTTCTGAAGCCTCGATTGTATGATTTTCGTAAATACTTTACCGATGATCGAAAGGAGGCTAATATCGCGATAATTCTTTCATCCCCGACTGTCGCCTTTTATCAAAATTGGCACAATGTTCGCTTCCATCCACGCCGATGGGGCACGATCCGACTGCCATATGTGTGTTATGAGGACGTGGAGTTGGTGTGTCAGGCATTCATTTCGGCGGTGACTTGGACTATTGCCGCCGCTTTTCTATTTTTCTGCGATTTTATTGCCGTTGGCACCTCGATAATTCTCGCTTCGGCCCCGAGAGATTCGTCGCCTGTTCGATAATCTGCCGTTTGGGTGCTGGACCTTGTGGCGGATCATGGTGGTACAGCTGATGGAAGAATTCTCTCCACCGCTGCAGGCTCCCTTGAAGAGAGGTCAGGAACACTCCTTCTGATTTTTTGATGTTGTCTGTTGTTTGTTGGATTGTCTTTAACAGCATCCGGTACTCGTGCCTCGACGCCACTTCTTCCATGTCGGCCGCAACATTTTTCAGTACGTTTCTCGTTCCAATTTCATTTTCTGTAGAAAATCTTTGTTCAGTCTTCGGTAATGGTTGAAATTGACGTGCTTAATTCGTTTCCGCTGATCGACGAGGTCCAGACAGCTGTCCGAGATCCATGGCTGCGTCTGTTTGCGGATAGATGGACACAACTCCATTACACACCCCACAATGAACTTCGATAATTGCCTTTCTTCTACATCGAAAACGTCCGATATTGCGAACGCCGCGAATTTGTTGGATAATGCCATTTTGTTGCACCTTTTGGAGCCACAATGCTTACTTACTTACTTATTTATTCCCCTTTAATCCCCCCTCATGGGACATAGGACGGAATCAGTTACCCTCAAGCGGACTCTGTTTTGTGCGACAGGTCTCAGTTCCAACCAAGATCTTCTAGCTATTGGAGCGTGATAAACGAGTTGCGTTCGAGGCGGGTCGAATGTGGGACTAGTAGCATATATCTCACTGGTTGAAGGAGTGTCTTGCGATTTTGAATTTGTGATCATTCCATCGTAGCAAACCCTTTATTTTTACCCAAGAGGCCCACGCTTGCACCACGGCAGTGTTTCCTCTGAGGACTGAAGAGTCGTAATTAAACACGAACTAAAAAAATATATAAATGAAACTTAATTTTTATTATACACTTAACATTGAAAAATACTTAAACACTAATTACATTCGACAACACTTTTTTCAATATCCTGTCTCGAAACCCAGCTGCGCATACTCTCTTAAAACTAATGAAACCACTTTTTCTTGCACTTCGACCGCTTTCTGTGTGGGAAAACTGCGCAGAAGCGACGATATATATTTTCCGAAATGATCGAAGCTATCTTCACGATTTTCGAATTTTTCCAAAACTCCCACAACTTTTTGCACAGCACAAGCGATTGCTTCCCTATGTTGAGAATTTCTTGAAGTTCTCTTGCATTTTTTCGCCTTGAAAGCCTTGAAACTAGGCGACGGTTGTGTAAAATGTGGACGAGACATCCTTTTCCTTTTTCTGCCACTGCCAGACGGTTCAGGATTGTGAATTGGTAGTTGTAGTGGGGGTGGTTGTGGTGGTTCTTGTTGAAGGTTATTGAAATTTTCAAAATTTTGTGTTTGTTCTGCGATTTGCGATATTTCGAAGACTTCTTGGGTGTTGTCAAAGCTTTCATATGCTGAATAGTTTTTCTCATCACATGGCTGTAATGAAAAAATGAAATATATGTAAAAAGAAATCTATATTTGCTGTTGGGTTGTTTGTAAGTAACGTGGTGTCTTACTCTTACGGATAAATACAGGAGTCCAGAAAAACCGCCTAGTTATAGGTCGTATGCAGAGTAAATGGCCCTTAAGTGACACTTAAGGTGGTCTTAGTTTCACCTATCTAGTGGAGTGAAAGATCTCGTTGACATAGGAAAAACTTGTATGACCCGGAGAATCTAGTTTTCTTCTCCACTGAGTACAGAAAGTAGTTGGAAATTTTTAACTTTGCTGAAATTTTAATATTTTTTTCGACATATCGTGTATTTTCTAAAGATTATGGATAATTTACGCCCTCTCCATCATCGCCCAAAAAATTATTCCCTTACTATGCGAATGCTATTTGCCGAAAACCACGCCCGTACCACTCTGGATTTTTTATTTAACTGAAAGCGTGCCGTGTAAAAGCATAATTAGATGGGAATCCCCTCGAACCCCAACCTACTTTTGTCTTTATTCTTCTTTTAAATTACTTGGGTGTTTTTTTGCAGTTTCAGAGAGGAGCGAAATCACCGTTGTCCACAAATCGCATCAGGTCGAGGTTGGACGAAAAGGCTTCTCTCTTTTCTACTACTAGTAAACTATTACTATAAAATTACATTCTGTTTAAATCAAAGGCTAAAGGATTTTGCACCAGCCCAGAATAATATAACTCATGAAATTTTTTTATGTGCAAGGTTAATAAAGTTACTCTCGGTGAATACCCATATACCCCGAGAGCAGGCCTGGCGCTTGGGTTTTTTGCGCCCGGTGCACTATGCCACATTGCGCCCTATAGGCTAAACGCATTGAAGGACAATGCAAAAAGACACAAACACCCGCTAAATAAATGAAATAATTTTCATTGTTTGCGCAAAATTTAATATTGCACCATAATAATGCGTAGAAAAGATTACATAGATAGAAAGTTTCACATGGGTTAACATCCAACGAACAAAATTCTGCTGAAAACGTCATTTGCGGAGAAGAGAGTAGACGAGGACGATGGGGTAGACAGATTTTCTAAACCACTGAATTCTTTTACGGAATTTTTGAATCAACTTTTTGAGAGCTATATGTGGTTGTGGTTGCTTTTTGTTTCCCTTTTGCTAGAAAAAGAAAAGAAAAGAAGTGGCAGAAGGAAGAATTAATATGAAAAACTAGTGTAAAAACCCATGCGGTTCTTCATCGAATTTCAAAAGGGAATCAACCACCACAGCCAATTTTTGTTGGCTGGCCCGTGCGAAATTGGACATATTAACTTGGTAGACAATAACACCCCTGCGCAAGTTCGAGCAAATTAGTGTACTACATTTCAATTTTTGCCTGAGCTCCCACAAATTATCACAAATTGAACTCAAGAATAATAAAGCCTGAGTTCGCCCAACAGAACACGAAATTGAGATTGAACGTGAAAGCTCGCTCAAATGAGATTAATCAATATTAAGCAGCATTTCTAACTTCTGGCGAAAAAGCAACAACAATTTCAAGCATGAACTAAACATGTCAACCGGTGAAGCCACTTATGCGGATTGAATTAAACTTTATTGAACTGAGCCCGGTGAAGCCGGGGTATAAGGGAACAAACAAAAAAGAGCAATAAGAGAGGAGTTTTGTTCTGCTCATTTCATTCATTTACCTCTTTCAACAATTCTTTAAACAGAATTTAAAAGTGCAGCAATTGCACCCTCAAGTTTATATAAATCACGGTAAACAGCAATACACAATACAGATCGATCGGAATATTTGGATATGGTGCTTTTTACGGTATCCCTTAATTTCTGAAATTGCCCCCCCGACAAATTACGCTCGGAGCAAGTGCACCATTCGCACCTATGAAAGCTCCCCACCTGCCCGGGAACATCAGAAAAACCGGTTTATAACTGTTGACGCGATGAGCAGTGTACGCCAGTCCATTGTGTGCAATGATAGATAGTAGAGAAGAACTGACAACACTCATCGCGATTTTATTCCATCATCTCCCTATCCGATACTACCTAGACAGAATGCTAAGATCTCTTACAGGTGATGCTAGCAGAAGTGGCAGGCAACAACAGTGGTGTAAACAAGGAATACAAGAGAGAAGGCAAGTTATCTAGGTTGGAACAGTGTTAATGCGAGACCATGCCGCGGACTGGATTCGAACCATGGACCTCTTGGATAATAGTCGGGCAGGTGCCTTAACAGCTATACTACCGAGGCCGATGAAAAGAAGGCAGGAACAGGCAGAGTTTCACAAATCTGCCCATTTTGGCGGATTTTCTAGAGGTGCTCCGAAGGCTGATAGCTTGTTTACATCTACTCGTACATACAAATCCCATCGTCACTTCTGATACTTTTCATTAAGGTGGCATCCGAATAAGCTGGGGAAATCATATTTGCATTGACCTTAGCATTAAGTATCTCCGAAGTATAGATTAAAACTGTCTGGTTCAATCAGGACTGCAGATCCACAATTGAAGAAAGAAACGAGAGCCACCTGGAGTTCCCACAAGGGAAAGGATGGTAGTCTTCAGGGTTCAATGAAGAGCTGCAGTTCAATAATGTAGATGATATGATCCAGTCTATCACTGCAATGTTCTACACCCGGAACTTGAGATATGCTGCAAGGTACCGTAAAACTTGATAAAATTACTTAGAGATGCCAAGGATAGGACATATAGTAAGAATGCCTGAAGTAGGGCCCCCTAAAATCCTGTTCCTCCGAACCCCAGAGAGAAGAATCTCACCTAGGAAGAGATATAAAAACAATATAGAAGGTGGTCTTACGAACGATTGGGATGACCAACTGAAAAAATTCGACGCAAGACTAAGAACGATGAAAGAAGATTCTTGAGGAGGCCAAAGCTCACAGAGGAAAATCAAAATAAACCAAATAAACGACCACAAAAAGATCACATTGGCCTCTAACTGTCGTACTCAAACACTTCAACATTTTGCTACATCTCCCAAAGAGTTGTTTGAAAGAGGATCTAGGAGCGTCCGCGTAAAACGTGCGTATATGGCACGACCTTAAAATTACCTGGCAAATATTTCATACAAGACGAATTCCAGCTAGAATGTACTAGTTTTAAAGTGTATGCCGGAATTCAGGCAACGCCAAACCGCACATCACAATAAGCTGGAGATGTTCGTACACATCCATACATACATTCGAGCCTTGAAACGAATATCCATGCTTTTATAAGGGAAGACGAAGTAGGAAGACCGCTCGATCAATCGTATACAGTAGACCACATGCGATTTTAGAGAGAAAACGACACATATTACACTGTGGGCGTAAAAGGGGACACTTTCTAACGTTGCAGTATACCTACCGAATGAAACCAGCGTTTATTCGAATGATCCCGAACGAAGACAATGTCACGATACAAACAGCCCTAACATCAAAGCCGTAAAAAGGAAAAAGGTTCGTTTCGCAACAGCTAAGAACAATCAAGGACCTGCTGGAAGGGGAGCCAGCTAAGCGAAAAAAGTACGGGAAAGCCGTCCAAATTGACCATAGTTGCAAAAGTCGCCTGGGAAGGTTGTGGCGTCCGTATTTGCAATTCACATGGACTCATCGACTATTTCGAAAAGGGAAAAGGGTCAATATTGTATATAATATAGCATGTGTTTGAAGTTAGAAATAGCGAAAAAGGGCCCCAAAGAATAAGTGCTCTTTCACTTTCATCGCACCGCAAGACGACCGCAACAATGATAAATTTGCACAAATTACACTGCGAATTGCTTCCACATGCAGCATATTCTCCAAATTCATCACACAGCAACTATTACCTGTTTTCAAATCTCAAAACAATATGTCACCAATGAGGAGGTGATCGTCGAAATTGAAGCGTTTTTTGTAGGGTTGGGCAAATCGTTATATAAGTAAGGCATCGAAATCTTAGAAAAGTATTGGAATGAATGCATCATTCTTGAATCAGATTGGATGCAAATGTTGAAACGAATTTAATGTAGATAAACAGAAACATAATATTATTAGTTTTAAAAATCTTTTTTAAAAGCAATAAAAAACATTTTTAAAAATAGTGATTGTCTTTTGCTACATCTATACCACATACAAATTTCTTTTAATAATGACACTTCCAACGATTGAAATATTTCCATTGACGTTGTTGCGAAAAATGCCCGTCAATGATACAAATGATACAAAAATCAAATAAAATATTCTACTTACATAATTATACTGCGTTGATCTGCCCCTACAATGCGGCTTCAGAAACGAATCCATAAGCTTGAACCACACCACCTTCGGTACATAAACCTCATCATACTTTTGAGCCTCGGCGATTTTCTTCAACTCTTGCAAGTACGAACTGCGCAAATTCTTGAATTTAATGATAACGTGAGCATCTGTGAATCCCGTTATGTCCATGATATCAGCGATTCTCTTGGCAGCTGCCACCCGAACATTACGCCTCTTATAATCGTCAATTGTCTTATTCCACAGAACCGGTTCGTTCTTGTATAGTTCTAAAAATCGAACCGTTTCCGCGTCCGTCATTCGCAAAATACTCGCATTTGAGGAGCTCATTTTTCTCGCAAAACACAAAACTTCCACCTTGGATTATATTTGATTCACGACTGAGTCCGAAACACCACGTCTGCGTCGTCGGTCGTCACGAAAATGGAAGGAAGCACACAGTAGAGAAAAATCGAAACCAGTTTTTGTTGTTGTTGTTCTTGTTTCGGTTCGCTTTTCGTGAATACCTCGTGAATCGTGATCTGGGAACGTGCCCCGGACCCACAATCCACAATGCACAGATCTCCATTCGTAAAAGCACTCGTGTGATGTGAGGGTAGACGTTGCGTGTTGTTTGGCTGGTTTCGTCGGGCCATTCGCCTTGTGATGGCATTGAGTCACACGAATACGCTGTGTACATGTAGCCGAACGTATATGACCACATTTCAGTCGTGATAAAGCGAAAAGTGGGAAGAAGTTGAATGGAGATCAAACGGGGAATTTTGAGGGGATTTAATAAAAATCCATTCAAAATGCATTAAGCCGGGAATTTTTAAGGAGCACTATTCCTCCGCAAAGCAGCAAGAAATCGCGAAGAAAGGAGCTTGCCATTATTTAACGGCGAGTTCCTGTAATTTTTATAATACCTTTATCATCTTGAGCGAATAATTCATGATGTTTTTCGCTAGTAAATTCGAAGAAATTCCAAGAAATTCTCCTCCACTTTTAATGCACTTTCGAGCAACTCTCGTAAAAACTTTTCCACTTTTCTCACGTGAGCAGCTCGTTTCGAAAAGTTTTCTTCACTTTTAACCTCAAGGACTTCGCTGCATCCTTTGCATGGCGCGCGAATGTTTGTGCACGGTAAGCACCTACTTAATGGGATTTAGCTAGCACCCCTCGGTCCGCCCCTGAGTCAAGAAATTCTGAATTATTAATGCGAAGGTGAAAAAGGAAAAACACAACTGAGGGATGAATCTCCGCCCTTGATTTTTTTAGTACTTTTGACTGACTGAAAATAACACGGAATGACCTCAATGACGACGGTGCGGCAGCAGAGTACACGGGCGAAGACTTCGCACCTGACGCGCTCGCGGTGCAAGTTTTTTTGCTTGCCGTTTGATTGCTTGGTTGCGTTATGAAAATTGCAGTTTTCTCTTCATTTATTGCGAATTGATTTACGAGTCGCACTCGTGGGGAACATGGATCCAATCTCCCTCAACATCTGGATGGCGGTGCTTACGAAGAAATGCGTTGTCTGCTTACTTAGCAACCGCAAATTGAAGCTGCAACTTGCACAAGTCGGTCTGCAACTTGCAGAAAGACATTGGAAAAAGTCACTTGAAAGCATGAGGGAAATCTAAGGTGCAGTGTTTTTTCGCGCTGCAGTAAAAAATCAACCAAGGTCCCAATTATATGTATGACGTGAAAATGCAGATATTACCTGGCAACGTGCTTCTCAAATGCAGCACTTGATTATTGTGCACGGCAATACTTCTTTACCATTTATCTTTAATATGTTCTCGATGCTGGGTAATGTCATAGATTGGTTCTGTGACTAATCTGAGAAGCATTCGCCTTGAACAAGTCATGATGATGCCGACTCTCAGGTGTACTATTACTAGTTAATTAAGGCCTCACGATAGGTGTGGAATTCGATTTGAAATTCTTCACGTTTATGTATGTACATACGAAATTGACTGACTGAATGTATTATGTTAACGGGTGTCGGGTATCACGGTGAGTGAGAAGCGCTTGTAATGGATAAAATTAGGTTGCGATTAAGTAATGGTGGAAATTAATTGCAATTATCAGCGTTTATTGTTCTGTTGCTGGTAGATAGAAGTTTCATTGTGCTCTTGTTCTATTGATATTGGATATTGGGGTGTTTAGTTGAGGGCTTAAATATGTGAGTACCACCTACACGTGCATTTCGGGGCAATCACGGTTTAATATTATTTGTTTACTCTGCATGTGCGTTTCATTGATTTTGATTATTTTGGTATTTTGTAGTCTGGTAGTGTAATCCTATACGTGTTTGTTTAAAAATAAATTCAGCTTAAATTTAACTTTGTTTAAATTACGAGTTTTGTACGAAATTTGAAACATTCACAGATTCATTCTTTTCAATACGTGTTTTGTAAAATAATACCTATTGCGCTTTTGTACTTTATATATTTAAAAATATATATGTACATACTAGCTGGAAACCGGTGTGCCTCGCTGCACCCATAAGCCAATAGTATGGCGTGCGCCAAAACAATTGAGAATCTCAAAATCGCTTTTTCCATGGGCAGTGAGAATATCAAATCCCATCACGAAAGTACATTCATTCACTTCGTTCGTTTAAAAACCCAAAACACCCGCTTTTCATATTCCCAATCATAGCGGTGTCACTACCACTCTTGCCGTGGTCAAATGGTATGGGGGAGTGTTGTTGCCCGTAAAGCCGCTAGGGCGTTTTGATTTTTTTTGAGGAGAGGTTTACATATTATCCTGTATTTTTGTAACCCTATTAGATATTTTCATGAATAAGGCAGCAATCTACGTAGAATACTTTCACCCAGCTTCTCTTCAAAAACTCCTTGGGCCGTCTAAAAAAGAAGGGTGATGCTCATACACGTCTAACCTGTCCACCTATCTGAACCTTGAGGTGCCTACTCAACGAGCACTTTTCAGGGTCAATCCTACAGTCAAATAGAACCATTGGAGACCTTCCGGAGCCTTCCTGGTAGCACCTTCCGCCGGGACAATTTTAAGTGACCAGTAACCTCTTTTCAACCCGGAGGAGATGACATTTTCCCGTCTTCCTTCAGAAGTTCCTCGATCTGATTCTCAACAATTTTGTCTGTCTGTTTGGATCCAGCTTCAATTGAGTATATATTCCAACCTTAAGCCGGTTGGGGGGGGGGGGTATTTGACCGGCCATATATGGCTACGGTATCACCTTCATAACCTAGGACTGTCTCAGAAGATACAGAGTGGCGATTATGCATTGCAGGCAAAACGACTTCCACACATGCTCTTTCTGCTTGTCCTGCTCTGATCACCTGAACACCACTTACAGACCAGACTACCAACTTTCCTAATTGCATGTAGGTGTTTTTAAACGGTTGAATGACCAAATCCTACCAGTAGTGCCGTTTTGCAATGTTGACAATGTTCGTCTCAAGTTGAAATGTATTTATTGGATTTTTAGGGGCGCCTAGTTGTGAATTTTTCGGCTGCAGAGTTTGTTTGGCAAAATTGATGACCTTTCTTTAGAACTTTTTTGGGAAAAAAGTTGAGGTTGCCCATGGGGCAAGTTCTGCACTGGGTGCCAATTACCTGGGAACGAAAAAGTCTACGCGTACGAGACGTACTCTGAAAATGATTGACTACGTGGCTGTTGTGCACGTAGTACAAAATTTTTCCGCTTGGTGGTGTCCGACCTCGAAATTTAAATAAAATTGTAAGTAACACTTTTATTATAGGTAACTCCAAATTTTTTTATGTACCCAAAATCATGTTTTGCAGATTTCTTCTTGGTTTCATTAGACCCTTTTCTTATCCAGGACATTTTTTTAATTAAAAGACGTTGAAAAATTAGATATGTTTCTGTCGATATGGAAGGAATTTTATCTTACACTAATCTATAATCAAGTGTATGTATAACTACAGTCGAGTCGCTATTCTGTCTTCAATTCAACCCCTTCAAAAACTTGTTTTCTACAAAATTGGTTCTCCTAGTAACCGAATAACAGCACAGTTTTGGAAAAGGTCGTTCAATAACTTCAAATCTAATCCTAAATTCTTCTAACTATTATGTGGTATGGAAGATGCTCATCAAATCGACCCTACCTATACGAACTTCAGCAAGGCCACTGTTGGCTACTTTAATTTAATTGAAAAGGTTTTAATATTTATAATATCATGGCTACCTTCAAATGGATAAAATTGTATCTTAACGGAAGAGCTTAGATTGTTAGATTACAAGGGTTTTTATCAAAGAAAATCGAAGTAACTGACGATGTCGCCCAAGGCAGTCATTTAGGTCCGCTCCTATTCAATATATTTATTTGCCATTTTTCTGAAATACTAATTAATAATAGTAACAACATTGACACGTTTAAAGTACTGAATCACATGCCGCTATCAAGTAGGAGAAAATTGCTTATATGTACATATATCATGCGTTGTCTCAGATGTCCTAAACGGCAATCCCAATGCACCGTTTCTATCAGATAAAATTAATTGATGAAGTTCGACATATTAAACTGGTTAAGCACTGGAGGCATAGGTGATACCAACCTAGATACGAGGCTTTGGTATATTAATTTGCCTTAAACCTTCTCCTGTTTCCTGATTTTGGATTGGCGTGATATCCATGTGGAGTTATTAATGAGAAATTTTACAATCCCACATATGCATATCTGCACATTCAGTAATATACTCAACTCATATATCACCACAAAAGTACTAAAAAAATATTGGATTTGTTTTACACCAATTCGATAAATGCCAAATTGATTTTATCGGAATCGAAACGTAAAATTTCATTGATTCATTCCAATTTAAATTGGCTTTAAAAATTGCAATTATTTTATTCTCAGGTCTGCATCCATCGAAACAACTGCTTTCTGCGAAATCCCAAGATAAATAAATTAATTATCAAATTAATTAAACTCCCCGATGCACCAGCAGCGCTCTTCGGCTGCTGTTAATTGCTTAGCAGCAAACATTTGCTCAAATCTAACAACGAAATCCATTGTAAGTGAAAATTGCGGAAACATTCAGATTCCATAATTGAGTTCGTAATTGAATTCCTTGCGAATGTTGCTACAAAGTTTTTTTTTTTTTTTTCAATTTATATCCCCATACCGCGGGATCAGCCATGGTTCATGCGCGATTTATGCCGCTTCACTGAATTATCAGATTATTCCCGGTTTATCGCTTATCGTCGAACTTCGTCCAATGCAGCGAAATAAATGCTTACATGCGTGTATATACAAACAGACCTTCATATACACCTCTCAGGTGGCACTGTGCACCTATGGGTGATGTTTTCAGTTTAAAATTTATATTTTATTTATTCACTCGATAAATACGATTTTGTTTACTAACAAATGATTAATTTTTGTTTTTTCTTTTGTTTCAGGTAAATACGTGCACACCGTTATTGGATTATTATGCATTTTGGTAAGGTTTTTGCGTAAGGGCATTATGAAACCCGATTGCTGTCAGCAAATCTATGCAATGTTGGGCATTTAAAGGGTTTTTTGAATGCATCGAATTTTGGTAACATTAAAACACTAAACAGTTTTAAAGTAGAGATTTATAGGTGAATATTATTAAGTCAAGGGCTTTTGTTCCGCATTTGAAAAAAAAACGAGATTCAAGGACAGCATTTCATATTATAATAAGGGCCTAGCCCATCAATAGTCCGTCAATAGTTGACACTTGGTTTAACAGACTTTCATACATGTGGTGGAAGATATCAAATTATGTGAGAAATATTTGGAACTGAAACCCATTAGGTGATTGTTAATTTGTACGTTGTTGTTAAAACTTATTTTGAAAATGAAAATTATTTATTCCAAGAAAGTTTGTGCAGTATTGTTACATTGCCGTAAGTAAAATTCGACAGTTTGTACATATCAATGGGCTTGATCATACTTAATTCGGCCATTGCTCTCCCCGATGTCGGCGGATCTTGGTGGGCCCGGGCGCGTAGACCCATAGACACCACCTCGTTCATTGCAACATGGCAACATCAACCCATGACAGAGCCAGCATGCAACTTTGACCGGCGAGGATTGCCAAATAGAAATTATATTGATTCGGTCGCTGAACTCGGCGTCGTCGCCATCGCAGTGCTCTGCAGATTGTGCAGCTTCATACAAAAGCTATTACCCTGGCCTTGACAGAACATGAGATCGAGGCATCGTTGGTGTCTCTTATCCACCAAATGCTTACTGACAGGATGGTGAGCTCAACCTTGGGCAAGAGTTCGGTCTGAAAGGCGGTAAATAGAGGTACTTTCCCCACTGCTATGGGTCGTAACTACAAAACCAATCATGTTGGCGACGTTACAAACCCTCTCAAGCTGGACTGCCACCTGCCGACTCAGCGTTAAAGCTGGTGACATATACAAGCGTACATGCCTTGCATTCAGCGGCTCCATGATATCCGACGAATTTCCTCTGACATATAATTACATGGTTTGCGTTCCGTGCCGGCTTTCACACATATAGCCCGAAAATCTAAGTAACGTGTTCATGTGTTTGTGTGCTTATGCTTGTGTGTGCTATCTCGAATGCGGCAATGCAGAAAAAGTTGAAAGTAGCCCGACCTTTGCGTGGCATGCCTTCCATTCACGGGATATTCCGTCAGCTCGCATTTGAATACACACACTTCTATATTATCTGTCAACGAATGCAACGCATGTACGGTTGGATATGTCACCAGCTTAACCCAGTAAAAACAGAACTGGTCCTCTTCACGAGGAAGTATACACCCCACCTTTAATTTAGAGAGAAATTGTAAAGCTGGCTAGGAAAGAAACGACCGCTAGTCTCCTTCCAGAGAACGAAAGAGTTGGTATGCCTTGGGTCACCTTTAAACTCCGATACAAACAGCACACAATGCAACAAGCGAAAAACCATTTAGTCCAGTAAATAGGTCGAAAAAAAGGCCTTCGTAATGCGAAAAATACCGCACGCGATTTTTTTTTTACCAAATGTTTTAACATATTTTTATAAGCTTAAATTCAAAATGGCGTCATTACCACCCTTATGCTTCACTTAAAATGAAGGGAAACGCGTTTAATTCTATATCTCAGAAACTATGCGTTTTACGACAAAAATGTATATAATCTTTTTTGTAAATAAATAAGTGACTTAACTTTTTTGTTCAGAATTTTTCTTTGTAAAGTCAATATGTTTGGAGTTATAGTGCTTCAAACTTTGTACATTACTTTCTTTGCACTATATTTCGTTAACGGTTAGCCCGCCATAAAAAAGTCCTTCCTAAGACTTATAGAACACACGATTATCTATAATTTTTAGATAGGGTTAATATTTCACGAGTTATAGCGCTTTAAATGTCGGAAAATGTAAATTAAAAAAAAAATTTTCCTAATATCTTTTTCTTTCCCCGTTTCATTTTCAAAACTGATTATATCGTGTGTTGAGCTCATCATTGCCCACATTTGCTAAGTTTACTTTTTTCTATAAAGTTGATATTTATGGATTTATTACACCTCAAAAACTTATTAAAAATGGTTTTTTGCAAATATCTAGTCAACTATTTATTTACGATGACAAGTTACACCAACAAATTTGTTTGTTATAAAATTCCGTTGAAATTTTACTTTAAACATTTTAAATTAACGTGGCCCTCTTATGATCTCAGGCAGACCACTTTATTACTGAGCCTCGGGAGACGAGACCTCTTTGTTATAGTGGGATTGCTAAACGGACACTTTTTGATAGGGACGCATGCGGCCTGCTTAGATATTGAAACCTAAGTTTCCTTCAGAAGCTGTAAGAATCTGGACGAGAAGGAAAGTGTACAACACCTTCTCTATCACTGCCCAGCCCTTGGCAAAAGGAGGTTAACCACATTTGGTGAATCCTTTCTAAGGACGCTTGCGATTCATTTCTTCCTCGAGATGGTTTAGCGAAGAAACGACATTGTAACATCAGGTTTAAAGTAGGACTCCTATGGCATCACAATGGGCCTAAGTGCATGAGCTTATATCAACAGCTCTGCCATATCTAACCTACAAAAGTCGTGTACTCTATTCATTTGTGACAGTTGCTGTGGAAAGCGATTGGTCGGTCGCCCTTAACATGTTTACAACATAAACCGTAGCCACTTCAGAAGGAGACTAGTCGATTCGATTTTTTTTTACATAAATGTTGCCGAAGCTCGAACTAGGAGTTTCCAATGTGCCAACGTTGGTGTTTGGACACGTTCGGGCTGTCGTAGGTATTGAATCAAACGTTGGAAGCCAACATTCGCATGAACGTTCACTACATCGTGTAGAGCCGGCTTAATTCAAACTAGTTTGAGATTCGGGAAAACGCTACTTTATCAGGCATTCGATAAAATACCTTCGAGATTTATCAAATCTTAGCGACTAGCTGGTACTGGTACGGTACGCTCACAGCCCAATTACAAGGAGAATAAGAAACTTTCGAAAGCATTAAGTTCTCTGTGGAACTTTTTTACAATCAATAGTGTTCCAATTCTTTCTGTACCTACATATCGCGATTTCTTATGCCCTGGCTTCACCGACCTCAGTTCAATAATGCTCGTTCAATCCACATAAGGGACCTCGCTAGCTAAAGTCCAGTTCATGTTCAGTTCGACCTCAGTTTGATCCAACTTCGTGATTTTTACAATTTTTTTTTTGGTTCATCCACTAACAATGGACATAATCTTCAAGAAACATTTTGGTTTTTTGGTTTCAAACCACCCTATCAGAATCTAGAACCCGGGCAAATCCTCTACTCGAATCCGAACATGTCGAACATCAGCCAATGTATATCCATATTTTATTTATTTAAGAAGCTGAATGTTTTTTCTATTATTTTTGTAACGTGATATTTGCGAAATTACCGCCTGCTCCTGCCCGCCTTGCAGGACTGCAAGACCAGTCTTGTTCATCACTAGCTGCAAGTAGCTGAGGACGAACAACGCTTATATCCAATAGAAGCTAAATCTTTCGGTATAATTTTTTTTAACAATCTCCTGTTCTGTTCACATTGTCCATGAGGCAGTTCGTGCACGAATATTAATAAATTTCCTTTCCTATACGATGCTAAAACGCTCGTATCCTCTTGTGAAGTCATTGTGTCCATGTGTGCAAATTAACGGTGTTACCCAGGGGCTTATCAAAACTGCCACAACAAATGGCACTTCTTCGACAAGTAATAAAGGTTGCTACTTTTGGTTAAACCACAAGATTACTTATATGAGGCAAATTAAAAATTTGAAATTTACGAAAATTTTCTTGGTTAACTTCTTTGAATATACGCCTAAGATTCCTAAAGAACATTCCTTTCAATGACCTACTTTTTGCGGACGACGTCATTTCCTTCCTTACTTTGCAACTTTTTCATTATCTGCAAAAACACGGCGACAACTTTAATAAAACTAAACTAATTTATAAAATCCTAAAAAATTTTACAGGTGTCGTTTCTTGTTTACTCACATTTGCACTCTGCCCGGTCTTTCATAATAAAATAAAATAAAACAAAACGATGAAGAAAATACAAGAAAACCCTTAAAAGGAAAAATGTTGCTCTAGCACTCCATTAACCAGCGGCAACAACCCCAGATTAAATTTTCCTTCCATAACAGGAGCTGGTGAATTTAGCCATAAAAGCAACACATCCCGGTGTCTTACCATATTGAATTCTTTCCCGGAATATAGAGGAGATGGCGGAGACGAGCCACCACCTTCTTAATGGAGACCTCCTTGTGCTATACATGTCATCTCCATGTTACGGTACTTACCTACATGCAATTTCCGTGAGCAGGGTTTTATCGCTCCAATTTCACCTGGCATATACCTGGGTGCAAAGTCGTTTACAAAAGCGAATAAAATGGCAGCAGCAACCCTGCATCCACCCGTGACGTTATAAACTAAACTGCCAGTGTCAGGTTCACGGGTGGGGGTGTCACTTTACAATGTCAGTCGGCTACACACGTGAAAATCATACCTGGATGATGGTGCAGGAGGAGGAAAAAAGCTAGAACAAGTTTTCACGGCATAAATAACCGCATCAGCGCCATCGTCTCTCCACCTGGGGGAAAGTTATGCAAGCATATTGATATCGGCATCAACCCGTTCTATGCAATTATTATCACAGAAAATCTGCAGTCGTGCTGGCGGGCTCGAAGGCGGAATTTTGAAAAGTGAAATTGAGAGATTCACGGGAATTGATTTATCCAAGGAAACGGAGGAGATCGGTCCTCGATTGAATCCCAAGAATCGTCTCGAGGTAAATGGGAAATGCATCAATTGGCTGCAGATTTATACCCCTGCTGCTGGGACGAGTGCAGACTGAATGCAATGACAGGTTTCACTTGTTCCGTGCGTTCAACGTGACTCGCAAAACGTGTATTTTATATTATTTCAGAATTGACAGAGAAATGTTTAATTGGATCAACTATCCACTTTGCTATCCATAAATCTTTTCCTCAAGGTCCGGCATCTGCAAGAGTGTGCTGTGGTATGTTGAGTGTCATCATAATCTGGGAGAAAAGCTGAGCATCGTTAAGCGTTGATTATAATCTCACAGCTAAGTGTCACTCCATTAAAGTAATAATTGACAACTTTACTCGTTTTTGATCGATATGAATTAAGTCCTTAAGACGCTTGAAGTAACTTGAAATGAGTTTTAGAATCTTGTGGATGCATAAATGGTGCTTGAAAGGTGTCTGCAAGAATTGGATTTACTCACCTGAATGAGCTTCAATTAAGTTCTTTGTTGGAATTTCTCCATTTAGCATCTTTGGATCGAAGATGTTTTAATGCAGTAGAGCTGTAGAACAGTTTAAAAATTAGGTTCCAAAATTAATAGAACTTTTGCAAAAAAATAGTTTTGTCTTTAGACAATAGGTTTAAGTAGACCTCCATAGAATACTAGAAATTCTAGAATCTTGACCTATAAGTTACTAACCACAATATGGAAGTCTATCCATAAACATAAAAGGCATGTTGCTGTAAATAATGTGGAAACAAGCATATGACAGCTTAAAACACCGGTCTCTGATGGTAATACATGTGGACCGAAGTTTGGCTAGGACATTGGGTTTCAAACTTTATGATACTGCGGCCCCCCCTGTTACATAATAAATTCTTGGACCCCCCAATAAAATATTTAAATACTCGGTGGGGTGCACCATCTAGACCTTCGGTATTTCAACATTGAATAACTCCGACATTTTTTAGCCGATTTTGACAAGTGAGCAAGATTTATTTAGAATATTCTCTACCATTTATTTCAAATCAGTTTTTGAATGCAATATCGATGAAATGACCACCTCCTAGTCTAAGCTCCCACAGCAAAAAAGGTACCCCATCGAACACCTCAAAACAATAAAGTGAGATTGGCTGAAAAACATGTAAAAAACATGAAAAGCCCGCCAGACTAGTAAAAATTTGTTAATTGCTATTTTTTAAGAATTTTTGAGCGCCGTGACAGGGGGTTTTCTTTAAAAAAGAGCTTTTATAAGGGCTTAGCAAAAACACCACCTTAATTTTTTTCTGGAAGAAGACTTGTCATCTATTTTATGAATAAAACTTGGTATGTCAGCAAAAAAGCCCTTGTAAAAGCTGTTTTTTAAAGAAAACCCCCCTGTCATGGCGCTTAAAAATTATATCTGACATGATAAAAAACATTTTTTCAATGACAGGCTTATTTTTATGGATAAAGGACATCTTAAACTTCAGTTATTTTCTTTTTGAACAAGGTGTTCTGAAAAGCCAGTGGTTGATCTTGAGGCATTGATGCTGCGCATTCAAAATTCAGTCTGACAAATTTATTAACAAAAATTGTCAGCCAGACAAGCTTTAATAGACAGAATAAATCTTGAACTTTATGTAAAACAAAATTCAAGGAGGTGTTATGAAGTGCATTTTTATAAAGAAAAAGAATTTATAACATAAGGTCTGTCAGAAGCTAATTAACAAAAATTGTCAGACAGACAAATCTTTTCAAAAATGGTTCATTATTTACTACAAATTGTATAAATTTCAGACAGGTGTTTTGGAAAATAAAATCATTGTTTTTTAACAAAATTCAAAAATTCTTAAAAAATAAGCAATTAACAAATTTTTACTAGTCTGGCGGGCTTTTCATGTTTTTTACATGTTTTTCAGCCAATCTCACTTTATTGTTTTGAGGTGTTCGATGGGGTACCTTTTTTGCTGTGGGAGCTTAGACTATCCATTCGACACACAAAAAACAGCTGCTTTCGGGCGTTTTAGAATCTACTTCGGCTCGTATGTTAGCTCCGAGTTCGTCAATGGTTTTCGGCTTGCTGGCATGAACTTTTCTTTTGCAAGAACTTCATGTTGGGGTTGCGGTGTAACATGGTGCGCCGTCTTTTTGAAAAACGGTTCGTCATACCTTTTTCGGACATATGAAGTGCACTAGCGTCGTGTGTCGTCGAGGGTTTCTCGAACTTTGAAAAATGGTCGGATGATGGGTTTTGAGCACACTTTGACTTAAACAGTGACTTTCTCGTCGTGTAGTGGTGTTTCGTGAAAGACGTGTGGGTTCTCTATCGACAGTTTTGTTTATTGACTCCGCCAGAGAGTGTAAAATGAGCTTCGTTCATTATCAAAATTGTATCCCAAAAATCTGGCTCGTCATCGTTCATTCTTCATTCTCTTTCGAGTCGTACCACTCACGTTTAACTCCTGAGATCGGCGACGATACGATTTAGATTATCGCCAACATTCTCTATTACCGCTTCAACCGTCGAATGGGATACTGACGGGTGGCTACAGACCCGTACTCAAAGACATTCTTCACCAAACTACGCTGAATTTCTCAAACATTTTTTACCATAACGCAAAGTCTTCATAATTGAACGATTATTTTCAATGTAAAACGTTACAATTTCAACTATTTTTTTCTATGTGAGTAGACTCATAACTAAAATGAATGAGGTTTCAGTAGACGAGATGTAAAATAAAAAAGACACAATAAAATTTAAGCAGAAATTAAACAGTGAGCCAAAAAGTCAAAAAGATAAAATCATTTGCGCCTTCCCCCTTTGAGCTATAAACGCCCCCTTTGGGGTCGCGCTTCTCAGTTTGGAAACTGCTGGGCTAGGAGATAAAGCGTCCTCCATACCATCGCAGTGGTCCATGGTTCGAATTCACTCTACGCAATGATCCTTCATATTTCTATTTTTCCCGCGTAGGTAACTGTCTATACAAAAAGTTCCCTGCACCTATTCTGCTCTCGCCAGTAGGGATAAATCGTTAGGGATAATTGAGCCACATACAGCTCTTGAACATGAACATCAGCCCCAGAATGGTACTCTGCCGTCCGGGCTGGGTGCTTCAAAGGTGGAGAAGGCTAATTTGCTAGAGAATCCTCTCCTTTGTGATGGGTAACGGCAGGCCAAATGTTTTCAAAACTTTTGAAATTGGTGGCCCCGGCTAGGTAGGATGAAAGGTAGCGACCTGCGAGTTACCAAGTAAAAGAAAGGACCCCTATTGTATACTTTTCTCTTACCACCAAAAAACCCACTAGCCACTAGATACGATTTTTTCCTACTAAAGGCAGGACCGCCAGCTAAAGAATCAAAGAAGAAGAAACCACCAGATTGCCCCATTACTGTTGCCGCCGATTTTAACTCAAATTGTTCGTGCTCAAATTGACCTTTACTGTCCACACAACTGTAAATATTTCACAGCATTTATTTAAATCTTCCAAAATGCTTCTAAAGCGCTACCAAGAAGCACTTCCAGATTGCTTCTAAATGAAGCTGCTTGCATTTTTCACGCTGGGTTGCCATAAAAAACACGACACGCATTCAGTCACACCCCAGCGGGAAAAGTGGAAGCAGCTTCCTCTGGAATCAAATTAGAAGTGCTTCCAGGTCGCGCTTCAGAAGCATTTTGGAAGATTTTCCTGTGCATATGCCTACAAATAAGTTATTTTGAACTTTGTCAAATTCTCTGAATTTCAAATCGCAACATTTTCCTTTGTTGTGAAATATTCTCTTTTGGAAAATTTCCATTTAGAGTTGAAAGAAGTCAGTTTATCTATGTACAGAATGTAATTGTGATTTTGATTAATCTAGTGAAAAACGGAAAGTAATAACCTTAAAAACGAAGAGCAAAACCTTTTTTCCTGCTCCCAAAGAAGCAGAAATGAAAACTTCACTGCTTGCAAAACTTAAATCTTCAAAACTGCTTCCCAGGAAGCTAATTAGAAGAAAATTGAACAAATTGCTTCTTCCTAATGATAAAATACTAAAAGATGCTGCTAATGCAGGTATACGGAAGGGAAGCGCTTCCATTTAACCTGAGCATAGCTTCTTCATGCATCAGTGAATGCTTCTGTTTCCCTTGGGACTTGTCTGGTTAAATGTAAAAAAAAACTCCCCTACTAACAGAAGGCTTGACTCTTAAAAAAAATTGCCTTGGATTACTTGGGCCTAAGTCCATAATCAATATCACAAGGATAACTTCAAGGTTGTTCAAGATGTAACTTTATAACAAGCGCATCACATCTCCTCGTATACCAGTACTTTTTCTTCGTCCTGCAAATGAAAAGGAAAAGACCGCCTTTATTACCTTTGATTGAATAACTTTTAATAAAAAGGTTTTTATTAGCAACAATCACTAAAGAAAATGATAAAGATAAAATTTTACCGCTCTGCTCATTTCCGTCTTCTCAATACGGTTATTGTCGCAGCACCAGAAGTCGAAGATGAAATTTCAGCATTCAAAAGGAAACAAATTATTTAAGGAAACGTAGGAGATTGCCCTGGATTGGTATTGTCTAACGAAACGACTGAAAAACATTTTCATCGAAGGACCTCATTTGTCCCAAGTGGGGGAGGCAATTATCCTCAAACTTTTATAACAACCATCGAGCCCAATAACAATATCCTTGGGAAATGTGTTCTCGAGTGCCAGGACAGGGCCTGTTAACTTTAGAGCTGCCTTGCCTCAAAGGGAAGCGCTCCCGAGCACCTACTTCTTGTAATGTGCGTTTAACCTACCGAACCAAGTGCCTGCCTGCTCCTTCCGCCCTTCCGTACACGCAAGCGGGAACGGAGACCCAGTTTCATATATCATTTAAATATGGAGTGAATCTATTGAAATATGAAGGAGATTTCGGAGGAGTTGTTGGATCGATGCTGGGTTGTCCTCGGCAAGTCTTTTTATAGCTTGAAAACGGTTTCAATTTCATTACGGCCGTCTGTGCGCGTTCAGAAGTAACTTCTAGATCTTCAGGCTTTACGGTGCCAGCTCAAACCTACAACCAGCTTGCTGAAAAAAGGGGAAGTGGGACTCTTACAAAATTAGAATAAATCTTTCATCTTTAAAGAAGCCTTAACAGAAGATCAAAAGCACCTTAGCATACGCAGCCGGTACCCGCCCCCCAGAGAGGTAAAGTGGATATCAAATATTCATAACTCCTCGCGCGTGTCTCAGAACGAACGTACCCATTCATAATCCCATTAAATCAACATAAAACGGTGAATTTATATGCCCATACCAGCACCTATGACATATTCGCGCACCGCAAAATAATCGGGAAATCAATTACGCTCGTAGGAGATTTATTTATCGTTTTGTGGGTAGGCTTACGGCACCGCATCGTGTCGTCGCCGACATAGTTCCATTTGAAAATACCTGAGAATGAATTATATTTGCGTCACATGCGGGCGCTCTTTTGCCAGGTATGGCGGTGGTAATGGAGGGAAAGTCCTTTACTGTAAAAAGGAATATTCGCATAAAACATAAAAATTCCAGGAATTTCCCTTCTTCTCACATTTTTTGTCTTGTTTTGCTATGTGAGATTATTCCTTGCTCTTACGGAGGGATATTTACCTTGCCTCAGGTATTCAAATATTTTTTAAAGCGTGAACCTCATTAATTGGGAATGCTACAAGAAGTAATCTTAATTTGTTCCCTTGGGGATCTCTGTCTTGGAAAATGTCCAATTTTGCTTTTGATAATGCAGTTTAAGGTTGTCTTGTTAATTATACGTTCCGGCCTGTTACTTACTTAATTTAACGTCAATTTTGCTTCTTCAAGATATTCGCAAATAAATACCAAGGCTCAAATTTAAATCGATTTTCAAATAAGGAAAACTTTTACATAAGTACAGAAGCGATCTTGGTAGAAATTGGATTTAGAAGGCCAATACAAAAACAACTTAAGGTAGACAAGGAACTCACTCCTTATCTGCCTGTGACTCCGAATAAATCCTATCAACTGCCGTATTCACCTTGAAACACCTTTCAAAATTTGCGTGATAACGATACCCTCTGTGATATACTTTCGATAATGCAAGACAAGGCTAGCTGTGTCTTTATGATGGCGAACTTACGTCCAACTCAATCAGCACCCACATAGAGCGTTTTTTAATGCTTCCGAAACGAAACGTTCTCTAATATAATTAGGGCCAAAATAACCCACTTTTGCGCAGCAGGAGACTCTAAATCTTATTTGGTCTAGCAAAGAGCCTCTCAGCCATCGTTGGAAAGGTGCTATCCCTCTCCAAACCTTAAAGGTACTGAATACCACAGCGATTGTTCCATCGTAATAAACGTCGTCTTGCCTACAGGGAAATGCCATATCGTCACGGGATTACTCTGCGCGGCTCATACCCACATCATACAGACGATCGATGCGTGGAACGAAAACTCGTAGCCTAGCAAAGTTCTGAACAGTAGGAAAACAGCCAAAAATTCCAAAGCAGGGTTCTTCGCCATAGTCTTCAACACTAACCTGACTGACATAATCATATAAATATTCTCGTGAGAACAAAAATTCGTTCTCATAGACGTGAATGTAATACTTACCTTCGCATTCTCATGGAAGTGTTGTCGGCACTCTCATTCCTGTAAATAGGTGCTTAGGAATATTCCATTCAGAATGCATTCTTTCCAAAATGTTAGAAGGTATGATTGTTCTCGTGCATTCTCAAGGGTTTTAAAAAATAAAATAAAATAATTTAGTTTTTACCCCCTAGGGGTAGGGGTGGGTCCGATTAACCGAGACAGTCCTTTTTGGGCTCAAAAAATAGTTTACAATAAGGGCTATTTCTACATTTAAAATTGACAGAGTGTTCTCATAAGCAAGTACGAAATGTCCAATTTAAGGTTTGTCCTAGGGGCAGTTCTCGATCAAACCCGGATTAGTAAAAAGTGCCATTATCAGCGGGTTGTATCAGCACCCCCCGTAGTTTTTTTTATATTTCAAGTACCTAGGAAATACGGCTTTCAGCATAGGGGCCTCGAAAATAAAAGTTATTATCAGCCAAATCGTTTGTTCTCATCGTGTACACACACATGAGAACTAATGAGAATATTTTCATGAAAGCAGCTCTCATAAGAACTACATATATGTGGTCTCGCAAGTGCAAATACTGTCCCAGCAAACATCATCTCGAAGTTTAGAGTGCTTCGAAAAATTCTCGAACAGGAAGAGAGCGAGAAAGAAATACTTTGAAATAAAATTACGGTAATATTTCGTTTTTACGAAAAAAAATCGAAATTTTAAAAGAAGAGAACCGCGTACAATACTAAAAGTAGAATTCACCTTTAAAAGGTTTCGAGAATTTTTCGTTTTGGCGAAAAAAACAAAAGAAACTCGAATCGCTTTTGCGATTCGACCTAGCGGTCCTTTTTGTTCTTTTTTACTTCGATTTCAATTCGAAAACGGCTTCGAGATCGCAATTGTAGTTCATTTTAACGATTAGCTTTCGATTCGATCTCAAATCATAATGTTTGCTGGGGTGCCTTGAATAAATACTCATGAGAATAGTCTCATGAGAATACCAACATACGCTGAGAGTATTCTCATCGTATATCAGCGCCCGACGACCACCCCAAAGAGTTCAGGCCTGGTAAGATTTCATGCAGCGACTGTCCGATACCATTGCTGCCACTCTTGACTTCGACAAACTCTTTACAACGATTATTTGAAATAGATCAGAATGGCAACGAAGCAGGCTCTTCTTTAGCAAGCCTTTTGGTATATTGACGGTTCCAAAACCGGTAACGGGGTAAGACTGGGCATATATCATATAGGCTAAATATCTATGGCTCTCGGCACTACCCCCACTGTTTTTTAGGTTGAGGTACTCGCCATCTAGGTGTGCGCTAAAACCTGGGGCCAGTTCGTGTATGTCGAAAACGAAAATTTTTTTTCGTCTCGGGTTCGCGTTGGTCGAAAAATTGAAAATTTCCGTCTGAAGCCGACGAAAGGCCAACGAAAGCTCTTGGGTTATCGAGTTTTTGCATTAGGACACGAACAATTTTCTTTCGACCTATGCGAACGCTAAAATTTTCGTCGACAAAATTTTTCGACTTCAATTTTTTTTCGTACGATTATCGTCGTTCGCCATACACAAACCTGCCCCTGTATTACTAGAGCTTAAAATAGCTCCAACATTGTTATTTTCTCGGACAGTAAAGCTGCTCTGTTGGCCGTTAAATGTCACAGGGTGCCAGGAAAGACTGTTCTGGATTGTTCCCTATCTCTGAAATCCTTCAGCAGGAACAAAAATGTTATCATTCTAACCTTGTGTGTCTGGCTAGAATAGGGGCAAACTTATGACTTATCGGTCCGGAACCTTTCTGCAGAACGGCGATCAAAAATTGGGTCGACCAGCTGTTTCTTTATACCTCGACAAGGACAAAGCTAAAGAGAAACACTAACAATATTGCAAAGTATTAACAAAAATAGATTTAGGCCCTACGAACCCGAGTAGATTGATTGCAATTCCAGTTGCACCTATGTAGGGCTCTGTGCCGATTGATCCAAAATCAGTTGTGCTCGTGTGTGGACAAAGGTTTCATTTTGATTGCAAACTGATGGTCCGCATTTTTATTGTGAAACCAGTTTGAAATTGGGATTGCAAGTCTGTCGACTCCATTCACACTCCACAAAATATTTATATTCGTTAGTTGAAGTGATCTGCCTTACAGCAATAACACAAAATCGTCTAAGTATATCTACGTGCGTGTATCCCAACGTGATTAATCACTGAGTTTCCATGCAGAGTTTACCCTGGGTTAATTCAGAGTAAGCGCCCATGGAAACGCGGGTTGAGTAAATCCAAGAAAAATCTACGAAACACGCCCGATTAACCTGGGTTTTGCATATGTGTTTGTTTAAGTGGGTTTACTGCACATATACCAACGGAAACGCGACGTAAAATTATTTATCTGTGCCTTCAACACAGAAGTGCAATGGAAACAGCATCGGGTTAACTTGATTAAAAAAGCTTTCTTTAAACTCAACGAATACTCGACCCCGGCTCATGGAAACAAAGGAAATGTCAAGAAACCCCTACGCCTACGATAGGGACCTCCCCCTGCATATGAGCCTACGGGGATTAAACTAGCGCCTAATTTTATTGTATATCAAACGAACTACTGAGTCAGTCAAACAAAGTATTCATGCCAATTCTAAACTACGCTAGAATTTATTCCGATGGGATTGTCTCCGCTGGAATTTTCTTACTTCGGTAGCATAAACTCTGCTGTAACGGAGAGTAATTTCGAAATTAGAATTTATTCTACTCTGTAAGAAAATTCCAGCGGATTTGATTCCAGCGTAGTTCAGAATTGAATACTTTGTTTGTACTGACTCAGTAGTTTGGATTGTTGACCTCGATCCCACAGGCGGGTGGGGTTTAGATTTTGATGCGGGATTGGATTGCCTAGTTGGCACAATAGACAAAATTATAGGTCGCAGTGCCCGCCAAGGCGCTTCATAACAAGAATAGAAATGGAAATAGACTGTTGAATCTGTTCAAGCGTTTTTGGCTACAAATATAATGTATAAGGATACAATAGACCAAGCGAGTGGCCGTGGCAATTTTGGAGCCAGTGCCTCACCAAACGGAAGAAAGAAAATAAAGTTCTACCGAAGATTAATTGCTATCGTTTCGTAGTTCCATCACTCGCCAACCAAAATCAACACACACATGCATAAAAGTATTCTCTCAATTAGAATCAAAACCCAAAACTACAAGATTTATTTTTACCCAAATCAATTACACCACTTCTAATCATAAGCAAGATTAAATCTTAAAACACAGCTCATAATTACACAATAAACGTTTTGGGTTTAACAACATGCAAAAGGCTTCAACTACAAATTTGGGATACATTAAGCAAGCCCTAAAATAACTTCATTTTCTATAGAAAGCATTTAAGGAGGATATCTTCTCTCTAGACCAAACAAAGTTCGGCACGTTAGATAAGGCACACTGATAGGAACTGGGAAACTCATATAATTACCGAAAACCTCAATGCGCCCTTTTCAGTGTTCAAAATGAGCGACAAGAGCTCAAAAGGGACAGGAGTTGTGCCCTTAATAGGTGGGCTTAAAACGAATCATTAAGGAGTTTTCTATTTTAATACGAACATGGGTTTAGCACAGATACAATCTGTTCAAATGATTTTGTGACCTTAGATATTGGCTATATTGGAGATTGAATTTTTTAAGTAATTCGTTCGATTAATTGAAATGAATCGAAGGGAATGGAAGAGGGAGAAAGTTCGTGTCGGTAGACCACCTGACACACTAGGTTTCAGTGATAAATTTTAGGGAAAGGGATTGGGTACTATTGACTGGGTGCGAAGTTTCTCTCTAGGTTTTTGGAAGTGTTACACTAATGTAAACCACGAAAGAATGACTTTAATAAATTACGCAATCTTTTTCAAATTAAGGCCATGGAGTTGTAAAGGTTTTTATGCTCCAAGAGAGATTTACTTCCAGCTTCACAAATAATTACGAGCACCTTTATCTTGCCTACGTACAACAAACCAGCCCAGAAGTTCACCTCTTGAAAGAAAGTGCTAAGAGACTTGGGCAAGCAGGTAAATGCTAGAATTCATTTCTCAACTGTTCAAAGGTAATATGGCAGCCCTAAATTACTCCAAAATCAACATAAAGAACAAAGCCTTGAAGAAGAACCTTTGCTATACCTGCAGACGACTTGAGGTACGTGTTCAACCTTTGAGCACCTTCTAGACTGCAGCTACGAGCCGCGAGGTGTGTTCTTCTTTCCTCCAGCAACGTTTTGTATGAATTCATTACCGTGAGCTTTCCTCTATGGACTTCAGCACGGCGCTATGCACAAAGGCAGGTGATAGCAGCTAGATATCATCTAAGAAGTGTGCAACAAAAGAAAATCAAGTCCCGTGAAAAGCATTGACCTTAACACGGGCTTTAAGCAATTCGGGGCTGGTGCGGGGACCACTGCCATTAGTGCTGCTGCTGCACTGCTTGGAGCACCTCGGCAGGTACTTATTATTTCTTCTTTTTTTTTTTGGTTGGCTTGACGTAATATTGTCGCTTGGTCGGGATTTCCAGGGCCCAACCCCGATTCCCCAAGCGGATTCTTATTCTGGCTGTGATTTCGATTATTTCCGCTAGGATTACGGTCGTCAGTCATGTCATCGTTTTTCGTGTTTTGTTAATGAAATTCAATTTCGTTTCTTTACTGTACTTTCGGGGTTCAAGACCCCCCTGCTCCACCCAAGTTCGGAGACTTTGCGGTGGGTGGATTTTAATATTCCGCACTGGCAACTTTCTTCCGTTCAAAATAAACAATCGAAATTCCGCTTATAGACGCGCGAGACCGGCGGCGGCGGCGATATTATTCCCGTGTTTGCGTTCACGAATACCTCCCCGATATTGGCGCCACTCGTGGAACTGGTTTTCGGAGTCTCATGTTTGGCCGGAGTGAGTGTGCACCACATCTACCTGGTCTGGTATAGAGCTATGATTTAAGAATAGAACAGCAATTTAGTGTGGCGGTTACTTTCACTAGAAGCCGGTTGACTACACCGGTCAGACGTGATTTGGGCTCCTTGAGTCACACACCACCTGGGACTAAACTACTTGTGCGATTCGTTCCACCATAAAATCGGCTTTCCAGAAATATGTCAAGGAAAATACACGAAAAAAACCACCTCCGATGTAATTCCCCGGCAATTGGGTGTAATTGGGTTAATTATATAAGAATTTGGAGATTATTTCAAGATGCTCAGAGCCTGGACCGATCTCCTATTTTCACTTTTTTCTGTTTGGATCCGTGCGAGTGGATTCTTGCCGGTTGAGAATAGAATTAATTGCAGAAGTGGAGAGGCCCGGAGTTCGATGTTGACTCTAGTTTAGTGGTGGTAGCCAGAGTAATTATTGTCTATTATCTAGGATGAATGGTGATTGCGGCCAAATACTAGTTGTTAGCAAGAATGATTAAATGGGAATTAAGTTCAATGAGTAGATTTTTTTGGGTCGATTGAGAGTTTTTTACGGGGAATTTGACAATTACCTTGTTTTTTGGGGAAATAACATTTGATTCTGATAGCGTTAATTTTAAATTACTAGAGAATTGATACTATGAAAGAATACTTCCAATTGATCACTAACAAATAATTTAGAACGAAACTATAATAAAAAATAGAGGAAGAAAGGGAAAGTAAATAGATGAAGTTTTACAAGCGAATGACTTCATAACAGGGGTTTCAACCAAAACTAAACGCTTGAAAGGAATAAGAAATATACGATAATAATATAATACTATAAGAAAGGAATAAGAAATATGAACAGTGTTGCTAAATCTGAAATAAAAAAAAAACACATAAGCTCCAGGAGAGGACAATATTACATCAGAACTCCTCAAATATGGTGGTGAAACATTTAATAGAACACTACATTAAATTATAGATAAAATATGGAAGTAGGAAAGACTCTATGATGAATAGAAAACAGCCCCAGTAAAAATAAAACTCGTCTGCTCTTTGTTTGCAATAGAGACGCCAGCGTCCAAACGACTGCGCATCACCCGAAACTGCCTGAGTTAAAATAACACGCGGAGTTCCGTAAGAAAATATCTACGACCTTTGGGAAAGTGCTGCGAGAAAAATGTAAACGTATATCAAATGAAACGTGAAAAATGTAAACGTAAATAAGTGACGCTAATATAAGTAACCATAACGATTTCTAAAGGCTCCATTAATATACAGATCGCCCGCATGCCATGGCCTGAGGCTTTTTCGCCCGTCAACCGCAATGCTCGAATTAAATTTGTCCATCTGTCATCGTGTTTCAGTCCGTGAATAAAGCAATTGACGGATAGCTGAATTTATTTGTTTGTGGTAAAACTCTAAAACTCTCAAATTAAGGACACTAATTTCAATACGATGATATTGCGTTCAGCGATACAAAAGCTCAATCGCATCGCAACGGGCTTCCGTTTGCTTCTGACGTTCGTATCGCATTCCAGGAACTTCTATTCAGTCTGAAGTTTTTGTTGAGACCATGAACATTTTTCCACTTTAATTAACAGTCTGCTACGCTAAACTGCCGTCTTCGCCTGTGCGTCTGTAGGGAATCTACCCGCAGTCCACGGCCTTCAGGTGGTTGCCTTAAGTCATAATCCCTTATGGGGCCCATCCACAGGCCAACTGGTTGCCCAAACTGAGTTGTGTTGGCACTGAATCGCAGCGTGTATGGGGCAGTTGGCAAACTGATTTGACAGTTGGGGTTGCAGTTGGGATAAATCAAAATCTTTTAATTTTATGGGGGCGGGGCCTAGAGTTTGGGCAACTAGTCGCGCTGTGTATGTTGCAGTTTGGCAAACTACTTGCATTAATTAAGCCTGAATTCGAAAATTATATTTTTTTGCAAGTTTATATTTTCATTGTATTGCATAATTTTTAATTTAAATGATGAAAGTTCACATAATATTAAATTATTTTCATAATTTATATGTTTAGGATTTAATTTATATTTTAAAAACATACAAATATTTATATTAATAATTAAAAAATTTATAATTAACATAAAAAATCATTACTACCCATTTTTTATAATCATAAAACTTAATCGCAGGTTTTCTACAATTTTATTTAACGTTCAAATTGCCTATAAAATACTGAATTGACAGTTGAAGTATCAACTCAGTTGAAGCGTTTGTGGCAAAACACCAACTCTTTGCACAACTCAGTTTGGGCAACCAGTTGGCCCGTGGATGGGCCCCATTAGTCAGTCCAATTAAAGTGTGGTCTTCATCGGACCGTGTCTGCCGACCTGGTCTGAAGGGCTAGTGCCTGCCGGCGGCCTGTGTGATAATGTATGGCTTTCATAGGGCGATATCTGCCGACCTGGCCTGCCAGCGATCTCTATGTGAATGGAGGCCTTAAGGGGCTCATATAAAAGGACAGCTGAACTGCACAATTGCTCACTCGAGCCATTTGTCGTATTTGAATTTTGTTTTCCACGAGGCACGACACGGCACGATCTGCACACATATCCATTCGCAAAACATTAGCATAAACGAATGCAAATGCGAACATTCGTGAACTCTCTAATCTGAACATAGAAAGTAGATCACTATTTGAAGCAAAGAAATGCTGTACAGGGTGTATCAATGAAAATGTCGAAACGCCTGTCTTGGATCTTCTTCTTCTTCTTTAACGGCTCTACAACCGGGATCCGGTCCTGGCCTCGCGCAACTGTTCTCTCCACCGGTCCCGATTCTGAGCCGATGTCATCCAGTTTGGCATCCCTAAACTCTGAGCGTCCTGGTCCACGCCATCCTTCCAGCGAAGGTTGGGCCTCCCTCGCTGTCGCACCCCATAGGTCTTACCGCAGAGAACTTTACGAGCAGGCTCATCTTCACTCATACGAGCTAGATGCCCTGCCCACCGGAGCCTACCGAGCTTTATTTTCTTCACAACATCTATGTCGCGATAGCGCTCGTAGATCTCGTCATTGTAGAGTCTCCGGAATCGTCCTTCCTCACATACGGGGCCAACAATCCTCCGAAGTATTTTCCTCTCAAACACGCCCAAGAGGTTTGAGTGCTTTTTGCTAAGCACCCACGTTTCGGATGCATATGTGAGAACGGGTAAGACCATCGTCTTATATAGTAAAAGTTTAGACGTTATGGTTAGATATTTGGATTTGAAGAGCCTTGACAGACTATAGTAGGCTTTGTTGGCTTTTAGCAGTCGTGCGCGTATTTCTGGTTCCATGCTATTGTCGGCTGCTACTATTGACCCAAGGTAGATAAATGATTTTACCACGTCAAACTCGTGTTCCGCTACCTTGATTGTGGGACCAATGTTAGGTGTTCTTCCAGACGAGGCCACCATGTACTTTGTTTTGCTTTCGTTAATGTGCAGTCCCAGATTTCCTGCCGCTTGCTCAATCTGAGTGAAAGCTTCTTGTACAGCTGTTGTTGTTCTTCCAATGATGTCAATGTCGTCTGCGTAAGCCAGTAATTGGGTGGACTTGTGGAGGATTGTACCCCTTGATGTCACGCCCGAATCTCGGATCACTTTCTCCAACGCCAGGTTGAAAAGGAGGCAGGCCAGACCGTCCCCTTGTCGGAGTCCATTATAGATGTTGATTGGTCTGGACAGTGTTCCGGATACCTTTACTTGGCTTGACACATTGATCATGGTCAGCCTACATAGTCTTGTCAGTTTGTTGGGGATGCCGAATTCTCTCATGGCTTTGTAGAGTTCTACCCTGGCTATGCTATCATAGGCGGCTTTAAAGTCTATGAAGAGGTGTTGAATTGAGTTTTGAAACTCTAGACATTTTTCCATAGCCTGCCTCAAGGTGAAAATCTGATCAGTCGTTGATTTGCCTGGGCTGAAGCCACACTGGTAATGGCCTATGATGTTTCTGGCGTATGGGGCCATCCTGTTTTGTAGGATAGCGGAGAATATCTTATACACGGTACTCAACAACGTTATACCGCGATAATTAGTGCACGCTGTGATATCTCCTTTTTTGTGTACCGGACAGAGGATGCCTTTTCTCCAGTCTTCTGGCATCACTTCCTGCTCCCATACTTGCACAATTAATTCATGAATCGCTTGGTGTAATGTAGGCCCTCCATATTTAACCAGCTCCGCTGCGATGCCGTCTGCACCCGAGGCCTTGTTGTTTTTGAGCCGGCTGATGGCTCTGCTAACTTCTTCTATGCTTGGTGGCGGCAGCATAGCATTGTCATCAGATATTGGTGGAGCCTCCGAATCCTCAGTTAGCTCGCCATTTAGCAATTCATGAAAGTGCTCTTCCCATCGCTCCAAGATGCCTTTAGGATCGGTGATCAGATTCCCTTCTTTGTCCTTGCAGTATGTGCAACGTGGTGTGAATTGCGTCATACTGCGGACTCTTTGGTAGAACTCCCGCGCCTGGTGCGGCCGTCGTTCTCTGTACTGTTCTAGCTCACAGACGAGATTTTTTTCCCAGGCTTCCTTTTTCCGTCTGTGAATTCTCTTTTCTTCTTTTCTGAGCTCTTTATAGTTCTCTTCGCGTGCCCGTGTTCTCTGAGACTGCTGCATGGCTCGGTACGCAGCATTCTTACGTTCAGTTGCCAGCTTGCATTCATTATCGAACCAGTCGTTCCGATCTTTACGACTTCTGCCTAAGATGGAATCAGCAGTACTAATGACAGTATTTTTAAGGCGGGTCCAGTTCTCTTCGACGCCCGGCATCTCATCCCCAGGACTTAGGGCGAGTTCTAATGCATGACCGTAGCTGTTTCTGGCCATTTCATTGCGTAGTGCAGCTGTGTTGATTCGAGCCTGATCAGCGGATACAAAGCTTTTCAGCGTTGTAATGCGCTCTCGGAGCACCATACCAACAAGATAGTGATCCGAGTCGAAGTTGGCACCTCGGTACGTGCGTACCGTCATCAGACCCGAAAGGTGGCGGCGGTCTATCAACACATGATCTATTTGGTTGCGAGTGGCTCCATCAGGAGATACCCAGGTGGCTTTATGGATATCTTTACGCGCAAATCTAGTACTTGCAACGACCAAGTTCTTACTTGCTGCCATCTCTACAACTCGCTGTCCATTGTCATTAGTGTTTTCATGCAAGCTGTGGTTGCCGACATATTGCCTGTATATGGGCTCCCGGCCTACTTTGGCGTTCAGATCTCCCAGTATGATTTTTACATCATACCTGGGGCAGGCATTAAGTTCCCGTTCAACTAATTCGAAGAATTCTTCTTTATCATCATCCGGGGACTCTTCTGTAGGTGCGTGAACGTTTATGAGGCTGATGTTCTTAAATTTACCTCGCACACGAAGGGAGCATAGCCTTTCGTTTATTGCTTTAAAGCCGATAATGGTAGGCTTCATTCTTTTGCTAACCATAAAACCTACTCCTAGAACATGGTGTTTTGTATGACAGCTGTAATATACGTCATACTCAGGTTTTTGCAAAACACCACGTGTCTTGGATAGATGAATAAAAAATCGTATGGGTGGGGAGGAATCGTAACGTTTTAGCCGTATTTTTGTAACCCTATGAAAATATCATGAATAAGGCAGCAATCTACGCAGAATATTCCCACCTATCTAAAACTGCAAGAATCAAGGTTTCAACCCACTAACTTCCAGAGTTATTAGACGTAAAATTCAAAATTTTGTTTTTTTAGGACTAAAATTACAATTTCAACCATCTTTTTCTCCAAAAAGTGCGTAGTTAATCAATATTTTTTTTTACAAAATTGGAAAGCTTGGGCAATTTTTTATGAATAATGTTCGACAACTTTTACGCCACTCTTTTATAATTGTCTTTTGTTTTCCAAGCGCGAGCGTGGCCTTACCAAAGAAGTCCACCAACTAAATTTTAACCACTTCCGAAGCTGCAGTAGATCTCCCTCGCTGTGGACATTTGGATGATATTATGTTCCATGTACATATAATTGTAGTGGATCATACTTTCATTAAAAAAAACTCATGAAAAAGCTGCAACCAGTTTGTTTTTCCTTTATACTTATATCAAAATGGCAGCACCAATATGGCGGCCCGTGTCCGTCCGTCAGTGTTGGAGGGATATGATCTCTCTAAAACTATTCAATGAATCAACTTGAAATTTTCACATAATATCTCCAAAATAATAACAAAACCGAAATTGTGAAAATTCTTACTGGACGTAACCATTTAAATTATTTCTCTAAAAATAAACACATTTTAAAAATTCATTATTAATCCCTAAGTTTCATTACACGTTTTCAAATAACGTATTTAGTCTGGTTGCATTCTCTAATTTTAAATTGACGTCATTTTTCTTAGTCGCTGCAGAACAAGTACTTAACAGAACATTTTAAATAGAAACAGCTTAAGTCTGGCAATATTTCCAAAATGTGTGGAAACAAAATATCAGCAACAATTCAACTCGAAGTTTGTCTTACTTTTACCAATAATAATTCTTAAGATTCGTATTAAGTCTTCATTTTACATAAACAAGTCAATTTAGTTGCCACAGCTTTAAGATGACTTAAGAAGCTTAAGTCTATTTCTACATCTTTGATTGTCCGTGTGTTGCAAGAGTTCGTCTGGGCTGCTAGAAGATAAGCCATCAATCTTCGTGTTGCTTTGAGGTTCTGAAGTAGCAACCTGTTTTTTCTTTAAGCAGGAGTGTTGTAGTTGTATTTTCTAATGTTTTCGGTAATTATCACGTTTTGGCTATTTTAAAATCCCGTAGAGAAAATTGTTCTGAGTATCATGGTTTTGTTGTGGGTGCATAGAAGTCATTATTTGAAGAAAGATATTGGTCGAAAGGATTAGGCTATTCTTAGTTGGACTTCAAACATATTTCACAGTATTCTTGTGTGGATCCAGTGTTAGCTTGATAATTTTTGGACCATTTTCGTCACTTAAAGATATTCTTCACCCCATAAACCACTTTTGAATATCTCTAATGGCTCCAAATCACCATCATCTTTCTCTGCATTTTTATTTCTGTCCCAGAGCCATGCGGGTCCATGAATTATGAACTCGGGACTAATATCTAACGTCATCATAGTCAAGTATCACACCGTCATCGGCACCGAATGAAATGATTAATCACGAAGATTTCGTGTGATGAAATCATTCTTCACTAAATTTCAAAACGATGAAACTAAGTCCCATAAACCAATGCGGTAACTACATGCAAACGTGTAATTAACTAGAAATTAAAACAGCTAAAAAAGAAGAAGTTATAAAGCAATTAAGTCTACTCACCGAGACAATAAAAAGAATTGTTTAAATGAATGGGAACAGAGTGTTGACAGTGCACGGAAGTTGCACCCAGCATACTAAGAATTCAGCCATATAATAACGCGATGCGATTAGCATTCTACAGAAACCACTATGATCCACACCAGACGTGGAACGTGCACACAATGCGATGACATTCGAGCACATTTTTGATTAATTTTATGGTTTTCAAATTAAATGCATTTCGTGTAATAATAAATACTTTTAAATTGCCCCAACATCCTCGTTGTTTCTAGTGCTGCTGTCCGGTATTATGAAATCCGATTTGTCGTTTTTTCCCCCCGACTCCGAAATTCATCGCACAGGTACGACCGCACTTAATCCCAGGTGATGCAAGCTTAATTGTTGGATTTTAATTTATAAAAAGAATCAGGCACGTGTTCATATTATTGAATTGATATTTTATTTTAATTTTTGTTGTTGTTGTGGTGGAAACTACTTTTAAAATAAAATTCATTTGGCTATTGACCGTGATCTTGCTCAATAGCGCTTGTCTGAAATCCAAAAATATCCGGACCGGGGCCGGGTTCACCTCAAGACCAAAATTGATAACGTGTTGAAAAAAGGAAAAAACGCCCTGCAATAATAGACAAAAATAAATTTCAATTTTATTTCTAGTGCTGGGGGCCGCCTCCATTAAGCCTCCGGTAGTGGATTTCGATTTTCTAATAAAATAAATAAACAATTGCCGCCGAACGAGGTACCAAAAACACTCAGTTTCTTGGCAAATTTACATCTTTTTGCAGCACAGATTGCGGCACGCGTGATATTTTGTGCCCGATTTTAATATGTATGGAAATATGTGCTGGAGAACGTAAATGAACGTTTCGGCGATAGTGAATGGGGCATTGCTGGGGGTTTTTAAATAATGGATATTATTGAGTTTTGTATTAAATTTTATTGAGATACAACAGGCATTTAATTAGTTCTAAGCGTTATTTAGTTAATATTTTGAGAATGTTTGAGAATTGTAGATATATCCGAGCTTTCCTTGGAGTGATATATGTATACATACATAAAATTGTTAAAACCATAAATTATCGAAAATGCGTAATTTGTGTAATTAAAATTTAATATTGAAGGGTGTTGAAGCAGATGGCAATGAACCTTTCCTTTTAACTTTTCGATATTGTAAACGGGTTTATAAATACTGATTCTGAGAGATTTTTACGCAGCCGAATTGTTCTATTTATAAATGAACTTTCAGCCCATAGCGTCCGCGAAAAGGGAGAGGAACAGTTTAACTCGGAGGAACAGTCACTATGATAGTAGCGATAAAATTTTGTCAGTGCTGCTACATTCCTACGGTGGCTCAGGGGGTCGATGGTGGAGCAGGCGGTGTCGTCATCAATTAATTTAAGTGCCCTTTTTTGCACCTTATCTAACCATGCCAAGGTGGTTATCGACGCGCCGCCCCAAACGAGGGAGTTATATTCGAGAAGAGGCCGAATGTAGGATTTATAAATAACAGCACGGGCCGATGGCTGGAGAAGGAACTTGCACCTCTTAAGAAATCCCAAACACTGGGATGCTTGTTTGGCGATCTGGAATATGTGGTCATTCCATCGCAAGTCTTTGGCTAATGTCACGCCTAAGATGTGTAGGGATGGGTCGGCCATTAGTTGAACTTCACCCACTTTCAAAGGTGGAGAGGTGTTGAACTTCTTTTTGGAGATAAGACAGTACTTGGTTTTGTCGGGGTTAAATTCAACACGATTCTTCTTTCCCCACTTTAGAATCAGTTTAATGTCGTCATTAATCGACTTGGACATTAGTTCGCGATCATCAAGACAGGATCTGGCATGAGTCTGTCTTGTATCGACGCTGTACGAGTAACGTAGAGTACCGTCGTCAGCGAAGCTGAGAAGTGGGTTGGAGGGGATTGAAAGAAGGTTATTTATAAATATGAGAAATTGGGCCGGTGATAAAATTGACCCCTGGGGGACCCCCGCAGAGATCGGGTGGGATGCGGATTTGACGCCATCCAATACTACTTTGATTGAACGGCCAGAAAGGAAACTCTCAATCCACTTCTGTAGAAGTGAGTCAACTCCAATAGTTTTGAGTTTAGCTAACAGGGCTGAGTGCCAAACTCTATCGAAAGCCTTGGAGATATCTAGAGCAACCAGACTAGACTCACCGGATCCATGCAGACTACGGCTGAGGTGTTCTGTAAGGCAGACTAAAAGATCGCCAGTGGATCTTTTTTGTCGGAAGCCATACTGTCTGTCGTTTATGAGTAGGTTGGATTCTAGATATCCCATAAGCTTTTTGGAGAGGTTTTGGAGAGAATAGAAGTAATTGCTATTGGGCGGTAATTGGAGGGAAGGCTGGAATCACCTTTTTTCGGTATGGGCTGAACATGGGCAAGTTTCCAAGAGTCGGGATAAACTCCGGAGAAATATGACAGGGAAAATAATTTGCGCAGAGGTTTTGCCAAAGGTGAGGCGCATTTTTTTAAGACGATAGGGGGTATATTATCGGGTCCAGTGGATTTGTTGGCATCGAGCTCTTTGAGGCACCTGTACACCTCGCGAGTCCTGAAAAAAACCCTGTCCATTGAATGGGCGTTACGCTCGGAAACAGGAGGTAACACATCAGTTTCGAGTAAAGAAGAATTCGAAGCGAACATAGATGCTAATAAATTGGCCTTGGATTTTCTGTCTGTTATTACCTTCTCATTGTGAATAAAGGAAGGGGTTGAAGTTGTAGTGAAATTCTTCTTGATGGAACTTACCAAGGACCAGAAGTTTTTGCTACCGGAGGTTGCATTTAGGAGTTTACTTCTCAATTTGTTGTCAAATAAGGTTTTGACTTTCTTGATGGCGGTTTTACAAGAATTTCTTTGTTGTACGTACTCTAAACGGAGCGATTCACACGGGAAGCTCTTGTACGCTCGGAAGGCGGCTTCTTTAGTTTTGATTGCATTCATACACTCCCGATTAAACCATCTGTTGGGCCTAGGCTTCACAGATTTGGTAGAATGGGGAATGAACAAATGCATTCCTGCCTGTATGATCCTGGTGATACGGATAGCGGCAGAGTTGGCGTTTCTATTCCGGAAACACATGTTCCAGTCTGTAGACTGGAAGAAATTAATAAGCCCCAGCCAATTGGCCTTCCCATAATGCCATACAGTTCTTCGAACTGGTTTGGGAGGGGTGGGAAATTCGAATGGGAAGTTAGCGCTGATTAGGCAGTGGTCTGAATTGCCGAGAGGTGAATCAACTTCGACGGAGTAACGCGCTGGATGAGAAGTTAGAAAAAGATCAAGGAGATATTTTCCTTGATCAGCAACATCAGGGACTCTTGTGGGATGATCCACAATTTGATGCAAGTTATTGATGTCTGCAAAGAGCTCGACGTCCTTGCCAGAAATACTGGTGCCATTTGAGTAAGTCAGCCATTTAACGTTGTGAACATTGAAATCACCCGCAACAATGATTTCACACTCAGGATTGGACGAAAAAAATCTCGAGATCTGTTCGGAAATAGTATCAAATGATGAAGTGGAGGCTTCGTTACTTATGTTAGGACTTCTGTATAGGAAGCAGAAGAATATGACGTGGCTTTGGAAAATGATTTTAATCCAAAGATAATTAATATGGAAGCTTTATGAAAAGCCTTTTAAAGAGAATATTAATTGAGGCCTGTGGGTGCCGAAGAGTTTTTATGTTCGTTTTTCTTTTGAAATTTTTTTCCCCTTCCAAGCGCGAGAGGGTGTTTTACCAAAGCGGTCACCCAACTAAATATAGTAACCAGGTCCAATGCTGCTTGTCCTCCGCATCGAACAACAACTGGTCTATAGAGTTTGCTAATTTCCCCAAGATAAATCGCCCGCTTTCATCGTTCTATAAAATTTCTGTATACTCCAGTAATAGTCCCTTGGGAACTTATTTAGCAGCGCCCAAAATAAGCTCCCCTGATCAGCGCTTCAGTGTATAACAGCGAGAGATCCTTTAACTACTCCATAATAAATATACATACCCCGATTGAATGCACTAGAAGAAGTGACAGATGTCCTAATCATGATGTAAAAATAATCATACGAGATGCAAATGCGAAAATTGCGGATGAAAGCACATACCGACCAACAATAGGAGCATTTAGTCTACATGATGAGACAAATGAAAATGGCCCTCAGGGCGCGTTCAATAATGCAGGATGCGTGCGCAATTGACTTATTCAGTCATTGAAAGCTTCACACAGCTTCAGACTGATCAGTTTCGTTATGATAAATAATATGATGGTCGCAGACACAAGATTCCAGCGCAAAGACATGTATAAGTTAGCTTAGAGCTTTCTGGATGGAAGAACTCAAAACTCAATTGATCACATACTCTTAGATAGATGCACGTCAGAAAGGGAAAGAAAATTAGTAAAACCTACATTATCCCAGTCATCCAGCGCCCAATCTTTGTGTGATAATTTTAGGACAAACAATTTGAGTAATTGTTAAAAAAGCAATAATTTCCAAAACATTACAACACATTTTTGGGTGAGTGTATGTACATAGAGATCAACCGTATCACTTCAATCCGATTTGATGATAGATAGAGCCCTAAAAATACCTGATTTAATAGAAATACAGATTCGCGTAGTTAATTCATTTTTGGATAATTTAAATCTGTTTAAAAAGCAGGATGCAAAAAACTCCTGGAAACTCCTCCACATTCAAAAGAACAAAGTTCACGTTGAACACTGAAGGCATTAATTTAAGTTTCCAAAATCGAAGGTTCAATCTTTTGTTGATAGCGCTGATGGTGCGGGGCAGAACCTTTCGTCCGCCCATCGAATCACGTTGGACTTTAAACTTACTCCCATTTGCTCAAAGAGCTTTCCGCAACATCCTTGAAACTTTTATTGAAAGAAACGTGGCACATGAAAGGTTTCGATTTATAAAAACAATGTTAAAAATGAAAACTGTTCAAAACCAGAAAATTACACAAAAAACACAAAGAATATGAGAAGAAGGTGGATCGATGGAGGAAACAGATAAGTGCTTTTGGCGGTGTAGATGCTTCAATATCTCTAAAAATGGATTATTGTGCAGGATTCTTAAAGCATGTATATCCAATAAATAATGCATTTTTAAAATTGCAGCAACCAAAAATTTGACAGGGTCGGAATAGACTACCTGCACAAGCCCTATGAACGCAGGTAGTCTTTTTACCCAGCTCATCATATTCTTAGTGCAAGTTTTGAAAAATTCAGTTCGAGTTTTACCTTTTTCTTCTGCATTCAAGTCACAGGAAGGTCGTCAATGGATCTTTGCGGTCTTAACCCGTCTAAAATGTGGTTGCATTCTAGGTATTTCATAAGATTATTTTGATTATTGACTCTATTATATTGGAAACAGTGGATTTCAACTACCTCAGGATTAAAATCATCTTCAGAAACCAAGTCATATTCTTCTGCTTCCTATACAGAAGTGCTAACATAAGTAACGCAGCATCATTTGATGCTATTTCCGAGCAAATCTCGGGATTTTTGTCTTTAAATCGTGAGTGTGACATCATTGTTGCAGGTGATTTCAATGTTCATAGTGAAAACTGGCTGTCTTATACAAATGGCCCCAGCGGGTCTGGCAACGACGTCAGGCTCTTTGCAGACACCATTAATTTACATCAAATTTCAGATCATCCCACGAGAGTCGCCGATATCATCGAACATCAACTCTGCCGATAAGAGGCAGAAAATCCAAGGCCGATTTATTTGCATATCTCTGTTCGCTCCTTATCTGATACTGATACGCTACCCCCGCTTTTCAAGCACAACGCCCACTCAATGGAAAGGGTATTCTTCAGGACTCATGTGGTGCACAGTTGCCTCAAGGAGCTCAATGTTAAAAAATCCACTGGACCTAATAATATCCCCCTATCGTCTTGAAAAAATGCGCTTCAACTTTGGCTAAACCTCTGCGTAAACTTTTTGCCTTATCATATTCCTCCAGGGTTTTTCAGACTCTTCGAAACTTGCTTGGTTTTCCAGACTCTTGAACTTGGCCCAGGTGAAAATTATCATACCGAAAAAGGTTCTATTACCTCCAAAACCATGAAGATGATAGTGTCAGCCAAAAGCTTATGGGATGTCTAGAATGCAACCTACTAATAAACGAAAAACCGTATGGCTTCCGACATAAAAGATCCAATGGCGATCTTTTAGTTTGCCTTACAGAACATCTCAATCGAAGTTTGTTTAGATTTGGTGAGTCTATTCTGATTGATCTGGATATCTTTAAGGATAGAGTAAGAAACTCAGCCCTCTTAACTAAAATCAAAGCTGTTGGTATTGACTCAGTACTACAGAATTGGATTGCGAGTTTGGCGGTCTGGCCGTTCAATCAAAGTAGTATTGGATGGCGTCAAATCTGAACCTCACTCAATCTCTGCGGGGTCCCTTATGGGTAAATTTTGTCACCTGTTCTTTTTCTTATCTTCATAAATGGCCTACTTACAATCCCTTCCAACCTACTTCCCAGCTTCGCTGACGACGGTACCTTACGTCACTCTTATGGTTCCGATAATGCAAGTCAAGGACGTGCCAGATCGGTTTGTACTTTTTCCTTTTTCGGTGTGGGCTAAGCATCTGCTAATTTCTTACAGTCTGAATACATTTCGGAAATGGACGATTGCGTGAATAGTTTGCGCATCGGATTAGTTAAAAGTGGGACATATGTCTTTTAAGGATTGAATTCAGCTTATTGAGATACTCGTACCTCTGACAAAAACGAAATGAAAAAGCATGACTTCTAAGATATGTACATATTTATATTTTAATCCAGATCGATTATTTAAATCAGAATTTTTTTTCCCGTGTGAGGTATTAGGTCCAAAGGTACTGCGGCCATTTAGTTGGCTTATTGTACTACAACCCCTACACCTCATATTTGTAGGCCAGACCGCCTGAACAAGTTCAGCAGTCTGCCTAGTGGTTTGTCGCTTAGACTTGAGTGTTCGAGCAGGGACTTCTCGAACAAAGAGACCCTGCTCCTCGCTATTGCAGGGCACTCACAGAGAACATGGAGAGCAGAATCATCCTCTTCTAGGCAAAGCCTACATGTAGGGTCCTCCGCCCTTCCTATCCTCCATAAGTGGTAATTTAGGGCACAGTGTCCGGTAATTAAGCCAACAAGTGTCCTAACATCACTCCTACTGCGCCGTAATAATTCCTTGGCCGTCTTAGGGGACGGCCCTGGAAGGAACCGCTTAGAGTTGGCCAGTCCAGGCGCGGACCTCCAGCGTTCAATATGTTTCATCAAGGTCCGATCGGCCAGGGCCCTTTGCAGCAAGCTGGACGGTGCCCCAATAGCCGGCTCTGGACCAATGAATGCAATATCAGAGCCCTGTTTAGCCAGGGCATCCGCACTTTCATTGCCTTCGAAGCCCCGGTGACCCGGGACCCAGACAAGTGTAATTTGATTGAGAACACCCAACTCATGAAGAGCACGTTGGCAGTCCCAAACTAATTTCGACTTGGTCCTACGGGACCTTATCGCTCTAATTGCCGCTTGGCTATCAGAGAAGATAAAAATCCGTTTATTTTGGTAGGCCCTTCTTAAGTTCTCATGAGTGCATGCCAGAATAGCGTACACCTCTGCTTGAAAGACAGTTGCCAGAGTGCCTAGTGCCTAAATCAGAATATGCTAGTGACTTTCTGTAGGACCTCGCGTTGGGAGTGATGTGTAACCTGATGGCGAGTCCTCGGAAATGATGCCTCCCATTTCTCACTGACAATCTTCTACTTCAACCTTAGAGTGGTCTCGCTGTTAGCATAAATTAGATGCTGGGCGACCCCCGCGGAAAGGAGGAGTACGAATGCAGTAGGTAGCGCACTCTTCAAAGCCTGCCGAATCAAGACGTAATTGTCATCGTGTCGTGATTGTTGCATGGTTTTGGCACTGTCGCTATAACGATCTCTTTGCTAGAATTTTATGTGCAACTAAGAGACGGATTCCTTGGCTTTACAGAGCTCTGACAATGTATTCATCGACCTGGAACCGGTTATCGGGGCACCCGGTTTGGTGAAGAGAGATATTGCCGAGCAGATCTGGATTCATAGCAGCTAGTAGTCAAGTTTATGCGACAAGCCAGTAGGCGACTGCTGAGCCTTTTCAAGCAGTCTGGCCTACAAATACAACGTTTTGGGTGCAGTGCAATAAATCAAGCAGTGGCTGCGCTAGTTTTGGATCCAATACCTTCCCAAAGAAGAAAAAGGGAAAGAAGAAGACCCTCTAGAAGACCACGAATTTCCTAATATGAATAGTTATTCTTCTATGCTCCAAGAAGTTGTGCACTACGGTATAACCAGACACCTGATAGTGATATAAGCAATTATCAAGTAATGCTAGGTTTCCATTTGTCGTTTTGAAATTGACAAATGGCCTATTCTTACGTCATTTAGAAAATTCGCAAGTGGAAATAGCGAAAAACTGCCTATAATTGAAGTAACCAACAGCACTAAGTCATTGACAAGTGCTGTTGGTCAATTCAATTATAGGCAGTTTTTCACTATTTCCACTTCCGAATTTATCATTTGCAAATTTATCATTTTTCTTGTGATTATATAAAAATAGTAATCGAGATTTTAGTTATTATACACTAAACATATCATAATCCAAACAACATGCACAAAACCACAATCAAAGATAAATTTCAGTTATGTATCAGTTATTTAAGATTTATCTAATACCATTATTCAAGCCTTTGCAACCGATATGGTAAAATGGAAACACGTTTTATCAATATTTAAAACCGAGGAATGTTTGTTTACTCTTGATTATCATTTACATTCCTCAACTAAGTGCATCATAATCTGGAATTCTAATTCATTCTTATCATGCAAAGCCACGTGAAAAATATCAACACATGCATATATTTCCAATCACTATACATATATCACAAAATCCATTTCCAATAACCAATTTCCATATCCAATCCACTCTTCACACTCTGTCTCTGAGAATCGTGTTAACTAATGTTTTTTTTTTATGTTTAAAACTAATCCAAAACCCATCAAAATTTTTTCACCTTGTTAATATGCACCTGACCCACTTCCGAAAAAATGCAACAAGCCGGCTGCACTAAGTTCACATCACGTTCCGTTTTTGTTTTCAAATACCGACACCAGGTGAGCACGCTATCGGCTCACCACCTCCACGTGCTGGTCCCAAGTTAATTTGCATGCTGGTGAAATTCAAATCGGAATTGAACGACTTTGCGGCCTGTTGAGCCCTCAACAGCGGAAGCAAATTGAAGAGCACGAAACGAGCCTCCCCGGGATTGTTTCCCTTTATTACATAATTTATTTAAAATCTCTGCGCGAAGGGCTTTCGATGGATATGTATGAATTTGCCTGCCACGGGCCAATTCCGGAGCTTATTTAAATTTATGCTCCCGAGCTTGGTCGATGGTGAGTGCGTGAAAAGTGGTCCATCGGTAAAGGGGTCGGTTCGGGACGTATTAACGAGGCAGGATTTGTTTTGCGGATATCGCGACGAGCAGGGAGCACACTATCAGTGCAAAATGTTTAAGGATAATCGTTAGTCATTGGTTGGTAAACCCCGAAGTCATAGGACCGACACGTATCCTTGCCGCAATGACGTACTTGAGCCGCCTTATCTATTTCACAAGAACAAACTCCACATTCTCACCTTGAGGGCTACGATTCAGCTCAATTCTGAATCCTTTAAACACTAGCGTCCCAGTCACGGGACGGGACGGCGATGAGACAAGTTCTATTCAAACAAGATTAGCTAAGTTACAGCCCTCGGGCAGATAAAGCTGCTGCTGCTGCTCCATATGCTCGTATCCCAGCTTTGACAAATCCTGCAGAGGAAGGACCCTTTGTGTCGTGCTCCTCCTGCAAGGATCCCACAAGATTTAACCCACCACGTGCCGTCAATGCTTGTAGTTGGAGCCATCCCGAAGCAATTTGACTAGAACGTCGTCGGTGGTAATCGATAGAGAGATGCCTTATCCTAATGCGGAGGGAATATGTAGATTTGATTCTTCCGATTTTGAGTCGATATCAATCTCCATTCAGGGCGCTGGGAAGCCTTTTATCACTCGATAGGTTGAGCACCCAATTTGTAATTCAGAATTCAAAGCCTTTTCATGGCTTTTCTCGTCCTCTAAACCGATTTAGGTGGAAATGAGCCCTGAATGGCTCCAATTTGACCTCATACACAACGCTGGCATGGGATCGATGACCGTAGTCGAGATGTAATCCACCAAGGGAAGTGCTATGCCTTCAGCTGCTTTCGAATGCAGGTGTTGCGCTGCGCTGCAGTGAGGTGTTTGTTGTTTTACCAATAAGGCACTTCTTCTAGCTGTCATAGTATACAGGACTGGAGGGAACCTATAAACAGGAAATCAGAAGTAGACGATAAAGATATGACGACTAAGCCGTGTCAACAATGGACTCCTCAAGACGTAACATGGACGAGCATCATCCAGGTCTCTGGCAGCACACCGGTGTGAGTCTTTCTTAACTGGTTTTACCGTCTGGCTACAAAAACTGAGTTCAAGGGCCGAGCATGGGCTTGACGTTTCATCGGATTCCAACATTGGCTGAGGTTAAGATCATCAAGATTACGTCTAGTCACGAGCTTCGTGTTGTAAAATCTCTTCATACCTACTATCGTACAAAACGTAATTAATTATTAAAACGATTCGCCCGATAAAAAAGGGGTCCTATAAACGTTCGCATATCTTCTCATTCTAATGCAATTTGAAAGAAACTGAAAGTTGTGAAAATGGAAGAAAGATTCTTTCTTATGAATCCGAAACGACGTGGGAGTATAGACGTGGGCTTGCTTGTATTGATAACATCCATTTTCTACCTTTGTGTGCGAGATAACACATTTTAATATTTAAAAGCCCGGGTTACATTATTTCGATTTACATTATTTATGGGCTGTGATTGTGACGAGGGACTGAGGAGCATACATAATTTATGATAGTATAATTTTGAGCTACTAAAATAAATGTTCCAAATATAGGGAAAAAATGATGGAGATTGTGGGATTCTGATTGAATTTTTCGGGATTTAAATTTTTGACGTTTTGGTCAATCGCGTGTCGGAAATTTATGGTGTAGTTCTTTTTATAACTTAGTTAAAGTAAGACTTTTGTTTGTTGATATATATAGATTTTCGAGGGATACCGAATCAGACCACTATTTGCGGGTCCCTTTTCGTCCCTCTGCCTAGAGTCATCTTATTGGGGTTGCAGTGGGTTGTCCCATTGCTCCCTTGCTTCGACTCCCCTAGTTATCGCAAGCAGCTGATTGAAGGGAGTCTGCCTCATGTCCTCCATCCAATGGAGTCCAGTTATGGCAGCCCTTTTTCTCGCCACCGCCGGACAGTGACACACTATGTGTGTGGCCGTCTCAGGTTCCTCCAGGCACATCCGACAGGTGTCATCCTCCAGAATTCACATTCTTTTTAGGTGATACCTGAAACATCCGTGTCCTGTAATCAGTGCCACCAACCATCTGAGGGTTCTCCTTTGCATATGCAGGATCCTTCTTCTGGCTGCGGTAAGCGGCAACGTAAGCACCATCTTAGCCTGCCTACACGTGGTCATAGCGTCCCACCGTCTCCGGTGTTCCTCAGCGACCCATTTCTCGATGCAGTTCCTTACCAACCCTCTGCAAATGGCAGAGTATGGCTCCGGTCCCCAGAATTCCGAGGTTGACCCCTGTTTTGCCAGGTTGTCAGCCTTTTCGTTCCCATCGATGCCTGTATGTCCTCTAACCCAAGCTAGCGTCACGTTGTTTTGTTTCGCACACCTGTTCAGTTTTTGGACACATTCCAACGCCAGAGACGCATTAATCTCCGTCTGATTCATGCGCTTAATCACAGCCTGATTGTCCAGTGCTATAAGGATACTTCTTCCCTGCACCTGACCCTCATTTATGTGATCCAGCGCGTGCAGCAGAGCAAGCATTTCCGCCTGGTAGACTGAGGTGTAATTCCCCAAAGCCAGAGAGCAGGTCAGATTTAAGTCCTCTGAGAAGACTCCCGCACCTGCTCTGCCGTCAATCATGGATCCGTCCATGAAAATATATATGTCTTCCGGCCTCCCTTCCGGGAGCGTTCCGTTCCCTATGAGGGTTTTGTGATACCTTTCGGTCACCCTCATTTTTGTGATCCCTTCCATGGGCATCATGAGCTCCCTAATCCCTTTAATGCGATCCAGAATCTTCATGTGCCCATATAAGGCTCCTGACGCCTGCCATGCGGCATCCCGTCTCATCCGAATCGCTGAGGCTGCCGCAGTCTTCATCACCTGGAGATCTAACGGCAGCACACCTAACAGCGCCTCCAATGCCGCGGCGGGTGTGGTGCGGAAAGCACCGCTCACACCTACGCTGGCCATTCTTTGCACCTTGTCCAAATGCCTCTTGACGGTTTTCTGTGTGACTTTAGTCCACCAGACCACCGAGGCATAAGTTATGATAGGTCTCACCATCATGGTATATGTCCAGTATGCTAACCTTGGTGAGATACCCCACCTTAGTCCACATACTCTTCTGCACTGGTGAAGCACCCTTGTCGCCTTCTTAATCTTCTCTTCAACGTGGTATTTCCAGGTTAGTCGCGAGTCCAAGTATACACCCAGATACTTGACCATCCCAGACACCTTGATCCTCGATCCAAAAAGCATGAGGGGCTGAAAATCCAGATCTTTAATCTTCCTAGTGAAGATTATCGCGTCTGTCTTATTGGCATTTATGGTGAGGCCCTGTTCCGTACACCACTGCTCAACCACTTGGAGTGCATTCCTCATGATGGCTGTGTTCCGAAATATAACCCAGTATACTGGGTAGTGAAAATGACGTCATTGATTGATGCTATATTTTAGTTGTGTGAACCGGTGGGACGTACTGGTAATCACAAAAAAATAAGATATTGGAGGCTGAAACAGTTTCAAGTTATAAAACTTTCATGTGACCTGCTGTTAATCACAGCGTAAACACCCGATTTAACCCTTTCCTGCTGGGCAGTATGCTGGGTGATATTACGGAACACGGCCGATATCTGCCGTAGTGCTCATAAACTTGCCACGTGCCACAATCGCTACATCATCTGCATACCCAACGGTTTGCACGCCCATTACCTCTAGCCGCCTGAGCAGAGTGTCCACAGTGATGTTCCACAGGAGGGGCGATAGGACCCCGCCCTGTGGGCATCCCTTGCTGACCCTCCCTCGAAGCCGCGAGTCTCCTGTCTGAATCCTTACCGCTCTCTTTTTCAGCATGCTGTCCACCCACCTTACAATCATGGGGCTGACCTCGCGCCTCACCAGAGCGTCTTTGAGTTTGTTGAACTGTATCTTGTCGAAGGCGCCTTCGATGTCCATAATTACGGCCATCGCTATGCCTCCGGTATACAGTTCCCCCTCGGCTACTCGCACCAATTGGTGAAGTGCCGTTTCTGTAGATCTGCCAGCCTGGTAAGCGTGCTGGCTTCTACTTAAAGGGTGCCTCCTTAGCATAGTACTCTCCAGGTGGTCTGCCACCACTCTTTCCATTGTTTTCAACAGAAAGGATGTTAGGCTGACCGGCCTGGAGGACTTCGCCTCGGTGTAGTCCTTCTTGCCTGGCTTAGGGAGAAATACCACTTTGGTTTCCCTCCACACCACCGGAATGTATCCTGTTGCTAGACAGGTAACGAATATTCCCCTAAGCCTGGGTGCAATGATTTCTTTGCCCCATTGGAGCAGCGCAGGGAATATTCCGTCACGCCCGATGTCTTGAAGGGAGAGAATGTGTCTATTGCACGTCTCACCCCTTCCTCTGTCACCACCCCGTTAGCCTCCTCTCGGTTCATCCTTGTAGCCATTCTGTTACGAATAGCCCAAGATTTACCCGAGATATAGCTGCCAGGAAAGTGAACTTCCATCAGGATCTTGTTGGTTTCCTCCAGCGTCTCCGTCATCCTCCCCGACGAGTCACGAACGAGTCCGACTTTGGAGACCGGGTCCCTGGAGATCATTTTCTGAAGTCTGCTGGCCTCAGACATGCTCTCCATGCTCTCCATGCTCGAGCAGAAGTCCCTCCACGACTCCCTTTTCCGTCGTCGCGGAGTTTGTTTCATTTCTCTTTTCTTGGCTTTGTAATTCTCCCAGGCAACCGGGTCATTGCACCTCATCGCTTGGTTGAAAGCCCTTCTGACCTCTTTCTTCAGTTTCTCCAGTTCCGTACACCACCAGGGTGTGGGATCATGGTCATCCACTGACGTAAGAGGACACGCCACTCGAAAAGCGTTCTCTATCGCTGTCTGCAGGACATGCAACTGAGACTCTGCTTCTCTTGTGGTTTTCGGTGCCCTTGGCACGCGCTCCCCGAGATTCCTGCGCAACATTTCAGTATATCTAGACGTGTCCGTGTTGCGGGGAATTCTCGTTGTTCTAATTCCGTCTCCCCTGCCCGGGGTTCCGTACGCTATCTCAAATAAAATGGCTCTGTGATCTGACATAGTCGTCCGATCCATCACCCCCAGTTTTTCAATCTTGTCAACATCCGGTTGCTGCATAGAGTTATATCTATGACTTCCCTTCGTCTAGCATCGACGAAGGTTGGTTCTGCCCCTCTATTTGCAATAACTAGATTGTTGCATTCCACAAATTCGAGCAAAGCCTCTCCTCTATGGTTGTCGTTGGTGCTTCCCCACACCGTGTTGTGTACATTTGCGTCGCAACCAACTATTAACCCTGTGCCTTTTTCGCCACAGGTAATAACCAGAATTTCCAACTCCCTGGTGGGCGGAGGATCTGGCGAATCGTACGGAAGGTAGGCTGAGGCTAGAATGAAAGCCCCACTTCCAGTACCTACGCGTACTGCTGTGAGATCTGGTGTGCACAAGTGCGGCAGTAAAACCGCCTGCACTCCGTGTTTCACCAGCACACACGTCCTCACTCTTTCATTCGCATTGGGAACGTACAGAGTGTCAAAGCTCCCAGATAGTCCCTTAATCCTACCCTTGTAGATCCAGGGTTCCTGTATGAGAGCAATATCCAGCTTCATCTCACCGAAGCCTCGCGTCATCATTGCTGATGCTGCTCTGCTATGGTGTAGATTCAACTGGCAAACCTTTAATTGCCGGAACTGGCCCACCTCCCGCCCAGCTGACGAGGATTCCATTGTTCATTCCATTGTTTGTTGATAGTTTATAGAATACATATCACGCAATTTATGTACGTAGAAGTTGAGCTGCATATATGCTTTTTAGAAATCAAATGTAATGGCAAGCAATGGGTGTTTCCTAATAGTTTTTAGGTTTAACAAAATACATCGTTTTCTGTATTTAAACAAATCTTTATTAACTTCAATTAATGACTACAACTGGAAAACTTATTAGCACTTTTGTTCTGTATATATGCCAGATGATATCTTCTTCTTTATACGCCGTGAAGTTGGGAGCGTTCTTCGTCGGAAGTGCTGCCATACAATACACCTCTTAACGCTCGGATAAAGTAGGGGCTTTAAGGATTGCTCTAGAAGTCGTGGTATGATAGCGCCTTGCCTGCCGGATGGTCTCGGCTGGTGTCACTTCAGATTGGACGATCGGTGATCATCTTTGTCATCCTGGTCATCCAAATCGTATGTACCTGTTACCAGCCTCGATCGTTTTTGATCCACCTGCCGATTAACTATAGCCCCTGATTTCAATTTGACCCTGTACGATAGGGGACCTGTCGTGATTATATTCTATTGACCACGTAGCTTCGGATCCATACTCGATCTCCACTGCTACAGTTTCGTACACGGGCGAGCTCATTCTGTTCTGGCACTGCTTGTGCACATCGATGGTATCCGGATGTAATTGGTCGAAGTCCGAATCCTTCTGTTGAATAAAAGTTCGGCAGGCGAACGTGCGGTTGTCGTACATGGTTGCCAGTCTCAAGTATATGTCTCCTCGAGGAACCTTTTTTAGAAAGTCTTTTGCGTTTTTCACCATTATTTCTGCTTGCTCATTGGAGGCTGGATAAAAAGGTGCGAAAAATCCTTGCCTTGCAGATCCCTCTAAACTCAGCCGATGTGAAGGACGTTCTGTTATCGGAGATGATTGTTTTTGGTAATCCATGCGTGGCGAACAGTTGTCGGAGAACTTTGATCGCTGACTTAGCTGAAGTGGAGCTCACGGGTTGAACCTCCAACCATTTGGAATACGAATGCACTACAATGAAGAATATATAATCTTGGAAGGGGCCACCAAAATCGTTATTCAGACGTGTCCGTGGTCGTTTCGTTGCTTCCCATTGGTGAGCTGGTGGGGCTTCACGGCGCGACTGCTAACAAAACAAGCAACACAATTTGACTGTCTTCTCGATATCTCTGTGTATCCCGGACCACTAAACGTAGCTGTGAGCGAGTACTTTCATCTGCTGCAGGTGCCCTGTGTGTAACGGACTCAGTATTCTCTGTTGTTCCTCTGGTAGAACGATAATGCGATCTCTCCATAGAAGGCTTACTTTAAAGTTGATATTTCATCTTTACGAGAAAAGAATGCCTTAAATTTTCCAGTAGTGTCTTTTCAGTGGCCATCCCCCAAAGGCCTAGCTCAGAACCTGTTGTAGAGTGGGTTTTTTGATGTCATTCTTGCGATCTGTGCCGCTTCAATGACTGTTTATCGTTGTAGTGCACCAGTACGTTGTTTGATGTTAAGGGTGACTTGTAGTTATCGGAAGCTTTTGATGTTTGTCCACGTCCACTTCCTATCTTTGTCCAGTATCCGATTTGGCGGTTCGGCGATTGCTGCTTTTGCTGCAAGAAATGTGTGGTAACAGTTGAGCAATTCAAGGAAGGCTTGTAATTGGATTTTATTTTCAAATACTAGGGCATTCTTGATTGCTGCGAATCAATCTTGTATGCCAAAAACTCAACGGAGGTGAGGCCAAAACAACATTTTTCCTTTTTCAGGCGAAACTCTACTTTTTGAACGTCGAAAGAACCTTGTCGAGTCGTCTGGTCAATTCCTCTTTACTACCACCCATGATGATGATAATAAACGCTCAATAAGTTAGAGATAATCGACTGAAGATATACCAAATTGTACTCGCTTAACGCGAAAAGATCCCTTATTCGTTGTTATTGTTTGCAACATGGAGGACTGTTCATCTACGGTAAGCTGGTGATATGCTCGCGTCAGGTATAGGTTGGCAACAATGGTGCCTCCTGCGAGATTAGTAAGAAGGTCGTTTATTGACGGAAGAGTGAGGTTTAATTGCCTTATTGACAGTGAATTTATAGTCGCCGCAAATCCTGATGCTACCATCCCTTTTGATCACTGTGACGATCGAAGTGCTCTAGTCCAAGTATTCCACTGGTTCCAGGATACCTTGCGATACTAGTTAGTCAAGCTCACTCTCCACCTTAGGCCTGATGGCAAAGGGATCTTCCTAGGATGCAGTCTGATAGTATCGCCTCGCGGTCTATCTGTGGCCCGCTATAACAATTGTTAACGCATTTCTTGATTGAATAGGTCTTTATAGATGCAGGTCACTTGCCTGCAGCTTCGGCATATGTGGTGCCGACAAATATTGTTTTATGTATCTTCAGATACATTGGTATAACTTGACCCAGAACCTACTTCAAACTCGAGCTCTTGATTATTTATTGTTACTTCAGTCGCTAGCTTAAGTTTATTTGGCTGTGAGATTTTATAAATGCTTCTTACTGGATGTCGGCTGTCAATGGTACGTCCTTTATTTTTCGGGAGCCTCGAGAACTTCTTGGGGCGGTCTAATACAGTGGTCGGGGTGAAACGGCACACGCGTGCAATATGCCTCTAAATGATTTCTTTTAACAACTAACTTGACTTCTTCCTGAGGCCGAATCTCTAGCAAGCTCTTTATGTCAGATTCTGCTACTGCGGCCCTATTGATAACCTTTTAAAGTGCCAGATCTTTTTCCGCAAGTAAGGAATGTTGGAGTGCTTCGACGCGCAGTCCGCAAATTAAACGATCCCTACAGTCGAAGTGGTAAGTGACCTCCATATTACCCAAACGCTAGTCAACTAAGTTGATCCAATAGGGTCCATGCCTTGCTATCGCCTGTAGCACCAACCAACCAACTAGGAGTTTAGTTTGTCTCTCAACTGTAAACGTCTAAATCAATTCAAAAGTTTGTTGCCATATTTCTGAAAATTAAGCGACAATTTCAGTTTTTTCCTAAGGCGCTTTCAGGAAATGAAATTCCCTGATGTTAAAACATCATGAAAAAGTTATTAACACTTTAAGGGTACTACTATCAAAACTTCTAACTTAACCAGAACTAAAAAAATTATAAAATTGAGAAGTTCTAACAAGTTGTGTGCATTTTACCAGACTTGGCCTAGTTTTTTATTCATGACGTTTCATTCTGGTTTGCTTAGAACGTCAAAGTTCCACATTTTGCTCTCTTATCTAAAGTCATATATCAACTTATAACACACATAAAAACACAATTTCCCCTTGTGTGATACTCGAATAAATTTCAATTTGCTCCTCCACACTAGCTCCACTTACGCTCATATTTTAAATGAAAATTTTATAACGAAATTTCCTCAGGAATTTTCTTTCCCCGAAAAAAAGGAAAAAATTAGAATAATACAAAAACTCCGAAGGACTCACTCTCTCCGAAATGTTACAATTTTCATAAAGCTGCAAATTGTAGTTTTCCCCAGCCCATCCTCACATGGCTGATGAGGGATCCCCTCAGTTAACTAAGAGAGCGCCCTTCCTTGTAAGGCCGCATCTACTTTGCATGGAAATGTTTGATGTAGAGAGCTCCAGGACGAGTCCCCGGAAAGTAAGGCGGAAAAAGTTTCCTACCAGGAGCAGCCCGGCAACTACCGAAAGTAATTTGCTACTAGCCGTAATGGGATCGTAAAAATTTCCTCCATCGCAGATTCAACATGGCCACATACATTATACGGGAACAGACATCCTATATGGGCTGCAATGGAGACATGTGAGATGTGTCCTCACCGCATAAATGAGCGGACAAATTTCGGGTGTCAGCAGTTACTGGAAGATGGACCCCAAATGGACTGGAGCCCAGCCATCTGGATCCTGGGAAGGATCTCGTTTCGTTTTCCGGCCATTGTCTTCTGTTTGTATCGCTGTAATAAAAGGAAGGAAACGGCTGAGGAACCATTCCCGGATAATTAGGATTGAGCAAAATCTAATCAGTGCCCGCATCTAGGATTGGGGCCCATCCTTTGAAGACATAGAGCAATTTCCTTGTTTCCTTACCATTAAACTGTGAAGTGGATGGATGTGCACAACGGCTTCATGGGTTTCAGCAATTCCGGATTATGGTGGGGCCTTGAGTGCTTCTGTGCCTACTGCCTAGGTTTTTTCCTTGTTCTTCCTTCACCTTTGCTGAATCCAGGCGCCGCTGGTGTTTGGCGTTGATTAGGGCTCAGCACCACATTATTTTCAACAAGCTGAATCTGGTGACGGGTGACTGTGGAGGAAGGGAGCTTCTATGGCATAAGTACATTGTTGTCGCGTCATCTTTGTTGCATAGAAGTCTCCCCAGGGAAGTTGTTCCATGTTCGCCGTTGTGAAGCGGGGTCACCGACCCTTTGTGTATCTTTCAGTGGTCGTTTCCCATTACCGAAGGGCTTTTACGTGCTTCACGGATTATTACATGCGGTTACACGTTGCACGTTTCCAGTCAATTAATATCTTCAATTTTAGGGCTGCCAGGTCTGGTGGATTTTTTCTAATTAAAGAAATTTAATCAGTATTTCGTTTTTGATGTGGTGCCTGAGCTTGAAAATGAGTTTTAATTTGTTTTTGCTCGATAACAAAGGAAGATAATTAGTTTTTTTCGAACTTCTTTTGGAGGAATTGAAATTTACTAAAAAAAACATGTGCTAAGAATATTCATTTTGAAAATGTCGAAACACAAATGTGAATGAAGAAAGAAGAAATAACAAAAAAAGCAATTAATTTCTCGAACGACTTTGTGCGGATCGAGGGACTCGAAGCGGTACGGCTTTTAAGACCACCATTTACGTTCTGAAAACTTTCTTCGCAGTCCAAGCCTGTCTAAATACTCTGAAGAAAAACTCAGCAGTCCAGACATAAATTCCTTCCGTGAAAATCATCTGAAGACAAACTATGCTACGTCCGGTAGGACTTTAAGATGAATCAAGGAGTAGGCTATGTGGTGTTGACAGCTTTAAACTAAAAATTAATAAGATAAAAACTTCCCTTAGCAAGGTTAAAGAAAGAGTTGTGTTTTGTGTGTAAAACTATTAACGCTATATTCATATATTATCTTTAACCATAAACAGCATACCTCGTCCAGTACGCGGTAAACACTCCACTGAGTGCGGCGATATCTCGAGTTCACGCAAAGCTTGAAAAACCTAAAGCTCCACCGAGCTTCTAAGCTTAACACATAAGCAAAATAAATGCCAAAGCTCATACAAAGTTTCTAAGTTCACCACCAAGGATGTTGCCCAGAATAGAAATCATCCGAGGCCTCCACCACATCGCAGAAAACTTACTCTAAGACACAAACCCACAAGTGGCCCAGGAACGGCATAGCTCTACTACTTATACCATTTGAAAGTCGGTTTTACAGTATAAATTGTAATTTTATTTTACTCTGCTCCTATGACTAAGAATTTCAGTAAAATAAACGTAGTAAAAGTAAAATAACCATTTGGGAATTTAGAAAGTCTTACTCTGATAGGGAGTTTCGTTCTTTATTTAACCAGAAATTGTGTACTTTTATTTGTTTAGTATATAACTGTTGTTAATAATATATTTATATATTTTTTTCTTTTTTTAGGTAAGACGAATATCAACATTATACTATATTTGGTTTGGAGACTGCTTAAGCGTAAGTTAAGAAAAACGCAACAACTTCCGTGAAATTGAAAACAGAATTTCATCAAAAATTGATTAAAAGTATCAGTATCAGTAATTGAGCTGAATGGTAATGAATTATGTTACAATCAATATGTATTTATATTCAAAGAAGAAATCGTAAAAGCAGTGGAGCAGTGGAGGATTTTAATGCTTTCAACGTCTCCCACCTGCTGTTTGGTAAATTTTAGCCCCTACTATTAAACATGCAAATATCTAACTATAGAACAATATCGGCTATTCGTACTAAGTATATTCTCAAGTATTGCCGTACCCTTCCGATTAGGCGGTATTTTGGGACGCAGCGTGCTGTAACCAAACCATCCAATATTCTTGATGGTGCACCTCAGTAATTATCTGGCCTTGCTGAGAGCCGGCCTACAAATAAAGGAGTTCATCAGACTAGACGTTGATCTCCAGTGTTCGGTATACTTTTTCTGATTCAGATGAAAACAGTGGCAGAGCTCTGTTAGTGTTAAACCAAGGAAACTGCCTTTTTATTGCGCTCTAACAGCTGATTGCCCGGGACCACGTAAATGTCTGCCGATTGATAGCACCTAACTCGTAAGGCATTTCCAAACTAATTGAACTGATTGGTCCTATAGCTCCGCTTAGCTGTTAGATTGTATATATATTATGCTTGTTAAGACAAACCCTACTGAATTTTTCATAGGTGGAAGCCGTCCTGGTCTTTTTTTCCTAACGTTGCATATTGGACCAGTATCCAAGGCACCACAGTTGAATACTAGACTCGGTCAAATATCTGGGAGTAATTCTGGATAAGAGACTGCACTCTGAAGTGGACCACTATGGCTATATGGGCCTGTAAAAGGCTCTTGGATAAGATATGATCTCACAACACAGTACTGATTGTACAACACGACCCTGACGTTATTTACATGTTGGTAAAGTCTGATGGCCTAAGACCAAACATATCACGGCAATCCTTAAGTGCAGCAGACTGAAGTGCGTCCTTTCCCGAAAAAATGGTCTTACGATGGGCGAACACCGGCCGCTTAGATTTTTTAAGGGGCATTTGATGGCCGTAGAGTTTTTAACCATTTTAATGGAAGCACATACGGTCTCACGACGGCGAAACTTGACCTTTAACAAACTTGACATTTAAATGGCCAAGTACTGAGCTGTACAAACGAGCATATTTGGCCAAAAAAAAATCTGCCCAAAACTTGATCATTTTCGTTATGTACAATAATGGTCCTTTTTGTTTGGGAACGAAAGTCACAATCTCCCCTGATTTATGTTTTGAGTAGTGAGATTGTTCCAATTTAACATATAGTTTTGGATTCTTTTGGTTTCTGGATAAAACTGTTACCGTAATGTGTAAATTGGCAGGTAGAAACAGACACCTCAACAATGATGTCGAGGTGACGCCGGTTTCGCAACACAGGGAAAGTGCGATTACAGTCTAAAGAAGTGTAAAACACACCAAAAGGTATGTTAAAATTGATTCGTTGCCTAAAGGCCCCCATACACGGTCCAATTGGTTGTACAGCGAAGTGCGGTTGTACAACCAAAACTATCGATTGTGGGCCGGTCGGCCGATCAAAATACATTGCGCTTATAGGTTTGATGAAAATCTGGTTGTACAGCCAATTTGACCGTGTATGGGGGCCTTAAGTCTAGAGCTCTTTAATATAGATCGTACTTACATACCCGGTAGATGAAAAGTTCGCTTTTAATCAATGATAACAAAATCTATTCAAAATAAAGCGTGTTGAATGGCCTTCACAACTTTGTTGAATTCAGCGCCAATTATTAGCAGCATTGGCGTTACCATCACCACAGCTCCGTAAATCATTCCCAGAAGCTAAATGTGTGAATTTGCCGCCGCTACACCCAAGCCCCAAAAGTAATATTTCTGCTAGACGACTGCGATGGCAACAATGATCTCAGCCCCGCGGGCGGCGAATGTTTTAATTGCCCCTCCTTTTAAAATTCAGCTCTCATCCGCGCTATGATTTAAACGACTTCTTTGGTCTTATCAATCCGAAGCTTATCCATTTATCCAACATCCGAGGCTGGTTTGGATTTCACGTCACGTTCATAATCTTTCAGAACTGTTCGCCGGGGAGAAAATGTGGATCATAGATATCCTTGCGACAAGGACATGAAGGCGATGACAAAGAAATCACAGCTTTCTGCACTCACACACAGAAAAATGAGGAAAGAAATACGCGAATAGGAATCCTTGCTCTGCCTTTCCCAGTGCTTTCGTTCGCCACTAGTCAATTACGTTCCGCTGAGAAATGCAAATTTCTCTCTCTCTGGCTCGGAACAATCTTCACTGATTGAATTTCCAGAGGAGACCCGCAGGGCTTCCACTTTTGCCGGTGTACCGGCAGCATTCCTTTGCAGGTGCATATTTCAAAGCTCCATGCAAAAGAAAAATAAACTAAATCAAGGAAGAAGATCCTTGAAGGAATTTAAAAAGGTTTTTTCAGTGCTTCTCAGTAATTTTCCTTTTTGGCAGCCAAAAGGGAAATTCTTCCGCCCCTCGTTTTGGGAGTGGCGAAAGTTGCCGTTTGATTACGGCGCCCATTGCTGCTTTTCCAGAGAAAAGGTATTTATTTAATTAATAAACAATTTCCAAGGGTCACACAATAATAAAGCAGCACAAAGCGTTATCGCGCCGTGGAAATCGAGCATGAAAAAGGTAAACATAAACGAAATGGCAGGTGGTGAACTTCTCTCTCGGTGCTTTCTGCCGTCTCTAATTGCTATTGTTGGACAGGATGAACTTCAGGTATGCACGAAAAGCGCCGCGCTCGGCAATTGGCATTGAACCAATGTCAGGGCCAACGTGTCTGCCGACAAAAAAGCCTCTAAATTGCGGCATTATGCAAGGAATGAGTCGGCATTTGCCCGCTTGGATTAGACTTTATAACAGCTTAAGTCTGTTGCCTCGCATGTTTCGGCCACTGGGATTGTCGGAGATTGATAAATTGGTCCCAGACGATTTTAATTACGCCTTCCTAAGACTGCATTAGTAACGACTGGAGCTCCCAAAAAATATGACTCACCTTCTTCGTATCTGGGAAATTAGCGGTTTTGTAGCGTTTTCCGAAAAAATTGGGTCAATCGTCTGACCCAGGGCATCGTTAGCATTGTCGCTGGCAGTCCATTCGTTCGTCATGTTTTTTGGTCCAATTATTTATGGCACATGCGATTCTAGGGTCAGTGTATGTAATTACTGGGACACTGGACAGTCATCGGAAGGTATGCGTGCTTGATTCGTGTTGTATGTTTAAAATCATCATTTTGTGGCTTAAGTCATAATTTGGGCCACACTGTTGCATAACATTTGAATGAAAAACGAATCTGGTTGTATTTATCGAGGTTTTGTTAACATGTTTTTTTCTTTCGTGCAGTTAAATTCAGCATGAAAATTTTTGCTAATCTGTTAGTTAGATTACTAAAATGTTAGATGAATAAATAAAGAGTTTTCTGTTGTTGAATTGATGTGCTAGCTATCAAGCCTGACGATCTTTCAAACGCTACTTATTAATAGTGATATATAGATAATTATATTTTGATCGGTGTTGGAATTGTATGACTTTTTGTTATTTTATCGCTGCATGTATTTTTTATATACATATGTAAGTCGAATATGATGAGCTGCTGCATTGAATTGCAAACTCGTATCTTCGTTTCGGTTCTACCCATTTCTGTCGTCATTTTATGAAGTTACATAAGCTTAAAAAGCCCATATTTGCCGGAATTCCACACAATAAAAGAAAATACGCTCTGCATTATCCAGGATACCTAGTCATACCAGTCATAGCGCTGAACTTTCGTGCTCGAAAAGATGAAGGTATTCTCTAAAACCTCCATTACCACTCAAGAGCTGCGTAAGGTCGTAACGCACTTCCCCACACACCCTCTCGTAACCCATCTATCTACGTTTTGGATAAGTCTGCAGATCCATCGACTTTTAACAGACTTGTCTCACTTGCCTTGATATTACGTTACAGACACTCAGTGCGTTATCTGCCGTTGCACTGACTTTTTTCTTCCTTCTAACATAAAAACGCCCTATCGCTGGATGTGGATCGCAAAGAACGCTTCAGCTGGAGGCATATACATGTTACGTTGGTGTGTGGGATGATTGATATAATAGAGGGGCTTACATTCAAATGCAAACTGACAAATTGTTACGTTAATGGAACGCACGCAATGCAGAAGTTAGTCAACTTCCAACTTTTCCGCATTACGGCATTCGCCATAGTCTCAAACATCCACACACACACAACAGACACCTGCACTCGTCGTTTAGGTTTTTTGTTTATTTGTAAAAGTGTATACGGAGTCCAAGCAAGCAACTGTCTTTCAGCAAAAATTCGTCGCGTACACTTCAGGCATTGTACGCCCGCATGTATCTGTTTCCAAATTTAATCTGTATGCGGCTTCTGCCTTTAGTCCTCTTTCTTGCTACTGCTTGTTGCCCACACTGGCACTGCGTAAAACTAGACTTAGCTAACCACTCTCGCCAACAGGAGGCGACCTATTGGTTTGGGCCCCCACGTTGGGCAGCATTCTTTGAAATGTTCACAAATAGCGGAAGCTTTATTCGACATACCCTCCCTCCTTAAAATTAAGCTTGTGGTCGATCATCACTCCCAGGTATCTTGGGGCAAGCTGTGAGTGAATGATCTGTTCATATACTATCTACGGAAATTTGCTTTCCCAGGTTGCTGATCAGCGCAGTTACAGTTTTCTGTTCAGCAAACGGCAGACCAGCCCTTTCAGGCCACGCTTTAATACCTCAGCGCATAGCTCGATCTCATCGAGGGGTAGCCTCAACACATCATAGGTAATCCACAGCAGAGGTCCTACATGCTGTTCTGTACACCGTCGTCGGCCCATCTTCCAATTCACAATGAAGTGACCTACCTTCTTTCCTTTTTAGGAAAGGTTGTTACCATATACAGTTTCGAAGAAGGGGATATGTTTGTGTGACTACCCACCCAGGCCCAACATGAACGGCACTGATTAAAGCACTCCTCTATAAGCGTTTCTATAGTCAACAAAATGGTACAGGTAAATTAAGCCGAAAAAAACCGAAATAGCGGAAATGATTGGGTACAGGCTGGAAATTCGAGCAGAGCTTCCTTTCTGGGTTCTTAGTAAGGGGTTATAAAGTCCACCAGTTTTCTACCCCGGAAGCTCTTTTTGGGGGGGTTTACTGTCAAAATATAAGTTTTTTGCTAATACACCTTAGATCATGCGACTCTCTACAAGAAATGTTAATTTACATTTTATCGTACGAATTGCCAATCATGAGATATCACTGTTTTAAAGATTCCTTTGCACTCATTCGCGACTTGTGTAGGTCATCAGACGTTCAAGCTGGACTACTTTGCTAATTTTTTCAGGGGTGATTCCTGGATGTATTTGCAGGAAAAATTTGGTCTGGAGATAGGGCTATCCCCTAAGACACAGGGTTTTTTTTACGAAAAAACAATCTATTTTTTTAAATTAACTTCCATCTATCCAATGTCGCTACAGCCCAAATCGAGCCTTGGCCACCTCTAGGGCATTTCTCTAAGTTTCACGATACCTTGCAACATGTCTCCAGTTCCGGATGTTGAGCATCGCCTCTGCGTCAGCCGTCACAGAGTCTATACATCTTCTCCGGGGTCTACCTACTGTCCTACTTCCCGAAATTTCTGAAGCTATAAGCCGTTTTGGGATACAGCTGTCCTCCATCCTGATTTCGTGGCCAGCTATGTAGTCTCAGTCTGTTAATTTTTATTAAAATTGAGAGCTGTGGAACGTCAAAGATTTCATACAACTCGTTGTTGTATCTTCTTCGCCATATTCCATCCTCTCTGGTTGGGCCTATTATGCATCTGAGAATTTTTCTCTCAAACCGGTTGACTCGTTCCTCTATGTTCTGGGTTATAGTCCAAGTCTCGCTACCATAACACAATACTAGTCGTATTACTGCTTTGTGGAGTGAGAGTTTCGGTTTCCTGTGCACAAGTTTTGAGTGCGGGATTTGTTTTTGGACATAAAAACCAGTAGTATTCATCTGGTTATTTCTTCTTTTTCTTCGTTTCTTTTGTGTGGTTGTAGACCCAAGGTACACTGTTTTATCGAATACTTTTAGGTTATGTTCGTCGATGGTTATATTTCTTCCCATTCTAAATCTTCCTGCTCTGGATTGTTGCATCACCTTCGTTTTTTCTTCGTTTATATTCAGGCTGACGTCCAACGTCCATCCGTATACTTCAGTCTAGACTCTAGAGATTCGTTTATAAGCAAAAAAAATCGACAAGGGAATATCCTCCCACGGGAAGTATTCTCGAACTCAGGCAACGTTCAAGAGTTCAAACGCAAGGCTGATGGTCTCCTCATTATATATCCCGCAGACTCCGCTTAACCTATTCTTCATTTATCCTTCGAACTAAATTTCATATTTAGCCTATATGACATGGCGGTAGCACAAAGGTCAAAGGGCGTTACTAAGCTCAGACATCATAATAAAAGAATATCAACATTCCTACAATTTTTAAAACTATATCGATTTTACTGAAGTTTTGGAGGGTTATAGTTAAATATAATTTTTTTTAAAATTTTTTTAGTGACCTGAAAATATATGTATGTTTGACTGAATAGGCTTCCACTGAAACAGATGCGGACCCATGTTATCATGCCTATCGCAAAAATGAATGCTCGCCCAAAAACCACCACAAATCACCAAAAGCGTAAAATCCTTTAGCGTCGAAATTGATTATTGATCCGCGCTTTATCTGCATAGAAAGCAGACAACATCCTCATCAAGGGACGCCAGAAAGCGCAGCAATCCATCGCTGCAGAGAGACAGGCTCATGTTTGCACATAATCCATGCTATTCATAGGAGCTGATGTGTGGCCATTCATCACTTTTAGGAACCGAAAATTTGGAGCAAATTTCATGTTGCCCAACGCTTTTCCTACAAAGAGTCTCGGTTTCATTATGTCCACGTGACGTCAATACCGCCCTAATTTCATACCGCGCACTGACGTCAGCTGGTCATTAAGGGAATTATTAGTGCCAAGATGCTTCGCGTCCCGCTTTTGGGATCTCTGATCGCCCAAGGAGCGTGCGTTCGTTCATTTCAATTTTTCCATCCATGCGGCAAATGCGAAGCAGATCTGGGCGCAAGAAACGTGGAGAATCTTCTTAATTTTAGCGCTCTAGCCCCGACCGTGGTATCGTGTTCTGCCGCCTTTATCAAAGTGACATTATGATAAATTATCTACTGTTTTATATAAGAAATTTTGACAGGCTTTGAGTGTATTGAGGAGAAATCAGACGTTTCCGAGTGACAAAGTGCTGTCTGGCCTGAATAAAAAGAATGGTCAACGCCACATTGCTGATGTCTCAAGACGGCACGGCATTCATCTTCTAATTTTAGAGACGAAAAAGTTGACATAATTCTTTCTCCTCTCTGTGTGTGTAGGAGGGGGATGCGAGCCAGTCCAGCGCATATGGAGCTCCCTAGGACAGATGAACCCCACCGAAACTCGTTTATGTCCTATAGAGTGGCGCCGTAAATAGAGCTCCATTTGGTGTCGGAGGAAAAAAGTGCCTCGTAGTTGCTTTGCCTCAAGGTGGGTAACTAAAATATTTATGAGATTAAATGGGCTTCGCTGGATGATCTTCGAGTGGGGCCCGACCACACTTAACGTTTTAAAGACAGTTCTTTGGGTGCATTTTTAAAGATGTCTTCGTCGTTCGTTCTGTTAATCGTGAAATATTTAAGGATGGCTTGAGTGGCTGCGGCTGTTCCGACAAAAGGTAGAGATATGTAGTCTCTAACCACATTCAGTTGGGATAGTCTCAAATCCAATTAAAAATTAATTAATCATGGACGGAAGAATTTTTTTGGAATTCAGACTATTAAACCGTAAATATTTGATTATACGGAATTACACGAATTGTGCTTAGTCGAAAACGAGCTGAGAGAAAAAATTTCAGTTTTATAGAAAAAGTATTTTAATTTAATTTTCCACGAAACCAGAGGTAGATTTTTGTAATGAATCTATTTCTAAATATCCATTTTTGAATAAAAAACAAAAATTAAACCCATCCTGATTTCTCTCTCATGATCTTTTCTAATTTTATATTCTATAAATAAAAAAATCCCTTTCAAAGGGTTAATTCCTGGCTTTTACCCCTCAATTGAAGTTTTGTTTCAACCCAGAGAATTTGCTCCTAGTTTTGCTATAACGATGTAAATAGGATTTCGTTTTGCGTAAGAGGGTTTCGGTATTAATTTTGTGCACATATATAATAGTGGGACAACCTTTCGTAACTAACCTCGGGCTACTATTACATATTCAGTTTTTAGGGGTTAAATTTTGTTGATATCTAGGAATGATGACCCATCAATCAGAAAGGTGGGTCATGGAGATTAGGAAAGTAATATAACTCGAAAGTATTGTGGTAGGTAATAATATTGCTGTTGGCGTATATTTTGTTTCACAGAGGATGTTTCTTAGTGAATATATTATGACCTTTCCCATAGGGCTAATGTACTTATGGAAAGGATCAAAGAGTTGACTTGTTGATTTGAAATTCTTGGGATTTCTAGTTAATGTCTTTAGTGGATTTTGTGTTTTACAAATAATGTAAGCGAAGGAACGGGATCTTATCATATATAAAGGGTGTCCCTGTTCATGTGACTACCTGTAACCTCACAGAAAAAAGTAACATCTCATGGTCCAGTTTTGGTCACTATGTGTTTTGGTCACTGTTTTAATGAATATGGATGTTGTCATGTTTCTGGAATTGGCCGTCCTTGGTAGCATTATGGTTCAGGGGTGCGACTGCCATTCCAAAGGTTTGTGATTTGAATCCACTTCGCGACATGTTCCTTCGTCTTTTCTTTTCTCCACCTCAATATTCCTCTAGCTAACCACCGCAATATTCGTCCGCATTCCCTAAGTCAACTTGGTCAAAATAATTCAAAATCTTAGATAGCCAATAGAACTGCAACTCTATGTTCCAAAGTTTTGACATTCCTATGGGCGACTGAGGGCAATAATTTACCACCCCAAAGTGCAAGACCAAATGAGAAGAAAAAAAATGAGTGTGCGTAGGACCACACTTTAGAAGTGTTAACTTCTATGGCTAGTCTAAATTTCCAAATCAATCTTAATACAGGACGATAAGGATTAATATATTTTATTTATGAATATTCTGTTAAAGTTTATTTAATTGTTACTTATATGCACTCACTCCAAAATGTGTTGCAATATTTTGGAAATTAAACTATTTGTTTTAAACTTATCACACAAAGATCGGACGATGGATGACTGGGATAATGTAGTTTTTATTAAAAATAGTAGCTAATATATAGTAATAAATACATAGTGCATAGTTCATAGGAAATTATGTAGTACATAGTACACAGTACATATCGTCGGGTTGATGCAATAGTCACGAAACAGAAATTTTTGCTATTTTAAACATTGTGCAAATATGCAAAAAAGTCATATTATATTCAGCCTAAGTCACGGATCTAAATTTTTATGGGAATCTACTGGATTCAATTTGAATTTTTTCAGAACCAGTAAAATAAGTAAAATTAAGCGATTTATATTTATATCATAAACATAAATTCAAATATATGTTTATACATTAAAGATCAGAAACTTAATGGCTGAGATAACTGAGATAATTAACAAAGAAAACGAGCAGCTACGAAGTTTTTCAATACGCTTTTTGCGCGAAATCAAACGCTTGGTCACCAAACCCATTCTCCTCTGCATTACTTATCGTACTTCCAAATCGACTTCCCACAGTAAATACTTGCGATTTTCCCTACTGGGATACTGCCCCAGATATGTACGTAAAATACAGACGCGCAGTCGAATAGGCGAAACGCCGAAACGTATTCCATGTCGCCGAGAGCAATTAATCCAAGCAAAATATTTAAATATTGCAGCCATTTAGCTGACTAGAGCATGGCAACTTTTAGTCGAGGTTCAGCAACAGACAGCAGCGATGGTCACGAGCATTTTTGGTTCGCACCCAAAGCCTTCTATATTTACAAGCCATGCTGCATGTGTGTGTTTGTGGTTGTATGAAGTCCCAACCAAAATTCGTGAAGTGTCAAAATTCCATTAAAATCAAAGGGAAAGAAGTTTTCGTGCCGCGGAAAGTGCTGTTGCGAGTGAGGTTTTATTAAAAATGATAGTAATTTCATCAAAATAAAAGACGTGCAAAAAGTGCTCAAAACAAGTGTCATAATATAGCAATTTAAATAATATGTTTGATTCGTTTTGCGGGATTTATGTTAGTCATGGAGGACCGTTTTGTTCTCAGCTTATATCTAAACGTCTTCTGAGATATGTTGCAACTAGCTTATTTAATAAGAATATATTAAAAGGGACTTTACTTCAAAAAGGAATTAGTAAATTATTTATCTCTAAAGTGTTATAATGATAAAGTGCGTGCACATTCTTCAATTTCATTTGAAAATATACCGATATATGTATGTACCCAACTAACAAACTCTCCAGAGAAAAACTCTTGGAAATTGTGAAATTATCTCATAAGACTCTCTTAACACTCTTCGATACCCTCAAGAAGATAGCTCTTGTAATAAGAATTAAATTAACACTCATAGTAGTATTATTATGAGATAATAAGTCTACTAGAGTTACTAAGCCTTTCATTCTCATAATGAGATAATGTTTATACTCTTATATTGAGTGCAAGAAAACCTCTATTCTTATTGTGTCTTTTTTATTAAAGCTTTACTCTCAAAGGCTTTAACTGTCAAAAAATGTCCTTATGAGTGTTATGACACTTATAAGAAAGTTCTTACAAGACTTCAAGTATATCCCTTCTTATATAAATGCTCTTATGAGACGAAAAATGTTAAAACATTTATAAGAAGACTTTTATTAGTGCAAAAAGACTACCATCTCATAACCAGAATTTTGTTCTTATAAAAAAACTTAAACCATCGAGCGGCCATACTTTCGTTTAATATAGAATTTTATACTGAAACGAAATTCCACAAATCAAGCTAATTTACCTAATTGAATATGCGCAAAGTATACAAAGTTATTTCTTTCAGATGATAAATCAATTTAAAATAAATTATTGAGCGATACTAAAGCTTTTAATTTTTTCTTAAGAAATAAAATTTCAAAAAATATGTTAAAGTTTGATTATTTTTACGGCGCTTTGATTTTTATCGAGGTAGAATGGTTGTTATTATCGGTAAAGTTTCAATCGCAATAAAATTGCGACTAATATTTTCGTTAAAAATCGAATTCTAAAGTTTATTATCATACATAATAAATATTAAATTCTTAAGTGTTATATTTTTCGAATAGATTTTTATGACAGTTATTTAGAGCAAATAACTCTCATAAAAATTATTTTATTCTAAACAACATCGCCTTTCCATATATTGCTCCCTTTCTAACAGTTCTGTTAAGGAGAGTATAGCTCTTACAGCGCCCTTATAGTTACCCTTGCAAAGAGAGCTAAGGTATTTTTATAAGACAAAAATAACTCTCATAATTGTGCCATTTAATTCTCACAACGCACTCATAAAGCACTTGTAGTGTTCTATAAGAGTAAGTTATGAGAGTGATACTCTCTTAAAAAAGTCGAATATCCTCTCATAAGACACTAGTAGAGTCTTATGAGACGAATTTTGTTACTTGGGTATTTTACTGTGTTTCAAGTGGATTTGGATAAATAAATTAAAGATCTTTACGAGGAAAGTTTCCATAATTCCATATTGTGAAAATAGAAAAATATTGCTGTATTTATTTTGTTTGTTGTTGGAACAAAATAAGAAAGAACAAAAAGTTATTTGTGTATATTTTGAAAAATGTATTCGAGATTTCATTTAAGTGACTAATAAAATTCTTTCAACTAAATTTCGTTTTAATTAATTCTATTTTGGAGATAAAAAGGGTTACAATTTATCAACGTAATAAGTCAACAATCCATTAAAAAGGTGAAGGCAACAGTAATTTTCCGAATTTATTCCCAAAAAAACACATAACCACACTTCGAAGTCCCATGAATCTTTGAAATTGAAGTCCCATGAACCTTTGAATGTGAGTGTGAGATTTTGTTGTGCATGGCTTGTAAATATAGAAGGCTTTGTTCGCACCCGTTTCTGGGCACTTGTGCCTATGCAGCTGGCTAGAGCATGGAAACTTTTGGTTGAGCTCCACTTACAAACAGCAGCGTATAATTATATGTGTGCGAGGCAAAGCCCGCGCTTGGTAGGAGGGATTGGGTTTGAATGTTGCAATGCAGAAGCTGCTCTCAGCATTCGTTTTATATTCTCCCAATGCAGACGCCGCTCTCAAAATCCATTATACGCTGCTGTTTGTAAGTGGAGCTCAACCAAAAGTTTCCATGCTCTAGACCAGTGTTTCTCAACTGGTGGTACGCGTACCCCTTGGGGGAACGTGAAAATTTATAGGGGGTACGCTAGATACATGCTAGAAGTTACAAATTGTTACAAAGTTCTTGAATAATGATTTAAAATTTGCAGCCAGAAAACAATATGCTCGTGTTACTATGTACTGCATTTGTGGCCGTAGTATATTGGAACACTAGTGTCCAAATATGGAACACTGAGTCACAGACAGGGAGAGCAGCGCTGTGAAGCTAAGAAAAGAAAGTAAGATGAGTCATATTTACGGTTAGGATTTACTTATACCGGAAGGGCAGGCGACCTTGTTTCACAGTGCATAGTATGCTCAGAAATTTTGTCAAAGCATTCCTTGAAACCGTCTCTTTTAAAACGTAATTTTGAAACGAAATACCAACACCTCATAAAAAAAGATGTAAAGTATTTTGAAAGACTTTTAGAAGATCTTCAAACCAGAAAAAATACTATTAAACAATTCTCAACTTTGTTGGGGTACGCATAGTTAATGATACACGAAAAGGGGTACGTGGGCTCAAAAAGGTTGAGAATCCCTGCTCTAGACAGCTGCATAGGCACAAGTGCCCAGAAACGAGTGAGCAACAAAGTGCGCGTGTCGCCATCATTGCAGCAAGTGTCCAGAAACGGGTGTAGCAACAAAGTGCGCGTGTCGCGTCTTTGTTTTACCCCCAGCGAAAAAGTGCCAAACGCGCCTAAAGAAGTTAACACTTCAAAAAAAGAGTGGCTCTCCGATTTTCCTTCTATTGATAGCGTTGATCATGGCTTGCTATGGAGAAAATTACCGTCCTGCAAAAATAAACCAGTCAAAGTCAGCTTCCTTAAAATCTGGCGTCCCCCAAGGGTCCCTCCTTGGCCCTTTACTTTTAAACCTATCTATAAATAACCTAGTTAATGTACTGAATCACTGTTTGATTCACTTATACTTAATTTTCCCTAATGATAAAGAGTGAGAGAATTCTTGTATATGCGAGTAAAAAAAAATAATTTATACAAAATAATACTATTCTCCAGTTGTTTGTATATAATGCGATTAAAAAACATCCTTTTAATATAGATCTACAATAGAGATGTTTTCAGACACCCTAATGTAATTGAGCTCCCCTGTAATAAATCAGACGCATACAGAAACGTAATCTCCTCACTCTCTTACCTTGCGATCGGTTCTGAGACTTGCAACATCATTCTAAACTGGGTGTGGTCTCCTTTAATGGAGGCCCAGACTAGTCTTCGTAGTGAAGGGCCGGGAGCAGATTGATTGATTTAAGAGAGTTGATTCGGTCGGATTAGTATTATGGTTACTTTAAGTATCTAAATTAATATTAAGTTGGGCTGCAGAACTAGAGGATTCGACAGCTATGTCATCCGAGGCGATTATCCTTCTTCGAATGCCAATTTAGAGAGATCAAAGGGGCTGGCAACCCCAGGGATCGCGAAAGCCTACTCCGTTAGCCCTGTTACCAGCAGGAACCACCAGGAGGTGGAGGATAAGCAAGTCTATGATCTCTCTGTAATCAGTGCAAGCACCTTTCACAGTACTTCAGCCAGGGTGTCAAGATAATAGCTGAATTCACCAAGGAGAGAGTCATAGTTAGTCCCAAGGCCGACATCAAGCAAAACTACAAGTTAGGGGGAAAGTGTGTCTTCCACTCAGCAACAAAGCTGAGAGCTCACTGCGTATTTATTGAGAAAAACATCATGAAATCCGGTGCTGATATCTGCTATTCAAACATTTCAAAATTTTGATCAACACACTGCAATTCAATGTTTTTTTTTTCGTTTCTTTTTCTTCAACTAAAATATAAATCAACATGCACCACACTCTTCACATGCAAAAACTGATGAGTGGCGAGTTCGCGATAATTTTTAAGTAGGATAGTTCAAAAAGACCAAGTTTGGCAATCATGAGTTCGTACGTGCTCCCATTAAAAATGGTTACAAATTCTACGGCCACCATATGCCCCTTAAAAGGCTAAGCGGCCGTTGTTCGCCCGCTGTAAAACCATTTTTTTATTCAACAAACCGAGAAAAACAAACTGTTACAACAAACCGAGAAAAAAAATTGATTTATCTTTCTCCTGCCTAAAGGAGTAATGAAAAAAGTGGCAGCAAAATCGTGAGACGTGCTTTTTAAACATTGAAACTTATCAAATATTAAAATTTTGAAGCTTTTTGTAAATAAAAGCTTTAAAATAATAGACAAATATTTGTATAGTTGTTTTCAAACCTCGTGACATCCCGCGCATCTTCCCCAGCTAAGCTCTTAAAAATGTTTTAAAGTTCAGACAAAAGCTTCAGTTAACTCCTCCTATCAAATCACTTGCTGCCATGTAATCAGTCGCGACTGCGTATTGCTACCGGGAGGTGTATCTTTCTGGGACTTCAATGATTACTTAAAAAATTTACAAATTATGACTGAAAAACACCCGTTTTTATATATTTTTTTTATTTAAGGTTATTATATTTTACACATATGCTACAGAAATAATTTATAGTAATTTCTACTAAAAAATACGAAATTTGTATTTTTATCACTTTGACTACTAGATTGTTGACATTTCCTGCCAGTCGCATACGCGCTTCTGTCCGGGGAGGTTGTGTTGCTTGCGACTGCGGGGAACTGTCGGTTTATGAATGAAAACGCTCATTTATTCAAAGGAATTTTTTTCAGCATTTTTTTTAAATTATTTTAAATTTAGAAATGAGAAATATTTCGCATAATTAAAATAAAATTATGCTTATTATGTTGAATAAACTGCCTTTGTTGAGCAGGGGCTTTACATGTATTTAAAAGCTCTGCTCAACACATAGAAAGATAAATTAACTTTATTCATTCGGCATGCGCGCATCCCTTCCCAAATTATTTTGTTGAGTTTTTTCAGTGTTTGTTGCCGTTTTAACTAAAAAGAGGGGAAATGATAGAACATTATTTATAAAATGTGGCAACGAGGTGCGCAGAACTGCTCAAATTTTTTGTGTCACGGAGTTTGAAAAATTCTATACCGCCCAAACCCTAAAACCGGACCCCTTTATATCTTTTGCACCGTTTCTTTTACCCATTGAAAACTAGACAATATAAAAAGTGTAGATTTTCAGTAAGAACACATTATGTGTATTTATTTTTGTATCTGAATATGAGCACATAATCAAAGATCTATTATGACCATTTCCTTATCGTGCTGTGCGACAGAGCTTAAGTCCAGAAAATAGAGCCTGAATCCATATCTTGAAATTCCTTGAATGAATCAATGAATTGATAGTCGGTGTTATCGGAAGTTCCTTTTGTGTCTATTAAGCACTCTTCATCTACCGGTATTTACGATGGCAATTATCGATAAATTTTCCCCATTGATACAGATTTTGTATTTTCTAGTACACGCTTGTTGGGTATATCAATCTAAGGTACTAACCCAACTAGTTTCCAGCTGAACTAGTCTTGAAGCCTGTTAATCCATTTTAGATCTCCTTTGCCTCTATTTTTTGCAAGAAACTCTCTTCGCTGATTGCTGATTTCTAATAACTTCAATTGAATTTTCCGCATCGCTCGCTCCCCACATCAATCTCTAACCTAAATTATAAAATTCCCACAATAATCCCATATCAAACACGAAAATTTCGTAACAAACATTTTAATAAAAGTTGAAAAACTCAAGAAAATCTCCAGGCATAACGACGGCACGATGCCAAGACGAAAGGAATTCCGGCCATGAAGAAACCCGTCCCGCCCCACCCAAAAGTCCCTAAGCCAACGACGAAACGATGAAAAGCCACCGAGAAAACCAGTTTTTGTTGTGACTGCAACTGCAGCACGCTGCACAGCTCGAATCTTGGAAATAATGCACCTCTCGAAAGTTTTTCCGACGAAGAATTTCCAGTGCAGCCGCAACAGGTTTTCGATTCTCGATCAATACCTGGATAACAATCAATCCACCTCGAGCCATTCAGCAGTGGGTCCGCTCTTATATGCTGCGATGGCATTGAATCCCAACAAAAGATGCAGAAAGCCATCAGATGGCGTTGAGTAACATGTGGATGTCATTAACTCCGTGGAAGCTCACTCGGGAGAGAGATAGAGAGAGAGAGTGCCAACGCCCCCGCAGCGTCGTTAATTTTATGGATTTGCTCAGGTGCTATTGTAGGTAAAAGCGGTAAAGCGCAGCGGAATGCACCGCGTTAATGGCTACTTTCATGCGGAATATGGTCTTAATGGCTTTAACTGTTCGTGGTTCGTTGTTCTCAGCGCTCAAATATATGGGAGTCATAAAGGCTTGCATATTTGCATTCGGTAATGGGGATTATGCAGTTAATTTCACTAAGGTGACACTTTATCGATATTGGCCATAGCGAGCATTCCTATTCGGCGCGGTCATTCGCTTCGCTTACGTACTTGATTTATCTAAGACAGTTTGGGAGTTTTGACATTTGATAGACTTCGGATTATGGAAAAAGTTGTCCCAAAGTAGAACGAGTTGCATTTGCATAAATTGTTTTGGTTCTGCTGCAATATTCATGACTAATTACGGGCATTAGCATAATAGTGCATGGCTTACAGGATGATAGCAAACTTTTAGGGAACAACCGACGACAGAGTGCATAATGAATAATGTGGACATCCTCATACGCTCACATTGTCGGTTTCACTTTGCAAGTTATTTTTGCTGCTAATGGTTAATTAATTAGACTTTTTTTCGAAAAAGGAATGGTGGATGAAGTTACCCTATGTAGTACTGATTTTCGGCCTTGGTAGTCTAGGAGTAAATTGGCCCAACTACAATCCCAAAGCCAGGAGTCGACCCCCTCGAACGACATGGTCCTTTGCCTTTCTGCCTTCTCGTTGATGAGAGCCAGTGAACTCAATCCGACTATAGCCACTGGTCGTCATCCCATCTTCACTCTATCCTATCCAACTACAGTTGAATGTCTGGCATGGCACTATATGATAAAAGAACCATCGAAAGTACAAGAGTGCATATCTCTGAGCTGCAGTTTCTGTCAAAACTAAGTGGGTTCTTGTATTTAGTCATTCGTCATTCATAACGCTTTTTCATGGCACCCTTTCAGTTGAGTAACGAATTGAATAGCCCTAACTATAATGATCTTAAGACGTCATAAGATTCTTCGTCAAATTCTCTTAAGACTGATTAATTATTATCTGTCAAATCGTAAGCTCAGCTATAATAGCCTTAAGACGTTTTGACATTTGTAAAAGGTAAACAAATCGTGTCTGGGAAAGCGTCCAATAAATTAAAAAATGGAAATTAACAATAGTTTTAATGAAGAACTGATTGAATTAGTTCAAAACTGTTTTTTTTATTGTCTCTATTTATTTTTCTTACACAACACGATCTAGGTTTTCTTTTTCTTTTTTCACATCTTCTACCAATTTCACTAATAACGCCAAATTATTTAATAACTCCTAATTATCCATTTTGCAAAAAAACGTTTTCTGCAACTAGAAACACTAAAGAAAATTACACTTTTCTTATGATTGCTTAAGATTTGTACGCTCGTTACCGTACATTAAAGACTTGACGAAAGATTGTAAAAGTTAACGAAAGATTGCTTAAGGCCATTATAGTTGGTATTATGACATTTCATAGGAGCGTAAAAAATCTTAAGGTATCTTAAGACCATTATAGTTAGGGCTAATGAAACTGGTTGGACATGTTTAAAGTTATTTGTTTTCTTTTCGTTTTATTAATAATTATGGTTTTTTCTTAATTTTCGCATTATGTTTGACAAATGCCATACAATTTCTTACAAAATATGGATATTACCAGAGGTAAGAAATGACCAATAAAGCACGAAAAATAAATTTCCATTTGGCAGACACGTTAAAGATGGAGGATGGCCTAATGAATGGTGCCTTGATTTGTAAAAATTTTCGTCGAGGCTTCCAGTAATTCACTACATCAAATCAAACGTAGTTATCATTGAATCTTTATTGGTATATTTTTATGCAACTGTCATTTTCCATGTGCGCTAAAAGAATTTTATTTTTGGCGTTAACTTTGCTTCTCATTTGCACTGCTAGTGCAGTTTCGCAGTTTAAAATCCCCTAATAGGAAATTATATTTTATGATACCGCACTTGTCTCTAGCAATAGTATTTCGGACAAAAAAGGTGTCATGGACGGACAATGACTTTTTATAAGCCTTTTTTGAAAAAACTTAAAACTTTTAATTTAAGGAATTACCGTTTGTGTTACGAGTTCTTCATGTTGTACCCGTGAACGGTGAAATATCTAGTAGTAAACCTAGATCAAAAAATGGATAAACTACACAGTAAAGTACCTATTGGCATTAAAAAGTTAATTGTAAAACTTAAGCAAGATGACAAAAGTTATTTGGAAATATCAGTAATTGTTGGTAGGCCTCGTTCAACTGTGCAAACAGTACTAGCAAATTATAAAAAAATCGTTCTTTTGAAATGGCACCTGGTAGAGGACGCAAGAGAGCGTTTTCGACAAACACACAACGCGCAATTGAAAGAATGGTGAAAGCTGACCCCAAAGTAAGTGCTCCGAAGATCGCAGGAGAGTTACAGAAATCTCTCAACATTTCGGTAAGTTCACAAACGGTTCGAAACTTTCTTCATAAGAAAGGTTATAAAGGTTGGGTATCAGCCAAGAAGTCCTTTATATCTAAAAAAAACGTTAGAAAGGGACTAGCTTACGCTAACGAATTTGTTACTAAGCCGGAAGACTTTTGGAAGACGGTTGTATTTGTGGATGAATCTAAATTTAATATTTTTGGTTCTGATGGGCGAAGATTTGTATGGAGAAAAGAAGGTACCAGGCTCGATAAGAAAGAAGTGACACCAACAGTTAAGCACGGTGGAGGTAGCTTGATGGTATGGGGAGCAATGGGTGCTGGTGGGGTTGGCGATCTAGTATTTATTGAAACAACCATGGATAAGAAAAAATATTTGGACATTTTGAAACATCATTTGAAATCAAGTGCTAAAAAAATTGGAATAGTAAAAGATATAATACTAGTTCAAGCTAACGATCCTAAACATAACACCAAACTAGTGAGAGAATGGTTGCTATATATTATTAAGTCAACACTGCCACATCCTCCCCAGTCACCAGATCTTAATCCCATCGAGGATCTTTGGGATCTTTTAGAACGGCGGCTTCGTGAGCACAGTATTAGCAGCAAAGAGGTTCTTAAAGCTAAAATTGTCGAAGAATGGAGTAAAATCTCAGCCAGTGAAACGCAAAAACTTGTTTTTTCAATGAAAAACCGCTTTAAAGAGGTAATCCAACAAAAAGGAGGTCATACATATGGGTACCCATTATTAATAACATATTCTATTATGTTGAACGTGCAATTTTTTGGTGTACGTAGAATTTTTTGACCATGTTTTATTAGAATTTCTGAGAAATGGGGAAATATTTTGTTGTTATGTTTGTTTTTTTAAATTGAGAATATCATTTGTTAATTTTTTGTAAAAAGTTGAAGAAATAAATATTTTACTTTGTAAGTGAAATTTGCATTTATATATAAAAAAATTTGGTGTACGTACAATTTTTTTATATAGTGTAGCTTATTCGACAGTCGAGTTTAATGAACACTCTTTGTTGCAATATAAAACTAGTTGGGTTGTGGGTTTGAGCCTTTCGGTTTATACGACCAACTTGCCGGAATGATAAATGTTGAATATTGTGGATATTTTAATAATAAACGAACAACAACAAGAAATTGTAAAAAAATCGCCCCAAGCTCCTACACCTGACCCTTCAAAATAACACAGCTAACAAATAATAAAAATTTTTGAAATATTAAATAATACTCGTCTCGTCTGTTTTCGTTTAATTTGATGGATAGCGAATGCATATTGTCAGGGCCGTAGCCTGAGTATATGGTCGCCTGCGTGCCAGGGTATAGGGCCGCCTCCAAGCTAACATCATATAAACTAAAAAATATTAAGGAATTGGGGCTCCACACCGAAATTATTCCAAATGTTCTTTCACGTATTCAGAGTGATTTTTGAGTGCTAACAAATTGAATGTAGCGCCTTCTTCTTCTTCTTTAACGGCTCTACAACCGGTATCCGGTCCTGGCCTCTCGCAACTGTTCTCTCCACCGGTCCCGATACTGAGCCGATGTCATCCAGTTTGGCATCCCTAAGCTCTGAGCCTCATGGTCTACGCCATTCTTTCAGTGAAGGTTGGGTCTCCCTCGCTGTCGCACCCCATAGGTCTTACCTCAGAGAACTTTCCGAGCAGGCTCATCTTCACTCATACGAGCTAGATGCCCTGCCCACAGGAGCCTACCGAGCTTTATTTTCTTCACAACATCTATGTCGCGATAGCGCTCGTAGATCTCGTCGTTGTAGAGTCTCCGGAATCGTCCTTCCTCACATACGGGGCCAACAATCCTCCGAAGTATTTTCCTCTCGAAAACTCCCAAGAGGTTTGAGTGCTTTTTGCTAAGCACGCACGTTTCGGATGCATATGTGAGAAGCGGTAAGACTATCGTCTTATATAGTAACAGTTTAGACGTTATAGTTAGATACTTGGATTTAAAGAGCCTTGACAGACTATAGTAGGCTTTGTTGGCTTTTAGCAGTCGTGCGCGTATTTCTGGTTCCATGTTATTGTCGGCTGCTACTATTGACCCAGCGTGAGTGTAGCGCCTAGGTCGGGCAAAATACCCTTACCAACCGGCGATCATTGTGATAAGAAAAATTTGTCTGTCCCGTCTTGAAATTACTACTGCAGCACTCAAAAATCACTTTGAATACCTGAGATTTTTTTGGAGCGATTTTGATCTGGAGTCCCGATCCAAAACATTTACCATACATGGGTATATTGTAATATGAAACATGAATGATCGCATAAACCCTTAGAATATATGGCAGGCTTAAGGCTTGGTGTGTTCAATCTAGCCGTCTTTTTGTTTTGGCCGCCTGCGCCTGCTGCGCACACAATGAAAACTGACCAGGCACGGCCCTGCAATGTGTATTAGTTCATACGTGAATAAAAAAAAATTGACAGTATAGATAAAACTTTCCCGGGCTTTCACACTTTTCCCGAATCGAAAAAAAAAGTTTTTGGGGTGATATTTGCCAACTATGACTTTGAATAACTTCGAAAGGGCTAAGTTTTCAAAAATATGACAAGAGGAATTTTTGTAGGCCATAACGTTTTGTATTAACTGATAATTTTTTTTTTTTCGAAAATTCCAGATTCCTATTTTTGGCCAAAAAGTGATTTTCGAAAATTTTGACCTTGAATAACTTTCAAAGAGTTAATCGGGTCAGCATTTTTGTAATAACTATAGTTGTAGTTAATTTCATTGTCAACATTTTAAGCCTTCGCACGCGGTTGTATGACCTAGAGAAACCGAGATACATGGAAAACTCGGAAAAAACACGATATCTCCGGCGGCCATTTTGTTTTTTGTGTTCCGAAACTGTTTTCTGTTGGAAACATGTATCAATTTTCAGCCATTTTGGAGTGACAAAACTCCTTTCGTGCGTTTTTTTTCCTAATTTCCTCGGACCATAATGAGTTCCGTGTTATGCTTTCGACTTCAAAAATAGTCGCAGTCCAGAGACTTGCACATCATATCCCGCTCTTCTGTAACATTTAAAAAGGTGTCATTGGCAAACTTACATACGTATAGTATAATGCACACAAATCAATAATTCAACGGAAATGACGGTTATTATAGATGCGGGCCTTCATTTTCTGCTGTTAGCCGTCCTGTTCAACACCATCAGGAGGCGACGTTCGATTATTGAGAGTGCTTCACAAGTAGCGGACGTTTTATCCGTCATGCTTTCCAAGTGTACTTTAGAATTTAGCCTCCTGTCGATCATCACTACCCGGAACTTTGGCATATTGGTTTTCTCCTTATGGCGATCAGCACAGTTTCAGTTTTGTGCTCAGCAAAGCGTCAGACCACCGTTTTCAGGCCACGCTTTAATGTCCCAGATCACCTAATTCGGCCACAATTCGGGTCATCCGTCGATCGCAACTGCTCCTTGTGGGAGACGTATCCTCTACACATCATTATATGTTGTGATGCACAGGAGAGGGCACAGGACGAATCTGTGTGGAACTTCGCACGATGTTCTGTGTATCTTTGATCCATCTTCCGAATCACAATGAAATGACCTACCTTCTTTCTTTTACTTTTACCCACTCTGCCCCAACACGTTCCACCGGCACTGGCCACAACAGTCGAGGTTAGCAGACAGTTTGTTCATTTTCTCGCATAACTTTCTCACTTTGCTATTATTTCCGAAATCGTTTATCTCGGCATTTCTTCTTCTTTCTTTGGTGCATACGTTTTTTCAATTCGTCGTTTTTCTTTATTAATCGCTGCTGAGTTTCTAGTTTTGCCTCTTTGCAGCATATTAGCGTATGCTTCATTCTTATCTTTCGTTACTCTAGCCTAGTGTATCATCATCGTCAGCCTTGACGTCTTTTTTTATGCAGAAGACTAGAGGCCCTTTAGACTGTCGACAATCTATTTTCTTCGTATAGAGTGCACTGTCGAGCAGCAGCTCTAGTCGGGAAGTAGCCAATTATCCAGTCGAATTTCTGAATTCATTAGATTTGCTAGACTAATCTTTGGAAGAGTGTGATAAACCTTGACTTGATGCAATTTCGATTTTCTATGTGTAACAAATGCCAACAAAACCATATTACCAAGTAAAACGAACTGTGGGTCACCAATTTTCAATGCTTTCAAAAAGTCTTGTTTCTTTTGCTTTAATTTGAAAGATTATATAAGCTTCAGCTCTTCATATCTAATTGCAAATGTATGTATTTTGAAAGTCATATTACTTCTTCCCCAGTTAGAAGCTAATCAGTTATTTCTCTGCGTCAAACAAACTCCCTTTCATCTAAGATCTCCGTTTTTTAACTTGTCAAAATTAATGTAGTGTGATGAAAATCCTTTGCTAAAGGTCTACCTTAAAATCCCTAATACTGTTTCTGCTCCACGTACAACGACTGGAACTAAGTGTGATTTATTTTAGTCATCCACGTACTTTCGGTAGAGTACTCAGCTTCAGACGATTTATTCGATCCTACATCGCCAACGCCCAATTTGGGGTATTCATCAATGGCTAGGAGCCCGGATACTTCTCCACGAAGCACTCACACCTTTCTCCATTGTTCAATTCTTCAATTTATTTGCAATTACTCCGGTTTTTTATTACAAGGATATCAAAATAAAAAATCCCTGAAAAAGGGAACAAGGGAAAAAATTTAATCGAATATTTATGTCCCCATCGACTGGCGTTACCGGCAATTCCGTTTTTGTTGAGGCACGATATTAATGTTACTTCTAGGTGGATACCTTTACGTGAATTTTACCTTTAATCATCGTCATTGATTATTTCCGCCCAGAAAAGAGGAACAGAAGCGAATTTACCTTTTTTTTGTGTGTGAAATGCAGGAATAGAATCTGGAATTGATACGAAAGTTATTTATGGTGGATACATATAAATTGTTGTGAAGGACAACCGTCCCCCGTTCAACGTGTCGTTAGTCCTCAGATGGGTAGGAAGTAATCAAAAGTTAAAAGAATGGTCGCTACCCTTATTATCCATCTGTCAGCCGTAGCTATCAGCACGTCTTTTCCATATGAATCCTCACATTAAGGCAGAGACATTTTATACTGCAGCAGGATTTGTGCTGTACGCATTCCGCAGGATTTTCGTCCTTGTCCTTATATCGAAGGAATTGCGAGCAAAAACGTTTCCTTCCAACGCTTCAGCGAAGATAATGTCAGCATAAGCATAAATTATTGCGCCTGAAAGATTGGAAGTGCGAAAAAAGTGGGATTTTCGAAAATGATGGTTGTTGTTTTTGTGGATCGTGGATCGATTTACACACACTTTACTTGGGGCCGGATATTTGCAATTGGGAGAACAGAATTATGCTAAATTGCGAAATGGATTTCGAGTGCTATATATTTTTTCGGGGGAAATTTTCGTCCTTCTACGAAGTGTAATCAAGGATATGGCAGTAATTTCGTAAAGAGGTATGGAAATTCTTAGGATTTAAGTGAACTGTGAAATTAACAAGCCTCAATTTTGGATATTTAAGGAGAAATCTTTTAACAGCTTCAAAATAGAAATAACTGGGGTGATTATCTTCTTGTGAAAAAAATTGGAAAATCATGATAAATTGACATCAATCATGATAAATTTTGTCACTGAATGTGCTCAAGTCAAATTTATCCATGTCAGAGGCTTAGTCTTAATGCCAACTACTTTTATGATGCTGAAATTTATATCATTAGATTATTACATATTCATCATTGGCCTTTCGAATCCTAATTCTCCAGTCATCTACGTCATGAGAACGGTGCCCTTCAAATTGCGATTAACAATAGAAAGAATCTTGACTCAAGTATGTAATGTGTTAATTGTTAGTCAATAAAAATGTTACTTGGACTTATCTGAGTCTAACTACGCGAGGATACTAACTCTTGATGTAAGGAAAAAGAGAAGCGCGGATATCGGAAGTGGCTATCTACTTACCTAAAGACAAGAAAGCTGAGGACAAATAGAATAAGCAAAGACAATACCTACAAATATAAATTCACTTAAAGAAGGAAAGGTTAATGAGATGTTTGCCAATCATATAACGTAGATAACCTAGAAAGATACCAAAGTACAGATATTAGCACTTTGTGGAAAGAAAAAGAAAGTAAAATATAAAAATAGGTAAGGCAAACATTGTAAACTGGAAAAAATGCACATTTATCGGTGCTTGGTGTCTTGAAAAATAAAAGACCTGCGTTCGCAAAGAAAAAAAAAACGAGGTTATATCTGATATGGAGGAAAATTATCTGATTGTGTTATTCATAGACTGTGACTAGTCGAATGCATACCACAAAAACTACGTGTGACATGTTACAAAAAGATAGAGAAACAAATTATTTTCGATTTGAATGGATTGAGGCATCCAACTACTATTCCAGAGGTCCGTGGTTCGAATCTTCTCCCTTCCTTCCCACCGTTCCATTTTATAATATATTTTGCATTATAATCCTTTTGAGAAGTAGCCTATGTAGATGATTCCACGTGCATCCCATAAAACCGTGGCCATCACCATATCGGCCGGTTTCACCGTCTTTTTGTTTTTCAGAGCCGGATAGCCTTTAGAAACCCACTCTGTTTCGACTGTTCCTTTGTCTCTGGAGTGCAGTAGCATTGATTTGTCCACAGTTATGTATCGGCGCATAGACTCGTTCAAAATTGCAACGGGAAACCGCCAAACCAATCTTGTTTGTTTATTATATTTTCAGAGCAAACGCTGCATCCACCCTGCTGAGATTTTTGAATACACTATACCTTGTGATATACTTAGATTGGTCGAGCACTGAAAAACATCCCTTGTATCACTTCCAGTGAACGCATCGAACGATGTTGATCATTTGTGGATGGGTACAGTCACGTTTAAAATAATTAACCCAATATTGTAAATAGTCTCAAGCATAAGATCTAAATTTGATCCAACTCGTGTTTGATAACTTGCGGTATTAAACCTTTTGAATATAAGTGTGACCCTAGAAATAAAACAACGTGATAAACGTAATAGTCCTAGAGCCCAGGCCCGCCAGACGGAATTTTCGTATTTATACACAGTTGGATACCTAAGAACGTATGTAGAGTTGAGCCGGATTTACACGAGGCAGTACAATTGTTCCTTACACGATGGTAAATTGTACTGAGGCCTTAATTTTTTTTAAATTTCTCGGTTTAAAAATAATGTCCTATGTATATGCGCGTGTATCGAGATAAATAAAGGTAAAATATCCAATTTGAAATGCGGCTAGGTGATATTGTAAACAGAAACTGGAAAGATATTTCTGACTTCTTCTACGGTGGTAAGAGAGGGTGTATTGTTGAAACTAACAAAACACCCGGCTGTGGATAGGTTTTGGATAGATGAACAAAAAATCGTATGGGGCGGTGGAGGGGGAGGATGGACTGCAAAAGTCAAGGTTTCCACCCACCAACTTCGAGAGTTATGATTAATATTAAAATTGCCCTTATTTGGTACTTTTCGACATAAGCCCTGGTGGAAACGTACTGAAAAAGTACGAAATAGAGCCGAGAAATTGCTTATAACTTCTGAAGTAAAGGCCGTAGCCTTTGCTGTAAGTTGTTAGGACATTATTCATAGGAAATTGCCCAATATTTCCAATTTTGGAAAAAAAATTGATTAACTACGTATTTTTTGGAGAAAAAGGTGTTAAAGTTAAGTTAAAATTTTAGTGAAAAAACAAGAATCAAAGCTGCAATTTTTAGATATCATTGGGGGTATATTATATCATGTTTGTAATATCGATTCTCATCAAGCAAACATTGTCATCAGATGTTCAATGGACCAGTATTTAAATAGGTTATACCACGATTATTCCTGTATGTTGTTGCTTTTTCCTTTTTTATAAACTGCGCGCAGAATAACACTTTTTCCTCCTTACCACTGTTCAGCAGCCTTATTCTCGTTGTCGAGTGACGTGACAGATGTGTCACTTCGACTTTAAATTGGTTTCGCATTGTCAATCTAACAAAATCGACAAAATTCATATTTAATTGTCGCAAAGTGGCACTTGAAGTGACATTTTCCTCGATATGTGTGTAGGTATCGACAGTTTCATTCCACTACGTCCTTGGTCACGTCACTCGCCAACGAGAATACCACCTCAGTTATCCCTTCCTGCTCATATTTTTCAAAATCACAACGAATCGGTTGATACTTTCTCCATATTTCGTCAGCTGTGTAGGAAATACCGACTGAAACTGAGGCTTTGATGTTTCGATTTATGACGTTGTTGTTGTTCTCCTTTGAGATTGGCGATCAGGTTTCTGAATTTATCTTTAGATCATAATGCAAGGTAAATTACCTAAACATGTATCGAGTTCAGCACTTGTCCGTGGTTATAGCGCTTTTCATTTTTTTTTTCAAGTTTTGCTTTATTAAATATTGTGAGAAGTAAGCTCTTCCAGGTATCCCTATTAGTAAGTTAGATTTGTATTTCAACCCCTGTACCCAGATCATTTCCTAACTGTCTTTTGCAATTTAATTTTTCATGCATATTTTGAGGTGGCAGCCCCGAAGTCGATTCAAATCATCTGTTTCGAGCTTTTCATTGAAGTTTTCCATTTAAAACTTGTACGAAATGAGTTGAAGCTACTTCTGTGCTGCCACCATTGATCATTTGTAATTTGATCAAGCATAGTCTGATCATATGCAACAATTTTGCTTCAAACCCTTATTCTACAAATAGATTGTTTAGCTTGTTACTATTGGCTAAAATACATGGGTAATTCCGCGTCAAATCGGACAGAAAAATGACGACTATTTTTTATATCGGTAAACGTATTTTTTTTTCGTTAGTTCTAATCCCAAATCTACCAGAAATAACGTTGTTTTAACGAAATTGTCGTGTTAACGCTGGAAATTAATTAATAACAAATTATATCAAAAATCGCGGTTTTATTCAAACTAAATTTACTAAATGGCTTAAATTTAATGTTTTACATCCAAATTCATTAGGGAAAAAATATTTTCTACTTCTAGGGGATGTGTTTTAATAGACTGATATGATTATAAAATGTAATTACAAAACTATTTGTTTTTATTAGCTATTCAGTCACAATTTAGTCACAATTTAGTCACAAACTTCAAACATCAGTTTCTCAAAAACACCCTCACCGATGTTGACGTTATTAGCGTCAAATTAAAAGAAAACGTTTATATTTTAACATATAAAAAATCCACGGTATTGTTTTTTGATTTTTTAAAAATATCGCAATTTAAAATATGCGTTCTTTAAAATAAGAGATTGCCCCCCCCTAAAACCTCCCCCATATGCACTACACCCATGTCCTAATTACGCAATTAGCTTATTTACCTGTAATAATTCGTAATTAATCCAAAAAACCTCATTACAGCCCACCTGGGGGGCTCAGTACATCAATTTACAGGTGTTTTTTAGTACGCACTAAAAGAGGCTCCAGCGGCCCCAAAAATGGTCGTAGGGGGCTCATAGACCCCTCACAATTTTCGTAACAGTCCCTACTATCCGTAAAAAATAACAGAAAAATCATTATTTGCCCCTAAGGGGGTCCTGGAGGGACCCAAAATGCTGCAAAAAAAATAAAAGCTAATTTTAAAGAACGCATATTTTAAATTGCGATATTTTTAAAAAATCAAAAAACAATACCGTGGATTTTTTATATGTTAAAATATAAACGTTTTCCTTTAATTTGACGCTAATAACGTCAACATCGGTGAGGGTGTTTTTGAGAAATTGATGTTTGAAGTTTGTGACTAAATTGTGACTAAATTGTGACTGAATAGCTAATAAAAACAAATAGTTTTGTAATTACATTTTATAATCATATCAGTCTATTAAAACATATCCCCTAGAAGTAGAAAATATTTTTTCCCTAATGAATTTGGATGTAAAACATTAAATTTAAGCCATTTAGTAAATTTAGTTTGAATAAAACCGCGATTTTTGATATAATTTGTTATTAATTAATTTCCAGCGTTAACACGACAATTTCGTTAAAACAACGTTATTTCTGGTAGATTTGGGATTAGAACTAACGAAAAAAAATACGTTTACCGATATAAAAAATAGTCGTCATTTTTCTGTCCGATTTGACGCGCAATTACCCACATAAATATTTGGTTTATGCTGATATTATGCTTCAAGCATTTTTCAAATATTTTCTATGCATCGAAAGCATTATAAATAAAATAAAATATTGATAAGGAGACAAAGTTCAGTCTATAGTTGTCTTCCGTCTAAATACCATCTTCAGTATAAAATAGGCAAATGTTGCTTTGCACTATAAAATCGTACACCAACCACTTATGTCTTCAATGCCAAAGTTTTCGTGTAAAATATTGTCACTTTCTTGCATTCAATTTGCAACATCAAAACATAAACTCTCCACACCAACAGGAAAGAAGGACATTGACTTTTATTTACATGTTTATTTAAAAAAAGACCTAACACACAAATATCAATCCTTTGCACAAACAGTTCGGATTTAATGATCGATAACGAAATAAAATATCTCAAAATAATCCTGAAAACTGTGAAGTAAAATTTTAGATCTTGTTCCAATTTTTCCCGTCTGCATCCTGGAACATTAAACTCGAAGAATTTTCTAATTTTGTTTTATTCAACACTCAACTACTGACTGTAAAACAAGAGATTTGCAGGGATTTAAGACCCGCCAGCACATTGGCAATAGAATCGAAATTTAAGATTGTAAACAAACATTTTGGGCAGAAAAGTTGCCAGAATAGAAATAAAGCATGTCCAGCCATAATCCAGGAAATCAACCGAAACCAGGTCAACTAAATATCGTACAGAACTCAGCTCTAGTTTTAGCACGACGCCCAGCATTGCATAATATTCCCTCGGGGAAAAAAACACGAAAACTGCCAACGACCCGAATACAAAATTTCTGTAAAATAAGCAAACAAGAAAAAAAAACTCCGAAATGATGATCCGCGGTGCCGCGATTAATTGCGCCAATCGAACGCGTCAATGCGGCCCAATTAACTAGCGGAGTACGCGCAGTGCCGCAATTGCCTTGATCGAGGGCAGCGGCACGCGATCATAGTTCAATAAACCGTGGGGCAGAGCCCCAATGTTTGTTTAGCTTGGATCGTCTGTATCGCCGCCAGCGGCCAATTTACCGCTTCTAATTGGGGTCCATTGGAGGAGCCCGAGATGGAACATGTCGGCGATCATTACGAAATAATTAAAGCCAACCCCGATAGCGTCATTTTTCACTTACGGAGCGCTATTTTCGGGCCATCTTTAATGTCCGCAACGTTATTTCCTGTCGCTCTGAGCGATTGTTGACTCTCGGCTATTTGCTCCCCACACCCCAGGCCGGGCCCCAAAAGTTTGGTGTCTTCAGCAAGATTACCTGTGGAGTTTGCACCACCTTTTGGGACAAAGCAATAAAGATGCTACACAAGACGATTTGTCGATGATGTCAGTTATCTTAAGTAGAATTCCGTTAGTGTGAAATGTTCAACAACGAAAAAAACGAGCGGTGATCTTGATGACATTGTTACGTCTTTCGAAGGTGGCCTAAAGCATGTCCAGACATGCTGCACACAGGTGATGACGAATCAAGGTCGATTTGAAAGATTTTCGATGATGTGAAATTACCTGGAAATTTTCGATTGACCGGAAATTTATCGAGCATGCTAATAGTATGCAAATGGATGGAAGTGAGATCAATTTGGCGAGTGTTAGTAGTAATTTTGTGAAATTGTTGATCGTTCAATTCACCTGAAAATTGGTGATCAACGCTTTGAGTTTTCTTCTGAAATTGCGTAAAGTTGATTAAATCAAAGGTGGTTTTCCACTTACGCAAACTACGGTGGGTTTACAAAATAAATTTTAGATAAATTGAATTTTATTACCATAGGGATGTGGCTAAACTCAAGTTAAAATTTAATGATCTTTAACTATTTACATTAAATATTTCTGAACCATGTTCGCTTGTACCTTTGTGGATCTTTAACACTTTGGATTTGAGCTTACTCGTTGGATTTCTGCGAAACATGGGTTGTGCGTCAGCATTTAAGAAGTGTTCCATAGTAACAAGTACCTACGTATGGATCTTGTTGCAAGTCGAAAGCGTACGACGTTATTTAAACGATCGAGTCGCCTTCACCACGAGAAGAAACAAAAATCGAGCAATTGGTCTGGATTTTCTTTTTGGTCTTTTTTGGGTGAGTTATCAGTTCCGAAATTACCGCAGCCACCACATGGTACAATAGGCCAAGCACCGAAAATTGGTAGACTACAACACAAGGTTCTTCTTGTTGCTCTTGAGGGGGTGTTTTTGTAGGCACTGCGACCCATTTGAGGTTATGGCTTTTGATATTACATAAATTGTTTTAGGAGTCATGTCCCAAATCTTCCTGGAAACAGGAAAGCCACCATTGTTTAGACTCAATACCCTCCTCACTTTAGCCTCTCAATAACACAGTAAGTTCTCCGCTGTTTCGGGAGCTGATCGGAGGAGCCGGAAAAAATAACAAAAGAGTGATAACGCAATTACCTTCCTACTGGGACAACAAACAGACCCAGACCGCCATGCTGCCGTAGTGTCCTGAGGTTCTGGACTCGCTGAAGGACCAAGGCAAGGGGGCCGGAGTGGAATTGAAGTTTTTCCGAACTGACCAAAAGTAGGACTGCGGTCGGGAATCCGGGAATCCAGTGTAAGCGACAAGCGACTAGGCAGGCTGCTGAACTTTTTCCACAAATATAAGGTATAGGGGTGTGGTAGAATAGTCCAACCTAATGGCCGTGGTGCTGTTGGACCCAATATAAAAAAAAGGGTTCGCTGTAAGAAGCACCCTTATACACTTGTCTTAAATTGTCTCCATCCTTTTCAGCTAAAATGAGGAGAGGCTGATGGTTCGAAAAGGTTTTGCTTTCTCCATCACAATATTAATATTTAGAACACCAGTTACCATTGGAAGGCTAAGTTAAACCGGAGGTCGCTTGATTTGGAGTCCAGCTTTGGTAGTATATTCACATAGTACCATTATATCAAGTGATACTTTCTCTAGATCCGCCGTCTTGAATCTTTTCCATGGCCAGGGCAGGAGTACCTCAAGCAGGATGTGTCCTGAGGGCCACGTACGGCCGGTCTTGGAGCGTAGGCTCCTGATTCGTCCTCAATATCTATTGCCTAGTCGTTTGTGGATTTAACTCTACCTCGCAATCCCGCGACAGTCACAGAAACTAAAGGACAGATTGAAAGCTTTTGCTTCTCTGGTCTTCCTATTGTCTACAGATGGTAATGTCCTGAGATCTTTTCTTCATTTCATTGCGAATTATCGAATCATCCCAATAAAAAGCCGCTTGGAATCGAATGTTGCATCAGAGTACGATCTTTTCCACCATGCTCGTAGGTGTCCTAATATGCGGTACCTAACTGACGAATACAAAGTCGTAATCCGAATTGGTCAGAACAGTATTCGAATTTTCTTTGATTTTCAAAACCCCGATTACCTAGCACCCAAAATAAGTTTAATGTTATTGAGAATGCCCTGCTCATTGAGGGTGGATAGGTAATCGTAGACTTACGCTGGCTTGGACCTATGAGACATTGTCGCTCTGTTTTCCGGGTTCGAAAGTTTCGAAAAAAATAGGCCAGGTATTTCCCCGAGCGTCTGTTAGTTTTCTGCTTGCAACAGCTAGTTTTCTACGAGAAGCTGGCGGATAGTTTTTTGAAAGTAATCGGCTAGTTTTCTACTGGCTAGTGTTCTACGAGGGACTAACTAGTTTGTTGTGTATTAATGGCCAGTTTATGATGAGCCGCTCGTCAGTTTCTGACTAGCCTTTCCCTACTTGCAAAAGTTAACGTTGCATAATCTAACAAAGCTCTCACGAGTTTTCCTCGCCAGCTACTTGGTAGAGAAAGAGAAAAACTAACCAGTTACTGGTGGATTACTAGCGAAAATTTCTACTAGGGTAGCTCTAAGGAACTAGATTAGGAGCTTTCTTTGAGGCCGTTCTATCAAGGTAGTATTGGATGGCTTCGAATTTAACCGCCACGCCATTTTGGCCAGAGTGCCCAGGGGCCAATTCTATCAGGCGCACTTTTCCTAATTAATCAAATCGAAGCGGCATGAACCGTCTTGAATTTAACGCCACCAAAATGAAGTGCTGCCTGAGCTCCAACAAAAATTGTACCGACCTCCATCTTATCTCAGTGGGTAAAGAGAATCTTACCGCTGACTCAACTCTCAACATCCTAGGGGTAACTTTAACGGAGGATCTGCGATGGAATGATCTCATATTCCAAATTGCCAAACAAGCCTCCCAATGCCTTGGATTTCTCAAGAGATGCAAGTTCTTCCTCCGGTCATCCGCCCAAGCTACAATCTACAAACCCTACATTTGATCCTGCCTTGAATACAACTCGTATATCTGAGCAGACGCCCCAAAATCACCTTGGCTTGTCTCGACAAGGTGCAATATCTTGCCCTCACACTCATTGGTGACCTCTTTCGCCACGTCAGTATTTTTCCTGCATGACAAGACTGGCCTCTCATCTCATCCCTATACCCTACAGCCCTCGGTTGCGCAAAATACGGTCTAGAAGTTCGTTTTTGAATAGAACAACTCGACTGTGGAATAATCTCCCGCAGTCAGTATTTCCGAACTCGTACAACACCTTAAAGTTCAAACGTAAGGTTCATCGACATTTTATTCTACACACTCCAGACCCCCTCTAACCTTTCCTATTCTCCTCTATTCTTCAAACCAAGATTTCTACTAGACATTACACCATGACCTGAGCGGTGTGACGGACTGGTAGTATAAAGGGTTACTCCTAAGCTTGGTTTTTTCCTAAAAAAAAGTCAGATAGTCATTTCACCATTTCCTGTTGAGACAGCACCGTGCATTGTTGTGTCCGTGCATCTTACCGACTCTCTCACATTCTTCTCATATCTCAGACTACATATTACCTGTAAGCTACCGGTAGGCTACCGTCAGTGCTTCGGGGCGGTTTATTACAAAGCTCCTGTAACTCTGCGATTTGTCGTTCCCTTTACTTGGCCAAGTCTGTAGTATATGTTATCTTCTCTTTCAAGACCAGACTACCACTCGACAGAGCCTTATGTATACACTGGCCTAATCATTGCTATGTAGCGCCAACGCAGCATGTGTGGCTTCAAATTCAATCTCTGGTGGATATACATTTAAAATTCCTACAGAAGAAATCGATGGAAAAGGCGAATACAAACGAATACTTAAAAGAATCAATATCCTTTCTTCAGACTTTGGGGAAAATCTGAACAGGATTGGTACTAGGTTGTTTAAGTACATTGCCTCATTCTAACGGCGGGCTTTATTTATGAAATTTTTCTGTTGATTAAACTAAACAAGGATATACCAAATGTAAGGTAAACAGTGTAAGGCCACCTTATCGCCTCTTATCGACCGCGATGTTATTCCACGCCACTGCGATCTCCCAGCGAATAAATTTCTGTGAATCAAACCTCACGTGCAAAAATCAAATCGGAAATAAATAAAAAAAAATAATCAAAACAAAGCAAACTTTTATTTCTCCATCAATAAATAAACACGGCACATCCCCCAGGAGCTTAATTTCGAATCAGAAGATTACGGCTTCCTACTCGGGAATAGAAAGGATCCGCAAATCTCCTCTTCATTATGAATCATCTCCAGACCATAGAATCGGAGCCAGGAGGATGAGATAAACGCTCTATTAAAGGTCGATAGAAGTCTTCCTCGGCAGGAATCGATGTTGGCTCCTGGATCCTTTTCAGAATTCTTTCCCAGGTCATGAGTGGGAACATCCATCAGTGGGAGACGGTATCCTTTATATCGAAGACAATGCCATGTCATGATTTACTCAGAAGCCCCCCAGTTCTCTCGCCGGCGTCGTTCATCCCTCAAAGGACCCTCGGCTATCAAAGAAGTTAATCTTGCCAGAAAATTACCACAAGCCGCATTTTCTCCGCTCGTTCGCTCTTGCTCCTTTTCAGGATTAAATTTTATCAATTCCTTCGCATCAAATTCCTTAAATTGGGGTCAGTGAAATTTTTCATGGAATAGAAAAATGGCAATTAGCAAACTTAGGGCGGACTCCATTGTGGTTAATTTTAAGAGGATTACAGCAACATGATTATTCTGGTCCCCGCGGAGGACTTCGCAGTGCCCAGGTTGAGAGTGGAAGGTGTCCTTTTATCCCTGGCCAAGGTAAACACAAAAACTTTTTTCGGGGGATACACTTTGGGTGTGTGTTTGTGCGGTTGTGGCAATAATTTCCTGGGAAATTTATTTACGTTTTCTTTTTGTGCTTGTTTATTGCGGCTGCGATGGTTAATTGTGATTTGCATGCCAATGAGTCGATTTATGGCGTTATTTGAGTTGGCGGCGGGCTTTGTTTCAATACCAATTCCCGCGTCGCTCCATGATAGTTAATTTCGAAAATCGCTGATCCAACAACCGGCACCGACTGGGCGGCAAAATTCATTCATAGTGGAAAAATGCCGGCTCAGCACGCTGGTGGTAAGCTCGTGAATCACTGATTTTTTAATGAGTTGTTTGCATTCTAATTTAAATTTAGACCAGCGTCGGGGAAACTCACTGCTTTTGGCCAATGGGGAATTGCAAATGAGAATTAGTTATGCGTTAGGAATTTGGAGAATTTCGTGGTAAAGTTGTATTTTTTATTTGTTATATAAGCACGCAAATACGAATTGAGGTTTATTAATGAAAATCAAATTAAATACAATAACAATGAATTTCCGTTTTTTTCCAATTGATTTAAATTTAAATAGGTTAAGTTCAAAAACCTTATGAAAATTTGATTAGTTTTGATAATATTATGACAATACGGGAGGTATACATTATATTACATTCTTTGACAGGGCGTCTGTGCAGGCACTACGATTAATTTGGTCTATTGTGGCAGCCCCGTCATTAAAAACCCTCGAGAACAGTGGCAGCACTGTCGAGGACGAACAGTTCCATTTCGATCCGATCTGGTTTTGTTGTCTAAACGGCGCCAGCGGCGGTGGTCAGAAGACTGGGAACAGGGACCGCAGAAGGAGAAAATGGAGAGCCGCAGGAGACCCTCTTACCGGAACAATCAGCAGACGCAACCAGCCACTGATATGCTCTGAGTTTCTGCGACAACCAGAGTGCTAAGGCAAGGATGAACGAAGTGAGATTAGTGAGCTTCTTAGACCACGCCCCGCTTTCGTGAGCTCCTTCCCAACCGAAGCCAGGACTGCGGTTAGGCACCCGGGAAGCCCTTGTTTGCCGGGATCACATTGGAAGGGATAAGTTGTTCAACAAGACGCTGCTCTAAAGGCCCTCATACACGGTCAAATTGGTTGTACATCCAGAATTTCATCAAACCCATAAGAGCAACGAGTTTTGGACATCCAATTTGACCGTGTATGGGGGCCTTTACAGTCAATTCTAGGCAACAAGCCACTTCTGAACCTGATCAAATGGTCTTGATCTTGAAATAGGGGTCTAGAACAAAACGCCAAGCGAATGGCCGGGGTACTTTTGTACCCATGATCTCAGCAAAATTAAAGGAAAGAAATGAAAGTCAGAGGGAGTATATCGCCGGACAGACCAAGCCTAAAATAGAAACCTTTAAAGCAAAACGACGATACGCAGATCGAATGTTAAGGAGAAACAAGAGGGAATAACCAAATGCGAGAATCCTGGACGCTAGGTTGAATTTTAGGCAAGCGTATAAGGATATAAGGTCGATTACTGTTATTTACTTGTTTACAAACAAGCATCCCATTGCCTAGAATCAGCCGTCCGCCAGGGCTATAATCTACATGTCCTACATTCGTCCCCGTCTCGAATACAACTCGTATATCTGGGCCGGAGCCCCAAGAACCATCTTAGCTTGGCTGGACAAGGTGCAGAACCGCGCTCTCAAAGTTATTGGTGATAGCGCCATTTGCGCTTCAATAGATTCATTAAGTCACTGTAGGAATGTAGCAGCTCTTGCAAAATTTTATCGCTTTTATCCACAATGACTGCTCCATTGAAATAAGGTAACCTCATGCCTTCACGACAACATTTCTCCCGCAGCACAAGACTTGCCCGGTCGGCTCACCCCCACAATTTACAGCCCTTATCTTCGCGCATACTCCGATCTAGAAACTAGTTTATTACAAGTACAACTCGTCTGTCAGTATTCCCGAACTCACCCAAGAGTTCAAACGCAAGGTTCATCGCCATTTTCTCCAACACCACCTTGACTCCCCCTAACCTATTCTATCCTTCTCTATCCTTCGAGCTAAGCTTACTAAGCCTGCCTCCAGTGGAGGATTTTTGCTGCATCAGCCTTGACACTGTCTTCCCACCGTGACCGTGGTTTGCCAACAGGGCTTTTTTTGGTATCCTTGAGTTATCCATTCTTCCATTGCATGGGTTGAAAGTTTACACTTTTGTATAGGTCGTACAATTCGTGATTGTAGCGCATTCCTCATGCATTGTCTTCATTGATTGGGCCGTATATGCTTCGGAGAACCTGCCTCTCTAATATATCCATCTTATCTGCGGATTTCTGGGACATACTCCATGCTTCACACCACTGTACATATGATCGCTTTGTAAATTCTTATTTTGGTTTTTCTGTGGATGCCTCGGGCTTTCATTACTGATAGCATGTTCTATTTCCGGCGTTTATTGTTCTTTGCACGTCTATCGTCTCATCGTTGTCTTCGTTGACTGTGGATCCCAGGATTGGTTTACCCGCTCGAAGTCCCCCAGACCAGGTATTGTAGTTTCTTCTTCTTCTTAACACCCTAAACTGAATTAGAGTTTTGCCCTTGTCTGCATTCTGATGATCTACCATTCCGACCAAACTTTGGTAACTATCACAAGTAGCTAAGTTCAGAGTGGCAGGATGGTATTATTGGACAGTGCAAGCATTGGTTCCAGGTAAAATTCCTTAATAATCGATAGGTGATCGACAACCTTAAAACTGCCTCATAAAAAATGCCTCCTGGATTTAAGGCTAACTAACAACCGCCGTAGACTCAACGCCACCGCCAAAGCCTGTTTCTTCAATACTAGGAGGAGTGGAGGCCAGGTTCAGTGGGACCTCTATAGCTGCAATTGGACAAATGATGTTTGCTCTCGTGAAACCAAGGCAAGCAATTCTTTGAACCTTGGCAAGCGTCTTCATGGCACCGTTTTGGTTGGTCTAAATATCCAAATGGCAGCTTCGTTGAAATACTGTTGAAGGTCATATGCATTTCACACCTTAGGAGCTCTGAATCTACCGCGACCGGGCTTAGTTAGTCCCAATCTCTTGCACAGTAGGTATGAGAGAGTGACTGGACAAAATTTGAGGTTTGTTGAAATATCTACCATCTTCCGTTCATTGGCTTTTAGACTATGGATGCTTGTTGCAATGGGATGCCTTGGAGATGATTTAGGCATATCCGAATCGCCTCTCTCATGACTCTTACAGTTCCATTGCTCCAGGATTTGCCTTTGCTTCCGCTTTACTCCACTCTGCGTCCCTTTTGGTCTCGCTTCTACTAGTATCGAACGCTTATCGCAAATATCCAAATCCCGATAAAACCGCCACTGTTCCGAGCTGTCAAATAATCACATTCAACTACGCTTTGCGTTTTCCGTCTGTAATTTGTTTTCAATGCATTAGTAAAATTGAACGGTTTTAGTTCCAGAATGATATTTTCGAATTGTTAAAATTAGGAGGTAGTTAATTAAACAAAATTTATTGTTAAACCACGCTAGAAACTGTAAACACAAAATTCCAAATAAATGACTAACTGCTGTGCCGCTTGTTGCCCCATTTCTTCTAATAGCTTATGCCGTAACATTAAGCCATGCCTTGCCTGCACTTCCAATGGCGGAGATAATTGCCAAAAGAACGCAAAATGTTATTGCTGCTGTTCCTGCCCGAAGTACCTTCCTTGTGTGGTCAAGGACATTTGCTTGGAGGTTATGAAGGTGATAGAGTCCACTAAAAAAAAGAAGAATTGCGGCGGCGGTTTTCCCGAACCTGAAGGGGACGGCAGTGCCCTTTACCTACGTGGCATTATTGAGAAATCACCAGGAAATGGTGATAATGGCGGACGAAAAGGCCAGAAGGAAGGAAGAAGGTCCGGATCTAGAAGCGGCCAATCACTTAGTGACGGCAAAGGAGGGAAAAAAGGAAAAGGAAAAGGCGGTAATGAAGATGCTGCTGCTAAAGGAAGAACTGGTAAAGGTGGAGCCGGCGGGGATATCGCTGGCGGTAAAGGAAAAGGTGGAGCCGGCGGAGATGGCGCTGGCGGTAAAGGAAAAGGTGGAGCCGGCGGAGATGGCGCTGGCGGTAAAGGAAAAGGTGGAGCTGGAGGAGAAGTTGGAGCACAAGGGGGAAAAGGTAAAAAAGGTGCAGGCGGCGGTGGTGTAGGTGGTGCAGGTGGCACAGGCACCGATGAAGCGGATGGTTCTGGAAAGCCTAAGAAGGGCGCAGGCAAGGGTAAGAGGGGTTCTGGATCCGTCATCAGAGACAGCAAAGGAAGAATTATAAAAGTTGCAAGCTATTCCCGGTCTTATCAAAAGGCCCCTGATGTTATGAGAGCTATGTTAGAACAAAAAGAGGCTTCAAGATGCTTTTTGTCTTGCCCATTTATCCCGGGCCCACCATGTACACCATGTTCACCATGCCCACCAATTGGAATGGAGACGGCGCAAGCCACATATGACTGTTGTGTTCCGTGCTATTAAATCAAGTGTTCCAACTAGATCGGGTACAAAGTGATCGTAATTAAAGTAGTTGTCATGTAAATTACCAGTTTGTAACTGAATTATGTTATAAATATAAGTTTATGTGGAATTTTAATCTTGGACCTTTGGTGCTTTCGTGCTATCACAACCATATACCCCGTCTTGTAGGTGGTTGCTGTCTTACACCTTTTGCAGGATTGGCGATAGACAATTTGGTGAGTATGGGTATAAATGTTCACTTTACTTGTTCCACTTGCCAGTTTCCGCGTTGTAAACCTGATTTAACCAGCACACGGCTCATCTCTTCTTGTGTACAATATACTGCCACCTTTCTTCTTGTATAAGCTGCCTCGGTTCAGTATAAATCTTGGATAATTCTGCTTCTTTTAGTGGATTCACAATCTTTTTTAAATCGATCATATATTTTTTACTTTTTATATCAGAAAAGTTAATTCACATTGCAAATTCTGCTTATTTAGTAGCCTGACCAAATTCCGACTTAAGGCATGCATTCTTCCACCTGCCATACTAATATTTTTTTCTAGCAAATACCATATTGGCAAGCTTTTCTAAACAGACAGTTTCGTGCTTTACCGGTATGATGAAATTATCTAAATACGCCAACACAATTCCTTGGGCATTGGATCTCTGAAAATATGCTAGAGAGCTGCTGAGGACAAATGGAGCACTCAAAAACTTATATTGACCCACTGGCACAATAAAAGCCGTGTATAGGATGCTGATTGGTCTTCAATAGGCACATGGGGAAAGCCATCTTTTAAGTCAATACAGCTGAATACTTTCATTCCTTGCAGGTTGTCTATCTGGTATTCTACCAGCGATAAAGAGTACCGGTCACTGTTTATTTTTTTTATTCAGACTACGATAATCCATGTACAATCTTGCTTCGTGATTCTATTTTTCTACTAGTACAAGAGGGCTTGCGTGATTAAGACACACTAGGTATAACAATGTCTCTCTAATCCACTTCTCTATGATTTTGTTATCTATCTTTCGCTGGTCAATTGAAGTCTTCTCGGGATTTGGAATACGAACTCGAACAATAAGTAGAACAATTTCCTCTTTCATCCCGATGTCTTATTTTCGAGAGTGAAAGAATGGCGGTCACAATCCAATGCTGGCTTTAGCCCGTCATATGAGTTTTCGATTACTTGGTATGGGCTTTCAAATGATCGAATCGTATGAACTATATTATAGTCGGCATCCTCCAGGGCAGTTGGCATGTCAACATTCTTTTGAACGAGTTCCTGAGAACAGGAAATACACATGAGAACGAAGTCGAGTGAAAAATTTTGAGTTTTCTATTGGAATTTAATGAGTTGGGATGGAAATGGAATTGCCGGTCCAATAACTCAGCAAGCATAGGTCATCTTGCCAGACAATTAGTATTACGAAAACAAAAAAATCAGCCAAATTGGTCGAGCCGTTCTAAAGTGATGCTTAGTCATGTTAACCTAGAGCCATGGATATCATTCTCCGATACCATTCCTGTCACTGTTGACTTTACTCAGTGCGATGGGAGTATTCCTTAAGCAGTCTCATATGCCTTGTGCGTCGAACTTCCTCATTGAATATGACCCTGTCCGATAAGAACTTCACCTTGAGGTCACCGTTTAGAATGTCTAAGGTAAGGCATGAGATAAGCATTTTCCTCCTGCATGACAGTGGTAGAAGATCCAGAACTTGGAGCCTGTCTGTATAATGTGGAAGGCTTTGATAATCAGCCGGGTTATGTAAATTTCTTAGTGCGAACAGGAGAAATTGTTTTTGAATGGATTCTATCCTGTTGCTACTGGCGTGAAATATGGGATCCCAGACAGGGCATGCGTATTCCAGGACTGGGCGGACCAGTGAGCAGAAAAGAGTTTTTGTGACCCAGATGTTATCAAATTCCTTAGCCCTTCTTTTTATAAAACCAAGGAGTTTATTAGCTCTGCAGTAATACTATCGTAGTGAAGATTAAAGTTTAACTTATTGTCTAAGACAACACCTAGGTCCACGATTTGATCAACATGGTTTAATAACTTGTTGTCAAGATAGTATTGCTGCAGCTGTGAGCTTTTTTCCCGGGAGAAGGTTATTGTATGGCATTTGCTAGTGTTAAGTTGCAACTTATTAGTGTTGTACCAGTCTTGCAATGCATTAAGTTTTGTTTGAAGGAATGATACATCGGCGTCGGACTTTATAGCGCTATATATTTTCAGGTCGTCTGCATAAAAGAGATGTGGTATATTAATTAATTTGTGAGACAGATCGGAGATAAAGATGTTAAACAAGAGCGGACCAAGATGACTTCCCTGGGGGACACCGGAAGTAACTTCGATATCTTGGGATAAGAATCCCTGAAATCTGAGGACCTGAGTTCTACCGCTAAGATATGATTTTATCCATTCCAAGGCACGGCCGGTGGTCCACGCGATCAAAGGCCTTGCTGAACTCCGTGTAGACGGCATCAATTTGATGACCGTTCTCCATACTACATAGAAGTTCAGAGATAAGAATCATAAGATTTGAGGTGGTCGAACGCCCTTTTCTGAAACCGTGTTGTTGCTCGTTAATGTTAGGATTTATAAGAGGTGCAAGCTTGTCATGTACGAGCTTTTCGAAGAGTTTAGGAATCGTGGATAGAATGGCAATGCCCCTATAATTATCCACTAAATGCTTATCGCACGATTTATGGATCGGTGTTAGGTAGGATTTCTTCCAAAACTTAGGAAAAATTTCTAACGATAGTGATTTGTTAAAAATCAAATGAAGGGGAAATACAATTTGATTTGAGCAGCACTGCAAGAAGCTTGGAGGCAGATTGTCGGGACCGTGACCCTTATTAATGTCAAGATTGCTTAAACCTGTCCTTATTTCGGCACTTGATAGAGATAAATTATTAAAGAGAGTTGGCGTTTCAGAGTGAATAAGGTCAATGTGAGTTGAGTTGGATTTAGGAGCAAAGACTTCACTAAATCTCACTGCGAACTAGTTACATTTATCTTGGGGGCATGAAGAGGAAGCTCTCCCATTCGTCATTGTTGCCGGATACCCTGAGGTCTTTCGCTTTATATTAACGAAGTCAAAGAATTTTTTAGGGTCTTTTAAGATATTTTCTCCGACATTATTAAGGTATGCAGTATAGGCCTCACGTGACCTAAAAGTGAATTCCGATGCTAATCTAGAGTATTCAGATCTCAATTCCTCGTTAACATCAGTTTGTCTTCTTTTTTTTTTTTTTTTATGTGATAGTCTAAGCTCAGGTGTCACCCTTTGTACTACTAGTACGTCATGTCGGTTAAGTCATGGTGCAATGTCCAGTAGTAAGCTTAGCTCGAAAGATAGAGAGAAGGACATAATAGGTTAGGGGGAGTCAAGGGGGTGTTGCAGAAAGTGGCGATGAACCTTGCGTTTGAACTCTTGGATGTTGTATGAGTTCGGGAATACTGTCATTGGAAGGTTGCTCCACAGACGAGTTGTTCCTGTTATAAACGAATTTCTAGATCGGAGTGTGCGCGAAGATAAGGGCTGTAAACTGTGGGGGTGAGCCGAGCGGGCAAGTCTTGTGTTGCGGGAAAAATGTTGCCGTGGAGGCATAAGGTTACTTATTTCAGTGGAGCAATCATTATGAAAAAAACGATAAAATTTTGCTAGAGCTGCTACACTCCTACGGTGGCTTAATGAGTCAATTGAAGAGCAAATGGCGCTGTCACCAATAAGTTTGAGGGCGCGGTTTTGCACCTTGTCCAGCCAAGCTAAGATGGTTCTTGGGGCCCCAGCCCAGATATACGAGTTGTATTCAAGACGGGGACGAATGTAGGACTTGTAGATTATAGCCCTGGCAGACGGCTGAAGGAGAAATTTGCACCTTTTGAGGAATCCTAGACACTGGGATGCTTGTTTAGCACTTTGGAATATGTGGTTATTCCAGCGCAGATCTTCAGCTAATGTTACGCCTAGGATGTTTAGAGAGGGTTCTGCCGTTACGGTCTTGTTGTCCACTGAAATAGAAAGCGGTTCGGTGCAAGTTTTATTGGAAATGAGACAGTACTTGGTTTTTGATGCATTAAATTCGACACGGTTCTTGTGGCCCCAATCAAGAATTCGTTCGATGTCCCTGTTGATTGAATTGGACAACAGTTGGCGATGATGTAGACAAGGTCTGGCACGCGCTTGTGTTACATTATCAAAGCCATAGGAGTAACGTAGTGTACCGTCATCAGCAAAGCTGTGGAGTGAGTTGGTGGGGACTGAGAGCAGGTCATTTATAAAAACTAGGAAGAGAGCTGGTGATAGAATTGAGCCCTGGGGAACACCTGCGGAGATGTGGTGGGGGTCGGATTCGACGCCATCCAATACTACCTTGATTGAACGGCCTGAAAGGAAGCTCTCAATCCAGTTCTTCAGAACAGAGTCAATACCAATAGCTTGGAGTTTAGCCAACAGAGCGGGATGCCATACTCTGTCAAAAGCCTTGGAGATATCTAGAGCAACCAGACCAGATTCACCAAATTGGTGTATACTTCGGCTGAGGTGCTCCGTTAGGCAAACAAGGAGGTCGCCAGTAGATCTTTTCGATCTAAAGCCGTATTGTTTGTCGTTCAATATTTGGTTGTATTCAAGATATTCCATAAGCTTTCTTTTTATTATTGTCTCCATAACTTTGGAGAGAATAGAAGTAATTGCTATTGGGCGGTAGTTAGTAGGGTCACTAGCTTCACCTTTTTTCGGTATAGGCTGAACATGAGTCAGTTTCCAGGAGTCAGGATAAACTCCGGAGAAGTATGAAAGTGCAAAAAGTTTGCGCAGAGGTTTAGCCAAAGGTGAGGCACATTTTTTAAGAACTATAGGGGGAATTTTATCGGGGCCAGTGGCTTTGTTGGAGTCCAGCTCTTTGAGACATTTATACACTTCACGCGTCCTGAAGAAAACTCTATCCATTGAGTGAGCGGAACACTCGATGGTGGGGGGTTGCATGTCAGCATCGGGTAAGGAAGAATTCTCGGCGAACAGAAGTGCAAGTAGATCGGCCTTGGGTTTGCTTTCTGTTATCACCTGTTTGTTATAAATGAATGGGGGCGTTGTATGTGAAGTGAAATTCTTCCTGATGGAGGTTACCAAGGACCAGAAGTTTTTACTGCCAGCAGTGGAGTTTATGAGTTTACCTCTCAGTCTGTCATCGAATAATTCTTTGACTCTCTTGATGGTGGATTTACAAGAGTTTCTCAACCTGATGTATTCACGTCGAGATGTTTCGCTCGGAGAATTTTTGTATTGTCTGTAGGCGGCTTCTTTGGCTTTGATTGCGTTCATACACTCTCGATTGAACCATCCATAATGCCTAGGCTTTATGGATTTGGAAGAATGGGGAATAAATAAACGCATTCCGGCCAGTATAATTTTGGTAATACAGATGGCCGCAAAGTTAACATCGCGGTTCTGAAAACACAAATCCCAATCAGTAGCTCGGAAAAAGCGAATCAGCCCCCACCAGTTGGCTTTTCCATAATGCCAAACAATTCTCCTAGGAGCTGGCGTGGTTGGGGTTGAAGATGGATAGGAGAAGTAAGCGCTTATCGTGCGATACAATTTGTTTCTTTGATTTCGCAATGATTTAATGTTTTTATCTAACCATGGCTCCGACAATTTATCCCTTTTCTTAATTTTGGGTACATTTTTGTCGATGGTACTGAAAATAATGTTGTAGAAACATGAAACCGTTTACGACGATTTTTCGAAGTAGGTCAGAGTGGCAACATGGCAGGCCTCTCTTTAGAAGAAGCACGGCCTTTTAGTACACGGACGGTTCCAAAGGGCTCTGGGCCCTACCCCCAATGTTTTTCAGGCTGAAGTACTCGCCATCCATGCTTAGACTTGAGAGCTCCAAATAGCACTAACATTATTACTTACTCGGAGAGTCAAGCTGCCCTGCTGGCCATTAAATCTCACAGGGTGTCATCAAAGACTCTCCTCGACTGTGGGTCGACCAGCTGTTTCTTCATAGCTGGATAAGGGCACAGGGTGCTCCTAAAGCTAAAAGATTCACCCAAGCGGGCAAACTTTTAAATATCAGGAGGTGGGAGCTAAAAATAATAACAGAGCTCCTGACGGGCCACTGTTACCGCTTAACTATCATCTAAACAAAATATGACTGGTAGTCGATTGTAGCTGCCGGTTCTGCGGAGCACTTGCTGTGCGACTGTGAGGCTACTGCGAAGAAGAGATTGAGCCTCCTATATGGCGGCTTCCCTACTTACAGTGAGATTCTCTACTTACAGTGAGATTTGAGACAGGTACCCTAAATCAGTTTTAGGCCATTTTAGAAGCCTTAACCTCGATGGTTTTTAAAGACGGGGATGGCACAATAGACTAAATAAAATAAGACGCAGTGCCCGCCAAGGCGCCCCTTAACAAGAAATAGAATAAATATCAATGATGTTAGAAATAGTAGTGTAGAAGAACGACACAATCTCCTATAGTGCCATCACCTGAAATTCTATAGTCCCAGTCAATAGCGCGTACTTCCAAATCAATACTATTGAAATTTGCATTCTTAAAGTTAAAACAATAAATTGAATTCTTGTGTGATGTGAGTTGTTTAGGGGTAGTGGTATTAAGCTGAAGCACCCAAGCGGAGTGGTATACCTATATAATTATTAGTAAATAGGTTCTCCTCTTCGGATGATTGCCTCCTCAGAGGAATTATTGAAGATTGAATTTAATCATTCCCCACATGAATTTGGTTACCTGATAATTCCATGTAAATCGTTGTCATAAAAGGTGCCGATTAGCTCTATATCGATAGCATTTATGACATTAGGACGGTTAAAATCTTCAAGCAGAAATACTTCGTCATTACCGCAGATTGGGTCATTAACATGGAGAAATGCTGTAAACCTCAATAGTTAAATGTTTTTTTATAGGTTGGAAGTGCCGGAAAATTTGAAAAGATAACTTGAGACTTTGGCAGTAGTAAAATCAAGTTGCATGGTCTATATTATCGAGCGAGTGGAGCTACCTAGGAATAGATTTTGAAATTGATTGATAATAACTGAAGCTAAATGTTTTAACTCCTATTAAATTTGCATGCTGATGACAAGCAAATGATGCCCCCCATCCTAATTAGTTTTCAAGTACCCTAAGGATAGAGGGTGTCTTTGCAACTGAATACTCTTGCAACTGAATACAAAATGATTTGATAGAGGGAATACTGTTACTGTTGCCAGGTAATTTTTTGCGAAATTAACAATCTGAAAATCGAATACCTCAAACAATTCCTTAAAAATGCTACATAAAAGAATGCTAAAAAAGAAATTAACCTTTAAACTTTTATGCCTCTTACAGTTGTTTACGAAAGCTCGAAATTTCGATCCTTAATTTGCTTCTTCTGAGAAAAAATTCCTGAAAGCATAAAATATCGGAATTTCCTTCCATCATTAAATTGTACGCGGCAACAACAAGAGCTCCGTGAATCACGACTACTACAGCAGCACTCCACCCATCGGACTTTCATCCAATTAGAACATCACTGCAATCTCGCTGCTGAGTGGGTGAATTTTTAATTTCGTGCGAAATATCCGATATCAAAGCAAATACGATAAATATTGACAAAGCAAACAACTGAGCCAAGTTTTGCCGGCGCTGATCTCCAACCCCACGGCGGGTGGGGCTCCGGCGGAGTTTAATATTTATCTAACATCAATCAATTTTAGAACAGCAAAGCCCGAACCCTAATAATCCCAACGACCGAGATTACTTTTACTTCTTACTTAAGGATAAGGATAAGGATATATCCGAAGGAGTAGAGATAAAGTTGCCTCCTTGCACGAGAGACAGTCGGAAAGGTGGGCGTACGGGCAGCACTTTACCCGTCGGGGTAGGAGGGGATCGGGCAAATGTGTGCCTAATGACACAGGAATTACAGCCATATCGACACGATGGGGATGGATGATGGCTAATTTGGGGCTTCTGTCGTTTTCCACATTATCGTGACGTGCTTGTTGCTAATTGTAATTAGTAAACACTCAAGTGGTTGTGCACACGTTGATTTGCTATTCTACCACTAAGTTGCCGTGGAACACGTTTGTGGTTGACACATGGTAATCAGATTGAGAATATAAACATATGATGCACTTGCATATGGTGATGGTGTAGAAAGTGAGAGTTTATTGGTTGTTGCGAATGGGGAATAGATTTTATGTAATACTGAAATGTTTTGGATTCTTTTGTAGTTGTTTTTAGAGAAATTACTTCAGCTTCTTTGGTTTAAAAGAACTTCTCCACAATTATTTGCTATCATATCCTATCACGGCTGAATCAATTCCAATTGTGTTCATTTAGGGTCATTAACATCAACATTAATTATTATTATTCGTAATTTTACCATAAACATCAACCTAGATTTATAAATCCAGGATTGTGGTCAATATAATGATTTTACGCTGTATTCGTTTTACGCTGTAAATCGAGGCTTTCAAATCTACAACCACCTATGGTTGTTATTAGTATGGGCGAACCCATATGTCGAACACGGCTGTCAGTAAGTCTTATTGTGTGCATGTCCTACTAATGGAAAAGGCCGCCGTAGGTCTTTAATTGAAGAGGACTGGAACTAAGCTGGGCTCATAAGTTTTTCCTGATTCTTCTTCGCAGCCAGGTCAGAACCCGACAATCACAGAGAATATGTGTAGTCGGCATTCTGTCTTCCGCGACGGTCCTAGGTTGTGGTGGTGGTACCGCAACCCTACATTGCCAGTCAATTCTCCCACTAACAACCTAAGGTCAGCCGAGTTTAGATTGATAACGTCCCTTAAGGCAAATGGTTCTTTGCCCTGCCTAAGACCTGGGACCGATTCCTAATAGGTTTACGCACAGTTGACGCACCAATTCCTTTATCAGAGGCTTGAAGGTGCATCTTGAGATGATACAGAAAAGTTGTGTACCATGGACCAGCGTCTTTCAACCACCCTCGCGGGCTTGCCTGCAGCTCCATTGCCCTCGACCGAGTAGAGCGTGACCCTCTAGTGTACGTCAAAGGACCCTGCGACTATTTCGGAGGAAGATTTCCACGATGAGAGTGCTTGATTGCTCGAAAAATTCTTTCTAGGTTGATTCTTAGATTCTTTCTAGGTTGAGTCTTGTTTCAATGTATTTCAGTTAACACAAACCACTGCATCGTGTACCATTTTAGAGCCTGTAGAGGTTTTTTGGACCCCAAAATGAAACAGTTCCTCCCACTGTAGGGATCCGGAATAATCGTCCTTAATTTGTTTTGCAACCGCAGTTTACCAACCATATGGTCAGATATGTGGTATATAGGTATGTACGTCTAAAATCAGGGACCCGGAGCGCGCGTGGATGAAAGAAAAAGTGCACACGCAGTCTTTGGAGAGGACTTTTGGGGTCTAGTTGCCTATGGAAGAGTCTGCAGGCTCTTACAGCGCTTTCTTTATGCAATTCTTTTGGAGCGTCTCCGCTTCTTGTTATAGGCTGTAAGGATGAACCTGTATTCTTCACATTGACCACATTGTCTTCTACTTTTACTATGCATTGTAGCAAGTCTGTCATTCCTCCAGAGCATTCAGTGAGCTACGCGGCACCCGTCCCTAGTTCACACTGAACTGATAGAATCGGCGAGCAGCTCTGATTTCGAGTTCCTGAAACCTAGAAGAGTGGCTTTCTTTAGGAATCAGGAAAGAGACGCGAATAAATGGTAGACCAGCAATATCGAACCTGATGTGCAGATGGCTTCCTGACAGTGAGGCCTCGTCCAGAACATGCCAGTTTTAGATCCTGATGGAAAGTAGCCAGCTAGTGAGGGTGAGGTCCATCACTTTCTTTCTACTAACAATGAGAAAGGTGAAAAGGTTGCCTATGTTGTTCATAACAAGAAATTCTAGAAAACACTCACCTCTATTGTTTATATCCGTGTTCCTTCAAAAAGAGAGGTGAGTTTTTACACTCCTTGATGTTTCAGCTTGTTAAGAATAGCCTGAATAACGGGCAAATGCAATACTTGATTCGAGATATTAAATATCCTGACTGATACTAACGGCCATCTTCCCCTGCACCTTAAATCACATTCTACGTCATATGGCCACCACCTCTGGTTCTATATTTCGTTTTCTCGAGTGTATGGTTAAGTAATATTGCTTCTGTAATCAAAGTTTTCACTTCTTCTATAAATCAAGGAAATTCTTTATCTTTTGTAGCACGTGTGCAGGAATCGACTCAAGTGCTCTTTGATGGGTGCCAAAATTTTGTGCATCCTGTAATTGCATATCCATCTACATTTTGATAAAATGTTTTCACTTGCAGAAACAGCTCTACTAGTCATTCTGTAGATGAAGAAAATTCTTTATCTTTTGTTGGGTGGGAGCGGTTATCTCGAGTACTAGCTGATGGGTGCCAATATTTTGTATAAGGCCCAATGTTGATGCCAGCATGCTATAAATGACATCATACTATCACTTTTTGTGGACTCATATGCTTTTGTTTGATTACGTGCCGTTAATTCAGTGATGGAAGCTGAAAATTATTTTCTTATGGAATTCAGAATTATTTTGTAGCTTCAGAATGGTCCAATCCTTGAACATACGATTTTGTTTTAGTTCTGTAGTCAAAACGTTCTCACAAAATACGAGAATGCACAAAGCAAATGCGAAAAGCGTCTTTTGGGCAAGATGGAAGTGAGACCCACTAGACAACAAACAATTTTCTGTCAACTTCATGCGTACACGTTAGTTTTGGCCCATAAAGTTGCAGACCCAAGATTTTTCACAAATTTCGCCATTCATTTTAGGGAGTTCAAACCTTGAGACCGCCTGTAAAGCCTATTCCTAAGACAAGAGGGTTACTCGGGGCTCGCAAGCAGATGATAGTGTCAGATTCCTACTGACTAAACCCACCACTAATTAAACCAACTAGCCCACACCGACAGAAGGTGCTTACCAGAGACAGTAGGGCTTAGGTCTCTGCTTTGTTTTCGGGAAAGTTGACTTCGAAGAAGCTTCCTCGCTTTTCTCCCCGCTTGAGCGGCTTACGCCATCCGTCATCGTTATTCCTTTTGTAGGCATATAAGCACAGCATGCTTATAATATACAGCAGGGGGCCTAGGAAGAAGTCTAGGGGGACTTCGTAAGTTGTCCTGTACTCCTTACTTTCTTGTCTGAATCGTAGTGCAGGGTTCTACCTACAAGGCATTTTATCAGGAACCAACACCACCAATCTGTTGAAAGTGGCCCTATACGATGTAGGCCTCTGATGAAATACATCGAGCACTGGAGCTCCATACCTGGTCTGGTGCGGCCTTTTTTTTAGTCGGCTCGTAACGCTTTCACAGAGTTACTGTGGCACAGTATGTCAGGTTATTACTTGGTTTGGTCACGGGATACTGCCCAATAAATTTCCACCTATGGTTAATCAAACAAGTCTAAAGACGAATCTTCGGGCAGACTGCTGAATAGTTAGTGCGGTTTGAATTACAAATTTAGGATAGTAGGGCTTTTTATGGTAGAATATACTCCCGCCACTGATACGCCCCTGGTTCCCAAGTTAAACCGTCCCAGTACCTACGCAGTACCTAGTACCTACCCAGTACTTCTCAGACCCAATACCTCACCGGAAAAAAAACATAATTAGGTCTTTACTCCTTATAATGATTATCGGCACATCCCTGTATATCACAGTCAGTTATGCCAGTTTTTTGAGGAACGCGGCAATAATTAGTTTCTATGGGAGAGATGATAATACCTCGTTCTGGGGAGTCACTTTGAGGTTTACCACTGCTGTTAGCAATCCTCTAGAATATTGTATGAAAATATTTTGAAAGAAAGGGGAACTTTTGTATACTATCCATAATCACAACTGTTCCGAAAAATTTCTTTTAGTTTTAACAACATAAGATTGAATACATTTGTGAAGGTTTGATTAAGGGCATGCTCCGTCATAAGTTAGTGCTATGATTCTTCTTGCAATTCAAAGTCTTCATCGCTCAAATTTTTTTGTCAGAAATCAAATAAAAATCAAATAAACCAATCGAACCAAATTTGCCGAAAGTAGTTCAACATCTCCCATGAATCATTGATCGACTTTAAAGCTGGCTGCCCCAACTTTCCATTTTCTGAAATGCATTAATCTTCCGTTGACGTATTTCGAAATTTGAAACTATAACTCGTCTTTTCTGTTTTTCCATGGCAAATTATAAGCGATAAAAACAAATTTTGGGCCTCACGTAAATAAATAAATATTCACATGACAACAAAAAAACGACATTTAAGAGTTATATCTAAACCCTATCATAAAACATCTCTTACCCTGTGCTCTATTCCACTTGATGTAGAAATAAAAATTCGCATTCGATAAAAATCAGCAAAAATTAATCAATAGCGATCCGAAAATACCTGAAACCCGATTCGAAAAGGCAAATAAATCTTCATCGAATTGGATTCGAGGATCTCTCACACTACATGAAAACGCTATATTGCGGGGCCCGAATTCATATCAAATATCCTTTCGTCCTGGGCGCGGCGGGGATGCCTCCGTCCTCGACTATATGGAATTTGGAATGTAAAAGTTGGCGAAGGCGTGAATATGAGATGATCTCTCGTCTTACACTTTGATTGACAGATTTGCGAGACGTGGAAAAAGGATTTGGGGTCGCAAGGGTGATAAACTCTGAATGCTGTTAAAGGCAGCTCCCTCTTTTGTAAGCTTTAAGGACTTCCAAGGACTGTTTGTGTAGAAGGTATTTGAAAATCTACATAAAAACAAATCCTTAGAGTCTTAGAATTCTTTCAACCATTGTTCCTTCAATCTTTTTCACGCTGGAGTCTTTTGATGAAGGTTTTTACAACTTGGCTCAGTTCTAGAAATGTAGGAAAACAAAACCCCTAACAGGCCGTCTCTGGAACCCCTTTGACTGCAGACACACGAACACCAGTGCACGTGAGCTGGTGGTGGGCTGCTTTGAAATTAACTCACAAAGCTTAAGGAGGACTGCTGGAAGATGTGCCAGTCGTGGGCTGTTTGTTTACGTTTCAGATCTTTTAAAGTACCTAAAAGTTTGCCTGGATTTATGCAGATAAGAAGAGTAAGTTCGAGTTTCTTGAAATGGCGCAAAAGAGTCTTGATATTGCCCGGATGTCAGAGTCTTGCCTATTTCTCGTCCACCTTTTAGTCCTTAAAATGGAATTCTCTATTTTCTTTTGGGTACATTGTTTCTCAGGCATCTAAGGAGGTGGAAGGGAATTTATTGAAATTTTGGGGCACTTTTCCGCGTCTTTAAGCCCGCTCTAAACATTCCTAGCAGCCAAATGGGCTGGGGAATCCATTATCCCTAGAGCTGAGAATTTGCATGCCCCAATAGGACAAGACACCCGTCCGCCGGCCCCGCCCCGTTCACCTTGGTCCTGCCGTTGTCCGACCCTTGTCGATTCTAGTTGTCAGATTGTCACTATTGTTCGCAGATGATCTTCTGCTGGTGATGGCACCTTATTTTTGTTATGATTCTCAGCTTTCAGGATGCTATTATTAGATGTTAGCGTCATCAAAGTTTTGGCACAGTGCCTTTCCTTGTTTCGTTCTCGCCCCCTGGACTAGCCCCTGGACCCCTAGCGTCTCCTCAACTCAATAGAGTAGCACACACTCCCGCATTACGTGACAGTTTACAGATGTGCGGAGTTTTTCTTCATTTTTCCGCCTATTTTCCCGTCGTCGTCGTCGTCGTCGCTTCAATTCCTGGCACCACCGGCCGAACGCATTAATTTTCTTAACAATCCACTGTAAAAGAAATGACACAACCGACACAGCCACTTCGTGACATCACGTGAAGCTTAACGAAGCTTTCTGGGCCGTGTCGTGAGAAAGTTTTCTACAAAATGATTTAAGACACTTTTCGTACTATAATGACAACATATCCTTGGTGTCATAAGCAGCCATTGGGTCATTATTTTGACGGAGATGTGGGTGGCATAAGGGGAGCTTATCAATAAATCTTCCTTAGAGCATGTTTCGACCGTAAGTTCTTTAATCCATGTACACGATTGCCGTGCATTTTAATAGACATAGTCTGACTCTAAATACTGTTTATATAGTTGAAAGTTGTTTATTATTAGATTAGACTTCAGCCAATGCAGAAATTTTAAGTTTTAGTTAGAGAAGAATAGAATGAATTCATTGTGATGCAGCACAGCCACGATTTATTTTAATAATCAATTTGTGTGCACCTTTGGCTTTTCGATTATGTAACTTGTTTTTCAGTTTTCACTTAATTAGAGAAATTCAAAAATAATGCAGTATGTTTTAAGTTACGAAGAACATACATGTTTATTGGCACAATGTGCGAGAATTGCTCAAGTATTGAAGAGCGATGCTCGTCAGATTTATCTCGCAACTAACTCAATCTTTTCACTTAAATATCACCGTTTTTTACGAACGAATTTATTTTTTACATACTCTTTTGCATTATAGAAAACTATCGTATGTTATCCCTTTTCATAAGGTATTGAAGGTACACAGGATATTCTCCTGAATTAAGATTTCATTCTAGCTCCTTCGCTTCCTTTTGAGTGTGTAGAGCATTTGGGTCATAACTGGCCACTTTAGGAATCATTTTCCTCCACCAAATCAACTTAAATCTACATATATTATTTTCAGGACATTTTGCAATATCGTTTCCGACCAAGCCTGACCCATTTAGTGTGTTGTAGTTTGTTGTAATGGCTGGATTTACACGACCGGACACCGAACAGACAAAACTTAGCTGTCATCGTTAATTCCCTTTTGAAGTCCGATGGAAAGTCCTATGAGCGTTTTCACAGGCGAAACTCCAACGAACGAACCAACGAACGAACTAGTGAAAGCAATTTGCTTTTTGTTGTTGCTTTTTAACATTTCCTTTTGCAAAGCCAATACTGCCAACAACAACAACGCAGGAACTGTCAAAATGTTCGTTCCACTGCCCGCTGAAAATGTCCATTAAAATTGTCCGCCCTCCCCATCGTTCTCTCTTACCCTCTTCCCCATAAACCCAGTTCGTTCGTTCCTTTTGTCTGTTCGGTGTCTGTTCAGTGTCCGGTCATGTAAACCGGCCCAATGTCGCAATTTCCGCAATCGCATCGGAATGACGTGAAGCTGTCTGATAAACTGGTAGTACAATTACAGGCAAGTCATCAGTGACTCTGCTGACTCTGCAGACAGGACAATCCGTACAATGTATAGATATATTCGTTTGGACTAGTTTTATACATATTCCTTTTGCATGGTCATTACCTGATGCTACAAACATAATAACAGATTAACCAAATATTTACCAAAATCTCTCTGCAAAAAAAAATCTATTTTCTTAAAACAAAAAAAAAAAAAAAATATTTTTCATCAGATAATGTATGGTTGCGAAAATCGATCATTTGCAGCATGTTATTCAAAAAAGCAAACTTGCATGCATCAATTGTTCAAAATTGCAACCTGCTTGGAAAGTCTGCGCAAATCTTGCAACTATTTTCGTATGCTTGCTTATCTGATTAAAGAAGAAGAATTAATGTGTGAAAATTGAAATGTCGTTCGCAGAGGTTTCATGGTTTTTTTGATTTTTTAGGCAAAGTTTCTAGGTTGCGCGACTAATTTACTTGTCAGTTGCTCTTTTGCAATCATGCTTTCAATCAGGCAAGCAACCATGCAATTATGAAAAAGCCCAATAGACTCTTTCTATTGATACCGTATCGGACCGCTTTTCAAAATCTCTTTCGTCTCTTTAAACAGGGACACGTGTGTTCGTATGCGTTTGTCCAACTAGTAAACCTTATTGATGCAGCTTGAATCCTAAAAGAGGCTCTGCACCACCATCATCATATCAAACAGAGATGATAATGACATACCATACAGTATGAGATACTGCAGAAACCAATGGTGCAATGAGGACAGAAGATTCGGAATTATGAGGGGTCACACGGCCAATAAGGAGATGACGATGAACTCTACCTCAGAAGTCCTGTGGGTTGGTTCAGTTTTGGGCATAAGCTGTTTGAACAGTCAACATGCAGCATCTTTACTAAAATTTAATAAATTTTTAATATAAGCGGTATAATTGAATTTGTGGTTCCCATGCCCATGGGCCCCATTACCCACTCATTCAGAAATAAAAACTCAAATAGCTTGGAGTGTGAGTTGCAGGGACAAGTGGAATACTCTAACAAAAGTCTTGGAGGTTAAGATAAGATTTGATTCGAATTGAAAAGGATAAGGTGTTGTTCTTTATTACTGCATGGTTTTAGAGAGAACATAAATAATTGTTATATTTAGGACCGTAGGGGGCATATTGTTAAGCCCATTGGATTTATTGACATCAATCTTTTCGATTGACCTGAACACTCCTGAATAATCAACAGGACCCTGTCCATTACGTGGAATACTTAATAAACAGTGGGGAGGGGGGTCTTACAGTAGTAAAAAATAATTCCCAGTGAGTAGTAGACCAGTATGTGGGCCTGGTTTAACTATTTGCTATCAGCTTTTCCTTGTACATAAAGTGGATGCAGTAAAATTATTATTGATGGAAGGCCCTCAAGCATCCGATTTTTTTGCTGCCAACTATTGTAGTAAAGAGTTTACTGCTCAATCTGTTATAAAATGTTGATGATTTGGTATTCCTGATTGCTGATTGTGGATTTACAGGAATTTATTTGCTTGATGTATTCTTGACGAGGTGATTTATCGTGGTATATAAGTATTAATTTTAATAAAACACGGCGACTCTTATAGTCACCGCAATTTTATCCTCCTATAAAATTTTTTTACGTCACTTTGAAAGTGGTATTCTCATAGACGAATGACACCAAAAATCTATCTATCTATCTATCTATGTGCCCCTTAATCCCTCGTGGGACATAGGGCGGAAACAGTTGCCCTCCAGCGGACTCTGTTTTGCGCGACAGCTCTTAGCTCTGACCAGGATCTCCCAGTAGTTGCGGCCTCTGCTAGTAGGGTTCTCCTCCACGTTATTCTAGGTCTTCCAACTCGACGGGATCCTTGCGGGTTCCAGTGAAGGGCCTGTTTGGCTAGATTTTCGTTATCGCGTCGCAAGGTGTGGCCAACCCAATTCCATTTCCTTCGCCTGATTTGTCGTCTATCCTTTCTTGGCCGGCACGGCGCCATAGCTCTTCATTTGAAATTCTATCTTGCCAGCGGATTTTTAGGATACGACGTAGGCATCTGTTTATGAAGACTTGTAGGCGCCCTGTGATGAATTGGGTGACTTTCCATGTTTCGCAACCGTACAAAAGAACTGCCTTAACGTTGGAGTTGAACAGCCGCAATTTGGTGTTGGTTGAGATCTCCGTTGATCTCCATATGCGGAACAAGCATGCATACACCACCACCACCACCACCATTTTCGGTAATAATACTACCGAGGTAGCAGAATTTATCTACCAGTTCCACGTCACGGTTATTCAGCGCAGTTCGTTCAAGTGTGTTTGCATTTATCCGCATTTCTTTGGTTTTATTCGGATTCAGCCTTAAGCCTGCTAGACTACTTTCTGTTGCCAAATTGTTTAACATGTTTTTTAGCTCCTGATGTCTGTGGGCCAGCAAACAGATATCATCTGCGTAGTCGAGGTCCTTAAGGCGATCTAGCAAACCCCACTGTATGCCGCCTGTTCTACTATCTAGAGCGCCAACAAGAATGTCATTTATTACTATAAGAAATAGTAATGGGGATAGTAAGCATCCTTGTCGTACTCCTGAACTCACCTCAAAGCTGTCGGATAATTTTCCGTTATGGAGAACTCTGCATTTGGAATTGTTGTATAGGGCTTTTATCAATTCTATTATCCGGCAGTCCACGTCGCCGTAATGCCTGCCATATAAAGCTCCTATTAACCGAGTCGAACGCTTTCTCATAATCTACGAAAGCAAGGTAAAGGGGGGATCGGAATTCAGTAGACTGTTCCACTATTATTCTTAAGGTGTTGATGTGATCTATACATGAACGGCCCTTCTTGAATCCGGCCTGCTGCCTTCTAAGCGTTTGATCTACTGCCTCTCTTATTCTTGATAGTATAGTGTGGGACAAGATTTTACCCACAGTAGATAATAGACAGATGCCTCTCCAGTTGTCGCATATTGTTAGATCCAACAAAAATGATTGAAATAAAATGTGACAAAACTAGTTGAAAGATGGCCCCACAGTTCAATAGCTGGCAAAAACTCCAAACTCAAAGAAGTTGGGATAACTTGTTTAGTTTGGTCTTGAAAGGATGGGGAATACTGTGAGAACCTGAGGAATGGAAATTTGAAAATTTTGGTTCTTTCTTCTTTCTTTGATCCATTAGCTGGCGGTCCAAGCGGGACGTCCGCGTTACTGGTTCCCCGGTTCCGATGCTGCTGTTTTTCCATGCGAGTTCTTGCCTAGTTTCTTCAGTTTCCCGATTCTGGTGAATTCGGCAGGTCGACCACCCTCCGCCTTTCACACCCTGGACTTTCCGATTTAGAAATTCGGGTATAATAAAAAAAGTCAGTATTCCCAACTAATCAACACCCAAGTCTTCAGACGCAAGGTTCATCGCCATCTCCTCTAGCACCCCTCCCCCCTTCCTGACTTCTCCTAACCTATCCCATCCTTCTATCTATGATTCGAGCTAAGTTTACTACTACTTTACTGCATAACGATTTCTACGACATGACTTACTGCTAGTACAAAGAGTGACGCTTGATTTTTAGGTTTTTCAATTTTTGACTGTTTTGTCCTTTCTGCTAACATTGCTGATAACAAAGAGTTTTGATTTACACTTGTTACCTGTGTAAATAGACATAGACCACTGTGTCATCTGCATACAGAAACGCTGAGGACTTGAGATCTGCTGAGATTAATCATCCAGGCTGGGGTTAAATAATTTCGAACCCAAAATTGAGCCTTGCGGTACCCCAAACAAAATAGAGATGACCCTAGAACTGGAGCCCTCAATTTGCTTAGAGAGTTCGCAGACTGCTGAAGAACTAGGAAAAGAGTGGCTGATCGATTAGGATGCTGATGTTGTTGCGGCTAACGATCGTGATGAGTTGATCGTGATAAGTGCATCCAGAGCTGAACGAAAGTTTGAAGTGTCTAAAGAGAGATCCTTTATTTTTTACTCTGTTCATTTATTTCCGCCTACATCATCTTCTAGTCCTAGGGTTAAGAGATTTGATTGAATGGGTAATTTCAAAGGCTTTCCTGTATGATCCTAGTTATTGCAAGCTGATCTGAAGTAATGTATTTGGTGTAAAATGTAAAAAACATACGATAAATATAAAATTCCAGCCTTGGTATCCTAGGAGTTAAGGCGACTACCGTCCCACTCCTCAGCATGATCCTTTGTCTCCTATTTTCCGACTTTCCTTCCTTCTTGTCTTGCCTTTTTACAAAAGATTCCCTACTCTCCTGTCCGATCACCTGTGTCTGGTTCTGTCACGGTAGTAATGAATGCTGAAATTTTGAATGTAAAAATCACTTGTTTGAAAAAAGTTGCAAAAAGTTTTATTGATTACCAATCACCAATCATGTCTCCCATAAATAAATTTTTAAGTGTAATACAAAACGCTGCCTTCACCAAATAAACAAGAATATCCTTGATCCTTGATTAATTACATAAAATGCAGACTAAAACTAAACTAAATCGAAATACAATTCAAGAACTATCTCAAGGAAACATATGACGTCAATTAGAGCCTAGATCGCATTGTAAAATTGTCCGCAAGTGTCACAGCTAAGAAGTAGTTCACCCTTCAGTTGGCAATAAGCAGCTCCTCTAACCAACCACGCATCCGCCGCAGCGGGATTTGATTAATTAGAAGCATTTAAAACACAAAACACTGCAGTCCCAAAAATACGCTGCTTTTGTCCCAAAAATAAATGCACGGCGAGTTGCAGTTTTAAAAATGGTCGACGGTGTGACGATCATTAGGCTCTTCTCGGCTTGGCTAAATGCAGTTTTCGCTGAGTTATTTTCGTAGTGCGTGCCACTTCTTTACGCCTTACGCACGCATTCTCCGCTTGGGAGTCAAAAGTCGACCGGCTGCTACAGGAATAGAACGCTAGAAGCAAGCCAAGTCTTTATATATCTCTTCATTAACTAAATTCAGCGAAAATTTTAGCTAAGTTAAGACGGTCTATTTTTGCGTGGCGAACGCTTCTCTATTCTGGGAGCAGTCATTGTGCGATAAGAAGGGCACAGCCGCCGCTGCACTCGTTCAATTTTAGTCCACTATTGACGTAATTGCATTCTTGCTTTCACTTTCGCTCAAATTAGCGCACTTTATTTATTTTTATTTATTTATTTTGTTTCTCTGATTCAATAATGATCTTATCTTTTTTATGTTGCAGTTTATTGGCTGGGAAGACGTTCCACGTCCCAACACTCGCACAGAGATCGTTCAGGCGATGCGCAGAATACGGGTAAGTGTAGTATGGCAGTACTGCTTTCGTTTTCGGTTAATTGTTTTTTCACTTAGTATTTTTATTTATGGGATCTTGTCAGCACCAGTTTTTAACGATCATTAATTTTTATGAAATTGATTTATCATTTCGTAAACTTAAATATGTTTTATGGATGCTAGCTTGATGCGGACGTTTTTTCTTGGTGGGCTTAAATCAACCATGTTTTATGGGTGGTTTTTTTTTGCTTGGGAGATTTTAAAGTGATCTAGAAAATTATTACCATTCTTTGGAGATTTATGATGTTTAATTTTATTTTAGGGAAATAATGGATAATAAAATTAAACTACGTCAAAAGCCATCCATTACAGTATTAAATAACGTCGAGTGGTAATTGCTAAATATTTTTTCTGACAGCTTTAACCTTTGCCATTATTCAAGTCATTTAAAGTGAGTTTTTCTGGTAGTTGGTTAAAAGCTGGCCACAAGGATTCTTCAGTTAATGAATAATGTTCGATTTTATAATATGTTAGGAAAACAAAATTTAGAGAGTTGACATATTATATAATTTTTTATGTGGCAGCTCTAAGCTTCGGAATCATTCTTTGTACTACCAGTCCGTCATTCCGTTGGTCACGTCTTGTTGTAATGTCTATTAGTATATTAGCTTAGATCTAAGAGTTAGAACAAGTTTGAGGTTATGAGAAGGCAGGGAGATGCTAAAGGAAATGGCTATGAATCCTGGGTTTGAACTATTGCAAATCATCATCATGTTTCAAATCGCAGAGGATTCACAGCTAGACCAGTTCGCGTGTTGCATAGTATTAGGGTAGTTATCAACTTTTTTCTTAGAGTTGACCAATTTGAAGAAGTTTCTAGGATCAGTCATACTGCTAAGATATTTACGATGTAGAGTAAAAGAGAGTTGAAATTGGTTATAGCAATTGATAAATGAATTGAGGCTCGGAGAGTCCTTTCTCTTTAAATAGGTCTTTCAGAGCTTCTTGTTCTGATTTTTCAAATGCTTGAGATCGTTATTGAACCGAGGTGGAAACGAACTGGGCAATTTTTGAGGAACGCAAGAAACTATGGCTTCATATAGTACACCATTAAACCGTGCCACATCGTCATTCGACTCATTTGCGGAAAGTAAGTTGTTGAAATCAACCAAGCCAAGTTTAGAAGACAGCTCACTAAAGTTAGCCCTTTTAAAGTTAAAGTAATGGGTTACCACCTCCGGACTAGGAATATTCTCTGAATTGAAGCAATAGTTAAGTAAGAGAGGAAGGTGGTATTTGTCAACTGGGATCAACAGTCATGTTGACCGAGTCAGTAAAGAATACAAGATCCAACTGCCTCCCTAATACATTAGTCAAACCTCTCATTTGATTCAAGTCAATTGAGAATGAGGTATCGAGAAAGCAAGATTCTTTAGAATTAAGGTTGCCTTCAGAAAGGTAGTTATCGCCAAGTGTCCTTAACATATCTGGTGGGATATAGCCGAACAGCAGGAAGAGATTCATCTTAGAAGGGGAGATTTTAAGAACAAGAAGCTCGACTTCAAGGTTGGAAGCGAAATTGGAGTACAATTAAAATGGCTTCTACAAGTAACAAGTACTCCACCCCCACGAGCTTCCGAGTCAGTGTGACGGTCCCTCCGAAAGACTTGGTATTAGGAATCTATTAGTTCAGCATTGAGAATGCCCAAATGGAGCCAGGTTTCAGTAAATGCTATGACAAGGAGACCACCAGCCATCGATGCCTGAAGGATGTCTTTCATTTTTGGCCTGGTTTCCCTTACATTTTGTTAGTAGAGAGAAAGCGTCCCGACTTTTTTTTATATCTGAGGATTACCCGAAGTTGAAGTTGAAGCATTTACGTTACGGGTAAGCGGAACGAAACGCTTGGTAAAGGCCCCAGCAGGCCAGAAACCAGGGTCTAAGAGAATCTCGGTAGTAATAGGCGGGGCAGACAAAGTAAAAGATGCAGCTGGTTTGGAAGCCTTGCTCACTCTTCTGCCGGGGTCTATAGATTTATTCCTCAAATATTCACAGATAGACTCCGTCTTAGTTTTCTCGAGATGAAGATTTTTAGCCTTCGGTACCATATTTCAATCATAAATGGAGCAAAATGCCACCCTAATGTTTACAACAGCTCTGTTAGGAGACTTCTATTTTGAACGCTTCTGAAGCTCTTCGTGTATGCATAGCCTTATCAACAATAACATCAGCCCAATTCAGCTTTTTGGCGAATACATCGAAGTGAAAGTACGCCTAGATGGCTAAAAATCTAAAAATGGTTTTCTGCGTAAACTTTACATTCACTAATGTTTACCCACGCATTCAATCGTCATATTGGCGACGCTTTAAATGGTCCATAGGCTCAGAGCTGGCGCGTCGTTTTTTTGCGCCCGGTGCAGTATGTCATATTGCATCCCATTAGCTGATCATATTAAAAAGGCTTCTGTCGACTGAATCCCAAAGATGAAGAAGCTGGAAATGAAGAAGGCATTTCTAACCTGGTAACAAATTGCTTTGCTTTTTCAATAAGTTCCTGAAATTTTGGTTCTGATCGTAAATATATTAAAGGGCCTCTTGTGAAATATCAACTGCAGTAGATAAACACCACAGGAAGTTATAAAGTATGGCAGGACAATGTAATGCTCATTTTTAGCCTAAAGTCCTCCTTATTATATGTTTTTTTTTCGGTCTTCAGACAGAATGAAAAGGTGAAACTCGGCCCTTTGCTTCGTACATTTTAATCCGAAGCTTTTCTGGGGGTGCAAGGAAAAATTGTAAGGGATAATTTTGATTTTTGATAGTTTTTGGGGTGCAGGGATGCACGAATTTTTTAAGACAAAAGTTTCATATTTCTTTTCGGAGAATCAAAATTAGTGAACAAAATTGGGGTCCCTTATTGGAATTTTAGATTTACCCCACCCCTCCAAGTTGATCAACTTTTGCTCGAAACTTTTTTAACGAAAACCGACCCTTCAGGAAATATCGAACCGTTGCCGGACGTTTGCCGCACTCTGTATGAAAATCTCGAGTAAGTGTTTGTACAAGGTGAAGTAAAATTGCTCCGCTTTTTTCTTCCCTGAGAAAGTATTGTGACAGAAATTGCGTAAATATGTGTAACTCATTGCGTAAATATGTGTATGTGCCCGCGGGATCCACATGAGTTTAAATAGAGAATATTTTATCGGGAAAATAAACCTACAAAACTAATTCGAGGTTATAACTAGTGGGATGTGGTGCCTAGAGACTAGCCACTAATTACGCTTTTTCATGGTATTCTTTCTGTTGAATCAACACTTCAGACTGGATGACCATAAAAAATCAAGAAAATGATATTTTTTCACTTTTAATTAAGTAAATGTTTTTGTTCTCCTGAGTATCATTATTAAATAATATAATTTAGTGATGGATTCAAAACATGTTCCACCGAAGTGAAAAAAAAAGTATATTTCACCATTGCGCGGCCAAGGACTGAACTTGGTTCCCCGGGATAGGATTCCAGCGCCTTAGCTCTAGGCTATCGATACTTTATTAAAAATCTCTTTTTTGTCGTTAAATATACTTCCGGTGTGAATTTCCAGACCATTTTCTCAGTTTTAGGTCTCTTGATCAAGAGCTACAAATTGAGATATGGCCCAAGTCTGTAACGACAGTACTTTCAGAGATGAAAGAAGGTCAAAGACGGACAGACAGACAGACGGACAGAGCCTGTGTATAAGCTTCTTTTTGAAAAAGCTAAAAATGAATTGCGGAAATTCACAAGTGCACTTATTAAACTTTTATATCTTCAAAGTTTAATTTTTTTAAGTCTATATGAAAGTGCGCCCCCTCCAAAAGCGCCCGGTGCTAGTGCACCATTAGCACCAATTGAAACTTGTAAACAAGAAAGAGTCCTTTTTCAAAATTCGCCGTTTGAACCTGCTAATCGCATGCTAATTAATGTCAATATCGTGATCTTAAAACATCTCTTTTTGATGCGGCGTGACTCCTTCCTGCACCTTTCCCTATTATTTGTTTCTGTTACACCTGATAACGATCGGTCGTCATTCGGTAATGCGAAAGTTATACTTAATGTTAATTTTTTAAACTTAGTGTAGAACAATGGAAAGACTCTTCATTTCGTTCATTTATCAATCAATGAGAAATATTTTCACTTGGAGGAATTTGTTTTTGGAATTTTAAATCTGATTCGCGAAGACGAAGGTCTGTTCCTTCACTTTTAGTATAAAATGTTTTCGCGTAAAAACTTACTCGCGCAAAAATTTTATGAAAATCTTGGAGCTAAAACCTCGAATAGGATCCTTATTTCTGAACATGCGCCCTCGTCCAAATGCGCCCGGTGCAAGTCCATCGCGCCTTCCAGCAGTACCATCGTCATAATCATCGGGACTAACAGAACGCACCTTGTTGGATGCCTTCTGAAGCAAGGAGAGTTGTGTGTATCTTTCTCAATATCCCTGCTCTATCTTTCGGGTGCTCATGACACCTTCATTGTTAGTAAACAGTGCAATATGTCAAGAAAATCCCATTAGAAAAAAACTCCCCCAATTTTAAGTGTAAAAGTACACCCCAACATATACAAATAGCATTCCCTAAAAGGTCACGTGCCTGACGCCAAAATAATTATTATTTTTTCATTTTCTGAAGGCACCTCCAACACAAGCTCACCATACTACAATACAGATCCCTTTCGGGTTGAACAAGAAAAAATCCTTTAAAATCCATCTTCGTACCTTCAAGAAGTGGATGTTTACAGGCATGCACAAAAGGGGGCCGCCGCCATGACTATACGGCAAGCTGTAGAAATCCGTAGCATATGTCAAGGATCGTGATGGTATCACCGTAAGTAGCAGCACACGTTATCTGAATAGTTAATAAAGTTTCGGAGTTATAAATGGATTGCCTGAAGCCCTCGAATCCTCCCAGAAGTAATGGAAACAGGAGAGAAGACATTTGGCCAGAAGGCGTGGGTCGCATCAACTTTTGAGGAAATATTAAAACTTGCGACTGCAGAAGGGCCGGCAGGTTTGGCTAAGTTTGGTCCTGGCAACGCCGAAGTTAAATTACAATTATAAGTAACTGACTTGCACAAAAAGCCTTCGCTCCGGCCAAGGACTAAAAGAGGACCAAGTGTAATATTTCAGCAGGAGATGATTAATGATCCTAAATTACTCGGCCTGCTCCTCGGGAGCCTTTTTAAAGGCACGCCGAGTCAAGTGTTTGCGGAAATCAATTAAAACTTTTGTGCTCGCGCTGCCGGAACAGACGCGACTTATGGTAAAATATTACGTGCAATAAAAAGTTGTTATTTCACTCCTGAGTTTTGGCGAATAACAATAAATTGGGTGCCTTTTTTGTGTTCGCCGCGAGGCATCCTCCTAAAGAGGCCACCATAGGCCCCATATATTTAGCTCATATCCCCCAAACCTCCCCCACTGCAATCGATGGGAAAGAGTCCTGGGAAATTTTTCTCATTAAAAATGGCGCACTCCATTTACATCTGAATTATTTATATCCCTATCAATCCTGCTTTAAGTCTACCATAAAGCAAATCCCATGTCGAAGAATGCTCTACACCAGATAACAAGCCGCATCCCTTCCGTGGACCCCCGCAGAAAATCAGCCCGAGATTATCATCAAATATGGATGAGCCGAATGATAACCCTCCATAGTGGGAAGGGTGATTACTTTAGTCTCGGATTCTAGGATTTTTGTTGTCGGCTACACTTTTGAATAATTTATCCGGGATACGGACACAGCAGCCGGGGACATTTCAACAAGTTCCTCCACTGAACCGAGAGTGCGGGGTTGGATGGGCCTCTCTAGTAGGTTAATAATTGTCAGTACGAATGAGATTTTACGCATGGGTCCATCCTCTGAGGGTTGACACATTATTGTTAACTACCTACGACCCGAAACTCTTAATCAAAACCCTTTTTCGACCTTATTGTGTTACTATGGAAAAAGATCCCCATGAATATGTATAGTGGGACTTGTGTAACAAAACATTTCTGCTCTTTGAACACAATAACAACTCCGTTGGGATGATTTACTTTTTAGAATAAGTTTCAGTGAATTTTTACGGTGTGGGTGGAGAGTACATGGCCTGCTTAATTACCGAACATACCCTTGCCTACATAAATTTTGTTAAGGGCTTACTTCGTAAATGATGTAAATACATGATGTTAGGGATTTTCGATGTAAAACATATAATAGAACAAGGTGCCTTCCGTTTTGATTTATCGTGTTCAAAAAAAAGACGCTTGCAGATGAAGCAGTAGTTTTTGTAGATTAAGGACTTTGATGGAACTGTAGATTTGCACTTTTCTTGTATGATGAATTGAAGCCTTAATTTCTTGCCCATTTTTCCAGCGTTGACTAATGAGACTTTAAAAACTAGGCCCACTTCTTTTGGGCACTTTTTACTGTTCCTAAGATCTATAGTGTTCCTACTGAAAAAACTATTAGCACATAAATTTGTTTCGGTTATCTTAGCTCTTCCTGGTCGTAATGAATCTCGAGCTCAGCACGCTATGTACACCATTTTAGCTCTACTTCTTTTATTCTTCTCCATGACATTCTTGGCCAGGTTTTTCTTATCACTCTTTGGCGATTTCAGCCAAGTTATTGTTTCGTAACTGTTTCCAGGACGTCATAAGATTTGGCGTGAATAAACGCCTGAATCATTTCCATTGTAGGTTTGACTTACGAGCCAGAAGCTACAAAAGAGGTTAGCTTGGTCGAGACGATCTATCGATACAAAAACCTCTGCGCTTTCTACCACAGGGATATGGTAGAAGAGTCCAGAAGGGTCAAATACATAAAAACCAAATTTAGATTTAACAGAGGTTTTGATATCCAGGCGCCCACTAGAGAGAAATTACAAGGCTGTCAACCTGCCAAAAATCATGACCTAGTTTTTTCAGCCGCAGCCCCGCGTTTTTGGCTGACTTCTCTACCTCAAGGTGGAGGGGTACCAGATTGAGGAGAGTCTCCAACGCTGCCATCGAGGAAGTGCGGATGTCGCCAGGCAAGCTTGTTGTGAAAAGCCTATAGTTCTGCCTGCGAGTGTAGGTTCCAAAAGTCCGGTAGTGATCGTTTCCTGGTGAAAGTTAGTCCTACGCTCTCACACCAGCTAGAGACCAGATCTAGTGCCTGTTGAAGGCGCCTTGACATGGCTCCTTCAGTTTCACCTGTAACTACTATGACGACATCGTCAGGGCCTAACCTTGGGCGAAAAAGTTCCAGCCGTCGAACAGCTCTAGGAGTTCATCTGCAATAAGGCACCAGAGAAATTGAACGAAAACTCCTACCAGTGAATAAGCTTTTGTTATAGTGCTCTCCGGAGACCCCTCGACATGAGAGACCATTAGTTTGCGAGTTCTCAGAGGAAGGCCGTCGGCGCAACTCCTTTATTTAGAGCTGCGCATTCCAGCCTGAACACCAGATTGTGCAGTGCTGTCTCAGTGGACTTTTCCGCCTGGCACGTATACTGATAAGAGCTTAGTGGTTGACGTTGAAGATAAATTTTCCTTCTCGCCCTGTCAACAATTTTCTCCATTGTCTTTAAGGCAAAAGACGAGAGATTTACCGGCCTGAAAAATTTATCCGAGGTGTAATCCGAACGCTATGCCTTAGGTATAAATGTTATGTTGACGTTCCTCCGACAGATGGGATGTGGCCATGTGCGAGGCAAGCCCTGAATATTTTGCATAATAAGGGAGTGGCTAGGTCGCAGCCCTTCTGTAACAGAATGGGATATATTCCGTCTGCTTCAAGGAACTCGTATGGTTTGAACGATCTACATATTCGCCTAATAGCTTCATGGTAAGACACGGTGTTTGCTTCTGTCCAGGCAGCTTTGGTCATTTTAGAAAGTGGACCATTTTTTGCTTACTTCTCCTCCAAAGTTTTTTTTCGTAATGAGATATTGGGTTGTACTACATTCCTATACCTTATATTTGTGGGTCAGACCGCTGGAACAAGTTCCGCAGCCTGCCTAATGGGATGTCGTTTACACTTGACTGCTCAAGCTTCCCGGGCTCCCAGCCTCCATATCCGAATAAGGCAATATGCCACTGGGTATGCCCGGTGCGCAGAGATCGTTAAGCGACAGTGCAAAACCTACCCACTTCCTTGCAGCCCTCGACACGATAGCTTTACATCTTGGCTTGGTATGTCTTCTTCTTCGTCTTTACGCTCCTCGGCTTGGTATGGCCGATCATATTTATGTCCATCTTTTTCAGGACAGCTTCTAATGGCCACCACGAGAAGATTATGATTGAACTTTTACCAGTCCGAGGGAGTAACGGCACGTACGTATTTAAATACACTACATGTTGCTCCTACATGTTGCTAGTTACCAACCTGACCACCTTCTAACGCATTGTTCCTTAGAAGTAGATTGATTCACCTTGAGGGCTACATACCACTATATTGTCAAGTTCTCACCCAAGGCATTACTGGATGTAAAATTGATTGAAGCTTAATCTTTGTTTCCAATCGGCTACTAAAGATTTGTGTTTTCACAAAGAGAACAGTCATTCTGTTCATTTCCCATTCTACAATCTTCAATCAATCAATCTTCAAGAGCCTACAAAAGTTCCCCGAGTCGCATCATCAAAAATACATCAAAGGAAGAAATTTCTGTGAATCCATCATTTCATGACAGAATGAGAGGTAAAATCTTTAGTCCTTCCACCGCCGGCAGTAAAACCCATTGCTCTTTGTCAACTTCCATCAAGAAAAATCTCACTACATCCTTTACCATTGCCTTTATTCTCGTTCATAAGAAACAAGTGATAACAGCTAACAAAGTCAAGACTGGCTAATAAAAATTCGTTTTCACCTCAAAATGCCATCTCCTGCACTTACGAGTTGGATCCAAAGTCAATCAATTCAGTTCTATGAAACAGATATTCTTTAGCAATCCTTTTGCTGCCCTCGCTAACCTAGTGGTTAAGATGTCCGACTACCATCCCAAAGGTCCGTGGTTCGAATCCTTTTCGCAGCTTGGCAAATGTATGAAACTCAAGTAAGGAGTAATGCAGGAAGTTCGCTGTAATCTATAAGTTTTCTTTATCCCTCTATATATACGAGTATTACTATCAATTTAATAAATTATTAACAAAAAATTGAGTTAGAAAATTAAATTCCACAATCCACAAGCTCAAACTGCCCCATTGAAAAGTTTCTCAAATCCCCACTCCAAACTTTAATAAATCAAAATACAAAATTTATTACCTCATAAAATAAACTTAAATTGTATTTTCTGATTTTATTTTTATTTTTATTTTCAGGACGAGTGTAAAGTTCAAAATGTGAAAAAACGGAAAGTTACAATAAAGATATCCGTGGACGGTGTTAGAGTATGTCTAAAGAAGAAAAAGAGAAAAGTGAGTATACACTCATTCCTCGCCGTGAGCCGCCCCGTCACAGTCATAAAAACTCCATCCATAAAATCACGATAAATTTCATTTACTTGCTCTATTTGAAAATGTTATTTTTGGTTTAATTTCAGAAAAAACAATGGACAAATGACGCCGATGACATAGAATTAATGAATGATCCCATCCATAGGATATTTTACGTTTCGCACGACAGTAGCGATCTCAAGATATTTAGTTATATTGCACGAGATGGCAGCACAGATTCGTTCAAGTGTTCTGTATTTAAAAGCAATAAAAAGGTAAGTCAATGTCTTAAAACATTTTTACTACTGCCAGGTGCTGTAAGGGGGTAGGGCGGTGGTAGGCGGGGGTGTTGCTGGTCGTTTCGGTGGTGGTGTGTTATAAAGGCGAAAATAAATTGTTATTCGAGAACGAGTGTACTTTGCCCCCTAAAGGATTACTCATTTCGACAGTTTACTCCCGTATTTTTGGCCTTTCGTAAATGCCATAAACGAGGTTTATGACATTCGTAAAAGTGAAATGAGATCACGTGCTTCTGAGATAAAAGATATTGATTCGCGGTGATTTTTCCTAACTTCAAACAAATTAAGGCACGCACCGTTTTGTATTTGCTTCAATTTGGAATTTGGTGTTGTGGGAAAATTCCCTGCAAAATTGAAATGGATTTACCTGGTTCTAGAAAAGGGTAGCGGGGATAGGGTTGTTTGGAAAGGAAAGTTTTCGTTGGACTTGAGTTTTTGCGCCACAAATTTTTGCTTTGGTTTTTTTTACATATACGTGGGCAATCAGTACCTGTAATTAATGATTTGAATGGCACGTTTTATTTTGCCGAACGTGACATCATAGCCCTGTTTTTATAAGGCATAGAAGTTAAGCTAACAATTCGTAGTACAGCTAAATCAACAAACTGCTGGCTTGAACATTTATAACTCTATCCAATACCAGTGGCGGATTCAGGGGGAGAAATGAAGGACATCCTCCCCCAAGATATGTATTTCAGTTCTGAAAAAATATGTCGAGTGAAATTGAACTTGAAAATTTACTTCTATATGTAATCATAAATGTTACAGATTCCGTACGGTAAGACTTTGGAAGGACTTATCCGGGGCAGTACATTTGTCCCTTACACGACGGTAAATTGTACTGACTGCTCAATTTATTGAAATGTCCTTCTAATATTCTACTACTCTTGGTATGAGCGTGTATACCTGCACCCAAAGATCATAAATAGCTCCACTGCCTGTTATTGACCGTGGCTTCGTGCAACATCGTCCTCCACGATTGTCAGTCCTTGTCTAAGTCTTATCATAAAATAGGTCGTACAAAGTTTGTAGGTAATGCCATTGTCTTCACAAAATATTATACGTTTTCGCCGTTTTAAAGATTTAAAATACTCATATTTCCCTTTTTCGCTACTTGTATACCTCATCGGACATTCAATAAAATCCTTTGTTCGACTACGCGGCTAATATTTCCAGGGGTGATTCCTCGATATATTTGAAAAAAAAATTGTTCTAGAGAAGAAGTTATCTCCACTATCCACCAACATACCAGGTATTTACGAAACACATACTACGTACATATGTATATATGATAAGTTAAATAGTTGAGTTGAAATTAAGTTGAATTTTCGACTTGCGGCAAAAATCAAAACAAACCACAACCACATGAGCCTGCTGTCAAGTAAATTCAACTACTTAACTACTGAACTCGCGCATATATGCATACCTTCAACTCAAGCCATTTAGCAGAATTTAGTCGAGTTCAGTCGATTCTAATACAACTCTATTCGCGTCTAGATGTAGTTGAACTTGGGTTCAACCTGAGTTCAACTCATCATGTATACGTACTAACAGAAACTTGAGTGACTCCATTTTAAAGATATGTACTCGCAGGTTCAAAGCATGAGAAAAATCCCAATATACTTTGGTTTTTTAAGAATTTTGCGATTTACAATGTTTTTTTGTGACCCGAATAAAAATAAAAGATGGCCTTACAGCTTTTAACGGGTATATGATGGCCATCGTATTTTTAACTATTTTCAACGGGAACATATACGGGCCCACGACGGCGAAACTTGTCCAAAAGATTTAAATGGCCGAATACTGAGCTGTGCACACGTGCACACGAGGGTAAATTTGAGCCAAAACAAGAATCTGAACCAATGTATTGTTGAGTGTGGTTTGTGGGAACTTGATCATTTTCGTTATGTTCAATCGGCCTTTCGATTATCATACTTAAAGGCTAACAGTGCATAAGAAAACCAAGTTCGCCAGTCGTCGGTCTGTGAAGGCACCGCACACTCGATTTTTGGTGTTGATTTATATTTTAGTGAGAAATTTTGTTCGTTTAACCGGTTCAAGAAAAAAAACAATCGAAAAAAATAAAACCTTTAATTGCAGTACGTTGATAAAATTGTTGTAATATTCGAATACGAAGACATGAGCACCAGATTTCATGATGTTTTCCTCGATAAATATGGCGCAAACACCCTTCTGATGCCCGGCATATGTCCTAGGACTACTTTTCAAACACGGCCGGTGGTCGCCCGTTGTAAGGCCATAATTTACTCGGGGAATTATTCTATTCTTAGGGAGTAAATTCGTTTACTACCATTTTTAACTGTACACCCAGTACTATTTCAAATAACATCATCACCCCCCCCCCCCCCAAGAATTGTTTCAGGATCCGCCCCTGTCTAATACCAACTAAGTGTATTTAAGCAACAGTTAAGGCAATTCACTACTACTCACTAGTACGCCACCTTTACCACTAAGTTTCAAACTACTTTTCTCTCTTCTTAGCTTGGAACTTAAATAGATTCGAATATAGCATCATACCCCAAAAACGCCTCTTTAAAGCAATGTAAATTCTCGTCTGTTCCCATGAAGGACTTCAATTTGAAAACAAATTAAGGACCTGCGATCCTGAAAACATTCAAAGACCCAGAAGCCCGAAACCGTCAAAATTTCCATTATTTCCTTTCACCTGAAACACCGGTAATTCAACCTCGCATTCATGCGACACGGTCGTATAGGCGCACATTCATAAATAATTGATACCCTATAATAGGGCTCCTGACAACGCAAATATGATTCCCAAAAATCTCGACGTGCCTCACTGTGTTCTGTACTCGCACTGGTGTTCACACATACATATCTTTGAAGGGTTTGTTAGGATATTCATATTGGAACTGTAACCTGTCGTCCCAGTACATATCCAATAGAACAATCTGGCGAATTCTCAGTGGCACGCGATTATCCAGGACATTATAGTACATACATACCTATAAATGATAAGCCCGCAGTTTTGTATGTTGTTGATATACACCTTGGCCCTACAGCAGGACCCAATTCGGGTGCCCAAGAGAGTACAATTTCCACAGGTGATGGATTTGTTTGTGGAGGGCGGCATATCATATTGTTGCCAAGATTTTGTAAGACTGTGAAAGTGGGAATGTTTAGATGACGGAGATTCCGAAATGATTGCCACTTACCCAGGTTGTAAATACACAAAATGTTAAATATCCTCATGAGGGCGGATGGCGGCTTGTTTGGTAACAGGTGGAGCAGCAAACTTGAAAAGAAGTTTTTTTTGTGTGTTGATGCTTTCATGTGGAGGGAAATATTAAAGAATACCTGGAAAACGCGTGGTTCTTAAATTACTGGGTTTTACTGAATTTTTATAAATTAATAATTTTTTTTAAATTTTGTTTAATTCAAATCTTGAATGGAACGTTTTGTTTATGTTAATTTTTAAAAAGAAAGTAAATGTTGGCCGCATTTAGGTGGGAGCTATTTTATCTGGGGTAAGCCATCGCTGCTTACTTATCATCGTTCATATTAAACCATTTCATAATCATCACGTCGATTGAGTTACGTCACGTAAATTTTAAGCACAACAAAAATAGGATATATTTTAACAACTTGCACTAAATTGCTAATATATGTAGGTAGCTGAACTAAAGTTGTATATTTTAAAGTACTAGTCCAATCAATCTTCACAAATCGATCTAGTAATTGCCAATAGGAGCCAAAAAAATATATTTTTTTTATCTGGCATGGCGAACCTAACCTAAAAATCCCGGAAAGTGTAAAACACCCGTTTTAACAAATAAAAGAAAAACGTGAGCACTGATCGAAAAAGTTGTACGTTTTCAAATTATCTTTCGATTGATGTATATTGATCTATAGTTTAGGGCACAAAACAGAGAAAAATAGAAAAAAAATCACGTTTTTTTAATTTGTTAATAACTTTTGTTTAACACCACTTACATATTTTTTTTTTATTTTTGTTGCGAAATATTGAACAGTTTTCTTAATTTTGCATTTTTTTTGTAAAAAAAAGAGTTGTGGTAAAAACATTCCGCTTGATCCATGGTTTTCTTTGAAGCAACGTTCAAGAGCTGAATTGCAAAAGCCCACTGGAATGGCATTTTACCATTATTCCAGTTGATTACTCTCTTTTGAGTGAGCTTTTACGTTCAACTTCAGTTCGAATCCAGTTGGTTTGTTTTATCCTCAGTTGAATATGTGTAAATTGTATGTAGTCCGGGGAAATTAGCATTTTAAGGAGACAAATGTCCAAAATTGCTGAAAATTCCTACATAGTGTGTACCCTGTGACTTTTTAAGAAAACAATTTCGGAATCCAAAAAAAAAAACATGGCCGCCGGAGATATCGCGTTTTTCCCGAGTTTTTCATTTATATTGGTTTCTATAGGTCATAAAAGAAAATGTTGACAATGAAATTCTCTACAGCTTTAGTTCTTACAAAAAAGTTGACGCGATAAACCCTGTCGAAGCTATTCAAGTTCAAAGTTTGCAAAAATCACTTTTTGGCCAAAAAGTCACTCAAAAGCGGTTTTTTTCGCAAATTGTATTTTGTAGGCAGTAATGTTTAGTATAAGTAGATGAAAAAAATGTCGGGCCTTTCCTTAGAATATATAACTGCAAGGGGGACCCTCGCGAATAAAATCCGTGTACGTAACCGTAATGAAATCTGAGTCTGTCTGGCTGGTCGGTGGAGGCTAAACAATCGAGGAGCTACTATGCTACTTTATCGCGTTCGAGTAACCGCGTACAAATTTGTTTGTAGGATTTAGCCATATCTTAAGGCCCCCATTCACTCAGGTGCTCACGGCGAGAGTCTGAAGAACATTAAACATGAACATTTTTGCACTTGTCGCCTTTGCTCGTGTCGGTAGGGAATCATGCACCCGCATGCCCCGGCCTGTCAGGCGGACACCTGAGTTCCTCATCGCCCTACCAGACTGAGTAATCTGTGGCCTTCATCGGCCCGTGCCTGTAGACATGGTCTGAAATGCCACTGCCTGCCTGTGAGTAAATGGGGGTTTTTAGTGGAGAAACATATTTTACTTAATTTAACCCAGTTTTCTCGCAATTTTGCACTTCTGGAGGAAAAAAATCACGTGATATTTGCCAAGATCCCATCTCCCCAGAGAGCGTTCAAGTATTACGTTACGCAATTTTTTAAAAATTTTTGACCGTCCCCCCCAATGTTACGTAACGAGTTGTTCGAACCCCCCTCCCGCCCCTGTAACGCATCGTAACGACCCTCCCCCAAAATTGCGTTACGTATTACTTGAACGCTCCCCACGTGAGATTGAGTGAGATTTGCGCAGACCCATCTCCCCCCTGAACACCTCACGTAATAAATGGACGACCCTTAACGGATATTGCTGAGCCACCAAATGTTTGTTTAGGCTTCCTTACACCGCAGTGGAAGGGCAAGTGCCCTGGACTTGATTCTATGATTAGGTGCGTGTGAGACTCTCGCTTTTGTAATTTTTCTGAACTGTTCCCAATTCGTTCTCTTGCGGTTTTTATAAAGCTCATGGTTGCTTCCTTTAAAGAGATATTATTGTTGTGCTTGTCAGAAGGATTTTGCATCTAGGAGCCTTCATTTACTGACCATTAAGGAATTTGATATTTAGAGAGGATTATACAATTTCTTTCCAACCCTTATATTGTCCGTATTCAGAAATACAAAGGTGGAAGCGATATTTTATTAAAGAACTAACTACACGATTAAAAAGTGGCTCAGCCCTTTCGTTGTTTTATTTGTTGCCCTGCCTAATAAGACATATGTACATATTTTCATTGGCATCGCATCTGCCAAGACATTCTTTCCTTAAGTTGTTAAGTTTCCATTGATCCTTTATTTGTGCTGGTGAGACTGCCTTTCGTGTGTCAGGTGAACAGAGTCGACAAAGAGACCTTCACCTGCTAACTTCCACCTTCAAATTGATTAGGTCGTTTGAGCTGTTTTAGTGAAGTGAAGTTAGGTGTCATTGCATATGAATGTATGAGAGTGACCAAAATGGAAGCATCTACTTCAGTGGAAGTTACGTCTACTTCACTTCTGCATTAACTTTCATTTAGATTTAGCCTAATGAAAATTATAAAATTTGAACGAATATATTTTACATCCTTACATGATATGCATGTTAAAAACAAAACACGCCATTAATTAACTTTACAGTATAATCCCAACATTTTACTGAAGTATTCTTGAACTAGTTTCCAATTTGTTTTTCTCAAAAAATAGACAAGAAGTTAATAAAATCCACAACAAAATAGCAAAATAGCAATGTTTTGTGCGTTCGCTCGTTCCAAGAAGCCATAAAACAAGTCCGAAGGCTCCGAAATTGGCGTTGCACTTCGGTTGCAAAATCGCGAATCGCATAAGATTTAATTAATTCTCGGTCAATTATAGAATTAAACAGCATGTAACGACGACCATTTTGAACGGCATTCGAAATAATAAATTCTTCTCCAAGTGACATTTTTACTCAAAATGAAAATTTGGACCGTTTCCAAGAGATTTTCATTAGTGTGGAACGCTGAAAATTTTCGACAGTCTACAGTCGCAGAACAGACCGAACTTGGAGGAGGAAAATCGGAGCTTCTTCTGCATCCTCCCACCGAGGCGAGCTCTAGTCTTGTTTGGGTTTCTTGTCTAAAAATCTTTCGAAAATTTTCTTTCTTTCTTTACCACAAAGAAGACGACGACAAGTCGCCCAGAGGCCATATGCTGCCGAATTTTAGCACATTTGAAAGTTTTCCTTCATATAAAAAAAAAAGAATTTTCTTATTGCAAAGTTTTTATAGCTAACGTCAAAACCCAAACAATTACTTCGGCTGCGGCTGACGAGCCATTACAGCTAGAAGAAGGATTTTTTCAGTCTTCTAGGAAAATGTTTATTGCGTCTCAGACGTGCCTACTCCTTTTTATTGGACGGGGGCTTGGTTAAAGAAAATAAATAACATGCGGAAACAATTTATAAAACCGCATAAAATCCTTGATTAAGCGTTCTCTTTCCGAAGGAGGAGGTAATTGCATCCTGTTTAGATTCAACCCGGCCTTAGAATAATTTTCTCTCTCGCGGTGCGTTCAATGTTGTTTGCAAACAAATTTCTGTAAATAAAATGCTTTGGTAGCACCGAGGCGGATTTTCTGAGATAAGTTTACATGCTCCCGCATCCATTAAGGAGGATTTTGTCTTTTGGTAAAATCTTTTTCGTAAAATGGGGTTTTTCGAATGTATAGGAAGGTATGGTGGGCGAGGTGAAATTGTGCGTATTTAAGCGAATTTTAACCAAGGAGGAATTCTATGTACTTTTTCAAAATCAAAAGCTCTTCTAACCATCAACCGCCTTTTTATTGGTAAAATTGGGCCTACCAATTTGAAAGTTCTACTAATATTTTTGGGTTTAATACAAGAAAATTGCTGGCTTCGATAGGTAAAGGCGACAACCCGACCTAAGACAAAACAACTTGACATATGAAGTGTGTTTGGAGTGATCCAGCGTGTCACATTGAGGTATCGAATCAGATTTCCCATTTTGATCTTCACAACCTCTCCCAAGTTCCGTAAGAAGAGCTTTTCAACGGTGTCTGATCATAGCCAGAATTGAACAACTGCAAAATATTGTCTCTCTGCCTTGATGCTTCACTAGTGGGTCTTGTATGGGATTCTCTATCTGGCCGCATGTTCCCCATAGCCCAAATTCCAGTGACGATCGACAAGATTCTGGCGCTGTCCTTCGGCAAAATCAGGAGGTAGTTTTTTTTATTTTATGTGGTAAAGTCAAAGGAGCAAAGGGTGCTATCGCCAATGAGTTTGATGGCGCGGTTTTGCACCTTGTCCAGCCAAGCCAAAGTGGTTTTCGGAGCGCCCGCCCAGATATATGAGTTGTGTTCATGGCGGGGCCGAATGAAGGAGTTGTATATTGTAGCCAGGGCAGTTGACTGAAGGAGGAACTTGCATCTCTTGAGGAATCGGAGGCATTGGTGAGCTTGTTTGGCGATTTGGAATATGTGATTATTCCATCGCAGATCTGAAGATAAGGTTACGCCTAGGATGTTAAGGGATGGGTCAGCCATTACATACTTTTTGCCCATTGAGATAGAGGGACGGGTGGTGCAGGTTTTTGTAGAGATAAGACAGTACTTTTTTTTAGTTGCGTTCAATTTGACACGATTCTTGAGGCCCCATGAGTTCAATGTTCCCGTTAATAGAATTGGACATGAGTTCACGGTCTACGGGACAAGGTCTGGTACGCGCTTCGAAGGTGTGGGAGTAACGCAGCGTGTCGTCATCGGCAAAAAGGTGAAGTGGGTTGGAGGGGATTGAGAGCAGATTATTAATAAACATAAGAAAAAGGGTGGGTGAGAGAATCGAGCCTTGGGGACGTTGGCCAGTTCGCACTGACCAACCAATAGCTTGGAGTTTAGACAGAGCGGGATGCCATACTCTGTCGAAAGCCTTGGAAATATCTAGAGCAACCAAACCAGATTCACCGAAGCGATGGATGTTTTGGTTGAGAGCCTTAGTCAGACACATAATAAAGTCGCCAGTAGATCTTTTCGGTCTAAAGCCGTACATGGTTGGATTCCAGATATTTCATCAGCCTTCTATTGATTATTATTGTCTGCATGATTTTGGAGAAAACAGGAGTAATTGCTATTGGGCGGTAGTTCAAAGAGTCGCCGGCTTCACCTTTTTTGGGAATGGGCTGAACATGAGCCAGTTTCCAAGAGTTGGGATAAGCTCCGGAGAAGTATGACAGGGCGAAAAGTTTGCGCAGAGGTTTAGCCAGAGGTAAGGCACACTTCTTGAGTACCATAGGGGGAATGTTGTCGGGGCCAGTGGATTTCTTGAAGTTGAGCTCTTTGAGATATTGAATATTGATACCTCATGAGTCTTGAAGAAAATTCCGTCTATTGAATGGGCGTTGCGTTCGAGAACCGGGGGTAGCATATCAGTTTCAGGTAAGGAAGAATTAGAGGCGAACAGAGATGAGTGCGATTCCTTCTTGTTGTAGTCAGGCTAAGTCCTTCTTAGTCTTACCAATTCATTTGCCTTCTCATTGCCCTGGATATTCTTGTGACCGGGTACGCACTGAAGAGTGAACTTGTACCTCGGAGCCAAAGACAAGAGCTCTTTTTGACAGCTTTTGACCAGCATGAACGTTATTTACCTACGCTTAGTGCCTTGATACCAGCTGGTCTAACTGATAACAGATTACATTGGTTTCTGATCTTGAGTTCGTCCGTATTGCTAGGCCAGCTTTGAAGATTTCCATCAGCTCCGCCAGTAATATACAAACAGTAGTATTTTTTGAGTTTTTGAACGGGGGGGGGGGGGGGTTCTACATACGACTTTGATTTTAGCCTGCTATGTTCAGAACTTCTGTGCGGTAAGACCGTGCCGAGTAATTTGGCCACTTCATTTATTGAACAGTTTCGATTCGAACTGTATACCTTGATCTCAAGAGGTCATCGAATCGTGGGACGAATTCAGTGACGAATCTTTTTGCTACTGTTGAAGCGGATATCTCTTGAATTGGAATACTTCAGGCCATATCATCAATCTAGCGGCTATAGTTATGAATCTAAGAGTATTCACGAGATGGTTAGACTACATTGCAATCTTTATTGATCAATGGCAAAGTCTTTCTTAGTAACGACGCGTCTTGTAGCAAGATAATCAGGAGATAGGCTGGGTTCGGAATTGATCACTAGCCTATGTAAGGAAATGGATATATAAGGCCTAGGAATGCCCCCCATCAGCTTTACACTAGATTCTTGCATCGGGAAAAGATGCGTTCATTGGTATGGTCTTCCGCCTGAGATTCTGTCCGCCCAGATTTTTCTTCTTTTCAATTCTCTGCGATTAGATTTCGGATTTCTAGTGACACATTCTTTCCATTTACTGTTAAAAATTTGCCTGGAGTTCTCTTCGAATTGCTTCCACATCCACCGTATTCTCCAGATTTAACCCCGATCGAACATTACCTGTTATCAAATCTCAAAAAAATTCTCGCTGAATATGGCACCAATGAGGAGGTGATCGTCAAAACTGAATAGTTTTTTGAACGGTTGGACAAATCGTTCTATAAGAAAGTCAAAGGAAATATTATCGAAGCGTTGGAAGGAATACATCACTCTTGAAGTAGACTATGTTTATGAATAAAGTAAAATTTTGCCTAAAAGTTGTATTATTAGTCATCTATGAACTTATTGAGTGATTAGATGAATGGCCGGTGTATATAAACTTTTGACTCCCGCTGCATAATAGCGCATATGGTTTCTAAAAATAAATACTATCTATTGCAGGCATACATATGTATTTTACCAACTTCTTATATTCATATTACGTCCAGTCTTACATAAAACATCGTTTTAGTCCTCCTATTTATAATCACCAAAAATAATTACCTTCACACATCATCTTCTCTAGCCAATGTCAAGGGCAATCCGCAAAACAGCTGGTAGACACACAGGATCAGTGCGGTCAATTTATCTCGTATATATTGACTGTTGCCAATTTATGATCTCGACGGATCAAGGTTAATGATCTAAAACTGACTTTTCTTTGATACTTCTTCTTTTTATATATGTATGTATGCAGACCCCCAAAAATAAAGTCTAGAATTAGACAAATGATTCGACAAGAAAAAAAGAGTGGGGATGATATTCAAGTGTCGATCAGTGTTGTACGTATGTATTTTTTCACCAAACATCTTCCAAATGCAGCCGAAACAAATCCAGAATAACAAATTGTTCCTTTTCATTTTGATTTCAAAAGTGATGTTCTGAAAAATTGCTGATATTTATCAAAAACTGCTCTTTTCTATCTTGTGTAAGCTTTTCCACTTCTGACAGACATAACAGCAACCAGTCAGCTTTTCGACAAATTTAGAACTTGTGAAAAAAAGCTCCACAAGTCACTGCTCCTCACGTTCCACAATTCAGTGCGTGTCTTTAAATTTTCGAAAACGGTCGCCTTTTCCGTTTCGCTTGAAAAAAACGAAAATTTTGAAAATTATTTAATTTTTCGTAGTGAAATGAAACGATCACGATCACAAGTTTGCGTCGATCGGAATTGAGTCGAGATTGTTGGGGTTTTGCGATTATTGAAAATGTGACTTTAAGGATAAAAATATAAAGGGTATATTTATTTTGAGTATAGTGAGGATCAACTTTGGGCGATTTGGTTTTTTGAATGTTGTGCGCTATGTCCTATCTGCGAAATATAATTGCAGTGAAATGATCGTGAAAAATGTGATGATAAAAAAAATTACATAAATCAAGGACTCTAGAAAATATTGAATTTATTCAAAATATAATATTTAAAAAGTGCGACATTTTTTGAATGATTCATCGACGATTGTAATAATTTCTTGTGTGGTTATTCTGTGTTCCATTTTTGTCAATGGAAAAAGGAAAGAAATTGTGAAGAAACGAGAAAGTTTTTATGTGGTTTTGACTTGTTCATCGCCTGTTCTGGGTGGACATCAGCTCACTCTAACAAAAGCACGTGAGCAGCAGAAAAGATATTTTTACACAAAATTTCTGAATTTTGGCGAACAACAAAAAACAAGGTTTTTGAGAACACTGATGTGCTAAAAAACTGTGTTGCTTTTATTTGTCGTTGTTATTCTTGCAATTTTTAAAGATGAATATCGCACAGACTAGCAACAAGACGATGAATACACGAAACTCATCATCTCTGTACAAATTAAGAAATTTTCTTTTCGAAAGATTGACAAAAATTTTGTATATTTTCAACAATGCGTAAAAGCGGCGTGTTTTTTGTACCGCGACAAAATTTATACTGCGACAAAATTTCATCTTACAATAAATATTACTGCGCGGGGGTGAACGGGGGCTTAACATTATATATTTTGACTTGACCGATCTTTTAAGTCAAGTTCGTTTTTTATTACGTGTGTTCACATATATATTTTTTCCGGTTGGAATTTCTGTTTTCTTTTTGTCTGAAAAATAAAAAAATAAAAACGAATACTAGACATTAATTTTTTTCTTCATATATTTTACAACTTTTATTTTCTCTTGGCAAATTTCTTTTTCGATGATTTGGACCCCAGACCCAGGTTGTGTCACGTTTTTTTTAAATTAAAATTTATGATTATAGAATTTTGATGGATTTTCTATGTTTTTGCATCTAAAAACTAATTAAAATTTGAGGTTACTGAATTTGAGAAAATTTAAGGTCATTTTAAAATTATATTTATTTTTTTCTTTCGAGTTTTCATCATTTTCACCTTGAATTTTTAGAAAACCAATTTTTCTGAGTGATTTTGTTTACAATTTATTGTGGATTCATGTCAATATTCGATATTTCATTGAGTTTCTTTAAATGTTTCGTAATGTTTTTTTTTCCGCAGTTGTAGTGTTTATGAAGAGAAAGGTCGATTTGAATAGAAAATTTAAAAAATATAGAGAGAAATTTAAATACTTTCTGAGTCAGAATATGATTCATAGTTTGATTCAGTTCGGTGGTGGTTGTCTGTTTTTTTATATAAATGTTATAACATTTTTTATTAAAGTTTATTTAACACGACGCAGACTACAATTTATCATTGTAGAATTTCTTTTTTATTTTATTTTTTGAACGTTAGACTTGATTACTATGAAAACTTGTAGATTGAAGTTCTTAGCATTAATTGGTTTCAGTATTGAAATCTAATATAATGATTCCTAGTTTCAATTAGAAGTAAGTTTTTTCTAATTTTAAGGATTATTTGTGTGGCGACTGCCTTCAACTTAATTTACAAGTTAACACAAGCCGCTGCAAATAAACCCCCACGATCAGAACGGTAAATAGAACATAAGAATTTTTCTTATAGTACCTTATAAAGGATTGAATGGACACAGTTCAGGTTGTAGGATTACGGGGTACCAGTAGCATATTAAATAAATTGGTTCTGGTTTGGTTAGTTGTTCGATGGGCATCAACCATTGTCATTAAAATACAGCTAGAGTCTTTTGGAACTATCCGGGATTAATGTTGCAAAAGCTTAGCAACTCGACGACCATTCCAGGGTTCTGTGGTTTCATTTCTCATGGTGCCATGGTCTATAGCCCTCCACTTCACAACTAACTTAGAGTTTATAAATGGTATAAGGAAGAAGCACGCCAGAAAGGAAAACTTTGTGCTGATCATATATAGTTCTTTCGACGAAGTATCACCACGCCCAGTCCAAGAAAACGAATAAAAATCTTTATGTGTGCGGGCATTTACCTTCAGTTCGTGCCTGAAGATCTAAACTTCTATTCAGTCTCAAGCCGTGAAATTACGACGGTAAGCAAGGCGCGAGCTAGGCGTGAAAACTATCTCACGTTCGCACTTATTCGCGAGTAGTCTGAAGCCGCCATGAAGTTTTTGTTGAGGCCATGAACATTTTTGCGCTTGTAATAACAACCTTCTATGCTAAACTGTCGTCTTCGCCTGTGTTACTGCAAGGAATCATCACTTCACCTGCATGCCACGGCCTGTCAGGTGTATACCTGAAAACTGAGAAGTCGGACTGAGCAGTCTGTGCCCTTCATCGGGCCATGCCTGCCGACCTGGTCTGAAAGGCCCCTTCCTACCGGCGGTCTGTATGTGAAAGGAGTCTCTTTAGTGGAGAAACATATTTTACTTAATTAAACCCAGTTTTCCGAAAGTCTCTCCAAGCAGTGGCTGCCTGTAGGTAATGGCCGTATTCCTGTCGACGAATCGAACGGATTGATTTCGTTACCGCCGAATTTTTACAATTCAATATCCGATTCGTCTTGCATTCACCATGACGATTAACATATCACAATGCCAATGCTTGAGGGTTTTTGGTCTACTTACTTACTTATACTCCGTTTAACCCCTCAGGGGACATAGGGCGGGATATGGATATTCCTGTGACCGGGTGCGAACTGAAGAGTCAACTTGTACCTCGTAGACAAAGACGAGAACTCTTTTTGACAGCTTTTGACCAGCGTGAACATTATTCAGACTGCGCTTAGTACCTTGGTACCAGCTGGCCTAACTGATAACAGATTATTCTGGTTTCTGACCTTGAGCTCGTCCGTATTGCCAGGCCAGCTTTGAAGGTTTCCATCAGCTACCCCAGTAATACATCCTGCGGAAGTAGTTAGGAATTAGTCGACCTGTCCTGAAATTCGGCCTGAATCTGAATGAAAATGAATATTTCTTTCACGGTCAGTTGTACGTCTTCTTCTTCTTTAACGGCTCTACAACCGGGATCCGGTCCTGGCCTCGCGCAACTGTTCTCTCCACCGGTCCCGATTCTGAGCCGATGTCATCCAGTTTGGCATCCCTAAACTCTGAGCGTCCTGGTCCACGCCATCCTTCCTGCGAAGGCTGGGCCTCCCTCGCTGTCGCACCCCATAGGTCTTACCGTCAGTTGTACGTAGTATGTTCACAAAGCAAGGTTTCTATGATATTTTGCCCATATTAGTCACGTTGAGTTAATTTGCGCCTTTTTGCAGAACGGCTACATTTTAATTTGTCTATGTCGAAATGTTTACAAGGATACGAGGGCAGTTCAGAAAATCATTAGAAAATTGGTCTTTATATTGCAAAAGGGTTTTTTTAATAAGCGTCATCTGTCAATAGACGGTTGTCAAAGTTTTAACTATATTCATCACTTGGTTTGATTTGAATAGTATTATTTAAACAAGCTTCTTAGATAGTATTGCGCAGTGGTTAAACATTTCTATTGGATGGAGTTCATATCCTCCTATCGTTTCGATTTATTTGTAATAGAGTAATTGAGTTTAAACGAGATCCTGGTTGGTGGTTAAAGTACCGAGGTCCACATACTCTATGGTGACCTTCAGTGGGCCGTTCTACACTATTATTCTTTCTGCAGTATGCAAACTGGATAGGCAACAATCGCGATTTCCGCACCCGTATTCTTGCAGCGGCGTAAGCATTCATATTCCGATTAAGTAATTGAATGAGTACGTATGTTTTTCTGATCATTTCGAATTGAGTGCTTGACATTTCTGACCTCGAAACTGTTTCTTTATTTGTGTTAGTAAGTTGAAGCCCGAAAAATAGTTTTAAAATGAGTACATTTCTTTCCAAGTTTGTTACTTTTCTAGAGCTTCTAAAAAAATGCGGTTATAAAAAGGCGTGATGAAATTGACCGAAAAGGTGATAGTAAGGGTTTTTGGAATGAACGCGTCAACATCTACCCCACGCCATTTCGGCCGGAGCTCCCCAGGGGTCGATTCTATTACCCACACTTTTCCTAATCTTCATTAATAATCTGTTCTTAACTAGGGGTAACTTTAACGGAGAATCTGCGATGGAATGATCACATATTCCAAATAGCCAAACAATGCCAATGCCTTGGATTCCTCAAGAGAGGCAAGTTCCTTTCCCAGCCAGCCGCCCTGGTTACCATCTACAAATCCAGGGATTCAAGTCAAACGAGAAAGTCACCATCCAAATACCTGCCAAACACTTGAGGACACTCCGAAATCATACTTCTAGGACGGTTTAAAAAAGTTGGAGAACCGCTCGGTAAAGGGGTTATGTCGAAAAAATTTACTCAAAATAATTTGTTTTGCAATTTTTTTCTAAGGATTTATTGTGCCATCCTCCTCCACGACCGCGATCTGGTGCTCTACACTTTTTCAGAATGGTATGGAAGATTTTTTCTTATTCCAAAGCAATGTTGACGTTTATTCCTCTCGATTTTTGCGCCAGATTTAAGAATCTGTCTCTTTATTATAATATTTTTTACGTCATCTGTACTGATGACCACCCACAGTATTTTCTACATAATCATTAATAAACTCATATTTTTCAATTTTCCATTTTCGTATGAAATTGTGTTTGCATGCTTTTCTTATGCCAAAATAAAGTGAAATTCACGAAAAGAATCCAATTCTCTTTTCGGCATGATTTCGACGCCTCAAGTTCAAACTTTTGTATAAGATAAAATTCAATTCGGTTATTATTCAAATCCGCAATTAATTTGGGCTCAATCTTGCACCAGCTGGTTCATCGTAAGGATATTTTGCCTTACGCTTCTCTTTTCAATCTAAAATTGGAGTTTCTTTGTAAATTCTACTAAAGCAAACTTTCTTTACCACATCTAACGTTAGAATTTTTAGACACGTTTTTCGACATCTGTAAGCACACTTAACATTTCCAAAATGGCAAAATGATCTAAACAAATCCAAAAATGATTTTCCGCTTAAAAGAATAAGGAAATCAGAACTTTCGTTTTTTTCCTGCTCAATTTAAATTAAGAACATTTTAATTCCTTTGAACTCTAAAAATAGCGCCTTTAAAAAAAATACACAATTCAGAAAGCACTTGACTCTACCTCAGAGATAATCCCATCAAACTCCCATTACTCATCGGATCAGGGCGGTTTGATGAATTTTTCCCAAATAGACGGGGATGAACGCGTCCGATATGCGTAAATCCGCCATCATCGACAGTGACGTAGTGAAAAACATCGAAGCGCGAATCTTTGCCGGCCGAATCACATCTGTTTCGTGATATTCATCGCGTTTCATTGCTGCGGTAATTAACTCGGTGGGATTAAATATTTGCATTTCATATTGGAAATTTGGAGTTGCGAAATTTATGTAGATTAACTAGTGGGCCAACTATCCCCGGCTGATGGAGATTTGTTCGTGCTGGGAGAATTATTATAACATTGCGTTTTCGGCTGATTTTAATTGAAAGTACATCATCGTACGTGCAGAACATGGATTTGTACCTACAATACCAATTCCATGTCATGTCTGAGTCACTACGTGCTGAGGTGGGAAACCTGAAGCTACACAAATGTGTAAGTTTTTGAACTCGGGGCAAAAGCGTGGTAAATATACACTTTTTCGAAGGGAGAGATGAATTCGGAATTGCGGAAATGCTGAAGGCAGACGTGAACGTGTTGCGAATTTTAAAGGTAATATTCGAGTGTAATTTGCACTTCGCAATGATAAAGTTATCATTTTAGTTGTTGAGGGAACTGCTGCTTCTGTAGGTAGAAATTGAGTCTTTGGAGAGAATATTGTAACTATATTATTATTAGCAAGTCCTTTTCACTAACTCGGAAGAAATTCGTTGAACATTCACTAAATTTTTTAGTGTTTTGCTCACTTCTCTCTTTTTGAAAAGTTAAGAAAGAGCTCGACAAGCAGTACAGTCCCAGTGCCAGTCATCTTGCATTAATATTTGGCAGGAGTACGACTGACAAAACATATTTGCATTAGTGCTGCTGCATTGTCAAATCAACAAAATAAATTGATGTCTAAACTCCAAGATATTGGAATCGACTCGGCTCTAAAAAACTCAATTAAGAGTTTTATTTCTGGCAGTAGTATAGGGTGTGGTCTAATCTAAACTACACTGGCTGCGGTTACCCAGGGTTAAATAACATTTTTATTGGCGAAATATATGTTTTTTCTGGACAACTTTCTGCCGAAGTATAAACAGATAAAGATGATACGAATTATACCCAGGATCGAGAAGCTTACTTACTGTCCGTCGGTTCTTCTCCTACCATTTTATGGAGATATTCACTTGTACATATTTTCGAACCAATCCAAACCCAACATACCCGACTACAACGTTTAGGGAAATGGTAAATATGCCTCCAATATGTTTGGAGCGTGTAGAGATATTTAACCAACATACAGGGACGCAAGTATACTTATTAAACAGATGGATCCAAAATCGAAGGTGGTAACCAGAGCGTTTGTCAACGGATGCCGGATCCGATGCAGGTTTACAGTAACTATCTCTAGGAAAATCCCGTTTTTTTTTATTTCGAGCAAAGGTATACACAATATGACAAATGGATTTTTTTAATGATTCAAGTTGCTTTTAGCACATAACATTTGATAACAAGTATAAACGCTTGCAAACGGGAGGTCCTCGTCCGCGACGGGAGACACCGCTGAGGATCTGCAATCAGATAATAGAGACAGCGTGCCCTGTGAGGATTTCGTTGAGGTAATAATTAACCTCACCGAACTCCCAATCGACCCAAATTTTCAGTTCGTCAAACCCAATGAGGGGTTGATCTCCCTCTGAACTCCAGCTCACCATCGGCATTGGCATTGGTTTTCAATGCTTTTCACTTAGTAAGATATTGAAAATGTCCAAAATTAAGGGGTAAAAAGAAACTTGTGGAATCGCTTCCAGCGGAGTTTAGAATAGACCTGAATAAGTTAGTTTGGCCTTTAAATATTATAAAATCTCAAGGTGCCTTGATTTGTGTTTCTGAGAGCCAAAGACCAAAAGAACAGTTTTTTTTTAGTTTTTTCAAAATAACTCGAAAATAAAGCGAAATTCGAGATTTTTACATTTTGTAATTCTAAAAACAATCCAAAAACAAAACTTAAATTTATCGAAAAATCAAGTTTTTTTTTTCTTTTTTATAGTAATCCGGTTATAACTTTTTTTACGTCATCCTATGTATATTCAGTGTGTATTATCTAAAGTAACAAAGCGGCCGGACGTATACCAAAAAAATTCAAAATGCCCAATCTAGATCAATCTAGAGGGAGGGAAGGTAGTCTGTGATTGTAGTGACCATACCCGCAGGTAGCAAATTCAAAACATTGCTATGTCAGTAGGGTTTTAAAGTCCAGGCCTTGGATTCCCTTTGCCCTAACCCTGCTCAGCGCTGGCCACCGTACTAGCGACCCATAAGCGAGAATTGGGCGTACCATAGCTGTGTACATCCACAGGATTATCTTTGGCTTCAGACCCCATCTTTTGCCCAAAGTCTTTTACAGGCGTAGAAGGCTATGCAGGCCTTTCGTCGATGTTCGTGTTCCAGTTGAGTTAAGAATCCAATATTAGAACCATTCACTCTGGAGGATATCCTGGGGAGATTGAAGGTGGGATTTTTCGTTTTCCCTGTAAAAAGCATCACCTGAGTTTTTCCCGGATTGATTGCCAGACTGTAGCATGTTGCGCAGTTGTCAACTTTATTTAGGAATCCTTGCAAGATTTCATTATTCACTCTTGGAAACATTCCGTATACCATATCACTAGGTAATCTGCGTATGCTACTACCTTAGCTCCGCTTTTGTCTACTTTTTGTAGTATACTATTCATCGTTACTAACCACAATAAAGGGGAGATGACTCCCTCTTGTGGTGCACCTCTGTTGGCGTATTTGATTACCAATCCGTACGACTAACGGTGCCCGAGATATCGCCATTTAAAATGGACCATGGTTAGCCATTTTTAGCGTAAAACTTAGTGATTCAGGTACTCGATAGAAGCTTAAGCATTGTCTATCGAAAACCCGAATCGAAGGACAGAAAGAGAGGCATATTGAACCCAACCGGGAAACCCAGGTCAAAATCGGTCTGATCAGGGCTTGATAGCAGATTACCTTGACTCGTAGGCCAAGGTGTCTGCTATAAAATATCTCTTTTGTCTTGTTGTCTTGACAAGAGCGGCCCTTTAATTTTTATTGAAATATAACTACTGATCCAGCGATCCGGCCAAATCCCAAACTACATATATCACTTCCGATTTACTAGTGCTTGTGCAACACTGTTTGAAACTTGGAAGTTTTCCCAGCTCCTCTGCAGACCGCCAGTAGCAGTAGAGGAGTCCGGAAAAGAAACGATTAGCATTTATTAAAATTGATCTTCAACTTCCAATCATCGATTGTCTGGATCACTTCAATCATCACATAATCAGTTTATCCCCATTCGTTAGTGCGAAGCGAAATGAAGTTGTTAGGCCACTCGTAAGAATATTAAAAATGGCGAGTCTGATCAGTTTTTAGAGAAGACCTTCGATTCACTGTATCGAGTGCCTTCTCAAAATTGATTAATATTACTCTGGTACATTGACTTTTTATAAGCTTCCAGTGTATGTCTGTTACCAATTCCGAAACTGCAATAGTGTCATGCCCCCAGAATCCGAAGAGGTTATCAGGAACTATGTTTTTTCTTTTCTCAAGCTATTAGGATAATCATCTAATAGTTACTATTTTAACACCTTACTGATATTCGGCCACAGACTTACAGACCGAAGATTATCAGGGTTACTTTTACCTTTAGTGGCGTGTGAACATACTGTAAACCACAGAACGCATTCTTCCTGTTAAATATTCGCTTTCTCTTAAAAGATAAACTGACAATAGCTTTACCAATGTTCATTTTAGTAGATCTATTTATACATTTCATAGCGAACGATAATTTCAACAGGACCTAGGTGTAAAATTTATTGTACCGAAAAACTTAATAAACGTTTAGTTATTTTTATTGTTTCAGTGTTCTTTAAGAACGAAACAACTCCAAAAATAAATTGAAGTACCTACATAAAAGGAGCTTGAGTTTCCCATAGCCGTCAAAATCTAAAATTTCTCACCAATTCTTTCTGCATACTGTACAAATATTTTCGTTATACGTGCATGGAAAAGGCCACCTTTCCTCCCGGTAACACTTTCGTTATCACTCGAAAAGTGGCTTTTCCTGGACTCCGAAAAATATAGTTCGTTACAAGGGAGAAAACACAATTTTCACTCGTGTGACTTCATCCCTCGCCTTCGGCTCGGACTGAAAACGTCATACTCGTTCAAATTGCGTTTTGCCTCCCTAGTAACGAAATATACTATTTCATTACAACAGACTAAACAAAGTAAAATTTCTTTTCACGCAATTGATCAAAAAAAAAAAAAAAATCTTTATTACTTCATGACTTCTAAGAAAAGAAATTTTTATATTTAAATTCGTCTCGACTGCCACGTGTCACACAGAAAAAAATTTGCGCGATTTTTTTCTGTTAAATATTTCTGTACTCTCGTTTAATAAATAATCAAACTTTAAACAAATTGGATCTCGAGCTCGACAATGAGATTTATTCAATTTTAAATAAACGTGTACACAACCTATTTTTAAAATTAACCCAAAAGAATTCAGAATTCCAAATTGTTTGCCAAAATACTTTTGCTAAATGAAAATAACGAAAAAAAGAAAACAAATTAAGAAAGTATAAATTTTAGTACAAAAACTCAAGTTAAATATGTGATTAAAATGGAGAAAACACTATCGAATTTATTTTCAATTTGGGTAAATATTTAAGGTAAAAGAAAACACGGTTTTATATGCAATATATGAACTTTGGCCTGGTTTATAAATTTAATGAAACAGTTTCTTTTTTTTTCTCTTTTTTTGTGCAAAAACTATAAATTATTTAAGGCACACACTAAGTTTATTTTTTTATAAACAGAGATAAGTTTCTGTTCATCGTCTTGAGTTTATCTTTAACGAATAAGTCAAAACCTCAGAACTAGGTTAATTTCTTTCAATGTTTATTTTTAGAGTGAAAATTCAGTTTCTTTTTCAAAACAACAAACTAAAGAACTTTGCTTTGGGTATTGGTACATTGATTATATGTACTAGTACAGAACTTTGTAAGAGTTTAAAAAAAATTAACTAATATCCGTTTGAAGTGTGAATAAATAATGATGAGACGGGATCAGCAAGAAGGATCACAAATCGGAATTGATATTCCAATGACGCCATCAACGAAGCGCAGAAATGACGTAATGAAACGCTTTAATGATGTTTGGAAGACAACGAAAAACGGTCTACCAGGATCCCCGCCGCGTAGTCCAATAAGTAAGGCATTTGACTTCCTGCCATGGTCACGGAGCAAGAGAAATTCGGAAAAGTCAACAAACGATAAAAAAGGTGAAATACAACATAAAAACATATTTCGTAACGGCGCCATCATCAGAGATGTTTTAACCGATAAATCAAATAAGAACAGACCAACAAACAACGATATGCTACAACAGCAGCATCAGGACACCTCGTCAGGACATAAAAAGGGACGACGTCTCTCAAGAAATAAAAGCCTCGACATTGATGAGCTCATCAGGAAAGCTGAGACTAAGGATGATGACGATAGCGAGGAGAATAACGTCAAGACGTTCTATGATGACACCTACATTGAGAGCATGATGAAGAACGACACCGGCCAAAAGGACCTCAACGAGAACATACCGCCAAGGAATTTGAATAATTCACAGAAGCACATTCTGTTTAACGACGAGAATGTCGTCTACTTAATCAAAAAGGAAAAACCCGTGAGGCGAAATAATGAAAATTCTAAGGAAAAGTCTAGGGGGAGCATTAGACAGAAAAACGTCGAAGTAAATAACAACACGCTTTTCACCGAGGGTAGCGTAATCAAGGCCAGACTTAAACTTAAGAAAGTCCCATCGCAGGACGACAGCATAATACAGCAGCCACCGCCGCCCAGCAAACGTGGAATTCTCTACAGATACAACTCTATGGACTCCCAGCTGCCATCGGATTCTGTGGGCTCCAAGTCCTCGGAAGCAATTCTGGAGCATGATGCTTGCGGCAATGGAGACTGTTCTGACAAGTCAAAGCTGTGCAAGCCACGCAAGAAGCTATCATTCCGGGATCCAGTTGTGCTGCAGAGGCAGAACGATCTCCAGACCATCAGACCAACCAATCCAGCCGCAAATCAAAATAAAATTACGGATAATCCCAAAGAATTGCGGATTAATTGCGGTCGACCTTACGATTGCGATTTGGAGGTAAATTGAACCACTGCCCTCTTAATCTATCGGGGATTATTATTATTACTGTTTATATTATGACTTTAGAAGATTACCCACTTTATTGTTATTCGGCAATTGAGCCAAATTGATTATTTTCGTATTCTTTTTATTTTTTGCAGTCACAAGCAATGCACATCGTTAGGACTGTAGGACAAGCTTTCGAAGTGTGTCACAAATTAAATCTTCAGAAAAATTCCCTAGAAAATAATGACGAAAGGTCGGACGTTTCATCCTCGGAGATGCTGGACCAGGATAGAATATCGGAGCAGCTAAGCGATGATGATCTTCCTAAGAAAGGTGAGTCCATATACAAATATAATTTGTTCCTTAGGAGTTGTGTAGACTTTCTAGTAGTATTCAAAATTTTCGTTGTGTATTTTGATATTGAGACCCATTCCAGTGTTACGATGGCGTCAGCCGTGTTCATATTGAAAAACAATATGGCAATATATGTATTTTGGGTGGAAAGTAATTTCATTCTTTTAATATGTAGAGAAGTTCGCCACGAGTTTAAAACTCTGAGCTTCTGAAGTAGGCGAGGGTACTATTCGATCGAAATCTTGAACAACGGGTCACCTTTTATTAATGGCTAATCTTGGTAATCTCACTACTGATTTTCTTTATGACTCGCGAGGTATATAGGAGCCGCACAAAGCCCTATCGTCCTAGAGACTTGTGTCTCAACTGAAGCTCAACTCCTTACGTTATTCTACTTCGAATTTTATCCACAGTCTTTGAAACTTTCTCATATTAAACCCATACTTGAAAAAGTAAGTCAAGCAATTTCCTCTATTATCTACAAAACCTTGAAGACCATTAACAACAAAAGGCTTATCGAGTATCTGAGTAGCCTAGGACAGCGGTCGACAATTTAGTGGAACGCGAGAATATCTTGGATGGCATGCTACGAAAGTGACAATTTATTAAAATTTATGTTAAGATTGAAAGTGTAGATGCTGATATGGCGCCAATCGCGTCGGCATGCCCTTTCATATTCATGCGTGACTGTTATAAAGGCATGCGCACTTGGTACTCTGATGCATATGTATCATAGTATACAGGCGTACATACAACGTAAGGAATATACGTTACCGCAACTGCCGGGGACACAGTTCATTTGAACTTTCATATAAAGGTCCCATTCACATACAGGCCGCCGGCAGGTAGTGGCTTGAAGGTTTCTCGCCTTGAGGCCTAGTATAACCACACACTCCAACTGGATGGCACCTGCAGTCCAGGAAAATTTATTAAAATCTTTATGTCTGTGGGTGTTTATCGTCAGTCTGGGCCTGAAGATCTGGACCCAGTTTTTGTAATTCGACAACGAAAATTTTATTTCGCTTTCAGTTCGCATGGTTCGAAAAAATCGAACTCTTCACAGCGCCATTGTGTGGTGGCCAACATCCTTAGTACCCTAACAACTTGGAGCTTGCCAGACAACGTGTGTACCTCCAATGCTGGGTCCGATCGTCTCGGATCATTTTAACCAAACTGGTGGGTGCCAAAAGCCCAGTGCCATAGCTCTTTCTGGACATTTTCATTTTCCACAAAACCCTAATCGCCCAGAATCCATATAAGGGTGACCCGATTGCGGGCACCCGGCATATCATGCTGATATGCAGTAAGTACTTCTCTGTCTGAAAGAGAGTAGCAAGGGTGACCAAACTGCACTTGAAACTTTTACACCATATCACAGTACCCACTGTTTTTTGTCCAATGGCTAAACAATCATGCCTAGGATTTCTTAAGAGATGCAAAACTCTTCTTTCACCAGCAGCCAAAGCTACAATCTACAAATCCTACATTTGGCCCCGCCTCGAGTATAACTAATTTATCCGGACTGACGCCTCCAAAAACCGTCTTAGCGTGCATGAGCCAGGTGCAAAGCCGCGCCATCCGAATCATCGGAGATGAAAGCCTCTGCATTTCTATTGACTCTCTGAGCCACCGTAGGAATGTAGCAGCCCTGTCAAAGTTGTATCGCTATTACCATAGTGACTGTTTCACGGAAGTATCCGCCCTCCTGCCTGCATGGCAATATTTCTCGTACCCGAGCTTGTACAACACCCATAAGTTCAAACGTAAGGTTCACCGCCAACAACCCCAGACCGCCACTACCTTCCCTATTCCCCTCTATTCTATAAACCAAGCTTGCACCATGTCCTGAACAACATGACAGACTGGTAGTACAAAGGGTGATTCCTAAGCTTGGATTTCCCGCATAAAAAGAGCAAGATCGGTCTCGCTATAGTGGGAACTGTAACAGAAAGCTTGAAGGGTAAACACATCCTCGTCGAGGCAGTGCGAGTCCTCCACCTTTTGATCTGACTGGCGATGACTGGCAATTTATAGCCCAATGTCCATGTCCAGTGGCATCTAGTGTCCTGATATACTTTTTACTTTCCCACAGTAATTCTTTAGTCACCACAAAACGAGACGGCTGACGAAGAAACCTCTTGGAGTTCCTTGGGCCAGTTTTCGGTGGTGTCACCAAACTGTCTCGTGGCCAATGTCAAGCCGGCTCTACACGATGCGGTTAACGTTTGAATCCAATGGTGGCTTCCAACGATTGAGTCAGTACCGACTACAGCCCGAACGTGTCCAAACACGAACGTTAACGCCTGACATTAGACGCTTGACATTGGACACGGTAGTTCGAAGATCGGCCATAAGATGCGTCCTACCATCAAGCGTCCAAAGTTGGATGGTGTTCATAACATCGTGTAGAGCTGGTTTCAGCAGTACCAGAGCTCTGTCTGACCATGGGTTCACTTTGTCAATGACATCGAAACTCTGAGTACCATCCATAAAAATCCATAAAAAGTCGATCCGATTGCGAGAGAGTACTCGGTTCTTTGGTAGCCCATAACTAATTAATGACGCTGGTACCAATAAAGCTTGTTTCCTACTGTCACCCATAAGATATAAGATATTGTACATATTTATAACTAATAATAGGTGATTTTGTGAAAATCCATGTTTTCTCCAAAATAAAATTATCCCGCCCAGGGCAAGTCGTTCCAAATTCTTAAAACAACATATTATGGAATTTTATGGAAAAACTGTTTTCTATATTCTGATCCCTTAAATTTTCCGATTCTATTCCGAGTTCCAAGATTTTATTTATTTTTAACCGACTTCAAAAAAGGACGATCAATTCAAACATTGTTTTCTAACGAAAAAATTCTCACACTTTCTGCTCTAATCTTTTCCTAACTTATTCTTAGAATTGAGTATGCCCACCTCTACACCCACTTAACCTCTATATCCTGCTAGTCCTACTGTTACAGAAGATATAAAATCGGTATAAGACGGCTTGTCAAAACATAAAGAGTCTATGTATCCTTGATTTACGTTACAAGAGAAATGGGATACCGCCTTCGATAAATCTTTTTTCTCCGTAAACTTCTTAAAGTTCGCCCCTTTCCATGGAAATAATCGCTTTTATCATGTTGAAACTCTAAACACAAGAAAAATAACCCAAACAAAGTCCCAGACAAAGAATCCCTTTTTTATCCCATTTTAACTTTGGTTTAAACTGAATGGCCTTTAACTGTCTTGCACGAATATAATCCACAAATCCCTGATATTCAAATTTCCTGATTTATAACATCATGCCGCCACCTACGCAAGGGCAGCTTCCCCATTCCACGGCGTCATGGAATGAATGATTTACTGCAGAATATCGATGATTTACAATTTTTCGAGGAAGCTGGAGCACGGCCCTCACCCTTTCGTGCCGCGTCCATAGTGTGTCAATGGGTTGTTATCAGCACGAAAATAACTTGGAAATTGTATAAAAATAAAATGGGAAAATTGGAGAAAAAATTGTTTGTAAACATTTACACTTTCGGACGCTTTAAGTGGGAGTTGAAATATTTGTTGCACATTTCTGACGTCAGCAGACACTGGGCGAGTGAGTGGGATTGAGTAAAAATTTGACCTTAAGGGATGCTCTTAAATAAACTCGAATGGCTTTGGGGAAGGAGCAACCCTTCTGGGAAAAACATCTTTAAATAAGACAATGGTAGGCATAATAAAGATATTTAAGATTCAAAGTCAATTGTATGAATATTAGGTTTATTGGCTTACCCCATGGTTTGATCTTATTAAGTGATTGTTCAACATTAATGAAATCGCGATGATTGTTTATACTATGGATTGTCTACCCTTCTTACTTGATCAATAATGAAACTAAAATCCATCCAAATTGATCGCCAATTTAATAGTCAGTGAGAGATCCATATGCCAAAACGGCAAAAGTTGCGATAGAAAAAAATTCCAGAGATTTTCGAAAATTCTAGAAAAAAATCACCAAACCTCAAAATTCAGAATCACCAAACCTCAAATTTAAAGATACCCTGACTGTGGGTAATGGTGATCCTTGACTCTAGGTTAAAGGTATTCCTCGATGATGCTTACGGCCTTTAAAGTGAAACCACACTGCACAATGCCTTCACTTGGCGAGCTTTTCAGTGCTTTTTAGATTTTATATATGAAAGCTGTGCTTGGGTTTGCCTCGTAACGAAGCATTGATTTACTTCTTATGTCAAAGCAAAGCAAAGCACAGAGGGTGCCTACATTGCGGTTTCACCTTTAGAGTCGTGGACTTCCAATGCTCGGTACTTTGTTCAGCCTTTACATTGCTTTCGAATTCCTGCCGCAGACCAGTTGCTGGCAGAGAAGGTGAAGATTCGTTTATTATGGCGTGCGCCAAAACATTTAGGAATCTCAAAATCGCTTTTTACGTGGTGATTATAAAATGAGTTTGTAAGAAGGGCCTCTATTTTCTTTTGAATCAGTGCAATGTCAAACTTCAAATGGGGCGAGATGCTATTGTAGTGCCAAAATGACAAAAAAAAAAAGAAAATGTATATTTATATTTTGCAATCCCACCTCGCTTTATTTCAAGTTGGAAATTTTGCTGTCATAAAAGAAATAACAATTGTCTCTCCATTCCTCCATTCCGAAATAACAATTGTCTCTCCATTTCCCCAGTACAAAACTTCACTCCCTCAAAAATGTAAGAATGTAAATTTGCAATCTTACCTCGCCACAACTCGAAAAATTTAGGCCTCAGTACAATTTACCATCGTGTAAGTCCGGCTCTACTCTGCTTATGATGGTGGTGTATATTCAATACATAGCTTTCTGCTGTCGACCACAAATAGTTCTACATGTCTCTGCAGTAGACACCGATATCTGCACATCATGCTTTGACTTCGATGAGGAATCTTTTTTCTTCGTTTTGCGAGAAAGAAGAGAAAGTTAGTCCACCGAGATCGTCTAAGTATTTTTTAGTGGCAGTTTCCTTTGGTTTTTTTTTTTTTTTTTTATGTGAAAGACTAGAGTCACAGGAAACGCCCTTTATACTGTGTCGACAATCTATTTTCTTCATATAGAGTGCAATGTCGAAAAGCAGCTCTAGTCGGGGAAGAAAGGAACTGTCACAACCTACCAGCGATATTTTGCAGTCCACCTACTCCCAACCATTACTGTCGCGACTTTGTCATCGGGGCATCGAGAAACAACTCGCTGGAGTGTTATGCCTCCTGAAACGAGTTGAATCTCATCAACCAACCGATGACATGCGCTTTGGTGAAGCGGGGAAGGGCTAAGGAAGGCTATGACAGAAGGAATCAGGAATGTAAAGAGGGAAGAAGAAAGAAGGAAAGTTATGTAGGTGGGAAAGTGGAAAAGGCGAAGGACCGTGGGGCTGGCCGGGATTCGAACCCGGGACCTCTGGGATAGTAGCCAGACGCCTTACTCCCTAGGCTACCGAGGCCCCCGAGGTTTGCACCTTATTTGGTAATTATTTGGTACTTTCGACTAAACTCAGGTGGAAAAGTACTAAAAAAGGACGAAATAGAGCCAATTTCAACATTAAAATTGTTTATAACTTCAAAACTAGGGGCCGCAGCATAAAAGTTGTCGAACATTACTCATACGAAATTGTACAAGCTTTTCAATTTTGTAAAAAAATGTATTGGTTGATAACATATTTTTTGGAGAAAAAGGTGGTTGAAGTTGAAATTTTAATGAAAAAAAAAAAACAAAATTTTGACTCATAACTCTGGACGTTGGTGGGGTGAAACCTTGACTTTTACAGTTTTAGATAGATAAGAATATTCTGCGTAGAATGCTGCCTTATTCATGAAAATATCTAATAGGGCTAAAAAATACAGGGTAATTTGTAAACCTCTACCAAAAAAATTTCAAAACGACCTAACGGCTAACCGATACGATTCCCCCACCCATACGATTTTTTTTCATCTATCCAAGACCTATCCATAGCCAAGCGTTTCCACATTTTCACTGATACACCCTGCATAATAATTATTCTGTTTTATTCTCACTTTTTACAGCAAATCCCTGTTTCTCTCCACCAATAAGCAAGGAAACCATATCTTGTACGATCACTGAAGTCTATTTTCTGTCGGGCCAGGTGGGCAGGCCCGGTCCGATGAAGGCCATGCATTATTCCGGAGTTGAGGCAATTGCTTGACAGGCCGGGGATTCCAGGTCACTCCTCATGATTCCCCAAAGGCACACAGGCGAAGACGACAGTTTAGAGTAGCAGCGATCAAGCCAGAATAAAATGCCGGCCGATTGCACTTCGTGTTCTCAAAGAAAGTTTCAGACTGAATAGAAGTTTAGATCGTCAGGCCCGGCCTGTCGAAAATACCCACAGACTCACAGATTTATGTCAGTCTTCCTAGACTGCAGGTCCCAACGAAAGTCTAGCTAGTTGGCGACTGGTAAGTGTATGGTTATACTTGGACTCAAGTCGAGAAACCTTCAGGGCACCTTGTATTGGCCTTAGAATAGAGAAGATGAGGAACAGAATATAGCGTATATGTATACGGATTCGAAGAAAGCATTCGGATTCAAGAATCTCTCGCTCTGAATCGAAAGAAACAACCACATACACTATATATCACAAACACAGGCGTACCGAAATTCGTTCGTGATTGCTCCAAACATTTTCAGTACAAAGGTATTTACTTCTGAGCTCTAGTCTTTCACATAATAAAAATTTGATAGATGTAATCTCACACAGTGATTGCTTATTGCATTATAATGGCCATTTGACATCCTAAAGGCAAAGTGTGACCTTCCGTACAACAGAGAGAAAAGCAAACGAATTTCTCTTTGGCTTAGGGATGTAAATGGGTATTAAGTGCTCAATGAAAGAGAATTCGATTAAACCTTAAGACGGTAGGTCCATGAACCCTGTAATCTGGATGAGTACGTACGGGTACACATGCTGCTTAGCTCGCACACTGTGTATATTAAATAAAAGGTATTTTGTTATCGATACATATAGTATTTATGTTAATTGAAATCCTTCCATAGTACAATGTCCTCACTACATTAACTAATCTCTATCATCTACCAAACAACTAATCCAAGAGTTTTGTTTTTGTGTTTGCGTATTTTTAAATGAGCTTTCCACATTTCACTCACAATCCAGACTTGAGGTTTATATTTTTAGTCAATGCTTTTGTAAATAAACTTTAAAATTGCGCCTTATCCTAATTCGCGAAGTATTTTTATTATTTGCTTTGAAGCAAAAAAAAACGCAGAAATTACAAAATTGATGCAAAAATTAGAATAAAATTCGTGGAAATTTCTGTTTAAAATGTATTTTTTTTTTTCTTTAATATTATATGTATTTTCTTTTTTTCTTGCGTTATGTGCAAGGTCACAATCACGGCCAAAGAATCCGTTCCTTAAACTTGTCGGTTAGCCTGGGCGAAAATCGTCTTGAAAACAGCCAAAAATTAATTAGTTGCGAGCACACCGGATACTCGCGGAAAATCTCTAGTAAGATTTTCCGACAGCCAACAAGCAATAATAACAAGTAGAGCCCCCTCTCATGTGAAAAGTAAACAAAAATCCAATTTTTTTCCTTCAATTCTTCAGGATTTTCACGCCATCTTCACAGGCACAAGCAGGAAGGGAAATTTTTGTAAACAAGTGAGCAATTGGACACTTTCTTATAGTTTGTTGACAACGAATTTTCTTAAAGATTTTCCCCCGCAAATATTTTCCTTCAGCGGCGCTTGTGAATGTCTCTGGGAAAATTTTTTAATCTTCTGCAGTTAATCTTGGTTTCCCTCCCGAGAGAAAAGAATATTATTTTTGGTCGACAATATGACGCCGAAATATGCTTTGGTGGCGGAGCGCTGGGTGCCGGGAAGGGGGTGGAATTTTCACTTTGTTTTCATCATTTGTAAACAAAAAGTCTAGGGAAAAGTCTGTCGGTGGTGAAAATTTTTGGTCAACATTTTTTTCTTGCTTTCTTTTGGAAAATAAAGGAGAAAATTTTTAAAAAATTTCCAACAATTTGCCAGTGGTAGTAGTAGTAGTACGGGGGTCCTACACCCCCTTCAAAAAAATACAGTGCAAAGAAAAATCGCACAAAAGCTCATATGATGACAGGGAAAGATTGCTCTGCCAAGGATAACGAATGAACGGGGTTCGTTTATTTTATTTTCCCTCTGGTTTTATTGCATAAATAAAAAAAAATCGCATAAACTCCCAGTGGTTGAGCCTTGGGCGTGTTCAGAATTATACCTCGAACGCCTGTTGAAGGCTAACCAAAAATTGGATTTGCTTTCGGGCGATTTAATTACTGCCTCTAAACACAAGAAGAAAATCCCCCAAAAAAATAAACACAACCCTAAACCCGGGGTCAAGGTCCTCCCCACTGACTCATAATAATATTTTCTTTTCTTCATCTTCATCTCCTCTCTACAAAAAAAAGAATTTCCCTCAAATTTCCACGTTTGCTCTGACCTGACCACGGTGCAGATTGCTTCGTTAGTTTTTGACATTTCGAAAAGCGATTCTTGTTTATGTTGATAATAATTTGTGGTAAATCTAAATTATGTCAAACTTCCGCGAAATATTGTCCACTCGCCAGAAAAAATTTCATATTTTATGCTTTTAACACTAATGTTGAAAACGCTTCGCGCTTGGTGAAATTTTAGTAATTGGTAAAAATTTATGTGTTTTGTGGGACAATTCTCAAAGGCCACGAGGGAAATTAATTTATTATTATTAATTTTTTGTTTTGTTTTTTGTTTTTGGAGGTTTTGTTCTCGTGACATTTTAGTGGTATCCTAAATTTGAATATATTACCTCTGCTTTATCTTAGAATGACAAATAATGGCTATTTATTTTCGCAGAATTACTCACTTTTTATTAAAATAGTTTTTACTATGTGATGAATTGTTCGACATTACAAGGTGATTTTTATTTTGCATACCACTAGTAGTTGAACAATCTTACCTCTTATTGGCTTACGTTTCGTCAGGTTGGATTATACGTCCTTCGCCCAGGCTTTCCAGTTCCTCAGATTTACTATTCTTGAATCCGTTCCAGTGATGTACTAGGGGTCGTCCATTAATTTCGTGAGGCGTTTAGGGGGGGTGGGTCCAGCCGAATCTTACCCAATCTCACGAGGAGGAGACGGGGGTTTCGGAAAATATCACGTTATTTTGTTCCTCAGAAAACAGTGTAAAATTGCTATAAAAAAAACTGGGTTAAATTAAGTAAAACCTGTTTCTCCACCCTCATTCACTTACAGGCAGCCGGCATGACGTGGCCTTTCAGGCCAGGTCGGCAGGCACGGTCCGAAGAAGGCCACACATTACTGCAGGTTGTTAATTCAAATGCAAAAATGTTCATGGCCTCAGCGAAAACTTTAAAGGCGCAAGCAGATTGGCGCGGCGACGGCTGGTGGAGACAGCTACTGTGACTGGAAAAACGTTTGAAATACACAGAACACGATATTTGCTATGACAATGAGCAGGCGGCGCGGAGAAATTAAATGTATGGGAAATTCTCTTGCACTCGGCCGCCATCACTGTATCAGCGCCAGCGCCTAGGGCCTCGGTAGTCTAGGGGTAAGGCGCCTGACTACAATCCCCAGAGGTCCCGGGTTCGATTCCCGGCGGTGCCACGGTCCTAGCCTTTCCCAATTTCCCACCTACATAACTTTCCTTCTTTCTTCTTCCCTCTTTGCATTCCTGATTCCTCCTGTCATAGCCTTCACTAGTTCTCTTACCCGCTCCACCAAGCGCATGTCATCGGTTGGTTGATGAGATTCAACTCGTTTCAGGAGGCATAACACTCCAGCGAGTTGTTCTCGATGCCCCGATGTCAGAGTCGCGAAATGGTTGAGAGTAGGTGAAATAAAAATACCGCAGCTAGGTTGTGACAGTTCTTTCCTTCACTTCTCTCTCTATCTTCCGACTAGAGCTGCTGTTCGACATTTCAAAAATAAAATACATGGTCGACAGTACAAAGGGGCCTTCCCTAAGTCTCTAGTGTGCCACATAAAAAAAAAAAAAAAAAATCTGTTTGTGACTTAAGGCGGCTGCAGACTCACGCCGTGCACACCCGCGAACAAGCGCGAACGAGAGTGCGAAGCTCGTGCATTGATTTAGTTCCGAGTGGATACGGCGTGAATTCGTGCCGTAAACTCATGGCTGAATAGATGCTCAGATCTTCAGGCGCAGACTGACGATAAATGCCCACACACAAAGATTTTTCGATTTTTTTGATCGGATAAATTTCGTCCGGTCCAGGTGTTTTATAAGGCTTAAAGCCTTCTATGGCAACCTGCTTCGCCCACCTTATTCAAGCTCGTTGCTTCTCGGTAATCTCACCCTTCGCAGTTCCCTCGAGCAAAGATTCTTAGGGCCCTGCGTTGCGCTCGGTACTTCACTTTGGTGGAGCACCTTCAGAGCCGGAAGGCATGGTGGTTTTGTTAGCCTCTTTTGAGGCACTGGGGATCTGCATGGGTGTTCTGTCGAAACAGCTGACTTAGAGGGATTGTGGGGCTTCGGATTAGGGTCTAAAGCTACCTTTTTCCCTTTACTAACCTTACTACCCTTAAAACAACAAGTTCGGTATGCGGCGGGAAGTTATATTTTCTCGGGGATTTTGCCATAAAAGATCGCCCGAGTAGTACGGAAAAGTTAGTCCATCTTACCAAAACCGCTTACCAGGCTAAGGCAATTGTACACTCGGACCTTTCCCGGACTAAACGCATACGACCACGGGGAGGAAACTTACCCTTGCGGATTTTACCCTGGGTTTACTCGGAGTAAGCGCTTAATCTCTTCCTCTCTGTAGCCTCACTGTCGCTCTGATGGTAGTTAGCATAGACCAGGATGCCCCCCAGGGCTTAGGAATATCAAACTGCATCACATCAGCTCTTAATCGATAGACATAGAAGGAGCAGTTGCGTGAACCCGAGGCTGGATCCTGGTTGTAGAGTATATTAATCAACAATTAATGAATTCCATTTAAGATTAACGTAATATAGATCCCATCGGCATATTTTATTAGTCTTGCATCCCTGAAATTTATAATGAATTAATTTTGAAGGGATACTATCAATAACATACTATTTGCCCAAACCTATTTCTGTCCAATTGAAATAATTTGTTAGTTTGTCAATTGGCCCCCACTTGAATGCCATGTTTAAAAAATCATGAAAAATGAACAGCTCCCACGTCAAAGGACAATTCACTTTCCCAGATTGGGGCCAAGGAGACCCATAAAATATTCCCGATGACACACTCCTCCACTCCCAGTTCAGTTCAATGAATTTTCGAATATTTATCAATCGACTTTTCGTGTCCATTACGGCTCTCGATTTATTGCCCGCTTATCGCATTTAATTAAGAAAAACTGCATAGAAACTGCACTGACGCTGCACCGCGCTACGAACCGAATCGACGGGGGAGCAGATGCACCGTGCTCGGATAGCACGATGGGGCCGTAATGGTGTTTACGTTTGTCTAAGGAGCTCCTGGTTATTATTCCCGTCGGAATGACATTAAATGATTGAAAATTATCGCTCCCAAGTGCACTCCTCGAGGCGTAAGTATTTATTGGACAATCGCCGGTGGCTAAAGATAGCCACCAGCTAGACACAGTGGACGTCTGACAGCAGAAGATGGGAAGAAGAGTGCTGGGGTCAATAAAGTGGGATTTGGTGCAAAATGCTGTCACACACTCGTCTCGAAATGATCGTCTTCATGTCCTTTTTGGCTGGACAGCTCCCGGGGGACATCTTGGCTCTGTGGCATTGCTTCGGAGGAGATTGTCAGCAATTTCAACTATGATTTACGATAGGACCCGCAACATTTGGGGCCTTAATAATGGCGCAGATTTATTTTATTCGCACGATGGAATTTCATTTGGAGGAATTAACTCGGGGCTGGCTGAACCGGGGGGGCTTGTAAGTGGCTGTTTTATTACTGTTTGAAAGTTTAATGTCTAGCACTTACCGGGGGGCGAGATTGTCGAAAGGTTAGAGATGATGGGGGGTTAAAATATATATACAGCGTAATCTGGAAAGGGTTCTGTTATTATTAACGGGGGGTGTTTAACGGGTATTAATGCTCTTCCATAATTTATGGGAACTTTAGGAATTTGTTACTCGGAAGTTTTAACTGTTCCATTATTTATGCCATAAATCTTGATGTCGGATGTTTTTGGGGGATCCCTGTTAGGGTTATATTTAATAATTCAACATTTTACAATATTTATAAGTGAATGCCGCACTGTTTAGTTTAAGGGCTACAACCAACTGAATAAATGATGATAATCAAAAATAATAATATACAATTCCTTTTTGTCTTACAGAGTTCATACCGGTTACACCTGATCTAAATCTGCAGCAAAGACCAAATCATTTAGAAATAATACCACAGACCAATCGAAAGTCACCTTGTGTAAGTATTTTCTCCAAAAAAATTTTTTGTTTATTTAAAATTAAAATATAGTTTTACCCCAAAATAATCGTATTTAAGAACAGAAAAAAAGCTTCATTCCACCACCAATTGGCCCAGAGAAAAATTCTATATTTTCATGTTATTTTTAGACAATTCTGACTAATTTTCTTCGCATTCAAATCTCGAAAGAAGTTGCACCGAAAAATCGTAAAAGTTTTCGTGATTTTCTTCGACGGTAATAAAAGTTCCGGAATCCGGAATCAGTTTATGACAGTTTATGAAGTATTGAAGCTTTCCTTGTTATTGTACCGTGACTACTTCAAGGAACAACAGCCAACTGCGCATGGGTATATACGTACGTAAGCGATTGTTGCAAAATTTACGTCAATTCCGATTCTGATGAAAATTTAATTTTATACGAGCGATCTGTGAAGTGTATTTGGGAAAATTGATCAATTGATTTCTTTTGAAAAATTATTTTCTTTTGTTTTAAAACTGATTACGGATTCACGAAAAAAAAACAAGGATTTTATCGGAAAATGAACGGAAGATGTGTAGGTTAAAATTCAATTTAAAATAATTATAGTTGTTAATTTTATGAGTGTAATTGTAAATTTTATTTTGATAAGACTTTTATGTGAGGATGTTTAATTGCATATAAATAGTTGGTATGGTGATGTAGTGACGTATTAAACAGGAAACAGCAGGTGATATCTAAAAGTTATTGTTGCCGGGTGCTTGGTTAGATAGCTTTTAATGATCTTAGTTTTATGTGTAAATGAAATTACAAATAAAAAATTATTTGCTAACGACAGAATCGATTAATAAATTATTATTTGAAAAGAGAACGTTGTAATTACCTAAAAATAATTTTAGATGACTGCAGTTCCTCAAACTAGAACATATAGAATGTACCACAAAATTCACCATTATTGTTTAGAAACATAATAAAACAATTTATGCAATTCCTATTACATATATTTTTCTATTGCACAATGTTTAAAAATGAACAGACTATGTATTTCGTTATTCGTTCTTGTGTTTTTTGGTGGTATAGTATAGACAAATTAAAGTTAGCAATCATTTTACTGCGCATATGCAAGAGAATCGAGTAAACAACAGGTAAAAGGTGCTTAGAAAGCTCTTTCACTGTTTCAATAATTAAAGCATTTTTAAAAGCTATCCAAACACAGAAACGTACCTGGGTGTAGGCGAAGTGCCTTTGACTCAAAACAACTACAGATTCGTTCTCAATGGCTATGTAGACGTCCAAAGGGGTGGAAAATATTGAAACAGTATTTTCGCCATTAATGGAATAGATACAACTGATGGAGATTCTTTACACGCCTAATTTGTTTTCTGATACTTGGATCGCCTCGGTGTTGAAAGGGCCGAAGTTGTTGCAAGCACCTTCTTTGCCCAGAAAGGCTGCCAAAAGGGACTATTTTTATTTTATGCAAGGTTATACATTGGAAACTAATACATGCAGTTCAGTGACCACCGATTATACCTTGAAATATGAAGGCTTGGAGAACGACATAGGGACCGACCTTTATTATGGTCTACAGGTTTGCGGAGCTCTGGATTCTGCTTGAAACAGCTAGGGAAGTACACCGAAAAATATCCTAGTAGTCCAGTCAAAATAGACGAAAAAACGCCATAATTGGAAGATAATTCGGAAGTTGCTGAAAATTGGAACAGCCCTTAAAAACATTATTATACATAAGCTGTAGAGACTGCCACGCGATTGGACGACTGCAAACTTTTTTATTCAAGGTCAAAGGGTCAAAATATCAGTTTTTTGCAAATATATGCTAAACCGTACGTCTTATCAGAAAATTGTGTTTACAACGTTTGTAGATTAGGCGATTATCTACAAAAAAATATATTATACATTTTCTCGTAGGAATTGCCATTTCTGAGATATTGTCGTTTTAATAAGTTAAAATACTCATATTCTATCATTCCCGACTTGTAAAGGTCATCAGAAATTTAATAAATCCTTTGTTGGAGTACGCGGCTAATATTTTCAGGGGTGATTCCTGGATGTCTTTGGAGAAAAAAATTGTTCTACAGAGGGCGGCTATCTCCACTATCCACTAAGATACAGGGTGATTAGGGTAAACATTTTGTTTTTTTTTTTAAATTTACTGAAATTTGAATAACTCCTAAAGTAATTATCATAAAGTAGCCTAATTAGGCTCATCTTTTCGGTAAATGTGTATTCTTTTATTTGGTATAAAGCACAGCAACCTGAGTGGCTCCGTTCAAAAAATATGTAGGCTCAAACCAATGCTACTATGCCGCAGTTAAAACTACCGATAAAACTACTACTACTACTACTACCTACAAAACTACCTAAAATAAACACTTATTGTGTATGGAAATATTGTAGGTAATAGTTTGGTGCATCAGGAAAGCAAAAAAAATGTAGTGTTAGTAACGAATTTTCTGAGAAAAACGAAGAAATCTGCCGTCTAGATGCAAAGCATTGGTTTGAGCCTATATATTTTTGAAGTGAAACTTCCTTGCTCTCGTTCTGAGGATTTTGAATTAATTCGCTCAAGTACGAGTGAATTCAGAAAACTGAAACGCAAACAAGGACAGGTGTACGAAACGGAAGTTGCCTTCTCACTCATTTACATAATCGGAAATTTAGTGATGACACACACCGCACCAGCAGGATAATATCTACAATTTATTTAAATTGGTCATAGATGGCTCAGGCATCGGTAAAGTAAAATGGGGAGTCGGTTATTAAAAAAATGAGATTGTGTATTAATTATTAAATATAAAATTTTTGTAAAAGCAGCGAAATATTTTTGATTTTTGAATTGATTCGAGCCAGTACGAGTGAATTCAGAAAACTGAAACGAAAACAAAGACAGTTGTACGAAACGGAAGTTGCCTTCTCACTCATTTACATTACATTACATTAAGTGATGCCATATAAACAAATTCTACCAAACCAGCAGGAAAATATTTACAATTTATTTAAATTTGTACATAGATGGCGTAGGCATCGGTAAAGTAAATCTGAGGAGTCGGTTATTTAAATAATTAAGATTGTGTATGAACTATTAAAGATAAAGTTTTAGTAAAGCCAGTTAAATGTTTTTAATTTTTGTCAATTAATACTAAAAGTGTTTTTGGTAATATATATTTGAGTACATATGTAATAACTTGAGTATTGTCATCTCGTGGGCTCACAATTACATTAGGGAATAATAATTTCGAGCTGTCATATCGACAGCTAGTTAGCTACAAAGTGTTACAATTAAAGTGTGACATTAGAGATCATTTTTGAAAAATATTTTTAAAGTAAATTTTGAATATCACATTTAACTTGTAATTGAAGGTGATCCGCTGTCACATTTAGTGGTTTTCTTTGGCTTACAAACAGGATTGTTTTCTATTTAGACAAGTGATATTTGCTCAGTGATAATGGATCGCAAAATTCCTTACATCTATGTATTATCTCCGGTTATCATATGATAAATTTTGAATTGTATTAAAACAATGTACGAGTATATTGCCAGAATTGAGATTATGGCCGTGTTCCATAATAACAACCAGCATACTAACCACTGAAAAAGGGTAAATTTAAGTTGTTACGCTGCGAATAACAGCAGTGTACATGAAAGTGTTACAACTTGAAACTAGCTGAAGTTCCATTGGGCGATACGCATAAAACTTCAGCCAGAAATTCAAGCTTTAGCTACTTAAAAATAGATGGCTTTTTGCTTTTTATACACTGTACTGCACTGTACTGTACTATTCATTATATTATGATCTATCAATTGAGTTAAAATATTATGGTTTCATTCATATTTTAGATTATAATGCAAGACACGAGCAAATGAAGAAAAAAAATACAATAATGAAGAACATACAGACATAAGTATGTACGCGATGTTTCGCTTCTGCCTTGTGTTCTTTAATACACAATAATATTTTTTTTTGAACGGAGTCACTCAGGTTGCTGTGCTTTATACCAAATAAAAGAATACACATTTACCTAAAAGATGAGCCTAATTAGGCTACTTTATGATAATTACTTTAGGAGTTATTCAAATTTCAGTAAATTTAAAAAAAAAACAAAATGTTTACCCTAATCACCCTGTATCTTAGTGGATAGTGGAGATAGCCGCCCTCTGTAGAACAATTTTTTTCTCCAAAGACATCCAGGAATCACCCCTGAAAATATTAGCCGCGTACTCCAACAAAGGATTTATTAAATTTCTGATGACCTTTACAAGTCGGGAATGATAGAATATGAGTATTTTAACTTATTAAAACGACAATATCTCAGAAATGGCAATTCCTACGAGAAAATGTATAATATATTTTTTTGTAGATAATCGCCTAATCTACAAACGTTGTAAACACAATTTTCTGATAAGACGTACGGTTTAGCATATATTTGCAAAAAACTGATATTTTGACCCTTTGACCTTGAATAAAAAAGTTTGCAGTCGTCCAATCGCGTGGCAGTCTCTACAGCTTATGTATAATAACGTTTTTAAGGGCTGTTCCAATTTTCAGCAACTTCCGAATTATCTTCCAGTCAAACCTCTAATTTGACTGGACTATTTATGCAAGGTTATACATTGGAAACTAATACATGCAGTTCAGTGACCACCGATTATACCTTGAAATATGAAGGCTTGGAGAACGACATAGGGACCGACCTTTATTATGGTCTACAGGTTTGCGGAGCTCTGGATTCTGCTTGAAAGAGCTAGGGAAGTACACCGAAAAATATCCTAGAGCAAAATTGGTATATGTTTGAAGGATTGTGGCAGTGGCGCCGAAGGCTATCTTCCAGAACCTCAAGCAGTACGAAGCTTTAAGAAGCACCATTAGCGGGAGAGTTTTGTGAAGTTAATGCGCAAGTAAACATTGACAGCAAAATCCTGAAGCAAATCTTGATTGTATAAAGGCTTTCATTTGTGCAAATGGTCCACTTCCACCGGGTGCAATTGCAGAAATTAAGATTTTATGAAAAAATTTAAAACTTCGAAAAAAATGAAAGTGCTCCCGTGCCTTCATTTTCATACATTAAAAGGACTTCACAGAGTGTTTTTCCATTGTCTTTCACTATAAAAAAATGAACAGCTGATGGGGGCGCAATATGACATACTGCACCGGGTGCAAAAAAACCAACCGCCGGCCCTGGTCATACCACTTGAAGAGGTGCTACAGTTTGCTTAGTGTTTAATGTGTGAAAAACTAGTACCCATAGCCCAGTTGACCGGTCCGATGGTGCAATGTCTTAGACAGTAAACTCTAGTCGGAAAATAGTAGAGAAGAGTGAAAGAGCTGACATCGCCAACACGCATACTCCCACGACAGAACGCTGACATTGGTAATAGAACAGGAGAAGTCTTCGTCGCTTGTAAGGCTTATATGTAATGACAGAAGATAGGGCAAGGAATTTTGGAAAGTTATCTAGGTGGGTGAAGTGAAAAAACGAAGGACTATACCGTAGAGTGAATTTGAATCCCGGACCTCTGAGATGATGAGAGGATGGGGTCTCAAGGGTTTGTCGCCCAAACTTGACTGTTTCGCGCAGATCGCGCTAAAAAACCAGCTCGTTCCACTCGTTTCCACTTTCGCGAAACAATAAGCGATCATGAACTGAATAGACATTGTCAATCTACAAACGTGCTTCCTTTTTTATCTGCAGTCGGCTGCTGTTTAAGGTCAATATCTTGAAAAGTATTTATCGTACGAATAAAGATAGGGTATAGTGATATAGGATAGGGTGAAGATAGAGTAGGGTGAAATAGGACTATTTTTATACCATGTACTCTCATAAATATAAAGAAACTACACCGTACCATCTATACATCCATCCAATGGCGCTACAGCCCAAATCGAGCCTTGGCCTTCTCTAGAATATTTTTCCAAGTTTGACGGTTTCTCGCAGGATATCTCCAGTTCCGGATGTTAAGCATTGCCTCTGCGTCAGTCATTACAGAGCCTATCCACCTCCTCCTGGGTCTGCCTACTGACCTACGCCTTCCCTGCGGCATCCCGACCGTAGTGCTCCTTTCGGTCTGTTCGGAAGTTCACGAAAGCGGGCTCGGATATGCTCCATGGACTCCCCAAATCCACTCCGGCCCTCTTTGCTTGGGCCCTTTAGTGAGTCCAGAGCATTAGGGCAGAACGGTGGCGGTGTGGGTCTCCTTCTTGTCCCAATAGGAGGATGGTAATTGCGAATCCTTTTTCTTATTTTTTCCTTCGGGAATGTTCCCCCTAGATTATAGGGGAGCTGGTGCTGCTAATATTGGCGGGTTTAGAAACTTTGGACAGAGCGGCGGTGTCTAGGCCTGCTTCTTGGCTACCCAGGTTCCAGGCCGCCGTCGTGGCCTGTGGTCTGTAGGGAGGGTGTGTTCGGTGGGGCGCTTCAATTATAGTTCGGCCCTCCTTGGCTTGGTCCTCTCCAGATTAATTGGAATACAAAAGCTCCGTAAGTATGATAGGAAGCGTAAGGCCCTTCCTGACAGAGCCTCCTTATCAGAATAAGGCATTATGTAATATATTCTTTTTTATATATATATTTATTTGAGTATATCTTGCTTGAGGACGTTCATCGGGTGTTATGGTTTATTTAGTTTCTCCGGAATCCAACAATTTTTGCACTTGAGTCGGTTTATTATACTTGTTAATAGATATATATATCTTTTAAAAGTTACTTACATATGGCTTTCACAATATTTATATTCTCCTTCGAATTTTTTAATAAAACTCCACAACTCTTTATCTATCAATTAATTACTTTTCTTTATTTTATAAAATATCCACAATACTTTTGTTGACCACAATATTTAATTCTAATTCGAATTATTTAAAAACTCCACAATTCTTTATCTATCAATTAATTACTTTTCTTCATTTTATAAAATATCCACAATACTTCTGTTGACCACAATATTTAATTCTAATTCGAATTATTTAAAAACTCCACAATTCTTTATCTATCAATTAATTACTTTTCTTCATTTTATAAAATATCCACAATACTTCTGTTGACCACAATATTTAATTCTAATTCGAATTATTTAAAAACTCCACAATTCTTTATCTATCAATTAATTACTTTTCTTCATTTTATAAAATATCCACAATACTTCTGTTGACCACAATATTTAATTCTAATTCGAATTATTTAAAAACTCCACAATTCTTTATCTATCAATTAATTACTTTTCTTCATTTTATAAAATATCCACAATACTTCTGTTGACCACAATATTTAATTCTAATTCGAATTATTTAAAAACTCCACAATTCTTTATCTATCAATTAATTACTTTTCTTCATTTTATAAAATATCCACAATACTTCTGTTGACCACAATATTTAATTCTAATTCGAATTATTTAAAAACTCCACAATTCTTTATCTATCAATTAATTACTTTTCTTCATTTTATAAAATATCCACAATACTTCTGTTGACCACAATATTTAATTCTAATTCGAATTATTTAAAAACTCCACAATTCTTTATCTATCAATTAATTACTTTTCTTCATTTTATAAAATATCCACAATACTTCTGTTGACCACAATATTTAATTCTAATTCGAATTATTTAAAAACTCCACAATTCTTTATCTATCAATTAATTACTTTTCTTCATTTTATAAAATATCCACAATACTTCTGTTGACCACAATATTTAATTCTAATTCGAATTATTTAAAAACTCCACAATTCTTTATCTATCAATTAATTACTTTTCTTCATTTTATATTTTAAAGGAAAATCCCGAACTCCGCCGCCCGTTTTACCCGACACATTCCAAATTAGAACCTTTCCGGTTTGCGATTAAAAACCAACTCTGAGTTTTCCAGAAAAATTACTTTTTCTTACAAACTCAAAAACTCGCCATTTTCACAAAGTCGCTCTCCATTCAAGAAAAACTGCGGATTTGGCAGTTCTCACGGGCGACTTTGACCTTCAATTTATTTAATTTTTGTTCGCACGTTAAGTGCCTATTTAGCGTTTCTCACACCTGAAGCGAGCGCGCAAATTATCTTATCAGACAAAAGGAGTCATATTACCGGCACCGATTCGTCGTTCCCGTGTAGGGAAAATGTGCATGGTTGTAATAAACCGGTGCAATATGAGTTTTGGGATTTAATTTAAGTTTTGCATGTGCATCTATGAAGCTTGGATTTTTTTGTTGGACCTTGAAAATGGTTAATGAACCACGCGCAATTCCATTATTTAGGGAAAAGGGCCAATTATTTTTTGGAGAATTTGGCGAATATTTGATCCACAACAATTATATAACTGGATGCATCCGGTGCCCAGAGGAGATCATTAAACGACAGTTCAAAACTAACCCACTGCCACGTAGCCCTCGACACGTAACTTTACATCTTGGCTTGGTAGGCCCGATCATATTCGCCAACTCTTACAGGACGGTTTCCAGTGACCACCATGAGGAGGTTATGATCGCACTTTCACCAGTCCGAAATAGCGCATATTTAATGTTTTAGTAGTACACTACATGTTGCTCCCCTATCTCGCTAGTCACTGACCACTGAGAGATTATTTGGTAAAAATAAAAATTGCCCTCTTGTAACCCTAAATTTGCAAAATTTAACAATATACCCTTAATTTTCTAGAACGATGGCGATAAATCCCCTGGTTCACCAGTATCATCAGCTAAAGAAATTCAGCAACTTAAGGATCAATTGGAGCAACAAGCCCTGCAGACTAGACAAGCTTTAGCGCAACTTATGCTAGTGAGAGAGCAGCTAATATCTGAAACAAATGCCAGAATTGAAGCACAGGTAACAAAACTACAATAAAATTAAAAATTAGTGTAGTATATTTACAAAAAATTAACTTCAAATTACAGGCCCGAACCCAACAACTTTTACAACAAAATCGGGAACTGCTAGAACATTTAGCCTCTATAGGTGGATACACAGAACCCAACCAATCTGGCTTAACCTCAGCCAACATAGCTCTAGCACCACAGGTAGGACCTACAGAGATTGTTTATGCTCTTGATATCATTTAAAATAATTTTTAACCCTTTAAGTCCTAGCATGGCCATTTTTAATACAAATTTTTGTTGATCTAAGTTTTTAAGTCGCATGGTTTTCTAGTGAAAAGTGTTTTTGTTTTTGTGTATTTTTTTGTTTAAACAAAATTGTTGTTACTCATGTGCTTTATGCATGACCAATCTCGAATTCAGGTAAGTTTTTAATGTTTTGCTATTGTTTGTGAATTCGTTTTTGTATATTCGGCGCTAGAAATTTAAACATAAATATACTTACACTTCCGTATTCGTAAATATGTAACGATGTTTTCCCTAAATATTCCAGTCGCCGCTGCAGATGCTATTTCACGATCAATCAGATCTGCCGTCACCGATGCGAAAAGCTTTTCTAACAACGTCCAACAATAACAATCTAGCAGCCATCAACCAGCAACTGAACAACTTGGGATCCATCAATCAGCAGCTGTCCACCCTCAGTCATCAGCTAAACGGGTTAAATCAGCAAAGTCAAAATTTACAAAACTTCCAGAATCTAGGAAGTCTACCAATACAGACGCCGAACGCTTTTCCATCTCTCAGCCAAATACAAGCCATCAGTAATAAACTGTCGAACTTATCTCAACATCCGACAGCGGACGTCTTTACACAAAAGGAACTATTCCAAATGAACCAGGAACTATTGAATAGACTGCAAAATTTAAATTTGGGATTAAGTGTCGGCTCGAATACAGCCAATGGACAAAGTCTGAACAATAATAATTCACCACATAATTCGTTCTTCTTTACCAATCCCGGCAACATGTCAAGCAGCCCCAGCAGCAATGGCAATAACAACTTCAACTTCTTGAATTCACCAAGTAGCCTTGGAAATTTAACCCCATCCCCGATGGGAACATTGAATAGACCCTCGTACACAAACTCCTTACTAGATGATGACTTAGGGATTAGTATAGACAAGAATCTTAACAGCCTTGAGGATGCCCACTTCATCAAGCCCTTGTCTCAAGTGGGTACCTTAACAACACTAGATGCTGATGGTAAAGTTAAGGTTATTGTACCAGTGTCAAATGGAGAGGGCAGCCGCCAGGACCTTTGCTCATCGCCAAACAAAAGAAGTAGTAATGATCGGAAGCTAACAGTTCCGAACACAGTGACTCTCAAAATCACTGATGAGTCGGGGAATGTGACGAACTCAAGGAAACTGTCGGCCACCCCGAGCTTTATCACTAGAAGCACCAGCGAAAAGGTACCAAATCGAAGCCAGATGATGAGTCAAGTACAAAGGACTGCTTGGGCTAGACACACAACCAAATAGCTGACACAGGACACTTGAGTATTACTAGGTCATAGGTTACGATTTCTGAAGCAGGAAACAATAGTGGATAGGACACAGGATAAGAATTGATATGGTATAGAATGTAAGACTTTAAAATTAACATTTAGGGATTCTAGTCAAATTTTTACATTTAAAAAAGGTTTTTACTTTTTTTTGTTCTTTTCGGAATTTATTTTATGTTTTTTTTTATCTAAGGATAGAGTTAAAAAATCGATTAAATTTTAAATTAAAATTATATTTCTGTGTAATTTTAATTAATCTGTACATAAATATTAAGGAAGTGTTTTTGTTTAAATTTTTATTCCTTTTTTTTTATTTCAACTCTCTAGAAAAGTCCTTTCCTGTATTATAGAAAATGATGAGGATATTATGATCTAATTTACACATTATAGAGTGTTGCAGAATATTTTGTTATGGAAGAATGCAGGACATTTGTGTGGCTGTTTTATGAGATTATGTATTTATATATTTTAAAGATCGTTTAGATTGTGTCTATATCTAATGGCATAACAAAGAGGGCTATTTACCATAAGTTTCAGCTTCTTTTTAAATATTTCGAAATTTTGTTAAATTTTATCCAGGAGCACTTCTTTCGAATAACAGTTCAGTTCAATGGCACTCCAACTCAAATCAAGCCTTGGCCTCCTTCAGTATTCTCCTCCAACCTTCTCGCTCACTGGCTAGAGTCCTCCAATTTCTTACGCCCAACAGCTGTGCAGCGTCTGTATCTACGGCTTCAAACAGTCTTTTCCTAGGTCGTCCTGCTGGCCTGTTACCGATTATGATTCCATTATATATCTTCTTCACTGCGCTGTTTTCCGGCATTCGCTCTGCATTTACTACCCATCGTAGTCTATCTCTTTGTAGTTTTGGTACAGTTCATCATTGTATCTGATTCTCCAGATACCGTTTAGGGTGTCTTAAGATTTTTCTCTTTCAAAAGCGCCTAAAAAGTTCTTGACTTTTTGGGTCATGGTCCACACCTCCGAGCCATAACAAGCCACACGTGTATAGTTCAAATTTAGTTTTTCTGTGTAGCGCTCTTGATTTAAGTACTTTACGCAGTGAATAGAAAAAACTTGGATTGCCCTGCAGTATTCTGCTTTTAACTTCCTCCAGCTCTTCATTTGTTGACGATACTATTGTTCCAAGATATTTAAAGCTTCACTACCTCTATATTGTAGCTATCAATCGTGAAATTGGTCCTTAGGCGTGTCCTTTCTGATCTAATCTTCAGCATTGCTTTAGTTTTATCTTGGTTAATTGTTAAGCCCATGTTTTTATAGCTTTTTATAACTATGTTCAGATCATCAGAGTAACCCAATATTTGCGCCGACTTGTTAATTAATGTTCCATTCCTGTCTAATGCTGTTCTTCTGATGACAGTTTCTAGGGCTAGGTTGAATAACATCGGTGCTAGACCATCTCCCTGTGTGAGTCCTTGTTTGACGTGGAACTCTTCAGTTAAAGAATTTTGAACCCTTACCTGAGCTATCGTATCTGTTAAGGTTACTTTTATTAGACTCACTAATTTGGCAGGTATTCTATGGTCTATAAGGTTGTCAATGAGTCTTTCCTTAGATATTGAATCATACACCTGTTATAAATCTACGAAGATCTCCGTATCTACGTTTACATTTTTCTCCCAACACTTCTCTAAAAGCAGTTTTAGGCAGAATAGTTGGTCTGTTGTAGACATTTTCTTACGGAAACCCGCTTAGTATTTACTCAGTATTTTCTCAGCAATAGGTTCTATCCTATCTTTCAGGATATTGGTGAAAATGTTGTAGCCTAAGCTCAGCAGTGATATACCCCTGTAGTTTCTGCAGCAAAGTCGGTCGCCGCTCTTGTGCACTGGACATATAATTGCTTTCTTCCAGTTTTGGGGTAGAGATTCTTCATTCCATATTCTACATGTTAGCCTATCTAGACATTCTACGACTCTGTTGTCGCAGTACTTAAGTAGCTCCGCAGCAATTTCGTCTCCTCCAGGGGCTTTATTGTTTTGGAGCTTATTTATGGCTTTTTTAACCTTGTCCCGGGTTGGGTTCGTTATTATTATATAGTCCTCTAATATGTTTCTTCTTGTTGATGTTGGAGCATTTCGGTTAGGCAGATCTCTAAAGTAGTTTTACATTTATTTTGGACTTCCGTTGGGTTACTAATAATACCGCCATTGTCGGCTCTGCACATACTAGTTCTGATTTTAAATGTGTCAGTAATCGACCTTATATCCTTATACGCTTGTCTAATTTTTTTGTGCTTAAATTCAAGCTAGCGTCCAGGACTCTCACATTTTGTTGTTGCCTCTTCTTTTTCCTTAACATTCGATCTGCATATCGTCGTTTTGCTTTAAAGGTTTCCATTCTAGTCCCGGTCGGTTTGGCGATATACTCACTATGGATTTTATTTATTTCCTCTAATGCTGCTTTGCATTCTTCATCAAACCAATCGTTCCTGTTTCTTCTTCGTACCACTCCGACGGTGTCTTCGACAGGGCCCTTTACACTACCTTTTATACATTCCCCGACATCATTTATACTATCTGGCTGATGCTCCAGCCAAGTTTCTTCCAATTTTAAATTTTCCACATTGATTTTTTCCATCCTGGGCGTCCTTTGAATCATTTGTATCGCTATTCGCTCTCTATACCTGATTTTAACTATGAAATGGTCGGAGCTACAGCATGCTCCCCTGTAGGATCTGACATCTAGTATATTGTTTGCGCCATTCCGCGAGATCTGGCAAAATCAATTAGGCTGGTACCATTGTTGTTAGTGTGGTTGTATAGGCTATGTTTGCCTATAGTACCAGCGAATTCCTTTTCCTTTCCTATCTTCGCATTAGCGTCTCTCACGATCATCTTAATGTCGTTTGAGAGAATTTGATTAAAAGCTCTTAGCAGGGTGTCGTAGAACTCCTCCTTTTCTTCGTCCTGCTTCTCTTCTGTTGGAGCGTGTATGTTGATAATGGTCAGATTGTGAAATCGCGTCCTGAGCCTTATGCTGTAAACATGCTAAGGGCGAAAATAGTTTCCACAGCGACTGGCAAAAACGAATAGAACACACAGCTTTTCTATGAGTATGAAGGGTGCAGCACAATATGCAGACCACTCGACGACGAGGTCGCCGAGAGTGGCGACTCAATCAATCCAAGTTCTATTTCGTAGCCGTCGCCCCTCAAAGTTGCCTGGGCGGTGTGACATGGGATTGTGTTGCTATTCTCGTATGTTCCTGTGCGCGTGTGTAGCATTCGGATGTCGAAGATGATTATTCTTGTGTGTGCTTTTTAATTTGTGTGCACCGTCGCCGTCGCCCTTAGCATGTTTACAGCATTAGTAAGCATATTATTCCATTGATACCTTTAAAATCGGTGATACTCGATTTGATTGAGTTGTGCACCAAAAATGCCACTCCAAATTCTTTGCCGTCGATGCTATTCCACTGGAGAAGATTGTATGTGTTCTGAGTTCTGTAATCTTATTATTATTTCGCCATCTAGTCTCTTGCAATGCTGCTACTTTTACTCGATATCTGTTGAGTTCGTCCAGTATACTTTTCACTCTCTCCTACTCTATTTAACGTCCTGGCATTCGATGTAATCAATTCGTGTTCCATATTTCGTTGCCCAATCCGGGGCCTTTCTGGAGGTTCCATAACATCAGTTTTTGTGGAGACTAGATTGTTAACCTAGTGCCCAACCAGTATGATCACGTTTTCCGCGCTGAAAACTCGCGTGCGCCCCCCACCTTAGCTACAGTTACCTGCATTGCCCAGAGGTCACGACGGGGATGTGGTGGATAGGACTTTGCTGACAGAGCGGTGATTATGTTTTGCTGAAGGCATTACCTAGTTTTTGTGGTCTTCATACCCTGGACGTCTGAACACCCTAGGACCTATTGTCAACACATTGACCCCCTCTTTCGAATAACCGAAAACTTTAAAAAAAAAAAAAAAAACTTTTTTATAACAGAAAACTAAAAAAAAGCGTTTTCAACTTTCCAAGAACGTTTTCCTGTATTTATTTTACTTTTGTGAGACTTCTAAAAATATTAAGCAGAGTGAGCCAAAGCAACCATTAAGACTTATTTCTGGTTTTTTCTAGTAGATAAGGAATCTTCAATATTTCAAAGGTAACCACAGGTAATACAAAGTATGACTTCTAAGCTTTGATTTTCACAAGTGATAGAAATATTCGATTCCACAAAAATTTATTTTCTATACCCAGAATGTGTCTCTGTTGTACCTTAAGAATGCCTTTTCAGAATTGATGTCTCTATTGACCAATACTGAGATTTTATATTTATTCTAAAATACTAGGAACTTTTATTCGTTTTCTCTGGAACTAGGAAAATTCTGAAAATTTCGTCAAAGAATGTTGGAAAATAAAAAAAAATGGAAGCGCTTTTCACTTGAATTCTTATTGTCCATATCATTGTTTTGTGACACTTGAACGCCGATCTGTTGTTGTTGAAAAGAGCGTCCTTTCTCTAAAAATATGAACATCGTTTCCATAAACTTATATTTGAAATCAAATCTTCTCTTAGCGGACAGCAGTTCTTAGAGAAATGTAGAGGAAGTAGGAGAACAATAATTGTGCAGCAGGTCGGTAACTATAGGATATATTCTTTCGTATAGTTCGTATAGTATTGCTTGAAGCGAAATTGAATTTGATCATATCACATGAGGGGTTTTATGCTTCGGTTTCAATGGTCTTTGTTCAATCTTGTTATCTACGATAACATATTTGCGTATTTTTATATATTTCTAGAAAAATAAAAAAAAAAATGTTCTTTTCAAAATCAGGAAATAGTTTCTGGTCATGAATTTTCTAATATGATATAATTGACCCTGTTCTCAGTCTGTTATCTTACTATCTGGAAAAATGTACGACCTAGACCAGGGGTTCCCAACCTTTTTGTACTCTAGAGCACATTCTAAAATATCGGCAGGGTGGCGGGCACCACCTATTTTTAATCAACAAACTTCTACCATAACTTCTTATTTTTCCATATTTATTTTCTTATATTCATAATTTGTAAATAGATAATAAACAAAAATGTTTCAAAATATTAAATTATTATTCAAATTTCATACAAACGGAGAAAGGTATTTGCAAAACTTAAACAAATTAAACAAAAAACAAAACAAAGAAAGCATTTTAAAAAAATATAATATCAATATGTCAGTGTGATCTTTGGCATTGCATATTACTGGCCAGTGCTTCATAATTAGGAGAGTATGACGATAATCCTGTTAGCAAACAATCATAAAGATGCTCATCGGTGAGTCGAGATCTATACCTTGATTTTATTAAGTTCATGTTTGAAAACAATGATTCGCATAAATATGTCGAACCGAAAAATGATTCAATTTTATATGCTGCTTTTTTCAAAAATGGGAACCTTTCTCTGTCCACTGTATTCCATAAGTCCTCTGATATTAAGGATTTTAGCAAAATATCATTCTTAAGGCCCAAGATTTCTAACTCTACTTCTTCTGTCTTACCTTGAACAAAATCTGCAATATATGCGGCCATTTCCATTACATTTATTTCGCAAGTAAAAGGATTGATACAGAAGGAAACAATTGGCTCGATAAGTGTAAACTGCGAAAATCTCTCTTCAAACTGGGTTTTTAACACTTGAAGATGCTTAATAAATAATGACCCGTTCAATTCATTGTTACCTAGCATTTTCTTCATATATGGGAAATGCACGAGAGAATTGATCTGTAGATGTGATATTAACAAATCCAATTTAGCTTTAAAAGACTTTACAGAGCTTATCATTTTAGCAATGTGTTTGTCTTTCCCCTGCAACTCCAAATTTAAAGAATTCAATTTTTCCATGATGTCTGTGAGAAATCCCAAATCAATCAGCCAGCGATAGTCAGCTAATTCATCATAATTTTCCTTTTTATCGTTTATAAATGTTTTTATTTCTTCAATTAAACTCACAAATCTTGTAAGAACCTTTCCTTTACTGAGCCAACGTACTTCAGTATGCAGAATAAGATCATGTTCTTTATCAGCAATATCTTCTAACAGGGACTTGAAAAGTCGGTGTTGCAAAGGAGCTGCTCGAATTGATGATTTTTGTAACTATTTTCATAACGTGTTCAAATGGCAATATTTTACAACACAGAGCTTCCTGGTGGATAATACAGTGGTAGGACATAAAGTTTGAAAATGATTCATCCTTCTTGCAGAGGGCAATAAATCCTTTGTTTTTACCTACCATTGCTGGTGCTCCATCGGTGGTTATCGCAGACAGCTTGTGCAAAGGCATATTTATTGACTTGGCGTATGTTCTGAAGGTATTATAAATATCCTCACCCCTTGTCTGTCCTTTCATAGGTAGTATTTGCAACATATCTTCTTTTACTGTGAAGTTACTAAATACCATTCTCACCATAACTGCTAACTGTGCGGTGTCTGATACATCTGTTGATTCGTCAAATTGTAGCGAGAAACAGTCACATATTTCCAAGTCAGTCTTTAACTGAGTTTGTATGTCTGTTGAAATTGCATGTATTCTTCTTGTGACTGTGTTATTTGACAACTGTAAGCCTTGTATTGCTGAGACAATTTCACGTTTGTTTGAAAATCCATCAAACAAACAATCGGCACCAGTCAAAAATAGTTCTTTGAACAACTCACCATCAATGAAAGGTTTCTTCTTTTTTGCGAGTATGTGGGAAATTTTGAAAGAAGCAATGGTGGCCTTTTTCGAATTTTCCACAGGTCTAGTGAAAAAAGTCTGCTGTGCAGTTAGTCTTGATTTTAGTAGACATATTTTTTTCTTTCTTACTTCAGATTTAAGTGGATAATTTTCATCAAAAGTTGCATGAATTGTCTGAAAGTGTCGTTCAACATTATGTTTTTTGGGCACTACAATACTACTACCACACAACAAACAAACGCATTTATTTTTCAAAATAACGAAACAATATAATTCCTCCCAGTCAGTGTTAAAATTATAGGTGCGTTGTCTTTTACTCGGAACACTCATTTTAGGGCTAAAAAAATAAAAAATAAATTTTAATTGAACTACAGAATACCCAGTATACCCAATATAAATGTTATAGAGCACGTCTGTTCTACATTATATGCATAAATCATAATAGATTATCGCTTGTTAATATAATAGAATACGCACCTCGCTTTTAGCCCATTAAAAATTTATGGAAGGAATATCAAAAATCCTAATTCGTGTTTCCTCAGACGAAAATGTCTCCTTGCTAACAGCCGCGACTCGAACGGGGCAGTAACCGAAATCACAATGACAACAACGTAGCTCCAGGCTGGAATACTATTTGCACATAACTCTTTCTACACTTGAATAGAAAGAATGAGAATCAACACAATTCGCAAGAATTAGAACCTCTTCTTAGTAATTTAAAAATTACTTACTAGGCATCGAACAAACAAACACGCCGAAAAGACGAAGTGAGCCGATAATCGCCAAGATGAAATGAGACGGCACGAGTACGTGACTACTGTCCGATTGGCTACCGGGGCCATGCTTATTGCTTTCACTGATAGACAGAGGTGCCATGTTTGGCGCCTTCGGTGTTCATCGGCTCAGTTCGTGGCGTTCGTTCACTTCAGGGTTTCTGCGTGAACAAGGAGTGAGTGAAGTGCAAATAGTATTCCCCGTTTCAGGCTAGCGTGAAGACTGTAGTCTGGCTCGTCGCTACACAAGTACTGTCAGCAAAGGAACCACTCATACATACAATATCAAACATAAGAACGTATTTCATAAACCTAGGCACTCAAAAAAAAATAAAACTCTAACAAATAAATAAAAATAATTCAGATTTTTAATTAATGTTTATGAAAAAATTCTGTCTCAGTCATATAGTGGCGGGCACATACGAATCGTTCCGCGGGCACCATGGCGCCCGCTGAATCGAGGTTGGGAACCTCTGACCTAGACCATTCTTGTTTATGAAACTATTTTAGGTAATGGATATACCAAAAAAAAACATACTATTGATAATATATTTTTCGGAGAAAAATTCTAAAAAAACAAAGATGTTTGGCAGGTTAAGATGGAGAATATAGATTTGAACTACACATATCACTGGAGTGTCTGTCTGTGATTTCAAAATTATTGTGTCGTATGCCCATGTGTACAGTTCAGTACTGGGCTATTTAATTCTTTTGGACATGTTCGAGATTTTTCTCATGCTTTGAACCTGCGAGTTCACATCTTCTAAATGGCATCACTCAAGTTTTTGTTAGTACGTATACACGATGAGTTGAACTCAGGCTTAACCGAAGTCCAACTACATGTAGACGCCAATTGAGTTGAATTAGGTGAACTCGACTCAACTCTGCTATCTGGCTTGAATTGAAGTTATGCATATACGCTCGAGTTCAGTAGTTGAGTGGTTGAATTTAGTTGGCAGCAGCATCTCTGTTTTGTCTGTGATTTGTGCCGCGAGTCGAAACCCAAACTCAACTCAACTATTCAACTCATCATATATAGATACGTAGTATGTGTTTCGTAAATACCCTGTATGTTAGTGGATAGTGGAGATAGCACCCTCTCTTGAACAATTTTTTTTTTTCAAATATATCGAAGAATCACCCCTGAAAATATTAGCCACGTAGTAAAACAAAAGATTTTATTGAATGTCTGATGACGTACACAAGTAGCGAAAAAGGAGGTATGAGTATTTTAAATCTTTAAAACGGCGTAAATGCGTAGGTAATATTTTTTTTAGAGAATGGCATTACCTACAAATTTTATAAGTACTATTTAATGATAAGTCTTGGTTTTAAGAGATATTTGCAAAAAACTGATTTTTTTAAACTTTTGAATAAACTTATTTGCTCAACCCGATTGTTGGAGCAGTGCGACATTTCATTTATAATGATGTTTTTAAGGGCTGTTTCAATTTCCAGCTATTCCCAACTTTTGCGGCAGTTGAATGTCTATTTTGACTGTGTCAAGGGTAACCTGTGTACACCTGCACATGAATGCAACGAATAGTCTGAAAATATTAAAATGCATGTGTTCCTGTGTCGTTTGATATTCGTGGGTTGTGGTTGGGTACATGGATATACAGATAGCATAAAAGAAGATCTATGAACCGACAATCGTGGAGGACGATTTTGCACGAAGCCAATGTGAATAACAGGCAGTGGAGCTGTTTATGATCCTTGGGTCCAGGTATACACGCTCATACCAAGAGTATAAGTCAGGATAAGTCCTGCTCAAGTCTTACCGTATGGAATCTGTTAATCAAAAAGTTCACAGAGCTATTGTAACTATGTATATGTAGGTTCTTGAACGAGTTTTCTATTAAGCCGCGTTTTTCGTCAATTCAACAATTTCAGATGCAGACCTATTTTGATAAAATAACATTGCAAACTAAGCACACAGCTACAATTTAAAAATTTTGTGGCATTTTGTGAAGATTTTTTGTTTTCGTTAAAAATAAAGGCAGTAATATTTATGATGATATATATGTACATAGAAGTAAGTTTCCTAGTTCAATTTCACTCGACATATTTTTTCAGAACTGAAATAATCCAAAACGCCCGGCTGTGGATAGGTCTTGGATAGAAGAACAGGAAATCGTAACCGTTTAGCCGCTAGGGTGTTTTGAAATAGTTTTGGTAGAGGATTACATTATACCCTGTATTTTTGTGACCGTATTATACAGTGCTGCATACAAAATTAAGACCACGTTCAAGGGCTTTGGATTGGCTTCATTTTCATCTGTGAAAAAAATTCGTTCCAGTCTTGCGGATTCCAATTCCTGTGGGTGCTATCTTCTATGCTACAAAACTCTTGCTCGAGCAGGTCTGCATGTTAGGATTTTTTTTGTCGTGCTCCGATCAAACTATCCTTTTGCGCAAAGAATTCGTCAAATGTGACCAGCAGACTTTTGCGTAATGGAGATCTGCCGAAAGAGCAGGGCTCGATTTTCTTTAACTAACTTGAGGAAAGAACTTCCAACACGTCTTTTCACAATTTTTATGCGTCCTGAAGTTGTCCTGTTCTGAACGGTCCGACATTCATTGTGTCTTTTGATGGTAGGATGTAACAAGTTTTAATTATTTGATAATTGCAGTGCAATTATAATTTATATTGCAATACTGTATTGTTTTATTTTAATGAAATTATTAAAGAAACTAGACACTAGATTTATGTAACCCAACATATCATTCGAAAGCTGTAGGCATCCGAAGTAAAAGTTTCATGATAAAGTGTAGGTGGTCTTAATTTTGTATGCAGCACTGTATATTTTCATGAATAACGCAGCAATCTACGCAAGAAACTCCCTCCTATACTATATAAAACCGTAAAAGTCAAGGTTTCAACCCACCAACTTCCAGAGTTATGATTGCTTCGAATGCTGTTGCTTTCAAATTACTTAAAATACTTTGCTGTGAAATGCTTTCTGTTTGCTTACAGTATTTCAAAGCTTTCCTCTTCAAAGGCTGTGAAATACTTTGCTTCCTTCAGATTTTTTTATGGTTCAGCTTTATATAGTAAAATGGTATACTTAGAGTGGTGACATTTTGTTTTGTATATGTAAAGCATTCGCAGCCGGAACGGAACGTCGCAGCATTTGTAAGCAACAGCATTCGCAGAAATATGAAACAAAAAAGCTTTCGCAGCCTGCGGCAAAAACTTTGAAAATATGATTGCTGTGAGCAAAGTAAGTTGCTGTGGCCTTCTTGGCAGCAAAGCAAAGACAACAGCAACAGTATTAAAATTACTGCAGCAACTTAAACCCTGATCTGCTCGACAGAGGGAACTGTGTTTCAATCACAATCCGCAGAGGTGAGACAGAGCCCTCTACGACTGCTGTGCCCATGCTGTCACAAATATGCGGTGTTTGCTTAGATATAATGAAACACAGTTTTCTCTGCTGTGCTGTGCTATTCTGAGCTGTGCTGGGAGCCTAATTTTTTGACTGCTTTTACACAAGCCACTATCCAATAATCAAAGAATGGTTGTAATCGTTAATTTTGTTTGGAATCGTTAATTCTCTCACCATCTTTTCTATAAACCACTTATGTTTTCACACATTTTTTAATAATGTCATTTGACTACAATTTTTCCAATTGGCGTCTTGGCGAAGCCCTTGACCGATGTCATTAGTTGTTTGTAGCGCCATCTGTTATTAATACTGTAAGTTATATTCCATAACAAGTTAAACATGCTGCTATGCGATACTACGAATATAATTCATTTTTAAGTCGAATAAATTCACGTAATATTTTAAACAGATATTTTCTATTTGAGGAATGTGATTTTTAATAATTGAAAGGACTGAATTACTTCAAAACGCTTGTGCAAGTTCATAAGTAGTCCTTTGCGAAGTACATACGAGTACACATGTACCTATCTTACGGCAGCTCTTTTTGAAATGCAATTTTGTGTACACGTTCAAATAAAAGGCTTTTTTTTCGGAGAAACTTTTTTATTAAAACGTTTTACGGCTTAAAAGTCCTTGGCTAAGAGCCTTTTGAAAATATCCTTGAAAGTGTCTGAAATAGATTTTTTTTTTTTTTCAAATATGTAATTTTTCAGAGTATTTCTTTCATAAACTTGACATATTCTAAAAAAAAAATTTAATAAAAGGCTTTCAAGCTGAAAAAATCATGAAATATGAAATAGAACACAGAGAAGGATCTACACATTTTTTCTAGTGTGGCATGTGAAAGTGTTGGATGATTAATTTATAGCTTTGCCAACGTACTTTTTGAGTTTGAATAAATGTGAGTTTGTTGCTGCAGCTCTGGGATATGCATGACTATAAATTGAACTCTATGCCACACAAGAAGTGCATAAATTTTTAGAAAATACATCAAAACTTGTGCGAGATAAACTTATTCCTGTTCTTGTATGCTTTGGGAAAACAAGAAAAAACTTAGTTAAATCGTTAAAACTTCTTAATATCCTCATTTCGCCATAATAACACTGTAATCTGTTGGAAAGTGGCACAAATTGCACAATGTGCGACATCAGGTAAAGAGTTATACTCGGCTGTCAGCCAGTAACTGTCATTTCCTTTTAATTTAATAACTTTGCGTAATGTAATGCATTTATCTTCCACTCACATACGCTCACGAAATTGCCACATTGTCACACACAAAATGACTGTACATTACCGGTGAAATGTGCCAAAGGTTTCACGCACGTGTGTCAAAACTGGAACCATTTCGCATCCGCATGGTTATTGTCAACTAGGGAAAACCCTTTAACGAGCTGTTAAGGTGCTACGTTTTCACTTCGTCAAATAAAGGTGAATGAAAAATAGATCCAATCCCACTTCCAAGGTGGCTTAAGCGAGGTGTCTGCTCTCTCATCCATCTTTCACCAGTTCGCTTTTTCGCTTCTTTTTTTTCTTGCTTTATAACAGAAGAATGGGGACTATAGATACGCAACGTGAATTCGAAAAAGGACGAATATTTCAGGCACGAAAGTCGATACCTTAAGGTGATGCCTGAAGGCGCTGCGGAGAAACCAGCAAAAAAAAAATTGTTTCAATATTAAATGTCATAACCCAGGCAGTTTCATGCAGATTACGTTACCTGTTGTCTTTGGGGAATGTATGGGAATTAAATTAGGACCCTTGCCGTACTCCACCTGCTTGGGACCCATAAGGAGAAGGCGGTCCGTATCGTGTGCCGAAGATGAAGGCGGTTGCGAATAAAGCCGGGATTCCGCCACCGTAAATAAATGGATTCATGCTCATCACTAAAGAGGCAACAATTTAAAATTTATGTGGAAAACTCACTTCGGAAAGTCCCAGGACCTTCTGTTGCGGCCTATTTAAATTCTGTGGTTTATTGCTTCCACTTACACGCATTTCATTTCACTGACGCAAATGGATCTGGCCTCCCAGTTCTCAAGGAAATTGCTTAAATTATGATTAAGTTCAGGCATACACACACACACATATATATACACATCCCTATTTACATTGTTCCTGGATGAGTGATGGCTGCTCCACCCAGAGATTCATAATGGCAACGAACTGAACTGGTGGGTAAAGAGAAAGTTTGCCATGTCATGTGTGTGTGCTCGCAGGATTTTCCAGCAACCTCCGAACGAGATTACTCGAAATGAATGAAACTTTTTCCAAAGGATCTTCTACTCACGTGCATATAACCAGATATGTAAGGACAAAAAAAAGGGTAAAAGGCTGCCAGCAAACTTTTCCGGGACTAATATTTGCAAATTCTGCGAAAGAGTACTTGTGGGGCTACATTTATCAAGTCCCAATATGAAAAATTGGAGCAACTTTGCAAAGGAGCCCGGAATAGACTTGAGTTTCACTTCTCGTTTACTTTTAATTCTTATTGATATCTCCCAATCCATCAGGACCTTGTAAACTTTCTTCATTTTCAGGACTTAGCCCTACAATCTTTCGTTTAAAGCCCTTCAGCGGGTGGAAGTCGGGGCTGTACGATATATTTGAGGCACTTTCTCAACGAGATAAGACATGGGGGCTGGGTAGGGAGACAGGAACCTTCGTCAAGGATAATACCCCGGCCTTGGTTGGTTTTATTCCTTTTGTTACGTAAGACAGTGAAGGTAAAAATTCTGAACGGGCACAACACTGAACGGAGTAAAGAAGGTGAATATTTTATTGTGAGCTTGCAACATACCCTCATACCACAGTACAGAACCTTGGAGGGAAAATGACTATAATTCAGTTCCTGTGCTCTGGCTACCGTCGAGAGTCTTGTGTATACAAATTTAAAGTCACTGACTTCTTTGGTATTAGAAATAAATTTTGAACGTCTAGTGAAAAGGTTCTGAGTTTTCGTGATTAAAAGACTGTTGAACTTAGCAGGCCTGTAGATAAGAATTATTCATGAGACACAAGCTATATCTGGGAGCATTTCGGTCTAATGATACTGGAGTCTAATGTCTTGAAAGTGCAAGAACTTTGATCCTTGATGTTGGAAGTTTACAGACACTCTGTTTTGTTGTTAAGTTAATTTAAAACTGAGTTATTTTTCAAGGAGACAATACTATGGATGAGACTTTCTGTTGGGTGATTCAATCTTGATTATAAGTACAAATCTTGATTTTAAGTCAATCGCTGAGAGTATGGTCTTTAAAGATAAAATTTGTGTTAGAATAAACTAACATATACATATACATGTACTAGATGCACACAACCTTATGGATGTCGACATGCCATAATTTGAGAAAATAAAAAAAACTGTTTAAATATTTCTTCCTAAACCAAAAAAAAAATATGACTCAACGTTTCAACCCTTCCAAAACTCTTATCACGAAACTCACAACAAAATTAGTTTTTAACAGTTTAAAATTTTTTAATTGTGCATTTATGAAAAATTGATTACAACGTCTGAACATGTAAAAACCCAGTTATCCAGTGCTGGATTAAACGTGGAACAGTGAACACACGCATTTTTGTTTTAGTTTCATAACTCATAGCAATGATAAAGTTAACTGAAAACCAAACTCTTACCGTGTTACCGACCAATATATTTTGAATGACTGCAATAATGTAGAGTAGACGATATGACCCAGTCTAACACTCGAATGGATTGACTCGCAGGATTACAGAACTGGAAAAATGCGCACGATATGATCCACTTAATCTATTTGGCAACAGAAAGTAGTCCAGCAGGCTTAAGGCTAAACACGATTAAAACCAAAGAAATGCGGATAATTCAGACACCCTTGAACGAACAGCGCTGAGTAACCGTGACGTGGAATTAGTAGATAAATTCTGCTACCTCGGTAGTATGGAGATCATCGGATATCTCAATTAACACCAAATGGCGGATGTTCAACTCCGTCGTTACGGCAGCTCTTTTGTATGTTTGCGTAACATGGAAAGTCGCCCAATTCATCACAAGGCGCCTACAAGTTTTCATCAACAGATGCCACAGTCGTATCCTAAAAATCCGCTGACAAGATAGAATTTTAAATGAAGAGCTATGTACCCGCGCCGGATAGACCACCAAATCAGGCAAAGGAAATTGAATTGGATTGGCCACACCTTGCGACTCAAACACGAAAATGTAGCCATACAGGCCCTTGACTGGAATCCGCAACGAACCCGTCGAGTTAGAAGACCCAGAACAACTCGGAAGAGAACCCTATTAGCAGAGGCCGTATCAACTGGAAGAACCTGGTCAGAGCTGAGCGTTGTCGCGAAAGACAGAGTCCGCTGGCGGGCAACTTTTTCCGCTTTATGTCCTATGAGGGATTCAAGGAGCATAAGTAAGTTAGTATATGATCCAGTCCACAACTGGACTGGGTTGACTCGCTGGATTTCTGGAAAGGAATAATGTGAACCAAACCTCAAACCCGACAAAATAGTTCTGGTACTATTATAGAGGTTCGGGAGAGCGAAGAAACGCACTTCCATGGTCTGCCTCAATGAGGCCGGGCCTACGTTTTCTGTTATCTACCACTATCGCGCGTTAATTTCAAAATTATGAACTTTGTTCCTCTTCTTATTTGCAGTAAAGCGTTCATGAATATTGCAGTTATATCGTCGAAGTCTGCAAAATTAACAGTCAGGACTGTAAAAACTTACACCGCGCCGTCAGAGCTGCAAATATGAATCCGGTCATAAAATTTAGCATTTTTGACGTCTTATAAATCGATGAGTATAGGAAGTCATTAGCGCAAAATGTCCCGTCCCGTTCCCGTCGCTAAGTGGTGGTGGGGATAGTCGCGCGTGGCGGATGCTGATGTGGATGCGAATGCGAATGCCATCGCGAACGTGAACGCGAACGTGAACGCGAACGCGAACGCGAGAGAGAGAGAGGGAGGGAGAGAGAGAGGAGGGAGGGAGGGAGGGAGAGAGCGAGAGAGAGAGAGGGGGTGTAGGAAGTAGTGATGAGCAAACGCAAGAACAAGACAAGACTAATCTAGTCTTGTTCTTGTTCTTGCAAACATACCTAAGTCTTGTTCTTGTTCTTGCAAATATACCTAAGGCTTGTTCTTGTTCTTGTTCTTGTTCTTGCAAATATACCTAAGGCTTGTTCTTGTTCTTACTAAATGTGCAAGACCAAGACAAGGCAAGACAAAACTGCAAGGCCAAGGTATTTTCTCGCATGTAATAGGTATTGTATGTTGATTTTATAAAATGGTTATTGAAAAAAACCTAGACTTTAATAAAAAAATTATATCCAAACAACAAAATGCAAAAAATTTATTTTAAAACTATTATAATTTTAGCGTCAGTCAGTCAGCGTCAAAAGTTTGTATACACCGAAAATTTACTACCTTTGAGGTGAGAATTCCACATGGCTTTTTTATTAAACAAATCAGTTTCACGACTGCTCTTGGTGACGTTATTATGTTTGCGCCCCTGAAAAATTACATAAAATTCATATGGGAACAAGTTAGGCGTAGACATTTTTCTGTCAAGTGTGTAAGCAACAAATTACAACGGAAATATTTTGAAGCAAAAGTAAACCAGTATTATACCCATTACTTATTATAAAAAATTAGGTTGTTCAAGTATGGTTCATTAAAGAAGAAATGTCGTGTATGGGCACAAAAAATTATTAAATCCCTTTGCAGCAATACAAAAACTGGCCCACGCTCCTGTCGTTCTTACGATGCGATGTAACCAATGTGGAGGCCTTGAAAATATTACATACATTGAGAAAAGTCCGAGTTTCCTTGCCATCCAAAAAGCAAAAGAGGTTACTCAAAAAAGAATTTTCTTAGAGCATTTTTTCTTTTCTAATAAACTATTTGAACTACTGAATACTATAGATTCTTCTTTCTATCCATTCTGATTCGATTAATGCTGTTAAGAATTACCAACAATTATTTCTTCCTTTTTTGTGTATCACGGGATTGGTTTTTTCCTGAAGTCGGTTTTTTAAACTTTATTTTTATCTTAATATAATATGAGGAATCTTCATTTTTGTATGGATTTAACAGAAGAAGGACTAGTTTCCTAAACACCAGAAATTGAATTAAAGTAACAGACTACCCAATTGGATAAAAAAAGAGTAGGCAGTGTGGAACATCTACCTAAATCTTTTCGGAAAATTTTGCTTCGAAATGCAAAAATATTGATTCTGAATCTCGTTGACATGCAAAGTCATTATGTATGTACTTATGTACAAATGCTTTTACAATTATCATACTAAATATATACACATATACATGTATCTATAATAATTACTTGAGCATAATAATCAATTTTATGTTTTTTGTTTTTAATAGAATGAATTTAGGTGGAATTTTTGCAAGAATCTTGCAAGAAATCTTGCTCTGGGTCTTGTTCTTGCACAGTTAGTCTTGTTCTTGTTCTTGCAAGCATAACTAAGTCTTGTTCTTGTTCTTGTTCTTGCAAAATGTGCAAGAACAAGACAAGACTGCAAGAACAAGACCACTTTTGCTCATCACTAGTAGGAAGGAGCTGCCACAACCTACCCGCGATATTTTATTTATTATTAGTTTACAAGACGTTCGCGATTTTTGTACCTGCATGGTATCGCACAAACTATATCGACTTCTTTGAGGTGCGTAAAAAAGAATATTAACGAAAAAATGCTCTGAAGAAAATTTCATAATACTCGGTCGGGGCCTTTTTTTGTGCAAATAAACTCTAAACCCGTGCTAAACGAAACGATCTTTAAAAATCGTGCAAAAATTACCTTACCCCTTCACGTATTATCCAAACCTTAGATCAACACTTTTTTGACGGGCAATTGTTTTCTACGTCCTAAGTTTCGGGATATTGCGGTTCATCCCGGAATTTCCAGTAGTTACCGAAAATTTTTATCTCTTTTTTGTCAAGTCTGACAAGTACTTTGTATTGATTAGTTTCGCTAATATCTCCGAAAAGCTTTTGCATTTCCAAATGAAGTCATTCGCTTCTCAGTTTATCAGTGGCGCTTCAACTTGCTCAATACGAATTCGAACACCCGCTTTAGTGTAGCGAACGAAGTACGAAGGAAATGTTTGTTTGCTAACGTTCAGGAAAAACAAATTCTCTAGAAAAATCTTGTAGATTTACCACTATTATAGTTATTTGTTGAACCAGCTTCTCCCAGGATTACTTTTTCACCAGTTCTGATACTAGTCAATTTCCCACTAGTGCTAAACATATTACTATTTTGTAAGAAGTCAGTTTATTCCGTCTACGTTCATTAAACAGGAAAGTTTATCGTATGGACCGAAGGGGTCAAACCCACATCCCAACTAGTTTTCATTTGTCACCATCACGATTTTGTCTATTAGCATCCGTAGTTCCATAGTTCAATTTTCACAGGTTTTTAAGTTTCTTTATGCTCGTAAAGAAACAGTCAAAGGGCTTACTATGTTCTTACAATCTGTTATTAAATATGAAACTTTCATAAATTTCATTAATTTTGTGCCGCCAAAAGTCCTCAAAGCCGTTGTCACTTTCAACAGTCAAACCCGAAGATATTGGACCCTTGACACTGCTAGTTTCCTTACATCGCGGCTAGTTTCGCCGTTCTGCCAAAAATCTGCCAATTTTCGGTAAGGTTGATACCATTTAAGCTATGATTTCCCACTTTTCTCAAATATTCTATTGGAACCACGTTTGTTGAATATGGTACATTTCTTTGTGGCCTCCCACATAGTTACCACAAATGCTCCTTGAGTTGGTTTTCATGTGCAATTCCCATAAAGTTTTATTACTTTTGACTCAGATACGCCCTTCCACCGACTTCTAGTGCGCCATAAAATAAGTTAAAGTCCCGAGTCTGCCTAATCGTCTTGATTTAATCGACTTCCTGACTTACTGTCTGACTTTACACGATACTTGAGTATCCTACAACAGTAGGGAAAGTATATATGTATCTCCCCGGCAATCTTCAAAATCATTCCTCTTAGTTTTTGGAGTATCCTCTGATAGTCTAAGAGCCAGTGGCCGGCAGACTTACGGTATTTTAACAAACCTCATATTTTCTTCATGTATTCTCTTATACCTGCCGTACATGAGATGGGGACTCTTTTTTCTGACTGGCGGTTCCTATGGGCGTACTCAGGTGTGGAAGGTGTTGAAATTTGACTGAATTTTACGTTATAGTAACAAGGCTGCCGTTTGAATATGTTAAAATACTATATTATTATTATTGAAAAATAACAATGGCAGACAGCTATGGCGGTTCCAAGGTCGTGGCAGACACTTTTGAAAGTCCCCAAAAAAGTGAACAATTTACGGTATTTTAACAAGGCTGAAATTTATATATTTTGTTAATAATAATATTCTAAAGGCTCCTTTACACCATGATCGAAACGATAAAGGGTTGTCCTAAAGTGTGGATAAAGTTCGGATAATCTACATACGAGATACTTTACATTATCATCGAAACGATAAAGTGCAGAGATAAAGCGTGACACATAGCGGATAAAGTAAATAAAACCGTTTCTATTCGCTTATGTTTACACTGTAGCAACCCGTATTTTCGCAGGTAGGTTTTCACGAAAAACCGTGCTTTGTCTACATATTCGGAGCTCAACTTTTTGCAGTAATTTGAAAAACACCTTGAGGCATTCTCGTAAATCCTAATTCATTAAACGCCCTGTATCCAACATCTTTTTCTAATCTCCTCGTGCTCTTTTGCTTTTGTTTTTTTATAATTTTAAATATATTATTAGTCACAATTCCAACACTAGCTGTTGTCAATCCGAGAATTTTAACTAAATTCATCGCAGTTTTCAATCCGACACTTTAACCAAATGCTGAAGGTGTAAAGCCGAAAACTGCAGATTGATAATGTTTTAACTCTTTATCTTTGATAAAGAAAAACCATCATCAAAACACTTTAACCAGACTTTATCAATTAGATCATAATGTAAAAGGGCCTTAAGCCTATATTTAGAACGGCAGACATTTTCTGCGGTTCTAACATCGCGGCAGACAAGGGAACGTTGCCTTTGGTGCGGGCATACGGATGTATAATGTTATCTCACTCACATATACATTTACTGCTTTAAGACGGATTATGGGAGAAAGATGCCTATAACTGAGCGTACAATTTTAAAGTTTTTTTTTATTGGTCATTCGCAACTGGTAAAATATTTGAGGACTGCGGGACATATAAGGAAATGTTTTCATGAAAGTGTTATGTTTTGACATAAACGAAAGTTAAAAAATATGTAATTTTAAAAAGGGAAAAGGTCCAGTAAATCTCACTAAAGGGGATGTGGGTGCCAATTTAAAACAAGAACACCTCACGTATTTCATTAACCACGCCCTTTTGGTATTCTAAGCAGCGCTGCCAGCCAAGCAAGTTTAAAATGTATCAATCCAACGAACAATATGTACTAAACCAATTAATATAGCAGTATATCCTAAAAGAATATGTATCCTGGATTATGATACTTATAAGAAAATATGTTGATGCTATTTTAATCCCAAATTCGAATTAAATTGATTTGTCTGATAGACTTGACAAGAAAGCTCAAATTAAAACATATATGTATATATCACGATATGAATGCTTATTAAGTTTCACTTTGCTTTTCTTTATACGCATATTATTTACATCACCGTATCAAAATAACGAATGGATAATAGGTGGAATCAATTCGCCAACATCAAACAACAACCGGTTTGAAAAACTATTAAAAAACATCAATTTTTAATTTTAATAGTCAAGTAGAAGACAAGTCTGTAAAAATCGGTCGGAAAGATCAAGAAATTCGTCTATAGCGGGATTTATTCGGACGCATGTTAGCAATTTCGATGGATCATAATATCGATATCCTTAAAGTTCTCTCACATCCCATAACTCCTGTTCCTCTATCTTTATGCCGTTTGGATGGTGCGTTTTGTAAAACCGCCAATGATTTGAAGCAAATATTAACGCCGAGTTAAACCGTTGTATTTTTAGTAAATGGCTTCTTTATACTACATTCCATGAAAGAGGTGCCCAAAACATTTGGTAATATTTTAAAACAATTTTTGCGAATAGTGACTAAATTTCCAGCTGGAAGAATCGACATAATATTTGATCAATATTTTCACCCTTCAATAAAAGATAACGAACGGTTTCTACGGCATGAAGCACCAGAAATTGAGTATACTATCTCTGGACCAGATCAAATAAGACCAGCGGATTTTGGAAAAGCAATGAAAAATACAAAATTTAAGGCAGCTCTCATTGATTTTTTTACTAGACATTGGGCAAGTGAAGAAATAGCAGCATTTCTTGGCAGCAAATTAATTCATCTCATCTTTCGAAATTGTTATTCATATATTACAAATGGAAACAAAGTAGAATCAAGTATCATTGAAGATCTATGCTGCGAGTTGCATGAAGAAGCAGATAGCAAAATTATTGATCATGCATGTAATATCGCTGATCAATCGAATATCGTAATCAGAGGATCTGATACAGATATTATGATAATCATGCTTGGTAACATGCTACAATGAAAAAATACGTCCTCCCATATTTGGATCCTCGTAGGAACAGGAAATAATCAACGGTATATAAATATTACAAAAATTTATAAACACTTTGGTGAGTTACTTTGCAAAAGCTTGATTGGTTCCATGCTCTCATCGGCTGCGATTATAATCCTACTTTTTTTAAAAAGGGAAAAAAAGACCCTTAACCTTTTTAAAAAATAGTAGGTATCGAGTAGCAGAAAGCATTTGCAGCTCTTGGTGATATTAATTGATTCAAAACTTCACTTGCCAAACGTACAACACTCGAAATTAGTCGATGATTCCAGATTCCAGCTTTTCATTAATAATTACAAGCCTAACGGTATTAATGAACAATTCAATAAAAAAGTACGCAACTTTGAAGCAAGCTCTTTACCACCCTGTAAAAGTGAACTTTATCAACAATTTTGACGAGCGCATTACATCTCAAGTATTTGGAGAAATACCTTCCAAAATGCTTTCATTAAATCCGCTGGAACATGGTTGGATAGACCAAGAAAGATCATTCGTTTTCAAATGGTTTGATGGCGATCAACTTCCAGGTTCTGTTAGCGATTTCGTTGAAAAACTTCCAGTTAATTTAATTTGAAATGAATATAAGTTCTCTTAATTATTATACTGATCTATACGCACAATTCACATATTTAAATTTAATTTATACAGAAACTAATATGTCGGAAGATGAATTTAGTGAGCATCTAAATGATACCGTACCGAAGGATAACGACTAGTAATAACTAATATAATGTGAAGAATAAAATATTTTTTTTAAAACAACTTGTTATATGGGCGATTCTCCAGAACCTTTAACTTGAGCTAATTGGAAAAATGAAATTTTAAATTGATAGCACAACCGTGCCATGATATTTTTTGTGTTTCTTACTTCATAAATACTAATGTTTTCTGATGTAGAACATTAAAAAATTCAATGCGCATATTTTTTTTATGAAAACATGACATGACATGGTTACAATTTTGACATTTCAAATTCGGATGGTTACAATTTTGACATTCGCTTAAATTACTTTTTTTTAAGATTCATGAAACAATTTAAGCGAAGGAAACGTTACATATGATTTAACTAGTTACAATAGGTCATAAGAAATTTTACGGGGATGAATTTAATGTAATATGAGCAAATTAATTGCAGTTACAACTTTGACATTTAAATGTAACCTACGTTCACGTTAGCCAGTTTTGCCAATTTCAACTTATTTTTGTCACAAAATGTATGCACATGTTCGTTAGTGTCTGAACAATAAGTGCGTTTAAAAAATTTTATGATAAAATGAGGCAATTCTGAGTACTTCGACTTACCATGCGGGTTACAACTTTGACGTCAAAACCTAGGGACAAACTTCAGAGTTGTTTTTTGGAAAATATAGCGATTTGACACTGCACCGAACACAACTGCATTTTTCCTTAAGAGTTAAACTACAACTTTTCACTTTTCACTATTTGTTTCAACGCTTCCTATCACAAATATAAATAGTTTTTCATTCAGATTAGCGCTAAAGACAGGCCGAAAAGTGACAGGTAACGGAACATTTTTTCAAATTTCATTGCAAAATATCGTTTTAAATGACTTCGTACTTATATCTCATTGCTCATTAATAATTTCTTAACATTATCGATAGCTTCTTTTATTTTTAATCTTCCTACAAAAATTGTAATTCTTAAAAATTTTGAAGCGACAAGCAGGTTAAAAGTTCCGGAGAATCGCCCATATACATACATATATTTAATGAATATTTTACCAGGTGCGAATGACCAATAAAAAAAACTTTAAAATTGTACGCTCAGTTATAGGCATCTTTCTCCCATAATCCGTCTTAAAGCAGTAAATGTATACGTGAGTGAGATAACATTATACATCCGTATGCCCGCACCAAAGGCAACGTTCCCTTGTCTGCCGCGATGTTAGAACCGCAGAAAATGTCTGCCGTTCTAAATATAGGCTTAGAATATTATTATTAACAAAATATATAAATTTCAGCCTTGTTAAAATACCGTAAATTGTTCACTTTTTTGGGGACTTTCAAAAGGGTCTGCCACGACCTTGGAACCGCCATAGCTGTCTGCCATTGTTATTTTTCAATAATAATAATATAGTATTTTAACATATTCAAACGGCAGCCTTGTTACTATAACGTAAAATTCAGTCAAATTTCAACACCTTCCACACCTGAGTACGCCCATAGGAACCGCCAGTCAGAAAAAAGAGTCCCCATCTCATGTACGGCAGGTATAAGAGAATACATGAAGAAAATATGAGGTTTGTTAAAATACCGTAAGTCTGCCGGCCACTGGCTCTTAGACATCTTTCCCCATTAGATCAAAGCTAACCATGAGTTTGATAATCATAGTATATTACCATTAATTTGTTTTTAAAACTCGCAAGTTTTTCTTATTAGTCTTTGACAGGAAAATAATGTTGTTTAAGCTCTTTATGTGGCTTTAAACATCACCATAAGACTCATCTACTAGTTAAACTTAATTATCCAAATTTTAATAATATCTTTATAACTGCCAAACAGTTTACTATATTTACCAATAAAACTTAAATTAATCCAAATCACTTTAAAAAAAAAACTATGCTCACTGAAACTGCTATTGACACTTCAGGGTATACGATCCTTACCAGTTTAACATACCTAACATATCACATTTCCACCATATCAATTACTTAGTTTCAAATTTTAGTCTTTTATAAATTTAAAAATTTATTTTATTACAATATCGAAAATATTGTTCTAGTTAAAATTTAGCAATTTATAAACTTGTATTCTGAAATATTAGTATAGACATGTACATACTATATTATGTGGTGATACTGTCCATGCTCAAAGTGTATTATATAAAGAAAATTTGTTCATTTTTTCATTACTATTTTAAAACTATAGGAATACGCTTGCATATATTTATCACAATAAAGATTTATTTATAAGAAATTATTAAAAAAAAATATAAATATTAGAGAATTGTAGCTGAATTTTGTTAACAATGTGCCAAAATAAAATAAAAACAAATTGGAACAATTTACTCTTGTACATATCAAAATTTGTTTTTGTAGAAATTACGATTTAGAAAGAAAGTACTTAGTAGAAGAATACACAATGGACTGCTATTACCAGCAAATAAAATATTTAAAAAACACCCTGTTAATTTTTTTTATTACCTTTCTCCTTTGAAAATGTTTTTTTTTTACTTTTGCAAATATGTAGATAAAAACAACAAAAGAGGCTCAAAGGGCTACTTAGCAGCGATTCTCCTTCTTACTTACAGAGGATGTAAGATAAAAGCTTTCTCGTTTTAATTAAAAAAATCCCTAGACGCTTTCAGCATAAAGTAATTTTTGCACGAAAGGACGAAGGATGTTAATAAAATCTAAACTTATACTCACACCCGCGCACGGATAGTAGGACCGGTGGAGCTGTATAAGTATTAGTAGTACGTAGTAAATACCGATAGTCTCCACAAAGGATAAAACTTTTAAATGCATCCCGGTGACAAGCTTTTAAGCTCCTACCACGTCAGTAAGGTCCTTTTTGTGTGTGCGAGTTTTTTACAGGGCTCAAAGGGTTGTCAATAATTTTTATTGAATGCTCTCCGTAATGGAGAAACTTTAGATTGAATTGTGTCTCAATGCTGTTCAACCGCAGGACTTCGTAATTCACCAGAAATCCTGAATAAGGATCTAACGAGCGAAACGTGCACTTCACAAGTTTTTCTTTCGATCCGATTGAAAATTTTGCTTCCTTTTTTCATGTAAAGGGTTGCAGTTGGTCCTGGTCGTTCTCCGGGACTTCTTTTTGGACTTTGTGGATGGCATCTCCAGACTGTGTGGAGTGTAGCTGAGGTAGGGTAATGCGTCAGACATTATTCAGGTTAAATATCACCCAACCAGGATCTAAGAACATAGAACTTTCTTCAAGGGAATGCCATGTAAGACGAACATTGTGAAAGTTTTTAGTTTTTTTTTATGCATTTTATAAAAGTGCAGTCCACTCTTGTGTTGGAGTTTTACGGTGGAGAAAGTTCTTTTGAATGATTTAAGGAAACTTTTCTGTTAAAATAAATTGAAATGAATGCAAGACGGGATCCTTTTTTTTGAGCTGCACTGTAAGGAATTTTATATTTTATCGGAATATAAAGCAGAAAGGGTAACCGCAATGTTAAGGATTAGAAAAGTTATTTTAAAAACTGCGGTATTTTAAATTTCGTGAACATAAATTGAAATTTTAAGTGTGTTATTCTTTTTATTTAATTATTTATAATTGTAGACTGCTGGTGACTTTTACAGATTGTACTAGCGATACTAATTTGTATCAGGTTTCGTGGAGCTCTTTGTTACCTTTATTTTCTTAGTTACGAAGGTCGTTCAGAAGTCCTCAGAAAAATTAAAAAGCAAATTATTTGGAAAATAACACAAATTGCCAAGAGAAAACTCGGGTGAATTCGGTGATGTTGAAGATAATTGCCTCGATTCCCAAATCCGGCGAATAGGAAACTCCATCCGCAGTTGAGACTCCTTTAACGCTGTTTAGTGATTCTAAGATCCGCCGGTAGTACTGCTTTGAAGTTTATAACTGGAAGTTTTAACTAGTCTTAAGCTAGCTAACTTTTATGTGTTGCTAGCTGAACCGCGATGGACCTCACTGCACCCATAAGCCAAAAGTATGGCGTGCGCCAAAACAATTGGGAATATCAAATTCGCCTTTTCCATGGGCAGTGAGAGTCTTAAATACCACCACGAAAGTACATTCGAAAAGAAAAGTGGCAAGTTCATTTAAAAACCTAAAACACCCGCTTTCACAATCCAACGGTCTCACTGCAATTCTTGCCGTGTTCAGATACGTGCTATCGAATGGAATTTCGCCATTTCTCCAAAAGTTGTTTTGAAAATTTTGGGGTGAGCCATCCCGTAGCAAATGGACACACATATTCGTTGGAGCGTGATTTCTTCTAAGCGTGCGTTAAGCTCATTTGCAGGCGTTGATCGAGGTATAACAGGCAAAGTCTAGCGAAAATCCCCTGCAAGTAGTAATAGAAGAACGCTTTCCATCGGCTGGTTTTTCCTCGGAAATCTAGCGAAGTTTTGGGGTTTTTTTTTATCAAAAATGTCTATGTCATCTGCGTATTTTTTGGAAAAAGAGGTGAAGTTGACATTTTTGTTAAAGTCACTAAAACCTTCCACTTTGACGACTCATAACTCCAAAAATTGGTAAGATAGAACCATTGATTTTATCATCATAGATAGGTGGACGAGTTCTGCGTTCATTGATACCTATTCATGGAAATAGGTTATATGATTACAATGGTGATATGTAAAACTCTATCTTCGGACAGTTCTGATCGTATTACTCAGAACGGACAAAGATTTCGAACTAAGCGCCATAGTAACTTATATTCAGCTCATTCGAGGTGGGTACCAAAATTTGCATTCTCCTTTAACAACAGCGCCAAATATCTGAGAATAGTCCTGATCAAGAACCTTCTCTAAAATGAAAACACAGAAGAGAGCATTAGGACAGCAAACACAGCGCTTTTCACTGCAAAAAATCTGTTGGGAAAATCCTTCTCTACTGACATAGTACGATGGATCTGCATAGCGATTGTCCGCCTAATACTCTTATACGGAGTCTTAGTATGGTAGCCAACTTTGAGTAAGTCCACCGTGCTAAACAAACTACAGAAAGTACTGAGATGAGTGGGGCTATGCATAACTGGAGCTCTTTGTTCCACACCTACAGATGCCCTAAATGTTATGCTATACATAGCTCCTTTGAATGTAGTGGCAAGGGAGAGCGCAAACATCGCACCCATCGAATAGAAGATTCAGAATTTTGGACCGAAATAAGGGCAGGGCACACGAAGGCACTGAGCTCTGTTATCATCCCCACAAAAACTGACTTCTGCATACCCGATGAACTACGGAGTCCACATCCCTTCACGTCGTGAATGGAGAAATAGACCACACAGTTTTCCGGATCCCATAAATTCTTTATTGATGGCTCTATGCTCGAGAGTCCAGCAGGAGGAGGAGTCTTTTCTCCCGAGCTTGAGATGGAAGTCTCCTTCCGACTACGCATTTAGCAGTTCAACTCAAGTATTCCAACCTCTCCGTCATTGGAGTATGTATGTATGCAAATGGGATGAATTTCCCCAGTAGGACTTTTGGCAACCGCTGAAATTTCAATCAATTATTTCTTTGGTGAAAATCGGAAGTTAATACAAAGTAATGCAAAATGTAATGACCTGTATGTAAAAACCTGTATGATGTAAAAAGAAAGGCCTTACCAGGGCGGACATTGCAATGTAAATGTAATGCAGTTGGTATTGCGTGCGGTAAGGTCTAGAGTTTGTGAATTGTGATTACCAAATCGTTTCCATAGCCATTACAAGTCCTACTGGGTCGTTGTACCGCAGACTCTTTAGACGAACTCCTGCGCCATGTGCTTCATTCGATTTATATAATTGGGTTTTTGTATTGAAGCAATAACAATTTAGAATGATTTTGAAAACTTAAAATTAAGAAATTCTTTCACTCCATTTTTCTGTGGTCAACAATTTTCCGGAGCCTTCTCAGTAGTGATCGCTTTAGTTTCAAATACTCAGAAGTTGAAGCGAGATTCCATTTCGTTTCTAGAAAAGTTTTTATTAAGCCTGAACTAAAATACATAGACGTGAAAAATGTACATACGTATACTGCGTTCCGCAAAACAGAGTCCGCTGGAGGGCAACTGTTTCCGCCCTATGTCCCATGAGGGATTAAAGGAGCGCAATGATGAATGATACTGCGTTCCGAGGGCTCTAAGGCTAAGAACATAGTGGAAGCAGAGAGCAAAGCAGCGATGAAAGCGCAGAGCAAAGCGACGAAATCAAGCAAGTGAAATCCTGTTTACAAGCGCATAGTGGAGCATACTGCAGCACTATGCGCGTGTTAACAGGAATTCACTCGTTTGATTTCGCCGCTTTGCTCTGCGCTATCATCGCTGCTTAGCTCTCTGCTTCACTATGTTCTTAGCCTAAGGTGGAAGCGAACGATTGACTATAATAAACGTACAGCACATGTTATGTTTCGTTAAACCTTATATAACGCCGTCTTATCGTATATTTGTTATATTTGTTGTATTCTTCTTCTTCTTCTTAATTGGGGCTACAGTGCCTGCAGGACTCGGACCTCTCGAAGTCTCCACTTCCAGTCGTCTCTACGTCTTGTTAACTATCTCCAATTTGTTATATGAAGTTTCCGTATATCGCCTAGCACGTCATCCATCCATATTTCTTGTGTCGTCCTACTCTTCTTCTTCCTGATGGTCTGCCATTAAAAATTCTGGCTAGCATTCTATTTTCTAAAGCTCGAGCAACGTATCCGAGCCATCGCAGTCTATTCAATTTTATGTATGCCATATTTATTTCTTGAAGTGCTTCGTTTGTTCTAATGCATCATTCGTTTTAGGTAAAACTTATAGGACCAACTATTCTTAAGATCTTCCTTTCAAATATTTTAAGCTCATTCTGTTTGTTGGGTCATTGTCCAAACCTCAGACCCGTAACATAGAACTGGGCTTTGTTGTATTCAGCAGGTTCAAACTCAAACAATGTTTTCTGTGGTTACTATGGTCTGTCTATTGAAGGTCATGGTTTACGGTGACAGATACGTACATCTACGTTCGGTAAAAACGTACGTCTTTCTACGTCTTTTATAGTTCTGCCTAAGTTGTATAAATATTCTTTTGAAAACTTTCATTTCAAATTTTGTAAAATTCTTTATAGGCATATAGTAAAAAATTGTTTTCTTATATTTTAGCTCTCTTCAACCGCAAAAGTGGCTCGATGGTTCCAACAACTACCATGGAACTCAGCCTCATTATCCCGACCAGAAAGTGGATTCGTGTCTGGTGATTCTCGTTCCGAAAGATATCACGAGGATCACGTTAGTGCCAAAGAACCCGATGATTTGTGTGATGAATACCTTCTGGTCGAAGGCAGTAGCACCCTATGGACCAAACTGAGCGCGAAGAAGAAGAGAAAACTCCTCACAATGCGACTGGGAAAAGTAACGACATTTTAGCAACAAACGAACAAGATTAGAATTTAAGCCATAATCGTAATAATTAAAAATTAAGTTAATTAGTAAATTTCGAAAGGAAATGTATTGTAATAGTATCATTTGCTGTAAGTAAGGGAAAACATTGAAATTCAGTTGGTTGCCGTGTTGCCTTGCCCAAAACAAATCATGATGCTCAAGGCAAGGCAAGGCGCAACCGACTCCACCGATTCTTAAACGCTCGATTAGAATTAGGATCTTAATTTGCCATAAAATTTTGGAATGAATTCTCGATTGTTGGCGGACACTTAATACAGTGAGAGCCAATAAAAGGAACAGCAGTCGACTTCGTAAAGCCTTAATTTGCTCGCTTCTATGTTTTATTCATCATTGATCCCCTTTTGTGCTGGTGGAAAAGAAGATTTACATGAAGTGGTAGAGACATTGAGCCGTGCAAAGGGGTTTGCGGAGAATGAAAGCGGAGCAGGAGAGACGAAAAGGATTTAAATTAAGCACTCGAACAATTTTCACTCCTCCATTTTATGGGGGGAAAATGGAGACTCAACTGATGCCCGACGGACGTAAATTGTTGATGATGGCGCTTCGAGGATATTTTAAGCGGTTTAGATGTAGTTAGCATGATTTATTCATTCGTTATTTATGGCCTCTGAAATGCCTGGAGTTGAATTCCATGAGAGAATCGTATTTATTATTCACTTACACAATTATTAATTTAGTTAGTTTAATCAGTTGTTAACATTTCCATTTAAGTGCTAAGACTGACTTTAATGTACTCACCTAATTCAATAAAGTGATTTTTTTAAAAAAATATTATTTTTGCCAAATATTTGTACTAACAGAAGTTTTGTAACCTAGATAATTTAACAACTTACAGTAGCACTGCAGCCCAACTACAGTCCTCTTTTTTCCTGTCCTCCAGTAGCTTACATTATCCCGCTCCTTGTGTGGGAAAGAGACTGACACCACATCCATTTGCTGACACCACATCCATCCACATTGTTTTTCTCCAATTAGAATTTTCCTACTCCTTCTAGCTCCTTACCAACCGTGGCCTAATCATGCGAAATTGTCAACTACTTCTAACATTCGTCTAGGTTGCTCCTTATCCTTGATCTCTTGGCTCTTGTCTGCATCTAAGGTGATGGTCTTAGGCCACTCATAGATTCTCAATCCTAATCCTTTGGCTACTTGTTTGATTTCAGAGTAACATCAGTTAATTGCTGCAACTGCCTTACCCACTATGTTGATGTCATCCGCATATTTGATCAGAATTGTTTACTACCATATTGTTGAATGCTGTCTTTCTAATGAATTTATAACATTGGTGCTAGCCCATGCCCTGTTTAAAATCTTCATCAAACTGGCAGGAATCTGTTTTCTCTATCAGAAGTATTCCTTTAGTTGGCGTACCTAATTTGAGTAGGATCTGGAGTCGCTTCTTTTTTTATAAGAACTCAGTATTTGTCTACTGGTATCAGGATTATCTTTGAGAAGCCCTTCCAAGTCCATACAATGGCTCTACAGCCCAAATCAAACCTTGGATTCCTCCAGAGCATTTCTCTAAGTTTGACAGTCCCTTGCTACTCTCCAGTTTCGGAAGTTGAGCATTCCCTCTGGGTCAGCTCGTCACAGATTTTATGCATCTCCTCCAGGGTCTGCCTACTGGTCTATTTTCCGAAATTTCTTCTACCATGTGCTGTTTGGGGATACGGTTCGCCCCCATCCTGATTACGTGGCAGGCTGTCTTAGTTTATTAATTTTTACAATGGTTGGGAATATTATGTCGTCAAAAATTTCATACAATTTGCTGTTGAATCTCCTTCGCCATATTCCATCCTCTCTCATTGTTTGGTATTCGTCTAATTATATCTTGTTTTTTTTTTTCCTTTCATTTGTGCACCCAAGGTAGATTGTTTTATCGACTACTTCTAGTTCTAGGTTGTTCTCGTCGATAGTTATATTTCTTCTCATTCTAAATCTTCCAGACGCTTTAAGACCCTTTACCTTTAGGGGCACTATCACTTTAAACAGAGCGGACCTAAGGCTGGTACTGGGTTATCTGACTGGCCATGTAGGACTGCATATCACTTCCACAACCTAGGACTGTCTCAAGAGACAGAATGCTGACTCTCCATGGTATGCGACGAGACTTCCACACATATTCTTTGTGAATGTCTTGCTTTGATCTGGCTTAGAAGAAGAACGTTTATCAGGGAGTCTTTGAGTGCTGCATCCAGAATCTTCCAGTCCTGGACTGTTGCAACACCTTTGTTTTTCCCTCGTTGAGGTTCAGGTCTATGTTCCTAGTCGCCTCTTTCAGTTAGATGTTCACATCATTAATTGGATATGCAATTAAGTATCCAAAGTTGCAATTGAAGAGCCTTTTAATTATAATAATAATAGTGTTGCTATTGGCGCAATTCTTTTAAATAACGTTTTACTTTTCTGGATTGTCGTTTTCCACATCACCCATTCTAAAACTAGTCTCATAGTACGTATACATAATGAGTTGAACTCAGATTGAATTCGAATCCAACGACATATAGACGCGAGTCAACTTGAGTTAAGGTCGACTGAGCTCGACTCAGCCCTGCTACCTGGGTTGAGTTGAAATTATGCATATAGACGCGAGTTAGTAGTTGAGTAGTTGAATTTAGTTGACAGCAGCATCTGTGTTTTGTTTATGCTGGTCAACTTAACCTCAACTCAACTATTCAGCTCATCATGTATACGTAGTATCAGAAACATTGGGCTTGTCGTAGTTCGAACTGGAACCTTGCTTCCGCCTGTGAGTTTTTCGTTGGGCATTTGGTCAGTCTTACCAGCTTTGAAGAGGCTCTTTAGATCTTTTATAGCCTCTCTCTTTATAGGCCTGTCGGAAGTCTACAAATACGTCTATTGGTATATACATATCTAATCTCTTCCATGTATTCTTTCTGTATATCGGGGACTATTATTGGGTACCTTATGAGTCTGCTCTGCAGTATTATCTTAAAGAAAACTAGGATCTTGTGTGTTCACAGAATAAAGCTTAAAAATTGTGAGATTATCGGGCACAATGTGATTGTGGAGCTTCTTCCATAAGATTGGCAATTAAATAATAATAATCCCGCTGAAAACAATAGTAGGTGAAGATATATTCTTAGCTTACGCTGTCAGGATTTCTCTACTTTACAATGGAACGATACCAAGTTTAGTAGTGCCGCCAGCGCTGTAGTCACCGATGTGGAAGTAGCGCCATAGATAAAGAGAGCAGGACACTCTTCGAATCTTGCTAGATTTTGATTGATCCAGGTTCTATTTCACCACGCTTAGGCCTCGTATGGTATCATAGATCTAATAATCGTGTGTTAATCCATTAAATGACCTTTAGCTGGGCAAAAACGCGAAAAAGGCATATTTGCACATTCAAAACCCAGCAAAAAAAAGTTTACCGACGAGTTTCTTGTGGGTTCTCCCCCCATATGGCCCCAAAACAAGCCCGTTTCTGCTACAGGGGTTACAAGGCTGTACGACCCATTTTGGAACTTTCTTGGGGAAATTTTCTCAGAATTTCTATCTTTATTGAAGATTTCAAGAAAAAGCTGCCACGGAGGGGACCGCCACGGAGGGGACTATTTGACTTAAAATCGCTTTTCTGAGTTCAGGAAGAATCCTGAGTGAATTTCCGCTTACCGGTGACCACAGCTTCTTAGAACAACTTGAACTTTCCACTTCTGACGCGTTTTTTTCGGTTTGAAGTTGAAACCGCGACTGCCGCGGTGGGGACTTGTTTGAATATGCGTTTGCACTTTGAATTTTAGAGCAAGCGAATTTTACAGTTAGGGATTCAAATCGAACGCGCCGAATGGGTTTTCGAATTGTTGCAGGTTCATGAAACATCCCCCGAGCAGAGGGAGCCACAACAGAACATTCGTACGCATGCAGGCTCTAGCGGCACTGCGGTTCGCAATTTTAACGGAAAATTTCGGACAAAATTCGAATACGTGTAAGTCTGTATTCTGGCGTTCCGGTTTGCGATAAAAGAGAAAAAATCAAAGTTTTAGGCCCCAAAAACCATTCGTGAACGTCCTATCCCGAATCGCACAAGTTGGTCCATTTAATATGCGCAATTAATCTGGATTTTTGTAGTTGGGACATGCCACGGAGGGGACATTTTGCACAGTTTCTGGGGCCTGCCGGGCTTTATGGCTGGCTGGATGACCGTTTTTTTGTGAAAAAATGTTGTCTAGGTCGGTATCCACCGAAAGCATTTTTTTGGGTACTAATTTCCGACTCTAAAACGGTCATCGGCTCCGGACACGCATATGCCTTTTTCCGCGTTTTTGCCCAGCTATAGAGTCTAGCCCAAGGCTGCAAGACAGAGGCAGAGGAAGGTGCCGAGGTCTAAGCACTATGATTATTGGGAATTAGAGCGATAAAGCCATGTAGGATCAAGTCGAAATGAGTTTGTCATTCCCAACGTGCCATTTCTATTTCAATTGTGTGACCCTTGTTTGTGTCTTCGGTCAACAGGGCTACGAAAGCAATAAAAATACGGAGGCCCTCACACTGTTTTCATCTGATCGGAGAACCCAATAATCGGGGGAAAAATACCCTAGATGACCACACCTTAACGGAATATATTTATACAACGTTGGTCTGTGGTTTCAGCAATTGCCCCTAGATACCAATAGCTTCTGTTCACCCTCACTAGCATTGATATGCCGCTCTTTGACAGGTGACAACGCTGCCGAATCCTGCCGAAACTATTGATTCATCTATTAGAACCTTCGTCGCTTTGTTTCTGGTAGACATTATTGGCTAGTGAAGGACACAGCGTAAATTCTATCCTTAAATCCATCATACATTTGGAAAGTGTTTCGGTAAATCATTCTGTTGCACATTAAAATGAATCAGTGATTTATTTAAATAATCAATCTACAACATAAATCAAGGGCTAATAGCATTTAGATGTTAGCTCGAACGAAAAAATAAAGTTGTCTACCTACCGATCGATTAAATATGAAAAAAAAAATATTTCCAAAAAAATGTTTGAAACAGAATCCTTTAAAAGCACTTTCTTTGCCTACCTTCAGAACGTATTTTGTTTGTACACATCAAACCCTCGCGGTAATATTGAAGATTGGAATATCAAATACTCCCGTAAAAGTTTCTGCTCTCGTAGGCACAATCAAAATCAAATTTGCACAAATTTCACAACCGAATGTTCCCTGTTCAGTTTGCAAATACAAATATGATTATTGTAGTAAAGTGAATTTCGTTATGGGTGTAAAAGATACAGCTCCAACTCTGGTGGCCAAAACTAATATGAAATTCGGTTAACCATAATAACGTTTAAGGCATCGTTAATTCACGTCCTTTAAATTTTTGGCTATTAAAAACTTGCCGTAATTTCACTGAAGCAAAGTTATGAAAGCGCCGTGTTTGAACATTCTTGTCAACCCACAATGGTCCCGAGGGGTCAGCACAGAGCCATTTATCAAACAGTTTATCCGATTCCTGTCACAGGATACAGTATAAACAGCAATTTAAGGACGAGTGTGTACAATTTGTGTAAAGTTAAAAAATAACACAGAAAATATGCCGTCCTCTCCATCGCCCTCTGCCTGTGAAACAGGCAGTCACATAAATTCTTTTTAAAGTAAACGAAAGATTGTAAGCCGTGACAGAATTTTATGCAGCGCTCCTTGTTTGGCGCGTTGTGGCGTAGATAGTAAGTAGCTGAGACGTGAAATGTTTAATATAAAAGTTTTTTTTTTTTTGTTTTTGCGCCTTCTAAAAAATATTAGAAGATGAAGCAGGAGACGCCCCCCTCCAGAGTTTTGATGCTGATGGATCACGCCATAAAGTGTTGAAATATAGAAAAAGTTTTTCTGCGCTGCTCTCGTAAAGTGGGATTTCGGCACATTATGAGCTCCTCCTGGGTGCCTAATGGTGCCTCCCGTCTCGTAGGTTCAAATCTAAGACGTTGACGGTAATTTCTTTTTGGTTTATGATTTCAATTTCGATATTGTAAAAAGTTTTGGTTTTGTTCAAATTCAGTTTAAATTTGAGTTATGTTAAAGAAGCATCTGTGCCATTCTTAAATGTAGCACTGAGTAAAGGATGTGACTAAAGGATATGGTGGAAATTGAAAATGAATATGTTTGAACTAGAGACCTACTTTTTCATCCTAGAGCTTAATATCCATACCTAAAACCGGCCGCGTTCTTTGTTCTGTCTGCACCGCCCAATACCGCTGAAAAACTTTTAGACTCGACGTTCTGGCCTCGCGCTTTGGCCTTTTCCAAATCCTTTGTTCCCCGCTCACATGTACATCACACTCCTAACTTTCGCCAGGCTTCAAAAAACTTAAGGCCTTAACCCTTTATTACCGAAACGTAAAAGAAATGAGATCCAAAACTCATGATGTGTTCCTATCAACTTCGGCCTGCGATTTTGATATAATCGCTTTTACGGAGACATGGTTATATAGTGGGATCCTCAATGCCGACCTTTTCGACTCCACCTTCCAAGTTTTTCGGAGAGATAGATATAATAACTCGGAGGCTGGTGGAGGTGGTGTACTACTTACCTGTAGTAACCTTCTCAATTGCTGTTCAGTAACGCTTTCAAGTTTTTCCACCTCTTTGGACACTGAGCTTCTCGCTCTAAAGTCTCTCTTGTCCATAACAACCTTCTTTTAATTTGCTGTTACATCCTACCAGATATGTTCAGCACTCTTGACTATACAGGTCAAAACCACTATGATATTCGAATCTTTAACACAAATCATATCCAAGTTATGATGGATTCCAAAGACGAAATCCCACTTGTAGGTGATTTTAACTTACCCAATGTTAAATGGGTGATGATGATGACAGCTACCTTGCTGAAAACAACCTTACTTCTAGGGAATCCAGCTTTCTGAATTTCCTATTCTCATGCGGCTTGAACCAGGAAGGCGGTTGGATCTTGTATCCTTTTCCGACGCAGACCACAAGATTGTTGAGCCTAGTTCAAAAGTCTTGTCGTCTGTCGATAATTATCACCCTCCTCTTCTACTTAGCTATTGTTCTGCCTTTAAGAATAGACTAATCCATGAAGAGTCCACATTTACTTTTAACTTTAAAAAGGCCAATCTGTCACCCAAGCTCATTTCGATCAATTTCAATAGATTGCTTTCCTCAAATTAGTTGGATGTCGAAGTTGCACGGTTTTACTCCGTTCTGTACGAAACCATTTCGTAGAACTATTGAGCCTCTAAAGTTGTCCAGATCATCCCCACCCTGGTACAACTATGAGCTGGATTTTCTAAAATTCAGAAGAATTCACTCGATTATAGCTCTCAAACTAAAAAAATTAGGCTTTGCCCTTTAGTACGGTTCCAATAATACTTAGCCGACAGAACCTACCAAGTTCTATTACGTGGAGTCAAATCCAGAAGCATTGAAGCGTCCTCTGGCTTCCAGCAAGGTAGTCATCTAGGTCCTCTACCTTTTCTTTTATCAATCGATGACATTGTTACCTTACTAAAGCACTGTAATGTTCTTATTTACGCCGAGGGCATCAAACTGTACCGTCTCATAAAGAGTACCGAGGATTGCAAACTTTTGCAAATTGACCTTGACACCTTCTATTTTTGGTGTTCTAATAACAACCTGGTTCTTAATATTAGAAAGTACGAGGTCATGACTTTTTGTAGGAAAAATGGTCCGATAATTTATGACGTTCTTGACAACATAATCTCTCGCGTAAACTCTGTAACTGATCTTTGGGTTAGGTTTGATTGTAAGCTGGATTTTTCCCCTCACATCAATTATATCTCTTCCAAGGGCAGTTTAGTCCAGGGATTTATAAAAAGATAGTCTAAGGAATTCAGCAACCCCCTCATTACTTGTACATATCTTGACAGTGACAGTTTAAATCAATTGGTATTTTTAGTAATATTCGAAAATTCACGGTTCCGTTCGTAAACTAGTTCTGAAAAATACGAACTTTTTATTTCGAACGTACATTGAAATATAAAATTTTTGGTTTTCGAAAAATTGCATTTCCGTTTGGAAACCAGAATGATGGTGTATGTCAAATGCGACAATACAGAAAAGGTTGAAAGCAGAGCAACTTTTGTGTGTCTTCAGCTTTATTAAACAAGCTCCAATCCATCCATCCAATCCTATCTCGACGAAACGCTTTCTTTTCACTGGTCGAATCATGCGCTCGATGACTATTACAGTCAGCGACTTAATATTTGTACACGCGATCTGATTTATTATTACAACTATGATGATACAATACGATGATAGCTCCTAAACTGCTTTCTGGAATGCTTGTGAAAATTTATACTAATGAAATCATGAACATCATCATACCGAAACCACATGTTAGTTTCAAGGATATTGAAAGTAAAAAATCACACAGTATAAAGAATTAAATTTTACACTGAAACTGGATTTCAGGTGAATGCCACATTTTTTTAGCATTAAAAATAGGACTTCTACAAATATTTTCATGTCACTAAATTATCCTTAAAAAGGCGACTTTTCTTCCCCCAGGGAGATTTGCGATATGAACCCCAAATCAATTTTAGGCTATATTAAAAGCCTTAACCTGGGAGGATTTTAGCGACAGGGTTGGCACAATAGATCAAATAAAATAGGCACCTCTAAACAAGAATAGAATAGAATAGAATCACTCTGCAAAGGTTAATGATCTGATTAATGCAAAAATCGGGCCATAATTTGAAGAATTGAAAGGATACCAATTCAAAAATTGCTCTACTTATTCCAGAATGAAATAAAACCATGCTCTGTTTATGCCAAATTGACTTCATACATGAAAAGATTTTAACAATTGTCAAATCAATAAAACATCTGTCAAAGCTTCAGTTCGTCAGTATACCTACACTTGTTGGAAATATATAGAAAACCAAAATCAGGTTTTCTAGATTTTATCAACCTTCACCTCCTTTCTCCATATTGATGGAAAGTGCAATCCTTCAAACATGTAAATGCCCCTAAATCTACCTTTTTGCACATTTCGAAAACGCTTTTCTATAGAGGGCAGGAAAAAAAGGGTTCAAATATTCAAATCCATTTCAAACTGCACTCGTCTTATCAACTGTACTTCAGCCTGCAAAAAGGGAAGGTACTTAGCATAAAATATGGAAATGCACCAGTAACGTTTGTACGAGAGCTAAAACATAAACGGTTCAACGATTTTGGCAAGATAAAGAAGCTACCAGAGAAATGAAAAGCCTCTTTCATCTTGGGTGAAATGTAAACAAAAAAAGACAAAATTATTTGGCATAAAATTCAGCTTAAAATATTTCCTTTCTGACATGTACGTACATACATTCATATAATCGGAATCCCTTGAGGTTTACGATGGGAGGTTTGGCTGTTTATCGTAATTGGACTACAAAGTGTACACTTTGCGCAACGCCATAAAATCAGGACGTGTTTATGTTATGATTTGTCTTTAATGTAACAATTTTAAAACCGTGCCGCTTATTCTTCAGCAACAGGTCGTAAAAGGTTATGGCGAGTCTGATGAATTTGTCCATTTATATGGAAAGTGATTTTATTTGATAGGAATTTCTATTTCGGATTTCATAATGTGTACTTTGTAAGATAGATGATCATGTTTTAAAGCGTGTGCGATTTTTATACAATTGAAAAATTTTTATATAGTGATTAGAGCCGGCCTCGGTATCTTAGAGGTTAAGGCGGTCGACTTCCATTCCAAAGTTGCGTGGCTTGAATCCACTCCCCGACTTGGTCCTTTGACCCATTTAGATTACATTCCTTCTTTCTTTTCTTAACTCTTTACAGCAACTCCGTACTTTTTCCTCTGGCAATACCGATAAGCATAAAAGCGAGAAGCCATCTCCTATTCGACCAGCGAAGATGAAGCGTTTCGTCGCGATAGGATTGGATGGATTGGAGCTGGTGGAATAAAGTGGAGATACATATGCAGCACAAAAGTTGCTCTGCTTTCAACTTTTTCCGCATTGTCGCATTTGATATAACCTCAAATGCCCAAACATAAGCAATCGTAACGTCGAAATTTTTTTGTTTTATGAAACACGAGATAGTAAAGGCACAAACAGATTGGCGCGGTGGCCGTAGCGTCGGCCGCCTGCGAAATAATTTCCTAGGAGGCCTGCGGGAATACTCCCTCGTCCAAAAAAAGCTTGTGCCCCCAGAACCATGTTCCATCATGTAGGAATGGCTGAATTGGTGACCTTGAGCTAGCTCTCACGGTCAGGAAAATTTTCTCATGCTCAACCGACCCCATACCAACTCCTACGTTGTTCTAGGTCTTCTGACTCGACGGGATCCTTGCGGATTCCATTCAAGAGCCTGTTTGGCTAGATTCTCGTTTTTTCGTCGCAAGATGTGGCCAATCCAATTCTATTTCCTTCGCCTGATTTGGTGCTTTCTTGGCCGACACGACGCCATAGTTCCTCATTTGAAATTCTATCTTGCTAGCGGATTTTTAGGATAGGTAACAAATTTGGTGTTGGTGTAAGAATTGAAATAGTGTGGATTGGTTAACAATTTAAAATTGAAGTTTGCTGACTGTTGGAATGGCTGGGGTCAGTGGTATTAATAGTGCAGTCTAGGAGGATATGGTTATAATGCGGTTTTCGGTATATGGTCGGTCTTAGATCTGGTCACAACACCACACTGGTGTAGGAAATGCTGCCGGGAACAGCGTTGGATCATACACCTCGCCACTGGTCCGGGAAACACTCCTTAGGAATTCGGTCGGATTGTCTGTGGCCTAACCGTGCTGGATCATACACCTTGGCACGGTCTAGAAATCGCTACTTCGGCACATTGTCGGATCAGACACCAAGACAAGGCCTAGGCAGTATTCCTCAGGTAATGTATGTAATGTGTATAGTGTAACCCTGCCGGATCATACACCATGACACGGCATAGGAATCACTGCTTCGGCACATTGTCGGATCATACACCACGGCACGGTCTAGGAACGGAGAAGGTGACTTCTCCGGAACGAGCCTGGTGAAAGGCTAACTGCCGGGGCCCAATGAAACCGTCAACGTGATTTTCCATATAAATTATTGTTGCTTTTGATGGTGACGGTGACTTGGATTTAATTTTAATTTTGCTGGTCTACCCCTCCACAAGCAAAAGCGCTCTCATTTTTTCGCTCATTTTTTTGATTTGACTGCCATCTGTTAAAAAAAGTAAACCCTAATTAAACAAGAAAGCTTTTACATTTATGTTGGTGCTATAAACCCGCCCACAATTTTCTTGAACAGAAAGTGCGGAAAAATGTACTCGAAGAAGAAGAAGATATTACTTTTATATAATTTATTTTGAAACAAATACAAAATAATCAAACAGTTATTAATTCAATCACAAGTAGACAATGACATTTGTCAAGCAAAAGCTACTTTGACGGTGACGGTTTCATTGGGCGAGCTCTCACCGACAGTGGTAGGGGAAAATCACGTTGACGGAATCATTGGGCCCCGGCAGTAATGGTGGCCTGGTGAAGTGGTTTATTTTAAGGCCCCCATACACGGTCAAATTGGCTGTACAACCAGATTTTCATCAAACCTATAAGCGCAATGTATTTTGATCGGCCGACCGGCCCACAATCGATAGTTTTGGTTGTACAACCGCACTTCGCTGTACAACCAATTGGACCGTGTATGGGGGCCTTTATAGCTAGAAAGCTCGTCGGGGTAGAAAGCTTTAAAGCTTCGAAATGAAGCTTTCAAAGGAGAATCGCCCAGCCTGCTGGGTAAATATTTATTTTCCTAAAGCTTTGTTAGGAGAGGGATTATTAGTAACGAATTGTGGTTCGTTACAGTAGGCTGCATAAGACGATTCTTTATACCCATAAACACGGCTACAGACTTGCAACTCGTTGACAACTAGGTCTAACTGGTTGAGAGCCTAAGTTGATCGTCAGTAGGCTTAAGGTGCTTGGCTATACCCTTGCTATATCAAATCTCTGTTGCTACATTACAAATTGCTACATTATGGCAACTGTATGGCAATTGTACAGAGTACAATTAAAAGTATTGATTTGCAAAAAAAAAAACTTTTCAACAGTCTAATTTGGTCCTGTGACCTATTTGGACCTAGCAAAACTGTACGAACTGACACCACCATGGCTAAACTTTTAAAATGGACCATGAAGGAACCATATACCGAATCTAAAGCTTTCACATTATCAACACTTAAGCCGAAATTGAGGTGTTAAAACCCTTTACAAGTATCTGACACCGAGATTACCTTAAAAGGCAGCACTCAGTTCTACATCCAAGTACCTTTCAGGAGCACAGGCATGTTTTGGCCCCCCATTTGCAAAATCAATTTTGTACCTAGAGATTATCAACAACGAGGAAAGGGTTCAAATGGCACCGACAGCCTCCTTTTAAAACAGCTTAACAACAAGGAATTGTCGACACCTTGCAGCCGCAGGACGAACCAATTTGCACGCCTAAACCGTTTATGGATGCGGCACACGCAATTTCCTTTCATCAGCCGTCTTTCACCGGGAATTACGACTCCTGTCGGGGAGAGGATTCGTAAAAGTTTATCGGTATAATTGTTGTGTAATTGCTGGCAATAACGGTTCCATTTATTTATCCAAGGAGCTTGCCTCTCTCTCTGGATTTCGTGGCATCCATTTTTGCGAATAACGTTGCTCTTGTTCATCCTGTAGCAGGGTGGCGGCAGCTTCTCCCTAATTCATGTACCTTGAAGGAGTACAAGGACTCGGTTCTTTCAATTTCCTCGCCAAATTGTAGCGTACTAGATGAACGTTAAGAAGTGAATATTTCAAGATAACGCGACACTGAGAACATTTTCCGGAAGAATTACGTAATTGAAAGTAGTAGTTGCTCGGGTAATTGCTTGGGACAGTGGGGATTAATGCTCCTGAACGGGAAGCACGGGATTAAGACAAGAAATGGAGTTTCGCAATTCATTACTTTAAAATCCACTGCCTTTTGGCTTTTATTGCTTTGATAAGGTTACGGTAATGGGACACGCATGTGCTTAAGATAGCGCTGAAATATGCTTGCCTTAAATTCAGGACCCTTTGAGTACAAGTAATTAACTTATTCCTGGGGCATAAACTGCCTGCCGGGGGTGTCGTAATCTCTGGAAATTATTTCGATATTTTATACTAGGACCTTGATATCCTGGGGGCAAGTGTTAAATTAAGATAATCTACCGAGAGCGGCTGGGATGTACCTGATATCAAACAGGGCGCACAGCCTTTTAACAAACGAGATATGCGTCATTTAATTTGAGGGAAATTAGCCTTAAATTACTGATAAAAGGGTTTCTTTTATTAGGGAAAATTTTACCGAGTTATAAAACTAAAATATTCGCCGAGAACTGGGAGGAAATTTTATTTCCCCTGGCGAAGAACGAATAAAAAGATCATTTTAGCTAATTAGTAACTACACAGGATAACATTTGGATAATAGCGGATAACATTTTGTGAGGCTGGAACTGTCGCTGGATAAAATATTGTAGCTGTTTTTACAATCTTGGGGAAATATGTCTGTTGTAGTAAATTTTGGGATAAAATATACAAGACAGGTTGGAAGGTGTTTTCGTAAAAAGTTATACCTCGTGGATGCCAGACAATCGTTGTATACCAAACACAGGTGGCGCCTGCATCTAATATAAATTGCTTGCCCTTAACAGTATGAGACATTGGTGGTAGAATATTTTGAATTATGCATTGCGATTATTATTTTAAACATTTAATAAAAGTTTTAAATCCGAGAGAAAAGTAATGGTTCATAAATAAAACGTATGCTATAAAGGCATTTTCGTCGTGTGGGCTGATGCAAAATCTTGTGAGGCCAGCTGCAGGTACTTCTTTGAGGCAAGGCTCATTTAAGTTCGCAAGAACTTCTCGATGTAGTACAAGTTGGCTCATTCTCTAACCTTTCTAGGGGTTTGTATTAGTTTAGTGGCTAGTTAGCGCTAATTCCCGATAATTTGTCCCAAGCAACACAGCACCTATAAGAACAGTTTGGAACGAAAGCAAAGCCCGCTGATTGACTTATTAGTTTTTTCCTTAGCAACTGACGGGGATTCGTGTTTTCTTAGTAAGAACACCAAATCGGTCGCTCTTTGTGTCATCACAGCTATACCCGTCGGAATGCATTTATTCATACCTCATTCTATCGAGTCTATGAAGCGTAGGCAAAATAGTTATTTTAATCGGAAATGTATCAATGCGGACAAAGAATGTGACTATAGGATTACATTCTTTCTCCGAAAGGGGAGCTTCAGCATAAGAAAACAATAAGAAACTGCTGCAAGTTCTTCCTGATGGAAAGTTAAAAAATCGCTTGATGACATATTGAGCTGTTCTAGGCATTCTTGATTTAGGAGCAGATTAACCTTCATTGTGGTTCTGTTGTTTTGCTACATTTTGATAAACTCCCAGTTATCGGTTTTAATCTGGGATTGACGGTTTTTAGCATCGTGACAATTTTTTCCGGTTCCGATGTAGCCACTGGGATCCATGCTTTGACCCTAAGACCTGACGAAATGCCGCATGCGTCCACTGCTTTGAGGCAGGCGCCGGAGTAAGTCTCCCCGACTCTAGCTACGGCAGTTTTGAACAGCTTTGCGGATCTAGTGTTGTCGCAGGCCATTTGCTTAGAACCATCCAGCACCAAGGCACAAAGAGGTAGGTCCAGGGTTATACCTCAGGCCCTCCATGGCAACTTTAGGGAGGGCGACTTGCAGCCACCGCCATAGATGCTTGGGGATGTTCCCATTCTCGTCGTTTAACGGGTATCACTTTGATTCCGCTTTCTGGAACTGGACTGTGGGTGCTTGCATCCTCCACAGGGTATTGGCGTTTAAAAGATTTTTTACCCTTGTAAAGCTATGGGGTGAAATTAGGAATGAACTGCATCGCCCAAGCAATGTCATCCTGGATTTTGTTGGCCTCCGAAACCAGGTCTTCCCACCTGGTAGGTGGCCAAAAGAGGAAGTATTCTGCTGGCCAGGTGGCGTTCTTGGTAGCCTGCCTTTGTCGAGTCTGATCTTTTAGATCTTTGGCCCTTCCACAGACCATTTGCTCCACGGATCCGCCGCAGCGGCCGTGCCCGCAGGTGTACCAGGAGCAGCGACAGTCGTTAATGAAGATTAGGAAAAGTGCGGGTGATACAATTGACCCCTGGGGAACCTCAGCTGAAATGGTGTGATGGTTGGTTTCGAGCCATCCAATACTACCCTGATTGAACGGTTTGAAAGAAAGCTCTTAATCTAGTTGCTTTAGAACTAAGTTTATACCGAACGCTTGGAGTTTGGTCAACAGAGCAGGGTGCCATACTCTGTCAAAATCCTTTGAGATATCTAGAGCAAGCAGACGAGGCTTACCAAAGCTGTAAATGCTTTGGTTGATACGCTCGGTTAAACACACAAACAGATCTCCATTAGACGTTTTGGTCTAAAGCCGTATTGCCTGTAGTGTATAGTTTGGTTGAATTCTAGATATTTCATCAGCTTTCTAGTGATTGTCTCCATGATTTTAGAGAGAACAGAAGAAATTGCTATATGGCGGTGGTTTAAGGGGTCGCTGGCTTGACCTTTTTTGGAATGGGATGAACATGACCCAGTTTCGAAGAGTCTGGATATACTCTGGAGAGAGAGCAAAAAGTTTGCGCTAGGGTTTAGCCAAAGGAAGAACAATTTTTAAGTACCAGGATCAGTGGAGTTGTCGATCTCTTTGAGACACGTGAATACCTCGCGAGTCCTCAAGTGAGCCCCGTCCATTGAGATGCTAATACGTCGGCCTTAGGGTTGCTTTCTGTTACCACCTCCTTGTTGTGAATGAAAGGAGGAGTTGAGAAGAAAATAAAATTCATCTTGATGGAAGTTACCAAGTCCCGTAGAGCATTTCACAATTTGATGTAAGTTGTTGAGACTCGAATCCAAAGAGAGAATTAGAGAACATACTACTGTACACCTTCTGAAACGCCACGTCATTCCTAATATATGGCTAATCGCCTATGGGCGGAAAAGCTGTGCACTAAACTGAAATCGATTCAAGATCTGGTAACACTTGGGTTTCACTCAGTGTGAGAATATCAGGGGCATGGAGTTGCAGAATTGGGGGAGAGCTTGGGGGCCTTTCGAAGGGGTGCCTTCGCTTGGTTTGGTTGGGCTCAGGGATGCCATAGCCGTATTTGCAGGGGGATGTGGTCCTCCCGGTTATCGTTTAAGGGAACGCCAGGTATTCGGGGCACACCATTGACGACAAAGCTATTTTTATAAAACTGGGTCCCCAGCCAACTTGATCACCGGCACGGTACGCATTTCAGCTTGATCGTAACCCGAGGACTTAGAGAGGAACGAAAGGTTTGAGAAAACGACTGTCTGCTGCGTTCGAGAACGCATTGCCCAGGGTGAACCAGGTTGATGGACATATCACGAATACGTGGAGATCGTCGTTATCTCACACTTCCTAGGGTGATTACTTTATTCTCAGCGAAACTTAAGGAAATATTTTTCTATTCTGTTTTCCTATTTACAGGGCGTTGCTAAAAACTAGTGCGGCATAATTAAATCGTGTTTAACGCTGTACTTGCTTTGACTAGTATTAAACTCACTCACATTACAACCAACTCATAAATTCAATAAAAAGTTCCAAGTTCATTGAACTATAAAAATTATTCAGGAGACACACCATAACTTAATCACTCAAGTAAAACCATATAATTACCTTGAAGATAACCCAAAGTGCACGAACTACCTCTACCCTACCTGGATACGTCAGAAGTGACGTTTTTAATTATGGCGTAACATAACTGTCAACTTAACGTAATTGAAATTCCTTGAATCGTTTTTTACACTTTAAATGCGAAGAAAAAAATTGTTGCGGCTCCTTCCAATTATAGTCGTCGTCATACACACAATTGCTACTGTATAATGTCCTTGTCAGAATGTATAAACCAAACCCCTATAAATTGGTGAATTCAATACGCTTAAAAGGCACGATATCACCCACATAGCCAGCCATGATAATGTGAATGCCCGTAAAGGAAAATTGTCGGTTTGAAAAATACAGTATTACACACAAATGCAAACAGACCATACACGCAATTTTTTGCTAGTCCTTGGCTAAGTGTCCTGTACACACCTGTTGGGAGCACCCTCGTCAGGAACAGATATACAATATGGCGCGAATCGAGAGACAATAAAAGGACACAGTCACGTTATTTATGGCATAATAGCGGGTGTACAAAGGTACTGTGCCATAACTGCAGGAAAAGGACCCTGTGTCCTTTATGCTGCGGCAATAGTGTGTTTATCGAGTTGTTGACGCCAACATGGCCTATTCCTCCTTGCTGGCTGGACGTGAAGCTGTTCGCGAAAAACTTTTAATGAATAAAAAAACGGGAGTGAAAAATTTTTGTTTTAAATTATTTAAGTGGTGTTAAAAGCGTGCGGCTTTTTGTGAAATAGTAGCCATGGGGGACCAAGCAACTAGTGGTGAGAAAAAACGCGTAAAGCCTGGAATACTCAGATTGGATATTTCGAAGCCTCGACGTTCATCAGGTGGTTCTGTGGAGTTTCGTCCTCAAGTGGAACTGCTGGGGGAGGTAATAAATGTTTGCACCTTTTGTGCGATCAGAGAGATTTTTTATTCATAAAAAATGTGAAATACAAGTTTTTTTACTTAACATCATAAAATTTTTAGAGTACGCCCCTGGGGTATTCATTAAACAACGTGTTTTTGTCAATAATAAATTATTGCTCAGGTGTAGCGTGTAGCTATAAAAAATCAAAGTAAACATGCAAAATCGAATTTTACGGAATAGATTTACAAATATAAATGTTTAAATTACATAAATTTCGCATGAGAGTATTTATAGCTTAAATGCAAGATATACTATATCTCTTTCATTAAAATTTAGAAAAAATGGTAATTTTCCATTCACTGCATTATAAATTTACGTGTTTATTTGGTGTTGTCCATGGTAAATGAAGAATTTTTAACTTTTAACACTTCTCACTAATACTGAAATAATACTAAGAAGGTCCTCAGATTTTTGGTTGAGTCCGACTAAAACTCACTTTCTACAAAATAAAATTTTAAAATAAAGTGTTACATAATTTTATGATTGACCAAGTGTGTGGAGAGTGTTTTAAAAGTGGATATATATATTTTATAAAACAATCGTCAAAGAATGATAAGCCGACGAAAATAGGTCTGTGAAGTTGGCAACACGAAATTCGAATTTTGGAAATTTTTTGTTTTCATACGTTTGTCCATCGTTTGTCCAAGTTTGTCCAGGCAAAAGTTTTTTTTGTCCAGGCACCGTTAACAAGTTACAAGCAAAAACAGTTTTTTGCAAATTTTTTCAACCACCACCCCCAACTTTGCAAAAACAAAATGTTTAACCGCATAGATCGTTTGTCCATCGTTTGTCCAAGTTTGTCCAGGCAACATTTTTTTTTGTCCAGGCACCGTTAACAATTTATAAGCAAAAAATATATTTGCCGGGCACAGATTCGTTTGCCCATGCCAGAATTCGTTTGTCCATGGACAGAATTCGTTTGTCCAAGCCGGAATCGATTGTACAAGCCGGAATTCGTTTGTCCAGGCTCAGATTCGTTTCTCCATGCCAGAATTCGTTTGTCCATGGACAGAAATCGTTTGTCCATGCCAGAATTCGTTTTTGCAGGCACTGGCTGCGTTCGGAAACGTCATTTGCAGAGCAGTAGACGATAGTCATTCGTTCGGTATTGCAATTGATGATAATTAAGAGTTCGGAAATGCAAATTGACTATTGCCAAACGTACGGCAATGCACATTCGCACTGCCATCTTGCAATCATTTTAATGTCAGGTGGTCGAAATCATCAAATTCGCAGTAAAACTAGTCACTTCTGCAAACGGCATCAGTCATTTTTGCAGCCGACGCGACGATACCGAAAGCAGCTACAGTTTCGGACAACCAACTTGTGCCTGGACAATCGAATTCAGGCATGGACAATCGAATTCCGGCTTGGACAAACGTTTTCTTTCCATGAACAAACGAATTCAGGCTTGGACAAACGAATCTGTGCCTGGACAAACGAATTCAGGCATGGGCAAACGAATCTGTGCCTGGCAAATATATTTTTTGCTTATAAATTGTTAACGGTACCTGGAAAAAAAATTGGGTTTGGACAAACTTGGACAAACGATGGACAAACGTATGAAAAAAAAAATTTCCAAAATTCGCATTTCGTGTTGCCAACTTCACAGACCTGACGAAAATTACATCTAATTTTATTTCGAATTAATTTTATTTATCTATTTATAAAGCGTGTCCAAAACACTCTTTTAAACACTCTCCTCAAGTTGAAACACTTTTCCCAACGATGCTCTAACTTCCTCAACCCTCCCAAATTTGCAGTTGTCGTCTTCCGTGCGTGATGACCTCCTCGTACAATGAAAATCTCTGTCTTCGTAGTCAAACTTTAAGCTTAAGAAAACGGAAAAGGATGCCGGGGTAAGATCTAGTGAATTTGATGTTGTCTACTAATTTGAAGTGCAATTGATCCTTTGCTGATCGTTGAAGCGTGAAAACGTGTTCCCTTAAGCCCTCTCCCACCTATACCCTTCAAACTGAGCAATCATGCAGGAAATTGTTTCATGTTACATCGTGTAAAATGATTATAAGACGAGTGCTAGACATAATCAAGCGGGAAATAAATCAAGCGCTGCCAAAAGAAGAAGGAATGTAGCGCTTCCAATTCATATGTTATGGAAGCTTTCTGGAAGCACGCACTCTACTTTTCTGCTTTATTTTTCTCAAGGTTTCTATTAATCTTCTTATTTGGGAAATTCGCGCGTCAGTTGTGAAGTACTATTTCTGGTGAAAACAATATGTGAAATTTTATTATTGAAGGAGTGCTGTGGTATAATTATTTTAATAAATGTACTTCAGCTATTTGTGCAAAAATTAATTATTGAAACTGAAAAATGATTGGATTTCAACAAGATAGCGATAATATTGATACTAAGGGGTCACGAAAGTTTCAGGAGCTTCCCAAGCGCTTCAACTTCCCAGCTTCGAGTACGCTTTTTCAACAACAATATGATAACATCCCTGTGTTAAAAGGCAAGGAATTGGGATATAAATAAGAAGCGCGTTGGCATTCCTTTTCAGCGCTTCAGAACCTGTAGAAAAGCGCTTCAATTCCCTGGGAAACTCGACGTGCACACACACACATACATTGCGGGACACTTGATTACCCTCGCTTGAAATTTTGATCTGAATCGTACTGCATTGGTAAAATTTCCCGAAAACCATCTCCATTATATTTTTTACCTCTTTTTATATCGTTCCTAATTAGCAAGAAAAAAACTTGAAACGAGAATGATTGGAAAACCCGTTCTTCGAATTTACTCCTTTTTGCAATCCGACACTTTATTACCTTCTCCTAGGAAAATATACAGGGTTTCCCGTCCTGGATTGCTAACTGATTAATGTTAGACAGTTTGCAAAAAAAGATCGACAAAAACACAATAAAGGGGGGCTGTCTTCGTCCGTTTACGAGATAGGACGTTTTGAATCTTGATTTTGGGGGGAAAAAAGGCAATGAAACAACCCTTGATATCCACAAATAAGATATCTTTGTAATCTTAAAGAATGCGGCTTTCATTTCAATAATAAAAACAATAGTGCGTGTTGCGAAAAAACAGCTTTTCTCACTCTAATTCAAAAAGTAGGTTCTTAAGATCCTTTTCTGAACATTTTTACATCTACAAAAGTTTCTTAAAAAATTTGTGAGAGACTTCAAGACTCCAACTGCCTTGGTTTTTTTCTATTCCCAATTCGAAAATAAGTGATCTGTTTTTACTATTTTTAGTGTTTCAAATTTCTAAACCGATCTGTGAGCGACCCAACTACGCCGGCATATGTACGCCAATGAAAATGAAAGGCACTATAAATCGTTACAAAAATCAGTTTGTTCCCACTTCGCACAAATCATCACAATATCAATTTTTTTAAGTCGAACTTTATTTTTTGCTCTTCATTTGTAAAAGTCTACTGCCTGATTCCCATTATCCCAGTAGCGATCTAGTCCAGCGATCGAAACCAGCGCTGGAATGCCAGTCCAGTGAGTGGATTGACAGTCTACTTTTTCAATCCAGTTGGCCCATTCCAGCTCCACTGGAATAGTGTAGACGACCAATCCAGTGGTGGAATAATCGTTGCACAGTGAATACGCATTGTTGCTTTTTGTAAACATGCATTGTTTTAGTTCCATAACACCTAACAATGATAAACCAAACTCTTACCGTGTTACCGACCGATATATTTTGAATGACTGCAATAATGTAGACGATACGGTCCAGTCTAGGATTGGATTGGATTGACAAGCTGGATTACTGAATTGGAATAATGCGAACCTGGATTAATGTGGCCAACTTCTCAAAAAGGCTAGCCATCCCTGCAGTCCTCACACATATGGCATTCCGATTGCGTCCCGTCGGCGTGGAAAAAAACGATCGCTGTCCCAATTTTGAAAAAAGGCGACAGTCGGGAATGCAAGAATTATCGCGGTATAAGCCTCCTTTCGATAGTCGGCAAAGTATTTACGAAAATCATACAATCGAAGCTACAGAAATATCGAGGCAAACGAGCCGGAAAAAAGGCTCCTTCTCATCGATTTCAAGTCCGTTTTCGATTGCATCGATTGGAACAGCCTTTTGAGAGCCTTGGAAACCGAAAACGTGCCATTAAAAATCAGCCAACTTCTCCAAGCGTCATACGATGGCTCAACCAGCAGCGTTCGTTTTCGAAGCGACTTATCCGAGGAATTCCCGATTCAAACTGTTGTCCGACAAGGAGACGTCGCTCTTCCACTTCTCTTCAGTGTTATGATCGACGCGATTAGGCGTGAAGCATTCGATGGACGACACAGAGTTCGATACGTCGATAACAACTTCGTAACCGACTTGAAGTTCTCAGTCGACTTCACCGACACGGATGCCGAAACAACGGACATCTTATACGACATTTCCAGCATCGCCCGGTCGTACGGGTTAAAAAATCTAAGACCAAATTGCTTCCAACGGACGGATCGAAAGCCAATGTTCACCTCGATGGAACCCAAATCGAACAGATTCCGATTCCTTCATTGGTTGAAGAAAAGAAAGTGGCATCGATAGCCGACGTTCACAGCCGCATCGGCCAGGCCACAGCAGCATTCGCCACGTTCAAGTGGTGCATATGGAGCCGAACAAATATGTATAACCATCAAATCGAAAGAACTCCTTTATCGGACGTTAATACTTCCGGTTCTTATTTATGGCTTGGAAACGTGGCAAGCTCGAGGTCATCCAAATGCGATGCTTGAGGCAGATTCTTGGTGTCTCACTGCGAGATCGCCTTCGAAACGAGACAGTTAGACAAAAATGCGATCAACAACACAGATCGAAGAAGAAATGCGAAAACGTCGACTACGGTGGTTTAGATTATGGCCTCGATTCCCAGATCCGCGCGGTGCGGAAGTGAGTGCGGATTTGACTCTGCGATTCTCAAATCCGCGGTCGCGGATTCATTTAAATCGAAATTTCGGAGTGAAGACTCACGCGATAATGAAATATGCTATGTCGGATTATCTTAGGCGCATTTGTCGTTCAAATCCGCAGAAAATTTGTTGCGGATCACACTTTTACAGCGCGGAAAATGTCAAAGAGAGATTCGTGGTTGCGGATTTGAGAATCGCAAAGTGTCAAATCCGCACTCACTTCCGCACCGCGCGGATCTGGGAATCGAGGCCTATGTTTGTCGAGTGGATGACACTGCTTGCCTCGTATACTTCTCTGGCGAGACCGTCCAGACTGGATAATTGGCACCGAAAAAAACCTGGCTAAAGAATATTGAGGGCGACTTAAATAACCAACAATTATTAGTTATCGATGTTCGGAACGTCGCCAAAAATCATCAAGAATGGAAACGAATCGTGAATGGAATTGTAGACCCAGCTTCATCGACACCGATTTTTTTGTTCTATCTAAATCTTACAAATATTTTCATTGCTACTACCAACTCACAATCACAAATTTTCAGGACTATTTTTATGGTATCTATTATTATGGTATTATTATGGTACTATTTTATGGTATTATCTGTATAAGGCTAGGAGAAATTATTTTATACTTTTTAGTTAGTTTTAAAAGCGCGGGATATTAAAAAGTTGTTTTTTATTTAATTAATTTTCAGAAGCCGCAACATATAAATATAAGTAATTGTAGCCAGCAAACCAAAAGATATTATCTACCTTTCAAAACTTTTTTGGCGCATACCTTTCCCAAAAAAAACAACTAACAAAGAAGAGATAAAATGTATAAAAATATGTGGGATACTTTCTTTTGAGCAACTTTCCCTTAAACACAAAGCTTTACATTCAAAAACGTTTCCAAGAAACAGAAGCAAAGAAATCTTTTCATCCCTAAGCGCAACAAAAAAAGTTTTTGTGTTTGTTATCTGCCATTTTCCTCAGCCAAACAAACATAAAATTGCTTACATTTATTTTTAAACCCAAAACACAATCCACAAAAATGATCCTTGAAGACAACTTTAATGCCACTATTAACTCACGAACTGACTTACTAGCAGCCGGCTTTAGTATGCACATAGCCTTGATCCTTGGGGCTCCAAGTACCAAAAATCTCCGTAAAAATGTGCCCATTTGTATGTGACGTGCATATCATCTGCAACGATACGAACTGAATTCGAAATAAAATCCGTGACGAAATTTCGTACAGACGAACTTTGGAAACTTGAACACAATTTATACACAAAATGGCTCACGTCTTAGTATATCATTACAGAATCCGCACGTGAATTAGTGTTTTAATAATAAAAAGGACACGCCTGTAACCAGAGAAAACGGAGCGTTCCTGGAAAAGCGCTCGTATTTTTTGGACAATATAAAGTCTCCTTCTGAAGGGAAGTTTTATCCAGCCGCAGGATTTCGAATTGCCATGGCAAACGGCGAAATTTTCAATTTTCCCATTTAAATGACAAAAGGGCGGAATTGTTCGCCTTGAAAAGGGAAACTTTGAACTTAACCTAAAATTGCGGAAATTATTCATCCGAAGCCCGCGCTGCGTTCGGGGGGGCGCTTGTGTAATGTACAAGACGAAGATGAACTTTCCCAAAGGAGCCGCAAGTCAATCAAGTTGAAATTTTCGTAGCTAGAGGACCAAGGCTGTCTCAATTGGCTCGAATGGCGGTCGGGATTCCGTGACTTGATGCCTGATTAAGGACGACGACTGGCAGGGAGGAGGGTGCGCCACTGCTTTATATTCGCTAATTAAGGGATTCAGAGCAAGAATTTTTGTCTTGTCACACCTCTTTCCAGTTTAGCTTCTTTTTTTTGGATTAGTCCTGCTTAACGGTATTGATTAGGTGATGTCTGGGTGCGTCTCGAAAGCATATCCTTCAAAGTTCCTTGCCTTAAGTGGGAACCTAATTTGGGTCATTTGCCTCGCGGAAGGAATTCATTATGAGGTAATACCGAGTGTTTGGAGGTTTTTGTTATTCAGTATATGATTTTAATAATTTTAAAGTGAACAAAGAAAATTAATAAATATATTAAATCCTTTAAGATATTTTTAAAAGACCTTAAAAAATATTTAAAAAAAGACTCCAGGGATTTTAGTTGCTAAGATTATCACATATCGATTCATCGGTGTTAAACACTGCCTTGTTATCGCTTGGCTCGCCTGATTAATAAATACGAGAAGCTTGATAACAGCAATTTATTTTTGGTAGCAAGAATTTAGGTCGAATATAGACAATGCAGAGTTCTAAATTTAGTCGGGAATTCCTTATACAGAAAACGATAGTGGTGGATAGGTCTACAGATTTCCAACAAGTTATTAAGTTAAGGTATTTAAAAAAAATAAAGAAATTCCCCTCCTCCGAAGTTATCACTATTTTTTTTTTTCTATAAATACTTTTAGACTATGCATAAGTTTGAACGTCTGCATTTGGAGCTACCCGATTTAAAGAAAATTAATACTTTTAAGTATTGTTTATTATCACATTTTTTCGATCCACCAGACCACGTGAATGTCGGTGAAAATTTGACTGACGTAATTAAACTTAAATTTTCACCAGTTGGGGACTCCACCCATTTTAAGCAAGAAAAAGGTCTATTAAATCGCTTTCAAGCGAAACGATTTCAATTTACATAAAATTAAATTGACTTTTCATGACGTAATCAACCATTTTTTAATACTGTACAGATAATGTTAATTCAGCTCAGTCTTTAATGAGGCACTAAATCAATGTAGATGGTACTTATTGTTATTATTATCGCTTCTACAAATGTTTTTCGTTGGACTCTGTTTAGAGCTACTCTTTTAGTGTCAATTTGGGTTTGTAGTGTTGGCTTTTGGCGATGAAAGGGTATCGTCTTGGTTTTCTTCACACCTAGTAGTTTATATACTTCTTGATAATCTTGAGATTCAAAGTTTCTCCCTTGGTCAGAATGAAGCCAAACCCAACCTGCAGATCCAATTGTTCACTAATTCCGCTACAAAGTGATTGCTTTCTAATTTGTAATGGCATATGCTTTGGGTCACTTACTGAAGTAGTCCATGACCACCAAAATGTAACGATTGCCTTAGTCTGCTGAAAAAGATCCCGCCACATCGATTGCGATTCTTTTAATTTGGCTCCCACGTTGTATTGCTGCATTTCTCCTTTTGTTATTACTCGAGGACCCTTGCTACTGGCCCTAACTGTGCATTTACGACAGAACCTTTCTCTTATTTTGGCCAGAGTTTTGTGGACTCCCAGCGGTCCTCCTGATACCTGATGCGCCATCCTCTAGAATATCTCTTATTATAACGGGAGAGATTAGTACCTGCATTCGACGAGAGGTGCCGTCAGCGCTTTCCCATTTACGTTTTAATACTCCTCGCTCGATGTGCAATGAATCCCATTGGGCCCAATAGCTCTTCAGGGTTTCGCTTCTCGCTGCAATATCTTTCCATTCAGGCCGTTCCTCGTATTTCTTCCATGTCAGAATCAGGGAAATATCAGGGGCCAGTTCGTGTATGTCGAAAACGAAAATTTTTTTTCGTCTCGGGTTCGCGTAAGTCGAAAAAATTGAAAACTTTCGCCTGAAGCCGACGAAAGGCACTCGAAAGGTCTTGGGTTATCGAGTTTTTGCATTAGGACACGAACAATTTTCTTTCGACTTACGCGAACGCTAAAATTTTCGTCGCCAAAATTTTTCGACTTCATTTTTTTTTCGTTCGACTATCGTCGTTCGCCATACACGAACCCGCCCCTAGGTCTTCGCGTTGAGCGTCCCGGAGACCCTGATCATTTCAACCTCGTTGGCTCAGCTGTCGTCCTTTGACACTTTTCCTCGATAAGCCTAAAATGTTTGTAATCTGGTGCGCATGGTCGCCTGGAGAGTGCATCTTCATTTCCATGGTCTCTTCCCTTTTTGTGGCCTATATTGAAATCGTAGGACTGAAGTCTTTCGATCCATCTTGCCACTTGTCCTTCAGGATTTTTGAATTGCATCAAACATTTTAATGCTGCATGATCCGTTCGAAGAATGAAGTTTTGTTTCTCAACGTTCAGGAACCCCTATTAAATTATTTCCGGTTCCAATGTCTTCTTTTTCGCATGCATGCACTGATCTTCCTCTGTTGATTTCGTTCTATATAATATTGCTTCCATCTTTATGTATGATGTGCCGTATTCGACTCAGGTTTTTATTTGATGGCCTAGATAAAATTCTGGTTAGTTTTAAACTTTAAAATGTAAATTAATCGAGTTTATCAAAGGGCACCAGTGTAATGGCACCGGCTACTACGATCACTCAGCTAGCGTCCATTTCTCATACAAACATTCAGTTTCAACCAACACTGCTTCTGAAGAAATGCTTTTGCAATATAGAACAGTCAATTGGTTGAGACTTATTCCATTTTTTCTGTTTTACAGACTGGGATTTGTGCTTCGGCAGTAACAAAGTCAACTTTATCCCTCTTTGTGTCAGTATAACTAGACACGCGGAAACGCCTTGGCTTCATTCAATCGGACTATGAAAAATATGCGCAATAATTCAAGAAGTTTTGGAAAGGCTTGCCTAAAATCATCGACTCTGTGACGCCTTATGAAGAAACAGCAGATGACGACAAACATGCGTGATACCTTGCGAAACGAATCATCTACCAAAGATTTCTCTAAGCAATTGCTGACTATCGGTAATGGTCGCGTTCCTGTCGACGAATCGAAAGGATTGATTTTGTTTCCCCTGAATTTTTGCACTTCTATTTCCTATCCGACTTCCATTTACCATTACTATCAACAAATCACTGGGCCAATTCTTGAGTATTTTGGCCTGAATCTAGAAAATGAATGTTTCTCTCATGGTCAGTTGAACATAGCATGTTCACGTGCCGGCAAACAATCCCCTTTGCTTGTTGACAACAAAACAAAACATGTCGTATATCACCCGAGTGCAACCTATCCAGCAAATTGTTTGAAAATTGATTTGAACACCAAAAATATCGCTACCACTTTTTTCAAAAAGGTAGTAGATTTTACTACTCTCAAAATTCTTCCTACGGTAACATTAGATCCATATCTCTCCCCTACGTATTTACATGCACACCTCGCCTCATTTATTCGTTCGATACATATTTTTAACCGGGACATTTAAAAAAATTGAACTTTTAGTACAATTTGCAATCTTGTAAGGGACAAATGTATTGCCTCGTGTAAGCTCGGCTCAACTCTATATCAAAAGCCTTGTAGATTTCTAATAATCTAGATTAGAATAACCAAAGGAATTGAAACTTGCAATTACGTAAACTGCAGAATCTCTTAGCCTATAAAGCTCGAAACGAAATTTTTCTTTGATTCAAGTACGTACAGCAAAATGATTCCAACACTTTCACTTCGTTAAAAATTCATTTCATTTCTTTTTGCGCGATGAACTAAAAGTTTGAGAAACACAAAAAACTGAGTGGAAAAATAAAAAAAAAACGCAAAAAGGATGTAATCATATTTTTCTCTTCATTTCACCAAACTATCGTAATCTTACATTTTTATTTGTGGTAGTAAAATATTCAAGAATTTGCGATTTGTTGAAAACCCTGCGTAGTAATTTGCACATACGTAGAGGACTAGAGACCGGGATGCGTGTTGTTGGCGGTGTCCTTTCTGTCGGCGAAAGCGCTCGTTTCCTCTCACCAGCACTTTATTAATCCATCCTTTCACGATTTTTTTTCCAGCTCCTCGCCCGTTCTTTTAGTGTATCCTTTCCGTCGGGTCGTCACCCACTTATATACAGAACGACGTCGCATTGGTATCGGTATCTTTGGCCGCAGTATTCACGGGTTATTGTAGGAGTGCCAAATGAAAGGAGCGTAATAATAAAAGAAATGTGCGTTTATACGACTGGGTACTTCCCAAAAATCTCCCTTTTGCATGAAGCGATTCGGACTTTATTGCTCTAATAAGATTGGAAACAGGTGCCTTATCCGGGGCGCATTTTTTTGTTATCCTGAAAACAAGGGAAACGCGTAAAAACCATGACCTAAAATGCGTTTATGAATTCCCTGGCCATAAGCAACAGGAGCTTATATTGATTTTTTTCCTGGCTTTTCATTTCATGGAGCTCGAATGAGCTGTTATCTAGCGCAACGCCTACAATTTTTCAGGAATATTTCCTTTATCATCACTCAAAATAAAAACAGGAATGTATTAAGTGGGAGGAGGTCGCCGTGGGAAGTTGACGTTAATGATATTATCAAAAAGGACTTCAGTTGGCTTTTGAATAAGGGTTTATGATATTTATGCCTCTTCGCAGTTTATTGTTCATGTTTTATTAGTTAACCGAAATATGCTGTGCTTTGATGATAATCATCATTAATTTGACTGCCTCTTCTCCCAGCATTAATCACAGATGAAACTTCCAACGTTATTTCGCTTTTGGTCTGGGCTCATTTGAGTAGAATTATTGTTGTTAGGCATTAATAACAATTAATGGGTGCTTGGTGGTTTTACGGCATAACTTCTTTGGGATGGTTAGCCGAGTATTATCTATTAATGTGGTATAATTGTATCTGGATGTATTTTTAAAATTGGCGTATTTCCTGAAAACATGGAAATTAAAGCCGGTTGGAATGCACTAGCCACATTCCAATTATTTTCATAGAGAAGGAGGTTAGTGAATAACGAGAGCCGCTCATGGTTGCCATAATCAGAGTGTGATAGGTGGCCGTGGAACTTCTTTTACTAGTAGTGCTACTAGGAGCAAACTGAGTTTTAATTGAGTTTCTATTGTATGAACCGAGAAAAGGAGTATACATAGTGCTTGATTGAATTTCAACGAAAAAAAAACCTGTTAAATAGTCAATGACGCGGACATTTAATACAACTTTAGCCTTACAGTCACTTATTTTATACCTATGGCCAAGGTAATGCTAAATTGAAGTATACATTTTTAATTCTGAAAATATAATATTCAAAAAAAAAAAACATTTATGCACATACATATTTAGTTGTCGGGCAAAATATTAATATTTTAGTGCTTTCAAGATGTAGCTGTAAAAAGTGAAACAAGAATGTCTAATAAAAATATAATAATATACCTATGTACATTTTTATAAAGAGTTTCGGTATTCTTCCCATAACCTAAAAAACTGTGAATTGATCGTGACATGATATTTTCATCATATAAAAAGTTTGAAATTTTCTGAAATTACAACATTTTTTTCGCAATAATCGGGGCTAAGGAGAGCGATTATCATCACAGAGGTCCATGGTTCGATTCCACGAGGCACCATGGTCTTTCTCTATTCCTCTTTTCGCAGCCTGATTACATCTAAATAGTTCCAAACATTCCTTCTTCGTAAATGGCGCTACAATTCCTGTGTGATTTGTGTCACTTGAGCTATTTTCTACCAGGCGTGCGTAGGTTTTGCTGTTTCTCGCCAGTGAGTTTGCTTAAGAGAAGCAAACACCTCCTAAAGTACAAATAGCGCCCTTAAACTTATCGCCATTTGCTCCATCATCGACCCTTTGAACCACAGTATGACAAAATCTTATCGCTGCTAACATAGCGATTGTTCCATCGATATAAACCGCATCGATGGTTGGTCATTGAATATCCTGTTGGTCTATCATTGAATATCCTGCATATAATTCTTTTTTCAGAAGTTTGTACAACATGACGGTGCCATCGTCATCCATCGGTGCCACCACATTTTGTACGATGTATAAAACTATTTATTTATTTTATTATTTCCTCAAACTGTTCCATTGCTATAATAGTCCGGGGAAATTAGCATTAAAACGAGCCAAAACCCCAAAATTGCTGAAAATTGGTATACAGCTTCCTTGTGAAATTTTAAGGAAACAATTTCGGAATCCAAAAAAATAAAACATGGCCGCCGGAGATATGGCGTTGTTGCCGGGTTTTCCAAGCATCTCTATAGGCTATACAACCCCAAAATGTTGACAATGAAATTCTCTACAACTTTAGTTCTTACAAAAAAATTGACCCGATTAACCCTTTGAAAGTTATTCAAGGTCAAAAGTTTTCGAAAATCACTTTTTCGCCTAAATTTCAATGTGTTTCTATAGTTACACGAAGACATTGTAAATCTGCAACTTGCTCCTGGTTTTCTTACAAAATCCGCAAATTGATTGTTGAGCGTGGTGAATTCTTGTGCAGGCGCTATCGCAGAACAAGGATCTGCAACTACCTCAATGAGTATAAAAATCTTCGTAACTTAATCAATAGCAATATTAAATCGGCCAATCGTGAATTTTACTCCCGTAAACTTGATCCTGCTTTGTCCACTAAACACATGGCCGGCACTTGGGTTTTTTGCACCCGGTGCACTATGTCACATTGCGCTCCATAAGTTGTGCATTTTTGAAGGCAATGAAGGACAAAGAAAAAGACACAAACGCTCGCTGAATAGGAGAGAAATAATTTTCATAGTTTGCGCAAAATTTAAGATTGCACATACTCGTAGATAGGAAGTTTCATATTGATCAACATCAAACCTACAAAAATCTGCCGAAAACATCGTTTGCTGAGAGCGATGGGGCGGGCAGTCTTTTTGACAGCTGTGTAGTTTTTCTTTTTTGTCTCTCTTTTGCTAGGAAAAGAAAAGCAATGCCAGAAGGGAGAATTAATATTAAAAACAACAACAACAACAAGCTAAAGTATTCTAACGTGCAGTTTGTTGGAAAAGTTGGCTGTTGTGAAAACTTATGCGATTTTTCATCGAATTTCAAAAGGGAATTGACAATTACAGCCAATTTTTGTTGGTTGGGACGTGTGAAACTGGCCTTATTAATTTGTTACACAAGTTCGAGCAAATTGGTGAACTGAACTTCATTTTTTGCCTGAGTTCCCATCAATTTCCACATATTGAATTCAGGAAAAATAAAGGCTGAGTTCGCCCAACAAAACGAGGAAATTGCAATTGAACGTAAAAGCTCGCTCAAAAGAGAGTAATCAACTGGAATAATGGAATATCATTCCAGTAAGCTTTTGGATTTCTAACTTCTTGCGAAAAAACAGCAACAATTCCAAGCATAAACTAAACATGCCAGCCGGTGAAACCACTTGTATGGATTGAATGGAACTTTTATTGAACTAAGGCAGGTGAAGCCAAGGTAAAAAGGAACAAACAAAAAAGAGCAATTAAAGAGGAGTTCTCGCCAGGAGTTTTATTTTCCCCATTTCGTTCATTTACCTCTATTAACAATTCTTGATAGATAATTTAAAAATGCAGCAACAGCGCCCTCAAGTGTATACCAATCATGGTAAACAGACACAATACAGAGCCATCGGAACAATTTTTCTATTGTGTGAGTGGATATGATGCTTTTTACAGAATTTTCAAAATGTGCTTCTAATTAATGAGAGATTTTTCTCGCACTTGGGAGATTTTTTCGAGAATTTCTTGAATCACGAAGCTAAAATCTCTGGAAAATTCCTGCACGAGGAGTACAGGGACAGAAATTGGGTAAACTTGTGTAACACCCGTGAGTTTTTTTAAATCTTCATTACTGAAATTGCGCCCCCGACAAACTGCGCCCGGTGCAAGTGCACCATTCGCACCTATGAAAGCGCCGCCCCTGACTAAACACTCTTTGGTCTAGCCTTCGTTCTCTAGAAATTCATACCTTTGAGCTTAATTTTTTTAATGTTGATGACGACTTCCACCACTTTTACTTAATAATGTTTCTTTCTTCACTTTTGCCACTATGCCAAAAACCTGAGTGTTGTTGTCAATTTCAAACTCTCCTGCTGCAATCATGTCTCATTGCAGGTCTCTAAGATCGCTACTGTGGCTACAATGCAGTCTGTTATCATCACCTATTCTTATTGGCCGCTTGGCTTTTTAAGAAGCATATGATGGCTCATGGGAGCGCATACGGCCTCACGGCAGCCAAAAATTGACCAAAAGATTTAAATCGCTAAGTCCTGAGCTGTGCAAACGGACATAAGACGGCAAGTTTGAGTCAAAAAACGAATCTGCACCAAATGTATTGTTGAATGTGTTTGATGTGAATGTAAAAAAAAAACTAGTTGGGATGTGGGTTCGACCCTTTCGGTCCACACGATCAACTTCCCAGTATGATGGATGTTGAATATTATGATTGGATATTTTAATAATAAATTAACAATAGGCAATATAGAATATATGCATAATACCGAGAATTTGTCACAATTGTTTATCAATATTTTCGCTAAAATGTCAAACTAAATTTGCGCACTTACAAGATTAGGATGACGAAAATGTATATAAAATTGATGTATTAATGTTTTTCGGCACCTCAATGAAGTCGATATAGTTTTTAGTTCGCGCGGTATCGTACAGGTACAAAAATCACTTAAGTCAATTAAACCAAAAACCCGCTGGACCGAATATTATAAAAATCTTTTCAGATAATATTGTCGCTAATACGCTTCGAACGGCACCTCAAGTAAGTCAATATCTTTTGTAGTTCGGGCGATATCGTGCAGGTACAAAAATCACTTACGTCGCTCAAACAAAAAAACGGCTGGACCGAATTTCATGAAATTCTTTTCAGATCATATTTCGGTTAATACGCTTCGAACAACACCTCAACGAATATCAGTTTTGGTTCGCGCGATATCGTGCAGGAAAAAATGACCACATCCGTACGCACATACACACACACACACACACACACATACTTCCTCCCAATTTTTTGCTTAAAATGCTCCTGGGACCTTGAAAGATGAAAATACGTTGAAATTTTCGATTTCGATTTTCGGACCGATTACAATAACTTCCTATACTGGGAAGTTAATAAAACATTTAATTGCAATGTGTTGATAAAAATTATGAAATGTTCTAATTCGGTGTTCGCCCATTGCAAGGCCATTATTTTATGTTTACCCGGGTATTCTTCTTTATAAATCAGGTTATATTAATTAACTTCCCAGTATAGGAAGTTATTGTAATCGATCCGAAAATTGAAATCGAAATTTTCGACGTATTTTCATCTTTCAAGGTCCCAGAAGCATTTTAAGCAAAAAATTGGGAGGAAGTATGTGTGTGTGTGTGTGTGTGTGTGTGTGTGCGTACGTATGTGGTCATTTTTTCCTGCACGATATCGCGCGAACCAAAAAAGATATCGACTTCGTTGAGGTGTCGTTCGAAGCGTATTAACCGAAATATGATCTGAAAAGATTTTCATAAAATTCGGTCGAGCCGTTTTTTGTTTAAGCGGCGTAAGTGATTTTTGTCCCTGCACGATATCGCCCAAACCACGAAAGATATTGACTTACTTGAGGTGCCGTTCTAAGCGTATTAGCGACAATATAATCTGAAATTTTTTTTATAATATTCGGTCGAGCGGTTTTTTGGCTTAAATGACATAAGTGATTTTTGTACCTGTACGATATCGCGCGATCTATAAAAGATATCAACTTAGTTGACGTGCCGTTCGAAGAGTATTAACCGAAATATGATCTAAAAAGATTTTCATAAAATTCGGTCGAACCGGTTTTGCACGATACCGCGCGAACTAAAAATATATCGACTGCATTGAGGTGCCGAAAAAAGAATATTAACGAAAAAATGCTCTGAAAAAAAATTCATAATATTCGGTCTGGCCTTTTTTGTTTAAATAGAAAAACTTCGGCTAATTGTCAGAAAGACCTTAAATTGACAAGTTTTGCTAATATCTAATAAACTCGATGGAATGAGACCCGTTCTAAACGAAGTGATCTTTTTTTGGGTTCTGCACAGCGATAGCCTTCGAACAAAACATCACTTGTCAAAACCCGTCAACCTCTCAAAACCGTTCAAAAATTTCGTTACCCTTTACAAACAGCGCGATTTTTTTCAAACCTTGGATTAGCACTTTTTGACGGGGAATTGTTTTCTACGCGTAATACAGTTTCAGGAAATTGCGGTTCATCCCGGATATTCCAGTAGTTACCGCAAAATTTGTTCTTTTTGGTCAAGTCTGACAAGTAGTTAACAGTTACAGTTTTCCTAATATTTCCGGAAAGTTTTGGAATTTCCAAATGAAGTCATTCGCTTCTCAGTTTGTCAATGGCGTTTCAGGACGCTCAATACGAATTTGAACACTCGCTTTAGTACAGCGAACGAAATACGGAGGACATGTTTTTTTGCTAACGTTCAGGAAAAACCAATTCTCTAGAAAAATCTTGTGGATTTACTACTATTATAGTTATTTGAACTATGTAGCTTCTCTCGGGATTGCTTTGTCATCAGTTCTGATACTAGCCAATTTTCCACCAGTGCTAAACGTATAACTATTTTGTAAGAAGTCAGTTTATTCCATCTTCGTTCATCATACTGGGAAGTTAATCGTGTGAACCGAAGGGGTCACAATTGTTATAAAAGTTTTGAGAGTTGGTTGAAGAATTATTAGAATAATCTTTATTACTTATTTATTCGCCGGGATAAAACGCGGCTGCATTGTGATGCAAGCTCATTACGGTCACCTGGGAAGTTCCACCGCTTTTTCTTTTCTATTAGCACCGCTGGAAGTCATTATATCATTCATTCTGAAGGTACCAAAAAACTCAAAATACTAAGAAAATGGATCATCTTCTTGAAATTGTTTGTCCTTTCATAAATTTAATTGAAAGTATGAAAGCAGTTTTTTTAATATTTAAGTCTAGGTCAGTTTATTCCGTATAAAATGAGAATCATTCTACAAATTAGCATTTCAGTGCTATGTACATCAATTTATCAAGACCCTTAATTCATTGTAACACTCCTCCTGGGGCACTCCCAACGAATGCTTTTATCTTAGACAAATCTAACCAGTTGCATTTATTACTGTCAGATTCGAGTGCACTATGGAACTATGTTTTAAGGCATCAATTTGTTGCTTTGCTCGTTTTATGTGGAAGCAATTTTCACTGTTCCTATTTTTAAGGCATTTCATTTATTTTTTTGACATCCTTCTAATTTTAGAGTTCAATATACCATGAGAAATCTACACTTAGATAAATTTGCGATATTGTTTAAACCCCTGGAAAAACATTGTACGAAAAAAAACGGCAAATATATATGAAAAAAAGTTTAAGAACCACTGTTAGTTACTTAAGAGATTTTCCCACGTAATCAAGGCATAAAATTTCGCAGGAAAATTTCTCATTAATCCTTCTGCTCACAGACATCCTCTTAATCGGATAAAATATTAGACAAGGCTTCTTCACATGTGCAAAAAATAAAAGGATTTGTGTGGGTGTTAGACAGCACGAATTCAAGCAAACAGAAACAGGGAACGACTAATAACTCACAGAAAGGATCGAAATATGGCGTTTTCGTGACCGGGCAGGCAATGGAATCTCCCACACCCAAAAGTCCTTTATCATAATGCAAATCTCGCAATTACTCAATTTTTCCCTGGCAAGTTTTCCTTGAACGTTGGTGTACTCGAAACAATGAGAAAGCGCAACTACTTTGCTTATAGTAATAATCAGCCAACAGCAAAATGCTTGAAGGCACCGGTGAGTGTTCTTATGGTGTTGGTTGTTCTGGTTATTATCTATTAAAAGGATATTAATCTAGATCCTTCACTGACGTGTGTGCGGCTGGCCCATTTTGGATGGAGCTCCTCCAGGCTATCATCGCCGTCGCCTTGCATGTTTGATTTTCATTTACATGTTGATATAAGTCCTCGAAAGGGCTGCCATTCTGACCTCCCACTGAACTGAATTCATTTTTGATTAGAATTCGAAAAAAATGGAACATCCTTAGGAGGTGTCCTTTGTCTTGTTGCTCAGTCTAGATATTGGGTTCCTGGAAGGCGAATCTCCAGGAATTGAGTAGTTTCGGCAAAGACCTCGGTTGGAATACACTAAGTTAATTCCTGTTTTTTTAAAGGGTGGATTTAGTGGATTTAGTCTAAATTAGTGAAAAGTGTAAACTTGTTTATCCATTTTCAAGCGCACCGTTCAAAATGGGCAATTATACATGATAAGCAAGTTAAAGTGAAAAATATGTTCAATACTTGAAAAAGTGTTTTGTGGCTCGATTGTGAAGAGTGATGAATTACTTCTCAAACTTTGGACGAGGATCAGCTTTACTTCGCGTGATTTGGATTACGTTTGATTCACTTGGGATTACCAGAAGCGACAGGGTCTGAACAGTCACAATCTATAGATACTCAACTGCAATCAAAAGTAGTGAAAAGTCAGTTTGAGAATGTGCTTTTTTTTGTGAATATGTCCTTTAACATGCTTTTATTGTTCTTTTTTGTTGCTTGTTTTGCACCAAAATCATCTGAATGTTTAAGTAGTTAATCAACAAAATATACGTCGTTCCTCTTTACAAGGAAGTTGTTATATTCATTGTCCTTGTGTTGAAATAACAAAATTTTCTTATCCTTTACTACCACTATTTGTTGCGCAGTTAAAACATCATTGAAGTAATTTTGGCTTATTACTAATGGTTTTGGAATAGATGAATAAGTGTTTCAGGGACTGTAGAAATGAATCAAAAATTTTAAAAGATTTGATTTCGCCGACTAGTGTCTGAATTTTTAATCTGCATATAGTAGCACATTAAATAAATTAGTTTATTTCTATGTTCTATATTTATTTGTACAGCAGCAAAGGACTTGTAGATAAAAATATGACTAGTTTATGTATTTAATTTGATCAAGCAAGACTATACATTTGTAAGCAAGAACCAAGGACATATAGAAAAAGTAAATGGAAACAAAATCTTCTTTTTTTGTGTAATTGCCAATTTCAGATGAAATAGCTCGTAAAAATGTTAAGGGCTGTACCAAAAAAGAAATTTTGCTTAATATACTACTTTTATATCTTTGTCTTCACAAAAAAGCTAGTCTCTAAATATTGCTATTTTTTAAATATTAGATAGTAATTTGCGCAGAATACTATTATTCAATTATGTATAGCACGATACGAGCGGCAAGCTACAGCTTGTTTAAGATGCTCTACCATGAGAGAATTGTACCGTTTACTATTAGTAACTTAACAAGAACTCAAGAATTTAATAACTTAACAAGAACTTAAGACCAATCTTCTATATTTGTACTCCTCATTGTAAGCATTTTACCATGCCCAATAAAACTTTATCTTGCACTACTTGTTCTCTGTTCCGAAAAAATTTGTTTTCTCAGAAAAATTCGATCTCTCTATTTACTTAATAATTTCTATTGTTTCACAGATGCGTTCTTATTTCTTATCCTACTTCTACATCATTTCGTTCAAGATCAATTTCGGGTCAACTTATAAATTAACGCAGAACTCTGTGCTGAATCGATCATTCCAAGTGCGTTGGTGGCGTTGAACCGCTACAAGTGCCCGAGTAAAAATAAAACTTGCCTGCTCCTAGCACGAACGCTTGATTAAAAATTAAGACTCGCCCGTGTCAAATGACACCGTGCTAAGTTATTGCAATTCTATCACCGAAGACACTCATCCTATGACAAGGTGCAATTGTATGAAGCTTACTTAAACGTGGGGACATTTTCATCTCTTATTCTTATTGTTATCTCTTAAACATTAATATTAACAAATTTCGCTGCCCTGTGGAGCCACCATTAATTTAAATATATATAGTTTAAAGAAATATATGGTTTTATCATAGATGCAGATATAAAGACGCAAAGTATTCTGTCTATAAAATTCAATAAAACATGATCTGTGTAACAATGGAAAGTCGCTGCTAAGTCACTGTAAAAAGTCCGCAGAGACATTCCGTTGGCATTTCTTTGAAACTTCACAGTCTGTACAAAGTCCTTGCCGTGCGGACCGACCACTACACCTGGTAGAATTTCACATATCACCCTATATTTTTGCAACGCTATTAGATATTTCCATGAATAAGGCATAAATCTACGCAGAGTACTCCCACCTACCTACAACTGTAAAAGCCAAGGTTTCAACCCACCAACTTCCAGGGTTATTAGTCGTCAAGATTTTGTTTTTTTTTTTGACTAAAATTTCAACTTCAACCAAATTTTTCTCCAAAAAATACGTAGTTAATCAATAGTTATCAAAGCTTAGACAATTTCCTATGAATAATGACCGACAACTTTTACGCCACGGCCTCTAGTTTTGAAGTTATAATCATTTAAGATCAACAGGGTATTTGGAAGTACAAAAAAAAAACTGAATTGGAGGTCTAGACAAAATCCACCCTGGTACCACGACTTTTTCTTCTTACGCGTTTTCCAATTGGTGGTGTATAAAACAATAATACATTAGTGACTCGAAAGGAAATCTAGGCAAACACGGTTGGAAAGAAATAAAACAAACCGCTAAATTAATAAGAATTGGACAACAAGAAAAATGGTTTAAACAAATTCACAACACCTTATAGCTATACCAAAACAACTATCTTTCATTCAATATATAAGTTTTCGCAATCGTAAATATGATGTAAATATGACTGTGTGGTGTAGGGTTACTCGCCCCACTTTCTCTAGCAAACCAGTCCGACTTAGCACTAATAATTTCGTGATACGCAGGGTTAGGTTTTTCTCAATTTAAACTGAGGTTAGTGAAACAGGTGCATTGAAGAAGGGGACCTTTGCAAGTTCTCTGGACAGATGGAAGAAAAGACAACAAAAGATGGATATTTTATATTAGAAAAAAAAACTTTCTGTATATTATTTCTAGACTTTGGAAGTGACAAGTTCATTTAAAGAACATCAAGGGCTGTTCAAACTACTTTAACCGGAGTGAATAGCAATATGGGTTGCACATCAATGCATACAATACATTAAGATAGGTTAAAGACAGTATGTAAGGAAGGACGATTTCAGAGACTCTATAATGGGGAAGGTAAACACTATTTTGACATAGATGCCATGAAGAAAAAAAGTTTGGTCGTTTCCGATGAGCCGGATATCTATCTACGTATGTTGAATGAGTGAAAACGAACATGTTTGGAACCCCACTTCTCCCCTTATATACCAATTTGGTGAGTAGAGGAACGCTCCTAGGAGCAGATGAATGTCCTAGACCGGGACGGCTAGACCTTGGAATCGACATCTGTGGCGAAACTGTGGACAAACCAAACCAAAGAACTCAGTGTGTTAACAGCACTTGCTTATGTAAATAATACTTTCTAAAAATACTAGATTTATGGCAAATGCATTGAAAAAAGGGCCGATGTGCCTTAAGCCAGGTCTACACGATACTATGAATACCTATGAATGTTGGACGCTTGATGGTAGGACGCATCGTGTAGCCGCTGGTCGAACTATAAGTGTTTGGACACCTTCGGGCTATTGTCGGTACTACCTCAATCGTCGGAAGCCAACATTTGAACGAAAAGTTCACCTCATCGCGTAAAGCCGACTTTATCATCCTCAATATCTAAGAATGACAAAATATAGACAAAGTCAATTAGCTCGTGGTCATATTGCAACCTCATGACCCTTGTAGTTGTGGCTAAAGAGGTAAAACCGTTTTTTTAAATTCGTTGAATTCATTATGACTGGAATTTTGAGCTTAAAGCGTTTTGCATCAAAACAGTATCCGAGAAAAGATACCATAAATGAGACGAAATCCAAAATACGAGTAAAATTCGCTTCAAAATCGAGATCACGCTGACAGTTGTCTTTGGTTACTGCCCTCGGGAGGCGTTCGAAAGGGACATAGTTTTCATTGCTCGCTCTAACCTAAAGTTCCAATGTTAATAAAATAAGAATATAGGTAAAGAGCCCACGGCTTTATTAAATTTCAAAACGTAGGCTGTTGCCAATAAAAACTTTACATTCAAAAATTTTTTTTTTTACATTTTAGTTAATTTTAAATAAAAGCGTATTTTTAGTTTTTTAAACTATGTAATATTTTATATTAAATCACATTTCTTCTGACTTGTTTATAAAAAAGCAAACCAATATGACAATTCTTAAAATGTCATTCTTGATTAAATCTCGTTGAGAGATTGATTGAATTCGTAGGAACATAATTTCAAAGAATTGCACAACAGACTGCGACTCGACAATCTCAATTTTAATTCATCAATTGACGTTTGCACAAATTCAAGAAGTTCTTTCTTGACCATAACGTAGGTAAATCCAAAAAATACACTTTTAAAATTGGTTTATTGGTCGAACAAAGTAATTTGGGGTTCGACCAACTTTTCTTGTAAGAATCAATCAAAAGGCAGAAATTTTGTTTAATCTCTTAAATTTCATCTCATTTAATCCCTGTAAAATATAATCTGCAATAAATGAAGCATCTACCTCCTCTGCAATATAAATGACCTTTTTATGAGCTCTACAGTTCCACCTGTTAAAAACATTTGTCCGAACAGAACATGAACGCCTTTAACGTTCGTTCAACTTCTGAACACAGCAAAAATTTAAAATTCGTCTTGGAATGAAGCCAAGAGAATTTCAGTGAGAATTTGATAAAAGTTCAACTCAGCTTTACATTTCATTATGCATAAGAAATCAAAAAATTGCTGCTTTAAGTGAATCTGTCCATGCACTGTGTTGAAGTATTTTTCCTTCCAAGCTCTACTGAAATAATTCCATAAAAAAAGTAGTGTTTTGCTAAGTCGGATTATAGAAAAGGAAACGACAGCGATATTCTTTCTTCACCAAGTGACATTTATGCAATATTTTTCTGCACTAAAAATCCTGTGTATGCATGAAAATGGCGTAGTTGGTTTGATAGTGTAATGATTTCCAAATAGAGTTTTCAAGATTTTTTATTTTGGTATTTTCACAACTAGAATTCCTGATTTTTTATGAGAACATATATTATAACTAGTGGGATGTTGTGCCTAGAGACTAGCCACTAATTACGCTTTTTCATGGTATTATTTCTGTTGAATAACACTTCAGATTGGATGACAATATATTAAGTGGAGATTGATCCGCACTCACTTCCAACCTGCTGGATCTGGGAATCGAGGCCAATAATTCGAATGTGTCAAATTGAAAAAAAAAAAGCACATCACACATGTAAACACTATAGAAAACGAATCTAAACATTTTTCTTTGGATTGGAGGAAAATCTAATGTGATGCACTTTGCACAACAGAATTAGGTGTATTATTTTACTTAAACATACATGTCTTATTGTTAAAAATTCGGCTTACCGCACCCTAGTTTGGCCATGGAGATTCATAAGTATCACGCTGACCAACGCTATATATAATTAATCTTGAAAAGTTTTTGTTAAAGGCTTATGTAGGTTATAAGTTGTGAGACTGCGTAATCTAAAACTTAACAATGTATTTAACAAACACTACAATATAATCATCATAGCTTAAAAAAAGGAAATCAAATGTAAACAATAAAATTCTTTGATTCTTCACCCACGTCATGGTATATTTCTTTATTCAATATAAACAATAGTTTTTGAGCTGCAAATAAAAACTATATGCCATAATTTCGTTATCATCGGTTTTTGTTCTGGAAGCAAATTTAGAGACGTATTCATGTCAAAAACTTGTTTCATATGAAATAAAATCCCCGAAGGACCCGATTAAAAATGAAATTCGCCCGCAGCTAGCACGCAGCTGGCATGCACTAGCCCGCACGGCGCCCGCAGCTAGCATGCACGCCTGAAAACTAGCCCGCAGCTAGCATGCAGCTGGCACGCACGAATATTATAAATCATGAGTAAAAATGAAATTCGCCCGCAGCTAGCACGCAGCTGGCATGCACTAGCCCGCACGGCGCCCGCAGCTAGCATGCACGCCTGAGTGAAAATAACACTAGCCCGCAGCTAGCATGCAGCTGGTACGCACGAAACTCAAATTTAAAATGAAAGAAAAAAATTTGTTTTCGTAGAATAAAAATTCTACGCCTCTTAAAAACGATGGAGAAGAGTATTATATATGTATGTAAAGTCGTCATCAGGCACATTTTGAGATGTTCGTGCGTGTGGCGGGAGAGTGGATACCTGTGGCGGGAGAGTGCATCCCTCTAGCGAACAAAGTTTTAGATTTTCGTGCCAGTGGCAGGAGCGTGTATCCCTGTGGCGGGAGCGTGCGTACCTGTGGCGGGAGAGTACGTACTTTTGTGGCGTGCCTGTTTGTTCGCTATGCGTGCTAGCTGCGGGCGCGTGCGTGCTAGTAAGGAAATTAACCATGAAATTATTTTTAATCGGGGAAATTTAAAAAAAAATATTATGATTCCCAGATCCGACGGCGCGGAAGTGAGTGCGGATTTGACACTTTGCGATTCTCAAATTCGCAGTCGCGGATTCAATTAAATCAAAAATTCGGAGTGAAGACTCACACGCTAATGAAATACCCGATGTCGGATTATCTTAGGCGCATTTGTGGTTTCAAATCCTCAGAAAATTTGTTGCGGATCACACTTTTAAAGCACGGAAAATGTCAAAGAGAGATTCGCGGTTGCAGATTTGAGAATCGCAAAGTCTCAAATCCGCACTCACTTCCGACCCACTGGATCTTGGAATCGAGGCCAATAAATCGAAAGTGTCAAATTGAAAAAAAAAAACAAAAACAAAACACATCACACATGTACACACTATATAATTATGTAAAACGAATCTAAACATTTTTCTATGGATTGGAGGCAAATCTAAAATCACTTTGCACAGCAGAATTAGGTGTATTATTTTACTTATTTTACGTATTTATTTACACTTCAATTTAACTTTATTTTTTATTTTATTTTTAAAGAAAATATTATCATGCACGCACTTCACTTTTCTTTAAATGTAGAACATCTACTGAAAAACACAGCCACCTGTTTATCCATAGCATATATGCACGTGCACGCACACAAGTACCCCCACTTCGCAAGAGACCAACACCTAATTACCCGCCAAAAATATGAAAGAATTGATATATTTTAATTGCACCCCATCTATGACAAAGAATAGTGAACACCATCTATGGCAATATTACATTACTCTTTGTTTTACCTATGATTATCAATTTCCATAAAATGAAAGGCTTATGTAGGTTATAAGTTGTGAGACTTTGCGTAATCTAAAACTTAACAAAGTATTTAACAAACACTACCAAAATCATCATAACTTAAAAAAAAAAAATAGTACGCGGCCATCGCCAGTATCGAACCCGGGTCCTGTCGCACCCCGAGCTAGCACCAACCCATTACTCCAAACTCTAACACGTAGGAATGTGGCAATAAACCTATTTATTCATGCTTTCAAAAAAAGGTACATTCCAATGCAAGATATGTATAAACTTTAGAAGGAAGTAAACAACTGATTTATGACAACAGATTTTCTATTATTTATGAAATGTATTTTGTATATTTTATGGAAATTGATAATCATAGGTAAAACGAAGAGTAATGTAATATTGCCATAGATGGTGTTCACTATTCTTTGTCATAGATGGGGTGCAATTAAAATATATCAATTCTCTCAAATTCTTGGCGGGTAATTATTGTATAATTCTTTCAGCAGCATCTCCATGAAAGATGCGTTAGTTTTTCGAGTTATTTGTTTGAATATTTTCGCAATTCTTCACAATCTTCACTTCATATATTGTCATCCAGACTGAAGTGTTATTCAATAGAAAGAATACCAAGAAAAAGCGTAATTAGTGGCTAGTTTCTAGGCACAACATCCCACTTTTGTTTTGTTATTCTGAAGAGATACATACAAATTTAGTTAATAAAAACTTAAAAATATGCTTTTAAACAAAGGGCTGCAAAATTTTTTAGATATGGGGCAAATCGTTTGTAAAATTTTTGTAAAATATTAAAAATTCTGAGAAAAATCACTTCCTTATATTCATGGACTATAAGGACGGTCTTAAATACATCGTTCGTGAAATTTATAAATTTTCATTCATTTCAGTAAGCGTTTATATGCCCTGGTAAAAATTAGATAATCTACTTTTCGTTTTAAACCTACCAAATGTTTCGTTTAAATCATACATATTTTTTGTGACAAATCCACAGCGAAGTTCGATAAAATTAAATTTTTGTTTTGGTCTACAGCACCACCTACATGACTAAAAACTATAATAAAATGAACAGCATATAAAATATGCATATAAACAAATAAATACTTTATATTATTTCCGCGAAATTTCTTAATGATTTATAAAGCCGCCGAAGAGCCATAAAAACTCAAGAAAATGATTTTTTTGCACTTCTAATTAAATAAATGTTTATGTTCTCCTGAGTATCATTATTAAATAATATAATTCAGTGAGAAATAGAATTAAAACATGCTACACCGAAGTAAAAAAAAAATTTATTTCACCATTTTGCGATCGGGGATTGAACTTGATTCGCCTGGAACCTGACTCCAGCGCCTTACCTCTAGGCTACCGATGGATTTTATTAGAAATCCCTTTTTTGTTGTTTAAATATACTTCTGGTTGATTGTGACAAATCCACAGCGAAGTTCGATAAAATTGAATTTTTGTTTTGGTCTACAGCACCACCTACATGACTATAAACTATAATAAAATGAACAGCATATAAAATATGCATATAAACAAATAAATACTTTATATTATTTCCGCGAAATTTCTTAATGATTTATAAAGCCGCCGAAGAGCCATAAAAACTCAAGAAAATGATTTTTTTGCACTTCTAATTAAATAAATGTTTATGTTCTCCTGAGTATCATTATTAAATAATATAATTTAGTGAGAAATAGAATTAAAACATGTTACACCGAAGTAAAAAAAATTTTTTATTTCACCATTTTGCGGTCGGGGATTGAACTTGGTTCGCCTGGGTTATGACTCCAGCGCCTTACCTCTAGGCTACCGATAAATGAACTTTATTAGAAATCTCTTTTTTGTTGTTAAATATACTTTTGTTGTTAAATATACTTCTGGTTGAAATTTCCAGACCATTTTCTCAGTTTTTGGTCTTTTGACCAAGAGCTACATTTTGAGATATTTCCCAAGTCTGTATCTGCAGTACTTTCAGAGATGAAAGTAGGCTTCAGACGGACAGACGGACAGACGGACAGACGGACAGACGGACAGACGGACAGAGCCTCTGTATAAGCTTTTTTTTTTTTTTGAAAAAGCTAAAAATCTATTTAAACTACGTCCAAATTTAAACCATTACGATGGTCTACTCATAAAATATGTTTGTGTCATTGAATTTCCGTCGAAATGCAGAAATATATCTTTTTTGAAATGCTTCAGAAAACCATGTCATGATGGATGTAGTCATAAATGTAGTGGAGTATCCGCTGTGGTCATATAATTAGAAATACTTCTAAATTACCTTGAAAAATCCAATTTCCTCAATGAACGCTTCGAACATATCTATGACCGATAACATGGGATCCTCTAGATACACCCAAGGGTTTTGATAGAGTTTGGTACTCATCCCTATGATGCTATTGGAGTCTACAGAAGCGGATTGAGGGTTGCCGGCCGTTCAATCAAGGTAGCCCCACCCCATATATGCAGGGGTGTCCCAGCGGTCAATTTTATCACCTGCTCTATTTCTTATCTTTATAGATGACCTACTTTCAATTCCCTTCAACCCACTTCTCACCTTCGTTCGCCACCCTGCCTTACCCTTACCGTTTCGACAATGCCAGATCCTGTCTTGATGACCGCGAACTAATGTCCAATTCAATAAACAAAGATATTCAACTCATCCTAGATTGGGAAAGTAAGAATCGTGTCGAATTTTATGACGCCAAAACCAAGTACGTCTCCCAATAAAAAGTGCAACACCTCTCCATCCGTGACCGTGGGTGTAGTTAAACTAATGGCTGATCCATCCTTACACATCTTAGGGGTACCATTAGCAAAACACTTGCGATAGAATGGCCACATATTCCGAATCGACAAACAAGCATTCTAGTGCTTGGAATTTCTTAAGAGGTGCAAGTTCCTCCTCCAGCTATGCATCGGTCGGTACTGTATTAGTTAAATCCTACATTCGACCTTTTCTCCAATAGAGCCCTCTCATTTAGGGGGTGCGCCGATAACAACCTTGGTGTGGTTATATAAAGTGTAAAAAAGGGCAATTAAATTAATCGATGATGATGCCGTTTGCTCCTCCTTCGACCCATTGAGCCACGGTAGCATCGCTGACAAAATTTTATCAATATCATAGCGATTGTCCTATTTAGTCCATTCAAAACGCGGGGGGGGGTGTTCCAAAATAACACCGTTGTGGTCGCTGATCTCGAAAATCGAGGTCCCGCGGTCCTAAAACATGGGCGTCCCCCCTAAAAATGCAAAAAAACACCCCTTTTTAGGGGGTTTTCGAGATTATTTCAGTAATAATGAAAACTAATGCGATGAAATGCACTTTTTTAATATTTATTTGCGAAGGTGGTTGATCTATACAAAGTTAAGGCGAACTTAATGGTAAGGGGTACTCCTTACTTACTCCTCTACCCTACGTGTGCCCCGCACCCTACTATATCGTTCACCTACATCCCTTCTGCCTCTACCCGCCCTTCGCCGCCTGCACCCTTCCACCATCTGCGCCCATCCGTCATACGCCGACATTTGCTGATAATACCTTTTGAACCAAATTTCAAACAAAAAGCAAAAAAAATTTTGTTTGGCAATTTTTTTTATATAAAGTTGTTTTTATTATAGTAGGGGTAGTTTTAACCCCTTAAGGGTTGAAAATAATTTATTTTTGCCTGACAGTACGCCCACAATCGAATTTGAAGCATAAACTTGAAAAAAAAGTTTTTTTGCAATTTTTGGCATTTTTCACCAATTTAGGAGAACTTTCAACCCTTTAAGAGTACCCCTTACCATTAAGTTCGCCTTAATTTAGTACAAATCAACCCACTTCGCAAATAAATATTAAAAAAAGTGCATTTCATCGCATTAGTTTTCATTATTATTGAAAAAATCGCGAAAACCCCCTAAAAAGGGGTGTTTTTTGCATTTTTAGGGGGGACGCCCATGTTTTAGGACCGCGGGACCACGATTTTCGTGATAAGCGACCCCGAAAACGTGTAGGGTTCGATTTTCTTAATGGTGTTATTTTGTAACACCCCTCCCCCCCTAGTTTACAATGAACTATATTGTAGGGGTAGTTTTAACCCCTTAAGGGTTGAAAATAATTTATTTTTGCCTGACAGTACGCCCACAATCGAATTTGAAGCATAAACTTGGAAAAAAACTTTTTTTACAATTTTTGCCATTTTTTGCCAATTTAGGGGTACTTTCAACCCTTTAAGAGTACCCCTTACCATTAAATTCGCCTTAATTTTGTATAAATCAACCACCTTCGCAAATAAATATTAAAAAAAGTGCATTTCATCGCATTAGTTTTCATTATTACTGAAATAATCGCGAAAACCCCCTAAAAAGGGGTGTTTTTTGCATTTTTAGGGGGGACGCCCTAATTTTAGGAACGCGGAACCTCGATTTTCGAGATCAGCGACCCCAAAAACCTTTAGGGTTCGATTTTCTTAACGGTGTTATTTTGGAACACCATAACGCGCGTTTTGAATGGACTAATTGAAATAAATGCCCAACTGCCTCCTCGGCAATCATATACCCGCAACACCAGATTGGCCCACTCGTCCCGCTCCCTCCACTTTTAGCCTGCATTTTCGCCCACTTTACAAATAGCAACTCGTTTCGAAATAGAACAACTCGACTCTCGCAGTCAGTATTTTCGAGGTCCTGCAACATCCAAGAGTTCAAACTCAGGGTTCATCGCCACCTTCTTCAACCCGGCATCCAGGTAGGAATCAGTGTCCTCATTAGGTGGCTTCTTACATCTATTTCACTACTGCCACGTCTAGTATTAACTAGAACATGATCAACTTGGTTATGGTGTCGTTTTTTGACGTCCATCTTGTGTATATTCTTATAACTACCTGGAGCTGGCTATTTTGAACCTTTTTGCGATGTCGAATCGACTCATCCTGTTCCCATTATCGTTTGATTCGTGGTGATGAAGCTTGTTAGAACAAGCCTAAATGGAATTATCCTGCGTCAAAGGTTTGGGAAATGCTTTTTTCTTGGTAATAAAGAAGTGTTTCTAATTATAAGTCCGCAGCTATATATTTCCATTTTTAACTATGGCTACAAAAATCCTTCCCAAATTACCATTACGCAGAAACACCATTAAACAGTCCTCCATATTCATGTACTGTTCCACTATTTACAAACGAAAACGGCATTATCCTGCTATCTACAATGTAGTCCTGTAATGGGCAATTTTAAACGCGCACACAAAACTAAATACCAAAATTTATTGCTCAAATGGTGCTCTCTATAGTCCTCTGTGAACAATAGCTGCTCATTAGTTATACCCATAATATTTATCAACTAATTTGCAACCTTGAAAAGTTATCTCCGTTTTGGGTTTTGTGGGATTTCATCGGCCATTTTACATCTGCAAAAGTATATAAACAACGAAACTGGCTACGGTGCACCTCACCACACCGCTTCAATCACTATCTGTGTGAGGACGTCGGTTATTGTCCAGAAACGAAAAGGACCTGCAGTTATAAATAAAAGTAAAAACCAGGAGGTCAAAGTCATGGAGATAAACTGAAGCTATCATCAATTGTCATCTGCACTCGACGAAAGCTGGAATTTTTCCTTTTTGTCTATCAACTTTATAGACGCAGACGGACAAAGGAGCGAACGTTGTCAGAACGCCTGGATTTTTTATTACAGGACATTTGAGCTTTTTGTAAACCACATTTATGAAGGTCCTTTTGCGCTGGAATTTAAGCGATTTTTGTGGTTATTGTTCGTGTAAAATGTTTGCGAATTGAAGAAGTTGCTCAGAAGTGATTATTCATAAATGTAGGCTTTACCAAGATAAGCTTCCTTTTAAAAAACATAAATAAAAACAACTTCGCCTAACAGAATGGATGCTAATATTGAAGCAGGAGAATTATTGTACCGTAGTAATAGTGATTGAAATAGAGGAAAATGCACATATTACCGAGTTTCCATGGTAGTCGAGTTGAGTTGAGGGTGAGTTGAAATGACACTTCAACTCAACGACTCAACTCTATGTGTTTCCATGGCTGACTTTTCTGCCTGTGTACAGACAGCTGAATGTGTACTTGTATTAAGCAAGCAGCTGTTTTTAAATTTGACGAAATATTTTTGTTATTATAAAATAGTGATCATGGAACATAAAATTAATTTATTGTGTTCGTTGTATAACAGAAATATTATAAACAGGCGCGACATTTTGACTTTTTAACATTTGACAATCCCGTTTGTAGTTGTGTGCGTGAACTCTGTTCAATATACCTGTTTTCGTTGAGTTGAGCATAGTTGAAAATCTTTAACGAAAACTCTTGACTGCGACTGTTTCCATGGAATTCAACTCGGGTTCAACTCTGGTTGAACTCTCATGGAAACTCAGTATTTTATTATTTGATCTAAATTGGTAGAGAACAATAAGACACGAAAAAGCAGTGAGAATAGTTGTGATTAGCTTGAGGAATGTCGATTTTGAGGGAGTCATCCTCCAAAACTAAATGTAATATTCTAAGTAGTCGACTTGATTTAGTCTCCTTTCGGTGTACTAGGGCAGGTGTAAGTGCCGATCACAGCCAGAGGTTTCTGGTACCAAACACTGGGAAACAAAGATTGTCGGGTGTGAGCCTTTGGTTTTTCACAATAAACTTATTACTTATGGCTGATGCACGGTAGATGCCAAACTATGGTTACTTTCCATCAAACTATGGTTACTTTCCACTCTACTAAATTTGGTACAGCTTCATCCGCTGTTGTAAACGATGCGTGAATGTCTTCAGGGGTCATTTTAATTATCATCAATCAATTATCAGCATGTGGAAGAGAGCGGCATTTACAGATCTGATTTTGAATCCAAGGAAAAAATATTAGTCATAACAAAAATACAAAAACACTCAGAATTTTCAATGGGAGAAAAAAAAACGAAGGTATGCCTAAAAACAAGTTTTTTAGATAAAATGATATGAAAAAAGTCAGTTGAAATTATCATCCCAGGAAAAAAAAAGTTTTTTTATTTAATAAAGTTCAGTTCAATCCACATAAGTCGCTTAAGCGGCTGAAGTCCAGTTCATGTTCAGTCCGTGCTTTGAATTATTGTTCATCAGAAGTTAGAAATGCAAAATCTCACTGGATTGGCATTCTATTATTTCAGTTGATTATTCTCTTTTCAGAAAACGAACTTTTAAGAAACAAGTCCAGTTGGACGAACAGAAGCTGGTCATATACATATATACAAGCGTAAATGCGTAGCATTCAGCGGTTCCATTATATGCGACGAGTTTCCACCGAAACATAATTACGTTGCTGCATTCCGCCCAGGCTTTCATACACGATCCAAACATCTAAGTTATGAGTGAATGTGTTTGCTGAACTGAGGTTATTTTAAAGTTCAATTCAGTTCGGCCCGTGAAGCCGGGGTTTTTTTCATACATGATACTAAACCGCGTTATATAATGATGGCCGTTGTGACATCGCAAGGCAATATTATTCCCGCAACATAGGACTAGCCCGCTTGACCAACCCACTCGGGCAAAATACGATTTAGAATTTCGTCTGTGAAGAGAAAAACTCGACTGTGGAATAATCTCCCACAGTCAGTATTTCCCAACTCGTGCAACATCTTAGAGGAAGGTTTATGGGCATAAGTATCCTTTAGCGACTCCCAGAACCCTTCAAACTTTTCCCATTCTCCTGTATTCTCCAAACCAAGCTTACTACTAGCCATGACTACCATGACCTCAACGTCAAGACAAACTAGTAAGTACAAAGGGCAACTCTTGAACTCGATTTTAAAAAAAAATCAACCGTTTCTGGCGGAGAAAAACTACCTGTTACTTGCCGAGGCTTTCTCGAAATTGGGTAAGATTCGGGTCGACCCTCTCTCATCCTTAAACGCCTCACGTAATTAATGGACGACCGACCCCTTTATATGTGTCCAGCTTTGTGAGGAAGATGTCTGCATTCAAGGTCTTCTTCTTTTTGAGACATTACATGTTTTTAGAATCTTGCTCGCTCGCCATTAAGCAGCTCATAAAGCCCTTCCTGCGTTAAACTTAAGCCTGGACCTAATATTCCGTACCGTACCGTAACAAAATTGAACGAATCTGAGCTCAGTTACGGCATTTTGACAGATGCCCTAAATGAAAACGTAAAGTGGCAAGTGCCAAGTGCAAAATGGATAGCATAAACAAAGATTTAAGAGATTTATTTGCATTATTTAAGCTGTGGAAGCATTACAAACAGATTAGAAGTGATCAGAGGAAAAGAAGGAATAAAAATCGCGCAATAAATAAAATGAGAAACATCCACGGATATTACCGTGTAACATTTCTAAAAATCAAAAAATTGGATTCAGGACAATTCTTTATTCACACCAGAATGAATAAAAAGAATTTTGAATTTGTAATTATAATATTTCAAGTCATTTACTGCTCCAATTTTTAAAAAAATTGTTAAAATGTGAACAAGTTTTTTTAAATAGCTAACGGATGCTAAGGTTTCGTGCCATTCTTACGGCACCATTACGGACCATTCGAGAATTTAACGAAAATTCGGCAAGTTTATTAAGTCAATTTAGGTCGGTGCCATATGAACACTTATGTTCGTAGGTTACGGTAGTTACGGTTACGGTACGGTACGGAATATTAGGTCAGGGCTTTAGGCCGTAAATGTTTATGACAATGTCAAGTGTTTACTCAAGTCCGCTCCATATACAAAGCTATTCTAAGGGCACCATGCTCGAGGTCCCGCCAAAAGAGTTGATGCCGGAGCGCGCAGCTGGGAAAATTAAAACTGCACACAAATAAAAATTGCGCACATGTTGATAAGAAATGCGCTTATGTATTTTCAAATTTCCCCTTCGAAATTTGTTGGGACTAGGCTAGGGACGGGAACGGCATGCGGGGATTCTACTGCGCATGGAAAACGCGACTTTCTCGGCATCAACTCTTTTGGCGCGACCTCTAACAAGATAGTGATCAGAGTCAAAGTTAGCACCTCAGTATGTTCTAACCGTAGCACGACCGGTGTTTCAATATGTGGCCCATTTGATTGTGAGTGACTCGATGAGGAAATACCACCAAGGATATCCTCGCGCGTGAAGCTAGCGCTGCAACCTCTATAAGTGTGTGTCGATCGTCAGTGCTCTCATGCAAACTGTGGGTGCCATTAAAATTTTGAAATAGTCAAGCCGTTTTTATTGTCGTCATTGACGTCATAATCCATTTGCGAAGGTTGCTCGTAATAACTTATTTTAATGTCAAAAGTACTAGAGCAGGTCTAGAGTGGTCTTGTTGTATTTTCTTTCCTTTTAAGAAAGATACCACTGGATCCTATTTGTGGGTTATAATGGCATTTCCATCAGTCCAGAAATGTCACGGCACGTGTATCATATACGATATATTACTTACCCTATTCCGTTGATGGATGACCACCAAAAAACGATTTCAGCAATTACGGATACTGTCATCTCAATTATCTCGCCGCAGGAGTTTAACCTTGAACCGTTTCTCTCCATCTTGATTGTAGTTATCGAACAAAAGTCAATACACTCGTATTCTTCGTTCATTTCCATCCACCCTCGTCCAGAGAAAGGTGCTTTTGGTCAATACTACAAAAAATGTCATGTCTTGATAAATTATTTATCATCACTTAGGATTTCCCGGGCGAAAGCTTTATGCAAATAAAACTGTGTAAGAAAATTCTTGTTACATTGCAAGCACTTACACTAAAGCGCTAACTTTTCACGCCAATTGTTTGTAAATGTTTGAGAAGCTTAGCTTAGTTACAATCTAGTAAGGTGAAAAGGTAACAAGACTAATGCTAAGTAATTTATTATTTCAGGTATCTCCATCATCCAGCACATCCCCGCCCCATCTCTCAGTAACATGGGCATCAGAATGTGACGTGGAAGGAGCCAACTCGCCCGAACCGAGGCCAATGCAAGAAAATAGCAAATCGCCACAAGAAAAACCAAGCAGGTTCCTGTTTAATTTTTGTTTCTCCTTTTCGTGATAGTAATATTTTCTTCTCTACAAATTTCACTCGTAGAGCTCCGACAGCGGAGGAGAACCCGAATGAGCTGTCCCCCAATCCGACAAGTCCTGTGCCTGGTGAGAAACGTGACAACTTGAGGTCGTTGGAAGCTTATCCAGCTTTTTACTTTACAGAGGGAAACAATTCCGGGGAGGAGGATTATTCTGTATCCGTATCCGCGATAATGCAGAGACGTGCCAGTATACGTGGTCACCGGAAGAAAGGACGTGGCTCCCGAAGGGCTTCCAGTGCAATAGACATCCTAGAAGCTGGCCTTTATGGGGGTGATAGACGTCGCTCAAGTGTGTTCACTACAAGCTCGGGAGAGTAGGTTTTCTTTATTATTCTTTCAACTTTTATATAAGTTTTCTACTCAAAATCCCGGATATCCTTTAATACATAGCACAGCAATTTCTGTTGAAGATGGAACGAACCAAGGATCTACACAGGAACAAATTTACGAGAACATCAGATTGCACAAGGAAGTAATTCAGAGTGTAAAGCATCAGCCATGGAGCATACGGAGGAAGGTGAAATTAGTGAGGCAGGTAGGACATGACTTAATTTTGCTGTTGGACACTGGATATCTTGACCTAGTTTCTTTTATTAAGGCGAAAACTTACATTGCACGCCATGAGGGTGCTCTGCAGGAACGATTCGCAATGTCAAGAAATACTAAGGACTTGTGGGCCAGATGTAAAATTGTTGTGGCAGGTGTAAGTAGAACTTTGTTAAATGTATTTCTCCAGTACAGCTGCATTGTTTCTGCACTTAATTATTTGAAAAACTTTAAACTTCTAAGTCAGATATTCAGTGGGGGAAAACTTTTGCACAAACTTGTGAATACCTAAATATAAAATCCAAAACATTAGGTTCTAATTTTCTAATGAATTAATTTAAACCATATATGCTCTACTATTATCAATAATGTTTTGCTATAACGCCATCGATGAAGAATTTCTGTGGTTTCCAGTTGAAGAACTGAATCAACTGTTCTACAGGCTTCGTTTGAAGTAAGCGAGTTTCGGCAGAGATAAAAATAAATGAAAATATACGGTGGACGCATCAACACTTTCCAGCAAACTTTTCACTATTTTTGACAGGTCATCGAAGAAGTGTGGTCGGAGGTTGTCATGACGGAGGCCAACACCTTTCTTATTATTCAATTGGGCCAGTTTTCATTCTATTACCAAGTGTAATCTCTCTAGTTGTCCACAACAGAAATTACCTAATAGTAGAACGATTCCTTTTTTCAGTCCTAACAGGCACACCAATCGAGCCTTGGCCTCCTCGAATCTCTGTAGGAATCACTTTTTCAACCGTTAAAAATTCGATTATAGTATGTTGATTAAATCGAATTGACATAGGACTATGACACGTCTCCATACTTCACTTCTTAAAATACACTCATTCAACAACCCCTAATCTGCGCATGCATATAGAGGGAAATCCAACTTCCAAATTCCACTTAGCGCGCTTCTGTAGGTCAGTTCGTTGGCGTTGTACAACCTACTTTTTAGCCTGCCCTCGTTGCTTTGTGTAAATGGTTCAAAACAGGTTTATGGCTAATGGAATTCCGCATACGGATATAGCTATGGTTCGTAAAACGCTGGTTTTAAAGATGAGGGAGAGCGAAGGGAGTGGAAGAACTTAACGAAACATTGTTGACGCAAAACCAAATAAATGTAAATGTTCTTTTTGAAAGTCATCGGGTGACGTAGTCTGGTGAATATGATCGTCGTTGGTCGGGTCCAAGGGGAATTTTTGGAGCGCATGCCATAGTCCAAATTTTTTTAAGGAAACAATTGAAGGAGCTTTTCTATCCAGATTTGGAGGCTCCTTCGTGATTATCCAGAGAGCGTTGTTTTTTGCTAGATGGTCGGCTGCTTCATTTCCTTGAACTCCCACCAAGCAAGTGTGACATCCTGTTTGTGGATCGTTTCTTTTACGTTAATACGTGACCTTTTGTCCCAGTCTACCGCTTCCCAAATTTCGTACAGCTCACCCAAGTAGGCGCTGGTACCGTCAGGTAACCTTCCTACTTCGATGGGGGTCCCTGTGTCGTCCGTTAATGCATACGTCGTTCCAGCGTCTGATTTTGATGCGTCAGGGTACAAGAACTTTGTGTTTGGGTTACTCTTTGTGTATTGGTCCCTTTGTTCAAAATGCAATTTCTTGTAGATCAATGCGCTGGTGTAAGGCATTTGCTCAGAGTGAGTTTTGGGTCCACTAACCAGGGGGGAAGAGTGTGTTTGCTATTGGTGGCTGGTTGTTCGGTATGTTCTTTGCCTCCTCAGTCATGCCTATAAGACCGCGAAGCAGTGATGGTGTGTAGCTGATAGCTTTTTCATGTCGCCTGTCCCTTCTTGTGTAAGTGCTCGGCTTCAGCTAAAGCCAAGGAGCGCACTAGAAACAGTTACGTTTTGGAAGAATTAAAAAAAATCTCTAGACTGGGGATCAGATCACTGCTAAGCTTCCTAAATTCCACAGAATCGTTTTAACCCAAAAACCCAAACCACAATCAAGGTACCCGAGTTGAGGCAACAAAACGCACTCAGATTCAGCCCTTCACCTACCTATCTTTAGCCATTTGTTCTCGTCTGTATCTGCATTACTTATGTTTGGACCTAGCCTCTCTTCTGGGGTTGCGTGTGATATTTCCCCAATAGAATCCGTTCTTGGAGACGATTAACATCGAAATTTTTTGATACTTCTTTTAACTTTAATGGACGGCCGACATCTGAAAGTTCCGCTTACTAAGGAGTAGTCCGATGTTCAATTCGCACCTGTTCAGGATCTTACTTGGAGGGTACTGGAAGATGCCCGCCTGGGTCTATGGTCTATTTTATCGCACTACTCTAGAAAATCGCCATGTGTTTTCCTGAGTAAAAAGAAAACTCGCCCGCAGCTTGCATGCAGCAGGTACGCACTAGCCCGCCCCAGGTATGCACTCTCCCGCCACAGCACGAAATCACCTGTATGGCTTTAAAAAATTGTATATGATGAAGAAAAGGGGCAATTATCGTGGTGACCATAAAGGGTGCCAATAGGCCTGTTCCAGTACTCTTCCTGCAAAAATTTGTTGGGCAAAAACTTACTTGAATGGTGGGGATAATTTTGTCAAAAATCCAGAAAGTAAAGAAACACTTTTTGGGCAATTTCCTGCAAATCAAGAAAAAAATAACATAAATGTCGATTGTCTAAGTGAGATGTTTTGGTATCATTTACTAAAGTTTTTGACTATTTGGAGGGGTTATGTTAACCATATTGAGACCGCCATTTTGAAAATCGAAATTTCGACACCGGATTCGTCATCAGCGACCCCGAAAACCCCCGAGTGTAAAATTTGAGATCATTTAATGCACTTTTTGACTTTTGGCCAGCTTTTTTGGATTTGGTCCCACTGTGTGTCATGATAATGTAAAGAAACTAAAATTGGGTGAATTCTTGCTCCCGCTGGATCCCACATTTGAGTTCTGGAACAAAGCTAATAGCATACACAGTAGAGTGGTTGGGCCTTTCCACACTAGTATTCTCTACAAAAAGTGATGAACTTGGAGAGAAATGTGCAGCACATTTCAAACCTATTTCTCGGGCTTCAACTAACTAACACCAATATAGACACACTTTGGGGGGTCAGAAATTTTCAAGAAATCCCGCAGTCCCCGATTGGTAAAACAACACTCACGTTTGGAATAATCTATGCCGTTGCGGATGCATTTATAAATTTTCATGCCTGAGTTTTTAGATTTCCGAATCTGTGGTCTGCGGCATGCCTATAGCGAACAAATTTTTAGATTTTCGTGCCTGTGGCGGAAGCGTACATGCCTGTGGCGTCCGTGCCAGTTTTCCAACTTTTACACTTCCCATTTTCGCAAGTCTACTATCACCATCTTAATGTCATTGAAAGGGGCCGTATAATATTCATAATCAAGGTTATCATTGAAAGTGTCCTTAGTTGGATTCCTTACGCTTTCGAACTTGAAACCAAAAATAAAGGCTGTTATTACTACAGTATAAAATGTGTTATGGAAATGGTAAATAAAATAATGCAATTAAACATAATTGATAAATTCTATTGGAAAAAATGTCATTTTTTTCAATACTAGTGCCTTCTTAGATTTTCAGGTAACAAGAGAAGTTCAATAAAATTCCAATCCATCAAGCAAACCTGAAAGACTTAAAATTGATCTTCATTGATTTAAAAATAAAAAAATTGAACCATAAATTCGAGTAATAATTTTATATTCGCACATTTTATGCAACATTAAAGAGTTAAATAAACATAACTCAATTTAAGTGTTTGGCAAATTTTGAATTATTAACTGACATAAACCATCGCCGAACTTCTTCACTTTCCCGGAGCAAATGACCTAGAAAATCAAATTCCATATCGAGCCGCCATAAATTCGTCCCTGCCCCCCAAAAACGGAGAAAGTGCGATCCCGGGGCCAAAAAATAATGACACCCATCCAATTGAAAGATCTACTTTTACTTTTATGTTTTCAATCAAGTTATTTATAAAGATTGAATCCAAATTGTTATTTTTATTTCAATTTTATCCTATTATAGCGATGGAAATACTTGAAGAGAGAGATTGCCAGTTACTTAACGGTGTTAATCCCATGGGAGCTTCGAATCAAGCAAATCGAATCCCATTTCGGATCTGGCGTTGCCTCGTACTTCACATTCCTTCGGTGGCTTCTTTGGGTCAATATTATGATGGCAATACCACTTTGCGCCTTCGTCATAATACCGGAGGTAAAATTCTACAACGGCAACAATTCCATCAGGGAACCTTTCTGAATTCACTTAACCTTTCCTTTATAGCTGCTGGCATCGGATCACCAGACCACAGAGGATAGGAGGAAAAGAATGACTAAGGGCGAACTGAAAACCGCTGGAAACATTCTAAAGATTTGGGAATTTGAAGGATACCTCAAGTATTCCCCATTGTTTTACGGGTAATCGCAACGTGATCCCAGTTTAAGAGTTCACACTTAGAGGGAGCAAATTCCGCTTTATTTTTCAGGTATTACTCGCACTTTTCTGGAGCAGTTCGATGGGGCTACGACATGCCTTTGGCGTATTTCTTGACTACAGTAGCCGTGTACATGTATAGCTTTTTTGCCACGTTAAAAAAGTAAGTATCCCTGCATTAATCTGATGAAGAAAACTACCCTTTAAAAATACCCTTTTAAACCACTCCAAATCGCCCCGTCTAGAATGGCGCAAAATTCAAGATTGGAGAAGCTCTCCTCCAAGGATGATGAATGCGTCTTCTCCTGGAAGCTCTTCACCGGATGGGATTTCATGATTGGTGAGTGGCGACGTCCCGTTTAAATATTTTCCGTATTTTCCATAATAATTGATTTCGTAGGCCATGCGGAAACGGCCCATAACAGGATTGCTTCCGTGGTAGTCGGCTTCAAGGAAGCCCTCCTCGAGGAGGCGGAAAAGAAAAAGGACAAAAGGAAGTATGAGATGATGGCAATCGATTGTTTGGGTTCAAGTGTTGAATAAATTTTTGAAATCATTTCAGCTGGAAAGTCATTGTCCTCAGGATTCTTGTCAACATTGTGGTTGTGGCTATGCTGGCCGCTTCAGGATATTGCATTGTGATTGCTGTTGATAGGTGAGTTGAATTTTTTTGCGGGGGGATTTGATGTTAACGATTTTATTTAAGAATACAATTTTTTTTTTTGGGAATTCAGGGTTTAATGTAATCGATTTTGTTTTCTTGAGGCTTGTAAGAATTGGATTTTACATTCTTGACACCAAAAGATTTATTTAATAAATTACGAAGCTTTGAGGGATTAAGATTGTTTTGTTAGACAACTTTAATGCGGTTTCTTGGTTTATTTCTTTATTCATTAAAACATTGTATGAGTTACATGAACATAAAAAGACTATTATTTTGGCCGCTTTAAAGAAATAAAATAAAATCTGGTAAATATCTGCTGTATAACTCTCTGAGGCATTGAAACTTAATCACACCAATTTAATACCAGATGTTTTCCACTCTTTTCATTAGCTCGGACGTTCTCGGAATCTCTTTAGAATTTATTCAACTTAAATAAGAGGTTACATCATCATCTGGGAAATCTAATCTTTATTGGGTGACATACTTAGAATTAAGATCTTTAAGGCCACTACTAGCAGTACAGCAAGATTCAGTTTCATGGTAACTTCCATCAAGAAGAATTTCATCTCATCTTCAACCCCGCTTCTGGGGAACAGAAGAGGGATTGTAGATGGGATGAAATTCTTCTGAGGTGAAATTCTTTCTTGTCTGATACCTTCCATCATCGAATGATCTGGACTGGCAAGGTGCATAGGTATCTTGAAGATCTTAACGTTACGAACTCCATATCCATATGGGCTTTACAAAATGTCCATCATCTTCTGCTAAGGCCCTACGCAAACTGTTTGTTCTAATGTTATTTCCTCGGAGCATATTCTGACTGTTGGAAACTAGCTCATATTCCGCCTATTCAGTCAGATGACTCCAACAATCCTTCTAAATGCTGCTCTTCTATCCCCTCCAAAATAATAAAGACGTTAATCAACAACAAAAGTTTTCGGCATCGCCTTAGACCAAAACAAATTTTCTGTGCGTTCAATGAAGGTAGTATTGGACCGCGTCGAATATAAACCCTTCACGATATTAACCGGTCTTTCTCAGGGGTCTATTTAATCACCCGTCCTATTCTTAATCTTTATAAACAACCTTATCTCAGTCCCCTTCAACCTACTCAGCGCTTTCAGTACATTGGCTTTCTTTTTGGCCTTCGGCATATGCTAAGTCTACAAATCAGGCGGATGTTGGTAGCTCCTGGTGAATTAACCGGTAGAGCCGGCTGAAAGTTTGTTGGTAGAATTTCACATATTAACCTGTATTTTTGTAACCATATATCCTATTTCCATTGAGATGCTACCAGTGTACGCAGACTATCTCCATCTATCTAAAGCTGTAAAAGGGACAGTTCTACCCTCCCCCAATTCTCCTTTACGGGGTTTTAGTGTGGTGGCCAACTCTGAGTAAATCCACCGTGCTAAACAAACTACAGAGAGTACAAAGATGTGCGGAGTTATGCATAACAGGAGCACTTCGCTCCACACCTACAGAGGCCTTAAATGTTATGTTATACCTCCCTCCTTTAAATCTCGTGGCAAGGGAAAGCGCAACCATCGCAGCCCTTAGAATAAAAGAATCCGGTTTCTGGACTGGAATCAGGGGAGGGCACACGAAGGTACTGAACTCAGTTACTACCCCCACAAAAACCGACTTCTGCATTCCCGAAATTACCTTCACGAGGAACTACGGAGTCCACATCCCTTCACGTCGTGAATGGATAAATAGACCACATAGGTTTTAGGGTGCCATAAACGTTTTTACTGATGGCTCTAAGCTCGAGGGTCGAGTGGGAGGAGGATTTCCTCAGAACTTGGGATTGAAGTCTCCTTCAGACTTCCCGCTGCAGTGTATACAAGCGGAAATTCTAGCCCTACAAGAAGCTGTTCTGCAAATTAACCAGCAAGGCGAAGGGAACCGGACTGTCTACATCTTCTCAGATAGTCAGGCAGCTCTGAAAGCCCTGCGATCCTGCACAAACAGCTCTAGAACTACCTCTGAATGTCGCAGATCTCTTAACGAGATGGCTCAGCAGTTCAGGACCCTCCTCGTTTGGGTGCCCGGTCACCGAAATATAGAGGGAAATTGTAAAGCTGACGAACTGGCTAGGAGAGGCACGACCGCCAATCTCCTTCCAGAAAAGGAAAGAGTTGGTATGCCTTGGGCCTCCTTTAAACTCCGATGCAAGCAACACACAATCACACAAGCGAAAAAGTTTGGAGAGATCTTAATAAATGCACTTTGGCCAAATTAACCTGGCCCTCCTATGATCTCAGGCGAACCACCTTATTACTGAGCCTTGGCAGACAACTCTCAGTTATAGTGGGAGTGTTGACCGGACACTGTCTGATAGGGACGCATGCGACCCGATTTCTGCAGAAGCTGTAAGAACCTTGACGAGGCGGAAAGTGTACTACATCTTCTCTGTCACTGCCCGGCCCTAAGCAGGGTAAGGCTAACCACATTTGGTGAACCCTTTCTAAGCAACCTTGCGGAAATCTCGAAGTTTGGGATCGCGCAACTTAGAAGATTCATTACTTCCTCGAGATGGTTTAACGAAGAAACGACATTTTAACATCGGGTTTTAAAGTGGTATCACTATGGCATCACAATGGGCCTATCCTTCTGGCCTAAGTGTGTGGGCTTGAACCAAAAGCTCAGCCATATCTAACCTAACCTAACCCTCCCCCACTCTATTCTGAGTACACTGGTACCTTATCCACGAAAATAGATGTTAAAAAAATACAGGGTGATATGTGCAGCTCTACCACAAAATCGACAGGCCCTACCAGATAAAACCAGTACAGTTTCCCCATCCAAACAATTTTTACCTATTAGCAGCTGGCCACTTTTTGCAAATTTAGCATATACAACAGGTATAATAAAAACTCGAACTAGACCTACTCTTTCTAATAGCAAGTTCATGTCTAGCAACAGCTACATTGAACTCAGTTTTGACTGGCGCCGTAAGAGCCCCGCTTCTGAAATTATCATATATCCCAAATCTCTTGGCAAGCATCTCGATGCAAATTCCTCCTTGGCCAGCGGCCGGCTAGGGTTATAATTTTCAACGAATAAAACTCGTTCATCTAGACCAGTGGTCTCCAAAGTAGGGTGCGCGTACCCCAAGGGGTCGCAGAAAATTCTAGGAGGTATGCCAAATTTCTCTTCAAAGTACTTTATATCCTCTTCTTTTCTTATTAAAACGGGCCGCTATCTTTACTCTCGCGGGGCTAGACGGCATATGGCTTTAAAAATCAAACAGCAATTGAGATTTCATCATCAGGAGCCTCCATGATATTCGATCTCTGGCCCGTCCTTTCAAGTTTCCTTTTTGTAATCGTCTTTCGTCTTCCTTGACAATGGAGAGATGATCGTCTATGTCAATGCCCTCTTGCAGTCCGGGTGGGACACACACACGATGTTCAAATGGGGGAGCAAGGAAGCCAAAGTATGGAGTCCGGCGCAGGGTTTAAAGAAGTTGGCACTGGTACGAGACCACTCCTTGTTTTTTTGGTATGACCGGAAAATCTCGGGTGCAATTGAAAGTCAACTCTTTCGTGTGGTAGTGAGGCAATGTTTGTTTTACTTTTGTGCGATTAAGAAACATATGTATTTACTTATAGCTCAATCTGATCTCATATGCCTTCTCACGTAGAGACATGAGAAACACATTCCTGCTTTGCCAAGCTTGCATGAGGGTCTTTGAAAATATCAATGACTGGTTGTAAGCCATCGTTATTCTGCAGGCCTATCAGAAATTTCGCCTGATTAAACTAAACAGAAATCGTGTCATAACTACTCATGTAATGCGGGAACGATATATGGCCTAAAGCAGCAAGATGGAGATTCTAGACATTTTGAAACACCTTTAATTTTCCTGGTTTCAAATTGAAGACCAAAAGGTCGATATTTTCCTCTACTAATGTCACACATTCATTTGAGTATGCCAAAATAAGATCGAGATTGCAAAAAACTGCACTCTTTCGCTTCGTTTGAGTCGATTTTTACAACCTAGAAATCGCCACCAACAATGCGCTATATACCTTTCAAGTTCATCGCCTTGCAGTTGGTTCTCTCATCTGCGGCAACACCTGTACCTAGTGACATTTGGTCATTGGTCGCAGGGAAAACAATTCCGAAACTCCTAGAACCAATTCAGTAGCAGTAGGTGCGTCAGTGTTTTCTAACTTTTACATAGCATCTACGTGTTATTCTGACATTGCGAGCTCCACTCCCGAAAAGTGCTCAATCTCTTGGTACACATTATGCAGTGCTGTCATCGTGTGAATCTTAGACCATTACTTGTCTTCATTAAGATCACTAGAGTTTGTTCAGATTGTTCAGGTAGATTCTAATTATATAAGCAGGGATTTCTCTCCACTTCCAACACAAAGAATATATTATTTACTTTATGATTCTCAAATCGGGTGAGACCTGGACAGCAGGTCGCATACAGCAGTATGAAAATAATACTCTGAATTTTATTCTTTAATGTACAAATATTTTAAACGTTCCATAACAATCATCAAAAAATTAAATCAAATTTATTATCGCACTATTTTCCAGATCAGAAAATGTTCCACCAAATTCGTCATGGCTTCGCCGCAATGAAGTCAATGTTATCATGACCTCCTTATCATTCTTCCTTCCAATGATCTTTGAGTGCTTCGGGCTATTCGAAAATTGGCATCCGCGACAGCAACTACGTCTCCAGCTAGCCAGGTATCTAACAACTTAAAAATCAATTATTATAAACTCCTCTATTCCATTTGCAGAATCATGATCCTTAATTTGCTGAATTTATACTCATTGATGTTCGGCTTTATCTATCAAATAACCGCCAAGGATGAGAGCCAACAACTACTAAAAAATATTGTAAAAGATGCCAAAATAAATAGAACACATTACGAGGATTTACTGAAAATTGCCGAAAAGAAACTAATGGACGCCGAATCCCCAATGACAGATGACTGGTTCACTCCCACCCCATCAGAGTGCACAATCATATATAAAAATTGCTCAAATACCGGCAGTAATCTGACAACCACACTATTGCTCCTTACCACAATGCTTCCGGGTGTTTGGAATCGAATTGATCCAACTGCGGATGTGGCACTGCCGAACTATGAGGAAATAGATAAAATGCACGATAATGATTCCTACTTTGATTACTATGACTACTTTGACACGTATGTTGATAATGCACCGAGTCCAGGTGGAGCAGCTGCCAGATCAATAAGAGATGTCAGCCGACGGCAATTGCCCAGTCAGATTACAGGAATTTCTCCGTCTGAGATTGTTGATTACAAAAAGCCTGCGGTTGTCGATGCCATTCTTGATCGAAATTCAAGGAATGTCCCTGACACTTCCTCTTCGAAAGCCAATGAGATGTCTGAACAGGGGGACGTTTATGGAAGACAAAAGCAGCTTAGTTTAACTGAAATGCTTAGTGGAAATTCATTAGAGCTAACTAAAAATGCCACTGCCAATTCTTCCTCCGATGAAGAGCAAAATCAAATCGAAACGTTCGAGTTTTTTGGCGATAGATTCCAGCAGCTAGTAGGTAACACCACCACTGCTGTCACTGATTACTATGATACAGACAACAGCACTGCTACAACCCCTGATGATGGCGGCAATTGTACGATAGAAATTTGCCTTGAGGATCTCACTACTCCAATGTACGAGCCAACGACAACGCCAAAGGACACTACCGAGCTGAGGGAGGCTATTGCTATTTATCAGGAGAGCATTCGGAACGCCACCGAAATAATCAATGATAGTCTGTTGAATTTGTCGAAAGTGTGCTGGGAAACCACCCTTGGGCAGGAATTATCCAAAGTTATCGTTTTTGATACGGTGAGTTTGGGGGTTTTGAAGTTTTTTATTTATTTTCGTGCAGAATGGAGATTGGTGGGTTAATCGAATCTTCTCATCGACTTTTCGGAAACTGGCTTGATGCATGAAGTACAAAAAAAGGTTTTAGTAATGGCGCGAACGAAACTTACGTTTGATGTGTTTTGCTGAAAGGAAAGAACGCAGTTGTAGAATCAACTATCAACTGCTTTAGGCTCTATATATACCTAATATAAATCATAAAAAACTCAACTGCAAAATTCTATTTGACAAAACAAACGAGCCGTCTTCATTCCAAAAGTAAAAAGAAGAGGCCAATAACCCGTGAAGAAGCGTTAGCATAACATTAGCCTTGGGTTCAAGACACTGGAAAGGTTCATCAACTCTCACATTGCGCATAGATGTGATTTTACTGTCCTGAACTCAACATGACCATTTTAGAGATAGATCATAATATCGTCATAGGCTATATTTTTTTCTAGCTTTGTCATTAAAATGTGTCTGATCGATACATGATCTTAGATAATTGGTAAGTTGGAACACCATTTATTATCGCAATAAAAAGAGGTTGAGGAAAACCAAGTCCTGTAACATCGATTAGATTGGGACATTTGGTTTGTCCTTACGTCGCCCCTGTAGTACCACTGAAATAGTATAAGTATTAAGGAAAAAGAGATATCTTACGCAGCTGGAAATGCGTTATCATTGCAAGAACGCCCCTTAAAAGGCTTGGGCAGTTTCCCGTTCCAGTTCTATATCTATTTTAACCTTGCCTGATCGCAGAGGAGGACACTCCATTTACTGCTGCTATTTTTAGAAGCGTTTTTGGAGCATTTATAAAAGTAGAAAAGACTTTATAATCGTCCAATTTTTGTTATAGCGCCTGTGGATATGTGAAACAACCCCGGTACGTTCTAGATCTTCTAACTCGAGGGTTTCCTTGCGGATTCCAAGCAAGGGATTCTAGTTTTCGCGTCGCAAGGTGTGTCCAATCCAATTCCATTTTCTTCGCCTGATTTGGTCGTCTATCCTATCTTGGCTGGCACCGTGCCATAGTTCATTTGAAATTCTATCTTCCCAGCGGATTTGTAGGATACAAGGGAGGATCTGTTGATAAAAACTTGTACGCGCCTTGTGATGAACCTATTTTTAATCACCTTTTGCAATTGCCTTTTGGCCCTTCCAAACGCGAGTGGTTTTATCCAGCGGCTCCCAACTAAGTACTAAACACTTCAATATGCTGCAGAACCGGTATATCTGTTTTGTTCGTCCCACACCATTCCTTAATGCTCCAATCGCTCCAAATTCGCTCCCCTTAGTAGCGCTTCGAGCTTCTGGATTGATTCTGAAAAAGGAAAAATGAGTACTGAGCCCCAGATACTCTGGATCACCTTATTCCTACCCAAACAAATTTTTTTTGTCAAAGATTTTTTGGAACTTCAATATCCCTAAAGGACCCCCAACCTCCTTTCTCTCAGCGGGAACAATAGTTTTACGCAGATGTGGACCCCAGGACACGAAGGCCACAATCTGATTCATGACGTCGTTTCTTTCATTCTGATTCATGACGTTGAAATTGTTGCGGTGGCTGTGTCTGGGAAGTGTACTTGAAGTAATTCTTCCCTAGACTTTGTAAAGGAACCTTTGATTCCTAACAGATCTCCTGACGCCCCGTTTGTGGAGTTTTACTGATCATCGAATAATATCTTCGATGTTCTTACAAAAATGCTCAAACAAAAATCTTTTGCTCGTCTAATCTCCCGACTAGGGAATCCAATCCCGCAAACGCCATTTTTGCGGGATCAGTAATGCGGGATTAGACGTGCGGGACCCGCGGGATTCGCGGGATTTGGTCAGTAGAATCACCTGTTATAAAAACCGGGACTTAATAGAAAAATACTAGCTATATTGTATTAATAAAGTATTAATAAAAATAGATTTAAGCCCTGCGAACACGGGTTGATTGCTTTGCAATTCCAGTTGCACACGCAACTGTCTCATGACCTTACCCGTGTCCTGAAGTGAGAATCCATACACGGGTCGACAGAAACGAAAACCATTTGAAACTAGCTTGAACTGCTCGGGTGCGACTGTTCTCCCCGTTCGGAAGCGATTTCGGTTGTGTGGTTGCACTTCATCTCAACTACTTGACATTTTGCCAAAATCAGTTGTGCTCGTATCTGTACAAAAATTTCGTTTTCGACTGGTTTTGCTCGTAATTATTGTGAAACCAGTTTGAAATTGGGCTTGCAAATCAGTCGACTCGCCTGCGGAGGGCCTTACATTCCACAAAATACATAAATATTTAAATTCGTTAGTTGAAGAGATTTGCCTACTAAATAATACAGCAATAACACAAAATCATCTAAGTATATTTATATGCGGATATCGAGAACGTGATCAATTACTGAGTTTCAATGTGGAGTTTACCCTGGGTTAACTCAGATCTAGCGCCAATAGAAATACGGGTGAGTCAGATTAAGCCTGGTTTTGCATATGTGTTTGTTTAAGTATCAAGTTACCCTACGCCTACGACGGGGGATTCCCCATTTGCATTAGTGCATTACTGCGTTTCCATTAACAAAGGTAGAGTTTTCGTTGGGTAAACAAAAAGCTTTTTCCCTCAAGTTAACTCGATGCTGTTTCCATGACAGATAAATAATTTTATATTGCGTCGCCCGTTGATGCACGTACATCAAATATACTTAATCACGCCCATATGCCGATACTTAAAGATACTTAATCACACCCATATAACCGGATTGGGTTATTTGAGTTTTCTTGGATTAACGAAACTTTACTCAACCCCCGTTTTTACGGGCGCCTATTTTGAGAAAACCCCCAGGGAAGACTTTGCATGGAAACTCAGTACTTGTAAGGGTAAGAGTAATTTCGAAATTAAGTTCCAAGGTAGTTCAGAATTGGCCTGTATAGCTTGTTCGACTGTAGTTGGTTACGCTCTTATTTCATAATACTTCATGAATTCATGAATATAACTATTTAGAACAAAATCTATGAATTTGTTACAGTCCCGCAAATCCCGCGAATCCGCGGGATTGTTTACCTCGATCCGGGACAGCGGGATTGAGATTTTGATACGGGATTAGATTCCCTACTCCCGACTATAGGTTTTTAGTGAGCTTTAATAACTCTCCCAATTTCCGCTGTTATTTACTGCTTTAACCCATATTTTACCAAAGGTATAAATAATGCAAAAAAAAAGATTTATCATGTTTATTGTTATTTATTTAGGAGCTAGAAATACAAATACAAGAACAAAAAAAATTATTTTTAAATACATTTTGAAAAATAAGTTGGTGCGTTTTCGCACCATTGGCAAAAAACGTTAAAAGTAATGCAACTCTTACTTCTTATGGTGTTGTTCAAAACAAGCGGTGTGTAAATGTACGTTACACCTTTTACACAAGAATATTGTATGGTTGTGGCAAATTTTACATCTCCGTCTCGATTTATCTCCACTTTTGGTCACCATATGACCCGTGTTATCATAACGAAGTTCATTAGGTACTCTTGATGAAGAAGCCTTCGGTTTGTTGTCCCCCAGTTTGAGCAATCGCAGTGCTATATCTTCTTCTTCTTCTTCTTTGATCCGTTAGCTGGCGGTCCGAGCGGGACGTCCCCGCAACGGATACGCTGCTGTCGGTGCCGCTGGGTCCCGAACTCTATTCACGATTCGCCTCCATTCTTCTCGGTTTTTGGCGGTGTCTCGAGCCTCGGTAACTGATAATCGTTGATTCTTTAAGTCACCCTCGATATTCTTCAACCAGGTTTTCTTCGGTGCCGATCGCTGTATTCTCCAGTTTGCAGGACGGTCTCGCCAGAGAAGTTTACGTGGCAAGCGGTTATCATCCATTCGGCAAACATGTCCAAACCACCGTAGTCGACGTTTTTGCATTTCTTCTTCGATCAGTGTTTGCTGATCGCATCTTAGTCTGACAACCTCGTTTCGAAGGCGATCACGGAGTGAGACACGGAGGATTTGCCTCAAACATCGCATTTGGAAGACCTCGAGCTTCTTAACGTCCGGTTTGAGCAGTGTCCACGTTTCAGATCCATAAAGGAGAATCGGAAGAATCAACGTTCGGTAAAGACGTAGTTTTGTTTTGATGGAGATATTTGCTCGTTTCCATATGCACCACTTGAGCGAGGCGAATGTTGCTGTTGCCTGGCCGATACGACTGTGAACGTCGGCCGTCGATGCTACTTTCGTTTCCTCAACCAATGATCCCAAATATCTGAACCTTGGAACCTGTTCGATTTGGGTTCCATCGAGGTGAACACTGGCTCTTGATCCATCCGTTGTGAGCACTTTGGTCTTTTCCGCATTGATTTTTAACCCGTATGATTGGGCGATGCGGGAAATATCGTATAAGATGTCCGTTGCTTCGGCATCCGTTTCGGCGAAAACAGCGCTATCGTCGGCGAACATTAAGTCTGTTACGAAGTTGTTGTCGTCGTATTGAACTCCGAGTCGCCCATCGAATGCTTCACGCATAATCGCGTCGATCACAACGTTGAAGAGAAGTGGCGAAGCGACGTCTCCCTGTCGGACACCCGTCTGAATCGGGAACTCCTCGGATAAGTCGTTTCGAATACGAACGCTGCTGGTTGAGCCATCGTACGACGCTTGGAGAAGTTGGATGATTCTCAATGGCACGTGTTCGGTTACCAAGACTCTCCACAAGCTGTTCCAATCGATGCAATCGAAAGCGGATTTGAAATCGATGAAAACGACGACAATTCGTTTGCCGCAACGAATTCTTTCTTCCATTAACTGACGGAGGGCGAATATTTGATCAATGCATCCTCGATGTGGTCTAAATCCCGCTTGTTCCTCCCGGCTCGTTTGCTCTCGATGTTTCTGTAGCCTCGATTGTATTATTTTCGTAAATACTTTACCGACGATCGAAAGAAGGCTAATACCGCGATAATTCTTGCATTCCCGACTGTCGCCTTTCTTCAAAATTGGGACAACGATCGCTTTCTTCCATACCGAAGGGACACGATCCGAATGCCATATGTGTGTTATGAGGACATGAAGTCGTTGCGATAAGACATCACCTCCAGCTTTGATCATCTCGGCGGTTACTTGGTCTATTCCCGGCGCTTTTCCATTTTTCAGCGATTTTATTGCTGTCTTCACCTCGATAATTGTTGGTTCGGTATCGAGAAACTGATTCATCGGCTGTTCGATAATCGGTGGTTCGGGTGCTGGACCTTGCGGCGGATCGTGGTTATACAGCTGGTGGAAGTACGCTTTCCACCGCTCCAGGCGTTCATGGGCAGAAGTCACAAAAGTTCCATCCGATTTTTTGATGTTGTCGTTTGTAGATGTTGTTTTGCCGCCTAACCGGCGGATTGTCTGGTACAGCGTCCGGTACTCGTGCCTCGACGCCGCTTTTTCCATGTCGGCCGCAACGTTATTCCAGTACGCTTCTCGTTCCAATTTCATTTTCTGCCGAACTTCTTTGTTCAATCTTCGGTATTCCTCAAAGTCGACGTGTTTCATGCGCTTCCGCTGATCGACGAGGTCCAGACAGCTGTCCGAGATCCATGGCTGCGTCCGTTTACGGATAGTTGGACACAACTCCATTGCACACTCCACAATAGACTCCGACAATTGCCTTTCTTCTACATCGATATCGTCCGGTATTGCGAGCGCCGCGAATTTGTTGGATAATGCCATTTGAAACTCTCGCCCGATGGCCGGGTCCCGTAGGCACGCCCAATTTTTCTTGGCTGGTGGTGGCTCCGTTTTCTTCGCTCTTTGCAATCGCATCTGCAATTTCGCTCGAACAAGATAATGGTCCGATCCGCAATCGGGTCCACGCATTGCACGTACGTCTTTAAGCGTCGATCGGAATCTTGTGTTGATCAAAACGTAGTCTAACATCGCCGAGTCTTTGCCGGATGGATTTCGCCAGGTGAGTTGGTGTTTGAGTGGATGGCGGAAAATGCTGTTGCCAACGATCAAGTTGTTTGACGATGCGAATGAAAGCAGGCGTAAGCCGTTGTCATTAATTACTCCGTGTCCGAATTTGCCCATGGTTTCTTCCCAGCCGGTTCGATCTACTCCTGAATGTGCATTGAAATCCCCCGCGAGAATTATTAATTCGGTTTGAGGTATCATATCCAGCGTCTGTTGAAGCTGATCGTAAAATTCGTCCTTGTTCGTGTCCGTGCTGGTCTCGGTGGGCGCATAAACGGATATGATATGGGTCTTGATCGTTCCACTGATGGTTATAACCGCCAAACGCTCGGATATCGGTTGGAATGCGATAACGCTGCTGGCAGCCCGTCGGTCGACCATAAAGCCGACGCCGGCCTCTCTTTTCTCACCACCGGAATAGTAAAGCATCATCGTTTCGTCGATTGTTGGCGGGACGATTGTCAATATCCCGGATCCGGTAAGCCGTAGTTCCGATAGCGCAGCAATTGATATTTTGCATTTCAACAATTCCATTGCTATGATTTCCTTTTGACCAACGTGATGTCCTGTTCGTACATTCCACGCAGCGAATTTTAATTCCCTTTTCGGTGTGACTAATTTGGGTGTTCGGCCAGTAACCCACTTCTCACCAGCATCCCTGGTCCCCAGTGCTGGCGCATCGGCTGCCCCGGATGCAGTAGCATTATTTCGGCCAGTAACCCACTTCTCACCAGCATCCCTGGTCCCCAGCGCTGGCGCATCGGCTGCCCCGGATGCAGTAGCATTATTTCGTGAATTGTTAGTTCGTGTATCCATGCGGTTTCTTGCCTAGTTTTTACGATCAACTCGGCAGGTCGACAACCCTCCTCCTTTCACACCCTGGACTTGGGACCAGGCGACGGCGGAGTTGCAGTGCTATATAGGACTTAAAATCCAATTGAGTCATTTTTTTGCTATTAACAATATTGTATAGCTTCCATGCATTGACTATCGTGCTGTCTATGGAATTGGTCAATAAAGGCCACCACCATTTTTTACCAGTTACTCCTATTCTGTAGTTGGCTACCCCGTTATCGTGCAAATCTACCCCTCCCATGTGCTGGTTGTATAATTTGATGACATTGGGTTGTTCTATGCTGACATCCTTCTTTTCTTTACGGTTATACCTTTTCGTTGCAGATATAGGTTGCGAATTAAATTGGGTGCTAATCGTAGTCACGACGGAATTATCATTCCATCTAACCATGGAAATACTACTTGTAACATCGTGCGCTGAATCATATGTCCCCCTTTCCGATTTTGAAATGTTTTTCGTAGATTCCAGAGGACAGCAACTTGTCCTATTTTCTCGTATAGTACCCGTAGCATAAAATCCCCTTTCATAGAGTACACTAAACAACTTATACGAAGAAAAAAAATTGTCGAAAAACACTTGATGATTGTCAACATTTTCGACAATTGACAATAAATCCAGGACAACTTGACCGCCTAGTCCCACTTCATACTTTTCTTTACTGGCTCCTGCATATGGCATAAATTTGTAGAGATATCCATCGGATGAACATATACACCACAGCTTGAAGCCAAACCTTACAGGCTTTCCTTTTATGTACATTTTACAGGAGTGCCTTCCATAATATGGAACCATCTGTTCATCAATAGATAGGCTAAATGAGAATAAACCAAACTGAAGATATTTTTTGTTTAGTAGATCAAAGAATGGGCGGAGTTTAGCAAATTTGTCGTTTTTATCCAGATTACTGTTATCTGATAAATGTATATTTCTTTTTATATTGTTAAATTTATTTCTACTCATACATTTTTTGATAATATCAAGTCCTTTGTCTTCATCGGTAAACCAGTATAACTGAGTTTGCGGTAATGTATGGTAACCTGAAAGAATCAAAATTCCAACAAAATTTAACAAATCGTCACGGTTGAAATCAAATTCGTGGCGATTGTGATCCTGCGCATATTTTATAGAATATTTAACAATCGTGTCTATAACTTCCTCATCAAAATACATAAAAAATAGATCTAACGGCGATTTATTCTCCAGTTGATTTCTCATTTGCTCAACTTCATGATCTTCCTTTGACACTGGCTGTGATTGTATTTGAACGTCTCCCTTCTTCCATTTCGGAACTTTTTGAACAGACTTTTTAAAACTGGTAATTTTCCTTTTTTTCTCTGCTAAAGTTTCGTTATCGGAATCATCAAAATTATTATCCTCGTCTAGATGAAGTTCGAATGTTCCGGCAATATCGATGTTTTCAAAATCTTTGTCATTTATATTTGTCAGACCATCATCGACAATTTCCTCATCAGTAAGTTCGTCAACATCGGGTGGAATATATACAGCATCAATGTTATCTATTGATAAGTTATTTATCAGACAAACAAGAAAAAACAACGATACTAAATTATAACTTACTTCTTTCATTTTCTAATTCAGCAACAACGTCTTCTAAAGCACTTTCCAGTTCTTTTCGAGTTAAAAATTTCCTCATTGTAATTAAATTTTTCACTAAAACCCAACACAAGAGAATTATCTGAATTCGCCAAAGAAACACATCAAAGTAGAAAGACAAGGGGTTGTGTCTATAACGCACGTTGCGCGAGCTTTTGCACACAAGTCAATAAATCCAAACGAAATCCAAATATACAACAATGCAGTGTGCACCTGCAAACCGCTGCAAATACGCAAAACTTTTTAGACACTATGCGAGGACTAAATCAAGAAGAAGAAAGCTTGTCACTTTACAGAACTTGTTGTAAGCCCGCAAGCTTACAAAATGCAGTTACAGACTCAGCTAGAACATGTCAGCACTTACAATTCAGAGTTCATACATTTTACCAGTGGTGCGTTTTCACACCATCATATTTTATTGCAGTTTTTTTATATAAATTAAATAAATTATTAACATATAAATACTTACATACTATTTTTGACAACCCCTAGCACTTATTTTTATTAAAAATAATACATAAAAAAATTATTATATTACAAAATAATACATATAAACTGGTGCTCCAAAATATCATATTTTTGTCCATATTTAGCTTATTTTTTTTTTAAATCCAAACACCGCAGATTTTGTTAGAACTTGACATACTAACTATTTAATCTTTAAAAAACAACCACAAGTAATTAAAACATACTCTTTTATGATTTAAATGCTCTAAAAAAAATTTTTAACTGTCTGGTGCGTTTTCGCACCATTGGTCAAAAATGGGTTAAAGAGTTTCCGCGTAACGGATCTCAACTTAGAGAGCTCATTATTCCACCAAGGAGTTTTCTAGTAAGCAGCAGTAAACGCCCCCATGGAAGTTCGCGGATATTTCCACATCCATCGTAGATTAATTAGAGTGCATAGAACCGTTCAATACAATGCCTTCTTCGTCTTCTTTAATGGCTCTACAATCTCACGCCAACCTTGTTTTCCTTTTGAGTTTCTCATGTAGTTTGCAATGGGCTTCCAAAGTTATGTCTATAACCTCAAATCTCCAGCGTTGTCGAAGGTAGGAACGGTACAATAGTTTAGTATCTCCAGGTTAGTGGTTAAGAGGTAATCGAAAAGGTACCAGCCAACGACACGATTCCATTCAAATCCTGGCTGAGTATGCTTTGAAGAGCGCGCTTCCGCTTACCTACCCCGTTCGTTCTCCATTCAGAATTAACATCGTCATCAGAAAGGAGAGCTGTGTCATATCCGAGGATTCTTCTTTTTTCTCCATTTGATGCTTTAGCATAACAGAATTTTTTTTCTAAACTCTAATGAACATAATATCCGAAACCGATCGCAGCACACATTTTATCTTCCACTTGAACCAAACGATAAACAGGTGACCTCAAGTGACCACCAGCATTCATGAACTTTAATACTTTCAAATTTTAACGAGAATACACCTGAATAATTAATTTAAGCACCTGCCACTTTTAGATAAGCCCCTTCCTAAATACAAAACAAATTTTAAGAAATCAAGAAAATTTTGAATTCTTTGAAAAATTTAATCTTACAATTATGATGAAAGCAATCAAATTTAAATCGCGGATGAGTTGGATAATTGGAGATTCATCCATAACGAAAATACCCAAAAACCCACACAAGCGTATGAAAATTATCCTTTACAAATTACTCAATCAAAAATGGCCTTTCATCCCTTAGCCAAGAAAATTGTCCATGCAATCTGAACTTTTAATGAAGTTCTTTATTCAAATTGTTAAAGTTATCCCAAGTCAATTGTGGCATATCTACAGCGACTATCTTTAATATCCTTTGATATGCCCCCGGCCACAAACATTTCTGATTGCAATCACAAGAAGCCAGTTCCTTTCGTCGAGCAGCATTTAAGTCTAATTCCAAGGCAAGTTCCTCAAACTTCCTGGAAACGTGAGCAGAAAATAATCGACTTCAGTAAATCTGTATCCTTTTTTCGTCCTTTTTATTCCACAGCTTATGTCCATTGCACTCCCTCTCATCATCGACTTCTTCCGGGCGCTGTTTGTCCGCTACGTGAACCATCATTGGTGCTGGGACATGGAGAAGACTTTCCCACAGGTCAGTATGCAAATTGTAGTTTTAATTCGGCTGCGGAGGGTCGGTCAGAGCCATTTGTTAAGGTAAATCTTTTCGCAGTACGGGGACTTCAAAATAGCCGAGAGCATCCTGAATTTGGTCTACAACCAAGGACAAGTCTGGATGGGGATTTTCTTTTCGCCAGGATTAGTTATAATAAATTTGGTGAAACTTGTTATGCTGATGTATCTCAGGTCCTGGATTGTGCTCACTTGCAATGTGCCGCATGAGTTGGTGTTTAAGTAAGTTGTCATTTTCTTTCATTAAATTAAAAGTAAACTAAAAACTTTTTTAAATTTCCCTTTTCTAATTTAGAGCTTCGAAGTCAAACAATTTTTATCTGTCGCTGCTTCTGACGATGTTATTTTTGTGCGTTCTGCCCGTTGGATTTGCAATTGTGTGGCTGAGTCCTTCGACACATTGTGGACCCTTTTCGAAATATACTAGAGTTTCGGAATATTTTACTACTAGAATTAAAAATGCGCTTCCAGAGTAAGTATGGTTTTTTTACCGCAATGTTTATGGAAAAATCAACGTCGTACCCCAATACATCTGACTTTATGAAAAATAATCTTAGGTCATTTCATTTCATTTTCAAATCCTTGAAATAAATTATGATGGGATAATTCAATGGCTGAAATCTGATTTGCATATCGTTTTTTGGTTTATGTAAATGAGTCTTTGAGGCTATATTAATTCAATTTTCTAGTCATTCACGGCTCTATCATATTGAAAGTAACATTAATTCTTCAATCAAATCAAAAATAATTTATTAGCATATCCTAGATTTGGTAGGATAATCAAGTAGGTGTCGTCCAACGGTGTCAAAGCACATGATCCGCTCGGTTATTTCGGGAGATACTGCATTATTTCATTAAATGTGTCACCATTATGTTGGAACCCCGTATAGTCCACATCCATAGTATCCAATTTCGGATACCATTCATGACGTGATACCTTTAACACACTGTATCTCAGTGGATAGGACGGAACAATTTTCTTCATCAAATACATCCGGGAATCACCCTTAACAGATTAGCTTCTTAGTGCAAAACAACCTGTATACTTTTTGGTGGCATTAGGTTATTTGAAACTGCCAGTTACTAGGAGGTCTCAACTGCCAAAGTTACCTATATTAGAGTGAATCTCATCAACAAACCGATGACATGCGCTTCTTCTTCCCGTTAGCTGGCGGTCCGAGCGGGACGTCCCAGCAGCGGATACGTTTCTGTTGGTGCTTTTAGGTGTCCAATTCTATTCACGATTCGTTTCCATTTTTGCCGATTTTTGGCGACGTCTCGAGCCTCTATAACTGATAATAGTTGATTCTTTAAGTCACCCTCGATATTCTTTAGCCAGGTTTTTTTCGGTGCCGATCGCTGAATTCTCTAGTCTGGGGAATGGTCTCGCCAGAGAAGTTTACGTGCAGGCGGTTATCATCCATTCGGCAAACATGTCCAAACCACCGTAGTCGACGTTTTTTCATTTCTTCTTCGATCTCTCTGCTGCTGATCTGCTGATCGTATCTTTGTCCAACTGTCTCGTTTCAAAGGCGATCACGCAGCGAGACACCGAGGATCTGCCTCAAGCATCGCATTTGGAAGATCTCGAGCTTCTTGACCTCCCGTAAATAAGATTCGGAAGGATCCAAGTTCGGTCAACGTGCGTACTTTCGTTTCGATAGTAATATTTGTTCGTTTACATATAAACCATTTGAGCGAGGCGAATGTTACTGTTGCCCGACCAACATGGTTGTGAACGTCGTATGTCGATGATACTTTCGTTTTCTCAACCAATGATCCCAAATATTTGAACATTTGAACATCGGAAAAGGTTCGATTAGATTCCATTAAGGTGAACATTGGTCCTCGATCCGTCCGTTGTTAGTCCTTTGGTCTTTTCCCATTGTTTTTAATCCCTAGGACTGAGCGATGCGGGAAATGTCGTATAAGATGTCCATTGCTTTTGCTTCGGCATCTATATCGGCGAAGACGGCACTATCCTCGGCGAACATCAAGTCGGTTACGAAGTATCGGCTATTCGACCTTACGTATCGGCTATTCGACCTTGTGGATCTCCACCGCTGCAGGCGCTCATGGGGAGAAGTCACAAAAGCTCCATCCGATTTTTTGATGTTGTCCCTTGTTGATGTTGTTTTGCCGACAAACTGCCCGATTGTCTGGTACAGCGTCCGGTACTCGCACCTCGACGCAGCTTCTTTTATGTCGTTATTCCAGTTCGCTTCCCGTTCCAATTTCATTTTCTGTCGAACTTCTTTGTTCAATTGTCGTGTTGCTTAAAGACGACGTGTTTCATTCGCTTCCGCTGATCGACGACGTCCAGACAGCTGTTCGAAATCCATGGCTGCGTTCGTTTACGGATAAGTCGTTCTTTTACATCGATATCGTCCAGTATTGCGAGCGCCACGAAATTGTTGAATAATGCCATTTGTAACTCTCGCCCGATGGCCGGGTCCCGGATTTGCCCATTGTTCCTTTCCATGCGGTTCGATCTGTTCCTGAATTGAGATCTTCTGCGACTATTATTAATTTTGATTTGTTCTCAATGTTTCTGAAAAATAAAAGACCACGCACTCTTCTCGTCATCATCGTTGCACAAAGAAACTTGCTAGTATAACCCGTTTTGTGTAGATTGCAACAAATTGCCTGATATTCATGTATCTCCTACGATTCTATAAAAATGAATATGTCAAATAAAACAAAAATTTTACTTTACAGCTCCTTGCACAAGCCGATGGAATATATAACTTCTTCCAGTACTGTGATTCCCCTACTGCTTCTACTGATTCTTATAATTTACTACTTGATTTCATTAACTGGAGCACTGCGTGAAGCCAATCAAGATTTACGAAATCAACTACAAAAAGAACGTATGGAAGAACGCAAGAAAATGCTAAGCGTTCCTGACGAAAAAACCGATGAACAAGAAGGAAATGGAATATCGTCCAGATGGAAGAAGGTCTTAGATGCTTCATCACCAGTAACACCAACCGGCCCTAATGACAGTCCACTTACTATGGACGATTCGAAAACTTTGGCACGAAAAGGTAATGCGTTTGAGTTTTGGTACGTTACTTTTGTTAATACAATCTTTTACAGAAATGCTCTCTAGAATTATGAAACATGCCTTAAGAAAAGGTTCAGAGACGTCCGACGATTTGCACGGCATAGAAGATGATGAAACTGACAACGAGCACGATCCTTTACCGCATGACGGAGACACTGGAAAGAGGGTTCACAAAACACCAAAAGTTATGAAGAAAACGGCAAGAAAACCTTCTATATTGGATATTGTGCAGATGGCCAAGAAGGAATCTGCAAAGGAGCCACACCCAAAAGGACGATTTAAAATCAATCGAGAAGTAGCTGATGCTGTTGACAATGAAGCGGAAGCAAAAATTAAGGCGGTCTCAGAACGAAGAAAAAGTCTTCTCAAGAGACAGGCAAAGGTTAGTGAAAATCTTGGCTACACCGATGATCCAAACTCTAACTATGAAGTTGTTAACGAGAAAAATAAAGAAGTAGAAAAACGGCAGTCAACCGGTCTAGAGCCGGATGTCTTCAAGTACGATACTAGATCCATGCAAGAGGAGAAAACCGAAAAGGAAGTCCAAGAGCAGCGGAAACGAGCTCGCTCAGATGTATTCCCGAAGACACCGACTGATCCGTCGAGCTCTTCGAATGGTAGTAAATTCTCAACGCTAACGAAGGGCGGTCGAAAGAAGCTGGGATCCTTTTTAGCATTAGTTAAAGAAGCTGTGAACACAAAGAAAATCGAGACTGAGCAAGAAGCAAAAGAAGATTCCAATCCCGAAGATCAACGTAAAGATTCATTAGATAAGGTACTAACGAAAACCGAAGAAACCACTTCCGAAGGTACTACCGATACTAGACGAGATTCGGAAAGTGATAGACCGAAGAGGAATGATTCTCAGGGTTCAATATGGTCGGATAATATTCCTGTCATCACAATTAGTAAGACCGAAGGGCAGGAAATGATTTTAGAATGTAGCGATATTGAAGCGGATAATTACAAGTCGCTGGAAACCCATGACGACAACTAGAGCCATTTAGTAAGATTAGATAAATTCTAGTGGAAGTATCTTTTTAAAAATTCGTCTTTATAGGAAATTTTCATAAAATTATTACTGTAATTGTTGTGCCTTTATGTGTTCGTATGTGTATGAAATATCAATACTTAATATTAATGTTGTAGCTTTAGAAGGAAAAATATAAAATTATTAACTATATCTTATGGGATTGTGCTTACTTTTATAGCTGCCTAACCTTTTCATTCCAGCAACTAATAATTATTTATTTGTAAATTACTTTCTTCGTTTGTTTATTTGTATCACTGCACTGAAATCTACAACCTGACTGACAAATATCATTATCAATCAGCTATTCCGCAAAGAATAATTGAGACTGAGATCTCTATCATGACTATGCTATATTGGTTATGGATCTCGAGCATCTCATCAGTCTCAATTATTCAGTTTTCTTTACCCGACACTAATATCCCACTCTTGCCCCAAGTGGACCAAACACTTCATGAACGGGATCTTCTTAGGAGCTCAAGAGTTTTACACGTGCTTGAAACACATTCACAGATAGTTCTAGAGCTGTTTGTACAAGAGCGCAGGGTTTTCAGAGCCGCCTGACCATATGAGAAGATGTAGACAGTCCGATTTCTATCGCCTTGCTTGGTATACACTGCAGTGAATGGATAATCCGAACGAGGAGCTCTGGGGCAAAGACTTCTCCTCCTCCTACTCGACCATCGAGCTTAGAGCCATCTGTAGATGTGGAGCGAAGCTCTCCTGTTATGCCTAACTCCCCACACACATAACGCCAGTTTAATCCCTCATGGGACATACATAGGCGGAAACAGCTTTGTCATCAGGATCTCCCAGTTGATTCGGCCTCTGCTGATATTTGGCGCTGTAACTAAATTTGAGCCTAACATTGCTAAGCCGCAGAGTGTTAAAAGTGAGCTTAATATTTCCTCGTGAAGAGGATCACTTCCGTTTTTACAGGGTTAACTCTAAGTCCGTGGGTGGCAGTCCAGCTTGAAAGGATCTGTAACGCAACTTACATGAGATCACAAAAGACTCGAGGAAATTTTCCTTTTGTGACGATAACAACGTCATATGCGAACGCCAGGACCTGATGCCCCTCTACCTCCATACGTCTTAACAGCTGGCTCATAGTTACGACCCATAGGAGTGGGAAAAGTACTCCTCCTTGCGGGGTGCCTCTATTGACGGCCGTTCGGATCGAGCTCACTTTCCTGCCAATAAGCATTTGATGGAAGAGAAACACCGGCGATGGATACCTCGATCCCCTGTTCCGTCAAGGCCAGGGTAGTGGTGTCCTTTATAGAAAGGATGATGGGATAATTGGCCGGAAATCTATGGGTGTTGCGTGGGAGGCTTTTATTGCCTTAGGTCTAAAAACTACTTTAACCACTTTCCAACTAGAAGGGATTCTGTTATTTTGAAGGCACCCAGTAAATATGGACTGAAGCCAGGGCATGATGTAACTATGAAATTTCCAAATGAAGTCATTCGCCTCCCAATTTGTCAGCGGTGCTTCAACACGCTCAATACGAATTCGAACACCCGCTTTAGTGTAGCAAACGAAGTACGAAGGAAATGTTCTTTAGATTTACCACTATTATAGTTATTTGAGCTACCTTCTCTCAAGACTACTTTGTCACCAGTTCTGATACTACTCAATTTCGCACTAGTGCTAAACGTAGTACTATTTTGTAAGAAGTCAGTTTATTCCCTCTACTTTAATCATTCTGGGAAGTTGATCGTTTGGACCGAAGGGATCAAACCCACATCCCAACTAGTTTTTTTTAGTAGATTTCATTCTATATTACATTCATACAGGTTTTTTGTCTGTATTTTAGTTTTAGCGCTAAAAATATATATTAGCCTGGGGATGGGTTACATTTCACGCCTTCACTGTTCAGTAAGAAAAACTAGAAAATGTTCAAGAATCGGCTAAACAACTTATCATAGATAGAATCCAGTTCTTTTCGTTGACACAATCCAAATCCATCCTGGGCTTTGTACTTGCTTGGGAATTTTCTATCTACCACTAGAGAGACGAAAACGTCTGGTGCAGGACACCTGAAGGACACTGGTTTGATTTTCATGGTTAAAGATATCTTGTTGTTCGTTTAGATACGTTTAAAGACGCCTAAAATATTTTAAAGAAGCCCGACTAGATGTAATTTTCTTCGAATAATACTTAAAAGTACATACCCCTTGGAATATTCTTGTTTTAATTCGTAGGTAGGTTCTAAAAGAAAACACCTTGTGCATATCTCGCTAGAAGAATGTTGAGGAAATTAATAGCTGCGACAACTTCGAAATAATGCCAAATATTTTTTCTTAAAATACGTTTAAACTATTCGCGTTAATTTGGTGTATCAAACTATTATTTTTTCTAGTAATTTTTGGTAGCAAATGAAGTTTTTTAAAATACTCTTGATTCCTTCTTTAGCAATGAATTGCAGTGATTCACTGGTACCTTAAAATTCTTTCAATCAATTTATTTAAAACAAATCATTCTGATAAATTTTATATTTTTAGCCTATTTACAAAAAAGGCCGTTCACTCAGCTCTCGTAAAAGTTTTATTTTTCATGTTGCTAATGTCGGTTGTTCTGTAATGATACTTTTTAGTTCAAAAGTTCATCAAGAATTTTTCGATAAGAATTTGGAAAAAAATGGAATTTTTTTATTTCACGTTGAGGCCTACTTGATACTCATTTTCTTGATAATTGTAAAATGTTGGGTCTTTTGTAGTCTAGTTTAAAAAAAACATAGTACAGGCGGGATTTGTAGATTAATTGTATTTTTTTAGAAATAAATTTAATGTTAAAGGTGATTTTTTATGAAAATTATAGTTTTTTTCGAAACAAAGTGATAGGTACGTGTTACTTAACGTATTGTTACTAGTTAGCAGAAATTTCCTATAGTTCTGGTAAAAGGTGGATTATTAAGGCAGAAGATTGACACGTCTTTTGACTCGATCAATTTTAGGTTTTCGTTAAAAGAAAAGAATTAAAGGCAGAATTGTGATTGTACCAAATGGAAAAGAGAAGAGTCAATGTTTGTAATTTCCAACACAACTTATTTTTCCCCTTTTATCCCCTTTAGGGATAGAGCAAAGCTGATTGCCTGAAAACACTCTCCATAGTATCAAACGCATGTGGTAACAAACACAACCATTGACTTTTATATACATATACATAGATTTACGCAAGAAAAAAACACGCCCGACCCGATATTTTTAGAAAATAAATAAGAAGATTGAATTACCACAAAATTCGAATGCCTAGTTCCAAATGTCAATACATTAATACATTAGTGCTCTACCTAACCAAAACTTTATTGGTTTGTTGAAAAAGAATAAGGCACGTAATATTCTTAAAGTTCTTCAACAAGTGATTATGTTAGATGGGAGATATACCATGAAAATAATATAGCAGTAGTAGTTGTGATGAGTCTTTTTATATGGAAAACTACAGGTCAGAGGTTAGTCTCCTTGAACTCCTTAAATGGTGGAATCCTGGAGCGCAATGTGAAACAGGAAGCTCTTACCAGAAAGCAGGTTAAGTAAAGAAAAATAAAAGAACCTACACCTGCTCTAATTCAATTGTCTACCTGCTCATTTATTGTGCTTACAGACGATTGCAAGAGAGAGAGAGAAAGCGTTGAATTGCTACAACGAAAAAAGACAAGAAAGAAGGAACATGCTATAGATAGATCTATGTACATTGGAGAAGTGAATAAACGAAGCACCATAGCGCCACATGGAAGCGAGCCACAGACCTCTGGGATGGTAACCAGGCGCCCTAACCTCTTATGGGTTAACGAAACTCCTAGGTTTGTACTAATGCTTGTATCGAATCAGTACCACCGTTATGTCGTTTCTGAGTGGAGTGAAGTTCGTCTTTTTATGAGAGTATTAAGGTCTTCTTCTTCTTACTAGGCGAATACCAAGGCGGCTTCCGGAAAGGAAGGTCAACCACTGACCAACTCTTCACACTAAAATAACCCCTAGAAAAATGCTGGAAGAGTAATGCTAACGTATATCAGATCTTTGCAGACTTCAAGAATACGACTTCACACGGAGAAAGAAGCAGCTTCAGATTCTAATCGAATTAGGTGTACCAGCTAAACTAGTACATCTGATGCATTAGCACTCTTACAGATGCCTTCCAAGTTAATCAACGGCTCAAACTAGGGGATGGACTAGCGCCTATGCTACTCAACCCAGCCTTGGAAGCAGTCATCAGAAAGACGTCAATCTAGCGACGCTGGTAAACATCGGTGATCGGGTATGCCGATTACATTAACATAGTAGGGAGCGAGCAGAAAGTTTGTACAGCAAGAGATTATGATTAATGGCATTTGAGAAATCAAGCAAAGCCTCGGAACATTTGTGGGAACTTTCAGCAGTGCAGTCTAGAACTATGACACCGTCGAACGCCAAACTCTCATTCACATAGTAGATCATATCCATCAAGAAACGATTGAAACCGATCATACAAGGGCCTTGGACAGGTGGGATAGGATACTAATTGGCCTAAAGTGTGGGAAGAAGAGTTTCTTTTAAGGCTCCAAATCTCAAAATGAAATATATGTAGCTAGTTTCGCGCAACATCTATTCACTATTGAAGAACTTGATCCTGTTGATCACGCTTTCTGAAAAAGAACGACACTGTAGGGTTTTCATAAGCGAGCCCATCCAACTACTGCTGCCACAAATGATGTTTGATTTTAGTGATCAAATGGAAGTCTCGCTATGATAGAGGATCAGGATCAGAACAGACAGATAGATGTGTATACGATCAGACCTAGATACACACCCTAAACCCTTAAAGAAACTTAATACTAGGGCTAGCTGTTAAGTAATCAATAAATCCGGAAATTTTTGTAAAGTCTATATTTTCCATTATTTTCATGAACTTTATTTGTTCAAATAAACCCTCTAAAGGCTTTTCTCGTGCAGAAAAACTGGATTTAAAAAATGCACGACGCATCCAGCCATATCAAACCAAGAAGTTTTTGACCCTTAATTCCTCTAGTGGGTCACGAGATCTCTAAGTCACGATAACAGTTCCTCACTTACATTCTCGATCTCGAAAGAAGACTTTTGATTTCGACTTAAGTCCCGATATTCCAGCGATAATTTAGGGTCTAAAGCGCGTAAAATAGTCTGAAATGCACGACTTTGATACGATCGCATCAACACTCGATCGGCGGGGGCGAGGAAGCAATCAGAGCAAGACAACGCCGCAGCGAAGGGCAAGTACTTGGAAGTCGACTTGAAGGCAGACATTAGACAATAGCCATGCTAGTTCGGCGTGTCGGTGTGCAGCTACTCACTTGACAACACAAATTAGGGTCTCATACACATGCGCAGAAAAGGTTCTTGTCCGTGTGCAGCAACTGATCGTGGATATACCCAAGCAATGCCATATGTGACTGCGCTTGTGTGCAAAATCCCAAGTACCCGCACTCGCGATCGTGTGTGTTCTTGAGAAGGAACATGGCGGGTAGATCGGAGAGGGAGTAGGCATCTTAAGAAGCCGGCCATTCATAAAAGATTAAATAAAGACGAATTTCGTTGGAAATGAGACGAAATCTGGTGGAACGGCCTGGAATTGAAGGGAGAGCGAGAGAGGGAGTAGCTGAATATCAGTTTACAGGCCGATCTTCATGTCCACAGTGCACACTTCCATTCGGGTCGGAGTATCTAAGCGGTTAAGACGTTTTGCTGCGATTTCGGGCGGTTTGCAGCCAAAACTTTTTTGGGAAATTTTGTGAAGAAATCTTGGCCGTCTTGAAGAGTTTTCAGTCAGATTTCGGTAGGCATCCGGTAGTTTTACTGATTTGGATTAGAAAATCAACGGGCGACCATTCTTTTTTCCGGGAAGTGTGATCGTGCAGTGAAAGATCTTTTGGTAAAATTCAGAAAATCTAAATTTTACTGAAAAAGAAAATGTGTTGAAAAATATCTGAAAAGAAGTGACGAATGTGGAAAATATATTAGAATGACACACACGCACAACCTTAGAAGATATATTGACCTGATCGGGTTGGTCGGTGTGAACTGTGATGAAACTACATGCAGTGCCTAGAGGTGGTGTGTTTATCTTTTGCTCGAGGAAGTGCATTGATCTTTCTGCGACATAGTTAGGACGGCATAAAAAACAAACACAAAGCCTCCTTTCTAGTAGCATCGTTTGGCAGTTATCTCGGCAGCAAAAAAGGACAAAATAGAAAATCACGGTTCCGTTTGGATACAGAAACTTTTTGACTTTGTGCAGCGGAAGTTCTTAGGAGGAATTTATCATATCAGCATTTATTTCCCCACAATGGTGGATTTGTGTGGGTGCTGACGGGGATTTTTTTTCTTATTCTCAATTTTCACTGATAAAAACTTTATGGAAGTCGAAAAATGGGTTTAAAAGGAATATTTTAAAACATAAAACTGAGTCTGGGTTTCGACGAAATGGTTTCTCGAGTAGAGGAGTATCGTAGAGAATACATAGTTTCTACCTCAAGACTTATGCTTCTCGTGATGTATTTGTTTACAATGCGGTGATTTCGCGGCTATTTTTAAAATTATGTTTGATGAAGATAAAGTTTTAGTTTGTTTTGTTGTTGTTGCGTTCAGGAGCTCTTGTGTTTCTGCTTGGTTTGATATTGTTAGAGTTTTTGTGATCACTTATAGCGATTTATAAGAAAATTCTTCATTGATAGAATTTTCGGAAGATAATTTTCAATTACAGATTAGAAACGCTTTTCACTTCGCCGACTTCGGCCTAGTATCAGATTGTAACTTAAGATTAAACTTACACCAACAAATTTTTCAGTTGGTCTTAACAGCCATATCTAGAATCACCTAAAATTTCTTGTTTCCTTCTGCTTTCCTTCTTCATTAAAACTAGTAATTCAGAAGCAGCAGCTCCCTGTTTTTACAAACAAATACCTGCCTAATCTGGTATTAAACCTGTGACCCCTTTTAGTAAAATTGTCCCAAATTAAGAATTTCAAACTGTGATATTCCGCGATCGTATGTACCAAATTTGGCATCTGCTTTTTCTTCTTCATTTGCTGAGGCAATACCTGAGGCCCAAAAGTACCTGGGCCACTCACGTGATCTATTCTACTACACCGGTATACCTCATATCTTATCGCCAGACCGCTTGAACAGGTTCGGCATAATCCCTAGTGAGTTGTTGCTTAGACTTGACTGTACGAGTAGGGTCTCGTTAAATAACTAACCACTGCCATGGTGATCCAGCCCAACTGGAACACCCCGGCTTTCTGACGCATTTGAGTCTCTGTTGCTATCGCACCCCATAGATCTTACCCCCATATGGTTTTTACAAAATGTACCTCAAATTTGGCCAAACCTCCGCGCAAATATTCCGCCCTTTTATACGTGGCTCTAACGACTCCCAAATACCGCCCAATAGTTTTCTGTTGTCTCCAAAGTCATTGAGACAATAATGAACAGAAAGCTTATGGAATATGATAAATGCAACTTAATATTGGACTAAGGCTTTAGATGGAAACGATGTACTGGCGATCTACATGTACGCCTAGCGGAGCACCTTAACAAAAGTACCAACATATATACCCATTTTTTTTATTTTTACTCTGCTATTCCTAGTTTTTATAAATCTAGTCCCCTCCAATTCACTTAACAGCTTTGCTGATGAAGTCCTTCAAAGCCTTCCAGTGCCTGGGATTTCTTTAGAGGCTCACATTCCTCCTGTATTCATCGGGCAGGGCTATAATCTCCAAGTTCTACATTTGTCCCTGCCTAGAATACAACTAGTATATCTGGGCCGGGGATATAAGAGTCGCCTTACCATGGCTGGACAAGGTACCAAACCTCGCGCTCAAACTTATTGGTGATGGTACCATTTGCTCATGAATTGCTGCATTGAGCCACCTCAGGAATATACCAACTCTGGCAAAATGTTTCGGTTTTGACTCCGGTTTTGAAATTACTTTCTAACTAGACCAAGCGACTATGGAACAGCCTCCCACACTCAGTATTCTAGAACTTATACAACATTCAAAATTTCAAACGCATCGTTCGTCATCATCGCCCTGGGGACCCAGCAAAGCGAGACTTCATTTCTTATGGTCAGGCTCTGGAGTCCGTGAAAACACCCTGCAATTATTTTGGAAGAAAACTTTCACGTTGAGATGTCTTGATAGCAGCTTGGCTATCAGAAAAGATTTTAATGTTGGCGCCTTTCAAACCTTTCTCAAGGTTGAGCCTATCGCAGGTCGCAATGGCATGGATTTCAGTCTGAAAAACAAAGGGCCACTTCTCCATTGCTTGAAGTTGGGTCCTGCGACACCAGCCCCTGTACCATATTCCATTGTCAAACCAGTGGAGATGTTTCTAAAGTCTCATGGCACTTATGGGGCAGATTTCCATATGAACATATGCAATGGGGTCAATCCAATGACTGCCTCCATCGCAGTTATGGGACAGGTCCGCATAGCTCCGGTAATGGAGAGGCAAGCAAAACGTTGCAGTTAGTTGCACTTGGGGATTGACGTAACCGTTTAGTCTTGTGCCATCAAACTAGAACGGCATAATTGGCCCCAGGTTAAACGATCGTATCCAGTACATCATTTGTGGTGTAAGACCCCATGCCTTACCCAAAAGCCAAGCCCATACGGCCCTTGTGGCATTAATGATGGTGTAGTCCAGTTGAGCGTTCGAGTTTTGTCTCTTCTCTAGCTTTACTCCCAAATATTTGACTGAGTCTCAACTGTGGTACCCTGGATGCAGATAGGGCCTAGGTCCATTTTGTGGCGTTTGGAGAAAGGTGCCAGGACAATCTTAATTGGGTTAATTGACAGACCCTTCGTGGTACACCATGGTTGAATTTCTTGGAGTGCTGTGCTCTTGGCCCTCTGGTCTGGTCTGGTAATGGTCAAATCAAACTTTCCAGAGATAATGATAATGCAACATCATCTGCACAACCGATGACATCGAAACCAGATTCAGATAGTTTGTTCAAAAGTTCAGCCGACCTACGAGCATGGCATTTATCACTTCAATCTTGTGGGGGAAGGATTTTGTTACATGACTATAACTAGAAACCATTTGTCTATTATAAAAATATCTTAAGCTAGCATTATTCAAAAACACAAATATTAAATCCTGGAACTTCCCCCACAAATACCATAATCTCGCTATATTTTAACTTCCAGAATTACCGCACCTCCAACTATGTGAAAAAGATAAATTACAAAAAAGTGAAAATATGCAACAAACCAACCACAATACAAAATTAGTGTGTTTTGTGTTTCTGTGAAATTAAAAAAAAAAATCAAAAAAATTATAAAAAAATAAATTAGCTAAAAATAATTAATTAATATAAAGTCACAAAACAAATGCTTAAGTTAAAAAAATTTAAAATGTGCAAATTAAAGTTTGGCTCTACCAGTCTGTTCCTCAGTGTACTAGTATTACTAACATCAAGGCACCAGACCAAGGCTAATGAAGGTACACACTATATGCCGGCACTGGAGTGCTACGATCCATATGGCCGACCACAGGTGAGCAAACAGCGACATTTTTAATTAATATTTATTTTATTCTTCAAAGCGAATTTGTGATTTAATAAATATTTACTTTTATCGAGAATCTCGCATGATTTTTTTTTAGTTCAATATTGAAGTATTTATTGGTTTTTATGATTTTCAAGAGGGGGATAATAAGTGCGTGTATTTGGAATATTTTTTAAGTGTTTAAAAAGTAAAGAAATGTTTATAATTTTCTAATTGAATTTATTAATTTTAAAAATGCAAATAAAACCAGATATGTTGAACTGAGGATGGAGTTACTTTGTATGCAAGAGTTCATTGGCAAGGGGCTTTAAATATAATGTAAGAATTGGCATGTGTTTAACCCTGACCCTAACCCTAACAATTTCTGTTAGGCAATAATTAAAAAAATCTTTATGAAACAAACGGAATCCGACAAAATATTATACAACAAGTAAGACGAGTCCAGGGAAAAATGGATAACGTTTTCTTTTTTGAGGTATTGGGTCCAGAAGTACCGCGGTCACTACCTTGGCCGGTTGTACTACATGCGTATACCTCATATTTATAGGCCTGACCGCTAGAGCAGATTCTGGTCTGGCTATTGGCTTGTTAAATTGCGGCTTCACGGTGTTCTGACCGCAGTCCTCCGTGCGATCTGTTGGGAAGGATGTAATGATCTGGCCCGCATTACTTTCCTCCTATTACCTTACTCACCTTTTTTTACTGTTTCTGCTCCCTAGCCTGAAATATGGCATAACATCATAACGTTGTAAGTGTCATTCTTAAAATGAGCGCAAGTCTCCAATCTTGGCAGGAAAGACTGTTTGGAAACCCAATAACAAGCACTTCAAAGCACAATGTTGGTCGCAATCAATTAATGATGACCCGGCTAATTTCCCCAAAGTGCCCTGAATGTTTCGTGGACAGTTTGCTAGAGAAACTCCATTCCCCCATCCTTCATATCAGAATAAGGCATTATACAACTGGGTGCAGACGTCGACACCAGTTGTGGCAGAGCACGTGGAGATAGAAGGAAAAGTGCTCATGCACTTTCGCTTTGGGTGGCGAAATCCGCACCCTAAATGTTTTATGTACACCTGAAAACCTAAAACGGCGGAGAGCTAACTCGGTCGCGAAGGAATGTGGGCGGGCGCCGCACATAAGCAAAGCTTTTCATACAAAAAACTAAATATATTGTACTAGAGCTTTTAAGACCTTATAACTGCATAGGCTAAGCTTTTTTGACACCACCAGGCTAGCATTTAAAAGAGGGATTGCCTCAGGGTATCCCGAAAGAGGGATTTCGCCGAAGATTCCCCATGTAGTTATTAATAATGGCTAGCTCTGGCTCTCTCTTTCAAATGAATTGGGGCTATATCTGCCTTACGTATTCGGAAGGCTTTTTGAAAAGCTTGAAAGAAATACTCCGGCCTTACCGGCTGAGCTGTGCAAGCTTGAGCAAAATGGCGAACTGAACTTCTAACCTCAGCTCAGTTCGCATATAATTTCCACATATTCAACTAACGATAAAGAAACATCAGTTCCCCCAACGGGTCTTGAACTGAAGTTGAACGAAAACCTCGCTCAAAAGAGAGTAATCAACTGGAATAGTGGAATGCCATTTAAGTGGGCTTTTGCATTTCCGACTTCCGGCGAAAAGCAACATAACAGCACGAAATGAACATGAACTGGACTTTAGCCCGTAATTCCATTCATGTATGGGCTGAACGTTATCGAACTAAGAACGGTAAAGCCGGGGCACTAAGCATAGTTTAACTCATACAAACCTTTAGTTTTTGTTGTTGTATTGCTTCATATTTCAGGCAATTATGCTGGTGACCATAAAGGGTCTCATTTAGCATACTCAATAGACCGGTTCTGGTTCGATTACAGAGGTTAAGTGGCATTGGACATAGTTATTACTAAGTTGGGAGACCTTGGTAAAACGACACGCGTTTAAAAATATAAAGTATAAAAATATGGCACAGTCCTGCACGTTCCCGTCACAGGCATGCACTCTGCCATAACAGGCATGCACAAAATCGTCTGTATGGCTCTTATTGTATAGGACGAAAAAAAGGGGCAATCTATCTTGGTGACCATAAAAGGTGCCAGTAGTATACTCAGCAGAACAGTTTTCGTTATTATCTATAATAAAGAAATATTTTATAAATGCAATGCATAATGTATTAGCACCTGATAATAAGTTTGAATTTGAAATATGCAAAAATTGGTTTTTTAGTGAAGATATTTAATAAAAATTGAATAAAAAGTTCGATTTGGTGACTACATTTATATTATAGGGCGAGTTTCGAAATGCATCACTACGGCGTTACTGCGGTATTCAGCTACAGACTTCAATTGGAAGTCTGTAGCTGAATATTGCAGTGATACCGTAGTGATGCATTTCGAAACTCGGCCATACTCTAATCTATCTGTTTTAAGAAGCGTAGGATGCTTTATTCTCCGAAAAAAAAAATCGTTTCGTGCGTCCAAGCTGCAAACTAGCTGCGGGCGAGTTTCACGTTTACTCAAGCGTGCAGGCTAGTGCGTACCAAAGTCTAGAAATTAACAAGTCTTCCATCTTCATATAGTTAATGAGTGGAAGGCGAACAGCTATATACAAAAGTTCTTCAAATGACGATGTCTGGCTATCAGAGAGAGAATGCAACATTTTTATACGCGTTTGCATACAACTAAACAGCTAAACTTTTATGAGTTTATATGGGAATAAACTTAATGTATTGGTGCATATTTGCTCGTTTGTTTTGATTTATGAAAGAAAACAGCTGATTCAATTTCCTTTCCTTTTCTGTTCTGCATACTTTATCGTAAAGAGATAATCTGGCTTTGTCACGCTGAATTCACGAAGTATGCGTTGAGTTTTGCTCAGCAGTGATGTTCATATATGCACGCACACAACTAACGGGGGGGAAATTTTGTATGAAGATGAAAGACTTGTTATTACTAGCCTTTGGTGCGTACCTGCCGCATGCTCGGTGCAGGCGAATATCATTTTTACTCGGGGCAAGCCCTTGGCTGGAATCCTGACGGAATCCGTCATGACCGAGACCCAGAAAATGTGGAGGAGAACTCTATTATCAGAGACCACAACAATTGGAAGATCCTGATCAGAGCTGAGAGCTGACGCCCGAGTCCGCTGTAGGGCAACTGTTTCTGCCCTATGTCCCATGAGGGATTAAAGGAGCACAAGTCAAGAAATTCAAGTATATTTTACTTATAACACTGATTATGCCGAAATTTTCCATCCATCTTTATCTCTCTTACTCCACAGCAAATATTTGATTGCCTGGATTTTAATGCTAATGTTTTTGGTTTTGACGCTGAAGTTTATGTGGAAGGAACTTGGTCTGCCATGACTAAATTTATGTAGACATAGCCATAAGACTCTTCGTAACTCCTATTTCCATTGAGAGTTTATTGCTCAAAAACAAGATCCAATGTTCCTCGTTTCAAAAGAATAACAAAATTGTTTAAGCCTACAAATCAAAAACCAATTTTGCAAAATATTCTACAAAATTGTTAAAAGCATTGTTAAAACGAACAATTACTGAACAAAATCTCTGCACTGGCCGGAAGTATTTAATCATAAACGCCAGAAAAAAAAAGTTTGAAAAATTGATAAGAGTTTTGTTGAACTCTCACTAGGCTATTTGTGATAAGAAAATGTCTTTTTTTTATAAATAAAATGAATGTTGGAAAGAATTTTTACAACCTTTGACATTGGCAAGTGTTTTTTTTTATTTTCAGTATATCTAGGTAGAAAGTGAAAGAAAATTAATGTTATTATTACAATGGAAATTTTCTTTACTCATCAGGATTTCTTTATACAAATATATTATCTGCTGTACCTACTTATGTCTTAAAGTATTTAAAACGGCTTTCAATTTGTTGTTGGAAATCGCTATTTATTAGCAATTTTGGGGTTCGCGCAAATAATATTAGTAAAAATTATAGGGCGATCCTAGATTTTTGTACTTAAAATTTCACTTAAAAATATTTACCTTACAGCGGGGAAAAGGCTGACTCAATCAATTTGTTGGATAATGACATTTGAAACTCTCGGCCGATGGTATATAAGTTATCCTACGAACTAACCAGAAACAAAAAATCCATTGGGAAGAAATGGGGCTTTTCCCTTATCATAGTACGATGAATCCACACAGCAATCGCCCGCCCAATACTCTTATACGGGGCCCTAGTATGGTGGCCAACTTTAAGCTGAACTAACTACAGAAAGTGCAAAGATGTGCGGAGCTATGCATAATAGGAGCACTTCGCTCCACATCTACAGATGCCCTAAATGTTGTGTCATACGACCTCCCTAATTAAATCTTGTGGCAAGGGAAAGCGGAACCATCGCATCCCTTAGAATAAATTAATCTGGTTTTTGGACCGGAATCAGGGAAGAGCACACGAAGGTGCTGAACTCTGTTATTATACCCACAAAAACCGTTTTCTGCATACTCGAGATTACCTTCACGTGGAACTACGGAGTGCACATCCCTTCACGTCGTGAATGGAGAAATAGAGCACATAGTATTCAGGGTGCCATAAACTTCTTTACTCGGCTCTAAGCTCGAGGGTCGGCTACGAGGAGGAGTCTTTTCCCCAGAGCTTGAGATTGAAGTCTCCTTCCGACTGCCCGATCACTGCAGTGTATACCAAGAGGAGGCTCTAGCCATACAAGAAACTGTTCTACTAATCAACCAGGTGGGCGGTTGGAATCGGACTGTCTACATCTTCTCAGATAGTCAGGTGGCTCTGAAATCCCTGCGCTCCTGCACAAACAGCTCTAGAGCTACCTCTGAGTGTCGCAGATCCCTTAACGAGATGGCTCAACAATTCAGGACCTTCCTCGTTAAAGCTGATGAACTGGCTAGTAATGACACAACATCTACTCTCCTTTTAGGAAAGGAAAGGGTTGGTATACGTGAGCCACTTTTCAACTCCGATGCAAGCAGCACACAATGAACAACCGAAAACCCATTGGAGGGATCTTAATAAATGCACTTTGGATAAATTTTTCTCTTTTGATCTCAGGCGGACCACTTTATACTGACCTCGGGAGGCATGATCCTCAGTTATAGTGGGAGTGCTGACCGGACACTGTCCGATAAGAACGCATACGACCGGACGAGGGGGAAAGTGTACTACATCTCCTCTGTCACTGCCCGACTTTAAGCAGACCGAGGTTAACCACATTTGTTGAACCCTTTCTAAGCACGCTTGCGGAAATTTCGAAGATTGGGATCCCGAAATTTACAAGATTCATTACTTCCTCGGGATGGTTTTAGCGAGGAAACGACACTTTAACATAAGGTTTAAAGTGGGATCACTATGGCATCAACATTGGCCTATCCTTTTGGGCTAAGTGTATAAGCTTAAACCAACAGCTGAGTTATATCTAACCTATCCTAACCTAACCTAACCTGCACATTAAAACAATAACTAACAAAATTTAAAAAAATCAAATAATCAGGTGATATGTAAACATAGCCTGACAATTGCCATGTCCTTTATCTTGGGCACTGCTGGTTACTGTCTATCATATATGGTAACTCTCCAGCTACTGTTCTCACTCCGACCAGTAAACCTCCATCAACAATGTCCTAAGATTTGCTACTGGTGCCCTACGCTCTACCCCAATCAATTCGCTATTCATTGAAACCCGGCTTACTTACATTTCTTCAGGAATCCGTAAACTGCTAGTCAAACTCCTTTCAAAACCAATTAATAATCACAAAATTAATTGTAAAAATATCAATTGGGTTAAAATATAGCATTAAAATCGCAAAAAAATTCTGTGTAACACGAAGATAATTGAAAATCATAAAGATCAATAGATTTTGTAAATATCCCTGAACTTTAAAACAGTTTAAAATTTTCTCCCCTTTTCGATTTGGTTTTAATGAAACTTTCATTTTAGAGGTGTTTACCTGAATTTGTCAACGCTGGCTACCAACTGCCAATAGAAGCTACAAACACATGCGGTCGATATGGTGATCAAGAATTTTGCGTACAAACCGGATACTCAAACCAAAAAAGTTGTGATATTTGCACGTATGATAAAGTTTACCTAATCCTAAAGAAATTATAAACAAAAATTACAAAATTCCAGATATGACACCCATCCACCAGAATATCTAACAGATTTGCATGACCCTCAAAACCCTACATGGTGGCAATCTGAAACCATGTTCGAAGGTGTTCAACAAAGGAATCAAGTCAATTTGACTCTTCACTTAGGTATGTAAAAGTAGCAACTGAGCCATTATTGTTCTCAAACCGGCCAGAAGAAGTAGAGAGGCTGTCGATAAAAGTCGTACAATGTTCTCGTCATGCCGTATACCCATAATAGGTGTGCGCTCACATTCTAGAGAATTTAATTACAAAGTATGACGATGTTGTTGCGACCAGTTTCAATTTCTAAATGACAGACGCTCTGATGTCTGGATTGATCTGATTAGGTATGGCGCCTTATCTTCTTCCCTTTTTCCAGGTAAATCATTCGATATCACATACATTCGAATCGTTTTCTATTCGCCAAGACCGGAATCTTTTGCCATCTATAAAAGAGTAACAGAAAACGGCCAATGGATTCCATATCAGTATTATAGTTCTACCTGTCGTGATACCTATAATCTGCCAGATTCACTTTCTGTCGAGAAAGGCCAGGATGAGTCCCGTGCATTATGTACTAGTGAATATAGTGACATTTCGCCGCTAAGGGATGGAAATATCGCTTTCTCGTCGCTTGAAGGAAGACCGAGTGCTACGAATTTTGAAAATAGTCCAGCATTACAGGTGAGTTTGCAATTGTTGATAACAATTTTAAGAACTTTTAACTTTGTGTTTTTTTTGCAGAGCTGGGTAACTGCCACAGATATTAGAATCGTTTTAGATCGCTTAAATACTTTTGGTGATGAAGTCTTTGGTGATCCGCAAGTATTGAAGTCATACTTCTTTGCTATTGCTGATATTGCTGTTGGTGCCAGGTGCAAATGTAACGGACATGCTAGCAAATGTGTTACTAGTACAGGTCGGTGTTATTTAAGTATATTAATTAAATTATTATAGTCATGATAAATTTTGTCATTGGGTTCAATTTTGAATTTATTGGATATTCAATAAGAAATCAATTACTGTTTATGAGTGTGCCCTAATTATTGCATGTTTTTTTAACCAAATTACAAAAACTAAACTATTGGGTGAATTTTGTATATAACATTTCGCAAGTGGGTGGAATCACGCTGTTCGTGACGTCACCGAGCGTAACATATGACTAGCTTCTATTTGTATACTTCTCTAGTTTTATAGCTTGTCGTTCAAACTTAGTAGATCTTGCTCCTAATAAAGAAAGAATATGGAGTGCGCCATCTAGACCTTCGGTATTTCAACACTGAATAACTCTGACATTTTTCAGCCAATTTTGACAAATGAACAGGATTAATTTAGGACATTCTTTACCGTTTATGAACTTCAAATGAAATAAACAACAACCACCTCCATTCGATACGCATAACATTGGCCAGCACTTCGTGCGTTATAGCAGTTATTTCGGCTCATATCTTAGTTTTCAGTTTGAGTTGAGTCAATGGTTTATGGCTTTCTGGTGCCATTAAATCCAAAGAACGAGGAGGTCACTCCAAATCACCACTTTGAGCCACCACGGGTCGCTGAAAGAACTTCATCGTAGCGACTGCGGTGTGGCAAGGTGACCCTTCTTGTTGTAAAGTTTGTCAAATCTTTTTCGCGCATTTTCGGACATACAAAGTTCCCTAATATCCAACGCTGGCGCGTGTCGCTGAGTGTTTTTCCAACCAAAATGTTCGATGATGGGTTTTGAGCACACTATGGTCCAAACAGTGACTTTCTCATCATACAGTGGTGTTTCGTGAATGACATGTAGGTTCTCTGTTTCCTAAAATTCGACAGTTATTTTTATTGACTCCGCCAGAGAGTGTATAATGCGGCTTTTTTTCTTTTCTTTCTTTTGGTGCGTTATTGGGTCTAAAAGCACAGCGGATATTTCGCTTAGTCTATTGTACTACACGCTTATGCCTTATAGAACAGGGTCAGCAGTATGCCTAGTGGCTTGTAACCTATTTTTTACTTAGTCCAGAATAATTTTGACTTGGTCCTACGTGATCTCTAAATCCTACATTCAGCTTCACTTTGAATATAATTCGTTTATTGTGGCCGCAGCCTAACGAACATCAGTAATGTAGTTAAACAACACAACATCGGAGATAACGCTATTGACTCCATTTAGCCACCGTAGGAAAATAGCAACTCATAAAGTTTCTTGCTACTATCAAAGCGTTTATTCCACGGAAATAAAACTACTAAATGTAAAGTATTGTTTTTCCCACTACACCTAAAAGCACAGCTAACCTTTTCGACTCATCGCTATTGCCCATAGGTCTCTGTTTACATTGCAGCCAAAAAAATTCTCGCATAATTCCTTAGTACAACAAATTGATTGTGGAATAACTTTATACAGTCAGCATTCCAAACATTCTTGAATAAAAATCCAATGTTCATCGATTAGTAATTTAGCACCTCCCGAACTCCAGGTTTCCTATTACCTATTTCATATTCAAACTGCGGCCCTAAGGCATGTTTGCCACACCTTTAGCCCATCGCACTCCTCCCCAGTTTATCTCCTCTTAGCTCGTTTTTGGACCATACCGAAAAAACTGATCCCAACTACCGCTCATTACCAATTACTTCCATTCACTCCAAAATCATAGTCTGGTTGCTCAAAATATCTCTGAAAGGTATAGCACGCTGCTCTGTTTTTCAAACTCCAATGAACTTAGTTCTAAAGAACTAAAGTTTTCTTTTTGGACATTCAATCAAGGTAGTTAGTCTAAACCCCACATCATCTGTGGCGGACCCCTCAAAGCACAATTCTTCAAAAATTGCTTTCTCTTAATCCTCCCTCTCTATTGCTTTTTATAACGCAAGCTAAGCATCAGCCAGATCTTGTCCTATCCCCGAAGTTATACATTCGATCTTACTCGGATAATTAACTAGTTAGCGCCTCAAAGCCCGCCTTAGTATGACGAGACAACTTACAAACTGACCCAACATGAAACTGATCAGCTTGCTCTTCTATATACTAACTAGCCATAGTAGGAATATACAGGCCTATTCTAAACTCCGCTAGAATCGATTCCGCTATAGTTTTCTTACAATCGTATGCTGCCAATGAAAGAAAATTCCAGCGGGATCAATTCCAGTGGAGTTCAGAATGGGCCTGATGGTAGCCCAAACAAAGCGCTTTTATTATAGCATTTGCTCCAACTAGCCCGCTATTATCTCTCCGTTTCGCGTACGTTATGGCATAAAAGTTCGTTTATACATAGAACAATGGGTTAGAACAATCTCGCACAGTCAGAACATTTCGAACTTTGTATAATATTCCGGAGCTCGAATATATAGTTCATCAGAATCTACTTGAGCCCCGACGAGGTCCTTCTTTGATATATGTAAGCATACTTTATCGCTATTACCATGGCGACTGTTCCACTGAAATTCAGGACCTCCTGCCTGCACGGCAATACTTTTCCCGCAACACAAGACTAGCCCGCTCGGCTCACCCTCATACCCTACAGCCCCCCCGTTCACGCACAATACGGTTTATGAATAGAACAACTCGACTGTGGAATAATCTCCCGCAGTCAGTATTTCCGAACTCATACAACACCTTAGAGTTCAAACGTGAGGTTCATCGTCATTTTCTTCTACACCCTCCAGACCCCTCTAACCTTTCCTATTCTCCTCTATTCTTCAAACCAAGCTTACTACTAGACATTGCACCATGAACTGAACGACATGACGGACTGGTAGTACAAAGGGTTACACCTAAGCTTGGTTTTTTCATATAAAAAAAAAAGCTTACAACTAGACTTTGTACTATAACAAGACTAATGACCTGATGTACAAGTCACTAGAGTAATCAATTTACACCAATGCGAAATGCAGCGGGTTTCTAATGGCGATCGATCGGCCAAATTTAACAAAACTTTATCCTTTCTAAACCTAGTCAAAAAACTCTTTAACTAACCAATATTTCACCTGAAAACAGTGACAAAACAGGGATAATATAATATAATCCTCTTTACATACTAATTAATAATAAATTCACAACTCTATCCAAAACAGGTTTGAATGGTGAAAGGACTCTAGTCTGTGAATGTAAACACAACACCGATGGTCCAGATTGTGAAAAGTGTCTGCCGCTTTACAACGACGTCGAATGGAGAAGGGCTACATCAAAGAATGTCAACGAATGTAAACGTAAGTACTGCACACAAGACTCGGTGATGATATCTTCCAGTTCAACCATCAGCCGCCAAAGAAAAACCATCGACCAGAAATTTCAGTTTCCATTTACGAATTGTGGTTTTCTTGAGGGAAAATCTTCCCATCATCTAGATGTCGTCTGATTGTTAACTATCAGTTCGTACCTAGCAATCGATGAGGATACTTCACAGATAACATTTTCATTGACGTTTTTAAGAAATTGATATGATTTTTCAAGTATTCGTAATAATTCAGTTTATTTGTACAATATCCGGACTGAACTGGAGCTACGAAACAAATCGGATAAACAAGCTGACGCCCTGGTATCTTGTCATATGTAAATAAATCTGAACTTACTCAAGAAAATACTACAAATTCCTTGCATTACTGGAGGTCAAAAACCTGCTACTGTGTAGTACTTTCTTGTAAGGAAACTTGTTTACAAAGCTGTTTACGCTTACAACTGATTTTCGATAGCACGTGGTTGGATGCACTGAATTTATGAAAATAAACTACAATTTCAATTTGGTGTTTACACAAACGTTTACTTTTAGCGTGCAACTGTAATGGATACTCGGAGAAATGCTTCTTCGATAGCCACTTGTTCAATTTGACCGGACATGGAGGTCATTGTGTAGACTGCAAAGAAAATCGCGACGGCTCCAATTGTGAGAGATGCAAAGAAAACTTCTATATGCGTGATGATGGATACTGTATACATTGTGGCTGTCATCCTACAGGTAAAATGTTTTCAGGTGCAATATAAAAACCTTAATTTACTGACGAAATTTTTTTTCAGGATCTCGATCCTTACAATGTAATACCGAAGGAAGATGCCAGTGCAAGCCGGGTGTAACTGGGGAAAAGTGCGATCGTTGTGAAGCAAACTTTTATCAGTTTGGACCACATGGATGCCAGCCCTGTGGCTGTGATGTTAGAGGATCTTTTGATAATACACCTTCTTGTGATTCTGAAACTGGTGTTTGTCGATGTAAGGAACATGTTGAAGGAAGACGTTGTAAGGAGTGAGTTTTTTCATCAAATTTGAGCCAAAGCATATTACAATTTGTTTTATTCTTAGGTGTAAGCCAGGCTTCTTTAATATTGATTTGGATAACAGATTTGGGTGTACACCTTGCTTTTGCTATGGACATACTTCTGAATGCCAAAGTGCTGGAGGTAAGTTAAAGAGTGCATAATAAACTTTAAGAACTTGCACATTAAAGAGTGCATAATAAACTTTTAACTTAGCTTTGCGAAGATGCACAAATAATAAGTAATATTGTTTCTTCCAAGTATTGATTTCTATACTTACTACGTTTTATCACCTACTATCCTATCTACTTACTACAAAGAGCAGTGCTTTTTTTCTTTTGGGTCCAAACCTACCACGACCACTCGGTTGGTCTATTGTACCGCACATCTTATACATGATTTATGTAGTTCAGACTCCTGGAACATGTCGAGCACTCATAGAGAACATGAAGGCAAACGCACCCTCCTCAAGTGAAACCCTGCAGGTGGGGCCGTATCGTCTATAAGTGGTAATTTAGGGCGTAATTCCAGTCACCAAGCCAACAAGAATTCTGACATCATTTCTACTGCTCCCCAAGAATACCTTGGCCGCATTAGTAGACAACAACGGAAGGGACCGATTAGAGTTGGCCAGTTTAAGCATGTGCGTTTGGTAGGTTTCATCAAAGTCCGATTGCAGGAGCACTTCAGAAAGCTGGTGGGTCCGCCAATAGCCTGCTGCGAACCTAGAAATACTCCTCGGATAAGTCGCTTCGAATACGAACGCCGCTGTTTGAGACATCGTACGACGTTTGGAGAATTCCCGGTTTCGTAGGTGCTCGTTTTCCAAAGTTCTCCACAAGCTGTTCCAATCGATGCAATCGAAAGCGGATTTGAAATCGATCGCCGCAACGAATTCTTTCTTCCATAAGCTGACGGAGCTCGAATATTGGATCAATACATCCTCGATGTGGTCTAAATCCCGCTTGTTTTTTCTGGCTCGTTTTCTCTCTATTTTTCTGGAGCCTCGATTGTATGATTTTCGTAACTACTTTGCCGACGATCGAAAGGAGGCTAATACCGCAAAAATTCTTGCATTCCCGATTGTCGTCGTTCTTCAAAATTGGGACAACAAATGCTTTCTTTCTCGCCGACGAGACACAATCCGAATGCCATATGTGTGTCATGAGGGCATGAAGTCGTCTATTTCCGGCGCTTTTCCATTTGCAGCGATTTTATTGTCGTCTTCACGTTGATAATTGTCGGTTCGGTATCGAACTGATTCGTCGGCTGTTAGATAATCGGTGGTTCGGCTGCTGGACCTTGTGGCGGATCATAGTTGTACAGCTGGTGGAAGAACTCTCTCTACTGCTGCAGGCACACATGAGGAGAAGTCACGAAAGTTTCATCCCATTTTTTAATTTTGTCGTATGGTTGATGTATGTTGCCGCCTTACCGCCGGATTGTCTGGTACAGCGTCCGGTACTCGTGCTTCCATGCCACTTCTTCCATGTCGGCCGCAGAGTTATTCCAGTACGCTTCTCATTCCGATTTCATTTTCTGTTCTTTATACAATCGTCGGTATTGCTATGTGTTTCATTCGCTTCCGCTGATCGACGAGGTCCAGACAGCTGTCCGAGATCTATGGCTGCGTCCATTTACGATAAGGTTAACACAACTCTATTGCACACTCCATAATAGACTCCGACGATTGCCTTTCTTCTACATCGATATCGTCCGGTATTGCGTGCCGCGAATTTGTTGGATAATGCCATTTGAAACTCTCGCCCGATGGCCGGGTCCCGAAGGCTGGTGGTGGCTCAGTTTTCTTCGCTCTTTGTAATCGCATCTGTAATTTCGCTCGAACAAGATAATGGTCCGATCCGCAATCGGGACCACACGTTGCACGTGCGTCTTTGAGCGTCGATCAGAATCTTGCGTTGATCAAAACGTAGCTTAACATCGTTTGAGTGGATGGCGGAAAATGCTGTTGCCAAAGATCAAGTTGTTTGGCGCTGCCAATTAAAGCTGGCGTAAGCCGTTGTCGTTAATTACACCGTGTTCGAATTTTCCCATCGTTCCTTCCGCTCCGGTTCGATCTGCTCCTGAATGCGCATTGAACTCCCCCGCGAGTATTATCTCTCGATTGGCGCATAAACGGATACGATATGGGTCTTGATCGTTCCACCTATGGTTATAACCACCAAATACACGGATATCGGTTGGAATGCGATAACGCTGCTGGCAGCCCGCCGATCGAGCTCTCGTCTCTCACCTCTGGAATAGTAAATCTCTGCAGTTAATAAGGTGCTTAAGCTTTTCGTCCCACCGAAGCTGGGGCTCTCACTCCATGATCCGGCTACTACAACTATCTTTGTTTAAAAGCCATCCGTGTTACATATTAGTCCACCCTGTGTCACTTTAGGAAAAGTCCAGTATATCCTATCTTGTATGTGCACGGTATGTGGCTAGGACTTTGTACTTTTGATAGGGCATAATCATGTAGGTGTAGGCAATATAACATTTTTAAAAACCATTCAATAGAAAAATATTTAGAAATGGAACTAACAACTCATTTAATTTTTTTAGGATACTCCGTCTTCTCAATTACATCAAACTTCAATAAGCACCAAGAACGTTGGACAGCTATTGATAACTACAATCGAAAAGTTGATATCAAGCACAATCCATACAGTCAAAGCATTGGAACAATCGCCCAAGGAAACGATTTTATTTACTTCTCAGCCTCAGATCGATTTTTAGGCGATCAAAGAGCATCCTACAATCGTTTCCTTAAATTTAGACTGCAGCTAGTTGATCAAATTGGTCCAAGTCCTTCGTCCAGTGATGTCATCCTAGAAGGAGCTGGTGCAAGAATTTCACTGCCAATATTTGCACAGGGCAATAATCTACCAGATGAACAGTCACGACTATACGCCTTCAGGCTACACGAACATCCAGACTATTCATGGCAACCGAGTCAATCTGCTCGAGGATTCATGTCAATCCTAAGTAATCTAACAGCTGTAAAAATTCGTGCTAGTTATGCTCTGCAAGGTGAGGCCATCCTTGATAATGTTGAGCTCCAAACCGCACATCGTGGCGCAGCTGGACAACCAGCGACTTGGATTGAGCAGTGTACTTGTCCAGATGGATACCTTGGACAATTTTGTGAGTCATGTGCCCCTGGATATCGTCATATTCCGGCCAGAGGTGGTCCATTTATGAAGTGTGTCCTCTGTGACTGCAACAAACATGCAGAAATTTGTGATTCAGAAACTGGCAGGTGTATTTGCCAGCATAATACAGCTGGTGATACCTGTGACCAATGTGCTCGAGGATATTTTGGTAACGCTTTAGGTGGTACACAACATGATTGTAAAAGATGTCCGTGTCCGGATAATGGAGCCTGTTTGCAAATGCCAGATGATTCGGTAATTTGCACAGAATGCCCAACTGGATATTTTGGACAGAAATGTGAGCAGTGCTCAGATGGATTCTATGGTGATCCTCATGGTATTCATGGAAATGTAAGAAAATGTCAAGCATGCGAATGCAATGGAAATGTGGATCTTAATGCTGTTGGTAACTGTAACAGAACCACTGGGGAATGCTTAAAATGTATTTACAACACCGCTGGACCACATTGCGATCAGTGCTTACCGGGTAAAAACTGATGCCTATATTGAAATTCGTAATATTAAATTAAATTGTTTACTATTTCAGGCTACTTTGGAGATCCATTAGCTCTTCCCCATGGTCAATGCGACCGGTGTAGTTGCTATCTTCAAGGAACAGAACAAACTGAAGATGGCATTTCTCAATGCGATCAGTTGTCTGGTTGGTACACAAATAACGTCCCAAAAAATAGTATTCTATAGAATAAAATGTTTTTCAGGAAATTGTAAATGTAAGCCAAATGTTTTTGGACGTAATTGTGACAATTGCGAACCGGGCTACTTCAACATTGTTTCTGGTAATGGATGCGAAAGCTGCTTTTGTGATCCAGTTGGAAGCTACAATTCAAGTTGTGATTTATCTACTGGACAATGCTATTGTAAGCCAGGTGTTACAGGGTAAGTTATATATATAAAAATATTAATATCTTTAACCCCCTTCTATCATTTTAATATTATTGTTATCCTTCTTGTACCCCTCTTGGGAGTATAGGTCTTCTTCATATAGGATGTAATATCTGAGCTATTACTTCAATGTTGGCTTTGAGCAATTCAGCTTAAACTTCATCTGGGTTTTCTGTTTTCTTATTTTTCAGTTTGCTTCTTTGACTTCTCTCAGCGTCGAAGTAAATGATAGCTGTTGTATATCAACTAAATTTTTATTTATTCAAAAGATACAAATTAATTGATTATTGAAATGTACCCTACTACCCGACTCGCCCCTTTTGCAAGTGATTAACGAACTCCTTTAAGCTTTTTCTTTATTATTGTATGATAGGATGATCGGCTAGCAATCATCTCCCAATATTTCCAGTGGCCCAGAAATGCGTCGTTCCCTTGCTGAACATCGGATAGCAACAGCTGCTGATGTGATGTCTGTAAAACTGTTTGTTTACACGTATTAAATTTTGAAATCCAGTGCCCATCTTTGTAGTATATTGGCGGTGTATACTGGAATGGGGTTTTTTAAACCATATATTAAAACAACAGTTTCGGAATAGTTTCAAGAGAAAATTTAGGTCCACGTTCTTGATGCATGGCTGATGGCTTTGAATGTTTTGTCTGGGTATTGGTGATAAATGACCGTACCGATACCTGTTATTTGTAGCTGTCTCCTGCTAACCCCGATACTTGTGGCTCAGCCGGCTGCTTAAAAAATGAACTTATATTACATCCAGAAGTTCAAACGCGAGGTTCACTGCCTCTTCCTCATGCAACCTTTAGACAGCAATCTTAACATATCTCATCCTTTCCCTATTTTCGAGCTAAGCTTACTACTAGGCATTGCACCATGACGTGAACGACATGACGGACTGGTAGTATAAAGACTAAGCTTAGGCTTTCACATAAAAAATTCTACTATTATTTCCAATGCTGGGACTGACTTCAAAATTTCTTTGAACTAATCGAAGGATTGCTGACATTCTGTTGTTCATTCCAAATAGTATTTTTGACCAATAGTGCGTCAAGTAATCTGCGAAGCTGATGCATGTTTTCACAATTGGTATCTCATTTGATACGTTTGACATTTCAAAATAGAAGTCATTCTTTCTCTTATCACTCGCCACTTCAGTGGTGATCAGTGTTGTCTTGATAAGTCTGGTATAAAGCCTTGCTCTGATAATCCTATCGGAATTAGCTCTTCAACTCATCATACGCTTAGCTACATTTTAATGATTGTACTAGATGCTTCTCTCATTGATCTTACGTTCCACAATCCTATTCTAAACTTCTTTCATGTTCCAAAAGTCGTTGCCATGTTGTCCATCCGATTCCGTGGCTGTGCTTGGAATACAGTTTCTGTAATAAGAGATATTGTCGAGCAGGTGATTAGCCTTCAGTATAGACAGACAGACAGTTCAGTGTATTATACCCCAATAAAAGAGGAGGGTCCAGCTATACCTCCAGAAACTAGGTCCATATCCCCTGTTAGACTTAGATATATAGAAACTGTTGACCTAGGGGTGAATATTGAAAGCTATCACTTTAATATCAATACTTTATAGATTACGATGTAATGAGTGCGAAAAATATTACTACGGATTTTCAACGGAAGGATGTAAGTCGTGCGATTGCGATGAAAGTGGCTCAAAAGGATATCAATGTGATAAAACTGGTCAATGTCCATGCAATGATAATGTCGAAGGAAAACGATGCGATCGCTGCAAAGAAAATAAATACAACAGACACGAAGGCTGCTTGAATTGTCCATTCTGCTATAATTTGGTCCAAGATGCAGCAGACGATCATCGGGCGAAATTGAAAAATCTCACAGATGTAAGTTAGCCAGCTCAATACATTTACTTATAATTATTATTTATATTTAGATGTTAAGTAAATGGTTTTTATCTTTCAGACTCTTGAAAATATTTCCGTAACTCCAGTTACAAATGATGAAGAATTCGATGCCAAATTGAAAGTAGTTTCGGAGAAAATTGATATTTTACTGGATGATGCTAAAGCTGGCGCTGGTGGTGGTGATCAAACTTTAGTCGAGCGACTTCATGATCTGCAAAAGAAATTGGACAAAATTCAGAAGCTACTTAATGATTCAGCAAAACATAAAAATACTGCCGATAGGAAATATGAACAAGCGCAGAAAAATTTCACAGAAGCCAACAAAATTATTGAAAATATTAAAGCGGAGTTAAATGTGAGGATTTTGATTCAATCAGAATAAACGTTATTTTATATTGAGCGTTTTTTGTTTCTAGGAGGCTGTAGATTTGCTTAAAGCAGAAGGTTCCCAAGCCCTGCAAAGGGCTGAGAAGAAGAAAACTGGTTATGGGAATCATTCGGATCCAATAAGTGCAATATCTCGTGATGCCCGTAATCGTGCCCTACAACTGCAATCAGAAGCAAAATTCAAATTAGACAAATCTAAGGAAGCAAATGATGCGGCGTTGAAGGCTTACGATTTGGCAAGGTCTGCTCTGACATTGCAGAAGAATATTAGGTAAATTGCAATCACCCTGAAGTCACTGGACATACTATGTATTTTCATTTTTTTTATTTAGTAACGAACTGAGAAGCGATGTACGTTTCGAAATGGCAGCAGCCAAAGAGACTCTTGAGAAAACCAAACAACTAACGCAAAATGCTGTGAAAATGGCTAACGAAACGTATGACACAGCTTTGACACTGTTCACTACAGTAGATGGTATAACAGTTCCGGAAATAGACATTGCAAAACTAAAAGCTGATTCTGCCGATGCTTACGAACAGGTTCATATTTAATATCTAAAGAAGAATTGAAGAATTTTAAATAAATTATTAATTTTAATAAAACAGGCCGAGGCTTTGGAAGAAAAAGTAAGGCGTATAACTGAAGATAACGAATCAGCAGCGTTTGCATTTGATGAGGAGGTTGAGCTGTCCGATTTACTACTGAAAAGGTACGACCAACTTGACATCTGATTTTATCCTGATCCTTTCTAAAAAAAAATTAAATTATTTTAGAGCGCATATACAAAAGGAAGAAGATATCGCCCTACTCAAAGATGCTCAGGCTGCTTATGAAGAAGCACTTAAAGCTGTTCAATTAGGCGACAGCACATTAAAGGATGCAAATGCAACCTATAATAAAATAGCAGGTTAATTTTTTTAATAGTTTTTATTTGTGTTTTTTATTTATAATTTTTTTATTATTCTAGGCTTCCAAGCTGAATTCAAAAACCTATCAGCAATCGCCGAACTTTCTCTGCAAAATGTCCCTGCAATCAGACAAGATATCACAGATGCAAATCAATTGATACAAGAAGCTGATGATGTGAGATATTTTATAGATAGAACCCACCGAATATTTGATTGTGAATTTTATTTCAGGCTTTACAAGGAGCTAAAGAGAATGTCAATGAAACTTTGAAAAATGCAAGAGATGCTCAGGAAAAATACGCAGAGCAAGCATCAAGGGTATACATTTTTTTGTGATTTTGAAACAATCGATTATAATAAAATATTTATATTGAAGGATGCCGAAAAAATTAGAATAAAAGCAAACGAGACCAAAGTGGATGCTAGGAAGCTGCGAAGTGAAGCTGATCAATTAAATAATCGAGTGGCAGTTACAGAACAAAGTATATCAAATTTGGAAGCTGACTCCACAAGAGATGATAAACTTATTAATGAAGTTAAAAGAAAGGTAAGGAATATCGGTTAAAAGTTAACTAAAGAATCTTGATGGAATATTTAACCTGAACTGAGTCTTTGAATTGTTTTTGTTAATTATAAGCTAAAGGTGAAGTGAAAACATAGAGTCCTTTGGAAAGAACTCATCATTAATTAGTTGTTTTATAAAATACGATATTTTTAGCTCAATAACTTAGTGTGTTAGGAATAATTTTTTTAGGAGACAAATGAAGTTCTTCGGTTTGGTTCGGCTTCGGTTTTCTCACTATTATAATGTTGAACTTGTTGTTGTCCTTGGCGCAACCTCACTAGGAAAAGTATTTCTTGAAAATCTGCCTAATACATAGTTTACAAGAGAAAACGATAACTTTAATAGATGGTTTAATTGTTTTATTTTTTTTATACCAAAAAAAATACAAGCTACATATACGTACGTACATAATCACTCAATAAGTTCGTAATACGACTAATAACTAACAAGTTTATTCATTGATATAGTATTCTGATAGAAGATTTGTCCAACCCTTTAATAAAAGCTGCAGTTTCGGTGATTATCCTTATTGGAGCCATATTTCTTTGCGGTGACCATCTTTTTGAAATTTGAGAACAGGTAATAGTCGCTCGAAGCTAAATCTGGAGAATTCCGTGTATGCCGAAGTAATTCGATATACAACTCGGGCGAGTTTGCCATTGTTACGATCCACTTGTGCCACAGTGCATTGTGTTGGTGAAAGAGCACTTTTTACTTTTTCATTTGGACTGTTTTTTCACAATTTGGTCCTTAGCTAGAGATATTCACTATGAATTCGTTCTACTACTTACTTAGACAGCCCTACCGCGACCCTGTCTTGGATGCTCGCAATTGTTCTCTCCACCTGATGTTATCCGAGCCGATGTTATCCAGTTTGGCATCCCTAAGCTCTGAGCGTCTTGGTCTACGCCATCCCTCCAGCGGAGGTTGAGTCTCGCTCGCTGTCGCACCCCATATAGGTCTTAAAAATCATTTTTTCGTTTCAAAATAGTCGAAGCGCTTCCCAAAATATAGACGCTATAACCTTCCCGGCCGTATATGATATTTTTGGTCGTTTAGGTCTGCTTTCTCGTTTACTATCCAGCTGTTCAGCTAACTGCCGATTTAAAGCCCTGGAAGTGTAGTGAAGTGATTCATGTTTCATCCATTGCCACATTGCATGAAAATATATGTTTTTATTTCGCTTGAACAGCTCGAAACAGCACTCTGAATCATCAACATATTGTTATTCGTCATTAGTGAGCAAACTCGGAACCACTTCAAACAGGGCTTTCTTATGTTCATTCAAAATAGTGAATTCACTGCCTTCTCCCAAAGATTTTGCGCACTATTTTTATTTTTTCTGTAACTGCCAAATTTGGGCTAAACGTATTAGCAAACAAATTTTCAACCATTTATCTCGATGGGCAGGTATGAATAACACCTTTCCAGCCATGGCTTTGTATCCACACAGAAAATTCAAATTTTTCCAGTAGACGTAGTCGTAACACTGTGATCTTGAAAGAAATGGTCGAAGTATCAGGAAATTTTGACCCATATCGATTGAAGGTTGGTACTATCTAAAAATTATATGGCATCCGACCGAAGAACTTATTTTCTTTGTATTTTTTTCTAACATAGCACTTAACTGAAAAACTTGGTTTTCGGTTTACATAAATTTCTTTTAAAACCCGGGTTTCAAAACCGAGTTTTAAAAACCGACAAACCCTAATATACATACGTTGTATCCAGTTTAATCTCTTCCGGTTGACATTTTTGTTAAAAAAAACCCAAAACTTGAACTTTGACGACTCATAACTCCTAAAGTTGAGATTCTTTTTTCCTTGGTGCCTTACTTATGGAAATTGGTTATAGGTTTACAAAAATACTGGGTGTTATGTAAAATTCCATCTTTGTACAATTCTGACCGTACTACTCAAAACGAACAAAGAATTCGAATTAGGCGCCATAGTAACTTATATTCATCTCAAAAATACCTATCCAACGACATACTATACATAGCTATTGGAGGTGGGTGCCCACCTATCCAACGACATACTATACATAGCTATTGGAGGTGGGTGCCCAATTTACATTTTCCTTTGTAAAAGTTTATAAATTTTGCTGGACAGCTGAAACTGAAACGCAGGTCATCCCGTCCCCAAGCCCGAGTCTGTTCTTTTTATGGGCTGGGTACAAAACGTTTCTTGTTCCTTTAGCATGGCACATTTGAGGATCATCTGTTTTTTCGTGTGTGAACTCTTTTTCTATTCTCCTTCGGGTGCCTTCGCCAACTCAACATCTACTCAAACCCACACCTCAGGCTCCTAACCTGAAGGAACACCATAGCAACAAGAGCGATAAAGTCCAAGCCGAAGTTGATGCCTTAGTTACTACGTTCGAACTGTAATTAGACCTTAAAAATGGTGTATACTATCAACACGTGTTCTATTTGGTCACGACTGAATCTATCAAGCGTTACCCTGGTAACTTTGTGGGTATCTCTAAACTCAAACCTAAACTCGCAATGACTTCCCACAAGGAAAATTGAGAATGCTTCCTATTGGTAGGAATAAGGAAGCCTTCCTGTTCGTTGCCCAGAGAAGGTATAGAGAATTTTTTGAATTTTATTTCCGCAAAAGCTTCATTCTTAGTCTTCCATCCAATGACATGGATGGATAAAAAGAATATGAACTAGAGCACGGAAGGGAATGCTTCCAAACTCGAGAATGCTTCCTCGGAAGGTTTCCAGCATTCATGATTGTATGTTTCCTTTTTCTTGTGGGTTAGTTCTCACTTTCTATTGCCATTAGTGTTTTTATGCAAACTTTGGGTGCCAGAGTAATGCCTATACGAGCTTTCGACTTTTTTTACATATGTGAAAATACCAAGCTTAGGAGTCACCTTTTGTGTTACCAGACTCCCAGGAAGATTTTTCGTTACAATGGTCGTCATCGTTTAATTTATTACTTGATCCGTAGTAAATGATTTACAGGGGTAAGATCATTAGCTTAACTTGAAAGGAATGGCCCTTTGGAATTGGTGTAATAGTAGACAATAATCTTTTGGATAACAATCTTTGAAATCAAAGCTAAAAAAAATTTTTGAATTTGTAAATATACTACCCCATTATTAATAAAGAATACAACAAAAAGATTTTTTAATGAGTTTGCTAGTTATTCTGTTTAAATTTTTTCTAAGTATGTACAAATTATTAATTGAAAGTAATTTTTACAGGTTGCTCAAGCAAAGGCAGATTCTTTTGAGGCCCAAAGTTTAGCGAAAAAGGCTTTGGATGAAATATCAGAAATTATGGAGGAACTAAAAAATTTCCGCGATATCAACAGCTCAGACTTGAATCTTCTTGGTAATTATTAATAATATTTACTTGCAAAAACATTTTTCTTTTTAACCAAAATATTCTTATTTTAACAGAGCGTCGACTCGAAGCAGCCGAGCAAGAGTTATATCGAACAAATATCACAGAACGATTAAAACAAGTTCGAGATTTAAGAAATAAGCAACAAATGTGGGCCGAGCAATACGAGAAGGAGGCTAGCTTACTGAAGGATGAAGTTAGTAATATTAAGAATATCCGAGATTCACTGCCATCAGGATGTTTCAATCAACGTTCAAAACTGGAACCCTAAGCCATATAAAAATAGTACATACCTTTTTTTTATAAAAAAAACCCTCAAATAAAAACAATTGCCCATTTCTTTTTAAAAAAACCACTGAACAATGAAAATCTAGTTATACTTAGATTTTTTGTTTTTCAACTCCATTTAACAATTAAGAATCGCTATGTGCCAAAATTCCGCCATTATTTAACCAAAATTCGTACAAATGATTTTTGTTTTGAAATCAACCCTTTTTTTTCAATTCAGTCTTGTTTTATTTTATGTGTATTTAAATTCATATTTTTGTTACTTAATAAATTTAAAGCATTTTAACGGTATAGAATACTTAATTCTAAGACTCGAATTCTTTTAATCTCTAATCAAGATCAAATTTTACTTCGTTCCAGACGTGTTCAATTGTAATGCGTAGTTTTGTAATTTTTTAGACTGTAAGCTGCATTTTCTATGTTAATAAAATATTTCAAATTTGTTAATAATTGTGGTGTTTATTTTTGTTAGAATATTGGGGCAAAAACTCTTTTGAAAGATACCAAATCGAACTATCCTCCCTTTTGCTCCTTTTAAGCGGGGATACCGAGACGGAGGGTGCTCCCAAGCTGTTCCCTAGATGCTAACGTCGTCCAATGCTGTATGGGCATCCAAACAAAACCGGTTTACTCACTTTTGCTAATGGCACCTCCGTTTCACGAGCTACATATCGACTGGTGAAAGGCAAAAGGGCACAAGTGACTTTTTGTAGTTTTGAGAAAAAGCCGATTGAAGATTTTCATGCCAAAAAAAGTGGAATAAAATTCAAAATGTTTTCAGGGAAATAGGATAATAAATATGGCTCTACAGACATGTGCGACGGTTTGTTCAACTAGGGGCAAGATTTTTCAAATTAAATCACTTGTGTGTGCCCTTTTGCTCTTCCAAAATTATTTAATTTTTTCAAAAGAGACCAAACTGCAATGGAGAAGTAGGAAAGACAATAGGCAATTATTTCAAATTAAAATTAGTATTTCCCGCAACTGTACGAATATGCCGTTTTGCCATTCCATAGAGCAGTGCATAATGTAAACTAGTGGGATGTTGTGCCTAGAGACTAGCCACTAATTACGCTTTTTCATGGTATTCTTTCTGTTGAATAACACTTCAGATTGGATGACAATATATTAAGTGGAGATTGATCCGCACTCACTTCCAAGCCGCCGGATCTGGGAATCGAGGTGAATAATTCGAATGTGTCAAATTGAAAAAAAAAAAAAAAAAAAAAACACATCACACATGTAAACACTATAGAAAACGAATCTAAACATTTTTCTTTGGATTGGAGGAAAATCTAATGTGATGCACTTTGCACAACAGAATTAGGTGTATTATTTTACTTAAACATACATGTCTTATTGTTAAAAATTCGGCTTACCGCACCCTAGTTTGGCCATGAAGATTCATAAGTATCACACTGACCAACGCTATATATAATTAATCTTGAAAAGTTTTTGTTAAAGGCTTATGTAGGTTATAAGTTGTGAGACTGCGTAATCTAAAACTTACCAAAGTATTTAACAAACACTACAATATAATCATCATAGCTTAAAAAAAAGGAAATCAAATGTAAACAATAAAATTCTTTGATTCTTCACACACGTCATGGTATATTTCTTTATTCAATATAAACAATAGTTTTTGAGCTGCAAATAAAAACTACATGCCATAATTTCGTTATCATCGGTTTTTGTTCTGGAAGCAAATTTAGAGACGTATTCATGTCAAAAACTTGTTTCATATGAAACAAAATCCCCGAAGGAAATTAAAAAAAATTATTATGACGAAAAAAAAGCACCGCGAGCCGAAGGATCGAACTCGCAGCTCCACGGACGAGGGAGTTTCCCTAGCCCTTTATAGTCCATGGAAATGGTACTTTAACATTGCAAAAATGCAGGACAAGGTTTTATTTTTGGGATGTGTAGGGGGGGTCAGGGTGAGCTTAAGTTTGAGGATTTTCGGGATTCTAACCCCCCCCCATTTGGCCGCCATCTTGGAAAACGTATGCAAATGGGTTTTCCACTATATCTCCGAAACGGCACATCTTACCGGAAATTTGCAAGGACACTTTTTGTTTAGAATTAAATAATCTACAATTTATTACTTAGAAATTTTGTGGTAAAATGAATAATTAAGAAGTTATAAGCCTTAGAACACAAAAATTAGTCACAATATTTTCTTTAAAGGCTCTTTTTTGTTGTTTAAATATACTTCTGGTTGAAATTTCCAGACCATTTTCTCAGTTTTTGGTCTTTTGACCAAGAGCTACATTTTGAGATATTTCCCAAGTCTGTATCTGCAGTACTTTCAGAAATGAAAGTAGGCTTCAGACGGACAGACGGACAGACGAACAGACGGACAGACGGACAGAGCCTCTGTATAAGCTTTTTTTTTTTTGAAAAAGCTAAAATGCCCATAAAAAACCGAATTTCGCAAAATTGTCACTTGTGCCCTTTTGCCTTTCACCAGTCGATATGTATATCATATCATGAAATCTTTCCGGCCCATAAGCAAAAACGAAGATCTTCAATAGCTGCAATCAAGCACTACTTTAATTTTTAAAATGCTTAAATATCAACCAGGATTTTCTCCTTTGCAATGCTTTTCGAATATTTCGAAAATAAGTAGGATCTTTTATCGCGAGTTTCACAATCTCTACAGTTCACATTATCATTTGCACCGGGCGCAATTTCAGAAATGAAAATTTAAAAAAAAATTTATATCTTCGAAAAAGTGGATCCAGGGGCCGGTTCGTGTATGGCGAACGACGATAATCGTACGAAAAAAAATTTAAGTCGAAAAATTTTGTCGACGAAAATTTTAGCGTTCGCGTAGGTCGAAAGAAAATCGCTCGTGTCCTAATGCAAAAACTCGATAACCCAAGACCTTTCGAGTGCCTTTCGTCGGTTTCAGACGAAAAATTTCAATTTTTGAGACCTATGCGACCCGAGACGAAAATTTTCGTTTTCGACATACACGAACCGACCCCAGGATCTCGTCATTTAAACCCGTGGCAAGATCGTCATCGACACTGACGTGCTCGTTGAAATCAACTGAGATCTAAACATAATGACTTTTCTAATCTCTTAAGCGAGTGTTTTCCTTTATTTGTAATGTATTCATTGACCGAAAAAGGATCAAAATATACAAAATACATGTTTCGAGAATTTTTCTAGTTCGTATTATCCGATAATTAACCGTGAAGGGACGGAAAAGTCGTTCGAAGTTCGAATTAACGAGGATTCGCCTTAACCCAACATAATTACATTGAAGCTTATGTGACTATTGTCGAGAACAAATTTTTGTTCGCCTTAAACCGAAATTCGTGTTAACAGTGTTCGTGTTAACGAGGGTTTACGTAGTCATACTATTATAGATATCTAATTCGGCGAGAAATACCTGGATCGCCTCTTTTTTGAAGTTGTTTTGAGAGCTTTCTATGTCCAGGATTCTAGAGTGGAAACTAATACATGCAGTGCAGTGACTACCTATTATCCTTTGAAATATCGAGGCTTGGAGAACAACATAGAAACCTCTAGAGAGGGAAGTGCAGCTTACAGCAGGGGAGAGTTTGGTGAAGCAGATCCGCTTTCATAGGTGCAATTGGTGTATTTGCACCAGACACAATTGGACGGGGCGCAATTTAAGAAAAAAAGTTCTCATGCCTTTATTTTCCATTGTCCTTCACTGCGATCATACTGCACCGGGCGCAAAAAAGCCAAACGCCAGCCCAGGCTGTGCAGCATAAATATAGAAGCTAGGTGGGTAGGTAAGTAGAAGCAGCAATCCAATCCAAGCCGGAGGCTGGGACTAAATTGTTGCTGAGGCTCCCCGTGGCGACACTTGAGAAAAAATTTTGCTTCAAAAGAGGCAACAAACTAGAAGAGATTTTAGATCCAGCCAACATGCCGAATCAAATCCCCTAAAAAGATGTCTCCAAATACATAGTGTCTTATATTGGCCAAAGCCCGACATCTGCAGAGAAAGTATTGGCTGGTATTACTGGCCTGCTCCTCTTCATAACTACGGCACTGTTCCGGAATTATTGATACAATTTGGCGATATCTTCTCGTAACATCCCCGAGAGCTCTCAAGATCGTTGGTTGGTCGGTCTGTTAAGGCGAAATTTACCTAGCCTTCACACATGGTGATAAGCTTTTCCATCTGGATCTAGCCAGGCTCGCCACAATGGAGAGGCAACTGGGACGAATTACCTCGGACCCCTAGTCAGAGGGGTCCCAAAAATAGATTAAAACCCAAAAAAGTAAAACCCTCATGTGAGACAATTAACTACACCACGGATGTTCAGAAGGGGAAGCTCATTGTATGCCTAACAAAAAATTCGACACAAAGCATATGTTTTTAAACTTTATTTGGCTTGCCCCATAGTAGTCTTTTTACCTATAAAGTATAATCTCATATTAAGAGAGTATTAAGAAGAAAGAGAAAACTTATAAGATTGTTGCTATCTCCACACAACAGTTGTTAGATAACTTTTGGATTGATTCTGCCAAATGAAAGAAAATACTGTGCATCAGAGCTAATCATAGGGCCTATCTCCATTAGACCTGTTAGAACTGAACGTTCGGTATCTATATTAATGACCCCTGTTCTGAAAGTCAAGTCGTCACGACACGACAAGTCGTTTGAGTTGTAGAAAGTGACGTTTCGCTCCAATTACGACTTTCAGCACAGGGGCCGAAAATTTGGATGATTTGAATGCCCGAATAGGCCTCAGACTCCCACACTGAGACATAACTCGGGACATTGACATGGATTTTGCTCCCACCTGTCTATCAATCCAAAAATATTCTCTGTGGTCCACTCTATCTGTAAAAGTACATAAAGTATTTAATCACATTTTAATTAACATAATAATTATATCTACCTTTTTTCGGTAAATTCTCTCTCCATTTTACAAAAAAAACTACAGTTTTCACGAAGAGCATCAAAAGTCATATATGACTTCTCAGAGCAATTAGAACCAATAGTCCAGTGCAATTAGTAAATCAAATTGCATTTCATGATGTACAATTTTTTTTTTTTTTTGGAATTTGTTCGGGTACATCTGACAATGTTAAAACCAAGTTTGTGGGGTCGCAGTGTGATGGGAAAAGCCGCCATCTTGAAAAAGAGGTAGAGGTCGTTTATACCAAATAACTCGGTTGTGTGCAATGATGGCTGAAAATGATCAATACAAAGTCATTAGAGAACAAAATTATCTACAAAATGAGTCCTTAACGAGGTCTGTAAGTTAATTTGGCTCAAAGTTATGGCCGCTCAAAGTTCGAACTTGTTCGGCTGGTTGAGGTTGAATGCTGTTTTTTGCGATTAACTCGTGAGATATTAATTTGGGTGGGTCAATGCCATTACCAAACTTATAGTGCTAGTGATTACCTTTAGAATAAGCCCTTAGTCATCGTTCTCGCTTGTATGGTTTGCGAGTAATCCAACGCCAAAGTTCGTACTGCACGTGCCTGAAATAACTGATAACGCCATTTTTTTGAATATCTCCTTAACATATAATAATGTAGTAAGCAGTAGAAACACGGGTATTAAAATATTTTTCAAATGGGCTATTGCCCGCAACTCATGTCCGCGACATAACGGATGAAAAGTCAACAGCGAAGGTTGTGACACTTCTCGACGAATAACTCGCTTCAAGCCAGTTTCGCGTGTCGGATGCATTAGAATTTTATGTAACGCCCTGAATTATCTATATTTTGGGTCATTTAACAACTTTGGAAAATTATAATAATGGGAAATAGTAGCTAAAAATCATCATTTTCGAGGTTCTAAAAGTAAAGTTTTTGACGAGACTGCCTCAGATGCGGAAAATAACAAAAGTGAATCATAAGGCAAAACTTTCGGACGAGACTGTCTTTGGTATCCGAGAAAGAATAACATGTGCAAAGAAACTTAAGTAAAGGTTAAGTGAAAGCTGTTTAAGAAAAGGTGGTACAATCTTTTTTAAGAGGAGCATTGCAAGAAAAGACAAAGAAAGTGGGAAATTATTGAAAAATGTTTCGATCGCCAACATTCATGTGAGGTGCTACATTCGATACTGGGCGGAAGATAAAGGTATTCTCCCACAAAAGAAGTACTCACAGTATTGTTTATATTAAAAATTTATCGAAATAAAAAATATATGATATATTGAAAGGGAGTGCTTTAGTTTTCGCGAAAATGATGATTCTTAGCTACTATTTCCCATTATTAGGTATAATTTTCCAAAGTTTTTAAATAACCCAAAATATAGATAATTCAGGGCGTTACATTATCCCAGAAAGACTAATTGCAGTAGGACAGAGGTTTTACGTAATACTCTATGACGGAGGAAAAACATTATCAATTGACAAACTTCGTTATATCAAATTTACGAAATCCTGGACAAAAAGCAAGAACAACCTCTCATCATTACCTCCCACAAAAGACGCGCTCTCTCAGCACATACTTCGGTCGTATCATCAGGTCCAGAGTTGGCTCGGGAACTACCTGGATCCCGAAAATTGGGGCTGGACAAAAAAGCCTCGGATGTATGCTCCTGTTACGTCCATCAAGGATCCTGCTCCTCCTGAGTTAATGAAAATAATCACTTGTTCGTGCATGTCTAAATGTGGCGCGGCTTGTGGATGTCGCAAAGCCGGCTTGAAGTGCTCCAGCATTTGTAAACACTGCAGTGGTGAAACCTGCACCAACATTAACAAATATGTGGACATCAGCAATGACGACGATGACGACTCTCTGTTTTACTTGCAACTTTCGCATGTCCCAGAATTGATTGAAGGTCCACAAGGAACCGCACAAATTTCGGATGACGAGGATCGAGACACAGAACCAAGACCATCAAAAATACCGAAATACTGTAAATGAACATAACAAAATGATAAAATTCAGGAAAAATATAATTTTCATGTAATAGTATGGTCATTATTGTTAATACGTTTTTTTCATAAACAAGGTACTTTCATAACGTTCTTCAGTGTTTTACTAAAAAAAAATCGTCAAAATTGATGGTTCTAAGCCACTACATATGTCTCATTGTTATAATTTCCCAAAGTAGTTAAACAAACAATTCGTAAACCTCGCGGTTGACCTTTGACCGGTTGTATCGCTGGCATAAAACGACATGGAGCTTCAACTAATAGCTCATTTGAAAGATATTTTTATTGTCCGTATTTTTGCTGTGTACTACTTTTTCATGTGAGCAACCGTTAAGGAGATATTCAAAAAAAATTGCGTTATCAGTTATTTCAGGCACGTGAAGTGCGAACTTTGGCGTTGGATTACTCGCAAACTATACAAGCGAGAACTACGACTAAGAGCTTATTCTAAAGGTAATCACTAGCACTATAAGTTTGGTAATCGGCATTAACCCACCCAAATTAATATCTTACGAGTTAATCGCAAAAAACAGCATTCAACCTCAACCACCCGAACAAGTTCGAACTTTGAGCGGCCATAACTTTGAGCCAAATTAACTTACAGACCTCGTTAAGGACTCATTTTGTAGATAATTTTATTCTCTAATGACTTTGTATTGATCATTTTCAGCTATCATTGCACACAACCGAGTTATTTGGTATAAACGACCTCTACCTCTTTTTCAAGATGGCGGCTTTTCCCATCACACTGCGACCCCACAAACTTGGTTTTAACATTGTCAGATGTACCCGAACAAATTCCAAAAAAAAAAATTTTGTACATCATGAAATGCAATTTCTTGCCCTTTTTTCGACTAATTGCACTGGGCTACAATCCTAATTGTAAAAAAAATCATACGACTTATCATATGTCAGATCTTAGGAGATATATACTGATGCGTTTACACCATATGACTTGACATTTTTGATAAGTCATATGTAAAAGCATATGACTTATCAGGTAGTATAAAGGGGCCTTTAGTAAAACACAATAAAATCATGATAATACAATTATATTTCTGAATACAAAAATTGAGGCAACTTTTTTTATGACTAATAAAGCAGGTTACTTAAGTATAGCATCTAAATACAGTAATGGTACAAAATAACAAAATCACTAAATTTCATAACATATTCATTCCATTGATGATCTTACATCGAATCCAATAATTTCCGACCAATGACCCCATCCCTTGATAATTTCATAAAGATTATTTCCAGGACTTTGAGTGGCTACCAGCTGGCGATGTCCATACAAGCTGTAATCCTTTGCAATCTTTCCTAGTTTCATTCCTTCTTCAAGGATCAATTGTCCAGCCCGTAACTGCCTATCAGTGGGCACCTGCCTCATGAAGTCTCCAATAAAACCAATCCCGATACTGTCTTGATTGAATCCTTTAGTGTGAGCTCCAACGTAGTCCCAACCTCTTCCTTCGTAGACTAAACCATCACCGCCTACAATGAAGTTGTATCCAATGTCTGCAAATTCTCGGGAAAAGTGATGCTCCTGGATACTTCGGACTATTTTGGAGCACGTTGTCTAGGAAACAGAAATTTTTCATTTTTGGAGATAATAAAGTTTTTTAAAATAAATGTTGACTTACAAAGCTATTGCATGCGCCGGTGACGGTATGAGCAATAATAACTCGAGGAGCTAAGGTATTTAGTCTCTCCATTTCTAGTATAGGTGGTTTGGCATTCCATTGTCTTCTGGTGATTATTTGTAGTTCACCTTCTTCGGCGTCTGATGTTGTTGCTAAAATATGTATTTTATAAAACTTTTGGTTCTTTCAGGTAAATATTTATAAAATTACCGAAACAGATTCCTGAGATAGCTGAAATCAGGAGCAAACTTTGCATAACGATTTTAAACATGATGGATTCTGTCTTAGATTTTACCTGAAAAGAATTTTTTTTTGTTAAAGTTGAGTTTTAAATAATTTTGATAAAGTCGAGGTAGGAAAATTGTGATGATAAAGAGAAGGAAAAATAAGCGTCACGAAACTTCTAGCCGGAAGCTACAGCTTACAAGATGAGCCTCGTTGCCTTCCTTCAGTATATGAAGAAGAAGATTTTGAACCGAACCATCCAGCGTTGTAATGATACTAATGAATGTAATGCCATTGAGGCAATAATATTAAAACAGTACCCTTACGAGAAATCGTTAGAAAAGTGGATGCTTGAATGTAGCAAAAGCACAGGATAGACCACGGAGCCTCCACTGTCATCACGAGGTTAAACGAGGTCCATCAAAAAGTTCGCATCAAAAAGGTTCGATCGGTAAGAGCCGGACCCTAATTAACAAGGGGGCAGTGTAGCGGCTAACCGAAAAGAGAAAGTTAAAATCTCCTTGAATGCATACATAACGCAGTGTCAGGCTATCATAGGCGGCTCTAAAGTCAAAGAAGAGGTATTGAATTGAGTTTTGAAACTCAAACATTTTTCCATAGCCTGCCTCAAAAAAAATGTGGTCAGTTGTTGATTTGCCTGGGCAGAAAACCTATTTTGGAAAGTATGAAACAAAAACTAAAACCTACAGCTGAAAGCCTTATAGGAGAATATCAACCTGGCTTTAGGACAAACAGTCTAAACCAACTGCTGACCTTAAGGCAAATTCTGGAGAAAACCAGGGAAAGGAATATGGATATGTATATACCGGATATTTGTCCACTTTCAAAAGGCATATGACTCGAAACAGAGAGGTTATACCAGATATTATTGGAATTAGGAGTCCCTGCAAAGCTAGTACAAATGATCAAATGCGCAACAAATAGCTCACTGGCGAAATTAAGGATCTAAAATTTTATAACAAAAGAGTTCGAAGTACGACAAGGACTTAGGCAAGGAGATGGATTGGCCCCCATGCTCTTCAACCTGGCCCTAGAATATGTGATTAGGAACGTTAGTCCAGAGAAGTGCATCAATAGCAGTCTACAAAACAGTAATACGACCCGTGTTATGGTAACGAGTTTGGACTACGACCCAGGACTACAGGTTTGAGAGAAAAATTCTCAGATGCATAATGGGCCCAGCCAGAAAGGATGGATTATAGCAACAACGAGTTGTATGAAATTTTTAACGACCACAGCTCTCAACTTTAATAAAAATTAATAAACTGAGAGTAGCCGGCCACGTAATCAGGATGGAGGACAATCGTATCCCAAAACGGCTTATAACCTTAGAAATTTCGGGAAGTAAGCCAGTAGGTAGACCCAGGAGGAGATGGATAGACTCTGTGACGGCTGACGCAGAGGCAATGCTCAACATCCGGAACTGGAGACATGCTGCAAGGGACCTTCAAACTTGGAGAAATGCCCTAGAGGAGGCCAAGACTCAATTTGCGCTGTAGCAAAGGGCAGAGGAAGCCTTTTTTCCAGTCTTCTGGCATCGCTTCCTGCTCCCATACAAGCACAAGCTCGTCTGCACCCGAGGCCTTGTTGTTTTTGAGCCGGGTTATGGCTCTGCTAACTTCTTCTAAGCTTGGTGGCGGCAGCATAACATTATCATCAGATATTGGTGGAGCCTCCGAGTCCTCAGTTAGCTCGCCATTAAGCAATTCAAGAAAGTGCTCTTTCCATCGCTACAAGATGGCTTTAGGATCGGTGATCAGATTCCCTTCTTTGTCCTTGCAGTATGTGAAGCGTGGGGGGAATTGCGTCCGTTCCTCTCTGTACTGTTCTAGTTCACAATGTCACGAGATTTTTTCCCAGGCCAAGAGGATTGCGCATGTGTACAATTTCTAGTGTGTGGCTGAGGCCAAAGGAAAACTGCACATGATTTATCAAGGGTATGCGTGCCGTGTCATATCATCCACACACTTACGCGCAATCTGAAAAGTGAGAATGCAAAGGATTGCGCGTGGATGTTTCTCTAAGTGTATGGCGGCCCAATCAAAGCAAATCCAGGATTCATAGGAGGATGCTACGTGTGTGTTGCAACTAGAAGCAAATCGTTCACTATAAGATACTTCCATTTGGTCAGATGATTGATTATCAAGAAGACCCGACAAAAATTAACGTGTAGTTCAGATATAGCACCATCTGATTATAACTGGTTTCGATTCTGGAATTATCTCAATAAATATTATTTGGCTTTAAAAGAAGCCTGTGAAAACTACTTGATGAAGTTTTTTAACCGGAAACGGCAGAAGTTATTCAGTGATGGCAACATGACTCTACCAGAAAAATGACGGAAAATTGTCGATGGTAATGGATTATATTTGCCTTAACTTAAATTCACACTGTAAGAATACTAACTGAATTTTATTAAAAAATGCCACGAACTTTTTCCCGGAACAACGATATTGTCAAGAGACAACAATATAGATATCATCAAGTCATATACCATTGCATTGATGTCTATAGATCTAAAGAAATGAAAACCAAACTAAATATTTTGTGATAAAATACACAGCAATGATTTTAAAAGAAATAAACAGTTTGAGTGATCTGACCACGTGAAAGTGGAAAAATATTATTACCTTTATACTTTATAATTATTTAGATTGGTCAAGGTCAAGGTTTCTTTCCGAGAAAAGTAATGACGTACTAATAAACCTTTAAACACTTTTTGATTATCAATCAATTTATGACCACAATAATTGTTATTAACACGAATTATAGCTGGACTTAGATTAACATAACTAGTTTTTATTTTAGGACGAACTTTTAGGAACAATTACATAATATAATTGACTTTTGCCAACAAAATATTATAATCATGAAAAAAGAACTACACAATGCTACTTTCTTCAAAAAACTATAGAAATACTTTTTTTATATCCTTTGTAACTTTTAACTTTTAATGTGAATAAAAAATTGCACAGCTACTTTGCTTATTGCAGATGAACACTTCTCTGTAAACTGAATCATAAGCTGCTGGACAGCTGAATTTAAGAGCTCTCTTGAAACTGATAAGAACCATCTAACGTTATTCCCCTTAAAAATCAACAATCATGAATTCCCAATTCTGGTGCACATACACAATGATAAGATTAATTAAATAAGAAATTAACAAGTGGTTAGTTCAGTTACATGCTTGCACTTAAGAAGCTGAATCTCTTCAAAATACTTATATAATTCTAGTAATTAATTATGCTCAGAATTTTATTGATTCATGAGATCGTGTCAGTTTTGGGTTTTCTGAGATCACTCACACTTGATTGAAGAAAATAAAAAAACAAAACATCATCAATACAAAAATAATGATTTGGCGCGTGTATTTATTGATTATAATTTTGATCTTATAGATTAGTTAATCATATGAATTATATTAAATAATCTTTTGCCATAAATATTTCAAATTCTATCGAATTTGAATTTGCTGATTAAGAGCCAAACAATACCCTTACAGGGATTCACCAATTACATTCGGTTGGTCATCTAGAAATCCCATAATATGTAGCTCCCCTTTTATAGGATAATGCGCAGAAAAATCGTATCGTCTTTATAAAATAATTACTTTTTCTACAAGTGTTTATAAGAGGTTTGACAATGAAATCTTGAGTGGTTGATTAGAGAAATTTTTGTTTGACCACATTTTCCAAATGTTTTAAGGCCTCAATTACCAATTCATACAATTCATGAACAGTTTCAATTGAAGCGATGTTATAAACTAATCAAAAATATAAATTGTGCAACAAATACGCATCTTCTACACTTTATTGTTCTCTTATCTCAGTTCATTGCCACTACCGCTAGTCTGATCTCTTATTCAAATACTCTAACAGTTTCATATAATCTATTCTTTCGGAACACCTGTAAATCGTTTTATAGATTGTAGGATTTGTATTTTGGGTTTTTTCTTTTCCTTGCTAGACTTCCACAGCATATATGTGCCTATAGAAAGATATTGTTGCGATAATATCTAAGCGGTGCGACAGTGAAGGAGACTCAGCCTCCACGGGGAAGATGGCGTAGATGAGGACGCTAGAGCTTAGGGGTGCCTAACTAACTAACTTCGGCTCAGAATCGCTACCGGGTGGAGAGAACAGTTGGAAGGGGCCAGGAGCGGATCCCTGTTGCAGAGTCGTTAAAGTAAGTAAGTAAGTTGACCTACCGCTATAAGATTGAAGATAAATAAATTGCCTTCCGATCTACATCTTTATGTAGGTACCATGCTTTAGTCTAGATACCTCCAAGAATTTGGCAGCGTGCGATAGCTTGTTCTGTTGACTAAACTTCAACTAATGTTCCGATCTGCAATAGCATTCCTTTAGCAGCAGCAGAACCGGTTTCTATACCACTCTTATAAAAAAACCGGTTTGGAAACACTTGAAAAAATACTAGTGTAAATACCCTTATTTGGTGTCGACTCAGTTTGAATCTTAACACCACACTATCCCTTTCGGCATCTTCCTGGTGTCAATAATATCCCTAGTCTTTTCCCAATCTATATAAAAGATCTACTCTCTTGATAAACGTACTTTGCATTACTTTTATTTTTATACCTACTTAGATATAAGGCAAGCGCGAACAAACAGCTTCATCGAACTTCATGTTCACTGAAATAACAAAAATCAGTCGAAGTACTTCCTCAGTTCTAATAATATCTGCACCAACTTTCCTTCTGTGGAATTATTGGAAAGCGAAAGCTAGCTAATGTATCTACTCTCACAATATGGCATTTCCTTTCAGATATACATAAACCGAAATCAAAAACCCAATCTTATCTTAGAGTAGAGAATTATTTGAAAATACGTGATTCAAGAGTATTACCAAAACCCCTTTTATTGTTGTAAATTTTAGTTATCTTTCACCAGTTGTCAAAAATTTCTCATTGAATTTGGAAGCTATAAGTTTTGTTGTTTATAGATTTAAACAGAAAATGTGATGAATCCTTTCCCAAAACAAGTTTTTGATTGTTTGGAAAAATAGATTTAAACTAAAACTAAAAAATACGCTTTTATTTTGAAATGAACCGAAAAGTAAAAAATAATTTTGAATGTAAAGTTTTTATTGCTGCAGCCACTTACTTCAATGTAAAAAAGCGTGGAGCGCTCTTATTTTATTAATACAGTTATCGTTGCGCCCCACGCTTTTTTAAATTATTTTTAACTTTTTGGTTCATTTTAAAATAAAAGCCTATTTTTTTGTTTTTGTTTTTTAATTATTTATTTTTATCATTTTGTGGTGGCGGCCATTTTAGTTTTGAAATTACTTCACAGAGCTTACTGTATTCTACTTGTCCTACTATTTTATTTGATACCCACGTCGTGGGCTAGGTGAAATAAAAGTGAAAAAATTTGCCGCCATCTTGGAACCGGCTTCTTGATTTTTTCATAGTCAGATTGCATTTTGTACTTATACATGATGAGTTGAACTTAGGTTGAACCCGAAATCATGTAGACGGGAATGGAGTTGAGTTATGGTCTACTGAGCTCGACTCAGTTCTGCTATCTGAGTTGAGTTGAAATTATGCATACAGACGTGAGTTCAGTAGTTGAATTTAGTCGACAGAGCTCTGTGTTTTGTTTGTGATTTTTCGTAACCTGTTATGCCTTTTTATTTTCAACTCAACCTCAACTATACTATTCAACTCATCATATATACATACTAAATTTTACGCGAACTACGAATGTGTGCAAAATTTTAAATTGATCGGTTATATTCTCTATAATAGTCCATTATAAGTCTTCCGCAATTTTATGTTGGCCGCCATTTAGAATTTGGAATAAGGCGATACTGCTAATTAAATTCTACCAGTCCTATGCTTTCTTTTGTTTGATACCCATTTCAAGGGCCGCGAAAACCGGGAAGTTATTTGTGTATATTGATTGTATATTCGAGTTGGGAGAAGGATGATAAACGCATTTTTGACTTCGATGGAGCTTCTTGTTGGGTACAAGTGCGAAACAGATGAAGTACGGGTGTTCCTCGATTTGTAATATCTGGGACGAGTGTTGGATGGACAACGACTTGATGAAGATTAGTGGTGCTCGCAAATAGAACACTATCGTCAGAAAACTCCCATATTTCAAGCAGGCCCAGAGCAAACTTGTGACTTTTTAATGCTTATTTATTTGAAATTTATTTAATGATTTAATTTAAATACATACTAAAATCTAAATGCGACTATCCTTCCTCTGTATTTAAGAATTATTTAAAATGGCCAAGTTTTGTTGTTAAATTCAAGATTTATTTTCTAATATTTCAAATTTTTTAAGAAATATGATTTTATAATGATAATTTTCCCTAGATTACATATGTATGAATATTTACAACGACCGTGTAACTCTTTGGGAAGTTTAAATAACTCTAATCTAATTTATGTACAATGTTTCCAAAATGTCTATATCTAAATTGAATAGGACATATTTGTGGCTTTTAATTTTTTTGAATATTCTTGTACTATATACAATACTTACAAAAGACCCTTGTACAATATTTAAAAGTCACAAGCACGAACTGAATCATTTCAAATTTTTCCCCTCCTTTATTTTTCTTTAAATTATCTACATCAACCAACACGACCTTCATAACCGGATAATATTGTGGAAAACCCTAAGAATTTGTTGCATATGGGGGACTTTCAGAGATATTTTTAGCTGCACTTTCGCCTTTTTTTAAATTTTATGGGGCTTTCCCTGATTTCTTCCTGCCTTCTGATAAACAAGTTAAAAGCCACGGAAAATCCAAAAATCGCAGCTGCTGTAACATTTTGTAATCTTTTTGATATGCAAAAAACCAAAATTTAATTTAATTTTGCTATATTTCAATTTTGGAACTAATGCTTTTTTAAATTGTTAAGTGATTGCCAAGAGGATTCAAAACTTGAAGTTTTTTGGTCCAGACATGAAAAATAATATTCTCTAGAAGACAGCTGTTTTTTCTTCTATATAGCGAGATTGCTCGATCAGTCAGTGCTTCTGCTTATTTCGAATTTTCTGACAGGGACTGCCCTGCCCAGTTTAAGAAGGGTTCGGGCTGACGACAATTCAAACTTGTATACTAACCTTTTAAGACGTCTTCAGATGCTCTTCGAAATAGTGCGGTCGATTTCAATTTCATATTTGGTATTAAGGGACAGAAACTTGAAAGACTCCATTTAGAAAGTATGCATGAGAAAAATGCTAATAAAACCAAGAATATTGGGGTTCTGTTCTTTATCTATATAAATATAATTGGAGTGTCTGTCTATGATTTCAAAATAATTAGGGGTATTCATGAAAACGTGTAAATCCCTAGTAAGCCGCGTAAATCGTATAAGTTTCCAATCTCGTAAATGAACTGTCAAAATTTGTATGGAAAGTGAAATACGCAGACTTTTACGCTGAAGTTTACGCTGAAATTTTGTGGTGTAAACTTCGTATATGTGTAAAATCTTCAAATGTCAATTGTGTGCAAGATGGAAGAGGTGAGAATAAAATTTATGAAGAATATATTTTAAAAATTGTAATCAATTTCTTTATTTAGAAGGAAAATTTACATTTTTCTGTTTAGTAATTTTGACATTAACATCCACTTTGAACAGTTGGCCAATTATATCGTTTACATACATCAAGTCATCATAGGTGCGTTCATTAAACAAACCTCGTAAAAATACGCGTATACGGAATGTGTAAATTTACTCGTTTTCATGAATACCCCTATTGTGTTTTTCTAAGTTCATATGGTTACATGTAAGTAATCACACAAAATCACGTATTTTTAAAATTTTTGTCTGTCTGTATTGTCGGTCTGTTTGTCCGGGCTGATCTCGGGAACAGTCTCCAGGTCTCCTTGAGTATCTTCTTGTATCTTTCCCCTGACGTCACTCAGATCTTTTCTCATACAAATTGCGTTTAATCTTTTCAAGATGGAAACAGAGCTTTTCCTTATGAGCCTTCCTTGTATTATTGTACAATGGTTGAGGACTACATCCAGTCGCCCATCAGCAAACAGTGATCTCACATTCCATGATCAGATTCGTGCCCTGGTTCGAAAAGCACATGTCGTCGTCGTACTGTCCATCCGGTTCCGAGGCATTGCCGATTCGTCGCAATGGTATTTTTATGGGAGCGGGTTGCTAACCCTCAGCCCAATCGCCTTAAATCTCTGTTTTATGGCGCAAAGATCTCGTCATTCGCCCATCTCCTGTTAACTCTTTCCGAAGAAGTAACCCAGGGGGCATCGCGGGGAGGTGGGATTAGGACTTGCTAACAGAGTTGCTAGGTGTTCGTCTGCAGTGACTCTTCTCGGGATTTGATAGAAGTGGCAAATCGGGTGCCACCACCTTCCGAGGTTTTTTTAGCCCCCAAAATAAAATAAATAAATCATGGTCGGTATGATTCGCACTAATTAACAAGTTCGGATATAATATTGCTCTTAAACTACATTACATACCCCCACCACGCCGCTAAAAACTCACATGGCATACCTCCATGACTCTAAAGCTCACCACATCATGAACAAAAACCTTATTGCATACCTCCAGGCTTTTGGGGCCGACCAGCACCGACACAAACCCAGACACGAATAGCTCACTGCACCATGGGGCAAGCGGGTGACGCAGAAACTCTCTAACCAAACTACTTACGGTCTGCAATGCTACCTAAGTGACCTGTCCTCTGATGATGCTTTCTTGCTTCACAGTAGCTGGACTGACTCATCTCAAACAACTTCTTGGAGTACTTCTATTTGGTAATACTTCTAATGGGTTCTTGGAGTTCTTCTAGTTGGTAGTATGTACTTATAATTGGTAGTACTTCTAATTAGTAGTACTTGGCAGCACTTCTTGGAGTATTTCTACTTGCTAGTAATTCTATTTGGTAGTACATCTCGGATTCTCGTGGCCCAGAGTGGGATTAAGATTGGAATAAGATCGGTCCGCATCACGTTTATACGATTTTAAGTTCGAGAAAAAAAGGGAGAATTTTTGTAACCAGGAATTTTTAGGAACAAATTGTATTGTAATGTATTTAAATAAAATTGAATTAGACAGTAAAATTATTGGATCTAGATTTAAATGTTTATTGGACTATTAACAAAATTAAAAATTGAAATAGAAATTAAGCCGAACTTTGTTTTTTTCTTCTAATTTTTCGTTGTAGCCATCCACTGAGTTTTCCGAATAGGCATAAGAGCCCATTCAGATCCAATAGTAATATTGTTTTCCGGGTGAAGATATAAGAGGGATGGACTAGCCTGATCATACAAACCCTTCCTCTCTTTTAGGGGCAGTTTACCAATGACATCCCTCTTTTGGGTTATGATCATATTTCCACAAGGCCAGATAGTTAAGACTAGTTCATTTATTCTTCTAGTGGCTGACCACCGATTGATACATGGTACGGAAGGAAATGGCTACACCATATTTTTTTTATGAATCATGTTGGGACTAATGGCTTTTAATCGAGGCTTGCAATTGGAGTGACCTACCTAATTTATAGCATCTAGACTCTGCATTTATAGACTTTAAATTGTTTAGGAAAACTCTTTGTTTTATTGATTATACTTAAGAGAAGAGCTTTTATTTGCATTCACTTTATGAATGGAACAAGATATCTAAAACTTATTATAATCTTTTTACTAAATTGTTTACAAACTACTCAAAACAGTATCTACTTGTACCGTCTGCGGTAAAAATTTCACTACTTGCACAAAATCCGCAACTGTACAGCAGTAGGTGCTCCCCTTAGTAAAATCCTCAAATGCGGGATTGGCAAAACCGTATTCGCGGCAAACATCTTGGCAAATAAGTTCTTTCACTGTAGCAAAAGGATTGTTCAATGTGATAAAAACAATTCCTCGATTTCTGTATTTAAGAATCTTCCAATAGAATTTCGGGACAAAAATATTATTTGGTTCAAGGGAGAGGTTGACAGGTCTGTTGTTGGCATTGGGAAGACTCAATGTATCATAAACTCCTGTAAAAACCTGGACATCGTCAGCTAGTTGACCGGCGATTTTTCGAGCAATGTTTTCTACGCGTAGCCAATTTCCAGCATTAATGGCCTAAAAAATATTCATAAATGTATTTTAATGGGATGCCAGTAATTTGTAAAAACCTTACCTGCCACTGCGGTGCGGCATTAATATAAAAGTAAGTCGCGTGTTGCCAACTTCTAAAGACACCATCATTGTCAGGAGCTAAATGTCCTCGAGCCAAGAAAGAAGACGAGTTCAAATAAGATCTAGCTGCTGCTTCGCTGCCTAATAGATTGGTAAATCTCTTAATTTGTTCAGCTTGTTTGTATGAAGTGTTCGGCTTGACTTGCGGTGGTATTCCAGTCACTTTAAACGTTGGTCTTATATTGATAGAAACTGAATCTAGTGTATATAATTATTATTACATTATTTATTTCATAGAATTCATTATTGCTATACCATTTATAGATGCTCCACGTAATGTGTGATTAGTATAAATAACTGAAGCTGTCACTGAATTATAACAAACTTCAATATATTTTACTAAACCAAATCTCATCGTGTTGAAACCAATCTCAAAAATTGTTCCATCATTTGCGCAAGTCTTATTGGTTCTAACAGCATCTCCGGTTATCCCAATACTACACTCCAGATCACTCAACTTTAAGGTGTCCGTACCAATTTTGAAGGTGTTTCCAGATTGACATTTAATTGTATATTCTGATTGGTCTCCTGTTTTGACATATATGGGAGACTTTAGACATTTAAATATTTAGTTTTATTTATGCATACAAACGTGAAGTAAAGGAATTTCGATCTCCAGAACAAGCTAGAATGCTTTCTTCAGACGATTTCCATGATAGTGTCGGGCCATGTGGTGCTAGGAGCTCTCCTTTAGTTGAAAGTATAACAGCATCTTTTTCAGGTAAGTCATTGCGAATGTTTACATTGCATTCTATGGGAACAGTAAAAGACAAAAAAAAAGTTAGAAATAAAATTATACAATAAGTGCAATAAGATTTCAGGTATGGGTAATTTTAAAGTTTATTATCGTTTCATCGAAACAAAATTTTTATAATCTTCTATATGTTTATTAATTTTCAAGTTTGCCTACTGGCAATCTGAGTTACATATCTCATTTTCCATTTTAGCAAGTATGGAACAGACATTAAATGGTATTAAATATTTTTTTAAATAAAAAACTTGAACAACAAGAGTTTGATTAACATAAGGGTGTTTCTCACCAAAGTGGTAAAATCGCTGTCCTTGGCAAATATTACGGAAACTATGGCGAGAAATATTTATATTTCTGCAAATTTGAATTTATAACTATCTAAACTATAGTATACAATATAGAAAATATCTCACTTAAAAACCTATATGGTTTCAATAACGTATTTTTTAGGTCTAAAAACAGTCCCCTAGCCGGTCCCCAAACCAAAATATTTTCTATTGAGTTCATTAATTGAACTAATCTTTTAAAAACAATTAACTTATATAACACAATTTAATCAATATGAAATGATATGCTATTAGACTCTAATATCAATTTATTTAAACTATTTTTTGATTAGTTTAATTTAACCTAAAGTTGGTCCCCGAATTTCATGAACAGTCCCCTGCCAAAGTTTCGAGTTACGCATCAGGCCATCTACAGTAAAGACAGACTTGTTAATGGGCGTAACGAAACGTGAACGACATGAAGTTAGCTCTGTTACCACCAAAAGTAGCTATACCTCATTTTGTTTAGTGTTACAAGAGTTAGAGGGGCACATGCGCGCATCGGTACGCAACATTAGACAGTCCCCTAGTAAGTGTTATTTTTCTTTTTTTAAAGTGTTCCAGTTTTCTCTATTGTGCATCGTTTTAAATAAGATGTCTTGTATTGTTTCTATAAAACAAAATAAAGTCATAATGAAGGAATTTTATGGTACCGTAACAATTACACAAATTAAACAGTCCCCTGCCAACAGTCCCCGGTCAACAGTCCCCCGCTACATACAGAAACAGGAGACTGTTTCATTTATTAGGGCACTATTATTGTACTTTTGCCTTTGTTTTAGGTCTATAACCATCTTTTAATCATGGCGCGAGAAAGAAGAAAGTGTCTAAGGAAGAAATAAAAGTTCACAAGTTTACTTGAAACCACACAGAGAACTTGGAACTACCAAAGAAGACTGTTTTATTTATATATATATGCGTCATGAGGAATGTTTTTAAAGTATATATACTACTAATAAATGCTCATTTCACTTATATATACAGTCCTTTGACATATGCAACAGTCCTCTGACATATGAATTTTTTAAATTTACTCAATAAGTCCTAAAAAAAAAACAAATATATTTGGGTCCCTTACTGTTTATTATCCACCAGATAGATATCTATTTAATTGTATATTTTTTTTTCATATTCACTTAAAAAAGTTACTGGGACAGATTTCTTGCAAAAATTTACCAGTTTACAGAGAAACACCCATAAAAGGCCGTCAAAATCATCTGGAATAATCCTATTTCGCTACCGGTGATATCTCATGAATTGTAATTCTTACGGGAAAATGTATAATAACTTCCTTTTGTAGAAAATCACATGATCTACAAACTTTGTAAATATTATTTTATGATAAGATTTACCATTCAAGATGTATTTGCAAAAAACTGATATTTTGACCCTTAAACCTCCTAAAAAGTGGGTTTCTTGGGGTAGAAAATAGGTAGAACTCTTGAACTAATAAGCAAAGACAAAGTTATACTGCGATCTACTGCGACCAGCTTGAGAGACTTGAGTGTTGGCTAGAAGAAAACGGCCATCGGTTAACAAATGAAAGCTATTCTTCCATCACGATATTGTGTGGCTACAAGAAGCATGAGTTGGACCAGCAGGATGGAAGACGATGTTCGACCAAGTTTGCTTTAATTTGTTATCATCCATTCTCAAATCTGAAGATGTGGTCATAGTACAGCGCCTGTAGTAAAATATATCGGAGGACCGTGAATTTTTGGTCTTCTTTTTTCTTCTTTAAAATCCTTTAATCCCTCATGGGACATAGGGCGGAAACAGTTGCCCTCCAGCGGACTCTGTTTTGCGCGACAGCTCTTAGCTCCGACCAGGATCTCCCAGTTGTTGCGGCTTCTTCTTTTTTTTTTTTTTTTTATGTGAAAGACTAGAGTCTCAGGGAAGACCCTTTATACTGTCGACAATCTATTTTCTTCATATAGAGTGCAATGTCGAACAGCAGCTCTAGTCGGGGAAGGAAGGAACTGCCACAACCTACCCGCGATATTTTTCAGTCCACCTACTTCCAACCATTACTATTGCGACTTTGACATCGGGGCATCGAAAAACAGCTCGCTGGAGTGTTATGCCTCCTGAAACGAGTTGAACCTCATCAACCAACCGATGACATGCGCTTTGGCGGAGCGGGGAAGGGCTAAGGAAGGCTATGACAAGAGGAATCAGGAATGTAAAGAGGGAAGAAGAAAGAAGGAAGTTATGTAGGTGGGAAATTGGAAAAGGCGAAGGACCGTGGGGCTTGCCCGGGAATCGAACCCGGGACCTCTCGGATAGTAGCTAGACGCCTTACTCCCTAGGCTACCGAGGCCCTTCTAGTAGGGTTCTCCTCCACGTTGTTCTAGGTCTTCCTACTCGACGGGAACCTTGCGGATTCCAGTCAAGGGCCTGTTTGGCTAGATTTTCGTTTTCGCGTCGCAAGGTGTGGCCAACCCAATTCCATTTCCTTCGCCTGATTTGGTCGTCTATCCTTTCTTGGCCGGCACGGCGCCATAGTTCTTCGTTTGAAATTCTATCTTGCCAGCGGATTTTTAGGATACGACGAAGGCATCTGTTGATGGAGACTTGTAGGCGCCCTGTTATGAATTGGGTGACTTTCCATGTTTCGCAACCATACAAAAGAACTGCCTTAACGTTGGAGTTGAACAGCCGCAATTTGGTGTTAGTGGAAATCACCGTTGATCTCCATATGTGGGACATGCATGCATATGCGCATTTGAATTTTTGGTGGGCAGGTAGTATTTAAGTGTTGGATCAGATATCTATTGAGGCTCCTCCTTAGTTCAGTGGATAGGGGTTTTTGGTTCCGAATTCTTTCGGACAGCTACGATAGACGTGAAATTCGGACCATAAGTAGCTACAAGCTCAAGAAACAAAATTGATATTGTGTTGATGTATGCTTGGGGGAATGGCACGCTCAAAATAATTGCAGAAATCGATAGAGGGATGGATTGAAATAAAAAGTGTTGTATACATGTTTTTCTTTAAATCAATATTTTCCGAGTTATTCTTGATTGAAATTTTCATCTAAAAAATGTATGTATGTAAAAATGTATTTTTCACGAATAACTTAAAAATCTTAAAGTTTTTCAAAAAAAGCAATTGCATCAAAAAAGCTTTTAGAATAATGAATCGGTTAATGTTTTATTTATTTAGATGAAACACAACTCGAGTTATGAGTCGTTAAAGATGACCGTTTGCTCGCCGAAAACTGACCTCGCACCATTCGACGTTAAATAAAGACAACACGACGAAAAACTTATTAGGCCTTATTTAAAGCACCAGAGAAGACCTTCAAAATGAGCTTCGGTAATATTCATTAGCATCAAAACTTACGGAGTTTGATGAAAATAATACGGTTGTCTTCATTTTTCGACAAAATAAGATTCAATGAAACGAATGGCTTCACGACAAGAATTGAAAGCAAATGAAACCTGTGTACAATTAACTTTGTTTAGGTATAAACAATATGTTCTAAAATTTTGAACAGTTTAGAAAGTCTATATTTGAAATGTCTATATTTTCTACAATAACTAAAAAACTAAGTGAGATACGAAAAAAATGATAAGGATGAAGGAAAATTGAGAAAAATTTTGGTGTCTCTTTCGATTCTGTGTTATGAAAATCAATCGAGATATCTTCGTTGTAAGCTCGCATGTGAGTTCGAGGACCACCTTCCCCGAACGATTTAAACTTTAGAATCTTAAAAAGTAAGGGTTCAAGGAAGTTCAACTTTGCAGGCCTTATAGCTCTTGAAATTTCCTACGAATTGTAGTGATTAGATATTTTAAAAATTGAGGAAGTTATCGTTAAAAAGCGTTGTTAATGAAATTATCGAACCATGTAAATTGTATTAATCTCGTCAATTTTATAGCATTTAGAAACCCATATAAACAGATATGACCGCATGTGTATATGTTTAAGCGTATTCTCATAGACAACACACATGTATAAACGCATGTATATATGTATAAGACATATGTATACAATGTATACTATACATGTATGAAATTGGATGGCTCTTACTTTTGGTTTCGAGCACCGATTCCCCTCGCTCCCTGTTACGATAAGAAAAATATGTGCCCGGCCTTAAAATTACTATTGGAGCACTCAAAAATTGCTTTGAATTGGTCAACAAAATTGAAAGTAATTTTACAGGCTAGCCCTAATTCGTGAGAGAAACATTTATTTTCTAGATTGATACCAAAAACACTGAAGGAATGGCCTTGTGATGTGTTGATCGTCATGGTGAAGACAAGAAATTGAATTGCAAAAAATTCGGCTGAAACGAAATCAATCCGTTCGATTCGTCTATAGGAACACTGCCATTATCAGCAATTGTTTAGAGAAATCTTCGTTTTAACCAGGCAACTCGCATGTTTGAAGTCAGTTGTCGTTTCTTCATAAAGCGCCACTGAGTCATCAGCAGCGGTGGATCTTGGAATGACTGTTTGGCGGAAATCTCCAGAGAGTGGAATAATTACACCTCCAAAAAATCTCTAGTTATTCCTACATCGTCGTTCATTCGATGATATGACGTTGGTATTCCAAACTTGACTAAGAAACTGGCGCACATGAAGTGGCATAATGTCTTCGATCAAAAGCAAAGCCTGGTTATGTATCCGGTCATTCAGCTTGAGCTCGGAATTCCCTGTACTTAACCGAATTCGGTGTAAACTGTTTTCTGACATGTCATCCTTGTATTTGTTCCACAATTTACGTGGATTCGATGGAAGCAAATAATGGTTATCAAATAATGTACCTATCTGAGATGAAGATACAGAAACAACTGGAGAATATTATGCGGTAACAGCACAGAAACATCCGGGAATAGAAAAGCTGCTTCGCTACAACAACGAACTGAGTCCTTTAAATAGTAAAGCTACATACATGGCAAACTAATTTTAACACTGTTGGAAGCTTCTTCTAAATTGGTTCGTTTTTCGTCGAATATAATTATAAATATGAACTATTAGAAATATCATCATTACCAGGATGTCCATAAATTTGATAATCCCTTGAAAGCTTTCCTAACCCGACTCCTTCTTGAAGAAGTAACTGTTCAGCACGGAGTTGACTATCTTTTGGTGGATGTGATAAAAAGTTACCAATATATCCAATAACAATGGTATCTTCATAATTAGGCACCCTTTTATCCCAATTCCTTCCTTCATATATTAAACCATTACCGCCGATGAGAAAATGGAACCTAATGTCACCTAAATTTGCTGCGATATCATTGTGTTGAATATTTTTTACGATTTGGGAGCATTTTGTCTAAAATAAAATAAGGGTTTGTTTAACAATTACATTAATATAAATTTGTATTGTGAGGTATTTACCAATGAAGTACAGGCGGCAGTCATTGTAGGAACGATTAGAACCTTCCGAACTGGAGTATTTTGGGTTACGATTGCTTGCATTGGTGGTCTGGCATTCCATTGTACTTTTGTTATTAGTTGTAGTTTTGGTTGATTGATGGTTGCGGCTGATTGAAAACAAGCCTGTAGGTTATTAGTTGTAGCTAAAATTATTTAGTCAAACTTACCGCTGCAAATCCACAACAAATTTACAATCAAGAATAATATCGGAGATGCTGTCCAGAACATTGTAGGTGGACTATTTGAAACACTCGGCGCACTCTGAATAACTATGCTAAAAAAATTTAATAACTATTAATCAATAAAAATTAGGTACAATTTAGGGGAAGTATTCCCAAAATGTAACCAATAGAGTGAAAGAAAATCGATGCACGTAAATAAAAGAATGAAAAAAATGGAAATTTCTTTGTCTACAAACCTTAGTAATAAGAACACCTTCTGAGGAGTTGGAATTTATTTTTTATAACATGTAAGCTGATAATCTATAAAATTCAACAAAACTAACACCTCCAAACTGAAAATATCGAAAGCTAACTATACCGCCACCCAGTACGTGTTACAAGTCACTGCTTCGCAACAGGTAGGTATATAACTCACAAATTTCTTTAAACTCACAAATAATAAAACAATGAAAAATCTTCGTTTTTTCTTAATGTGAGATATAGAAAGTGCTACAACTGTACACTATGAAAATACAGGTGTAACTGCTTTTGTGGAATTTTCATGAGTGCGAATAGTTCAGGTACAACTGCAACTGCAGACAGGTGATTATTTACAAATTAAAAGTAAATAAGATTTGTGAAAATATAGACAAATTTTAGACATGGTAAATGCACTAGACTGTAGTCGTGGTCGCCAACTGAAATTATAGTTGGATAGTAATATTGTATAAAGACTCTACACAATCATAAGTAGCCAGGAGAAAGAAGAAGTGCTTCAATTAAAGAAGTGGCTCTAAGGTCAACAAGGTTTTCGTTCGGACATAATATCGATTTTATATTTAAGTAAAAAAATACAAACAAGTATAAAATAGGTGAAGCTACCAGAATATGGTTGATGTTTACATAGTTAAATAAAACGTTCCAGGTGCTACTAGCAAACTGAATAGGTAGGCTTCGGTTCCGTAGCAAGCTCTAGAGAAATTGTTCTGAAACTTTGTAAATCGCAACAGCTCCAACAGTAACTAAACCAGCAAACAGGCCTATTTTCTTCCGGGTCATCTTTTTTTTATATGATAGTCTAAGCTTAGGTGTCACCGTTTGTACTACTAGTACGTCATGTCGTACATGTCATGGTGCAATGTGAACCTTACGTATGAGCTCTTGGTTGTTGTATGAGTTCCGGAATACAGACTGTGGTAGGTTATTCCACAGTCGATTTGTTCTTGTTATAAACGAATTTCTAAAGCGGAGTGTGCGCTAGTCTTGTGTTACGGGATAAATGTTGCCGTGGAGGCATGAGGTTACTTATTTCAATGGAGGAGTCATTGTGGTAAGAGCGGTAAAATTTTGCAAGAGCTGGTACTTTCCTACGGTAGCTTAATGAGTCAATTTAAGAGCAAATGGCGCTATCACCAATAAGACTTTGCGCCTTGGCCAAGTAACCTAAGGTGGTTCTCTGGGCCGGCCCAGTTATACGAGTTGTATTCGGGGCGGGACGAATGTAGGACTTGTAGATGATAGCCCAGACCGACGCGACGGCTAAAGGAGGAGTTTGCACCTTTTAAGGAATCACATTCACTGTGAGGCTTTTTTAGCAATTTGGAATATGTAGTTATTCCAGCGCAGGTCTTCGGCTAATGTTATGCCTAGGATATTTAGAGACAGTTCTGCCGTTAGGATCTTATTTGATTGCCCATTGGAATAGAAAAACGATCGGTACTAGTTTTATTGGTGATGAGACAGTACTTCGTTTATAATGCATTAATACCGTTCTTGAGGCCCCAATCAAGAATTAGTTCGATGTCCCTATTGATTGAATTAGACATGAGTTCATGATGACGCAAACTAGGTATGGCGTATGCTTGTCCTACAGTATCGAAGCCATAGGAGTAACGTAGAGTGCCGTCGTAAGTAAAGCTGTGGAATGAGCTAGGGGATTGAGAGCAGGTCATTTATAAAAACTATGAAGAGAGCTGGTAATAGAATTGAGCCCAGGGGAACACCTGCCATCCGTTACTACCTTGATTGAACGGCCAGAAAGGAAGCTCTTAATCCAGTTCTTTAGAAAATTGTTAATAGCAATAGTTTGTAGTTTAGTTAACAGAGCGGGATGCCATACTCTATCAAAAGCTTTGGATATACCTATGTATCTAGAGCAACCAGGGCAGATTCATCAAATCGGTGTAAACTTTCGTTGAGATGCTCTGTTAGGCAAACAGGAACTTACTTACTTCTAGTTTTTACTTTTGTAATAGATATAACTTTAAATAAGTTCAGTTTTTAGTTTAAGTCTAACTCTTGCTGTTACTTTTACTCGAGTTCAAAGAAGTCTGTCTCTTAGGGGTGGCGAAGGTCCGAGGCAGTTGTAACTCCTCTGCCCTATACTCAGATAGTTCTTCTAGAGCTAAGTTAAATAAGAAAGTAGGTTTTAATAATTTAGATACATTTTTTGCAAAGATTGGGAGCCTAAACAATACTGAGGCGATTGAATCTCGATTGTTCCAAACATTAGTGATCAAATTTTACAATCAATAAAATCATATTCGCTTCGTTATTTGTTTTAATAATCTTTCAAAGCTGCAAGCATTTAAATTCCAATTTAATATTTTGCAATAATTTTTGATGAAAAAATATATTTTTGCTATATTTATTGAAGACGTCATTGACTTACATTGAACTCGTCGGAAATGCGCATAAATTATAATATTATTAATAGATGATAACACTTTTGTCATTGTTATCACATGTAAGGGAAAAATATTTACAATAAACTTTTTAAAAAATGTTTGTGTTTATATATGAACAAATTGCACAAATAAAACTCGAAACAAACCCGTAATTGATTTATTTACTTCAAAATTAAATATTACACTATCATTTTTTATTCACTCAAACAAAACCACTTGCAAAGTAAACTTAAAAATAAGATTGCACTCTATAAATACCGATATACACCTCCAAGACTGCAACTTATATGCGGAGTGTCCGAAGCAGATCTCAAATGCTAAAAGTTACAACAAACTAGCGCAAATTTGTGAAACATGATTAGTCATTTTGTGGTATGAGTAGTCACAAAATGAGTAAGATTTAAAAGAGACGTAAGAATGTTTACTTCTCCCCAATTCGTCACTCTGAATTAATTTCTAGGTGTTATCTTCATTTACAAAAGCTCATCTTGTTATATGGATCGGACACCAAAGAATGAACTGAAATCTCGACACTGAAACTGTAGAGGTTATATGTATGTGGACGTATCAGATCTAAAAAATCTTAATTCAAGCTTTCAGGCAGTGGCATTCGGTTATTGTAAAATCAGCTGAGCAAATCTTGTCGAAGTCGTACACGACAACTGTGACTCTCGAGCCTATCTTGACTGAACTTCCACCTAAAATAAATAATAGTAAACAAATGAAGAATTAAAATGACGACTGATTGTTTATATAATTACATAAAATTTTCTAGTTGAACCTTGCTTGAATAATGTAATTATTAATTAATTTTTAACAACAACTTTGAAAAAAAGAAATTATATTCTGCACACTATATTCTGCACATATGCATAATATTTTTTTAAAATATATTAGTTGACCTGACAGACCAAGTTCTACCTAAAATTAACGAAACAACAAAAGAGATATCAATTTGGATCAATATTATTTATTTCGGTTACTTACAGTTCAATGGTAATTTTGCAATGCCTTACGGTAAATAATGTTTGCGGATTAGGTATAGAGGCAGCGGGGCATAATCAATGTGGGTGGGGAGCACGCGAACAGGTAACCTTTAAAATGAAAACAGTTAATCGGTCAATTAAATTACCAGTTGTCTATGGAGCGCTGTGACCGCTCCATGTAGACTCCGTGTAGATTGCCCCATAAGACGCACAAAAAGGATCTTACACTTCGCTTCGTTCGCCTCTCGTTATAAGGAATGCCCGATTTGGCCCCCTTGAGGAAAATAATTGTTCCTCCGCTGGCGTCGAAAACTTTATATTTTTAAACGCGAGTGCCGTTTTTCCAATACGGTCTCCCAACTGAGTACTAATTACGGCCAATGCTGCTTAACTTCTGTAATAAAACAAGAACCGATCTATTGAGTATGCTAAATAATACGCTTCACGGTCACCAACATAATTGCCTGAAATATGAAGCAATGCAAACTAAAACTTTCATCTGCAGTTTCCTATTCCCAGCTGTCTCAAGCTATCCTCGATGTCATCTTTATAACTTTTTTTAGGCCGACCTGGTCTCCGTTTTCCTGGCGGCACTTTCCCCAGCACTAGTTTTGTCAGGTTCCGTTCCGCACCTCCTTAGATATGACCAGTCCATCTAAGTCTGTTTACTTTGATCACTTTGGCAATGTTTGCTCACTTTGGCAATGTTGTGATCCACCACTTTGGATATTGGACATAAATTGAAGTCACTTCGCTTACTGTGTTCTACTCTTCATACTCTTTCATTTGAAACCAATGTCAGGAGCTTGTAAAGAAAAAGGTAATCCGCCATTTTATGGTGGCTACCATATTGGATGTACCATAAAATTGAATATAGTTGCCATCCGAACCAAAGATGTGTACCAAATTTGAGCATCCCCCACAGAGAACGAAGTTATATAAAGCTTGTGAAATATCGATTATTAGTCGATATGTTAGTGTGTTTTCCAGCCTATTGGCAAGACGTAGTTATTCGCCACACTTGGATTTTGATTTCCTAGGTGATCTGGATTACATGCTAGAAAAAGTGGAAAGGTAACATATCACGAGCAGATTTTCGCTTTCACCCTCGCATCCCCAGACCCTGCACCAAGAAGGTTATCCGCCATTGTCGAAAATGGCTCCCCCCCCACTTCCCCTTTACAAATTAGAAGGGTTACAGATCGTTTCCAAAACTCATCTCTATCTCTTGGTCTATTGTGTTTAACCTTTCCCAGCATCGCAGTAGTGCTCATAATTGCTATGCACTCAAAAATATTTTATATTAAACATATGTATACGTTTTTATTTAAAATTGAAAACAATTAATAGATCAAAAATATCAACACAAATCAACATAGGGCCCTTTCAAAAATTCAGTCAACGGCAGCAGTCGGAGCACCTGTATATATATTCAACTGAAGTTAAAATTGGTAAGCAAACAGATCAGGCATTTGAATTCGTTCGCATTTGGCTGCTCCGACTATTGCAATCAGCTGATTTTTTGAAAGCGCCCAAGGAACATTCAACTTGCTGCATCGATTTCCTCGGACCAATGCGGCCAGGTCTGAATAATTTTGTACAACTCTTCTCCGGGACTTTCTGAGGGTCTTAATTGTTTATCACCATAGAGTCTGTAGTCGGCTGTCAGCTTATTTAGACGAACTCCCCTCTCGAGAAGCAGCAAGCATGCCTTCACTTGCTTATTTGGCGGTTTTTCGGTCCTGAAGTCTCCGATAAACGCTATGCCAATCGATCCCTTATTATAGCCTTTCGTATGTGCTCCTTCCTTGTCCCAATCGCGTCCTACGTAAGCAGCACCATCACCACCAACCAAAAAATTGTAGCCAATATCAGAGTACTTTGCTATGTGGTCTTGCTGTATTTTTTTAACAGCGTATACGCAGGCGGACTGAAAATTCATAAGTTTGATTAATTATCTAGTTAATGTTTTTTTTGTGTTCACCAATTTACCTGGCTGTGACAGCTTGGAGTAACTGTATTTAATATAATTGTCCTATTGACGGGAAGGCTTTGAGTACGTATTACTGATGTTGGTGGTTGAGCATTCCATTCATCACGTTCGTAAATTTGAAGAAAATCTGGACCGTCTAGAATATATTTGTTAAAATCAGTTAGAATTTGTTTAGTAGATCAATGTGGATAAGACTCCTAAGCTTTTATACAATAGGCTATGCTTGGTTCACTAGCGTTGCAATTACGTCATTTTTACTCAGCCCTAAAGATAATTTTAACCGCCCTCATGCATTCATCTCTCTCGGAACGTTACTCAGACTGCTTGCATTGGTTGAAATAGATATCCAAATTTATGATGGGATTACAATTAGCAAAATGGAACTTTTTTAAATCTTTACGAAAGTATCAATTTGTAGATTCACGTAAAGTATGCACATCAAGAGATGATTAGTTATGAAGAAGTGGGCGAAAACGAACTTACAGTCTATCCTGCAAGACCAGTCTTGCTCATCACCAAAATTGAGGTAGTCATTGAAATTGAGTGCCAATCGTGGACAAACTAATTAATATCTTTCAAGCAACGGTGTAAGCAATATTGCCATCGACGAAAATTTCAAAAGGATCAGTACTAAGGATCAAATCTCAAGTCAAGTTTAAATCAGTTTGAGAATGCTTGGCCTTGATGAGCTAGAACTATGATTCGGTTTACCCCTCTGTGGGTACCGAGAAATCAGGGCTTCGAGAAAAATAAAAAGGCGGATGCCTTTTGTGCAGCTAGCTACCAGCCAGCTTTTGTGCATTTTTCAATTTGGTAAACAGGTCTAGATGATTCGAACATAGAGAAATACACCTGGTCTGGTGAATTTTAAGCGGGCTGGCTTGCAACGCGATTTACTGACAGTTGACTTAGTGATGGGACTCTGCACCCTAAATTACCACCTCTAAGTATCCAAAGGGCTGAGGACCCCACCTCCAGTCTGTACGTCCAGGAGGGCGAGTTTGTCTTTTCCTCCCTAGACTCCCTAGATGACACAAACTTAACCATTTCTTCTAATCAAAATTATGCTTTAGAAATAAAATATATGTTTTTTGTATTATTTGTTATGTTAATATTTTTCTTTTAATTACCTCCACCAGATTCGGTATTTTCTGAGTTTCCTATAGATGACCAAAGAGTAAAATAAAGTGATAGCGCTATCGCTGCTATTGCAATAGCCATAATTATAATAATTCCTATTATCACCGGTCTCCGCTTGTAAAATACTGGCTTTTCATTTGACTTATTGAGATTATCTAAAATAAAATAAAAAATTAGTTTTAACAAAGCCAAAATATTGATAGATTGATTAAATAATTGCTTCAAAACTTTTGGCAATAGATAACAAATGGGACATTAAAAAATTGCTTCATATAACTTAAAATAGAAGGGCAAGCATCGATATTTATTATGCTGCTACTATAATTAGTATTTTTAAATAATCTATCCAACCACCAGGAAGCTTACTTAATTCTTAGTCTTGAATACTATACCTACGTTTATTCTAAATACAATATATAAGCGTTCCTTATTTTTAATAGAGTATACCAGTAGAGATTCTTAACCACTTTTAAAACTGTGACAGCAGATCAAGCACTGTAAAAATCTTTTTAAATCCGCAATACCTGCATATCATTCCCAACAAAAGCATTCTATAACATATACCAACAAAGCATTCACCAATGAAGTCAATGATCACACTTTCAAGAGCATCAATCTTGTTATAAATTTACATTTAAATTGTGATCAAAGTTCGATATAAATAAACTAACTTAATTTGCCAGAGGATCCTTTTCCATAAAGGAAACCAGCTAAATATTGTCGCATCTTAGATGGAATATGTTAACAGATTTTATTTATTTACTAGGACTTCCAGCCTATGCAAATGCTGATAATTTGATCCAAAGATTGTAGATTATTATACTTTATCGACTTTACTGTATTACTTACCTCTCACCAAACACAGGAATCCCTTGAAGATGATTCGTCTCTGGGAAACTTGAAACTCTCCTCCGAAACTATTATTTGGAAATAACTTTTGCTAAAAAGGAAAGAAGGTTGGTAACTTCATTGTGAATCGGGGGTCGATGGTGTACAGAACAACATGTGGTGTTCTGGGACCTCTTCTGTGGGTCACAATGTGTAATGATTAACACCTCGATGTGATCGAACTATGCGCGAACGAAACTAGCTGAGATATTAAAGTGCGTCCTGAAAGCGCTGGCCTGCCGTTTGCTGAACACAAAACTGTAACCGTGCTGGTCAGCAATCTGGGAAAACAAGAATCCGTAAGAATCAATATATGGAACAAGTCATTGACTCACAGCTCGCGTTAAGGCATCTGGAAGCGATGAACAACCAGAGGCTTAATTATATAACACACTTGGAGGGATGGCGGATAAAGCTTCTGGTATTTGTGCAGCCATTTTCAAGAATGCTGTCCAAAGTGGAATTTCCAACCGATCCGTCACCTCTTGATGGCTCAGTCTAGCTTTACGCAGTGCCAGTGTGAACAGCAGCATTAAGCAAGAGGGCTAACGGCTCTGGGATGGTAGACAGACGCCTTACTCCCTAGGGTACGCGGGCCCGCTTACTGAGCCTCGGGAGATAGGACCTCTCAGTTATAGTGGGAGTACTGACGGAACACTGCCTGAGGACGTATGCGGCCCGCTTAGGTCTGGAGACCTGCGATTTCTTCAGAAGCTGTAAGAATCTGGACGAGGAGGTAAAGTGTACAACAGCTTCTTTGTCACTGCCCAGCCATAAGCACAAGGAAACTAACCACGTTAGGTGAACCCTTTTGACTTTGAAGACTTATAGCTCTGAAAGTTGGCAGGATGAAACCGTAACTTTTACGACTTTAGGTAGGGGGGATTCTGCCCTCACTGCTACCTTCTTCATGGAAATACGTTATAGGGTTACAAAAATACAGGGTAAGTAAAACTCTAACAGCAAAAGTTAAAAACGCCCTAGCGGCTAAACCGACTATTCCCCCTGCCAGACGATATTTTATTCCTCTTGCCAAAATCTATCAATAGCCGGCCGATTTTTAATAGTTTTATTTAACTTGACCTCGTATATTAGTTTGTTTGTTTGTTACTTTGCTTCAAATGTTTCGACAGCTTTTTCAACTACTTCTACTTAATCGATTCTTTTGAAAGCTTGCTCATACTTTGAGTGACAATGCAATCTGACAGTTTTTAAGGCCACAAATGACGAATCTGTGGTAGAACTTAAAAAAAAAATAAAATGGGAATTAATGAATCTCTTGTCAAAATAACATGTTAAAGTAGCCTATACAGAAGGATGGTTGTATGACAGGAATGTCTCCACTAACAGGAAATTTCTTGCGGACAATGAGGCAACAATGAAGGCAGGTGGAGTTTGTGATCATCGACGAAATTTCTATGGTGTCATACCAGATGCTCTGTATGATTGATTTCCGTTTTAAACAACTCAAAACAGCGATGACGAGTTCTTTGGAGTAGTCAATGTATTATTGTTTAGAGATCTCTTGCAACTGCCTCCAACTAAACGCTCTGGGATACCTATATTTAAACAGCCCGAGCACCTTCAGCCAACCACGCATCTCACGCTTTGTGAGGTGACTGAGAGCTCGTCACTAAAATATAAACATGGGGCGCATTAAAAATATATTTTTGATGTGCTTGGAAATACATTTTTCTAGACAAGTCGTTCTTATTTAATTATACAGTGGTTATACAGGTTCGGCAATAATTTTAGTTTAGCCTCTTAAAAGTCCCAGAATATTACTTAATCCGCTGAAGCAGCGACACAAAGTTCCCCTTGGTTGGTATACGACATGAGAAAACAGCACGGCTACTATTGCACGATTTCTTACTAGACGTCAGAATCTCAAAAAGGTCCATGTTTGTGTTCTAATTATTTTCTAGTTTTTGGTACAGCTTATTATTTCAAATAAAACCATTCAACTTAAAAGTTTTTTTCCTAATTTTTTATTAAACTTAACAAATACACCCTATACCTGTATATTCCTTGATTGCATTTCAGTTTAACCCTCTAGCACTAGGTATCTGAAAGTCATATTTGGCAATGACATAGAATATCTGGACTTATAAAGGGAACCATATCTCAAGTAGCTTAGGGCCTTATCAAGTATAAAACCGTCAATGTACATGGCTACAAGTGCCCAGCAAAGGGTGCGCAACAAAAGTGCGCGTGACGCGAGTTTTTAGTTTCTACCCCAGGCCAAAAAGTGGCCATTATGCCTAAAGAAGAAGTCAAAAATGTATATTTTATTGGAAATGAGACAATTTCGCAATTGATAGATTTCAACAGAATTACATGTAATTAAAAATCAAATAACATTTATTTCATCATAATACAAGTCTCAAGTCAGTAGTAAAATCCGAACATACAACATAGCACAAAAAATACAATAATAAAAATGATTTAATTTCTTTTTAAATATTTGAAGATAAATTAAAATTCGTAAAAAACAAACTTAAATTTTTCACATAAATTCTTCAGTTTAAAGATTCTGTTTTAACTTTTTGCTTTCTAAAGTATCACAGCAAAATTTATTTTATTTTATTTATTTATTTTAATCAAAAAATAAAGTACACAAGATTTACACCTTATTTCGTACTGTAACACAGGAAAATAATATTGATAAAATTAAAAACAAAATTAAACTTAAAATAAAAATTAAATTTAAATTTAGAAAAGGGAAGAGAGAAAGAAAATAAAAATAAAATAGAAGTACTAGAACTAGACACAGTTAATTTATTTTAATTTAATTTAATTAAGACATAATTCATAGCCGGTGAAATGAGTCTGAAGATGAGAAGATGAAAGCTGAGAAGAATGTACGAAAAACCATGATAAGCAGCAAGCAAGCAATAAATACAATTTTATACGTTCCGTGTATCAAGGTACGCGATCACTCCGCTCCTGAAAGTGCCGAGGGAGCTGATACTTTGCAGATGGAATGTGAGGCTATTCCACAGTCTAACAGTATGTACAAAGAAGGAACGACCACCCAACAGGGAATAGTGTCTAGGAATACGAAATTGCATAGAACGACAAGTACGAAGAGGAACAAGACTATCAGCAAGATATGAGGGGGCAGAGGAATTAATGATTTTATGCAATAAACATAGGCCATGCACTTCACGATATGTGAGAAGGTTGCAAGGTAGCAAGGAAGGACGAAGACCAGAAACATGTGCAAAACGATTAAGGTGAAAAATGAACCTTAAACAATCATTGAAGGCTACATTCAATCTATGTTTACATGTGGAGTCAAGGCATATACATATAAACAGCAGATCCGTATAGAAAATGGGGAAGTATAAGGGATTTTACTAGCGCAAGACGAGTGTTACGGGATAATAAGCTACCATAGAGACGTAGGCGACGCAAACAAGTATAGATTTTTTTCAGAGTGAGCGACACATGATCACAACAGGACAAGTTAGAGTTAACCAATACTCCAAGATTCTTATACCCTTGACACACTGCAGCATCGAATGAACATTGCAGTATCATTCGGCTATGAATGATCATTCGCGCCCAGTATGTCATGTCCAATGTTCATTCAACAGCTTCATTCGTCATTCAATCGAATGAAGTCAAAATAACTTCATTCAATGAAGATGGAAGTGAAATTGGGAAATTATCGAACAACTTTCCATGAAATTTCCAGTAAAATTTCCAACTGAAATACCTAACTGTCAAACTGTCATTCAGATTTCAGAATTTTTTAAAAAGAAGTACGTTCCATTGTAAATAACTGTTGCTGGGCCTCAATTAATAATTTTTATTAAATTTAAAAATATAAATCAATATGTAATCACTTTCAGTTCATATATTTAGTAGTTTATGTAAAGTTTCTATTTTGACAGTTCCAATGAACATTGAGAAATGCAGTGTGTCGCTTCTAAAATGAATGATCATTGAAAGCCAATGAAGTTGGAAGAATGCTCATTCGTTTTTGCAGTGTGTCAAGGGTATTAGAAGGCGAGACTATTTTCAGCGAAATATTGTTTAGCTTTAGAGGGGGGATGCTGGAAGTATCAAGAAAAGATACAGATGATTTATTAGGGTTTAACTTCAAGAAGTTATTATCACACCATAGGGATAAGGATTTCAAATCGTTATTTAAGGCTTCAATAAAGCTAGCAATATCATTAGGAGTACAGTAATTATATAATTGGAGGTCGTCCGCGTAGCAATGGTGACGAAATGAGTAAATATAATAATTATTTTTTGATTAATTTTGGATACATAATTTTTTTTTTTAATTTAGTTTGGTTTAGTGTATATCTCTCTAAAAAAATTATAGAGACTTAAAATTTCATCAGTATCACTTCAACAACCGATATGATACTTAAATTACTTCCGTCCAATGTGGCCAGGTAGATTCAATTAAATCATAAAACGCTCTGCCGGGACTCTCGGTGGCTTTTAGCTGCTTGTGTCCATATAGCTTGTAATCATCTTTCAGTTTATTCAATTGCACTCCCTCCTCAAGCAACATTTGACCAGCTCTCAGTTGTTTTTCTGAAGGAATCTCAATCATAAAGTTGCCCATAAACGCTACTCCCAAATATCCCTTATTATGTTCTTCGGTGTGGTTGCCTACCTTGTCCCAGCCGCGACCTTCGTACACAGCGCCATCTCCACCAACCAAGAAGTTGTACGAAATATCACTCATATTATTTTTTATTTGTGAAGTTTGAATCGACCGACATTGATGACTGCATGACGACTAAAAGGATAAAATAAATTATTAACATAAAAAATATTGCTATATGTGGATTGGCATACCTCAGAGAGACAGGCAAGGGTGTATGTATGAATTATCACAACTTGACCAACTGGAGTTTCATGTGTCTCCAAATTTCGTACTGGCAGCACTGCCTTCCATCTTTCACGTGAAACAATTCTGAATAACATTGGTTCATCTTTTCATATGAAAATGTTTAAAAATAATTAGTTTTTCCGAGTGCATATGTATTGTATAAAATTTGATTTACCTGGCATGTAGAAATCTTTTTCAGCTTGCTTTAAAAAAGCATAAATGGAGAAGAAGATCACTGTCAAGATAATGACAGAAGCTGTACTAAGCACCGCTAAATTCCGTTTCCTTTTCAGAAAATTGCATTTTCCATTTTTGGTAAAATTACCAAAATTGTTATCTGTAATTAATATTAATAGAAATTTTTATATGTGATATGATTTTGTACGAGTAATCGGTCACAAAGTTTAAGAAGCTGCTGACACACAAAAATTAGAACTAATTGTTTAAACATAAATAAAATATAGTTTAAAAAAAACCAAAAAATACGCTTTTAATTTAAAATGAACTAAAAAGTAAAAAATAATTTTTAATGTAAAATTTTTGTTGCTCCAGCCAGTATATGGGAACAACCTACGTTTCGAAATGTAAAAAAGCGTGGGGCTCCTTACCTATTTCCTTATTTTATTAACATTGGAACTTTTCGTTAGCGCCCCACGCTTACATTAAAAATTATTTTTTTACTTTTTAGTTCATTTTAAATTAAAAGCGTATTTTTTGGTTTTTTTAAACTATATTTTATTTTCTACTTTTTAGTCTATTATATGGCTTCTACCATAACAATTCTTATATTTCCAAATAGCGGCTAGCAGCCGTACGTCCGCTGTTATTTCTAAACCCGAAAAGGTGGCTGACAGGAGAAAAGGGGGTTACTTTCTGGGCAGGCGAACAGGGGGTTACTTGATAAAAGCGTATTAAAAAAATTAAAATACACTTTGAAATCCAATTAGTCAGCACTTTTCCCACCTTGGCTTCGGTGGGACCTCATAGTCTACATCATTAAATGAACTCTAGCTCTTTATGCTACTTGGCTCAATCATCAGACTCCTTCATACACTTTCATTTGATACCCAAACCGAGTGGGTTTTAAAGAAAAAGGTAATCGCCATTCCGCTATTTTGTGTTGGCCGCTATTTTGAATTTAGAATTACGCTACGCAGCTAATTGTATTGTAGTTGGCATACCCATCCATTTGATACCCATGTCGGGGGGTCGGCGAACACAATTGCAAAATTCAGCCGCCATCCTGGACCCGTCATCTTGATTTTATTTTTTTACAAAATAGTCAGATTACATTGTCATCCAAACTAAACGTGTATGCAAAATTTCAGCTCAATCGGAAACCGGGAAGTGGGTTAAATTTAACTTACAAGATTTTATTGCATAGTTACAAGTGCAGCTAATTAACACATATCCATTTTGAATTTAGAACTACGCTACACAGCTTATAGTATTGTATTTGGCATACCCATCCATTTGATACCCATGTCGGGGGGTCGGCGAACACAATTGCAAAATTCAGCCGCCATCCTGGACCCGTCATCTTGATTTTTTTACAAAATAGTCAGATTGCATTGTCATCCAAACTAAACGTGTGTGCAAAATTTCAGCTCAATCGGAAACCGGGAAGTGGGTCAAATTTAACTTAAAAGATTTTATTACATAGTTACAAGTGAAGCTAATAAAAGCGTATTAAAAATCGATTAACTCTCGCTGGGTTTAATTTCAAATAAAAAAATTACGATCTCGTATTTGTTAAGACGGAAGACGTAAATAAATGGTTTAATTTTTAAAGAGTATAGTTAGTTTTAATTCCTTCTTCTTTTTTGAATAAGGTCTCAGACCTGCAGCCACCGCATGGCCCCTCTTCCTTAAATTTGTTGGCCACATTACATGAACGGGTTCAGCACATGTTGTTCCAGACTAGTCGCATAAGGCAACTACAGCTTCATCAGGTGGCCACTTTCACTATGTTTGCATGATGAGTTAAATAAAAGTTAGTTGAGTTGTGGTTGCGTTCAATTTTCGACTCGCGTCACAAATCACAAACAAAGCACAAAAATGCTGCTGCCAACAAAATTAAACTACTCAACTACTAAACTAGCGTCTATATGCATAATTTGAACTCAACCCAGTTAGTACAGCTGGGTCGAAATCAGTCGACCATAAATACATAATGTCGCTTTCGACCAGGTAGGCCCATTACAAATCATATTTCCACTTTAAGAAGAATCATGGGAATTCACCATCAGTATTCAGGTAAAACTATGAGGTGCTTCCGATTTCCAAAACAGCTAATCGAATAAGCAAAAGCTACAATCGAGGTAGCACTATTTGACAGTGGCGAGACAACGGATATCAGAAGGAGAATAAACTTTGCTAACAGAAGCTATTTTGACCTTCGACAACATCTTAAGGCCCCCATACACGGTCAAATTGGATGTACATCGAAGGGTGGATGTACAACCAAAACTATCGATTGTGGGCCGGTCGGCCGATCAAAATTCGTTGCTCTTATCGGTTTGATGATAATCTGGATGTACATCCAATTTGACCGTGTATGGGGGCCTTTACATCACGCATTTTGTCTAGAGGAATGAAGTGTAAACTAACACGCTAATCGGTGACGGTGTTTACAAAAACGGTCAATAGAGAAGGAGATATAATCATGAATTATACGAACTGTACCGGGGACTCGACATTCTCAAAAGTACTAAATTAAATACAGTACTATGGATGGCACACGTACAAAGGACTGACGATAGCTACACTGCAAAAATAGCGTTAAATCGAATCCCGTATGGAAATCGAAATTCAAGTCGGCCAAAGAAGCTAGACATGGGCTCTGTTGAGGAAGGTTTAGTAAAGTTAGACGTGCGCAACTGGAAGGCATTAGCTAGGAACCGAACAGCATGAAGTGAAATTATGGATGAAGTCAAGGCCAATACTGGACTAAAGTGCTGCAGATGATGATTCACTTGGCATAAAATCCAGGATTGGGATAATTTAACATTAGACTAGCATGACTAACTTTGGAAAAATGGAAAATCACTTCCGAGGCGTAATCTGACAGCTTTAAGTAGCAGTTTAAAGTACATAACTCAGTTCAAAATTGGAAAATTCTCCTCCCAGAATTCTCTGGTAATTTAAAATGTAATTTTAATTGAAGATATAATTGAAATTGAAAACTTTTTTTTATATGAAAAAACCACCTTGCCGAGACAAGCCAAAGTGGTTTTTGGGGCGCCTGCCCAGATATACGAGTTGTATTCGAGGCGCGGCCGAATGTAGGATTTGTATATTGTAGCCAATGCGGCTGGCTGGAGGAGGAACTTTTGAGAAATACAAGGCATTGGGAGGCTTGTTTGGCGATTTGAAATATGTGATCGTTCCATCGCAGATGCTCCGTTAAAGTTACCCCTAGGATGTTGAGAGTTGAGTCAGCCGTTAGATTCTCTCCATCCACCGAGACAGGAGGAAGGTCGGCACAATTTTTGTTGGAGATCAGACAGTGCTTCGTTTTTGTGGCATTGAATTCGACGCGGTTCATTTCGCCCCAATGAAGAATCGATTCGATATGCCGGTTGATCGAAGTCGACATCAGTTGACGGTGGTAAAGACAAGGTCTGGCACGTGCTTGTCTTATATTGTCGAAGGAGTAAGAGAAATTCAGAGTACCGTCATCAGCGAAGCAGTGAAGTGGGTTGGAGGGGATTGAGAGCAGATCATTAATGCAGATTAGAAAAAGTGCTGGTGAGAGAATTGACCCCTGGGGAACTCCGGCCGAAATGACATGTGGGTTGGATTCGACGCCGTCCAATACTACCCTGATTGAACGGCCTGAAAGAAAGCTCTTAATCCAGTTCCTTAGAACTAAGTGTATACCAATACCTTGGAGTTTATTCAACAGAGCTGGGTGCCATACTCTGTCAAAAGCCTTTGATATATCTAGAGCAACCAGACCAGACTCGCCAAGGCTGTGAATGCTTTGGTTGATACGCTCGGTTAAACACACAAGCAGATCGCCAGTAGACCGTTTAGGTCTGAAGCCGTATTGCCTGTCGGGTATAATTTGGTTGGATTCTAGATATTTCATCAGCTTTTTATTGATTATTGTCTCCATGATTTTGGAGAGAACAGAAGTAATTGCTATTGGGCGGCAGTTTAAGGGGTCGCTGGCTTCACCTTTTTTTGGGATTAGCTGAACATGAGCTAGTTTCCAAGAGTCGAGATACACTCCGGAGAAGTAAGACAGGGCAAAAAGTTTGTGCAGGGATTTAGCCAAAGCTGAGGCACATTTTTTAATTACCATAGGGGGGATATTGTCGGGGCCAGTGGATTTATTGACGTCGAGTTCTTTGAGACACATAAACACCTCGCGAGTCCTGAAGTGAACTCCGTCCATTGAGTGGGTGGTATTCTCGAGAGCGGGGGGTGACATAGCAGCATCGGGTAAAGAAGAATTTGCGGCGAACAGAGAAGCTAATAGGTCGGCCTTGGGTTTGCTTTCTGTTATCACTTCCTTGTTGTGAATAAAAGGAGGTGTTGAGGAGGAAGTAAAATTCTTCTTGATGGCAGTTACCAAGGACCAGAAGTTTTTGCTGCCTGTAGTGGAGTTAAGAATCTTACTTCTCAATCTATCATCTATCCCATTATGATGTAATTGCAATTGAAAATGTAATTGTAATTGAAAATGTTATTGTAATTGAAAATGTAATTGGAATTAAAAATGTAATTGTATAATTGTAGCTAAAATTTAATCGAAAGAAAATAAATAATAAATTGTTATATACAAGAGGACGATAATGTGGTTAAATTTATAGTGTTATATACAAATGATGATGTATTAGGATGCTGTATAATACTGAAATATATGTACAATTATGCCTTAGTATCAACGTATGTTAATAGTCATCATCATCACTGTGCTCCTTGTTAATAGTACCATGTTAATAGTACCAACGAATTATTAAAACATAAGGTTGAAAGTATATGATCCCTCAAGTATTCAAGGAAAAAGTTCTTCAACCAGCGAAAATGATGGGCGTATTATTTATCTACATAGTTTTTTTATAAAACAATCAAATTAGATTTAAAATTGTACCAAGTTTCTTGAATAAAACGAATTTGTTGCGTAAATAAAAATTGAACAACAGCCTGGAGTATTGTGGTTCTTGATCTTGTTATTTTTTAACTTCTGAAACGTCGTCTTAACAAAATTATTCTCGGTTTGCAGTTACTGGATTTCGGTTAAGCTATCAACATAGTTCGAAGATAGTATTAATTTATAAAGCGAAACTAAACGTTTGATTAGAAAAAATACTGACAATAGAATAATGGTAAAGTATAATAAAATATTAAAATAAAGCCAAAAACGACGAAAACAATAAGGGATCGTGGAACTTATGTAGTAAATATTATGTAAAAATAAAATCAATATATTTTAAATAAATTCAAATCTTTATAAAGTGCATTCCATCTTATAATTAATATATTGTAAGCTATATTTTCTATCACAAAAACATATTTTAGAAAATACTTCTTAAATAATATTTCTCATTATTTCTAACTTAATTATAATAATACGTCTTCTGCCCAATGTTTCCATCCTTTAATAATTTCGTATAAGTGCTTTCCTGGACTTGCAGTCTCTGTCAACTGAAGAGCGCCAAAAATTTTATAATCAGCAGTTAAATTGGCAGTCCTCTCACCCTCTTTAATAAATGCTAAGGCTGCCTTAATTTGTCGGTCTGGCGGTGTAGTTAGGTCGAAATTTCCAATAAAACCGATACCAATTGATCCTGTATTAAAGCTTCTAGTATGGGCTCCTACTTTGTCCCAGCCGCGGCCTTCATAAACTGCTCCATCACCACCAACTAAAAAATTATAGGCAATATCGTCGTAGTCCTTACCAATACCGATATCTTGAATTGTTTGAACACGTGCAATGCATGAAGACTGTGATATTAAAAAAGAAAATAGATTATTAATTTTTTTAGAAGTAAGAAATATTGGAGTTTTACCTCTGTAAAACATTCCTGAGAGACGGTGTGGCATATAATAACCATTGCGAGAGGAGGTTTCTGCGGTACTAAATCCTCGACTGGATCTTTAGCTTTCCATTCTTCTCGTGTGACGAATCGGAATTCGTAATTATCTAAAAATGAGGAAAAATAAAAAATTGTCTTCGCATAAAAGGAATGAAATTAGTTAAGGCTTATGATAAAATTTAAAACAGGACGTAATACAAAACAAATGAAGATTTCCACAACTTAGCCCAAGAATTTATTCTCAGTCCTAACTCTATAAAAAACATTATGTAAAAATCCTAGTAAAATCTTAAAATATATCTCAATGGATACTCTCTGGCCTTGGTAGGAACCACACTATCTTCCCAGACGTCCGTGATACGATTTCACTTTCTGGCATAGTCCTTTGGCTTTCCATTTATCACACCTAGATAACATTTCGTTATTCTTGTATTCCCTCTTACAACCATTTCCTGCCCCTTCCTATTATATAACCTGTAAGCATAATAAGCACAGAATCCAATATCTATTCGATCTTCGATCGCCGAAGTCAGGTTTGATGCGATAGCATTGGTAGAATATAACCGTGTGTTGGCCCTCTTCCTTCTTTCTCTACCATCTTTGCAGCTGAGGGCTTCTGTCCGATATTGAACTCATTGATAGAATCATGGGCAGTCCAAAGGCGCTTTGATCAACGCAAGATTCGGATCGACGCTCAAAGACGTACGTGCAATACGTGGGCCCGATTACGGATCATTATCTTGTTCGAGCGAAATTACAGATTTGATTACAAAGACCGAAGAAAGGCAATTGTCGGAGTCTATTGTGGACAACGAGTACCGGCCGTTGCACCAGACAATCCGGTGGTTAGGCGCAAAACAACATCAACAAACGACACCAACATCAAAATATCGGAAGGATCTTTCGTGACCTCTCCCCATTGGCGCCTGTAGCGGTGAAGAAAATTCTTCCACCATTTGTACAACCACGATCCGCCACAAAGTCCAGCACCCGAACCGCCGATCATCAAACAGCCGACGAATCAAACTCTCGATACCGAACAGTCAATTATCGAAGTGAAGACGACAATAAAATCGCTGGAAAATGGAAAAGCGCCGGGAATAGACCAAGTAACCGCCGAGATGATCAAAGCCGGAGGTGATGTCTTATCACAACGACTCCATGTCCTCATAACACACATATGACATTCGGATAGTGTCCCGTCGGCGTGGAAGAAAGCAATCGTTGGCCCAATTTTGAAAAATCAAAAAAGGCGACAGTCGGGAGAGCAAGAATTATCGCGGTATTATGCTATTTTCGATCGACGGCAAACTATTTACGAAAATCATACAATCGAGGCTACAGAAACATCGAAAGCAAACGAGCCGGAAAGAAGAAGCGGGATTTAGACCACATCGAGGATGCAGCTAATGGAAGGAAGAATTCGTTGCGGCAAACGAACTATCGTCGTTTTCATCGATTTCAAATCCGCTTTCGACTGCACCGATTGGAACAGCTTGTGGAGAGCTTTGAAAACCGAACACGTGCCATTGAAAATCATCCAACTACTCTAAGCGTCGAACGACTCAAGCTCAACCAGCAGCGTTCGTATTCGAAGCGACTAATCCGAGGAGTTCCCGATTCAAACGGGTATCCGACAGGGAAACGTCATTTCGCCACTTTGCGATTATGCGTGAAGCATTCGTTGGTCGACTCGGAGTTCGAAACGACGACAACAACTTCGTAACCGACTTAATGTTCGCCGACGATAGCGCCGTCCGCGCCGACACGGATGCCGAAGCAATGGACATCTTATACGACATTTCCCACATCGCCCAGTCACACGGGTAAAAATCAATGAGGAAAAGACTAAAGTGGTCACAACGGACGGATCGAAATTCAGTGTTCTCCTCGATGGAACCCAAATCGAGCAGGTTCCGATGTTCAGATATGTGGGATCATTGTTTGAGGAAAAGAAAGTGGCATCGACGGCCGACAATCACATCCGAATCGGTTAGACAACAGCAACATTCGCCGCACTCAAGTGGTGCATATGGATTACCGAATGTTGATCCTTCCTATTCTTCTTTATCAATCGGAAACGAGGACACTGCTCAAACCGGACATCAAGAAACACGAGGTCTTCCAAAAGCGATGCTTGAGGCAGATCCTCAGTGTCTCACTCCGCGATCGGCTTCGAAACGAGATAGCTAGACAAAGATGCGTTCATCAGACACTGATCGAAGAAGAAATACAAAAACGTCGACTACGGTGGTTTGGACATGTTTGCCGAATGGATTACAACCGCTTACCACGTAAACTTCTCTGGAGAGACTGTCCCGTTGACTGGACAATTCAGCGATCAGCACCAAAGAAAACCTGGCTAAAGGATATAGAAGACCACTTAAAGAATCAACGATTATCAGTTGTTATCGAGGCTTGAGACGTCGCCAAAAACCGGCAAAAATGGAACCGTATCGTGAATAGAATTCGAAACCCAGCGGCACCGCCAGCAGCGTATCCGTATCGGGGACGTCTCGCTCGGACCGCCAGTTAACGGTTCAAAGAAGAAGAAAGACAAAGGGGCTTTAGCTTTAGTGTTTCACATAAAACCGGGTTTTTACGATTTTCTCGAAAAATATAAACTAACAATTAGTTTGATGGTGCAGTTTTTCCTTTTGTCACCAAACATAAGCCCAACTAAATTGAGCCGTGACGATTCTGCAATGAACCAAATTAGGTGCGTGCGTGTATCGACAAGCCTCACTCCTTACAAAATTGTCCAACCGTCAACTATGAATATCAAACCAAATCTAGTTTCGTGCATGCTAGTGCAAACCATATGAAGGATACAATCACTCATTTTAAAAGGAAAACTGAACGACAATTAAGTAAGTTTCTCTTACGCCATTCCGCCCAAGTAGGTATCACAGTTTATATCAGTAGGTTGGCGGGATCTTAATCATTTCAAGAACCCAGCAATCCCAAGGGGATACTTCCTGGAAACTCCAACGATAGTTTCACCGAAAAAGGAGGCAGTAACTGGTCATTGCAGCTTGCGCAAGTCAAGTCCCGACACAAAAATTTTTGTGTTTGATTTTTGTAATATTCGTGGGCTATTCTCTTAATCTTAATATTAGTAACGAGTCCTACACTTCAGATCTCAGATTTCTTATCCTACCATCCAAAGTGTGAAACTGTTGTTGTGGGTGATTGCAGTGCTATTAAATCTTGAGATTACTATTATCTTAATATATTTTATTAATTTTCTGTTCAAAATGAGTCTGGATTAGTTAAAGTTACAGCAAAAAGTGAAAATGCATTTCTATATATAATTTAAAAATAAAAACAATATAATTACCTTCAACATCAGTACTATCAACTGCTGGTGTCTTTGCCAAACAATATATTCCATATACAATTCCTGCAAATATTAATGCCACCAATCCACTCATGGCAACAATACATGTTCCTTGAGGCTTCTTAAAGCGTTCTAATGTTTTATAGAGATTTCCATTACCACCTGAAATAGATAGTAAAAGTATATTTCAACTTACTTTTACATACACGTATGATTATATAATCACTAGCTCTTTTAGTACTTGAAATTTTCACTTTCATTAATGCGATAACCACCAATTGTTTCTCCGCACTAATTTAAAGTTTATCCACTTGAATTTGACAATAACAAATTATTAAATTATACAATATATATGTATATGAAGAAAAACACGAACAAAATGTTTGTATGTATGTTTTTTAAAAATATTATTGTTTTTAACGTGTTATATTAAAATTGTAAAAACTGCCCCTTGGTTTTAGAGTTGTGCTTGAAAGAGAGTAAAACATATACTCAAGCAATGCACCAATGCTTAAAATACTCCATCTTTAACTTATTTATAATTAGGGATCATCCATTAATTGCGTGAGGCGTTTAAGGGGGAAGCGGTCGAACCAAATCTCACCCAATCTCACGTGGGGGAAAGGGGGGTCTCAGAAAATATCACGTAATCTTATTCCTCAAGTAACAGTGTAAAATTGCTAGAAAACTGGGTTAAATTAAACAAAATATGTTTTTGTACTAAAGACCCCATTCGAATACAGACTGCCGGCAGCTATTGGCAGGTACGACCCAATGAAAGCCACCCAATACTCAGTCTGACTCAGGGATGACGACTTCAGTTATCCGCCTGAGAGGCCGTGGCATGCGTCATCTACATGATTCCCAACAGACACACAAAAATAGACTCACGTAATTTATGGCTGACCCTTTACCCGATTCAATACGGATGAAGTAGACAATAGGCGAAAGTGACAGCTAATGCATGCAGGCACTTGTCACTTAGTTTTTATGCGCGAGAAAGCATTTATGAACTCTATGCAAAACGCATGTTTGCATTACTAAAACTAATGCAAAAACAGATATGCGCAAACTGCATTACTGTAAGCAACTTCATTTTTGATTTTATTTTTGATAAATCTGTTCCGACAACAAATTAATTTATAAAATATTTTTTAATTGTAAAATGTAAACTATATTAAATATCGTATGGGAAAAATATATAGTTCAGCAAACAAACAAGCACGGCTACGCTTTTTGGCCATCAAGATTAATACTGATCCAGCGGAATCTGGCCTGCCCGATTAAAAATGAAATTCGCCCGCAGCTAGCACGCAGCTGGCATGCACTAGCCCGCACGGCGCCCGCAGCTAGCATGCACGCCTGAAGACTAGCCCGCAGCTAGCATGCAGCTGGCACGCACGAATATTATAAATCACGAGTAAAAATGAAATTCGCCCGCAGCTAGCACGCAGCTGGCATGCACTAGCCCGCACGGCGCCCGCAGCTAGCATGCACGCCTGAGTGAAAATAACACTAGCCCGCAGCTAGCATGCAGCTGGTACGCACGAAACTCAAATTTAAAATGAAAGAAAAAATTTTTTTTTCGTAGAATACAAATTCTACGCCTCTTAAAAAAGATGGAGAAGAGTATTATATATGTATGTAAAGTGGTCATCAGGCACATTTTGAGATTTTCGTGCGTGTGGCGGGAGAGTGGATACCTGTGGCGGGAGAGTGCATCCCTCTAGCGAACAAATTTTTAGATTTTCGTGCCAGTGGCGGGAGCGTGTATCCCTGTGGCGGGAGCGTGCGTACCTGTGGCGGGAGAGTACGTACTTTTGTGGCGTGCCTGTTTGTTCGCTATGCGTGCTAGCTGCGGGCGCGTGCGTGCTAGTAAGGAAATTAACCATGAAATTATTTTTAATCGGGTGAATCTGGTCTGACTGGCCTGGCGACTGGGTGGCTGGCCAGGTTGATATCAAGCTAGCGGTTTCATCATTATTTAAATAAACAAATTAGCAACTAACTATAGAACTATACCCGTGTGTGGCGCAACTCTTTGGCCAGCTATAACTTAATATACCATCTTGTTACAGTCAGACCTAAAACATAGGTGTACAAAATTTTGTTTTAACCAGTCAAAATAGGCATTGAACTTCAGCATAAATCGATAATAGCTAAAAATTGGAAAACATAAATAATTATACTTTTTATCCAGATGATTAAAAATATTGCAACTACTTTTGATTAATCATTAAGTTACAATTATTTCAAAAGTTTTTCAACAAATTTTTAAATAAGCTAAGATAGGCAAATTCTAATTAATAACAATAAACAAAATTTTAAACCCTGGTGTTCTCGTTCGAGTTTTTCACTTTTTACGACACTCCATATAAGTCCCACTCTAGGGCAGTGGTCCCCAAACTTTATTTCGTACGGAACCTTTCTACAATGTATAAAAATTGGCGGAATCCAACGATGAAAAAATAAAATAATATATGATATATGTATATATTTATCCTTTAATATATTTTAAAACGTTTTTATTAGCCGCTTTCTTGTCTGTCTGTTTGTCCGGTACATATCTTGCAATCGATTTTTTGAATTCTTCCGGTTACCCGATTACCCTGAAATTTTGCACACAACTTCAGCTCCCATGGTAAACTCATTATACCATTAGATCCATGGCGGCCGTCTTAAGAGGACGGATTACTGTTTTCTTCACTTAACAAATTTTGCAATCAATTTTTCAAATACTTCCGAATATCCTATCATGCTGAAATTTTGCATACAGCTTTAACTCCGATATCAATGCAATATGGTATACTCAATACACCTTTAGATCCATGGCGGCAGTCTCAGGAGGGCGGATTGAAATATTCTTCACAACCCCTTCGACATGGGTATCAAAGGGTATAATAAGTAGAACACCATAAGCAATATAGTATACTTAATATATCGTTTGGCCCATGGCGGCCATCTCAAGAGGGCGGATTACCATTTTCTTAACAACACCCGAGACATGGGAATATGGAATGGCGGCCAAAATGTTACGCGACGTGACGTAGCCCAGAAGAAGGACCACTCGCACTTTCTGATTAGCAAGAACGCGTTAAAGGGCCGGCGCGCGTCAGGGAGTCTGCGAATGTATTTGCGCTTCGGCGCTGGTGACACGGAACCCTAAATTTTTTTCGTGGAACCGTAAGGTTCCGCGGAACCCACTTTGGGAATCACTGCTCTAGAGCTTTCAACAACTATAAAAAATATCAAAAAAGCATTTACCATACCTGAAGATATTCATATTTGGCACGGGTTGATATTTAGGCACATTTAAAATATTTGGAACTGCGAGCAAAGCCAATCCGGAGTATCAAAAGATATAGAAAACCATGCTTAATGTTTTCGGTTCTAAATGATTTCAAAAAGTATAGAATGATCCTAGTAGTCCAGTGGATAGCGGTTTTTGGCTCCGAATTATTTCGGACAGCACCGATTGACGCGAAATTCGGACAGTAAGTAGGTAGAAGCTCAAGTAACAAAAGTTATATTGTATTGATGTGTGATTTTTCCCTGCATGTTTTAGACCAGTTTTTCCCGAATTACTTAAAAACCTATGTAACGTTTAAAAAAAATGACAATTTTAATAAAAATGAAGTTTTTAGAATAACAAATCTGGTGCTTTATTCATTTCTGTAGAAGAAACACAACTCGAGTTATGAGTCATTTGCTCTCTGAAAACTGAGCTCGCACTATTTGGCGTGACTTTAAATAAAGGCAAAACGATGAATTATTGGAAAAAAACTTAGAGGGTCTTATTTAAAGTACTTTAAAAGACCTTTAAAATTCGTTTTGATATGATTCGTTAGCATCAAAACCTTCGGAATTATGAAGAATATAATTAGGTTGACTTCACTTTCCAGCAAAAAAACAACAAAGAAACGAATGGTTTCACGGCGAAAAATGAAAGCAAACGAAACCCATGTATAATTAATTTTGTTTGTAACAATAAGTTCTAAAAGTTTAAACGGTTAAGAATGTCTATATTTACGTTAATAATAGAGTTAGATTTACGTTAATAATAAATTTTGAAATTTTTGAAAAAAAAATCCTTTTTTCCTGCAATAACTACAAAACTAAGTAAAATACGTAAAAAATGATTAGGCACAAAAATGAAGGGCTTTTCTTCAGGAACAATGTGTGATTACAATCTTCATTGTAAGGTCGCATGTGGGTGCGGGAACCACCTTTCCCGAACAATTTAAACTTGGAAATCACAAAAGGCAAGGGTTCAAGGCAGTTTAACTTTGCCCTTAAAATTTTCTGCTAATTGAAATTTGTAGCGTTTAGATATCATCAAAATTGAGGAAGTTGTCATTAATAAACCAATCGCATTTTTCAATAAAATCATCGAATCATATAAATTATATTAATCTCGACAATTTTTACAGCATTTAGAAACACAGTGTATCCTCATAGACAACACACTTGTATAAATAAAAGTATGTATTTATATATAAAACACATGTATACATGTATAAAATAGGATGGTTTCTACTTTTGGTTTGGGGGGCCAATTTTCCCCGCCCGAAATTGCAATTAAAAAAATATGTTCCCCCGCCTTAAATTTGCTATTTGAGCATTCAAAAAGCGCTCTGAATACCTTAAAAAATTTAAAGCAATTTTAGCCTGGAGCCCGAATTCACTCCAACCACGCCGATAGAAAAATATGCCTCTCCCGCCGTGAAACTACTTTTGGGGCACTCAAAAATTACCCTAAATGCCTGAAAATTGCTTGGGAGCGATTTTACTTGGTATACCCTGAACCTGTTGCCATAATTTAGAAATAATAATAAAAACAAAGAGAGGATTTTAATTTGTCAGAAAAGCACGATTAAAAAATTGTAACCTGTTAAAAATTAATTTTGTTGTGAACTTCGTCATACATAACATTTACATGAAATTCTATGTTGCTGGAAAAGGCGCAATTCAAAACAGTTTTACGTGTAATGCACGTACATATGTCATTGCGACAACATAAATGCGTCTTCATCTCCAAAATAAAGATGTTTTAAACAAATTAGTAAATTGGTAGTTTATGTGTAATGAAATAAAGCAAAACGTTTTTTTTAAATAAAACTTTAAAAAAATTATTTTATTAATATAATTTTATATACAAGAGGACTTAGAATTATCTTACATCTAATATGACTACATTTGCTTTACTAACAAAAAACAGCTTAAAATTTCAATATTTCAAGAATTAGTAGAATTTATCACAAAATAATAATAAAAACTTAATAAAAATACAAAAAATACAATCAGTAAACAAGAACCACCTTTGCTAAACATTGATTTTGTATTTACTGTATCTTTACCAAAAATCATTCTACTGATATTTACAAAACTCGTATTTCTGTTATATTTGACACTTTTGTAATTAAAAAAGAAAAAACAATTATTTTGAGTATAAATTTGTGGACGGAATTAGTCAATTTTCGAAACGGAATGCGCAATTTTTGGTTATTTTATCTAAAAAATAATAATAATGATTCTAATTTTTATCACCTACATCATCTGACCAATGTGGCCATGTTTGAATTATTTTATACAATGCTTCTCCTGGATTTTCTGATGGTACAAACTGCCTATGACCATACAGCTTATAGTCAGAAGTTAATTTACCTAAACGAACACCTTCTTGAAGCAACAATTGTGTTGCCTTGAGCTGAGAGTCTAGCGGTGGCTTTTTAATAAAGGTACCAATAAAGGCAACACAAATTGAACCTTTATAACAGCCCAAATTTCGTGCACCCTGTGTGTCCCAGCCCCGGCCAATGTAGACGGCTCCATCGCCACCAATTAAAAAATTATAACCAATATCATCCCAGCTTTGTGATTCTATGTGGAACAATTGAATGTATCGAACACGAAAAGCACATGCCGCCTAAGAGGAAATTTTTTTTAGGTTAGAACCGATTAATATCCAGAAATGTTGCAATTTAATCTACCTGAGTAGTACAGCCTTCAGTAGATGTTTGAGCAATGATAGCTCTGTTGACGGGAAGGGTCAGTGGGTCCAAATCGCCCATTGGTGGTTGGGCTATCCATTCGTCACGCGTGACTATTCTTAATACATTGCCACCAGTGATATGATCGTCTCCTAGAAAGCGTTTTAGATATAATAATTTTATCCAAAATTTAAGGATATCGATAAACGTGTATGACAGTACAGCTATCAACACAAAAAAATTTCGTTAGAGAGAATAGAAACAGAAACATTAGAAATAATCAAATTACGAAAAAAAAAGAAAGTTTGGTCAACAGTGAAAGATCTATAAAGGACACGTCTTGAATACCTATTGTAGAGTTGACTGGGATGTGTTTCCTTGATTCTTCCTGATTACTCGGATTTACTTTATAAGTCGGCGATTGATTGTACGAAAATACTGTAAATGCCATCGCGGCTAGGCCAAGGGTGACTACAGTAACAACTGCAACAATTACACCGATTTTTTTGTTAAAAATGTATTTTCCTTGTTGGCTATCACTTGAGGCATGAAAGGGCTTTTTTCCTGAAAATAAAAATTTTGAATATAATCTCAAATTATCTTGAAAGAAAATTACAAAAATCATGCAAGTTTTAATCTTACTACTGGACTTTGAGTTTTAGTGAATTAAAAAACAAGATAAAAGCTGTTCGATATTTTTCAAAGAGAGCTGTGCTTGCTGCTTAAGAAGGAAGTTCGTATTTGCTTTATAGAATAAATAAAGAAGGAATATAGAAGCATTGACGTAGAAATTTGTTAGTTAAATTCTATAATTTTTAGTTATAAAATAAATTTTTAAATGAAAGCATTTCATAATCCATAAACTAAAACTGACTTATAGAAAAGTTACCCATTTCTTAGTAAAATTTCACTAAGAAAACTATATGTATGTGTTTTCACTAAGAAAACACTATGTAAATATAAATTGTTTTTAAAGTCATGCAGTTTAACTCGAAAAGGATCTTCTTATAACAAAACTAGTGGGATGTTGTGCCTAGAGCAGTGATTCTCGGCACTTTTGTGTGCCGCCAAATTCCTGAAGTGTGCCGCCAAATTTTAGAAATGCAAAATTATTTTGTATGTATAAATTATTGGAACAAGAACGCGACGGGAAAAATATTTTTGCCGCAATCATTGCAGCGTGTCCCCGGCATTATTGTTATGCCGACTCAATTATTTTGCCGAGCCGAATCTAACATACCGCTATACCGGCGATAATTTTTCTCAGATCTACTACCCAAAAAATGGGACCAACTTGTTTGTTCCAACTACAGAGGAACTATGTTACTGAATGTAGCATTTAAAATATTCTTGTATATCCTGTATATTCGCTTATTGCACTAGTATGAAAGAGCAATTGGAAATAACCACTGCGGATTCAGGAAACAAAAGTCCACAACCGATCACATATTCGCATTGAGACAGGCAATTGAAAAGGCGAAAGAGTGCAATATAGAGACCCACCTCTTTTTCATTGAGTTTAAAACAGTATATGATCATGCACTAAGTTCAAAAATCTACGAAGCAATGGTGGAACTGAACTTTCCAGACCAATTAATTCAAATCACTAAAACCTCATTGATTCGAATGATAAACGGAGTGAGAGAATACGGAGCAAATTCTAAACAAGTCTATTCAGCTAATGACATATGCAGATGATACAGTTGTCATATGCAGGTCAATGACTGCAGCGAAGGAAACATATGTAGCGTGAGAAAAAGCAGCCTAGCCCGACCGCCTCATGTGGAGTATCTTATCCCTTACCTCATTCGTACCTCGTCATACGGAAATGCCTCATTTGGCCCCCCGGAGAAAAAATCATTTCTCCTCGATTCCGAGTGGAAAAGGGATTCCGAACAGTTTGAGAAATTCGGCGTAGATATGTGAATAATAACAGCGGCTGTGTCGAAAACTTTATATTTTTAAACGCAAGTATCGTTTTACCATTACGGTCTCCCAACTGAGAACTAATTACGTCCAATGCTTCTTAACCCCTGTAATCGAACCAGAACCGGTCTATTAAGTATGCTAAATGATATCCTTCACGGTCACCAACATAATTGCCTGAAACATGAAGCAATACATCGAAAGTAAAGCTTTGTATGAGTTCAACTAAAGCTTTATGGCCCGGCTTCACCCACCTCAGTGCAATAATTTTCAGTATAATCTACGTAAATGCCTTCACCGGCTAAAGTCCAGTTTATATTCAATTCGTGCAAATTGTTGCTTTTTCGCCAGAGCTCAGCTCCACTATTCTAGTTGATTACTATTTTTTGAGCCAGCTTTTACATTCAACTTCAGTTCGGGACCCTTTGTGCGAGCTGAGGTTGGTTTTACCTCAGTGGAATATGGTTAAACTATATGCGAACTGAACTGAGGTTAGAAGTTCAGTTCGCCAATTTGCTTGATCAGCCGGTGAAGCCGGGGTATTTTTTTGAAGGTTTTCAAAACGTTTTCTGAATATGTAAGGCAGATATCGCCCCACTTAATTTGAAGTAAGGTTTGCCTACTAGGGCCATTATAAAAAACTGATAATGCATACCTCAGTTCAGTATCGCTGGTCTTTTTTTGAGTGGTATTTTTGAGGAAACTCTTTCGGAATGCCCCCCATTTGCTAGCGCGCTAGCGAAGTTTACTACATGATTTTGGAATGGAAACTGGCTACCGAAAAGTGAAGGCTTGAGCGTAAATGATGGCTAAGGGATGGAAACAAGGGCGTCATACTAAATCGAGAATTTAACCGATTTTCTTACACAATCCCATCGAACGTGTGATCACATTCATCGTTACTATTCATATAAAGATATTATCGTGTGAATATGGGCGAGACACGCCTCTTATTTCTGTTACGAAAAATATGTTACGTTACGTTACTTTATCCCTAGGAGCGTCACCTTAATTTAACTTTTTCCAACTCAATATCGATCTACCTTTCAACCCTCTTCGAGGCTACCATGAGAAAATGGGGCACCTAAATCTGTCGCTAGCTGGCGGTCTGTAATATTGTATTGTTAGTGTGCCACCAAATTTTGAAATTATTAAAAGTGTGCCGCAACAAAAAAAAAGGTTGAGAATCACTGGCCTAGAGACTAGCCACTAATTACGCTTTTTCATGGTATCCTTTCTGTTGAATAACACTTCAGACTGGATGACAACATATTAAGTGGAGATAGGGAAGAATCACGAAAACATTCCAACAAATAACTTGAAAAACTAACGCATCTTTCATGTAGATGCTGCTGAAAGAATTATACAATAATTGCCCGCCAAGAATTTGAATGAATTGATATATTTTATTGCAACTATGACAAAGAATAGTGAACACTCCATCTATGGCAATATTACATTACTCTTCGTTTTACCTGTGATTATTATCAATTTCCATAAAATATACAAAATACATTTCATAAATAATAGAAAGTTGTCATAAATCAGTTGTTTACTTCCTTCGAAAGTTTATACATATCTAGCATTGGAATGTACCTTTTTACGTAAGAATGAATAAATTAATTTTTTTTTGTTATTCTGAAGAGATACATACAAATTTAGTTAATAAAAACTTAAAAATATGCTTTTAGACAAAGGGCTGCAAAAATTTTTAGATATGGGGCAAATCGTTTGAAATTTTTTTGTAAAATATTAAAAATTCTGAGAAAAATCAATTCCTTATAGTGATGGACTATAAGGACGGTCTTAAAACACCGTTCGTGCAATTAAATTTATAAATTTTCATTCATTTCAGTAAGCGTTTATATTCCCTGGTAAAAATTAGACATCTACTTTTCGTTTTATATCTACTGACACTCACTAATAATTTTAATAACTGTGATTATCCATTTTTCATAAACCTACAAAATGTTTCGTTAAAATCATAGATATTTTTTTGTGACCAATCCACAGCGAAGTTCGATAAAATTGAGTTTTTTTTTTGTCTACAGCACCACCTACATGACTAAACTAATAAAATGAGCAGCATATAAAATATGCATATAAACAAATAAATACTTTATATTATTTCCGCGAAATTGGTTAACGATTTATAAAGCCGCCGAAGAGCCATAAAAAATCAAGAAAATGATATTTTATCATTTTATTTGATATTTAGTAAATGTTTATGTTCTCCTGAGTATCATTATTAAATAATATAATTTAGTGATAGATTCAAAACATATTCCAACGAAGTAAAAAAAATTGTATTTAACGATTGCGCGGCCGAGGATCGAACTTGGTTCCCCGGGATAGGATTCCAGCGCATTACCTCTAGGCTACCGATATATGGACTTTATTAAAAATCTCTTTTTTGTTGTTAAATATACTTCCGGCTAAAATTTCCAGACCATTTTCTCAGTTTTAGGTCTTTTGACCAAGAGCTACATTTTGAGATATGGCCCAAGTCTGGAGCGGCAGTACTTTCAGAGATGAAAGAAGATCACAGAAAGAAAAAAGGTCAGACGGACAGAGTCTCTGTATAAGCTTTTTTTGTTTTGAAAAAGCTAAAACTGTAGTCGAAAGTAATGTAGAGACGGCTAGTTCCCGGAGAAGTGCCATAGCAAAAGACAATGTCGCTGCTAGAGGAGAGAATCTCCTTAGGTTTAAAGTTCAAGTCCACACTGATGACAATGTGATAAAAATACAGAAAAACGTGATCAAGTCATCTTCACATTTCAGTCATATAAATTTCAGATGCCACATTCAGGATCTTTGAACTGATTGCTTAAACCCCATTGGCGTTTATGGCTCAGACGCAGAGTTTTTAAGGCAATTGGTCATTCACCCATATGATATGAAAAGGCATGCCATACAAATCGCGAATAAATCAACTTATTCAAAGGCAAGTTTCCAAATCGCATGATTTCTCGTTTTGATGATGTAAATTTGGCCACCGATTAGACTTTATCCTTAAATTTTTAAACAATGCATGATGTATAGAATGGATTCTTAAAAAACAAATTATTAAACTATATTGACTCATTTTATAAGTTCTTTTCTGATTACTATAAACGCTGACGTTAACTATATTAAAATAAAAGATGAATATTAATTTATGTTGATCGTTAATCATAAAATCATACTAAGACCGGTCTTATACTTAATCATTCTATGTTGGTTAAAAACCACAAATACCAGTTATTAAATGAATGAATCAACGTAGCATAAAGAAATTTATAAGAAAACAAACTCCTAGCCTGGGATTTTCTGATGAGTACCAAAATTCCTTAATAGAAATGTTACCATGAATATTTCCAGCATGTTTCGATATCATATATTCTACGATCAACCAAGTCCTCTATGGTAAGATCGGCAAACACATCATGCATGACTGTAATCGAAAGATAAAAAAGAAATTTGTGTAAAACCAGAACAACTCGTCTGTGGATTATCCTTCCACTGTAAGTATTCCCGAACTCATGAAACATCCAAGAGTTCAAATGCAAAATGCATCGACACCTTCTCATGCACCATCCCACTCCCTTAATCTATGCTATGCTTTTTCTATTCTTCGAGCTAAGTATACTACTATATTGCACCATAAACTGAGCGAAAATGACGGACTGGTAATGAAAAAGGTGAAACCTGCACGTAGACTTAAAAAATGGCTTGAAACATAACGTGTCTCAATAACTGTTTAAATAACGTATATTCCCCTAGCGGATGGAAGAATGCCATGCTCATTCCAATTCCCAAAAACTCCAATGGCAACAAAGACCCGGAACACTATAGACCAATTTCATCCCTACCGAAACTGTTGGAACGCCTTATCGCGGTGGACCTAGATACCCACGCATTAATAAAAAACTAAATCCCTGAGGAGAAATTTGGGTTTAAGCAACAACATTCCACTAAACACGCTATGCTAGCCTTACAGAATAATGTTATCAGAGGACTTAGACGAAAGGACGCCACTATTGTAGGTTTATTGTGGGTCCGGAAGGCGCTGGCTCTTAGTCCTTTACATAACTGGTCTATTTTCCCAAAGTTTAAAAATGATGAAATGAAAGCCTTCTTTTGTCAATTATTTTATTTCTAAAGGCCAAGATCCAATGAGAGCATCTAGCACCGAGTATCGTACGGCCTCTAAATACGATGCTTTGAAGTTTGCTGGCTGCTGGCACGCGGTGCCAGCTTATGTCCAATGACAGCACCAAAAGAACCGCGAAATAAAATTGAAAGCTGGTTTTTGTTGAAAATTTGATTTAATAAGTATTATCAGTCAAAAAAAATTATTTCCAGGCCTTAAGGGGGTGAAACAACCCCTAGATTAAAGTTGAATTTGAAAAAAGATTGAAATATTTTGCTTTGCATTTTTATTTTTGATGAAATATTATAAAAAAAAATTGGAAATTTAAGACAGTGCGTGCTTACACAACAACACAATTCGTAATTTGGCGCAGAATTTCTTTCAGTACGGTTCTGTAGCCATTCGCCAGGTTCCATTCGACGGTGTCCACGACATTCCTATGAAGCTGTTGAAGCGGTAAGAGAGAGTGTTGCGGAGAGTCCAAATGTGTCATATTGTCGCTCGTCTCAGGAGTTAAATGTGAGTGGAACGACTCTAAGGAGGATTAGGAAGCAAGATCTTCATTTCTTCCCATGCAAAGTGCAACTTTGGTTGGCCAACGAAAGGTCTTGGGTTATCGAGTTTTTGTATTAGCACACGAACAATTTTCTTTCGACCTGTGCGAACGCTAAAATTTTCGTCGACAAAAATTTTCGACTTCAATATTTTTTCGTACGATTATCGTCGTTCGCCATATGCTGGGTACACACCAACAACGACATTCGACGTTGGCTACCTCACGTTCGTTCGCGTTCGGAGATACGTCCATAAGCATTTGTTGGTTTAGCAAACGTTCGTTGGGACGGGTATTCGGTTTAGCTGCATCGAAGAGGGCTATGGATGACGACGAAGAAATTATTATATCTAGTTTCATATACCTTAATGAAACATTAAGGAATAAGAAACGAAAGCGCAGGTGGTGGGCCGCAACATTTTTTAAAAATAGAAAACATTATGGTAGTTTTCACTTTACTTCACAAGATGCTTCAATTTAATTTTCTTAAAACGCCACTAAAAATATCTTGCACCAAAATCCATACACGTCAAGTTTTTAAAATTTCGGCCTTCGAGTCTGTCAATCGTTGGTTAAACTTCAATGACCGTCCACACCACATTCGCTCAAATGGCTTGTTTCCTTTGATGTTACCGCCACGCTACGGGTTGCAAGCAAGCGAACGCTAACGAATCTTCATTGGCTTTCGCTAAACCGTCCACACAGACCCAACGAACGTCAGCGAATCCCATTCGTTGGCCCGGTGTGTACGCGGCAATACACGAACCGGCCCCTGATTTTTGCGACAAAATATTTATGACGAACGCAGCTCATTTTACACTCCCTGGCGTAGTCAATCAACAAAACTGGGAAACAGTGAGCCCACACGTCATTCTCGAAACAACACTGCACGACGAGACAGTTACTGTTTGGGTCGAAGTGTGCTCAAAAACCATTATCGGACCATTTTTCTTCAAAGTTCGAGAAACCTCTGCTGATGCACTTCGTGTGTCCGAAAACGCGTGAAAAAGTATGACGAACCTTTTTCGCAGCCACTACGTTGAAGTTGTTGCAAAAGTAAAGTTTATGCCAGCAAGTCGAAGACCATTGACGAAAACTGATTTGAAATAAATGGTAAAGAATATCCTAAATTAATATTGCTCATTTGTTATAATCGGCTAAAAAATGTCGGAGTTATTCAATGTTGAAATATGTATGCAAGTTTATATATTTTATTGGAGGGCCCAAGGATTTTTTTATGTTTTAGGGGGGCCGTAGTATCACAAGGTTTGGAAACTACTGCTGTAATGGGGCCCCTAGACTATCAATAAAATTGTGCAATATATTGATTTGCGCAATATTATTAACGGTCTGTGGGTGATATTGAAAGATTGTCTGGTGCAAAAAAAGGAGACCGTGAATATTTTGCTCAATATTATATTATTGTCAATATTATTGATTGTCTAGGGGCCGCTTAGGATTTGTGTAGTGAGTATCAAAAAACTTAGTCACAATAAGACGGCCAAGAAATAAGTGGATGACCTCCACTCTAGAAAATGTACTAGACGAAAATTTTGTACATATGACAAACTGGAGAGAGCTACGAAAACCTAGAGACTACTGGAATATGAGACATCAGAAAGCTTATCATATAAGGACTGTAGCGACATTTGAGAAGAAGATGGTGATAATAATAGCTACTATTATAAAACGATTTATGCACATGCCGCTTTCTAAATTAGATTTCTTTTTTACAGGGTCATGAAGAAAACAATCTTTTTAATACAAAATTCTTTTATAAATTTTATTTTATAACTTTAAAATCGTTCGAGATACAGACTAACTTGTTTGTTTTTTAATAAAACTTAAACTTAAAATATTTTTCTTTTATTATTACTAATAATTTTATATACAAATCATTTTAAAAATCAACTTTTACTATAATATGACTGTTTGATATCTAACAAATAAAAACCAAAAATTATTCTTGGTTAAATTCCTTATTTTAAAACTTAAAATGAGTTTCATTATTTATCACAAGATAATTAATAATTCGATAAAAGTAAATTAAAGAACCACGATATACACTCTGGATATCAAAATAGCGCAATCATTAGAAACTATCAGTTTTATTAATAAAAAAAAATTCATTAATATTTCTGATTGGTATATATGTATATGTATGTGTATATTCAACAATTTATTATAATTTCGATTATATTGAGTATAAATTTTTTTTGTTTAAAACGAAATTATTCGATTGTTAAAGTGAATAAAAGAAAAAAATATCTTGGTTCTTATGAAAAAAGAAAAAAATATGAAATTTATCTACTTTTTATTCCCTATATCATCTGACCAATGTGGCCATGTTTGAATTATTTTATACAATGCTTCTCCTGGACTTTCTGATGCTATTAGTTGCCTATGACCAAAAAGTCTGTAGTCAGAAGTTAATTTCTTTAATCGTACTCCTTCTTTGATAAGTAATTGTGCTGCCCTCAGTTGGGAATCTGGTGGTGGCTTCTTGATAAATGTTCCTATAAAGGCGATCCCTATTGAGCCTTTATTGTATCCTAAAGTGTGTGCTCCTTGCTTATCCCATCCGCGGCCTTCATAGACAGCACCATCGCCACCAACAAGAAAATTATAACCGATATCATCCCAGCCTCGTGATTCTATATGAAAAGTTTGTATATAACGAACCCGAAAAGCGCATGATGCCTAAAGGTAAAATTATTATATTATAATTGTTAAATATCGAAAAATTGATCCTGTCCAAACTACCTGTGTGTTACAACCTTCCGTAGCAGTATGAGTGATTATAGTTCTATTTACTGGAAGAACCAATGGGTCTAGTTCATGCATGGCCGGTTGAGCTATCCATTCGTCACGTGTAACAATTGTTAACACATTTCCACCTGTAATATGATCGTTCCCTAGAAAACGTTGTAGATATGTAATTTCACCCAGGATAATAAAATATGTCTTATAGTTATGGAAGGAAATTTGCATACATTTTATTAATAGGGAATTGAAACAAGAAACTTAAATAACCAATAAGTAACCAACTAAGATACCGAGAAGATCCAAATTAAAAATGATAGAAATAGATTACGGAACATAGTTGGATACCTATTGTTGAATTAATTGGAATATGTTTCCTAGAATTTTCTCCATCACCTTGATCAACAATTTCTTCTGGTGTTTTTACGAATGAATATATCGTAAATGAAATGGCGGTCAATCCGATAATGCCCATAGTAATTATTCCTATCATGACCACAATTTTCTTTTTAATATTGTATTTTCTTTGTTGGCTTTCATCGGAAACATTGAGATCAGGATTTTCACCTGAAATAAAAGAAAAATTTAATCGTAAATTCCATATTTAAAAAAAAATAATATAAATGCATGCGGTACTGATCTTTTTTATCACTGGCTATTTAACTTAAAAGTTATTAGTAAATCAATTTAGTGCAAGTCTCAATAATTCGTGATATTGGGTCTTGTACTATAGATATCCCAATTAGTACATAGATGCTTGATAGATATCCCAATTAGTACATAGATACCCAGAAAAAAGAGCAGATAGATAGCCATAAGATAGAGCAAATTAAATAGTGGAAAAAACAATTGAGTGAAAAGTTTACTCTAAGTTGATTAATGCAATAAAAAATGTCCCAAGCATTATTTAAATAGATTCATCCAAGTCAAAAAATGATTGACTAAAAACAAATTTTTCTACTTGAAAAGTAAAGAAATGCAGAAAATGGCCATGCAGAAATCCTTCGAGATTTTAGTTTTTACCTTAGTATCTTTATTCGATATTAATCAATTTGGAAAATTATTTTCTGTTGATCCATTGAACAATTGAACACCGTAATAAAATTTATTTACTGTAGGTAGTAGGATGATTGTGCCTGGGAACCAAAACCGGATTTTCTTTTTTAAGTTATTTCGATTATGAAATCATTTCAATAAATATTAAATTAAAAAAAAATGTGTCAGCACATTTCATGGAGCAGCCTCATTTCTTACTGGACCCATTGTTTCAACTAGAACTCCTCCCATTGGTAAAAGACCTGCATATGAAATCCTTACACAAAACACTTTTAATTTTCCACAAACACTTCTCATTGGTTCATTTTTTGTTCACTAACTAATCACCACTATAAAAATTTGTTAACTTAACGATCAATAATGCATTAATAACTTCTATGCATTACATAATAAGGAGCGCAACCATTTTAAGAAAACAAGCCTCTTAAAAGCATTCAGATCAAGCAATTTTAAATTAATGCTATTTTTTTTTCTATAATTAAAAGGGGTTTCATTTGTTGTTATGGTCAGAAAACTGATAAATAAAACAAATTAGGTTAAAAGCAGATATAATGTAAGCATATTAATAAAATGTATTCTTCAATGAAAGAATGGCATGTGTTCACAATAAAAGATTTGGCCAATAGAGTTATTATTGTATTGATATTGGTGACTATTGCGCCGCTTAGCCCTGTTTACGACGAAACAAAAATCGCGTTGGTAAAAACAAGTATCGCGTATATGAATGCAAGTCGTTTGCAGCAGACGATATCTATTCCGTAGGGCTGCTGGAGAGCAGCAAACGAATCTTATTCTGCCAAATATGAATGAGTTTTTTCGAATTTGGTTGCATTCCATCTGTGTGGGGCGATATTCAACATTAAATATACACCTAAGCGAGAACGCTCTGATTGAGAAACCACTGTAATTCCACCATCAGGAAAGTCAAATCATCATTTGATGATAGAATGATAAGTAGGATTCTTAACTCTACAACAGTCAGTAAAAACTTCTTCTTCTTATTTCTTTCTTTAAGCCCCTTTAATCCCTCATGGGACATAGGGCGGAAACAGTTGCCCTCCAGCGGACTCTGTTTTGCGCGACAGCTCTTAGCTCCGACCAGGATCTCCCAGTTGTTGCGGCTTCTTCTACTAGTAGGGTTCTCCTCCAAGTTGTTCTAGGTCTTCCTACTCGACGGGAACCTTGCGGATTCCAGTCAAGGGCCTGTTTGGCTAGATTTTCGTTTTCGCGTCGCAAGGTGTGGCCAACCCAATTCCATTTCCTTCGCCTGATTTGGTCGTCTATCCTTTCTTGGCCGGCACGGCGCTATAGTTCTTCGTTTGAAATTCTATCTTGCCAGCGGATTTTTAGGATACGACCCAGGCATCTGTTGATGAAGACTTGTAGGCGCCCTGTGATGAATTGGGTGACTTTCCATGTTTCGCAACCGATCAAAAGAACTGCCTTAACGTTGGAGTTGAACAGCCGCAATTTGGTGTTAGTTGAGATCTCCGTTAATCTCCATATGCGGGACAGGCATGCATATGCGCCTCGTGCTTTATTTATTCTGGAACTGACGTCTTCTTCTGCCCCACCATTTTCGGTAATAATGCTACCGAGGTAGCAGAATTTACTTACCAGTTCCACGTCACGGTTATTCAGCGCTGTCCGTTCAATGGTGTTTGCATTTATCCGCATTTCTTTAGTTTTAGTCGGATTCAGCCTTAAGCCTGCTAGACTACTTTCTGTTGCCAAATTGTTTAACATGTTTTTGAGGTCCTGGTGTCTGTGGGCCAGCAAACAGATATCATCGGCGTAGTCGAGATCCTTAAGGCGGTCTAGCAAACCCCATTGTATGCCGCCTGTTCTATTATCTAGAGCGCCGACAAGGATGTCATTTATTACTATAAGAAATAGTAATGGCGAAAGTAGGCATCCTTGTCGTACTCCTGAGCTCACCTCAAAGCTATCGGATAATTTTGTGAAAACTTCTGGCCCTTGGTAACTTTGATCAAGAAGAATTTTACTTCCTCCTCAACACAGAAAGCAAACCCAAGGCCGACTTATTAGCATCTCTGTTCGCTCCAAATTCTTCTTTACTCGATGCTACTATGTCACCAACTGATGCCCATTCGATCAACCAAGGTTTCAAATCCATTCTTACTTGGGGCCGCATGAATCGTGTTGAATTCAATGCCAGCAAAACGAAGTACTGTCTGATCTTCAACAAAAATTGAACCGACCTTCCCCCTATCTCAGTGGGTCAAACGAATCTAACGTCTGACTCAACCCCTAAAATTCTAGGGATAACTCTAACGGAGGATCTGCGATGGATTGATAGGTCGAGGCTCTAATTTCTCAGAAATCTTGCTATTAAGCAATTAAATACAAATTAATGGTCACTCATTTTGAGGGTCAGAACACTATAGGAAAAGGGTTTCCGCGAGTAACAGCTTTGTATATCTCCTCTCCTTTGGTGCTTTATTGTAGATAAACTCCTTAAACTCTCACTCAGTGATCAAAAACTTTAGGTTCAAGATCAAGCAGAAATTTTGTCATCTTACTAATCGGTGAACCAGCTACCTATTTGGTTTTCCACTGATTGCGCTTACTTAGTGCAAATTCCAATAGAACGGTTGATAATATTTATTAGAAAACGAACTCAGCCAGTATTAACGGAACTCGTTCTTGTAGACAAAGATTTAGGCGTACAATAAACTAAAGCGCTTACATTACATGATAAACTACACTAGACCCAGTAAGACAGGAAATGCAGGACGTGCGGACGTAAAACCTCCTGGAGTCTACAGCCAAAAATGATGTCATAGATACGTATCAGAAATGTCAGTTTAATCTTAAGGCCAATGATAACATATGGCTGCCTAATCGTTTAAGAAAAGTATGTTTTCATACGGTGAATATGGAACAAAAAACTAAAAAAAACATCTATAGAAACTGAATGGATTAGCTATTTGGGAAATGAAAACGGTCTTCCAAGAAAATGCTCGATTTGGAAATAGTTTAGAAAGTTTCAGCAAATCTGGTTATGTATATAAAATCCAAATACCACAGAAAATATTTTTGATCTTTTATTAATTGTTTGAATTCAAACAAGTCGTAACTAAATGCTATAATCAATCTAGATAAAAGAGTTTAAATTACCAAAAGTATATCTTTGATGTCCTCATTTTGGTAGAAAATACCCTACGTTATTTTGTTAAAGAAACACAAAAAAAATCCAACAAAATCGCGTTTTCCTAAATCTTACATTCACCCCAGTATTCACTTTCATCACCTAATCAAATCAATTAACTTTTATCTTTTTTATTATTATATTGCACGCCATCAAATTCACAATACATTCAAGCAAACTCCTAGAATTCATTGTGAAATTATAATGGAACATGTCTTTCAATAAAATTCGTCCGCGCACAAATCTGACGATTTTGGGTGTTTATGTGTTGTTATGCAATTGCAGTCATCAACTGATAACATGACAGCAAGATTAAGGTGTTATCACAAAAATTTTGTAGGATATTACGAATTTAATAATTAATTCCTTATTTAAGCTATTATACTATATTGTAGAATTTTTTAGAAAACGAACTCAATGAAACAGACATATGTAGTATGGGGTAGTGGCAATAGTTCCGCTTCAAATATATGTTGCAATTACAATTTGAAAGAATTATCTTGATTATTATATTTTATCACGCGATTCACACGAAGATTGCATTATAAATTTTTATTAAGAGCTAGACAATTATTCTAGGTTTTTATTAAGTAAGGAATCTCATATTAAATGTTTACATATAACTATTGAATATTCAATTTGATGCTGAGATGATTTGTATGAATTGCGAATTGCAGCGGCAATGCATTTGTTACTCGTAACAGAATTGGAAATGAACATGTAATTGTCCAATGGTAAACTGTAATTAGTCTTAATTATGAAAAGTGTGCAGGTGATGGATGACTCATAGAATTCAACTATTTCATTTCTTTAGTTTTAGTCGGATTCAGCCTTAAGCCTGCTAGACTACTTTCTGTTGCCAAATTGTTTAACATGTTTTTGAGGTCCTGGTGTCTGTGGGCCAGCAAACAGATATCATCGGCGTAGTCGAGATCCTTAAGGCGGTCTAGCAAACCCCATTGTATGCCGCCTGTTCTATTATCTAGAGCGCCGACAAGGATGTCATTTATTACTATAAGAAATAGTAATGGCGAAAGTAGGCATCCTTGTCGTACTCCTGAGCTCACCTCAAAGCTATCGGATAATTTTGTGAAAACTTCTGGCCCTTGGTAACTTTGATCAAGAAGAATTTTACTTCCTCCTCAACACAGAAAGCAAACCCAAGGCCGACTTATTAGCATCTCTGTTCGCTCCAAATTCTTCTTTACTCGATGCTACTATGTCACCAACTGATGCCCATTCGATCAACCAAGGTTTCAAATCCATTCTTACTTGGGGCCGCATGAATCGTGTTGAATTCAATGCCAGCAAAACGAAGTACTGTCTGATCTTCAACAAAAATTGAACCGACCTTCCCCCTATCTCAGTGGGTCAAACGAATCTAACGTCTGACTCAACCCCTAAAATTCTAGGGATAACTCTAACGGAGGATCTGCGATGGATTGATAGGTCGAGGCTCTAATTTCTCAGAAATCTTGCTATTAAGCAATTAAATACAAATTAATGGTCACTCATTTTGAGGGTCAGAACACTATAGGAAAAGGGTTTCCGCGAGTAACAGCTTTGTATATCTCCTCTCCTTTGGTGCTTTATTGTAGATAAACTCCTTAAACTCTCACTCAGTGATCAAAAACTTTAGGTTCAAGATCAAGCAGAAATTTTGTCATCTTACTAATCGGTGAACCAGCTACCTATTTGGTTTTCCACTGATTGCGCTTACTTAGTGCAAATTCCAATAGAACGGTTGATAATATTTATTAGAAAACGAACTCAGCCAGTATTAACGGAACTCGTTCTTGTAGACAAAGATTTAGGCGTACAATAAACTAAAGCGCTTACATTACATGATAAACTACACTAGACCCAGTAAGACAGGAAATGCAGGACGTGCGGACGTAAAACCTCCTGGAGTCTACAGCCAAAAATGATGTCATAGATACGTATCAGAAATGTCAGTTTAATCTTAAGGCCAATGATAACATATGGCTGCCTAATCGTTTAAGAAAAGTATGTTTTCATACGGTGAATATGGAACAAAAAACTAAAAAAAACATCTATAGAAACTGAATGGATTAGCTATTTGGGAAATGAAAACGGTCTTCCAAGAAAATGCTCGATTTGGAAATAGTTTAGAAAGTTTCAGCAAATCTGGTTATGTATATAAAATCCAAATACCACAGAAAATATTTTTGATCTTTTATTAATTGTTTGAATTCAAACAAGTCGTAACTAAATGCTATAATCAATCTAGATAAAAGAGTTTAAATTACCAAAAGTATATCTTTGATGTCCTCATTTTGGTAGAAAATACCCTACGTTATTTTGTTAAAGAAACACAAAAAAAATCCAACAAAATCGCGTTTTCCTAAATCTTACATTCACCCCAGTATTCACTTTCATCACCTAATCAAATCAATTAACTTTTATCTTTTTTATTATTATATTGCACGCCATCAAATTCACAATACATTCAAGCAAACTCCTAGAATTCATTGTGAAATTATAATGGAACATGTCTTTCAATAAAATTCGTCCGCGCACAAATCTGACGATTTTGGGTGTTTATGTGTTGTTATGCAATTGCAGTCATCAACTGATAACATGACAGCAAGATTAAGGTGTTATCACAAAAATTTTGTAGGATATTACGAATTTAATAATTAATTCCTTATTTAAGCTATTATACTATATTGTAGAATTTTTTAGAAAACGAACTCAATGAAACAGACATATGTAGTATGGGGTAGTGGCAATAGTTCCGCTTCAAATATATGTTGCAATTACAATTTGAAAGAATTATCTTGATTATTATATTTTATCACGCGATTCACACGAAGATTGCATTATAAATTTTTATTAAGAGCTAGACAATTATTCTAGGTTTTTATTAAGTAAGGAATCTCATATTAAATGTTTACATATAACTATTGAATATTCAATTTGATGCTGAGATGATTTGTATGAATTGCGAATTGCAGCGGCAATGCATTTGTTACTCGTAACAGAATTGGAAATGAACATGTAATTGTCCAATGGTAAACTGTAATTAGTCTTAATTATGAAAAGTGTGCAGGTGATGGATGACTCATAGAATTCAACTATGACTTTATGAAAGATGTTTTGTTTAAAAACTTTCATTCTTATTTTCTAGCAAAAAAGGATTTGACGATGGATGACTGAGATAATGTAGCTTTTATTAAAAGCTACAGTATCCCTGTCATCCAGCGCCCAATCTTTGTGTGATAAGTTTAGGACAAACAATTTGCGTAATTGTTAGAAAAGCAATAATTTCCAAAATATTGCAACACATTTTTGAGTGAGTGTATGTCGATTGCATTAACAGATCAGCTAAAGCAATTTAAAATTGATACTCTGAAATCAAAGTAGAATTCAAAGAATTGGGCTTCACAATCAATAAGTATAAAGCCAAGATAATGCAGACACGAGATAAAATGTATAAAAAAGGAAAAAAACTGGGCATAAATATACATAAGTTAAAATCTCCTCTCGGCCTTGGTATCCTAGAGGTTAAGGCTCGAATCCACTCCACAACTTGATTCTTCGTCTTTTCAGTAGAGGAAGGTAGACAGCCCCAAAATATGAGAACGAATGTACTTTCAGCATAAATATGTGGAAAAATCTCCCCATGCAACGAGCTTGAGAACTTCAGTTAAAATTCGCGGCGATTGGAGGAAAATAGAATAAAGGTTGAGTAAGACTGTGGTGCCATTGGGATAAGCAGAAAATTGTTAACATTAGCCGTGTTCCTTTTCTGCTTTTTTTTCCTTGTATTTACTCCCAACTACACCTGCCCTTACAGAGGTGTAGATAACTAGAGTAAATACGCATCTAACATCTACTAGGGGAATATCGCCATTTGCAGTCTATAATCTAAATTATTTTTCACTTACTAAAAAGCCGATAGATGGATTTTCATTGAATTGTGACGAACTGACAGTTTTCGGTGTTATAAAAAGAATCAAGAATTTTAATGTGCGGTTTTTTAATTTTTATTTTTGTAATGGTAAGTATTAAGTACCCATATTATATTTACAATAATTGAACGCGCTTTTATTTAAAGGAAAGTTCAAAACGTTACCCAAAACAAAAAAAAAATTGTGTTCCTTTTAAGTTTTACTCCGGAGTACTTAAGAGTAGAAAAGGAACACGGCTATTATCTGCGTTCCTTTTCTACTATTTAGTACTTGTGAGCAGAGCAGAAAAGGAACGCAAAATTTTCTGATTTGAATAAAATCTCACTTGAAATTTTTGACGTTACTTTAAACTTTACAAATAAAAAATTCTTAAAAGAAGAATTTGTGACACAATGGAGAAATTAATGCGATCATTCTAAAGTAAAACGAAAAATAATAATTTTTGATAATTATACGACTGAAGTTTTATTTATGGACGTTTTTATATGAGTAAATCAGCTCGACACAAATAAAAGCCATCTAGCGGGTAATGGCGTAAGTGAAAATAATTCACAATAGACTCGAAATGGCCGCTTTCCTCTAGCGGATTTCAATTGCGTAATTGCAAGTGATATCTACTCGTTTATAAGAGCAAGTGTAATTGCTAGTACGCAAGTGTAAAAAATAGTAAAAATTAGCAGAAAAGGAACGCAGCTATTGTATAAGGCGGCGGTTGTAACTTTTTTGAATATAACTCAAATCTATTTCAAAGATAAAGACGACTATTATACAGTTTGTAAGAACGTTCATTTCTATGAACCGTGTAAATATCGTCAAAGGGTTATTAACAGGTTGGCTTTTGGAATTTGGTTTAGGCCCTGTGCCAAAATAGCAATTCAAATGTCAATTTGTATGGAAAACTCATTTCAATTAGTAAATTTGCTTTTCGACGGTTTGCGTCTATGGAAATGACTAAATTATTGTTACGTTTTTACGGCTTAACGGATTCGTAGGATTAATTAAGGAATACACTTTTTAATTATCCACACAATAATTTATTTATTACAAACCAAACACAATTTAATTAGAAACACAATTCTTACAGTTCACTATAATCACTTTTAATTTAATAACTCGCACTATTAAATTCTATCTATCGCTTTATAGTTCACTTTCAAATCACTACCTTTCACTGTTCTCACTTTAAAACACTTTTATCGCCTTTCAAATCAATACTGACTCGATAGCGGCTGCCAGGCGCTTTTATATAGGCAGCTCGACCTTTGTCTACTTTCTGGAACCTTCTCGAGTCCCTTTTCTCGAGCCTAGTGGTATGTTCTTTTATTTCGTTAAGTTTCGACCAGCTTGAAGTTGTCTTCGCTTATTGCTCGTTAGTTTAGTACATAAATTCTTAGTTCATACAACAACCGAAAATCGTTGATTCATCCTCTCGACAAACAGATGGCGCATAATCATCACATTATTTTACTCATTTCAGGTGTTTCTGATTGAATCGAGTAGCCGTCATATAAATTTAAAATAGCAATTTATTTGACAATAATTTATGGAAGAAAGGGAATACGGAAAAAGACATAACTTAAAATAACACTGGTCTGCACATTTTTTCTCCTTTTCAATTTAATAGTCGTATCCTAAGTATTTTTTCGCGGTGAATCCGAATCCGTTGGCCAAATTGCCCTATCACGTCAGGATTTTGAGCAATCCTAACCTAAAAGTGCCAAAAAGCGTGTTTTTTGCACTTTTGCGCGTTAAATATCTCAAAACTATGGAATGATAGGGCAAATCTGACAACGGGATCGTTTTCAGCATGCCAAAATCTACAGAAAACCATGTCGAAAGCGTGAAATTTAAAAACACTTTTTTTGTAATACTGAAAAGAAAAACTTCTTGGCGCGAAATCGACGATTTTTATTAACACATGATATCATCGTTGCACCGAAGTTTTTCTTTTCAGTATTACAAAAAAAGTGTTTTTAAATTTCACGCTTTCGACATGGTTTTCTGTAGATTTTGGCATGCTGAAAACGATCCCGTTGTCCGATTTGCCCTATCATTCCATAGTTTTGAGATATTTAACGCGCAAAAGTGCAAAAAACACGCTTTTTGGCACTTTTAGGTTAGGATTGCTCAAAATCCTGACGTGATAGGGCAATTTGGCCAACGGATTCGGATTCAGCGCGAAAAAATACTTAGGATACGACTATTAAATTGAAAAGGAGAAAAAATGACCCGTTTTTTGCAGACCAGTGTAATCAGTTAATTGCTTAGCTAAAAGAAGATGGGCCTAACAAATGTGAGGACAGCAGCTGCTATGAATTATTTTATTCACTCTGTTGGTGCTTAAATCCAGATATGCTTGTCGAATCATCGGAAAAGATATACATTTAATAAAATTACAAAGTTAATTAATAATTGCACGAAAAATAAGCAAAAATGTTACATAACGTAACTGCAAACCAATTATTAAAATTCTTTGGTCTTAAGTGGCGCCTAGACTCTCCATAATATTGACTGTTTCCTTCTTTGCCCAAGACAATCTTTCGATATCACGCACAGACCTACAATAATATTGCTCAAATCAAAATATTGCAACAATATTATTGATTGTCTTGGGGCCCATTGAACATTCGCAGGCAGCCATCATTTTATTATAGTTTTTCTTAGTTTTGCAGAAAAAAACTAAAAAAGTAATGAAATCTAACATAGTAAAATTTTAATAAATTTTGGACAAATGTTTGTTTCTTCGTCCATTTTTACTTAAAAGTTTTTAATTGTCATTGAAATGTGTGAATTGGTATTTTGACACACTTTGGAATATCGAAGTGTCCTGTGAAATGAGAAAAATTCGAAATGGTATTTTGGCAAAGGGCCTTATGTAATATTTGGTTGGAACTGTTTAAATTGCTCTAAGTTAAAACTGATAAGCATGATTCAAAAAATTTTCCCGGTTCTGCATAGAGATATTATATGTACATACTTATCTATCCAGAAAGCAGTCAAATACGAGCTGTCATCGTAGGTTATTTCCGAAATATTCAAAATTGAAATGAGTCCACAACTTTCTAGGCCATAACTAATGGCATTGTACTTAATTAAAAATGAGTTAAATTCTTTAGTGATCTTTGAATATATCCTACTCAGTGTTTTTGAGCTAAATATTGAATAAAAACATTGGTAAACAAAATTACCCAGCTAACACAAAATAGTAGCATTGGAGTTAATCTAACTAGTAAAAGAGTCGCAAGATAAGATAGGTAGTGCGACTGTAGCTCAATTGCGACTGAAAAAGCAGATCTTTAATGTTTATTTTCTAACAACTTTGGTCGCAACGAGGCGAAAAATATGCTCTTGCTATGTTTTAAATGTGTTGTTGCCACAAACTGAAGTTGCACACAACAAGATAAAATATTTTGAACATCGGGAAAAATTATTATTCTTTATAATATTACATATTTTTAACAAAAAAGAAATCGCAGTGTGTGTTTCAAAAGTCAGAGACATAATGGAATGAAACGAAAAAACAAGACACTACTCACTATGTAGTACTTTAAAATTAAATCATTGTAGGATTTCACACCAAAATTATAAAACAAATGCCATTTTGTTGATGAATGTGGGTGACTTACCTCTGGAAAATTCACGCGCCACCCGAAAAAAGAAAATTTGGAAAATATTTGGGAAATTAGAAAACTTTCGAGTTTTTAATATTAGCATGGCACTCTGAAAACTACAGCTAAACGCATTTTTTTAAGCTCCTAGTGTTACATATATTACACTAAAAAATGGTTATAGGAAAGATAAACACCGTAGAAAACCGCGTTTGTTTTTTCTTAAATAAAACTGAATAGTGTAAAAAAAACTTAGAACGATGAAAAATATGGCGAGTATGGAGCTTTTGACAGATGTTTTCCAAGGTCCTTGTAACTGCACAAAAACCTCCCTACAGCCTTTTGAACCTTTAAAATGTAATATTAACTTGATAAAAACTTACAACAACTTAGTCATATTAGGGTTATTAACTAGTTACTCTATTTGTAGCAGTTGCAATATAAAAACATTTTGAAATGTGATACTAAAGAAAATGTTTTAATAACTTTAATTTAATTTAAATATGACATTTTTTTTGCAACTGTTATGGAACAACAAGTGCATTTTTCCGTAACAAATATAAAACTGGAGTGTAACTGAACCGGATGATTTGTTGCCAAGTTTTAATTCGAGATAATAATACAACCTACATGTGACTACATTTGTTTAAAAAAACTGGAATACGACCCAATTGTAACATAAATTTGTTACAAATTGAAATCTGTGCTAGCTGGGTAGTAGCCATGAAACTAAGGGCCGTAAACACCAACTAGGAATATCTTTAACCTACCTTTACTAACATTCTCGGGTATGTTTAAAATGATTTTAATATCAAATACTGTAGGACATAAACAGGTGCGGATCTAGAATTTTTTTCCGGGGGGGGGGGTCACAGGATAGAAAAAAATAACAAAAATAACCAAATAAACAAAGCTAGCCGAATTTTTCAATGAATAAAAAACAAGTCAGCAAAAGAAAAGTCGTTTGGTTAGTTTCAGGTTTTTATGTTTGCAAAAACTAGGTTTTGTTCGTTTGGTTTTTTTATTTTTCGGTTTGCAAAATATTGTTTCAGCTCTATTTTTTGAAATGCGGGCTGTTTGGGAGGGGGGGTCATGACCCCCGTGACCCTCCCTTGGATCCGCGCCTGGACATAAAATTTTTTAGACTTGACATGTCTTTCGAATATTTTCGAAAACAATGTTTTGACATCTGCCCGTTGCTGTCACTCAATTCACAATGTCATAAACTATTAATTTAGAGAATCTGAAGCGTTTTTCAAATTCTTCAAAAACTATCCAAATTAATATCTCTTTTGTTGTTTTGTTCTTGTAGTCGATATCATTTCAGCTTATTTAAAAAAATGAATGAATCTAAAAGATTAACCGCTTTACCACGCATATGTATGCAACTTTAGAATTATTATAGCGCCATGTAAACGCTGAAGTTAACTTGGCTATCGATTTTAAAGCATTGTATTAAGACAGTTTGAATAAAGCACTGTTGTCGATCGGACGTATGTAACTTCATTTTGTTTTTATTAAAAACCCTTACAAAATTCTCAGAAGTGGGATTAGTGAACATTTTTTTAATTCGGAAATTTAAGGGAAAAAAAAATTTAAATATTAAAAGTTAAGAGTTGCGCAAATATTTTATGTTTTATGTTTTATTTTATGAAAAAGTGCACATTCACGAGAAGAACACGCGGTTGATAAAATTCGCAATAAACTCGCCATCAATTAAAAAAAATTGTGTAAAGTATAGATAAATATTATATCTCAAGTTAAGTGTCGCGCAATTGCATTATTTTTATGTTCATTTTTGCAAAAGTGCACAATCATGTAAAAGCACGCGGTTGATAAAATCTTTGTTAATCTCCGCAATCAATGAAAACTAACATCCGATCGTATAAAAAAAGTCATTCAAACGGTCTCAAGTGTGCATTATAAAGCATTGTTCGCAAAATCTGGGAAAATTCGACACAATGGGTCGAGCACATGCGGAAAGTTTCATCCAAAATGCAACAGTTCCTTTACTTAAAGAAAAATTAGAAATTCTTGGACTTAGCACCGCGGGAGTAAAAACAATTTTAAAACTAAGATTAGAAGAAGCTATAAGAAATATAGCAGATTCTGACCTTGAAGAGTATTTTCCTGAAGAGATTGTGGAACCGATTGACGCTGATAACGGAAGCAACATGGAAGAGCCTAACGTATCATCTCCTGCACCCTCTTTAAGACTACAAAATGGAGAAACTTTGCATGAATCTGCTACAGATAACCTGCAACAAAAAATCAACGAACTGAATGAAAGGGTAAGAAAGGAGGAAGAAATCTTAGAACTGAAGAAAAAATTAGCTTCCCTCCAATGTGCTAACCTGGGGTCCTACAGCACGCAAATATCATTCCGAGATATTGAAGAATCTCTACCTATATTTACTGGTGACGACAACTACTCAATAAAACAGTGGATTAAGAATTTCGAAGAAGTGAAACAAATTTATGGATGGAGTGATCAACAAAGTCTTATTTATGGCAAAAGACTGCTCAAGGGAACAGCAAAGCTGTTCTTGCGATCGTCGGCTTGTACATCATGGAACAATCTTAAGAATTCTTTGATAGAAGAATTCTGTCATGGCGCTACACCGGCCGACGTCCATAACACGCTGAGGAACCGAAAGAAACACAGAGACGAAAATGTCCACCAGTATGTTTTGAACATGCAGGAGATCGCTGCGTTAGCCGAGATCGAAGAGGAGGATTTAATTCATTATATAATTAAAGGTATCCCAGATTCATTCTCAAATAAACAGCTATTATTTACAGCTAAAGATATCAGTGGACTAAAGCGAATTTTGAGACAGTATGAAAAACTAAAATTCCAACCTACTGAAACAGCAGAATTCAATTCAGCTAAAGCATATTTGAGGAGGTCACAGCACCATAACAAACATTTTGCCAATACAGCACCGAAAAGCCTTAGATGCTTCAATTGCAATGATATGGGTCACTTGGTGACAGATTGTCCTAAACCACGAAGGGACCGAGGAACATGCTTCAAATGTGGAAAATATGGACATTCCGCTACCACCTGCGATCAACGACGAAATCCTCTAACAACATCCGCACCAGGACCTTCCCCAAAAACTGTGATGATGCTTCAAAGTAACACATCTGATGAGGTTCCACCAAATAATGCATTATCAGGAGAAGTTTCTTATAAGCCCCTAAATATTTCTAACGATTTCTATTGTGTTTTTAGTTATTTATTCTCAATCGAGTCGACACCGGAGCTTACAACACAATTCAAGGCAAATACAATGTTGGACACGGGAAGTCCCATTAGTTTCATCCAGAAACGGTACCTCCCTCCTTATCTAATATCAGCTGTGGAAACTACATCTACAAAATATGTCGGCATCAATGACAGCCAGTTAATAATTTTAGGTAAAGTAAAATCTATTGTCTTCTTTAACCACAGTAAAGTGGAATTATATTTGCTTGTTGTTAGAGATAAGAGCATGAAATATCCCATTGTGTTAGGTAGAGACTTCTTAAATAGTTGCAATGCAAAATTTATTATAAATGATAGTTTAGATAATGAAAATATTACAAATTCTGACAATTTTCCCAAGGAAATTCTAAATATTGATACCTGCTGCTTAGTTGATGAATTTAATTTAAATATAAATAATAATTTAACCTTTAAAGAAAAAGATCGCGTGCGCGAGATTATGCGAAAAGCTATTATCCCTAACGAAACATATAACGAAACTAATAACGCATGCAAAATGAAGATTACACTTAGCGATACGAACAATATTTTCAATTGTCCTCCAAGAAGGCTACCATTTGCGCATAAAGAAGAATTACGGAAAATCATAAATGACTTACTTCAAAAAAAAATAATTCGCGAAAGTAATTCCCCCTACACATCACCTATAGTTTTGACAAAGAAAAAGAATGAAGAGCTTAGGCTATGTGTAGATTTTCGACAGTTAAATAAACTTACACAAAAAGACAACTATCCTCTTCCGTTAATAGAAGATAATTTGGACCGTCTGCGAGGCAAAAAATATTTTTCTCTACTGGACCTTAAAAGTGGCTTCCACCATGTAAAAATGGACGAGGAATCTATAAAATACACTTCGTTTATAACACCTTTGGGCCAATTTGAGTATTTGCGCATGCCATTTGGTTTAAAAAATGCCCCGTCTGTTTTTCAGCGATATATAAATTTTGTGTTTAGGGCACTAATTGATGCTGGAAAGTTATTAGTTTACGTCGATGATTTGCTTATTGCCACCGAGACTAAAGCCGAACATTTCGGAGTTTTAGAAGAAGCTGTTAAAATTGTATACGAAAATAATTTGAAATTGAGATTCGACAAATGTTTATTTATGCAAGAGGAGATCACTTATTTGGGGTATGAAGTAAGCACGAAAGGAATAGGGCCAAATTTAGCAGGTTTACGAGCCGTTAAGGAATTTCCTGTGCCAAAAAATGCCAAAGAATTGCATTCTTTTCTTGGATTATGTTCCTATTTTAGGAAATTTATTAAAGACTTCTCCCTAATTTCAAAACCGCTTTACGATCTATTAAAACAAAATGAGACATTCAAATTTGGCCTAAGTGAGATAGAAGTTTTCGAGCTTTTAAAGGAAAAATTACTAGAGGCCCCGTTATTGAGTATTTATTCTCCACTAGCAGAAACGGAACTCCACTGCGATGCAAGCACTTTAGGTTTTGGCGCAATTTTATTGCAGCGACAAAGCGATAACAAGTTCCATCCGGTATTCTTTTTCTCTAAAAGGGCCACATCACCTGAATCTAAATATCATTCCTACGAATTGGAGACGTTGGCGATAATCTATGCTCTTAGGCGATTTCGTATTTACTTAACTGGAATCAGGTTTAAAATTGTTACAGACTGTAGGTCTTTAATGCTTACATTAAACAAAAAGCTTCTAAACCCGCGAATATCCCGTTGGGCTTTAGAGTTACAGGAGTTCGACTATACTATCGAACACCGAAACTCGGACAGAATGCATCATGTGGACGCATTAAGCAGATGTCATAATATCCTCTTAGTAGAGCCAGATTCATTAGAGCATGCGTTAGCGGCTGCTCAGCTCAAAGACGTCGAAATAAATAAAATGTCGCAAACGTTGGAAAGCCAACAGCAACCAGGGTACGAATTAATAAATGGTCTCCTTTATCGCAAAGTGGGAGATAATGTTCTTTTTTGGGTACCATCTCAGATGGAGAGAAATATTATACAAACACACCATGATGAATTGTGTCATATAGGAGTAGATAAGCTGTATGATCATCTGAGAAAAACTTATTGGTTTCCATCAATGAAAGAGAAAATTAAGGATTATGTAAGAAACTGCCTTAAATGCATTTATTTCTCAGTACCTTCCGGTAAAAAAGAAGGTGTACTTCATAGTATACCAAAAGGTGACAAACCTTTTGACACGATTCATGTTGACCATTATGGACCTTCGCCGTCAGGAATTAGAAATCTTAAGAAGTACATTTTTCTCGTAGTCGATGGTTTTACCAAATTTGTAAAACTGTATCCCGTTAAGACCACGAGTGCTAAAGAAGTTATCCAATGTTTACAATTATATTTTGAAAATTATAGCAAACCTATAAGGATAGTCTCAGACAGAGGCAGCTGTTTTACATCTGAAGAATTCGCAACCTTTTGTCTTAATAATGATGTAAAGCATATTAAAGTAGCCACCAGTTCTCCGCAATCAAATGGTCAGGCCGAAAGAATTAATAGGGCGCTTACGCCAATGTTATCAAAAGAAAGCGAGGTTGAGCCGGCACAATGGACGAGGTATTTGCACAAAGTTGAATATGCAATGAATAATACGATAAATAAAAGCACCGGTTCAACACCTAGTTATTTATTATTTGGCATCCGCCAGAGGGGAATAATTAACGATAAGATACGAGATTACTTAGAAAATCATTTAGCGCAAGACGAGCCACGAGATTTAGAGGAAATAAGGAAGAAGGCAAGTGAAAACATTGTTCACAAGCAGGACTTAAACAAGAAGCTTTTCGACAAAAGGCACAAAACGCCTCATAAATATAAAATTGGGGACTACGTATTAATAAAAAGTGTAATTAATACAGCGGGAATTAATAAAAAATTACTCGGAAAATACAAAGGCCCCTATGTTGTTACAAAAGTTTTACCGAATGATCGTTATGTGATAAAAGACATCGAAAATTTCCAAAGCTCAAGAATCCCTTACGAGGGAGTGTCGTCTCCGGCGAATATGAAGCCATACATTAATTTAGAGGAGCACGTATGAATATTTAGTTTATTAGTTTTATTCCGAATTAAATGTAACACGGATTTAGAATCTAAGAATTGTCAAAAATCTTTAACAAATATTCTTTTTGAAAATTTTCTAGTTTATATAAATAAATGTTCAGTCTATAGTTGTATTTAAAACTCAGCACTATGTAATTTTTGTACCTAAGTGCTATCAATACTGTTTATTTGATAAATTAAGAAGAAATGTAAATTGCATCGGTATTCGTGGTAATATTAACCTTTTTTTTAAAATATGGAGGAAAAAAATAATTCGATTTTAGTACCAAATCGAGGACGATTTGTTCAAAGGAACGGTCGAGTTGTAGTCGATATCATTTCAGCTTATTTAAAAAAATGAATGAATCTAAAAGATTAACCGCTTTACCACGCATATGTATGCAACTTTAGAATTATTATAGCGCCATGTAAACGCTGAAGTTAACTTGGCTATCGATTTTAAAGCATTGTATTAAGACAGTTTGAATAAAGCACTGTTGTCGATCGGACGTATGTAACTTCATTTTGTTTTTATTAAAAACCCTTACATTCTTTCGTTGTTTCGTTGTGTTTTCGAGTCAGTTAATTAATTTCGGGCAGAACTATGTAGGTCTGCCGGATCAACTTGTTTTATACGTTATTGAAATTAAAAAAAAACACATTCCAGACCTTTATATCGCTGATTTACTAGCAATATAATACAAATTACAAAACCATTTACCACTACGGTGGCACTAAACAAGGTAACAACAGAAAACAAAATATTTTAAAATCAATTACTAAATTATACGAGATCGTAGATGATTATTTGTAACTTTGTCATGGTATATCCACTACTAACTATGACAAAACTAAAAACTAAAAGAATCTTGTAGTGGTGAAATTCACATCGTTGCTTTTGTCCACACGACGCAACATTTTTTCATGCAACCTTTTGTACAAATTGAATGCATTTCATGCGTACAATAAACGTTTTAGTATCGACAAACTCCATCTTTAAGTGCGCTATTCAAATTGCATAATATTCTAAGGAAGAAAGGTTGTGTTGTGTGGACTGAGCTTAAATCAAACTCCCATAAACTAACCATATTTTTTAAGAAATGAATTACGGCAACAAAATTTAAAGTGTAGAATGATTACATAAAACAGGAGAATAATGTTACTAAGAATGTCCGAGTAGTAATGTACCATATTCCCTCTCTCTCTATGGTACAAATAAATAAATTACATTTCATCAAACTAATCGCAGTTTTTGATAAGTAACAAACATCATATTTCTTCCAAAGAAATAACGCAATAAATAAGGCATAAACCCAGTTTAATTAAAACGAAATCTAAAATTAGATGTGACCTCACTTGTTTTTTTCCAAACCCACTGCTGACTTCGGTCAACACTTCTGAAGAACAAATAAAATATAGATGGTGTTTTTAAAAAAAAAAAAAAAGAACAAAACCCAGCAATTAAAATTTTCCATTGGTCGCACGCACACAACAACCATTTGTATGCAACAATCGACTAAGTTTTCTATGTATTGTCACCAAAAAAGTAGTATGACCTTAGTAAACATCTTTTTTATGATTTGAGAACCTTGAACTAACCAGCGCTATATGTGTATCGTGGCTGCCCCCACTTATAACAACATGGTTGAAATTTTTGTTTGTACTAATTTTCATGTCAACAGAACAAATTTAAAGGTTATATATACCGCAGTACAGCAGTATATACCCAATCTACAAATATGTCCAAATTGGAACGATGATGTCACAAGTTCGTTTTGCCTTTGATATCCCCACCAAAACCTTGTTGTTTGGTAAAATGTATTGAAATCACATTTTAAATATACGCAACCTATACAAATACAATTTTATATGAGTCCAAATTTTCACCGTACGTAGATATATGGAATATATAGCTGCTTTAAAGTTATTCAAGTACATATCTTATATATTCACTCAAACATACTGATTCACCTAAGATTTCTGGCTATATTTTTTTTTGCAAGGTGGCCATATTGATCTCACTTTATAGAACTGTGGTTTTGATTGCATCAATGTATTAGTTGCTCACTTCAGCACATGCTTGCATACATATATTTAATCCGTCTTTAAGTCTAATTTTACGACATATTCCCATAGTTACCAAATTTGTTGTTCCCAAAAGGTCTTCGATCTGATTTCAGATAAAATGAAGAAAAAAAACTAATCAAAAACGTTTGAACGTTTATAACCTAACAAAAACTACAGCACTAACACATTGAACTTTTTAGAAACTTATGTAGTAGTAACGATAAACTTTTCACTTTTTCATTTTTATCATTGTTCACCAAAATATTTTACTCCTAATATTTTTGTTAAAACATTTTTTTAACACATACGAATGAAATTTTTTTCATCACTAATTAAACATTTTTGTAATTGGGGATTCACTTACTAAAAATCGAATTTAATTCCACTAAATTTATATTTTTTAACTTATTATTATCACTATGAACTGTTGATATTTTCAAACGTTGTATTGGCATAGCAATAAGAACTAATTCCATAAAATTATTAAGAACAAAACGGCCCGAAGTAATCATATTTTTTGTTAATGTTTGTTAGGTTTTTCTTACAACTTTAACATGATTATTTAGAAGTCCAATCAAGGTACCAATGTACAAGATCGCGCACCCCAGCTAGCCGACTGAATTTATACTTTTGAGCGTCAATGGTGAAAAGGTCTCTTAATAATTATCTTTTCTTATGGGGATTCATTACGTACGGTTAATCCCCTGCAAAAGGAGACTGGTTTATAACGCAATCATCTAACATACATATGTGATGTTACTGTACCAATCGTACAACCGCAAATGGTTGGTGACTTCCTATTTTAGCAATATATGGGGAATTACAAAATGTTTCATGATTTTTATTTTCATTTACATAAATAACAAAGATTTTTGCTGTATGAACGTGAATTGCAACATTTCATTCAATTATTTAATTTTATTTAAAATGATTGTTATTGACACTGAATAAGAATGAAAAAGCATTCTTTATGCAACAATGAATGTTCTTTACAAAGTTTTTGGTATGAAGTTTTTACAATAGTTGAAAGCAAAAATTCAGAGCGTATATATGCATAACTTAACTGATTATTACTATAAATAGGTTTTAAACAACAAATCATACTCTATTGTGAGCAAATATATAACGGCATCAAAAGAGGATTCCAATGAAATGGAACATATAAACTAGAAGTTCTGGAAAATCTAAAGCTTCTTTTGGTTACACCAAACAATTTGCAAGCATAAACTTTTGTCGTTTATCTAAGATAAATCAAATAAGAAAATGTAACATAATTTATAACCTACACATACAATCCGAAAGTTGAGAAAATCATTCGCAAAGCCTTGAACCTTATTCCATCCTCGCCGTTGTATTGTAACACTCTTGAGCTATGGTCCAATAAATACAAATACCAATTTTCATCATAATCAGTTTTTCTAAAACATTATCTATTTTTCCATTTCCTCTGAGTAATCCTGTAACTCTGTTAAATTCTTGTACAATGGCTATTTTAGACCTAATCATTCGCTTACCTACCATTCTTTTCTATGTCAACTTTGATTTGTACATTTAGTTTGGCCTGCTTTCTAACTTGTTTGAAAGACTGTCCGATTAATTAATTGTCCTTCTGCTTTCACCTAATAGTCAGTTCTGAGAGAATCCTACCATTCTTTTCAGACACCTTCTCATCCCTCAATGTGAGTTTCAACGACACGCGTTGCTCCTAAGCCACACATCGCTTCACCCAAGCAAAGCAAAAGTATTGACTCGGCATCAATTAAGCAATTTTCAAAAATAATTTTCAATTTTTTCTTACATAAATTTTTAATGGAACCAAAAACGTGAAAACGTCTATAGTAAGTCTCTAGTGTTTCTTCTTCTTCTGTAATGGTGGTTTGATGGCAGCCCCCCCAAAAAAAACACTTTGACAGATGACAGAATAGGGCTAAGAAAAATGGAGCACTACGCGAGAGAACAACGCGTTTTCATTGTTGAAAAATACTTAAAAATTAATGAAAGTTTGGCTGCCACAGTTCGCAAATTTCGAACAAAGAATGGTCGGAATATTAATTTAACTTCGAACACTGTGAAGAGAGCAATTGAAAAATTCCGAAATACTGAATCATCAATAATTAGTGATGCTAAAAACACCGACCGTGAAAAACAGATGTTAATATCGAAGCAGTGCTGGTGAATGTCAGGGAACATCAATTCATCGTCCTGGACATGGTACAATAATTACAAGGTAAGCTCATAAGGGCCCCGTGACGTCACTCAGATCTTAGTTCACAAAGGAAAAAAGCTTTCTCGTGACGTCACTCAGATCTTTTCTCATATAAAAATGCTAGAAGCTTTTCAAGATGGAAACAGAGCTTTTCCTTGCGAGCCTACCTTGTATATTATTGTACCATGGTCCTGGACATGAATTGCAAATTCAAAAAAGCTGTCTACAGCGTATACACACAGACCTGCGTCTCTATGTTTACAAAGTTCAACTGACTTAACAACTGAAGCCTAAGGCTGCTTACACACCAAACTCGACATCGACATGACACGACGAAATTCGACAACATTTTTCTGTCGCGACACACATCTATTCTTATCATTAAGCGAGTCTATTCACACTGAATTCGACATCGACACGACACGACAGAACTCGACAAGGAAAAAAACCGTTACCGACGAAGGGCTTCACATTCAAATCAGTTTATATCCACTGCAGGCGACACGAGGAAAAACGTCGAACGACGACTTTTGACACGTCGAGTACTTATGCAGTGACTTTCGTTGTGTCGAGTGGTTCTGGTTGTCGAATGGTGTCGAGGTGTCGAATTTGGTGTGTACGAACATTCGACAAAAAATTTTTTGTCGATGGACGTTTTGTAATGTCGTGTCGATGTCGAGTTTGGTGTGTAAGCAGCCTAATGACCATGCACACCGAAGAGAGTTCGTTGAATGCTCTCGGTGATCAGAATTGGCCTTGTGATTTAACACCACTGGATTTCTATCTCTGGGGTTATATGAAGTCAAATGTCTATGCCAACAAGGCTTCAACCACCCGTGCATTGGAGAAAGAGATTCAACGATGCATCAACGAAATTCTGCCATACTTATGCAAAACGGCCATTGAAGATTTCGACAAAAGAGTTGGTATGTGCCGGCAAAGCTTACCTAATTTCGCCTGCCCTTTTTGATAACTTAATCAGATGTACGGATCCAATTTTCTCCTCTCAAGTCGCAAAAGCTTCCTTCATCGAACTCGATTCCGAGCTAAAGTCAACTAATTGTACATGCCTAATCATTCCCGTGGAAGTGTGGTCTACCTTGCTGTCGTATCGTATAGACCGTACCGCAAAACACTTTTCGTGCGGATTTCTATTCACTTAAATGAATTGTCCCATTTACATCACTCTATTTGACTTAACTCTTTTCACATTCTGTACGACAATGTGGCGTTCGTAAATCTCATCCGTGTAGAGTCAGAAACTGTTAAATTTAAAGGATAGACAGATCAGGGATCCTGGGATAATATTTTTAAAAGGTTTCCCGATCGACCACGGCTAAAATATATAATAGCTTAGCTTTGTAGACAAATGGCTCGGATCCGTATATGAACAACCCAACCCAACGAACTCTCTTCGGTGTGCACAGTCATCGTCTATGGGCAACACTTTCGCTGCACGGTTAAATGGTTGGTTTGAACAGCCTTAATACACTAACAATAGGCTTTGTTCTTCTCGTTCTATACTGTCGTCGGCTGCTATTATTTTCCCAAGATAGATGGAGAATTGGACCAGTTCAATTTCATACTCCTTTACCTTGATTATGAGACCATGTTTAGATCATTTGGCAAGACTGTCTACTTTTACTAACGTGCATGCCCAATTTCGGTGCGGTTTGCTGCATCTGGGTGAAACCGTTATACCGCCCTTAACGTTCTACCAATGAGATTGATGTACTCTTCAGAAATATTGTGCTTTATTCACACCCGAATCTCAGATCACTATCCATCTAATAACTTAATTCCAGGAAATTTAATAATACCAAAATTAACAAAATAAATATTCTTATAAGAATAAAATTGTTTTTATTGAAATTGTGTGCTACTAAAAAATAAAATTATAATAATAACATAATAAATAAATAAAATAGTAAGAATAATAAAAATCAAATAGTTAGTGTATTATTAAACAAAAATACTCCCTTCTGCAGAACGCAGGTGCTTGAACTAATCTGGTTCCTATTGATAAAAATAAATTATTATATTTCAATGATTTAAATGATTGCTTTGCTGTTTTAATATTGTTCATTTATTAAAATATCCATTCGTAATATCTATTCAACATTCGTCATACTGGGAAGTGTTTAGATTAGTTTTAACATTGCATATGTATGTATCAAATTCCAAATATATGCTGGGTTAAATTCAAGATTATGAATATGTTTAATGTGCTAAACTGCAATTATTATACCCTGTTGTTGTCATAAAGTATCAAAGAATGATACCTAAAAATCGTGAATTCATTTTTGAGTTACTTAAACTAACAAAACAACATAATATGCAAAACAGAAGTCGATACGCTTCATCATTAAGTCCTGTTTAACATCCGTAAAAACTCACTTAAAATCACATTAAAGTATGTATTGATAGGTAGCAATTAGCTCAAAATTATAATACCATCTGCATAAAATTACTTCTTCACATTATTATTTCTTAAAATATTCCAGGAAACTACAATAAAAACTAAATATTAAAATAAAAACACTAATGATAATAACTTCATAAATAAATTTACATAAAAGCATTAGAAAACAATATTCAATTCATAATATCATCGAGCAAGATCGAAATGGGCTTTAAAAGTAAGTGTAAGCCACAACATGACCACTTGTAAACAGTAGCTAATTACCTTTCATAACAAAACAAAACCGATTATCTACCTCAAAAGCACGTGTTTACGCATTCTCTAAACTTGTTTCTACATTTGAAGCAGAATTTAGAAAATTGTATCAAAACAAAACTTGACTTAAGCGCCATTTCGTCACTGGTTTTTCCAAATTTTTTGGATTTGTTTTATGCTTAATAAATCGAGAAGCAATTAAATCGCCGTCGTCGGATTTTTCCAAATTGGTCGGGAATAGTGTAATAAGAGTTTATGATCCCACAGTGCAAATGTCGGCGCCTTTTGGAGATTGGGTCAATGGATCCAATTTTTTTCGGATGAACATCAATGGGGAAAATTTATAATGGAATATCGACAAAAGTCTCGATGTTGTCATGGCTTCGAAATATCAAGAGTTCGGTAAAGCTATTTTTTGGGAAAATTGATGACCCACTTATGATTTTTTTATTGCAAAATGGAAGCTTTATTTTTTTGGTAAAATTTTTTGTTATACAAAAATTTTTAAAAGCTGCATCCCGTTTCCACTCTTTTGTTTATCCTTGTAATCGTTTGTAGGATTAAATATATTAAAGCTGACTAACATGATTTATTTGCGTTTTGGGTACTTTTCTGGCCACCATTGCTAGGAAAAATGACCACTCACTTTGTTACCTGTCAGGATAGTAACCAGCTAGTAATATGCAATAGATATAGTGGAAGGTCTGTCAAAAATGTATGTATATAGTACGCTTTCAGAAAAGTCAGGCCAAAGACAGATGCCAGAAGTTTAGTGACGAGCCTACTGAGGGACTTGATACAAATACCATTGGAAAATTTCAATAATACCATATTTCCGTCGCAATCGATATTTTGCGATTTCGGCAAAAATGAGCATTTCGGACGAAATGTCATGTGAAATCTCATGTTTTAGCATATAAAATGAAATCGCATTACGGGGGAGATTTCAATGAAATCTCGATCGAAATCTTACTAATGACTATTCAGCCTATTCAGCATGTGTACTTAGCATGGGGAAATTTATCAGCTGTAAACAGTTTTTGACAGTACGACTTCGTTATTTTTAAATTTTCTACGTTGCTATAGCGACAAAAAGGAAACATAAAGCACGGAAAAATTAATGTTTATATTTTTCCTTATTTTACAGCGTATTCTTTCCAAATTCCCCAGTTTTGTTGATATATTAGTCCAGTGCAATTAGTCGAAAAAGGGGCATGAAATTGCATTTCATGATGTACGAAATTTTTTTTTTTTGGAATTTGTTCGGGTACATCTGACAATGTTAAAACCAAGTTTGTGGGGTGGCATTGTGTTGGGAAAAGCCGCCATCTTGAAAAAGAGGTAGAGGTCGTTTATACTAAATAACTAGTTTCAATGCAATGATAGCTGAAAATGATCACCGCATGATCAAGGTTGAACTTTGAGCGGCCATAACTTTGAGCCAAATCAACTTACAGACCTCGTTGAGGGCTCATTTTGTAGATAATTTTATTCTCCAACACCTTGCCAGTGATCATTTTCAGCTATCATTGCATGGAAACTAGTTATTTAGAATAAACGACCTCTAGCTCTTTTTCAAGATGGCGGCTTTTCCCAACACAATGCCACCCCACAAACTTGGTTTTAACATTGTCAGATGTACCCGAACAAATTCCAAAAAAAAAATTTCGTACATCATGAAATACAATTTCATTTACTAATTGCACTGGACTATATAACTACTGTCAGTGTTTAAATTCATCACTTGTTTGAATTTTTTTACTTTTAATTACTTTTACGTTTTAAAAATTTAGTTTGCAAGTTTGTTATGACAAGCGAAAACTGCTTGGTGCGATGGAAACACATTTGGATTTCGCCAAATCGTTTTATCAAAACCTGCGGTATAAACATGGTATAATTATGAATTCCTATTTACTTTAAAACGTAAAAACGAAGCAAAGGTAACTGAACTGATTTTCGATTGAAACTGGTCAAGTGAGTCCATATGTCGTGGTTTTTTTTTTCAATATTGGGTCTGTTTAGACGCTTCGCTCCCAGAAACGTTCCTCGCCAACTTTCAAAACACCTTCAGATTAATAGTCGAGCAATCTTTAGAATGGAAATCACCATTATACATTACCTTCATAGATTTCGAGAAGCTAGATTTCGTCATTTGGGAAGCTTTGAAAAAGAAGACAGTGTTAACAAGATTAATCCAAATGATCATAATTTTATACGTCGACGCAGAACTAAGATACCTTCATAATGGACAACTTACACAAGACTAGCTCTTTCAGCTCATCCACACTTTCTGCATTCTCACTTTCTTGATTACTGTACTTGACGAAATAATGAAGAAAGCCAGCAGAGAATCCAGAGAAATTCGATGAGGATTGCTATAACGGCTTGAAGATCTCAAATACGAAGATGATATCGCACCTCTAGCTCATTGAAGAAACGACATGCGTTTTTCATTTTTAAGGAGGATGCCCATATTTTAGGACTGCGGGACCTCCTATTTGTACAGAAGTTTTGCTTCAAAAACTTTCTACATCCGGCTCGTGTACCCTCGTTCACTTTGACCCAATAAAGTCCCATTTATATCCCAAAGTCAAAGTGGAAGTGCTGGTGGTGTTGGTGTGAAAGAACTATTCCACGAATGTTTCAGAACTCAGAGTGAAGAGCCCACAACTGCACTTCCACTTTGACTTTGGGCTGTAAAGATGGATGCATACTTTTTAACTAGTATGGTTTTCTTAAAGTTTACTCAAAATTCACAGTTTCAAATATGAGCAATCCAGAAAAACCTGAAAAACAATTTCTCTGAGCTTCGTTATTCTTAACCAGGCTCAGAAGAGAGCTTTCATTAAAAACAAACCGGAAAAGTTAGATCCTTAATTGTTCTTTTCCACTGACCTAAATTAAGTAATAAACTAGGTATTTTTTAGGTCCTAATACTGGATACGCGTTTTTGTAAAACAACGGCCCTTTTCATAATTGCATGGTTGCGCAAATCGATCATTTGCATGGTATTCAAAAAAGCAAATGTGCAATCATCATTTGTTCAAAACTGCAACCTGCTTGATAGGTCAGCGCAAATCTTGCAACTATTTTTGTACGCATGCTTATCAAAAGAAGAAAAGTGTCAAACGTGAAATGTTGGCAGAAGATTTTCAGTTTTTCGATATTGTTAGGTGTGTTTTATTTTAATTTAAATTATTATTCAAATTAATGCTATGTATTCTATGGCGAAAATAATGAAGAAGAGAGTTGGAGCACCCCAAGGATTAAACTTCTTTGAAACTAGAGATTAACGAGCTAAACAAGACACATAATTTATCCTTCGTTTTCGCCGTGAAGTTACAAATTTTCGGGCCGGATCTAATAAAGCCGAGTTATCTATCAACAAACTGACATTAACATTAATCATATTTTCTCGATCCATTTTTTCGTTTTATTTTTCTGCGGTAAAAGAACTCAGAAAATGAAGGAAAAACAACTTTATGCTTGAAACGTCAAATATGACATATATTTTTGACAGCTGATGGCTTTCATTCAAAAATGCAAAGTTTCTAGATTGCGCAACTGATTTACCTGACAGTTGCTCTTTTGCAAGCATGCATGCAAGCAGGCAACCAACCATGCAATTATGAAAAAGGCCAACAATTATTTAACTTGTTTAATGTGTGATAATTATTTCTTAGTAGCATATTCGTGAGCTTCTGGTCACTCACGATCCGAACGCAAGCATAAACTACTCTACTAACGGTCACACTAAATTTTGCTTCTGATGCATGCAACCGCGTGCATTTATGTCCAATGGGTTTTATATTGAGGAGTGATAATATAATGTCTGTTGGAGCTAACTCACACATATGGTAGGGTAGCATATCAGATGATTGACAGCACTGATTGACTTCATTGAAAACAAGTTTTAATTTAAATTGAATAGTGATGGAATTATATTGATTGCCAGATCGGAAACAACTATTTACGCAGCATTTTTTAGATATTCAGTTGGACTTTAATTTCGAACTTATACACTGACAAAAAAAAATTCTTGGCTTAAGAGACTTTTTCTTGAACCAAGCAAATAATGTTTTGGATATAACGAAAACACAAGTGTCTTCGGATAAGCAATACTCAAAGTCTTGGTTTTATTGTCTCGGATGAAGACAAAAGTTGACTAGAAGTAAGAAAAAAAATTTCTTGGTTTGAGAAACTAATTTTTTTAATTTAAGCAACTCAAGGTAATAAAATAGTGAATTGCTTAATAAATATTCTCGAATTAAAACTTCATCGTGTCTTAAATTAATACAAATTTTGTTTTGAATAAAAAATATTTAGTCTCTTGAGTAAAAATTTCAACAATCTTATTTCGAGAAAAAAAATATCTTGCCCGAAAATATAAGTGTTGAGCGAAGAAATATAATTGCTTGGCTGAAGAATTTCTAGTGTCTTACTCTGAGACAGCATTCTCATGTTAAGACTGAAAAATGTTTCTACTCAAGCCAACGAAACGGAGACTATGGAATTTCTGGAATCAAGACAATTGTTCTATCAGTGTATCTTGTATTTTAACATTCATAAATCCAGTATCTCCTTTTTAGATCTGCATGAATCCTTAGAGAAAAAAATATAGAGTACTTTCAACTCAGATTTGTTTAGTCTACAAGTTTGCTATCCACGTGTAACTATCTCCCCCACGTGTAGCGAGGATTAAAAAGGTCTTCTTTCCAAAAAACCAAAATATTGCAATCGTCCCCCGGGAAACCCCATTAGGCAAAAGCGTGGCTATGACGAAAGGGACTTTTTAACGTAATATTTTGGTAGTTCCAGCTGATGACCTTCACGCTCTTCGATATTACGTTCCGATCGATATTTACATGTGCGATAAACGTGATTACCATTGATTGAAGGTTTCATTCGGGATTCTTCTTTCGGCGAATTTGAAGATACCTATATTACTATTTATTTCGAGTTTTTATTTAAAACTACTTGCAATATTTGAAACATGTAACTCATCTATAGAAGCCAAATAGACTACATTGGATAATAATAAAAAACAAGGGTTATCATTTTTGTATTTTAATGAATTGTTGTTTTATGGAGGTCCTTCTAAATGAGTCATAGAATATTCCATTAAGATTTTTTTCATTTAATTTTGCTCTCAACAACACAAACTAAAATATAATTGATGATGTTCAAAGCTTCAAAAGATCAAGTAATTGTTGTTGTAACTGTCGACTAAGACTAAGATCGGTTCTAAGAACACCTTGTAGTGTCCTTAAGATTTTTTTCTTCAGATTCTGAAAGTTTTAAAATGAAGATTGACATACCTTAAAAAAATTGTTTGTAAACATTAAACTCAACTAAACATGACTTAATAGTAGAATCTCCGGTTTAAGAATAAAAAAAAAAACAATTTTGTTTATGTTCTATGAAAATCTGGTTTTTATCTCAAAGTCATGTGATCTCACTTACATCGGACTACGTGCAGGCGACCATGATAGTTTCCCCTGCGACTTCAAAATTTTAAAATTTCTTTTCGGGCATAAAATATTAAAATTAGAAAGCAGGCGTGCATCTGGAGAAACCTGATGTCGGGGTTAGACCGAAATTCCACAATTTCTCATACTTGGTGATATCTTATCATCAAGTGAGCACACGCATCACAGCCATTTTGAAACCTGTTCCCTAGTGAATTTTTATTGATGTATGAAATTGCTGACCTCTTTCTGGAGAGATTATTGCTGTTATCACGTGGCAATTGGACTTGATCCCAGGCAACTAGATAATGTACGAAAATTCTCAAGAGCGGGTTGGCTAAAGTGGGCTTAGTGTGTTTAAGATATTTTTCGATCATTGTTGATTTTTTATAGCATGGTGATGAGTTTTCAAAAAAGAATGCTGATTTTAGATAAATAAATTTTAGATTATCTATGAAAACGTTAGTGGATTAGAAGAAACGCTTTAGTCATGATTGATGTTGATATTAAGAGCAGGAATATGTAAAGAAAGCTTTTAAATATTATAAGGTTAGAATATGATTACATAAATTCATGAATATGATCTTTGACAGATGGAATGGCAATCATTATTCATAAATTCGTTCAAATTAAACTAAATTAAAATATGTTATAAATTATATTTTCCGCTTGACATTAATCGTCGTAGTTCTAGCTTCGGCCCCACGATGCATTCTACCATCCAACATGCAACGTTGGAAAGTGCTCATAGCATCGTGTAGAACGGGCTGTAGCATATTCGGATGTCCAAGGTGGTTATTCCGGTGTGTGTTTTTTAATTTGTGTTGCCGTCGCTCTTAAGGCCCATACCCCCATACACGGTCAAATTGGATGTACATCCCAGATTTTCATCAAACCCAGCGGTTTTTACTGGTTGTAAGAGGAAGGTATACAACTATGCAAAATGTGTTGGCATGCACTAAACCATAATAAGACAAAAATTATTACTAAACCAATGATTCCCGTCAAGTGGGGTAGTGGCGTCAAATTCATCTTCTGAAATGGAACGAAACCAAAAACACCAGCATATTTTCGAATACAGTTCTCCAGTTTGAAGAAACATCAGGAATAACTCGGTTTGAATAATTGTCCGGCCACTTTTGCTTTTTCAATACTAATTTTGCCACATTCGAACACCAATGCTGATTTGCCATCTAAGCCGTCAAGATGCATTATTACAGCCGTGTATACCCTTACGAGTGCCGGCGAATGCCCCCGGCTTTACCAACCTCAGTTCAATAATGTTCAGCTCAATCCACATACGTAGCTTCACCGGCTAAAGTCCAGTCCATGTTCAGTTCGTGCTTGAAATAGTTGTTGCTTTCCCCAGAAGTTGGAAATGCAAAAGCTCACTACCAGGTCAAGGATTTGATGCCCAAAACTTATTTGACAAATTTCATTGAGATCGATATGTAAGACCATTTGTGCCACAAATCTTTCGCACCTCGAACCATATAAGAACACGGATGGGGTCTTCGTTATTCAGGTCACCGTAAAGAAATTGTCTCCAATTGAAGAAGGTATTTGTGATTTATGTTCCAATCTAGAGCTAACATAAAAGCTTCGTTGTACTGTCGTTAGTTATATCTAGTGTGCAATGCCTAACACTAAACGATAGTCGGAAAATCTTCTTCTTCTTTGATCCATTAGCTGGCGATCCAGCGAGACATCTCCGCAACGGATATGCTGCTGCCGGTGCAGCTGGGTCTCAACTCAAGCTCCATTCACTATTCGTTTCCATTATCGATGATTTTTGGCGACGTCTCGTTCCGCGATAACTGATAATCGTTGATTCTTTATATCGCCCTCGATATTTTTAGTCAGGTTTTCTTCGATGCCGATCGCTGAATTCTCCGATCTGCCGGACGGTCTCGCCGGAGAAATTTACGCGCAGGCAGTTATCATCCATCGGCTTGCTGGAGAAATTAAGGCAGTTGCAGTTGCTTTATAGTAAATACAGGTTACACATTTTTTGATGCTGCTGTTTCAAGAGTTTCTTAGTTCTGAGGATACAAAATTGTCGGAAAATAATGTGGGGAGTTTGTTGAATTTCTTTATACAAGGAGCGGAGCCTACTTCAGCCAAGATAAGAGCAGATAGTGGACCTAGTTAAAATGAACTGGCGCTTGTCGCTCCCAAATTGTGCATGCTTCTAAAATTCTTTTCAACTTGAAAGAGGTATAGCACCAATTCTGGGTTTTTTTTAACACAGAAGGCATAAAATCTAATGCAAGCCAGTCTATAAAAATCACAATCACCGCCGAACGAGTAATCATAATAGCATTCAGAATTAAAAGCTAAATTTTCTGACGACGGCGACGTCGCGACAAAATTTAAATGGTATAATTTCTTCTAAAATATTTTTTATTCTCGCGCCGGATATGTGCCAATGAGATATTAATTATATATGTACTTGATTTTTACATAAAAAAAACCTAAAAATTATGACACAAGTTTCATTTTTTTGAAATCTTCGAGTAAATGTGGTGTGCTATGTAGCCTGGAAAAGTTATCGCATTTTTACGGTCACTAAAAAAATATAGAAGAATATAAATGATTTTCGATACCCGCATTCCATTTTTTTAGGCTTGTTTAACTTGCGGTTTCACCAGCTCGAGACTGGCACTGAAATGGCAAATATTTGCTAACTAAATTATCTTCAACAATGATGATGTCCAAAGTCAACGACAATATTAAGAACGAAGAAGAAGTTCAGTGGTTCTTTTCATGGAGCTATCTAAATATGCATAAAGTGAATGCTAATAAACCACAGCCACATACGTGTATTGCAACAACTCAAATTTGTGACAGACAGCAGCCTCTGGCAAAATCAAAAAAAGAAGAAAAAAGGCGTTGTAGGAACTGTATACTTATGTTGGGGGAAAACAGAAGTTTAAGCAAAAGCTTTGTACCCACTCGCAGCGATAAAAACGAGACTATCGTGGTGAATAATCCCTCTTTCGATATCGGAACTACTAGTTTCTTTTGTTTCAGTGCATCTACACGTGATAGTGTACCATTCCGATTTCGATAAATGAGTAATATGTACTTTTAAAACAAAGTAAGAGCCAATGATATTCATATAAGTAAATAAAAAGCAAATCAACCAAATCAACTTCAACCAATACCTAATGCTGCGGATTTATCGGCGGTAGAATGTACATCTGGCCGTACCCAGACACAAAGCCACGATAATAGGGGACCACTAAACTATCAGCCAATCGAGTCGCTAATACTAGCCACCCAGAGGCCGGTAGCACACAAAATTCGGCCAAGTCGCCGTGGACCTTCGCTATGCATGCCAGATCCTCCTACACAACCCAGTCCAATAAAGAAACCGAAATGATTGGTGCATCGATTGGGCAACTTCTTTACACTACCGTCAATCGATCCCATGAAGTCTTTAAAATTAAAATTTGAACTTGGTTCTAAAGAGGGCTTTATCTGAAACTTAAAATTCAGAAATAAAAATTTTAATTAAAATTTTAAAATTTTAAAAGCCAAACGGCAGTTCGCCCGCTGTAAGCCCATTTTTTATTTTTACTCAGACACTCCAGAAAATTGGCAGTAGCAACTCCCAGATCATCTAGGGAGAACAGTGCCATGCCGAACCCATCTGTTAAATGGCAGCTTACTCCCCGAGGGAGCAGGAACCCCAAAAGAAGACTCACCCAAGATACAGCTAGCGGACTAAAACAGAAACCGCTTTGCCATAAAGCTCACCATTGGCGTACAGGTGCTTTCACGCCAGGTCGGCCGGCCGGCATGTTAAAGTTGCCTGTACAGAAGGATGGTCGGAATGTCTCTACTAACAGGAAATTTTTGAGACGATATTGCTATGGTGTCATACCAAATGCTCTGTAAAAAGAAGACCTCTGCCTCTAATTAAACGCTCTAGGACACCTACATATATATTTAAACAGCTCGAGTACCTTCAGCCAGCCATGCTTCTCTGGCATTTATTAGCACTTTGTCAGCTGACTGAGAACATGTGTCAACAAGGAGACAATTTATGTGCTATGCACTGCGAATTAGAAAACTGACATCTGAGCATTTTACTGCACTTATGGGAAGAGTTGTTCAAGATGCAGTTGGTGAATTCGCTATCGATAAGGCGTTAGAGTATATCGTGTTTTTTTATTAGTCATCCTTCGAACTTATTGAGTGATTATGTACCTATACGTATAAATGTACCTTATTTGTATTTTTAAATCATACACAAAAAACAATTAATCCTTCTCCTTATGTTTTGTTTTTTATCTGTAAAAACTCGAACCGGTTTCATTGAAAAGTTTTTTTTAAAGTCGCTTTTTGTATAGACCCTAGTGTGTGGTAATACTTGGCCTCAACACCAAAAACCTCCAGGCCATAGTCTGCCGGCTGCCTGTGTATGAATGAAGGCCTTAAGTTTTTGTCCGAGCCAGAGGGTCAAGGCTTTTGAGAACTTCTTTCCAAAGGACTGAAGACAGGACTACGGTCAGGAGCCCAGGAAAACCCAGTAGGACTGAATCACCATGACAGTTTTTCATCTGCTACAACCTAGTCTAAGCAAATATCAACTTGACGGTCTGTTAGATCTGTTACGAAAACAAGTATAGGGGTGTAGTATAATAGTCCAAGCGCTGTACTTTAGGACGCAATACCTCACCAAAATAAAAAGACGAATAAGGCCATAAACCTTGGAAATTCTAAAAAAAAGAAGAGTTTTGAATATTTTTTATAAATTGCAGAAAATACCAAAATATCAAACAATACTCAAATTAGAACAAACAACAAACATTTAAAAATAGAAGAAAAATTCCCAGAAAATATATAAAAATAGAAATAAAACATTGTGCAAAGTTTTATGGGTTTGTTGATTTTTTGGCGGTTGGGTATGTAATTTGAATCGTGGATTATTTTATCAAGGTCGGAAAATAACCTTGAAATAAGTTTACCTTAGTTAAAAAATGAGCAAACTAAGAAGGTATGGTTGATTTTAAGTTTGATATATGTGGTGACCCTACAAAAACATAACTAGAACTTGTATCCTTATCATCACTATATATCTGTGACAAAATTTACTATTTTCACTAAACCCCAAAAAAATGCAAATATTTTGATATAAACAAAACACCACCATTTTGTCTATATGTATTGTTTATACAATAAATAAATTTCCAAGAAAATGAAAAATGATTCTCATCTTAACTAAAGAAAAATAAATATAAAAAAATTAAAACATTTTATACTTAAAAAAATTTTGTGACCATATTTCTTTATACATATATACAAAATTTTATCAAAATCCGATCGTGATTTATTAATTCTTTCACAAAATACTCGCGCGTTAAAGATGAAATTCTCGTGACGTAATTTGGAGAATTTTTAAGATATATTTATGGAAATTCTTATTTCTTATTTATAAAATTCTATAAATATTGTATGACTTATCAAATTTTTCATCGTACGGGTATTATAGTTTTTAGGGGGTTTTAAGTTTAAGTGCAGTTTTTAAAAAATATTATTAATTTCTTTATATATATACTTATGACATTAGGTTATTTTATATTATGAAAAAAACGACTTGTTGTCTAAAATATATTTTAATTTTGTTATCCTTTTTTTTAAATAAATATTGAAAATGAATACTGTGAAGATTGTATTAGTATTGTGAATATCTTACAGAGAAATAGATTTGAATATGTACATAATTATATATTTACATTTAGTAATAGTGCAGTTTATGTATTTACTAAATAATATAAGAAATGTTTTCAATGCAATTTTTCAAGCAGAATTTTGGAGGTTATGAAAACTTTGAAACAAAAAAAAAGTGATTTCAATGGCATTGCAGTCGCAAAATTTTTATATTCGTCGCACCTTATTTTGTTGGAATCATACACACCCACAAGGATATAATATTATTATAAGTGACATTTTTGTATACCATCTTATCTTGAATATATACATTTACACTGTATAAACCAGTATTTGAATAATGTCTTTTAATATCATCCGAAAACAAGTTTTTCTACAAGCCTCTAATTCCGCTAATAATATTTCTGTTTAAGCATTAATTAAACCTGTTCACATGAAGCAAAAGCAAAGCAGCTAAGCAAGAGAAAAAAAGATGATGCTTTTTTTTTTTATATAAATAAATTTTTATAAACTCAATAAATTTTGCCAGCAATTATAGATAGTACAATCAAAAATTTATATAAAATTCTTCGACTTACCAGATACACCATTTTCATTGTTATCTTCACCCCTGAATGCTGGATTATCATTTCCATTTTCCATTGGCTTCCATTTTTCTTTTTCCAATAAAAATTGCTTAATAGTAACCGGACCTTGATAGAATGTCTTATTTCCAAATGTGATATCAGTTGAATTTTGTACAGCAATGCTGCCAATTTGTGGTTTTGGTGCAAGGACACCATTATGGCATAGAGGATCCCCATCGACTTTTTGATTTATAATAACAACACCATCACTGCGTGTACAAGTTGGATCAGATGAATGTTGTCCAAGTTTTTGTATAATAAAATCACGCTTAGAAGCATCCTCAAAATCTGAATCCGAATCAACAACACTGGAATCTCCTAATGAATTTATTGAGATATTGGTGCTACGTATCGATGAAACTGGGGAACTTTTTGTATCGTCATAATCTTCAATTATAATATTATGATCAGTTCTATATGAACTAGTTGGTTCACAATTATTATTATTGGTGTTAGTTACATTATCAATACTAGTATTATTATTATTATTATTATTTATATTACTATTAACATTACTTTTTGTTATATTTGTATTAATTGTTATATTATTTGGAGCATCATTATTTAATTTAACTGATTCTTCGATAATAACACCAGAATCAGATGAAATGGTACTTTCACTCGGTCTACCCTTTGGATCTTCTTCATTAGCATGCATTTTAAATATAAATAATTATCGTCCACTATACACACTACGTCGCATTAATTAAATACATATATAGTTTCATATCGCAGGGCTAAAGTTCAGCACATTTTCAAATTACTTTTATAGATTTATGTATTTTCGGTATGTTTTTTTGTGTATGTGTAGTATGTATTTGCAAAAATTAAAAAATTAAAAAAAAAAATAAAACAAAAAAATAAATTAATTAATAAATAAAAGATTTTCTTGTGGTTTATGTATATAAAACTAAAAATCAATATTTTTTTGCTGTTGTTACACACGTTGTTTGTTAATTGACGTCAATATCTTCTTCAAAAATGAAGAATACAAACAGAACACACTATATTTTCTCACTAGAAACAAAATAACACAATAACTTTACTGCAATATCTCGCTGAAGCCTTGGGAGCGAATATAAAAGAGTCAAAGACTAATTCACTTGTAGAATGCTAATTGCAAATGCCTTCTCTTCTCTTAATGATAACAAATATCACAATTATGAACGACGACGATACAATAAAACATTTCATTTAGCAACAACAACTTCGGGGGTATATTTTTTTTTACACAGATAAAAGCTTTCTGATTCTTCGGAGCTGCGCGCGCTGCACGCCTAGAATATTCTTCACTTACTCTTAGTAATCTTCAATTATATTCACTTATTTAAAAACTATTTTTTTTTTCTTTTTAAAAATATTTAAAAATTTCCAAAAAAATTCACTTGAAATTAAAAAATAAATTTTAACCCCGCGCGAAAACCAACCTAACTACCGTTAACACGTAACCAGATCGTTCTGACTAACTCAACAATCCCGCGTTAGCTACAAAAGCTTCATAATGAAGATCCGGAGCTTTTTTGTTTTGTCTAAAACCGTCCGATCGGGGTTGCTATATCGTCACAACAGTATATTCCAATGCCTGATATACGAACACGCAACACGTACCTGTCCGATGGTCTACGATCAACTAAACTCGATTATCTTGCCGCAGTTGAGTTTCATTTCGACCAGCTGGTATAAATAAAACTTTATCAGCAAAATACTGATGGTAGACATCACAGGTACTGGAGGTGCAAAAAGAATTATTTCCACGGGCATTATTCTACGATTATTACTTTATCTACAATACTTCTCGGAAATTGTTAATCAACGACACCAAAAAAAAAAATATAGCTATTATGTAAATTCAGTAATTTGTCGAGACATTTAACTATTGGCCAGTAACTGATTACCTGGTGTAGGTAATTAATATAAAAATTCATTTTAATTTCCAAGTAACCCAAACAACATTAGTACTGATCGTTTTCAAAAACCTGCTGGTATCTCATATCTGAATATTGCAAGCGGTTTTGCAGTTAATGTAGTTATTTTACCCTTTTTTTAATTTATCAAAAAAAAAGAGAAAAAAAAACAACAAATCGGAACAAGACTGCGGCAGAAACAAAAACTCTTTAACTTGATTGCATTGATGGAGTGCAATCACCTGGAGCTTTAAAAGCTTTTAATTATTTTAACCTGCAAATCAATTTCTTTTTTGTAATTTCATAAATTTTACATCTTTTACATTTCGAGATATCAATTGATTTTTAACCTTGACTACAAGGAACAATAACGCAAGATATATATGAGTGTCACAAAATTGATTGTGATCGTTGCAACAATTTTTTTATGAAGAAATAATCGAAAACAGAAATAACAAAATATTTACAAGTCCTGATCAAATCCTAGATATCCTTGAACACTTATTTACAATTTCTTATCTTGATAAAAACCTTGACGATATCTGAAAGGTATCCAAAACAGTCGTTATAAAATTCAAATTTAATTAAAATGTTTGATAAAAAAGCTTCAACCTAATTTAAGTAACCTCCATCAACTTCTTGCAGGCCACCAAACTATCCATCAAATTAAATGGTCTTGTGCCACAACTTCACGCTCTCCGTTTATAGGCTTGCCTACATAGTAGGGTGCCCATTCTGTCGTTGGGTTTTTCCAAGTCTTACTTACACTTTCAGATAACTGGAAAATTGGTGTGACATCACTGGGGGGATTGATCTAATCAAGATGTTTGTTGTACTATGGAAGAGATCTTGGAATGCATCTTGTATATCGAAGGCAAGGTGAGTTTCCAAAGTATTTGGAGTGTAAATAGAAAACCTTCGGGTTTTTCAAAGTTTGAGGCGTTGTTGTGTTGAATTATTATTCTTCAAAAAATTGTTCACTGCTAGCTAAACCCTTTTCCCATCACTCTGGCAGCATAGCGATTCAGCGTTGAAAAGAGCTCCTTTCCTTTTAAGGTGATCCACAAATCGACTCAATTTTTAGTCCCTCTTTAAGAGGGAAGTACTGCTCAGCGAGGCCATGCGCCATCTATTGGGATAAGTGGTAGCTGGAAGGATCGATGTCTGGAGAGTACGGCGGGTAAGATAGGACATTACAATTGAGAATATCCAGCGATAGGTTTTAACGACATTAGCCACATGCGGCATGCAGTGTGTCGTACTGCACAAATCAATTTGACGTGTCTTTGCTTGAATTTTGGCGATTTTTCCTCCAAGCCTAGTATTGAGTTTGAGTGAAATGGTCGTGAACTGTCGAATTCCATAATAATTTTGGCTTCAGGTTTCAGTACTAGGCTTCAATGATCAACTCGAAGGTATTAAGCCTGAACGTAATATGACCGTAAAAAACTGAACGAATTTATTTATTTATTTATTTATCTATTCGCCAAACAAGGCGCACTTAAACTTAGTACAACCAAAATGATTTAAATTAAAAAAACATCGTCGTACAACCGTCTTTTATAAGATTACTAGCAAAAACCTCCGTGCTTTTACGAAATTGCACAAACTTACCAATTTTGGGGGAAAAAATATAAGTTAACTACGTATTTTCTGTAGAAAAAGGTAGTTGAAGAAGAAATTTTAGTGAAAAAAACGGCTCATAACTCTGGAAGTCAGTTGGATGTACTTTTACATCGCATAGGGTATTTTTTCCATAATGATAGTGCATACGGCTTATACTGAAGGATTAATTTAAACTAAATCCTTACAAGATATAAATGGTACAAGATTCAAAACTAGGCGATTCATCCTCAATCATCAGCATCAGTATTTTCTAATGATTTTTTAAACAACAAATTAGCAAAACGTTCGAAATGGACAACCAACATTTTTTTTATGTGGAAGATCTTAGCTCAGGCATCATCCTTTGTACTATCAGTCTGTCATACTCACGTTTTAGGGTAATGTCTAGTAGCAACGTTATTACCGAGAATAGGACTTGGCAAGGCCCTGCATTTGAAATCTGTAGAATTTCAGAAATCCTGACTGGAAAGATCGTTTCATAAGATCTTGCAAATTGCTAATATCGCAATTTTTTTTATTTCAAAGGCTATCCACATTGGTTGTTTTGTTTGTTCCACTTTCTTGAATCCTACTTTATCGAGGAATGCGTTATTATCCCATTGTATCTATTCGTAGTTGCTGGGATTGTAAACTTGGTTAACTATTGAAAATAGTATTTTTTATATTCACCCATTGACCAAAAACGTGACACTGTTACAAATCCATTCAGGTGATGGTCAATAAATAAATCTATTCAGTTTTAGTAAGCGATGCTTCTCTCAAAGGGGCCACAAAACCATCCCAAACAATCAATTCAACATTACAAGTTTCAAAGTTCACTTTAAAAAAAAGAACTATGCTAACTTTTTGAGGTTTGTTTATTCGGTGTTGATTGAAAGTGGATAGCCACAGCGTTCACTTTTTTAATATCTTAGATTTTTTTATTTTAAAAAATAAAATTAAAAAAAAAACTCCAAACAATATTGTGGTGTAGGAAGATCGTAAAGTCAGAACGCGTGTAAGATATGTGATTTGCAAATTTTCTGTGGTCAACTTAATATGAATGATACATAACGCCCAGATAAACAAGTGATTTAGGTTCAACAGCGACAAATTTTTAATAAGAAATACAGGCAGAGACAACTATGGAAAGGAATTGTATGACAAAAAATACTGACACATTCCTTAATCATTTTTCATTATCAGAAACAATAATGCAAAAAGATAATAATGAATATGTACTTGTAATAAATTGGTGCATAATTATATTGGTGATCACGATTTCAATTCATTGAAATTATTGTATGCGAAAGACTAGAAGCCTTTTTGTACTGTCAACGGTTCCATCGTTGAACCAATGTCTAATGGAAAGTTATAATAGAAAAAGAAACTAGTGCTGTAAACATGATAAGGGCGACGACGAAACTTTTCTCGGACAAAAATTTAAAAAAAACACCCCGATATAACCATCTTGGGCTATCGAATATCACTGCGAGAAATAGAGTGCTCCAATAGCCATGTTTGAGCACTAAAAAGTTTGCAGAGCTCCCGTTCCCATACCAGTTCCAGATACATTTTAACATTACATGTTATTGCAGAGGAGCAAACCTTTTTATGCTCCTTCAACAGCGTTATAGGAGCATTATAAAAAAGTTTTTTAATAAAGTAATATTCATGGACGCATGTGGTTATGTTATCCGGTATCGAAAAGGATTTATTTTGTTTATCTTTTGCAATTTCGTTTTGTTTTTAAAGCCCGAGCGTGGTTTTACCAAAGCAGTCCCCCAACTAAGTTCTAACCACGTCCAGGGCTGCTTGCCCTCCGTATCGAACGAGAGTTGATCCATTCAGTATGTCAATGACACCCTTTATGGTCACAAAGATAATCGCCCGTTTTCTTAGTTCTATAAAATTTATGAATACTCCAATAATGCTCCATCGGAAGCATAATTAACAGAATAAAATAAGCTCCCCTGAGCAGTGCTCCCAATTTTTCCCACTGTCCTATACACATAAAAAACGAGAGTTTGATTGAGAGCTGTATAAGGAACAAAAGTCAACTTTTATTCAGTTCTGCAGAAGGGTGAAAGCATTACCAATGCAAAAAGGAGTTTTATTCTACCAGATATCAGGATAGACTTCGGCGATCTTACTGTAGATAGTTTGCTATCTTATTATGGTTAGAGGCGGTGCTAACAGAGATTGTAGGGAATTCTTGCAAAGAGAGAAGAAACATTATCTGGGTGAGAGAAACGGAATAAAGAAAAATTAACAAGCTGGGTGAATTTGAACCACGAACCTCTGATTCGAGGGCCTTAATCGCAAGGCTTCCTAGGCGAATAGAGTTCCGTTCCTAAATCGTATCCGAACACGATTAATTCTGGGATTCTATATTTTCAATAACTCGCTTTGTTTGACTAATTCATTCATGTTAAAAAGCACCAAGAACTTTTACATCACATAGGGGATATTTTTTTCATGATAAAATAAATCAAAATCATATTCTTAACCCCATACTATATAATCAACCAGAGTTTGTCCCCAATATATTTTTATAAGTCCTCTTCAAAACTGACTGAATGGAAAGTAACTAGTATTGGCTACGACGAAACTAACGAGTTTATTCAGTTTTATTTTTATCATGAAAAAAGAATAAATTTTTAACCGCAGAATCTTAGAGCTCGTGATAACAAAGATAGATAAACCAAAATTATGCCATCGAGGTTTTATTGAATAAAAATTTTCATCTTCTATCAAAAACTACGTCTACAATTAAATTGGGGGTGTACATACTCAATAGCCATGAATTTTGACATTGTCGTGATAAAAATACTTTTATTCTATAAAACAAAATCATTTTCTAACCGGTTTTTGGTATCTTCGGAATTGAATAAATTTGGCTCGTCACTATCTCTTCTCTGATTATATTCGGAAGTTTTGCGATTTTTTGTGACTAATATTTTATTTTCTGTACTAATTCCGGGTTTTTTTGTATTCCCTAAGCTAAATATACATTTAAAGATATCTTTGGTTTTTTCCCGTCGGAGTTTTAAAGCTTATTTGGAAAATCTGCGTAAAAAATTATTCAATTCAAATTTCCATAGATGTTAAAGTTTTCCTAAATGAGGCCTTTCTTACCTGTTTATGTTATATGGAATTAACAGGATTCCTTCAGAGACAGAAATAATGAGAGATATCAGCAAGTGTAAAAATCTCGAAGCTTCGGGAGAAGATCACAGTTTCGGGGAATCTTTTTAAATTTGACCCGGAGTTCTCAACAGAAATTCTTGATTCTTCCTTTCTAAATGATCATCTTCCAAAGAATGGAACAGCGAGATTATTGTGGATTCCAAAAAAGCTAATCCGCCATTATGTAAGAGCATGACGGACAGGTAGTACAAATAATGAAATATGTACAACATAGTCAGTCAAACATTTCGACAGGAAGGCAAAGTGTGGGAAACATCAATAATATATTAGCTTACAACGATTTTCTGAAGCAGAGGAACCTCAGAAGAATAGCATTTGATTCTTTCTCCTTAGCAATGAGCAGTCCCTCCAGACATTGGAGAGGAATTAAAGCTGCCTAAGGTTTGGTATGCCAAAAATTCAAAAACCCTACCACAGATGAGGAGTCTAGTCTCCCAACCTTACATGAGTATTTCCGAATTGGACGTACGTCTAGAAGAACGTTATTTATACTGCCAAGACTCTCTTTCTTGGTTGGGCAAAGATCTTTTTTTTTTGTTCATTCGCTTCAAGTTTGGAATAGTCTGCCTAACTACGTACAAAATGCGTAATCAGTAATATCTCTTCAACTAGATTCTTTTTAATTTTCAATTTTTACTTGTTTACTTTTGTTTCTTTTCTCACTTTTTATTAGTTCACTCATTCGTTCCGCCTCTTATTAATTATTGTGTTGTAATTATAGTGTACATGCGTTTTTCAGCGTCAACAGATTATGTAATCTTGATGTACAGTTCATGAATAAACGAAATAAATAAATAAAAAACCTTGACGAACTGGTGGAGAGATTAAAGTGAAGTGGAAGGAGGAGGCCAAGGATGACGAGCAGGGAGCATCTGCAAAATTAACCTCCAGCACTCAAAGGCAGCCATATAGGGTAAACCTAGAAACATAGTAATCGTTGAAACTCAAGAAGGACTAAGGAAGAAGTTTGATCAGGTACTGATAGCAAGACTCTCTAGAGAGTGCCCACAAGAATATCGCATAATCTACAAACTTCTCTGACAAACCTTCTTCTTAGCCATATCAGATCAGGACAAGAATATGTGTGGAGGTCTCGTCGCTTTCCATGCAGAGTCGGCATTCTGTCTCATGAGGCAGTCCTAGGTTGTGAAGGTGATACCTAACTTGAGGTAGCCCTAATAAAGCATCCCGCCGGCTTGAAAGATTAATAATAGGGTACCAAATTTCCGCTTAGGTCGGGTCTTCACATAGCGGTCGATGCACCCCAGAATAAAAATAAAATATGGGCGTATGGCGGGCGAATCACGGCCGCTTGGCTTTTTAAGGGGGATACGAGTACATACGGCCGCACGACGGACAAACTAGACCAAAAGATTTAAATGGCCAAGAACTAAGCTGTACACGCAGGCATTTCACGGCCAATTTGAGCCAAAAAAAATCTACACCAAATGTATTTCTGAATTTGTTTTATGGGAACTTAAACATTCGTTAAACTTCGTTAATGGTCCTTTCGAATCATCCTACAAGATTTGCGATGCACAAGTGCGCCATTCCTCAGTTTGTTTTTCGTGAAGTGTGTGGTGCGTGGTGATTTCTATTTTAGTGGGAAATTTTGTTATTTAACCGCTCGAAAAAAAACATACAGTCGAGTACCAGATATCATAGTTTTGTTGGGGAGCGAAAGTCATACTTGTCTGATTTATTATAGGAACCCAATTTGATTGGATGTGAATTAAAACGATTTTTTTTAATGGCATAAAACGTATGCCCGCGAGTGTGTGTCTGTGTGGTGTACGGCCTGCCAACAGCCTTCTGATGCCCTTCATATGGCCGAGGACTATGTTTCAATTAAGTGTGGTATTCGCCCATTGTAAAGCCATATTTTGTTTTTATTCGGGCCTCCTTGTTTACCTGGTAGTCTAGTACTGTCGGCCTAAATGGGAAGTGAAGTTACGTTCCATTACATATAAATGTATGAGAGTGACCAAAATGGAAGTGAAGTTGAATTTCGAAGCGACAAGCAGGTCTGATTTCGAGGACACAAGAGCCCCTGGAACTTAGACCAATTGGTTTGCTTAGGAACTAAAGAAGAGGTGTGGATATGTGGGGGGCCCACAATGTCGAACCTAATGTGCAGATGATCCGACAGTGTGGCCTCGTCCAAAACACACCAGTTTTCAATCCTGTCGGAGAGAAGCTTACTAGTGAGGGTGACGTCCAGCACTTCTTTTCTACTAGTTGGGTTTGCATCCCCTATTTGCAATATCTATGTTATTCATAGCAAGAAATTCCAGGAGGCACTCACCCCTTTCGTTTACATCGGTACTCCCCAAATGGAGTGGTGAGTATTTGCATCACAGCCGATGTCTTGCTCAATCAGTTCTTGAACCTCCTTGGTGGCACTATTGTTACATCACCCCGGAAAGTAGAGAAGGTCGATTTCTTGGAATTTGTTGGCGGTGGTAACCGCAACCGAGATCGCCACTAGATCTCTAGAAATAAAGTTAGTAATGGAGTGATGATTGACACGATTGTCAATTACAAGGACAACCCGCTTGTTTTGAGACCATATGCTCTTATGAAGATTCAGTTCGGTAATCAAATGAAATCATCCTACACATTATAGGTATAATATTATAGTATAACACCTTTCAGTGGTTAAAAATAATTCAAACTATTTTTCAGTATTAAAATGATTTACACTAGTTTTTTATCTTCAACTTTCTTTCAAGATTTTTGGGCTTGGCGTGATGCAAATTTCGCAAGGGGATGAACCATGAATCATTGAAAGATCCTTAGTTGAACATCTTCTAAAAAATGTTTTGTAATTTGAATATCTGAATAAAATTTCAGAAAATTTGTGCATTTGGATAATATTTATACGTACAAAATGAGAAAAAAATATTGTTTAACCAATACAAATTAAACGATTCAAATTCTTTTTATTATATTTTTTCCGCCGAAAACTCTTAACGAATTCTGATGTTTAAATATAATCTAATAATTACAAAGAAATTGATTTTAAGCTTCTAAGAAAAAGATAAGCACCGAGAACAATATTTTTTTATATTATTTAATAATAAATTTATTGACCTTAGTTGAAGTTGTTTTGTAAATAAATAGAAGAAAATAATCGAAAAACGTTGTAAAAGCTAGAAATTGACTTGGTTCAAATTCTCAGAGCGTGCATTTTATTTTAAACTATGAAAAAAACAATTCGAGAATTTTGCATTTTATTGTGACATGTATTTTTTTGTATGAAACTCCTTCCTCAAACAACGATGGCTAAGATTCAGCAAACACCTTACAAAACGCCGAAATATGACAATTAAATTTTAACATTAAATTTCTACGTCGAGGTTATCATTTCGGTCAACAGAACACAAAAAATTAAATTCTAGAAATCTACACTGATAGAAAAATTGTCTTGGTTCCAGCAATTCCATAGTCTTCGTTTCGTTGGCTTGAGTAGAAACATTTTTCAGTCTTAACATGAGAATGCTGTCTCAGAGTAGGGGCTGTTACACGATACAACGGTTGGACCAACTTGCGTTGTCACGTTATCGGCCCGACAGCTATAGTATTCTACACACACGTACCAATTTCGCCAGCGACTGAAATTATTTTCAGTCGTATTTTGTACTTAAAGCATTTCGACATTTCAGTTCGTATGATAAAAAATGTCAGAAAGTGAAAAACTTTTTATAATAATGTGCGGAGCTGCATTAACATCGATTCCAGAGAAAAAAAAGAAAAGGAAGTGGGTGAAAGAATGGCTTATGGAAAGAAGTTTATATTCAGATATTTATCTTGTTAAAAAACTCAAAATAACAGAACCTGAAGACTATAAAAACTACTTACGAATGACTGATGAACAATTTCAATATATTTTAACCCGTGTAGAACCATTAATTTCAAAACAAAATACATTAATGAGGTGTGCAATATCAGCCGAACAACGTTTAGTGACTACGCTAAGATTCCTAGCCACAGGAAGTGATTATACAGACCTACAGTACAGTTCAAGAATCTCAGTTCAAGCCATTGGAAAAATTGTTCCTGAAACATGTTTGGCAATATACCATGTATTAAGGGACACTTTTTTCCTAAAATGTCAAATTCATCTTCTGCTAACTCAGTTCTGGGTAGTGACAAAAATTCACTAGCTTTTTGGAAAAAAGTTTTCTGTTGCTGTGCCAAAGTTGACTGCTTGGAACGATGTGAAGAGCAAGCCGAATCAGGACGAGAGTGAGTTCTATTTGTACAATTTGGGGTTTCCGCTCTAGAAAACAAATCCTACAGAATAACAGACATAAGATTGATATTTTCATGCAAAGTAATTAAGTAATAAAAAAACTTGTTTACCTCTTCGTCTGAAATATTTTGTAAGCTTGAGGAATCTTGCAAAGTTGACATCCCATCCCTCGGAGTTTCTCCATCTTTTAGGAAGAGCAAATAATTGTAATACCACAAATTAGTGGTATATATGTCCCCCGCTGCTTTACCGGTTCCTTGCGAATTTTTAATTTTTTTAAACTCCCTGCTGAACGCAGTGCGCATATTTGAAATCCTATGTCTCACCCATATTTGATCAGCTTCAGGATTGATTTCTTTGGAATGATCAACTATAGACTTCATAGCTTCATCCCGAAGAATTTTATTTTTGTAATCACTAGAAAAAACATCCCACAAGCAAGGAAAGGATCTATATTTTTCGATAAACGAAATCCAAAACTCTTTATCTTTTATTGATACCATTTTCTTCACTTTTTAAACTTTTTAAAAATGAGTTTGTTACAACCGTTGTCAAATTCCACGCACACGTTGCAACGGTTGTACGTACGACGGCTGTTTTTAGTTGACAACTAACAACCGAACGATATCGGGACAACCGTTGTTTCAGTGCAAACAAACGAAGCAATTGTCGCAGGCAACCATCATAGCAAGCCGATATTGTATCAACGGTTGTATCGTGTAGAAACCCCTTAAGACACTAGAAATTCTTGGGCCAAGCAATTGTATTTCTTCGCTCAACACTTATACTTTTCGACCAAGATATGTCTTTTTCGAAATAAGATTTTTTATTTTTTTATTCAAGAAACTAAATATTTTTTATTCAAAACAAAATTTGTACATATTAAATAAAGACACGATTAAGTTTTAATTCGAGAATATTTATTGAGGCAATTCACTATTTTATTACCTTGAGTTGCTTGAATTAAAAAAATGAGTTTCTCAAACCAAGAATTTTTTTTTTCTTACTTCTAGTCAACTTTTGTCTTCATCCAAGACAATAAAACCAAGACTATGAGTATTGCTTATCCGAAGACAATTTTGTTTTCGTTATTTCCAAAACATTATTTGCTTGGTTCAAGAAAAAGTCTCTTAAACTAAGAATTTTTTTTTATCAGTGCACTAATAAATCAAAATGATATTTTTTCAAGTAGATTTTAATAATAAAAAATTGCGAACATAGTTTGACATTGAAGCTTAAAGCCAAGGGTACAGGAAGTTGTACTGGTATGTTGTTGGAAAGATATTATTATGTAAGAAATTACATAACAAAAAAAAATTTGTTTGGAACACTATTAAATTTTGTACTATAATTTAAAAAGGACATAGGCTACTTTGTCCAAAAAAAGGTTTAAAGGGGTTGAAATATGATATGAAAGTTTTTATGGGATTCCGTCATTATTAAAGATAAAATCATGAGACTTTGTATTTAGGCACATGTTTATTTATACATTTATTTAAGCGTTTTTTGAAATTTCGACCTACAAGAAGGTGAAATAGAAGATGAAAGTTCTGACAAGATTCCCTTATAGTACTCACGCCACCTCTGGTACGCGCAACTTTCTATTATAGACACAGTATTGGGTACAAAATCAAACTAGTTGGGATGTGGGTTCGACCCTTTCGGTCCACACGATCAACTTCCCAGTATGATGGAAGGAAGCTCTTTGAAATAACGATAAGAATGGTAAATCCGCAAGGCTTTTCTAAAGAACTTTTTTTTGTTGAACAGTAGCAAACAAACATGTCCCTGGCACTTCGTTCGCTACACTATAAAGCGAATTCATTTTGAGCGTGTTGACCTGATGATAAACTGCAATGGTAAAAACTTAATTTTCAATTCGAACGATTTCAGGAGATAGTACCAAAATTAATCAATGTAACGGATTTGTCAATCTTGTCCGAAAAGGCCAAACTATAATCACTGGAAATCTCGCGATGAACTCAATTCCCAAAACTGTAGGACATGTAAAGCAATCCGCCGTTCAAACAGTTCTGAACTAAAGTTTGAAAATTTCGTCATGTTTGTTATGGTTAACGTACTTGTTGAATGGTTTTTAAAGAAAACTCGGATTTTGACGAGTGATGACTCTTTGGGAAGCTATTGCTCGGCTGAATCCATAAAAGTGAACTTCATTTTGAACGGATGTCATTCCAACGCTTCGATCGGCACCTCAATGAAGTCAATATCATTTTTGGTTTGCGTTCTATCGAGCATGTACAAAAATTACTTACGCCCTTTAAACATAGATACCGCTCGATCGAATTTTATGAAAATCTTTTCAAACTGTACTTTCGGTAATACGCTACGATCGGCACCTCAAAGAAATCAGTATCATGGTTGGTTCGTGCTATATCGTGCAGGTACAAAAATCACTTACGTCGCTTAAACAAAAAAAACGGCTGGACCGAATTTAATGAAAATCTTTTCAGATCATATTTCGGTTAATACGCTTCGAACGACACCTCAATGAAGTCAATATCATTTTTGGTTTGTGTTCTATAGAGCATGTACAAAAATCACTTACGCCCTTTAAATATAGATACCGCTTGATCGAATTTTATGAAAATCTTTTCAAAGCGTACTTTCGGTAATACGCTACGATCGGCACCTCAAAGAAGTCGGTATCATGGTTGGTTCGTGCTATATCGTACATGTACAAAAAATCACTTACGTCGCTTAAACAAAAAAACGGCTAGACCGAATTTCATGAAAATCTTTTCAGATCATATTTCGGTTAATACGCTTCGAACGACACCTCAACGAGGTCGATATCAGTTTTGGTTCGCGCGATATCGTGCAGGAAAAAATGACCACATCCGTAAGCACACACACACACACATACTTCCTCCCAATTTTTTCCTTAAAATGCTCCTGGGACCTTGAAAGATGAAAATACGTTGAAATTTTCGATTTCGATTTTCGGACCGATTACAATAACTTCCTATACTGGGAAGTTAAAAAGTTTGGAGTCAAAAAATTTTAGAGACCACTGCTCTAGTAAATGACTAAAGAATAAAGAAAATTTTTGGACAAAAGTTTGAAACTTCTCTTCGGAGAATCACAATCCGTAAAAAAAATGAGGGTTGCCATTTGAAATTTTAGATTCACCCCACTCTCTGCGAGTGGCTGAGGTGGTGGGGTTGAGTTTTGTGTGCAAAAGATTCCACCGTTCAAGCTGAGCAACTTTTGTTCGAAACTTTATTCACGTAAACCTACCCTTTAGAAAATATTAGACCGTTGCTAGAGTTTTGCTGCACTCGGTATAAATAAAACTATTTCCGTTTTGTACAGCAAAACTATGATTATATCCTGTTTGGAGTGTCACCAGGAGTATATTCCTAAGTTTACCGCGTCTTTCGAGCTTAAAAAATGAATATCTCTGTTTCTATAAGGCGGATCGGGGCAATCTAAAAAACAGTCTTTTGGTCATAAAATTCCTCGTTGTTTTCAAGTCTCTGAAGTACGCGCATAACCTGAAAAAAAACGAGAAAAACACAATATTATTTTCATTCTAGTGCCCTAGACCGTCAACTAGACCAATGCAACTTTCAGAAAATATACTTTTCGATGTTATAAAAAGACCCAGAAAAGTTAGTGTCAAAATATTGAACCCATTGGCCAAAATTGCATTCGTTATCTAAAATTTGAAATGCCGGCCATTTTATGCTATTAAGTCTAAAATGAAAACTTTTTTTTCCAAAATGTACATCTCGCCAACTTCCGACTGCAATCAAAAAGAAATTTTTTAAATGTAATGTTGGTTCTTTTTTACATTTGTTTATTACTCAAATAACACCAATTGTATTTTATGGGCCATTTTGAAAAAAACAGTTTGAAATTTTTCATCAGATATGTTAGCAAATTTCGGGACCTTTGTATTAGAGACATTGAGCTTTTTGTATTTTGGCCAACTGTTAATTAACAAATGCATATTTTGAGCTATAATTTAGACTGTATCATTTTGAAACCTCTATGTGAAGAATTCAAAATAAAATTTAAGTTTTATAGAAACTCATGTACAAGCATTATATTGTAAGTATTATTAGTTTAGCAAAAAAAAACTTTAAAAGCTTAGTAGCAAAATGCAATAACTTCCTTGTTTCTTTAAATTCTAGTTCTTTTATGATAATAAAAATTCCCCATAAAATGAAATGTTTTTATTGTTTTTATTTCTGAAAAAAGTGCGTCTAAATATTTCATTTTTAGAGAGATACCTTTCACACCTAAACACTTGACCGTTTAGAAATAAAACGCTAGAGCGTTTAGTTCCCCATAAGGGTTTTATCATAATGATAACCCTACTAGAAGAAGCCGCAACAACTGGAAGATCCTGGTCGGAGCTAAGAGCTGTCGCGCAAAACAGAGTCCGCTGGAGGGCAACTGTTTCCGCCCTATGTCCCATGAGGGATTAAAGGAGTTTAAAGAAGAAGAAGAAGAAGGGTTTTATCATAACTAAGTGTTTACTTTCCGAAATGTTTTATTGGCGAATAAGTGTTTTATTTTTAAACACTTATGCCTAGGTTAGAATTTTTTGGTAAACACCTTACGCGTTTAGTTTCTGTGTAGTGCTTTAAGTGTTTAAGAATAAAACACTTTAGCGTTTCGATTTTGTTCATTAATCGCTTCTTCTATTTTAAAAGTAAACACTTCCCACCAATAAACATTTTGTCGTTTAAAAATTCAACACTGGAGTGTTTTATTTCTAAACACCTGCTAAACACTTGGATTCCCAGTGTCATCATTGAACATTTACTCGAGTTTTGTGTTTCTAGTGATCTTGGCTTCGCCGTACAGTGATTTGGCAGCAAATAGCTCATTTTTTGGATAAACGATAATTCCCAAGCCTAAAAATAATGAAACTTAAATATTTTTTTTTAAATTATTCGTTATAAAATCGTCGCCGCGACCTTTGAAATTAAAATTAAATATGGCTAAGCAACTGTGTCGCATGACATGATTTTTTTTAAAACAACGATGAAATTAAAGGTGTTAACAAATGCAAAAATTTTTAACAGTTCAAATTTTATCACGTGCCAAAAATAATTGTGCAAAAATTACAAAAAAAGGCGACTTTTATTTTAAATTACAGTGTAAAGCCTTCATTTCATATCATTTATCATCTGAATATAATTAATCTAAGTAAGAATTTGTATTTTTTAAACTTAATTTCTAGAAGTCATTAACATGGTGTAATCAGTGAAAATTTCAATGTCATTGAGCAACCTTGAGCAGGTAACATAAACACATTAGTAGAGAGCACCGCTAAATTAGAAATATTATAAAATTATTGAAAATAGTGTAGATATCGTAGGTATGATGGTTATGGGCAAGAAAAATATGTTTTTGATCTTATGATTTGGCCAAGAATAATTATTCCATTAAAGATCGTCTGGCTTCAAGTAATTGAAAGCAGTATTTCTTCAGCGGAAGCGCGGATTAAGCACACCTGTTGGTCACGCGACTTTAAACCAACCAAGTTGAAAAATAATGGAGATGAGAGTCGATGCAGATTGGAGTTAAGGTGATCGAAGCACAGAGCTCAGAGGGCGTTAAATTCAAGACTATGGAATTATTATGAGAACATTCTTTTTTACATCTTGGGTGTCTTCATAATTTCAGTTTCAAAGGATTTTTTTTGGGCTAATTAATTCGCAATTTTGGAGCTAGCAGTAATTCACATACCATCAATGATATATCAAGCAAAAGTCTCGCTGCTCGAGATATAGATCATTGATGATTTTTCTAGGTAATTTTTACAATGGAGGAGTAGACTAGACTGCTTTTTCATGTGCCTGGATGTTGGTAATGGTTAAGTTAATTAGCGTTGGTGAGTCATTAAACAGCATGAAGTTATGAAGACCAAGTTAAACAAAGCTATGAAGACCGAACTTTAAATAGTTCAACAACTTCTTGCAAAATTGTAGTTTTAGCCTACAGTGGAGCAAAGCTCATTTTTGGACAAACGATAATTCCCAAGCCTGTAATTAATGAAACTAAAATATTTATAACTATTCGTTATAAAATTGCCGAGTCTCAATTTTTAAATATGGCCATCCAATATGACCGACATAAATTTTGTAAATAAATTAAAATTTTATCAAAAGATTGAAAATTTATGTCTGTCACAAGTCGCCTTTTTTTGTAGTTTTTGCACAATTATTTTCTGCACGTGATAAAATTTGAACTGTTAAATTTTTTTGCATTTGTTAACACCTTTAATTTCATCGTTGTTTTAAAAAAAATCATGTCATGTGACACAGTTGCTTTGCAATTAAATTTGTGAAAAAGCAGTTCCTGTTTTTGTTTGAGTTTATCTTTTATCTAGATCAGGGGTGGCCAACCCAAATGGTATTGCGGGCCACTTTGAAAATGCATTATGATTCCTCGGGCCGGGGTGATATATTGGGTGATTCAATTTTTTTTTAAATATAATTTAGGAAGAGAGGTCCAAAGCTGTGCTGCGGGGAAAAAGAATTACTAAATTATTATTTCTGAGGAATTGCAAAAGCTGCACAAACTGGTTGAGGTATGCAGGTTGGCGCTCGTGTAGGATATCATGAAACAGACGCAGAGGCCTACATTCACAATAGTCACTTAGAGAGCAGCCCAAAACGGAGTTCAAGTAAATGTGAAATATACGGTGAAATGTGGTCAATATGGCGTATCTTATAAACAACCCGTACACACTCGTTCAAGGCTACTTCAAGTTTATGGGCACAAGAAGAAGGTGCAAAGGCCATGCATTGGAAGACGTAGTAGTAAAGCTTCAAAGCTTCATACGTACAGCCCTTTTCAACAAGAAACAATGATAAAGAATTTTAAACAGGAGGGAATATGGAAATACTGAATAAAAGGGGCCCAAGAATGGAGCCTTGGGGGACTCCAGGGTGGAGTAGGGCGCTTCTTCTTCTTTCTTCTTAGCTGGTGGTCCGAGCTGGATCTCGAATTCCATTCCCAATTCGTTAGCATTCTCGACGATTTTTGGCAACGTCTCGAGCCTGATAATCGTTGATTCTTTAAGTCGTCCTCGATATTCTTTAGCCAGGTTTACTTCGGTGCCGATCGCTGAATTCTCCAGTCTGCGGGACGATCTCGTCAGAGAAGTTTACTTAGCAAGCGGTTATGATCCATTCGGCAAACATGTCCAAACCACCGCAGTCGACGTTTTTGTATTTCTTCGGTGTCTGCTGATCGCATCTTTGTCTGACTGTCTCGTTTCGAAGGCGATCGCGGAGTGAGGCACCGAGGATCTGCCTTAAGCATCGCATTTGGAAGACCTCGAGCTTCTTAACGTCCGGTTTGAACAGTGTCCACGTTTCAGATCCATAAAGAAGAATCGAAAGGATCAACGTTCGGTAAAGACGTACTTTCGTTTTGGTGAAAGTATTTGTTCTTTCTGGCCGATCTAGCTGTGAACGTTGGCCGTTGATGCCACTTTCGTTTCCTCAACCAATGATCCCTGTAACGGTCGGAATTATCATTTATTTGGGTTGGGAAATTTATTTTGGGAATCACCTTGTAAAGGGAAATTTTGGAAAAAATCACTTTGCGGAATCAGGAAAATTTTAAAAAAGGATAGGCGAGGAAAAAAATAATAATAGAGAGGAGTTCTGTTTTTGAAGGAAAAAAAAGTAGTTGGAATTTAGACGGCTGGAGTCTTGTAAATTCTGAGGGATTAAAAATATAAAAAAATCAGTTTTTTGAATCTATACTACTGGCTGGAAGACCAATACATTCATTATCCAGTCCATTTGAGGAAAAAACCACATTTTCGCTTCAAATCAGCAATAATCAGGACTAGTTCGGTGCTGTGAAGCCTATGCGGTAATCCAAGCAAGATTAGGCACACCATTCGGAAAGGAGTTTGGAGAGGTACCGAAGCGGATACCAGCAATACCAAAAAAACTTGGTTCGTTTGGCCCTTAGTTGAGGGAGCAGGATATGCAGGTTTTGGTGTTATTTTGACGAAATTTTTAGCTAAGAAAGGTGCGGTTTGGCGTTAAACTGGACCAACTGGTTATTTATTTAAGGGGCAAGTCCCGGTGGTTTTAATACTCTTCGTTTATCTGTCACCAAAAGGGCAGAAAAAACGGGAAAACCGTGGAGAGAACTGGCGGAAGGCATTGGAGAGAAGGTGTAGGACAATACATGCTTAAAATCAGAAGACCAACAGACCGAAATTTATCTAAAATTGCTTGAATTTGGTTTAGATAGTGCAAAGTTGCAGGGAAACTAGAGGATAGGTATCGAGCTGCAGACATTAGTAGATGAAGAGCGTCAGGTAATTAAGCCATAACCATAGTGCATCCACACCAGCTGGATCAGAAAAAATACACACGAAAAACAAAAAAAATTACACTAAATAAAATTACCAAAGATTTTCTTTTTATTGCTTTAATTTAAAAACACAAAGAAAAATTTATTCATAATATATTAATTTTAATAGTAGTTAGTATTACCTTTGTAATATTCTTGATAATTATTGGTGAATTTGTGTTGCTCCTTGTCGGATATATGTTGTTCTTGATTGGTTCTGAGAAAAGTGTTTTCTTCTAAGTGATTTCTTTGGATTGTAATCTCGTTTGTACAAAGCGAGGAGTATTGGCCAATGCTGCGCGCTTTATGGTTATCTTTCATACTCATGTGCACGTAATTCGTAGTTTTTTTTGAATTGTATTTGTTCACGGTTAATATTTGACACGGGCAACTCATCAGATTGTGATTGGTAATGCTCCCATGTAATGTTTGGGTTGATAGTATATTAAAGGATTGTATTTATTAAAATGACCATGCGTTAAATTTGTTTCTTGTGGAATGGTTGAGGGAGGGGGTCATTCCTTTTCAGGGTGATGCGGCTCAGGCGATGACAGGAGGACGATAGACGGAAGTCAAAGTTGCACAGGCACAGGTAAGTGGTGAACCAACCGCGGTAAGCCCCGGCCACACACCCCACGACCCCTCCGGCGAGCTAGATAACTCCGTGTGGCCGGCGTAGGAGTTCCGGAATTTTATTTCCTTTCTTATGTATGGTATTGGCTCCTTGGTCATGCTTTTCCGGGCTTATGGCCAAGGGGGTAATACCTCGCATAAGTGGCGCCCACTATTTTATCGCGCCATTATGCTGTTACATCCCAAATATTTTAACCTCGGAACCTGTTCGATTTGGATTCCATTGAGGTGAACACTGGCACTCGATCCGTCCGTTGTGAGCACGTTTTCTCCGCGTTGATTTTTAACACGTATGACTGGGTGAAGACGACGCTATCGCCAGCAAAGACGACGCTATCGCCGGCGAACATCAAGACGGTTACGAAGTTGTTATCGTCATATCGAACTCCGAGTCGTCAATCAAATGCTTCACCAATAATCGCGTCGATCACAACGTTGAAGAGAAGTGGCGAAGTTTGAATCGGTAACTCCTCGGATAAGTCGCTTCGAATACGAACGCTGTTGGTTGGACCATCGTACGACGCTTGGAAGAGTTGGATGATTTTCAGGCGGACGTTTTCGGTTTCCAAGGCTCTCTACAAGCTGTTCCAATCGATGCAATCGAAAGCGGATGTCAAATCAATGAATACGAAGACAGTTCGTTTGCCGCAACGAATTCTCTCTTCCATTAGCTGACCGAGAGAGAATATTTGATCAATGCATTCTCCATGTGGAAGTAGGTCACTTGAGGAACTTTAGCCATCTAGTAGAAGTACAAATGAAGAACTATTACGACTCTGCTACCTCCATGAATTGTTACCGAGCCATTACTTGGATTTTTATCAATCAAGACGCTAAATCAGTACCCCCGAGGAGTAATTCTCTATGACAGGCTGTGAATTTTAATCATTGCTCATAACTGACTCTTCTTTTCTTTTTCACATGTTGGAACCTTCTAGTACAAAATATGTTGTTTAATCTTGTTGTATCTCAAGGGCAGCACAATTTTTCGCGCCGCGGGTTGGCCACCCCTGATCTAGATAAATAAATAATAATACACTTTACATTTTTCATGATTCAAAAAATAAATTGAAGCAAATATGAAAGACAATCAAGAGGTGTGGCGCGCCATTATTTGGCTTAAACAACATTTGGTTTTGTTTCAATATTAATTATTATCAACGAAAAAATTGAATTGAAAAAATAAGATTTCGAAACATGGAAGAAGCGGTTTAAGCAAACAATAATATTTTTCATGTGTTGCCAGAAACAGTCGACAAACATTTTTTAATTGTAATTAATTCACTTATTGCGGAACAAAGCGAACTCTAATTGCCAGACTTTAAAATTTTCTTTCTAAAATCCAAATGGTAAAAGAAAACAATTTCACAAAAATATTATTCGGAAAAGTACAATTATTTGCATTTGTTTTAAAAACGTTATTAAATTGTTGTTGCCGGCACCCCATTGATTAGCGCTTTTGTAGGAACGACCTTTGAATTCGACTTTTTACCTTTGCGAAAACATGCAAAAAGAATATTTTTTTATTAATCGAAGCTTTTAAGCCAATTTTACTAATTATGCAGTGATAAAACAAATAACAATAGAAAAATCAATTTCCACAAAATTGGTTGTTGTTGCTGTACTGGCTGGTACCATATAATTTCATAGGCGATTTTGGACTTTGTTGTTACGAAAGAATAATTGCTTCTTTCATATTTACGAACGGTTTATAAATACAACGTTATCTACGGAATGTTTACGGCATATCAATAATAACCATGACAGGTCGTTGAAGAGAGAGATATAATCATATCAAATTCTTTTTTGTGGAATCAAATAAGGTAATTATTATTATTATTATTTTAATTTCATTTTGTGTGCTTCCATTCCAGGTATGTGTGGTGGTGGTAACAGGAAGTAGCCAAATTATCGCAACAATTGTCGGCCACTTATAATCAGGTTTTTTTGCGTCCTTGTGTTAAAAAACAAAAAGACTAATCTTGTTTTTCTATTCATTCACTATTTTTATTCTATAGATTGTATGATTTTGCATCTAAGAAAAAATTATGGTTGATTAAGGTGTTATACTTTGGACCCGAGTTACAGTCAGATACATCTGAAAAATAATTTGTCAAATCACTTTTAAGTCATTGATCATGTTTTATCAATGTTTTCAATCATAATGAACGATAATTTGGCTAATACGATGGGTGGATGAAAGCCATGGGAAAACTACAAAGTAATATTTCTTGATAGTACAACTTTATCAGGCGTCTAGGTAAAATCTTGGTCTATATTACACTGTATATTGTACGTTGCCCTTACGCAAATGTGGTTTATTTTTTTCAAGCAGGTTACTTTATATTTAAAATCGGTTTCTCCAATTCAGTTATCCCTTGCATGTATGTATAACATAGTTCAGCGTTGCCAAATTAGTGGTTCTACCACTAAAACTGGTGGTTTAGACTTGCCTTTAGTGGAAAAAAATCGTATCTAGTGGCTAGTGGGTTTTTTGGTGGTAAGAGGAAACATACAAGCATACAAAATTAGAGTTGGCCATGCACAAAATCATAATAAGACATCGATTACTATTGTTCTAATGATTCACTTCCATAAAAACCAAGAGTTTATTGCCGAAGTTGGTGAACAGTGTCGTCAAATCCATCTTCTGAAGTGGGATGAATCCAATAATACCTACGAATTTTCGTATGAAGTTCTGCAGGTTAAAGACGAATCAGAAGTAAATTGATCGGCCACTTTTGTCATTTCATTACAAATTTTGCAACATTCGAACACTGATGTTGAAAGGCTTTGGCAGCATGAACATTATCAAGAAGGAATGAAAGTCTAGCCTCAGGTGTCACCCTTAATATTAACGTCATTCATGTCATGGTACAATGCCTAGTAGAAAGCTTAGTTCGAAGAATAGAAAAAGGATAGGATAGGTTAAGAAAAGTCTAGGGATGCATGATGAGGTGGCAGTGAACCTAGAGATTGAACTCTTGATGTTCTATGAGTTGAGAGGCAACCGACAGGGTTAGCAGAAAATATCTCCCTTGGAATCTTACGCCTCCTGAAAATGGTGGATCCCGCTAACCAACTTATAACCTGTGACGCCGGCAGCGCCAGACTACCAGGCGGAACAAGGAGATCTGTAGTCCGATAGGTAAAGGCCCAGCCTTAGTGAAACTCGATTAACCCGTTAAGCTGACAAGATGCGTTATTAGAGCCATGCATACCTCTAGAGTGACGGATAATGAATGCCCCGACTTCACCTACCTCAGTTCAATAATGTTCAATTCAATCCACATAAGTGGCATCACCGGCTAAAATCCAGTTCATGTTCAGTTTGTCATTGTGATGGTTGTTGCCTTTTCGCCCCAAGTTCTTTGAAATGGCATTCCATTATTGCATTTGATTTCTCTCTTTTGAGCGAGTTTTTACATTGAACTTCAGTTGGAGTCCAGTTGAGTGAACTGAGGTTTGTTTTATCCTCAGTTAATATGTGGAAAATGTATGTGAACTAAGGTTATTTTAAAGTTCAGTTCAGAAATTTGCTTGTACTTACGCAGTTCGGCAAGTGAAACCTGTTTATAATCATAATATTTCAAAGCAAAAATGCTCATTCTATTATTAAAATATTGATATTTATAGCCTTTAGTCATTTTTTTAATTAGTTTTATTATTTCCGCTTAAACAGCGCCTTTCAAACATTCTTCTTCTTCTTTATTTACACTCCTTTAATCCCTCCTCTTTGAGAACAGCCTTTCGCAGCCATTGTCGTAACCGACTCACCATTGAATCTAGTTACATTAAGAAAACTGAGGAGAGTAAGATGACTCGGATATGTCGTACGAACCTCTGAAGAAAGAATACTAGACAGAATTTTCAATAGAAGACTCACAGGAAAGGGAGCAGTAGAACTACGAAGAAATATGTGGCGGACGACGTTGCAGAAAATAAACGAAACTAATGAACTATACAAAACTAGAAAAACGGAAAAACGATTGAAAAATACTTCAAGAAGCCTGAGTCCTGCAAGAACTGTAGTACCATTTAAAAAGAAGAAGATGTAACATAAGATTCCAATTAAATTGGATAGCCTTAAGGGCCTTACTCACTAGGACGCCATGGCGACGTCGCCAGCTACGTATCCAAATAACTCGTATTGAAATGTATGGCAGATAACTCACTTGGCGACGGTTTGGCAACGTCGCCAATTTGGACCAACGGCTCCGCGTATTGAGTCTGGATCACTGACATATAATAATGGACTGCTCATCAGCAATTATTCCCATACAAACCGATGGCACCAAAAAGGGATAGTCGACTCGCTCATCCATAAGCCCCCAAACTGACAGAAGCACTCAGAAATAAAATCAGGTTAAATCAATTAGAAAAAAATAGACGGGTATAGTGATGTTTATATCTTTTGCTCTTTTCCCACTGACATATAGTAATGGACTGCTAAATGAGCAAAATCCCATACAAAAATGGCACCAAAAACTATTCCTGCCTCGCTCCCACGTTAAATCCCAATGAACTGTAATCGTCAGCGCATGTCCGCGATATAAACATTATTAGAAAAAAATAGACAGGTATAGTTTTCGTTCTTCTGTCTCACTCTTGAGCTATTTTGAAAACTTCGTTAAACAGGGGAAATAACCGTCACGATTTTGGAATAAATACATTTATTTAATGAAAAAACTGCTAATAAATAAAAATGAGTGATGGAAATTTATTTCCGTTAATTATAACAAATATCTTATCACTTATTTTCTGCTAAATTCGAAGAAATTTTTTTTTGTTTGCATGAAAAAGGTTTTCTATTTCTGGAGAAAAATGGTGCCATTCAGCATCGTCAATCAGCAGTCCATTCCTATATGTCAGTGTCTTTTCCCCATAGACCCCCGGATTTTGACATACAGAATGTCAGTTGCTAAAACAGGCGTTAAGAACTTAAATCAGATACACATAAAATTTGCAAATTAATGAAAAAAAGGCATTTTAAAACGTGAAAAAGTGAAAATAGTGTTTATTAATTTTTTTAAACAAAATATTTGTGTTATTTTAATGTTTTAAGTACGTATTTAAAAAAATGTAAATTTCAAAAGTGATTCCGGTGTTTACATGGAGTGAAAAAAGGTTTGTAGCCTATGGAACAAATTGGTGCCATGAAAAAATCCCTCATAAGCAGTCCATTCTATATGTCAGTGGTCTGGATACTTTGGGGCGCTGGCGACGCTGCCAGTAAAATGTACATATAAGTTGTACTGCACGTCACTCACTCAGTATCCAACCGCCACCATTGTACACACTTTGCGCAATATTTGTAGTAAAATGAGTTTCGATACTGAACGATTTATTGTGGAGATTCAAAATCGTCCATGTTTATGGGATAGTACCTTAAAAGATTATTCCGACCGTAATTTAAAAGTGAAATGTTGGGACGAAATGGTACTTTTATTTAAAATAAAAGACGGCATGACGATGCAAGAAAAAAGAGAATTAGGTAAGGTGACGTCTTTATATCTTTTAGTTCTCGTTGAAACATTTTCTAGTTCTAGTTTGAAAGATTTTGATGAATTTTTTATTGTAACTTTGTAATAAACTTACAAGTATTACAACTTACTTATTTATTAAGAAAAAACAATTAATTTGTACACATATTTATTAAACAAACTTGTCTTGCCACGGTAATAGGTTTTCAATGACAAAATATTCTGCTAGTTTGTCTCGAACTGTGAGTGCTGTTCTTCCTCCTCTACCATGATCTCTATCTGTAGCAGGTTCTAACCCAGTTACCGTCAGAGTATCTTCGTAAGCATATCCACCTCTGGAACGTACGAAGTTGTGCAAAATGCAACATGTCTTTACAATCGTTTTTGCTAAATCTATATGTACATTAATTGGCCTGTGAAAAATCCTCCACTTGTTTGATAATATACCAAATGTACATTCGATGTAACGGCGTGCTCTTGATAATCGGTAGTTGAATATTTTTTTTATCGTACCTGAGATTGTGACCTCCGTACGGTCTCATGAGGTTTTCATGTAAGCCAAAAGCTTCATCTCCTACTATCATGTATGGAATATTGTCGCCATTTTCTATCAGTGGTTTGGCCTCAGGAATATTTAGAGAATTGTTAATGAGATTAGTGTAAAAACCACTGTCTTTAAAAATGGCTGAATCACAGCTTTTCCCGTAAGCTCCAACATCTATATAAATGAAGTTGTAGTTAGCATCACAGAGAGCAAGTAAAACAATTGAAAAATAATGTTTATAATTAAAGCATAATGATCCGGTATGCATAGGTTGAATTACTCTCACGTGTATTGAGACATACAGTAGCCACTGGCTACTTTACTTGGCGACCTTCGGTTGCCAGAGGTAGCCATATGCACGTTGCCGGCGACGTCGCCATGGCGTCCTAGTGAGTTAGGGCCCTAACTGTTTTGAAGAATGCCAGTTATTAATCGTCTTTTCTCAGACTTTACAAATGCTTGTCCATTGTCACCTGTTCTAAATATGTAGCCAGGTGACTGCACTATAATGGTGTCGATTAGATCGTTGGCTGTAAAATCAATGTCTACCAAGCGACCCCAATTGAGAGGTATTTTAGATAAAAATCCATATGGAATTTGCAAATTTTTATCACCTCGAGAAATGATTCTGCTGAAAATAAATAAATCAAATAAAAAAAAACTTGGAAATATTCAAGTGAACTGTAAAGGTTATATTGAAGAGCATTTGCATATGTAGTGCGCTACAAATAAATCGAAAGTCATCACGTTCTAAATAAAAGTTTAGCTCAGTTCTGAGTATACCAGTTTTTGCATAAATTGCTTGGCGAAGTTTTAACTACCAACACCCTCAAATGTACCAGCATTATTTCAGTACAAATTTTTGCTAGTGTTCGTCCTATTCAGCCATGTTCATCATAAAAATCTTCATAATTTACGTTCATCGAAAAAAAGTCACATCGCGGCAGTTAAAAAAAACGGCAAACAGCGTTAAGTCAAGGTTAAAAGCTTATCCAGATTTTGAAAGCCATGGAAAAATATTATAATACAGGTGTTTGGATGTAAACAAAACACCTGAACGTGTAGAAATGTTGGTGTTGTATCATCGGGAATTATAAAATTGAAAAATAAGAAAAAGTTGGAAGCGTTTTTAAATGCAAATTGCAAAAACTTTCACATGTGTATATTGTATATGATGCTGTTGATATGTGCGGTTCAATGATTTCGCGGAGTATGGTCAACGCAAAGTTGGGAAAACCCAGCCGCGGAAACTTGAAGCTTTATTCACAGCCCGTTATTCATACAGATCTGGACAAAAAGCCGGGGAAGAGTTTATAATTGTTTTTTATTTAACAAAAATAAAAAAATACAGAGATTATTTTTGTATCCGATTTTGCGTCACGTGAATCGGGACGTCATTGATAAAACCACTGAGTTCCAAATTCCACATTAAGGTGTGGATCTTGTTTTGTCCGAGTGAGATTTTTAAGAAAATCACAAAGAAGGTTAATGACGGAAGGCTTAGTTCATCGAAACAAATTCGGAAACATATAGTTTTTATAAATACAAAAAAATATGGAAAACTTTTTAATGAAATATTCAACGACGATAATAATTTCACAACGAATTTCGGCCAATTCTTGTAACTAAACTTTAATTTATTTGCGGTTAGCGAGATACGTGCTTCACATTTAGCAACGACAATTAAACTTTATATATTGTGAACGCACACTTGTGCCACTTGAATTTTGCTTCTGTAGTGGATTCTGTTTATTTAAGTTCATTCACTGTTTGCCGTATAACAAAATGGCAAGGATTTTTAGAAATGATAAGAGTTTTATGTAATACAAATAATTATTATGATATAAATAGAATTTCACATGATGCAAGACTATGGAAGCATCATAGCAAAGCTTGTTCCTAAATATTATTTGATTAACAACTTTTACTCTTTTAAATGTGGCCGCCTTGGGTTAACGACTTATTTCTACGTAGAGAGTTTATATCAAAATTGGTCTGAAAATGAGTTAAGAAAGCAATTAGTACTGATAAGGAAGTTATTTCAGTAAATACAATTTCCTGTTTGGTTAATATTAGTAATAGGATGTTTACTGTTTACGGTTCTTCAACTAATTTACTCCTTCTTAATGGATTGAAAATCATTTATTAAAGTTTGTTTTATAAATTATGAGAAAAATGTGCGCGTACTCAATCTTAGTTTCAAGTACTCATAAACAGCTAATTTCAACACCATTAACCAAGTACCACAATTATCTGAAGTGTTTGTACGTACGAGTTTAATTTTACGCCATTTTTGAAATAATAGTGTGCTGAGATTTGTGACAACATAGCGAGCTTTTTCTTTTTTATATATAAAAAACTAAACTCAGAATCACCCTGATAATGCTTCCACAATACAAGACACAATGCGTGATGTGCACAGGAGGTAGCTTGTGTTTGAAAAAAAAACATAAAAGACAACCGGCCGGCCGGTACTTTTGCATCTATTGGCCCAATCTACACTAGTATGCCTTCAGCAGCAGTAGAACCGATTTTGTATAAGAGAAGTATAAAAAGGACAAGAGGGAAGTGCAGGTTTATCAAGCTAGCTGGGCAAAGAGTCGAGAGACACACGGGTGTAAGTCTATAATTGGTCGATAATATAATGCTTGTTTATTACGTCAAAAATTATTTTGTCGCTCATCTCATTGTTTAAATAATGAAGAAAACGCTAGCTTGATATCAAGCTGGCTTGCCACCCAGTGTGTCTTTTGATCTGAACAAGATATCGGAACGGGGTTTGCGGCATGCTTTGTCGCTAATTGTCGCTGAAAAAGTCGCGTAAAGGCGACTGTTATGGGTTTGAATTTATATCCCATCCCGAGTTAAAATCAGACTCACCCACTCTTAGCCCGAAACAGCGTCAAAACACCTGCTTGGCACCCGAAACGGATTCATTGAGTTAAAATTCTACTTCTCCAAGGGCAGCCCGCTGCAAGCACGAACGGAATTGTCCAACCGAATCACGGTACGCCCATCCATTTTGGACTAAAGGGAGCAAGATTGGCGATTGTATAGGTCGAAGAAAACGGTCCTACTCAGTAGCCCGGTTCTCGTTCGATTGATCAGGTTAAGCAGCACTGAACGTGGTTAGTACTTAGTTGGGGGACCGCATAGTAAAATGACATTCCCGTTTGTAATAGTAACCAATTGAAGAAAATACATTTGGACGTTGATATCCATATGTGTTCCATCCAAAAACCTGCAATATTTTGACTTTTTCCTAGCCGGCACCTGGTTCCCAATTTTTCTAGTTGCCTTCGCGTATACAATGGCCAGAGCTACTTTCGATCACCAAAATCAAGCAACGCTTGCCATGATTGTATTTGCATTAAGCAAAGTATTTGCATTGACCAAAATATTTAAATGGCCAAGTACGTTCAGGAAGAAAAGAGATCATCTTGCGGCTCGGATCACTGATAAGCTTCCTAAACCCCATAGGATATCTTTAGATATCTTCCACGGTCGTTCAAACAAATACATAACTTTAGATACACGAGGTTATGGCAGCAAACCGACGCGCAAATTATGATCACCACCACCACTTTTGCAGGTCAATTTTCGTCCCTATAAACAAAGTACGGTGTGCGATATTTCCAAGCACGAACGTTGCCGTGAGGAAAGACACAACCTTTCCTATTTTTAAATTTGGGGGTTTCCTTTAATTGCCTGATTGAAGGGCTTTTAAACTGATTCGGAAGCCCTGAAAAGGCATGCCAACGCGGTCCCCCAACAAAATTCTAACCAATTCCAAAACTGCTTGACCTCCGTATCGGAGTAGTAGGTAAGTAAAACTCCCTCGAAAGCATAACAGTGCTCAAAATAAGCTCCCCTGTGCATCGCTCCCAATTTTTCTCACTGGGTTTATCTCTCATCTGGTCAACATACCAAATATGTACATACATACTTAATATGTGTCATGTATCCCAGTCCCAGCGGGAAAACTAGCGTGGGGTTGCTCTGGTAACCCAACAATTCTTTAATGATTCGTGTAACCGCCTACATGGTAATCGAAAAATTCTACTGGAAATTTAGGAAATTGGAGGTATTTACATTGTAATGGCTAGGGACTAGGTAATGACTTGTGAAATACTTTCATTGGAAATTTGATGTGCTTTGATTATTCTTTGTCTTTATCTTGTCGAAGACTCTTTTCTTGAGTTTATTCCGTCCTCAAAATTCGTTCCGAGTGGATCGTGACAAAGTGGAGTCAAAAATATATCTTGCTGGTAAAATCCTCACCAAATGTAGCAGAAGAAATGAAATAGTAATTTCGGAAAGTAATGTTTTTAATGCCGAAAAGGGTAGCCAGTAATTTCTGTATGCCTTACATGGTGATATATGCATTCACGGCGCGAGAACGCGAGTGTGGATGGTTTTCGCACCGGTGACTGTAGGGAATCATAACGTCACCTCCAAGTCATGGCCTGTGAAGCGGATACCTGAACTCCTCATCGCACAGTCAGACTGAGTGATGTGTGGTCTTTATCGGGACGTGCCTGCCGACCTGGGTAAAAAGACCACGGATTGCCGGCGTCCTGTAAGTGAATGGGAGGTATTTAGTGGAGAAACATGTTTTACACTGTTTCTTGAGGAAAGAGAATTACGTGATATTTGCCGAGACCACTGACATATAGGAATGGACTGCTGATTGACAACTTTCATTGGCACCATTTTTCCATGTAAACAAAAAAAATTGTCTTCGAATTGAGGAGAGAATAACTAATGTCTATTGTAATTGATAGAAATAAATTTCCATCACTAATTTCTCATTTTCATTGGAATCAGAATAAAATTGGCAAATTCAACCATATTGCTGCGGCAATTTTGAATTTCGGTCATATTTCGGCGGCCATTTTGTAATTCGAAAATCGGACTTTGAGACCTCCACGGAACTTCATACAAAAATTCAAAGCTGTACGATGATTTTTAACGAAGCTCTCCATAATAGCTAGTGGCTTCAGAAAGTAATAAAATAATATATAATATTTTCTAAGTTTTAATGTAAGTAGCACATGGTTAAAATTTCGTTAAGATCGGTTGCACGGTGTAGGAGCTTATTGCGAACATACATATGTACATCTATACACATATACATACACACATTCAGTTTTATATATCTTAGGCGCTCTTGTGGGTTATACTATATAAACATATTTTATTTCCTATAATAATTAATCAATTTTGAATAATAACGAAATATATATCAGTCTTCGCAAAGCAACCATTTTTTGCATTATCCTGATGTGCATAAAAATGTACAACACAGTTGTGGCTGTTTCTTTTAACCTTTCATATTTCATTTATCAAAAAAAAAACTCTAAATATCTAAGCGATTGGTGGCCAGATGGAACAATATTTCTAGGGGTATGACGTTCGTTTACAATTTTTTAAATTTTTCCTCGATTGCCTTTTTATCTGTCATATACATGAATTGTAAAGATGATTAATTACAATTTTTTTCTATATGTAATGTATCTATCTGATGCAATTTATGAATATGAAAGTCAAGCAATACGAGTACTCGTAACTCCAGTATTATGGTGAAATTGAGCGTATTTATGGAAAATTTGTACAAATGGACCCTTATATGCTTATAATGCTCCAAATGGCCCCCCAAAATGTATTAATAATGAAAAAACATAGGTTTGGTTGAAAACTGGTACTTTCTGAGTCTGTTTTTTTCATTATTAATATATTTTTGGGGGCCATTTTGAGCATAGTACGCTTTTAAAATCCACTTTTTTTACATGTACATAATAGTACAATCTTTGAAGAATATTTTAAGCTCTCGAACGTTGATCCAGCGAAATCCATGGACCAAGAGCAGCGCTTTTACAAGAACGCCTTTTTTTTTACAAAAAGTGGAATTTCAAGGAAACTGTGCAATATTTCGCAACAAAAATAACACCATTATTTCAGCCATTAAGAAGCAATATTTGCAACAAATAACAAATATGTGAGTGGTTGTTAAACAAAAGTTATTAACAAATTAAAAAATCGTGATTTTCGACAGTTTCTCCCATTTTTCTCTATGTTTTGTGTCCTAACCTATAACTCAATATACATCAATCGAAAGGTAATTTGAACAGCTACAACTTTATTATTTGATTTTTTTCGATCCGAGGTCACGTTTTTCTTTTATTCGCTAAAAAGCGTTTTTTATACATTCCGGGATTTTTTAGGTTATGTTCGCCATTCCAAAATCAAAAAAAGAAAACCCTTTTTTAGATTTTTTTTTCTTATATGACCATATTTTTTGTTTCCTGTTGGCAATTAACGCAAAAATTACATGGAGCTATTTTAGATTGATTGGATTAAAAGCGATTTCGAAATTATGTAAAACCGTTCAAATTTAAATGATTTCGTTTGGCCGTATTTTCAGCAACACGGCACCACGCAAGTTTTCAGTTTTTTCTTAGATAATGATAATGAAAAAACGGACTCGGAAAGTAAGAGATAAAACCTGTGTTTTTTCATTATTAATGTATTTTTGAGGGCCATTTTGAGCATTGGAAACATTTTACTTTGTTTCCAAACCACGTTTGAAGTTGACAAAATGCTCTAAAACGATACTGTTTTGATGCCCCTGTCATTTTTTCCATTGCAGTATACTTTTTTTACCATTTATCGAAAATAGACGTAACAACGAGTTAGTGAGCCAAAACAAAACTCCGTAGGATGCATAGTTTCAAGAGGAATCGCAGTTAAAAATTTCGATTTTTTTTTTTAATTAAATTTAATAACAAGCTCTAAATGGGTGTTTCTCACCAAAGTGGTAAAATCGCTGTCCTTGGCAAATATTACGTAACCTATGGCGAGAAATATTTATATTTCTGCAAATTTCAATTTATAACTAATCTAAACTATAGTATACAATATAGAAAATATCTCACTTAAAAACCTATATGGTTTAAATAACGTATTTTTTAGGTCTAAAAACAGTCCCCTGGCCGGTCACCAAACCAAAATATTTTCTATTGAGTTCATTAATTGAACTAATATTTTAAAAACAATTAACTTATATAACACAATTTAATCAATATGAAATGATATGCTATTAGACTCTAATATCAATTTATTTAAACTATTTTATGATTAGTTTAATTTAACCTAAAGTTGGTCCTCGAATTTCATGAACAGTCCCCTGCCCAAGGTTTCGAGTGACGCATCAGGCCATCTACAGTAAAGACAGACTTGTTAATGGGCGTAACGAAACGTGAACGACATGAAGTTAGCTTTGTTACCCCCAAAAGTAGCTATACCTCATTTTGTTTAGTGTTACAAGAGTTAGAGGGGCACATGCGCGCATCGGTACGCAACATTCGACAGTCCCCTAGTAAGTGTTATTTTTCTTTTTTTAAAGTGTTCCAGTTTTCTCTATTGTGCATCGTTTTAAATAAGATGGCTTATATTGTTTCTATAAAACAAAATAAAGTCATAATGAAGGAATTTTATGGTACCGTAACAATTACACAAATTAAACAGTCTCTGCCAACAGTCCCCGGTCAACAGTCCCCCGCTACATACAGAAACAGGAGACTGTTTCATTTATTAGGGGTCTATTATTGTACTTTTGCCTTTGTTTTAGGTCTATAACCATCTTTTAATTATGGCGCGAGAAAGAAGAAAGTGTCTAAGGAAGAAATAAAAGTTCACAAGTTTACTTGGAACCACACAGAGAACTTGGAACTACCAAAGAAGACTGTTTTATTTTTATATATATGCGTCATGAGGAATGTTTTTAAAGTATATATACTACTAATAAATGCTCATTTCACTTATATATACAATCCTCTGACATATGCAACAGTCCTCTGACATATGAATTTTTTAAATTTACTCAATAAGTCCTAAAATAAAACAAATATATTTGGGTCCCTTACTGTTTATTATCCACCAGATAGATATCTATTTAATTGTATATTTTTTTTTCATATTCACTTAAAAAAGTTACTGGGACAGATTTCTTGCAAAAATTTACCAGTTTACAGAGAAACACCCAAATATTTCCGTTTGAAAAAATTACTGACTTTTTGCAACACAAAAAGGTATCTTTTGTCCAAGTTTCAACTTCTTAGAATTTTTTTGTCTAACAAAAAAAAATAAAAACCAAAAAACCGGGTTTCCGCCATTTTGCGAAATTTTTGAGGTTATGGTAAAAATGGTAAACACAAAAGTTGTAGATCTCTTTACATTAAACTTTTTTCGATAGGATGTACCTACAATTTAGTCAGAAATCGCGAAAAACGGTCTTCAACTCCTAAAAACCACCTCAATTCCACCCAGGATAGCCGCTATCGGTTCGATTCATTTTCCACTGTTTTACAAGAGCTTGTTCCACAATATCCCGCTGTCAGATTGCTGTAACGAAATATTTTTTTTTCTCATTTTTTTCTCGAATGCTCTCGATTTTCCCTTGTTTAAGTAGCATTTATCCTAAATTTTCCCACCTTCCATATTACTAAGAATTTTTCTAGTTTTTGGCTTTTCAAAAGCGTATCTGCACTGGTCTATTATTTCTACTGGACTATTATTTTTACACTAAAAACATAATTATAAAATTTTAAACATTTAAAATTAATAAAAATTTTACTTTCAATTAAATAATCGCCTTTAAATATCAAATGAGACAAATCTCACCTACAAGTATCTAGTGAGAACAATTGTCACTGAATTCGCCGTTTCTCGATATCAGTGACAACCTCAATTCGCCTTATCGCACTAAAATAGACAACTGTCACTTTTTAGAGAACCACAATCGTAAAAATTCACTCAAATATGACTTTATAAAACTATACTCTGTTCTTATTAAATGTTGAATTGGATATACGCAAGACCTTCATTTTAAAAGTTTGTTATTTAACAAAATTTTTTAAATAAGTCCACAAAATGATAAATCATCACTTACTTTCTTACATCGGCTTCCTCCTAATTTAAATACAGAATATGAAAACTGCCAAACTGGGTACTTTACCCCTAAAAATTCCCAACGACATTTTTTTGCTCCTTTTCATATTATAATTCATCAATGAATAATTAATATATAAATCCCCCAATTTGTTAAACTTTGCTGATATAATATATCCGAAAATTCCTATCTTCCGTTTTAAGCACCGAAAAAGTCACCCCCAGACGAGAATAATTTATTTCAAAGTTTCATTTCGTTTTAAAAATTTTGAGACAGGACAAATGTTCCAGAAATGTTGAAATTTTTAAGGTTGTAGTTGTATGTAGAAGTATAGAAAATTTTAATTCGATCAGAATCCGGGATCAAGTTGAATCCTAAGAATGTTTCCCAATCAAAAACTGTAAGTCGCTGAAAAGTTTATTCTTGTTGTTTACGCAATGCGTGAATACAACAAAAACCTGCCACAAAACTGTGGAAAAAGATTTGATTAAAAGTTGTCCTCAGGTATTGACGTCGCGCTTGGTTGAATGAAGATAAAATTCTGCAATCATTTTTTTAAGTTGGATCCGGTTGTACCGAAAAGCCTTGAAATTGAATAAACGAAATTATAATAATGTATTTGGTTGGCCTTTAACTTACTTCAGCCAGACAGGAACTAAACCCTTTCTCCGCGTACCCGTTCTCTTTAAGTTTTTGATTATTTAGAGTTAAAATCCCAAAAGTTCCAGTAATAATATTTCTCTAGTTTCGTTATGATTTTGTTTACACCTGAAATGCACTCATTAAGCTCTAGAATTCAAGTTTTGTTAACTGGAACATCAAAGCGAGTTTCTTGAGATCAGCATAATATTAAAGATCAAAACTTGTGGATGATGACTCAGAAGCGGAAATCTGAGTTGTCCTTGCTGCTGCTATATGCAGCTCTGCTGACAACAATTCCACAGCCGAATTAATTGTTTTATAACCAGAAATAATAAGCCGCTTAATAAATCCCATAATCTTTATTAAGATCAGCGAAGTTAACGAGAACAGCAAGATTAGTTGCACGCACATAATTTCCGCCGAGACCTGTTCTGATACTAAGGAGGATAATATTCTGGTAACACAGTATCGAGGTGCTTTTGATTTTTGTGAAACCGCAGATCTAGCGTACAATGTTACAAGATGGAAAGCTTTTTATTTTGAAATTAAACAAAAACTTATTTTTCTATTTCTTTTTTTCATTTTATTTCGCCTAATCCCATTTTTTCATTGTCGGTTTAACCTCTGATAAAAGTACATATATACCAGGTTTAGCTGAAGTAATCTTATAACCAGATAAAGAAATCGTTCACTAATCAAGCTTGCATTTACTTAATTCACCTTATACACAATAAGCTTAACTTGCCCCCTCATTATTTACTTAATTCACCTTAGCTAAAGTAATTATATATACGGAATCGTAGTGTAGTCACATCAATAAATATTTTTATTCATTTTCTTCCTTATTTTTAGCCAGTTACAGTTGTACAACTTTTCTCTGAAATAATTATACCTATTTTAAAAATTGTAAGGCGGCAATAATAAATTTCCTAAGGCATTAGTCATTTTAAAAAACCCAATTCGTCATCTAAAAAGCAAAATTCGTCATGGAAAAATAGTGATATTATAATAAAATTACTGTAAAAGAATTTCAATCAAATACATATTCTACTTCATTTGAAATCTTGCATTAACCAATGGATCAAAAGTTTCACAAGCTGTTGCAGCTTTAAGTACATATATAGTACTGTTGAGTATACCAGAAAGTGCTACCGCTTTTTTAAAATGGAAAGTGTGTCAAATATGATCTGCTGGTTGTAATTTAAATACTGAAATAAATGACGCACACGATTGTGAGTCTTGATATCCAGTATACTGTGGAACAGGGCTTACTTTACCTTAGTTCTGTTCTGTATGTTAATATTCTGCACTTTTCCTTTTTCGTTATCAGCTATATTCCATTTAAAATCCGGACCCCAAACCGAATACCCCCTGTTTCTATCAGCCTTGGCAGATTTTAGCTTTCGACTACCATTCAAAATTTGTGTGGTTGGAATTCACTAACCATATAACTTCCCTTTTTTCTTGCCTTCCCTTTTTCAAAAATATCCATTCCCTTTCTCCTGTCATCATCTGTAAGCAGCCCGATATAGGCCCCATTCGCTTGCAGGAGGGTCATGCATGCATAACAAAAATCAAAAGTTTTTGAAATCCTGTGGGCGGAGCTACGTGAATGACCGCATGAAGGACAGTGAAGTCTAGTGTTGTCAATCATTTCGTAATTCTTACTATGAATTTCGGAATGAGTAGGTCCAAACCTCTGCAAAATCAGTTTGTAAAATTGTAATTTTGTTGTATGAGATTTTAAATCTTCATCGGAATTCCCGGGCTTAAATTCGAAGCATTGCAGAAAGACGCTCGTTGGCAGGAATTGCATACCGCATGTTTGTATTTTGCCTTTGCATAAAAGGAGTAACTTTACTAAGCAAATCTTCAAATGTTGCACAATCCATCATTAGAAAAGGTGTAGTCATGATTGATTTTACATTTACTAATGTTAAGAGCCAGCTTGTTGTTAGCATACCAAGAGTAAAAGGTGTCAAGGCCAACTTGCTATAGTTTGCAATCCTCGATACTCTTTATGTGACGGAGCCATTTGATGTCATCAGCGTAAATCAATATTCTACAGTGTCTTAGCAATATCTTCAATTGATAAAATAAAGAGAAGTGGACCAAGATGACTTGCTTGAGCTACACCGGATGACGCTTCAATGGTTACTGATTTGGATCCATGAAAAAGAACTTGGTAGGTCCTGTCAGCTAAGTAAGACTGGAGCCATACTAGAAGGGCTGGCGGTAAGCTTAACATTCTAAATTTGAGAATTATAATGGAGTGGGAGAGCTTGTCGAATGCCTTACTAAAATCAGGGTAAACACAATCAATTTGACAACCAAAAACGAAGCCCTCGACAGCATGAGAAGTGAACTCAAGAAGGTTGGTGGTAGTGGAACAAGCCGCAAGAAAACCATGTTGATTCGTTGAGACCAGCCTTTTGCAGATAGGAACGTTTACAGAAAATTGATTCAAAAAGTTTTAGTAAAACAGACAACTTCGCAACTGGTCTATAATTCAATATTTCGTTCTTGCTACCACTCTTTTGAATAGGAGTTATGAACAAATTCTTCCAAGAGTTTCTTCACTCCTCTCTCTACTATCCCTTCGGTTAGAACTTGCTGTCCCACATTGCGCTCAAGGATATAACCGTCGACGGTACAACGGCGATTTAATCTTGAGGGCTAGTTTTTCACTTACAAAAAGACATGAGTTTCGGAACCTGAATAAATTTCAAATCGATTTTTAACCCTGTCGGTTTGGGGTCTAAAATAAGACCGTAACTAGTTTCTTCTTTTCTTCATCCCCTCCAGCAAAAAAGATAGGTGAGGTCCGAACCGTTAGGTTATTCACGTCATCTCCTTCTGAGCATGTGTGCACAATGAAAATATGTTGTTTGAAGTTTTTTCTATGCTTTCAATATTTCTTTTTGATTGGCCTTGGTTAGTCATACACCAGTCTTAAAAAATTTAAAAATTTTATTAAAATTTTTATTTCTACCAAAGAGAATTGACAAGGAGAGACGCAAATGATATGGTCCAGTAAATAGGTACTTTTTCTTTGCGAAAAATACCGCACGCGATTTTTTTTACCAAATGTTTTTACATATTTTTATGAGCTTAAATTCAAAATGGCGTCATCCCCACCCTTATGCTTCACTTACAATGAAGAGAAACGCGTTTAATTCTATATCTCAGAAACTATGCGTTTTACGACAAAAATGTATATAATCTTTTTTGTAGATAAATAAGTGATTTAACTTTTTTGTTCAGAATTTTTTTTGCAAAGTCAATATGTTCGGAGTTATAGTGCTTCAAACTTTATACATTACTTTCTTTGCACTATATTTCGTTAACGGTTAGCCCGCCATAAAAAGGTCCTTCCTAAGACTTATAGAACACACGATTATCTATCTAATTTTTGCTTTTATCATTTTTAGATAGGGCTAATATTTCACGAGTTATAGAGCTTTAAATGTCGGAAAATGTAAATTCAAAAAAAAAATTCCTAATATCTTTTTCTTTCCTCGTTTCATTTCAAAACTGATTATATCGTATGTTGAGCTCATCATTGCCCACATCATATGTTAGCCTCTACACATCATATGTTAGGCCTACTGGGGATACCACAATGAAAAAACGCGCCAAAAACTCGACCTCCAAGGTGGTGTGGAAAAGGGTTTGTACGCAACGAAATTTCTTAATTATATGTATGAACATTAATGTGTATCTATATGAAACAATCGGCGCTGAATTGCGGCTAAAGTATAAATGCTAGAAAAAAATGTTTCAACGGAATTTTATAACAAACATATTTGTTGGTATAACTTGTCATCGTAAATAAATAGTTGACTAGATATTTGCAAAAAACCATTTTTAATAAACTTTTGAGGTGTAATAAATCCATAAATATCAACTTTATAAAAAAAAGTAAAGGCAGCAAATGTGGGCAATGATGAGCTCAACACACGATATAATCAGTTTTGAAATGAAACGAGGAAAGAAAAAGAAATTAGGAATTTTTTTTTTTTTTGAATTTACATTTTCCGACATTTAAAGCGCTGTAAAAAGATTATATACATTTTTGTCGTAAAACGCATAGTTTCTGAGATATAGAATTAAACGCGTTTCTCTTCATTGTAAGTGAAACATAAGGGTGGGGATGACGCCATTTTGAATTTAAGCTCATAAAAATATGTAAAAACATTTGGTAAAAAAAATCGCGTGCGGTATTTTTCGCATTACGAAGGCCTTTTTTTCGACCTATTTACAGGACTAATATCCCACAACAACAACGACCACCCGTGGTATCCAGGAAGTCACACCATGATGCTTCCCGACAACAATCGAAACGCAACTCCAACCAGGCGACGTTCTCCTCCTCACTCTGGCCAAGAAGAGCACAATGACATCAATACATACCCGATAAGGTGATAAAGTTGATAAGATTGGGCCTGGAGTTTGTTTCGAAACAGATACCCATCAGCTAGGAACGTCAATCAGCCTCCACATTTAGCATTTTTTATACCTTTGCTTTTAATTTTTTTTTTTTTTTTTGAGTTGTTAAAATTGAAAGAAAAAGCCGTACGAGCAAAATAGATGCAGTAATAGAAAAAATTCACAAGATGCAGCAAGTTTCTTCCTTTCAAGTCATAAACTCCATTGAAGCCCTCAACTTAACAAAGAATACTTTTGCAAATTGAAGAGTTTTTTTTACATTTGAGAAGCTTGCACCCAGAGGTACTTTTGGCAAAATTGTGTGTTCGTCGCACACATTCCCTGCTGTTATACTGTAAGATTCTCATCACTTCCTCGTGAAAAACATAATAACTCTGCATTTACTTACAGAATCATTTTTACTCCAGAGAGTACGACATGTTTTAATCATCAAAATGTTATATTCAATTTGCAGAGCATTATTTTAAAATGTCAACATTTTTACAACAAAAAAATGGCCTTATACAGGTAGCCTTATTATTGTATCCCGCCAGCTTAACCGGTTAATAGATAATAGAATACCAAAAGTTCGCTTAGTTTGGGTCTTCACCTAGCGGTCGGTAAACCACCTTACTTACCTTGTGATGGGTACTGCCTACGTCACAGCTGGTCGGCTGCTTAGTGGGATTCACTTATAGGATGTATCAGATCCAAAGCAGCGCAACAAAAGTATCAGCAGCAAACTGTTTCTATTGGTCAAAGCGGGTCACATGACCACAGAAGCAGCACTGAATGCTGCCGCTGCATTTTCATTCCTAATCCTAATTTTGCTGCCCATCAAGGCAGCTTTTTTGACATTTCAGTTTTTTATTTAAGACGAAAAAGCGTTTGCTGCCTGCTGCTGCTACATCGAATCTGATACAAGAAGCAGCATGCTGCCTCTTCCGCTGCTGCTGTCGCTGCTGAAAAATTTGATCTGATACGGCCTTATCTCAGGAGGCATAACACTCCAACAAGACTGTCTCCCGCTGGTCGTGACGGCTGTGGGTCAGCCGACTGCTTAAAAAATCATCTCAGGTTCACTGCCTCCTCCACATGATTCCACCAGACTACCTTCAACCTATCTTATCCTTTTTCTATCTTCAGAACAAGCTTACTACTAGACATTGCACCATGTATGTGGGAAGGATTAAAACCAGGGATCGTAACTGTTATAACTTATATCGAAAAAATCAGAAAATAATAATTATTTTGAGACATTATATGATTTAAGACAACAGTAACAGTTAAATTTTACCAAAAATAATAAAAGTTATTTTTAACTCTAATTTTTGCATAGTATTGTTTTAAATCTTTTAAAACTGTTATTAAAGATATTTGTTTTTTTCTGTTCGAAATAATAATTAAACTGGACTTTTATTTTTAAAATCAAAAACAACTGTTAAAAAAGACTTTTATTTTTATCTGTCTTGCATGAAAGTCTTTTTAAAATTTTTATTTTTCCAGTTTTTCTATAAAAGTCTTTGAAGACTTTTATTTTTAAAATATAAAAATAAAAGTCTTTTGCTGAAAACATATAAATAGTCCATTCAAAACGTTAAGAAAATCGAACCCTAATGGTCTTTGGGGTCGCTGATCACGAAAATCGGGTTCCTTTAAAAATGCAAAAAAACACCCCTTTTTAGGGGTTTTTCGCGATTATTTCGATAATAATGAAAACTAATGCAATGAAATACACTTTTTTTAATATTTATTTTTAAAGGTGGTTGATTTGTACTAAATCAACGCGAACTTTATGATAAGGGGTGATCCTAAAGGGTTAAAACCACCCCTAAATCGGCTACAAATAGAAAAATTTTTTTTTCCAAGTTTATGCTTCAAATTCGATTGTGGGCGTACTGTCAGGCAAAACTAAATTATTTTCAACCCTTAAGGGGTTAAAACTACCCCTGCATTAAAATTGTAATTGAAAAAAATTGAAATTTATTGTTTTGCATTAAAATGTTACTTTCCATTTTTAATCATTGAAACATTTGGAAAATTTCACTTTAAACCCTTTTTTAAAGGGGTTAAACCACCCCTAAACCGAAACAAAATAAAAAATACATTGAGAAATATTTCTTTTCGTGGAATCTTTAAATAAAGTCAAAATGCAGGGTAAAAACGACAATCACACAATAATTGGAAATATACATATACCCTAATGTATTTGAGTTACTTCTGAATAATGGGGTGTTCCGTTTTTTTACAATGACATTTAGGCAGGTATTTTCTAATAAAAAAAATTTCAAACACTTCTGTTGTTGACATTTTTTATCTTATTTATTTTTGCCCCAGAGATTTTTTATTCAAAAAATTCATTAAATAAATTTAAATTGGTTTTAAATAACTTTTTTAAGAAGAGGATTAAAATAAATTTTCCAAATGTTTTAATAATATTTCATCAAAAAAATAAATAAATTTTAATGCAAAACAATAAATTTCAATTTTTTTCAATTACAATTTTAATGCAGGGGTAGTTTTACCCTCTTAAGGGTTGAAAATAATAAATTTTTGGCTGATAATACCTATTGAAACAAATTTCAAGCAAAAAGCAAAAAACAAAAATTTTTGCAATTTTTTTTATATAAAGTTGATTTTTATAATTGTAGGGGTAGTTTTAACCCCTTAAGGGTTGAAAATAATGTAGTTTTGCCCACAATCGAATTTGAAACATAAACTTGAAAAAAAATTTACTTTTTTTTTCTATTTGTAGCCGATTTAGGGGTGGTTTCGACGCTTTAGGATCACCCCTTATCATAAAGTTCGAGTTGATTTAGTACAAATCAACCACCTTTAAAAATAAATATTAAAAAAAGTGTATTTCATTGCATTAGTTTTCATTATTATCGAAATAATCGCGAAAAACCCCTAAAAAGGGGTGTTTTTTTGCATGCAAACCGAAGGTGTGGGCACTACAATCCCGGACTACTTTTCCCTAGATTGACCTTCAACAAGGAAAAACGGCGATATCCTGAGGTATTTCGATATACGGATTTTCACCGATAACAGAGGGCATCCGTCGAGGCATTGTATTTGTCATAGCTATCTAACCCTCTGTTAAAGCTTTAGATTCAGTAATCAAGCGCTACAAGCTAGTGTAGTTAAGTTCTAGAAGACACAGTCAATCAAACAACCTACGAACCTTACCCGGCCTTTACACGGGACAGTTCTACTGACGCACAGTTCTGTCTGGAACTGTCAAATACTGTCCAGCCAGCCGATTAGCGTTCGATCAACTGACAGACAGTTCATTCTAAAACTGTTTTCACACGTTGTGGTGTTGCAGTAATCGCTTTAAAGTGCTTAAAAGTGCTTGAGGATATCGAAAAGGAAGAAAAAAGGAGACACAGGAAGATAAAATATTGGGTAAATCCGCTTCTTGTTGTATGAATTGGTAAAATAAAAGTTGCCATTTTGGCCTGATAATAAGTTTTTATTTATTAAACTGAAATAATAAAATAAAATATTCAACGAGCACTTCGCATCGTACCGATAGGCATGTAGTTACGCTCTTGCATGTAGTTACCACCTTAAAATCATTTTTCGCCAACTTGATTTCGCAAATTGTCAAATTACTTTCTAGACAGTATTGTCGACATTGTAATCTTGCCAGTACTGTCGCGACAGTAATAAAGTCGGGATTGTAGACGTTTACATGAGAGAATGACAGTGACAGTAACAGTAATACTGTCCCGTGTAAAGGCCGGGTTAGGTTCACGAAATTGTGGCATGCTAGCGCTATTGTAGCTTCCGGTCGTACTGGAGACGGCCCTCTATCTCTAACTTAACCAGTCCTGTTCGATGGCCTTCCTTTAAAGTTCCATTTTTTGCAATTTCTGGGCGTTTTCATTTTTTTATCTTATCAAGGAACTTCACCACTTTTAACATTTCAGCTGGTTTGAACTTTTACAACTTCTCATTACAAAAGACGCCTTCTTTAAAACATTCCATACTTAGGTCTTGATTCACTGACGATATTCGAAGAAATCATCTACTAATACCTTTTATCAGTCAATTTTGTGGATACGATGACAAATTACATATGAATTCTTCATAAAACAAAAATTTGATTATTCTTATAGATAAACATTACTGATAACTTAAAAATGTTAAAAGAAACGGAGCCCTTATCTCCCTGTGATTGCAACGCAATCCTGTTGCGTTTTAACGTTAACCTTGCTATTTTGGGAATTGTTTAAATTTACAAACCAATTTTTTGAACGTAGATATCACGGAATCACAAGGAATGTGATTTTTAAACCTGTCCACCCAGAACTAAAATGTAGGTTTGCTGAAACACGACGAGCCTGATTATACTATCTTTTTGATATTATACTTGCTATTGAATAAATGTCTTTCGCCTGACTTGAAAATATGTATTATGAATCTGGCTTGATTTAATGGCCTTACTAATCTTGCACTGTTCCAGATCTGTTAAAACATTTTCTGAAAAGGTTCGCGATGGTGACTAATCAAAGATCTGAAATTCAAGGTTAAATATCTTCCAAGGAAAGATTGTGTTGATTTTTAATTATCCAATTACTTGCAACCTTACCCAGTAATTCACTGACTTCTTTCTTTGCAATATTATCATTCATCCATCCATGCATCCAATGGCGCTACACCCCAAATCGACCCTTGGCCTCCTCTAGGGCATTTCTCCAAGTTTGACGGTTCCTTGCAGCAGTTCTCCTGTTCCGAATGTAGAGCATTCAATGAATTGGTAGACACACACAGTCTTATCTTGGTTTCTATAGCGGTGTTGATTCGTTGCTATAGTTTCACCAGGAGCTAGATATAATTGTATCAAGGCTGTCTCTATCTCTGGATCTAGATAAGCAAGCACCGTGCTTAGTAACGTGCCTTTTATCTATCTCTTAGCGCAATAGCGTATAAAATAAAACAAAAACGTACTCCTTTATTGAAAATTTATTGGAAATATCAATAACTAAACATTATTTACAACTATTTATAACAATAATAAAAATAACAATCAAGCATTATTGCTTGGCATCCCAAACTTCGGGGAGGCCAATTTCAACACCACACCTCTCAAAATCTCTCGTACCACACGGTGACCAATGTGGCCACTTCATAATTTCCGCAATAACATACGCTCCAGGACTTCGTGTAGTCTTTGTCTGGAAATTATATCAAATCAAAATCATTGTACGATAAAAAAATACAACAATTTCATTTTACCTGATTTTGCGCAACCAGCTTATAATCAGTGGCAATGTACTTATTTGCAATTCCAAATGCCAACAAATGTTGCACCGCTTCTAGCTGCTTCTCTGCCGGCTTATGCCGAATATAATCTCCCATAAAAGTCACAGCCAAAGTCTTATTTGCATAGGTGTTAGCAATACTCCAGCCACGACCTACGTAGATGTTACCGTCATTTCCAACCTGCAATAATTAAGGGATATATTATCTCATTTTAGGTACTTTAGCTTGACGATCGGAGAGCTGCTATCAAATTGAATTAATTTTCCCGCACTTCAACATTATCGATAAGAACTGTTTATCACAGTGTTGTTACCTTCAACTGTGCGTAGCCTGTTGCAAATTAAAAGTAATTGCAACTTGATATGCTTTATTAGATTAGCCTGATTATATATTTGTGAATTTGATGATAGCAGCGCTAATTTCATTCAAATCTTTCTGGGAAACAAAAAATACTCACGTAGAAGTTGGAGTTAATATCTGGAAGATTCTTTTCAGCTATTGCCGAATCCTGCCATGTTCTCATTTTAATTGAGCATTTGTAAACGTTATCGCATGGTGTTGCTTGCACACCGACATGAGTAATTAGTACATACGGGATTGGATGTTCTAATGGAATGGATGGTGTTGCTCTATCTGATGCTCCCCATTGTTCTCTGTCTATCACCAAGTGGCCATTTCCTAGATTTGGAACTGTGAGGAAATTAAGACAAATTGGAATGGTTTTAAGTAAAAAACTTACAAGTCCCAGTTTCGTATTCATTTCCAAATAAAATCGGTTTTTTCACCTTGCTATCGTCTGGTGTTGGCTTTAAAACTGTCAAGTATATCGTCGCTCCTATAGCACCTACTATTATTAACACCAATAGTATTAAGACAGCAGAATTTGTTGAAGCCCTCTGTAGTAAACTTGTGGCCTGGGTTGTTCGATTTTGTTGTATGGCTGGTGAATAAAAAATAATGAAAATTTAGACTTTTGTTTAACATACAGTTGTAAATACTTAAAAAGAATTTTGATATAAGAACTTTAGACCCCATTTGAAATTTGCTGAGGTATTGAGTCCAAAAGTACCGTAGCCAGTTCACTTGGCCTATTGTACAATGCCCTTATATGTATCTCTTATATGTAGTCCAGACCGTTCTCAGAAGTGTGGCTAGTGGCTTATCACTTGGACATGACAATTGAAGTTATCGGGGGCAACATGAAGTGCATACTCATCCTCTTCAAGGCATAGTCTACAGGTGGGACAGTCTGCCCTTTCTAACCTCCATAAGTTTAACATCCGGGTGCAGTCTAAGGAAACCAGTGTCCACTCCCCAAATTGGTGAGTGTTCCAATAGCCGTTGCATAACCGACGAATACAAGGTATTTGGTCCATTAAGTCTCATGAGTATGGTAAGAAAGCGAAGGTCCATCCTGACAGTACCTCCACATAAGAAACAAGCATAATACAACTGGGTTCGCCCGAAGCCCAGAGGAGACCGTTTAACGACAGTGCAAAAATACCCATTGCCTTGCATTCTAGATATGATGTAGGATGCGCCAAAACAATTGAGAATTCAGGCGGGGAAATTACAATTCCGCACACATTAGCATTTCGTGTATGGATAAAAACAATCGCTGTAATTTCCCCTTTGAAATTCGTTTACGGGCAATGACACTCCCCCATAGCATCTAACCACGACAAGAGTCGCAGTAAGACTTATTGAATTGTAATGTGAATATAAATGAGCCGGTGATTTGGGTTTTTAAGCAAAAGGATGACGGTGTGCACTTTTCTTTTCGAAGCTACTTTCATGGTGGAGATTTGAGACTCTCACTCCGCATTAAAAAAGCAATTTTGAAGTTCCCAATTGTTTTGGCGCAGCCTATAACTGTGTACGGGGGTACTGCCTCTTACCTACTGCACTCGTTCTCCCCTTTCCACTAAGGGAGTTTAACAGAATTTAACAGCGTCAACAAGGTTATAGTAGAAGATTGGGAGTGAGAAGTGGGAGGAGTCATATCTGAGGATCCGCCATCAGGTTCATGTCTCAGAACGCGATGTCTCTTTTTATGGAAAAAGTAGCGCTCAGGAGTGCAGCCCTTTTATTCTATCAACAATACAGCCCTCAGTATTTCTTAAACTTTTGCCGAACCGGTTTTTAAAGAGAGTGGAATAAAAGGATTCATCATCAGCGGAACAGGGGGAATAACATGTAGCATAACATGTACGTGCCGCAACCTTTTCGGACTGATGGAAGTGCGATCATAACCTCCTAGCGGTGACCACTGGTAACTATCCTAAGTATTTTAGAGTATTGGAGATTGATTTGCTTTGGAGTCGCATTGTGCATATCTTTTGCTGTGGGAGTGGACTTTACTTTATTCCCCTTTAATCCTTCATGGGACATAGGGCGAAAACAGTTACCCTCCAGCGGACTCTGTTTTGTGGGACAGCTCTCAGTTCCGACCATGATATTGAAGTTGTTGCGGTCTCTGCTAGTAGGGTTCTCCTCCACGTTGTTCTAGGTCTTCCGACTCGACGGGATCCCTGCGGATTCCATTCAAGCGCCTGTTTGGCTGGATTCTCATTTTCGCGTCGCAAGGTATGGCCAATCTAATTCCATTTCCTTCACCTGATTTGGTAGTCTATCCTTTCTTGGCTGGCACGGCGCCATAGCGCTTCATTTGAAATTCTATCTTGCCAGGGCATTTTTAGATACGACGCGACGTAGGCATCTATTGATGAAAACTTGTAAGCGCCCTGTGATGAATTGGATGACTTTTCATGCTTCCCAATCATACAAAAGAACTGCCTTAACGTTGGAGTTGAACAGCCACAATTTGGTGTTAGTGGAGATCTGCGTTGATCTCCATATGCGGAACAGGCATGCATATGCGCCTCGTGCTTTATTTATTCTGGAACTGACATCTTCTTCTGCACCGCCATTTTCGATAATAATACTACCGAGGTAGCAGAATTTATCTACCAGTTCCACGTCACGGTTATTCAACGCTGTCTGTTCAGGGGTGTTTGCATTTATCCGCATTTCTTTGGTTTTATTCGTATTTAGCCTTAAGCCTGCTGGACTACTTTCTGTTGGCAACTTGTATAACATGTTTTTAAGGTACTGATGTCTGTGGGCCAGCAAACAGATATCATCAGCGGAGTCGAGACCCTTAAGGCGGTCTAGCAAACCCCATTGTATGCCACCTGTTCTACTTTCTAGAGCGCCGACAAGGATGTCATTTATTACTATAAGAAATAGTAATGGCGAAAGTAGGCATCCTTGTCGCACTCCTGAGCTCACCTCAAACCTGTTGGATAATTTTCCAATATGGAGAACTCTGCATTTGGAATTGTTGTATAGGGCTTTTATCAATTCTATTATTTTATCAGGCAGTCCATCCGTCCGTCGCCGTAATGCCTGCCATATAAAACTCCTATTAGCGGAGTCGAACGCTTTCTCATAGTCTACGATAGCAAAGTAAAGGGGATCGTAATTCAGTAGGCTGTTCCACTATGATTCTCAAGGTGTTAATATGGTCTATACATGAGCGGCCCTACCTGAATCCAGCCTGCTGCCTTCTGAGCGTTCGGTCTACCTCTCTTATCCTAGATAGTAATATATCCGTCCCTGATCATACTGGGTTGCTTGTTTCGTGATTTGGATTATGTTGTTTTATATTATTTATGCTTAGAAATTAAGAGTTAGAACAATTATTAAAAGAAGTTGGAACATTGAACCCAATGCAATCGTTGCAACCCAATTAAAAATTAGCTTGATGGTTGTAGTCGTTCCTTCTGGACCTATTTGCGTCTCTCTAAGCACACGTTAACAATCATAAAGACAAGGTCTGGCACGCGCTCTTCTATCATATTCCTCTTCCATAATTTGATGATTCTATCATATTCCTATTTTATATGAACAATTTGTGCATACAATGTTTTTGTTAATTTAATTATCCAACAAATAACAAAAACGGAAGAACGTTATAAATTCTGGTTTTATTAATTAAACACGACATTAAACACCGTAGAAAATGCCTAATAGGTTTTAAATCCATTTGATAAAAATTATACAAAAACAATCAAAAAAAAAAAATAGAGAGAACAAATGCACAATCTATTTATAAAATCTTATCAAGGTAAAAAAAAGTGTTTATTACCTGTTTCCTGTTTAAAAATCCTGATAAGACAATCAATCTCTAACGAGACATTTTAACGAACAAAAAACAAAAAAAAATTCATACTAAATTTCGACTGCGTTCTGATTTCTTATCATTTCTTTTTTTGCTTTTGTTTTTTGGTGGTGCGTTTATACAATTTTCCTACAATACTTAGGCGAATCGTCCGGTGGGAGATAACAATTATCTAGAAATGTTCAAAGCTTTTAATTGTTATTGCTACCTTCGGTCTTTCATAAAGACCACTTTCCTGTTCACAGTATTGAAATGCAACAAAAAAAAACATTCTTTATTCTTGTTTTCAGAACGCGCACAGATGGTATTTTATTGCCTTCGAATTATGCTTAATTCCATCAATTTTATTGATTCCTTGCCTTTAGCGACCAATATGTGGATTAATTATTAATAGTAGATGAGTATCGAATTTTATGAATACAATGATATTTCAAAACAGTTTCAGCGGTTATCACGAAAATTAGTTAACAAACAATTAATCACGAAATTATTTATAAAATTTGCAAGGTCGGCCTGAGTTCTGTGGAATCATTTTTTAGTAGTTATTGTTGTCGTTTATTATTCTTGTTAATATGATTGAAGTAATCTTTTTTTCTGTACTTAATTAATTACAATTATTTAGTAGCCAATTTATAATGCTTTCACAAACTCACATTAGGCTCATAATGCGTAAATTAATTCTCAAACTCAAATTAACACAAAAAATAGTTTTACAATTTGTTGTTAATCTCTTTCCTTAATTCTTGAATATGTCGCTTAATTTTATCATTGTAACAATCTCTTAGTTATTAAAATAAACTTTTAAATTTTGGGTAATTCTTCTACCATATTTCATCAGAATTCGGTCTCCTCAAGTATAATCAAATTTTTTTATGTTTTCAACAAAAATGGTTCAGTTCAGTTTGTATAACCGATTGGCTAGCGATTTCAATTATACTTTATGCAAGGTCGTGAAAAACGCCGGTATACTTTTAGAATTTGTAGAGTATTATTAGTCCAGTAAATAGGTCGAAAAAAGGCCTTCGTAATGCGAAAAATACAGCACGCGATTTTTTTTTACCAAATGTTTTTACATATGTTTATGAGCTTAAATTCAAAATGGCGTCATCCCCACCCTTATGCTTCACTTACAATGAAGGGAAACGCGTTTAATTCTATATCTCCGAAACTATACATTTTACGACAAAAATGTATATAATCTTTTTTGTAGATAAATAAGTGATTTAACTTGTTTGATTTGTTGATTTGTTCAGAATTTTTTTTGGTAAAGTCAATATGTTCGGAGTTATAGTGCTTCAAACTTTATACATTACTTTCTTTGCACTATATTTCGTTAACGGTTAGCCCGCCATAAAAAAGTCCTGTCTAAGACTTATAGAACACACGATTATCTATAGGGCTAATATTTCACGAGTTATAGCGCTTTAAATGTCGGAAAATGTAAATTCAAAAAAAAATTTCCTTTCTTTCCCCGTTTCATTTCAAAACTGATTATATCGTGTGTTGAGCTCATCATTGCCCACATTTGTTGCCTTTGCATTTTTCTATAAAGTGGATATTTATGGATTTATTACACCTCCAAAGTTTATTAAAAATGGTTTTTTGCAAATATCTAGTCAACTATTTATTTACGATGACAAGTTATACCAACAAATTTGTTTGTTATAAAATTCCGTAGAAATTTTACTTTAAACATTTTTTCTAGCATTTATACTTTAGCTAATGTTCATACATATAATTAAGAAATTTCGTTGGCGTACGTTTGCAGAACCGGAATGATAAAAGAAGTTTGGACATTGTGCAACGCATTGCAAATGTTTCTGATGCCAAAGCTACAGGTGCTAGGTATCATTATTCATTCCTGTATGCGAGATTTGAAAACCACACCATCTACAGGGGGAAAAGGGGTCGTCCTAATAAATAAATGTCCGAGGTGATGCAAGTTATTAGTAGCTTTATAACGAACAGTGAGGAATGTCAATTTAGAGTTTCTGAGTTGCTCGCGTTAATCGACAAGGAAAATCGTCCGGAAATTCGTTTGTTTAAGCATTCACTAAGGTTCAAATGTTTTGGAAAATCGGCTACAAAAACCACAGTGAACTTATCAGCTCTGCCTCCAACTAAAGATGCTGCTCGACTTCAATCATTCAAGTATATCATCAAGTGCAAACTTGGCTTGATAGTTATCAAGACCCGGAGAAGTGGGACTAGAAGCGAACAAGATTTGGCTTACAACCAGTCCCAATGACAATTGCTCCGGCACCAGCAAATTTATTAAAATTAATATCCTGCAAATGTAGGAAAAAATGTGGCGGTTCCTGTGGATGCCGCAAGGCTGGTCTCAAATGTACCATATGTAAAGGAATTTTATAACAAACAAATTTGTTGGTATAACTTGTCATCGTATATAAATAGTTGACTAGATATTTGCAAAAAACCATTTTTAATAAACTTTGGAGGTGTAATAAATCCATATATATCAACTTTATAGAAAAAAGTAAAGGCAACAAATGTGGGCAATGATGAGCTCAACACAAGATATAATCAGTTTTGAAATGAAACGGGGAAAGAAAGGAATTTTTTTTTTGAATTTACATTTTCCGACATTTAAAGCGCTATAACTCGTGAAATATTAGCCCTATCTAAAAATGATAAAAGCAAAAATTATAGATAATCGTGTGTTCTATAAGTCTTAGACAGGACTTTTTTATGGCGGGCTAACCGTTAACGAAATATAGTGCAAAGAAAGTAATGTATAAAGTTTGAAGCACTATAACTCCGAACATATTGACTTTACAAAAAAAAATTCTGAACAAAAAAGTTAAATCACTTATTTATCTACAAAAAAGATTATATACATTTTTGTCGTAAAATGTATAGTTTCGGAGATATAGAATTAAACGCGTTTCCCTTCATTGTAAGTGAAGCATAAGGGTGGGGATGACGCCATTTTGAATTTAAGCTCATAAAAATATGTAAAAACATTTGGTAAAAAAATCGCGTGCGGTATTTTTCGCAAAGAAGAAGTACCTATTTACTGGACTATATGATTATTAAACAACTTCGTTCTGTTATCTAGGAAAAAAAACTTCAGCGTTTCAAAGTACTAATAAACATTTAAGATTCGCAAATATTTGGATCTCCATTGCCTGAACTCGTATAGTAAACAAAGGCCCGAGTAACAAATAAAGTATATTACTTTCGAAGATTTTGGACTATAGAGGCTTTTCGGGAAGCGATTGATGCGAGCATAAAGGACCATTTACATCTCAAAGTCAAAGGGGAAGTGCAAATCTGAGCTTTTATGATGTGAAACATTTTTGCCCGCGCTGAGAGTTTTCATTCAAGAAGAAGAAGAGGAGGAAGAAAGAAAAGAGGTGCTTGCCTTCTGAAAGCCGTGGCTGGACTCATTCTTTGAATCAGACTGGGAAGATTATTCCAAAATTGAAACTAATGTACAAAGAAGGAACGACTACCAATTAACGAACAATGAGCTGGAATGAGAAATTTGGTTGAACGCATGGATCGAAGAGGACAGAGGAAGTCGAAACGGTAGAAAGGGCTTTTAGCGAATAGAACCTTATTTAAGAGGACTAAAGCCATCACATCAATAAAACGAAAGAGGTCACAACCTAGCAGGGAATTTTAAACACTCGGCGCATGATCATGTGAAAAATATATCTTAAGCCACTTTGAGGCGCTATCGGCTGGATGAATCTAAGGAAATATATACAAGGGAACCAAAGAGGAAATGTAGTACGATACAGGATTCAATCTGATTCGGAAGACATGAGGTGTATAGCTGGAGATCATCAGCATACATGTGAAAGGAGCAGTGATGGGGAAGGTCATTATAGGAAAAGATAGAGGGCCAAGAATTGAGCCTTATGGTACTCCCAAAGGCACGGGAAGGAAAGAGGATGTAGTGCTATTATGGCGAACACATTGAAGACTATTGGTAAGAAGGGAACAGATAAGCCATCACTGCTCCTTTCACATGGTAAGAAGGGAACAGATAAGCCGAGTAGCAGAAGAGGAAAAGTGGTAGAGTTGACTAAGCTTTGGAAAGTAGAACTAAGTGTACCACAAAATCGAAAGCCTTAGAAAAATCAAGAAGAACCAATATCACAAAGTCACCCTGGTCGAGCGCAGAACGAAGATCAGTAGTCACCTTTAATACAGCAGTCTCACAGCTATGGAATTTACGGAAGCCAGATTGGAATTTACACAGAAAGTTATTGGATTCAAGATATCTGTGGACTTGGATAAAGAGAGTTTTCTCAAAGGCCTTAGCAAGAAATGGAAGAATGCTAATAGGACGAAAATGAGATAAGTCCGAGGGTGAAGACTTTTTTGGTAAAGGGATCACTATGGGTTTTTTTCCACACCGAAGGAACTTGGGAAGTGGTTAGGCAATAATTGAATAACCCTTCCTTCGATAGTCGTGTAATATAGAACTTCTAGAAATAAAAAGGACACAAACCTAACAGGAGTTTTTTTCATTTAAACCTTGGTCATCTCAGAGCTGACCTGCCGCACCCGACGTTACAGTCCTTCCCAGTCAAACAAAGCTAAAGCCCTGCTTAAAAGCAGGGCGACGGGCTGGCACCCATGCTATTTAATCTCTGCCTAGAAGGAGTAATTCGCAAAGTAAACATTGATGCGAACACAACCCTGCTTAACAAATCTAAACAATTGGCATGATATTTCGACGACATAAACTGCTTTGCCAGATCAATGTCATATCTTAGAGAAATATGTATTCACGGAGTTAGAAGATGGAGCTAAATATTGAGGGCTGCAAATAAATGCAGACAAGAATAAGATTTTAATTCAGTAAAGGGTGGAAAGAAGAAGAAACCACAAAACCACATGGGAGGAATATGACTTCGAACGGGTAAACCAATTTAACTACTTGGGATCTACAGTCAACCAAGCCAACGATGAGACGATAGGTGTACAAAGAAGAATAAACGCCGAAAACAGAACATACTTCTCACTACTGCCAGTGATCAAATATAGAGACATTCACAGAAACACCAAAATAAAAATCTACAAAACCATCATACATACAGTAGCTGCGTAAGGATGTGAAGCATGGAAATTTCCCAGTCATAAGCAAACAAAATGGATATATTTGAGAAGGACATACCAATCATTGAAGACAATGTATGGAGAATACGCTACAATCACGAATTGTACGACTTACTCTCGACACATGCCAAGCTACTGCGTTTGCGTTAGGCATGTCATTTCCAAAGAATGAATGACTCAAGGATACCAACAAAAACCCTGTACCTACTACCAGATGTCAAAAGACCAGGTGGGAAGACAATGTTAAGGCCGATGCAGCAAAACTGCTCAACACAAGAATTTGATGGCAAGCTGCAGAACAGAGAGACGACTGGAGAAAGAAGCTGATGTAGGTCAAGGCTCGAATTGGGCTGTAGAACTATCGAAGAAAAAGAAGACTATAGGGAGAGAATTTTGAGCGCTATCAATATGTTCCTAGGGAGCAATATTGGAAATTGTACAGGGCGAAGAAACGGAAAATTATCGAAACTGTGCCAGTAGCATACTCAATAGACCGGTACTCGTACCATTACGTAGGTGAAGCTGTATTGAACGTGGTTAGTACTTAGTTGGGAGACCGCTTGTTAAAACGACTCTCCCCATTTTGACGAAAAGGCAATTGCTATGAATTCTTTATTACTTAGAAAGCTTTTTTCTATTGCTTCCAAAACGCTTCTAAGGGAGCATTAGAAGAAGGATCCCCAATATTAAAAAAATATAGAACTGGTATTCGAAAGAAGGACCTACGAGCTTTTTAAAGGGCTTTTTAAGATTGCTGGTGCAGCATTCCATTTCCGGCTGGGAAATACATTTTCTATTTGAACAATTGATCGGATGCCATCTTAAATATATGTATGTATATCGTACAAGCACAATAACGATTAAAATGATTCTTACAAAAAGCTAGTTGTTCGGAGAAGACTTTTAATAAGTTTTTGTTATCTTAAGCCTGTACTAACCGATAAAAACCGCTTCCAAAATGTGCCATTACAAATTTTTTTTGTCGTAAACATATTTTTTAAGTAGATGTAGTTAATACTCTTATCAGCATATCAGGCAATTAAACCATAACTTTAATATTAACTAAATATAGTAATGGTAGGTGGGTGCTTGAAATATTACAATGAATGCTAATGATTTTTTTATTATGTAACGCCTCAAACTAAATTTCGTTATTTTTTATTTAAGATAACAAAAGGAAAGAAAAAAAGCACCATAACTGACAAGGTAAATTATTGTAGTAGAACTGCACATTATTGCTAATTGAACAGCATTGTAAACGGTGTTCAATTATGTAAGATACAACAAGTTCTAGCCAATATTTGTAGGCTGCCGTAAATGGAAGGTGATTGTAATTATGTATAATTATTTAAGGATAATACATATTCCTTTTCTGCACGTAGTTGATATAAGCCCTGTATTTTTGAAATTAAATGACGTGATTTCCCTAAAAACGATGCACTCATCGTATACTATAACTCACACATCTTGAGAGTTACGTTTTCGTTTAATTTTAAATTTTAAAATTTAGCTCCAAGTTAAATATATCTTTAATGGCAACGTTTTTTTTTATTTTAATCTCAAAACAAGTAAATTTGCATAATTGAGCGCGCCTTGACAAGTTTCAATCAGAATTCACAACCGATGATTACAGGTTGATATAGGTAGAGGTAGTGTTGAGCCTAGATAAGCAGAAAATAAAATTAAATTCAGCTTTCACCAAATTCAATTAAAAATGATTTAATTGTAAAAAAACAAAGCCAAAAGAAATGGGCCTAGATCAATTCTAGTCGCCGAGACCTGTACTAAGTTACAAAATTCTTGTTAAACTAAAGTAAAGTAAAAAATAAATAAAATAAAAACTATAAAAACAAACAAAAGTAAAAACGCACGTCTATTTATCGTTGGAGCTGGAGCTGTCTGTCGAGCTGCATGACGTCGCCTCGTCTTTTCCGAATTCACCTTGAGCAATAATTTCATTTTCGATTTTATAAATTGTAGAAGAAGTTCACTTTGTGCTAAAAAAGAACGCTGTTTACTTCGTCATCACACTTTTCACACAGACAAATTCACACTAGCACATATCAGTTTAATAACATCAAGTCCACACCCTCTAAGTGATAAAAACGATAAACAAAATTTCACACTTTGAGTTTCAGTATCTGACATCGCGCCGGAAGTCTTGCTTATAGCTAGCCTTTAGCTAGATTCATCTAATCTGGAAGAGCTTTCGTTGCCGCCGATACAGCGGAGTATCTCGAGCGGCTGGAGGGTGCTCAATAATACAAATATGGCTAGCGGGGTAGATGGGGTCTATTTAAGTAAGTTATCAACCACCACGTATCACTTATTTCCTACATCAAAAATCATCATGGAAGAGTGGATTTTCTGACGTTTTATTGCGCACGAATCCGTCCACCACAAATTCACTTTGTCCACAAATACTCGGCAACCGTACTGCACTAGTCGCATTCAATCGAGTATGCACTACTGCGAATATTTACTGAGAGGAGCTTCGTTATGTGGATGATAGAAATAAGGTAAAAATAAATATGGCAAAAATAAAAATGGCGAATAAGAAATATATAAATTCCAGCTTGATTCTTCGACTTCTGCCTGTGAACTGCACTGGCAAGTGATAAGCAGAGCCTCGGGTTTATCTGCTTTTTTAGTAGCCCCGCCGTGCCATGTGCACCTGGGTATAAGCCACTTGACACCTTCAAAAGCTGCCATCAAACTTTTGAGACCAGATATTTATAATACATACGCCTTGCGGCGTTCAATAAAAGAGGCCTACGCGCCTTTCTTAGCAATTTAAAAATTCACGTCAAGGCTCTCGTCACAGGTGATTTTTTTTTGTTGTTTTGCTGACAAAAAGACTCCACAAACCTTGAAATTCTGCATTCTTTACAGCTCAATTGTTCTATTATTCGAAATGCAGTAGTTATTTAAGGTTTTCTCGATTATTGAAAAAATAATAATTTAAATAACAAGCCCACAACACTAGCGTACACTAAATGTAGGACATTTACCCAGTCTAGGGTTCAAATCCCAAGAGCACAATAATACACCTTGCATCAGATCAAATCTCCATCTCCTGCCTTATAATTAATTTTTAATCGATACGTAATCGATTGTAAAGTTTTATTTTTATGTGGTTTAGGTTATACCGACAAGTAGTATAGCAATTAAAATCGTTGATAAATTGTCTTCTGGTTGAAAGCTGATATCCATTGCGCGATTAGGCCATCGACCCGCGCAAATTGAAATCGAAATGCACCTCATATCGACGAACAATCATTGATAAACCGGAAATATTGATCAAGGACTGTTTTTAACATAGAGCAACATGAAAATTCACTCAAGTCAGAAGAAGACCCTGTCTCGAGTTCAATTATGTACAACATATTATATGACATTGAATAATTCTTTAATAAGCTATTGTCATTTATCTTTACCGACACCTACATAGACAGCGTTCTTAATTAAAAGTTTATATTTATGAAAATGCGCTTTTCTTATTTCACGTTCTCAAGTTCTTCAAAGGTAGTACAACCAGGATATTTTGAATTATGTTCTTATTTTTCTTTCTTAGTGGGTTTCGGGCTTCTGGAAATATCTTCTTCCAGTCGTCTCTACGTCTTCCTAGTTCTCTGCAGTTTGTTATACTAAGATTTGGTATATCTTCTAGCACGTCATTCATTCACATATTTTTCTGGGGTTCTTCGCTTATTTTTCCTGATATCAGTCTTCTACCATTGAAAATCCTGGCAAGCATTTTTTCCTTTGAATCTCAGTGTGTCCGAGCCATAGTAGTCTACTCAATTTTATGGTTGTAATTATATTTATTTCATCATACATTTCTTCCAGGTTTTCGGTTGTTCTATTGTGCTATTTTGGTTAAACCATTGCAGGACCAAATATTATTTTTAGAATAGTATCGCTATGGGTAATCGATCACAGCTGTGGATTCATGTCTTGGCTAAAGTTTTTGGGTGAGGTGGAGGCCTCGGGTGTGAGTTTTATTCAACACAACAACCTTGGCGATAACTTTAAAAGCTTTGAGTAAAGTTTAATATTCAGGACTATAAACAAATGACGTGAATGAACTTTAGTATTCTGGACTGCAACCAGTTGCGATATGTATTATCTAATCTATTATTTCTGCTAATGCTCCACGTCTATAAAAGTTATAACATTCCACATGGCGATTTTATATCCTTGTACCTTGAATCATTAATCCTGTGACGCTACTGAGGTCTTTGCCGTAAATCCTGATTATTTTGAAGCGGACTTCTCGATTTCATAAAAAAAAATTCTTTTCCGAGGAAAAGAACTCCTATACCTCTAGATTAGGGGTTTTCAGTTTAAAAAAATTTTTTGGTAGCTTTGTGTAAAATATCTCATTCTAACTCGAGCCTTGGCCCCTCTAATCTTTTACTCCAGTCTTTTCTGGGCGAAGTTCTCCAGTTCTATGTGTGGAGGAATGTCTCCGCATCGGCTACATCGGCAGCCTTCCATCTTTTCCTCGGTCTGCTATGATGCCAGTGAAGACCTTCTTTGCTGCTCTGCCTTCCGGCTAAACTCTATTGAGTTTTATGAACGTCACTAAGTTTATGTCGTCATAGATTTGATGTAACTTGCTGTTATATTTGATCCTCCATGTTCCTGCGTCACAAATTGGGCCAATTATGCTTCTCAAAATCTTCCTTTCAAAGAAATTTAGCATGTCCTCTATCGTTTGTGTGAGCGTCCACGTAACATATAACAGGGCAAATTATTGTCTTTTCATATTTCGATGTATTGCTCGAGATTTCAGCAATTTACAATGTGCGAAAAAGGTTTTATTTGCGAGTAGAATTCTGCTATTTTTTTCTTCTACCTTTTCGTTTTTATTCGTCAAGATTGAGCCTAACTAAGTATGCGAAATGGTCTAGTTCTAACTTATGTTCATCTATCGTTGGGTTACTACCTATCATTGCCTATTTGCTCATATCTGCAGCATTACCTAGGTTTTATCCTCATTGATTCTCAATCCTACTTTTTTAATCTCTGAGTAGCATTCCTTGACTGTTCTGACTGACCTGCCTACTATGTGTACTCAATCACCTAAAAGGACTTGTTTACCAGCGTGTAGTTTGGCTGAATTACGTCTTTCTGATGACTGGTTCCAAGGCTAGTTTGAATAGCTTAGCGCCAGTCCATTCCCCTGTTTGAGCTCTTGATTAACTTCGAAGACATCTGTCATGTTCTAAACCCTTATTCGGGCTTTTCGGTCGAGGTGAGTCAATTGTGTACGTTAACGTTCTTTTCCCACCATTTTTCTAACAGTTGTTTTAGTGTGAAGAGTTAGTCGGTGGTTGACCTTCCTCTCCGGAAGCCGGCTTGGTCTTCGCTTAGTAAACTTACTGAGGTAGGTTCCAGCTTAATTTTTATGGAAGTTGTGAATATTTGATATCCTATAGGTAGTAATGAGATCCCTCTATATAAAGTTAACAATATTAAAATTAAACAAGACATTTCCTGCATATATCATAATCAATTGTCAAAGATATTTCATAGAATTTTTGACGCCTATAATTAGTGCAGTGTTCTTACTAAAGATGCCGAAGATAGCAAAATAAAAATGTGCAATAAATGCGTTTACATATTTTCATTGACAACAGTTTGCTTTTAAAAGATCCGAATGCGCTAGACAGACCAGGTTGGTGATAAGATGACATTGAAATATTTTTGTTCTCTAAAAAACGAAAGTTTTTGACAATTCTTGTGTTTACAAGATTAGATACATGTTTCAATAAACACCAGAAGCAAGAAGATAATGTTATCTTCGGAAAATGATTCAGAGAAATTGTTATGACCATGACAATATTTTGAAGAAATTGGTGTTGAGAACGAATTTTATCACTGTAGCACTTTGAATCATCAATTCTAGAGAAGCACAAATTGATGATTGCGATCAGAGACGAGGCCTTGGGTTGTATTTTAATTCACGGAAAAATATTTTAATTCTTGAAATTCTGGTGAGCAGCACTAACGTTTCATATACCAAATTATAAATAAATATAATAAATACAAAATATATTTAAAACTTATATTTTAACTAGTTTCCTTATAAAATCCAGAAACAACTTCTTGCATCATCTGCAAACTTTTAAGTAATCCTTCACTAGAGACTGAGACTGCACTGCACAGTATGGTTGTGATAAGAAGTGAACATAGGATTTTCCTTCAACTCTTTACACAAAATCCTTCCACAAAGAGAACTCATGCTTATTATACAACAGGATGGGTGTCCTTGCTAAAGATATCTCATACAAATATATTTTATTATCCTTTTCTCAATCATTGTGTAGACTAAGTAACGTCTTGTTAATGCCGAACAAATTAACGAAGAAATATACAGTTTTTATGAGATTCTGGCAAGCATACATCAAGACATTACTGATAAATGCGATTTGTGTTTGACTTTTCCATGTTCCCCTTGGGTACAGCTTCACTTAATATGGAAGGCTAGAGCCCAGAGTTAGGTAAATTTAGTATGATCGACTGTAATGTTGGACAGGAAGCTCTAGTCCGAAAGGCAGTGACGAGAGGAATAAAAGAACTACAAACGCCAACTTGCGGTTTTATTCAATCGAGCCCCATTTAATACTAGCGGCACAGACCGCTTGCTTCGACTATTTAAATGGGAAAAGTTAAAAAACAAAGGGGTATTACGCTCCGTGGAATCAAGCCACTAATCTCTAGAATGTTAGTCCGGCGTCTTAACTCCAAAATCCCCAAATACCACTGCTTACAGCACAGATTTAACATGTGATAATCTTTCAAACCAATAATTGGTAAATAGATATTTTTATTAAGGTGGTTTTTGAAACTTCAAAGCAAAGTAAATGAGTTTTATTTTTGACGAAAATGAGGTCAAATGAACGATTTGCAATTAAAATGAAGCAATAAAATAATTTACGCTGATAATTTATGTGACCAGATGCTTTACATTAAAAAATGGGAACGTCCCAGATTTTTTATGTGGAAGATCCAAGCTCAGAGGACAGCAACTTTTGCACTGCTAGCAGTAATATCATAAATGGTAATCACGTTATTTGATCATGTCATTAGCTACAATCAGATTATCTAGTAAAAGATTAGCTGGAACCAATATGATGAAAAAAATAACACAAATAATTGCCAATGTATCTGGAATCAATCTACCATATATACCACTAATATATACTAAGCGCAGGAAAGGCTGTCATGCTTGTGTTAAACCACCGCACTACTGATTTTGATAATCCATTTTTTCTATCTCCGTACACCCTTGCCCAGAAAATACTCCTTGCCAAATAAAACTTTTGATTTAGAAGCATGCATCCTCGTGTATTTAAACGTTTATTACCAAAAACAAGAGATGACAGGCTCTAGAAGCAAAAGCTTTAAGCCTGGAGCGGAACCTATGCAAGGACAGGTTCCGTTCCGTCCGCTCCGTTCGTTTTAACGGGAATACCGTTGCTAAACCCGATCATAACGAAATTATGGCTTACAATTTTGATGTGCAGCTCAAAAACTATTGTTTATATCGAAAAAAGAAATATGCCTTGAATTAAGTGAAAAATCAAAGAATTTTTTTGTATACTTTTAAGAACTTCCCCCATATCAACGCCAATTAAGCTTTTATACGCTTTATATTAGCTTCATCTGTATGCTGTGCGCAGAATGTAATGAAATCTTGATTTTGACCCACTTCCATATAACCGATCAACTTCATACATCGCCAATAAGTATAGTTCGCGGGACAATTCAATCTGACCATTTTGTAAATAAATAAGATAGCGGACCAAGATGGCGGCCAAATTTTGTAATTGTGAGCCCCTAACCCCAACATGGGTATCAAATGAAATGGCACGACAAGTAGACAACAATTAGCTATGTGGCGTCATTCAAAATTCAATATGGTGGATTACCTTTATCTTTACAATCCACTCGGTATGCGTATCAAATGAAAGAATATGATAAGAAGAATACTATTTGGCGGCCAACACAAAATGGCGGATTATCTTTTTCTTTACCTACAACGCGCCCGGTATGAGTATCAAATGAAAGGGCGTAACAATCAGAATACTATTAGCTGTGTGGCGTCACTTCAAATTCAAAATGGCGGCCTACACAAAATAGCGGTTTACTTATTTCCTAACAAAGGCCTTGGTAAGAGTATCAAATGGAAGTGTATGACTTGTATAGTACAGTACTTTTAAATCTAATATGGGGATCACTGCAAAATGACGGAAGACAATGGACTAAAAAGTAGAAAATAAAAAATATAGTTTAAAAGAACTAAAAAATACGCTCTTATTTTAAAATGAACTAAAAAGTAAAAAATAATTTTGAATGTCCAGTTTTTAGTGCTTCAGTCAGTAAATGGATACCTTTCGAAATGTAAAAATTCGATTCCCGACCTTTGGAGAAATTCGACTTTTAAAGGCTGTTCCAATTTTTAAGTATTCCCGATTTATGCTGTAGTTCAATGGCTATTTCTACTGGGGGGATGCCCCTCATTGTATTCGCCACTGATAATAGTATAGAATAGGTTAAGAAGAGCTTGAGGGTAAAGATAACGCGATGAAGCTTGCGTTTGTACCCTTGGATATTTTGATATATTTTATGAGTTCGGAAATACTGACTGTGGAAGGTTGTTCTAAAGTCGAATTGTTCTAGTTATAAACAAATTTCTAGGTCACGTGTGCGCGAAAATAAGGGCTGTAGATAAATTTTGCCAGAGCTGCTACATTTCTGCGGTGCAAATGGCACCATCACCAATAATTTTTAAAGCGGGTTTCAAACCATGTCAACGCATGAACGAATGTAGTCGATTATAGCCCAGGCCGACGGCTGAAGGAGGAATTTACATCTTTTAAGAAACCCCTGAAAATTTGGAATATGTGATTATTCCAAAGTAGATCTTCGGTTAATGCTATGCCTAGGATATAGAGACAAGGTTCGGCCTTAGTTCTAAGCCATACACGGAAACGGGAGAACAAGTTTCATTGTAAATGACACAGTACTTCGTTTAGTGATGCGTTAAATTCAACAAGTTTTTTTTGACCCCGAAGTTCCATGTTGAATTAGACATGGGATAATTATCATGCGCATAAGGTCTGACGCGTGCTTGTCTTACATTATCAAAGCCACATGAGTAACATAGAGCAACGTCTACAGAAAAACTGTGAGTAATACAAGCTGGGCTCCTTAGGCCCAGTCCGAGACTTGATAGAATAATAAGATTTTTTATATCAAGTCTAAGCTTAGGTGTCACACTTTATACTACCAGCCCGTCATGTACATGAATGAAGTCATTCACGTCATAGTGTAATGTCTAGTAATATGATTAGCTCGAAGATACAGATGCTTGCAAAAAGAATTGAAAATTTACATAGGTACGTATACAGTACCTACATATTTTATATAAAGTGTAAAAAATATTGAGAGGCTGTTTGCGTGTTTCATTTTGATTTGTCCACGTCATTCCAATACCCTGGTAATTCCAATTTCCAATATAAACTACATGCAATTTAAGACCATTTTTATGATATTTAAAATGACTTCAAATATGTTGTGACCGTATCAAAAGATAAGTACGCCAAACCTTGTAAATATTTGCATAATTATGAGTCTTTGGTTCAGAAAAACATGATTTTTTTATAGATAAGTAAAAAAGACACCTTTAAACCAAATCTAAAGTGTCTTCGACCGATAATCACAAATCAAACTCACTTCTTCAAGTTAATAGGATTATTTTTATCTTCACATAATCCTCAATAAGTTCTTAATAGTAGGGCCGGAACTTATGGATTAAAATATCACAAAGAAATAAATTATTTCTTTAAATACGTTTATGAAAAAAAATTGCAAATTATGGAATTTTTTCGAGCTTGTATAGAATTTCCAGTTAAATTTCAAAACAGGTTTTTTTTTCGTTTTGATTTATTTACAAGTAAAACATTTTTTTCCCCAAAGAACCAAACCAAGAAAAGCCGCTTTACAGAGTTGCTAACATCATTTGGTTCTAGGAAAAAGTCACGCAAAATTACTAATGTTATGTAAAGTTTTTTTACTTATAGTTAAGTTAGATATAAGATCTCTTCTGCTATTGTGTATATATTTAAAAATGCACCTTATCAACTTCTTAATAAATAAGCATAGACATAAATATAAAAATATGACATAAATATTTAAGCATGTGCTTTAAACAATCTGTCACCTTCATAAGAAAAAGGTAAATCCACTACAATATATTATATTGGAATTTATGATATTTTTTTTTTCAAGTGCACCTTTAATAATAATAATAAGAGTGTGTTTGTATTTCAATTATTATCTCCTCAAAATTTCCAAGAAGAAGGTAGGTGACTTTGCGTGTATACATCACTTTTTGTGTTAATTGTTTACAGGCATTACACCACCTGTATTCCAGCCCGCATACATCCACAATACTTAATTGCAATTAATACAAAATCGAAACCGGCTTTTGTATTATTGTTTTTTATTTGGGCTATTATCAATCTAATTACCTTCAGAACAAGTAATATAATAAGAAATAATTTCTGCTGTTATATGACTATAAAAATTCCAGGAAAAACGTTCAATATAGCACAAACATTGGACAGGTAAAATAATTTATCAATACATAGGTAAAAACTTTTCAATTGGAGCTATATTTTTTATATTTTTGTTTACGTACCTCCATTTGCGTGCGTTGCTCTAGCCTCAACAGTGGCGTCCATATATTGATAAATCGTTACTGGCCCTTGATATTGGGTCATAGGACCAATAACAACATCAGATGAATTTGCTAAATTAATAACGCTCGAAGGTGTAAATTGCGGGGGAGGTGAGAATATATTTTGTGGCAACTGTGCTGCCGAAGGTATCGTTGCTGTATTATTTGCATGCCTACCCGGCAAGCTTAATGCATTGGCTGCAGGCACTGTATTATTTTGTTCATACATGACTAAATTATTTTATTTTTTTTTTACTTCACTTAACTAACTACACACTAGACATATTTTTCTTGGAAGTTAATCCCTCAACAAACTGCATAAAACTACTTTCACTTGCACCGGAATCCAAATAGCATTTCTGCTACTATAATAAACCAAAATGAAACTAAAACTTTTGAAATTATGTTGTAAGCGAACGAAACCGTGCTTGGGGTAAAACCCAGCGTAAAAACCCGTGTCAACCGCTTTTGCTAACTTGTTGGGCGCTTCAGCAGCTAAAGATAAACTGGAGTTAAAGTCGCTCTAGAGTTGGGAATCTTCCCAACGCAAAGCGGCGTAATTGTGGCCGGTTGTCAGTTGAATGGGGATTTTTGCATCGGGAACCATACGATAGATAGAGAACATGTTTCCATCTGGCTCTAGTGCAGGCACATTCTGAATATATGAAGAAGAAAAAGATCTCTCCAGATTTTTTCCAGAGACTCTATTAATATAAATTGATCGAACTTCTCTCAGCGACTCTTGTTCGGTCTTATCAGAAATATTAATAACTTTAACTAAAACAGTAACAAAAAAATTGTTAAATGATCACATAATTATTTATATTTAAATAAAAACCCCCTTTTTGGTCCGTAATCTTGGGATGATTTTAAAAATTATAATAACCAAACTTAATGTCCCGAAAAGATAAAATAAAGCGACTAAGTAATGAAAACAACTATTCAGAAATAAGTGTTATTACGGTATATTGTAAGTGGACAACAAATAACTATTATCGTATCATAATCCTTAATCCAAAAGGATTACCAAAAGGAAGCATTGGCTAAGAGAAACAAATAAAGTTAACCTCCTTTTCAGCAAACGGTTTCCTGTGTTGATAAATCGGAATTAGTAAACACTGATAATAAATCTAAATAGATTCGTTGAACCTGAAGCTACTAAGGAAATATGTATGTATCTATGTATGTATATGGCACGTGGCAACTAGAAACAGCGCAGAACTAGTCTAAAAAAAGGATGACATCAAATAATAACAGCCTAAAGACAAAATGATTACAAAAGGTTATATGAAGCAGATAAAGCTGCAATAAAATTGTTTTTAAAAACATATTAAAGGAAGTACAAGAATTATCTTTGAAATTAAAGATTCTATTGTTGAAATTTATTTGTGCAGGACAATCACTGTTTAATCAAGGATCAAAGTCTAAGAGCGTTATGTCGCCCCGTTCGAGATATTTTGATGCGCTCCTAACTTTTTAAAGACATTTCTTTAGATAGATTACCTATGTTATTATGCACAAATTGTACAATAATCCGAGTTAAATAAAAGATGGCCTTACAACGGGCGAACTCCGGCCGCTTGGGTGCACATACGGGCTCACAACGGCCGAACTTTACCAAAATATTTAAATGCCCGAGTATTGAGCTGTACACATACGGGCATACGACGACAAATTTGAACCAAAAAAGGATCTGCACCAAATGTATTGTTGAATGTGCTTGATGGGAAATTGATCGTTTACTTTATATACAAACGTCCTTTGGATTATCATACTTAAACTATCGATGCACAAGAGAAGCGAACTCGCTAGTCGGAAAGTGTGTGGCGCGTGTTGGTGTTGATTCCTATTTTAGTGGGAAATTTTGTTAATTAACCACTCGCCAATTGAAAAAATAAAAATAAAACATTTAATTGCAGTGAATTGAAAATTCGAAGATACGTGCACCGGGTTTCATGATGTTTTTCACAATAAATACGCGCTGACCGAAAGTTACACTTTCCCCAAAAAGTTTTATTTTTTGAGTAGTTAAATTGCGCCAATATGTATACTATACGTCTAGTTCTGCCGAGTGTCAGTAGTAAATAAGAAAACATAATTTTCGTTTCTTTTTTTTTAAAAAGGTTATGCCCGTCTATGTGCATGTGATGTACGGTCATACAGTCCGGCAAATAACCTTCTGATGCCCGGCACATGTCCGAGGACTATGCTTCAATCAGGCTCGGTGTTCGCCCGTTGTAAGGCCATCCTTTATTTTTACTCGAGATAGTAAGTACGATTACCGTCGCCGTCGGCCAAATTGCGCGTAATTGTGTTAACACAGGAAATATGATGATGATAATATCAGGGGGCATTATCGCCTAAAGCCCCACATGAAGTTAGCTGAATTTTACCCATTCCGACGATTTCTTCAAAATCACATTAGTCGAAATGGAACAATGCAAAAATATTCATTGGAAATTAATAAAAATTCATTGGAAAATCCATAAAATGGTTAAATACGAAAAGTCGCATAGATTTGGAAGTTAGAGATCGTCCATAAATTACGTGAGTCGATTTTTTCGATTTGTCAATCCCCCACCCTCACCAAGGGGGGTGACATTTGGCCCGACCCCCTCCCCCTCCCGCTAATCTCACGTGAGACTTTTCAGATTTTTAAAAATTTCTAGTACTTAACTTTAAAAATATTTATTTAAGGACGTAACCTACTTGCCCTTCCTCTATTCCATTAACTTTTACCGCTTGTCGTGCACACACAATTACCAAAACAAGAGCACTCATACTCAACAAGAATTTCATTACGCTAAAATTCTGCGAGGATCCGTCCTGTAATTCTATATTCTAATGGCCTTTTCGCGGATCAGTGTTACTCGTACGCCGCAGCATTCGTCGAGTCACGCGTGTGGCTAGCCAGTGGTGGCACGTCAGTTGTTTCAATCGACAATCATCATACAAAAAAATTTGTAAGACTTGAATTTTTGTATTGAATCAACTTCCTTGCTACCACCCCAGAACTTCTATTCAGTCTCAAACAGTGAATTTACGTCACGAGTTCACGCCGTATCGGCAGACCTGAAAGCAAGGCGTGAACTAAGCGCGAAAACCATCCGAACTGGCATTCGCGCTTGCTCGCGTGTCGTGAGTCTGGAGGCGCGTTAGGGCACAGACATATTGGCGCGGAGGCGTTGACGGCAGACACCTGGGAGAAAATTTCCCACACATTTAATTGCTCCGCGCCGCCTGCCCATTTTGTCAACAAATATGCACATTTTCGATATGGTGCCCTTGTTTACATATATTTTGGCTCATCCTGTCGCCAACGTCCTAAGGCATTTAATGATTGCCTGCGGTATATTTTTCACTGGAGACATTCGGATCATGACCATTGCATAAATAACATAAATAAATCACATTAGAAGTCTATAGATCTGCCTGCGCGAATAGGTTCTGCAAGTACCGGCTATGTTCGTTTTGTGGTAAACGGAACCAGACTCGTTTTATCGGGATTGAAATTTAGTCCTTGAAGGCTGGAGGCCTTGACATGGTACCTTCGGTTTCACCTTTTACCACGATGGCAACATCATCTACATAGCCTTGGGCGAAAAAATAACGGCGTTAAATAGCTCTAGGAGTTCATCTACAACAAGGCACTACAGAAGTGGAGATAAGACTCCTCCCCGTAGATATCCTTTTGCTATCAAGATGAATCACCATAAGTGTGCGTGCTCTCAACATAGGGTAAATTCAAAAACTCAATTTGAAGTCTGTAGCTGAGTTCTGCATTGATGCGGCAGTGATGAGTTTTTGAATTTACCCGTAGAGTGCTACTAAGGCTATATCTACTTAGAGCCCTGGCTGAGCTTAGTGGTTGGTGCTGAAGATAAGGTGTCTAACCCATCAATCCCGCGACACATATACTCGTGTCCCGGTATCCCCGTAACACGATTCAACCGAGCCACGACCATAGAGGGTGTATTGCTGAAACAGACAAAACGCCCAGCTGTGGATAGGATAGCGATAGACGAACAAAAATCGTATGGATAAGCCATTTTAATGTTAAAATTGGCCTTATTTGGTACTTTTCGACGTAATAGAGCCAATTGTAGCTTTAAAATTGCTTATAACTTCAAAACTAAGAGCCATAGCGTAAAAGTTGTTCAGACATTATTCATAAGAAATTGTCCAAGCTTTCCAATTTTGGAAAAAAAAAATTGAATAACAACGTATTTTTTGGAGAAAAAGGTGTAGATATATTTTGGCGAAAAAGTTTAAATTTTAGTGAAAAAAACAACAAAACTTTGATGACTCATAACTCTGGAAGTTGGTGGGTTGAAACTAGCGATGTTATGGATATGTAATTTCGGATCTGGATATAGATACGGATAAATGAATAATATTATTCCGGTTTCGGATACGGTTACGGATATGAAATTATTTCGAATTATCCGACAGTTTCGGATAGTTTCAGTTACGGACATTCGTAATATTCGGATATTTTTAAGGAATTGAAAAGGTAATGATTTGACTTTATTTCTAGGTTAACATTTGGTCTAACAATCACTGGGCGGGTATGTCGGCTCGATCGGTGTAAAACATGTCATAACATGTCTCATTTAGACTCTGTCCCTATCCGAAATTATTCGAAACTTTTATATCGGTTTCGGTTACGGTTTCGGATAGATTTTTTATTTCGGATATCCGATAGTTTCGGTTACGGTTACGGAGCTCCATAACATCCCTGGTTGAAACCTTGACTTTTATAGCTTAAGATACGTGGGAGTATTCTGTGTAGATAGCTACCTTACTAATGAAAATATCTCATAGGGTTACAAAAATACAGGGTGATATGAAAACCTCTACCAAAAAAATTTCAAAACGTACTAGCAGCTAAACTGTTACGATTTCCCCAACCATACGAGTTTTTGTTCGTCTATCCAAGGCCTATCCACAGCCGGACGTTTTGTCAGTTTTAGCAACACACCCTGTATTGTGCCACAGTTCACCCGTGTTACCCGTATATGGTGCGCATTTCTGCTTGATTAATCAGGTCATTTGCTTTTCTATAGTGAACAAAAAGCATATAAGTTTCTATACATTCTACGCAATGTAATACTTGATCTTCTACTATTTAATGTAGCCCGCGTTGACTCTTAACAGCGTCTATCTTAAGCAATAATTTTTTCTATATTTTCGAGGGCCAAATTGACAATGTTTTTCATTAAAAGTCATCAGACGTAAGTTAATAAATAAAATGTGTCCTTTTTAATAATTCGTTATATTTTAGTAACCGCTAAAATATAGAAATATATAAAAAAAAACTAAAATCACTTAAAATTACCTTAAAACTAAACTCCTAATTTACTTTCTAAGCTAAGTGGATCTAAACTGCTGGTGTATGTTGCGCTTGGATCATTGGAGGAAATCACTTTTGTTGTCGACTTGATTTTACTCTCAAGTAATGCTAAGTCGTGTTGACCTTGTTCGCTTTCAACAACCTCCATTAGCTCCTGTAAACAAATCAAGAATTAATTAAGCAAACAAATGATTGAATTTAGAGTAAAACCGCATAATTCTCTGCGAGGAATTCCCTAGTGGCTGGATTAAGTTCGGGTGAGCCCTCTCCGTTCATAACATTAGCCAGAAACAGGTACAAATGCCTGAAATCATTTCATATATTTATTAATAATTTATTGATACAATTACTGCCAATATCTTACTCAAAATTAATTCCATCGCTACCAGTGTCTGGATGCTTCACAGCTTTCGCTACAGCTTCCATCACCAATGGCAGTTCGTACTGGCAATTTGTGTCCAAATCCATACTTTTCATATACTCTATCCATTCGTCCATTGCGGAAAGAACTTCATTGCCACATTCTTCGTGTACGTGCATTTGAGACTTTCTTGCGTGTGAATTTATGTAGTCTATAAATTAAAGTTAAGATCAAATGGATTTTCTTTGTTGCTAGTTTTACCTTCTATGTCTTCTGGTACTACTTTTTTCATTATCTCCTTAAGTTCATCGAATGTGTCTTCTCCACATCCGAATTCCCAGATATGCTTCAATATTCTCTTTTTATTGGAATTATTTAGTGGATGTGTACTCTTTATAGGTTTAGAATCGATTTTCTCTTCATCGCTGCTATCCAAGGATTTTAAATCTTTGGGGCTGTCTGATTCTTCTATATTTTTCGGACTTTGTAATCCTGGTTCTATTCTTTCTTTCTTTAATGTTTTATTAATTTTTTTATCGTCATTACAGTGGTCCATACCTTTCGAGATATTCGGTCCTTTTTACCTGAGTTCTATTAGAAGCCTACCTTCGTCTGTAAAAGTCAAACAAAAATAAAACCACTGACAAGCGACATATGTCAAACTGAATCTCAGCTGGTAGCTGATTAAACAGCCATCTACATGTCGATGGCCTTTAAATTGAAGAAATACAAAATACCTTGTTGTCAAAGTTAACACTAACTTCCAATATTTTGGCAGTTTGAGGACTGATTACTAAATTAACTGGTTAAAACAGCGGTGTTCCTTTTCTGCTAATTTTTACTATTTTTTTCTCGTGAGTACTTATAACCGCTCTTGCTATAATATACGTAAGACAGCTGCTGTAGTTACCAATAAAAATACACTAAAGAGAAAGTAGCCATTAGGCCCCCATCCACGGTCAAACAAATCGTCAAACCAATTTTCGACAAATAGCGCACACATTTATGCTTTGACATTTTTGGCCATCAACGAGGAAAACTTTCTTCAAACATCCCGAGCGACATTTCATATAATCTACTGTAAACAAAGCGAACTTTACATGGCACACAGGCAAAACTCACACACACATTTAAGCTGTTTGAAGGAAATATTAAACCAGACGAATATTTTCTTCAAACAGCGGCCAACTTCGAAAACTTGTATTTTATACACGCACACTTGCAATTTTTTCGATGTTGGCCAGGAATTTGACGATTTGTTTGACCGTGGATGGGGGCCTATTTGGAGTCTATTGTGAATTATTTTCACTTACGCCATTACCCCCTAGATGGGTTTTGATTGAGTTGTGCTGTCATTTTTCGGTTTTTTTTTGTTTACCTTGATTTTATTTTTTCAATTATTTTAATTCAGTTTCGTAATCCGTCGCTAGACTTCAAAAAGGTATTTAGAATAAATTGGAAAACGAAATTAGATAACATAATAACTTCGACCAATAAAATCAACATAGGAGAAAAGAAAATCCCTGAAAAGCTAAATCTATATTATTCAACCTTCAACGTAAACAAATTCTAGATGCTGTAATTGCCAAAGGATTTGGGTCCCTTAAGTCATTTTTGCAAATCATAATGGAGGATTTGAGGAAGATGTGGAGAGCAAGACTGGAATGAAGGCAGACAGTGCAGTAGGGTGGCAAAATGTGCTTACTGTAAAGGCAACCATAGTGCGCTTGAGAATATATGCCCGTTTTGGCTTAGAGAAAAGTGGACGGTCGAGTTAAATGAGACGGGGCAACTGCACAAGGAAGGGAGGAGGGGCTTGAAGTCGAAAAACAGATTCCCAGAAAGTCACAACCTCAAAACAAAACCAACCAACGAAAAGACAATTCACAACTTACCAAAGAGAAGGTATGTGAATCAAAGCCAGTCCAGAACTGACACCCTCTAAGAGAAAGTAAAGAGCAAAAAAAAAGAAAAACGAGAATGTCTAAGACTTACAAGGCTCCCTTCTTTTCAGTCAGTTATTCTTATGATTTTGAAGATCAACATTCCTTGGACCTGGAGAAATTAGAACTCGAGTACAACGAATATTTAAGAGATGCGCGCATAAATGATAAGCTCACAGGGCGGGTTAGTAATGGGCCAAAACTCCAAGAAACTTAATTATTGACAAGTATGCCGGAAGAAAAAAATTATCACATGCATCTTACCAATACTTTATCATATGTTGACAATGTCCATTCTATGTTAAATCGGGCCTGAAATCCATGTTTTGGTAAAAACAATCTTGTGCTATCAATTACCAAGACTTGCCCTTGGACAGGTTCTTATCTCAGAACTCTTAACATGGGAAGGATCCTCAAAATTCACAGTTTTTTTAGCCCTTCAGAGTAAATTTTTCTCTGATTTAGAGGTGACCACTAATCATCTAGCCTTTTATTTTAAACTTTGCTGAAATTTTCTGTATATCAATGGCAATAAGCAATTTTAATAGTTAGCTTTTGATTTTGTAAATGCTGCTGTGCATTCTAAACGTTTGACGACCTTTAAACTAACTAAAAGAAGACGACATCCCTACTGCTCCGGCCTGACTGGGATTGACGATCAGAGTTTTTTAAATAAGGCCGGGTGTCTTCGAAAATGCATCACTGCGGTATTACTGCAATATTCAGCAATTAGAACTCTGTGGCTGAATATTGCAGTGATACCGCAGTGATGCATTTTCGAAGACACCCGCCTTTAAAAAAGTTGTTTCACATCAAAGATTCGGTGTTGTTGGGCCGATCTGTGCGTTTACATCACCTATCAAAACAATGATGTCTCCCCTTGAAATAGAGCGAAAAACCTCATTCAGTCGCATATCGGGTGCCACCTCCTTCGGGAGTCTGTGTTAGCCTTTCGCTCCCTGTATTATACAGGGTGTTTTGCTGAAACTGTCAAAATGCCCGGCTGTGGATAGGTCTTGGATAGACGAACAAAAAATCGTAACGGTTTAGCCGCTAGGGTTTAGAAATTTTTTTTGGTAGAGATTTACATATTATCCTGTATTTTTGTACCCTATTAGATATTTTCATAAATAAGGCAGCAATCTACACAGAATACCCCCACCTATCTAAAACTGTAAAAGTCAAGGTTGCACACCAACTCACGATTTGCATTTTTTGTTTTACCTTATATTAACACAGACACAATTGTTACATAGTATTAACCTAAGTATTCTTCTTCTTTGATCCGTTAGCTGGCGGTCAGAGCGGGACGTCCTCGCAACGGATACGCTGCTGTCGGTACCGCTGGGTCTCAAACTCTATTCACTAACCTAACTAATAGAAAGTCTTTCTAATAAATTCTGTTTATCAAGTTCTGCAAATATTTCTTCACGTACACTACAATGTTCCTCGGTGTCTTCAAGTACAATTTCTTCTATTTCTTCTTCATTTTCATTATTTTCACTTTCAGGAACAATGTCTATATCACTTTCTAAAATGCAGATATTATGGAATATGCATGCAGCTACTACACAATTACAAATAAAACCAACATCTGGACTTTCGAAAAATTGAAGCCTTCGGAAACGCTGCTTCAAAAGCCCGAATGCATTTTCTACCACTATTCTAGTGGAAGACTGAAGATAATTAAATGTACGTTGTTTTGAAGTTAGCGTATCGCTGTCCTTGTAAGGTGTTACTAGATAAGTTCTCTCAGGGTATGCCGAATCGCCTAGTATTACACCACCCGGGATTATCAAATCTTCATTTTTCTTTACCTGACGATGGTAAAACGGCGATTTGCGAAAAAGGAGTGAATCATTAATGGATCCGGGCTCACCACAATGGATATCCAAAAATGTTTTTTCTGGTCCTACAATAGCTTGTAGTAAAATGCTAAAATAACCTTTGCGATTATAGTATGCATCTTTATTTTCACGCGGGCAATTTATTTTAACGTGTGTTGCGTCAATTACTCCCACTACTCTCGGGAATCGTTTCATACTATAAAATTTCTGTTGGTTTTCTCGCATTTCAGAAACTGTGGGCCATTTTATATAATTGTGGCCATTTATTATTATCCAATTAATGACACGGTGTAAAACTCGATAGACCGAGCTTTTCACTATATCGAACCTATCTGCAATCTGCCTGTACGTTTCTGTGTTGGCAAGATACCACAAAGTTAGGTATATCTCTAGTTCTGGTCCAACTTCTTGTCGTCCACGAGTCTTATCTTTTCGGCTGTATTCTTTATACAGATCTAAAATATTAATTACAATAAAATATATTAACACATTAGGTGTATGCATAGCGATTTGTATGTATACCGATTATTTTATCAGCAACGTTTCTGGCTATTCGAAAATTTTGTTTGAATTGTAAATTAGAATATTTTTTCACAACTTCCAAATAATTTTCAACTTTTGGTTTCTTTACAATGATTTCATCCTCAGACTCGGATGTAGATGAAGGCGTTGTGGATGAAGACGTTGTGGATGATGAATACAAAAAAGAGATATCACTATCACTGCTTTCTTCATATAAAAACGCCTATAAATAAAATTTCAATTTTATAATATTATCTAAACTATTATATTTTCTTACTTACCCCATTAATTTCCATTTCCATTGTTTTATAAATTCTTAAGAACTTTTTATATGTTTTTATGTTTTATAAACCTTTCCCCGAAGAACTTTTTATTTGTTTAAAAATAAAGTTACGTCAAAAGTTTTTAGGTTAGATTCTATTTGCACTTACGCCATTACCCGCTAGATGGCTTTTATTTGTGTGGCTATTTTATGCTCGGTTGATCTTATCTGGACCATGTTGTAAAAAGAACGAACCTCTTGTCTAAAGAGCTCGTCTAGACAATTATATAAACATAAGCTAAATATACTTTATTTTAAACATTCACTAATATAATTTTTGTTAAATAAACAATTAGACCAAAACACGAGCGAGACGGATAATTCAATTTACAATGGGAAGGAATAGGAAGCAGCATTTTGGTTGGTTGGTTCGTGGTTGGTTTTGCCATTGGAGAGGGTAATCATGATCTGTTTTAAACTTCGAGAGATCCTAAAGTGTTATCTTCGAAATAGACAAGATCGTGAGGTGTATTTGTTTATATTAATGAACACCTTTCAAATACAGCTAAAACAATCAAAATATAGCTGTTGGCAGTAAAAGAAAAGAAAATAGGCCTACCCTAAATGGGAAGTGAAGTGAAGTGAAGTTAGGTGCCATTGTATAAGAATGCATGAGAGTAACCTAAATGGAAGTAAAGTGGAAGTTGATTAATTTCGAAAAAATTCGAAATGTCATTTAGAGAAGTAACCGTGCAGTAAGAACCGCACAAAAAGTAAACAAAAGTTAAGAAAGTGAGGTTGGTTTCTCGTTTCGCTTCTCTTATTGATGTTTTTTTCCAAAGATGGTCCTAGCAATGTTAATAAAACAACGAAAATGCTTTTTTCCATTCTTGTTGCGGTTCATTCTCTTTTATTTTTAAAAAAGTCACTTTAAAATAGCCTAAACTATTTCTTTGTTTGGTTATACAACTTTTCTTCCTTTTTTAATGTGCTCTTTTCATTTTTATAATCTTTATATGCCTGCCAAATTTTATACAGTTCATTCAAAGTTTCCACTTCACTTTCCATTTTGCTAGACTTCACTTCCACTTGCTAGACTCCTCATAAACTTTTTATTTTGGTTTATATGTCAATTTTGAAAGAAGTTACGCCTACTTTACTTCTACTCCTTCTACTTCACTTCTGAGTTACTTTTCATTTAGGGTAGGCCTAATAGGCCCCCATCCACGGTCAAACAAATCGTCAAATTCCTGGCCAACATCGAAAAAATTGCAAGTGTGCGTGTATAAAATACAAGTTTTCGAAGTTGGCCGCTGTTTGAAGAAAATATTCGTCTGGTTTAATATTTCCTTCAAACAGCTTAAATGTGTGTGTGAGTTTTGCCTGTGTGCCATGTAAAGTTCGCTTTGTTTACAGTAGATTATATGAAATGTCGCTCGGGATGTTTGAAGAAAGTTTTCCTCGTTGATGGCCAAAAATGTCTTCTTCTTCTTCTTTTATTTATTCGACTTCAAATACAATTACAAAAGAAACAATTCAACTTAAGATAACTTGTTTTACAATTATTAATGGACTATAATGTTCAGTCCATTTGACTTAATTTATTTTAATCCTGCCAAGCTTTGTGCGATAATTATCATTTATTCAGCGCATTTGCGACTGATGCGCCCTAGTATCCATAACATTCCCTCAGTGGGGTAAAAAAACTTACATCTAACCTAGCCTAAAGAACACGTCATCTAAAAATAACGAGTGTATTAGAGTGAAGCTCCATACACAAGAGATGACTTGTTCTATCACAGTATAAACTGTATTTGATATCAGACTTTCTTTATGTATTAAATTATAGGGTAGTATGCCCTATACATGACATGTTTTTTTTTTTTTTTTTTTTTTTTATATATACATCAAAGCCTTCTATATTTACAAGCCATGCTGTAGGTGTGTGTGTGTGGTTGTATGAAGTCCCAACTTAAATTCGTGAAATATCGAAGTCCCATTAAAATCAAAGGGAAAAAGTTTTCGTTCCGCGGAAAGTGCTGTTTCGAGTGTGATTTTATTGAAAATAAGAGCTATTCCATCAATGTAAAAAACGTACAATAATGCAAAAAGTACCCAATTTACCTGTCATAAATTTGCAATTTAAATAAACAGTGTTATTAATAAGATTTACGGGGTTTATGTTGGCAATGGAGAAAAAAATATCAAAATCCCTTTGATAACGAGGAAAACAAGTGTTTCGTGCCGCGGAAAGTTTTCTATTAATGAAAGTGCCGGGATTTTTTGTTAAAAATAATAGTTTTTTTATAAAGATAAAAGCAAAATTTTCGTTTATTACATTACATTATTTACGTTACATTTATTATTTACATTATTATCACAACTTTATAATATGTAGTTAATAAATGTTACAATTAATGTCCATAATTTTTGTTTTTATTTGGTTTAAAGATTTTATCCCCAATAATTTATTCCCAATAAACGTACATAACCGCACTCCACACAGTCTGACAGCAAAATTGAAGTCCCATGCACCTTTGAATGTGAGTGTGAAATTTTGTTGTGCATGGCTTGTAAATATAGAAGGCTTTGATATACATTCAATAAGACATATTTAATAATACATGTAAGCATAGGCCTCAGATATAATGGAGGATATGTTTACATGTATAATTAAGTTAGTAAAAAGAATTACATCCTTAAATTCTTAATGTATACATGAATAGAATAATTTGGAATTTTTCTTTTATTTTTAATTACATTTTCCTTTTGCTCTACTAATTTATAGTTATTCAATACAGCGATTATATATTGAAAAATCACATTCATTAGACACATTTGTTGTTTTTGAGAGACATGATCCTCAATAGTTGAGGTTATTAGGTATATATTGACAATTTTTCTTTTCCTTTTAATTGAGTTTTCCTATTACTTAACCACTTTATAGGAATATGGTTATTCAAAACAACTATTAAGGCTGTGTGCGAAACCGGGTAATTCCTTGCTAATTCTAGTATGTTTTCATTTAGTAAATTTTCGAGCTTGCTAATTCTTCTTCTTCTCTTGCTTAATATTTGAAATATTTGTGCAGGAGTTGTTACTGGTGTGGTTTCGCACAGTACTGGAATTAGACTGGGAAGCTTCCAAAAAATCTGGAAGTTTAGCAAGGAATTAGCCGGTTTCGCACACAGCCTATATATCAAAAGAAATCAAATTCAGTAAATACATTTGTTGTTATTGAGAGACATGAACCTCAATAGTTGAGGTTATTGGGTATATATTGACAATTTTTCTTTTCATTTTAATTGAATTTTCCTATTACTTAACCACTTTATAGGAATATGGTTATTCAAAACAACTATTATATATCAAAAGAAATCAAATTCAGTAAATACATTTGTTGTTATTGAGAGACATGAACCTCAATAGTTGAGGTTATTGGGTATATATTGACAATTTTTCTTTTCATTTTAATTGAATTTTCCTATTACTTAACCACTTTATAGGAATATGGTTATTCAAAACAACTATTATATATCAAAAGAAATCAAATTCAGTAAATACATTTGTTGTTATTGAGAGACATGAACCTCAATAGTTGAGGTTATTGGGTATATCTATATATTGACAATTTTTCTTTTCTTTTTAATTGAAATTTTCCTATTACTTAACCACTTTATAGGAATATGGTTATTTCTCCATTACATAATTAATTTTATTGTATATTTTCCAATCGTTTATTTCTTTTAAGATACTTATTTATTTCACTAAAGTACTTAACTTATTTTTAGTATGACCTTTCGGATCGAAATTAACTCCATTACTTCATAGTTGGTACTGTTTTATTTCATCGTATGTGATATCTGTCATCTTGAACGCAGCCATCCTGCACATGTTAATCCATTCCTGCTTCAAGAAAATCCTCAAAAATTGGACGAATCCAGTGACCCATAATTATGTATTTCATTTATTTGATAGATCCAATATCATCGGTAGCGATGCATATTCAATTTTATTAAACTCCTTTATGGTTTGAGACAATAATGATTTAAGAGGTGATCCCTCATTTTTTTTTTTTTTTTTTTTTTTTTTTATAAAATCCTTTATTAATTTAATTTCTAGATTTATTTGAGTCCATTATTAGCATTAAGCTTTACTATCACTTCACTGATAAATAAATATTATTTAAACTAATAACTAAGTATATTAAATGGCTTACAAGCCTCCATTTTAATTTTTTATTTTGCGGCGCAGCCGCAGCTGCACGTCCGCCTCGTACCGTGTCTGTCAGCAACCTCTCTACACAGAAAAGTCGGCCAAAAATGTCAAAGCATAAATGTGTGCGCTGTTTGTCGAAAATTGGTTTGACGATTTGTTTGACCGTGGATGGGGGCCTAATGACGTGCCATTTTCGAACTCGATCTCGAGTTGTTGAATTAACACGTCTTTTCAGATATTATTTCTTAAAATGGAAACAAATGTCTACTTTCATTTCATTTACTCCTTTCTCGATTTGTTAAACTTTTTTCTCGATTTAACACAAATAACACAGATCATGAATACCCCTAAAATATAAAAAAAGTCGGATATGTGAAAAATCTGTTTTTTTTTCAAATGCCATATGTAACCGATTTTCTCAAAACTCACCATCCATTTAACGAATACATTACTTGTATAATGTCAAAAGTCATGACGTTTCCCAGTTATGACGTTATGCATGTTATAAAAGACGGACTTCAAGTCCGGTTTTTCGTCTTTCGCTTGAAGACTAGCTAATATTGAAGTGGTGCTCCGCGTTTAACAAAGTTTGTGGCTTGTTTTCTGAATTTGTGTTTGTTTTTTGGTGACTTAATTGTGCAAAAAACATCTTGAAATCATGGGTAGAGATCCAGCTGCTGATCAACTTGCTAACTACAAGAAAAGTCAAAAGGTCAGTGTTTTGATATTTTTACGTGTTGTTATCGTGTTATCTTCCATTACTTGCATATTTCCCTACCATCTAGAACTATTATTTTCTTTATTATGATTAAAACTGTTAACTGCATAAATAATGCGCCTAAAATGGTTGATCGGATGGGATGACATGGCAAACGAGCACTACTGCCGGCATATACAATACACTATCAATAAATGCGGGGCTCCTCTTTTTTATTCTTATATTTTCTCCTGCGTCTTAAGTTGTTTTGCAGCTCTTGAAATCTTGTTTTTTGAATCTTTAGATAAGTATTAGCATAAATGGTAAAGAAATACCGGACAAGTATATGAGAACTTTTAAGTTAAATGTGAATGTGAGTTTTTATATGCTTAGAAATCTTTCTTTTTGCTGGTTGAAACTGTAAAAATAGATTTCACTTTGTACAATTATGATATTTTTTTGTTTTTACAATATGAAATATCTGCTTAAAGTCCGCAATCTGGCTTTAGATAAGACCGACTTTTGTAAATAAATGATGATAAGATGCTTCTGAAATCCTTGGGGGAAATTAATCAAGTTGCAACGTTTCACAGAAATTTGAAAAAAAAGAAGCAAAAGTTATATAAAAATGTTGATTGTGTATTTTTTTTTAAATTTGTTTAAAATTCCTCTAGTAACGAGAATATAATTGGTTCTAATTTTTGGTAATACTTAATCTTGTCCGGTAGTTAATCTTAAAATATTCCCAGCATCAAAATTTTAGAATTCTAGAAAGCCTACGACAGTGATTTGCAGAAAATTATGGTAGATTAATCAGTAAAGTTTTTCAACAGTAAAAAAAAAAAATGCACAGAGTTGTGTCATTATGTACACAGCATAATTTTGTTTATTTTGATCTTTTTATTGCGTTCTCCCCTGGTCTGCAATTATAATCATTTGAATGATTTATCTTTAGCTTAAAAGACATAATATAAATACATCTAATACATTTTGATAACAATATGTACATTTAATACAATTTGAATTACGTAAACAACCACTTCAATAAAGAATGTATAAACAGCCATGCAATCAAATAACTATTTAATATAAAATAACGATACAAAATTCTACATTCTCCTACTCCAAGTTGACGTGTACATTTAGGGTTTCTGGATATATCCAAGATTACCTTTTATAAAATCGAAGCAGAAAAAAGTCTTTCTTCTTATGATACATAATCATCATTATAACAAAACCTGTTAATCCTGTCCTGGCACTATCCTGTTTTCATGTTTATCTAAAATTATCATTTAGATATTCCTTCACCTCTTACAGTGTTACTAGTCGATGAAGGTTAGTTTAAGATTTCGTTTTATGCAAATAATTCCTGGTTCTTCCCTGCCTCCTTAATTTTGCAATAAATAATTTCATGTCTACATTTTGTTTTTAATTGTAATCTTTTTAAGAAATTTTATTTTTGAAATATTCTTTTCGTAATCAGAGTTTTTTTTTCTCGAGACATTGTTGTTATCAATTGCAATATTTTTATTTTGTAGACAAGAATGATTTCTTATTTTGGTCGCTTATATAATATTCTGAAAAATTTTGATTAATATGACAAATATCTCTTCCAGTCGGCTAGAAAAAATATTGGTTTTTATCCGTAAAATGTTTTCGTTGATGTGATTGGAAAAATAACTTGTTTATTCCATTAGGAACATAAGTGACTATAAATTGTTTCAGTTTTTTCGATAGATGTCTTCATTTATAGATTTCCTACTTTTGGAATATACATTCATTTTTGAAATTCATTGAGATCGACCTCTGCACCTGGTGGTTACCGTACCAGACAAGCATGACATGTTTGTGTGATCTAACCAGCCACATTTTCTTTTAAAGATATCTTTATTAGTTATGTCCGTTGATATTTTAATAGAACCATAATCTCAGTACAAAAAACTAACGCCTGAGTTCTAGTATTTTCAGAAAATATTGCTAGATCTCCAATCATACTTCTTTTAAGTAAAAATGCCTCTTGCTATTTGCAATAGCTTTGACACACGATAACGTAATTATGACGAGAATCCGTCATTAATGATGAATTTTCGTCATTATGAGTTTAATATTCGCAATGAGTTTCGTCATAATTACGTGTCTGTGTGTCGAGGCTATTACACAAAGTTTTTTGCGATTCTTCTTCCTCTTTAATGGTTCTAGAGCAGTGGCGGGCAAACCTACACAGCTAAAGAAATGCATTTGTGTAAAAGCTATCAAAAGCTTTCTAAAGCTTCACACTGTTATCCAGTATATGAGCACAAAGTCGCTCAAAATACGCTCCCACTCGCATGAAGTCTTAAGCCTGATATGCTTTTTTGTGTATATTCGAGTCATTTGACTTCGTATACATATTCAGAGCTTTAAAGCTCATTTGCCCGCGGGCATAGGAATGCCCAGCACTGTTCTAGAGTCACGATCCGGTATTGGCCCCTCACAAATGTTCTCTCCACCCGTCCCCGTTACTGAGCCAATGACATCCAGTTTGATACCTCTAAGCATTGGGTGTCCTGGTCAACGCTATACCTCCAGCTAAGAAATATCGCACCCCATATTATTATCTTACTGCAGATAACTTTTTGATCCGGTTCCTCTTTCCTCATACGTGCTCGCTGCCCCGCGAAAACGGTCGCAGATCTTGTCGCCGGAATCTTTCTTCCTCACATAAGAGCCCTACAATACTCCGTAGGAGACTCTTTTCGAACAAGGTTAAATGGTTAAAGTGTTTTTTGCTGTTGGCTTTTAGGATCCTACGCGTAATTCTGGTTCCATATTATTGTGGGATTCTACTCTTATTCTTTTGTGATTCTTCTTCTTCTTTAAAGGCTCTATAACCGTTCCTGGCCTCTCTCAACAAATGTGTCGCTCACTGTAAAAGCGGTGCAGATCCACACTTCAAAACAATAGAGGTTGACCCGTCACATCCCCCGCTACAAAACCAAAGCAATGCCAGAAGTGCACTATAATTGCACTTATAGTGCACTTCTGGAGCTGCTCCACCCTCCCAACGAAAGATGTGACAAAATGCGACTGCAAAGCAAATCAACCTCCAATACTCCAAAATACCGAGTCACACAACCCCTACATTGAACGACACAAATGTTGCTCCTTCCATTCTTTTTTCCGGTTATTAGCCTCACGCAAACCTTACTTAGAAGGGACTATCCCGAATCCCGATCATATTAGCCTATCCTCTCTCATAGGATAGTCACCAGTGCCCTTCGCTACGAGGCTATAATCGCACTTCCATCAGTCCAAAGTAGTTGTGCGGTACGTGCATGTTATGCTACATATTATTCCCCCTATTCCGCTGATGACTGACCACCTTTTTTGTGATTATTCTTCCTAAATAAGAGAACTTTAAACTTCAATTCCTCGGTATTTCGTTTTTATGCTTTTGATCTCCAAACTGGATTTCGACGTTTCATCACTTGATGGCTTTCTTCTGATTATTATTAATCTTTCAATTAATATCGGTATTTTCATATCTAATATATTAAAGAGCATATTCACTCAATTAATGAAAAGCAGTGGCAACTGTGGGCATCCTTGCTGCACATCAAATTTTTATCTAAGTGAGGGCTGGAAATTCAAACAGATGCCTTCTTCATCGTTTTTTTTCTGTTTAGTTTGTACATGAAGAACTTACTTTTCACTGAATTCTGCATCCTTATCATTAAGTAGCGCCTATCTGTATTTGTTAGACCATAGTTATTGGTCCGCTCATCTCCAGAATGTTGATCAGCTATAAAAATTAATCAATCATTTATTTATTACGCACTTATATGTGTAGGTCTTATTTTCAAGCATCGAACCACTTCTATTTCGAGTTCTGTTTTACATCAGAATATTCTGACTGACATGACCAATTGCTATCTTAATCTTATTTCCCGAAAATTATGATCATGTATGGTGGCTATTCTTTAGATAATTGATTATGGATCTTTCGTGCTAATTTCTATTAATTCTTTCTCATGGTATTTCTGCTTGAAATATCAAGCTTTATTACAAAGCTTATCAAATCTTAAAGAAATATTTGAAAACCTATTTTCCAAGTAATTATACCGTAGCAATCAAATTGTTGCCAAAGAATATATTGGGTAAATAGACCATGGAAATGGTGTGTGCATAAATACGTCCGACGATAACATTTAAAACTTCAGTTAAAATAAAGCTTGGTTACAATTAAGACATTTTTTACCTGTTGATAAAAAAGTTGTTAGCATTAATCTAAAAAAAGAAATATAAAATAAGTTATAAAATGGTCTATTGGATCTGTCCAACTTGTTGTTCAAGAAATCACTTAGAAGACGAAAGAATATTTGATAGTGACAAGGTAGTAAGTAGTAGTAGACAAAAACAAACAAACAGATTTTTGATAAATATAATCAATGATATTAAAAACACAAAGAAAAATTTTTATTTTGCTTCTAGATAGAACATAGTATTGCTTAAAGTAAATATAAATACAAGCCTTTTGACCTTAATTTAACAATCAAGCAAATATTTCATTTTTACCGTCATAAATATTCTGATTTGTTCTTTTGTCATAAAAGTACGCACCCATTTTTCAAATCCCTGTAAAGAATGTAAACAATCTAAAATGCAATATTGTGAAAAGTGTAAATAGGGGAGTGGTTTTACAATCTTATTGTCACCTGGAATTGGATTTGGAATTGGAATTGTAGGTCAAATTTCGAATGTATAGATTGTTATGAACGGGAGGTGGCAAACTTTATTATATTTCAAATTTTATATATGTATATCAAAATCAAATTATTTATTAAAATACATTTTTAAAATGTGCCAATTTTCGATTATTGCTAAGAAGATGTACATAACTGATTAGTTTGAATATAGTTTCGATGTACATAGTTTCGACGATTATGCTACTGCTAATTATATCTTCATCTTCAGTGCAATTATTTGAGTTGTGGTTAAAGAATTTGTTTCAGTCGAAGTCAATTATTAAATAACGATCTCATGGGTAATAAGTTCATTGTATGACCTAATCGTTAGAATGACTCTTACACTCTATAGAATGTACTTTATCATCACTTAATGGCCATTGAAATATAGAATTGGATAATATTATTAGTTACAAAATAGTTGAAACCAAAACATATTAGACGATAGGATAGGACATTTGTTAGGCTCGAACGATATTGTTGAAATATCGTAGTTCATACAATTACGTTTATGACATCTAGTCGCGAAAAATGCGCGGCCATGTAATTTTACTCCCAGCAAGTACCCTAACATCCTTTCTAACGTGTGTGCTTGAGTATCTTTTACTGAACATATACCAACTACTTCTTTTTTCTTTACGCCCCTTTAATCCCTCATGGGACATACCAGTCAAGGGCCTGTTTGGCTAGATTATCATTTCGCCGTCGCAAGGTGTGGCCAACTCAATTCCATTTCCTTCACCTGATTTTTAGGATACGACGTAAACATCTTTGGGTAGCATCATGGGTGACTTTCCATGTTTCGCAACCGTACAAGAACTGCCTAACGTTGGAGATGAACAGCGGCGATTTGGTGTTAGTTAGTAGATCTGGGTTGATCTCCATATGCGGAACAGTCATGCATATGCGCTTCGTGTTTTATTTATTCTAGAACTGACATCTTCTGCCTCGCCAATTTCGGAAATAATACTACCGAGGTAGCAGAATTTATCTACCAGTTCCACGTCACGGTTATTTAGCGCTGTAAGTTCAATGGTGTTTGTAGTAATCCGCATTTGTTTGGTTTTAGTTGGATTTAGCCTTAAGCCTGCTGGACTGCTTTCTGTTGCCAAATTGTTTAACATGTTTTTGGGGTCCTGGTGTCTGTGGGCCCACCCACAGTTATCATTGGCGTAGTCGAGATCCTTAAGACGGTCTAGCAAACCCAATTGTATGCCGCCTGTTCTACTATCTAGAGCGCCCACAAGGATGTCGTTTATTACTATAATAAATAGTAATGTAGGTATCCTTGTCGTATTCTTGAACTCATCTCAAAGCTGTCGGATAATTTTCCATTATGGAAAACTCTGCATTTGTAGTTGTTGTATAGGGCTTTGATGAAATCTAATATTTTATCACGCAGGCCACATTGTCGTAGTGCCTGCCTGCTCTTATGAACCGAGTCGAACACTTTCTCATAGTTTACGAAAGCAAGGTAAAGGAGGATCGTAATTCAGTAGACTGCTCCACTATGATTCTCAAGGTGTTAATATTATCTATACCTGAGCGGCCCTTCCTGAATCCGGCCTACTGCCTTCTAAACGTTCGATCTACTGCCTCTCTTATCCTAGATAGTAATATATGGGACAAATTTTTGCACACAGCATATAATAACAGATGTCTCTCCAATTGTCACATATTGTTAGGTCCCCCTTTTTTGGTATTTTGACTATGATACCTTCCGTCCAATCCTCCGGAAAGGTAAAGGTATTTCATGCTATTTTCAGAATTGGCTGAAGCGCATCTGCTATGAGGCTTGAATCGGCTTTCAACAATTCTGGCGGGACGCCATCTTTTCCAGCTGCTTTACCATTGGCCATTGCATGAATTCGTGATCAGCGATCCCAAAAACCTTGATAACTCTATCAAATAATTATCTTAGTTGTTTCAACTTTTGCCCACCTTTTTGCCGATTTCCACCAATATGTGGCGGTTCGATTTTGCCCCTTAATATTAATACTGGTGTATACAACAATAATTTGGCTGTATTAATTAAACATGCATGCTATAATATTTTTTTTCCCTTATATCGGGCTTACTCTCCATTCTAAAGTGCTGTGTGGACTTTTTACTAAAAAAACTACTTGCATTTTTCTTTTTCTAAAAATATATTTGCTTAAAATAAAATACTTATAAAAAATACTAAAATACATTGGGCTAAAATCAACACGTTTCTTTTTTTTGCTTGTTTTTCTTTTTCCAAAATTCAAACTCCGGTTTCTTAGAGTATATTGAACTTCTATCACCGTATTCTATGCTATTTCATATTGTCTTGATTGTCTCCTCGAGATAAGGTCTCGATTTTCTTGTCCCATGTCCAAAATATATTCTTCTACCTTACGTCTTGTTGTTATATAAAAACGCTTATATAAGGTCATAGCTCATTATCGATTCTGAGCGCGTCTTTTACTGCTGCAACAACATCAAGAAGTGAAATGCTGTTCTTCCAGAATCGATTTCATAGTTACAAAAACAAAAAAAAAAAAAGAATTAAGAATTTATGCAAATTACTCTTTGTGAAAGTTCACCTTATGGGCAGGTGGAACTAAAAGGCAGTTCTTTTTCTTTAGTTTGTATAACTGTCATGATATAACGCACGCAAACCACTTTGACCCTTAGTTTATTGATTAAAAAATCACCTAGATTTAACCTAATTGAATTCGCATAGTTAGCCGTGCATGAACTGAATTGAAAAGTAAAATGTATATTTTTTTCAAAAATAATCCAAATAAAACAGTTTTGTTTTGTTTGGGAATATTTCAGCAAAAACTATACAAAAATATGAAAAGTCTCGAGGAACGTATTTCTGAAAACTTGCTCTGAGAAACCTAAAGGCGACTGCAGGTAAGGTAGGTAGGTTGATAGAAGGTACCTTGGTCGCCGGCTCTCTTTTAGCAAGTCATTGCACTGGCACCATTTCTTAGCCGGTTAGCTAAGATACATACTTCGCAGTTTCAACTCCCCAGTCGACTTTAAATGGGCGACGACAGTTAAAGAGTAAAACCAGTCGCGCTGCTTTATTGTAGCACTTTTATTAAATTCTTGACATTGGCACTGTGGTCGTAATTGATTGAATCCTAACAAAGTCTATTTTTTTTATAATTAATTGCTAATTGATGCATTCCATGTCCCAGACTGAATCACAACTCATTAAGTAATACGATTCTCACACACATGTATTATATACTGTGTAACTTAGTTTGGTTAGTAATAAGATTTGTTTTTTCATTTCGCAATTTCCCATTTGAATTATTCAAATAGCACTAAAGGTGTGTGTGGAAAAATCCAAATATTGTTCAATACAAAGGGGACAACCGATATAACAAAAATCTTTAGAAACCATGTTAAAAAATAAATTATTAGATTACATTTTTGGTAATCAAAAATGTTACGATAACAAGTTTAAAAAAAATCATTCTGATAAAGTTGAGCTCGATGATTTGCAGAAAATCTATTTTCTTTAAACATAGTACTGCTGTATTCAATATGCATGCACAAACTTAATCTATTTTCTAATGTAAATTTAAACAAACGTTTTTTTTTCTATTAAACATTGAATTAAATCAGCTTACGTTTCAAATTACATACCTTCTGTTTAGTAACTATGTATGTATGTATATAAACCGGAATATTTCATAATTTATTCGTAGATGAATTTTACTTCTTTTCGTGATTATCAAATTTCATAAAATCTTATCAGCATTTTAATGTTATCTGTTTGTTTATTTTTGTTCACATAACACTGCACTCGAATGGACACAAAAGTGAAAGTTTTCATTGGGCGAAGGACATTAAGTTCAAGAATTAAAGAGTTTAATTACTTCTTTATTTGATCAATTTTACTTATGCAATTGCATTATGATTCTTTATAATGTATTCTTTTTTTTAATTTGCATTAAACCTTGGTTGATGTTGTTGTAATATTACGCAATAGAAAAATATTTGTAAATTACGTTTTTCATTGATTTGTATTATAATTACATCCGTATTAAATTACAAGACATGGATCATGAATTCGAGAAAACTATCGTATTAATTGAATCTTATAAAAATTCTGGTTGTTGCTGGAATGCATTTCCGAACTAAAGAATATTATTATTACTCATGAAATTAATCAATGAAGCATTAATCACTGTGTTTAAATATTCTTTGTTCATTTTTTAATGGTATATTGTATCACGTTTAAGTCAAGGGGATATTTTTTAAGATTCAGACATGACTTTCTAGAAAGTTTTCGTAATATCAAGATGTCATGCTTATTGAAAGCTTTGAACACTTATGCGTTACATAACGGGCAAACTGCCGATGATCGCCTAATCTTATATTTTTATTGCAGTAGATAAGGGTTGTAATCAACAGGTTGATAATTAGCCTACTTTTTAAATATTATGTGGCTATTATTCAAAATTTTGTCAGAAAAGGAGTTGTTTTCATTTTTTTTGTGATACGATGGAGCTTAGGAGTCACCCTTTGTACTACTAGTCATGTCATTCGAGTCATGGTTCAATGTATAGTAGTAAGCTTGATCTGAGGGATAGAATAGAAAGGATAGGTTAGGGGTCTGGAGGGTGCATGAGTTGATTCCGATGAACCTGGAGTTAACTCTAAGATTTTATATGAGCTCGGAAACATCGATTGCGGAAGACAATTCCACAATCGAGTTGTTCTATTTATATGAACTTCTATACCGTAATGTGTCCGAAGAGGAAGGTTGTAGCGTATGGGTGTGAGCCGAGTTGGCTAGTCTTGTGCTGCGGGAAAAAGTTGCCGTGTAGGCAGAAGGTTCTTTATTTTAGTGGAGCAGTCACTGTGGTAATAGCGGTAAAATTTACTGAACGCAGCTGCATTCCTTCGGCGGCTTAAAGGGTCGATGGCGCGGTTTTTCACCTTGTCCAACCAACCCAAGGTGGTATTAGGAGCGCCCGCCCAGATTTATTTTCGATTTGCTAAAGCGATCCGTTTGCACGAACATTGCTCTCCTCTGAGATGCCACTTGGATCCCCTCATCGAAGATATTTCAACGTTGGAAACAAGGCGGTTCCTGATCATTCAGATGTGCGTTCTAATGATGCCCTTGGTCGCATTTGCAGAGTTCATCGGAATAATGAAGAATGCTTCTACTTGCGGTTGTTGATAATGAATATTCGTGGGCCGATATGATTTGAATCACTTCGAACTCTCAATGGTGAGATGCTCCCAATACATATTTCGTGCTGCAACAGCTCAATTTGGTTGAAAACGATACTCATTGGGACATGATAATCGCTGAAGAGGTCGATTGAAACAACTTATGTGCCACTACCCTAGGCGTTGCTTTTGATCCAAGACATATGTTACCTCATGTGCGACAGTTTGTTAGTCAAGTTACGAATACCAACGTCATATCGTCGAATGAAGGGCGTTTTCAATCGCGAATTGGAACGTGAACACGATCGAAATGCACTGAACCAATCGGTTCGAGCGAATGTATAACACCCAACAGAAGGTAGTGTGCGATACGTTAATGAAGGCAATTTATTATGGAAATGGTGGCCTTTTTTCCTCGATGCGCCCTGCCATTTAAATAATGATCTATTAACCACTATTTCAAACACCTTGCTGATGTTCAGAAGCAAACTTATTGATCGAAGATTCGCAGGATTGCTTTTACCTATTTCTGGAATCGGGTACAACACTGCTGTTTTCCAATGGTCTCCAAAAAGAGCAGTGTTTAACCCATTATTTAAGAAAGTGGAGAATATATCAATGGCTATTAGGGGCAAATGCTGAAGGACTATTTTCGGAATATCGTCAACACCTGACGACTTCTTAATGTTTAGCTGATGAAAACTTGCCAAGAGTTCGGCTTTTTCCTATGAAACCGGACTTCGCTTGTGTGTCATTCATTGGGCAGTCTTCATTGAATTCGAGAAACGCACGGGAAAATCGTGAGATACTATCCTTTCAAACCAAAAAAGAAAAAAAAACCAAAAGAGTTATTGCCCCCTTTTTTAAGTCGGTTAAAAAATAACCATACCTTTTCCTAAATTACAAATTTCCAATATAAAGACGACATTATAATTTGTTTCCTCAGCACTTTCGGTTCAGCCACCCTTCCAACAATCAATTATTCACGAAATATTCCTAGTTCAATCACCAACGACAACAATGTAATCAATAACGCCACAACAGTTCACGTTATTCCATAAAAGTCGTGTTATTCCACAAAAATGCCCCTAAATGAAAGTAAATAAAATATTCTCTTCTACTCTACACCATTTTATTCGTGTTAAAACTAATATTTGTTACCTGTGACGTAAAAGATAATTACCATTTGGCTAGAAAATAAAATATTGTTCTCTCGAATTAGCAACGATTAAGATTATTTGTAGCATATCACAACTGGATAACTTCATCCTTATCTTTAGTGACCGTGCTATCAACAAATCGATAGAAAGGCACGTATGAAAGTATGCTGCATACAATGTTCGCAAATAAATTTAAAAATGAAGTAATAATTGTTTTTTAACATGTTCATTGTTTAATGATGTGGAACTTTGTTGATAAAAATCTTGTTTTCAACTGTCTACAACTGTGTAACTGTATATATATGTTTTAGATTTCATTATCGAACACGAAGATTTAATAATTTAATTTACAATTTTAATGTTAAAAATATATTATATATGTTAATTAATTCTATAATTTATTTCCAGGGTAATATTCCTGTCGTAACAACTGGACATGGAGCTCCAATTGGCGTAAGGGATGCCACCCAAACCGTTGGACCAAGAGGTCCAGTACTTCTACAAGATGTTAACTTCTTAGATGAATTATCTCACTTTGATCGTGAACGTATTCCAGAGCGTGTTGTTCACGCTAAGGGAGCAGGAGCATTTGGTTATTTTGAAGTAACTCACGACATTACCAAATACTCAGCAGCTAAAGTCTTTGAGACAATTGGAAAGCGTACACCAATTGCTGTACGTTTCTCAACTGTTGGTGGTGAAAGTGGATCTGCTGATACTGTTCGTGATCCTCGTGGATTTGCAGTTAAATTTTATACTGATGATGGAATTTGGGATTTGGTTGGCAACAATACACCAATCTTCTTTATTCGTGATCCAATACTATTCCCAAGCTTTATTCATACCCAAAAACGTAATCCAACTACTCACTTGAAGGATCCTGATATGTTCTGGGACTTCATTACTTTACGTCCAGAGTCTACTCATCAGGTAATTTAACAGCTTGAATTTAAAGTTTATGTTTGGTGTTTGGTAATGATTTTGTTATTTTTTTAGGTATCCTTCCTCTTCTCCGACCGTGGAATCCCAGATGGTTACAGGCACATGAATGGATATGGATCTCACACCTTCAAGTTAGTCAATGCTAATGGCGAAGCTGTGTATTGTAAATTCCACTACAAAACTGATCAAGGAATTAGAAATTTGGATGTAAAGAAAGCTGATCATCTTGCTGGAGCCGATCCCGATTACAGTCTTCGTGACTTGTACAACTCAATCGCTCAAGGCAAATTCCCATCTTGGACATTCTACATTCAAGTTATGACTTTCGAGCAAGCGAAGAAATATAAGTATTCACCATTCGATTTAACCAAAATATGGTCTCACAAGGATTATCCTTTGATTCCTGTTGGTAAACTAGTCTTGGACCGTAATCCAACCAACTATTTCGCTGAGGTTGAGCAAATTGCCTTCAGCCCCGCTCATATGGTGCCTGGAATTGAACCATCTCCAGATAAGATGTTGCAAGGACGTTTGTTCTCTTACTCTGACACCCATCGCCATCGTTTAGGCGCTAATTACTTACAATTACCCGTCAATTGTCCCTACAGGGTCTCAACAAAGAACTACCAAAGGGATGGACCCGCAACCTATACCGACAATCAAGGCGGAGCACCAAACTATTTCCCCAACTCTTTCTCTGGACCTGAAGAATCTCCTCGGGCAAGGAAACTTAATCCACCAGTTAGTATTAGCGGAGATATTGACCGCTACAGGAGTGGCGAAACTGAGGATAACTTTAGCCAGGTTACTGATTTCTGGAATACTGTTCTCTCACCTGAAGAACGCAAACGTTTAGTCGCAAATATTGCTGGACATCTTTGCAATGCAAGCCCATTTATTCAAGAGCGTGGTGTCAAGAACTTCTCTCAAGTGCATCCAGATTTTGGAACTCAACTACAAGAAGCTTTGAATCTTTGCCGCTCTGCGAAAATATAATTTTTTTTACATAAAAATATTTGCTGAAAGTTATCATTATATAATATTGATTATAATATAATTTTTGAGGGGCGTCTATTTTTACTTACATATAAAATTTTTAATACATTTATTTTTTAAATATAAAATTCACATATTTTTAATGCACAAATCGTTAATCAAGTTTCTATGCTGGGTTTTTTGTTATTTTCATAATTGATGTAATGATATTTCTAATTTTATACGAAATAAAAGTACATTTGGAAGATTTGGTTGTTGGTATTAGAATAACAAAGGTGATCGTCGTTTATTTTTGGACATTTTCTAGGATTTTTGAACAGTGCAGAAGGCATCAGCCAAAAGCTATTAACTAGAGGAAATTAATGGAAGATTAGTACAAGTGGTTTAAAATTACATTTTTCATATAAAAATAATCGGCAGTTGCTTGTTCTTGTCATAAAATATGCAGTATAATTCTAAAAAATAATTAAGCCATCAGGAAAAACAACTCATATTCGAATAGCTTAGTAAGTTAGTGGTTCGTCGAATCGATAATATAATAGCAGCCGATTATTTCGTGTGGGCACCTTCACCGATGGCCTCAAGATTCTTTATGCATGCTCGTCTCGGTGGTAAGGGTAGTAGGACAGCTCTTTTTCAGACTTGCTTTCTTTCATATAAGCAACGACGCAATTATGAAAAATCCATAGCTATCCCAGCCGGAACTCACATTCGCGCCTGTGGTGTGTCGAATGAAAGCCGTTTCCGTCAATCATACGATGGTGTAGCCGACCGTCCAACCTTGTACTCGGAGCAATAGAAGGTCCACAGGGTTTCTGGCTATAGTGGTAGAGGGGGTACCAGACTGGAAATTTCGAATTTTTACGAGAGAATGGTGAGAATCTTACATCAGTCCAGCGGCAGGGGTTGCCTGAAATTATGTACTTGTCTAAGTCCAATGCCTAAGGCAAGAAAGACCGCTGAGGGTGCACACCGGTAGTGCCAGATTCCTTTTGATTAAACTCACTAACCCTTTTGCATGACAGTTTGAGTCAGACCGGTAACTGCCGTAAAGGCATTACTTCAACCAGGCGAAGTCTTCTTAAGCTCCTCTTCAGGCTCTACAGCCGGGATCGGGTCCTGGCCTCTCGCAACACCGGGTCCGATTCTGAGCCGATGTCATCCAGTTTGGCCTCCATAAACTCCGGGCGAAAAATCCGGGTGGGTGAAATACCCACCCGGAGTTTGAGAATAAATGAGCGTGACATGGGTAATGCCTCTAGCTCCGGTCCATATTCCGTGAATCTCACACAATAAAAGAGAACGTGCTCTGCATTATCCTGGATACCTAGTCATACCAGTCTCAACTTGAAACGTTGGAGGTTTTTATCCTCGATTTCCACTCAAGACCTGCATGAGGTCGTAACTGACTTCCTCACACTCTCGTAGCCCACCTATCTACATTTGGGAAGCTATACTAAGTTAACCACTCTTTCCAGCAGTAGGCGACGGATTGATACGTGCGGGTGAGCAATATTCTCGGAAATGCTACAAAAAAACAGTGGAAGCTTTATCGGCCATGGCCTGTGTGTGTTTTAAAATGAAGCCCGTGGTCGATCATCACTTCCAGGCACCTTAAGGTGATCTGTGAGTGAATGATCTATTTCCATACCTTGATTCTTACGGATACTTGTTTTCCCAGGTTAGTGATCAGCGCAGTTATAGCTTTGTATTCAGCAAACGGCAGACCATCGCTTTCAGGCCACGCTTAAATACCCCAGATAGCTTCGTTCGCGCATAACTCTATCTCATCGAGGCGTAGCCTCAACACATTATGATCCACCAGACAGGTCGTAGAACATCACATCTTGCTCTGCACACCGTCGACCCATGTCCCAATTCACAATGATGCGACCTACCTCCTTTTTAGGAAAATTTGTTACCAAATAACAGTTTAAGAGGAGGGAATTGGTTTGTCTGACTATCCACCCGGACCCAACAGAATCCGCCGGCGCTGCCGGTAAGTGATTCGAAGTATGGTTATTCTAAAAAAAACGCACTGATTTCGTGTTTTTCAGCATATAAAATATCAAACATTAAATTTATTTTATTTTTTTCCAAATAACCAGCATATTTGTTTCTGCATGTGATCCTGATTTTGAACTCATTGTAATTGAGCTGATCGATTAAAGTTCTACTTATTAACATTACATGCATACTCGCAAGTAGACTTCATAGTCATAAAACCTCAAATCAATTTCAAGTAAAGTCTCAAATAGAACCAATCCGATCCTTCCGTTTTTAAAAGTTGGAAATTTGACATATCCATAAACTTTCCATGAGACGAACGGAGCGCGGTAGGCACAATCAAGCGCAAAAATAACAAAGAAGGAACGTGCGGAGCGGACGGTACGGATTAGTTCTGATTGAGCCTTAAGCTTGACGCAAATACTTAGATACGAAAAATTTGTCGGATTGACTTGAACAAAACCATGTAATCCTTATTCTATTATATTTCTTGTTCAGGGGCCCCTTGGCAGGCACTACGACCTATTGTGCCATCCCCATTAAGGTTAAGGCTTCTAAAATAGGGTTTCTGATTTAAGGTTTCTGTCCCAAATCTCCCTGGGAGTCGAGAAGTCACGATGGAGGAGGATTCGCCGTACCCTCACAGTCGCACAGCAAGTGCTCCGCGGGAGCTGCTCCGCAAAACCGACAACCACAATCGGCCTCCAGTCCTATTTTGTTTAGATGGTAGTTAAGCGAACAGTGGTCCGTCAGCTCGTTTTTCCGCCACGAATTTCGACGCAAACTTATGAGAAGTGTCAAGTATATTTTAAGTCAGCTTGAAATCAACCTGCGAATTAAACGTTCCGTTCAACTCAAATCCTCAGTCCTACATGTACAAGTACTAACTGAAACCGGAGCTAGGATTTGATGGAACAAGTAGCAGGTAAAACCCGTTGAAAGTACCCCGGCAAGTGTTGAAGTGGATACGATGATATTGATGAAATTTAGCTTGAACTTTTGTTTTAACATGATATTATAAAAATAATTGTTATCAACCCTATTATGTACTTGTTAAATAGATTAACAATTGATTATTTTAAACTCAGTTCCAACTTCTTAAATATAAAATAACGGCAAATTTTACAATTTATGTGAAGAATTTGGAATAAATTCTTAACTACAGATGTCGCTGACCACTTTCGCGCCATCTCTTTTCAATAAAAATAAGTAAAGATAAAAAATTTTTTCTTTGAATTGTCAAAGTTTTGCTGGTATTTGTGAAGATTTTCAACATTCTACGTAAAATCGGATTTTGTGCCAAAAGATAATTTTCATAACACCTAGTAGTGACCTCGTAATCATCATAATTGCGCCATTGATAATCGCGCGCAAGTTGGTGGCCCGTAGGGCACGAAGCAAAAAATCGCCGACCTTTTTCTACCTTCACAATCGGCTAGTGGACGACGACGGGAGATCCCGATCATGGAAGAGGCAAACCAATCAGATCTCGCATTGACGGACATCGCCGAAGCCGAACAATTGACTGCAAACGAAGTCGTGAAACAAGACCATGAAAATGGCGATCAGGTAAGCAAAACATCAATAAATCGAGAAAGTGAAAGGTGCCTAAAGGTTTTCCAATGGCAGAAGGCAAAATATACCATGGGTGAGGAGGGCTCCATTGCAAATGTCATCGAGTGGACTTTGTGCATAACCTAAAACTAAAGTCATTTGTGGCTATGTGACAGAAAAGTGCAAGTGTTTTCCTCCTCCGTTTCTGCCTCGGACTTCGGGATTGCTGTAGTGATTTGTCGTGTGTCGCCTCTCAGGAGGTGGAGAGCTTTGACAGCTGAAGTTTTGTTTTCGTCGTGGCTTGTTTACTTTTCCCCTTTTACATTTTATATGCATTTAATTCCCTTCCGACTATAATTGTGTTCTTCGTCAGGGAATCGATTACCTGTAGCGGACTGAAAGGTATGTTAAATATCCGTGTTCGTAAACAAAACTCTTCCGTAAAAGGTCTGCAGTCCTGACAGTAGAACAACTCTGCTGGAGCGATTAATTGAAGTTTTTTTTATCAAGGTTTAAACTTAAACTTATCAGTTTTCCAGCGACAAGATTGCAGATTCTTCATGCTTCAGTTATTTTTATGATTTGAGTGTTACCAGCAATTTTATAATATCCACAACAGCATTTCAATCCATAATAAAGTTCTTGTGTTTTTTTCTTATTTTAGACGCAAACGCGTACTCGCATGGTTACTACAACAGAAGGAGGGAACACAGTGGTTTCAGTGCCAGTATCTTTGCCAGTTGGTTCCCTGATAGCAGGAACAGCATTCAATGTAATAACACCGGACCAATTACCACACTTTAAGCAAATGCTGTGTGTAGACAACAACGGATTTATATCAGGTAGCGCCGTAGTCGGTGACGTCGGCGGTGACCTGAAAGCCACGCATATTGTGATACAACAACCAACAACACAGCCAGATAGCCTAGGGAGTAATGGCCAAGAAAATAGTATTGCCGAAAATTCTGGCCAAGTCTCACAGTCCAATGTCACTTGGGGTGACACTAATAATATGGAAGTGTTTCGGGTTAGGTGCAAGACCACCACCGCTGAATTGTATAAAAGCAAACTTGGCTCTGGAGGCCGAGGTAGATGCATTAAGTACAAAGACCAATGGCTAACACCTAGTGAATTTGAACAAATATGCGGACGGGGTTCTAGCAAAGATTGGAAAAGATCTATTAGATACGGAGGTAGAAGCCTTCAAGCGCTTATAGATGAAGGGATACTTACTCCACATGCCACACGTTGCACATGTACAACATGCTGTGATGATGATTCTTGTATGTTTATAAATGCATTCATTCTATATGGTTTTAGCTATAAAATAATATGAAAATTCCAGCTGCATCTGGATCCGTGCAATTCTTCACACCGTACAAACGAAGAAGACGAAACCAAGTTGATCAGGAGTTAGACTCAGCGAAGAAGAAACGAGTTTCAACTCCAATTAAAATCGAAGAAATTCTACAACCAGACCAAAATTTAGTTTCTAAGGATGAAGCTTGGCAAACGCTGAGCGACGGAATTGATGGAGCTTCTGATTTTTTGGACCAATCATCGCAATCTTGTAAGACAATTTGAATTTGTAATTGTTTTGAAACAAATTAATGCTAAATTAATTATTATTTTTTAGTTAGCGATAACAATTTACCATTTAAGCGATTAGAAGCTGTTTATTCAACAATGGTGAAGGCAACTAATGATTTCAAACGACTTTTTCTTGAAATTAAAGATATTTATACACGAAAAGTGGAACAGCTACAAAGAGAACGTGATGCTGCGTTAATTGCTGCTAGAGTTCATGCGGATGTGGACGATCCTAATATGACTGGCCAAATATCAGGTGGTGAGCTTGTTGCAACGAAAAAGGTAATAATTTTATTGTTTAATTGTTTCAAGCTTGAGTAAGTGGCGTGAGTTTTTGGAGGAATTTTCTGTTTTGTTGTTATTTTTAATGGAAAAGGGCAGTTGAAATTAAATGTCCAAATATCAAGGGTTTCTCATCACTTAATTGTATTCTAACATTTATTATTTTGAGAGGGGTTTAGCGAAGCAGTTTATAAATTGGACTAGAATCATTACTAATCCATTTGTGCTAGAATCGTTACTAATCTATTAAGTAAAAATTTTTATGTGGCAAGGGGAGTCTTATACCTATTTCGAAAATGTCAGATAATTTTAACTAAAAATACGTATTAGGGAGGTTTCAGGTATCACGTAAGCACGCGTAGAGGGTGGAGACGTTCATTTTTTCTTACTTTGTGCTGACAGAAGAAGGGATGAGGGGCCATAAATCTTACGTAATAATTATTAATTTCAAATTATATTTGGGTAAAATGGGGTAAAGTATCAATCGACATCTCCACTTACTACCTAGGAATGTTAGAACTATTAAGGGAAAACGACATGTTTCAACAGTTCTTGTTTAACTTGTTCGTGCTTAAACAGATTTAGGTCGTTCCCATATTGATAGTTATTTTGGCCATACGATGATAAGTTACCTGATTTATGGGCCTTATCGTTACCCTCGACGTTCTTCGGACCCGGTACCCACTGTAGAGTTATAATTTACCTACGGTAGGTTTCGATTGATTTGGACGTTACACATAGTCCGCGTCTAATGTCTTTATAGCCGGTCACAACCTGGACTTGAGTTCGACGGTATTGCAATCCATGAATTAACCAAACATATTTTTGGAAGATTAGTGAGCGAAAAAGGCCTACACCCGATTTTGATTTTTAAGCTGGAAATTTTCTTATTCACTTTTCTTACCAAACTGGAACAACATCAATACCTGAGTAGAAGCTGATTATCCATATCATGGCCCTACTACATCCCAGTGGTTTCCCGTAGCTTCAGGGCCCTGTAGGTTACCTGCCGTTTGATGTATACATTAGGTGGTATCATATAGAAAAAACGTTTGGGCCCTAAGGTGTTGTACGAGTTCAGAAATACTGAGATTATTCCACAGTCGAGTTGTTCTATTCATAAACGAACTTCTAGGCAGTATCGTGCCCGAAGGGGGGGGGGGGGGGTATGGGGGTGAACCGAACGGGCTAGTCTTGTCTAGTGGAAAAAATATTGCCGTGCAGGCAGGAGGCCCTTAATTTCAGTGGAGCAGTCGCTATGGTAACAGCGATAAAGTATAGTGAGGGCAGCTACATTCCTACGGTGGCTTAAAGCCTCTATGAAGGCGCGAAAGGGGCCATCACCAATGAGTTTGATGGCATGATTTTGCACCTTGTCGAGGCAAGCTAAGGTGGCTTTTGGGGCGCCTGCCCAGATATACGAGATATATTCAAATGTGGGATTTGTAGATTCTAGCAAGGCCTAGCAAGGTATTTGGAGTCTTATTTGGCGATTTGGACTATGTGATCATGCCATCGCAGATCCCCCGTTAAAATTTCGAGTTCAGCCGTTCAATTTTTTTTATCCACTGAGATAGGAGGAAATCCGGTGCAATTTTTGTTGGAGATGAGAAAGTACTTCGATTTCATCAACACGATTCATGCGACCCCAATTAAGAATCGATTTGATATCCCGGTTGATCGAAGTGGACATTAGTTCCTGGTGGTGAAGACAAGGTCTGCCACGTACTTGTTAATGAAAAGTACCGTCATCAGCGAAACAGTGAAGTGGGTTAGAGGGGATTGAGAACAGATCATTAATGAAGGTAAGGAAAAGTACGGATGATAGAATAGACCCTTGGGGAACTCCGGCCGAAATGGGGTGGGGGTTAGATTTGACGACGTCCAAAACTACCTTGATTGAACCACCAGAAAGGCTGCTCTTAATCCATTTCCTTAGACTAAGTTTTCACAAATAGCTTGGAAGTTTGGTCAACAGAGCAGGCTGCCCTACTCTGTCAAAAGTCTGAATCACCTGAATGCTTTGGTTGATACGCTCGGTTAAACCCACAAGCAAGTCGCTAGTAGACTGTTTTGGTCTAAAGCCGTACTGCCTGTCGTGTATAATTTGGTTGGATTCTAGATATGATGAACAGCTTTCTATCGATTTTTGTCTCCATGATTTTGGAGAGAACCGAAGTAATTGCTATTGGACGGTAATCGGATCGCTGGTTCCATCTTTTTTTTGGGATGGGTAAGCATTGATGTGTTTTTTACTGTGGTACAGGGTCTAGGTTTAGCGCTCTCTTGCCTGTTGTAAAAAAGTATTGCTTGTGCGGGACCCCTTGATGGTCGATGACTTTTTTCATGAAGATATATCAACAGATAATCTTTGGTACCGCTACTATATCTAAGATTGATCTTTAGATATTTCAACATTTCTGTCTTTCAATTGTTGCTTCGCTACTAGGTCTGTGACTGTGTTTACAGCTTTTTTGGTTCATCTTCTTATGTGCACTAGGACACTTTCTCTCACTTGTCGTTTAGAAGATCCCTTTGGAAACGGATCCAAAATCGGAAACCCTTTACTATCTGCAAGAAGTTGAAGGACGGATCTTTCTAGATCACATAGTGTGAGACTTTCGTTATATGAAGCATGTAAGGTAGTTGCTATTGATAAGTGAGCAGTCAATTGAAAGAGTTAAAGGTTTTATGATGAGATGAGAGTGGTTTATAGAAACTAAAATAAATTATTTCCACTATCTTTTTTTCTATACGTAATCTACATTTCCTATTCTTATTTTAATATTTAATATTTCAGTGTGCAAATTGCAATCGAGAGGCGCTAGCAGAATGTTCACTTTGCCGACGGACTCCTTATTGTTCAATATTTTGCCAGCGAAAGGACTGGAATGCGCATCAAGTTGAATGTACTAGAGACCCATCAGAGGCAACGCAGCAAATAATGTTACTTGTTGACGATCAAGCGTAATATTGATTAAATTTGTTTAAAGTTCATTTATTTTTCTGTTTCAATTTAAAAATTAACAAAAACAAAAAAACAACCAAAACTATTAACGTTCACAGTATACAAATTGATGATATGTGAATGTGGACTAGTAGAAAACGAACGATTTTTTATTAATATTTTAGAAAAAGTTTCTATATAAATTTAAAAGATAAAAAAAATAAAATCCATAGTAAAATTAATTAAAACATTGAAATAGATGGAATTATTGAATGATTATTTTCATTAATGTTTACACTTTTTAAGCAAATTGTTTATTATTGTAAAGAGGAAGATGAAAAAACAAGCTTGTGTTTTTAATAAGACTTTGTTTAGTGTAAAGTAAACGTTTTTAAAAGAAATTTTTAATAACTGTAAAAAAATTATAAATATTTTAAAAAAATAACAAACTGAATTTTTATTTTTTTTCTAATACTGCAATGGTTTTAAGTTGGCTGGGATCTGTTGCAAGGCGAATGGCAATCGTGGTCGGCTGTGATGTAAATGCTCCCCATTCTATTTGTGGGAACTGGGGCCGTATTTGGTTTCTCGAGTCGATGGATCGACTCGACAAAAAAAACTTCTCGATTTTCTTTAAGTTTCATATTTGGTTTCACGACCAAATCGACAGCTAAACGCAGCCATACAAAACCATCAAATTGGGTGGTATTACTTCAGGGCCGCAAACCACGTATATTTAATTAAAATAGAAATTGTTAAAAGTTTATTGTATGCATAAATTGAGCTTTTTAATAATCGTCAAACGTCTTTATCGACACGTAAAGAGACGATATCGTGACACCAAATGCCAATTTTTGATTATCGACAGACGACAATGTCGACTCGAGAAACCAAATACGGCCCCAGATGTAAACGAAATGGATGCTGCACCTCATTCTTACTAGTAGGTTTCTCTTCGACAAGATTGATTGAGGCTCACTGTCGGACCATCGGGAATTAGGTTCGGCATTGTGGGTCACAAACATATCCGCGCCTCTTTCCTGGTACCTAGGCCTCTCTTTTAGGATTACATGGTTCGAGAAAATTGTAAATTTTCCTTTGAAAGTTCTCGAATGGTATTATGTTACCAGGTGCTTGGTAGGCTTAGTTAAAAAAAATTCGTCTTTCAGTGACGTGGTTTTCTTACTGAAAACTCAAATTTTCTTTCAAGGTACGCGAACGCCACATTCTTACTTGACAAATTTTTTTTAGTTTTCAAATTCGTTTCAAACTATTTTTGACGTTCGAGATACACGATCCTGCCGCTGATCCTCATACAATTTATAGCCGGCGGATAATGTGGGTATGGTGGGTAAAATACTCACCCGGATTTCGAGTTGCACCGAGCGTGTGACATGAGGTTTTTATTTTTCAAAATCTACAGTTATTGAAGCTTACTTCAAGTTTCATTATACTCACGCCCATGATTCTTTATTCGTAAACATAGGACGAGCTATCTTCGCACATTCGTTTTATTCATTGTTATTCCATTGAAACTCCTCGTGTTCAATCAATTCTTATTTTCGTACGTTGACAGGTGATTCACCCTCTTGAATGCCACTAAAAACACCTCTCCAGTCTCTGCACGTGACTGGCTTTGTTAATGCCATTTTCCCTTTCTTCGGCTTCTTCCAATATCAACTTCCTGTGTATAGCCTTCAGCTTTGTTTCCATCCACGTTCTTCATTATGTGTCCTAGGAAGTTTTCCGGTGTTAGTCGTGCTTCGGCCATTGCTTCGTTTCTCCCTAGATTCGCTGAATTTCACACCATAAAAAAAGACATGGTCTGAGTTATTCATTACTCTCTTCCTCACACTCCTTTGTAAGACACCTCTCCACGTTTGGATTAGTCTGACCAGACTTAACAGACCCTTCCCTGTCCTTGCCAATCCGCTGGCAGTGCATTACCACACTGTATTTGGCTCGATTCCAACATAATGCTTGGTTATAGATAAGCGTGCCTCCTCTCGCCCCGAATGTCTCTGCAGATGATCCCTGCACTCGCCGCATCATTGGACATGGTCCTGTATGCACAGCACGCACGGAAAACGCTTAGGCCCCTGTGTTGAATGTCATATTTTCTGTCATATGACGTGAAGCTAATAGAGCGGTGTGCTGAGAGTCGAGTCTTGTCGGGACTGTGACGTTTAAAATCAACTGTCATCTTTGTGGTGTCGTTTTTATTGTCGTTTTATTTTAATTTTTAGTTGGCGTGCAGTGCTTAAGTGAGAAAGATGCTGTACTGAAAGTTATAACTTGACTTAACGTCGCTTTCTTCAACTCCAACGACTTGTCATGCCATACGACTTTCAGCACACCAACTAAAAAACGAGACGACACCGATAACTACCCGCGACTGTCACAAGACTAGACTTCCAGCACAGGGCCCTTAGTCTATATGCGGTCCTCGATTTTCTGCTGTTAACCATTCTCTTCAACGTAGCTGCCTATCGCACGAATACTTGTACTAAATTATATAAAATACATAAATTCACTAAAAAAAAAACAAGTCAAATTAACTACTTTAATTAAATAAATTCAACAAAAAAAAGAAAAATTTTAATTCCTGAAATCTCCAAAAAATCCATAAGAATCATACCGATAAAAACTCAGTCTTTATCATCAAGCCTATTATTATTAAATATGCATTATTTGTATATTATATTATATTTTTAATTACTTAAAAACAGAATTTCACAATTTTTTATTGTTTAATTTAATTAAAATCAATAAAATAAACTTTTGAAATTATCAAATAGCACTATATATAGCATAATAAAAAATTGCATAGTTGTAGGAGTCTACTACTTATCGAAATAACGAGCGTTTTTTGGTAACCGCACGGATTCTGTATGATATGTCAGAAATTACAATGCGAAGTGTCAAAGTTTTCTCATACAAGTTGCGAAACTTGACATTGTAAATTTATCCATTAGATAGAGGATCCCTGCGCTTACCAAAAAACGTGAATTTTAAGCCATGAGAGGAAAATCTCCTGGCTGGAGGTGACCAGGAGCGCGTTCAAAAACCTTACTATCCCAAGTAACAAAATTCGTCTCATAAGACTCTACTAGTGTCTTATGAGAGGATATTCGACTTTTTTAAGAGAGTATCACTCTCATAACTTACTCTTATAGAACACTACAAGTGCTTTATGAGTGCGTTGTGAGAATTAAATGGCACAATTATGAGAGTTATTTTTGTCTTATAAAAATACCTTAGCTCTCTTTGCAAGGGTAACTATAAGGGCGCTGTAAGAGCTATACTCTCCTTAACAGAACTGTTAGAAAGGGAGCAATATATGGAAAGGCGATGTTGTTTAGAATAAAATAATTTTTATGAGAGTTATTTGCTCTAAATAACTGTCATAAAAATCTATTCGAAAAATATAACACTTAAGAATTTAATATTTATTATGTATGATAATAAACTTTAGAATTCGATTTTTAACGAAAATATTAGTCGCAATTTTATTGCGATTGAAACTTTACCGATAATAACAACCATTCTACCTCGATAAAAATCAAAGCGCCTTAAAAATAATCAAACTTTAACATATTTTTTGAAATTTTATTTCTTAAGAAAAAAATAAAAGCTTTAGTATCGCTCAATAATTTATTTTAAATTGATTTATCATCTGAAAGAAATAACTTTGTATACTTTGCGCATATTCAATTAGGTAAATTAGCTTGATTTGTGGAATTTCGTTTCAGTATAAAATTCTATATTAAACGAAAGTATGGCCGCTCGATGGTTTACGTTTTTTTATAAGAACAAAATTCTGGTTATGAGATGGTAGTCTTTTTGCACTAATAAAAGTCTTCTTATAAATGTTTTAACATTTTTCGTCTCATAAGAGCATTTATATAAGAAGGGATATACTTGAAGTCTTGTAAGAACTTTCTTATAAGTGTCATAACACTCATAAGGACATTTTTTGACAGTTAAAGCCTTTGAGAGTAAAGCTTTAATAAAAAAGACACAATAAGAATAGAGGTTTTCTTGCACTCAATATAAGAGTATAAACATTATCTCATTATGAGAATGAAAGGCTTAGTAACTCTAGTAGACTTATTATCTCATAATAATACTACTATGAGTGTTAATTTAATTCTTATTACAAGAGCTATCTTCTTGAGGGTATCGAAGAGTGTTAAGAGAGTCTTATGAGATAATTTCACAATTTCCAAGAGTTTTTCTCTGGAGAGTTTGTTAGTTGGGATAGTAAACCACGAGGTAAGCTGTGGTTATGCTATATCACTTCACTTAACCACGAAAGTTTATGTTTAACCATGGAGGTTTTTGAACGTACCGTGGTTAACTACGTGGTAAAGAAAATTTAAAATTTTTTTCATAAAATAGTGTCGGCTATTTGCCTCAATTATTTCCAATAATTATTTATTTAAAATAATCTCACAAATCCCACTTTGATTTGTTTATTATTAACATTAAAACAAATGTCAAAAAATTGTTTTTATTCTTCTTCTTCTTAACTATCGCTAACCATGCTCCCGAGCATGGTTAAAATTTAACTACACCATGGTTAACCACGGGAGTTTTTGAACGCCAAAAAGTTATGCTCGTGGTTATGTTGTAGTTAACCACGGAGTTTTTGAACGACAAAAGTTTACCATAGTTAACCATGGTTAACCATAGTAAGATTTTTGAACGCGCTCCAGGGGCTCCAGGAGACGATAACTGTAGAACCGAATTCAGAAAAACAAAGGTCCGTCGGTATGCGCATGCAGACGCAGTACCAGAAAGAAAGAATGCCATGAATGAGAAGGCCATGTGACGAAATGTAGTCTCAAGCTGAGCTGATCCCAGCTGCGGATATCCTGAGGAGAGCTCTAGGCCTGGTTAAGGTAAATTTGGAGCCTGGAAAGCTTCTACAGTGTCTCCAGGTTCAAAATCTTGCGGTTCCTATGGATGTCATTAAAGCAAAGGAACCGCTGAAGAAGAGCAATACGAGAAGTCCCTCGAGATATTGGAGAAGAATGAGAGCCATCTAAGGTGCAGCTAAACTGAATAGTTTTAAAAGCCTTTCCCCAGAGAGAGAGAGAGAGAGAGAGAGAGAGAGTTTCGGTTGATCTTCACTCCAAAGTATCTTGGGGCGAGTTGCGAGTGGATGATCTGTTCCTATACCTTGATCCCCAGTTTTGTGCTCAGCAAGCTTCGGACCAGCGCTTTCAGACCATTCTTTTATCTTCAAGATCGCTTCGTTTGCGCACAATTCGATCTTATCGAGGCGTCGTCCTATGACCACTTCCCCAATGTGGTACGCAAACCCAAGCGGGAAAGTAAAAATGAGTGGGTCTGTTGAGTGTTGGAAACTCTGTTTTACTGATGAAATTTTGCAAGAAGTTATGATACATACAAATAGTTAGCGAGCAGGGTCTCAAAATAGTCACATAAAGAAATATTCTATAGCCTATATAACAATATCAGAATTGACAGCTGTTATCGGTTTCTTGTATCTTGTTGAACGTTTTAGATCAAATAAGCTAAATATGAAGGATCTATGGAAAAGTGATGCATGGGCGTCGAAATTTTTAGGACAACCATGACGTAAATTGTTTAATCATCATACCGAACATAAGGTCCATGTTACAAAGTTTAAGCTTACCCACGCCGGGTTAAAGCCCTCCGTTTTAATCTTTCGGATGGCATTTTAAGCCCAGTCGTTGTCTCCTTATATTCCATAAAGAACTTCTCGAATGCAGAACTTTGTTCTGGGCTCATCCGGTGTCTATGGTTCTGCTTTGATGCCCCTTTTCCGTTCTTCTTCACGCGCGGAAAGGTAATCGTTATGGTCGCTGTGAGTATATACCTAACTCACCCGCAATTGGAATTCTCTGGCCATCGAGTGCCCTCTTTCACGTTTTTGGAAAGTGTTTTGACCGCCGTTCTTTGCCAACACCACATTGAGTCAGGAAAACGCTTCCACCTCGTTACATTTGCCCCAGTCCGCTGCCCATGCATGCTGACAGGCTCACAACGATCTGAGACGTTGGTCCAGGGAATAGAACCCTTTTTTTGAATATCATAGGTCTGATAGAGGAGTGGCTTAAGGAACTGAATAAAGCCTATTGGGAAACAGTCTTCGGTCTTAGGCAGGCTAAAGATCTAGTAAGACCCCTTGCCTTAAGTGACATCATCATTTTAAACAGGGCGGACCTAATGCTGTAGGTTGGATATTTGACTGTCGATGCAGGGCTGCGGTATCACTTGAGGCTGTCTCAGGAATCAGAATGTCGACTATGGAAGCTAATGAGACTTTAACATATATTCTTTTTGAATGTCCTCCTCTGATCTGGCTTAGAAGAAGAACCTTGATCTTATGAACCCACTCAAGTCCGGCCTTCTTCTACTAAAGACCTTCTTGCCTTCGTCCGCAGGGCTGACGGTCATTTACTTCAGTGGGGTACGTACACAATTGGCCTATCATGGTCGCAGTGTTCCACTAAAAAATGGTTTAAAGCTAACAATTTTTTTGGCAGTTTTAAGCACACGACTGCAAGCTTATTTGCTGGTACTCATATTAACTTACATTACCTGAGAAAGTAATTATTTAGAACTTGATTACCTTATTTTAAAGTTAAATGCACAAGACATGGTTCAATTTTTACGAGAAATCTACAAAATCCAATCTTATTTAATTATTTTCTGTTCTCATTTGTTAAAAACTTGCCGACAAGTACTTGTAAATATCTTTTTAATTTACAAGTGCACATTCTTATGCTTACTCAGAGTTGCGAAATCAGTTTAAGATAGTGCAAGTAGCTACTGCAGCTATATAAGGAAGCACTCCCGAGGAAAGCTACAGGTATTTCTTTCATTCGCGATTGTTACCGTGTGAAAAATGTTGTCGATTAAAACTGCCACCTCTTTGGCATTTTTCGTTTGTGTGTTAAACATTATAGTCGTAGCATCATATACGAAGGCTCAGAACTGTGATCCTAATAAATGTAGACTACCATCGTGCAGATGTTCTGGTACTGATATTCCTGGTGGACTAAACTTAAAGGATACTCCCCAATTTGTTTTGTTAACATTCGACGATGCTGTCAACGTTCTGAACTACGAATATTATCAGAAAGCATTTGAGGGACGCCAGAATAGAGATCATTGTCCTGTGTCGGGAACTTTCTTTATTTCACATGAATATACCGATTACAGTTTGGTTAACCAGCTTTACCAAAGTGGCCATGAGATCGCCTTGCATTCGATAACCCACAATGTGTCAACAACATACTGGCAAAATATATCCGTTAATGCATTAAGTGCGGAATTCGCTGGGGAACGACAAATGATGACCTCTTTCGCCGGAGTACCCTCAGACGAAATAAAAGGAATTCGCCTTCCGTTCCTGCAAATGTCGGGCAATAATAGTTTCCGGATGCTACAGAAAGACAAGTTGTTGTACGATTGTTCCTGGCCATCACGTCAAGTTGCTCCAGGTATTTGGCCATACTCTCTGGATTACCAATCTAGTCAGGATTGTGTGATTGGACCTTGCCCCACTGAAAGCTTTCCAGGTGTTTGGATTATACCAATGCTTGCTTGGGAGGACCCTCTAGGACATATTTGTTCTATGGTGGATGCGTGTGTTGGAATGTAAGCAAAAACATATATTTTGTGTAAATACCTTTTTGTAATGTTAAAAATCTTTACTCCCAGACCTTCCGATTCGGTAGATGATATATTCAAATTTATGCAGTCCAATTTCAACAAAACTTACCATTCAAACAAGGCTCCGTTCGGATTCTACGTACATGCTGCTTGGTTCAATTATCATCCAAATCACTTTAAAGCTTACCTGATGTTCATCGACTATCTACAGACGCTTCCAGATGTTTATATGGTAAAGCTATAAAATAATTTTATGTTTTTTTTACGTCATATTAACGTGCAAATTTTTCAGGTTGGTGGTACTGATGTCATAAACTGGGTAAAGAATCCAGTTCCTCTAAGTAAAATGAAAGATAGTGCATGGTCTAAGTGTCGAAAACCTTTAAAATCGTCATGTAATAAAAAAACATGTGTCGCCAAGAAAGATGGATATGATCGATATATGACTATATGTGAAGGATCTTGCCCCAAGGAATACCCTTGGATAGGGAATCCACTGGGGAATTAGTGTTATAAGTTAAATTTTGTTAAATAAATATGAGAAGTTTAAAATAATACAGTTATGCAGATTTTATCAATAGTTTTTGTTTTGCAAACACCGGGGCTAATACAAGTCTAATACTGCGGTAAATGTTAATCAATGATGGAACTAAAGAAAATTGTGAAACAAGAAACTCTCAGGTGGATGAATGGTGTTCTAGAACAGTGGTCTCCAAAGTGGGGAAAATTCTGGAAATACGCCACATTTCTCCCAATATTAATTTAATCAGTCTTAAAATCATTTAATAATACAATAATGGTATTTATTGCAACGGTAATAGCTTTATCAAGTACCATACGTATATAGGAGCAGAAAACGGGATATAATCGTCAACACTCTTTTTTAAAAAGGGCGGCTATCTTTGCTATATATATTTTAGGAGGTACCATTTATGATTATTTTCGTCATAAGGGTACGCAGTCAAAAAAGAGATCATTGTTCTAGATGATATGAGCTAGAGAGAACTAGCAACCGGAAGAACTCTTAAATCTCCATTGGAGCCTTCCCTAGTGGACTGCCTGAGTCTAATGGATGTCTTAACATCCTACGTGTAGAAGCAGAATATTCCTGATGGAATGGTATTCCAAACTACCAAAGGAGCATCTTAATGCATAAGAAGTACAAGAATAATCGAGCGATATAATCTTCGCAGGAATACAAAAACTTCCAACCATCTCGCGAGTCCCTTTGCCGCCTAAAAATCAAAAGAGCGTAGGTACTCATACTCAAGAACGTGGAATGGAATTAACTGCAGCAGCAATACGAAAGAATATTAAATACCAACGAATTGTAATGCCGGGTACCCAGAAACAAAGTTTGCATTTCTGTTGATAACCGCGTAAAACCATTAACTTCGGCAAGGCTAAAGGTTTTGGAAAAACTCGAGCTCGAGATATTTGGTCAAAAAAAAGCCAAGGTCTAGAGATCAACCAACAGCAAGCTCCTTCCGCTAATCTTAGTTAATCGCTGAAAAATTGAAAAGCGCCGGGAATAAATCAAGTAACCGCTGCACAGTGGGACAGCCGAAGAGCAAAGGCGGTCATAAATATGAAATTTCTTAATTCATGTTTTTTTTTTCGCGGAAAGTATTTCTAATAATAATAAAAAACTCATGTGTTAATGAAATATATAGAATTATACATAAAGGTACACATTACCTATATAATTTATTAGTATTTTTTTTTTTTTGGGTAAGGTTGGTGAAACCATCGGAAGGCACTGCGACCAAACGCGAGCTTTTGTACACAGTAGTGTGGGACTTTAACCTACTAAAACACCAACCCTGTTTTAAGTATAATTAAAACTGGTCAGAAGGACCAACCATTAATTTTATGCTAACGTTGATCTTTGAAAGATTACAGCTCTTCGGTAGAAGTGCTGCAGAGAAATATCACGCTAAATCAAGAGGCTTAATTCTTTTAAGCCTCCTAGCGGAACTAGAAGAACATATCAACGCTAACATGATCTAGGAGACGAAACATAACATCGATTGTCAATTAGTACTTAAGTAACAATAATTGAAGTAAGCTAAACTCGCAATAACTCTAAAGCTTGCCTTGACAGTACACTCTTTTTCTTACGGGGAATTTTCCGAAGGCCGGTAATGTAAGGATCTGAGGCGAGTAAAAGTCTGTTAAGTAAGTCTGTATTTGTAGCATCTCTTGAGATTTTTCGCGTGTGATCTCGTCTGAAAGCTTTAAAATGTTTGTTATTGGATTCGGCAGCCTCTTCGGAAAGTTCCCCGATGGACAATACAGCATATTCAGTTACTTCAGATCCGTTAATGAGAACATTGTGGACTCACTGTTCTCCAAACCTCAAAGATATGCATCCTTGAGAAGGAACACTTGATCAAAGTACATGAAAAAAAGATTAAAATTAGTTGCATTTTGACAGTTCATGGAAGGCGTAGCGTAGACGCAGACAGACGCAGATCAAATTATAATATTTATAAAATATACAGTTACAACCAGGGCCGGACTATCGCCTACGCCAACAACGCCATGGCGTAGGGCGGCACATTACTAGGGGCGGCAATAATGTGAAAAAAAAAATTTTTTTTTAATATTTTGGAATGAATTTTTTTTTTAATTTTTTTTAATACATACTATTCTACGGTTTTTAACTTAGTACTTTTCGAGCTTTTTTCTGAGCAAAATCGTCAATTAACAATTCGACATCTAGAGATCGATTAAGCTCAGCTTCAATGCACAATATTGCAAATGAATTAAGTCTTTCGTCACCTACACTGGCACGTAAATAATTTTTTATTCTTTTTAACACTAAGAAAGATCTTTCACCACTGCAATTTGAAACCATTAAACACAGAAACATGCTATATGAATATGCGGATAAATTTCTAAAAAGTTATTGTATTAAAAGTATATGCAACTTGCGATTGGCGTGGGGGCGGCACTTGGTCTAGTCCGGCCCTGGTTACAACTACTATTTAAGGTAGCTACGAATGTTTGGAAATGTTTGGAAAATTTTGTAGCTCTACGTAAAGTTATGGTAATATCAAAAAAATATACAATAAATTAAGTATGGCGTACCACGTAAACATCCAAAATAATATTGTAAATATAAATTCAAAATACGACTAAATGTGACAAACATACCTTGTTCTTGATTTTCCATTGCAGAAAACACCAACACACACAACAAAATTCCGATACTTCACTTGTAATCGAACGCCTTACTTAATGACTCAATTTGCAAGCGTAAGAATGCGTAATAATGCGTTCACTTCAGAGGTCCAGAAGTAACTGATAATGAAAACAATTATATGACATATATACATATATCACCGGACAGCTTGTTCAATTCCCTATCGAAATATGCACCTTGATCCTGGAAATTCGGATATGAGTTTTATGGATTTATGACCTCTGGGCGGCCCACTGTGCGCTGAGATGATCAAAGCCGAGACATCACCTCATCCTATCACAACGACTTCATGTCCTCATAAAACACATATGGCATTCGGATTAGGTCCCTTCGGCGTGGAAGAAAGCGATCGTTGTCCCAATTTTGAAAAAAGGCGACAGTCGGGAATGCAAGAACTACCGCGGTAATAGCCTTATTTCGATCGTCGGCAAAGTATTTACGAAAATCATTCAATTGAGGCTACAGAAACATCGAGAGAAAACGACCCAGCAAGAACAAGGTAGATTTAAACCCATCCAGGATGTATTGATCAAATACTTGCTCTCCGTCAGCTAATGGAAGAAAGAATTCGTTGCGGCAAACGAACTGTTGCCGTTTTCATCGATTTAAAATCCGCTTTTGGTTGCATCGATTGGAACAGCTTGTGGAGAGTCTTGGAAACCGTACAGGTGCCATTGAGAATCATCCAACTTCTCCAAGCGTCGTACGATAGCTCAACCAATAGCGTTCGTATTCCAAGCGACTTATCCGAGGAGTTTCCGATTCAAACGGGAATCGAATTTGGGATCAGTGGTTGAGGAACCGAAGGTGGCATCGACGGCCGACGTACACAGCTGCATCGGCCAGGCAACAGCAACATTCGCCTCGCTCGAGTGGTTCATATGGAAACGAACAAATATTACCATCAAAACGAAAGTATGCCTTTACCGAACGTTGATCCCTCCGATTCTTCTTTATGGATCGGAAACATAGACACTGCTCAACCACGACGTCAAGAAGGTCAAGGTCTTCCAAATGCGATGTTAGCCAAAGATGCGATCAGCAGACACTGATCGAAGAAGAAATTTAAAAACGTCGACTACGGTGGTTTGGAAATGTTTGCCGAATGGATGATTACCGCTTGCCACGTAAACTTCTCTGGCGAAAACGTCGCGCAGACTGATGAATTCAGCGGTCGGGACCGAAGACCACCTGGCTAAAGAATATCTGACTTAAAGAATCAACGATTATCAGTTATCGAGGCTCGTGACGTCGTCAAAAATCATCGAGAATGAAAACGAATAGTGAGGGACCCAGCGGCACCGACAGCAGCGTGTCCTTTGTGGGGACGCGACGTCGCAGTCGGACCGCCAGCTAACGGATCAAAGAAGAAGAGATCAATACCATATTTAATGCAGAATATAGTCTACAGTCTAAGCTCTCGGTTGATAATTGTCGTCACGATTTTGGAGAGAGTGGAAATTATTAAGTATATTTGACGGTGAGGTTGCTGGAGGCGGTTTTTGGTAGCTAGTTTCCAAGATATGGGTATGTACGGTTAGGGTTCTGGAAGTCATATTAGATTCAGGCTTTACGGCGAGAGGCGGTTTCCATTTTGTTGTTTGGATAGTGGTGTTATTCTTTATTCGGTGATATGTTGGAAATCAGGGCGATAGTAGTTATATTTCGGGTCATTGCCCTCCCAAGACAGACTCCTAGATCCGCCCTTGGTTCGAAGGGTATTTTTGCTATATGTCCAGCCCATCTTGTACGTTATGCTTTATTGAATTTAATTAGGGGCTTCTCCTTCCATGAGTTCCTTCATTTGCCTATTAAATCTGTGTATGCATTGTAGATTTTCCTTTGTTATCTTCTTTACGCTCCTTTAATCCCTCATGGGACCTTTGTTATAGGTCCATATATTTTCCTCATTATCTTCCGTTCAAATAAGTGAGCGTTAACGACAATAGTTTCATAATGACACTCCTTGAATCTATATACAATTCGGCACATAGGAAAAAATCCCCAAAAATCCAAACACTCCATTGAAATTATCATTTGATGTATTTCTTATTGATATAACAATAAAACTATATTTTGTGTTCATTTTTGATTTGAATTTTGCAATTTATTTATCAGTTTATTAATTTGTTTTCTCCATAATTTCAATATACACTACCCCTTGAGAGAAGTTCAAATACACATCTTGAAGTAGTTCTGCAAACCGCTCTACTCGTTATCAACGTCTTTCGTCAATATTGCTTAAAAGCTCCATAGTTGCTATTAATAGTAACCATAGTGGAAAAATAAAACTAACATTTAATTATAATAAATTTTTATTTACATTTCTCATCAGACTCTATCTTATCATTCGAGCTTCCATTTTTTTATTTTGTTGTTGATTCAAATGCATTCTGTTTATATTTAATTTAAATTTTAAGTATTTTTTGACACAATGTTTACAAGGACTTGAAAATAGTCGTTTTTATTATTTTTTCTTGTTGATATTATTGTTTTTTTTTTTGTTTATTTTTAGTTTAAATTTTGATTGATACTATTTTGGCGTAATTTCTAAAAAACAGTAGATTTTTTTTTATTTTTTTTGAGTGTGTGTAAAGTTACTGCGCTTATTGTTTACTGAAATTTATTATACGGAAAATAAGTTTTATTCATTTTTTATGTTTTTTTTTTGTTTAATTAATAATTTTTTTTCTTTCTACTAATTTTTTTTCTTTCTAATGTGGATTTTGTTGGCTTTAATTTGTTGTAATTCTATGTTTTTTTTCTGTTTTAAATTTTTATTTTTGAATGTTTTTTTTTTATTAAGTTTTACTTACAAATATATTGTTAAACACATATCACAACTCTGGATTGAATTTACATTAAAAATTTATGTTTTTTTTTTGATTTGGTTTTATATTTAATATTTCTTGTTTATTATTTTTTTTTTTGATTTTGAAAGTTTTCCACAAGGGAAATATATTTGAACTAGAGAGTGTAAGTAAAAATAAAAAATGCAAAAAATTAAGCAAATGAGAAAATTGGAAATATTGAAAAGAAATATAAGGCATAAAATATTTGCGCTTTAAAAAGCTTGTGTTTAAAAATGCAATGATGAATAAAAGAAAACAGAACGATGTCTATATTTTTAAATAAATATGAGCACTACTAGAGTAAACACTACTAAAATATCGAGATTCATGGAGATAGTCAAATGTATGCTTTTTATCGCTTAAGAGATTACTTGAAATTTGGATCACAGAAACTGAGAAAGGCCATCTAATTTAACATCACAACAATTTTAACAAAGTCTGATTTACCACGTCCACGGCGTTGGCATCGGACGATGCAGAAGCATTTATATAGTGGAGCTTAAAGGGAGCACATGAGTGTTCAACAGGAGCCTTGGAACCGACAGATTCAACAGGAACGACTACGGCAACAAATCGAGGACTTCACTATTGGACCATAGAACGTCAGACGGCTTGGTAGGGGTGGCACTCTACGTTCACTAATAAATACGCTGCAGTGCTATAACATTATCATCACAGCAATACAAGAAACTAAAGAGAACGACAGCTGCATCTGAATAAGCACACAGTATTCTCTAGACAACGGAACCTCAAATAAAGTCTTTGAAATGACATTTATCATAAATTACAGAACTACACAAATACGGACACAACCAAAGCTAATAGATAGACGTATTCTACAGTCAAATAGAGCCTTGTTTGCTAAACAAAAATTTTAAAATCAAGTTTCGGGCACAGGAAAACAAAGCTGATGTCGCCTCGAATACAACTCGCATATCTGGGCAGGCGCCCCAAAAACCACCTTGGCTTGTCTCGACAAGGTGCAAAATCGTGCTCTCAAACTCATTGGTGATGGCCCCTTTCGCGCCTCCATAGACACCTTAAGCCACCGTAGGAATGTAGCAGACCTCTCCATTCTTTATCGCTATTACCATGGCGACTGTTCCACTGAAATTCAGGACCTCCTGCCTGCACGGCAATACTTTTCCCGCAACACAAGACTAGCCCGCTCGGCTCACCCCCATACCCTACAGCCCCCTCGTTCACGCACAATATGGTTTAGAAGTTCGTTTATGAATAGAACAACTCGACTGTGGAATAATCTCCCGCAGTCAATATTTCCGAACTCGTACAACACCTTAAGCCCGGTACCCACTTGTTGCAAACCGGCGTTTCGTATCCCTGTATCGTTTCAATTGTTGATTGATACAAACAAAACAGGAACCCAAATTTTTCGTGTATCATCACTGCGTTTCGAATCATCCAGCCTGTATCATGTTTGATGCGGGAGCGCGATACGGTTATCTGGTCAGTGTGTGATTTGAAGTGACGATGAACAGAATACGCGCATGACCGTCCACACTTCCTCCTAAAGCGTATCGTATCATTCCTTTGATGTGACGGAGAAAAACCGCTAAATGAGAGATCGGGTTTGGATTGTATCATTTCGCACATTTTGAAACGAAGCGTTGCAATTTTTTTAGAAAAAAATTTTAAGAACGGTGATACGAAACGCCGGTTTGCAACAAGTGGGTACCGGGCTTTAGAGTTCAAACGTGAGGTTCATCGTCATTTTCTTCTACACCCTCCAGACCCCCTCTAACCTTTCCTATTCTCCTCTATTCTTCAAACCAAGCTTACTACTAGACATTGCACCATGAACTGAACGACATGACGGACTGGTAGTATAAAGGGTTACACCTAAGCTTGGTTTTTTCATATATAAAAAAAAAAGTAATTATTAGATATAGGCCCGGCGCTTGGGTTTTTTGTGCCCGGAGCACTATGCCATATTGCGCCCCATAAGTTTTTCATGTTTGAAAGCAATGAAGGACAACGGAAAAGGCTGCGTGTCAGCTTCAGGCGGGTGCCCTGACTAGACAAGGCTCTGACATTGTATTCATAGGTCCGGAACCGGCAGTTGGGGCAACCTCTAGTTTGCAGAAGGAAGAGGGCCTTCGGCTTGAATTTTGGTGAAACATGTAAAAAGTTGGAGATTTGCGCTTGGACTGCCGAACTCTACAGGTGTATCATCAATAGGCCGCCATACACTGAGAGGAAAGCAGTCCGGTAATTCTTTGTATTCCCGATTTCCAGATGATTGCGCGTAAATGAGTGGATAATATTCCATCCCTGAGAAATTATGTGCATTAAAATGACAATTTTCCTTTGGGCTCGGCCATACACTTGACGTTGTATGCAGGCGCCATCCTGTCGATTGGAGTGGCTTCAACTTTCTAATTCTAATTAAACTTTTTTCATATTTACATGATTTCGGGGTAGTTTTAACCCTTTAGGATAAACCGTTATGATAAAATTTGGCTCAAATTGGTAAAAATCATCCACCATCAGATATCAACTGCAAAAGAATTTGGAATGGCACTTGGATCATTCATAATTTACAAACTTTAAGTGGCGAAACAACAGCAACTATTCACTTTTTCATCTCCTTGGAAAGCTCAAAATCTTGGGCGCTATCCTGCAGGAAAAAAAGTGTAATTTGTGGGCGAAAAGCTTTTTGGATAAAGAGGTGTTTCTTTATGTGAAACATGTATAGTATAGTCGTGGAGAGGACGCCTTTAACTAGGGAATAGATGGTACTCGATTGATACACTGTACCCTCTCGAAAAATGAAAATTTTCCTGGTTCATCCAGGAAATAATAATTTCACTGGAAAATCAGTTAATTCGAATCTGTTTACTGATTGAACTACTAAAAAGTTCTCTTTAAAAATGAATTAGTAGAAATTTTACTGGTTCAACCAGTAAATTATAATTACACTAGGTAGCTATCGTAGCCTTAAGATACCCCCACAGAAAAAAGTCCATAGGGGTGAGTTAATTAGTTTTCTAGGGAACTATTCACGGAGGAGGCTCATCGTTGAGGGTCGCTGTGTAACGTGTAGCGCCGTCTTGCTGGAACTACGTGTTCGAAGTGTACGATGCTCTCGATTATTCGATACACAATGTTCATTTTTAATGCGGGTATGAACAACTATCAACAGTGAAATTTTCACCACGAGAATTTTCAAACAAAAATGCTCCGATTATTCATTCGTGGATAAAGCTTGAGCTTGTTAGTGCTTCAATCAAATTTTCTCCTTTTGCTGCCTAATATTTAAGGCATGCCAGCTTAACTGGTTCATAATAGAGTACCAAAGTTTTGCTTTGGTCGGGTCTTCACTTAGCGAAGGATACACCGTCTTGTTCACTTGGTAGTGTGGTACTGAAAATGTTACAGCCTTTTTCGGCTGGTTAACAGGACTTATTTGTTGCAGGAAGCACCTCTGGCTCAGCCAATTGTTTAATAATGGGAATTCATAAAATATCGAAGAGTGCAAACTTGAAGCTCACCGCCTCCATCTCTTCGTGTAGCCCCCAGACTCACCATATCTTTTTATATCCTTCAACCTAGGCTTTCTTTAAGACATAGCACCATGGCGTTATAACGACCTGACGAACTGTGACAAGTGATATCTGAACCTAGTCTTTCACTTGTCTTTCGCCTGTTTACGAACTTATTTAAATGGGCACTCATTGCAGCTCATAATTTGGTTCCCATTGCAAACCGTCCCAATACCCAGTCAATGGTTTTGTTAACATAAAATTCATTGAGACTCTTATACATGTCGCTAGTAATGAAGAACACACGGTCTTTTGGAGGTGCAGGGCAATCTTTTTTGAGACAGGTAGGCATAGGAGTGTTTGGGATAGAAAATACGTGTCGAACTGGGATATTAATCAGTCGGCATCAGATTTTCTGTATCACTTTTGTCGCTCCAGGACAAGGGTTAGTGTTAGATGTTGTAATATTCTTAATGGTAATGATTTTGTGTGTAGAATTTACAGTAGAATTTGTTGTTTATATTAGAGACTGTGATTTTTAAGTGTTTTTAAAGTTTAATTAGCATATTCAGTTTCTTTATTGAGCAATGTATATCATAAGGTCGTCGAAGGAAGACAACTTATTGAAACAATCAGAGATTTTAAACACTGCAGATAAGTCAGTTCGTTGTTTGGATTGAAACAAATATTCTCTCTGAGGTAAGTTAATTTTTTTTATGGTTAGATTTAGTATCAAATTAATGTAAATCCATAATCAAAAAACAAAATTACAATTTTCACTTAACTTTCTAGCTGAAATACCACAAAAATCTTGGCTTGTCTATTTGGAATATGCTATATAACGATAACAAATAAAAAAAAAATTATTTTTCCATTTATATTTCTATACATTATTTTTTTGCATGATATAAATTCGTACTGTTCGATGTGTTGTAATTCATTTAATATGTTTTATGCTATTTTTTTTGCTTGTTTTTGTTTAAAGAAGAATTTTTTTCTTTTTCTGTAATCTTTTATTTTTATTTTGGTAATTTTCTTTTTTAAATAAATAACTATTTTTGTTTTTTTTTTAAATATGAACTTACTTTCTTTACTATGTAACAAATATATGTATTGTAATATATGTAAATACAATTTTATTTTTTGTTTTATATTATGAACTCAGTATGTATGTAATTTGGTATAGTGTGTCGTTTTAATGAATTTTATTGAATTTTTTTAAATTTATTTTTGTTTGCTGTTAATTCCTGGGTTATTTTTTCTGTTTTTCGTTAATGTTTCTGAGGATTCTGCATAGATTTTTTTATGTTTAGATGAAAATGTACATAAAATATGTTTAAATATTAAAATTTATTACTTTTGTTTAGTATTAATCATCATTTTTGTTTTTATTTTTTCTTTCATTGTATGTTGAACATAATTATTGTTTCTTTTTATTTTTCTTTTTTATCTACTTATATTTTATAATTTCTATTATTTTACATTTACATAACTATATTGTATTGTTTCTTTTCTTTTATATATAATAAAATTTACATATATATAATATATTGTTAAATAACTTCAATTTGTCTATATGTTATGTGTTCTTTTTTTTCTCTAAATATTCTTTTTTTTTGTTTTTTATTTTTTATTAATTACAATTAAAAAGTCAGTCTTGATAATAATATACATTTTTTTTAAAAAATTGTTTTTATATAATTTGAAATTTCATCATTTATTTTTGCTTCTTCGTTTTTTTTTTGTTTTAATAATTTTAAAATTAAAAATATACAAAAAACTCGTACTTTGTAAGAGAAATTGATTTTTTTTTCGGTTTTTGGCATCTATGTATATAATTAATTTGCATTTTTTTTTCTGCGGAGTAGTAAGTAGTTTTAAAACTCAAAATTATCTTTTTTGTTATTTCTTAATTATTTAGTACAAAAAAAACAAATGTTTCTTTTGTTGCTTAATAGCTTTAGTCCATAAGTCTATTATTTTTTGGCGTGTTAGTTTTTGCTATTTTAATAGTTTACGGTTTTATTGCAGGAATATATTTTTTATATTGTTGTTTTATAATTATTTTTTTTTCTTTTCTTGAAATTATAATATTAAATTAAAAAATTTTTTTTTGTCACGAAATTGTGGTCTTTTTTAAAGAGCAACTAGTTTGAAAAGGTATATGTTGTATTTTTTGAAGTTAAACTTTTTTCTTGTCGTGGTGGAACAGAAAAAGATACGCTGCAGTCGGTGTCGCTTTTAAAAATGCGTTTTCTTGCCTAGTTTCTTCGGTTTCCCGATTCTGGTCAATTCAGCAGATCGACCACCCTCCTCCCTCCTTCACACCCTGGACTTGGGACCAGAGGACAGGGGAGTTCTTATCTCACTCCAATCCACAAAACATCTAACAAGAACTCGGTGGAAAACTACAGGGATATTATCATCTTATCAGCAATTACTAAACTTCTCGAGAAACTTGTTTACGATAAGATTGCTCGTCTAATTGACCCACGTTTTAAGGAACAGCAACATGGTTTCAGAAGGGGACGATCGACTACTACAAACCTTGTGATTCTAACCTCCGATAGATATAGTTTATAGTTATACGGGCTTCAGCACAACCTTTGATGGTGCTGATCACCATATTTTAAGTAAAAAACTACTTGGAATATCAGGTCCTACCCTGATCATATAACAGAAATAAGGTTGTCAGATTTCAAGGAATCCAAATTATCCCGGGGTTCCTGAGAGTAGCCATCTAAGCCTGCTGACCTGTTGGAAAAACTAAAGAATAAATTCTCCATCTTTTCTATGCTTATGACCTCAGATATAGGTATAATGTCATAAGGTCTCAGAACGACCTAACTTTCTTTCAAACAAAGGTAAAAGCGTTGCAAGACTGGTGTACCACCAATAAGTTACAACTCGACATCAGCAAATGCCATGTTTCTTGGCTTTACAAAGAGAAGAGCGCCCACCCAATCCGGACGGAAATGGTGCGGAAATTTTGGATTTATAAGCTTTGATCATACATTCGTTATTTGTAACCTTAAAAACCCTTAGAGATGCAGTTTCATTGGAATCTAAAAAAAATTGGAAAAATTCGACGGCCATATTGACGTGGCCATTTTGAATTTTGTTTTTAGCGACCTTCCTAGATACTAACTTTCATTGAAATCGGAAACAATTGGCAAATTCACGTTTGGCGATTTTGAATTTCGGTCATTTTTCGGCGGCCATGTTGTATTTCGAAAATCGGGCTTCGAGGTGTTTTATGGAAGACCCACACGGACCTTCATGCATCAAATTAAAGTATGTGACAAGTAGAATACTATTAGTGGAGAAGCATTATCTAAAATTCAAAATGTCGGCCAATTAAAAATGGCGGATTACCTTCTTCTTTTCATGCCACATACATTTTCTTCAAGCCTTGTACTATCACGTACAAGTAAGCAAAAGTCTTTTTAAAATGTTTCCAATGCTCAAAATGGTCCCCAAAAACAAATTCATAAGGAAAAAACAGACTCGGAAGACAATAAAACCTCCAGTCTAGATCTAAGAGAGAACAATAAAGTTTAGTTCAACCTACATAAGTTGTTTCACCAGCTAAAGTCCAGTTCATGTTCAGTTCGTGCTTAAATTTGTTGTTTTTTTCGCCAGAAGTCAGAAATGCAAAAGCCCGCTGGCATTCCACTATTCCAGTTGATTAATCTCTTTTGGGCGAGGTTTTACGTTCAACTTCAGTTTGATACCAGTTCGGCGAACTGAGGTTTGTTTACCTTTAGTTGAATATTTGGAATTTGTATGGGAACTGAGGTGATTTTAAAGTTCAGTTCGGCAATTTGCTCGAACTTGCGCAGTTCGGCCGGTGAAGCCGGGGTATTAGGGTATTTCTTTAAACCTTTTTAAAAAGATTTTCGATTACGTAAGGCAGATATTGCCCCATTTCATTTGAAATAAGGTTCGAATACAAGGGCCATTATGAAAAACTGATAGGGCATACCTCAGGGCATTCTATTTGAGTGCTTTACATGAGAAAACTATTTCGGCATGGGGTTCTCATGTGGAACATATGGGGAAATCTTTCTTTCGGCACGCCCCTAAGGCAATCGCCTTTTTAAATGCTAGTTTGGTGGGGTTTAAAAAGTTTAGGATATACAGTTAAAAGGTTTTAGTAGCTCTAATTTAATATATAAAAAACTTTGCTTGTGTGCGCTCTTCGCCCACATAAGATAGCCCTCCAACGTTTTGGATTATCAGTGTACCTGAAATATTTAGAGTGTGGATTTCCCCACCTACAGTGAAAGTGCATGTGCACTTTTTCTTCCATCCCCACGCGCTCCGCGGCTCCTGGCTCTGTTACGGATGTCGCAGAGTGTTGAGCGAAAAGTCCTTAGATACATATTAGGTCTTGTTAACGATGGAAAAGTAGATACAATGACGAAATGCATCAAATATAACGAAACAAGAATGGACGAGACAAGAATACCTGTAAAAGCAAGTATTTGGGGCTATACTAGGGTAAGGATCAGGAGGTAGACCGAGAAAGAGATGGAGGGACATAGCCACAGCAGTCGCATGTATAATACTGGGAAACCGTAACTGCAAACAAGCTGTTAAAAAGTACAAATTGGAGGAAATTCTAGAGGAGCTCAAGGTTCGATATGGGCTGTAGCGCTGCAGAAGAAGAAGAAGAATAAGAATGGCGAGCACTACATAAAAACTAAACAGTACTATTCCGCTGCTTTTTCTGCAGCTTCACACACAAGCAACAATGAACAATTACTTCAATCTGACAACCTAAAAAGGATAAATTTTAAGACTAAACGTTTCTATGAGTCGGAAGATCATTGTTGTCTGATACAAATACTGTTACCGCAGATTATTCGATCTACAACGGCCACGCCAACTGAAGATGTAGAGATAGTTAACATATTGGAAGCTGCCGAAAGAACTGTTGGAAAAGAACCTAATATGGCCACTTCAATTGCGAATAATACAGCTACCTCACAGCTACTAATTCAGGAATTTATAGGTATAAACTAACACTTAGATAACACCGATCGAACTCCGCCGCCACCCGTAACTACACCAATAACTCTACCTTTGGTCAATAATGAATCCAAAACGATAGATACACTGACAGCTGATCTAGAGAATTTGAGCGCGGCGAATCATTTGAATGCTGAATCGCAAATAGATAATACTGAAATGCGAATACATTCAATGATAAGACAATGGTAATGCTGAAATGCGGATTCATTCATTGATCGGCAGCAGTCAAATTTTCAATATCAGCTTCGGGTCCAATGTTGGACAGTGGTGGAGTTGTTAGTGTAGTTACTGGAGCCGGAGGTGTTTTATATGAGTTATGGAAGTGTTAGTATATACCTATAAATTCCTGAATTAGTAGCTGTGGGTTAGCTGTGATAAATATAACAACAGCATCCAGCTGTCAGTTCCAGCATAATTGTAGAATTGTATACCGATATAGGAGTTAAGTCGGAGGAGTACAAAATTGATTGAGCGGATATGTTTCACCCCCTGTTAGGAAAACCATCTTAAAAAAAACAATACCGATAGATGGTGTCTCTTAATTCGATACGACTATTAAAGAGGGTGAGGAGATAGAAGATAATCTTTATGATGCTGACAACGAGTGTTATGAAATAGCGTCAGCAAGCAAAATTGATGGCCCAATTTCATCATAATCATTGTCAGCATTATAAACACTTTCTTCTCCATTCTCTTCCAATAGTGGTATCGAAAGAAGAGACAAGCGATACTGTTGGTTGTAAGATGGTTTTCCAAAGAGCGGGGAAACATATGTATGCATTGCCAATCAATGACTATCAAATTACATAAAATAAACGTCTAGTCGAGACGAACTACTATTCCCCGCTCTATTTATCCAAGCTTTAGGATGCTTCATCTCCAGAATGTCTGGTGGTGGAGGTGTTGGTGTAGTTAGAAGAGTCAGTGGAGTTTTTTAAGTATCAGCTTCATAAATATAAGTTTCTGAGCTAGTAGCTGTGGTAGCTGCTTTATTAGCGGTTTAAGTGTCTATTTCAGGTGCTTTTGCGGCCCATCTTTCGCTAGCTTCAAATATACTATCTATTTCTACATCTTCAGTCGGTGTGGCTGTGGTTGATCAAATAAACTGTGGAAATAGTGTTTGTACCAGACAAGAGTGATCTTCAGATTCGTAAAATCGTTTTGTCTTAAAATTCATTCTTTTTAGTTCATCATATTTAAGTAATTGTTCAGTGTTGCTTGCGTGTGAAGCGGCTGAAAGAGCAGCGCAATAGAATTATGTAGTATTATGTTGTTGCACTCAAAAAATGTACTCTTCTCAATCAATCGATTCAAAGCCGAAAATGGTAAACTACACCCCGTATATTTTATGAGTAAGAAGACGACGGAGACAGAAAAAGTACACCCAGGGCCGGCGCGACCGTATTTGGCGCCCTAGGCGAGGAGAATTATTAGCGCCGTTTGCTATGGACCATAGTACTTGAGAGTGCGGCGGTGACGAGCGCGCGCTCAACAGTCAACATCAACACAATTTTTTAAGAATTGTCCAAAAAAATAACTCGTAAATTATTGTATCCATTCACGAAGTGACCAGTAAAGAAAAAAGTTGACCCAGTTTAAATTCTATTTTATTACGCCTTCAAAATGGTTAAAAGAATCAGTAAATAAAACATTGGGTGTGTGTACTTATGTACGCGCATTAGAAGTTATACTTCTTTAGCATACAAATAACTAATTAGATTCTTATTATTTTCAAGCGTTGGAATCTGGAAGCATCATGATGCCGACACGGTCTAGCCTTCAGATTATACCGGACTCAAATCCTAGCTGAAATCACCTACTGGTTGACTTATCAGGCCTAACTACAATGGTTTTAAGATGCCTCATCAAATTTCCTTCATATGCGTCGCCAGCTGGTTCAGCTTTTATCTACCTGATAATAGTGCTGCTATTTCAAAGCCTTACTCTCTTCACGTTGGTTTCTTTCCGCCTTAGCTACCAATAGAGAATATTTAACTTCTCCTTCACTTTATTCCATAGATCACACAATGGTACCATTATAGTCTTCTTTGCTCTTAGCCGTGCCTTTAGCTGTCGGTTACAGCGCAGCAGTTTCCTCGGCTAATCTTCGACGCTCCAAAAGGGCATGGTCTGTGTCCTCTTTCACATTTAGGAATGCCGGGCATTGCGTGGACTCATATTGTCCGAGCCGATGGAGGTATGCCTTCATAGCTTACCTCTCCATGCTCTCATCGACCTTGGGTAGACTAATTTTACTTCCTTTGCCACTACTGAAATCATTGTCACTTCTAAATTATGTTTACTTCTCTAGCTTCTTCTACTTGTGGTTACTCAATTCAGGCAAATACAGCATCATTTACGGTACCGTGCCGTATATTTGAAACCTGAAACCAATCGATCATTATTCAGGGCTAGATTTACATGATCTTGGAGAAAGTTAATAGGTGGACGGGAATCTTCGCCTCTGCCAAGAACTTCTTCTCAGTCTTTTTTGTATGGCCATAATACTTGTTTCAAAAATTAGATTTTTGATTTGGAGCAAATACTGCTTACTAATACTTTGGAGCAGATACTGCTATCACAACTTGTAAATTCAGACTGCTTCATAGAACTAACCTCTCAACCGTTCAAAATTAAATCTGGAGTTCCCCGAGGCTCCATTTTAGGCCTAAAGCTTTTCAATATATTTATACACGACTTCGCCAACATAATTCCCCTTCTTAACACAACTTGCATATAATACGCTGATGATACACTTGTTTGGAGTACAAGTCTCACCTATTAAAACCACAGAAGAACTCCAAACACACGTCAACAAAATAATAGATAACCTAGATAAATGGAACGTAGAAATTAATCAGGGGAAAGTTTAATTACCTGCTTCAGGAATCTCTCAGGTAAAGGACATAAAAACGTGCAACGGTAATCAAAACTCTGGAAAATAATCATTAATGGTCACACAATTATTTTATGAAGTACCTGGGAGTAAAGATGCATCACAGAATCATGTGGAACCCACACGTAAGACTCAAACTGATAAACGCCCGTATAATAGTAATAAAGGTGGCAAATAAGTTTCAGTTTTTGGAAAGGAAAATACTTAGGCACTGTACCTTCCTCTATATTGCAGCGGAAAATGGGCGAAAATTACACCAATCCTGATATACATGTTCCAACTAATGCCCCCGAATGAATTGGTAAGAAAAATAGCTAGTGAAGGCATTATGAAAGCAGCAGAGTTACCAAGCAAATGCACGCCAAAGGAAATATAAATGAATAGTAAAGTTGAAACACCCAAAAACATCAGCCTACGGGCGAACTAGAAATTAAGTTACTAGTAAAATAGCTCTGACAATAATGTAAGTCAGCGATACAAAAATAAAACCACAGCCAGTTTGGCGCAACCAATCTGTTTGCGCCTAAAACACTACGAATCTTCCTATGCCCACGAAAATCCCAGCTGATGAATCGAACATGAAATTTATTTCCCTCCATAGCCTCGGCATAAAACCCCCTCACCCAACGACATCGTGAACCGGCATCGGCGCATGAGGAATGGAACTTGAAATGCTTGCCCTCCATTGCCTCCACCCCTTCGCCCATATCCTTCGTTGCGTTGCGTTGCGAATTCGTCAAAATTCACTCTCATAATATTTTTCAAAACGCGCCTAAAGAAGTATAACTTCAAAAAATTTCCACTTTTCTCTGTTTCTCTTTTTTTGCTCTTCATAAATTTTGTTAAAAACTGAAACCGGAAATCTGGCGCCCCCCAAAAATCGGCGCCCTAGGCGACCGCCTAGTTCGCCTTAATGGTAGCGCCGGCCCTGAGTACACCAGCTATCAATTGGAGGTGTTAGGGGTAGTGCAAACAGTGAAAAAGTTCCGAGTCTACTTGTTGGGACAAAAGTTTAAGCTGGTAACAAATTGGTTATCCTAATGCTAGGGCCGCATCTGCGTGTATCGTCCCGAAGCTTCGCGCTATGACACGATACACGCAGATGTAACCGGCCATTATCGGCTATCGTCGCAAACATTCGGGCTGCGTATGAGTTATCGCGCGAGTGGCGATAATATGCGCGCTAATTCGTGTAAAATGACGAAGCCGCTAATACGACCACCGCATTATCGCGATAACTTTTTAGCGTGCAAAACATACGAAGCTTCGGCACGCATTGCTTCGGGACGATACACGCAGATGCGGCCCTAGCATAACAGAAAAAGGACTTTGTAGCTCGAGTGGCGAAATAGGCATTGTTGCTGGAGGAATTTAATTAGAAAGTAGAGCCAGATTACGACACGTAAACGCCTTATGTCGAAATCCCACCTCACTCTGCATCGCCGCCGAAACAGACGCCTTCACCAAATTATGGTATTAAGTACATTTGGTTATCCCGCTAGAATCATTACTGACAGAGGCGGAACTTTTATTTCGACAGAACACCAAGAGGCAATGTTCAGGTCGAGCAGCTTCATTCGACGGTCATAAGCCTATTGACGAAGATGCCGCTGAACGACCCTGAGAAATGGTATCTTCATCTACTTAAAGGCCCCCATACACGGTCAAATTGGATGTACATCGAAGTGCGGATGTACAACCAAAACTATCGATTGTGGGCCGGTCGGCCGATCAAAATACATTGGGCTTATGGGTTTGATGAAAATCTGGATGTACATCCAATTTGACCGTGTATGGGGGCCTTAAGTTGTAGAAGGTGCTGAACAGAAGTTTTCACGGTGACGTACAAACTACACTATTTGAGTTACTTATTGGGACAAAGATAAGGTGTGAGAACGAGAGAAGGTTACTAGAGACAATTGAAGAAGAAGCCGCTAAGCAATACCACGAAGAACGTGAGGCTGCTAGAAAAAATTCGAAAGAAGCTATACATATATTGAGAATTCAAAAAGAAAATAAAAATCAATACAGCCACTGAAGGGAGAACGAATTTGGAGCGCTGTTAGCATGCTCTGATTGGAGCTTTAAGAAATTGTATTTGGCGAAGAAAACGGACAAACGTAAACCGGTTCTTGCTCGATGCGGTGGTCAAGCAGCATATTGGTCGTGGTTGGTACTTAGTTGGGGGACCGCTCGGTAAAACTGCTGTCGCCATTCGCATTTAGAAGGATGACTAGAGATGTGGGGAAAATCGTCTCAGCTGCCCCCGTTTGTGTTAGGCCTGGGAATAGCACTCCGTTATCTCAATTTAACCCGACAGTTGTGGCTCAGCCGGACGCTGATTTGCAAAGTTTTTTTGTGAGTTATTTTCTTCTTAGGGAGTCAAGTTTTTTACTATAATTTTGATTGTACACCGAATACTATTTCAGATAACATCTTCTCAAGAAATCTGATTTTGAGTAAAATTGAGAATTGCTTCTGGATCCGCCCCTTCAAAAACATATATTATAGTTTTTGGCTTAGCTTGAAATAATAAGTTAGGAAATTCTATGTTCACTTTATGACACAACCAGAGTATTTTTTTATTTTATGTTACATTGAGAGGCTGCCTATTTTCAACGATTTCATTGGGCTCATGCTAAAATGTAACATTTATTGGTATTTTGTTTCTACAAAAAAAAAGATATGTGTAAATATCGTATTATAATATAAAATCACTGTCAAAAACATCTCAAAACTAGCTGCCACTTCTGAAAGACACATAAAATGTAAGTAACGAGCAAATTAAATTTAATTAACCATATTTAGAATTTAGCCAAGCATAAATATTAATAACAATAAATTTTTTTGAATAACAATTTTCTTCTTTTTTTTAATAATAAAGCCAATAGTAAATTTTTTTTATAAGCAATAAATTTCCAATATTTAATTCAACATATTAACACGTTTACCCAAATATAATCAAAAATGTTTTTATATAAAGGCAAAAAGAATTTTTGAAATTTAATTAACGAAAAAAAAAACAAATTCATAATTTTCATTTATATTGTATAAAATTTGACACGCATTTTTGTTTTCATTAAAGTCTAATTATTTGCAGTTTTTAGAAAGTTTTTTTTTTTAATAAACTGATTTTGATTGTGTAAAATGTAAGATTAGATAAAAATGTATAGTAGTTTGGTTGTTATCTTTCTTCTATATAAATAACTGTAATAAAAACCCTATATAGTATTTAATTACATTATTTTTTTTTTGTTTTTTTTTGAGAAAATTCTTATCTTTACTTTAGTGTATTTTTCTGTCATTTTCCTTCTTGTAGTCATGATTCCATGGTTTTTATTTTTGATTTAATTTTGATTTTTATTTTTTTTTATTTACTTTATTTTTGTTTTATTGGTTTTCAAGTTGAAAAATATTTTTCATTAATGAATTTTTGTTTTATAATATAATATATATTTTTTTTTTGTTTCTTTTTTATCGTTCTTATCAGTAAATTTTGGAATGTACATATTTTTTTGTCTTTTTTAGAAATATAAAAATGCATTTTTTTTTGTTTTCATATAAATTTTTTCTGAATTTTTGTTATTTTGTTTATTAATAAACTATATATTTCATTTTTTTTTATTCTTAATTTTGAATTTTGGCACCTTGTTTCCGAAACTTGTGAAATTTATAAATATTTATTTTCAAAATTTTTTGCTTTGTTTTATTAACTTCTGTTTGTTTTTTATTAATTTTTTTTATTTATGAAAAATATAACTTTTAGATTGATTAAAATGATGAATAAAAATGAATTATTGTTTTTGGAGATAAATAAAATTAGATTTTGTTTTTGTAATAAATGTAATAGATTCATATATCTAATAATTATGCCTATACCAAATTAAAGAGTATAGCAGGGTAAGCATAGGACAGATGCCCCTCGGGAAAGTTAGGTTGATATTTTTACCTTAACATCACACTAGTAAGGGGAACTATTACCGAAATTATCGTACCTCTGTGAGCGCTGATTCTTGAAATAAATTAATTAATCGAATTTTTGAAAAAAAAAAAATAGTTTTCTCTCTTATAACGTAACGGATTGTTATGATTTTTTGGGATATGCTAGATACACCAAAGAACTGTTAAACAAAATATTATTAAGTATTCTCAGTGATTAGAATGTCTCAAAATCCCGAATTTTAAATTTACAAAAATGGAAAATGTCACGTATATCAACAGACACTATCACCATATTTTTTTTTATAAATAACCCTTACTATGCTCTACAATATATATTTTTTTCAAATTTTTCGCAAGGGTAGAACAGTGTTAAAAAAATATAATTACTACTCATATATAAATATTAGAAAGATAAAGTTTTATTAATAGCAACAATATTAATAATGTTAATATAATACATATAATACAGCAATTATAATATTAATTAATATCAATTAATCATAATCACTGTTTTCTTCAATGGTTACAATGGATGTTGGCACAATATTATATCTTCGGCCGTTGTTAAGATTTTCTTTTGACCTTTCACTTTCAACACAAATCGCCCACACACTACACATTTGGGATTTTTCTCTTTTGGCATTTTTATTAACTAAAAATAATTACTTCACTAATTAAATCCACCTGAAATATTACTACTTTAAATACAATATCAAACTAGTGTAATACTGCTTCTTTTTACCTGAATATTTTTAGAGGAACAATATTTACTGAATTGTATCTATATATACAACAATAAATAATAAATAATAAAATAAAATGATTTCGTAGAAGTAAGTACAAAAAAAGAAAAACACTTATAAAATTCGAGATAAAAATGAATTTGAGATTAAAGTAATAAACGCGGTTCAACTTGTAGTGTATTAAGAGTAAACATAAGTTGCGAATTTCAAAATCTGTTTTATTCTGTTCTAATCGGTTTTGGAACAGTATTTAATTCTCATCGGACACGACCGAAACACGAATGAAAATGCAATCCTAAATGACTTCCAGAAAAAAACTTTTACTACGCATTTAATTACTTTTTTGATATATTAATCTGGCCTTAGCTTCATTCCATTTATGGTACCATTTACCATTTAGTGCCCTTAACCAATAAGAAATTCTACCAACTACGCAATATTCTATATTTTATTCTACGTCATGCGTCATGTACTATTTGTTTCCTATCAATGCATCGGTAATTGTTCTTTAGCTATGCGTAACATTTATCAACTACGCAATATAGTGTATTATTTTACGCAATATAGTGTATATTTTACTGTTCCTGCAAAGTCTACAAGGCATGCGTCGTCTATTATTTACTCAGTTATTGCTGTAGATGTTACCATAGATCAAAGCATTAAAAGTGACTTACGGCCGATAATGGTTAATACAATTTTGCTTTCGATAATTGGTAAGGGCAGTATCCAGAACGCAGTTAGGGTAGGTGTGAACAGTGGGCATTGAAGCCTTGGCGCATAGAGACAATTAATTGAGGAGTGTTCCAAGCCTTGACTCAAGATATAGCCAACATAAAAATCGAAAGATATATTTTAGGGGTATTCAAAATACCTTTTTAATTTTTGTGTCACTTGGGTGGAAATACTATTAAATGCAGAAAATGAGTTAGTGTTTGTAATAATTAACGCTCACGTCAATTTCACATCATAATTATAGCAACTCATAATTCGCGGTATAAGAACCAGATGAACGTATCCACAAAAAAATCAAAAAAAAATTTTTTTTTCATAAAACGGTTCACAATAATATTGTCATATATTGTGAACCGTTTTATGAAAAAAAAACGTTTTTTTGATTTTTTTGTAGATACGTTCATCTGGTTCTTATACCGCGAATTATTATAATACATATACTATATAAGAGTAGTAATTATATTTTTTTAACACTGTTCTACCCTTGCGAAAAATTTGAAAAAAATATATATTGTAGAGCATAGTAAGGGTTATTTATAAAAAAAATATGGTGATAGTGTCTGTTGATATACGTGACATTTTCCATTTTTGTAAATTTAAAATTCGGGATTTTGAGACATTCTAATCACTGAGAATACTTAATAATATTTTGTTTAACAGTTCTTTGGTGTATCTAGCATATCCCAAAAAATCATAACAATCCGTTACGTTATAAGAGAGAAAACTATTTTTTTTTTTCAAAAATTCGATTAATTAATTTATTTCAAGAATCAGCGCTCACAGAGGTACGATAATTTCGGGAATAGTTCCCCTTACTAGTGTGATGTTAAGGTAAAAATATCAACCTAACTTTCCCGAGGGGCATCTGTCCTATGCTTACCCTGCTATACTCTTTGCAATAAGTAGAGCAAAGTTTTATTTCTGAGCAAAAAACGGTTGATGGTGATTTGGGTATGGGTGTTTATTTGGGTTTTTGTTTATTCATACACAATTTTTCTTAGATTTCTGACTTATCATTAATCCATTTTAATATTCGCTTCATTTTTTTACTGTGTGTGATAGAACTGATTGGGGAACTTTTAGAAAACATTCGCATCACTTTAGGTCGCTTATTATCATAAACCATAAACATGTATATTTATATTTTGAGTAGATGGGTTTAGTGATGTGAAGCCAGTACTCCCGTTCAAAAAACTTACTCCTTGGAATAAAATGATTTTGAAACATTGCTGCTGAAGTTGAAAGAATTACCAAAATGCCCTTTAGCGGCGAAACTATACGGAATGCGAAAAAAAACAGTAGGAATTTTACATTCCTTCCACAACTTAAATAAATCAATTACATCTTCATTTACGCAATCCATTTTACACTTGCCACTTTACATTTTCATTTAAGGCTATCTCTCGAAATGCCGTAACAAAGCTCAAGTTCGTTGAGTTTTCTTCCGTACTGCACGTCATATTAGGTTCAGGCTTATGAATTACAATTCTCACTCAATCAGAAAATAGTACGTCCTGGACACGAAATACCTGGGGTGGAACATGCCTTAAAACACTGTAATTTATACTGTACTCTTAGGGAGATCTCGTAAAATTAGAAAAAACTAGTTGGTGAATGTAAGCTGGCTGCTGGTACAAAGAAGTGCTGCTAATCGAGCAATACAGCAGTTACCTTGAACGCATTGCTCAGGAGAAAAGAAAAAAACGTTCATACACAGAAATCAGGGAGAAGAATCTCCCTTGTGAACTAGGGTTGACATGTGCGTTCTACCAAAAAGTCTGTGGTATGACACAATTTGGACCATGCTGCTCATATTGTAATGACATTGAGTGAAATCCACAGACATATACATAATAATGGACTGCTCTCCTTTTTTTATGTGAAAGACTAGAGGCTCAGGCAAGGCCCTTTATACTGTCGACAACCTATTTGTTTCGTCAAGAGTGCAATGTCGAACAACAGCTCTAGTCTGAAGATGAAGAGAGGGAGAAGTGAGGGAAGTTACTGCCACAACCAAGCCATGATAATGACATTAATCCCATACAAATTCATGGCACCAAAAAGTATAGTCCTCTCGCTCATCCATAAGCCCCTTTTGTTACCGAAATCAAATTTTGTTCAATTTCGTGTTATGATTTCAGTGCATTCACCGGCCGAAATAAAATCAGGTAGCGCCAAAATTGAAGAAATTAAATTTGACATTCAAAAACTGCAAAATTTTAAATTTTTTTAAATATTTTTACTTTTCACTTTCATTAAACGACATAATATGACAACTTTTTTATATTTACAGCGAAAGAAGAGGGGTACATAACATTCTGGAATAACTTTGGGCGACATTTAAAAAACCGCCACAGCGGTTGCATGGTATATTATTAAAGGTGCAATACCTGATTTCATATTTTCCTTTTGCAAATGTCAGAATATTTCCAAAAAATAGATGCGTATAGTGATTGCACATGAGTAGTGAGGCACATTACGTTTTAGCAGTTCGTTTATAAATAGAACAACTCGATTGTGGAACTGTCTTCCACAATCGGTGTTTCCGAACTAATATAACATCTCAGAGTTCAAACGCAAGGTTCATCGACAATGGCACTTCCTTCTCTCTTCACAACAGTTTGAAGTACATATATTTGGTTGTGTTCTGGAAGTCAAATTGTTTTTTGTAAATACAATTCTAAAACATTGCACGTGTTCGGAAATATTGACTGAAGAAGATTTTTTCACAATCGAGATGTTTTATTAACTTCCCATAAACTGGGAAGGAAGGAAGTTATTGTAATCGGTCTGAAAATCGAAATCGAATTTTTCAACGTATGTATTTTCATTTTTCAGGGTCCCAATAGCATTTTAAGCAAAAATTTGAGAAGAAATATGTGTCTGTGTGTGTACATACGTATGTGGTTATTTTTTCCTGCACGATATCGCGCGAACCTAAAAGATATCGACTATGTTGAGGTGTCGTTCAAAACGTATTAACGGAAATATGATCTGAAAAGATTTTCATAAAATTCGGTCGAGCCGTTTTTTTGTGTAAACGACGAACGTGGTATACCTGCACGATATCACGGGCACCAAAATCGATATCGACTTCGTTGAGGTGCCGATCGAAGTGTATTAACGAAAATATGATCTGCAAAAATTTTCATAAAAATCAGTCGAGCCGTTTTCCTGTTTAAACGACGTTTGTGACTTTTGAACCTGCACGATATCGCGTAAACCAAAAATGAAACCGGCTTTTTTGAGTTGCCGATCGAGGCATATTAATGAAAACATGCTATGAAGAAAATTTAATAACATTCGGTAAAGCTTTTTTTGTTTAAATGGAAAGTTTTGCTAATAAAGTCGTTGGAGTGAAACCCATTCTAAATGACATTACCTTTTCTGGTTTCAGCAGCGCGAAAGCTTTCCATCAAGACGTCATCTGTCAAACTCCTAGCAGTCTTTGAAAATAGTGCAAAAATTACGTTAACCTTGCAAACCCAAGGAATTTTTCAAGCCACTTTTTGGGCTGGGAATTGTTTTCCGCGTCCCACAGTTTATGGAAATTTAAGTTCATCTCGGAATTTCCAGTAGTTACCTACTGAACAATTTGGCCTTTCCGGTCAAGTCATTCATCATGCTGGGAAGTTGATCGTGTGGACCGAAGGGATCAAATTCACAACCCAACTAGTTTTGTTTAAGGTATTATGGGGATTTTGGACCAACAATAAAATAATGGCTGTTGTTAAGTTGCATTGTAACTGAATTTTTTTAGTTGATCTATAGAATGCTATGAAGGACGTTCTGTGAAAAATTGTTGAATAAGTTTGAATTGCCACTTTGATGAGCAGTCGTAGGATCGAACTTTCTTCGTCATTCTTAAATATTAGCTACTTAACGCCAATCATTGAGAGTGTGGAATGGATCAAGGTTTTAAGAAAAACTCACTAAATACCTCCAATAACATAATTCACATATTCATCATTTCTTTCGCTCACTTAAAATTAAACGGAAGTTGTGTTTTTGCAATTTTAATCATTTTTCTTGTTTACTTTCAAAATTTTGTTGTTTAGTTCATAAAAATATAATATTTTAATAATAAACATTAAAAATCATTATTATTTTCCCATTTTCTTGTTTTAAATATTTAAAAAAGCGTATAAAAGTAAAATTTTTTACATTTTTAGTTTGATTTTTGGTTTCCTTTCAATAATCTGATCTCAGACAGCAATCGAGTAGTCTGACGGATGCGATGAAGGTGGCTGCAAGGATGTCTGAAGCTGTTGATTCTGCTGTTGCTGCTGGTTGTTACTACCTGCTGGCCGTGACCACAACGAAGAACGGATTCCCAACTTAATTTTCTTTATGGTATCTATATCACACTCGGCCTCAGAAAGTTCTGGTCTATCTGGGGTACCGCCTTCGATCGGTACCGGATGAAAGCTACCACCAGGTGTATTGTCTTGTAATTGTAGTGGCAGTAAGGTTCTCATTGTACCCCTGTTCAGGATAATCTTCTGGTATCATATCACTTCAATCACACTATCAGGATTTTATTTTATTATTATTTTTTTTGCAATATTTAAGAAGCACACACCGGATTTTGATTTTTGGAGGATTTTAAATTAATTATAATTTTTTTTTCTTAGAGGCAAAGATGAGAGAGATAAATTAATAATACAGATATACAAAAAAGATAGTCTCTGATTAAATTTTTGGTGATTGCGATAAATTTTTTGGTTTTTTTTTTTCTTATAAAAAAAATAACTGAAGATATAACTGAACTGGGTGTATTATTTTTGATTTTTGAGAGAGAGATAGAAAGGATGCGATTTTGTGTAAAATTTTTAGGTAAATTTTTTTTTGTATTGATTTTTTAATCAGCATGCTATGGACCTTTACGCAATGTCGATGTTAAATTAATTTTTGTAGCTGGTGTTGGATTTGTTGGAGATTTTGATAATAGAGTTGTGTTGTCTGAGCATGATGATGATATTGGTATTGTTTTATGGGGTATAGGACGAAATTGGGACGGCATGCGGGCTGTTTTACATACAGCTGTTTGAGTACTACTTAAAGAGGTCGATGGGGTTGTTGACGATGTTTTAGTAGTACTACCACATTGTATGACATTTGGTTGTGATTGAATATTGGATTTATTATTATTAAAAAGATTTTTATGATTATTACTACTACGTGGGGATGTAACTAATAGCGTGGTTATATTATTTGCATTCAAACTTGAGGAATTTTTGTGTCTTGGTGTTGTGTTTGTTGAATATAGGTGTTGTTGATGGTACCTTGATCTGCCACGGCGTGGTAATGATTTTTGCTCTGACATTGGTGATAAATCGGATGATGTACTTGACTGTGTACCATGATAGATAACGCCTGGAAATAAGAACACTATAAGATTACTCTTTAGTTATTATATTGAATCGACAGAACGACTATAAATTTTTCAAATTTAAAAATAGAGAAAGAAGAGTGTTTTTTTTAAATAATGCACAAAATTTCCAAAAATAAATGACTTATAGGGCAGGCAACGAATGCTCAATAAAAGGTATAGAGGGAAATACTTGGAACATAATTTTTGACTTCGTAATTTTGTTTGGGCTAGATAGGAGGTGAACATATCAAAAGTCCCCGCCCGTAGCCTTTGAGTCGTGAGGGGGGGGGGGGAGAGGGGGGGTTGGGTTTGAAGGTCTCATTTGTCGGTAGCAAACTTAATCAGCTTTGATTTTGTATATAGTGGTCATGTCGTTACGAAGCATAGTTTCCGAGGTATAAGCGAAAAACCGATAAATGGGACCTTCAAACCCCTCTTCCCCCTGCGGCTTAAGGGCTACGTACGGGCGGGGACTTTTGATAATTTCGCCTCCTAACTAGTCCAAACAATGTTGTGGTTCAAACATTTCCTTCTATACCTTTCCGTTGCATGGCCTATTAATAGAAAACAAACTAATAATTCAATGAAAAACAAAATGCCAACCAAAATAACTGGCAAGTAGTAGTGGTAGGTAAGGATTAAAAACAGAAAGTGTGTCAGTGATATTTAAACCTTAAAATATTACATTGCTTAAAAAAAGAAAATAGCACGAACTGAAGCCATTGAGCTAGGAAACATGTCGCACCTGTCGAAGGCACACGATGGTTGACATTTGTGCATAATTTTCGAAATATTGACTGCTGAAGTTGCTTGAAGTGGCAAATTGTGAGGCTGCTAGTAACTTTTAGGAATATTCATCTACATCAATATCAAATACTGTAAGTTTTAATTGTGACTCTTTAGATTGTACTACACTAAACTACAATGAATCTGTGAGATTGAGCATAATGAACATTTGAAGTTGGCACAAATTCAATCCCTATGAAAGAAGGGTTCTGTATCATTGATTTTGTGGAGGTTTTTTATAGTCTATTACGCATTCAAGCCTGCATGTAAAGCCAGTTGTAACTCCCAGGGTACATGTATGCAAAAGTTCCTTAGCTAAACCTATTAAACCTATGCAACTGCTCACCTCTTCATTTCGGCCCATCTTTCTGAAGCTGCTGGTCCTGGCCTACTGATAATGGTTTTCGTGGTGAGTTCTGTGTCACAAGTCGCCTCACTAGTTAACAATGAAAAAGGGTGGAGATATATAACAAGAGTCTTATAGTCTTACCAGATAAATATGGACCTCCGCTTGACTGCGATTACTGTATAAGTGGACAGATGAGGATCATCATCATCGTTGCGCTCCTTTAATCCCTCATGGGACAGAGGGCGGAAACAGTTACCCTCCAGCCGACTCTGTTTTGCAGATGAGGATATGAGGAGCAAAATGTTCAGCGGTATAATTGAGCCTCTGAGATTGGGTTTGCTGACAATATTATCAGTACTGTCGAATTTTAACAAGCCTAGATGATTCGCATGTCATTAAGGAAAGACTTGGGAGGAGACAATTAATGTTGCAGTTTTGTACAACCCTGAGAAGGTCAGGAGCACTGGGAGAGTTTATCAACACATATAATTCTACTCATAACTCTGGAAGTTGGTGGGTTGAAAGCTTGACTCTTACAATTTTAGATAGGTGGGACTATTCTGCGTAGATTGATGGCTTATTCATGAAAGCGTCTAATAGGGTTACAAAAATACAGGGGCTCTAACAAAAAAAATTCAAAACGCCTTAGCTACTAAACCGTTACGATTTCTCTCCCCCACCCATGCGATTTTTTGTTCGTCTATCCAAGACCTTTCCACAGCCGGGCGTTTTTTTAGCAATACACCCTGTATATACAATGCTGTTTAATGAGGTTTGTTCAGAGGGAACCTTTTTGCAAGTGTTGTGAAGATGTCGGAAATTGGCTAGATCACTGAACTTTGGAGTGATCGAGTTGCCGTGCATATGCCTAGCATGACAAAGTGCAAGTCTTCACTCCAATGAATAGTGTTGTCCCTTGCCATTAAGGCTGTTTTTAGTTGCTTGTGGAACCGTTCAACCATCCCGTTTGCCTGCGGATGGTAAGCGGTTGTCTAGATTTGATAAGTGACAAGTAATTTGGCAACTTTATTAAATAGTTTCGATTCGAACCTACCAACCTTGATCGATTGTGATCTCGAGTGGTACGCCGAATCGTGGGAGGAAGTCAGTGACGAATCTCTTTGCCACTGTTGAAGCTGAGATATCCCGAATTGGGTATGCTTCAGGCCATCGCGTGAATCTATCGATTGTCGCCAAGATATAAGAGCATCCACGAGATAGGGGTAGGGGTGCCACTCTATCCATATGGATACGATCAAATCTATTATTTGGCAGCTTGATCGCTTCAAATGGAGATTTGGTATGCCGAAAACTTTTGACTTTTGGCAACCTAGGCATAATCGAAACCAATCATTGCAGTCTTTATTGATCGATGGCCAGAAGTATTTCTTGGTATCGGTTCGTCTTGTAGCGCGAATACCAAGATGAGAGAGACTATGTTAGGCCTTACATACCCAAGGTTCAACAGGGATACCTGTACTAGTTTCATACCACATCTGATAGGCGGTAAATGGTATTCGCGCTAGCTTTACCCGTGAGCCGTTGTTGGGGTGCTGTTGTAAAGACCTCAGACCAGTTGCTTCCGCCATAGAGGTTTTCACCTTCTGCTGGCCATGTAAATACTTTACGCGAGTGGTTTCAAAGGTATCTATCTCAAATGCTCGTTTATCGGCACCAACTGTTCAGCCAATTTTGGTGTAAATTGAAGTTAGAAATTTACCATTCCCAAAAACCTCTGGATCGTTATGACAGAAGTGGGGGTGCAAGATAAACGATTGCCTGAACCCGATTGGAGGATGGAAGTATTCCATCTTTTGTGATACGGTGGCTTAGAAACTTGATCTCTGATCGTTTGATCGTGCACCAAAACGCATTTTTCTAGCTTAATGGTTAAATCGAGGTGTTTAAAGAGCTCTTCGAAGTGAACGGTCTGTTCACCCTTGGTTTTACTGGCGATAAGTACATCGTCCAACTATACATAAACGAAGTCGAGATCTCTCGTAACTTCGTTTTTGAACCTTCGAAAGGTTTGTGCTGCATTCCGTAAGCCGCATACGGGTAAACTCATATAGGCCGAATTGCGTAATGAGTGCAGTCTTATGCACGTCTTCTGGGGTGTTTGGTATGCGATGTTATGCACGTACTAAGTCGACCTTTGAAAAAATTGTGCAGCCGTGAAGATTTACTGATGTTGTTGAATCTTATAAGTAGATAGCAAATACTATTGCTGAAGCTCTCCTAGGCATTTCGAAGAGCAGGGATTGAAAAGAGTTGGAAGGTTAATGTTAAGTACCACTAATTGCCTTCAACAGATGACCAACAGTTTCCCATACTCAAAGTCATAACTACATACGACACTGCAGTACTATGATCAAATCTCATTAGTATATAATAAAATACTTACTATGCTTCATTTTAGAGTCCAGCTGATTCGAAGATTCCGTCCTGCTAGATGTTAACTGATCTTGATCAGAATCGGACTCTTCGCTTTCTGGTTCAGTTTTTCTAGAATGCCGTCTTCGATTCTTGGAGGTCTGCAATTACAAGAAAACACAAAGCACTTCTGTAGCTTCAAAATATTTTTAATAAAAAGCGAAGAAAGCAAAAGCAAGCACTTTCTACGAATAACGGCATTCATAATGTAATTTAGAAACATAAGACAAATATTTTTTTTTTCGTTTTTGTATTGCCAATAGAATAAAAAATAAACGCACGATATTGTAATATGGTGATGGGTTTTGCAGTTGTCTAAGTACCGCGGGTGGAGGTGGCGATGAACAGCCCTCGGTGAGGGCGCGCTCATGATACATGAATGAATGCAGGAGGGTGTTAGCTGGACCCGTATGATGGGGTTGTGCCAGGGTACTAGCTTCTGAAAGTTGAAACGTCGCATAAGGAGAAATATCCTCTGACGTTTCTGAAAACATTTAGAAAACTTCAGTTTGGTTTTAATTGACACCTGAGCCTATTACCAGGGATTTTGTCGCTGTTTTGCAGTGAGACTTTATGAATTGTTGCATAATAACGTTCTCGTTGCGTTTCATTATTTTTACGGTTGTCAATTGTTTCCTTCTGTACACGGTTTGTTTGTCCTGAAATTAAATGTAATAATAGTAATTCGCTAAAGTTTTACTAAGGAACTATCTTTACTGTATTTGTAGCACATTATGGACAGTGCAACAGTGCATATCAATCCGGATACTGTAGCTATTCCGGGTATGAGTAGATTAACATCCCCATAGAATATATTTGCTCGGTGGCCTCGTTGTACTATTTCAGGTGGTGGTGGTTCACCATCTTTGGTTAAAGTAACGAAAGTAACGTCAATTTTTGATACTCCCGCCACGTTGTGCGCTTCCATTCTTAGTTGGTAAAGTGTGGAAGGAGTTAGTCCTGAGATGGTGAACCGTCTTTGCGGTTTAAGAGCGTTTGACACTAAAGTATAAACAAAAAAATGTATATTGTCATTGAAATGATAAATATTTACCCAAAATCCATTCCTTGTTATTTCCATCAGATATTGGCTTGTACTGTAGAACAAAGTATAAAATAGGGCAGCCATTATCTGGCCATGCATGCAGTCTTATCAGAACTGAGGTTGAATTTGGTGCAACTAAGTTGGCAGTGGATGGCATTCCAGGTGCTTGACCCTGAGTTCTTACATGTAAAGTTGTACTTGGTGGGGATGTTCCGATTTTATTAGTGGCAGTTAAGAAGACTTGATATGTGCTACCGCAGACTAACCCTTTTAGTTCATGACTTGATGCATGCCGTGACAATGGTTTTTCTTCTAAGTTGCCTTGCAGACGCCGATAATGGAGAGTGAATGCCGTGATTGGTGCATTCCCATTGGAGCCACTCTTCCAGTGCATCAATATACTACTTGACGTTGCGCTAGTGACATACAAAACAGGAGAAGTTGGAGGAACTTGAACAATGAGAGTGTGCGTTAACCGATCTGTGCCAACGCCGTTATCAATTTGGCAGCTATAATTTCCACTATCAGATATTTGCAGACTAGAAATTATCAGATCTCCAGAATCTAGTAATTGTGCGTTGTGTACTCCTCCTTGCCGCAGGGAAGTATCTCCCTTGTACCACTCTCTTTTTGGTTTTCCCACTGCTGTACATGGTAGTGTCACTGTTGATCGCCATGGACGGATTACAGGTCCTCCAAAAGACACTATTCGTGCAGGAACTCTGTTGGTTGCGATCTGCGAGGCCACACGTGAGCTCTTTCCTTCTCCAACACGTGTCGATGCTGTTACCCAAAATTGATATTCGATGTGTGCTTGTAGGCTCTTCGCTTCGTAATAGTGCTGCTGAGATGGAAGATTCCTTTTTTCGTGATTAAGCTCCTCTCGGCCGTTGACAACTCTTGTATAAAGATTGTATTTGGTAATCACGCCATTAGGTTCATTTGGTGGTAGCCACGATACATATAGTGACTGTGGTGAGCTTACAACAACCTTAATATCTGCTGGAGCTTCGGGAGCATCTTCTTCTGTATGACAAAAAGTAGGATTCGAGATGACTCCATCGCCCATTCTAGTGTATGCTAAGACTTGAATGCTATAGTTTGTATATTTTTTGAGGCCTGTTAGAACGGTGGTAAGGGCTGTGGTTTTTCTTATTTCTACATCATCGTTGCTGCCGATAAAATCTTCGATTATAGGCTCAAATAGTAATTTGTATCCCTGGAGAAGACCATTCGTATGGTGAACTGGCAGTGGCTGCCACGACACTTGAAGAGATTGTGATGTTAAGGCAGCACATCTAATGTCTTCAGGTGAACGGCTAGGAACTAAAATGAAAAAGTAAAAGTTTACAAAACCAAAAATTGTTTTTTAAATATAAAACAAACCATCCTCTAAAGTTTGTGCTGAAATAGGTTCTGAAAGTGGACCTGGACCAATTTGATTGAATGCTTGAGCAACAATTGTGTATCTGGCATATTTTTGCAGTCCTCCTAACAAAAGTTCGCTAGTTCCACCTTCTCCATCTCCTGATACTGATGTAAAGTTATATGTATTGCTGCTGGTCGTTGTGAGTTTATAACCAACGTTATAGCCTTGAATATCGCCATGTCGAAGTTCTTGTAATGGAGCCAGCCAAGTTACTAGTAGTTCTGTGGATGATAGGGGCCGCACTGCTAGATTTAGAGGTGGCCCGGCTGGTCTTTGTGGCTCAGTTTTAATTGTAAGTTCTTGACTAGGTGAACTTTGTCCTGCTGTTCCTTCAGCAATGACCCGGAAAGAATATCGCGTTGCTGGTTTTAAGTTTTCTATTAGGGCTGTATATAGTGGCGGATCTGATATTTCTATTTGGTGCCAATTGTCGAGAAGGAGTGCTAAAAATACAATATGATGGTTCTATTTAATTAAATGTATAATAATTGTCATGAAAGTGAAATAAGATCTGTTGAGAGTTTTATAATGAATAGATGTAATGCCTATTAATGACCGAGAGAATATAAGCAAACGAAGCAAGGATAGGATATTTAAAAAGTTTCACTCTGATTGCTGGATATGTACACTCTGTCTGGAGTACAGTAGATCTTAGTAGATCTTAGGAGTACAGTAGATCTTAGGAGTAATCAGAATGGGAATATAATATTGCGTACAATTATGGCGAAAATGCATGCGGGAACAACGAGGGTAGCAAATATTTAGTGGGAAATTTTTATGTTAAATTGATGAATAAAATTTCGTTTCTTTATCAATTTTAAATGGCTAGCTTAATATATTGTATTACCAATGGTATAACATATAAGGGGAAGATGTTATGCTCGATGCAAACTGTAGATAGGATCTCTTATCGCCATAAAATTTATTCAAGAATAGAAAATGGTACCAAGAAGAGAATGCTATTTTTATATTTTAGCACTAAATGTTATTTAATCAGAGAGAAAGAAGTATAATCAAAACAGGAAAGACAATCGGCAACAAACCCGGCGAGTTACTACAAGGTTATTATCTGAAACAATTATACTATGTAAGGAATTCTTTAAATATAGTCAAATAATTCACCGAAGAAACATCCTTGAAAGTGTTAACTACAAGAATTTTCTTCTAAAGCAGGATCCACCAAAGCTGGTAAAGGAAATTTGAAGTAGTTAGAACCATTCGCTTATTATTGGTGAGGTCGGTGGTCGGCAAACGGGGACTAGCGAGCTACATGCTGCTGTATGGCTCGTTAAGTGTGGCTCTTCTAGAAAATACCTTGTCGTGCGGGCATGCTTGTACAATGCCTTTTGACCCTCAGACCACGTGCGACTGCCACCCGCATCGTTTTTGATTCTTTTGAGACGAAAAACGTTTACAACACGAGTTTGGATGGAAGTTGGAAGGGTTTCACCTCAGCGAACGTTTATTAACTAGATTAAGGTCGATTTTAGCAAAGCCCAGGAGTACCCTAATTAAGTTAATAACCTATATAGTCAAACTCGAAAAAATTTGGCTCAGTCAGTCAGATTAATAATAAAAGCGCCTTGAAGTAGGTGGCATATATCGATCAAGTGCAATGAGGCAACCCCTGTTAACTTTGTACTCACGCTGAAAAATGCAGTGCTAAGGGGCTTTCGAAAATTTTCGAGGGGCTTTCGAAAATTCGTCTTTAGCAACAGATCTAAGAATAGCAGATCTGGCAACATATTTTGTTTGTGGATCAAGATTTTGTTGAGAACTCGCTAACTAATTACCATTAATTTTGAGGGATCTTTGGAGAGAATTAGATCAAAAAGATGCCCAAATAAAGAATGCAATCTTGTTCTGGTAGAACTTTGTTATTGATGAACCATTCACGTGGATCCTGATCGGGTCAACATCAAAAATCTATGCAGCGGATATACGACACCATTACAACGTCAATGAAAACAAACGATTTGGAGGTTTGACTTACGACTTTAAGTGAAGAATTACGCCCTATAAGTTGTGTACAGGTTGAGAACGAATAGTCAACTAGGACGTGGATTCCATTGTAATCATTGGCATAGCTTGGGTTCATTCATTCAACAGTTTATTGACACTTTTATACCACCGGGAAGTGGTGTCAATGGGTTTCTTAGCCTCCCCAACTAAGTACTAAACGGACTACTGAGTATGTTATCTCGCGATGCACACTACTGTATGGCCGCCAAGATAATTGCCCCTTTTTAAAGCCCTAATTTTGCGGGAAACACAAAGATTATATATTTTAGTGGAACAGTCATTATAGTAGAAGCGGTAGAATTGCACCAGAGCCGCTACATTCCTGCGATGGTTTAATGAGGCAACGGCAACTTTTTTCGCCATTACAAGACCTCGGACCACACCCACTTACTGCAGCCCTGCTTTTCTCGCACATTATGGTTTAGAGGTTCGTTTTACGTAGAACAACTCGATTGTGAAATTATCTTCTTCAGTCGGTGTTACTGAATTCTTATAGGTAGCATTTCAGAGTACAAACGGTAACTTCATCGACATCTGCTCGTGTATGCTCCAGACTCCCAACCTAGTCTTTTTCTTCTGTTCTCAAGATCAAGCTTACATTACTAGACATGGCACCATAACTTGAGCTACATGAAGGACTAGTAGTACAAAAGGTGACTTCTAAGCCTGAGTGTATTCCCACAAAAACAATATAGAGGCAATTGGGCGATTTGGCACCTTGTCCAGGGGCGCTAGGCGGTTCTCGGGAGTTCGCGACATTTGGGATTAACATTAGTTTTATGCATATCGGCTATTAGAGTACCCACCAGTTTGGTGAAGAAAGTGATCGGTATTCACCATCATTGCGTTTTCTTTCAGAAGGTTGTTCCTGCGCCGCCTCCAAAATTGCTTGGTTTACCGGACAAGGAAAATCGGAAGGGTATCTGTAGGTTTTGCTGCAAGGAGAATAGCTCTCGCGTTTTTTTATCACTGAATTACGATAGCGAGAAGACTGATTTCGTTGTCTAATGGGATCCGGATTTGTGGGAAAAATATCTGGATAGACTGCAGAACCTCTTCAAACAGAATACCCCGGATGTAGGGGCTGTTTGAGAGTAAAATAGGTGCTGCTACTTCCCAAGGTACTTTATAACCCGAAAGAATGAAAGAAGGAGTGAGGGGGCAACCCATATGGTGAACACTGCGGCCAAGTAAGAACGAAAGAAAGTAGGCTTACTTTTCTATGCTACTTTAATCTCATATCTATAAAAAACGTTGCTACTCATCATGCATTAGATTTTCTGGTGGCAGCGGTATTTTTCCAACAATTTATCATTTGAGGGTCCAGTAATTTATTTTTATTCACGGTTAAATTAAAATCATTTCTCAATTTAGGGTTAGGGTGAATGTTATAGAATGTCCCAAATCCAGATCGATCAGATCTTTCAAATCAATGAAAACAAAGGTCGATGACATACATATGTATGAACATTTTGGTTATTTACTTTACGTTATTTCTCAATTGAGCGAATACTTAGTAACGTGTAAAACTACATTATAATTACAAACTTCCATACATACCATCAAGTTCTTTATATTCCACAATATATTTCGTAACTTCTGTTGAGTCACCAGTCTTCGGCTGCCATTTTAGATTAACTGATCTACTGGAAACCATAGCAGCTTCCAATGCCGATGGGGCTTGTGGTGGCTCTTGGACCTGAAGTTGAACAAGTTGTTGATCTCGGCCGTACAAATTGCTTGCTTGACAGAAGTATGGACCGCTGTCCTCGCTTTCAACACTGCTTAACTGAAGCTCTGCAGAAACACCATCTGGTGTTGCATCTTGTTTTATTGATATTCTAAAATGAAGAAATAACGTGTTATTTTATGTTTTACAAAGCATTATAATTTATTAAAACAAACTTGTAATTTGTAGATGGATTCAGTTGATGCTTCCCAGCTCGTAGCCAAACGATGTTAATTGGCTTGTCACCACTGACTTCACATTGAAGAATTGCAGTGTCGCCTTTCTTCACTGTTACAGAACGGGATGGCGCAGAGAAATATGGTGATGCTGTTATGAATGAAATTATTATTATTTGTAGAAATGATTGAAAAGTTTTATGTTGTTACAATTAACTTTCAGCTGAATAACTTTTCCAATTCCAGTTCCAATACCATTATGCGCTTGACAGAGATAAAAGCCTTCTCTGTCTTCTTTGACATGCTGCAACAGCAGCGATCCATTTGTCAGCAATTTCGTATACGGCCTTTCTCTAACTTCCTCATAGTCACCAGATTTACTTCCTAAAACGAACTACTGCAACGATCGTTCCAAATAAATGACTACATTTCATACCAGTAGCTTTCTTCCAAACAACCGAAGGAGTTGGAACACCTTGCGCTTGACAATGAAGCGTTACATGACGATTACGTTCGACACTAACATCAGCCGGTTCGACTATCCATCGTGGTGGAACTATAGTTGTTAAAACATAGTCGTAGTTTAGTATTAAAGCCAGACTATCAGGGTTTTGGTTTGTTTTTTTTGGGGAGGAGTATATGATGCTTTCGTCAAAATACTGGATGACAAACAAATTATATTTGGCCAAGCATAGTTTCAGCAGTGTGCAGAAGCCTTTTAAAAGCCTTTCAAAATTTTAAAAGCTTTCGGGGGGAATTACAGAAGCAAATTATTATTATATAAAATACTTTTTAAGTCTACGGTACGTATGGTCAATAAATACTGTACAGTGGTGATTTTTATCCATTTTTTTATTGCAGTTTCCATTTTTATTATTATTCGTTTTGATGAGTTATTATTATATTTAAATTATTTACTCGGTGATAAGCGAAATATTGATTACAAAAAAAAATTGATTAATGCCGATATTATGAGTAATTTAAGATATTTCTTATGTCGTAAATATTTAATAGCTATAAAACCTTTACACAAACTTTTGTTTCGAAAATTTATTTACAAGTTGCAAATAAAAATTTAGATTATATAATGAGAAATATCTGGGTTGTGGATATGCAAATGTACGGCTTTATCTACAGTCGATTGTGCTGCGAGTGCCGTCATAACAATAGGACATAATGCGATTACATAAACTTTACTTGCTAAAATAAAGCTTTATCAGCTTTTATAATATGCAAATTGCACCAGGCTATCCCAGTGATAGACTGTGAAGGATAGCAAAGTTGGTCTTTGGACGGAAAGCTGTAATAAAATTGAACCGCACGATGTACATTGATATAGAGTGTAGGAAGGTAATATACACTCGGGTTTTTTGGTCCTTACATAAAAAATTCTTTTTTTAATTCAATAAAATGTAAAAAAAAGTTATAGCAACCTTTAAGATTCTGCAGAGGAAAAATTGATTTCATTTTATATACATACAATCAACTACGAATTTAATAGAAATGACCTATGAGCCCGTTTGTTTCATGAGTAGATAGCATATTTCTCATGGGAAAACATAAAAATTCTTGAATCTTTTTTACAATAATATTTTAGTCTTGGTCCAGACCAATGTAGAATAGTGGAATGTATTTAAGGCTGGATAGACAGTAATAAGGATTGATATATTTGGAGCGATTGGTCATTCCGCTACCTTTTACTTTTTCTTGTGATTGGGGTCTTAGAATACCAAAACAATTGATAGTCACAAAACCAGTGTTTCAAGCTTTCAATGCCAAGCACAAATCTCAAAAGAGTGCATCTAATGGCTGACCATAATTTAGAATAGGAGGCTAAGACTGAAGGAGTCCCAAAGGAGCACTAAGATAGAAAGGACTATCTAGGTCCTATCTAGGTCCGCGACGCAATAAAGACAGTTTGAGTGAAATTTCTTTATTTTAAGTGGCGGAAAGTTTCATGTTGTTGACAGATATTTTGCCCAGTATACTAATATTTATAACTAAGGTAGAACCTTGGGCTTTGGTCTAAGGTTATGGTAAGATTCGAACAATCCGCATCGGCTTTGGTCTGAAACTGACCTACAGACGGACACCAGCTGCCATCCTGTGCAGACGGGAGAATTATTGTGAAGGTAGGCAATTTTTAATTTTAGCGGAACAGTGGCCAGGTTTTTATAAGTAAAATTCTTCCAGAGCTGTTACCTTCTTACGGTGGTGGATACACTAACAACAGGAAACTTCTAAGCTATGACTGTGAAAAACTGAAAAAAGTGGGAAAATAACCCAAGCCAACCCAACTTTTTCCTAGTTACAAATAGTAATGCCAAAGTGTAGCTTGTGCATGTTTTTCACAAAGTCCGTTATTGTGTTTTGTTATTCTAGCACTAAATTATACCGCAAATGTAACGAAAAAGTTCAAGGAAGTTAGCATCCTTACGCGGAGCCAAAGTCAAAGTATTTGCGTTAATAAGTACGACTTTCGAAAATTGAACTAATCAACTAACTATTTTTAACCAAAACTGTTTAAGAGAACCTTAGCTGATAAACTAAGAACTAAAAGAAGTTTTATTCTTTTTATTTAATTAACAGGGACATTGATTCATTACAATCAGACAGACTCAAGTTTATATCATTATCATAAGTTTAACTAAACGTACTTCGTCTAGATATTATGAAGCAATAAAAAAGCAATGCCTTCATAGTTCTGACGCGAAGGACACTATTTTTCCTGTAATCAGCATACAAAAATATAGAAGAAACAATACTGCAACTTCAAAAACGTATATCGTTGTAGGTCTGTGTTATTAGCTATGTTTAGTGAACGCGAAAAAAGCAGAGCAACTCAAGGCAGGTAAAGCAAGAAATCTTGCGTAAAGAGCAGAAAACCGTGGTTTAAATTGCTTTAGTTCAACTTAGAATAGGCTCATGAAACACTAATCAGAGCAACTTCAGGCAAATTAGAGCAATTGAATTGCTTATGAAACACCTAATTCAACCTAGAGTAGCTCATTAAACTCGCCTATTATGTCGATATGACCATGATTTTGTCGTTTACTGTAATCGATTATTTTTCGCTAATTTATTTGTTTCTTTTTACATGTGTTTTTATTATATTTTTCATTTGAACTTGAAAAAATTGAATTTCTGTTTCAAAAATTGAATTTGAACTGGAAAAAATTGTATTTGGACATTTAAAATTTGAACTTGATAACATTGAATTTGTTTAAAAAAACTGTATTTGGTGTTTAAAAAATGCAATTTGAACTTAAAACCCAAATAAAATAAGGCTATCAGTTTTGCTCTAAGCTGTTTAAATGAACACTATGCTAATGTCTCATTATATGTATGCATTGGAAAAGGCTATATTACTGAACCCTGTAGTTCATTGATCGAGGAGGTGTTCGGATTTCATGACCGCTCTGATTATGTTGAATTTTTTGTGGGTTTTGCGTGTTCTGTGAACTTATCCACATACTCCCCTGAGACGGAGAGCCAGCGCCTGCCAGACATACGTCAAAGTACAATATAAAGCCTAAAGTGTTTTGTGTGCATTTTCAATACTGCAGGTAAAAACGCCAAAAGGGGAGTTGCGGGAGGAAAAATTTGTTACTGGTTACTGCCAAAATCCACATGAACTCGCTTACGATCTCGTCAAACTTGGCCAGTTATATTTTCTTAATTCACCTGCTGGAAATGGAAAAGTAATTTTAATGAATTTGTTACTTGCCAAAATCAGGAGTGAAAGAAGTATAGCTATTGCTGTCGCCTTCTCGGGAATTGCAGTTACTTTAAATGATGGGGATAAAACAGCACATATTCTGAGTCTATTAATTTTAACATCTCCAAGCAAGATGATATGGCGCATTCTTAGAGAAGCGAGTATGAGATGAGACTCATACCGCGCACTATGGTTCATACGAAAATCATTGAGGCTCTAAGCAGTACGATCCAGGAGACCTGCCGTGCTATCTTTGGGAATTAGTATGCGTGATCTTCTTCAGCACGACTTAATGTCAGAAGAATTTTAATAACGGGTACCGTCGATTTCAGAAATAACGTTTTTCTCATGGTTCAGTTTTTTGTGGTGTGGTCAAGAGTCAACTTGGGCAATATTCAGCAAGAATATTGGGGGCCTCGGTAGTCTAGGGGTAAGGCGCCTGACTACTATCCCCAGAGGTCCCGGGTTCGAATCCCGGTGGTGCCACGGTCCTAGCCTTTCCCAATTTCCCGCCTACATAACTTTCCTTCTTTCTTCTTCCCTCTTTACATTCCTGATTCCTCCTGTCATAGCCTTCACTAGTTCTCTTCCACGCTCCACCAAGCGCATGCCATCGGTTGGTTGAAGAGATTCAACTCGTTTCAGGAGGCATAACACTCCAGCGAGTTGTTCTCGATGCCCCGATGTCAGAGTCGCGAAATGGTTGTGAGTTGGTGGAATAAAAAATATCGCAGCCAGGTTGTGACAGTTCCTTCCTCTCTTCTTTCTCTCTCTTCTCTCTATCTTCCGGCTAGAGCTGCTGTTCGACGGTGTATACGGAAAAAAAAAAATAGATTGTCGACAGTACAAAGGGACTTTCCCTAAGCCTCTAGTCTGCCACATAAAAAAAAAAAAAAAAAAAAAAGAAAATTAAATAAAGGATGTTGCTTAAATGAAGTACTGTTTTTAATAAGTATTCAATAATTAAGATGACTGAACCAGTAAATAAATTATTAACCAATCTTATTATCTTATTTTTGAAATTAAATTATTTCGTTAGTTGCACAGTAGTTGCACTCTCAAATCCTATCAACCAACTTTAATTTCTCAAGTTTCACGGGGACGAAGTCGTCGGTATATACAAGGTAGTTTATATACTGTTTAAAATACTACTTTAAGACGTAATAGATTAATTGCTATGGGCCCTCATATGGAGGTTCGAAAGGTTTTCGAACACTATGGACTTTTGTGAAAACTTATTCGAAGTTCTCTAAGGCTGTTGTAATATGGACAACGGTTTGAAAACGGTTGAACGGTTTTGATTCGTCGAATCGTAGAACGGATTCAGCCACGCGGAAATGTCTCGAATTAGGTATGCTAATAAAGTTTAGACCATCTCGTGAATCTGTCTACTATCTTTAAAATGTAGGCGTATAATTTTAAACTATTGATTTTTTTTGTCTTTATCTTGGTTAATAGGCAACCTTCTCTTTTGTGTTTTTTTCGAGCGACAACGTTCTTTCAAATTGGCAATAATCAACGACCGCTCATCAAAACACGTTTAGCTCAGACTAGGTAGGCATTGAATAAATATGCTTAAAGGTCTCAGTTAATACTTTAATCCGTTAATTGAATTGTTAATCATTTTATGGCCAATTTCCTTGTTGGTTATAGGGGTCACGATAAAGGATGTAGAAGTAAAAATTCATCCGAAAAAATATTTTGGGTTTTGCACTTTTTTGCATTATTGTTTATAACATTAGAATTAGTCCATAATTTCATTTATTAGTTCACATTATATTAAAGGGTTGATTCATTTGCCCTACTTCAAAAATAGAAAATCGAAGAATGGAAAAGAAGTTGTCGAATAGTTTTCCAGTAGTCTAAAAATATTTAATATTAATTTTTAATACAAATCCACTTTTCGTTAAATATACCTATATATTTTGTTATTTTTGTTATTACATGCAGAAATATAGAAGCATTTAAGCGTTACATACTTAAATTTTGATCACCACTGTAAACTGAATGCAAAAGCGTTAATCAACAAAAGCTTTTTCACAACAAATATATTGGATTACCTTTATATAATAAATATTTTTTATTAAATTTCAATTTAATATAAATATCACCAGCATAAATTTATTATTTCAAATGCTTTTATTATTATTTAATGAATAAATAATTTCAACGGTTATCACAAAAGCCGAAAAGCATGGGTTTTTATTTTTCATATAAAATAAAATTTTTGTTTTACAAATGAAAATTTAATATTTTTTTTTTCATAATTAAAAATATGGGTTAATAATTATATATGCACTTGCACACCACGCCGTGGGTCTACGTTGGGCCAAATTCTTTTTGTTGTTTTACTTATGATTTATATATATATAATTTTTTTTTATTTTTAAGTTTGTATTCGAATTGTTGTTAAATGTTTTTTTTTTCAAAAATAAATATTTTATCTAGAGAAAGAAGGAAGAAAATAGATAGGCAAGCAAGTAAAGGTTCTATTAAAAAAAAAATATATATATATTATGAACTACAAGGAACATCGTTACTAACATACCAAATAATATTATCTATACAATTTTTATAAATAAAAAACTTGTGTTTTTGTTCATATATTTACTGGCGGGGATTGCGAAAGCTGTTTTATATTTATAATCATAATTACAATTTTAGGTAATATACGAGGAGGGCTATACATTCTGGTGATGATTGTGAGCGACAGAGAGCGATAGAAATATAAAATTCCTTGTAGAAAAGACTAGGGGTTGTTTTTTTGTGGATGAAGAAGTGAGCATCTCGGTTGTATTTAAATATCTTTACATTTTCCAAAAAAAATGGAAGGTAAAATTGCTCTTAAACAAAAATATCAAAAAACATTTTGATTTATTTTTTGTTGGTTGTAAAAATGAAAACAAAAAAAACTTTTTCAAGTTTCTGGATTGGAAATGCAAAATCATTATCAAAAACAATATTTTTTTTTGATATTGAAGAAGGAGCGAAATTAATCATTTAGTTTTTATTTTTACATATTTGTGAAAAACAAAAACAAAAAAAATACCAACGACAAAAATAATGATTTTTTTTGAGGCGTAGGGATATAATATAGGATTCTCTACTCCGGTACTTCCTAAGACATAAATATTGAGAATAATAAGAACTTTTTATAATTAAAATACATTTTTAATGGTTGCAGTAACAATGCAGTATTTACAGTATTTATAAAAAAACATGCAATATTATTTATGCTTCTAGGTATTAGTTATTTTAAAGCTAAACATGCGAACACTACTTTTAGTGCATGACAGAATAGGAAAGGAGGAAATTAAAATAAGAAATAAAATTGTAATAAAATCATTGTATAATTTAAAATGCTCAGAGTTTATAAGTAGGTCATGGAACATGAGAAGAATGGGGAGTCCTATGCTACGGGTATGAAACTTTTACATTGACCCGCAGGGCAATCAGATTAAAACTTCCAACAGGAAAATACTAAGAAGAATATTTGAGGAGTGGGCGAACAAAACGGCACATGTCCATGGTTGGCCGTTTTAAGTTTTTTGACGGAATCGTGTTCATTACACTAAACTGCAACTAATTTCAATTTCAGACACTTCAAAAATCACTTTCATGTAATATTTTTTTGTTAGCAAAGTAACGGTTTCCCTGCAAAAAGGCACATGTCCTACGAATATTCATATTTTTTAACCATTCGTTAATGTGGATTTTCAAAAGGGCACGTATTTCATACAAAAAAGTTTTTTATCAACAATGGAAGTTCATTGCACCTCACCTGGGGCTCTAATTACATCGATTTGTATGTGCATCATAAACTGCACTAAAAATGCACTAAAATTTACCTCACTTTTGCCTCCCACGGCCCCAAACCAAGCCGTGGGGCACTATGACCCTTTAAAATTTGCGTAACAGACCCTACTATTAGGAAAAAATACCAGAAAAATCTCCCCTTGCTTCTAAGGGGGCCAGGGAGCTCCCTAAAAGGCTAAAAACAAAAAAACATGTCCAGTTGGGTTCCTGCAAAAGGGCACATGTCCATTCAAGGGTTTGACAAAACGGTACATGTCAGTTCTGTCCCCGCAAAAGGGCACATGTCCATTTTTGTTTTAATTTTTTCTCTTAAAGTATTAAACATATTTAAAAAAAATTTTTTCCGTCTGAATGAGTTCAAATAGTAGCACAACCTACCATACTCATAAATAGTTAATGTGATCAGTTCAGAGGCAGAAACAGTTTTTTGCGATTTCTGAACAATTTGCAAAACTGGACATGTGCCGTTTTGTTCGCCCACTCCTCATTTGGTCTTAGTAGGTAGTCATTTGGACGTTAGTAAGGATTGACTAAAACCAATGAGGCGGTTGGGGCGATTTGACCCGGGAACTAAATTAAGAAAATTAAGTCATCATCATCAGGGGCTCCAAGGCCTATTGTTGACTTTGGCTTCCTCTAGCGTTCGCCGCCATGATTCTCGATCCTTGGCCCGACTTTTTCAGTTTCTTATTCCCAGCTGTCTCAAGTTATCCTCAAAGTCATCGATAGATCTTTTTCTGTCCAATCCCAATTCAAACTGGTTTAACAATCACCAGGCGTAAAACCAGTTTGTAATAAAAATGAAACCTGTTCTGTGCCCACACAATTTTTAGTCACGAAGATTTGGCAATATGTTAAGTAGTTCAAATGAGTGCAAGGACGCAACTGAAATCGCTTCCGACCACCGAGAGCAGTCACACTCGACCAGTTGATAGTTCAAAGCGATCTCGTTTCTGTAGACCCGTATGTGGATTCCCACTTTCGTACAGGGGCAAAGTCACGAAACATTTGCTTAATGCAACTGCGATTGCAAATCAGCCGACGGGAAAATGACGAAGAATTGACCAAACAGCACAATGCATTTACTGCGTAGGTTGTAACAATAGACAAAAGAAATATTGTTAGCTAGGAATCCATTTTAGAGGATGTTATCCGTCTTAGTCCATGCCTATAAAACAACCACAATAATAAATAATGGATTAGCAGACTCAATTGATCTTGACTGTAAATGGCTGGGCAAATGAGTTGGTAATGATATTATATTAATAGGGGATTTATCCAAAAATTGGCAATGGTTCTCGGCAGGCAATTGTCACAGAAGTAAAAATAACATTCGCGGGAGGTTGACTGCACTAGTCCACTCATCGTTGCATTCAACAAACTATTAGAAGTCCTGGGTCTAAAATTAATTAGTTTAAAAGATATAAATCTTTTTCCGATTTCTATAAGGCTTTAGGTTTACAAACGCACATCTGTGAATTTTTTGACAGCCTGTAATCTAAAGTTACAGAAGAAAATGTTGACTAAGTAGAGTGGGTACTGGGGCGGTTGGACTTGTGAGATGGGTGTGGGTCCATGGAAATCAAGATCAACTGAGTTCAATAATAGGCTTCGTAATTTATAAATGCAATTAGAGTTTTTATTAGAATAACATTTATAGGCAGTTACTATTCATTTTATTGAGTTTAATCAATCCTCGCAGACCCAGTTTTTTTATTTTCCAAACCGTCCCAGCATCTAGTGGAATCTATAGTACCGAAGCGAAATGAAGGCAGTAGCTCAAGACCGAATTGGTCATGGTCAGGTAGAAGAGAAGAACAATTATTGTGTCATGTTGATGGTAGTCAGAATTTCACGTTTTATTGAAAATTTGGTTGAGCTAACTCAGTGGTCGGCAAATCACGGCTTGCGAGCCTCATATGGCTCTGTGGTCCGCTAAGCGTGGCTCTTCCACAAAATACGATGTATTTATGGCTCGGTTTTCAACCGAATTACCTTGGCCCCTGCCTTGATTTGAACTGCACTAGTTCTACTTGGAAAAGGCTGGCGAAATTAGGAAAGCGGAAGTTTTTTGCGAGTTAATTGATGGACCAGCTCCTACATCCGACTCTGATTTGGATCCTTCTGTGGACAAGACAACGTCATGGTGCTAGTCAGATTGGAAATCTTCCCATTCCTCTCAGATAGGGATCCGGATATTAATGTCAGTGCAGGAGTTTAATTTTGTGACCATGTAGTCGGCAGGTCCCCAGTATATACTGTGCCCAAAGGTTTTTTCGACCCAGCAACCCGTTTCCTGTAGCCGGAGGGTGGTACAGGCCGCCTGTTGCTATGTAGGCATATACTACATTGTCAACCGCTGCATCTGAGCTTGAAGATGCTAACTCCCTGTCAGTCTCAAAGACGGTTAGTTCAACAAGGGCTCACTGAGTTCTTCATCGGAGTCAGCTTCTTCGTTAAATGAAGCCGTTTTGCAAACCTTTATCTATGCCTGCCTTAATCTAATATGGAGTTTATAGTCAACTCTTTCGAGCCCCGCGAGGCACTCATCGTTGATTAGCAGTTCCTCGATCTTGTTCTGCCCTATATCCCATGAGGGATTAAAGGAATGTTATGTATATGTCCTCGGACTGTATATGGATCGTCTTCCAGTTGTTTCTGGGGATGTCCCTGTTGTGACGCCAAAGATACTCGAGCAATTTGCCCCATCACGAACTTCATGACCACCTCTGATATTTTGGCTTCAATGTCTGCGTAGCGAAGAGGTTTGGGGGGAATCAGTATTAGAATTTGCATCGGTTAGTTACTCCTGACTTTTGGGCTCTTGAAGTAGAAGCTTCCCCGACTATGGTTAGCCTTGAAAGCTTTACCCTTTTTGGTCATTATTTGTAGGCGCTGAGCTATCTTCTCCCATTTAGTGCGGAAGGTTACCGCTCCTGCTGTCCTTGCGTTCTGGACCGCTTTCCACTCCTCAACGATCGCTTGAAATTTTGCTTTGTTGGTTTTGTCCTTCTCCGAGATGGTATGGAGCGAGGAGGGCGGGATTGTACCTTTCCTTGCGGATGGATGCTCGTGATGTCTGTTTCTCAGATGTGCCATTGTCACTATGGTTAGTGACTCCTGGCACGCCTCTGGTTTTGTTGCCTGACTTTGAAGAACTGTGGTTGGTACTTACAACTCTATTGAGCAAATAATAAAGTATTAAAGAAATATATCTTTGAAAATAAAAAATATAATAAATAATATAAACAAAAAAGATAAAAAGAATAGTGAAAGAAATTTGAAGAAAACACGGTGCAATATGGTTACCTGGTGATCTGCCGCAAACCCACTGCGTGCCAAAGCAACTGGGAGGGGAAGACACATGTGAACGCAACTCGCGGATGTTATCAATATTTATATGTATGGTTAATAATAAGTGAAAATAAAATCAAAATATTTTTTTTTTTCATAAAAGGGCTTCGTATCAAATTACCGCAAAAGAAAAGATAAAAACGAAAGAAATCATAAATCATTTTTTTTGGTTTAGCTTTTGCTTTTTTTTTCTTATGTTTTCAATACTATACCTTTAACCTGCAGAGTAGCTGTGTACTTTGTTTCTGATGCAGGATTACTCGCCACACATGTATAGTCACCGGAGTGTGATGCAGATAAGGAAGGAATACTAAGGAGTGAGGAATATTGATCTAAAAGTGTTACATTAGCCCCCAATAATGCGGGCAATGGCTCACCATCCTTGAGCCAACGTAATGTTAATGGAGGATCACCTCTAGATACCCCACATACAGTACGAGTTCGCATACCCTCAGCCAGTCCATCTTGGAAGGAAAAAGGCTCAATAATAGGAGGTACTGGAATATGAGACAAAGAGAAAAAATAGAAAAAATGAAAACAACTTTTTTAAAGAACAAATTAACCAGTTTTTAACTCAAAGATGTAACGTTCAGCTCCAAAAAAATTTTTTACAGAACACAACAATATTCGTTTTACCGAATAAGAATAATGCATTTTTTTAGTCATATGTATTTTTTTTTTGTAGAATTCTTTTCTATGGTAAATAAAATATTATTATCATTTTTTTTTTATATAAAAAAATAAAATTAAAAGTAAAATTCTCTCAACAAACATTATATAGAGTTCCAACAAATTCAATAATAATAATAATTATAAATAACTCTGAAGTATGAGTATAAACAAACCATAAGAAATAGAAATCAAAAACAAAATAGCATTCTCTGTTCTAAAGAAAAACATAAATCCATTTACGAGTAAGTATTGTATATAAAAAGTCTGAGAGTAAAATATCATTTTCAAAGAATATCTAGATGTTCAAAGATTTTTCAAAAAAGATCTCGTTTTTTTTTACGAAAATATTTATATATATGTAAAATATATGTAATGTAAATATTATTTATTAAAAAAATTCGAGGATGGTTACCATTCACCAGGAGGGACTGCGTATTCTCCACTTCGGCTGCCAAATTTCGTACAACGCATGAATAGTTGCCAGTGTGATCGGATCCCAAATTTTCAATCACTAGAATGCTATTGTATTGATCGACTTGCTTAACAGACATATGTTGGGATGGATCAATTGGTCTACCATTCTTTCGCCAACTAATTGTCAGCGGTAGATCACCTTTTACAACTGAACATGTCAGGGATGCACGATCACCCATATTTAATTGTAGAACGGATGTTTGGAAGGGACTAAGTTTTGGTGGTACTGGAATGTATATTTAGAGTATTGCATATTTTATATGGCAAAGAAAATATATTTGCAAAGAAATTATGTGAAATAAATAAATTGTAAATTAAATAAACACACACAGTTTCAGCCATTTTCGGTGGTTCCGAAAAGTAATTTCAATTACATAAAATTATTTTGTTAATATAATTACATTTACAATTATTCAAAATATGTATGTATAAATTGTACTCTGTATACATTGTGAACCTATAAAAATATTGTTTTTAATAAAGATTAAATTTAAGTATAAATTCTCTCAATTTACGAAAAATTAGATTTTAAAGAATTACGAATGTCCCCCAAAAAGTTGCAGACTGCGACCGTGGTACAGTTTGCAAAAGTTACTTTGAAATTATTTTTTTATATCCTGTTTTTGTGGAATGGAAAGTTGCTTTTCAAAATTCGAGTGAACTTTGCCTTAGCCGTAAAACTCGGATGGAGTAGTAGTGAGATCATTGACGTATTAAGAAAAGCTTACGGGACCTTACGGGTTTGCGTTACGTAGCAAAGTCATATACAAAATTTTGAGTCGTTTAAGGATTGTAGGGAGGAGCTGAAACTTTTTTTGAGTAATAGAATAAAGGTAAAGAGTCCTCGTTTGAGTCGCAATCCGTCTTATACTACAGTCAAAGTGCAATGTCCTGGCTTTATTAGGCGATACAAATAGGTTACAAGGAGTCTGGAGGGACCTGTTTCCTCTGCTGGGTTTATTTCAAAAATCTCTAAGTACAGGGTGCTTCCGAAATGTTCATTAAAAAGATTGTAAAAACGAAATGTCTAATTACAGACCAAGTTCGAAGCTATCGTTCGAATCTATCATTTATTCTGCCCCTACCTGCAAGACACTTAACTCAACTAAACAGCATGGTATTTTTGCAGCTCGTTCCACTATTACTAATCTACTTGAGTTATCTTCTCATACAGTTAGAGGCTTTGTTACTGACTGCCAAACCGACTGTGTATACACTGACTTTAGTAAGGCTTTTCACATGCTCTCTCGCTCTATTGCAGTTCTCAAACTAATAAAATTTGGCTTCCCGTATGATCTTGTTGTACGGTTTTAGTCGTTCTTAGCCGACAGAACCTAGTACTTGGTCTTATTCCGAGGAGTCCAATATAGAAACATTGCAGGGTCCTCTGGTGTTCCGGCAAGGCAGTCATCTTGAGAAGGTGGCGTTGAACCCTGCATTTGAACTCTTGGATGTTGTACGAGCTTGGAAATAGCGACTGCGAGAGATTGTTCCACAGTTGTGTAGTTCTATTTAGAAACGAATTGCTATCTTGTTGAGTAAGCGAATAAACGGGCTGCAAGTGGTGGGAGTGAGACGAGTGGGCTAATCTCGTGTTGTGAGTATAATATTGACGTGGAGGCAGGAGAGCGTTTATCTCGGAAGAACAGTGTCTACGATAGTAGCGATAACATTTTTTCAGTGCTGCTACATTCCTACGTTGGCCCAAGACGTCGATGGTAGAACAAACGGTATCGTCTAACCAGGCCCGGCTTAAGGCACGGGCAAGCTGGGCAGCTGCCCAGGGCGCTGTCGAAAGGGGGGCGGCACTGACGACCAACCGATTTTTTTTATGTTCTAAATTTTTAATTTATTCCTAAGTAAAAGCAAGTAGTCATTCAGGAATGAAATTCGAATTCAATTGTTTATCTGCATTTGTAGTTATTCTTTTGTTTTTTTTTTGACAAATTTTGAATACCTAGGTTTTTCCTATTGGGGTCCCTGAATCCGTCTTATATCTGCGTAACCTTTATAATCCCGCCTTTTCCACGTTTACACTTCGCTTTGAGTCCAGTTCGCTTTTAATACAGGTGGAACAAACGGAACCAGAAACTAGGGTGGACCAAAAAGGCAATATTTTTTAAGTGATACACGAAAAATTGTTAAAAGGGGAGTAACCGCTGTTAACTGTTAAACCTCTCTGTGACACAAGGTGGGAAAGTAGAATCGATGCTATTCGGCCATTCCGCTATACATCGGGAGAAATTTATGATGCATTATTTGAAATGAGCGACGACCAATCATTCGATGTTGAAGCTAGATACATAGCGGAATCCCTGGCTAAAAAATGAAAACGATGTCATTTTGTTGTCTAACTGTTTTTTGGTACAAAATTTTGTATCAAATCAATTTAGTTTGCAAATCATTGCAAGGAGCTGAATTCGCAGTATCGGAGGCTGTTCAAACCCTTGACAAAACGTTAGATTTTTTGAGGAAACTTAGATCAGATGAGAGTTTTGAAAATGTTTGTGTAGAAGCTAGTTTGCTGGCAAATGATCTTGATGCTGAAAAAAACATTCACTCAATCAGAAGGTATACGGAAAAGAAAAAAAATATACCAATAGGGGGGGGGGCGCCAAACACTTGTTTGCCCAGGGCGCCAAATATCCTCGAGCCGGGCCTGCATCTAACCATCGCAAGGTGGTTATCGAAACGCCACCCCAAACGAGGAAGTTGCGTTCTAGAAGGATTTAGAAATGTAGAATTTATAAATAACAGCACGGACCGATGCTTGTTTGGAGATTTGGAATGTGTGGTCATTCTATCGCAAGATTTTGGCTAATGTCACGCCTATGATGTGTACGGAGAGGTCGGCCAATAGTTCAACTTCACCAACTGTCACGGATGGAGAGTTGTTGAGCTTTTTTTTGAAATAAGACAGTACTTGGTTTTCGTGAGGTTGAATGCGACATGATTCTTGCTTCCCCACTCTAAAATAAGTTTAATGTCGTTATAAATAGAGTTGGGCATTAGTTCACGGTCATCAAGGCAGGATCTGGCGCGTGTCGGTCTTGTAGCCGTAAGAGTAACGCAGGGTACCGTCATCAGCGAAACTGTGAAGGGGTTAGAGGAGATTAAAGTAGGTCATTTATAAACATAATAATTAGGGCAGGCGATAAAATTGACTCCTGGGGCCCCCCGTAGAGATCGGGTGGGATTCGGATATGACGCCATTCAATACTATCTTGATTGAACGGCCGGGAAGGAAACTCTCAATCACTTCTGTAGAAGTGAGTCGTCTCCGCTAGCTTTGAGTTAGTTCACAGGGTAACTCTATCGAAAGCCTTGGAGATATCCAGAGTAACTAGACTAGACTCACCAGATCCATGCAGACTTCGGTTGAGGTGTTCTGTAAGACAAACTAAAGTTCACCTGTGGATATTTTTTGGGTTATGAGTTGGTTGGATTCTAAATAACCCATAAGCATTTCGTCGATTATGGTCTCTATGGTTTTGGAGAGAATAGAAGTAATTGCTATTGGGCGGTAGTAGGAGGAATTGCTGGGGTCCCCTTTTTCGGTATTGGCTTAACATGGGCAAGTTTCCAAAGAGTCTGGATAAACTCCGGAGGAGTATGCTACGGCAAAAAGTTTGCGCAGAGGTTTAGCCAAAGGCGCATTGTTTTAAAGGTATAGGGGGTATATTATCGGGTCCAGTGGAGTTGTTGGCATCGAGCTCCTTGAGGCACCTGTACACCTCACGGGTCCTGAAGAAAACCCTGTCCATTAAAAGAGCATTATGCTTAAGAACCGGGTAGCGTATCAGTTTCGAGTAAAGAAGAATTTGATGCAAACAGAGATGCTAATAAACCGGCCTTGGATTTGTTGTCTGTTATCACTTTTTCATCGTGTATGAATGAAGAAGTTGTGGATGTTGTGAAATTCTTGTTGATGGAATTTACCAAGGACCAGAAGTTTTTGCTATCAGAGGGTGCATTATGGAGTTTTCTTCTCAACTTGCTGTGAAATGAATTTTTGACATTCCTGATGGTGACTTTACAGGAATTTCTTAGTTTTATATACTCTACACCGATGTAGGTGGGAAAGTGGAAAAGGCGATGGACCGTGGGGCTGCCGGTATTTGAACCCATGACCTCTGGGATGGTAGCCAGACGCCTTACTCCCTAGGCTACCGAGGACCAGAATTTTTGCTGCCAGTGGTGGTATTAAAGAGTTTACTTTTAAGCAGTTATCAAATGATGAGTTGATTTTGCTGATGTGGTATTAACAAGAATTTCTTAGGTTAATGTAAATGAGCGGTTCACACGAAGATTTTATATTCACTGAAGGCGGCTTCTTATGCTGCTATTGCGTTCATACGTTCCCAGGTAAATCATATATTCAGCCTAAGCTTTAATGATTTGTTAGAATCATAAATGAAGTAACGAATTCCTGCCTGTGTGATCCCAGAACAAGTAAGTCCCAGCCAATTGGCCTCCGCATAGTGCCAAACAGATTGGGATGGGAAATTGATGTGGAAGTTAACGCCGAATGCTCTGAATTACCGATAGATGAATAAATTATACAGAGGACTGTGTTGGATGAGAAGCAAGAAATAGGTGAAGGAGATTAAATCCTTCATAAACATCGTCACGGATTGTCGTGAGTTCATAACTTGATGTATATTTTTATAGTTTGCAGAAGGCTAGGGGTTTTTGCTAGAAATACTAGTTGAATGAAAAACTAAGCAAATTTGCATTGTAAACATTGCAGTTTTCCAAAAAAATGGAAATCGGATTGAACGATTAATAATAATCCGGAGATCCAATCCAATTCATTGCTATAATTAACAATTGTTAGAAGACAGAATAGGTGTTAAAAAATGGTTTCATTGTTAAATAAAGTTTTCAAAAATAATTTAAATCTAAACTTAACGAAACTTATTAATATTACTGAAAATAATGAATAATGAATATTACACCAAAGCGGATGAACATATTGCGTTCGAGTTTACTAGAAAATTATAAGGTGCAGAAAACCCCATTAAACGCGAGCAATTAATCAAGAGGAAAGACTGAGTTGCTCACTCTGAAAATAGCTAGGCAATGCCTCTCATATGGTCAATTTGATTTCTAGTAAATTTCCCCTTAATTATTAGTTCAAACAAGTTTTCATTCTAATTGAACGAACTCAATGAGGTAATTAAAAAAACATCTAGCTTTAGTTAATACAGAAGAGGTCAGTCCCCATAATTATCACGTTAATCCTCACAGCTTAACGATGGAAGCTGAATTGGGGCTTTCTTATCCGCCAGCCCCACCGGCCTACATCCGAGTATATCCCGGATTAAGTTTCGTCAGACTTTCACTTATTTCCTTTTATACAATATTGTTTGTATGAGTTGGGGGTGGATGAGGTTCCTATTCGGGTCGGGGGCTTCGGGGATAGAAATTGGGTAGACGTTGAGATGTAAATGTTTTGAATGTTTATATTTTTTATCCCACTTAGACTTAGAACCTTTTGAGGAATACTTTTTAAGGAAGAAATTGCAGAGAGGGATTTGTATGTTGGGGGGTTGGTGGGAAAATACAGAAAGGTAAGAGGTAAATATTGGTATACTCGGTACTGGGGTGGTGTACATGTCCTTTTTATTGTCCCGATTTCAGAATGTTGTCAAATTAACGTTATGGTAAGATTTTTTTATCCTCTAACTGTCATAGAAGCATCATTTTATATGGCAGGTGATAGAGATATTACCACGAGGGTTTATAAGGATTTTATAAGTTTAGTAAGTCTTCATGATATAATTTGGTGATGTGGTGATAGAAAAATGCAACAAAATATTGTGGAAGTCTTAAACCACTTTGCAAGAAAGCTTCGCTTCAAAAAGTGCACGATAAATAACAAATAAGAACGTGAATAAGACTTCAAAAACAATCGATATTTTAAAGGTATGTTTGGGAAGTGTTCGATTGAAATCTCCAAGATTTATGACCGTAGATAAAACTTGAATTCATCGCTATTGGCCGAGCTTAATACATCAGCTGAGGCGATGGGCAGCACATCGTGAAAATTTGATAAGGGTAGCGATGCTGATAAAATCCCACGGGTTTTTTGCTATTTAAAGGTTTTTGTTGAAGTAAGTCTGAGCCAGTTTAGTATTAACCAAGATTGTTTTTGAAAATTCCCATTAAGGTTAATTTACTATAAATTACTATTTTGTAAAAAATGAACTTGACCATTCAAAATAATTGGATTAACAATAACAACAATAAACTGGATAATCTGTCGTAAAAAGCGTAATCTAGAGAGTGATCGAATACTCTACTTAGGAATGCCAAACGTAAATGATCATTGTGACGCGGAAAGTAAAAAGGGACCTCAAGTCGGCAATGTAAATTTTTCAGTACAGTCAATATTAGTCGGTTGGGTGAAAAATATCTCAATTTAAAATAAATCCAACTATTTAAGAACTTTTTTTCAATATCAAATAGTAAATGTTGTCTGATCTGCATAAAATTTATACTGGATACTCAGAGTAGCGAGTTCTACGCGGTGGTGGGGTTACTTTTAAATTGTAGACTTTTATTATAAAAGTCAAGTTTAATAGTTAAAATTAATTTAAATTTTTTTAAATAAACAATAACAGTTATATTTAACTAAAAAAGTTTTAGGTCATTAAAAACTCTTATTTTTGTTTTTTATTTTTAAAGTCTTCCAAAACTCTTATGGGAAGACTTTTATTTTTAAAATCAAAAATAACTGTTAAAAAAGACTGTCTTGCATAAAAGTCTTTCTAAGATTTTTATTTTTCCAGTTTTTTCTATAAAAGTCTTTGAAGACTTTTATTTTTAAAATATAAAAATAAAAGTCTTTTGCTGAAAACAGATAAATAGTCCATTCAAACCGTTAAGAAAATCGAACCCTAAAGGTTTTTGGGGTCGCTGATTACGAAAATCGGGGTCTTGCGGTCCTAAAACATGGGCGTCACCCTTAAAAATGCAAAAAACACCCCTTTTTAGGGGTTTTTCGCGATTATTTTGATAGTAATGAAAACTAATGCAATGAAATACACTTTTTTTAATATTTATTTGCGAAGGTGGTTGATTTGTACTAAATCAACGCGAACTTTATGATAAGGGGTGATCCTAAAGGGTTGAAACCACCCCTAAATCGGCTACAAATAGAAACTAGTTGGGATGTGGGTTCGACCCTTTCGGTCCACACGATCAACTCAAGGGGGTGAAATAGGGTCAACTCAAAACCGCTGGAGCTATAAGGCTGAAATTTTGACAGTGCATCCCTATAATGACGTGGACATCCACTAAAAAGCGATTTTTCGAAATTCATCCCCTAAAGGGGTGAAATGGGGTTTTTCCAAACCGCTGGAGCTATAGGGCTGAAATTTTGACAGTGCATCCCTTTAATGATGTGGACATCCACTATAAAGCGATTTTTCGAAATTCATCCCCTAAGGGGGTGAAATGGGGTTTTTCCAAACCGCTGGAGCTATAGGGCTGAAATTTTGACAGTGCATCCCTTTAATGATGTGGACATCCACTATAAAGCGATTTTTCGAAATTCATCCCCTAAAGGGGTGAAATGGGGTTTTTCCAAACCGCTGGAGCTATAGGGCTGAAATTTTGACAGTGCATCCCTTTAATGATGTGGACATCCACTATAAAGCGATTTTTCGAAATTCATCCCCTAAGGGGGTGAAATGGGGTTTTTCCAAACCGCTGGAGCTATAGGGCTGAAATTTTGACAGTGCATCCCTTTAATGACGTGGACATCCACTATAAAGCGATTTTTCGAAATTCATCCCCTAAGGGGGTGAAATAGGGTTTACCCAAACCGCTGGAGCTATAGGGCTGAAATTTTGACAGTGCATCCCCTTAATGACGTGGACATCCACTAAGAAGCGATTTTTCGAAATTCATCCCCTAAGGGGGTGAAATGGGGTTTCTCCAAACCGTTAAAGCTATATTGCTGAAATTTTGACAGTGCATCCCTTTAATGACGTGGACATCCACTATAAAGCGATTTTTCGAAATTCATCCCCTAAGGGGGTGAAATGGGGTTTCTCCAAAACGCTGGAGCTATAGGGCTGAAATTTTGACAGTGCATCCCTTTAATGACGTGGACATCCACTAAAAAGCGATTTTTCGAAATTCATCCCCTAAGGGGGTGAAATGGGGTTTCTCCAAAACGCTGGAGCTATAGGGCTGAAATTTTGACAGTGCATCCCTTTAATGACGTGGACATCCACTAAAAAGCGATTTTTCGAAATTCATCCCCTAAAGGGGTGAAATGGGGTTTTTCCAAACCGCTGGAGCTAAAGGGCTGAAATTTTGACAGTGCATCCCTTTAATGACGTGGACATCCACTATAAAGCGATTTTTCGAAATTCATCCCCTAAGGGGGTGAAATAGGGTTTACCCAAACCGCTGGAGCTATAGGGCTGAAATTTTGACAGTGCATCCCTTTAATGACGTGGACATCCACTATAAAGCGATTTTTCGAAATTCATCCCCTAAGGGGGTGAAATGGGGTTTCTCCAAAACGCTGGAGCTATAGGGCTGAAATTTTGACAGTGCATCCCTTTAATGACGTGGACATCCACTAAAAAGCGATTTTTCGAAATTCATCCCCTAAAGGGGTGAAATGGGGTTTTTCCAAACCGCTGGAGCTAAAGGGCTGAAATTTTGACAGTGCATCCCTTTAATGACGTGGACATCCACTATAAAGCGATTTTTCGAAATTCATCCCCTAAGGGGGTGAAATAGGGTTTACCCAAACCGCTGGAGCTATAGGGCTGAAATTTTGACAGTGCATCCCTTTAATGACGTGGACATCCACTAAGAAGCGATTTTCTGAAGTTAATCCCCTAAGGGGGTTAAATGGGGTAACCCAAACCACTGGAGCTGAAGGGCTTTAATTTTGACAGTGCATCTCTATAATGACGTGGACATTCACTAAGAATCGATTTTTCGAAATTCATCCCCTAACGGAGTGAAATGGGGTTACCAAACTACTAATTTAAGTAGAAATTAAACAGGAAGCCAAAAAATTCAAAAATATAAAATCAGCCGCACCAATTTATCCGCCTAATAAATCATTTTTTACATAGTTTTAGTTAGAATTTCTATAGCCTGATCAACGTGCTAGGCTTTAAGCACAATATCACAATTGTTTTTATAGTGTAATTTTCGAACTACGATAGCTATTTTATTTGTTTTCAGCAAAAGACTGACCTGCCTAAATGGCATTGTAAAAAAACGGAACTCCCCATTATTCAGAAGTAACTCAAATACATTAGGGTACATATTTCCAATTATTGTGTGATTGTCGTTTTTATCCTGCATTTTGACTTTATTTAAAAATTCCACGAAAAGAAATATTTCTCCATGTATTTTTTATTTTGCTTCGGTTTAGGGGTGGTTTAACCCCTTTAAAAAAAGGTTTAAAGTGCAATTTTCCAAATGTTTCAATGAATAAAAATAAATTTTAATGCAAAACAATAAATGTCAATTTTTTTCAATTACAATTTTAATGCAGGGGTAGTTTCACCCCCTTAAGGGTTTAAAATAATAAATTTATGGCTGATAATACCTTTTGAACCAAATTTCAAGCAAAAAGCAAAAAACAAAAAAATTTTCTAATTTTTTTTTATATAAAGTTGATTTTTATAATTGTGGGGGTAGTTTTAACCCCTTAAGGGTTGAAAATAATTTAGTTTTGCCTGACAGTACGCCCACAATCGTATTTGAAGCATATACTTGAAGAAAACTTTTTTTACAATTTTTTCTATTTGTAGCCGATTTAGGGGTGGTTTCAACCCTTTAGGATCACCCCTTATCATAAAGTTCGCGTTGATTTAGTACAAATCAACCACCTTCGCAAATAAATATTAAAAAAAGTGTATTTCATTGCATTAGTTTTCATTATTATCGAAATAATCGCGGAAAGCCCCTAAAAAGGGGTGTTTTTTGCATTTTTAAGGGTGACGCCCAAGTTTTAGGACCGCAGGACCCCGATTTTTGTGATCAGCGACCCCAAAAACCTTTGGGGTTTGATTTTCTTAACGGTTTGAATGGACTATTTATCTGTTTTCAGCAAAAGACTTTTATTTTTATATTTTAAAAATAAAAGTCTTCAAAGACTTTTATAGAAAAAACTGGAAAAATAAAAATCTTAGAAAGACTTTTATGCAAGACCGAAAAAAATAAAAGTCTTTTTTAACAGTTATTTTTGATTTTAAAAATAAAAGTCAATTTTAATTATTATTTCGAACAAAAAAAGAAAAAAATCTTTAATAACAATTTTAAAAGATTTAAAACAATACTAGCCAAAGATAATAGTTAAAAATAACTTTAAATATTTTTGGTAAAATTTAACTGTTACTGTTGTTTTATATCATATAAGTTTCAAAATAATGATTATTTTCTGATTTTTTCGATATAAGTTATAACAGTTACGATCCCTGCTTTTTTTGGTATATTTCGAAGAACAGATTATTACCTTCTTTCAGATGTAAAATAATTTTTTAAATATTGAAAATAAAGATTCTGTGTAATTTTACAATTTTAAATGCGTTTTTCTGAAAATGCCCCTTTTTATTCTAAAAACTTCAAAAACCCGTATCTTGGTAAAAAAAATTCATAGAGACATGTTTTTTTTACTAAATGATTCAGAAATTTCTGCTTTATTCAAAGATGTCAATAACTCAAAACCGGAAATTGCCGACATGAGGTCCCTTTTTACTTTCCGCCTCACTATATAGATTTAGTGGGAATATACCAAAAAAAAAAAAGAAATCGCTACTGGAATGGAAGATAATTTTACTTATAATTGCCCAGGCTATGTATATGAACGAAAGATGCCCAGCAGAAACAGTTTGATACCATGCAATCTTGTTATTTTCATGGATGTATGATTTTAATGTCAGAAGTGGAGAAGTGTAGACGCACACAAAGCATATATTTGCCGGCATATGATGGGTTGAAAGGAAAGAGAACGAAGAGCACCTTTTAGAAACTATTTCTAAACAAGATTTTAAAATAGAAGGATCACACAAGTTTTCACGAGTCAGAGAGCTATATGTATACAGCAGTCTGTAAAGATCGGTATACGTGAAACGATTTGCTTGTGCCAACCAGCTTGCGCAAGTCAATTTGCACAAGTGAATCGCTGCGTGTGAGCACAAATTTTTGGCTTGCGTAACCCATGAGTGGCTAAATGATGTTGAAGCCTCGGCTAGAGCCCTCAGCACTGCTTGTTGACCTTATCATAATCAATATAATAGTCGTGCCACCACAGTTATTTATTTCACAATTGTTCAAGCCAAACTGAACGGGTGACCGCTTCATATCCACTCAGTTTATTTGCACCAGTTGACTACCACCAGCCAGGTTGCACAAGCAAAACGTTGCGTGTAAGCCGACGTTAACTCAGTTGAAGACCTTTAGAACAGGACATACAAATTGAAAAGATGCACGAGGGATCATGGTTTAAGAACAAGAACAAGAGTGGGTGATAGAATTGACCCCAGGGGAACGCCGGCCGAAATGGCGTGAGGGTTGAATTCGACCCCATCCAATACCACCTTGATCGAACGGCCAGAAAGGAAGCTCTTAATCCAATTTCTTGGAACTAAGCTTATACCAATAGCTTGGAGTTTGGTCAACAGAGCAGGGCAACAAGTTTGTGCAGAGGTGAGGCACATTTTCTAAGTACCATAGGCGGAATTTTGTCAGGGCCAGCGGATTTGTTGATGTCAAGCTCTTCGAGACACCTACAGGGGCTCTCAAAATTATTGGCACACGCAAGTAATTTTACAACGAAGGAAGATATTAGAAAACTAAAGGTACTAATTTACCGCCTGTAGTGGTGTTGAGAATCTTACTTCTCAATCTATCATCTATCAATTTAAATTACAGGAATTTCTCAATTTGGTGTACTCACGACGGAGTGCCTCGTTAGGCGAATGCGTGTAGACTCTATAGGCGGCTTCTTTAACTTTGATTACGTTCATACATTCCCCATTGAACCATTTGTTCGGTCTAGGCTTCACAGATTTGGTAGAGTGAGGGATGAACAAACGCATACCCGCTCGTATAATTTTGGTGACATAGAGAGGGACAGAGTTCGCATTGGTATTACGGAAACACAAATCCCAGTCAGTGGCTTGGAAGAAGCGAATAAGATCCAACCAGTTGGGTTTCAGTGGCAGACAGTTTTTTAAGGAGCTGTGGTGGTTATGGTGAGAGATGGAAGATGGGAAAAAGCGCTGAATTGTTTATGGCCAGAGTTGCCAAAGGGTGAGTTAACCTCGATAGAATAATGCGACGGATGTGAAGTAAGAAATATATCAAGGAGATGAGCTCCTTGACCTGGAATATCAGGGACTGTCGTAGGGCATTTTACAATTTGATGTAAACTGTTGAGGTTTGCAAAGAGCAGATGACAGGTTGTTCGACAGTCGAGTTATTCTAGTTAACTCCTAAATCGAAGTGAGTTGAATTCAATGCAAGGAAGAATGTAGGACTTGTAAATTATAGCCTGGGCAGACGGATGAAGATGGAATTTCCATCGTCTAAAAAATGCCAGTAACTTTGATGCATGTTAAGAAATATGGAATGTTACGACCCCATGCATTAAAAGAAAGTTCGGCCGTTAGTTAAAGCTCGTTCACTGTAATTCACAGAGATATTTTGAATTATATGAATATGATTAAAACTTCTAAATACCGAGTTTGATATCGCATTTGCCTATGGAACTAGTAATCTTCAAATTCAAAGTGTTGACTCTGATGTAATCCTGAGGTTTTGCAAAGTTAATTTTCGTCTAGAGCGAAAGGCCAATTAAACTCCAACTCAACAGGCGAACTCGACTGGACTGTATTTCCTACAGGATAGAGGTCCCAGCAGACGCTGTGGAATTATTTTAATGGTTGGAAAAATAGCGTACGAGTACACCTTTCTGGAAAAGAAGTCCATATTTGTGGTTCATCCAACTTGCAGCTTAATCTCACATTAGTGGCATAACTCAGGGCAATACACAATATTACACCTTGGTAGGGAATTTAGACGTGGACATCTTAACAGAAGTGCGTAGCATCATTAGCAGCCCCACTGCAACAGGGAAATATGCGGAGTTTAAGAGGTACATCCTTGCGATTTACCAGGACTCTGAAAATGGACGATTACAGAAAATGTTAACCAACATCTGCTTAGAACATAGGAAGCCAACGCGGTTGCTGAATGAAATGAGGGAGCTGGCGTCCGATGGCATATCTGCAGATATTTTCCACGCAAACCCCGGCGATTTTGGCACCGAACATGGATCAAAACATTGGAAAGCACAATTGGTGGATACTACCTTGATTGAACATCCATCCATAAAGGAAGCTCTCAATCAATCAGATCTAGAGTAACCACATCAGACCAGATCCACCGAGACAACGAGTCCTTTGACTTAGGTCACTGTCGTCTAATACTTCGTTGGATTCTTTCTAGATATTCCGGATGTCTTCCATTGAAGCACAAAACCAACCGGAAGCAGGGTTAGCATCGGTATTAAGAGATGCTAATCATGCTGATATAAGCATTGAATATAATAAACGTGAAAGTGAAAGGACAATCAGTGAATTCGAAGAGAATTATGGAGGAGGTAGAAGCTCACCGTGGGCCCCGACGATATCTAACTATTTCCATTTTAAAAAGTTTGCAACAAACTGTTTTATACATTAAAATAAAAATTAAAAATTTATAAAGTAATCAGCCAGTAACACTCCATGAATGCCTACAAAAAAATTCCTGTTTAATATGTAAATGCCAGCGTTGAGAGTTACTTCCATTAGTGACAATCCTAAAATAAAAAGAATTCTTAATCATAATGCTAAAATATTTCTGTAAATCTGGAATAAAATTGTGATCTTTTTATCTCCATTTTTACCTTGTCCACCTGGAAGGAAATACATAATCATTTTAAAACTTAAATATAAGGGACGACAACTCTCGGACACCGGGCCCGAATCCCTTTATCAGCTCAGTTCAGTCACCTGGAATTTATAAGCTTGTTTACGGCATTAAAGCTTAACGACTACGGTTGCAGATTCTTAATTAACGGGGATTTTCGCAAACAAACTTTCTTTCATTGGATCCTTCGTTTTTTCCATCCGCCATTTTTTTGCGCCCCTATACAACTGCAACTGAATATAGTTTCAACCAACTGAATATAGTTTGTAATTAAATTTTCCGCTCGAAGGTATTTTTTTGTTCAAATGTGCAACTGCCATGGCTCTAGAGCTACAGGATTCCTGCACTGGAGCTCCAGCTTAGGTGCAATATAGGCAGGTGCAGGTCCTTGACTTTTCCCAGCGTTCCTTCAGGGTCGGACGGGAGTTTATTTTTCCTAAAGTTTCCACATTATAAAAAGGCAAGTTTCGTCAGTTGTTGCTCCTGGATTTGTTTTGGAACGTGTTTAACCTCTCCATAATTTGGTTTTGTATTTGATTTTGGGTTTTTTAAATTTTTGTGCACACTTGAAATAATTTGATTTGTCCAAGTAAGACTTACAACGAGATTTCTGCTAATGAAATTTCATTTAGAAACATTCCAGAAAATTAAAAGAAAAGCACACACACATATATATGCAATATAAAAAACCAAATAATTTTCTGAATTTGTTAAATTTTTTAAAAGTTGTTTTTTATTTTTATTTTCTTGAAAACATTAGTGCAGTTTTAATTAAGTCTGCCAACCATGCGTTAAGTTTTCAGTCTGCGAAATTTTTTTTGCAACAGGACATTTTTCGTTGTAGAGTTCTTGAGCAGAATTATAAAAGTTGTCCTGCTTTAAAAAAAAGTGAAAAAAGGACTTTCATAACTTGTTTTTAAAATACTAGAACAAAAATAGTAATAAGTGCATAATGGCATTTTCTTTTAGTCAAGTAATTTAATTAGAGAAAGTCTGAATGGGGATTCTTTGAAAGAATTGTTTGCGAGAGAAAATTTTTACTGCCTTAGTAAAATCGTAATTATTTTAATGTTTGTTTTAAAATTAAAATAAAAAGGTTAGGCTATACTATATAAAGTTTTAATTATAATACAGGCTTTAAAGTTTGATAACAAATCGCCAGGAATTGATAACATCCAAGTAGTGCATATAAGACAACTAAGTATTCTTCTCAGCAGCTATAATGAATCACTAGACTGCATATAGTGGCACGAAAATGTGATCACAGGTTGGGAAGAGAGTATTACCTGTTCAATACAAGATAGATACAAGAAAAGATATAAATTCAACTGTGCAAACTATAGGTAAAAATTGAGCACTATATTGAGAGTAGCAAGGGAGTATCGGTAAGGCAAAAAATTGACCTTGTCCTAAAAAACGTGAGCTCTACCGGCCATCCGGCAACGACTCGGCATGGTTAGACTACGTTTTGATCTACGCAAGATTCCGATCGACGCTCAAAGATTGCGGATCGGATCGGATTAGCGAAATTACAGATGCGATTACAAAGGGCGAAGACGACGGCGACACCACCAGCCAAGAAGGATTGGGTGTGCCTACGGGACACGGGCATCGGGCGAGAGTTTCAAATTGCATTATCCAGCAGGCTCGTGGCACTCGCAATACCGGATGATATGTTGAAGAAATGCGATTGTCGGACTCCATTGTGGGGTATCAAATGGAGTTGTCCACCTATCCGTAATCGGGCGTAGCCATGGATCACAAACAGCTGTCTGGACCTCGTCGATCAGCGGAAACGAATGAAACACCTCGACTTTGAGCAATACCGGCGATTGAACAGACAAGTTCGACAGAAAATGAAATCGGAACTGGCAGCGTACTGGAATAACGTTGCGGTCTAGAAGGTGTGACAATTAAGTAATGAGACTGATTATATTGCCGCGATTGTGGTAACCCTGCGACCTTGAAATTCCCTTTCCCTTCTCTCGGCATCCTTCCCCTCTCCATTGATATATTCGCCATCGCTCTAGCTTGTTTAGTTCGCCTGCTCTGTCGTGTTGAGTAAACGTGTGTTCGTGGTGCTCGTCACGAAAATGGAAAAAAGAAATCAAGAACAACGCGTCGCGATAAAATTTTGCGTCAAATTGGGCGAAACAGCTTCGGAAACGATCGAACGATCAAGCAGCGTGGGATCGTTTTCCACTTGTTCAAATCTAGCTTGAAAACCGCTGAAAATGGAAAAGCGCCAAAAATAGACCAAGTAACCACATGTCCTCATAACAAACATTTTGCATTCGGATCGTGTCCCTTCGGCGCGTGGCAGAAAACGATTTTGCCAATTTTGAAAAAAGGCGACAGTCGGGAATGCAAAAATTATGGCGGTATTAGTCTCTTTTCGATCGTCGACAAAGTATTTACGAAAATCATACAATTGAGGCTACAGAAACATCGAGAGTAAACGAGCCGGAAAGACCAAACGGAATTTAAACCACATCGAGGACGCATTGATCAAATATTCGCTCGCCGTGAGCTTATGGAAGAAAGAACCGTCACCGTTTTCATCGATTTCAAATCAGCTTTCGATTGCGTCGATTGGAACAGCTTGTGGAAAGCCTTGGAAACGGAACATGTGCCATTGAAAATCATCCAACTTCTCCAAGGGTCGTACGATGGCTCAACCAGCAGAGTTCGTATTCAAAGCGACTTATCCGAGGAGTTCCCGATTCAATCGGGTGTCCGACAGGAAGACATCGCTTCACCACATCTCTTGAACGTTGTTAAAAATCAATGCGGAAAAGACTTAAGTGCTGTGATGGACGGATCAAAAGCCAGTGTTCACCTCGATGGAATCCAAATCGAACAGGTTCAAATATTTTGGAACATTGGTTAGGAAAAAGAAAGTGGCATTCGCCTCGCTCAAGTCGTGCATATGGAAACGAGCAAATATTACCATCGAAACTAAAGTGCACCTTTATCGAACGTTGATCCTCCCGATCTGGATCGGAAACGTTGACACTGCTCAAGCCGGACGTCAACATGCTCGAGGTCTTGCAAATGCAATGCTTGAGGCTGATTCTCCGTGTCTTGCTCTGCAAACGCCTTCGAAACGAGACAGTTAGACAAAGATCCGATCAAGGACAGACACTTCGATCGAAGAAGAAGTTCAAAAACGTCGACCACGGTGGTTTGGACATGTTTGCCGAATGACGTTTGGCACCTAAACTTCTTTGGCGTAAGCAGATTGGAGAATTCAGCGATCGGCACCGAAGAAAACCAAGCTGAAGACTATCGAGGGCGACTTAAAGAATCAACGATTATCGGTTATCGAGGCTCAGTTTCACCTTGGATTTGCTGTTTGTTATCACCTCCAAGGAAGAAGTTGTGGATATAATGAAATTCTTCAAGATGGAGCTTACCAAGGACCAGAAGCTCACATTCCTGATGGAGACTTTACAGGAATTTCTTCATTTTATATACTCCCGCAACGATTTCACACTCAGGGTTGAACGACAAAAACCCGGGGTTTTTTCGGAGATAGTATCAAAGATCAAGTGGAGGCTTCGTAGCTTATGTTAGGACTACAAAAGAAAGGAACATGACGTGGCTTCGGAAGATGATTTTAATCCAAAGAGAGTTAAAATCTGAAGACGGGGTTTAGGTTGCGAAATACATGTCATTAAGACCTGCGCTAGCCTCAATCATCAGCTAAATTTGAAAGCCGCCAAGTCTGATAAATACATTGTCCACCTCCAAGTCCCTGACAGAGATTGGCATAAGGGATTGAACTACCTATTGGGAATGAGTCCCAAGTCTTAAACAGACGGAAGATTTAATAAGTCCCTAAGCCTATCTCCACAACCTAGGACAGCCTCAGGAAATAGAACACCGACTGTACATGGAAGGCACCCATGTCCTTCGCTAATATTTTGCTCTGATTTGGCGTAAAAGAAGAACGATTTATCAGACGGCTTCTAAGCTCCGTTCAGGCTCGGTCTTCTTCAATTTAAGACTTGGTTGCTTTCATCTGGAGGGCCGACCGACTTTTCCCTTAGTGCGGAATGTACAAAATAGACCTAGCGGTGTTCGCCATATAGGTTGACCCCATACACACATAATCAAAATATTCCCTTTTAGGCTATCGAGACCGGTGTACTTACTGTGATTACCATACACATACGTGTATATAACGAAATGTTTTGCCTGTTAAAATTAGGGTTGCCACCTTTTTTACATTTAAATATAGTATTTTTTCTCTAAAACTTTAAAAAATATAGTACTTTTAGAAATTTTGCATAAATAAATAGTACGAGCTCGTTTTTCAATATTATTTATTTTTCCAAGTATATTTATCATTACTTTTGGCCTTATTTAATAAGGTCTTATTGCTTAAGAAATAATCATACGCATCTGTGCAGCCCAACTGCATATTAATATAAATTAAAAGCTCATTTTTTATTAATTTTATAGAAGCTCTATTTCTCTCATTTCTCCATCTCTCACTTACATGTGAAGACCCTCGGGGAAAAACCAACTTAGTCCAAAAAATAAAATTCCAAAAAATGCAAGTTTTTCCCCTCATTGATTCATGGACTCAGTTGGTTCTTCCCCGAACTTTTTATTATTGCCCGTTCATTTTGTCAGGACTACGTTGGTTTTTTCCCATAGTTAATACCTTGAATTTTAGTACACCTTAGCAGCTAATAGATGGAGCTGAATTCTCTGATTTTTGATAAAGTGGACTAAGTTGGTTTTTCCCCGAGGGTCTTCATGTGTGTTTGAGCGATGTGTGTGCAAGTAGCAGCTGCGTCTGCATGGTCTCTTTCGATGTAAAGTAAATAAGCATGAATGTCGCTGATGTCGGTAAGCCTATTATTTTGGTAGCTCAAATCCCAATATTTTTGTCAGTGTTTTGTTTGAGATTCGAGTGTGTTTCACTTTACCGCAATCATTAAAAATATAGTATTTTTTCGTACTATATTTTTTTTCAACAGTATATAGTACAAATGACCAAAATATAGTACAATACTATATAATATAGTACGGGTGGCAACCCTAGATAAAATTGACAGTCATACGCAACTATTCGATATTTCTATAGGTACATCGAATTCCCATTAGGTGACCACAATGAATTAATGTAGGATTTCGTTGTGCGTGTTGCCTTACCCACTGAGCTACAGGAATACCGGATAAAGGATATAAGAATTACAATTTTCCTTTTGTAAACTTATGTTTCCTATGAATAAAGATTCTTTGGGTAAAAATATAAATTCTTCTATATCAATTTACGGCATTCATTATTCATTATTTACAGAACATCTCAAATGGGAAACCTCTTATGCTTCCAGTGAACATAATTATTCTTTACTATTTCTGTTCCAGTATGAAATCAACAATAAAAATTCTATTTACGAATGCAAATGTTTATTTGCATTAAAAGTAAAACCCTGTACTTTTAATTGTACTTAATGAAATTCAGGTGGCAGCCTTAATTAAAATGCAAATTATCCTGGAAAAAAGAAACGGAAAAGCATTAATGATTCTGTAAACAAACTCCGCTGCAAGGAGCTCCAAGATCCTGTATTGTGTTTTTATTTTTATTTTGGAAAACATTAAAATTAATAAAAGGAAACAAAAATAAATATAAATATAAATAAGGAGATAAACAAAATGTTGACCAACCTATAACTGTTACTTCTCCGCTGCGTCGGGCGCTGTGTCCCTGCTTATTACGTGCCCAGCATGTGTACACTCCCGAATCATCGTTTTTCTGGACAGGACTTATGACCAAGGATCCATCCGGTTGTACTTTCTGTCGTATGCCATCTGGCAGTTCTCTGCCGCCACGCTCCCAATGGATATCCTCGATGGGGTATCCGGCCACAGGACATTTTAAATTTAATGTTTCTCCAGCCACTGCAGTAACTTTCGGGATTAGCCGTATGTAGGGAAGGCCTGCAGATGTTTTCCAAAAAAAAAAAAAAGGAATCAGCCATCATATATGAATGTTTGAAATATTTTGTTTTTGTGCCCGTTGTTATTATTTTTTTTTTTTAGTGGATAATTCAAATCCTTGCAGACCTCAGCGTTGTTTGTGGATGTAAATGTACGAACTGTATGGGGCTGTTTTGTTCCATTTCTGGGTCACTAACAGCATTCATGGTTGCCCAGTTCTGTGCTGGTGGATACACGGACATGACCAGCCCCACGACTCTATGGATTTAATGCATGCATATCGTATGAGATTTGGGTGTTAAGGGTAGATAAATGGGGTTGTGTGCCGGGGTGTTTGCTGTAAGTCCTTGTACATCAGAGGACGACTCTCGTTCGTTTACCCAGAGGCTCAGTATGGGCTGGGCACTATAACCAGAAACCAAAAAAGCTAAATTACATACCATAAATATTCAGCCTTGCAGAGTGGGACACTTTGCCGGCCCGGTTTTCAGCTATACATGAATATTCACCACCGTCCTCGACCATAACGTGGCTAATATTGACGTGACTAATTACATCCCCATGGACTGTGACGTACTGGCCGATCATAAATCTGTGGAAGAATGAAATGACAAAAAAAAAATGAAATCGTTAAAGCATTTAGGGATTCGAATTAGAGAATCTAGACGCAATCAATTATTGTTACTGCAAAATTTACTGCCTCTAGTAAAGTGTTATGACTGAATTCGAATGGGATTTTTTCGAAAAAAAAAAAAAAAATAAAGGAAGGAAAAACTGGACAATGTTGCGATGTACTTGATTTTCCGTGATTTTTTGTGACAGGAGAAAATTTAGTACGGAACAAGCTTGATTGATGATTGCTAGTCTGGTAAATATTTCATGTCTTTAAAGTTGTGCCCGACATTTTATAATTAATGGACAGCAATATATTTCACTTGGTGTTGGTGGCTGGAGTACCGTCTAAAAGTTTCACTTTTAGGATTCTTTCAATTTAACTTATAGCAATTAACAACATCTAAGTTGATGAGATACATAATATCTCTGTTTGGTTAGAAAAAGGCCACATATTGCAAAATTTTTCCAGCTTGGGGAAAAACGCACTTATAGTCGGTTCTAGTACTTACAAGGTTCCCTGAATTACTTCCACTTTAGATTACCAGACGAAGTAGTCGATTCTTTCTACATTGACCTCCTATAGACCAGTGGTTTCCAAACTTTATGATACAGCGACCCCCTTGTTACAAAAAAACCCCTTCGCAACCTCAGTAAAAAATGTAAATTTGCATACTAGTCCATCCAAAACGCGGGGGGGGGGGGCGTGTTCCAAAATAACACCGTTAAGAAAATCGAACCCTAATGGTTTTTGGGGTCGCTGATCACGAAAATCGAGGTCCCGCGGTCCTAAAATTAGGGCGTCACCCCTAAAATGCAAAAAACACCCCTTTTTAGGGGTTTTTCGCGAATATTTCAGTAATAATGAAAATTAATGCGATGAAATGCACTTTTTTTAATATTTATTCGCGAAGGGGGTTGATTTATATTAAGGCGAACTTAATGGTAAGGGGTACTCCTAAAGGGTTGAAAGTACCCCTAAATTGGCAAAAAATGGCAAAAATTGTAAAAAAAAATTTTTTCCAAGTTTATGCTTCAAATTCGATTGTGGGCGTACTGTCAGGCAAAAATAAATTATTTTCAACTCTTAAGGGGTTAAAACTACCCCTACAATATAGTTCATTGAAAACTAGGGGGGTGTTCCAAAATAACACCATTAAGAAAATCGAACCCTAAAGGTTTTTGGGGTCGCTGATCACGAAAATCGAGGTCCCGCGGTCCTAAAACTAGGGCGTCACCCCTACAAATGCAAAAAACACCCCTTTTTAGGGGGTTTTCGCGATTATTTCAGTAATAATGAAAGCTAATGCGATGAAATGCACTTTTTTAATATTTATTTGCGAAGGTGGTTGATTTACACTAAATTAAGGCGAACTTTATGGTAAGGGGTAGTCCTAAAGGGTTGTTGAAACTACCCCTAAATCGGCCAAAAATGGCAAAAATTGTAAACATTTTTTTTTCAAGTTTATGCTTCAAATTCGATTGTGGGCGTACTGTCGGGCAAAAATAAATTATTTTCAACCCTTAAGGTGTTAAAACTACCCCTACTATAATAAAAACAACTTTATATAAAAAAAATTGCAAAAATTTATCAATTTATATTTTCTAATAAAAAGAATTTTTATTCAAACAATAAAAATTTAAATTGCAATCTACGAAAAGAAATTTTTTTTTCTATTTACCGCTAAGGTTTATCTTCTTTAAGAGGGTTAAAAATTTTCTAAATGTTTTAATAATATTTCATCAAATATAAAATTTTAATGCAAAACAATAAATTTCAATTTGTTCCAATTACAATTTTAATGTGGGGGTAGTTTTACCCCCTTAAGAGTTGAAAAAATTAATTTTTTTCCTGATAATACCTTTTCAACCAAATTTCAAACAAAAAGCAAAAAAAAATTTTTGCAATTTTTTTTTTATATAAAGTTGTTTTTATTATATTAGGGGTAGTTTTAACCCCTTAAGGGTTGAAAATAATTTAGTTTTGCCAGACAGTACGCCCACAATCGAATTTGAAGCATAAACTTGAAAAAAAATTTTTTTTTCGCCAATTTAGGGGTAGTTTCAACCCTTTAGGACTACCCCTTACCATAAAGTTCGCCTTAATTTAGTACAAATCAACCCCTTTTGCAAATAAATATTAAAAAAGTGCATTTCATCGCATTAGTTTTCATTATTATTGAAATAATCGCGAAAACCCCCTAAAAAGGGGTGTTTTTTGCATTTTTAGGGGTGACGCCCTAGTTTTAGGACCTCGCGGGACCTCGATTTTCGTGATCAGCAACCCCAAAGACGTTTAGGGTTCGATTTTCTTAACGGTGTTATTTTGGAACACCCCCCCCCCTAGTTTTCAATGAACTATATTGTAGGGGTAGTTTTAACCCCTTAAGGGTTGAAAATAATTTATTTTTGCCTGACAGTACGCCCACAATCGAATTTGAAGCATAAACTTGGGAAAATTTTTTTTTTTACAATTTTTGCCATTTTTCGCCAATTTAGGGGTACTTTCAACCCTTTACGAGTACCCCTTACCATTAAGTTTGCCTTAATTTAGTATAAATCAACCCCCTTCGCGAATAAATATTAAAAAACTGCATTTCATCGCATTAGTTTTCATTATTACTGAAATATTCGCGAAAAACCCCTAAAAAGGGGTGTTTTTTGCATTTTTAGGGGTGACGCCCTAATTTTAGGACCGCGGGACCTCGATTTTCGTGATCAGCGACCCCAAAAACGTATAGTGTTCGATTTTCTTAACGGTGTTATTTTGGAACACCATAACGCGCGTTTTGAATGGACTATACTGGATTGGGTGCGCCATTTAGACCTTCGGTATTTCAACACTGAATAACTCTCATATTTTTTAGCCGAATTCGACAAATGAGCAGGATTTATTTAGGATATTCTCTACCATTTATTTCAAATCAGTTTTTGAATAATAATATGTCGATTAAATGATCACCTGCATTCGATACTCAAAAAGCAGCACTTTTCGGGCGGTATAACAGCTATTCTATTCGTATGTGAGCGTAGAGTTCGTCAATGGTCTTCGGCTTGCTGGCATAAAAATTACTTTTGCAAGAACTTCATCGTAGTGGTTGCGATGTGACAAAGTGAACCGTGTCGTTGAAAATAGGTTCGTCAGATCAATATCCAACGATAGCATGTGTCGTTGAGATTTTCGCGGACTTTGAAGAAAAATGGTTCGCCCCAAACAGTGACTTTCTCGTCCGTGTTTCGTGAATGATATGTGTTATCTCTGTTCCCCAAACTCGACAGTTTTGTTTATAGACTCCACCAGAGAGTGTAAAACGAGCTTCGTCCGTCATCAAAATCTCGGCTCAACATGGATTATTCTGGCGGCGGCATCTCCATATGGCAAGCGATGCGACAACAGACCAGCAATCTTTGAGTGAGTTGCATTTTGTATGGAAAGAGATCGGCTGCGATACGACACATTTGGAATATCGGCAACACTCTCTTTTACCGCTTCAATAACTTTATTAGAGCGTCACGGACGACAAGACATAGCTTCCTTCTGAGGCTTTTAAATGCATATTACAATAAACTCGCAAAAAGGCCGTCATTGGTATTTAGTTTCTTTCTTTTTTTTAATTTGCTTGTTTTTATCATTATGTCATTGCAAAAGCGCCTCGCCTCATTTGAAGTAAGACATTGTACTGGCTCAAAAGAAAAAGAGGCACCTCTTACAAAACCTATTTTATAATTGGGTCCTACTCGTCGAAACCGAGAATGATTAGATAACAAGTTATTCGAAGACCATAAAAAGCTATAATGAACCGTTCGTTTTTTGTTTTTTAAAGTCCTTTCGCGTTACTGCTGAAATCTGTTATTTGGACGCGGATCACGCAAAAGAATGTATAGTTGACTATGGTGTAGAGAAGAAGGCATGGCCTTGTTTTATGGCTTCGGATACCGGTGATCCAGTGCAAATTGCAACAAAGTAGGGCTGCCTTGGCCGTCAGTCCTTTGAAGGCTGCTGGACACTCAACACTGGTTTTCTATAGGAACCGTGGTTTAGTAATAGCAATATTCAAGGCTTGCCGGTAGCCTGTTACGACTTTGCATGTAGTAGCGGCGACCCACGGGCATGTGTTCTCTATATTAATAAAAGAAAGTTTCTGTATCTGTTTCTGGAAACACCAGTCATCGCAGAGCTTTGAAGTTTTGCACCTCAAAGCCTATTTTCGAAATTCAAAATGGCCGCCGAAATATGACCGATATTCAAAATGGCCACCCAAATATGGCGGACGAATTTTTGCAATTGTATTCCGATTGAAATGAAAACCAGTATCTGGGGAGTTTTGGTGTTGCAAATAACGAATTTATGATCAAAACTTATAAATTCAAAATTGCGGGGTCTATTTTGGCGCATCAATTTTGCCAACACACATTCTGAAATGTAGAAAATTTCTTCTAACCAGTATAGAAACAGTAAAAACAGTAGAAAAGGTCGAAATAGTTTTTGAAATTTGCGCGCCTCTACATTGTCATCACGAAGTGCATCCAAAAAGTTTCATCGGTAAAAAAGGGACCTCGAGGAAGCTGTGTTCCGGATGAATACCAAGTAAGAAGGGGGTAGTGTAGCGGCTTACCGAAAAAAGAAAGTTAAAATTTCAATTCACCGAGAAGTTTCCTACTCAGAGGGCAGAGGCATCTACTTGAATACCTATATAACGCAGTGTCTCAATTTAGTACTGTTGTTTTAACTGAACCACCGATAAGATTGAGAAGAGGGAGAAGAAAAACGGAAAGGAGGAGCACATGTGTGCAAAAAGTTTTGTTTTCAAATTAAAGCTGTAAAAAGAAACAAATCGTCCAATTAATCTCCGATGGCTGTTCAAGCGATGTTGTGTTGATGTTACTGCGTGAGGCCCCTTGTTCATTTCCGGTAACACTCGACAGGCGCTCCAGTCTGTTAGCCTGGGAGCTATGTACTTTCCCTTCCTTGGCTTTAAGTCGCCAATTGTTAAACCTAGGGTGCGTAGATCTTCTTCTACGCTATCTGTAGATATTCTTCTACGCTTTTTTTTTTATATGACACACTAGAGACTTAGGGAAGGCCCCTTTGTACTGTCGACCATGTATTTATTTTTGAAATGTCGAACAGCAGCTCTAGTCGGAAGATAGAAAGAGAAGTGAAGGAAAGAACTGTCACAACCTGGCTGCGGTATTTTTATTTCACCTACTCCCAACCATTTCGCGACTCTGACATCGGGGCATCGAGAACAACTCGCTGGAGTGTTATGCCTCCTGAAACGAGATGAATCTCATCAACCAACCGATGACATGCGCTTGGTGGAGCGGGGAAGAGAACTAGTGAAGGCTATGACAGGAGGAATCAGGAATGCAAAGAGGGAAGAAGAAAGAAGGAAAGTTATGTAGGCGGGAAATTGGGAAAGGCTAGGACCGTGGCACCGCCGGGAGTCGAACCCGGGACCTCTGGGGATAGTAGTCAGGCGCCTTACCCCTAGACTACCGAGGCTATCTCTTTTTTGGACGTCCCGTACTTCTGTGTCCGTCTGGTCTCTTGTAAATAATAATTTTTGTTCTGCTGTGATCTCTGCTACGTTCAACATGTCATGCCCATCCTATTCTGTTAATTTTTATAGTTTTTATGATGTTTGGATTTTTACAGAACTGATAGAATTCGTGATTGTATCTTCTCCTCCAAACATCGTTTTCGTAGATTCCTCCAAACATAGTGCGCAGGATTTTTATTTCGAAGCACCCTAGGAGATGTTCTTCGTTACTTCTTAATGTCCAGGTTTCAGATCCATACACTAATATTGGCAGTAGTATTTTTATTTATTACAGCTTACAAATTAAGTTTTCCTTACAAACATACTGGTTTTCAGACAGACAGTCAGGTGCCAATAATAAGGTGTTTTTCCCCCTTTTGCAGCAATACATAGGGCCCACCCGTATTCAATTAGGTAGCTCTTCATGTCCTGGGAGAAGCAACTGCTTTTAGTTTACCCCTATTCGTTATAGGTGGGTACCTTTTCAATTATTGCAACCAGATCTTTGGTGATGAATTTTGGGATCGGAGAAGCATTTATTTTATTGTTAGTCTATAGGGTAAGTCTAGGTCTGTCACGGTCACCATGACTACTATAGATCAATTTGTATGATATCGTAGATAGACCTCTATATTCCCTTTTATTGGACCGAGGATCCTAAACGAGCAGCAGGCAGCAGCAGGGCAGTTCATTGCCCTAGCTACCCCATGTTCCGAGAACTTACCAGTGCGAGACCCTACACTGTAGATGGAGGGGAATCACTGCTTGTCACTGACCAGGCTCTGGAGTGTATGTAAGTCTGGAAAACAGAGGGCAATTTACCCATTACAATTGATACTTTGAAGTTAGTTTCTGCGACAAAACCATATTCCTTTTTTACCCATCCCTGAAGTCCCACTCAGACCGATCCGGAATAAAGGCTCTGAATTTCTTTTGGAGCTGGATACTGTTGAGTATATCCATATGTCCTTTCACTGGACTAGTTCGATGAGATTTGATCGTACTTTTGTATAATCGCACAGTTTTAAATTCTTATAATTAAAGCTAAAAGGTGAACTTCCATTTAACTGTCAACCGCCATGTCCACATTACATCAAAGAGAGAAATGTCTGACATCAAGCTTTAGTGCAAGGAAACGAGGAAGGAAAAAGTATAAAAGATGGTTTCCCAATTTACGTACTATCACCAAAAGAGGTGATGATTTCAGCGATTTTCTTGGATTTATTTCTTCGACCAATGCAGTGGCGAAGAAAAGTGAAGAGTGAAAAGTAAAATGAAATATTGTTATTCAGAAGAAAACAGCGAAAACGCGCAGAAGCATTCGAATCCAGGACCTTTGTGGTGACATTCCTTACCGAAATCCTATAAGCCCGAGAAATTTACATAGAAGAGTAGAAGACCCCTGTAGGGGCTCCGGATTTTTAAAACTTAAGTCTAACTTAATCTGTCGATCGTCTTCTAGCATGACGGAGAAATTGTGAGTCCCGAATTATGTAGGTACTTTGCTTCATGAACCCAAAAAAGCTTGTATTAAAACAAAAACGATGGGGACATCAAAGTCCATTTATGGCATTAATGACGCGAAAGGATATTAACGCACGGCCATGTAATATCAAGGAAGTAATGTATTAAAAAAAATTAGCATTTATTTTACGTTAGGGAAAAATTTACAAATTCCCAATTTCCGAAAAGATCATATTTATTAATAGACTGTTCTATGTAATATCCTGTGTTATCCAGGAAGCTTAAGTCCATAAACATTTTCCGTTATCAACTAACTATATAAATACCATGTGCGCATCCAGCACATTGAAGAAGGTCTTTCATCTAGTTACGGTCGTTCTCATTTATATCGAAGCAATTACTGGCAATTTTCCATCATGAAGTCTTAGCATCGATCCTCCTGAAGCGAAAGCAGGGAACCTATTATGTAAATGATTTCTTCAAAATTGAATCGTCAGCTATATTAGTCCTGTGGGGCCAGCAGAGTGCTACAGGACCATGGGACTATCCCCTTTTAATTACAATATGCTCCAGCCTTCAATTTCATCGTAAGAAAAAGGTCTCCTTGGACTCCTTCAACGTTCCGTCAGATGTCTAAGGAATTAGTGGCACCCATTTGCACAGGAGGTATTTGCGCCAGAGAGAGAAGGCCCCATCTTAAAATCCCAAAGGAAAATGGGCTTAAGGTGATAACATCAAGAAGCTCTTCCACTAACTGAAATGGGATTTTAACGAAAATTCCCCCCTGTTTCCTTAGTAGACTCAAATCCAATTACGGTAAATTTGCTCTACAAATCTAAAGGCAAGGTATCCAGTATTACGGCATGGCCTGCAGGTTATTTCCTTCTCTTTCACCGGGGGATCATGTGTAGGTTTTTGGATTAAACTATGCTCAAAAGGGACACCACCGTGCCACGCCACCCACTAAACCTCACAACGGTTGTAAGGCTTTGGGGCCCATTCAACCGCTGAAACTTTACAAAGTGAAAATGAAAATTTGACCAAAAAAAAAAAAACGGTAAATCCAAATTCTTTCCCCCTTTCACTTGCCCCAACGGAATTGGCAACACTAGTCCTGTTCAGTGATGAGAGAGCGTAACGGGCGCCACTTTTTAATTACCTCGTTAAATTCCATCCAGGGATTTTAATTAAAATTATTTGCATTGGTGTGCGTTTATGAGGTGCACTTACTTTACTTATACAGAAAAATATTGTCTATAGGTGTTCTCTCAATGGTGGGGGTGAGTTCAATTACCTTCCGTTTGACGGCAGTGGAAATCCATCTAACGTCCATGACACTTGCGGCGTTGGGTTTCCGGCTGCTGAGCATTTCAAACTGACGGCAGGACCTGGCTGTAATGTCTGCTCTATGAAGCTGTATAGAAGCACTGGCGGAGCATCTGCGAAAAAAAAAGACAACAGAAAAGGTCCTTTTATTTATGTCTGTTAAATATTTGAATTTTTGGGTACTTTATTAAAAGAAGGGAATACAACGACTCTGAGGCGGAAAGCTTGTATAAATTCTAGATAAGGACGCGATATTGGTGACTGTACCGTGGAAAACAGATTTTCAGTAAAATTTAATTTTTTTTATATAATAAAATCCCTTTAACATTGTTAATCCCTTTCACATGAAAACATATTAAAAAAAAAAGGGAGAACAAAAAATGTAAAAATTAAATGTCCTCATTTTATGACCGCATTCAATTCCGTTTCTTTTCAAATTTCAGAATTTATTGAGTTTAACTTGCTATATTCTGGCATTTTATTAGCTCTTAAAAGAGGAGCATCTCGTCCTAGGATCAGGATATAAAATTCGAACCAGTAATCGTAAATGTAATGCAAGCCCTTAACGCACGACAAAGATGATGAAAAAATACACCCGTTTTGGTGGTTAAGCAAGGGAAATTATTAGGACCATTCTGGAATCGCCCTAAAATACTACCCCTGCCCCCATCCCACCCTGCCGTACTCCAAAAATATAATAATACTTCCACCCCCACTCATTCTTTTTCACAATATTGTAAGGAGTGATACGGAATGACACTTAAAATACTACGCGTTTCGGATCTTAAGCCTACATCCTGGACGAAATATGAAATTTTAGCTGAGTTTTATGACCGTAATAAAATTCAGCGAGTGAAATGCGCTCAAATGGAAGTAAATAGCGCTAACTTTTCGCTATAAAAGTGATGATGTAGGGGTTTTTAATAAGTGATTGACTGGTAATGATTTACCAGGGGTGGGGATGTTGGCTGGCACTGAGGGTAGATTGTAGATGGAGGGGAATCACTGTTTGCTCAGCTATATTAAAAGGGGTTTTGATTAGCTGTTGGCTGCTAAGAAAATGGGTGCAAATGACACGTACTTGATTGTGATGAAGATAGAGAGTCATAAAGGATAATTAATTAAGTTAATTTAATTTTAAGGCTGTTCTGATAAAACTGGGAGATTACGGCAGATTTTTTTTATTGCAAATTCCAGCGAGATTTTATCTAATAATTTGCATGTTAATGCCTTGCTTTAATATTCCACCAAGATAAGAGAGGAGTGAAAGAACATCAATGTACTTGATGTAATTAACTCGCGTTTTTTTTACAATAACAAAATACCAGGAATGTAGTGAAATTCTTGCTATAAAACATTGTTAAAATCTTGTTCATAGCATTTCACCGCCACTTGCCTTGCCTTGATGCTGATGAATACTTTTTCCAGGCTTCAGGCATTTCTTGATTAATGCAAGACAATAAATAAAAAAAAATCCTGGGCGAACCAAGAAAGTTGAACGTAGACGGTGTGGTAGAAATATAGATGAATGGCGAAAAAAGCTAAGAAGATAATCCTATGAGAAAGAAACCTGTTATATGTCTTTGAGAATAGACCTGGATATAGTGCCAACGACGGCAACGAACTCTGGAGTTATTTAATGTAATGTTTGTATGTATGTATTTCTAAAAGAATCTGGAGTACAAACTAAATACATAAATGTATTAAAATTGGCAAAAAACTATACTTACTATGGTTAAACCTAATCTACGAGTAGAACAATAATCGCCATAGTGTCAAAATAGTGCATATAGAACATATGGAAAATTTGGTCAAACGAAAAGTACAGTTAGATACTATTGGTTTTGTTATATTGCAATGTCTCCTCTAGCAAGGAGTTAAATAAAGTCCAAAGTAATAAAATTCGTAGACTTGCCTGAAAACATCGACTGCAGAAAATTGTTCAACAATGGTGATCATGGATTAATGAACGAACTTCTGGAATGAGGGGTACCTACCATTGGCGTAGCTAGGGAGTTTTCCTAAGGTGTGCAGCCGGCTGATCTCTGAAGTAAGTTGAAAGTCTGAGGATTCAACTAAATATAAAGCAAATATGTATTGGCGAAGCTAATGATGCCTGAAGCAGTTTGTTTATCTTACGACAGAAATCCTTCCTTATAGGCTTATTTAAATTTGCTATATTTATTTCATAATTTTTCATCTGGTATTCAGTGCTACACAATCCAACACACAACAGACTTACTCATACATTTCAACTTCTCTTAGGCTACGGTATCCTCTATATAAGCTTACTACTAAGCAATCAAGACTTGACAGGTTGGGAGTACAAAGAGTGATTCCGATGATTAGTTTATCACATCTCGTATAAATTACTGCCTAAGTTCCTAAAATGACACTAGTTGTCTGAAAAGACACCGAGCTCTTTGCAAACTTGAATAATTTTTAAATTGATCGGTTTTTCACATATCTTCCAACATGGTACTCCGTCGAAGTAGACTATCCCTTTGGCAGCATGAACGACAACCTATTCAGCCCTGACTGGGATCTGTGTTTCCTTAGTGCCAACGCGAATTCTGTGTTACAAAAACGAACGGCCAGGGAATCGTTTGTCCAATCAAAGCCTAATAAGTTGTTCAATAGGGAATGTATGAACGAAATTAAAACTAAAGAAGACCCTTATAGAGCGTGCAAACATTCCCAAAATGACTAACTTTGTCGTGAGTACCTATATTAAGTTGTTACACTTCTGTAATTCTACCTACTATCAGAAAGGTTAAATCATCATTTAAGAACAGGTTAAGAAAAAGATTCGGAATACCATTTTAGGCAGTGAAAAATGTCATACTTCTTCGGATTATATCCGGAGTCTAGCTCATATTACTTAAGCCTATTCCGAAAAATGTGAATTCAATAAAGCTCCCGTTCAAAGTGTGTGTTTATGTACTAAATACAGCTCAGATAAATGCAAGATCCGCAATTTAAACTTGTTGGAATGTAGTTTTGAGCCTTTCGGTACACACGATCAACTTCCCAGTATGATAAACGTACACGGAATAAACTGACATCTTACAAAATAGTAATACGTTTAGCAGCAGTGGAAGTTGACTACTATCAGAACTGATGACAAAGTAATCCTGAGAGCGCCAGAACGTTAACAAACAAACATTTCCTTCGTACTTCGTTCGGTACACTATTTGTATTCGATGTTCGAATTCGTATTGAGTGTTTTGAATAGGCAAGGCCACCAAATGGGATTGCTAATCAGTTGGCTTGTGTGTGGGGGACCAAAAAAGAAGGGCCGAAAAAAAAAACAGCGCAGCTCAAAGAAAACCAGCTGCCAAAAAAATATAGAGCAAGAAAACTTGCCCGAAGTCATTCTACCAAAAAAGGTAGAGCAGAAAATGGTGTTTCTCCAGGTCAACTAAGAGTAGGCTCATGAAACACAACTATAATTTATATTTTGCAACCATCGCCTGTCAAAGTGCATGGGTTTGTGTTGCTATTCTCGTGTGTTCCTGTGTGCGTGTGTAGCATATTCCGCTGTAAAACTAACTTATATCAATAAAGCCATAAAACTAATTTGTATCGATGATGCCACCTTTTGTGCCATCATTGACTCATTGAGCCACTGTCGTGTAGGAATGTAGCAGTCTTAACAAAATTTTATATTCTTTATTTACCCTTAGTGTCTATTCCTCTGAAATCAATGCCTTTGTGCCTTCATTTTTTCCGCAACATCCGTTCGGTCCCTCGCATACTCTACAGATTTCCTTCTGCACACACTACGATCTAGAAGTTCGTTTATAAATAGAACAATCTTGTGGATCAATCTTCTGCAATCAGTATTTCTGAACTCGTAAAACATCTTAGAGTTCAATAAGTTTCATCGACTTCTATGCGAGCACCCCCCGGCCGCTCTAACTTGTCCTATTCTTTTCTATTCCTTCAAACTAAGCTTAATACTAGATAATGCACCATGACCTGAAAGACATGCTAGACTGCTAGTACAAAGGGTGATTCCTAAGCTTGGCTTTTCAACATAAAAAAACAAGCCAACAATGCAAGGATTACAACAAAAAATATTTTCCATGTTTTCAAAAACAATCCCCATTTTGAATTTCTTTACCACGCATCACGATAATGCTAAGCCCTGGAATCAGTCTTTGTCTATTGTATCGATGTTTAATCCTGTTGCAATGTGTAATGCAAAAGCAACTTTGGTTTGTACAATAACAAGGGATGGAGCAGCCTAGGGTAATAAGCTTCTTGTTAACTAGTTCGAACATGAGTTGTGGTACCCTCGATGCTGTTTCTTTAATACAAAAGAATGTAAACATAAAATAATATATAATAATAAGAAATTGTGTTTATCAAATAAAATGAATTAATATCGTCCCTAAAGTAAATTCATTAGCTCCAAAACTTTTTCGCGCCTTTGAATCAACAAAATTAATGAATATTTACATTTTTAAACTGAAGTGCTGTAAAATGCCAAAATTCCCTCTGCATTATTAATAAATAATTAAATAATCACAACAATTTCTGTAGCGGGATTTCCTTAATAAAAAAAGACAGGTCTGAACAATTTTATCTCAAATCTCGCCGAATAATAATAATTCGCGCCCGATATGAAGTCTTTCATCATCGATAAAAGCCATGAAGGCGGAAGCTTACCAGGATCCAGGACTCAGAAGCAATAATTCTTAACGTCGAAATTTTTTAACGATGTTGTTTGCCTTGTGTGAGCGCGCCGTGTTAGTCCTGCAAGAAAGTAGAAATCATTCCCGAAGACTGGAGTAATCCTTCAGAGAGGACTAAATTGAAATGATTTCGCGTCAAGAAGCTTAAAGCTCAGGGGTACCAGCATTGTAAATGTATAAATATGAGTGAGTGTGCTTGTGTATACATCCCTTAAGCGGAAGAGGGATTTTTTCCTACCAAAGACGTGCAGTCTTTATATCCTTTTTCCTTGATTCCGAACGGTGCCCGAGACAAAGTCTGACAGGTAGAACTAAGCTCATGCGAGCGTTTTTCATATTTATCGCTTGACTTTCACCAGCGCTGCCGTGTGAATGTACAGACGTGCGAGCAGGAGTCCTAGCGTGCTGGAATGTGCACAGGATATGATAAATGAAGAAAATATTGGAGTTGACAGCTCTTATTATTCGGGGATTTAGAATAAATTGCTTGACGGTTGGTGCTTTTCATTTTCTACAGCTATCAGTGGCAGCCGCTCCCATACTCATCCAGGACACTGCAGGGCGCTGGGATTTGGGGCGGCGAAGTGATTTATCCATATTGAGAATTTATGTATAAAAAAAGAAAACCAACAAAATACTGGCCAATCCAAATTACCTCCAAGCTGCAGCTCAGCCGTTGCCTGGAATGTATCTCCTTCTGGCCTTCGAACCACACATTGGTACATTCCTTTGTTCTCACGGCCCACTCCCGTTACAAGGAGGTTATCCCCTATCCTGCCGGAAGTTGGCAGTTGCCGTCCATCCTTGTACCATGTGATGTGCTGGAGTCCTACCGGGGAGCCATTGCTAGTTACTATACACCGGAACTCTGCTGTTCCACCCATATGGACGCTAAGGACGTTCGGTTGTATTTCTACCTGAACAGGTGTTGCCACAGTTAATCGGAGCTCTGCGCTAGCCTCCCCACCGCCATTTGAGGCGGAACATTTGTAAGCTCCAGAATCCTCGCCTGTGACTGCTTCTATTGCCAAAACCGGCCCCAGAAGACGAATGCGGGGCCCGCTGAGGACGGGCAGGGGCTCTGCTCCGTTGTGTGTGTACCACCTGCGAAAGATATCAAAGAATAACATATTTTAGAAAGTCATGAAGTTATTGGATGAAGTGATTTTATTTTTATTGAATCGTTTTCTGCCAAGTAAGTATATTCAGCTTGAGCCGATGTTTCAATTTTATTGCGAATTTTTTTGGATATTTTGCTTTATATGTATGTACGTGAGGATAAACTCGGTTCATGGTAGTAAAGTGTTTTGTTTTTTATGTTTCTATTAAGGGGATATTTCGTTCAAGTTTTCATGTTGTAAAAAGTTACCCAAATAATTTCGTAGTGTGTTCTTTTTTTCTAAAAAAAAATTTTGTAAAACGCCCTCTTAAAATTTTTACCACTACTAACTCGATCTATTACGAGGGTAGCAAGGTTATCTCTCGGAGATTTCTAAAAATGTAATTACCAAGTTTAATACCTATTCTAACTCACATATTGAACTTCTATCTTATGATACAAAGTTTTCCAAGCCTTAAAATCATAGTAACACATATAACTAAGTTCTCTTCGCTTCGCTAGTTCTGCTCATTTTCGACCTATTAGAAAGACTAGCGTTCAGACGTACATATTGGTCTTGGTACTGTCGACGGTTTTAATCATTGAGACGATTATTATGCAATGGCCGGAAGAGGCCAGGGAATAAAAAAGGATAAAGTCGAAAGCACACATGGATGGGTGGATTCGAATCATGGACCTCTAAGTTAGTAGACGGCCATCTAGGATACCAAAACCGACAAGGAACAAGTTGATAGGTTTCGATGGCATCAATTCCACTCTGCGATGGAACGATCACGTGTTGTAAGAAGTCCTGCCATTCAAGTTCTTACGATTTTTAAAGAAATGCAAGGTCCTCCGCCAATCGGCTCTGGCCATAATATACGAATCCTACATTCGACCTCTTCTCGAATATAACTCGTTACAAAGTACAAAAAGGACTTTCAAAGTCATCACGACGACGTCATATCCGCTTCCATCCACCTTTTGAGCCACCGATGGAATACCATTGAAATCGAAAAAAAGTGATAAATTGACGGGGCCATGACTGGACAAAAACATTCGGACTCGTCGTAATAGGAGAACTAAATTGTACTGCCTAGTGAAAAATAACAACAATGTAAGTGCTGAGCAGAAATCTAAATTCGCCAGGTTGGCCTCAGAATTTAATCATAGGTCATGGGAGGCCTATACTATCTACTCAAAGACTGACGGTGAAAATATCATACGTAACCCTAGAACATTCATTGATTTCGTTAATATAAAGCAAAAAAAATTAGGTGTGACAAACGGTCTCAGAAAAATTCAGAAAAAGCGGTCCTTATAGACAATATTATGTCTCTCGACCGAAGATATAATGACCAGTCTAATACATATGGAGGCCAATAAAGGTCACGGTCGGGACTGTTTACCTACTACGCCCAACTCATTCTTTTCCCTATTCACCTAATAGGGAGGCACTTTTCGAAAATGTCAACAATTTGCAATCGCATCAAAAATTTAAAAGTCCTGCGACGATCAAAAGATTGCCATGACAATTTATTGGCCGAAATCATTTGCAGTTGCTTTGAAGAGACTGCTTTGTTGCAGAGATTATAATCAAATTGTTGACTTATCAAAGTGTTTTCGAACACTTGACGCAATCGTCAAAATTTTGCTAGAACACTTGATTCAAATCAAAAGTCAGTCATTGACATTTTCGAAAAGTGCCGGACTTGCTGACGCTAAGTTTCCTTCGCTATGGAAGAAATTCCTACCTCACACCAATTTTTAAATCAAAATATGCATCTGTTATCTCTGAACTATTTCAAAATACTTGTCTATGAAAAAATTGCCCCAGTAACATGGCTTTAGAAAAGGTCGTTCCACCCTATCCAATCTCCTGATACTGACCACTGAACTGTTATGCAGTATCAAGGCCACCAGTTTGATGCTGTCTACGCTGATTTCAGCAAAGTATTTGATCGGGTAGCTCACCGCATTTTATTTATGAAACTATTAAGATTGGGGATATCCGGCCCCCTTTTGGATTGGATACCATCCTTTCTTAACGGGAGAACTCAGGTGGTAAGATTTCAGGGTTTCCTTTCAAAAGAAATCAATATAACCTCAGGTGTACCGCAGTCTTGATTTTTCCTGGGTTGAATAAGTAAAAATGAAATGTATGGGAACATTGGGAACTGAGATTAAAATTTAAGTTCAGTACACCAATTGGCTCGAATTAGCGCAGTTCGGGCAGAGTATTAGGCGTATTATAGAAACACTGCCTCGATGTTTTTCGCGAAATACACTGGCGTGCATCTGCTAACCTAAACGCTGCACCAACGAATTTTCGTGTGCCAGTAAATTTTTCAATCGTGCCACGCGCGCCATAGGTTCGTCACCCTTGACCTAAGTTAGTTCAATTAGTAGTAGTTTCCTCGGTAATATAATAGGGGAATGTTGCGGCAAATGGTGCGTCGTCTCCACGGTCATAAAAGGCAATAATTTCTATTTGTATGGCCGGAAAAGTTGGTAGTGGAAAACCGGGTTTATTTCCGAACTATGTTACGCGTTTTTTGCCGGCAACGAATTCAACAACTAATCAGAATTCGAATAAAAATCTAAGAGAAATTACGGATTCAAATTATTGTATAACTGTTTCAAAAATTTCGGAGCATTGTTATAAACCCCTTCAAATTACCCCTAAATTTGAAGTCCCTAAAAAAACCATTCAGCATTACCAACCCCCCCCCCCCCACCCTTAATATGGGAGAAACTCCCAAGTTGGTATACATGACACATTTTATGACACCAATTCGTTCCATAGGTGGCAAACATTTTTTCACACGTCAGTTAGTTTAATAAATTAAAACTTTGAATATTCGTATTTGGAAGATTGAAACAAAATACATTTTTGTTAAAAAACAATAGCACATATGCAATTTTGATTATTTTCCCGTTTTTTTTAACCATTTACAAATATACATATATGTCAAAAACTGCAAGGTTCTCTACCCCTGTTTCAACAAATTTCAGGGCTTATGGGGAAAGAGAAAGAAATGAAAAGTCACTATACCCATCTATTTGTTGCAAATATGCTGACGTTATTGTTAAGTGTCCGTATTTTGTAGTTTATTGAAAGTAAAATTCTTGAATGTCAATTTTCAGCTTTTTAAGTTTGGCACTACATGATTTTATTTCTGCCACTGAACTCATAACTCGAATATTAACAAAATTTGTGTTCGGTGACAAAAGGGATGAACGAATGGGCTATACATGAGTTTGTATGGAAATAATTTCAGATGAGCAGTCCATTATTACATGTCAATGTTTCTCTACTTCGCAAAGCCTCTAGAAGCAAGATCAATAAACATTGCAAGACCGCTCTTCAAACAAGCTGTTTTTGTTTTAATAGTTTTGGCTTCTTGAAATGTTACCCCTGGGTCAAGAGTGGACTTTTCTATTTCAAGGCAACATAGATTTTTTAATGAATTTGGACAGCAATGAACAAACGAACCCCTTGACAACAGTTGCCAATTTTTTTAAAAAATCTTAATTCTTGAAATGTCGGCTTCAATTACTTGTATGATTGGCAAATCCCCTGCCAAAAGTGGTTCCGTATATTTACGGATAATGCATCCTCTCCGGCAAGCAATCGATCATCGCCTTTATCTTTTGCGCAAAGCCGCATCTCACACAAGGCTCCTTGTTTATTTTCCAATTTTTAATACTTTTAATCCCCAGCACATGACCGCATTGTGGAGGATATGTTCATAAATTAGCCATTTTTTTCCAGGGCTGGTTTTTATGCGAACAAAACAGAGGGCAGGGGTGCAGTGTGTCGGGGGCGTTTCTCGTGTTTTGCAGGAGCAGACGTTGGCTCATAGATGGCTTTTGTTATAGTGCCACATCTACATGCAGCCAGCCGTAAAGAATCATTTTCACTTTTTGTTTAAATTTTCATTTTATGATTTTACCCCAACCCCTCCAAACAGAATATTTCCCGGGTATTTTTTTTTTCTTTCTTTCTTTATTTTTTTTTTTGCACAAATGTGACAAAAAGGAAAAAAATTCTTCATTATCCTTTGTGATGTGTTCTCATGGAATGAAATTATGCACAAGCACGTATATAATGTCCCATAGGTACGCTACATATGTGTGTATATGTATTATATGTGCATGCTGGATGTATGTACATATATATGTACTAAAAGGGTGTGGGCTTTCTATTTGTTCCACGGTTTTTGCATGCATATGAATGCACTCAAGCAGGTTTTTGCCACGTTTACATTTTTTTTTCTATAAATCTAGTATAGCAACTGCACATGACAGAAAATTCGTGGTGTTGATGGCCTCTCCTGTGAAGGATTTGCTGTTGTTGCTGTTGCTGCAACGACGCCTTCAATTCAACGTCCCACTCCAATTTATAATTCCCATCAAAGGCAAAAACCTTTTTTAATTTCACTTAAATTTTGATGGATCGATGAAAGAGGAGAGTTTCACCTTTTTTTCATACTATTTTCAATCATCCCTCCACGTAATGCCGCTGGAAGCGTTTACGCTGATATCAACTTTTTTTTTTGTGAAAAAGGATTTTACTGATTTATCGCTAAAATCTCTTGGGAACAGTAAAAAATGTTCGTTTTCCGAAATGTATTTATTTTGAGTTTTTTATTTTTTTCATTTTAGAATCGTTAATATTGCGAGCTTTTCAGCAAGATACCACGAAGGAATTGTCGACAGCCACTCACTCACTATTAGCTTCGTGGAATACATTTCGAACATATTATTTTTGGATACAACCATTGAATAAAAAATCGATTTTCACTTTTTCTACATATTATTCTGCTAGAGATGGGTTTTTATGTTTGGTTAAAAGCACAAATTTCGCATTATATTTTTCAGTTCATTCATTCAACTCATGTTCCATGTTATCTGAATTATAAAATGTTTTCAATTATTTTTTTTATGAGAAAGACCAGCACTCAGAGCGGAATCCGTTTGTTTTGTCGACGGTTCTATCATCAGAAAGGCACTAAATTAACGACCGTTCTTCCGTTTATATTTTGTGAAGCCTTGTCTTAAAGTTTTGTACAAGGTTGACCAGGAGACGAGACTGATCACCAACGAAGACTCAAAGAGCCCAGTTCTGAACGAGCACACAATCTCTCTTTTAGATGATTTGGAGGGATCTCGCCTTTTCAACGAAAGGACTGCAAAAACGAGCATCTACATTTGTGGGAAAAATTTCATTCTAGGCCCTCCTAATCTCCATAACCAGAGTCTGCCTGTCTCTTCCGGCTCATTTCACTATTTACCACCGCTTCACTTACTACCAAAACGAAACTCGGACCAACATGGTGGAAGGTTGGGACAGAAGATTAGAAAAAATTGACGCGGCCAAGAAAGCGCATACCGTAGCGCACTAGAAGGATACTAAAACTAATCGCAAGGAATAACAAACTGTTAAACCAGTAGAAAAAAATAAAGAAAAAATCTAAATATGTTAATATAAGATAGAGAAACAATTTCTAAAATTATATCCTTAGAATAAAAACCTGCTAAAAATGGTATACCACATAAAGCTAAATTAGCAACATTAAAACAAGAAGAAGTTAAAGGTATACACACTGCTAACCCTCCTATAACTCGAATATCTTGACAAATTAAATACATACGTCGCTTCTTGACAAGAAAATCCCGATAACTTATTTCCTTAAAGGAGCCCCTAAATAAGCAGATCCAGCTTGGATAAGCAAACTATTACAAGATGATTTCTCCATGCAACTACTGTATTGTGAAGTAGTATCCTTTCGGAGATAGAAGTCACAATAACTCATGAGCTTGAAAGTGGTTTTGCTTATGCCCTTATGGCCATTCATACACGAGGGAGCACGGTTCCGGAGCAAAAGCTTTTTCTGGGCAAGGGAGGCGTGCGGAGATGAAATAAGTGGAGAGTTTCGTGCTTCGGTGGAGACTTTTCTGCTCCTACTTTCGACCTGCGAACACGGGAAGCACGCACTCACACAAATACGAAATTAATACGTTGCCATGGAGTTGAAAATAATAAACATTCCAACAGACAACAATTAACAATGAAAAAATATGCTGCCGCTGCAGCTGCAGCTGAAATCACCAACGCACTATTTTCATCCATTATTATATTTAATGAATTAATTATTAATCATAAATACATAATGAGCTAATTTAAATAAATACCCGACCAGAGTCAAAAAATTTGACATCTCACTAATACAAACAATCATTGCGTAGCAACACAAAAGCTGCTTCCTTTGCTAATGCTCCGTGTATTTTCAGGAAACTTGGAGCGAAGCTTTTGGTCTGGAACCAGAACCATGATCCCTCGTGTATGAATGGCCTATGACACTCGCTTTTTTTCGGCTGATAAATCTGCTGGAAATACTAATTTTGCGAAAAAGATAGAAATATTCTGCGAGAAGGAGACGCATTGATTTATTACTTTTTGAAATATGTTTTGACAGTTATGTCTCAATAATTTTTGTCTGTGATAACGTAAGTCATAACGTATGTATTTAATATAATATTTGAGAAAAAAAAAAAAAAAAAAAAAAAAAAAAAACGGTCGAAAAATCAAAAAAAGGCAAAAAATATTGAACTTTTTTTCAATATTTTCCAGCTGAACTGAACTGCATATGGCAATTCCTTTTTTCCATTCAAATTTTGTCAAATTTTAAATTTCCTATGCTAACATTTCCTCTCACTCTAATCAACAGATTTATCAGCCGAAAAAAAGCGAGTGTAATAAGGGCATTACCAAATATGATTGGCTGTTCGTGAACTCAAAATGGAACGCCTCCAGGTGGGAAAACCGCTCGGTCGCTCTCACTTTCATGTCAACGAAATTGCCATGAACAGTCCAATTCTCTCTAATCTTCCACAACCTCAGCCCCCTTGTGGAGCAAGCACACTGGCTCCTTCTGAAAGCGGTAACACCAATATCGCCTCAACCAATCTCTCTTTCTTGAAACCGTTGTTGCTCAGTTGCTCTGTTGCTTTGACGTTTACGAAAAGGCCCGAACCTTTTTTCAAAAAGACGACGTACCTTGCCACATCGCAGCCCATACGATGAAGTTATGCCAGCAAGCCGATGACCATATTGACGAGCTCAAAGCTAGCATACGATCCGAAGTTTATGCTATAACGCCCGAAAACAGCCCCTTTTGCGTATCGAATGGAGATTATTTAATCGACTTGGTATTCAAAACTGATTTGAAATAAATGATAGAGAATATTCTAAATAAATCTCGCTCATTTGACAAGATCGGCTAAAAATGTCGGAGCTATTCAATGTTGGAATACCGAAGATCTACATAGATGGCGCACCCCACCGAGTATATGCAGATTTACATATTTTATTGGAGGGTTTTTTATGTAAAAGCGGAGCAGAAACGGTAGCTCGCTAATCCCTAACCCTCACGGTTATGGCCCTGGTGAGCAGTTTCATCATGCGCTCTACAGGCAGGCAGTGGCACAATTCCTGCTGCTACACCGACGTAAGATCATTTACCACTTCCACTTCACTTACCACTTCCACGCAAAATAGCCCGGGGGCAGCAGCGCCACCTCAGAGCATACTCCTTCGCTTCTTCAGGAGGATTCCAATATAGACAGTCGGACAGGTGCTTTTAGCTTAGTCAAGGCAACCTTTTGTCTGGTCTTAACACAGCATGCAATGGATGCATACGTAACCATCAGCCGTCTTGTAAAGCCAAAGCATTTACCTCGGCTTGAGGCCCCAAGCTTTTCTTATCATTTGATGACAGATATGGAGAGATGTAATTTACTTGGCAGTTAATCTCGAAACCTCGGATTTTCAGAAGATTTTGATCTTGCAGTTACCAACGCACTCTTAAGAAACGATGTGATCCATCTCAAAGGCGAGACTTCAATGCCTCTTTTCGTTGCCTATTTACTATTCGTATAGAAGGCGACGTTATTAAATGCACCATCAATATATGCATAGTCCCTGTCAATATCTCTCATAAGCTTGTGGATGCCAATCTCCATAGATCTGTCAGCCGGTAGGAAAATTGCAAGCAATGAAGTGGGTTTTCTGTATGATCAAATCTAATATGAATGTACAAAACCTTCTCCATCGTTTTCAGGAGTACGAAGGAGTAAGGAAGAGTAAGATCGGATTTTGCTTCCTTGTATAATTTCCTGGCTGTGGGAATAAACTCCACCCTGCCGTGTATCGTCTTTGAAATTACAGCAGAATTGGCAAGATCTCTTCCTAGACCACCTAAAGGAAGAGAAAGTTTAGCCTTTCCCAGCAGCCTAGAAGATCTTGGAAGTGCCGATGGCCCATTTGACTTCGCTGCATTGAAAATCTTGTTTGTTAGGCCTTTGGCTCTTATTGTAGGATAAGTGGGCAGAAACCATCTCCGATCCAGGGTTGTCAGTTAATAGAAAACCCGGTCCTCAAAGAAGTATGTTGTTGTGATGGAAGATAAGACATTCCCCATTATTTTTTAATACGAGCCATTTTATTCAATATTGCCTGGGGTAATCTCTCTTTGGATTTCTCTGAGATTTGAAAATCAATTGCCTGACCAATTGGAAGTACCTCATAGTGGAAGCTTCTTTTCCAGTGTCAGCACATACACAGCATCACCTTTTTCGACCTCAATCCTGGCTTCGCGAACGCTTGTAATGGCTTATTATCCCTTGTCCATGTTTCCAATTGTCGTGCATGACCCATTAGGAGATCATCGCTTAGGACAGTGATTTCCAACCTATGGGGCGCGCCCCCCTAGGGGGCGCGAAACTGTTGTAAGGGGGGCATGCAGCTGTTTCCAAAATATCATTTTCGAATACAAACCAAAAAAGTCGAATAGGTGTCAAAAAAATGAATCAGCAAAATATGTATATACGTAATCCACAATCCAAATTAAGGGGGCGCAATAACTTTTTTTTAAAAGGGGGGCGCAGGTACAAAAAGGTTGGAAACCACTGGCTTAGGAGATGCTTTAGACATTGTAGATATTAATCTAGTCTATCATGTTTTTCGCGTTCAACTCATTTATAAAGAACCCAAGCATCGAGCTCATTTTTGTATCCTTGTGTAAATGTTTCAAAAAAGGTTTTGTAGCCAATGCACATCATGTTGGAATATTGCAAGAATTTCATCACCCTTTTCAGTGATTGGAGGACCAGGGCGATTCATATTTCACATCAAAATTACCAGAACAAAACCAAGTGAACCATTTTCGTGCAATTTGCAGCAGAGAACCTGAAGTCGTAGTGTTTGACGTCACCCGTAATGGATGCACGATAGGAGGACAACGATTTGGGGACCGCATGTAAGGACAAGAACAACTTCAATGCAGGACTGGGCGAGCAGTCCAGCAGTAGACCACTTCCTTGTTAAAATGAAATATTTTAGAGATATAATGCTGACACTTAAACATTTGACATTTAAAAAAAATGAAAACTTTGAAGCATTTTTCCATTGCCTGAGACAAGGTTTTACTGTATGCATATAAGCCTGAACTACATTGAAAAGCAGTGCAGTGCAGCACTGTGCAGTATGTAGCAGTGGTTTATTAGAGAACGCGTGGTAAGACACATTGAATAAGCAGTATTTTGACATTGACTATTCCTATATCGCCTTTTGTATTTTTTTTGGTAGTCCCTGTGACTTTTGTTGTCTGGAAAGTCCTTATTTCTCACTAATTATATCAATTTTTAGTCATCCATTTTGACAACAATGGCAATGACAACTTCATATGATGTTTTTTAGAAATTGGCATGCAGTGCGAAGCAGTTTTTTAGAAATTAGCCTAAGAGAAGGCAGCGCAGTGCTGTGCAGTGCAAGGCAGTGAAGTTAATGTGAGTTGCCACGTTCAGTTACAAGAAGTCTAAATTTCACTTCGCAGTGCTGCACTGCACTGCTTTTCAATGTAGTTCAGGCTATACTAAATTCCATAAAAGTTTTGAATTTAATTACTACGTAGTGCTACACCGAAATGTAGTTTTTCATGAGGACATGTCTAGATGTTTTACTACATTAAGAGTTTCTCCTCACATATCGTTCATACTAACAAAAAGATATCTTTGAAAGGATTTTTAGTACAGGTTTCAAATATCACCAAAAGGCTCTACTTATCCCGGACTAGCCAAAAGCTTTCCCTTGAGTGCGTATCGAAACCATAGAATAATTTAATAACATCTCTTCTCAATACACACAACCACAACATAACATATAAATAAATCGAATATGTAAGTATCTTACCTATACTCTGGAGATGGACAACCTTGCGCAACACAAAGCAGTACAGCTCCTTCGTCCTGGGCCACAGATACATGAGACGTATGTTCCACAATGCTGGGCGAGACAATTCCCCTATGGTCTGAAAAAAGGAAAGCAAACGTTGATATATAGTTTTAATTGTTGCAGAAAAAAAAACTTAATGCGCCCTTAAGCCATTTTATCTAATGCACTTATTTCGAAGAGGATGGAGAATCCTTTGTTATATAGTCGACATTGTTAATTCCATGCATAGGCAGTTCTTTATGCCACCGCCTCGAGGGAATCAAAAGGATTCACAAACGAGACTCTCCACCTATAGGCCCCAGCAGCAGCGTCCCATGCAGCGGACCTATGTACATCGACGTTGGTATTTATTTGAATGAATAAAAATGTGAATAATAACTGTCCTGGGACTCCCAGGACATCACAGTAGCTACACATCAGCTAAAGGACGAAACACACAGAGCGGGAGAGAAAGAGAAAGCTGGAAAATTGCATAGTTAAGGAGCTCGTTATGCATTCCACAGTAATCCCATGGGTGGGGGGTATCTGTTGTCTTTCCGTAAAAAATTTTCAGTTTTCTATTTTTTTATATATTTTTTTTAGTCTGTGTGTCCTGAAGAATTAACATTCCTTGAAACAATGGAAGAAGTCGGCGGGACTATAATGGCTTAACTAGAAGGAGGCAACTCACCATTGATCCTGACTTTTGCGGACGAACTAACTACAACTTGTCTGGTGAGCCTGTGCATGGTGCGGCAGCGGTAGGAGGGAAACCTGTCGTTGTACTCCAGGTTGTGAATCAGCAGTTCACCGGTTGGCAACAAATGAAATTTCCCATCTGCAAAAAAAAGGAATATCAAATGTCAGAATAAACGTAACGCAAATAAAGCCGAACAGGATTAAGTGAGTATGGAATTGAATCATTTCACGGAATCGTTACAGGTAAGGCAAGTGGAGTGTAAAAAGTCAGTAATTAGAGGGATTAATCAAGGTAAATAAAAACTGGGGTAACAAACAATATATGTATGTATGTATGTGCGAGAGGAGCTATGAAAATAATATTATCATAAAGATGGAGTAACATAGGTATACAAATACAAACCTCCTTGCAATGATGGATAGATGTAGAATGCGGGCTCTTGAACCCAGGAGACTACTCGAACTAATTCTTTCACAAAGGTTGGAACAACACAGCGCAGTATTGCAGTGCAGCCTCTTGACGCTCCCAATACTTCGACGTCCACCTTGTATGCCTGTGCCACAACTGCAAGGACGAGAAAACAAAGATTTCAGATTAATTACGGCCTGGATGATCCTTATGCGGATAAGTGGCTTCATAGCTTGCATATCACTTGAGAGAGAGAACTAGTGCTGCCAGTATCCACTAATAAGATTAGAGACAGAGAGCAGGAGCTCAGGACTTCATGACGGCCCGGCCGCAGGGTTTATGCCCTTTCAATAAACCCTTACTGCTGCCAGCCCCCACCCCTGGGGGCCAGACAGCGGAGGAGTTTACAAGTTTGAAGCTCTTTAGGGAAAAGTTTGGATTTCGATTTTACTCTAGGCAATGAGGGCTGAGAGCTCTACCAACAACTGTAAGTGGGTTTATTATTATCCTTTTGGTATGCAAGGAAATGTTTTTTTTCTAAAGATGTTTTGTTGGAATTTATAATAAAATTTTCAACTTAGTTCTTCTTTGTTGTATGCAATTTGCTTGTAGTACACTCTATACTCCTTTGCCCTGTGCTGCTATTAGGCTTGTGCATTTTATTAAGTTTATTTGATCTTTTTTGTTTGAATACTGAGTGATACTTTTGTGACTACTTGAATAGTTTGTCATTGATTCAAACACTTTTGGAATATATTCATGCTGTGAGTGTTCTTGAAAAAATCCTATTAGAACTCAATTTAGTTTTTTTCTTTTATAGAAACTAAACCTACATCCTAATCATGTACAAGGCTATTATAGCCTTGTACATGATTAGGATGTAGGTTTAGTTTATATTTAAACACAACAAGACATTCTATATTTATCTTATATTTAAAGACATGTCCGCCCTATGTCCCATGAGGGATTAAAGGAGCGTAAAGAAGAAGAAGATTTAAAGACAATCTCAACATTCTATGTGCATTATGTATTTTGATGAGCATTAACAGTTAATTAACCTCTTAAACTATTATAAACAAAGTAAACCAATTAAGATGATATTTTAACTCAACTTGCATGGAACGATATTTTCGCTCAACTCAGGCCGGAAAATTTAATTGAGTTGAAAGAACTGGCATATATGACCAGCTTGAACCTAGATTTAACTTAGTCATTAACGGGATATAGATATGTATATCAAAATGCATTTTTCACAGCAGTTTGACTCTTTTAGTTTTTATTAAATGGCAGATTTAAGTCCAAGATTCACACGTGGTACTGCCACTGTGTCATATCGGGTTTAGAACGGGTTAGAATAAACTTGTGTTTATGAGGAGTAGGTGGGAGTTCGGAAAAACTGGTTCTGCGGTAGTGCAACCTGTACCTCTTAACTAATCTCAAGCATTGGTATGCTGGTTTGGCGATTTGGAATATGTGGTCATTTTATCGGATGGTTCAGCCAGTAGTTTTATACCATCCACTGACATGGATGGGGAGATGTCGCTGGTTTTTTTAGAAATATGGAAGTTCTTATTTTTCTGAATTGAATTGAATTCAACGCAATTCTTAAGAGCATAATCCAGAATGAGTTCAATGTCTCTGTTCATTGAGTTGGAGATATGTACCCGAACAAAGAAACTTGGTCTGACACGGGCCTGTCTTGCATTATCGAAGAGTAACACAAAGTACTGCCATCAGCGAAGTTGTGAAGTAGGTTGGATGTGACCAAGAGCTGGTCGTTTACATAGATTGGAGAAAGTGTGCATGATAAAATTGTCGGAGGGACACTGACAGAAATACTACATTAAAATCAACTATCAATCCAGTTCTTTAGAACTGGGTAAATGTCAATAGTTTGCAATTTAGCTAATAGAGCAGGGTATTATACTCTGCCAAAAGCTTGGAGATATCCAAAGCGACCAAAGTACGACTAACCTAATGCTGATGCATTTTTGTTTGACACGTTTTTCTGATTTTCAATGGCACGTGTTTGGTTTCCAAGACTTTCCATAAGCTGTTCCAATCGATGCAACGAAAGCGGATTTGAAATCGATGAAAATGACAAAAGTTCGTTTGCGGCAATGAATTCTTTCTTCAGCGATTTTATTGCTGTCTTCACCTCGATAGCTGTCGGTTCGGTATCGAGAAACTGATTCGTCGGCTGTTCGATAAGTTGCGGTTCGGGTGCCGGACCTTGCGGCGGATCGTGGTTGTACAGCTGATGGAAGAATTCTCTTCACCGCTGCATGCGCTCATGGGGAGACGTCACGAGAGATTCATCAGATTTTTGGATGTTGTCGTTTGCTGATGTTGTTTTGCCGCCTAACCTGCGGATTGTCTGGTACAGCGTCCGGTACTCGTGCCTCGACGCTACTTCTTCCATGTCCTTCGCCAGGTACGCTTCTCGTTCCGATTTCATTTTCTGTTGAACTTCTTTCTTCAACTTTCGGTATTGCTCAAAGTCGACGTGTTTCATTCGTGTCCGCTGATCGACGAGGTCCAGACAACTGTCCGACATCTATGGCTGCGTCCGTTTGCGGATAGGTGGATACAACTCCATTGCACACCCCACAATAGATTCCGACAATTGTCTTTCTTTTACATCGGTATCGGCCGGTATTGCAAGCGCCGCGAATTTGTTGGATAATACCATTAGAAACTCTCGCCGATGGTCGGGTCCCGTAGGCACGCCCTATTCATGTTGGCTGGTGGAGGCTCCGTTTTCTTCGCTCTTTGTAATTGCATCTGTAATTTCGCTCGAACATGATAATGGTTCGATCCGTAATCGGGCCCACGCATTGCACGTACATCTTTAATCGGAATCTTGCGTTGATAAAAACGTAGTCTAACATCGCCGAGTCTTTGTCGGATGAATTTCGCCAGGTGAGTTGGTGTTTGAGTGGATGGCGGAAAATGCTGTTGCCAACTATCAAGTTGTTTGAGATGCGAATCAAAGCAGGCGTAAGCCGTTGTGTCATTAATTACTCCGTGTCCATTTGCCCATGGTTCCTTCCCAGCCGGTTCGATCTGCTCCTGAATGTGCATTGAAGTCCCACGCGAGTATTATTAATACGGTTGGAGGTATTATATACAGCATCTGTTGAAGCTGATCGTAAAATTAGTCCTTGTTCTATTATTGCTCGCTGCTATCGCTCAATTTCAACTCATAGGGACGTGTAGCTGTGTCACCACAGCTCTTGAATTTGATTATCAGCTATGGTATTCCCAACTAAGGTAGTTTCTGTGTATGACTTAGTAGGTCCATCCCAGAAGTTTCTTTGTCCATTCCTTGCATCCACGAAAGGTGTTACTTTATCAGTAACTCTATGTACTCCGCCTGAGAGTACGTGCTTTATTCCGCTTTTTTATAAAGGACGCGCTAAAGTAATCTGTGTCTGGAGTAATTTGGTCTTCTAGGCCCTCGATAGATTGGCAATACCCCTGCCATGTATTTCTCTTGGTTGAAGCCTCGGCCTCGGTAGTCTAGGGGTAAGGCGCCTGACTACTATCCCCAGAGGTCCCGGGTTCGATTCCCGGCGGTGCCACGGTCCTAGCCTTTCCCAATTTCCCGCCTACATAACTTTCCTTCTTTCTTCTTCCTTCTTTGCATTCCTGATTCCTCCTGTCATAGCCTTACTAGTTCTCTTCCCCGCTCCACCAAGCGCATGTCATCGGTTGGTTGATGAGATTCAACTCGTTTCAGGAGGCATAACACTCCAGCGAGTTGTTCTCGATGCCCCGATGTCAGAGTCGCGAAATGGTTGGGAGTAGGTGAAATAAAAATACCGCAGCTAGGTTGTGACAGTTCTTTCCTTCACTTCTCTCTCTATCTTCCGACTAGAGCTGCTGTTCGACATTTCAAAAAAAAAAAAAAAAAAAATACATGGTCGACAGTACAAAGGGGCCTTCCCTAAGTCTCTAGTGTGTCACATAAAAAAAAAAAAAGCAATGGTTTTCATGTACAGCTTTAAGCAGACTTGATAGCGCTTTGTTCTTCATCTTATTTGAAGCCGTTTGAACTAATATCGGTATAGACTCAATCGTTGGAAGCCAACATTCGATAAAACGTTCACCGCATCGTGAAGAGCCGGCTTTACTTATACGATCGCGTTGACCTTATCTTCGATTGTCTTAATAAGTCCTTTCCTGAGGATGCTCGTTCTCACATAACAATAAAATAAATGTTTGACTACAATGGTTCGGATATAACTAACTAGGTATAACTAATATACCTTAAAATGCCTAGTGGAAGAAGAGACTTCAAGAGGCCCTTAAAGAAAAGGAGTTGTAAATAATTTCTTCAACTTGTATTCAGAATTAACTATTAACGACGTGGAGTCCTTGTAGGCCAGTTACATTCTGCTTTTTGTGGAGAGAATATAATTTCCGGGTCAGGTTTTTTCAACAAAATTCTTATTTGCAATTTTATATTTTTTATTACGTTGTTTGGGGAGAAGAGTTTTAGTATTAGACTCTCCATCCTTGAGCCTTTTGTTAGCAAAAAATTACAAACTGCAGCCAATGGTTTTCCTAAGGACCATCTTTACGCATTTGAGCATAAAAAAATTAATTATTTTTTCTAATCTTGTATCTACAATGTTTTCGATTGTTAAACTGTAACTTCCATAAGTTTACACAAACTTTACTATTCACAATAATAAATATCCCAAATCTTTCCATTGTATCAGAAAGTCTCCAATGTCTGGTCGATGCCATTTTGGATAGGGATTCGATTTCGACGAATGAAATTGAACAATTTTCGGACAAGGCAATTTTCTGCTTGACAGGTACATTCCTTCTTTCATGCCTATCTGATCTAATTAATTTCCAATTCTGAGATCATCCTTCGGATCCTTGATGTAATCAATGTCATCAGAGCCAGTACCAGGGATCTAGCTTTTTAGATAGTGCTTCTATGAGTGATTTGTTGTAGTTATTTAACGGCGTTGTTGACTTGTGTGGAAGGAAATACAATACCCTCGAACATATTTTGGGCCTTTGTTTTCCAACACAGAAGATATTGTATATCAGCAGCAAGGACCAAACAAAACATGAATAGAAATAAAAGGAAATGACAGTAAAATCAATAAGATTTAAACACAATTATTTCGCGTTTTGCACACCTTCTATTTTGCATTTAGCATGCTTAAACATTTCAATCAAAGTGAAACGTTAAATAAAGAAAATTGAACAAAATGAATAAAAACAAAACTAAATAAATAAAAGTGCAAAAGCGCTTATTTTTTTAATGATTCAATCAGGATATTGATTGAGTCTTTACTTGCAGTGTTGCTGGCGTTTTCCTCCCTTTATGATGTAATTCACGGTTGATGTTAAAGGATTTTTCTGAAACGTTTCAAGTGCATTTCCAGCTGAAGGATACACACACCTTTATATTTGCTCCTTTCAATTGGATGCTGAGTTTTAAAAAAAAAATTTTTTGCGCTATTTGAAAAGGTGATTGACGAAATTGCATTACAACCAGGAAATTTCGCAGTGTCACTGATTTTTCAATTTCGTGTATATCCTTTTTAGCACAAGCAGACGTTTTAGGTACTTAAGAGTGATATACTTGTATGCTCCCTTTGTGATTGATCTAGTTACATGGTTCGATGGTGTTGGTTTTTTTTTGTAAATGTGGCTTTTGTAATCAGGATAGCAAAGCATATCCTTTCAAAGGTTGACAAGGAATTTATTTTCAGTAGCAGACAATAATAAATTGGAGGAATTTAAGGTAATAGAAAATATATGGAAAATGTAGAAAGCTTGCCAGATGGTGATATTTGCAAAGTGACATACTATGTAGTTATTTTAATAATCGAAAATAAATTTTTTCCATTAGCATGTTCGTTACAAAAAAGTTTAATAACTTTTAGTCCCAAGTCTTTTATTAACACAAAAACTTTTAAAAATCAATTTAACTCAGAAAAAGTAACTTTCACCACTGAAAATGGTGTAATGACTTTTCTTTTGTCGTAATATACTCTACTTTACGTAGAGTAGTTAAGTAGTTAGAAGTGGAATTCTGCCAGGAAAAGTTCTCACTTTAAAATTTCATATTATCTATACAAACAAAATTTTAGAATAGGAAGTGAAACGTTGATATTAGAAGAAGTTTAAATAAATTTAAAGTTTCTTAAAGTTATATAAACCTCGAAAATGAGCTCATCCGGGATAAGGATACTCTGGTAGTTTGGGGAAAATAATGATTTTGCTTGAATTTCTAATGGAAGAACCAATAATGCATTAACACACCTAGGAAAGTTTTTGTTAGGTGCACATAGCCATCCTCATGCGACGGATTAAATATTATTGTGAGACTTTTAACAGACTGAAGGAGGATCTCAAGAAGGTCCATGTTTGTGTTATATTTATTTTTTAGTTTTTGGTACAGCTTATGATTTCAAATAGAACCATTTAACTTAAAAGTTTGTTTACCTATTTTTTTATATTCTAGTTTTTAGTTTGGTCTTTAGCTCGTATAATTATGCAAACTCTTCATCCTTTCCAACTCTGATTGCATCTTTATTGCACGGTTTCCTATCTGTTAATTTCTGACAATCGAGCTCCTCAAGACATAGCCCTTCCAAAGCCTTTACGCGACTCAATGCTTCATATGCTTGACTGTCCTGAAACAGCTTGGAAGCCAAATACACTACAGTATGGTCAACAGTACTATCCTACATTTTATGGACAGTGGAGGCCCATTGCAAAATTATTGGTAACAACCGTCTCTTAGCCGTTCCATAATTAAACTTTGCTTTACGATGGATAAGGTGTTGCCAGTTTTAACAACAGATTGATAATTCTCAAATTAATTCTCTTTTTGAACTGTAAAAACTCCCCGTACCGATTTTCAAAGGAATCAGAATCCAATTGCAAAATTCGTCCGCCATCTTGGAAGCACCATCTTGATTCTTTTTTACAAATTTGTCAGATTTTGCATTGTCACGGGAACTCAATGTGTGCAAAGTTTCATAAGAATCGGTTAAGTGGAAGAAGTTGAAAAAGCTGTCGAAAAATTTGTTCCAAAGAAATTAACAAGCAAACAAACAAATATAAGTACGAGTCAAGCTAAATAAAACCATTAAAATGAATTCCTGTTTCCCTTCTCAGAACGACTTAACCGATTTCATTCATCTTTTTTTTTTTAATTATTCTTATATTTTGTAAAAGGTTCTTACGGGAAGAAATATTTAGAAAATTGCGCCGAAAATTGAATAATTTCAGAAAAATTAACGGCTAATGTGTGTATGTCCGTATGTCCGCAGTAGGCTCCTACATGGTGCAACCGATCTTAATGAAATTTTAACCATGTGCTATTTACATTGGCACAAAGAACATAGGCTATTATTTTCTAAAGCCACTCTTAGATGGCGCGGCCATGAAGAGCTTCGTTGAAAATCATCGCGGAGCTGCGAAAGTTTGCATAAAAGTCCGTGGGAGCCTCCCATGATGCACCTCGAAGCCCAGCTTTGATAAATCCAAATTGGCCGTCGAAATATGAGCGAAATTCGAAATGGCCGGGGTAATGTGGTTGAATTTGCCAATTATGTTCCAATTTTGTTTTGGACCGCTGCTTTTCAGTATGTATATAAATAATCTATGTATATAAATAATCTCACAAACTGTAAACTGTACATGTATGCAGATGATGTCCAAATTTACTTAAACAATCCTATTGGTTTGTTTGAGAACTGTGTTTACAATATTAATGCCGACCCCGAGCGTGTTTATGAATAGTCTCTTTCCAACCACCTACTGTTAAATGCATCTAAATCCTGCTACATTCCAATGTGTAGGAGTCAAGTAGACACCTCCTTTCTTCCACCTTGGCTTACCTCTTTTATGTTCAACTGAACAAGAGATTTTGAAAGTTTGGTGTCCAAAGTCGGCCATATTGTTTGCAGAGTTGCGGCACACTGTTGCTGTGGTCCATAACTCGAGCTTAGTCGATATTTCTCACAGTCAGTTTATAGCTGGCTAAGGGCATTTCCATGGGGTTCGGTAGGGTGTCCTTTCCACTCGGGTTCCCAGTCTAGTAAGCTTATCTGTCCTCGCAGTCTCCCGAATTCCCCTGTGTTCAGGAACTCAGCACAGAGTCAAGGGTCTCAAACTGAGTGGTAGTATCACACAGAGACTTGCGGCAAGTCAGAACAGTCATGTTGTAAAGACACAATTAAGAGCCTTGAAAGCCGCCTGGCTATCCGATATAATACATATATTTTTATCTTGAGCCATTCAAGAGCCTTCCAGATGCAGTGAATTCCGCCTGGAAGACGCTGCCATGGCCGGGTAGACGAAGAGAGGTATCTATATTCAATACCTCTAAAGCCTCGGCCACGATACGAGCGGCGAGCGGCTAGCGGTGAGCGGCAGAGCGGCACAGCGGCGATTCTGAGCTTTATGTTTGTATAGTTTTATATGGAAAACGCTTGAATCCGGCCACGATACGAGCGGCGAGCGGTGAGCGGCAGAGCGGCAATACTGAAGTGCCGCTCGCCGCTAATCCGAGACATTAAATTTTTTTGGTGCCGCTCGCCGCTCTGTTATTATTTTGTTGTAGCAATGAAAAAAAAGTGTAAAAAAATATTGTAAAAGATGGCTTATCTTGCCCAGAATGTAATTAAAGGTTTCAATTGACATTCTCGTGTATTCGAAAAAACGAATTTTATCTTTTCTTAACCCGAAAGATGGATGGTGAAATTCACCAAACCTTCTTCTTCGCTCGTTAATGGGATGAACTCCATATTTTCTATTATAAATTAATTTATTGAGAATACCCCTTTTCAACAAAATATTATCACTTAAACTTCATACTTTTAGCATATCTTCCGGAGATAGCTTTTCTACTACTGAACAAGTCGAATCGCCGCTCGTATCCTGGCCACCACCGCTCTGCCGCTCGCCGCTCACCGCTCACCGCTCGCCGCTGGCCGCTTGTATCGTGGCCGAGGCTTAAGAAGATACCACAACCAATTGCAGAATCTTAGAGAAGAAAAATCAAAAGAAATCGCCCTTTGTACTACTAGTCTGTCATCTCGTTCAAGTCTTGGTCAGTGTCAAGCAGTAAGCTTGATTAGAAGGATAGAGGAGGAAGTATAGGTTAGGGGTCTGGAGAGTGCGTAAACCTTGCGTTTGGCCTCTGCTATGTTATATGAGTTCGGAAACACCGACTACGGAAGACAGTTCCACAATCGAGTTGTTCTATTTATAAACGAACTACTATACCGTAAGGTGCGCGAAGAGGAGGGCTGTAGCGTGTGGAGGTGAACCGAGTTGGCTAGTCTTGTGTTGTGGAAAAAAAAAGTTGCCGTGCAGGCAGGAGGTTTCCAATTTCAGTGGAACAGTCGCAATGGTAAAATTTGCTGAGAGCTGCTACATTGCTACGGTGGCTTAAAGGTCGATGGAAGAGCAAAGGGTTCTATCGCCAATGAGTTTGATGGCGCGGTGTTGCACCTTGTCCAGGCTGAAGGGGGAGCTTGCTACTCTGGATAAATCCCAGGAATTTGTAAGCTTGTTTGGCGATTTGGAATATGGGATTATTCCATCGTAGATCTGAAGATAAGGTTACGCCTAAGATGTTGAGAGATGGGCCAGCCATTACGTTCTTTCTGTGTAGGTTTTGCAGAGATAAGAAAGGTCTTTGTTTTGGTTGCGTTAAATTCGACACGATTCTTGAGGACCCAAGCAAGAATGAGTTCAATATCCTCGTTAATAGAGTTTGGTATGAGTTCACAGTCTACGAGACATAGTGCTTGTCTGATCTTATCGAAGGTGTGGGAGTAACGCAGAAGGGGGTTGGAGGGGATTGAGAGCAGATCAGTAATGAATATAAGAAAAGGGCAGGTGAGAGAATCGACCCTTGGGGAACGCCGGCTACTACTTTGATTGAAAGGCCAGAAAGAAAGCTCTCAATCCAGTTACATAGAACTGAGTTGATACCAATAGCTTGGTGCTTAGACAACAGAGCGAGATGTCATACTTTGTCGCATTGAAAATATCTAGAGCAACCAGACCGCATTCAACGAAGCGATGGATGTTTGTGTTTTCGGTCTTAAGCTGTACTGCCTGGCGTGTAAAATTTGGTTATATTCTAGAGATTTCATCAGCCTTTTATTAATTATTGTCTCCATGATTTTGGAGAAAACAGGAGTTTTTGCTATTGGGAGGTAGTTTGAAGGGTCGCTGGCTTCACCTTTTTTGTGAATGGGCAGAACCTCAAACATATTCTACGCGTCGAATTAAGCTTATAACTAGACATTGCACTAACACATGACCAAGGATATGACGGACCCATAGCGCAGAGAGTGATTCTGAGCTTGGAACTGCCGCATAAAATAAGGAAGGTAGTTACTCAACCCACTCGTTTACTTAATCATATACCACACAAATTATGGTAGGGCACAACACAGAATTTGCCAAGACCTTGTGGCGCGGTCTTGATATTTACAGATAACCATCCCATAGTGATAGAATGATACTGCGTGGTTAATGAAGTAATAATACTAGGAATGGTTATTATTCAGAATTTAATTCACAGAATAAATTTAAAAAAATTTTGATAGAACCATTAAACATGATTAATTACAGATTCAAAAAAAAATGAAAATTCTTAAAATAGATTCCTGGTAATTTTGCTCAATTCAATATTAAAATCGATACTTCTTCGTTAAAAGTTATATTCGTAATTATCATGAAAGATGGTCAAACATCAAAAAGTTTTCAATTGACAAGATGGGAACTTTGTTTCAGATAAAAATACACATTAAATATGTCCAATGCGACAGTCTTTAAAGGTAAAACATTTACGAGAAAAGAACACTCATAAAATCCCAGTATTTAACATAAAAAGTGACTTCTGTGGAGCTTATGGAAAATATCTCAAAAATGCCTTTTTACAAGGGAATAAAAAAATCATGCAAAGTGAACAATGGCAAATAGACCTTTTAATAAATTGTTTATGACCATAAAAAAGTGTGCGCTTTTCTTTGCTTAGAAAGTCCGAAGTAAGAAGGCATTAAATACAGAGCCATGAAAGATTTCTGGAAATGCCAAAAGCATTCACATATTTCTCATGGAATGAGTTGACTTTTTTATATGACTATATCAAAAAAAAAAAAAAAAATGATTTACAAAAAAATATTCTGAAAATTAATAAAACCCAGTGAATTCTAAAATAATTCATATTTTTAAATAAAAAATTCAACAGAATCATCAGGACATAAATTTAAGCTTTCCCTAAGGACATTTCTACTTTGTTTCGTGAAATTGTGAGTTTGGTAAGCCATGATGACGCAAAGAGGCTTTGTCCAAACTTTTTTATGAAACAAGGAAACACTTAAAATCATAAATGTCTGCACGTTGAAAGGTAATCCTCTGTATATTTCGCAGATGCATTTAACAATGCCCATATATGAGTAATGAAATATTATTCCTGCAGCTAGGCAAAAATTTAACAAAGTACACCTGCTATGAACGAAGAAGACATACGTTCTGTGCACACTACTGGCAAAAAACAACTAGTACACGTTGCCTTGGATATAAACTCGGCAGGGTTTTATATCATTGAGAAAATTCAAAATTTCTGCGCAAACAGTTTCTGTGCTAACATCACCAGGTACATCATTCTCCTTTTAGATCCTTTCAAGTTGAGCACTACTGTGATATCGCATTTGAAAAAAAAGGACTCATAAAACCCCCCCCCCCCCGACATAAAAGCAAAAATTTCCCTCGTATATGTAATCTCTAGTGCAGCAGAAATAACTCATCCGCTTGAATCGGCTGCTGCTACCCGGTTATACGCTGGTATCCTTCGGCTGCCCAGGCTTGGTACAGGATTCATAGTCCCGTTGCTATCTCAACGTTATTGTATTCATAGCAAATTTTAAGCTTTACTTCCATAGTCGTAAAAGCTTGCCATGTCCTAGTTTCAATTTGTGCCCATTCTAAAGTCAGCCAGGACTCTCGAGGAGGAATGAATGAATCATCACCGACGACTAGAAAGAATCAGAAATAGGACTCCAGCGGGTGTGATATAGAAGGACTTGAACACTATGAGAACCTGTTTCCCGTAGAAGCATATATGAAAGGATATAAAACTTTGTAGTCGCACATTTTCCAGAAGCCTTTTCTATGATGTCTTGTATTCCCGCTCCACGTCAGCTTGGACAAAGGAGCTTCATATCAGTCTCAGAATCCTTGATAGTCAGAAGCTTCTCTATATGAGCTACGTTATACCCCAGCTCGTAAGTGGTTGTGAGTGCTGCTATATTCAAAACGGATAGGGGTATACGGGCGTGATATCCTTATTGAAGAAACGCCAATAAGTTATCCTCCAGGACTACATCTACGCTCTACATTAATATCTATCATTACATCGGAAAGTTGAGCTCTCTATTCTGCTCGGTTTCTGGGTTTCATAGATCTATCTTTGCCAGCTTTTAGGTAGAAGTGGATTGGTGATGATTGGGTTTTGATAGTTTCGTTACGATGCGAAAGCAATACTGGAAATAACCACCGTTGGCTGATAGTGCTTTCCCGCATTCAGAATCTTAATTAGTATGAGTGGTGGTGCGGATTGAATGGCAGTTTCATCAACTTGGGATTTGGTTTGGGCATGTCCTTGATAACTGATAATATTTGGGAATGGTGTATGAAGAGTTGATATATACGAAATATACTTGGTTCGCTTACAGTATTTACATTTGGAGATAACTGGTAGCAGAAAGTTTGGAGGTTATATTATTTCATGAATCTGGCAATTAGTGGAAGGTTAAGCCGATATTTGAGAATTTATTTGTTATATTCAATTATGAATTTTTAGCACGAAAATAGGAATTGCTATTGCGAAACTAGAAATGAAATGAAACTCTGTTAGTTGGGTTGTGGGTTTGACCGCTTCGGTCCTTTGGTGGACGGAATAAACTGACTTCTTAGAAAATGTTAAAACGTTTAGCCCTAGGGGGAAATTGAGCCAAAGTAATCCTGAGAGAAGCTAGCAAATAACAATAATAGTTGAAAATCCACAAGACTTTTCTAGGGAATTTGTTTTTCGTGAAAGTTAGCAAACGAACATTTCCTTCGTACTTCGTTTGCTATACTACAGCGCATGGTCGAATTTGTTCTGAGCGTGTTGAAGCGTCGCTAATAAACGGGGAAACAAACTACTTCATTTGGAAATTAGAAAAAATTCTGTAGATATTAGCAAAACTAATGTCTTGTCAGGAAAGGCCAAATTTCTGGGTAACTACTAGAAATTTCGCACAATTTCCAGAAACGGTAGGACGTGGAAAGTAATTCCGCGTCTAAAAAATTTAATAATTCGAAATGTGCTCGGATATTGACAAGTAATGTATCGTTTTTGGAAGCTATCGCTCTGTTGAATCCAGAAAAGGTAGCTTTATTTAGAACGGGTTTCATTCTATTGAGTTTATTATACAATTAGACAAACTAATCAGCTAAAGGTGCAGATGTATTTTTATTTAAACAAAAAAAGGGCTCGACCGACCGAATATTCTTCGATTGGCAGCTCAAAGCAGTTGATATCGTTTTCGGTTCGCGCTACATTATATAGGTACAAAAAAACCGAATGCTGTTTAAATAAAAAATAGGTAAAACAACTTTTAAGTTAAATGGTTTTATTTGAAATTATAAGCTGTACCAAAAACTAGAAAATAATAAGAACACAAACATGGACCTTTTGAGATTCTGGCGTCTGGTAAGAAATCGTGCAATAGTAGCCGTGCTGTTTTCTCATGTCGTATGCCTAGGGGCACTTTGTGGCGCTGCGTCAACGGATCAAGTAATATTCTGGGACTTTTAACAGACTAAAATATAAACATGGGGCGCATTTGAAATATATTTTTGGTGGGCTTGGAACACATTTTTCTAGACAAGTCGTTCTTATTTAATTATACAGTAGTTATGCAGGTTTTTATGCGCCCCATGGTTTTATTTTAGTCTGTTAAAAGTCCCAGAATATTACTTGATCCGTTGACGCAGCGCCACAAAGTGCCCCTAGCCATACGACATGAGAAAACAGCACGGCTACTATTGCACGATTTCTTACCAGACGCCAGAATCTCAAAAGGTCCATGTTTGTGTTCTTATTATTTTCTAGTTTTTGGTACAGCTTATAATTTCAAATAAAACCATTTAACTTAAAAGTTGTTTTACCTATTTTTTATTTTCTAGTTTTTAGTTTGATCTTTGGCTCCTGTCATTATGCAAATTCCTCATCCTTTCCAACTCTTTCAGTGCATCTTTATTGCACGGTTTCTTGCCCGTTAATTTCTGACAATCAAGCTCCTCAATACATAGCCCTTCCAAAGCCCTTACGCCCTTGTTTTGAATTTTCAAATTTTGACCACAGAATCGTCATTTGTGGCCCTAAAAACCCCGCGATACCGATTTTCAATGGATTCAGAACACATTTGCAAAATTCATCCGCCATATTGGCGCCGCCATTTTGAATTTTCAAATTTTGACCACAGAATCGTCATTTGTGGCCCCAAAAACCCCCCGATACCGATTTTCAATGGATTCGGAACACATTTGCAAAATTCATCCGCCATATTGGCGCCGCCATTTTGAATTTTCAAATTTTGACCACAGAATCGTCATTTGTGGGCCTAAAAACCCCCTTATGCCGAGTTTCAATGAAATCGGAACTCAATTGGAAAATTCGTCCGCCATCTTGGAACCGCCATCTTGATTTTTTTACAAAATGGTCAGATTGCATTGTCACGAGAACTCAATGTGTGGGCAAAGTTTCATAAGAATCGGTTTAGTAGAAGTAGTTGAAAAAGCTGTCGCAAGATTTGAACCAAAGAAACAAATATACGAGGTCAAACTAAATAAAACCATTAAATAAATAAAACCATTAAATAAAAAACGTCTGGACCGAATGTTATGAAAATCTTTTCAGATCAATTTTTGTTAATACGCGTCGATCGGCACCTCAACGAAATCGGTATCATATTTATCGTGCGATATAATGCAGGTATAAAAATTACATACATCGTTTAAATAGAAAAGCGGCTCGACCGAATTTTATGAATTTTTTGTCAGATCATATTTGCGTTAATACGCCTCGAAATACGACTTAACAAAGTCAACATCTTTTTGGGTTCGGGGGATATCGTGAAAGAAAAAATCCACATTCGTAAGTGTACACACACACACACACAATTGGAATTTAATTTTGATATTAAATGAAAACGCATGGTTATTTTTCAATGGTGGTGATTTCATTGGAAAGAGTAGACTTTGAAATTAAAACATGGAACACAATATCGTTGACATGACTGCCATGGCTGGCTTTACAGTAACCCATTCTGCCGACCCATTTAATCAGTACATTTTCGATTTCTTGGGCCTTTATTTCGACAATGACAACTTCGATTTCATGTTTTAAGTTGTCAATAGTCTCTGGATGCTTAGCGCAACACTTATCCTTAATGATTTCCCACAAGAATTAATCCAACGGAGTCAAATCGCAGCTTCGAGGTGGCTAATCGACATCAGCATTTTGGCTGATTATTATGCGATTTTCGAAAACAGTGCGGAGAAGATCGATTGTTGCGCTGACTGTGTGACACGATACGCCGGCCGGTTGAAACCAAACGTTTATGTCATCTTCAATTTTGGGAAGCAAAAATTGCTTAGTATGGCGCAGTAGCGATCGCCGTTCACGTAACGGCGTTTCCTTGCTCATTTTTGAAGATAAATGGCCCAAAAATACCGCGAGACCAGAATCGGCACCAGACAGCCACTCGTTGGATGCATTGGCTTCTCCGCGATGATTTGTGGTCCTTCGCTTCATCTGAAAAGATGATTTTTCTGTAAAAATACACATCTTGGATCAAGCGGTCTTCGGCGTATTGAGATTATCAAAAAACGCATCGCATGATCATTTGGCTTCAGCTCTTTATGCAAAATTCTTCTCACAGCGTGAAACGTTCAATTCTTGAAAACGATGACAAGTTGATATTGATGGCTGTTCACGCACACTCCGAGCAACAGCAGCGAGGTTTTCGGTTGAGCGCACTGGACGAGTACGTACATGAGTTCTTTTATTCACCAACGATTCAGTTTCATAAACGTGCTTCACAAATTGATCCACAAACTGCGTGTTTGGCACATCCCTTGCGGCAAATTTATTTCGCAAATTTCTTACAGTTTGAGTAGAAGACTAACCGCTTTGGAAATAAGTTTTTAATATTTCTCAACTTTGTTCCAGCGAAAAACGAACCATTTTGTAAATTTCCAACATAAAACTAACTTACTGTCACATCGCGACTGTCATCAAAGCTTCCAACCTCAAAATAATATCCAGGGAAAAACTCATTGACAACCTTATAAACCTTAGAATACTTAGCAGCAGGGAGAGGTACGTATGTTCTATTTTTTTTTAGTTTAGTGGAAGTGGTGCACCCCTTATACTACCAGTGTATCATATCGTTTACTTCATGGTGCAATGTCTGGGGGTAAGCTTAGCTCAGCAATAGGTTCTGTCCTATCTTTTAGGATATTGGTGAATACTTTGTAGCCTCAGCTTAGTAGTGATATACTCCTGTAGTTTCTGCAGCACAGTCGGTCTGCGCTCTTGCGCACTGGGCATATGATTGCTTTTTTTCAGTCTTGTGGTATCGATTCTTCAATCCATATTAGCCTATGTAGACATTCTACATATTTGTTGTCACAGTACTTAAGTAGTTCAGCGGCAATTTCGTCTCCAGGGGCTTTGTTGTTTTTGAGCTTATTTATGGCTTTTTTAACCTCGTCCAGGGATGGGCTCGTTATTATTATCACAGCCTTGGACAGGTAATATTTTGACTCAAACCCAAAAAGAACTCCCGGCATCTTGATGGAATAAATACTTTGAGGATTAGTTATTCTTACTTATTGGAGTCTAAAACTGAGATTTAGTCCTGGTTTGTCGTCCTACTTTGGCCTCGAATCCGAGCTGACGTCGCACAGTGGGGCAAAAGGCTGAAAAGCTGGCCAAAAGTCTTTAACATTAACCAATTAATTTGAAATTTCGTTTATGGGGGTTTTTGGGGTCGGTGATCACGAATTTAGTGTCCATTTTTCCAAAAACAAGATGGCGGCTTCAAAATGGCGACCAAAAGTAGTTAAATCTCCTTCAATTGCTACAAAACTTGGTATACGGGGGTTTTTGGGGTCGCTGATTACGAATTTAGTGTCCATTTTATCATAAACAAGATGGCGGCTTCAAAATGGCGACAAAAAGTAGTGAAATATCCTTCAATTGCTACAAAACTTAGTATACGGGGATCGCTGATTTCGATTCGATTTCGCGGCATTTTTTTAATAAAAAAATATAAATTTTAAATAAAAACTTATAAGGAAATCAATCCTGTTCACAAGATAACTTTGCATCGATTAAAACAGCCAGATCATCTTCTGATAAAACCTGTTGCGGCTCTAATAATTTATTGTAGTTTTGTTGATAAATTCTGGCCTCTTCTGGATTTGTGGCTATATTTTTTAGAACTTTTGAGGCCTGAACCTGTCCTTCAGCTCGTAACTTCATTCAACTAGCATATATCAATGATTCTGTAGGAACAGAATCACGCAACTCTTTTGTCTTAGACCTTTTTGTTCCTTCAGAACATAATTCAAATGGAATAAGTTGTCGACCACGTTTTTTATTCGAAAGTTGTTTTGTGAAACGAGGGAAAGAAAGTGCAGTTTCCAGCCACTCTTTATTATTTTGTCGAAATTTGTCTTCGATCCTACATGCTTTTGACCATTTTGTTCTATACTCATACTTAAACTTAGATAGAGTCTGTTTTAAAATACCTAAATTACTCTGATCACAACTAGTCTTATGTTGCAGCTCTTTCAGCATAAAATCATATTGGTCGCTAAAGCTATCCTTTCCAGAACACTTCATAATATTAAGAAGTTCTTTTCTGGTTATAAATAATGTATTTAGACTCGTCCCTAAAATAAGTAATGAATATTACTGCACATTGAAATATTTAAGAAATAATTTTGGTTTCACAAATATCCATAAACATTCGCATAATTAATAAAGTAGCAAAAAGTAGCAACTTTTTTTTTGTTTTTCTTTAAGTACATGGTATAAAGACCCTACCAATATTTAAGTTAATACTGGATATGCTTTGGAACCTAAAGAAAATCTCCATTTTTAATAGATTTTAGTACAATTTTATAACTTTAATTGATAATTTTATTTTTGGATATTATGTGTACATAATTAAAAGTTAACAGTTACTAAAATATTGTTTCGTATCAGAAGTTGAAGCTTCCATGGTTGATTTGTATAAATAAATTATAAATGACACCTCAAAACAACTTTGAAACGGTTCAAAATAAATGGCCGCCCAAAATACGTGAGCAAATGACGAATAAGGCACACTTTTGTGGCCGTTAGGATAAGTTACGAAGCATTTAATTTCTGCGAAATCGTAGGTAGGTAAGTGTTATTTTGAAATAGTACAAGTGGGTATTTCTAAATAACATTTCATTTTATGAATTTCTGCCAGTTTTTGAGGGTATCTGCCCCAGTGTGCGTCGTTGGTATTGAAAAACTTAAAATGTCCTAGCCCAGTGGGAAAAATTGGGAGCGATGCACAGGGGAGTGTACTTGGAGCACTCTCAAGGGAGCTTTCTTAGAGTTTTCATAAATTTTATATAAAAAAAGAAAACAATTATCTTCATGCCCATAAAATGTGACATTAGCAAACTCAATAGGCCGGCTCTCGTTCGATACGGAGGACAAGCAGCTTTGGAAGTTGATAGAGTTTAGTTGGGGGACTGCTTTGGTAAAGCCACTCTCGGGCGTGGAAAGAAAAAGTCAATTGCAAAAGATAAACAAAATAGAAGCTTTTCGATACCGGATCACATAACCACAGGCGCCCATGAATATTTCTTTTTTAAAAAGCTTTTTATAATGCTCCAACACCGCGTTTTTGGGAGCATAAAAACGTATGCTCCCTCGCAATGACATGCAATGTTAAAAAGAATATAGAACGGGTATGGCAACGGGAGCACTCTATGCTCCCTTTGGAGCGCTCCAAGATGGCTCTTGGAGCACTCCTTTTTCCCACTGGGAGGCTAGGCCATGCTTCCAACGGGGGCTTAGCCTACCTCACTGTCTTCTTCCATAAAATCTACCCGAAAATACTTCCTGGAACCTTTTCACTCATGCGAGCAAGATGACCTGCCCATTGAAGCCTATCGAGCTTTGTTCTTTTTACGTTATCTATGTCTAGCTCGTTGATCTCGATATTGTAAAGTGGTACTCTCGGTACCAAGTACTCAAAGCAGCAATTCTATGAAGATCTTAACTAAATATCATAGCCGACAAAGAGATGTAATGTCTTTTAATAAGCTACTAAGCGTACCTATAAGTCTTATATAGCAGCAGTTTGGATAGAGTGATTAAATACTTGGATTTAAACTGCCTATCGTAGGGTTTGTTGGGTTGATTCCAAATTGACCGATCATCATCCGTTCCGCAGCATGAATTAAACAGTACTTTTACTATTTACTTTTTTTGGTTGTTGTCGAAGGCTTTTCACTGCTGCTATCTGCTATCTGGGTTGAAAAGGTTTGAGTGGTGTCAAACCGCACCATTTTTAGGTCAATTTATAATTCACAATACGGTACGTAGCATTAGCTTAGCGGAGTTTTTCTATTTTTTGTTGAGGGGTGTCTTGGTGGGCACTGCGACCCACTTCATTTGGTCTATTGTGCCATCCCCGCCTTTAAAAACCATCTAGGTTAAGGTTTCTTAAACAGTCTAAAACTGATTTAGTGTTCCTGTCGCAAATCTCCCTGGGAGTAGGGAAGTTGCGATGGAGCAGGCTCAATCTCTTCCTCGCTGTAGCCTCACAGTTACACAGCAAGTGTGATCCGCAGTTTCGGGAGCTGCACCACAGAACCGACAGCTACAGTCGGCTACCAGTCCTATCTTGTTTAGATGATAGTTAAGCGAACATTGGTCCATCAGGAGCTCTGTTATTTTTTTTAGCTCCCACTTTCTGAGATTTTAAAGTTTGCCCGCTTTAGTTTTATCGATTTGGATGAATCTTTTAGCTTGACGAGCACCTTGAGTCCTTGTCCAGCTATGAAGAAACAGCTGGTCGACCCAATTTTTGATGGCCGTTCTTACGTGGCAGTTTGCTAAGCTACTTAATTTTTCCTTACAGCTCTAAAAAGGGGTTCAAAATTATGAACAGTCATCTTAATAAGGTAGGGAACGGCAAAAGTTAGTTAGTAGTAGTATCAGACTTTATTTCAGTTGTTGGTAGTGTGCATCCATGTATATTTTGTTGTGCCTTAAGAAAGATCAAGTATTCAAATATTTTGTTTAGTTAGTGTTTGCTTAAATTTTTTGATGCAGAGCTGAAATTAAATTTGGTAATTTTAATTGTATTGACATTTTTGTATTGACATAATTGTTGTATTTTCGTATTTTATAGAGAAATTTTGTGAATGAACTTGTTTCGTTGGTGAATTTTTTATCTATGCTCCTAGCTTATCGATTTTATTACCATTAAAGGATTATCATATTTTGTTATATTACTGTAAATATAAAAAAAAAAATCCCTTTAAAAACACCTACCAGAACTAGGTCAAAAAGTATTGCAATAAAAAAAATATATATAAAAAAAAAATGCTCTGTCAATATAAAAGGAGAGATGGCAGCACAATTTATCAAAAGTGTTGAGCAAATTTACAAATACCATCCGATCGGAAAAATTTAAGAAATATGCAAACACTTACCAGCACGAACTTGAACATCCCTCGAGATGATACGACCTACACTGTTAGATGCTACACATCGGTAGATGGTATTGTGGATATCCTGTCGATATGCTGCTGCTGGAAATGGCAGGAGGACTAGTGTCCCGTTTCGTAGGACACGCCGTACACCGCCAACGTCTCCCACTGATGTCCCATCCACCGACAGCCAATCAATAGTAGGCTGAGGACTTCCAGATGCCGAACAATCCAGCCATCCTCCGGAGGAATTTGAGAATTCCAATCTCGCTGGCGGCTCCATAACAAATCCTGGCCCTCGCAAGTGTGTTTCAAACACTTCAGAGAAAATTATATCTGAAATGGAGTAAAAAGAAGGATAAGATGAGAAATTGATTCAAAATACAAGTATTCCGCAAATCGAAACTCAGCAGCAGAACTATTCAGAATGGAGGACAAGAAATTCCTGGTATTAAGTCGCAAGGAACGAGGAGTAAAGCAGCTTTGACGAGGTCCTTAGGAGGCAAATCCTCAAGCAACCAAGCATACCTAGGACAAACCAAATAAAAAGTTTCCATTGATTGTGCAAAGTTATACACACGAGTACTTTCGGGTAGCAATTATCCTCTCTGGAGGAGTCCTCATCCTTTTGCTAGCAATTATTCTTACAACTGTGTTTCCTTTTTATGCCGAACGGGTCCACCCCTTTAGCCTCAGGAATAGCATTGCCGACGTCGTCCCTTTATGGGAATGTATACAGGAGCTTTTATGTGAAGTCATATCCTGCAGCTCCTGGAAGGCTATTACGATCCTCTTTGGATCCCTTGGAGGAACGTTAACGATTGTGCGATTGTGTTTAATCGTTTTTTGCCTGTTTGGGTGCTTAGTTTTCTTTACGTTCAGGGCTGTGCTGATTTGTTGGGCTTTTTGTGCTCCTTTCGAGGACACCATAATTGCAACCAGTACCCTAATGAAAGTGCCTGGCTATGGCTGCCTCAGTGCAATAAGACCGACATATGTGCAAGTGTTCGACCATACAAGCCATTTCGGCCTCTAATAGGGGTTGGGGCGTACTTCTACAATGGTTCTTTCTGGATTTGCTACTTTTGTTTCGGGTTTACGACGGAAACTACAAGAGCAGTTCAAAATTTTGTATGACTTTGGACTATGGCTTTGAAAAAAATTCTCTCTCTTCTGTAGAGTGCTTTTATGATGGTACACTTAGGAGAAATTTTGATGTTTTTCCCCATTCGTAATGGTTATAATTGTAAGGAAAACAATGAAAAAAAACTACGTTATGAATTTGTTTTTTTTTTTGGTACAAAAGACGAGTTGTTTGTACTATGTACGACAAACTGCATAGTACTCCACAGCTGTATGTACTAAAATAAATTTGCGCTAGTCTAGAGCAGTCTGGCATTAAATTTATGGTATTTGCACGACCCTTTTATTGCCAAATTGGATTGTGGGTTTTTAGCAATTACGCGAATGCTGTTCTTTTAAAAATGAACCCAAAAATAGAAAGGCATGCAGGCAGGCACTACTGCAGCTTTTGAACGGGTGTTTCCAGGACCTTTGTTTAACAGCTTGGGCCTCGAAAGCGGCTTGTTTCCGAAGTTCAGAGTTTAGTGGTGAATTGATATTTTCTGGGTGAATGTAATGCAGTTAAAGCTGCTTTGGAGTGAATCTGAAAACCAGAATTTACAGTGCAGCACCACTGCTGCTTTGGTCGGGTACAATCCCTCATGGCCAAGAGCGTAATATAGCTAATAGTCCTTGCGTAGGGATTTGTGCATGAGTATATAAACAGTTTCTGCGAACTACCATTGGAAAATTGTTCATGTCCAAAAGTTGCTGTACTATAGAAAAGTGCCAGTGGCGGAAAAGCTTACTAGTTTGGAATAGGCTTTGTCAGTTTTTATGGAAATGTGCATCTGTCAGGAACATGCTCATTGTTGTGAATTTGCAGAAAGAACATTTTATAAAGCATTCCCTGTTTTTAATGCCTTAGAATAGAACACTTAACATTAGGATAAAAATCCGAGACTATCGGTTAGCGCTTTTTAGATTCTTTATTTTTTTAAGGAAATTATTTATTTTTTGAGGTAATCGTGTACGAACCGCCAATCTAGGACTCGAGCCTGCTGATTATCGACAATTGTTGTAGGGTTATTTTATTAGAGCCTAATCTGATTGCAAGCTACAGAACACTATACGAAAATATAAAGTTTTAAAAGAACTGGTTTGGAATAAAATTCGCTTGATTGATGGGATCTAAACCTGGGATTGACAGGAGGGCGTGTTATGATATAAAAAGAAAATTTCTGTAAGGAGTGAAGAAACATGCACAGGAGACGAAAAAGGATTGCTAGAATTGTGCAAGGCCAAATCGAAGTAGGACTCGATACCTGGGATGGTAGCTGAGGCACTTTGTCCGTGTTTCCAGTGCTTCGTAAATAGTTAATTTCAGGGGCTACTTCGGAGTGTTTTTTAAGTTAAGGACGGTAGATTGTGCATTTTAATTTTACTGTACTGTACTACCAGAAATGGAAGGGAAAATTTCCATAAATCATCTACTGTATGCTAATTTACCTACCGGCAGTGGTGGAGATTAAAAAATGACAATGGTTTTTCTAATTAGTCCAACCAGTACAAGGCATACATATGCTGCTTAACTTCGTTAACAGTATATGTGCCGGCTTATTTTCTATAACTGAGAGGATGATGGAAGACAGAACTAAGGAGATTGCTGTGACCGAAACACTGTGAAGGAGTAAACCGACAGAAAATTGAAAAGTCGAAGAGAATTATATTGAAGACTTTTGGAAAGACAGCTACCTACGTTATCCAAACCATAATATTATTTTTCAATTTTGTATCTTTTTCAAAAATTGTCCCCCTCATCACATAAATTCTTTTTTATCTATTCTATTTCTTTTCTTCTGCTATCTTCTTTAGAATAGACCGGGTCGTTCACTTAAGTCAGGCATTCGTGGAGGTATTGAATGGTGCCGATGCGACAATCACTGGCATCGCTTGATATTTGGTATTCATTATCCTTCCGATTCCTTTCTGCTACATCTTTTCTTATGCGCTGTATAGACAGAGCTCTTAATAGCCATTAAGAAAGATGAATGAAATATGAAGGGCTTAAGCAGGGCCGGTGCTTGCTTTTTTGCGCCCGGTGCATAATGCCATATTGCGCCCCATCATTTTTTGATCGCAGTGAGGGACAATGGAAAGAGACAGAAAAAAGTTTACAACAAAGCCCAAGATGAAATTTTTTGAAATTTATAAACCAAACAAGATCTAGTAATTAGTACGCCCTTTTTTCATTGCCTCACTGTAACACTTTGGGATATTGTTCTCTACATTTCATCCTTTTGTCTCTTTTACCAAACGTTGGAACAAAATTTAAAAGTGCTCCAACAGAGTTGATATGGCGCTTTTTAAAGAATTTTCAAAAAGTGCTCCAGAACAGTATAAATGAATGACAGGTTCCTCTCAATTGGCGGATTTTTCTGGTTAATTTTTATTTCAAATTCTTGAAGAAAAAGGTCTGTTCATTCACTTCATGGCTAATTTTTTTTTGTGGTATGATATTGGGTCCAAAAGTACCGCGGCCATTCGCTTGGCCTATTGTACTATTACCACCCGCAGTGCCTAGTGGCTTGTCGTTTACACTTGACTGTTCCAGATTCCCGACCGTAGTCCTGCCTTCGGACTGTTCGGAAGAAATTCAATTATGGGGTAAGAAATTCAATTACGGGTATGCTCCGTGCAAGGACGTAGCCAGGATTTTGCTTCGGGAGGGGTTTTTGTAGGTTAGGTTGAAATGGCACGCTATTGGGCCCATTGTGATGCCATTAGCCATTCTAGTGTTGGAACAAAGTGCAGGCCATTTCAAGCCATTTGGAGCTTTTGATAAAGCGACCGAGTTCAGGGACCCCAGTATTTTGCAGCTAGCTCAATGCATCAACGAAGGGTGAGCCAAGGAACGTCCCTCTTTCCTTGCGAGGGCGGGACATGTACAGAGAAGATGGGAGACAGTTTCTTCCTTTTCTTCATTACCACAACATCAGCATAAGTCGTTGTGGGGAAGTCTTAATCTTTCGGCGTGCCGGCCAAAGGGGCAGTGACCGATCAGAGCATTTACTACATGGGTTATCTCCTTTATGTTTAACAAAACTAGAAATTTTGAACGCTTTGCGTCCAAAGTTGGCCAGATTGCATGAAGAGTGCGGAACACCGTTGCTGTGGTCCATCTCAACCCATCTCGAGCTAAGCTGATTTTCCTCCAAGCTAGTTTGTAGGTCATTCCTATCCGGGTTAAGTGGGGTGTCCTTTCCACTTCGGTTCCCTGTCTAGCAAGCTCATCTGCCCTACGGTTCCCCTAATCCTATTATGTCTAGGAATCCAACAAAGTTTTATATGAAACTGAATGGCAATCTCACACAGAGACCCGCGGCAGTTCAGAACAGTCGTGGATGTTGTGACGGCAGAATGGGTTTTTGTAAGAATCATAATAATGATCTGTGTAAATGAGACCTCCCCTTCCCCCTATACTTTTTTACTTTTTTTATACATAGTCATCTAGATATTTTTCCTTTCTTCGGAAATGCAAATTACACACCAATAAACATTGCGCACATATGAATAAGACATTCGCTTATGTATTTTCAAATTTCCGCTTCGAAATGTACCAAGAATGCTACTGCGCATGGAAAATAGCCTTTTGAGAAACCTCATCTCGTTTGGTTCGCGCTATACATAGCTGTCGCCAAACGTATTTCTAAGAAGAAAAAATGCGATTTGAATGGTGTTCTGCCTATCTCAAATTTAGTATACAATTGAAGAAAAACTATTTATTATTATTTAATTTTTCATGCTATCTGCGATGTCTTTTTTCATTCGGGGGGGTTTGAACCCCCAAAACCCCCCCCTGGCTACGTCCTTGGCTCCGTGGGCTCACCAATTCCACTCCGGTTCTGCTTGTCGTTCGGTGAATCCAGATCGTTAGGGCAAAGCGGTGGCGGTCCGGGACTCCTTGTTGTACTAGTAGAAGAGTAATTGCGATTCCACCCTTCTTTTTTATTTTTTGCCTTTCTACCGGAGTCCATGCTTCCCTGGTTGATGCAAATGTTCCCCCTGGAACTGGTGCTGCGGGCCCAAAAACCTATCGAATAGCCGACGAATCAGTTTCTCGATACCGAACAGCGATATACGATGGCTCAACCAGCAGCGTTCGTAATCGAAGCGACTTATCCGAGGAGTTCCCGATTCAAACTGGTGTCCGACAGGGAGACGTCACTTCGCCACTTCTCTTCACTCTTGTGATAGACGCGGAGTTCGATACGACTTCAACAACTCCGTAACCGACTAGATGTTCGCCTGCCAAGTAAACTTCTTTGTCTTTGTTTATTGGATATACACCACCATCATAAGACCCATGGTAACTTATGGAGCTTTAGTTTGGTGGCACAGAACGAAGCTTAAGGGTTCCATAACCATTTTAAGCAAAATTCAAAGAATGGCTTGCCTCTCCATCACTAGGGCCATCCGCACTTCCCCAACGGCAGCGCTGGAGACTCTCCTCAATTTGGTACCCCTCCACCTTGAGGTAGAGAAGTCCGCCATAAACGCGGCGCTGCGGCTGAAAGCGAATGGTTACTTGGACGCTGGTCTTGGGCGAGGACATTCTATAATAATCAACATCATAGAAGAGATTCCGGAAGCGGAGATGCTATCGGACGGCATGCCCTATAAAATCTCAAAATTTAAGCAACCTTCTGTACATATACAGGAAAGGCTTACCTGGACTTTTCCTAAAGTTTTGCCGGGCGGGCTAGTATGGTACACGGATGGCTCTAAAACGGAGACAGGTGTAGGCGCCGGAATCTGGAGTGAAAGTCCCAGATTCAGCAAGGCTATAAGTCTAGGCACTCTGGCAACTGTCTTTCAAGCAGAGGTGTACGCTATTCTGGCATGCACTCATGAGAACTTAAGAAGGGCCTACCAAAATAAACGGATTTTTATCTTCTCTGATAGCCAAGCGGCAATTAGAGCGATAAGGTCCCGTAGGACCAAGTCGAAATTAGTTTGGGACTGCCAACGTGCTCTTCATGACTTGGGCGTTCTCAATCAAATTACACTTGTCTGGGTCCCGGGTCACCTGGCTAAACAGGGCTCTGATTTAGAATTCATTGGTCCAGAGCCGGCTATTGGGGCACCGTCCAGCTTGCTGCAAGGGGCCCTGGCCGATCGGACTTTGATGAAACATATTGAACGCTGGAGGTCCGCGCCTGGACTGGCCAACTCTAAGCGGTTCCTTCCAGTGCCGTCCCCTAAGACGGCCAAGGAATTATTACGGCGCAGTAGGAGTGATGTTAGGACACTTGTTGGCTTAATTACCGGACACTGTGCCTAAATTACCACTTATGGAAGATAGGAAGGACGGAGGACCCTACATGTAGGCTTTGCCTAGAAGAGGATGAGTCTGCCCTCTATGTTCTCTGTGAGTGCCCTGCAATAGCAAGGAGCAGGGTCTCTCTGTTCGACAAGTCCCTGCTCGAACACTCAAGTCTAAGCGACAAACCACTAGGAAGACTGCTGAACTTGTTCAGGCGGTCTGGCCTACAAATATTAGGTGTAGGGGTTGTAGTACAATAGGCCAACTTAATGGCCGCAGTACCTTTGGACCTAATACCCCGAAGAAAACCGGGCTAAGGAATATCGAGGACGAAACGGTTATCAATTATCGAGGCTCGAGACGTCGCCAAAAATTGTCGAGAATGGAAACGAATCGTGAATAGAGTTCGATACCCAGCGGCACCAACAGCAGCATATCCTTTGCGGAGACGTCCCACTCGGTTCGCCAGTTAAACGGATCTAAGAAGAAAAAAGAAGCCAAATTCATTGGCAGTCAACCAATTAGGACAACCGAACACAACTACTAATTGGACTAAAAACTTACTCCTCCGTCTACTAGGCATACGCAGGACAATTAAAACCGAGTTGCAATGCTCACCGGCCAGAATCTGAGGCTCCCCAATCCAATTTCCATTGCCACTGCAAAAAAGCCTTACGATATCGATCAAGAACTGCTCAATTTCCGATATATCCGATTACACACTTATACCATGGTTCCATCGCACTCGAAATCCGCAGGTTTTGATAAAACGATTTGGCGAAATCCAAATGTGTTTCCATGGCACCAGGCAGTTTTCGCTTGTCATAACAAACTTGCACATCAAATTTTAAAAACCTAATTATATCAACAAAACTGAGGAATTTGGAAAGAATAGGCTGTAAAATAAGGAAAAAATATAAACATTCATTTAAGCTCCATTTTAAACGTTAAAGATAGAAAATTTAAAAATGACAAATTCGTACTGTCAAAATTTTTTACAGCTGAGAAATTTCCCCAAAATTTCCCACTTGCTGAATAGGCTGAATAGTCATTACCAAGATTTCGATCGAGATTTCATTGAAATCTCCTCCGAAAGGCGATTTCATTTTATATGCTAAAACATGAGATTTCAAACGAGATTTCGTCCGAAATCCTCATTTTTGCCGAAATCGGAAGATTTCGAGTGCGATGGAAACATGGTATTACTCTCTATCTCGCGTCAAAACTATAGCGTTTCGCTGGTTTATAAATCGATTACAGTATTGTAAGTGAACCCAAAAGTTTTCAATAATTAGCAACGGCTGTTAGGATTTACAATAACCAAAATAAATAAAAGGATGTTTTCTCTATTCAGTGGCCCCAGTAGCCACAGACTATATAACAAAGTACTCATATCGCCTTTGGGAATCATGATTAATGCTTTTCGTTCTTTTCCAAATAAAAAAGTTTTTTAGTTTCGATCAATAAAAATTGTCAAATGCAAATAACGCTCTACCAAAAAACTTCGACATTTACATTGAAACCTTCACGGCGGATCCTCTCCGCTTGCTGGCAATCTGTTTAACATCAACAAAACAGAACTTTAAAAAACATTATTTATGACTTATTTAAACTTTTTCCAAACGTAAAACAAAAACGTCAAATTCATCAACTTCAAAATTTGTAACCATCCAGAAAAGTTTCGGAGTTAAAGTTTAATATTTCGTTATACAAGGACCGACGACGGAGTCCTGAAATGTGCCTAAAACAAAACGACAAAAAACACAAAACAGGAGGAAAGCAGCCAGGAAGGACTTCCGCAGTTGTTCTTTTTTCGCATAGAATATTAAATACGCTACAACGCAGGAGATGAAGCCTGCAAGCCAGCCAGGACTTAATCGAGATAAGTCGCATATATAATTGCATGGCCAAATATCTCGCAATCTCCTCCATGTAGCCTTGGTGCTCAGACGTCCTCCACTGGCAGCATTTCTGCTGCTGAATGGAAATGGAAAAATTGAACATTTATAATTGAGCCGCTTTCCACGTTTAATGAGATGCCCAGACTGGCTGTGGGCTGTGTCTGTCCATATCAGGATCAGGATCTGGATCCGGAGTGGTTACCCCTGAACGGGGCCGAGATGAAATCTGCTCGGAGTCGCCATCTGTTTGGTAATTATTGATTCATGGCGTGTTTATTGATCTCGGGCCTCTCCTCATCTGAAATCTGGCAACGCGTAGTTTTCCGGCCTTTGTGAATCCGACATGGCTTTCTGCAATCAACATTGATCGATTTGCTTTTGATTTATTATTCTTACTAAGTGGAAAGGAATGGCAAATTTGGATCAGTTGCAGATGCACCTGTCTGCGAGTTCAATGGCGAATAGTTGATTGCACCTACTTTGCACAATGTGCATTGGATTATGTCACAGACCAGCACAATGGCAGCTGGTTGGGAATGTCCCTCCGGGGGACAAGTGCTTTCTCACAGCAGCACTCAAGTGCCAAAAGGTGCTTTACCTCAATTACAATCGTATCAGATGTGGATAGTCGGATATTGCGCAAAAGCTTCCTCATGGGACCAGTAGGGTTATATGCATATCTAGTTCCGTGCCATATCGGGATAATACCCACCACCAGCGTATTCGCTTCCGTCTGGGTAACTGGCGTCAGCAATAATAGCGAAAAACCTTAAATGGCTGAGAACTTTTACATTTTTTATGCAACCCTCTCTCTACAGACCCGTAAAACGTCGAGGTAATATCGTAGAGAAATCTCAATTTTATATTATGGCTAGTCGCAACTACTTGATCGGTTGAGCTGTGATTTTCGTTTATTTTCGGCAGTATAGAAGTGTTTAAGGCGATTACTTTCGCATTGTTGGAAAAAGGGTTTAAATTAAGGGATGGATGGGACGGATTCGTCCTTTCTTAAAGGGTGTTATCCTAGTTTTGAATAGGATTATTTTGGCTTGATATGCCTCCAAGTAGAAATTTTTTCTCTCTCTCGTAAAATGGGGTGTGAAAATGCCTTAAAAAGGGAGATTTAGATGAAAGTGTCAAAATTAGCGTGTAAATGTGCTTTGAAAAATACCACTCGTTGGGATATAATTCGATTTAGATAGTTTAGAGAAGAAACATAGTTCAGTTTTTAGATGAGGGTGATATAAGGTCTAAGTTAAATGGTGTGTATTATTTTAGGAATGTGATTGCATTGTCTTGTATTGAATTTATGGGAGGACAGGGGGGTTAAAAGCCAGTTCCCTTTGTAGACCTCGACCTATGATATGTGAATCTCCTAGAATATTAGTTTATTTAAAAGCCGGACTTAGGCTAGTAAATAGCTTTAGAACAGATTTAAATTTTTGTTCTTTAAGGGTTAATCTTTACTTGTGTGACGAAACGTACGTCCCTATAGCACAGAACTTTGCCAGAGGATATGTTCTGTGATTTATGTTTGTATCTGGGAATAGATATCTTCCATCTGGGACTAGATATCTCAACGTGTCGGTATTACATTTACCCATTTTATGTGTACTCCTGAAGATTTATAAATATCGATAAGCTTGTTCGAGCAGCGAATGAATTTTTCGGCTTACCTCATACCCCGTGCTTGAGTCCAGTAGTAAGGCAAGACCTTGTCTCCTCATTTCTCAAGCCTTTCTTCCGTGTGCAGCCCAATAACGCTCCACCGACTCCTAATTAAAAAAAGTGGTTACCTCAGTCTTACTGTATGCGTCACTGGTATCCCAGCGGGGAATTGAAGCGCTTTTGAACAGATTCTGAAGCGCTGAAAAGGAATGCTAATGCGCTTCTTATTTATATCCCAATTGCTTTCCTTCAGGCTACGAAGTTCTTGTATTTTTAACCGATTTCAAGAAAAGAGGAGGTTATCAATTCGACGTGTAGGTATGTTTTTTTGGTCCTGTTACCGCATAATTTTGTAGCCCAATAACTTTTTTGCTTTTTTCTTTGTTTGTTTGAAAGGGTAGTTTCCCACGGTGGTCCTGTGCAATTTTTCCTTAATTTTGATAAAGGAGTTCGAAGTTAGCCATAAAAAACTGTTAAAATTTGTTCACCCTGAACCTTTCATAGGCACCGAAAAAATTACTAGGTATATTGTCTTGAAACATCCTATATTGGACGATATAAAAAGGAATACCAAGCGTGTTAGGGCTGATATTGAATCGCTATCATCAGCAGTGATTCAAAATCACAACGCCCTGAGCTCCCTGTCCTTAAGTTTGGAGAGCGTCGCTGTTACAAATAAGACCTCCTCAGCGACGGCAGCATCTGATGACGCTCTGCAGGTTGAGGAGCAGCCTCTGCCTTCACCCTGCCCCGCGGCTACTTCCCGTTCGGAGAACGTCTTTTTGCCACAGGAGGCCGTCAACTCGATTGCACCTGTTACTAAGGTGCGTCGCAAAAGTCGCAGAAAAAATCGAAATCGCCAAGCCATCATTGGGGACGGTGTCACTTTGAGTTCCTTGCCCCGTGTTCCGGAGATGGAGTCGACTTCTAGGCCGGTCTCAGTACCAACCTCTTCGCCCTTAATAGTGGCCAACCCCCCGGTCACGGCAGCTACAGTTCCCCTACAACCGTGCACCCCTCTGGTTACGATACCGAGACCTTTAGATATCTTTATATCACGATTCTCTCCTGAAACTAAGACGGAGTCTGTCTGTGAATATTTAAGGAAGAAATCTATAGACCCTGGAACTGTCTCCTGCAGAAAAGTCAGCAAGGCTTCCAAGCCTGTTGCTTCTTTTGTTTTGTCTGCACAGCCCGTTATTGCCGAGACTCTTTTAGATCCCGGTTTCTGGCCTGCTGGTGCCCTTACCAAGCTTTTTGTTCCGCGTACCCGTACTCAAGCGCATCGTGCAAACGCTCCTACTCCGAGCACTATACAGATGCCAAAAAACTCAAGACGCTTTCCCTCTACTACCAGAATGTAAGAGGGACTAGGTCAAAAACTAACGAAATCCTTCAGGCATCGATGGCTAGCGGGTTCGATGTCATTGCATTTACTGAAACCTGGCTTCATGAAGGTATTCTTAATGCGGAACTCTTTGATTCCTCTTACCAAGTGTTTCGGAGGGATCGTTACACTGACTCGGATGCTCGTGGAGGTGGCGTACTTCTTGCTTGTAGTAGCCATCTGTCTTGTAATCTAATTTCTCTTCCTAGTTTTTCTATCCACCTTGACATTGAGCTTGTCGCTCTTAAAATTACCTTATCAAAACTTAATCTCTTTCTGCTGTGCTGCTATAACCCACCAGATATGATAAGCACTCTTGACGATAGAGGTAAAAATCTCTATGATATTCTCATCTCTGGTGTTGATCATATCTCGAGTATGATGGGCACTGGCGATGAATTACTTCTCCTTGGAGACTTTAATTTACCCAATATTCAGTGGGTAACGGATGTAGACGACGATAACTACCTTCCTGAAGGCAACCTGAATTCTAAGCAATCCTGTTTTCTTAATTCCTTATTCTCACTTGGCTTGAATCAAATGAGCGGTGTATCTAACGTTTTGGGGAGGCAGTTAGATCTTGTATTCTTTACTGACGCAGTCAATATGACTGTCGAACTCAGTCCAACAGTCATGACGTCTGTTGACAGTTACCATCCTCCGCTTCTGCTTAATTATAGCTTCAATTCAGAGAATAAGCCTTGTCCGGAGGAGGTAACCCATTCCTTTAACTTTAGAAAGGCTAACTTTGGGGAGCTGTCATCTAAGCTTGCCTCGATCGATTTTAACAGTTTGCTTTCCGCAAATGAGTTGGATGACGATGTGGCACTGTTTTATAACGTACTATACGAGGCCCTCGTTTCTTGCGTACCTTATGAGCCCCAAAAACTGCCCAGTTCTTCTCCACCTTGGTTTAATAATGAACTCAGGCATTTAAAAAATCAGAAGAATAGACTTTGGAAAACCTATTTAAAGAGAAAGGACTCTCCTAGTCGCAATTCATTTATCAATTGCTATAACAGATTTCGTTCACTCTCTTTTACTCTGTATCGTGAACACCTTAGCAGCATGAGTGATAAAGTGTTTACTGATCCTAGGAACTTCTTTAAATTTGTCAACTCTAAGAAAAAAGTTGATAACTACCCTAATACTATGCAGCACACGAACTGGTCTAGTTCTGAGTCACTTGCGATTTGCAACATGTTTGCATCATTCTTTCATCAATCTTTTTCACCTTCTGACTTTCAGCCTAATGACAATAATTTTCGTCACATTACCCCTAACCGAGAGCCTCATTTTTTACTTCTCTCAATTACCCTTGCTGATATCGTGAAACATATTGATGAACTCCCTTTCGACTTCACTTCGGGCCCTGACGGTATTCCACCTGCTGTCCTGAAGTCCTGTGTGGTGGTTCTCCAGTCTCCACTGAAAACCCTGTTTCAGAAATCCCTGGATAAAGGGTGCTTCCCTACGCTTTGGAAGAATTCGTTTATAATTCCTATTCACAAAAGTGGTAGCAAAAACGAAATATCGAATTATAGACCAATTGCGAAGTTGTCTGTTATACCGAAGCTTTTCGAATCAATTATCTATTCTGCGATCGCTCCGATCTGCAAGAGGCTTGTCTCAACGAATCAACATGGTTTTCTTGCAGGTCGTTCCACTACCACCAATCTTCTTGAGTTCACTTCTCATGCTGTCGAGGGCTTCGTTTCTGGTTGTCAAACTGATTGCGTTTACACTGATTTTAGCAAGGCATTTGACAAGCTCTCCCATTCTATTATAATTCTCAAATTAAGAAGGCTTGGCTTTCCGCAAGCACTTCTGGTGTGGTTCCAGTCTTACTTAGCTGACCGGACCGGACCTACCAAGTTCTTTTTCGAGGATCCAAATCAGTACCCATTGAAGCATCATCCGGTGTCCCTCAAGGAAGTCATCTGGGCCCTCTTCTCTTCATTTTATCAATTGATGACATTGTTTCCTTGCTAAGACACTGTAGAATATTGATTTACGCTGATGACATCAAGTTATACCGTCACATTAAGAGTATTGAGGATTGCAAACTTTTGCAAGCTGATCTTGACACCTTTTACTCTTGGTGTACTTATAACAACCTGGCTCTTAATATTAGTAAATGTGAAGTCATGACTTTTAGTAGGAGACGTGATCCTATAATTTTTAACTACACCTTTCTTAATGAAGGTGTCCCTCGTGTAAACTTTGTTAAAGATCTCGGGATTAGATTTGATAGTAAGCTGGATTTTTCCACTCACATCAACTATATCTCTTCTAGAGGTAGTTTAGTCCTGGGTTTTATAAAAAGGTGGTCCAAAGAATTTAACAACCCCTTGATTACTAAACACCTTTATATTTCTCTTGTCAGACCATTACTCGAATATGCGTCCCAGGTTTGGTCTCCTCACTACTCTGTGCATGTTAGAACTATTGAATCGGTCCAACGAAGGTTCGTTCGATTCGCACTGAATCATCTTCCTTGGGAAAACCCATTAGTTCTTCCATCTTATGAATCTCGGCTTAAGTTACTTAACTTAAGCTCTCTTCACAAGCGCCGTGAGGTGGCCGATGTTGTTTTTGTTCATCAGCTCCTTAATGGAAAGGTTGACTCAGGTTTTCTAGATCACCATGCATCGTTTAGAGTGAGTCGTTACAATCTAAGAGGACCTCCTCTCTTGCAAATCAACTCTTCTAATACGAATTACGGCAGATTCGAACCTGTCAATCGCATGTTCATTAACGTGAACAACAATATTAATGTGTTTAACGTGAGTATTGGTAAAGATGTCCTTAAAAGGAGTCTTTTCAATCTCACGTGATTGATTACATCTTATGTTGTTTGGTGGGTTACATGTTGGATGCCCTTACTTTTTATTTTTTAATTTATGTTCATCCTCTTTTTAGAGATACGATTTTATTTACTAATTGTTACTAATATTTTATGTTTGCATGTCTCAGCTGAGCCACGGCAGTGGTAAATATTTCTCAGCCCTGCTGGGAAGTGTGCCTTCTGTGTTAGAAGGGAAAATCTATATATGTATATATATATATATATATATATATATATATATATATATATATATATATATATATGTATACATATATATATATATATATATGTGTGTGTGTATGTGTATGTATATATAGATTTTCATGCTTAGCTGAAAAGTGCGCCTTCTGTGCTAGAAGGGTTAACTCTTGCTGACAAACTGGTAGAAGGAAGTAGAAGAGTGAGTCGATCCGCCGCAGTATAGCGTTTGAATTGAAATCTACTTTACCGACTTTCTGAAATCATTTATTAATATATTAGTTAACCGCCGTTAGCACCTGCCATGGCGCAGACGGCTTTTAGCGTACTTCTCGTCTGTGGGCTCTGTGGGGTTGCAATTTCGATTCTTTGGCCTGCGGGGCCTTTTCCGCATGCGGAGGGTTGTAGCCGAGACATATTCTGTACAAGCCAATAAAGTTTAAAACCCAACTTCAGGAAAAAACAATCCCCTGATACACAAAAAAGGATGACATAATTGTTTGTAATTCTTAACAACATTAATCCAATCAGAATGGATTTTGAAAGAAGAATCACTTTTGAAGACGGTGCCAGATAGTAGTTGACTTTAATTGCACTAATACATCTGTAATGAGCTGGCCTATTTCTTTAGCTCATTCCCTTTCGTTACCCTTTTTCTGTGCTGAAAGAAAAGCATCATACAACTGCAAGTGCCATTCCTAGAATGCGCACAATTTCCAAGTTCGCCAGCAGTTCCACAGGAAAGACAGTCTGGAAACTCAATACGAGTTTCCGCCAAATTCAATAAATCAAAATAACGGGAAAGACTGTCGGGAAACTCAATACGAGTTTCCGCCAAAAACCTATCCACGAGCAATGCACAAACATTCCAAAGTGCAACCTTTGGCCGTGATCAATAAATGATGACCCGGCCAATTCCTCCAATGTGCCATGAATGCTTCGTGCACATTTTCTATTCCCCCCAATTTTCCGATCGCATAGGTGATCGACGCTTCCCCTCTTTTTTTCGAGAACTGTTACATTACGCGTGTAGCATGAGCTTTTTCCCATAACAGGGGAAAGCTCTACTTATAATTTGGATCGACCGGAAAATCTTCCGGTCAACCCCCAAATCAAAATATTGAAATTGGTGGGGTAATAAAATATGAAGAACCGGAGGTCTGCTGTTTTAGGGAGGACCATAGAAAAGTCAGTTGGGACCCAACGGCGAAGGCTGCAAAGACTAGCAGCTAAAGAAGAGAAAAGAATAAGAAAGTGGTTTAGTTTGTTTTAACTAAAAGATATAATAAGAGATAGTATATAATATATATAAAATATAATAAAAGTAAAGTGGTTTTGTTTGTTTTAGCCAAAAAACATAATAATAATAATAATAATAAGAGAATATATAATATATATGAAATATAATAAAGTTAACAAAGTGAAAAGTAAAGTTGTTTAATTTGTGCTATCAAAAGATATGATGATAGGGGTTGGTGACCTACGCCAATAGTGGCTAGTACGCCCAATCCCCTGTAGCGGTCAAGCAAACAAAGGACGGCGCTACACATCACTCACAGGTGTTAGTACCGTATCAGGGCCATGCCCGGGATACCACAGGGCCGTGTTGACGGTGACTTAGATCTCCCATAGCTTGTAGTTATCCTAGACTGTCACAATACAATAACTTAATCTACAGCTCGTTTAATTTGAGACCATATTTCAGAATTTAAACTCGATTGTTAAATTTCGAATGTTAAATGAGCTCACATAGAAAGGTTCTGAACCGATAAATGCGGTGCCTAAGCGATCTGCCTACTAATTTCCATCGAATCCTTCATGACGTGGTACTCACTTTAGAAGGACTCTGTTAATTTTGCGACAGCATCAATTTTAAAAAGCATCAAAGTTCACTTGTTATTTTCAGTCACATTGACCCTGTTTAGATGTTGCGCTTTGTCGCGCGCTTTGAGTCGCCTCAAAGCGCACATTTGTTTAGACGATTCGCTTTGAGCCCAGTCGCTTCCTTTACAGCTGGAACAAATGGAATAAAAACAATTTGCATAATTTGCTATCTAAGAAGTATTGGCGTGTTTTTATAAAGTGTGATAACAATTTTTGCGATATCCAGAATATTTCCGTTTTTTTAAATAAGAAAAGTGATATGGTGTTTTTGTAAATTGCCAAAATAACGTTTCTTAAAAGTTTTCTCGCACGTGTTTTCACTTAGAAGGCTGAAACGAAAGTGAAATGGAACACGAAGATGGAACAAAATGAAATTAAAACGCCAAAAAGCGCAAGTGAATCCCTTTCTGATCAAGACTCACTTCCCACCGCCCCGAAACCCCCCCGCGCCCACAAATTTCGTGAGGCACTTGCGCTGAAGCGCACCGTCTAAACAGGGTCATTAATTACAGTCTCATAGTCATCCGACGACTTTAAAATGATATCTAAAAAATAATATACGAAAAACCTTTCGAAGACCTTTTACGAATGAGTAGAATCATCTCTGCATATATTTCAAAAATTCTGTATGTTAAAAAAGGTTGCACTTAAAATTACCATGTAATAATTCTTTTATGAGGTTATTCAAAGGTCTGGGTCAATACATGAATTTTGAAGTTATACGTAGTATCCTTGATCCTTGTAATAAATATTTCATTGTAAATGTCAAGCTTTTACCATTTATCATTCTTCTTAAAAATTGCTATCCTTTTCAATAAAAATTATTGAAATAAGTATCTACATATGTATATGTAGGATGGAAGAAGTATTTTCAGAATTCAGTTTTTTCCGATAATCATTTCTTTTTTCTTTGAACGCTGTGGTACATCAACACGATAAATGGATAGTAACATTCAAAATCAATTTTTTATCTTCCTTAATGGGTGTTCATACTAGTTTTCTAAAACTATGCGCCTATTCTGTAAGTTAGTATAAAGAAGCCTTAAGAGAGGTTCAATTAAATCTTATGATTGCATCAACGGTACATAGTAGATATTACCATATAACTTGTTTATATTCAGCTTTTTATCTCACAGAGGAATCGCAAAGTGTACAGGTATCGCAAAGAGCTTGAACTCAATAAATCTACTGAGCTTGACAATTGTATGCATCAATGTATATCATCTTAATGTAAACTTTTTGGCCTGCCATACGTTCTGAAAAAGGCGAACCCAATAACTCTTCTAACTTCCAATTAGCCATTGTCATAGTTTGTACTAGCCTATACTTCGAACTCGTGCGTCGAATGTTAATTGTCAGTTAAATCTTTTCAAGATGGATTTCGTTAATTAAAGAAAGGCCTAATTTTGTGGGATAATGACGACTGGGCTACCGTAAGAAAAACCACATTTACGTGAACAAATTGAATCGAATAGTCGCCGTCTGGACGTAGCCTTAGCCTATCTGCGTAGTGTGGTCAGCTGGATTATAAAGACTTCTCAGCTTGACGAGGAGGAATCTCTTTTGGCCAGACATCTGTGTTGGTGTTGTTCGCCAATACTCGTGATCAGTTAAATGCACCCCCATTTTCTTCGGAGTAGTATTAGGGGATGGAGTTTGAAGAGAGGGCAGAGAGAGGGGAGACTCTAGATCTACATGAGGGTAAGATGTCAGAGGTTGAAGTGTCATTGGTAATTCAGTAATCGGAAAATCCATAGGGCTGGTAGTGGTGAGGGTGCGAAGACGTGGGAGGGGAGGGGTTAGAATCTAAAAGTTAGATGGTCGGTGGTTGAAGGACGCCTCCATTCATTCACAATAAGCAGGAGATAACAGAAAGCAACCCCAAGCTCGAGCTACTTACATCTCTGTCCTCCGCAAACTCTTCCTTACCCGATGTTGGCATGCAACCTCCCGCCATTGAATGTTCCACCCACTCAATGGACAGAATTTTCTTCAGGGCGCGTGAAGTGTATAGGTGTCTAAAAAAGCTTGACTCCAACAAATTCACTGGCTCCGACAATATTCCCCCTCCATCCATCCATCCAATGGCGCTACAGCCCAAATCGAGCCTTGGCCTCCTCTAGGGCATTTCTCCAAGTTTGACGGTCCCTTGCAGCATGTCTCCAGTTCCGGATGTTGAGCATTGACTCTGCGTCAGCCGTCACAGAGTCTATCCATCTCCTCCTGGGTCTACCTACTGGCCTACTTCCCGAAATTTCTGATGCCATAAGCCGTTTTGGGATGCGATTGTCCTCCATCCTGATCACGTGGCCGGCTAGTCTCAATCTGTTGATTTTTATGAAAGTTGAGAGTTGTGGGTCGTCAAAAATTTCATACAACTCGTTGTTGTATCTTCTTCGCCATATTCCATCCTCTCTGATTGGGCCTATTATGCATCTGAGAATTTTCCTCTCGAACCTGTTGACTCGTTCCTCTATGTCCTGGGTCATAGTCCAAGTCTCGCTACCATAACACAGTACTGGTCGTATTACTGTTTTGTAGAGTGAGAGTTTCGTTTTCCTGTGCACAAATCTTGAATGCAGGATTTGTTTTTGGGCATAAAAGGCTCTATTAGCCAGTAGTATTCGTCTAGTTATTTCTTCTTTTTCTTCGTTTCTTTTTGTGATAGTAGACCCAAGGTAGACTGTTTTATCGACTACTTCTAGGTTATGTTCGTCGATGGTTATATTTCTTCCCATTCTAAATCGTCCTGCTCTGGATTGTTGCATCACCTTCGTTTTTTCTTCGTTTATTTTCAGGCCTATGTCCTTTGCCGCCTCTTTTAATTCAACATAGACTTCTTTTGCTGCCAAAAAGGACCTTCCCACGATGTTTACGTCATCCGCATATCCAAGTAATTGTACCGACTGGGTAGCTATTGATGCACTTCGCTGGACTGACGTTTTTCTTATCACCCATTCTAGGGCCAGGTTGAAAAGCATGGGGGCCAGCCCATCTCCTTGTCTAAGCCCTTGACGTACTTCGAACTCCTCTGTTACAACATTTTGGATCCTTACTTTCGCTAGTGAGCTGTTTGTGGCGCATTTGATTAGTTGTACCAGCTTTGAGGGGACTCCTATTTCCGATAAGATCTCGTATAGCCTCTCTCTGTTTATTGAGTCATATGCCTGTTGAAAGTCGACAAATATCTGGTATACATCTACATTCCTTTCCCAGGTTTTCTCCAGAATTTGCCTTAAGGTCAGCAGTTGGTCCGATGTTGACCTGTTTGTCCTAAAACCAGCTTGATATTCTCCTATAAGGCTTTCCGCTATAGGTTCCAGTTTTTGTTTCACAAGGATTGTGAAGATTTTGTAGCTGGTGCTGAGGAGTGAGATGCCTCTGTAGTTTTTGCAGTTTAGTTATTCCCCCTATGGTTGTTAAAAAATGTGCCTCACCTTTCGCTAAACCTCTGCGCAAACTTTTCGCCTTATTCTACTTCTATTTCAGTGGCAATAAGATCCCTTGCGGCAGAACCGTCTCTAAATATCCTAGGCATAGCATTAGCCGAAGATCTGCGATGGAGTAACCACATATTCCTCCTTCAGTCGTCGGCCAGGGCTACAATCTACAAGTCTCACATTCGTCCCCGCCTCTAATACAACTCGTATATCTGGGCCGGGCCCCCGAGAACCATATTAGCTTGGCTGGACAAGGTGTAAAGGCGCGTTCTAAAACTTATTGGTGATAGCGCCATTTGCTCTTCAATCGACTCATTTGGCCATCGAAGAAATGTAGCAGCTGCACTGAAATAAGTAACCTTATGCCTCCACGGCAACATTTCTCCCGCAACACAAGACTTGCCCGCTCGGCTCACTCTTATAGTCTACAGCCCTTATATTCCCGCACACTTCGGTTAAGAAACTCATTTATAACAAGAACAATTCGACTGTGGAACAACCTACCACAGTCAGCATTCCCGAACTCATACAACACCCAAAAGTTCAAACGTAAGGTTCACCACCATCTCCTCTAACGCCCACCCGACTTCCTCTAATCTATCCTATCTTTCTCTCTATCTTTCGAGCTAAGCTTACTACTAGACATTGCACCATGACGTGTACGACAAGACGGACTAGTAGTACAAATTCAATTACTATCAATTACTATTGAACTTTATTAAAATATTTTTGTTTAAACTTGCCGAAGTGGTCATACTGGACTAACTTCATCGAGACATGAAAGTACTAAGTTACCCAAAAAATTGACTTATTTCCACGTTGTAGCACTACACACAATTCCAGTGCCCTTTTTTGCTCTAAGGTCGTTCGTCCGGCATACAACTTGATGTTTGTCATAATAAAGCCTGAAAGCATACCAAATATTTCCTAATAAAGTCCGAAAAATGCTCAAATACGACTGATGCCCTTTACTGAATCCGGAATCTGCTCATTTATTGACAGCGTCAAGTCTCAAAGGAAAATCCTCTCGACGAATATTTCTCTAATTAAAGAAACGCTTACAAAGCGAATTCTGGCCCAAACACCATTTAATGGCGGTACGATGCTGGCTCCTCTGTGAAAGCAACTATAATTCTCTTAAGGCATAAAAAATAGGGAGCGAAGGAAAAAGGCAGACCGACTAACACGGAACGGCAAAAGTAATCCTGCATTGACGTTAAGGTTATGGGAAACATATTTAATAGCAGGAAAAAACCTGCAGCTACACCAGCAGAAATAGTTTACCCTCAAAGGAAGGCACGAGGAAAGGAAAACCTCACATATTCCGAGATCTCTTTGCTGCAGGTTTTAAGGCATATCCAGGCAGGAGTCTAGCACGAGCGTGTTCGTAAATAGGGATCCCTTAATATGTGCTTCAGCGTGTATCTACCTTCGTTAACATAATGCCCCCCACCTTTGCGTCTTGATTTTGTATAAGCACTTCTGGTAAAGATGCGGGCGAAACATAAAAAGTAACGATAGCTTTGGAATATTCTGTTTCATCAAAACACGCCGGAGAGAGTCGAGTTCCAGGATATGAGTGCCGGTGGTGAGCGGTATCAGATATCGCCCTAGGAAAACTCTATTGAAGCCCTTCGAAAGCAATAAGTTTGCTGCGGGACAGTCCCACTACCACTGTCTATATAGACATAAAAAACCCTTTTCCATGTGCACACTACTAGAGGGTGTGGGAGTTCTTCTTACTTGAATTTTCAATTTTCCTTCCTTTTCGCCACGAGCTGGAACACTCGTGCTCTTTGGTTACTGCCAAGTCTGAGACTTTGATGTTTTTATCGACAGAATTTCCCTCCATAATTTCTTTTCCAGCAGACTTCGGGGAAATGCTGCATACTTAGAATCTGATTGTGGCAAAAAAAGAATCTATTGAACAATTCGAAACCTTAAGGAACCTTTAAGCCGAAAGTCTGAAGATGTCCTTTGTGAGAGGACATTGTAGGGAAATTATTTATAACGCCAGTGACAAAAAATTGGGACATGATTTTGCATAAAAGGGACATTTTGCTAAGAAAGCACCCTTTTACTTGGAAAATTTTCAATGTAGTAATGATCAAGGACAATCGTCGAGGTGGTCGCAAAGGTCAGAGGCTTCTTGGTACAATGTTCACTCTCACTCTCTTCTTGTACATACATACATATGTATATACGCGTATGCTTACACCCAGCGAATGTTCCTTACAAAATACGAGTATATCTTGTGAGTATAAAATTATTAATTGTACAATTTTGTCTTTACAGGAGTTGATGTACGAAGCAACGCATTGGTGTTATACGATCAAGCTTAAGCATATATTGACGACCATATGCAGCATATTCTTCTTTTATAGAAAAATGTATAAACTTTATTTAATCTTATATAGGCTAGCGGACTCGACGGACCTAGTCCTGTCCAAATTTCAATCAATTTGGTTGTGATCGTTTTGTGAATTTGTGAAAAGTTATTGGAAATGTGAAAACGTGAAGTAAAAAGCATTAGATGAAATCACAGCATCTCGGATGGTGTAATCCCAATGAGTTAGCTAGCTCTACTACTTTTCCACTCATGCTTTCCGAAATGTTTGGCACGTTACTTAGTCCTAGGCTCCATAGTAGTCTTTTATCATCGTCTATTCAGCTCAAGCTTGTTAAAGCCCTTCCCAGCGGGAAATGTAATGGCTAGGTAAGCGAGGTGGTAATAAGATGGACCCATTACCTTTGTAATGAAATAATAGGTTACTTTTACATAGGGATGTCCTAGGACGGTAAGTACTTACTGTAGGCATTACAAACGAGGACTTATTTCAGAGGTGAAGTGTATTAGGTGAATACATAGATTACCATGTAAGGCATGCAGAATTAATTTCTGGTTACCCTTAGCATTGAAAACAATAATATCTGAAATTACCATTGCATTTCTGCTACATTTGATGAGAATTTTACTAGCAAGATACCTTTTTGACTGCACTTGGTCACGATCCATTCCGAACGAATTTTGAGGACGGAATAAACTCAAGAAGAGAGGCTTCGACAAGACAAAGAATAATAAAACACATCACTATTCCAACGAAAGTATTTCACAAGTCATTACCCAGTCGCTTACCTAGCCATTACAATGTAAAGACCTCCATTTTCCTAAATTTGCAGTATAATTTTTCGATTACCTTGTAGGCGGTTACACAAATCAGTAATGAATTCTTGGGTTACCTGAGTAACCCCTCCCTAGTTTTCCCGCTGGGTTATTTCTCCACACTTCATCTATGGCTCCTTTGTATAATATGTATATATCCCTTGATTCTTCTCGTCAACGTCTCTCAGTCGTACTTAATGATTGTTTAAGGTTCATTTATCACCTGGGAATATCGGATCATGTATCTGGTGTACGAAACTCCCTACTAGGTTGTCACCTCTTTTGTTTTATTTATGTCGCTACATTGGTCCTAGTGCATAAAGCTCTCCACAAGAAAAGTCATTCTTACCTCAGAATTTCTCCTTCCTCTCCAATCCATGTGTTCGATTAAATTTCTCATTCCTGTGCACTATTTCCTAATATGTATGTAGCCGTTCCTTCTTTGTGCATTCATTTAGATTTTGGAATAACCTTCCTAGCAATATTGAAAGAATAGGCACAGCAAAGACTTTCAGAACGCAAGCATCACTTTTCTATCTCTCTCTTTTTCTCGCGCCGGGAAACTCTCTAGCAGGCGAACGATGTCCCTACACATTTTCCATAAAAAAGTCCGGGCGTTGCCAACTGTCGGAATAATACGTACTTCAAAAAGTGACTGTTGGCTCGTTAAAAGAGACGAAGGGTGTTTTGGGATTACTTATATATGAGATAGTATTTCAATATTTTTACTGATGAAATGAAATATTGAAAATGAACTCTTGATCAAAAACACTTATAATGGCTCGTCTTATATTGTTGTCAAAACTAACGCAGAGGACCGTAAGCAGTTAAGTGAGTTGAAGCGGCGGAGAGTACTCCACGGAATCGGTGGAGAGTACTCGATTATATACTCATAGACATGGTACTTACTCGTTCAAAAGTACTCAGTTCTTTGAGAATTGATGAGTACTTTTTTGACATTTCTAAAAACTACCTTACCGTCCGTATGCATTACTCGATTTTCGGCTGACAGATTAATACTTATGTAGTTTACATCCCCAGTAAAACACGCATTGTGAACAAATGCGCCTAACACACGGGTATGCACGCTCCTGCTACAGGCAAGAAAATCTAAAAATGCGCCCGCCAGACGTATACACGCATCCTAAGTACTCATCACGACAAGCAGAATTGACAATCAAACGAGAACCGCTCTACCGAATATGTTTAATGATCCCCTTTTATTTTTTAAAGCCCTTTTATTATATAAAAACTGTGAGCGTACCTTGCTTCGTTTTTACAAATGGGTTCATGACTGTAAAGAAGTAGAATTTTTACTCAGGCGTACTGTGCTTGTTGCGGATGGCAGGCTTTTCGATGCTGCCCGTGCCTATTGCATGCAACGCAAATTGGAGCTCAGATATTTTAAGCATTGCTCTGTCTGGAAACCACGTTCGTGCAACAGATTGAATTAAGAAGAGTTTAGGGATGTTAAAGGCCATTAATTAAGGCAGAAAGATAATCACGCCTAAGATAAACTTGGAGTTAGCTTGAACTCTGACTCGTATGCAAATTGTACTCGGTACTCGATTTTACCTTATAAGTACGGATAAGAGTAAAAGTACTTAGTCGAAAGCATTGAAAGCCAAATACCCATATGAGTAAAGAATCGTCTACCGATTCCGTATCCCTAGTTGAAGCATATCATTAATAAAGACTAGGAAAAAATAGGATGATAGAATTGACTCTTGGCGACCGTGTAAAAGTGCATTAGGTTTTTTATTCAGAAAGGAGACTCTAACGTCCTTATCTAAATTGTGACCAGTGCTTGTCAAGCTTTTTGTGACTCGTGATAGTTTGGGACAAGTCCAAATCACAAGAAAAATCACAAAAAACTCATAGTAAATTTGTAATCTTGAAATGAGTCTGGCGATAAAGTAACTAATGTATGCCAGTAAATATTGATGCAGTGAGGCATAGTGCAAGTGAGGGTCCGGAAATAAGGGTATAAACCAATCCTTTTTAAATTATTCAATACCAGCAGCTTGGACTCTAGTCAACAGAGTGTGGGTAGCCAAATTCATTAAATAAAACCCAAACTTTATTTCGTGGTTCCCAAACTTTATTTCGTACGGAGCCTTTCTACAATGTATAAAATTTGGTGGAACCACGATGAAAAAATAAAATAATATATGATATATGTATATATTTATCCTTTAATATATTTTAAAACGTTTTTATTAGCTCGCTTTCTTGTCTGTCTGTTTGTCCGGTACATATCTTGCAATCGATTGAATACTTCCGGTTACCCGATTAGCCTGAAATTTTGCACACCACTTCAGCTCCGATGACAATGCAATATGGTATACTCATTATATCGTTAGATCCATGGCGGCCGTCTCAAGAGGACGGATTACTTTTTTCTGATTTTTCAAATACTTCCGAATATCCTATCAAGCTGAAATTTTGCATACAGTTTTAGCTCCGATGACATTGCAATATGGTATACTCAATATACCTTTAGATCCATGGCGGCAGTCTCATGAAGGCGGATTGAAATATTCTTCACAACACCCGAGATATGGGTATCAAATGAAAGGGTATGATAAGTACAACACCATAAACAATATAGTATACTCAATATATCGTTTGGCCCATGGCGGCCATCTCAAGAGGGCGGATTACCATTTTCTTCACAACACCCGAGACATGGGAATATGGAATGGTGGCCAAAATGTTACGCGGCGTGACAAAGACCAAATTTCAAGGAAGAAGGGCCACTCGCACTTTCTGATTAGCAAGAACGCGTTAAACGGTCGGCGCAGCGCCAGTGCGAATGTATTTGCGCTTCGGCGCTGGTGACACGGAACCCTAAAATTTTTTCGTGGAACCGTAACGTTCCCACTTTGGGAATCACTGCCTTAGAGATATCTAGAAACTTTATTTAATGTGTGCTGCAAGGTCCCCTTAATCCTGCCCACCTTTCATCTCTAGCCGTGCTGTTTGTCATACAAGATTAGGTTACCCCTCTAGGTTACTCCTAGATGACAAGTGTCATAGCAGTGTCCCAAAAAAATTGCAGGCGAACAGATAAATAATGTAGTTTTGGATTTGTTTTCTGTTAGTACCTCTAAACAGAAGGTGTTGTAGATGAAGTAAAATATAAACATTTCGACGAAAGTAATCAAGGACTATAAAATTTTTATTGTCAGCTTAGCAGATCTTACTTTTCCACCTGTTTCTTGTTGATGGAATTACACGAGCTTCTAATCTTAATAAAATCATGATAAGTAACTCTTTTTGGGGAGGTTTAACGCTGTACTCGTACTGATATAAAGAGGGGCTAGCTCCAAGCGTTATGCTAAAATTGTTTTTTATGTTTATTACAATCACCCAGGAAATTCAGAATTTTTGGTCTCAAATGGGCATCGTATGTAAATTTAGTTGCTTTTTACGTTTTTAAGGTTCTCATACTCTTAGAATTTTTATATTTTTTCACGAAGAACTATTCTGGGTGAGATTTTATGCGTAAAAATAAAGGTTGGGTTGGGTTGGGCCCCCACATAGAGCAAGAATAATAAACTTTTTTCAGTAAAGCCATAAAAGTTTTGACTACAACCTGGCCTTATTTAGTCATAAAAACGCGTAGTAGTTATAAAAGTGAGTATTATGTCACTTCCAAGTGTTTGCCGACTCTAGTTTATATTCTTTCCCTCGTGAAACCCTTTTCGCTGCAGAACGTTTATTCTGCTTCTTCTTCCTGTACCTAACGAAGAAACTTTAAATTAGTTTCAATCGTCACGTTCAACAATTTTATCTCACTTTAATGACTTTTTTTCTTCATTTCTCCCCCAAGTTCCAGAAAGTTTTAGGTAGTTTACATGTTCGTTTTACGATCACATATTTAGAATGCAAATGGTCACGTATTAGCCATGGAGGGTCCAGTCCTACGGAGTATGTATCGTACATAGTCATCAGTGAAATTGCAGAAACGTTTTAGATCCTTTTCAATTACTTTAATTAAACATTTACGAATAAAATTTCACCGAGTTTCACGCAGTGTTTGCCCCCTGTAAAAATGGAGACCAAAAAGGAGCCCCAACATTTCAGTATTATTGAAAGGAATGAATTTTGTGTGTTTTTTTTCCCTTTCATTTTTATATGAAAATTAGCTTTTACGAGGACATAAAACGGGATGCTGCTATATTAAAATTGGTGATCCCTTGAGAAATTACGGCAGCTTTACATGCGAAGGATTATACGTCCCAAAGTCTACCTGACGGATATTAAACTGTCTAAAAGGAGCCTTGTCATAGGGGAGGATTCATTTGAACCTTTTCCAGACGTTCATCTCTCACCCGGTGCCCATTTTCAAGGTAGTACATATTTGGCTACGCACGGGTCGCGGGGGACGGGGGCGGTGTTGGTGTCGTCAGGGCTGTGGATTGTGGAACTTCAGGGATTACTTGTTGGTTTAATGAAGTTTCTTGAGTTTTCGCTAAATAATTATTATACCTGAAAGTTTTCTGGGCAAAATGTTTCTAATGGAAATATGTCATATTGTATCTGGTGTGTGGTGATATATCCATATAAACGTGAGCTTCGCAGGTAAATGAACTTTCGTGGAAATTTATATTCGAAAGATAATTAATTACCTTTGTGTGTGTCTAGAGTCTTATTCTTTCAGAAAACACATAGCATGTGTAACACTACATGACCGTGGTGTTATTTTTAGCAGTACAGCCACACATTAAAACCCTGCGATATGTGCAAGCTGTAGAAGTTAATGTTGGATAATAAAAAGAGTTTAATGACCCTCCATTAAATAGTGGCATTGTCACGTTGCTTCCAGAGGTGCGGTGGAAATCCCATCAAAGTAACTCGTTAATGTAAGCACCTCTCATGGCGAGGTGCAAATAGTGAAATATGGTCGCTCCTAAGTACATATGAAACATTACGGAGTCAGCTTACATATTATCCAATAACAAACTTTGTTCCACGCTGTTCCACGGTGGGTCAATTGTTGTACTAAACTGATTTTGCATTTGTGACTAACAAAGTCAAACAAAGTCTCTAATTACTCGTGATTTTGGCGCGGTGAATTGCTGCCTCCCTTTGTTTTCGCTTAACTGGGTTTATGGATTTGCGTTTAAATGTAGTTCAGTGACCTGTAACGCGCTACAGATTGTTTCGTCCTGCTGTTTGTACAATATATCCGTCCGTCAGCTTAATCACTGGAGTGTGTGCTACGTTCATCCTTTTAAATCGTTAATGAAGTGCAGACAATCGGTGCTTATTGTTGGATTAAATGATATGGTAGCACTCGGCTGGTGGAAAAGGGTTTCGGGTTCGATTTGTAACTAGAGAAGTATTAAGAGGGGATTTTGCTTGTGTTGTTTCATATATTTTAAAGTTGGAAGTTGGCGAATTTGGAATTGGAAATATACATATAATAAGTTTGGGAAAAAGTTCTTAGCCTTGGACACTTCTTGAAAATTCGTATTGTATCGATTGTATTTTTGGGTGATTGTGAGAGCTGCTCAGGTATGTTCATAATGTAGGTTTGCACTGATGGATACTGTGAAACAGTCACAAAAGTATATCCTATAGCGATAGTAACTTGGAGAACGGCCCAAAAGGTTCAAGCACGTCAAAACGGCGTAACAAACAAAAGGAACAAAAACGTTAAACGCTACGCCCTTTCAGGAAGCCACAATAGTACCAAGCACAATACCAAATAAGCCAGTGCGTGTATAGTCGGGGAGTGAGAGAAAAAAATACGATTACGAACGATTTAGCTGCAGCGCATTTAATGTCGACCTACCCCAGCGGAAAATGTAATGACTAGGTAAGCGAGGTGGTAATGAGCTGGACCCATTTCCTTTGTGATGAAATAATAGGTTACTTTTACATAGGGATGTCCTAGGGCGGTAATTACTTATCGTAGGCATTACAGATGAGGACTTATTTCAGAGGTGAAAAATATTAGGTGAATGCATATATTACCATGTAAGGCGTGCAGAAATTACTGGCTACCATTTTCAACACTTTGTCACGATCCACTCTGAACGAATTTTGAGGACGGAATAAACTCAAGAAAAGACCCAAGTAGCATTTTTAAAAGCCTATAGCAACGATTTTAAAATTTTGCTCTATAACTATTTTAAAAGAGTATCAAACTAAGTGGCCCGCTTTATATAATCGGCAAAAGGAATTATGAGCACAAATATTAATTACAATGCTCTATAACTTATTTTTTTTATTCTATCAGCTCTATTTCCTTATAAAGCTTAAGGCTGTAATAAATTGCTCTATAATTATTTCTAGAGCAAAAATTGATTTTATTATAAAGCATCTTTTAATGAAAAGTTAAATACTTTATAATAGCTCTATTATGGAAAGTTAATCTCTTATAGAGCATTTTTAGAGGAATAAACTTCCCACACTAAAGTTGCTCTAAAAGTCAGTGCTATAATCACTATATAGAGCAATTTTTCTGACAAAAAGCGATATGTGTTAAAGATTTTGATATAGAGCGTTATACTCTTTTCTAATGCTGTCAACATAGCATTTCTGTCATCATCGACATTAGACATCATTTCAATTGTACTCGCCGATGATGCAGGCTCAATAGTTTTTTGAATTGGTATAATTGGCAATGATAACAAGTCATCTTGAACAGCGGAAGAAATTTTACTTGATGGCTTGATTGCGGCACTAATTTCCAATGGGTTGGTTGGTAAAGGACACTGTGATGTTTTGAAAGAAAGACATTCTTTTGCCAAGTCATCGAAATTTTTCTGTGGGGATCTAGTTTTTGGCTTAGTCTTTGGTCTCAATCTTTCAACTGTTGGTAGAAATTGGTTTAAAAAAATCATCGTCGTCGTCGTCTTCAGTTTCGGTTGTAACGCTTTTTAATAAAAATTAGCTCTAAAAGGGCTACAATAAAGCTTTTAATGGAGCAATTAGCTACTAACCTTCTAAATTGCTGGCTATATAGAGCAAATGGCTCTAACTGAGTATAAGAAGTAACTCGATGTATTTTTTTTAATTTGTTGTGTAAAAAATGGCTGCCATAAAAATGAGAAGTAAAATAATTGCATTAATTTTTATTTCAGAGTTTTCTTTTGTCTTAACTAAGATTTTCAGGTATTTTCTACTCTAAGAAATTCATTAGAATTTTTTTTAATTGCATTTAGTACATAATTTAATTACAAATTTTTTTTTTAAAAGAACATTATTAATTTATTTTTTAGAATTAAAAGAGCGCATTGTAATTTATCGAAGTATTTCCCCAATATTTACGATAAATTTTAAATGGCATTAAAAATTCCGTTTAAAATACGCAGAAATGATTACTTTTCTTGTTTCATTTGTAATGAAAATGAATAAGTATTATTTCCATATTGGTTCAACTTTGTCAAAATATTAACCATTGAAGAAGGGAAGATGTAATGCTTTTTCATTTCCTCTTATTTATTATTATTGAATACTGGAAGATAAAGCCTCTATTATAAAGCCATTTGGATCCAGAAGTTCAATAACAGCTCCATAACAAGCTTTACAAATGCTTTTGCAACGCTTATAGAACTAACATTATAAAGCAAAGAACTCTTAATAACCTACAATATACAAAATTTTAAAGCAAAATTATACTCTATAAGCGGAACTTTTTGCTGTATAGAAGCTCGAAAAAAGTTTTAAGGGCGCTGTTCCAGCTTAAAACTAAACTTATAGCTCTAAGTAATAGCTCTATAAGCATCTTTAGAGTATATTTAAAGCCCATTTTGTTACTTGGGGAGGCTTCGACAAGACAAAGACAAAGAATAATCAAAGCACATCAAATTTCCAATTCAAGTATTTCACAAGCCATTACCTAGTCGCTTACCTAGCCATTACAATGTAAATACCTCCAATTTCCTAAATTTCCAGTCGAATTTTTCGATTACCATGTAGGCGGTTACACGAATCATTAAAGAATTGTTGGGTTACCAGAGCAACCCCACGCTAGTTTTCCCGCTGGAACTGGGATACATGACACATATTAAGTATGTATTTGGTATGTTGACCAGATGAGAGATAAACCCAGTGAGAAAAATTGGGAGCGATGCACAGGGGAGCTTATTTTAAGCACTGTTAAATATGATTTCGAGGGAGTTTTACTTACCTACTACTCCGATACGGAGGTCAAGCAGTTTTGGAATTGGTTAGAATTTAGTTGGGGGACTGTTTTGGTAAAGCCATGCTAGCGCTTGGAAAGGGAATTAGGATAGGAATAAGAAGCGCGTTGGCATGCCTTTTCAGGGATTCCGAATCTGTTTAAAAGCCCTTCAATCAGGCAATTAAAGGAAACCCCCAAATTTAAAAATAGGAAAGGTTGTGTCTTGAAAATATCGCACACCGTACTTTGTTTATAGGGACGAAAATAGACCTGCAAAAGTGGTGGTGGTGATCATAATTTGCGCGTCGGTTTGCTGCCATAACCTCGTGTATCTAAAGTTATGTATTTGTTTGAACGACCGTGGAAGATATCTAAAGATATCCTATGGGGTTTAGGAAGCTTATCAGTGATCCGAGCCGCAAGATGATCTCTTTTCTTCCTGAACGTACTTGGCCATTTAAATCTTTTGGTCAAGTTTGGCCGTTGCGAGGCACATACGGCCCTTAAAAATGGTTAAAAATTCTACGGCTATCATAGGTACTGATAATGCATTACTTTCGAACGTGGCAAGTGTTGCTTGGTTTAGAAAAAAGAAAAAATAGAAAATTTGAAACGAGTTGCCGGCAAGGAAAAAGTCAAAATATTGGAGGTCTTTGGATGGAACCCATAAGGTTACCAACGCCCAAAGGTGTTTTCTTGAAATGGTTACCATTCCAAACGGGAGTGTCGTTTTACCAAGTGGTTCCCCAACTAAATACCTACCACGATCGATGCTGCTTGACCTGCTCCATCGAACGAGAAGGGGTTTACTGAGGTCCGTTTTCTTCGACCTATACAAGCGCCAAGCTTCTTTTAGTCTAAAATGGGTAGGCGTACCGCGATTGGTTTGGACTATTCGGTTCGTGCATGCAGCGGGCTGCATTTGGAAAAGTAGAATTTTTATTCAAGTGTACCGTGCCTGTTTCGGGTGCCATGCAGGCGATTTGACGGCGTTTCAGGCTAAGAACGGGCGAGTCTGCTTTTTACTCGGGATGGGATATAAATTCAAACCCCGGGCTGTTTTTACACCCCAAAACGCAAATTGGAGCTCGCACCAAATTGTATGTATATCTCTTGGTTTGGAATCCACGATCATGCTACAGAGAGGTTGATATAGAAACTATTTACAACTGAGATAAACTTGTACTCAGCTTGAATTCAGCCTTGAATGAAAATTTGTGCTCAGTATTCGATTCCCCCTTATAAGTAATGATATGAGTAAAACTAGTGCATCAAAAGTATCGAGTACTGATGTGAGTAGAATCGGAAGCCAAATACTCGTATGAGTAAAGAATCGAGCACCGATTGTGTATCCCTACTTATTAAGGACCCCCAATCATATTTTACTATTTTAGTCCCAGGCCCCGCAAGGTTATGTGGCGGGCTCGGAATGTAGAAAGAAGGGCAAAAGGACTGACAACGGCGGTTTAATTCCACCGACTCCCATAACATTTACTGCCGCAGAGCCCTGACTCACTCAGCGAGCAATGTAAAGACATGGGGCTATGCCGAAGAGAATGGACTCGAAACACTGACCTCCGGGATGGTAGTCTGGCACCTTAAAGGTCGATTCACACATTACCGGGACGTGGCAGGGACGTGCCACGGCCGGCACAGTGAAATCCGGGGCCCGTCGAAAGAAAGCATTCACACATCTCAGGGCATTCTAATCCGTGCTTTCTTTCAGTATATAGTTTCATTCCACGTTAACGATACGCTAACAATATTTAAAGTTTTTATCAAGTTCAATGGCATCATTTAATACCGAAGAACTGGCAATTATTGCGATAGCCTTAGATGAAGAGGAACAAAGTGCTACAAAAAAACCTAAATGGGTTCATGAAGCGTGGAAAAAAAGACAAACAGAGGGAGAATTCCATACTTTATATAAGGAACTTATAAGTGAGGAAAGAAAATTCTATGAATATTTCAGAATGTCGTATTAGGGAAATTTTCAAAACATATTTTAGTTCCGAAGTTGGCTCCGTTCCATGGCAATAATTGATAATCTAAAATTTAAATTACAATTCAATAAAAATTCAAAAATGGCAACTGAAATTAATGAAATAAATTAAGAACTTACTATTACTATTTAATTTTTCTCCGATTTCCTTCCAAATGCCATCCTTTAATTGAGCATCCACATATTTCGGATATTTCAATTAGCATTTCGTCGTTTATTAACAAACGTTCCATCGCAGTGTCCGAGATTTTCTAAAAAATATCGTCGACAACGATTTTCTAAAACACGGTCTGGTCCCGCCCCGGACACTAATTCCCGGTATTACCACTGGCACGGAGAAGTGTGGACGCGCCCATTGAAAAGTCTTGCGATGAAATTTTTTCCCGTCCCTGACGGGTTACGTCCCTGCCACGTCCCGGTAATGTGTGAATCGACCTTAACCCGTAGGCTATTTATGGCGGCCGCGTTGTTTCCATTGGAATTTTGATAGATAATATGAGTATGTAAATGAGCATATTTTGATATTGTATGTATTTTTCTGAAACATAATGTTGAGATATCTTTTTTTCGGGTCATACAAACAAGTAAAATTTGAAGAGTTTGTTAGTGACTGTCATTATTGTTGTGCTGCTGTTTTTTGACACAACATGTATTGATAGAACAATGCGGTAATTGCTAGCGTGTAACTTAATAAAATAAGTTATTAAGTTTTAGTAATTTTTAGAAGCCTATCTCGTTAAATATTTACAAAATGGGCTTTAAAGGATTGGAGATAAAAGCCTATAAAATGAAATGCATCTCTCTTGGTGTCACAACATTCATTTTTTGGAACAAATTTTATTAAAAAATTAGAAATGATTTAGGAAACTTGACTTCGAGGTCTTCGTTTATATTGTAGGGAATATTATATTCTTGAACTTGTTACATTTTGCTTTAGAACTGGTTCAAGCATTGGTCAATAATCTGGTAGGTTTTTTATGGAAACATATTGAAGTAGAGTAAAAATATGAATAATCGAACACTAACGAATGGAATTATTGTTTTTTTAAATAAAATGACCATCATTGTAATGTGAAAAAAATTGTATAATTTAAATTTTCCTATCAGATGAAAGCCGCTTAAGCAAATTGTTATTAATAAGTGATTTTATAACAAATATACTTTCAAGAATTGCCACATTAATTTAAGCAAAAATTTATGTTATTTTTTAATCTATTAACTTATTTAAAACACTTTCATTGTCTTTATGAATTTTACGTCGATATATGAATTTAGATAGTAATTATATTCAACTTAGTGAATATGAAGAACTGTCAAGGGTATGTTAATGATATTTTGAAAAGGTTTCGTTTTAATTTTGAAATTTTAAAAATTATAAACTGAAAAGCTCATGAAACAGCACAGTTTTTTAAAACTTAGAATTAACTGAGCTTAATTTAGTATGAATAAAGGATCATTTAATTAGAGTGTATAAGAAGAAGTGGCAATCTTAAAAGAACAAACAAGTCGACTAACTATTATCATTTGGAAATGTTGACATGGGCTTGAAAAATTTATATCCATGGGCTTATGTCGAATCCTATTCCTTGCAGACTTTTAATTAAATTAATTAGCTTTAATCTATTAGACTTGGTGCCTTTTAAAACACTTACAATTAGGGATTAAATTTATTTTGGCTTCCAACAAATAAAACTGATTTACTCTAAATTATCAGCACTTAGAAAAACAACAACAACCACAGGATCAAATCCCCTAAATAAATGGCATTAATTTTAAATATGCACAATAAGGGAATTTCTCCCTTCTGACAAATTCCATGACTCTTAAAGTAAATTTTAAAGTAAAATCATTCCCGAAAAAAGTCCTTAAAATGTTTTCGTAGCCCATGCCTTTCGCATACCCCAAAAAAGGGTGATTTTTCCCCAATTTCAAGCGGTGCGGCTTTAAATTGAAGTCAAAACGCATTTATCCCAGAAAAAATAACGCCATTATCTGGAATTTCTCTATTTACCCTGTCCTCATTTCGAGCCGTACACACAAAAGCGAGTCAAGGCTCCTTTTTAGGGTAAATACACTAAAGTGCACTATTTCAGAGCAAGGATAAGTGGGACTTGTGAGCCGACAGCGCGAGGCATCAGGACTCTTTGCTGCATGATAAAAGCTATCTGGGTGTGCAAATATACATATAACAGTAGAACAGAGGGAAACACCTACCGAGGTTTAGCAGGATGATTACGGCGAGTAAATGGCAGCTAATCCACATGTTTCCTGATCGATCCTAGCCAACGTGATGCGGTAATCCCTTAATCCTGGCACTTGCACTGACCACTAATCACTTCCTAATCCTGCCCAGCACTTCACAAACTTCCAAACTTTCCCAATATCTTCACTTCATCCTTTTTTAATGAGTTTTCAAAATTTCCTCTCTCTTCACTAATTTCCACCCGACTGAGCCCGGACAGAAACAGAAATCACCCGGTCTTCACTCGAGCCATCTTCACGTACGCACTGGGTCTAAAGCAGGTTGTTGAAGAACTTTTTGGCGGTTTCTTTGAGCGCCTTAAGATTGTCAAGTGGGGGTGTATAGTGGTACAATATATATGTATATAAAAAAGTGCCGTTACTTCAAGACCGTCGTAGTCGTAGCATTTCCGTGTTCACTCCCCGAAGTTTACTCAACAACTGATTGCCGCTCAGAGCTCCACAGGACTCACAAGGACTCAGCTTTTGGTCATTCTTAGTTAATGAATTGGGGGCGCAAACTCAACACACACACACCCCAGCCCATGCAAGCCGGCCTCAGGGGGTGGCAATTTCGATGCAAGGCTTCTAGGCGGGAAACGAGATTTGTTAATGAGAAAGGGTTCGGGTGTGGGCGATGCAGCGCGGTATGAGAGGCCCTCAGCGAAACTCCTCTGTGGTGAATTTTGAATTTTCCAACTGACGCAGGTTTTCGATGCGCAATGAGTACGGGAGAGCGTGAATGGGAGAGGTTCGGGTCTGCACCCCCAAAAGTGCATTTATCAGCTGTCACAACGGTGGTGAAATATCAGGTTAGTGACCATGGAAATGAGCAAAAGTTTTTTTCATAACAGTGGCGTAGGGTAATAAAGCGAATATACTTTTTCGCAAAATATGCCAGCTGAATTTAGCATAGTATAAAATGAGAATTTTCTGTCGTCCTTGTGACTAGCAGACAAAGAGTCTGGTAGCGAAAAGTGAACATACTAAAATAAAATAATTCAATTCCTTGTTTCTAGAGTTCTTAATGTTAAGGTAAGTTAAGGCCGCTAGTTAATACACAGGTTGTCCCTCTACAGGTTGTAGAACTTCTTATGGTATATAGTACACAAAAAGTTATCGACCATAGGTCGCTTTGAATTTTATTTCCTCGATTGAGGTATCTTTATTCTAGTAAGGAATGCGACTTTCATTAATAAAAATAAACGTGTATGAAGGATAAAATACAAAAACAAAGTGTAAAAAATATGGAAAAAATTTCCCACATTTTACGCTGTAACTCAAAAAGGTCATTATGGTTCTTATTTTAAAACGTTTTTATTAGCTCGCTTTCTTGTCTATCTGTTTGTCCGGTACAAATTTTGTAAACGATGTTATCCGATTACCCTGAAATTTTGCACGAATCTTTAGCTTCGATGACAATGTAACATGGTATATTCAATATACCGTTAGAGCCATGGCGGCAGTCCCAAGAGGACGGATTACTGTTTTCTCCACGGAACAAATTTTGCAATAGATTTTTCAAATACAGTAATCCCTCCATCTGCACGGTTTTCGATTGCGCGATTTCGCTATTGCGCGGTCAAGTTTTTAATACCAAATTTTCGGGCTGCGCGGGAAAAAATGCGTAGTCGCGCCTTTTTTTTTGTAATTTTTGTTTTTAAGAAAAATATCATGTTTTGACATTATGTTTTTAGTCCAGTCAAAATAGACGAAAAAACGCCATAATTGGAAGATAATTCGGAAGTTGCTGAAAATTGGAACAGCCCTTAAAAACATTATTATACATAAGCTGTAGAGACTGCCACGCGATTGGACGACTGCAAACTTTTTTATTCAAGGTCAAAGGGTCAAAATATCAGTTTTTTGCAAATATATGCTAAACCGTACGTCATATCAGAAAATTGTGTTTACGACGTTTGTAGATTAGGCGATTATCTACAAAAAAATATATTATACATTTTCTCGTAGGAATTGCCATTTCTGAGATATTGTCGTTTTAATAAGTTAAAATACTCATATTCTGTCATTCCCGACTTGTAAAGGTCATCAGAAATTTAATAAATCCTTTGTTGGAGTACGCGGCTAATATTTTCAGGGGTGATTCCTGGATATATTTGGAGAAAAAAATTGTTCTACAGAGGGCGGCTATCTCCACTATCCATTAAGATACAGGGTGATTAGGGAAAAAATTTTGTTTTTTTTTTAAATTTACTGAAATTTGAATAACTCCTAAAGTAATTATCATAAAGTAGCCTAATTAGGCTCATCTTTTAGGTAAATGTGTATTCTTTTATTGGGTATAAAGCACAGCAGCCTGAGTGACTCCGTTCAAAAAATATGTAGGCTCAAACCAATGCTACTATGCCGCAGTTGAAAGACGAGTAACTTTTTAATTGTTCACGATAAAACTACTACTACTACTACTACCTGCAAAAATACCCAAAATAAACACTTATTGTGTATGGAAATATTGTAGGTAATAGTTTGGTGCATCAGAAAAGCAAAAAAAATGTACTGTTAGTAACGAATTTTCTGAGAAAAACGAAGAAATCTGCCAGGTCTAGATGCAAAGCATTGTTTGAGCCTATATATTTTTTGAACGGAGTCACTCAGGTTGCTGTGCTTTATACCAAATAAAAGAATACACATTTACCTAAAAGATGAGCCTAATTAGGCTACTTTATGATAATTACTTTAAGAGTTATTCAAATTTCAGTAAATTTAAAAAAAAAAACAAAATTTTTTCCCTAATCACCCTGTATCTTAATGGATAGTGGAGATAGCCGCCCTCTGTAGAACAATTTTTTTCTCCAAATATATCCAGGAATCACCCCTGAAAATATTAGCCGCGTACTCCAACAAAGGATTTATTAAATTTCTGATGACCTTTACAAGTCGGGAATGACAGAATATGAGTATTTTAACTTCTTAAAACGACAATATTTCAGAAATGGCAATTCCTACGAGAAAATGTATAATATATTTTTTTGTAGATAATCGCCTAATCTACAAACGTTGTAAACACAATTTTCTGATAAGACCTACGGTTTAGCATATATTTGCAAAAAACTGATATTTTGACCCTTTGACCTTGAATAAAAAAGTTTGCAGTCGTCCAATCGCGTGGCAGTCTCTACAGCTTATGTATAGTAATGTTTTTAAGGGCTGTTCCAATTTTCAGCAACTTCCGAATTATCTTCCAGTCAAACCTCTAATTTGACTGGACTATTTGTGAATGCCTTAAAATTAGGATGAAGTAACCGGGGATTTACCATATTTCGTTATAATGCGTAGTTAGTAAGTTTTATGACCCAACTGACTAAAAGTGTATGGGTAGCAAGTATATAGTAGACGCCCAGCAAACATTACGAGACGAGATCGTACCGAAAACGGGTGGCCAAATCTTCGAGACCAGATCGATATCGAAACGAAATCGATTTGTAAAAGACAAGAACGGAAGGCTATAGCAAATCGCTTTGAGGAACCGATGACAACTCGTAGTAGCGACTTCAAATCGAAGAGCTCCTTATTGATTTCAAGTTTTTGGCGAGTGATTCTTAACTCAAAAGAGACGTTAAAGCGACGAGTCGAGAACCAAGTTTATGGCAAGCCATTTTCGACTCGACAATTCGATAAAATGTTTACAGACCCCGTTTGTAAATGCCATAAAAATGACATGAAATAGTTGAAGTAGTTGATATATTTACTCAAAGGCATGTAAAGGTAAACACGATGGCGCATGACTTGTAGATATTAGAAAGAATACGAAAGAAGTAGTCCCGGAGCTAGTAAATTTAAGAGTTTTTTTTTCTTTTTTGAATTTTATATAACATCTAGAACTTAACCGTATAACTCCTACAAGGTGGGATTCAGAGTGCGCGGTTTCCGTTTGCGCGCTGTTTTTGTAGAACGTATCTACCGCGCAGTTGGAGGGATTATTGTACTTCCGGATATCCTATCATGATGAAATTTTGCACACAGCTTTAGCTCCGATGACAATGTAATATGATGGTATACTCAATATATCGTTAGATCCATCGCGGCAGTCTCAGGAGGGCGGTTTAAAATATTCTTCAAAACCCCTTCGACATGGGTATCAGATGAAAGCGTATGATAAGTAGAATACCATAAACAATATACAATAGTATACTCAATATATCGTTAGGTCCATGGCGGTCACCTCAAGAGGGCAGATTACCATTTTCTTCATAACTCTCGACATGGGTATCAAATGAAAGGGTATCATAGGCAGAATACAATATGAAATATAGTATTCCTATATAACGTTAGATCTAGGGTATAACAAGTAGAACACCATAAGCAATATAGTAGACTCCATATATCTTTAGGTCTCTGGCAGCCATCGCAAGAGGACAGGTAACCGTTTTCTTCACAACCCTCTCGACATGGGTAACAAATGAAAGGGTATCATAAAAAGAATACAAAAAGCTATATAGTACCTATACTTAATAAACCGTTAGATCCATGGTCGTGGTCTCAAGAGGGCGAATTACCATTGTCTTCACAATTTACGGCATGTATCTGTCATAATATTATCAAGCTGAAAATAATTATTTATATAGATAAAAAAAACTTTTTAATATACCTTTAACGAACTAAAAAGTATAAAATAATTTCTCCTAGCCCCATACAGATTTAGAACCTCAAACTTATTCCCAACACCATACAGATAGTCCTGAAAATTTGTAATAGTGAATATGTAATAGCTAATGTGTAATAGCTATATGTGATCCTTCCAGCGCAGATCCTCCGTTCCAATGGTCGATAGGTTTTACTGGTATTTTTGCGAAATTTCTGCTATGACTGACGGAAAGCCTACCGTCTAAGGTGATGATTGATGTAAATATCTTAATTTTATAGTGGAATTGATTGACGCTTGCATGAAAGTGTAATGGGCAGCTTAAAATTACCCCTACGGCGTTAAAGTTGAGTCAGCTGTTAAGCCGACTTTAGACTCACACCGTGAACCGCCGGGAGCACCCGTGAACGCGAGTGTGGATAGTTTTCTCGCCTAGTACCTTCTTGCTTTCATGAATAGATACGACGTAAATACTTGCCGTGAAATCACGGAGGTATATCGGTGAAAGCGAGAAAACTGAGTTAAAGTAAGTAAAGCATGACTCTCCACTAAGATATGGCTAAATCCTACACAAAAACATTTATCGGGGTTATGCAACCGCCACAAAGTAGCACCTCGATTATTTAGCTGCCACTGGCCAGCGACCCACGGAAAGGCCCTACTTGCTGTGTTTACGCCTGTAAATGAATATTTCTAGTGTAACTACTACAGATTTTTTAAATTTTGATAAATCTCACGTGAGATTATGGGATTATCTCATAAAGAGGGAGGGGGTTTGAAAAATAGCCAAAATCACTTCATGTAATTAATGAACAATCCCTTTGACTTTCCAAGAAATCTTCGTTATGTGGTGTTGATGTTATAAGTTCGGCCGTTTTTCTCCGGGACTTCTTTCCTGTTTTTATGGGCGCTTCACGTAATTAATGGTCGACGCCAAACAAGGCCATACAAAAAATTAACCATCATTTACTAAATATTTATATTTTTTGTAAATTTGTGAATTTATGGATTTTATTAAGTCAGCTTCAAAATTAAGGATGGCTAAATTGTTCAAACATTCTTCGCTTATCCGGGAATGTAGATAATTTTTTACTCTTTTGAGTACGGAAATCAAACCTTTTGCACTGCATCAGTTCAGAGGAATATAAGTAATGCTATTTCTGTACATGGAAATGCTTCCTTCAAGCCCTTTTGCGTAGTAAATATATTAACTTAAGATCATTTTGCTTTCATGTGACGCAACGAATTGTTTTGAAAGGACATATTGTCTTATAGGTCATCCGCAAGATCAATCGGGTTAAATTTTGGAGTTATAAGGTCGATCCACACATAAATAATATGTAGGGTATGAAGAATCGCTAAGGTCGAAAATCGCAAAAATCGCCTCACGTAATCTATAGACGACCCAATACCCGAAACTATCAACTAATCAACGATATCAACTAATTCTAAATTAATAACTGAAGAAAAAAACCTTCTAGCCGTTCAATCAAGGTACTATTGGACGGCGTTAAGTCTATGTACATCGCTAACTATCTCACGATGTGTTTCCCAGAGTTCGCTCTTTTCCTGGTTTTTATAAATGGCCTGTTCTCAATCGACTCCAACTCATTTCACATGACACACTTTGTCTTCACTATCCTGAACTTTTTTCCAATTTGATCAACAAATCGTCGATCCAAATGCAAACTATCGAAAATGAAAAATGCCTTTTTTTGCTTTATTATAATTGCACTCTAGACGCCTTTGTGATGGCAAAATATCGACGCCTTATCCCTTCTCCAATCTTTTCAAACTACGGTTGCAATGTATCAAAAATTAACTTCTTCAAAAAAAGTAAAATTTTGTTGTTTTTTGACATTCCTGAAAACTTATTTGACATTCCTGAAAACTTATTCGATAGTTTGCATTTGGATCGACGAAATCATTCGTATTCATTCCTGATTGGGCCTCAAGAATCGTGTTGAATTAAATTCACAGAAAACGAAGCACTACCTTGTTTTTAAAATACCTGCACCACGCCGTTCCCGTTTCAGTTGATGGCAATAACTAACGGCCAAACCTTCTTTTAATATCTTTGGCATAATATTGACCTATGATCTGGGCTGGTATAATTATCAATTACAAATTGCCACACAGACATACCAATACCTCCAAGGGTTCATTCCTTTTTCTTCGTGCATTGCAACACACTCCTAGGTCTATCCTATCCTGCATTGCATTATGGTGGGCATAAAGGTAACTTCTGAGCTTAGACTTTCATATAAAAATAGAACTTATCTTATATTTGATAGATTTAATTGAAAATATAAACAACAGAATTAAACTTTATTATATTTCAGCTGAAAATACTGCATTTAAAGATAAAATATAATATTTTTACTTCATAAATCATCAATACCTATTTAAAGAGGAAAGCAACCGCAATAAATTCTCCTAACTTGACATACTTACTATACAAACTTCTCCTTTATATTCTCCAAACAGACATCTTTATAGCCCAACCATCACATTACCACAGCCACCATCACCTAATATTGCAATATCGGTCATTCCCATTCCCCAATCTATCAATATAACATCAACTATCCACTCCCCTAGCTGAAATTTATTACTGTACCATAAAATTTTCCTACACTTTTGAACATACATATACAGCTGGTGTAACTGTTACCTATAAAACAACCACAACCGATCAATGATGATTAAATCATTCCCGATACACAGACCTTTCCCATAAACCCGAATCCCATCAATAACTTCGCCCGGCACATCCTCGTTTTTGTCCAAGAAAAACACCCTCAATATTTTACGCTCGAAAAAGTATGAATTTAATCGCATTCTGCAAAATCTCTTAATCATCTTATTACAACTTCGATATTACAAGGAAAAGGACACCTGTATAAACAGCCAGCGCCACCTCGCGCCCCCGCCAGGATACTTGTATTGGAATAAGACAAAACAAAGCGAGGAGACTTGAATCAATTACTTCCATAATTTGTTCGGAATTTCGGCACTTTACTTGAAATTCAAATTGAAAAAGTTTTCGCGTTAAAATTTCTTCCTTTCTCCTAAAGTAAGGATGCGGTGCCATGATATCCGTCCAACTTCCTCTTCAACTGATAGAGTTCCTCCTCCGTTTTTCCGGTTCCTATTGAGCCATTCTCTTGCTTCGTTTTTTTTTATCCTTGCACAACTTTATGAAAAAAGTTTTAATTTTGATGAGAATATGAGAAGTTTCCTATCCTTATGCATTTCCCATACACCCAGTATTTTTCTATATGGCTGCTTATAGTTCTGCACGGGAAAAAAACCGGGGATATGAAAAAGGACGTCGTGAAGCTGACGAAATGTGAAAAGTGCTCACCCCTTTTTGTTTCTAGGATCTTCCTTTCTCTACGATACGAAGGATAATGACAAAAGATATTCGCGATTAAAAAGTACTCACGAGATCAAAGCAGGTTCACGACAAGTCTTGCGGAGAAAGGCTCCGGCGTAAAACAAAGGGAAAATAATTTTCCATATGCACTAAATGCGAGCATCTCACCCTCGGAATCATATTTGCAGAAAGGAGCGAGGACTCAGCGGAGGCTCCTCCGCAAAACATAATGCTAGCAGAGATAGCCGATGGCAAAGTCATTTTTATTTACTTCGTTTGTAATCCTTGGAGCCGCAGTCACTGCCTCCTGTCAAGGGTCAGGCTTTGTTTTCTTTTAATGGTTTTCAAATCCCATTTGTCGTCAAGAGAACTGCTTTTGGCATATTACATTTCAAATACACACAAATAAAATCTCTTCTGTCGCTATAAAAATGGAATTGCTATTACGATTTTTCCTTCTTGTATTGTTTATAAGGATTCTAGGGTCGTCTTGGCCGGAGGGTATGTGTGTTTTTCTATCTTCTAGATTTTTGAAAAGTAAAAATTTAAATATACACTTCTTTTACAAGAAACATTTTAGCTTTACTACAATGCAGCAGGATGGTCGACGAATTAAACAGACACGTACAAGAATCTTATATGAGAGATATTTTTAATAAAATACCTTATTTTCCTGAGATCCTTAATACTTGATACTTACACCATATACAGAAACAAGGTAATGTAAAAGACTGTATGCTGTAAGACGATATTTTAGTGCTGTCGCCACGTGATGACAGGTTTCCATATAAAATCGAAACTATTGTTGTTGTTTCTGCATTAGTACTGTCGTGAAGTCAGTCTCTTTTGCATTAACTTGTTTCTGTATACCTTGACTTACTTACTTTGTTACGCTCCTTTAATCCTTCATGGGACATCATGCGACATAGGGTGGAAACAGTTGCCTCCAGGCAGTACCATCTTTAGAGGTGAGAGTACACGGGTGACCACCCTAGGGCGCCAGGTACCAGAGAGCGTCGCCACTACCGCCGATATCCAGTAATGTGTAAATTTATTTAGTTATGGAATGATAACGCCTCTACAATACAAGACACGATCCCGGATGTGCACATAAGGGGAGATCCATTAATTACTGGCGTTTAGGAGGGGGGAGGGATGGTCGAGCCGAATCTCACTTAATCTCACGTAAGGGGGGGGGGCAGCAAATATCGCGTATTTTTTCACTCAAAAGACCGTGTTAAATTTGTAGAAAACTGGGTTAAATAAACGAAAACATTTTTTTCTACTAAAGACCCACATTCACTTACAGGCCGCCGGCAGGCCGTAGCCTTTCGTCGGTAGGCACGCCCCAATGAAGGCCATACATTACTCAGTCAAACGGAGGACTTCACGTATCCGCCTGACAGGCCGTGGCATGCAGGTGGCGTCATGATTCCCTACAGACACACAAGCCAATACGATAGCAGGTTGTCAATTCAAGTGCAATGGCCTCAAGGAAAACTTGAAAAGCACAAACAGATAGGCACGGCGGCAGCAGGCGGAGGCGGCGACGATGACTGGAAAAAGTTTAAATACACAGACCACCATGTTTGCGGCAAAGTTAAATTAAATGTATGCTGAATTCTCTAGCAGCCCGCCGCCGTCACCGCCTGCGCGCCAATCTGTTTGCGCCTTAAGGCGGCTCCAGATTCACGCAGTGAACACCCGAGAACAAGCGCGAACACGAGAATGAATGGTTTTCGCGTCTTGTTTTCCATTTCGAGTGGATACGGCGTGAGTTTTTGCCGTGCATTCACGGCTTGAGAGTTAATAGAAGCTCAGATCTTTAAGCACGAACTGACGATAAATGCCCAGACACATGAAGATATTTGTAAGTTTTCTTGGGTTTCAGGCCACATACAGTTGGCGGCCAGGGACTGTGTGGTGATACTTGGCCTCAAGGGGAAAACGAAAACATTTAGGCCACGGTCTGCCGGCGACCTGTGGCCAACTTTGGGCGCAAAGCGTTCAAAATCTCTTGTTCAGTTGAACAAAAAGGAGATAAGCCATGTGGTAAAGGTGCTGACTGGTCACTGTCCCTTCGGCCCACACGCCGAAAGATTAGGACTTCCCCACAACGACTTATGCAGAAGTTGTGGCAATGAAGAAGAGGAAGAAACTGTCTCCCATCTTCTCTGCACATGTCCCGCCCTTGCAAGGAAAAGAGGGACCTTCCTTGGCTCATCTTTCCTTGATGGATTGAGCGAGCTGCAAAATATTGATGTCACTAGACTCAGTCGCTTTATCAAAAGCTCAAAATGGTTTGAAATGGCCTGAACTATGTCCAAACACTAGAATGGCATCACAATGGGCCCAACAGCGTGCCTAAGTGGGCTCCCTGGTGGGGGCAGCCATTTCAACCTAACCTAACCTAACCTGCCGGCGACCTGTGTAAAAATGGGGGCCTTAAGATATGGCTAAATCCTACACAAAAATTTTTACGTGGTTCTGCGAACTCCGGAAAGTAGCATAGTAGCCTCTCGGTTGGTCGAAAAATCGCCTTACGTAATTTATAGACGACCCCTTTCATTCTAAAAACATTTTCGATTTTTACCGTTCATTTATGGGGCGGCAAATGTTATAGGCCAAGGCCACCAAATCTTAAAATACACTTCACTTCAAATTACAGCTAAAGAACTCAGATCCAATTTTTTTTAACGATTCCCAACTTAAGATCGAGCGTATGTGATTTATGGGTAGTAGCAAATTTTTCGCGAAGGACGCGGCTGCCTATACTTGGATTGAAGTAACTTCGGTTGTATGCGCCCGATTTTACCAATCTATGGCTTAAATAAAAGGTCTCGAAGCCAAAAAGACCACCAATACAATAATCATATGTACATTGCTTTTACTTTTTGAGCTGTGGTACCTGGAAATTTACCTAGATTTCAAGGTGCTCGATTTTTCAACACACAATCATTTTGCATGGGACATATTTGTTATTTCAATTTCATATTTCTTATTCAAAAACTACTCTTTATCATGCCGTTAGATATTTGAAAAGTTCGCTCAATGTTACATATTGAACGTATAAATCGTCCCTCCGCACGACAAGAGTGGCAGTAATTGTGATTGGGATTACAAATGATCGGGTTATTTGGGTTTTTAAACAAACGGAGTGACACCTTTCTTTTCGAATGTACTTTCGTGGAGACTCTCACTGCCTATGCAAAAAACGATCTTGAAATTCCCAATTGTTTTGGCGCACGCCATACTCTAGGCTTATGGGTGCAGCGAGGCGCACCGGGTTCCACCTAGTAATATAATAAAATATAATAATAGACGTTAAATGTGCTTCCAATTTGGACATAGGCATATATAGGCATTATTGATATTGGCAAACAGAATAACTATGAAGGTGAAGGATTTGTTCGGACCTAAAACCAACAGACAGCTGAACATTTCCTGCTATCAGAGATAATTAAACAAATTATAATATTAATAAGAACAAACCTTAATCACATAAAAAACACGTTTCAATATTAATAAACTAAACGTAAACAATTATTGATTAAAACACATATCCCTGTCCCTATACCCAATTTAATTAACTGTTCATATAAACTATTTAAACATTCAATCTGATAAATTGTCAGTATATGTATGTATTTGCAAGTAACTGAAGCCAATATTAAACCAGAAGCAGATGAATTAAAGTTCCTGTGGTAATGGCAATGGCAATAAAAACGAACATTAGCTGAACGACTGCAAAAACCCGACCATAATTAATTACCTTCGCAGTATAAACAGAGTATATTCTCAGTTCCCCTGCACAGACCAACCGAACATTTAATAATTATTACGTTCTCAATTTTCCACCGCGATTGACTCTATTTACTGAAATTATGTAATTCCCTTCTGTTCAGAAATCCGCACCCTTTTCCGTCTCCACTGACCCGAGCACATAGGCAGCCAACGACCACAAATGATGGAGCCCCTCAGAGTAGGAATGGGGCAGCATGCCGTCTCTCTGCTACCCTAATGAATTAGTAATTACCATGTTTGAGCAATCCCTCAATGTAATTGATTACTGTTTAATTGTTCACCACCTACTTCCCCGCATTTCTCCTTGATTAGAGAAGCAGCACAAACAAGACGAGCAGAGGCATTAAAGTATATGCCTCACCTCGTAACAAAGCTTAACGAGTCCTTGCGGCAAGGCAATCTCAAAGTCGTCGGTCGTCGAGGATACTCAGGTTATTCAAAAGCTCAACGCCAAATATACTTGGGACTAGCCAGACCATAGCCACCAAGCCGCAGGACTATAAATTAAGAATTTGGCCCAAAACACCTCCTGACTGTATTAAATTGTATAAATGGACGACGGCATGGGGGGGATGGAGTGTTCCGTACCTCCGCACGGCCTCGGCCACATGCATCATTCAATATGGACAGAAAAAAAAGTATAGTTAAGGGTCGATTTCCAACAATGGCCCCCAAGATGCTGGTAAAAAGCCTGACGTTAAGGCTCACGTAAGCGTTTATATAAAATAGCAATAAATCAAATTCCCTGACGCACACGGCACACATTGTTATCGGGGCGAAATTCTTTTCAATTTCGGAATTCAAAGAGAAAATTTATCGTTTAGCGTTACAACTTGGGACTTCCTAGGAAGATTGATAAAAGAAACCAACAAACGAAACTTGATCGATTCCATCATCAAAAATTTCCCTCACCGAAAACGTACACTCAAACTGAAAAGGGATTCAAAGGTTTCTTTTCTGTTGTTGGTTCTTGGGCTATTTAGGGAAACGTGAATAGAAAATTCACCCGCTGGAAAAAAACGAAGAAGCATTTTTCTTCACGTTCCTTTGAACCCTTAAAACACACTCGCATACACCCCGTGAAATAAAAAATACATAATCTTTTGTCTTCCACATTCTCGCATTCTTCACCGAAAACTTGCCATTTTTTAGATTCGAAAATAATGACCCCCACCCCACCGCCGCCCGAAGCCGGCTAACTTCCTTCATCTCGTGTAGAACTATGATAACCCTTCCTAGCCCCACACCCTTAGAAGAAATTGGCATCTCGTGGTATTTTTTGCCGTGCAGAAGCCTAGCCCTAAGCTATTTTTTACATTAAAGCTTACCTGTGTGTTAGAGGAATTGTAAAAGCTCTAAAGGACGAGGCAAGGATTGTAGTCCTCGTCGTCATCCTTTCAAACAGATGCTGGATGGGCTGGTGCTGTTCGTACGGTATCTCTACAAATGATTCCTTACCAGCAGCCCGCAGGCTATCCTCGTGCTACTCGTCTCTGGGGGAGCAAGGCAGGGGCGGAACGGATTGGAGTAGCGTGGCCCCAAACCAAAGTCTCGTATATATATTGTAAAGTCTCTGAGTTTCACGTTCCACTACCGTTAGAGTAGCGTAAGTATCCTTTTTATGCTGTATCCTGTTCCCTTGACAGGTGAATCTGAGTTCTGTTATGCACGACAGCGCAAAGTTGCAACGAAACGTACAACAGCACTCCCACACCCCATACCCCTAGCCCCATGGGCTCTAGACCCGTATTCCTGAGACCAGGACAGCCTTAAGCACTCATTTCACACAGCATCATATTGCCACGCTTTAGACAGGCTTTAAGGAATGATTTTCTTCCCTTTCGTCCTCTTTTTTTTGGATTCTTTTACCTTTTTAAATTTTATTTTAAACACAGAGGCAACCCTGACAGAGAAGAAATCTGGGACAGGCTCTTAAAGGTATACTGTTTTATCCTCCAGCAGGACTCAGACAGCAGCAAGCATTTCAGGTATTCGCCATAGCAGCAATAGTCCGCTTCTAGTTGCACTGCACTGCATCATGAAATTGAATGAAAAAATGCAATTTCCAGGTGCAGATTTTATTGCACTGTGCTGAATAAAGGAAAGGAATTACTTTTAGTTAATTCCTGCGAGAATATTTTCATTCATTGTCAAGAAATTCCAGCGACTATACACTTTATTTGTGCAGAGACGAATCGAAATTTGATTTTGCTACAAACTTCAACGAAATTTCTTCATCTCGCAGGTGAAACGAAAAAAATTTCCCTGATAAGAAAATTCCTCATGGATGCTGGAGATGACTGAATGAATGAAATTGTCGCCAAAGAATTTTGCTTTCAAGAAATGCGACATTTTTCAACATCTTCCGGCACCTTTTAACGCGATTAGATTTAATCTTCACCATTTTAAGGTATTTAAAATTGTCACCTTTAGTAATTTCATTACGTTTCGACTTTTTTCTTCCAAATTTCATTCAGAGATAGCATCTGCCTTTTTGTTTTTTTATGCCTGGTCTCACCGTAGGAGTTTAAGCCATAAGCGGAGGTTATTTACACTTAAATAGAAGCCATAGGAATTGAAGTTGCAAGACGGCTGATTTCAAAGTCTACAAAAGAAATGTTGATGAAAATATTTATTTTCATCGAATGATGTGTAGGTGTATGAACAGACACTGAACCTTGAAAAAATGAAATTCTGTCTACCTTATTTTCACTTATTATTTAAAGTACTATACCACTGACTGGAAGCCTGATGAGGCTTCAAAAAATAGACAGATGAAAGTCATGAAACAAATACATCTGAAAATATATGTATGACCTTTTTTGAGGGTTGAAAGCTGTACATCAACAACGGCAAGATTCGAGCCCAATTAAAACACATCCACGCCTTCACTCTCCTTGAAGAACGGGCTCGGCAGCAATACGTATGTTGCGTGGGTGGATCAGCTTTAATATAAATATAGCTGCTACTTTTGAAAGACAATATGCTCTGCTTCTTGCCTAACATTTTGGGTTGGTGAGTTCAACGATGAGTCATCGTGTCTGAAAGGTTGGAGGTGTTGTATATATCCTCTATGCCCACTTAGGAACTGCATGAGGTTGTAGCTCACTTACTCACTTTCTCTCGTAGCTTATATTTCTATATTTGGAATAAGTCTGTGGGTATACCGGCCCTGAGTAGACTTGTACCATCTCCCATTTTACTTTCAAACAAACTCGGTTTTTGGCTCCCCTCTAACACATCTGGTATCACGCGCACCGCCTCTGCTCCTGTATGTGCATGATGAGTGTAGGGCTCCCATACACGGTCGAATTGGATGTACATCAAAGTGCGGATGTACAAACAAAACTATCGATTGGTGGCCAGTCGGCCGAACAAAACTCGTTGAGCGGATGGGTTTGATGAAAATCTGGTTGATCATCCAATTTGACGGTGTATTGGGGCCTTTAAACTGTATGCGGTTTATTTCCAGCCCTTTCCACACTGGCCAGTATATTATATATCAGACTATTGCGGAGCTAACTGCTCCCGTTGCTGGCTGTCGACTGTAAAAGGATGATAGGTTCACCTTTATGTCTGCCTTAATTCGTTTGTAGACCGTGTAGTTGTTTGTAGTTCACTTTGGTTTTCTATTTAGCAACGTCTGCTCACGATTAGTATGAACTTAGAGTATGAACTCATGTGAATCTTCTTAGCCCCGAAGTTACATTTAGGTAATGAAGAGCAACAACTTATCTGCCTGGGAGAACTACAAAGCCAGAAAAAAAACTATTATGTTGAAGAACAAGAATGTCGTGGTCGGCGAAAATATGCATAATACATCGGAAAGTCTTATAGTTCATGAAACAATGAGACGGATGGCAGAGAAGCTGGAGGCAGTAAAATCATGATGGAAGTTCACTCTCCAGGAAGCTTCTACTCGGGTAGGCATTGCGATTATTCGAAATCAAATGAAAACGAGTTTGAACCCAGAATGGGTTGATAGATTCGTGACATCAGAATGATTGAAACGTACTATAGAAACATATTTCGTATTCAAGAAATCACGGTTTGGTGAAATTTCTCCAATATGACAAGAAGGTCATTGCACTTAAACAGGAGCGGCGCTTTCATATTGGCAAATGGTGCACTTGCACTGGGCGCAATTTGACTGGGACACAATTTTTCCATTGTCCTTGATTGCGACAGGAGCGAAATACTCGTTCGCTGTTTGCGTAAATGTCCGGCTTTAGCAAATGAAAATGTAAAAGAGACCTTAGGACTGAAGATGAAACCATAATGTATGCTTGCTTGCTTGAACCTGGTGAGTTTGTATTTTTGTCGTTGTTATATTTGTTCTATTGACAAATGAACATTCAGCAAGTCACTTCCTTCGGTCTCTTCTTCTTGTATATCAATGCTACCTTAAAGTTGCTCGATGTTATCACACAGCCCTTCGTACAATGTGCAGATCGAGAGGCAATGGAGACCTACTTCCTGTTTCCCCAATTGCATTGGCATCCTTTTTATACTTACAAAAGTATTGAGCTCTGAAGTCCCGTGCAGAGGGTTCAAAGTGAATGGCAGGGACACGAGAACTTTGCTTTTTTTAATTCCACTCGTTCGGGTATCTTTGTTGTATCTCAAGTATGTTTTGATAAAATAACCACTTCTGCACCTGATAGTAAACTCTCAGTGAATGTTGTCGTGCAACGGCTTCCGAAGCGACTGTTAGGCAATTGTGGTTTTGATATTTTACGATGAAGCTTCAGAAACACGTTTCCTGCTTTGGCCACGTTTCCTGGTGGCGAGTCATTGGGTCGTATGCAAAAAAATGAGAAGTGAGTTTTATCTCATATTTCTGAGCATTTACTTCATTTCGTATGCAAAAAAAAAATTATTAGATTTGAGTTAAATCTCATACTATGAGATCAATCTCATGTATTAAGAAATGTCTCATTCTGAAAGCTGTTTACGAGAATTTGCTTCAAATTCTATGCAAAAAGAGAGACTGAACTAAAATTTTTGAGATATTGCTTATAAAAAGTTAAGCATGCATTTTCTATTGCTCAGTTGCATTTTTAAGTAAAATAGCAGCATTTATGCAAATATCGGCAAATACACGTGTGTATAAATGCAAAATAAAGTCAAATATTTGTGATTTTTATAATGATATATGTAAATTCAATGAAGATAGAGCAACTAAAATGTCCGAGGAATTTCTTCGACAAAAAATGGAGACACGAGGAAGCGCGTTAAATAATGAAGAAAAAACTAGGATATAAACAGTATGAAATTTAAAATTGTGAAAGGTAAAAGAAAAAATTAAAATTTAATCAAAAAATTGTTTTATTCGAAATATCAATTCATGACATTATAATTTGAAAATGATTTCGGGCATGTGATCACCGCGGATGTTCTTAACGAAGCACATTCTACACGTCCAAGTTGGGTCACTTTTTCAAGTACTGGTGGCCGTGTGTCACACGAATAACACGAGCAATGTCGGCCTCCATTGCGTCAGTTGTTGCTTGTTTATTAACCTAAACCAGTGACTACACGTAGTTCCACAAGAAATTGTCGAGAGGTGTTAAATCGCACGAGCTTGGAGGCCAATTGACGGGTCCACTTCTCGAAATCAACTTATCGCCAAATTTTGATTTTAATAATGATGGTTGCAGTTTTATTTAGAGTGAGTGTCATAAGTTAGTATACACCGGCCATTCAGAAATATAGGTGTTATCTATTTTTAGGGTTTCAAAATACGAAAACCAGATAAGTGAAGCATACCTATTTTTGAATGGCAAATAGCAAAAAAACCAAGGCAACTGGAGCCGTCGTGTGTTCTAAGAAATTTTTGGGTTTTTTTTAAGGATGTTGAAAATGTTCAGAAAAAAGGACCTCAATGAACTAGTTATTGAATTACAGTGAAATTTGTAGGGAAGAAATGAATTTTTTCATATTTTTTACAAATAAGACCCTTTATTTCTGTTTTTCCCATCACACACCATTGTTTTTATTAATCAAATGAAAGTCCCGTTTTTGGCGATAAAAAGGATGCCTTATTCATGGATATAGACCGTTGCTTCATTACCTTTTTATTGCAACTTATTAACCTACACTTTGTTCCCCAACAACACAATTGAAAACGCCCTTCCTCGAAAACAGACAGAGATAAACCCACCCTTTTTGTGGTTTTTGTTGATCATTTTTATGTACTATCTACCACATTACCGTGACAGGACTCCCTGTATATACGTAGACAAAAATCCCAGTAGGGAAACTCGCGAGTACTTATCCTGAGAAGTAGGTTTGGAAGTACTTGTTTATTTAGCGTTTTCTTAAATACCAAAGAAGTACTTCTGCAGGTACTTCTTAGTAATGCAGAGATGAATGGGTTTGGTGACCATGCGTTTGATTTCGCGCAAAAAGCATGTTCAAAAACTTCGTAGCTGGTCGTTTTCTTTGTTAATCATCTCAGTTATCTCAGTCATTAGGTTTTTTAACTTGAATGTACATACATACATATATTTGAATTCATGTTTCACATTTTGTTTTATTAAAATAGAACAAAACCGATAAGTCCGCTATTCCTCATGGGCATTTCTGACACCCAGAGTGGATCAGTCTATTATAAAGTAGTCTTATTCTAGCTTTCGTAAAGATCGGATCGCATTATAAATAAATCAAGTAATAAACATTTTTATATTTAATCGGACCCGGTGTTTTAATAACGACGTTGTTGACGTATATTTTCAACATTGGTGCCGAAACGCGGGACCAGTCGGTTTATTACTTTACCGTAACGAGATTTTAATTAATTAAATTTGATATGAATACCGCATCTCGAACCACTTATCGCGGTCTGGTGACGCGGATCGTTAATGAAGCGGCGGAGTACTTAAAGACGGACATTCCTACCCTAAGCACTCCTGCGGAAGCCTTAGAGGTAATGGAAGAAAATTTAGCAGTATTGCGCGATCGATTACAGGCTGCTCGCGAGAATCTTCAAAGGGCAAATAATGATGTAAAGTCCACTATAAAATCGGAGGATTATGAGCGGGAAACAGAATCCATTGCGGATTATGAGGACAAGGCTCTTACGGTTATATCTCGTCTAGATCAACGGCTTAAAAAAGTGCGTTCACTTATACATCGCAACAATGCGCCAGCACTAAGTACGGATACAAATGTACCGACAGTAACGTTTTCTTCTGCTGTTAAATTGCCGAAGTTGCAGCTACGAAAATTTTCTGGTGATATAAGAGAATGGGTGCCTTTCTGGGAACAATATAAATCGACAGTCCATGAAAATGTAACCCTAAGTGCCATCGACAAATTCAATTACTTGCATGCGGCTCTAACGGGCAAAGCTGCTGAAACCATATCGGGATTGACTCCATCGCAGGCCTGTTATGATAGCGCCATATCGTTGCTGCAAGAAGAATTCGGAAGCACAGAAAAAATCGTAGATCAGGCAATGCAGAAATTACTTTCAATTCAACCGGTAACGTCGAGAACCGATGCACATGGGCTCAGGCGATTGTATAATTTAGTTATAGCAACTTCTAGATCACTTTCAACTTTGAATATTTCTTCTTCTAATTATTATGTGATGTTGAAAAGTGTACTTGTGAGAAGTTTACCCACCGAGCTTCGTATAGCGTATTTCCGCCAACATAATGATGATAACGAGCAAAATAATTGTAAGGAGACAGCAGCTGAAAATACTATTCACCCTAAAAACGACGAATGTGCTTCTTCCATGGCTACTCTTGTTTCTTCGGAATTTACGGGAGACGGTCAAGTTAAGGCTTTGTTAAAATTTATAAAGAGAGAAGTTGAAGCTCTCGAAAAAGCTTTAGAGGCAAAACCAACTACGTCACGGATTCCCTATGCAGCAGAAGCGCAGTCTACATCATCGAAGTTGTGCAAAACCGCAGTCGGGCTGTTCACTGCTGGTACAGAAAGTACTGTTTTTTTTTTTGTCAGAACTCTAGTCATCCTTCAAGAGAGTGTACAAGCAACATAGTTCTAGCGAAACGCAAAGAAATGTTGATGAAAGACGGTAGGTGTTTCAGGTGCGTAAGAAAAGGCCATTCTGCAAAAGGATGTAAAAACCGGTTTCTGAAGTGTAAAAAATGCGGTGGATTTCACGCTACTTGTATGTGTGATCCTTCATACAATAAATCGAAGGCTGGCAGTCGGACTGAATCGAAAAAGGTTGAGGTAGTAGCAGTTGGAGATTCATCAAATTCTTCGACTCAATCTCTGTGTGCCACCAATCTCTGTGCCGCTGACGTTTACTTGCAGACTGCGTGCGCTTTGATTTCGGCTCCTGTAGAATCAACTGCATTGTACGTTCGTCTCATCTTAGACGGTGGAAGCCAAATGTCTTTTGTTAGATCTAGTGTAGCACGGAAATTAAATCTGCCAATTGTGGGATATCATAACATTAGCGTCGTTCCGTTTGGTAGCGTTCATAACGTCCCAAGCCAAATGTGTAATCGCGTTCGCTTGCTGTTAAAAAGCCAACATGATGCAGAAAGGACTATGGTTATCGAAGCAATCGAAGTACCAAACATATGTATTGATATCTTGAAGGTGCCAGATGCTAAGGATCGAAGTTTCCACAAATTAAAGCTAGCGGACGCTCATGTTCTTGATTGTCCACTAGAGGAAGGCATATCAGTGCTTTTGGGAGCTGATCAATACTGGAGCTTTGTGACTGGAGAGACTATACGTTTGACAGGTAATTTAGTTGCTGCGAAAACAATTTTAGGTTGGACACTGCAAGGGCCAGCGCCCAATGGACGCATGTGGGAAAGACCTGTTGCTCTTCACGCTGGTTTACTTCAAGATGTACATGCATTTTGGGATCTCGAGACGATAGGCATAAAGTGTGAGAACAACGCAATCTCCAGCAAGTTTGTAACACAGAACAGCGTTAAGTTAAAAGGCGGCAGATATGAAGTTTCCTTACCTTGGAGAAAAGGTATGAGTCCACTCGAAAGTAATCGCGGAAATGCTATGTCAAGGTTGAAATCACTTGTTAGACGGCTATCGAAGGATCACAGCAAATTCCAAGAGTATGATAGTGAAGTGCAACAGCTTGTTACAAACGGTTACGCTGAAAGGGTGTTGGAAGAGAATCAAGGTGAGAACATTTACTATATGCCACATAGACCCGTTTACAGGTACGATAAAAGCTCCACGAAGGTGCGAATTGTTTTCGATGCGTCATCCTGTGCGGCTGGTTCAACATCTTTAAATGACCATCTCGAAACTGGAGAAAACTTGCTGCCAGACGTGTTGAAGATCCTGTTGAATTTCAGACGTGGACGAATAGGCCTGGTTGCTGATATCGAAAAGGCTTTTCTGCAAATTTCTCTGAATGAACGCGATAGAGACAGTCACAGATTTTATTGGCTCACCAACGGATGTTGTAATCAAGGGGAAAGCTGCGATACCGTACAGACTTATCGAATGACTAGAGTGACGTTTGGAGTCACCTGCAGCCCGTACTTGCTTGGTGCTACAATACAACATCATTTGGATAAGCAAAGCGAAAATTACCCCGAAGTCTGTTCTCTTCTAAAGCAAGGATTTTATATGGACGATTTAGTCGTGAGTGCTGATAGTACAAAGGAGGCCGAGCTAATTTACAACGACGCGACTGCGGTGCTGGAAGCTGCAAGTCTACCTTTAAGAAAGTGGAATTCCAATTCCTTACCACTTCGTCATCATATAGCTAATGAGAATTTTCCAACTATGCAAAAGGTTCTTGGTATCAAATGGTGTATTTTATCGGATGAACTTTCTGTTGATGTACAACCTATTGAAAAAGTTATGAAGACTTCAGTAAACATTGGAACGAAAAGGAATTTATTGCAGGTAATCGCAAAGTTTTTTGATCCGTTTGGTATTCTTGGCCCTTTTTTAGTAAAATTTAAGGTTCTATTTCAACAACTCTGGCGCCTAAAGATTGACTGGGACGAGAAAATTCCTGATGAATACAATCAAATTTGGAACGCACTTTACACTGAGTTGCCTACACTAGCGGATTTGGCCATTCAACGCTCGCTTGCAGAAGATTTCTCCGTTAAAGAATACCAAGTTCACGTTTTCGCGGATGCCAGTGAACGAGCCTACGGTGCTGTAGCCTACTTACGTACAGTTGGGACTCAAGGAAAGGTATCAGTTCGTTTCTTGTGCTCCAAGAACCGAGTAGCACCCCTCTCAAAGGGAGGAGAAAGGGAGTTAACGTTGCCACGTCTTGAGCAAACAGCTGCTCTTATAGCTGCAAGATTGTTATTGTATATCAGACAAAATTTGAGAATAGTCGTTCATGAAGAATGGCTATGGACAGACTCCTCTATCGCTCTACATTGGATTTTGGGTGAAAATCGGCGCTGGAAACCTTACGTAGCTCATAGAGTAAAGGAGATTCGATCTATCAGTAGTAAGTCCAAGTGGCGTCATTGTCCAGGCAGAGAGAATCCCGCTGACTTATTGACAAGGGGTTTGAGTGCGACGTCGTTGCTGAATTCTTCATTATGGTTGTCAGGTCCACCTTGGCTTAGAGAGAGCTCCAACTATTGGCCTGCTGTAGACTACGGAGTGGATGAGTCGATTTTATGTACGAATTTGGTTGCTGAAGTATGTGAAGAAGGTGCAACGGATGTGGGTTTGCCAATTGAATATACTCCCATCATAAATATTAGCGACTTCAGTAGCTGGACGCGTCTACTAAGAGTGACTGCATATGTATTTCGTTTTGTAGACCTCTGCCGAGAAAAACAACGGTTGGAGCCCAATTTAACGGCGGACGACATTGAACGGGCTGAAGACTATTGGATTAGCTACGCTCAACAAAAAAGCTATCCGGAAGAAATTAAAGAATTACGAAGCGGTCGAGGTATACCAGTTTCTTCTAAAATATTAATGTTGAATCCATTTTTAGATAATCGCGGGTTCCTTCGAGTTGGAGGACGCTTGCAATCCGCAGCTGAAGGTGAAAATCAAGCGCATCCCCGTATCTTGTCGAAGGAGTCAAATGTCAGCCGGCTTTTAGTTAAGGAAGCTCATGTGAGGGCCTTCCACGGAGGAGCCTCCTTAGTACTCTCAAGACTGCGCGAAAAATTCTGGATACCAAGAGGAAGGCAGTTGGTGAAAACCATCGAAAAAAGCTGCACTATCTGCAAAATACTTCGAGGTAAACCTGTGACGCAGCCCTTTGCTCCCCTTCCGCGGGATCGAGTCCTCGATGCGCGTCCTTTTAACGTAACAGGTCTTGACTTCGCTGGACCACTCTACACCAAGGATTCGCAAGGGCAGAAAAGAAAAGTCTATATCCTTCTATTCACGTGTGCGTCAGTGCGAGCCGTTCATCTAGAGCTTACCGATGACTTGTCGACCGAAAGTGCATTACTTGCTTTTAGACGTTTTGTTGCACGACGAGGAGCGCCTGGTGTTATCTATTCAGACAATGCGACCACCTTCAAAAGAGCCGCGTTAGAGATACGAAAATTGAAGGAATTTAGTAACGACAGCAAAATACATGATTTTTTAGGAAATCACGGAACGCGATGGAAATTCATTGTTGCAAAAGCTCCCTGGTGGGGAGGATTCTGGGAAAGACTTGTCAAGACTGTGAAAGAAGCACTCAAAGCTGCCATCGGAAGGACATCATTATCAAAAGATGAGTTGCACACACTGCTGACCGAGATAGAAGATGTAGTGAATTCCAGGCCATTGACTTATTGTGGTGACGACCCTCTGGACTTAACCCCTTTAACTCCTGCTCACTTTTTGAATTTGCCGAACATGTCTGCTCCAAGAAGAGATGACAGTTACAAAATCACCGGTGGAGAAGTTCGTCAGCTGTGGAAGGATCGATTGCGCACTTTTTGCTACTTCAAAAAAAGGTGGCGAAACGAATATCTTTGCCAACTAAGGTCCATGCATTATGAAAAACGTCCACCCTCTTCAAATTTGAGCCCCGGCGACGTGGTCATTCTGGAGGAAAAATCACTGCCACGTACATTTTGGAATTTGGCTGTTGTGGAAGAAGTTTACGTGGGACGAGATGGTAAGATTCGAGCCTGTCAAATACGTCTGGCAACAGGGAAAAGGCTTAAACGACCAGTACAATTATTATATCCCTTGGAAATTTCATCTTAATTGCAGTTTCGCCCGGCCGGAGGATGTAGACAATAGAACAAAACCGATAAGTCCGCTATTCCTCATGGGCATTTCTGACACCCAGAGTGGATCAGTCTATTATAAAGTAGTCTTATTCTAGCTTTCGTAAAGATCGGATCGCATTATAAATAAATCAAGTAATAAACATTTTTATATTTAATCGGACCCGGTGTTTTAATAACGACGTTGTTGACGTATATTTTCAACATATGGTATAAGTACTTCCAAAACACATTCTATGGAAGGAAAAAAAAGGTAGTACTTCCCCGTCTAGGCCATCGCCATGTTGATGTAATGTATTTTTTATACTGGGTGCAGAAGTACTTTTAGAAGTACTTTTTAAAGTACTTCTTTTCCCTACTGGGATTTGTTATTTTCTGTTTGTATACTAACTTTTGACTCCATGTTTTAGAACATATATACTTTTCCAATGCGTCATACTTAAACTCCCTAATTTTTTAACTTTATTATAATAAGTAATTAAACACTGATATACGAAGTATACTTTTGCTTCAAAAGATTCCCGTTACTATTTGTTTCTTAGGGAATAACCACCTTAGAAGTAGAAAATGGCCGGTATATACTAACTTTTGACACTGACGCTACATCACTTTTCTTTTTCAGTCTATTTTTCGTGTTGGATATTTTTTTTACTATGATATCGTTTTTAAATTTTTCTTTAAAATTAATTGTTATTTCCTTTATTGCTTTAATTTTATGAAAGGCAGTTTTATTTCTGCAACAAATTTTTGATACTTTTTTAATTGTTTTACCATATCCTCACATTTTCTCTCTCTTCAGTTGCCTCGACTTGGCTAACTTGGATAAGCTTTTGAAATGATCTCAGTTAGTTGAGAATATTCCCATAAGCAGATTCTCAACTTTTTGCATTTGAAAATGAGATTGAGATCAGAGTTTTTGCTCGATCACACAAATAGAGTAAAAGGTCCATCTCTCAGTCTCCGAGATCGATCTCATTTTTTGCATACGACCCAATGTTCTTCTGTAGGAATTTGAGTTTCTTCTAATTAAACAAAGTGACTCGAATTCCACTCCCTTAAAGTTATCAATCTCTTGGCATACATTATACAGTGCTGTCATCCCAGTTTCTTACTACTATAAATTCACAAATTTATGAATTCACAAATTATAATGGCTTTCGAAAGCAATGAAAAAGAGAACGTCTTAGATACACAGTTTTCTGGTAGTGTATTCGTCGCGTCGGTCCGAAACCGCATATTTGGGAACCAATCAGTTTGGTGCTGAAGACGCTGGTCGGAATCTAATCAAATATACCCAAACCTGGTGATCCATACCAACATACCTATGACAAACTTGGTTTCTTCCTGGCACGTCGCCAGAGAAATGTTAAAGTGGTAAATATCCTAAAAGCGCCCTAATTTACCATCTACGAAAGTTTCCTTCACGTTTTTGGACACTACCCCCGTGGCAGCAGGGCGCAGGGTCGACGAACTGCAATGATTGGCAGCACTGAATAGCTCAAAAGAAAATAATAGAACCACAGACTTAACAAATAGTTTGGTCTGCGATAGAACGCTCCCCACAGATCTCATGAAGACCTCACATCAAAGCCAGTGCTTAGTTTTCCTTACAAATTTCATTAGTTTAGAAAATTTTATTCTAATATCATAAAAATGTGAAATTTTATGCTGAAAAACAGTTCTATTCTCTTAATGCCTAGTTTAATCCGCATTCCACAGCTCACTTGAACAGGTTCTTCTTATTATTTAGTGTTAAGCAAAGCCAGAGCAAAACCATTACTCAAACAACAAACCTTAACAAAACTTTGCGTAAATTTAAAATACACTGAAAACGCTTGTAGCCTACGACATCATAACCAAATCTAATCAATTCAAATAATAAGAGCGCCCTTAACAAAATCGATTGACCTCTTCCCAGGATGATATCCTGGGAATTGGAGAATCGAGAGAATAGCAGAGTTAATCAGAATCACGTTACGCAAACAACACTTGTCTTGCAATCCATTATCAGAAAACTTTATCATGGAAATCCTTTCCTCACAGGCACTTGAAGGATAAATATTTGCAGAACTGCTGTACAGAGAGATGAAGAATCCTGTGAATTTCCCACCCCATGCTCCTGCTCCTTTATTTGTCCTGATATTATAAGCCCATTTACGGCAGTTTATTGTATGATTTGTTTAACTTGAGTTCAAGTATAGTAGTAGACATTTGTTTAGTTTTATCAGAAATGTTTATCTGGATGTAATGATGCTCCGTGAAAATTAATTTACTATTATTTTTTTTTTACTACAAAAAATTGCGCTTCAGGTAAGGAGCTTCACTCGTAAAACACAGAAATTCTAGGGAAACAAGTCTAAGGGTGGAATTAAGTTTCTTGGAAAAAGAAGTTTACTATAAGCGCTCCTAGGTTCGATGGAAATATGAGGGGTTTATGTAGAAAAGGTATTTGCCGGGTATACTAGAAAGAACAACAGATTTAATCCTCAGGTACTTTATTTCTGAGAAAGTAGAAAAAGTAGTGACCTTAATCGGCACTAATAGATAGATTCCACTTTGTTGAAATGGTATTTATTGATTGTTGTAAAACGTTGTTTTATTTGCTATTTGCTTCTTACTTCGAGATACAGTCTATTTATTTATTTATCTTATTTAGTATCTACTTATTGAGGAAGTACACAAGAACCACATCTTTTAGAGTACAGGACAAACGGAAAAAGAAAACTAGCCTTAAACAAATAATACTACAAACTAGTGAAGAATTAAGAGAAAAGAAAATTATAGGAGATAGAGAAGTTGAGTAGATAGGAAAAGAAAAGGAGAGAAACAAAAAACTAAAGAATAGGTGAGGAAGACGAAGAGAGAAAAGTAGATGGTTGCTTTCTGAAAGCGGCTGCTGTACCTATGCGTTTGGAACGCTATTTTAGTTGTATACACAAAGAAGGAGAGACTACCAATTAGTGACAAATTAGCAGGATTCAGGAATTCAATTGATCTCGGGGACTGTAAAGGATCTGGAATGTGGGAGAGGTAGACATGACTTTTAGCACAGAATACTGAATGTAAGAGAACCAGTGCCATGATGTCTAGAAAAAGAAAAATTTAATGACCTAATAAAGAATTTTATACATCAGACAAATGATCCGAAAGTCTCAATTCAAAAATATACCGCAAACAATCATTAAATGTTACCTTAAGACGCCATATAGAAAATGTGGCTACATGAGAGTTTTAACCAGCTTGGTACGAAAAGATTACAACACAGCGAAAGTGTTCGCAATGTGCCATAGATCTTTGAGCAGCAGCATAGTCTGTCATTATAGTCCAATCAATCTACGGAAATTCTCCAGGCAATTGAAGGCAGGAAACAAAAAATATGAGTGTGTAGAACAATTAATGGTAAAGCAGCTGGAAAAGATGGCATCCCGCCAGAATTGTTGAAAGCCGACTCAAACCTCATTGCAAATGCGCTTCAGTCAATCCTAGATATAGCATGGAACACCTGTACCTTTCCGGAGGATTGGACGGAAGGTATCATAGTCAAAATACCAAAAAAGGGGGACCTAACAATATGCGACAACTGGAGAGGTATCTGTTTATTATCTACTGTGGGCAAAATTTTGTCCCATATATTACTATCTAGGATAAGTGAGGCATTTGACCGAACGCTTAGGAGGCAGCAGGCCGGATTCAGGAAGGGCCGCTCCTGTATTGATCATATTAACACCTTGAGAATAATAGTGGAGCAGTCTACTGAATTCCGATCCCCCCTTTACCTTGCTTTCGTAGATTATGAGAAAGCGTTCGACTCGGTTAATAGGAGCTTCATTTGGCAGGCACTACGGCGACGTGGACTGCCTGATAAAATAATAGAATTGATAAAAGCCCTATATAACAATTCCAAATGCAGAGTTCTCCATAATGGAAAATTATCCGACAGCTTTGAGGTGAGCTCAGGAGTACGACAAGGATGCCTACTTTCACCATTACTATTTCTTATAGTAATAAATGACATCCTTGTCAGCACTCTAGATAATAGAACAGGCGGCATACAATGGGGTTTGGTAGACCGCCTTAAGGATCTCGACTACGCCGATGATATCTGTTTGCTGGCCCACAGACACCAGGACCTCAAAAATATGTTAAACAATTTGGCAACAGAAAGTAGTCCAGCAGGCTTAAGGCTAAATCCGACTAAAACTAAAGAAATGCGGATAAATGCAAACACCATTGAACGGGCAGCGCTGAATAACCGTGACGTGGAACTGGTAAATAAATTCTGCTACCTCGGTAATAATACTATTACCGAAAATGGTGGGGCAGAAGAAGACGTAAGTTCCAGAATAAATAAAGCACGAGGCGCATATGCATGCCTGTCCCACATATGGAGATCAACGGTGATCTCCACTAACACCAAATTGCGGCTGTTCAACTCCAACGTTAAGGCAGTTCTTTTGTATGGTTGCGAAACATGGAAAGTCACCCAATTCATCACAGGGCGCCTACAAGTCTTCATCAACAGATGCCTTCGTCGTATCCTAAAAATCCGCTGGCAAGATAGAATTTCAAATGAAGAACTATGGCGCCGTGCCGGCCAAGAAAGGATAGACGACCAAATCAGGCGAAGGAAATGGAATTGGGTTGGCCACACTTTGCGACGCGAAAACGAAAATCTAGCCAAACAGGATACGCAAGGTTCCCGTCGAGTAGGAAGACCTAGAACAACGTGGAGGAGAACCCTACTAGCAGAAGCCGCAACAACTGGGAGATCCTGGTCGGAGCTAAGAGCTGTCGCGCAAAACAGAGTCCGCTGGAGGGCAACTGTTTCCGTCCTATGTCCCATGAGGGATTAAAGGAGTTTAAGAAGAAGAAGAAGAACAATTAATTTGAGGAAAGATAGCGTGTTTTTCCGGAATTTCATTGGCGAACCTAACCTAAAAAATTCGCGAAAGTAAAAAAACGGTTTTTCGCTAATAAAACAAAAAGTTGAGTTCGAATCCGAAAAAGTTAAATGAGAACGTTGTAGGTAAATTATATTTCGATTGATGTGTTATGAAATATTGATTAGGATATTTAAGGATGAGTGCTGGTCTTATTAGGATTCAATTCGAGGAAATTGGAAGAGCTCCTCTCATTTATTTGGGAAAGAATATTTTTAAGTATAGAGATGCAAAATCTGATAATGCTAGGAGGACAAGAGGTATACAACTGAAGGTCTCCAGCATACAGAGGAATCGTCGCCATATAAGGAGAAAAGAAGAGGACCGAGAATTGAACCTTGCGGAACCCCTACATATACTGGTAGGAACAAAGGTACGACCCCGTCAAGGCGAACACACTGCAGCCTTTCTCACAGAAAAGAGGAGAAAAGTCTGATAGCGGAAGAAGAAAAAATACAAAATGTCTTATGTATGGAAAGCAAACGCGGGTGAACCACAGAGTCAAACGCGTTGGAAAAATCAAGAACTAGTCATGCTACATCACCCTGATCAAAGGCTGCACGAAGATCTGAAGTTACCTTCAATGCAGCAGTTTTCCAGCTATGGTTTTTACGAAAGCTTGGAGTTTAGAAAGGAAATTGTAAGATTCAACATAGCGCGTGATCTGATCGAAGAGAATTTTCTCAAAAACTTTGGCATGGAAAGGAAGAATACTGAGAAGCTTACCAGTGATCAGATCTCCAGTTTGGAGAACTCTTTTAAGGCTTTTTAAACGTAACTGACTAGTGTCCACTGCCTGGCTTTAGCTAAAACCAGGGATTTACACAAGAAGTGAACAAGTGCTTTTCTCTCATTAGTCTACCCGCAGCTACGGTAACAGACGTTAAACGGGCAGCGTGCGGTCTCCTATGGACCAATGTCCCGTGACGACTGTAGTAATTTTGGCAATATTTCGTCGGGTCTGTTTAAGTGGTCCATTGTTTTTTCTTTGTTGTAAGTCAGCCAAGCGCCAGCAGCAGGTGGTGGTCAAAAATAACGTTCCCCTACCCCGACGCTCTCTGACGTCTTGGAGTTGTCGGTGAATTTTCGTGTATCGCATTTTCGCAGGACGTCCCTGTTTCTCCACTCTCTTCTTGAGAGTATTTCGACTGAGAAGTTCTTGCCAAAGGTCAATTTAGGGAGAAGTTAGTGTATGGCATAGCGACCATACCTTCGGGTAGCAGATTCAATATATTGCTATGTTTGTCGGGTTTTGACTTCCAGGCATCGAATTCTCTCAGTCTGAGGGCACTAGCTAGATATATGATGTGAAAATTAGGGAGGGAGAGGTAGGTGCTAGAGAACGTCAAGGGATTTTGTGGGGCATGCTCTCATGGCCTCTGTTAACCCTATTGTTGATGTTCTCTGGACCCTTCTAAAGTTTATGACGTTACAGGTCCTGTTCAGCGCTGTCCACCATACTACCGAACAATGGGCGTACCACAGCTGTATAAATCCACCGGACCATCTTTGGATTAAGACCCCATCTTTTACCAAAAGTCATTTTACAGGCGCCTAATTTGGGCTGCGTCTTTATATTCTGAATGGTCCTAACTTTGCTCTTGTTGGTATAAATCATTTCTCAGTCTTCTATTCCTATAGTCTGTACAGCAGCTGTTTAGTATATTTATCCTTACCATTAGAATTAAAAATATGCGTTCATATAAATAGATAATTTTGATTTTGATTCATCAAAAAACTAGTACGTCGACTTATTACCATGACTCAATAAAATACTCTCCAGAATTATCTCCTACATCAAAAGAAGTAGTGCTATTAAAAACTGCATGATGTAAACGAATACTTTTTTTTACAAGGTTCACGCGTTTAAGACTTGCAATTCGTAAACGCCAGGCTATTTAACTTATAAATTTACAATTAGGTCCAATGAAAGAAGCTTCTTAAAAATTCTATTCTTTCGTTTGAGAATATTTTCTTGTATACTCATAACTTTTATGATTTAAATGAATTTATCTTATCATATTTCAAAATTTTTAAAAACATTTGTAATAAATTTGTAAAAACTTTATAATGAAGAAATTCAACCCAACTTATTTCGACAGTAATTTAGAAGTATACAGTTAGAAAAAATCAATACATCATCAAATGCCCAGATTAACAGACTTGTAACCTTACAACAGGTAAAAAAAGGTATAAAAACCTTAAAGTTCGCTAAATCAAAACCTTCGCTTTAAGAATTGCGTTTAAAAACCGTACCTTGATAATCCCCAATCATGTGATAATGGAGTCCTCTCCGGTTTCCATGAAACTTCAACATAATCCAAAGCTAGAGAAGAAACCCACGACAGGTAAACAACTCCACAGAACCCTTATCTCTTACATTTGGCATCAGAGACGAAACTTAAGGAACTACACAGCAAGTGTGTTTGCCTCGGCCCTTAAATTTGAGATAGTCTTAAAGGATACTAAAGTGTTTCGATTGTTTCGGCAAACATTGAAAATTTATTTTTATTCGAAAAAGGATCCCTTTAAAACGAATTAATTTTGTATTGAAAATAAATGGTTTTTTTCCATTCCCGTTTGAAGGACAACAGAAGTGCACTTTACATTTTGGGATAGAAGAAGTTTCCCAGTGTGTATGCATAGTGGAATTGTATTTGTTCACTCCTTTGCGCTTCCGATTATCCTTAAACTTTCTAGAAAAAGGTATCCGGCATTATGATCTGGAAAATGATATTTAAATTTCAGGGGCAATAATAGGGGTCTCTATGTACAAGAGATGAAGATACAACCAAATTGTGAATAACAGCCCCATGGCATCCGGTCGTCAAGATTCCGTTATGAAATATTACTCCTTTTTAGCACAAGAGGGTTCTTATCACATTATTGCAAATTGCATAGAGCGTTGGAAGGAACGGAGTTATTGATTTTAATTTTATTTTTGCAAAGCTGCCAACGTATTGATTTCTATTATTTTGTATAACGCACATAATGTAGATCCTTTCCCCGTAATTCATTCAAATAAAAAATTAAACGCAATTGATAACTTTTTTGAAAACATTTTTAACTGTTACGGGAGGGTAATAGTAAGCAGTTCACCCTATAAAGGATGTTCCAATAAGAGCAGGGGAAGGGGGCTTAAACCTGTGCTAGTATTTGAACTCAAATATTTTTAATAAATATTATTGAAAATTGATTTTGACATTATAGTTCACATCTTTGTTTATTCGCGTGCGCCATCTAGACGCCATCTACGCGTTCGTTATTTGAACTTTTACTTACACACTTTATGGAACCTCTGTAGTCTAGCTGTAAGGCGCCTGACCACCATCCCAGAGGTCCCGGGGTCGAATCCCGACCAACCCCACAGTCCTTCGCCTTTCCACTTTCCCATCTACATAACTTTCCTTCTTTCTTCTTCCCTCTTTACATTCCTAATTTCTCCTGTCATAGCCTTCCTTAGCCCTTCCCCGCTCCACCAAAGCGCATGTCATCTGTTGGTTGATGAGATTCAACTCGTTTAAGGAAGCATAGCAGACCAGCGAGTTGTTTCTCGATGCCTCAATGACAAAGTCGCGATAGTAATGGTTGGGAGTAGGTCGGCTAAAAAAAATATCGTGGGTAGGTTGTGACAGTTCCTGCCTTCCCGACTAGAGCTACTGTTCGACATTGCACTCTATACGAAGAAAATAGATTGTCCACAGTATAAAGGGCCTTCCTGAGACTAGTGTTTCACATAAAAAAAATTATATTCATTCATCTCGTTGAGCATTTCATCCATCAGCAAGTAGAGTTCTCACATTCGAAAAGCAAAGGTCGTCATCGTGATGTTCATCCGGTTCCGAGGCATTGTTTGCCGATTCGTAACAATGGTGGTTTTTATGAGAGAGGGTTGCTAACCCTCAGCCCAGCCGACTTACAACTCTGTTTTATGGCGCAGATAGCTCGCCATTTGCCCCTCACTCATTAGTTCCTTCCGAAGAAGTACCCCAGAAGCACCGCAGGGATGTGGGACTAGGACTTGCTAACAGATCTGCTAGGTGTTCCCCTGCAGTGACTCTTCTCGGGTTTTGATAGAAGTGACAAATCGGGTGCCACCACCTTCCGAGGTCTTTGTTAGCCGTTCGCCCCAAATTATCAATAAGTCGGCGAGTGCAATTGCAACATGGCTTCCAGTGGGCAGGGCATCTTGCTCGTATGAGTCTGCTGCGGTAGATATACTAAACCTTTTTTGGAAGAATAGCGTAGACTAGGTGACCCGCACGATCACCCTTAAAAACAATAAAGCCCCAGGAAAAAATATCATAGCAATTGAGATGTGGAAATATGGGGGTCAAGAATTAAGGAACGGCTTTCACAAGCGTATAGAATCGATCTGGCGCCAGAAAAAGATCCCACTTGAATGGACGGAAGGTGTGATATGCCCCCTGCATAAAAAAGGAGATCAGCTCGTATGTGAGAACTATAGGGGTATAGCCCTTCTCAACTCAGCGTATAAAATACTGCCCAGTATACTGTAAAAAAACTTCTACCAATCGCAGAAGGCATAATAGAATAAACGTACTGTTTATAGACTTCAAGCAAGCATATGACAGGGTCAAGCGTGAGAAGTTGCTTATAGCTGTTAGACCAGTCATTAGAGATTTTTTCGTGTTATAAAATTGAATGTTCGCCCTATGTACCATTTTCAAAAGCATTTTTACTATTGTTCTCCAAACTTATATTAAAATGTGAGATAGACAAATTGTAGCCCCTAGCCTATACTTTTAGAAACCGTTTTGGAAATTTCAATCGGGCCACTCTGCTAATATTGGCGCAATGTGCAAGATTAGGGTCTGTTTTGTTTATACTGCAATTATGCAGAAACTATACATGCGACAAATTTCATGTTTTGGCAGTTTAAAGTATATGTACCAGGGTATTATGTCCCAAAAAATCATACCCTAATATTGCAAAGTAACAGAGGTATGAGTTTTTGAAAAAAATGGCCTTTTTAAGGGGTTTTCTAGCTTTTCTCGGCGAAAAATTATCCGATCGAGGTCTAGAAACCCCCATTTTGTAGGGTTTTCAATTCTCTACAAATAACCTGTTGGGAGTAGTGCAAGCAGTTTGCTGTACAATTTTATAACAAAATCTGCCGTTTTTTTCGCTCTAATGACTGGCCTATGTGGAGTGCTTCCGATTTCCAAAATACCTAATCGAGCTACTACTTCGATTGTACGATGCAAAGTGAGAGTTGAACGGAACCTCTTAGAAAGTTTACATGACGGAGAGGCCTGAGGCAAGACGATGCGCTGTCATGCTTCCTTCTTAACTATAGTGCAAATGTCGTTTTTGGGAATCGACTTTTATCGATTGTTTATTTGTTGACGACAAGCAGTCAAATAGTGGTCGAAATATTTGCCGATTTTTAGTTAGTTAATGCTAAAATGAAAAAGTTCGTTTATCGACAATTGCAATAGGGACGTTATTATCAGCTTTTTAATTCAGCCAATTCACACCACCATCTAGAGATTGTGATTACTTCATCCAACACCAGAATTTTAGCAGCTTCTCCGCGACGTTGCTCTGTTCCGTGCTAAAACAGCCCCCTGCTCCCTTACCTGCTGAAATCACTACCGTCGAACTGAAAATTTTATCGAAGCCTGACATTTCTAAATAAATATAAAAACACAATTTTATTCAATTTAAACTTGCCTGGGCAAAATTGTACTGCACTGCTTATCTTTTAAAAAGAAATATTTTCGCAGGAAATATCTGCACTGTGTAAATTGCTGCAGGGATCCCGGCTCCCGGCGAACTGTAGCGGAGGCTCCCGGAGAATTCCATGGCCCATTGGGCCCTAAGGGTACAGAAATGAAATTTTTTTACATAAATTACAAACTTTAACTACATGGGGATCTGTCTTGCTGCATTATTACTTGGAAACTTTGCTCATTTTCTTTGTTTCGTACTTTGAGAAGGGTTAAAACAAGACAATCAGGGTAGCAATTTCCTCTCGACTTTTCAGGATAATTTACGGCCTTGGAGGGATCGGTTTGTACCAACTAAAAGGAATACCCACTTTAATGCGATTTGTCCCAGACGGACTACACACCGAATAATCTATTGCTTTAATATAAAAAAGGATACGTATTCATTGCCGCACTTTTTGTTGTTGTCTTAAAGTGTTTTTGATAGAAAATTTCCGCAGATTATCCAAAAGCCGGGCAGAAGTCTCCTTCCTTTCACTAAAATTCCTGGCTGCTTTTATTTTTTTCCTTCACCAACAAGGAGCAGGACTAGAATGATAAAAATAAAAAGGAAATCGTGAGCCACGTCCACGTAGAAAGGAACTTTCAGACTAAAAAATTTCGTTTTAACCAAATCAGAAGGGAATTTTAGAGAAACGTGGAACTTTCTTTTTCGTTTGCTATTCAGGGAATTCGTTGAATAGCAATGAAATGAAAGGGTTGTGAATGCTCTCGGTGCAAAGAAAAAGTCACTTTAAATGGCATTTTGTGTTCGTTTACAACTACCACTGAACTTCATGAAGCAAACGTCTGCGGTGACTTGAATTGAAACCAAATGAGCTTGAAAGTTCCTTTTTGGGAGGAAAGTTTTCCGGTTTTAAGATCGTGAATCTTTTGGGAATGGCAGAAATTTGTTTTCCGGCCTTTTTTTTCGTAGTTATTGTGTTGAGATTTTTATTTCTTTATTTTTATTTTAGACCTTTTTCTATGTAAATTGCTTGTAGTGAATTACTTGCAAATTGTGAATGTAAATTCAAGATTGCAGCCGCATATTAACTGGCAAATTATTCCACCAGGACTGGTCCCTAACCGAGATACAATCTGAGATAGTTTATAATTTATATAACCTGCTCTATTGTTTATATAATAGGCAAAACAATTAAAAGGTGGTCGAATATGGACGCCAGACTTCGCTAAGCGATTCTTAAATTGACTGTGTAAGTATGGTGGTAAAAAGCCATCCCTAAAAAATCTAAATGAGGCAACCTGCGGAACAATGTCAATGTTTCAAAACTCAACGCAACACGTCTTCAAACACTTTAAGAGTACCTGATAGTATAATCAGAGTTAAACTGCCCCGATAATGAAATTTAGACATGACCAATTTGGCAACCCAAACGTTTAGGTATCTATCCAAGACTTCGTAAAGCAGAGGTCTGGCTTGTTTCCTCTGCAATCTGGTGTTGGAGAAAGTGTTCCATGATTTAAGTGTGGCATCAAGAAACACAAGGCTCCAAATACTGGCTTATGTAGACAACATGATCATTATTAAAAGAATATCAAGCCTTATGCAGAACGCTTTCAAACAGATTGAGCGAGTGGGACGAAGTTGGAACTGCATATATCAATGAAAGCTAAACTGAATACATTATAGTCCGTCTGGAAGAAGATCTAACACCTTTACAATCACGGAGGAATATTTTGGAGTTGTGAAGTTCTTCACATACCTTACGTCAACGCGCATCGCTGCTTTATACCAAAAAAGCCTATTATCTCTTAAAGCTCTTCAAATCAAAGCATCCAACCATAAGTACTGATGTACAGTGCCGGCGGATCGTGTTAGGCCCTGGTGGGTAGTGAGACAAACACACCTCCTCCTCCGAAACTGTTATTTGGTACCAACCTTCCTAAAAAGGAAAGAAGGTGAGCCTCTTAATTGTGAATTGGAAGATGGGCCGATGGTATAAAGAACAACATGTGGTGTCCTAGGACCTCCCCGGTGGATCACAATGTATCATGATGAATTGAGGCTACGCCTACATAAGTTATGCGCGAACGAGTTATGCGCGAACGAAGCTATATGAGGTAGCATGGCCTGAAACACTGGTCTGTCGTTTGCTGAACACCAAGCTGGGGGGCCTCGGTAGTCTAGGGGTAAGGCGCCTGACTACTATCCCCAGAGGTCCCGGGTTCGATTCCCGGCGGTGCCACGGTCCTAGCCTTTCCCAATTTCCCGCCTACATAACTTTCCTTCTTTCTTCTTCCTTCTTTGCATTCCTGATTCCTCCTGTCATAGCCTTACTAGTTCTCTTCCCCGCTCCACCAAGCGCATGTCATCGGTTGGTTGATGAGATTCAACTCGTTTCAGGAGGCATAACACTCCAGCGAGTTGTTCTCGATGCCCCGATGTCAGAGTCGCGAAATGGTTGGGAGTAGGTGAAATAAAAATACCGCAGCTAAGGTTGTGACAGTTCTTTCCTTCACTTCTCTCTCTATCTTCCGACTAGAGCTGCTGTTCGACATTTCAAAAATAAATACATGGTCGACAGTACAAAGGGGCCTTCCCTAAGTCTCTAGTGTGTCACATAAAAAAAAAAAAAAAAAAGACGGGAAGTGCCATGGCTTCTCGATGGCACAGTAGACATGAATATGTCTTATCCCTGGGGTCTATTTGTTTCTTGTTCTTATTGGAAATCACCTTCTTGTTCTTATTGGAAAGAACCCCTGGAGGAGGTCGAAAGGAATGCACACAACAATAATCTGGCTCGCTTCAATACATACCCTTCAACCACCTTATCCTTTTCCACAATGTAACAGAATACAAACACACGAAACGAAATCGTTCAAAATAAAAAAATTGTGCTTTTGCAAAACTTCTAAACGCACCGCGGCCGCACCACACTCAATCCGCAAACTGCGTAGTAAGAAAATTCCCTGATATCGATTCTGATTCCGCCCCGCTTCGAAAACACAAAAATATCGCGCGACGGACGACTCAAGCACACCTTTTCTAATGGGGCCCATCCACAGGCCAACTAGTTGTCCTAACTGAGTTGTGTTGTCACTGAATCGCATCATGTGTGGGGCAGTTGGCAAACTGATTTGACAGTTGGGGTTTCAGTTGGGATAAATCAAAATCTTTTAATTTTATGGGGGCGGGGCCTAGAGTTTGGGCAACTAGTTGCACTGTGTGTATTGCAGTTTGGCAAACTACTTGGATGAATTAAGCCTGAATTCGAAGAATATATTTTTTTGCAAGTTTATTTTGCATTATTTTTAATTTAAATTATGAAAGTTCACATAATATTAAATTATTTTCATAGTTTATACTTTTAGAATTTAATTTATATTTTGAAAAATATAAATATTCATATTAATAATTAAAAACAATTATAATTAATCAAAACGACAAATATTCATGTCAAAAGAAATGTCTCGAAAATTTTCTAACCTTAAGAAAGCTTTCGATAATATTTTCACCTAAAAGTATGCAGAATTAAAATTAATTTAATTTGCTTCTAAAATTTATCCTAAAAGTATGCCAAACAGTAATTAGTCATGGTAACGATTTTCGTCTCCGCACATTTTTTCAAATAGACCCCAGGGATAAGACATATTCATGTCAAAAAAAAAAAAAAAGCTGTAACTGCACTAATCAGCCACCTGGGAAAACAAGTATCCGTAAGAATCAAGGTATGGGAACAGATCATTCAGTCACAGCTAGCATTAGGCTGGTCGTCCACAAGAAGCGTATTCGAGCGGCTCTGCGCTTCGGCGACATGAGCGGTTACAAGCGGCTACAAGCGGCTTTGAGATACGCGGCTACACGCTACAGAGGTCGTCCACTGCAAGCTTTTCATGCTGCTCAGTTCGAAGTGTATTTGACATAATAATTTTTATTTCAGGAGAGATATTTGATAATTATAGGGAGTGTAATTATCGTAGGGTAGAACCTTGTGTCAAGAATTAAATTGTGGCTTCTGATGGTGCCTACCTACAGTAAAAATTTCATGAAAAAATAATGGTAACTTTTCGAGTAAATCTCAAAATTGAAAAACACATGTTTCACGAAAAAAGGTTGAACAAGGTCCACAGTGGTCCTAGAATTTTTTTATAGGCCTAATTTATTCGCAAGGAGTTGCTCCACAACTCCATTTTCATGAAATGTATGATAGGTTTGATTTAACAACTTAAAAACTCGTTTGAAAACCGAAACTCGAAAAGTTACCATTATTTTTTCATGAAATTTTTACTGTAGGCAGATACAATTTAATCCTTGACACTAGGTTCTACGATAATTACACTCCCTATAATTGAATGTCAAAAAAATGTTGATTTTTAACGGTTTTTGAATTTTTCTGCAAAAAGTTGTTGACCGATTTCAATGGTGCAAAACTCATATTTTTCGTCTTTTTAAGCACTATTATGGAGTATTTTTTGTTTTCCAAAACAACAATTTTTTCGCACCTAAAAATTGAAAAAACCTGTTTTCGCTACTATTATTAACTTTTTTCCACCTGTTCCCCTCGACCAATTTATCCAAAACACATTCATTGAATTCCTACGATTTTTCTCTTAATTATAGCGTCAAGAAATCGCAGGGTAGATTTATTTTATTTTAAATATAGAAAGCTTTGGAGAAAATTATTTCCTGATTCGAGCGGCTACGCGCGACCGATCCAAAATAATTTGGATTCGCGCGGCACGCTCGAATACGCCTATAGCCGCCCGCTCGAAGCCGCTTGCAGTGGACGATGTTTGTATAAACTTCTATGTGTTGGATCTGTCGCGCATAGCCGCGCGTAGCCGCTCATGTAGCCGAAGCGCGTAGCCGCTCGAATACGCTTATAGTGGACGACCAGCCTTAAGCGACCTGGGAGTGATGATCGACCACGGCATGGCAGATAAAGCTTCCACTATTTTCGGGAATGCTGCCCAGTGTAGGGCCCACACCAATCCGTCCTCCTTTAGGCGAGGGGGGTAAACTTAGGCGAGGGGGTAAACTTAGTCTAGCTAAGGCGAGGGGGTAAACTTAGTCTAGCTTTCCGCAGTGCACGCAGCAGCAAGAAAGAGGGCTTACAGCAGAAAATGGAGGGCCGCATACAAACTAAAGTTGGAAACAGATACGTGCTTGCGTACAGTGTATGCGGCGAATTTTCGCTGACAGACAGTTGTGCACTTTTTTGTCTAGTCTTTTAAAAATAACCAAAAAATCTAAGTCACGAGTGCATGTGGCTGTTATATGTATGTGCTATGGTGAAAGTGGCAATGAGGAAAAGTTCGAAGTAGACCAACTTTTGCCTGGCGTTCGTTTTGTTTATATAACTATATGAAAGTTTGCATTTGAATGTAAGCACTTCTATTACATCAATCACCGCACGCACCAACGTATGCATGTTTCTGTCTCCAACTTAAGCGTCCTTCGTGGAGAAATCCACACCCTAATAATTCAAGTGCACCTGAAAAACGTTGGAAGGCCATCTCAGTCGCTGGTGGCAAAGGAATATGGACGAAAGGTCGCGCACAAGATAAGCTTTACATACGAAAACCAATTATACTATACATATATGAGATATCAAGGCTTTATAACTGTACAGCCTAAGCATTTTAAACCCCACCAGACTAGCATTTAAAAAGGGGATTACCGCAGCAGCATGACGAAAGAGGGATTTCCCCGTAGGTTCCTCATGAGAACCCCATGGGCCTGTCGATGCTAAAGCGATGTATGGGCCTTATTAGTTTTTCATAATGGCCCTCGTAGACAAACCTTATTTCAAATTAAATGATCTGCCTTACGTATTCCATGGTACAATTATACAAGGTAGGCTCATAAGGAAAAGCTCTGGCTTCGTGACGTCACTCAGATCTCAGTTCATAAGGGAAAAAAGCTTTCCCCTGACGTCACTCAAATCTTTTCTCTAACAAATTGCGTTTAAGCTTTTCAAGATGGAAACAGAGCTTTTCCTTATGAGCCGCCCTTGTATTATTGTACCATGACGTATTCGGAAAGCTTTATGAAAAGCTTTAAAGAAATACCCTGATATTCACCGGTCGAGCTGCGTGAGTACGAGCAAATTGGCGAACTGACTTTAAAATAGCCTCAGTTCACATACAATTTCCACATATTCAACTGAAGATAAACAAACCTCAGTTCACCTAACTGGTCTCGAACTGAAGTTGAATGTAAAAGCTCACGTAATGAGAGCAATAACATTCCACTATTCTAGTGGGCTTTTGCATTCCTGACTTCTGGCGAAAAAACAACAACAATTTCAAGCACAAATTGAACATGAACTGCGCTTTAGTCGGTGAAGCCACTTATTTGGGTTGAACAAGATATTATTGAAGTGAGGTCGGAGTGAAGCCGGGGCACTAAGCTTTAGTTTAACTCATACAAAGCTTTAGTTTTTGTTGTTGCATTGCTTCCTATTTCTGATAATCATGTTGATGACCGTGAAAGGTATCATTTCCAACACTCAATAGACCGGTTCTGATTCGATTACAGAGGTTAAGCAGCAATGGCCGTAATTAGAACTCAGTTGGGAGACCGTATTGGTAAAACGACACTCGCGTTTCAAAATATAAAGTTTTCTGCACCGGCGTTGTTAATACTCTCATATCCACGTCGAAGGAGGAGCAATGATTTTTTCTCATCTTAAGCTGCTAAACTGATTTCAAAAACATGTTTTCCTATAATAAAATTGTGTTGTTTTTTGAACTAACTTGAAAGCTTCTACTATACTAAATAATTAACGATCCTCTTCTGAAAAACTCTTCCTTTCATATCCAACCACAAAACTCCAAATTAATAAATCACAAGCCACTAGAAAAAGAAAACCAAACTCCCAAAATCTGATGTTTACAAAATTAAAATTTCTTGTTAAGGATGAATTTCAATTAACATTTGATGAACAACGCTAAACAGGATTAAAATTATAAACTTTATTGCCAGTGATGATTGATGAAGTTGAATATCCTGAGAATTAATTCAGTGAAATTAAAATAACTCCAACAAGAAAATAATTTATAACTGCCGACATTTTGTGGAAAATTATTAGTATAAAGTCGGGGGATGTAAGCCGGATTACCACATCTTAGCCCCTTTTATTACATAAAAACTCATCTTCTCGCCTCCTGACAAAGGAAATTAAGGACCTAATCTGTGGGGTTACTTAATCTTTCCATATTGTAGCAGCACAGTGAGAAAATTGTACACAACATTTGCCTGGTGATCCCGCAAATTACACAAGCCCATAAATTTCAATCTCTATGGCCATCTTGAGTTGTCTTCTTGATAATTTTTGGGGTCGACAACTATTTCTGTGGCTTTTGGTAATTTATTAAGCCTCGCAGACACCAACTAAAATGTGAAGGACCCTCGGCCATTGGTATCCTGTAGTTGTGGTAAAAGCGATTGAGAACGAACAAAAACTTTCACAAGAAATAATTGCTCTGGTCATTTTAGGATATGTAGTCTGGAGGATCCTTAAGAAAGGACCATTTAGTGGTAGTTAATTTAGTTGAATGGCTTCTTCAGGACGTGTAGGTTTACACGCCTCATTAAGTCACTTGTAGCGGGCAATTATCTGAAAATATTTTTCGAAGCTATTTCGTCCTGCAAATAACATATCGGTTGTTAATGGCAATTGGCTTCGGTTTTAATTGTTTCTCTTTTCATTTAGCTCAAGTATAACTTTGGTAGTTGGTAAAAGTCTTAATCCTAATTATCTATTTTCAAGGCTTCATTTTCTGTTAATTAAATGAGATTACGTGAAGTCAGTAAACACTCCCAGAAAGGATATATGCGCCATTGACTTCGAAACGTGGTAATCCAAAATATTGTTGGCAAAGGAATGTGTTGGGCCGAAATCATTATTTCTCAGGGATTCAAGCTTTGTTTATATCGTGTATGAAGAATGTGATGCCTACAAAATTTAGTGTTAAGCAATCGCTGCGACCACTGTAAAAGGACGATATAAGGCATGTAACAAACAATTGCTATAGCTATATAGAATATATTCATGTCAGCCGACGTTAATCTACAATTAAACAATTTTTCTATCACAATCTCCTAGATACTACTCGATAACGCAAGACAAGCACAAGGCAGACCCTACCCTCATAATCGACCACTTTATCTTCTTCTTCGATGGCTCTACAGCGCAATTTATTTATTTATTTATTTGCCAAACAAGGCATATTTAAACCTACTACAGAATTATACAAAGCATTTATGACTAAGGTAAAAAATACTTAAGTCTATGCTATATAATAATAATAGCTTAAGTCTATGCTTATTTATGGTAGTAATTGTGATGTTAGAAGGGATATAATTTTTTGTTTAAAGGATGTTTTTTTAATGTGGGGTGAGAAGCAAGCACTATGGCTGTTAAAAGTCATACAACATCTGTTGACGGGTTCGTTCTTTGCATATTCGGTCCGATGAGGGTATTCTTTAAGCATTTTGGTATGCCTATTGTGACGAACTTCGGTATTGAACTTGATTCTTTTGGACAGGAACTGCACCTTAACGTTATCGTTTAGGACGTCCAAAGTTAAGCACGAGATAAGCACTTTCCTCCTATGTCACAGCGGCATGAGTTCTAACTTCTTGAGTCTGTCCGTGTAGGGCGGTAAGTTGAAAAAGTCGCGCGGGTCGTGTAGGTTTGTCAGAGCGAAGAGGAGAAATTTTTTCTGTATTGATTCCAACCTACTGCTGCTTACCTGGAATATAGGGTCCCAGATCGGGCACGCATATTCCAAGATAGGGCGGACGAGCGAACAGAAAAGAGTTTTTGTGACCCGAACGTTATTGAATTCTCGGGCTCTTCTCTTTATAAAGCCCAGAAGCTTGTTGGCTCTCGCAGCAATATTATCGTAGTGCAAGTTGAAATTTAATTTATTGTCTAGAACAATACCTAGATCTACAACTTGATCGACACGGTCTAATGCCTTGTCGTTGAGATAATATTCCTGTAGCTGGGTGATTCTTTTGCGGGAGAAGGTAATAACAAAAATTACTCAGAAAGATACGACACTGTAATCCTTTCTGTGCGAAGAAAAAGGAAAGTAAAAATCTATGATCAACTTCTCTATTCATATACGCACTCCGGAATGGCGAGAGGGCGGAGCAACGGCAAACTACACAAACACATGCAGAGCAGGAAGTACACGAAAATGGTACATGAATTCACACAAGCAAAATAAAAGTCCAGACGGCACAAAAAATTGCGGAGAAGAGAAATCAGTGCGTCTCTTTCGCACTTCGTGAAATAACATTTCTTTATTTACCCTTTCTTTCTTCGATTTTTTTTTTGTTTTTAAATTAAATTTTGTCTCGCTTGCACCTTGTCGATTGATATATTCACTCGCAAGGGAGCTTATGGGAAATTTTGAGAGTGTCGTATCTTTGTGGGTAATCTTTGGTAATAACATGACATTTGCTGATGTTTAGTTCTAATTTATTGGTAGTACACCAGTCTTGCAACGCGTTTAGCTTTGTTTGAAAGAAAGTAACATCGATCGGGGACCTTATGACATTATAAATTTTGATAGAAGAGATGCGGAATATTTTCCAGTGTATCCGACAGGTCTGAGATATAATATATTGAATAACAGAGGGCCTAGATGGCTACCCTAAGGGGCCCCGGAAGTTACTGAGATTTCTTTTGACAGAAATCCTTGGAATCTGACAACTTGAGTTCTGTTGTCGAGATATGATTTAATCCATTCCAGGGCAGGACCTGATATTCCAAATTTTAGTAGTTTTTTACTTAAAATATGGTGATCAACACGATCGAAGGCTTTGCTGAAGTCAGTATAGACCGTATCTATTTGATGACCCTTCTCCATAGCACATAGTAGATTGGAGGTTAGAATCATAAGGTTTGTAGTAGTCGATCGTCCCTTTCTGAAACCATGTTGCTGTTCATTAAGACATGGGTCGATTAGAGGGGCAATCTTATCGTAAACAAGTTTCTCGAAAAGTTTAGGAATAGTTGATAAGATGGCAATACCCCTGTAGTTTCCCACCGAGTGCTTATTAGATGTTTTATGGATCGGAGTAAGATAGGATTTTTTCCATATCTTAGGGAACTTTCCTGTCGATAATGATTTGTTGAAGATAATATGGAGGGGAACCTAAATTTGATTTGAACAGCCCTGCAAAAACAAAGGAGGCAGGTTGTCAGGACCATGACCTTTATTGATGTCGAGATTGTTTATACCGGTCATTACATCGTCAAGGGATAGAGATAAATCAGTTATAGAAATTCTAGTGTCATTGCGCTTACTTACTGGGTCAGTGTGTACTACATTAGACTTTGGGCAAAAGACTTCAATGAATTTGTCAGCAAACATGTTGCAAATTTCTTGGGGACATGAAGATTGTTTTCTGCCGTTTGTCATAGTCGTTGGATAGCCTAGGGTCTTTCGTTTTATGTTAACGAAATCGAAAAATTTTCTAGGATTCTGAATAATGTTATCCCCGACAGAATCAAGATATGTTGTATAGGCCTCACGCGACCTAAGAGTAAATTCTGAGGCTAACCTAGTGTATGCTAATTTCTGTTCCGCATCTACATTAGGGTTGTTCCTAATAAGTTTATATAATTTATTTCTCTGATTACGAAGGTTTCGAATATTTTTATCCAGCCATGGTTCAGATAATTTATCCCTTTTTTTGATTCTGGGCACATATTTGTCAATAATGTTGAAAATAATAGTGTAAAATGAAGACACTATCTCGTCAATATCATTACCCAATAGCCTATTTTCCCAGTAAACTAGAGATAATTCGAAGCTGATGTTGTTAAAGTTCGCATTCTTAAAATCATAAATAATTGAATTATTGTATGAAGTGCTGTGTTTAGAGATTGTGAAATTAATCTCTAGGGTCCATGCGGAGTGGTGGACAGAATTGCTAAATAGGTTTTCCTCAGGCGAAGCAGGCAGAAGTTTTAGCTCCTCATGTGAATTAGTGAAAATTAGGTCTAACCATTTTCCAGAAGAATTAGGGGTTCTGATAATTTGGTGTAGACCGTTGCCATAAAAGCCTTGGCCTCCATCAGCTTCTTCTTCCGCTCCGCAGCTTGTCCCAGTTTCTTGTATTGAGCAGTTTTGCTGGCCGTGGTTTGCCAACTGATCTTTTGCTATCTGGTAGTAGATACAGAGCATTTTTTGGTATCGTTGAGTCTTCCATTCCAACGGAAATGCAGGAGCTTGGCAAGTGTCGAAAATTTGGACTCTTTCTATAAATCGTACAATTCTTGATTGTAGCCTATCCTCCATGTATTACCTTCATTGATTGGGCCATAAATCCTTCGGAGAACCTTCCTCTCAACTATATCCACAGCCATCCGTAGCTACTGTACCTATGACGGTTTTGTAAATTCTCATTTTGGTATTCTGTGGATATCTCTAGATATCTTCGCTGACTGTAGACCCCAGGTAGTTAAATTGGTTTACCCGTTCGAAGTTATATTCCCCCAGGTGGTGTTGTGGTTTCTTCTTTTTCTTTCAACCCTTGACTGAATTAGAATCTTGTCTGCATTTATTAGCAGCCATCTATGTTTAGTTCCATCTTTTAATTCCGTGAATATTTCTCTAAGGTATGAAGTGATCTGTTTATGTCTAGGTTTGTTAAGCAGGGTTGCGTTCGCATCAATGTTTACTTTGCATGTGTGCCAACCCATCGCCTTGGTTTAAGCCTTGCTTGACTGAAAAGGACTCCGTCAATTCTCCTTGTATTCTGACAGCACACCTTGTATTTTTCATTGTCATTTTCGTTAGTTTCACTATGCAGGTTCAGCATTGGCGCGTTCACTTTTACCCTGTCGATGCTGTTTGAAGTCGATGAAAAGTTGATACACGTCGATGTTGTATTCCCAGCATTTTCAGAGGATTTGCCTTATTTAAAAAACTTTATCTATTGCTGATCTATTTATTCTGAATCCAGCTTGGTATTAACCTAAAGCGGCTTCTGCATAAGATTCCAGTCTGGCTTTAATTATATTTATCATTGCCTCTGTAGTTTCCACAGTTAAGTTTGTCCCCTTTCTTGTGTATTGGGCAGATAATGTTTTGCTCCCAATCTTCAGGCATTTCTACCATTGCTTTCTTCTATATGCAGCACAGTAAATCATGGATAGCTCCTGAAAGCGATTCGCCTCCTTGTTTTATGAACTCTGCAGTGATGTTATCAATCCCTGGAGATTTGTTGTTTTTTAAAGATTGTATGGCACTCTGTAATTCTTCTAGGCTTGGTATATTTGTTTCTCTCGTATCATCGTTATGTTGTAGACGAGAATCTGGTACAAATTCACATTTGCGCTCAGCAGCTCATTAAAAAATTCCTTCCACCCTTTCTTTACATCTTGCATGCCTGCCATACTATAGACAATAGTAAGAGTAGCTGGGTTGAGAAACCATTCACCCCATGTTTTTCGTTTATTATTTTACAATTAATTTCATAGCTCTTACAAATTCACAATCACAAAATTTCAGGACGGTTTGTATGGTGATAGAAATATGTGAGGTTCTAAATCTGTATAAGGCTAGGAGAAATTCATTCGTTTTAAAAAAACGGTATATTAAAAAGTTTTTTTTTTATGAAAATGATTATTTTCTGCTTTTCAGTCTTGTGTGTGAAATCTTGCAATCCATTTTGGACATCTTGATGATATTATGTCAGACACATGCAGAAAATTTTACAAAACAATGGTAATCTGCCCTCTTGAGACAGCCGCCATGGATCTAACGGTATATTGAGTATACTATATTCCTTATTGCATTCTACTTATGATACGCTATCGAAGGGGTTGTGAAGAAAATTGTAATCGGCCCTCTTGAGATGGCCACCTTGGATCTAACGACATAGTTTATTGTTTTTTACTTATATGCCCTTTCACCTAGAGGCGACCACTATGGATCTATTGGTATATTTAGTAGACTATACTGCTTATTTTGTTCTACTTATTGAACCCTTTCATTTGATACCCATGTCGCGGGTGTTGTGAAGAAAATGGTAGTTTATCCTCTTGATGACCGCCATGGATCTAACTCTATAATGAGTGTACTACACTGCTTATTGTATTTTAAAATTGTATTCTACTTATCATAACCTTTCATTTGATACCCATGTCGAGGAGGTTGTGAAGAAAATGTTAATCCGCCCTCCTGAGACGGCCGCTGTGAATCTAACGGTATATTGAGTATACCATATTGTCATCGGAGCTAAAGCTGTGTGCAAAATTTCAGCATAATCGGATAAGCATAATCGGAAGTATGAAAAAAATCGATTGCAAAATTTGTACGGGACAAACCCACAGACAAGAAAGCGAACTAATAAAAACGTTTTAAAATAGATGATAGGGTTTCAAAAATACTCGGTGATATGCAAAACTCTAAAAAGCTTAAAAACGCCCTATCAGTTAAACCGTTACGATTTCCCCCACACCCCTTCCAATAAGTTTTTGTGTTCGTCAAATCAAAACCTATTAACATGCGGCCGCTTTGTAAACTTAATAGATACACCCTGTATATAAATTATAGAAAAACTTATTTGAGGTGAATATAAAAAAAATCAGGTTTACCAAATAATAGTTACCACCATCTTTATTGGTACAGCACAGCAGTTCACTTTTTAAAATTATACAAACATTCCACATTCCATTACTCTTCTGTGTATTGTAAAACTAATGTTGACGACATATAAAAGAAAAAATCAAATCAAATAAAAATTCCACTAACCAAAGGTATCTCCGCTGGAAGCCAGCCACAAAAAGTGCACGTCCAATGGATACAAAATTGTTGTCAATTCCATCGAAATGTTACTAGCTACAGAAGCAATCATTCATTTTGATATTGTAGACAACTATTGCCACAATAAAAGCTCAATTTTTTTTGTCCAACCCAGCCCGTAACAAAACCGTCTATAAATTTTGTCTCTATGAACTTCATTTCCTGTCAGGGTTGTAATAAAAGGACAAACAACAATCAACCTGTCTCCAGCCATTCCTCACTTGTTCTCCCGTTCTATTGTCCCTGCAGGAAGCTCATTGTAGTGCACAGTGCACAATTCGGAACAATGACCTACATGCTCATCAGTCGTCACATCCGTATATCCCGCTAATTGGTCCTAGAGAGTACACGCACAGTATCAGGTCAGGACACTCTGACGGCAGCACTTATATATTTCATAAACAAGTCAGGGCTGGTGTTCGTTCTAGCCACAATCGTATTGCCCAGGACAACAGGACTACACTTAATTCAACTTCAATCCCAGCCAGAAAGGACTCTCAGCCCGGGATTCCATTCAGAGGAAGTATTTAAGGACTTCATTCATTGTTCGAACCGAGGTAACAAACGAGGGGGGGTTGGATGTTAAGTGCAGGGGTCCTTCAAAGGGGATCTTTTGTGATTTTATTTTCCTTATTTTTTTTCGCTGTTTTCAATTTCTTCCCATTTGGGGTGGAAAGTGTCCACACCTCTTTGCGAATCATTCGTGCGTTTAGTAATGCTTTCAAAAATGATGATGGAAATGGTTTCCATCAGCCCCTGAAACTGTCGTAGTCGTGCGATTTGAACGAGATTAAATGTTAGTCGCACGTATACAGGCTGCACACACACCTCTTGTCGCTCCTTCTGGAATCCTTAGGAAACTCCAATTTGCTTGAAGAATGTTTGCAAATGGAGAGAAAGATAAAATCTGCCAACCGAAATGATTTTCCCCAACAAAACAAACATCCGGCAGGGACGGATTCGTCTGAAAGCTGCCGCATCAGGGTAAAAAGTTACGAGAATCACTTAGTCCTTCAGCTCCGGATCCTCCCGTATCCTCCAGATCATACTGTACAGTCTGTGTCTGGGGCTCTCTGTTTCGTAGTAGTTTTTATGTGTCAACACGAACTGAAGGCAAGACGGTGTGGCATATCTTCATCTCAAGTGATTACTTTGAATTGAAAATTCCTTAAAATATCGAACTTAATGCGGCTGTGGTGGTAGCTTTGATTCCCTGATACTGTCGTCCCCCGTGTCAGACGCTCTTATCGGAAAATGTTAAGGCAAACCTTTTTATCCTTTTCGAAAGCTTAGATCTGAGTTTTGTTGTGGTTTACGATTCGATATTAGAGAAAGCAACCATGCAGATAATTTTGCGATAGTGAAAAAAGGGACAAGAATTTTTAAAAATATTTTTGTTTAGATGTTTTCGATTTTACTGCCAGACTGAAAATTATGGCGATGCTTATCGTTCCGTATGATGGCAATCCGGTGGCAAATTTTAATATATCATTCGATATTTGGTAAACAACAGTTTATTATCCGAATAATCAGATATGCAATATTTTACTACCGCCCATTTTTGATGGGTAGAGTGAAAGCCCTTTAGGTTCAAGATATCTTTGCGGGTGAGAAAATATGTTCCTTCGGACCTGTCGATACGGGATATTTAGGTTTCGGCAGTGTCATCAGTCATCAGTTTTACGTCAAAGCCCTTGAGGGATTTTTTTATGTAATCGAATTAGGCTTAAGGTCACCCCTTATACTGCTAGTCCGTCATGACGTACAAGTCATAGTAAGCTTGCTTCGGGTGTGAAATGGGGGACTCTGTGCAACGTAATGACGGATCGTCGGATATGATATGACTTCTATCACCTTTCACTCCCAATCTCCTAAAATGACCTTCAAGTGGTGATGCTGATAAATCCGAATGGTGCTGGGGATAACAAAGCGGGAGAACAAATGCATTAGGTGCGAGGGGCACCCCTTCAATGGATGAATTTGATAGATGACAGTGGGTAGTTTTGCACTGTTGTTTAACGGTCTGTTGTTTAACAGACTGTTGTCTATACCAGTCTGGGACATTGATGAGCTGAGCATTTGTAATCCAGTTTTCCTTGTTTGAGTCCTACATCATCAGGGCTTCAAAGGCAATGATAAGGCGGATGCCTTTGCTATACGATACCCTCCTTTAAGAGTCAAGTCTAAGCGACAAGCAATGTCCAAAAACGATAATACGGATTAGGCCCAAATAAAAGAGTTGTGTGCAAACCTAGATACAAACTGGGGTTACTATACTAGGCAAATCGCAAAGTACCTTGCCCCTAAGCCTCCCTGCATTACCAAAAACCATGGCACAACTCGTTAGCACTGTGGAAACTTACACAGAACAATGCAGTCACGCCTTTAATAAAGCTTCGTGGTCTCGCGAGCTTCAAGCGCTCCGTAAAGAGTGTAGAAAGGAATTTAATTCAGCTAAACGCAGGAACAGCGCAACCTCCTGGGGCTGCTATAAGTCAAAGTTGAATAGATAGAAAATGGTAATAAGGAAGGCAAGGAATATAAACTAAAGCGCTAACAATGCTTAGCTATTTATGCAAAGAGAACGGCGACTGGACTGACTCGAGCAGGGAATATCTGACACTACTTATGGACACCCACTTACCTACCGAGTAGCACTACGCGTGAGACAATAATTACGATAAACCCTTCAACCACAGCTGATCAATTCTATCATAAATAGAGCAAGTATTGAATAGGCTGTAAACACCTTCCAACACTATAAATCACCAGGCCCTGAAGGCATAGTGCTAGCACAAATGCAGCGCACTCTTCGTCAGCTCGAATCCACAAGAGGCAAATTCTGTCAAAAGTGAAAACGGAACTGGTGCTTTTCACAAGGTAGTATAAGATCCCTCCTTTAACACCTTTTAAAAACTGACGAACTGGCTAGGAAATGCACGACCGCTACTCTCCTTTCAGGGAAGAAAGAGTTGGTATGCCTTGGGCCACTTTTAAACTCCGATGGAAACAGCACACAATGCAACAAGCGGAAAAGCATTGGAGGGATCTTAATAAATGCACCGTTGGCAAATTAACTTGGCCTTCTTATGATCTCAGGCGGACTACTTCACTACTGAGCCATGGGAGACAAGACCTCTCAGCTATAGTGGGAGAGCTGCCTGGATAGTGTCTGATAGAGACGCATGCGACCCGTTTAGGTCTTGAGACCTAAGATTTTTGCAGAAGCTGTAAGGATCCGGACGGGGAGGAAAGTGTACTACATCTCCTCTGTCACTGCCCAGCCCTAAGCAGAAGGAGACTAACCACATTTGGTGAGCCCTTTCTAAGCACGCTTGCAGAGATCTCGAAGATTGGGATCCCGCAACTTAGAAGATTTATTACTTCCTCGAGATGGTTTAGAAAAGAAACGACACTTGAACATCATGTTTGAAGTGGGATCACTATGGCATCACAATGGGCCTATCCCCTTGGCCTAAGTGTATGAGCTTAAACCAACAATTCAGCCATATCTAACCTAACCTTAGCCTAGATAGAATGTCACCCTAGTAGACTACAGCTTGAGCTACTGGTCGTAGAAATAAGTTGCATTTCCGAAAAAATGCCCGGTTCTGTTATGTTTGTTGCGCAATATGGAATATTTTGTCATTCCATCCGAAGCTTTGAATTTGAATTTTCTCCGTTCGCTGTTTGCTATACGACGAGAGTGTGGATGAAAGCCGTTTAGCGTCGTTCATCCTTAAGCAGGGAAGTGTGTAGCTGTTGTGCACAAAAATTTGGAATGATGGGCTCGGATATTGTTGCAGAGTATTCAACTTTCCAGCAAGAACCGCCACTACTGCCAACAAATTATCTTCGTCTATGGGACTTAAACGACAAGCAATGTGTATCGTTCGCATAACTCTGTTCGACGTACGCGGAGTAAAACGGCGATAGTGTGTAGCGGGCTTTAGTATCACGCTAACCTTACTTGGAAGAGACTAGCCCGATCACATTAGGCTATTCTCTCTTATAAAATAGTTATCATAGTTAGTGGCCAAAAACTGATTTTTGGAAACATTGACCTTGAATAACTTTGAAAGGGTTAAGTTTTCGAAAAAATGGCAAGAGGACTTTTTGTAGGCAATAAGGTTTCGTATTGTCTAATCAAAAAGAGTTTTTAAAAATACCGTGATTGATTTATTGGCTAAAAAATGATTTTTGCTAACTTTGACCTTGAATAACTTTCAAAGGGTAAATAGGGTCAACATTTTTGTAAAATATAAATTTTCAGCCATTTTGGAATTTTGTTTCCTTAAAATGCTAATTTTCATTGACAAATCAATTTATAATAATGATTTTAATTTTTTATTATTACGGTCAACTAAATTTCCCACCTCCGTGTTTTTGACCCAATTGTTTCCTTAGTTCAACACTTAATTTTAAAATTTGCCTGTGCAATTGTAAAACACGGAGCGTTACCGTCTTAAATTTTAGATTCATTTGGTTTAAGAAAGGGATTACCATCCCAAACACATTCTTTAAGCTGTTTTAAACATCTTTAAGAACTCTGTAAAATCTTTTGAATATCCTTGGGAAACATTCTGTGGGAGTAAAAATATAAAATCATTTTTCATCTTGTCTATTATCCTTCTGTGACCTCGGAAGGCATTTCATCTCCTCCCCGGATATGCCACGAATGACTATGTAAAAAAATTCGACGGCTCAATAATCGGGTGTTTTTACGTAGACAATATTTATATAGATACTTAGCGACATTGCACCAAAGCATCTCAATTATATCATCCAAGAATCCCAATAAATATTTATTAACCGACCCCCAGTTAATTTGAATAATCCAGGAACCCACGTGCTTTCTGGCATTTTTCTACCATCCCAGGAGCATCTAGGGCCCTAGACTCAGTTAGAAATTATGCTAAACCTTTCCCTCTGCCCATAAATAGCCAATTAATTATTCTCAAATTCCAAGATAAAATTGGAGGCACATGGCACCGTAATAATTTAAGGCCGGTTATTAAGTGCGGAATATCAAAAGGGCCAGGGCTGCCCCATGATTCTTATTTTAAGTAACTCCAGAACTTCGGTATGCTGGTGGAAACAAGTGTTTTCCATAGCGTTCCGCAACGAGATACCCTTAGATCATATCAGGTGTCATGGGAGCATTTTTTAATAAGAGATTGCCACGCTGTATGTAAATTTATGGCAGGGCCAGGTCTCGCCGGGGCCCTGTGAAAATAAACCATAACGATGAGAATTTATATTTCATTGCAAAGGGATCCCCTCGGAATAGCGAACTTGAGTAGAATTATAGATGCTCTGAGTGGAGCTAATTTATTTTGACTTAGCATGTTAAGTCGCGCTCCATTCTCCTGAGAAGGGGCCAGAATACGTTCAGCTTCTTTCTCCTCGTATTATTTTCATTGTTAAGTGACTTTAATATTGTTTAACTTTAAGACAACGAGAAGATGTACCTCAGGAACATGATGAGTTATTCAGCAACTGATAGGGACAAGCAATATGTGCTAGAACGTTATGCAAGGGCAATGCCATAAATCTAAATAATTGGACTGTAATGCGAAGAACTCCTGTGTATAATATTGACTACATTACGAAGACTTTTGGAGTGTACTGCTGCAGGATGTTATCAAACGTTTTACATTTTTTATTGATTAAAAAAATTTGAATTGTAAATTCTATACAAGTCGGACATAACGTGGTATTTTAAGTTCAAGGCCAGCAGAATATTTGGGAATTTTGTAACTGATTATACCTTATAAAGAAAACTAACAATCAATCGACCATGAAGATTTCGCTTATCGTTAATAATAATTTTTTGGAAGTGTCTACATTGTTACGTTTTTACGGCTTAACGTCTTAAGGAATACACTTTTTAAATGTTCAGACGCAATTTTATTAACACAATGCTAAATACAATTCTTAAAGTACACTAGTTATTCACCTTCAATTTAATATCTCACACGATTAAATTCTACATATGCATCTAGTTTTAATTCACAATTTAATCACCACTTTTTCCTTTAGGTCACTTTTATCGCTTTAGAATACTTTCATCGCTTTTTAAATACAAACTGACTTTAAATGCCGCTGTCACCGCTTTTATATATCCAATATCTTCCAAGTTTCAGATCCTTCCGCCATAGTCTGGACCATGCATGCTTTTTTCCAGAATCTTCGAAAAGCTTTTTCATTAATTCCATTAATTCAAATCCTAATCTAATAGACTGCGCCATCTTGTTTTAGTACATAAATCGTTACAAAAACCAGCTCGTCCAAACCTTAATAAATGGCGCATATATCATCATACTGCCCCCTTCTTAGGACTGTTCGCCCGAACAGTTCTCGTACCTGGATCCGGCTGATGATTTGGACACAGCCTGTCTATGTGTACGATATGTTCTTCTTCGCCTTTGGTCCTTGTTGAATCCTGTAGAGAACATCGTTGATCTGTACTAGGATTGTATAGGGCCCCTCCCATTGGCGCTGAAGATTTGGATATTTCACTTTTCGTCTCCAAGGGTTAAGAAACCAAACGAGGCCTCCTTCATCGTATCTACTACTGTTGGTGCGGAGATTGTTACTTGGTCTCATTCTATCACTGGCTGTCTTAAGATTCTCCCTTTCTGCGATTCTCTTAACTGAGGCTCCCACTCGTTTTTTCTTATGCTGCTGTCGCTTCTTTTACTGTTTACACAAACTGTGCATTTACGACACCAGTTCACAACATCCTACTGCATAGCAAGCCAACAGAATGTTTCCCTTACTTTTGCCAAATTTTTGTTGCTTCCCAAATGTCCCCCTGACTGGTTTTTACGACACTCTTCTAGAACATCTCTTATTCCAGCACGAGGGACTAGCACCTACTTTTGATGAGAGGTACCATCACCGGTTTCCCATTTGCGTTTCAATATTCCTCCCTCGATGGGGAATGAATCCTATTAGGCCTAATTGCTCTTCAGGGATAGCTTCTCTCTGAGATGTCCTTCCATTTAAGCTTCTCCTCGTATTCTTTCCATGACAAAATCCGGGAAAGTCGTCGCGTTCTAGGAGTCGCTGGTCCTCACATCCTATACATATTTGACACGACAATGGTCCTCTGACTCTTTTCTTCATTACGCCAATGATATTTACAACTGGTTACTGGTTAGCATGGTCACTGGAATATCCCGATTACGATTTTCATTCTTTCTCCAATGTCCAATAGGATTGCGTGTGTTGACATAAAGTCCAAACCGTTGTCAATAGTATAGAGGGCCTTTCCTGAGACTCTAGTCTTTCACATAAAAAAAAAAAAATTATGCATTTTTCATCTCAAGCTTTCCCTTTGGTGACAAAACTGTTGTCGCCAGCCTGCAGTTGGCTGATGTTTACGATGACATCAGGGGCTTCGACTTCCCTCAACAGCTCAATCTGGGCGCCTTTCTGCCACTGTCCACATTTGCCGAATAAATTGGGCCACTCTCTGGAGATTCTGCTCTCTTTCGTTTTCGATAATTCCTTTGTAGATGGCCTGGATCCCACAGTTACAGCATCATAGTCGACTACATTCTTCCAAGCTGTTGTTTTGCAAGCAAATATTTTTAGTTATATTTATTCCCCTAAGGTTGACTGTACTCCTTGTTGCTTGGTTCGCCAAAACTTCGGCGGTAGTCTTATTTCCGCACAATCTGGCTGCCTGGTGCACGTCCCGGTAGGTAAATGAGTTAAGAAGAGGCCTCTTGCTACCTTGTAAATGTAGTCTTGATCGAAACTAGGATATGCACTAGCGTCTCGATATCGGCGCACAATTGCTGTAAAGTTTCTCCTGGCCTTTGAAGTCTATTTCAAAGCAAAGTTGGAGTCGATAAACCTCTTACATGGGCTGATCGCCGAGCAGAGCCTAGTTAAGGAGTACGACAGGGATGTCTACTTTCGCCATTACTATTTCTTATAGTAATAAATGACTTCCTTGTCGGCGCTCTAGATAGTAGAACAGGCGGCATACAATGGGGTTTGCTAGACCGCCTTAAGGATCTCGACTACGCGGATGATCTGTTTGCTGGCCCACAGACACCAGGACCTCAAAAACATGCTAAACAATTTGCCAACACAAAGTAGTCCGACAGGCTTGAGGCTAAATCCGACAAAAACCAAAAAAATGAATTGGTTCTGTTACCTCGGTAGTATTATTACCGAAAATGGCAAGGCAGAAGAAGACGTCAGTTTCACAAAAATAAAGCACGAAGTGCATATGCATGCCTCTTCCGCATATGGAGATCAAGGGAAATCTCAGCTAACACGAAATTGCGGCTGTTCAACCCCAATCTTAAGGCAGTTCTTTTGTATGGTTGCGAAACATAGAAAATCACCCAATTTATTACAAGGCGCCTTCAAGTTCTCATCAGCAGATAGCCCATTCAAAACGCGGAGGGGGGTGTTCCAAAATAACACCGTTAAGAAAATCGAAACCTAAAGGTTTTTGGGGTCGCTGATCACGAAAATCGGGGTCCCGCGGTCCTAAAACATGGGCGTCACCCTTAAAAATGCAAAAAACATCCCTTTTTAGGGGTTTTTCGCGATTATTTCAATAATAATGAAAACTAATGCAATGAAATACAATTTTTTTTTAATATTTATTTGCGAAGGTTGTTGATTTGTACTAAATCAAGGTGAACTTTATGATAAGGGGTAGTCCTAAAGGGTTGAAACCACCCCTAAATCGGCTAAAAATAGCAAAAAATGTAAACATGTTTTTTTTTTAAGTTTATGCCTCAAATTCGATTGTGGGCGTACTGCCAGGCAAAAATAAATTATTTTCAACCCTTAACGGGTTAAAACTACCCCTACAATTTAAAAAAAAAAATATTTTTACTTTTTGCTTGAAATTAAGTTCAATAGGTATTATCAGCCAAAAATTTATTATTTTCATCCCTTAAGGGGTTAAAACTACCCCGAAAAACTAAGCCGAATTTCTTTTAGTTAACGTTAAAATATTACGTCATTTTAACAATTGTTAAACGGTGCAACTCCCGTTTTATCTAACCGGAGATTTGACAACCGATGGAGCTTTTGTTACGGTTAAAGTTAATTGGTGCAACTCACCCAAAGTGTTGTAGAATAAAACACTCTAGTGATTAGATTTTGTACATTAATTACTTTTTCTAGTTAAAAAAAAAAACGCTTTACACACTAGAATATTTTATTTCTAAACACCTGTTAAACACTTGGAGTTGCAGTGCTGCGTTTCTAACAAACATTCCCTATCAAACAGTTCCAGTTCACCCATTGATAAGATCATCAATCTATATTAATAAAAGAAAGTGTGTGTCTGTAAGTCTGTGTATCTGTGTGTCTGCTTGTGCGTACCGTCACGCATTGTAGCCAAACTAGAAGAGATAGAAATCTGAAATTTTTTTTGTAGATGCATGGATACTAGGGTGACCGTAAGAAATCGATGTCGGAATTTTATCAACGGGAACCCCACAAAATGATCAGCCTTTGCAGATTTTTAGATAGCCAAAGTTTTAGCACGATTGGAGCACGTTAAACCGTGCCGCTACTCGCTCAAAGTTGGCAAAATCTCCATTTTTTTGCTGAACGGCGGAGTTTCAGAGTCATATCTCCAGAACAGTCCATTCTACACCCACGGGTAATGTCTTAAATTAAAGGTAATTTTGTTCTACATAATTTATATTTATACATATTTATCGTTACTTGTCGTCAAAAGGAGCTATAACAGCCTTTGTCGCCAAAAACGTGATCTGGTACCTCTAGGAACAAACTCGAGTATTATGAAAACTACGCCGTAGGTTACATAATTTTTCTCGGGATTCACATTGTTTCAGTTGCAAAAAAAACTTTCAGTAGTTCGTTAAGATTGAAGGAAGAATTACGAATTAATTGTCCAAGTGAAAATATTGCAGCCAACACGGGAAGGTTCAAAGGAGCTTGTGTCATGTTGGAACAAATGTTAGGAAAAGAGTTATTGCACCTGGCCTGTCGTCACCATATCCCTGAAGTTTTGTTGAGGAGTGTGTTCGAGTGCAAAATGGGATCAGCCACTGGGCCTCAACCAGATATTTTCATATCAGATAATTTCAGAATGCATGATCCAAGATCGACAAGGTAAAATATGACACAGGTATCAGCGACGAAATTGTGAAAAATCATTTAACCCCAAATGAAATTGCGAACATTGCTGATGATTTCAAGACAAAATTAACGGAATGCCATCCCAGAGATGACTATAAAGAGCTATTACAGTTGGTTATGGTGTTTGTTGGAGCACTCGGCGGTAATGAATTTGGATTTAGAACACCAGGTGCCATTCATCACGCTAGGTGGATGGCTAATGCCATTTACTGTCTGAAAATATTCCTTTTCCGCGGTCAATTCAAGATGAGTAACGAGGAACAGATTTCTTTGGGTGCTATTTGTATTTTTCTCGTCAAAGTATACTGCAAAGCTTGGTTCAATGCCCCCAGAGCTCATCTGGCTCCCAAACAAGACCTTGATCTTTTGCAAAGTTGTTTTGACTACCAAGAGAATGACAAGGATATCTCTGAGAAAGCTCTAGCAAAATTTTCTAACCATTTATGGTATTTGAATGCCGAATTGGTAGCTCTTGCGTTCTTTGATCCAACAATTACCAATGAAGAAAAATCAGAAATGGCAAACAAACTGCTTGAGATTGAGTCACAACATTCTAGAGTTGTAAATCCAAAGCTTCAAAAACAACAATTGAAACAACTAGTTGAAGCAGGATTGTCCAACTTAATTACTAAGGAGACAATGAATTTCTTTGAGCGTTTTGATATCAACACAGATTTTCTCAAAGATCCTCCCAGTGCCTGGCCTGAAAATGCTCATTTCAAAGAAGGATACAGGATCGTCCAATCATTGAAGGTTGTAAATGATATGGCCGAACGAGGAGTCAAATTATTAACTGATTTCAATAATCTTCTGACCAAAGATGAAGATCAAAAGCAATATGTCCTTCAACTAGTCAGCAAGTGCCGACAGCTGTATCCTGATGTCTCCAAATCCACTTTAAGCAAAGTTCTAGAATAGATCATTATATGTACCTATATTTAACTTCTTAGAGAACCTATTTTTCACTTTCCTCAATAAATTATGTACTTACTTAAATATAAGAGTTTTCTTTAAATAAACATTAAAGTACTAAAATAAAGATTAGTCATCATCACTTATCAAAAATAATATTCGAAGTTTCTTCCTAGAGGTACACGTTTTTGGTGACAAAGGCTGTTATAGCTCCTTTTGGCGACAAGTAACGGTAATTATATATGAATACAAACTATGTAGAACAGTATTACCTTTAATTTAAGACATTACCCGTGGGTGTAGAATGGACTCTTCTGGAGATATGACTCTGAAACTCCGCCGTTCAGCAAAAAAATGGAGATTTTGCCAACTTTGAGCGAATAGCGGCACGGTTTAACGTGCTCCAATCGTGCTAAAACTTTGGCTATCTAAAAATCTGCAACGGCTGATCATTTTGTGGGGTTCCCTTTGGCAAAATTCGCTAAAAAAAATTCTCCCTTATCACTACGGTCACCCTAATGGATACCCCAGAAGGTGGAAGTAAGTTTCCGTTTTTCGCTATTTTGATTAGTTTTTTTTAATTAATTAATTAGTACGATTTGTCACCATTTTTTACGCTCTACGCCTGGTATCTCGGCTAATGTATATCGTAGAACATTATTAATGCCACCAATTGAAAGATTAGACAATTCTGGTTTAAAATTATTTGTTTCAAATTTCAGAAAGGCGATTTTTCGAAATTCATCCCCTAAGGGGGTGAAATGGGGTTTACCCAAACCGCCTGAGCTATAGGGCTGAAATTTTGACAGTGCATCCCTATAATGACGTGGACATCCACTAAGAAGCGATTTTTCGAAATTCATCCCATAAGGGGGTGAAATGGGGTCAACCCAAAACCGCTGGAGCTATAGGGCTGAAATTTTGACAGTGCATCCCTATAGTGACGTGGACATCCACTCTAAATCGATTTTTTGAAATTCATCCCCTAAAGGGGTGAAATGGAGTTAACCCAAACCGCTGGGGCTGAATGGCTGAAATTTTGACAGTGCATCCCTATAATCACGTGGAAATGAATGACTCAAAATTCACTTTATTTAGGATTCCTTTGTCACTTCTCTTGATGACATATACACACCAATCTCTGCTTCAAAACTTGCAGATTTGTTGAGCAGAGGTGATATACGCAGCAATTTGTTTACCATGTTTATTAAAAAAATGCTCTATAATAAACCTTTTTTAGGGATAATAACAACTGACTTTTTTGTTTGTTTTTTTTTTTTCAAGGAAAACAGTGCACATAATAAACAGTTTTTATTTAAAGGCGTTGCAAGGCACGCGGGTTTTATGCTAGTAGTACAATAAGACCTACATCTGAGCGCTGAGCCTGCACAGCAATCTTTTACCAGCAACATCATGTTAGCGCGCTTATCCCCTTTGCCCACAGACCCTTTTTCGCTTTACAGACTCGGAATTCATTCCTTTACAGAACATACTTTACCTGTCAGTATTCTCGAACTTTTCCAACATGCGAAAGTTCAAACCCAAGATTAATCGTCATCTCCTCCAAAATCCCGCCGACTCTTCCTAACCCAAAATAAAAATGTTATTCAGTCATAGCGAACGAAAGGATTGGGAACTTTAATAGTAAACATTTCAAACAAAAAACTTCAAAAGTCCTTTCCGGTTTTTACCTGTTGTTATGATTGGGTTAAAATATGTAAAGTTTTGTTTTAATGGAAGTTTATGTTTGTGCTCACCAAACCATATAATAACTTTTGCAGTTTGCTCATTTCGAAAGAAAAACTTCACTTTTCTGTTCATTTAAATTACGAGTAAAGTAGACATTTTGATCCTTTATGAAATACATATCCCTTTTGTTATACATCTGAGTGAAATAGTTCTCATATTACTTGAAGGACCTAATGCTCTGCACAAACTTAAGCATGTCTTTTAACTGTATGACAGAACCTTTGTATGAAAAGTTGTTAATAGTTACTGTGAAGCTTTTGTGATCTCGGTGCAGCAATGCACTTCTGTAGCATGATATATCCCAGACCTGGTCACTAAGCGTGGAAAGTTGTCCACAGTCCTATAGGTTTTTGGGCCCTCATGCCCTCATCTAGAGCTGGACAAACTAATATTCTGTCATGTTGAAAAACTATCCAAGCGTCTTTTATGCGTTATACACAAAATTGAAACATAACGAGAGTTAAACATATATAGATGCTAGCCCAACTATTCAAACGTAATGGCATGTCTGTTCCGCTACGCTTCCATTTTAATACGATGTCTGCACTTAGCTCGTCATATACAGAAATAATATTGACAAAGATAAATACGCTCGTAGTTTGTAATAGGAAACGAGCCAAAAAAGGAGCCCCGTTCTGCTTTCGTTTGGCAAAGGTCAACGTTTCAGATTTTGAAGTTCAAAGGCATACATCACAGGATGCAACGTCAAAAGCTATCTTTTCTTATCGTTATATTCGACTGGAACAGCAGAAACAATATTCTACGCCAGAATTCATTCGCAGACGAGGTTGTGTTTCTCCATCTATTCTTCTATCGTAACATATTTTCCTTATACATAAAAGGGTTCCTTGATACGATGTCAGAGGATCCTCTTAACTATTGTAAAGCATCATTTTCTTCGTCGCTACGTAAAGTGTCTGTGGAATAGTGAACGTCATAGACATCGTCTCTCTCTCTATACACATCCAAGCGTACGTGTAATGGGCATGAACCCATCCACATTCGGTATGGGTTCATTTTTAATCCTTGCTGGAGGAGCTTTCCATTTATCAAGTTCAATCCATACGGAGGAAAAATCGCTGGTGAGGCCGAGCCATGCCAGAAATATGCACGAGCTGAGTCCTTAGGCAAAATTTTGTCACAGTCGTACGTCCGTATGTATGCTCGTGCAAATGCAGAAAGGGGTGGCTCGCCCGGCTGCTTCCAGTCATGTGTGTTTGCTTTTTAATATTTCTGTCAAGTGCTCGGTTCCGTCATGTGTAAATAATGTCGCTCTTGTTGTTATAAACTTGTATAGTACAAGCGGTATCTGGTGCTCTCTCTCCTCATCTTTTGGGGTAAGCGAAAATTCTGCAAACAGGTCACAAGAGATGCCCTTCTATGAATTGGAAACGACAGGAAGCTTGAGGCGGTAATGGGGCCACCAATGGAAAGGGGTGAAAAGCGACTGCTGAAAGGCACAAGGACCATGTTCTACTATGCCCGGGGTAGTATTTTAATGATGGCACAACCGCACATACAAAATTTCATAATTTTTAGGTGATACTTGAGTGGATGACAGCTTTCAAACTGGATATTGAAGGGTTTAACATTGATCCCACTACTGAGTATCTACCATAATTTGAATACACGCCCGGCACCCTTTCTAGAATTTTCTATTGACGGATGAGTCCTTCAAGATCTGCAGGGGTGTGGCAATGTCTGTTGTTGTTTGTTTAATGACATGATATTTGTTGGATATTTTTAAATTGTGCTGGGGTGGAAGGAATTATCAAGAGAAATCCATCAAATGAGCATAAAAAAAGATTTTTGATACCCTGTACTCGAGCATTTTTTTTGTCGGATTAAGTTTCTTTTTTTAACTCGCAAAAATAAGTCTCATCATTAGGGGAGATTACAGGAAAACATTGAATTTTGATACCTTTTACTTACAACTACACAGGAGATGGCCTTGCTGAATATTTCTTACATATTCATTCCCTTTAAAATATATTTGTCAAATTGACGAACTTTTAAAGGACCTGCGTCTAACTTATCCCACACTGATCGAATTTACTCCATCAGCAAACAGTAGATACGAGATAGTTTAGAAATGCAATCGTTTCTGAAAGTCACGAGTTTGATAAAAGCGATTGGAAAGGATTTTTAATCCGTCCTAAACCAAATAATTGTAATTTATTTATTTCCAGAGTTCACACAAGGAGCTTTAACCCGAGTAAAACTAAAAGATGGCTTTACATAGGGCGAACAACGGCCGCTTGGCTTTTTAAGGGGCATATGATGGCCGTCAAGTTTTTAACAATTTTTTAGAGGAGCATATAAGTGCCCATGACGGCCAAACTTGACCAAAAGATTTAAATGGCCGAGTACTGAGCTGTACATACGGGCATACGACGGCAAATTAGAGTCAAAAAAAGGATCTGCACCAATGTATTGTTGAGTGTGGTTTGTGAGAGCTTGATCATTTTCGTTATGTTCTATCGTTGCACAAAAGAAACAGGCTCGCCAGTCGTCGGTTTGTGAAGGCACCGCACACGTGGTTCTTGGTGTTCATTTATATTTTAGTGGGAAATTTTGTTATTTGGCAGGTTGAAGACAAAAAATCATATACGGCCGTACAGCCCGACAAACAACCTTCTGATGCCCGGCACATGGCCGAGGGCTATGTTTCAAACACGGCCGGTGGTCGGCCCTTGTAAGGCAATATTATTTTTAGTCGGGGAAATAATTTATCACTAAAAAACTTCAGGTCAACGGAATTCTGTTTGTAAGATTCGGATCTCTGTATGTTACTCCTATTTTCCAACTACTTCAACAGGTTGTGTATGGAATGTCAAAGATGAAATCGATTGAGCTCGGAAAAGTAATTGCGACAAAGTGCTATGTCTGGACTAAATGTTGTATACATCAAAACTTTCAAACCAAACTCTCCCAAGTTGTATTGTCAGGCATTGTCATGATGAAAGGCATCACTTTTCCAATTATTTAATTTCGTTCCTTTTCGTTCAATTGGCTCACGTAATCTGTAATGTTTTTTACAGCAAAATTGAGAATCAATCGTCTGACCAACTGGAACTACCTCATAGTGAACGATTCCCCTCCAGCCCCACACACAAACATCACATTTTTAGACGTAGTAAATCCTAAGTTCGCGTTCGCACTATCCATTGTCCGTGATTTTTTAAGTTTACTATTGAAATACGTGACCTATTCTTCATAACCGATACCGGTTATTAGACGTTTCAAAAATGGGTCGATTCCATTGCGTTTCAGTAGCTCATCGCAGATGTTATTTTGATCTATTATGTTTTTCGCGCTCAACTCGTGAGGGTCTCATACAGCACAGTAAGTAACTCCTTACTGCCTTTCCGCACTCCCGACTTAATCATGCCCAAGCTCATCCGCAGGTGGAAGATAACCCCCAAGCACACAAAAATCTAAAAAAATCGCACTACTCACCAAGTTTAAATATAAAGGTCGTTACAAAAAGAACGTACGAGCAAGCTTCTTCTTCTTCTTTGATCCGTTAACTGGCGATCCGAGCGGGACGTCTCCGCAACGGATACGCTGCTGTCGGTGCAGCTGGCTCCTGAACTCTATTCACGATTCGTTTCTCTTGTGCCGTTTTTGGCGACGTCTAGAGCCACGGTGACGAATAATCGTGTATTCTTTAGGGCACCCTCGATATTCTTTAGCCAGGTTTTCTTCGGTGCCGATCACTGAATTTCCAGCCTGCGGCACAGTCTCGCCAGAGAAGTTTACGTGGCAAGCGGTTATCATCCATTCGGGAAACATGTCTAAACCACCGTAATCGACGTTTTTGCATTTCTTCTTCAATCAGTGTCTGCTGATCACATCTTTGTCTAATTGTCTCGTTTCGAAGGCGATGGTGGAGTGAGACACCAAGAGTCTGCCTCAAGCATTGCATTTGGAAGACCCCAAGGTTGTTGAAGTACGGTTTGAGCAGTGTCCTCGTTTCCATATGCACCACTTGAGCGAGGCGAATGTTGCTATTGCCCGGCCGATGCGGCTGTGAACGTTGGCTGTCGATGCCACTTTAGTTTTCTCAAATTATGATCCAAAATATTTAAACATTAGGACCTGTTTGATTTGGGTTCCATCGAGGTGAATACTGGCCCTGGATTCGTTCGTTGCGAGCACTTTGATCTTTTCTGCATAGATTTTTAACCCGTATGACTTGGCGTTGCGGGAAATGTCTTATAAGATGTCCGTTGCTTCGGCATCCGTGTCGGCGAACATTATGTCGGTTACGAGCTTGTTGTCGTCGTATCGAACTCCGCGTATTCCATTGAATGCTTCACGAATAATCGCAATAACAACGTTGAAGAGAAATGGTGAAGCGACGTCTTCCTGTAGGACACTCGTTTGATTCTGGAACTCCTCGGATAAAGGTCGATTCGCACTATACGGAACGTCAACGTCACGTCACGGAACGGCAACGGCACGTCAATTTTGCTTTCAATTCGCACTTAAACGTCACGTCAACGTAAATTTTGCGTTCAGTCTAAAAAAAATTAGATAGGGTATGGCCTTTATTCCGTATTGCTGATTTTAAATTATTATTTGGAATGCCAAAGTTTAATAATACCCAGTTAGCAATGATAGAGAATGTCGAAGTAGCAGTTTTATATACTTTTAATAAAAATTGAACATATAATTTAAAAAACACATCTTTTCGAGACGCTAATAGTGCTAAGCAAAAATTGATGGTTTGTTTAATACATATAATTAAACCAAGTCAACTTCGTTTAATATAGAAAGTAAAAATTAAATTATATTTCATTGGTTAAATGTGTGATGGGATAGCTTTCATAAAATTCTTGTGCTGACGCGGAAGAGTTGAATTTTGAGATGGGGATAGTGTTGGTGTTGCCGTTTGAGCATATATTGATTCCTGGGGATTTGAAGTTGATGATGATATGCAGGAAAAACTTGTTTGAATTTACATTGGTTGTGGGCGTTGCATTCATATTGGTAGCTACTTTGCACCTGAGGCGAGCGTATCGGTCTTGTAATGCTATACGTTAATGGTAATGTAGTAGAGGGTATAAATAGTTCTTTTAATTTCTCTTCTTGCAACTTCGTCCATTGTAGTTTAGAAACTATTGCGAAAATTAAAACCTAACACTTACCTGGGGTCTCATTCTCTATTAGAATACTCGAAACTGTTATCCGAAACTAAAATGCTTCCGTATTCCCTATTACAATATTGCTTCCTTTAGTAGGAATATCCCCGAAAGAAATGAAAATGAGTGCAAGAGGTTTCAATTGTCTCCCCCATACATAAAATGTTATAAATTGCTCGATTATCCTTGAGCTTTCGAGTAAAAATCTAACAATATAGTTACAGTTTCGAGCAGAATTTAATCAATTTGTAATACAGAATACCATTTTGGCATTTTCGAGAGAAATTCTCACAATATTGTAATTGAGAATAAGGCCCCTGGTGTATTTAATTCTTTGACAATATTTGACCAAATTTTCTCTTTGTGAGTATTGTCACTATACCATTTCTGAAAAAAAAAAAAAAGATCATACAGCTTCTCCTATCGCCGAACCTTTTCAATCAATTTTTCATCTTCCATGATGAATTAGTTTCTTCAAAGATTATTATTTGAAAAATTCGAAATGCTGCCGTTACTACTTTCGCATTCAACAGAATAGATCAGTCACGTCAAGGCACGGCACGTTAAAATATAGTTTGAAACTAATCTTGACGTGCCGTTACGTTGACGGTCCGTGACGTTGCCTATATATGTGAACGTGTAGTGCAAAACTCATTGAAGATTATTTTGACGTGACGTTGCCGTTCCGTGACGTGACGTTGACGTTCCGTATAGTGCGAATCGACCTTAAGTCGCTTTGAATACGAACGTTGCTAGTTGAGCCATCGTACGACGTTTGATGATTTTCAATGGCACGTTCTCGGTTTCCAAGGTTTTCCACAAGCTGTTCCAATCGAAGCAATCGAAAGCGGGTTTGAAAACGATGAAAACGACGACAGCTCGTTTGCCGCAACGAATTCTTTCTTCCATTAGTTGACGGGGTGCGAATATTTGATCAATGCATCCTCGATGTGATCAAATAAATCCAGCTTGTTCTTTCAGGCTCGTTTGTTCTCGACGTTTCTGTACCCTCGATTGTATGAGTTTCGGAAATACTTTTCCGACGATCGAAACGGCCTTGACGCCATTTCTTCCATGTCGACCGCACCGTTATTCCAGTACGCTTCCCATTCCGATTTCATTCTCTGTGGAAATTACTCCACTTTGCGTTAAAACCTTTTACCACTTCTGCCACAATATTTCTCTATCCAAACTATCAGGCGCTACTTTTTTTATCATAACATCTGCTGCTGCTGAAATTATAGAATAGAATTTATCCCAAGAATATTCTCTTTTATCCTTTGCTGGCTACCACAGTTTTTATTTGTACTTTTTCATTCGGAGTAGTAAATGCATTCTAGAAAGGACAGAAAGGGAGTTCTCTTTGCATCCTTAAAATCAGTAAACAGCTTTTTCGAGATTTTTTTGTAAATATTTTCCACTTTAACAATAAGAATTTGAGTCGTTGGAAGATGTATAATAGTCCTTCAATGACATTTCCACCTCTACAGATAAAAAGCATGTTTGCACTGTATGCGATCCTCCTATAGTGTATTTTGGTAGGCTTACAACACTGAATGTGTGTATTATAACTAAAATCCATAACTATAATCCATAACTGCGAGCGATTGCACACCTAAGGAATTACATAAAACCATGCAAATTGTCTCACTTCCTCTCGTCCATATGCAGGTATAATTGTCCCTCGTGGATCAAAGTACGATTCTCGAAACCCCCAGAATTTCCCAGGATATTGTTGATTTACGCATGTAGGTCAATATTGATCTTCGCAGCTGGGCTAGTGCATCCCCTGCAAGCAGGGGTACACGCAAATCGATGTGGGGTCCACCCTGACGAATTGTAATTTCATTTGACGAAAGGTCAAACCTACCCCCGGATAAATTGTTCCAGGATGCCTTTGCGTACATGCATTTACAATGCAGCATAAATTTGTACGTAGGTGGTGGTGTTATTGTAGTTGGGTATTATCAGCGCAAAAGTGTGGGCAATGCATTGTTAATTTCAATTTAAAATAGGTAAAGGACAAGGGTGGAGTTTTTTGGAATTTTTATTAATAGTTCTCGGAATATTTATAACCATACAGGAGAGAATGAGAGAAGGACTATTGAAGGTGGTTGCATGTGCGCATATTAAATAGCAAGGCAAATCGCGTGGATAATCCTTTTAGAAGCTGTTATTATTCCAGTAATAAATCCTAATGCGATACATTTTTTAATTACTTATAGCGTAACATTTCCCTTTGTACATTGCATTCACTTAAAAAGGGGGGCATTGGAACTTGTCATCCACGTTCGGTATTGACTAATCAGTATTAATTTTGAAACACAAATTAAACTAATACAGTAAGAGGCTTATTTCATTTTATTAATTACAGCTCCCAGTTTCGTTCAATATTCGGTTTTTAATATGGGATTAATGAAAATTGTTACAAATGTGGTGAAAGATTGTTTACATTTATTGATATTGGCAGCCACATTTCATATATATTTCGTTTCTGTTTTATTTAAACAGTTTGATTTGAAATATTAGGTCAGCCCGTAAATAATGCGGTTGTTCCAAATTCATGGAGAGAAGGTTCACGTAGGCGGTTTAAACCAGAAACTGTAGTTCGAAAAAGGGTGGTTTAGGAAAAATATACATATATGAATTTTAGGGGCGTCCGCCTCTCAATTTGGAGGAGAAAGTATGCATTTTGGTGGAGGCGTGTCTCTTCGCATCAAAAATAGGGGTCATACGGGCCATAGGTAGGCCTCGGTAGTCTAGGGGTAAGGCGCCTGACTACTATCCCCAGAGGTCCCGGGTTCGATTCCCGGCGGTGCCACGGTCCTAGCCTTTCCCAATTTCCCGCCTACATAACTTTCCTTCTTTCTTCTTCCTTCTTTGCATTCCTGATTCCTCCTGTCATAGCCTTACTAGTTCTCTTCCCCGCTCCACCAAGCGCATGTGTTGCATCATCATCACCATCATCACCTAAAATAGTTAAAGTAAATAATTAGTTTTAAGATATTTAACATTTTTGATTACTAAAAATATTTGAATTACTAAACATGTAAACAACCCGGTCACAACAAAGTAAACAAATATCACAAAGGGAAGACAAATATCATACCAAAGAAAACATAAATAACACATATTAAACATAAATAAATACATAACAAATAATAAACACCAAAGAACATAATAAATAGCTTAAAAAATTACCTTTAAATTAATATTTACATACTTACCCAAACCTGCCAATGAAGAAATGTCAAACTTCTTGACATTTCTATTTCTTAGTACGTGTGTGTATGTAAATTCGAAAATCGGGTCAATTCAGAATAAAGTTATGATATTTATCCCCACCCAAAACCAGAAGGCATTGCCAGGCACTCTCTCCCAGAAACATCTGGAATTATGTATTTTAATTGAAAAAGGGAGGAGAAAGTAAAACCGTTGAGGTCAAAGACCTCAGGGCCTTCGTGTAGGATATAAAAAGGAAATCAAGCAAAGGTTCACTCTCTTGTTGTAACATTTGAGTGCATGTACATATATTTAAAGTAAAAGTCGTTTTAAGTAAAAGGCGGAATCATTAGAAAAAGTGAAGTTGTGACCGCGTTGGCGAGTTTGTCTTAGAATCGATTTGCTGAAACTTAAATAATATTATCCATAGAAGTTAGATTTCAAAGTAACATAGTGTAAATTTAGAATTCAAAGAAAGATAAAATCTGTGATGCAATTAAATAGAAGAATTTGGATTTTAATGATAAATTTTGTGATCCAAAATAATTGAAGTACATGTGAAAGGATAAATTTATATTTGCATAATAAAAAAATTGTGATGTAAAATAATTGGAATTATATGTGAAAGAATAAAAAGAATAATTTGTGATGCAAAATAATTTGAATTGTATGTGAAAGGTTAAATAGAATAATTTATATATTGTGGATTTATTATTGCATTTGAAAAATTGAATTTAAATAAAATAGTTTTGTGCTGCAAATATAATTGTGGAATTATTTATTTTGAAGATACTAAACATTTTGGTCCTTCGAGCCGGATAGTGATAGCCGGATAGTGAATGGTGAACGTTAAATAAATTTTAACGGATAACGGATAGTGAATGGTGAACGTTAAATAAATTTTAACGGATAACGGAACGTGAATAGTGAACGTTAGATAAATTTTAACGGATAACTAACGGATAGTTAGCGGATAAATTTAACCGATAACGATACCGAAAATTTAATCAATAACGATACCGCAAATTGTGACGGATATCTGAAAAAACGTGACTTAGCTACTTTGCAAACTTACTTAGTGAAAATTAATTTAGTGAAACAATATATTGTGATTTAATATCGTGGTCAGCAGACTATACAGTAGTACGCTGAAATTCTCTTGTGAAACTGTGAAACATTTCAACAAATTGTATGAAATTCGATTGTGAAAACTGTGAAACATTTCAACAACTTGTGTGAAATTCTCGTGTGAAAACTGTGAAACATTTCAACAAATTGTGTGAAATTTGTGAAATCTATTGAGGCAAAGAATTTGCAACATAATTGTGGCGATCAACATCATCAGCAGTATAAGCAAAATCATCAGCATCGTCAGTAAAATCAGCACCATTATCAACACCAACAGCAGCATTATTAACAACAAAGTCATCAACGAATCATCCAGAGCTCCAATTGTCCATACATCAACTGGCTTCGGTGAGTCTATTCCAATTTATTTTATTAAAATAGTGCTACTAACACCGCTTTAATCATGGAGCAAACTCAAGCATATATCGACGCGCAAATCGAACTAAATAATACTCTCGACAAATATATTCGTAATGATAAAAAAGAAGCTAAAGTTAGAAAGACCGCCACGTATTATAAAAATAAGATAGCAATTGTGACAGAACTATGGGAAAAATTTAAATTAAATCATGATTTTATATCATTAAATCCCTCCGCAAAACCTAGTGATGAAGAAAGTGCGTATAGTGATAATGATCATTATTCGGACTTCGCAGAAAAATATCTTGAGTTCGTCTCGCGATTAGAGGACATGTATAATAATTTAACTGCAGTCCCAGATATATCTATAAGACCCAGTGTTCCTTCTACTAGTGATACCACAAACTATTCAAATTACGTGAACAATATAGTGAAACTGCCGCGCATTACGCTACCAACATTTTCGGGCGACTATACGACATGGACATCGTTTAAAGATTTATTTGTATCCCTTATTGATAGCCAACCGTCAATATCCAATTCACAGAAACTCCATTATTTAAAGGCAAGCCTCAGTGGTGAAGCAGAAAGTTTAGTAAAGGGATTTGTTATATCAGATAACAATTACCCTGTGGTATGGGAACTTTTAAAAAATAGGTATGAAAATACCCCAGCGTTAGTTAACTCGTACTTCGATAAATTATTCAATCAGGCTACTGCTAGTGAAACGTCAGACTCAATAAAGGCTCTTCTCGATTCCACAGTTGAATCGGTTCAAGGGCTTGAAAACTTAGCAATTCCCGATTTATGGAAGGCAGTTATTGTGTACATGACTGTTCAACGATTCCCAAGAACCACAAGACAAATTTGGGAACAACAAATCAGTGACAATAATAAGCTCCCAACGTATGACTTGATGAAAACGTTTTTAGAATCAAGATTCAGAGCTTTGGAGGCAATTGGAACTAAATCTAAATTTGCAAAACCTTCACCAACTCAGTTTATATCAAGGCAACAGTCATTTTTAATTGAACAGGCTGCTCAGTGCCCGGTGTGTTCTGAGAGCCATAGTGTTAGAAAATGTCCATCGTTTTTTAAAATGTCGTTTTCTAATAAACAAGACATCGTTAAGCGAAAGGGACTGTGTCTAAATTGCTTAAATAGTGGTCACGTCGTCTGCAACTGTCCCAGCAAAATGTCGTGTTTCAAGTGTAGAAAGCGCCACCATACCCTGTTACATCTGAATGGAAAACCAGAGATAACAGGCTACAGCAATCGCCCTAGTGACAAGGCTCAAGTGTTTCAAACAACAACAAATATACCCGAAATTAACAACTCAGTGAACTCACCCAGTCAACACATTCACCCTACAGTAAATAGTTTACACGTTTCCATGCATAAGGAGACGCTATTGCCGACAGCTCTTATCACTATTGGATCTACGCACGGTGACCAACATGTTGTGAGAGCCCTCGTGGATCAAGGATCGCAAGCCACTTTCATCACGGAACATGCAGTACAAATGCTGAAATTGGCAAAGATGCCAGTGCGTGCTTTCATATTTGGTATAGAAAAATCGAAGTCAACCACATCTCAGTCCAAAGTGAATTTTAAATTGATTACTTCTCACTCCAAATCCATACCAGTAGAAGCATTAGTGTTAAAAACAATCTCGAACTCATTACCCTCAAAACCAGTATCAATGAATTGGAATCATCTAGCAGGATTAAAGTTAGCAGACCCATATTATAATGTTCCTGGAAGAATAGATGTGCTACTTGGAGCCGACGTTTATCCCAGTTTGATAGAAGAAGGCCTCATCAAAGGACCAGATGGGCAAACAGTCGCCCAAAATACAATTTTGGGATGGATTCTTTCAGGAAAAACAGCCGATCGAGAATTGGAGGTTAATAATGTCAAAACATTCACAACAATGGTAACAGCTGAAAATAACGATCTTAGCCAAGTTCTTCAACAGTTTTGGGACATAGAAGAGATACCTCAAAGGCGTGTTCTAACAAGGGATGAAGAAATTTGTGAAGAATTGTACAGAACAACACACACCAGGCTGGATGACGGACGATATGAAGTAAGACTGCCATTCATCAGCGAAGCGCATAAAACATCATTAGGACAATCAAGAGCAACGGCATTTGCTAGTTTGTTCAGTTTGGAAAAACGACTGAGTCAAAATGATCATCTGAAACAGGAGTACCAACAATGTATCAACGATTACCTGCGCTTAGGTCATATGCATCTTGCCATGGATACCGAAGTCGACAACCGGAAAGAAAAGGATGGTAGAATATACTATAGCAGCTATTACTTGCCACATCATGCTGTCCTTAAGGAAAGTACGACGACAAAGGTACGAGTTGTATTTGACGCCTCGAGAAAGACCACCTCAGGATCATCGCTAAACAGCATATTGAACACTGGACCTACCATACAAAATGAAATGATCGGAGTCTTATTACGATGGAGAACATTTAAATACGCATACCTTGCCGATATAGAAAAGATGTACCGACAAATCAAGATACATGACGAGGACACAACATACCAAAGGATCCTATGGAGAAATACGCCAACTGAACCCGTGAAAGAATATTGCCTTAACACAGTTACCTTTGGGGTAACTTGTGCACCATATCTAGCCATACGAACCCTCATTCAATTAGCTCACGATGAAAACAAGAAGTATCCTATTGCATGTAATTCTATATTAAATGATTTTTACGTAGATGATCTCCTCTCTGGCGCAGATGAACTTGAAGAAGCTATTTTAAAACAAAAGGAGACACGCCAAGTGACCTCTGGAGGTGGATTCAAATTAAGGAAATGGGTGGCTAATGATGACAAAATTCTACATGGTATACCGCCAGAAGACATAGAAATGCAATCCTCAATCGATATTAATCCAGACAATGTAGTGAAATCATTAGGATTGGTATGGTATCCGTATAAAGACACCTTTGGATATAGAATAAAACTCACAGAAGCTAGTAGCGTCAAGAATAAAAGGGAATTATTATCTGAAATTGCGAAACTGTTCGATCCACTTGGATGGATTTCTCCGCTGGTAATAAGAGCTAAGTTAATTATGCAGTCAGTATGGCTGCTTGGTCTAGATTGGGATCAGCCGCTTCCAGAAAATATACAAGCCCAATGGATGTCGTTCAAATCAGAAGCCAGTATCTTACAAAAATTACGGATACCTAGATGGATAGGCATGCACAAAAGAATCAAACAATGTCAATTACATTGTTTTAGTGACGCATCTCAACGAGCATATGCTGCTGTAGCATATCTTAGAATTGTCCACGACAATAACGACGTTCAAACACACCTTCTAATGTCTAAAACTAAAGTAGCACCCCTAAAACCTGTTTCTATTCCACGTTTAGAGCTGTGTGGTTCTGTTTTAGCTTCCAGATTAACAAAGTCACTAAAGGAGATTCTACAAATACCTAACTGTGAGCTCATCATGTGGACAGATTCTACTATAGTGTTAGCTTGGTTGAAAAAACATCCTGCGACCTGGACCACCTTTATTGCGAATAGAACAAGTGAAATATTAACGAACATAGGAAATGCACCATGGTATCACGTTTCATCCGCAGATAATCCTGCAGACATCGCTTCACGTGGATCAACAGCAACTGACATCTCTAATTGTGCACTCTGGTGGCATGGACCTCAATGGCTGCAGCAACATGAAACTAGATGGCCCACCCAACAATTAATCGACGATACAAACTTAGAGTCACGAAAATGTATTCAAACATTCCACATCGAGAGAGGGAAGAAAGAAGACAATTCATCACACCTAACTACTCTTATCGAAAGATGTTCTTCGCTTAATCGTCTAGTCAATATCACGTCATACGTATTCCGATTCATCAAACGATCACAAGGTGACAAATCACAACCAAAATGGATAACAACAAGTGAACGCGGTAAAGCATTAAACTATTGGATTAAATTTTCACAAAATTTAGTTTATGAAAAGGAAATTTATAACCTAAAAAACAATAAGTTAATAGATTCGAAAAGTTCCATAATAAGTTTAAATCCCTTCCTTGATGAGTATGAACTGCTAAGAGTGAAAGGTCGTCTGAGCAACTCCAATCTACCGTATAACGAATGTCATCCTATCATAATACCGAAAGACAGCAAATTCACCACATTGTTAATAAACCATTATCATGAGTATACCGCCCATGGAGGAATCCAATTAATGTTAAACATTTTAAGAAAAAAATATTGGATAGTAAATGCGAGAAAAATAATTAAACAAGTTATTCATCGGTGTATCAGATGCTATAAACACAAGGCTCAAACCGTCACGCAATTAATGGGGGATCTACCAGCTCCGAGAGTAACATGCACGAGACCATTTACGCATACAGGAATAGACTACTGCGGCCCTATTAATATTAAGACAAGCAGGCTACGAAATGCAAAAATTGAAAAGGGATACCTAGCCATATTCATATGTCTTGCTGTAAAAGCTATACATTTAGAGGTAGTAAGCGATCTGACTACATCTGCCTTCTTAGCAGCCTTTAAACGTTTTATCGCGCGTAGAGGACGTTGTGGACACGTATACACAGATTGTGGTACCAACTTTATTGGCGCCAATGCCGTTTTACTTGATATCAGGAACATAGAAAAGGAATTAGCCACATATTGTGCTAGTGAAGACATTACATGGCATTTTAATCCACCCTCCTCTCCTCATTTCGGCGGCCTGTGGGAGGCAGGAGTAAAATCGACTAAATATCATCTAAGGAGAATTCTTGGAAACACAACGTTAACCTTTGAGGAACTCTATACAGTATTAGCTCAAGTCGAGTCTTGCCTAAATTCAAGACCACTTTGTCCTTTGACAAATGACTCGTCAGACTTAAACGCTCTAACACCGGGACACTTCTTAATAGGCGACGCGTTATTAGCCCCACCACAAACGGAACTCCTACACATCAACTTAAATCGCCTCGACCGATGGCAATTCGTTCAACAGTTGGTCCAACAATTCTGGAAACGCTGGACTTCCGAATACTTATCCCGACTACAGCAACGGCCAAAATGGATGCAGCAGACACCTAACATCAGAAAGGGAACGATGGTTTTAGTAAAGGACGATAATCTCCCATCATTTAAATGGCCATTAGGGCGCGTCACAGACACTCATCCCGGAAAAGACAATCTAACACGAGTCGTATCTGTACAAATAAAGGGAACAATTTTCAAACGTCCTATCACGAAAATCGCTATTTTACCTACTCAAGACAATGAAGACTTATAACGAAACAAGGGTTAACGATTCGCGACTAAAACCCCTACTAATGTGAACCCTCCACCTGAACTAACACACTATTAAAAACACAAATACTTTCAGTGTTTTTCTACTTACAGATTCAATCAAATTCATCAATCTGTCCCATTGATCTAGACTGGTAACCATTCAAGGCACCATCATATATATGGAGGCGTTCTAATTTGTATTTGGATATGACACAACACCGCCCTGGGGGGAGAATGTTGCATCATCATCACCATCATCACCTAAAATAGTTAAAGTAAATAATTAGTTTTAAGATATTTAACATTTTTGATTACTAAAAATATTTGAATTACTAAACATGTAAACAACCCGGTCACAACAAAGTAAACAAATATCACAAAGGGAAGACAAATATCATACCAAAGAAAACATAAATAACACATATTAAACATAAATAAATACATAACAAATAATAAACACCAAAGAACATAATAAATAGCTTAAAAAATTACCTTTAAATTAATATTTACATACTTACCCAAACCTGCCAATGAAGAAATGTCAAACTTCTTGACATTTCTATTTCTTAGTACGTGTGTGTATGTAAATTCGAAAATCGGGTCAATTCAGAATAAAGTTATGATATTTATCCCCACCCAAAACCAGAAGGCATTGCCAGGCACTCTCTCCCAGAAACATCTGGAATTATGTATTTTAATTGAAAAAGGGAGGAGAAAGTAAAACCGTTGAGGTCAAAGACCTCAGGGCCTTCGTGTAGGATATAAAAAGGAAATCAAGCAAAGGTTCACTCTCTTGTTGTAACATTTGAGTGCATGTACATATATTTAAAGTAAAAGTCGTTTTAAGTAAAAGGCGGAATCATTAGAAAAAGTGAAGTTGTGACCGCGTTGGCGAGTTTGTCTTAGAATCGATTTGCTGAAACTTAAATAATATTATCCATAGAAGTTAGATTTCAAAGTAACATAGTGTAAATTTAGAATTCAAAGAAAGATAAAATCTGTGATGCAATTAAATAGAAGAATTTGGATTTTAATGATAAATTTTGTGATCCAAAATAATTGAAGTACATGTGAAAGGATAAATTTATATTTGCATAATAAAAAAATTGTGATGTAAAATAATTGGAATTATATGTGAAAGAATAAAAAGAATAATTTGTGATGCAAAATAATTTGAATTGTATGTGAAAGGTTAAATAGAATAATTTATATATTGTGGATTTATTATTGCATTTGAAAAATTGAATTTAAATAAAATAGTTTTGTGCTGCCGATGTCAGAGTCGCGAAATGGTTGGGAGTAGGTGAAATAAAAATACCGCAGCCAGGTTGTGACAGTTCTTTCCTTCACTTCTCTCTCTATCTTCCGACTAGAGCTGCTGTTCGACATTTAAAAAAAAAAAAAAAAAAAAATACATGGTCGACAGTACAAAGGGGCCTTCCCTAAGTCTCTAGTGTGTCACATAAAAAAAAAAAAGGTTACACGGATGACGGTTCACATGAATTGAACAAGGCTCGGGATATCTGCTATTAAGGCGGCAGAGGGCCCAGGTAGTAATTTCTTCCGGAATTGGATCTGCTGTCTCTAGTGACGAGCAAGACAAGTCTTGCACATTTAGCAAGAGCAAAAGAAGATCAAGGCAAGACAGGACAAGGACAAGGACAAGTCAAGACCGCAAGACCAAATAGTACTTTTGCTCATACTTTTACTCATCACTAAGTGCCAAAAGTCTTGCAGTGATAAGCAAAATGTCTTGTCTTGCACATTAAGCAAGACTGCAAAACTTTTTGCAAGACTTTTTTCAAAATTTTTTCTGCAAGATTTTTGGCAAGACTTTTTGCTCATCATTGCAAGACTTTTGGCACTTAGTGATGAGCAAAAATCTTAGTCTTCTTTGCTTTGGTCTTGTTAAATGTGTAAGACCACTCCCTTTCAAACTGGGCTGCCACCCGCGGGGAAACAGAATAAGTCCTCTTCACGAGGAGGTACAAAACCCCACCCCAAACTCCAACCTGGATTAATAAGCATAGCATTGATGATGATGACAATTAAGATTTTGATGAAAATGAATGTGCTATGTTGCTAGCGAAAAAGTTTACAAGACATTTTTGTAGAGAATTAGTATAAGGACATTTTTACCGCATCAATATCTAAATCCCGCAAGCTTGCAAGATCGAGGTTAAAAAACCCGCACATCCGCGGGATTTGCGGGACTGCAGAAAGCACCATAAAATTTGCTTTAAGTATTCATGAATTTATGAAGTATTTTATGAAATGAGAGCGTAACTAAATACTGAGTCAGTTCAATCAAAGTATTCAGGCCAATTCTGAATTCGTTTCCGCTGGACTTTTCTTACATAGTAGCACAAATTTTAATTTCGTAAATAGTACTCTCCGTTACAAAAGAGTTTATGTGATGTAAGAAAATTCCGAAAACTCCGTGGAGTCATTTCCAGCGGAGTCAATTCTAGCGTAGTTTAGAATTGGCATGAATATTTTGTTTGACTGACTAGTAACTCGTTTGATATACAACATTATAGCCGCTAGGGCAATTTCCGTACGGGCATATGCACGTGGGAAATCCTCTGTCGTAGGCGTTTGGTAACTTCACATTTACTTTGTTTATATGAACCGGGATGGAGTATTCGTTGAGTTTACAGAAATATTTTTCCTTCAAGTTAACTCGATGCTGTTTCCATTGTTTGAAGGGACCGATGAATAATTCTAAATCGTGAAAAACACACTTAAAAAACACATTGTGCAAACACCAGCTTAATCCGATGTGTTTCTTGGAGTTTTCTTGGATTTAACGAAGTGCTTACTCTTAGTTAACCTAGGGTAACTCTGCATAGGAGAAAACTCAGTAATTGATCACGTTCGGACACACGAACATAAATACTATGCTTAGACGATTCTGTGTTTTTGCTGTATTGGTTAGTAAGCAGATATTCCCAACTAACGAATTTAAATATTTTGTGGAGTATAGGGCCCTCTGCACACGAGTCGACAGATTTGCAATTTCAATTTCAAAACTGGTTTCACAATAAACACGCACACAACCAGTTCGCAATCAAAATGAAACCTTTGTCTACACACGAGCAGAACTGATTTTGGATCAGTCGGCGTTCTGTGCCCACATAGTTTTTAGTGTCAAGGTTGTGGCAAAATAGCAAGTATAGTTCAGATGAAGTCCAACCACGCAACTGAAATCGCTTCCGACCGGTAATAACTTTCGCACGCGAATAGTTTAAACTGGTTTCAAATCGGTTTCATTGCTTTCAACGCGTGTATGAATTCCCACTTTCGAATACGGGCAACATCACAAAACAGTTCGGATTCAGAGGGCCCAAACTAATTTTATTTATATTTTATCTATATTTTGCAATATTTGTTGCCTCTATTAAGGCCCGGTTTTTATAACAGGTGATTCTACTGCCCAAATCCCGCCAATCCCGCGGATCCCGCATGTCTAGTCCCGCATTACTGATCCCGCAAAAATTGTGCGTTCGCGGGATTGGATTCCCTACGCTAGACACTATTATCCAAAAACTCAAAAAGGGACCTTTAGAACTCTTTCCAGTTAGCCCCACACCCAGCTATCAGTACTTTTAGTATCTTGTCAAGAACACATTCCCTGTGTGCCAAAATTGGCTTTAACACGAATTTTTCAGCTTTTTTTCCTTCTTTACCAGGAGTATTTTTTTCTAAAGACCTATTATATTGCATTCACCAAATATTGTTATATCCACCAGTTTGGTGGAGGTTCCTTGTAGGATCAGGATAAAACGCACCGAATGCTGGACGTTGGCGCCTGGATTGACCAACTTCAAGTGGTTCCCTCCTGTACGATGACACTTGTTCGCTTAATTGCCGTCTCTTCACGTGGACAAGGAATTGTGGGATCGCGGTAGAAAGGATGTCAGGACTTTTTATGGCCGGACACTGCGCCCTCAATTACCCTTTTAATAGGTAAGACCCTACCAGCAGGCTCTGAGGAGGATGAGTAAGGCTTAAGCAGAGGGTTAGTCTAAGTGAGACGATAGTTTAAGGCTAATTACCCCGCTTATGACTAGGTCGAAAAGTTGAGTCGAGATTGAGTTGAAATTTCAACCACCATGTATGATGTTGAGTTGAGTTCACTTTGGGTTGAAATAGAGTTGAATTGATATCAAAACATAACCTCAAATTTTTGTGTGAAATTCTCATTTATATATACGTAAAAATTCACAACGAAATAATTTATTTTTGTACCAGGAAAAACATCGAACACAAAACTAACTCCGAATGTGGACTACACGGATAGGAAACAAACAAGACAAACGCCGCTTCAACCCAATTTCAACTCGTATATGAGGTGAAATATCAACTCGATCCAGGTAGGTGAGCTGAGTTGGGTTGAGTGGTCCCAGTTTCAACTCGACATCCTTTTATGACTGGGTTGAACCCGGGTTGAACCCGGGTTGAACCTAGGCTGAACCTAGTCATATACGGGGTAAATGTATCAAAACTTATTCCAGACAAGAAGGTTATAGCTATCTGGGGAGCAGACAGATGATTGCAGGAAGAAGTTGAAGGAATGGAAGGTTCAGAACGTAGAATGAAAATGCATACATGTAAAATAAACATTAAATATTGAGCACTAACTTCATTTTTAATATGATTGACATTTGACATATTGGAGTGTGTTCAGTTAGTAGAACAATGTTACATTATGTGACTAATGTAACATAAAGTCGTTCAGTTAAGGTTCTATGTAAAATATTTTTGACGTTTGTAGCACAAAAAGTCGTTCAGTTAGCAACGATGTTATGTCGTTTATGTAACATAAACCGAAGAAGCTATTTTGCTTCTTCGAATGTTGCATGATGACAGTTGAAAGCTGGTCATATTGAATTTGACATTTGTGGCATAAACCAACACATATCGTTCAGTTAAGTTTCGCTACATAATGCAACATTCTACCCTTCTCTTTTCTTTTGCCAGATTTTACATTATGTTACATTATGCCACTAACTGAACACAGCCCATATATGACACACTGCTGTTTATGCTGAATTAAGTAACGGTCACAGAAGTCCAACGAAGGCATCGGCCATAGGTATGGATAGCATTGGTGCAAATCCTACTTAGAGACAAAAATCCTCAACTTTTGACTTTGTTACTTTTTCATCAAAATTTAAGACATAAGGAACCTTCAATAATTACAAATTTGTAAATTTCCAAATCTTAGTAACTGGTAGTCAACGAGTTCAATCAGTCAAAATAATATTATGAAACCGCTAAAAATTCTAAAATGGCAACACATGTCCAGGAATGACACAGAGCTGTTGCGGCTTCATCCCTTTGCGAAAGGCTTGTTTCCTAATTGGTCTACTGACAATATTTTTGCAGCAAATTCCGACCCTAACCCTGGCATTTGTGATTTACTTTTCCGATAGTTTAGGTAAGTTTAACCTAGTTAATTTTGCAACTGCAATTGATTACATTTATTTCTTGGGCATCTAGATTTGGAACTAGGAGAAATGTGGTTTTCCTTAAATATTGCAACATATGTTTTATTGGTAACATTTTCTGTTTTATTAGAAGTTGGTGTATTTAGGAAAAGCGCTTCATGGATACTACCATGGTTAATATACGAGCCGGTAGCTATGGTCCTGCATGTTATGTTTATGTTTTTTATAACAATCAATATTTCGAAGCTCGAAGAAGTGCCTGAGTCTATTTATATAACCGTTGTTTTTACATGGGCGACAGCATTGCTATTTGGAGGTGAACAATTCGAATTTTGTTGTATATCATGTTGAAAGGTGAATGATTTCAGGTATGTGGATTTACTTCTGCTTACGAGTATTGGATTACTACAAAAGACTTCGGAGACGAGAAAGACAAACCGCGACCCGGCTTGAATGGCAGCAATCTGATGCCTAGCAGTGCCATATATTGATTTCTGCTTAAGACTTTATAAAACTGCAGTGTTTCGTCAACTTATAGTGGTTAATATAAAAAACAGTGCATATTTACATATATATATAAAATCGAGAGTTAGTAAAATTCGGACAGTTTTTCTCATGATATGTGATCTGCAGTGTATCTACCTATATTAAGGGTACTTGTATATATTCAAGTAATTTATTATATTTTATCTCGTTTTAGTTAAACTAAACTGAGCATTTTTTTTTTGTAAACCTTGCAGCGGTTGCAATTGTTAAGGACACAAGAGTAAAAAATTATTTTTAAACATTCAATAATCTAAAACGACCGAAGCCACAATGATCCTACGAAACATATTGTACAATAAAACCTTCCTCTTTCTCTTAATTTTGGTTTAGTTGTTTTTCATGTCTGATACCAATACACTCAAACGTTTAGAAAATATAATTCTATCATAGAAAAAATGTTTCTGGCCCACAGTAACGATCCTAAATATGATATGATTTAATGCCGATCCTATATGCGTGAATTGCGTCTCAAGTAATGAATAAAACACGAACATATTCAATAATAGTAACTTTTAATGTTATTTCAAAAACGAATAAGAAAGTTCAAGCCGACATGACCTGCGCCTAGCCCGGGTTGTAATCCAATTGGCAAAACTTTCCTTTTTTGGTGAGGGTTTTTATCAGAAAGCTAAGTACAAGTTCTTATTGGAAGACAGTGTTGCCATTTTTACTCGGTCGCTACAGTGTGCATTAAGGGAGGAATGAAAACCGAAGTGTACGCAGGAGATCTTGCTCTGCATGTTACTCATTGCTCTGCCCGGCTCGGAGTTAGTAGATGCGCCTGCTTCGCTCCGAGTTTCGGCTTCGCCATCTGTTAGCAAGTCTTCGGTCTGAGACCTTGGTGCAGGCCGCCAGATTTACTATGGCCTCTGTGTCTGTTTTATAGACCTACAGCTCTATATTCTGGAAGCCATAGATCACGGTGTGTTTTTATTTTTTTAGTTGCTCTAGGCACTCTTTATTTAGGAGCAGAATAACGAGCATGTTTGTCAGTTACGTTTTAATAACTTTCCAGTTATCGGTTTTAAGCCGGGGTTGAAGATTTTTAGCATCGCTAGGATTTCCTCTAGCTCCAAAGACGCGACTGGGAGCCATGCTCTGGCCCTTGGAGGTGACGAAATGTCACATGTTTCTGTTGCTTTTTGTCGAGAACCGGGGAAGACCTCATAGCAGCCTTGTACAGCTCTGCGGATTTAGTGTTGTCGCAGGCTTAATACTGATTTGATACCATCCGGCTTCAAGGCATGAAGGGAAGGTCCTGGGTTATCCCTCAGGATCTCCATGAAAACTTTAGCGAGGGCGACTTGCACCCACCGCCGTTGATGCTTAGGGATTTTCCCATTCTCATCGTTTTCGTCTAGGACGTCGATTATTTTACCATCCTTCGCCACCTCTGCGAAGGATATCGCCTTAGTTCCTTGTGTCTTTGACTTTTTTGGAATTGGACTGTGGTGCTTGGTTCCTCCACTTTATCGCTGGCGTTAAGAGGCTTGTTTACCCCTGGACAGCTCTAGGGTCAATTTTGGAATGACCTGATTAGCCCAAGCAATCTCATCTAGGATTTTCGCGAAATCTTCCTTCGACACTTGGTCCTCCCCGATCGGGTTGGTAGCCAAATGACGAAGGATTCGATTAACTAGGCGGAGTTCTTGGTGACTTACCTTTGCCAGGTCTGGCCTTATTAGGTCCCTTCTCCTTCTGCAGATCATTTGCTCCCCTGACCTATCACAGCGGCCGTGCACGTAGATGTACGCTGAGCACCGACATTGCCACGAGCATGGTTAAAAGTGGCTGCTTGGGGAGACTTTTTTCAAAGAAAGGAGTTTGTGGCTTCCCTTGGTTTGGGTGGGCTCGGGGATACCATAGCCCTATTTTCAGTTGGATTTGTGGTCCCCTTTGGGTTTTGGTCTAGGGGAGCCGGACCCCCCCTTTTTTTTTTTTTTATTCATAGTTATTTATTACTCCCACGAGTAGCGCAGAAACGGGGTCCACCCGGGCAGGGACCCGGGTACGGCTGATTAGAACCCGAGATCGCCAGGTATCCGGAAAAAGTCTCATATTTTTCTTCAGAGAATCAGAATTCGTGAGAAAAAATTGGGGTTGCCATTTGAAATTCCAGACTTACCCCACTCCCTGCGAAGGATGCAAAGGATTCCACTCTTCAATCTTTTACTGATAACTTTTTCCGCGAAAATCTAGCCTTCAACGTTTTGCTTCTTTGCATCCAGATGTCGTAGCATACCTAAACTAACCTACAAATTAAAAATACAATGCAAGTATTAAACTGGAACGTTGTGAGGAAAGTTGTATGTATTGTATATTCTTTAAAGGATTTGTGTGCGTGGCCTTTAGTGATACCTTCTCATTCCCATCGGTATCAGTATCGAAACTCTAACAACTCTATCATTATTTCATATGCTATTAGCGACCTTTGTCTTTATCTCGTAAACTAAACTGTAGCGCTATATAAGCTTTTATTGAAAACTCTGCTTCATTATCAATCCATGCATGCTTATTTATATTATTGTTTTGAGAGTGAAAAAAAAAATACTAAAAAATATAGTTTTAAAGCGACACCCGCACGAATTAATGGTCACATCAGGCAAGAAAAACCCGAATCATGAATTAAAGCTAACAACAAGTCCCACCAAGAAATTTCTTACCTTTCATAAATAACCTTAACGAGATCTAAAAGCCATTATGGCAAAAGTCGCTAATCACTGCAAGAAAACAGCTATTAATTGGGTCAGCAATTCCCGAGAACCTGTTGAAATCTAAATCACCTCAATCCATCTAAATGTAGTCGACGATAAATAGCACGACATTTGTTACTTCACCCGGGAGCGATCGGATTTGACCAACTTTAAACAATCCCAAGGACCAACTTGCCCCCAATCCCACTGACTTCACAAGTTAACTACACTGTGGACCGATTTGAGAGCAATCGTTTCAAGTCAAACTTGAAGTAAAAGAAATTTTTCCAATAATTTCTCCCGAGGAGTACCCAGTCACCAGCACCATCAACAACAACAACAACAAATGCCAATCGTAAGAACCAATCCAGCATAGGAGCAAGAAATACAACAACAATTCCAAGGATAAGAGGAACTTTTGCGAACCCGGCTCCCCAGTTGCTGGCGGATACTCCTGCGTAAATCCTGACTACCGCTCCGCAAAGACTGCTTGCAATGGCTTTCCTTGATTGAATCAATTGAGTCAGAAAGTATTGTGCTTGGGGCTCCTTCTTCGGTGGGCCTAGAGGAAATGGGGAAAAAAATGAAAAACCTTAAGGATCTAAATCGATTTTCCGAGTCATTACCCTTCCAGGACTTGTTTTACATTCGCGCCCAGCCAAAGGAAAACCGTTCGGTGTGAAGTTTCATGTTTGTATGGCGAATGCCGCTTCAAGATTAGGAAGAAACATCGAGGACTCTGTGGCTGGTGGAGAACAGTCGAGCATCGTACAGGAGTTAACAAATCTCGGAACATTCCGTTCGGTTGTTGAGGGCTGTTGAGTCACTTAATAAATTATGCTGCAGTGAGACCGCGGTTTTGTAGTGAAATTTCAATGATGTAGCAAAATGCCATGGACGTGAGGACACACCAGCAGTAATGATGGTCATTTGTTATAAATTCCTTTCGATGTTGGCCTATTTGTTGCCAAAGGGCGTGACAGGTCGAGATGGATCTGGTTTTACACTACCAAGGTCCATTAGCCTACTCTAGCACTTACTAAAATAATATTGGAATTGGTTGTGCTTTGATCCGGATCTAAAAATGGGTGTATGTAACAAATATTGAATGGTTTGACATATTAAAACAAAACACTTGCATTGTAACAAAACAGAGTGCAAACTCTCTTTCAATAAGCAATTGAAACCCATCTTAACGTAGTCATAACTTCAGATGAAGTATGCAAAAACAAGCACAAAAAAAATCTTTTGAAATCTGACGAGAAAAAAAGTCAATCTTTGGGTGACCCTCCTCAACAGAAGATCTTCCATTCTAAATACAAATATAAGATAACAATGGAGATTACATGCCAAGGATGACTCGTGCATTAGACAAGGATTTTAAGGCGAATACAAAAACAATTTGTGACTTTACAAAAATCAGGAAAGTAGCTGAGCTTTTTACAAATACGAGGATACTTACCTGCCAAGGAGACGAGAAGTGGATCGTTGATTTTGAGTGGGATTTTTTTGACGTTAAACATCGACAATTGGTAAATGTCTATAAGAGGTCGTTCAGGATGATAGAGAGACACCAAAAAAACAAATCAAATTGAGTTGACCAGCCCACACAAGAAGTTTTTTGTTGACAATTTTTTAAGGTATTTAATATTGGCTCTAATGATGTTGTGTAGATATAACTAATATTGCTTTAATATGTCGTATTTCAGAGAGTAGCTGCTCATACAAAACCCTGAAATGTTAGTTTGACACTCTATAAACGAAATTTCCTTTAACAATTTTTTACAGTTCGACCAAAGCAAACGGTTCTTATTTTGCCAACAACACAGTAACAAAATGTAACTAGTTTGGCCGAAGGAGTTTTGATATACTCAAAACAAAAACCAGTTCAGTATTTCACAACCTTGCGCAATCATTCGTTTTTGGGAATTCGGCCACGAGAAAAATTTCAGTTGTAACAAGTAAAATCTGCAAATATGGAAAAAGATTCTTGAAGTTTTATTAAAGGAGAATGCAAATTTTGGTACCCACCTCCAATAGCTATGTGTAATACGTCTTTTTGAGCTGAATATAAGTTACTATGGCGCCTAGCTCGAAATCTTTGCCCATTCTTAGTAATACGGTCAGAACTGTACAAAGATAGAGTTTTGTATTTCCATGAATGCAGAATGCAGAATTCCTCCACGTATCTATGAGGATAAAAGAGAACCATAGCTTATCAACTTTTGGAGTTGTGAGTCGCCAAATTCGAAACTTTGGGTTTTTTACCAAAAATGTCAACTTCACCTACCTCTTTCTCCAAAAAATAAAGTTTTAAAGCTCGACTGCAAGAAAAACCAATCCCATGATACACAAAAAATGATGAAATAATTGTTTGTAATTCTTAACAACATTTATCCAATCAGAATTTAGAAAGAAGAATCGCATTTGAAGACGAGAAGTGGAAGTGGAGGTGCGATCAATAACGTTTTCATAGTGGTCACTGGCACAGTCCTTGAAGGGATGCGCTAATACGAGCTGGAGTACCAAGCCAAGATATAAAGTTGTCGTGTCGAGAGCTGGATGGCAATGGATAGTTCTTTAATCATCAGCTGTACGGTTGTTATTCAGTTGTATAAGAGGCCTTATCCTAATACAAAGTTTTTGTCAGAATGGGAGCCCCATGCCGAACCAACCTCTGTGGCACCATCAGAGGGCCAAGGCCGGGCATGCCAGAGTGGAAATGGAGAGCCGCACGGAGGACACCCGAGCCCCACTTCGAAATCTCCTTGCCAACAGACTAAAGGCAGGACTGTGGTCAGGAACCCGGGTTGGCTAGGATTACCATGGCAGTGGTACGTTGTTTAACGAGACCCTGTCCGAAAAGTCAATTCTAAGATACTAAGATACACTATGCGGACTGCTGAGCCTGTTCCAGCGGTCTTGCCTACAAATAGGCAAAATTAAGATGTAAATTTCGCATTATATAAAATATTTATCATACCACTTAACCAATTTTAAGATCGTATAAGAATAGGGACGAAATTCGAATTTCTGTGCAACATCTAAATTTACTTATTTACTCGTAGGACTTCTAGTTTTGGAAATCAGGCGAAAAATCAACCTCGCTACGACTATTCGACCATCTAAACTAATACAAAAACCCTTCCAAGAATTGGAACGCAAGTCAAATACTCCACCGGAGGGCACATAAATGAATGCTTATTATTATTCAAAAAAATCAAAAACGAAACCCCCAAGCTCCAAAACCACCCAAGACCAACAAGCGCGAAAGCTCACGCAAGATACAAACTCAAACCCAAACGAGAAAGCTCACCTAAAACACAGCGAAGTTCCCCCAGATGATGCTCGCTTCCATCTCAGGCCACATCCACACCCGTGACTACAATCTATGACATCAGTACACCAGAATCAACTTCGCTATACTACTAGTTTATTTAATTATTATGCAGTGCAATTTATTTGAGAATTTCTTACCTTGCACGGGAGAGTAAAAAATAAATATTTATGACGTTAGTAGTAAGAAGGTTGATCAACTTAGCCACTCATTTCTTACAACTGTTAGTTCTTTCAGATTAGTTCGGGAAAGAAAACATAACACAGGTCATTTATGATCGCATTGTGGATAAGGAAAATAACATTGGCCCAACAGCTAAATAGTTTTCGGCGATGAATTTTACGGACAAATAATAAGGCAGAGCCGTCATACTGCCGTCATACTATATTTGCTGTAAAATCCCTTTTGAATGTTTTTGGATATAAACAACAACCAAGGTGAACACTCCGCTTTGTTTCTGAAATGGAGTTGGTACTCTTTGACAAAATCGAGGACCAAAAAAGCTTGACTAAAATGATTCGCTAAAGACAAGGGCATGCCAGACCATGTATCTTAAACCATGAACTCATACTCAACTTCATTAACGGGAACATTTAATTCATGCTTGATTGGGACCGCAAGAATGGTGTCGAAAAAATATAAGTGCCTGATCTCGATTGAAACCTGCATTGTCCGTCTCAGCCTTAACAGCAATTCTCTACTTCTTATCCAATTGTCTATTTACACATAAGCCTTCTACGTCGATGATATTAGTTAAGGCCCCCTATCTATCCATATGAATGGAACGGGGTCACGTCAAAGTTGGGTAAACACAGATGAGCTCGTACAACGTGATAAGATGCCAGTTGCTATATGTTGTCGCCGAGCCAATGGACTAATGGTTCTGTTGAATTACCATTGGATGGGAACTGATGGTAGACTAAAACTGAGCAATGGTGATGGCATACACTATGGCACTTTTATGGAATCTGGATTGTTATATTCATCCTTATCAGGTTCAATTGGCTTTTCAGGACTAAGTGCACCTTTAATATCGAAATTTTCAGAACGGTATTCCGGAAATAAATTTCAATAGTGGCGTCCTGCTAGCGCATCTTTTCTCTATATTTCACATAACGTACTTTCTTAAGCATATTTTTTCTCTTTTATATAATAAAACATCGAAACATAAATTCCATATAAAATTACAAAATGCTTTCCATGGAACCCGGTTGCTTTTAGAAAATAAATGTGGTGAAACGAAATTACTTTCTAAACAACCTAAGTTGGTGCGGTTTCAATGGCTTAAAGTTAAGTGCTTCAGTAGAACCCATAAATTTTGAAAGTAAAATTATCATAAATCAAATCCACTAACCTCTAAAATAAAGACCATTGTAATAATATTTCCCATCCGGCATTAACCGATTTACCTTGTGAAATTTACTAAGAGCACAAAATACATCTAAATTAAACTTCCAAATCTGTGCCTCAACCCCGGAAAGCTCCAGTTTCTTCCCAAATAAACCCGCAGCAGAACTAACAGGCATTAAATCTAAAACTCCACAAAACACCAACAAGGACTCGTCCAATTCTGCCTGATCATCATTTCTAAAAGCTCGCTGATTAACAATCCATAAAATGCCATCCAAATTGAATCCAACTTCAATCATAATCTTCCGCCCCAACAGGCAGGGCCTTTGCAATTTGCAAAATACCGATTTTTTGAGTTTCACACTTGCCGGGATTCCGCCCGGCATACCCCCGCCCGACATAATAAAATTCTCAATTTGAGCCGAATTCGATTTCACATCCACGCGCCAGGGTGACTCGGCACAATTTTACCCGTACAATGGCGGTGGCAAGTGTGGGAGTCGGGACTGCGAGGGGCCGGGGGTGGGGATGTTATCAATATTTCATGGCCGTCGTTTATTTTTATGGTTCGCCGAATTTCTCTTCTAATGAATTTTCGCTGGCATTTCGGGTGTCATGGAATGCCCCTAAAAGGTTTCCGTGTAATTGAAAACAGTCAAAGGAGCGAGATTCGGCGGGAACGTTATAAAAATATGATTTCGATTGCCTCAAATATTAATTAGTTACCTAAAAGGAGGAGGAAAAAATGGGGGGCATGAATATCGAACGACAAGTGGAGGATTCGTGGGTGCAGTTAAACCCTATTTCAGTTTCAATTTAGTTCTGGAAGAGAGCGATTAAGTATCTAAGCCAGATTTTCATTCTGCACCCAGTTAAAGGGCATTTTATAGCCATTGTCGTTTATTTATGCAGATTGGAGTTGTCCTAAATTGTTGATCGTTTTGCACGCAGTTAGGAGTTTCGTAGCTGTTCGCACTCAATTATTTGTTATATAATCGGTTCATCGATCGATAACATAAAAAGAGTGTGGGTGAATCTTGTGGTTCGAAATAACGTAAGAGCTATTAGGTTAGGAAAAATTCCTACCTTAAGGCTAATGCTTGCGTGTGAAACTTTAACCCTGACTGAAGCCACCTCCTTCAATTCCTTTTAGTTGGAACCTCGTTTTCTTAGGGATTAAGGCATCCGGCTACCCTCCCAGAGGTCTGTGATTCGATTCCGCGCAGCGGCTATTCCTTAGTCTTTCACTTAGTCGCCGAAGTCAGTGTTCTGTCGCGGCAGTATAGGACAAAAGTGGTTGGCGTAACAACAGGCGTATTTGTGAACATGAAAAAACTCCCTGCGGAACAGCTTTACGGCATTTTAGCATTCAGCTACTACGGCTAGGTATTTCCTCTTTCATTCTTCCTTTTAGACTCATCCAGCTTAACCCCCCTATTCTAAAATTGTGACCAGTCATAAGTCACAAGCTTTGGCGAATCACGTTTACTTCTTATGAGCTTCTTATTTTGGTTTCTATATCAATGTTGACTTAAGTTACGACTACTTCACTTCTACTTCGCTTCCACGTTATATTTCATTTAGTAAATACCTTCAAGCTGAGACCCACCACACACTTGTAACTGCGTTGGGACTTGTGGCGGTTTTAAGAATATGAGGGTTAATCTCGTGTGGACTAATCTAATCTCGTAGTCTTTTCCGCCTTATATCACACATGCTCAGCTCACTGCATATAGTCCAGCATATTCTCAGATTTTAGCCCAATGTGCAAAGAATTACATTGCACTACTAGCAGAGGCCGCAACAACTGGGAGATCCTGGTCAGAGCTGAGAGCTGTCGCGCAAAACAGAGTCCGCTGGAGGGCAACTGTTTCCGCCCTATGTCCCATGAGGGATTAAAGGGGCACAAAGAAAAAAAAGAAAGAAGAAGCAAAGAATTACTGCAACAAGCAGATGGTACATGAACCACAAGCAGTCAGAAGTTATTGAAACTCTTGCTTGATACTCACTTACTTGGCTCGACTTATCTTGCTGCATCCGCAGAAACAGGTTTTAGGAGTCCAACTAGTGAATATAGGTATCATCGACAGACTGATAAACAGGGATTTGCTCATATCGGCCATAGAAGGCTTTAAGCCTTATAAAACACCTGGACACGACGGAATTTATCCTATTGAAATTCCGAAAGTCAGTGACCTAATTCTGGGGCGGGTTCGTGTATGGCGAACGACGATAGTCGAACGAAAAAAAATTGAAGTCGAAAAATTTTGGCGACGAAAATTTTAGCGTTCGCGTAAGTCGAAAGAAAATTGTTCGTGTCCTAATGCAAAAACTCGATAACCCAAGACCTTTCGAGTGCCTTTCGTCGGCTTCAGACGAAAATTTTCAATTTTTTCGACTTACGCGAACCCGAGACGAAAAAGAATTTTCGTTTTCGACATACACGAACCGGCCCCAGGTCTGGCTTGCAGCCATCTATAGGAGGTCTCTTCGCCTAAGCTACATTCCAACTTCCTGGAACGTAGCGAAGGTGGCTTCACCACAATCCAAAGGACTTGATTATATGTCTCACATGAAGATTCATATTAAGCAAAGCATTGATAGAAAATTGCTTTGTCCCTCGAAGGATGCCTACACGAACCGTAAACCGGTAAAGACTGCTTTCCACTCTCTGGTAGCGACCAATGACATATTCCTTGAATTCAAGGAGTCCATTTTTGCTGCATTGGACACTCTTCGTCATTGGGCTACTACAAAGGGTCTTAGCGTTAACCCAGAAGGCTTCTCTTGATGGACTCCATATTCATATGGTCACTCATTCATCCTTAGGAGGTTCGCGAACAACCTAGATTACACTACACCTAAGTGGACCTTGGAGAAAGGTTTCAATACCATCATGCCAGCCAAAGATGACTGGACGGATGGTGTTATCCCGACTACTTCATTATGTATCTACACAGATGGCTCAAAAATTGGGAACAGAGTAGATTGCGTGAGTAGGTTTCAGGCACTGGGACCTGGGAGGCTGAGTGGCTGAAAAATAGTATATCTCATAGATATGCATGTATTCTATCGCATAGCCAGGTGGCCCTCAAGGCTCTTAGTTCTGTCGTTACAGCATCCACGACTGTTCTGAACTGCCGCAGATCTCTGTGTGAGACTGAGACTGCTACTCAGTTTGATATAATTCTGTGTTGGGTTCCTGGACACAGGGAAATTAGGGGAAACTGCAGGGCAGATGGGCCTGCTAGAGAGGCAACCTAAGTGGAAAGGATACCCCGCTTAACCCGGATGGGAATGCCTTTAGCCACATATAAACTGGCTGTGAGAAAAATCAGCTTAGGTCGAGGCGGGACGGGAATCTCCCTACAATTACGGGCGTATACTGAGCCTATTCAGATCAGGTAAGTACTTTTGCTTTATTTTGGACCCGCAGTTAACGCAGCTGGGTCAACATTGGGAAACCACAAAGAGCACCAGTATAGGAGGATGAGACTTGAAGCCACACTTGGGTCGTTGGATCTTCGTGAGAGTGATAAGAAGTGCTGTATACCAGTGCTGATTTACAACTCTCATGTTTCGGTCTTGCAAAGGAATACAAAATCCAGACTAAGCAAAAGAGTGCCATGTTGCGGAGTTATGGAGGCTCTGTCCACAGCCATGCCTTCGAAAATTAATTTCAACTCGAGTTTCAATGTCCAGATATTCTCCAGAAAGGGATTGGAAATCTTCCTCAAAATCGCACACGCACTGCTACCGACTTACCTGCGCCTTGACGGACTACACTCTTCACATGGTCCACCGTCCGCATCTGTCCGCAATATTGCGTGCCGTGTGAAGCCAGCTTTACATATCACGAGCAGATTTTCGCTTTCACCCTCGCACCCCCAGCCCTGCATCAAAGAGGTTATCCGCCATTATCGAAAATGGCTCCCCCACATACTCTTTACATATTAAAACCAAAATTAAAAGGGTAAAAGGGTCGTTTAGAAAACTTGTCTTTATCTCTTGGTCAATATGTACATATATCAAACTAAAAAAAATTTCATACGTAAGAGCCGGAGATCATACAAGTTAAAACATTCGTGGACATCTCTCTTTGCTTATTCTTTTTTTACCAGTTTGAATTATATCTACTATCAGACAAAATTAATGATATGACTATCATCTGGGAGCAAAAAGGGTTGTATGTTAACCTTTGGTCTTTCACATAACATAAACAACTCCATGATATAATACATTGGTAAAATGAAGTTAATCCCAATCTTCGTAACCCAAAAGTCAATACCAGAACTTTATTTATGGACTGGACAAAGCGTGTACAAAAGTTTTACAGCTAATGAAGAAAATGGAGTTTCAATTTATTCTACTAGGTCAGACTGCAACATCCTGATTACTTGTTGTAAATTTTAATAGTTGTAATCCTGAATAAACATCGATGGTATTACTACAATACTGAAATATAAATTAGCTTACATACCCAAACATTAGTGGCGAAATTCCGTCCAGATTATTCTAGTAGCTTCCTTCACACACAAGAGTGTTGTTATCTTCACAAAATTCCTTAACAAATTTCTCCTATGAAATATTAAAGCATTAACTTGCTGGATGCTTCCGGACTAATATTCCATCATGGATTTTCCCCAATTCCGTCTTAATAGCTCTTAATGCAAATATAGAATTTTCCACATGGCATGTCCCAACTCCTAAGTATGTCACTTCAATGTGCAAACTATTTCTAAAATTGCTTTCAATCTGGTACAACAATCCTGGATCCATGAACGGCGTCTAGTGTCTGATGGTTTAACAAGTCATCATGACTTCGCCTTTCCAAATGCTACACTATCATCCTGCAGTGGTGGAGCTAAACGTCGACTTTAATTAGGTCGAACAAAAATTTTTGACTTTAAAGTATTCGTCCCCATCTGCAAATGTACCCGATGGATATTTCTCACCTGGTGACGTAACAGGATAAATAAAATCTATTTTTAATGGAAACATGCACCTCGTGGCACGTACCTAGTGCCATGCAATTCGATACAATTTGCACGGTTCGATGCCCTTTAAAAATGCAGTACTTTTAAATTTTTTTTCACTCCGGTCTCCATTCGGGGACTTCCACCATTAGAGCAAATATTCCCTGCAAAACTGGATAAAAGATTTTTCAAAATCACGTTTCGATCAAAATGCAAAAAAAAAACAAACAATTTTCAGGAACTTTAAAACCCAAATAATCCTGAAACTAACGATTCCATTTCAAAATGGCCAAGGTCCGTAATTTAACACCCTTGAAAGGACACTTGGTAGGGACTAAGCTATCCGTCAGTGGCGGACACTATCCCTGGGTGAGGTACGCATGTAGGTCAGCATCGATTTTGCATGGCCAGCGTGGACAGCCCTGGTGATGATGATCAGAAACCAGAGAGCCAATGCCCATCTTCCCGGGCGTGTGGTGGGGGTGCAGTGCAGTCTGGGAGTGCAATTAGGCTTGGGCCGGGCTGCATCCATATGCATATGACTTTGGGGGACCAAATTGCAAATTGAAAATTGTTCGATAAATTAATTAATCGAATCCTTTTGTTGCACAACGCTGAAAATTTTATTTGCAGATATTTTCATTTGGGATTTGGCACCAAAGTATGGCTGCAAATAAAAGGGATGAAATGCATGAGGCTTTCTGATGAAAAACAATAAACGGATGAGTTATTGATTTCTTTCTGGGTTTTTTGGTAGTAGGAGGGGGTGATTGGCTCAATTTCACGGAATTTGAAATTTATTGTATGCTCTCAAAACCCGTTAATCATTTCCATAGTCTAAAGTAGAGCAATATTTATTTTAAAATATCCATCGTTAGAAAAAATCAATTTAGAAAATTAAATGGGAGCTTTTCATATACAAACATGTATGTATGTATGTATATCTTTGTGTGTATTTAAACATTGTGGTTTTTTAAATGCTAATTTGAATCCCTGATTTATCATGATTTACGTAACAATTTAATAAGGGTTGTGGTTGATGATCTGCCAACTCTTTAATCACACTTTAATATCATGCTGTGTTGGGCATACGCGCCTTGGATTCGAAGTTAGAGCTTCTTTGGTTATATATGTATCTCTAAGGCTGCCATCCGTCCGGGCTTCCCAGTTTGGCCTAGTTTTGAGGGTTTCCGGGTTAAACCCGGGCACTTTTTGTGTGAGGAGTGACCCGATCAATTGAATGATAAGCAATCAATTAAAGCAAATCTTAGTTAAAAATGGATTCGTAATCAGTATTACAATAGAGTTACCCCTCTAGCATAAAAGGTGCACTTCTCAGCTGGGCTGAGAAACATTTACCATATTACATTACCATATTGCATAAAATATTAAAAACGTATAAGAGTACAAAACATCAAACAGAGAAGCGTGCAAAAGCAAAGAGGGAGTGGGGGACGTATGGAGTCACGCCATATTAATGAGTCCTTTTAAGGACAACTTCACTATTTAGAAAACTTAAAACACTCCTATTATAGTGAGTGCCATTAGAGGAATAAATGTGCAAGAGAGGTTCACCTCTCAGATTGTAGTTTTTCTTTCTAAATGACGTGCGGCTTCTTAAGAAACCTCAGTACACCTTGCCATTCATCAGCCGATGAACGAATATAACGTCAGCAGCGACCTCGTTAAGCAATTTAAGTCTGCTCTCATAAGGCGGAAGAGTAAGTGGGTTATCCCACGCGAGATGGCTGAGGGCAAATCGGACGAACTTCCTTTGGACCAATCCGATTTTACCAACATGGGGGGAGTAGTAAGGAGACCATATATATATATATATAGATTTTCGAGGGATACCGAATCAGACCACTATTTGCGGGTCCCTTTTCGTCCCTCTGCCTAGAGTCATCTTATTGGGGTTGCAGTGGGTTGTCCCATTGCTCCCTTGCTTCGACTCCCCTAGTTATCGCAAGCAGCTGATTGAAGGGAGTCTGCCTCATGTCCTCCATCCAATGGAGTCTAGTTATGGCAGCCCTTTTTCTCGCCACCGCCGGAGAGTGACACACTATGTGTGTGGCCGTCTCAGGTTCCTCCAGGCACATCCGACAGGTGTCATCCTCCAGAATTCCCATTCTTTTTAGGTGAAACCTGAAACATCCGTGTCCTGTAATCAGTGCCACCAACCATCTGAGGGTTCTCCTTTGCATATGCAGGATCTTTCTTCTGGCTGCGGTAATCGGCAACGTAAGCACCATCTTAGCCTGCCTACACGTGGTCATAGCGTCCCACCGTCTCCGGTGTTCCTCAGCGACCCATTTCTCGATGCAGTTCCTTACCAACCCTCTGCCAATGGCAGAGTATGGCTCCGGTCCCCAGAATTCCGAGGTTGACCCCTGTTTTGCCAGGTTGTCAGCCTTTTCGTTCCCATCGATGCCTGTATGTCCTCTAACCCAAGCTAGCGTCACGTTGTTTTGTTGCGCACACCTGTTCAGTTTTTGGACACATTCCAACGCCAGAGACGCATTAATCTCTGTCTGATTCATGCGCTTAATCACAGCCTGATTGTCCAGTGCTATAAGGATACTTCTTCCCTGCACCTGACCATCATTTATGTGATTCAGCGCGTGCAGCAGGGCAAGCATTTCCGCCTGGTAGACTGAGGTGTAATTCCCCAAAGCCAGAGAGCAGGTCAGATTTAAGTCCTATGAGAAGACTCCCGCACCTGCTCTGCAGTCAATCATGGATCCGTCCGTGAAGATATATATATGTATGTCTTCCGGCCTCCCTTCCGGGAGCGTTCCGTTCCCTATGAGGGTTTTATGATACCTTTCGGTCACCCTCATTTTTGTGATCCCTTCATCATCATGGGCATCATGAGCTCCCTAGTCCCTTTGATGTGATCCAGAATCTTCATGTGCCCATATAAGGCTCCTGACGCCTGCCATGCGGCATCCCGTCTCATCCGAATCGCTGAGGCTGCCGCAGTCTTCATCACCTGGAGATCTAACGGCAGCAGACCTAACAGCGCCTCCAATGCCGCGGCGGGTGTGGTGCGGAAAGCACCGCTCAAACCTACGCTGGCCATTCTTTGCACCTTGTCCAAATGCCTCTTGACGGTTTTCTGTGTGACTTTAGTCCACCAGATCACCGAGGCATAAGTTATGATGGGTCTCACCATCATGGTATATGTCCAGTATGCTAACCTTGGTGAGATACCCCACCTTAGTCCACATACTCTTCTGCACTGGTGAAGCACCCTTGTCGCCTTCTTAATCTTCTCTTCAACGTGGTATTTCCAGGTTAGTCGCGAGTCCAAGTATACACCCAGATACTTGACCATCCCAGACACCTTGATCCTCGATCCAAAAAGCATGAGGGGCTGAAAATCCAGATCTTTAATCTTCCTAGTGAAGATTATCGCGTCTGTCTTATTGGCATTTATGGTGAGGCCCTGTTCCGTACACCACTGCTCAACCACTTGGAGTGCATTCCTCATGATATCTGCCGTAGTGCTCATAAACTTGCCACGTGCCACAATCGCTACATCATCTGCATACCCAACGGTATGCACGCCCATTACCTCTAGCCGCCTGAGCAGAGTGTCCACAGTGATGTTCCACAGGAGGGGCGATAGAACCCCGCCCTGTGGGCATCCCTTGCTAACCCTCCCTCGAAGCCGCGAGTCTCCTGTCTGAATCCTTACCGCTCTGTTTTTCAGCATGCTGTCCACCCACCTTACAATCATGGGGCTGACCTCGCGCCTCACCAGAGCGTCTTTGAGTTTGTTGAACTGTATCTTGTCGAAGGCGCCTTCGATGTCCATAATTACGGCCATCGCTATGCCTCCGGTATGCAGTTCCCCCTCGGCTACTCGCACCAATTGGTGAAGTGCCGTTTCTGTAGATCTGCCAGCCTGGTAAGCGTGTTGGCTTCTACTTAAAGGGTGCCTCCTTAGCATAGTACTCTCCAGGTGGTCTGCCACCACTTTGGTTTCCCTCCACACCGCCGGAATGTATCCTGTTGCTAGACAGGTAACGAATATTCCCCTAAGCCTGGGTGCAATGATTTCTTTGTCCCATTGGAGCAGCGCAGGGAATATTCCGTCACGCCCCGATGTCTTGAAGGGAGAGAATGTGTCTATTGCACGTCTCACCCCTTCCTCTGTCACCACCCCGTTAGCCTCCTCTCGGTTCATCCTTGTAGCCATTCTGTTACGAATAGCCCAAGATTTACCCGAGATATAGCTGCCAGGAAAGTGAACTTCCATCAGGATCTTGTTGGTTTCCTCCAGCGTCTCCGCCATCCTCCCCGACGAGTCACGAACGAGTCCGACTTTGGAGACCGGGTCCCTGGAGATCATTTTCTGGAGTCTGCAGGCCTCAGTAAGGAGACCATACCTGGTAGGCGTATTCAAGCAAAGGTCTAACCAAAGATATACATATACATGTGTTTAGTGAGGAGCCAGTTGTTTAATTCCTTGGACCATCTCTTTATATAAATCCTACGACTGAATTGCCCTTGGAAGAGATATGGGTGGAGAAATCTAACTTACTTTCAAGCTTAACGAGGTAGCGCAAGAGATCTTGTTGTCCAGAAGAGTATAGGCATAAGTTACAACACAACATTTTCTACAAAAAAATCATTACCTCACATTTACTAAGTTTAAGGACCAGGTTGTTGTTGGAACACCAAGAATAGAAGGCTTTTAGGTTTGCTTTCAGAAGCTTGCAACACTCTATACAGTTTGATATCTTAACGATTTTACAATGCCTTAGCAGGGTAACAATGTCATCAATTGATAAAATAACTTGTTGGGATGTGGGGTTGACCCCGTCGGTCCACATGATCACAGATTCAGTATAATGAACGTAGACGGAATAAACTGACTTCTTACAAAATAGTAATACGTTTGGGAAATTGACTAGCATCTGAACTGGTGACAAAGTAATTCTGAGAAAAACTATAATAGTGGTAAATCCACAAGATTTTTCTAGAGAATTTGTTTTAGCAACGTTAGCAAACAAACATTTCCTCGGTACTTCGTTCGCTACACTAAAGCGGGTGTTCAAATACGTATTGAGCGTGTTGAAGCGCCGCTGATAAACTGGGAAGCGGACGACTTCATTTGGAAATTCCAAAGCTTTCCGGAGATATTAGCAAAACTAATCAATGTAAAGTACTTGTTAGACTTGCTCAAAAGGAACAGGTCCTGAAACTATAGCACATAGAAAACAATTTCCCGTTAAAAAAGTGCTGATCCAAGGTTTGAAAAATTCGTGATGTTTGTAAAAGGTAAAGATTTTTAAAGAGTGTCGGATTTTGACAAGTGATGTTGATGGCAAGCTAACGCTGTGCAGAATCCAAAAAAGACCACTTCGTTTAGAACGGCTTGACCAAATTTTATAAAAATCTTTTCAATTCAAACAAACCACACACACATATACTTTTTCCCCAATATTTGCGTAAAATGTTATTGGGACCTTGATAAATGAAAATACGTTGAAAATTACAATTTTGGGTTGCGGACTGATTACAATAACTATATGCTGCAAAGTTAAACTGGAAAGTTAAAATTGATAAACACAAACACAATGGTGTTTTTCATGGTTGGAAATTGATATTAATAGACTTCTTTCCAAAAGCAAACGTTTTCTTAACTTAAGTATGTATAACACTTAGAACTTCAATTGCCCTACGCAGGGGCGGCGCTTTTATAGGTGGGAATAGTGCACTTGCACCGGGCGCATTTTCAGATCTTAAGATTGTTCCGATGGCTCTATTGTGTATTGCTGTTTACCATGATTGCTATTAACTTCAGGGCGTTGTTGCTGCTCTTTAAAATTCAATTGTTGAAAGAGGTGAATGAAAAGAAAGAGGAGAACAAAATTCCTTGCGGCGAGAATTTCTCAGGGCAAAAGGGAGCCAAAAAACAACAACAAAAATTCAAAAATCTGCTCACCCCATCGTCCTCTCCGACTCTTTTCTCCGCAAATGACGTTTTCAGCTGATTATTGTTGGTTGGATGTTGATGTTGACCCATGTGTAACTTCTCATGTAATCTGTTTTTTTATGTTATTCGCATTGTTATGGTGTAATCTTAAATTGTGCCTACTATAAAAATTATTTCTCCCATCCAGCCAATGTTTATGTCTTTTTCCATTGTCTACCACTGCGTTCAAAAATGAACAGCTCATGGGGCGCAATATGGCATAGTGCACCGGGCGCAAAAATTCCAAGTGTCGGCCCTGGCCCTACATGATATTTGGTTGATTGAGTATATTGTATATGACAGAAACTAGAATTAATAAAAAAATTGCTTTATCATATTCGTTTTTTCTCAAGTTAAACATAGTAAGAATTGATTCATTAAGTGACTGCAATATTTAAAAAAATCTTGTTGTTAGTCAGAGCACTCAGGTTTGGTTTTCTATATGTTAAGATCTTCTTGCTTTAGCCCGAAGTGCTGTCAGTCTTTTCCTTTGGTGGAGTATGTACATAAAACTTCTATAAGTGCCCACTGACATATAGAGCTCAGAGGACTCGAGTCATGGACCTTTAGAGTAGGTAGGTGGTACACGCCTTATATCCAAGGCCGACGAATGAATAATAATGAATGGAAATCCTGCAACAAGCCTTCAAGACCTTGTATTTCTGCACAAATCAGCAAAGCAATTGCATAAATCTTAAAAATTGACAACAAATCCATATTTACATGAATGCAGATAGAACCACCTTAGCAAACACTTAACCATGACTGTTGAAACAATCAAAGAAACCGATAACTCTAGCTATATGTAACATAATCCCTATAAAAAGCCTACAATATCTGCTGGATTCAACACACTAACTAGACTAGATTACAAAAAAAAAACCTACTCACTTCCACCTCATCACCAATTACAAAATACGTGTTCATGACATGTTACTCGTTTATTCATCCTGAATTAAAATAACAAACAACCAACCGATCCATATTATCCTTCTTTTTGTTCACCATGTTTGGAGGAATCTGAACTTTACACTTAGGTAAGTGTTATACAGGGGAGGCTGGGGAGCACAGCCCCACAGAGGGAAAGCAAACCAAATCGCTCGAACTCACTTATTATTCAAAGTAATGCTCTTAACTATGTAAGCTTCATGAATATTCAAGAGACGCCATAATTCTCATTAAATTTTAACACATTGTTGTTTACTTTACAACTTGCATAAATTATTTTTGGTTTTCTCGTGTGCGAGTGTGAATAAGAATAATTTTGCAATGTTCTACGTTCGTCTCGAGAACTCCTGTGAATTAAATCAGGAAATGGTCAACATTTTTTGTGCACTGATTACAATTTTTTTTAATTCTTAACCCATCAGTTTCCAGTGGGAATTATTATTATAATTTTTTGCACTTAGACATTTCGTACGAAAAAAATAAAAATAAATAAAATACACACACGGCATTTTTTTTTCGAAAGAATTACGGTCCATTTTAGCAAAAAGGATCACACCTGAGGGAAAATGCGGAGGCATTGTACTAAGTACACCTCGTATTTAATTTCAAAATGGTATTTGTTACTCCGACCCGAAAAAATGTTTCTCTGTTATAATTTTTCCTTTTTTTTCATTTTTTACTGCAGCAATATTTTTTCGTCTCATGAAAAAGGTAGAAAGTCCTTCTGGAAAAAAGGAGGCAAAAAAAAATATAACGCCATATAACACTCTTTCACGTATGTGCGAGTATCCTGGAGGGTTTTAGAATACTTGAAGCTTCCAACATAAAAACCTAAGAAAATTTATCTGACAAAGCAATTTACTCACAATGGGACAAATCCCCTGGGAAAAAAGTATTTTTCTCGGATCTCGCAGTTGTAGAATGTACGCTTTCCCACCACTCATAACTCAAGAGCTGTACTTATCTCAAGCTTCAGCCCCTATACACGAAAATGTATTGGTTAAGTGCTTTTGGAAAATTAATTTCTGGCCTAAGGCCCAGGGAGAAAGGAGTTAAGAAGTCAATCCTGTTTGCGGGTGAGTATTTAAAATAAGATTATCATCTGTGGAGAAATTCATTTTCTTAATGCATTTTATCAATTTGAAAGGATACAGATGGAATCTTAGACTCACTATTGTTTTATATCTGATAATAATTGCTTTTTCAGCAGTTATGGCCTACTAGTGATATATATCCTTCGTCGCTATCATTAAAAATTTAAGTAGACATTCGTTGACCATTCTTAAACTTATGTCGTTTGGAGATATTAACTCCTTACATCAGAACAAAAGCTTAAAAGTTTCCCTTAATCTTTTGAACTGAGATAATCTTTCGCACACCTTGAACTGATAGCATTGACGAAAACTTTGTAGATTTTATTGTATAGTCTTTACAAAGAAGTGTGATCCTTTTGCAATATAGTCACAAGTGTTTTATCATGTGTTCTGAAATATGTCTTGTATCTGGGATAATTAAATGCAGTTCGGCAGGGGTCAATTCAGTAACCCATTTCTTGGTCGTCCTATGCTTCTTTCTCCTCTTTATATGGGACATTCCACGTCAAATCGGACAAAATTTTTCGACCCCCCTCCGTTTTGGCTGAAATTTTTCAGGGACTTTGGGCAACTATTTAAGACTACAAAAAAATTTTTTTTGAATTTTTTCATTAATCTATTGATCAATAAAAATTAAATGTTTTTTCGGGATTTTCATGAATTTTGACTTTCTTTTTTGATTTTGGCTCTATATCTTTCGTTGGGGTCGACGTTTTTGAAAGGTTTTACATGTTTTCAGGTCAGAGGGGTTGTTTACAAACAAATTTGCTGAAAAACATAAACATATTTTCGAATTCAAGGTCAAAAGGTCAAAAAATAGTAAAAAGCTTTAAAATTCAATTTCTCAAATACCCCATCTCGAAAATGGACGTTTTTGGTGTCAAAATGTTCGGGAGAAGTCACTCTAACACCTCGATCAAAAATCTCGATGGGCTCTTAAGGATTTCGAAAGTTATGAGTATTTGTTTATAATCTTTAATTTTTTACGATATTTATTGAATTCTTTGCCCTGGATATAGTTGAAACGTCATCAGTTTTCACCAAAACTTGTATAAAGGGTTTTTTTGGCGGCTGATTACGAATCTGCGGCCAGATTTTCAAAATTCAAAATGGCAGCCAAGATGGCGGTCCAAAATTCATTTCATGGAAAGAGGTTCATTTTTTTGAATATCTGACCACAGATTCGTAATCAGCCGCCAAAAAAAACCCTTTATACAAGTTTTGGTGAAAACTGATGACGTTTCAACGGTTATGAAGGTACGAGAGGTATTGAAGAAGGTGGTACTAACTACGAAAGATTATTCCACAGTCGCGTTGTTCTATTGATAAACGAATTCCTATCTTGTTGAATGTACAGCAAAAGTCTCAATGGGCACAAACTCCCATCATCCCTCCTTCACCCACAAAACCCGTCCTCAAGGGGCTAAGGGGATAAAACTAACTGATTTCACAATGTAAAACAATTTATTCTTGTACTCCACCCTAAACAACCACCCCTTTGACCCTTACAGAACCGACCATCCAACCTCTCCCTTCTCTCGTCCCCCACCCTGACCGCAACCCAACCTACAGAATTTTCTGATTACTGAACTACCACGTAAGCAACCCATGACAGTTCAATCTCTGACATTCCAACATCTAACTCTCGTGTAGATCAAAAGCCCCTTTTCTCATCCCACTCGTCCCCTTACCCCCTACTCCCCACCATCAAACCCCGAAAAAGTTTTGGGGATGGATTAAACTGATCATGAGTATTGCCCAACCAACAACTTTTTACTTTCAAACAACCATTACCCCCGACCTTCACCCCGGCCTTTACCACCTTTCATAGTGGCAAGCTTATCAAAAACGGCTGTCGTGGAAATCACAGCCATTTTCCTACCTAAAACACGCTAATAACGTTTGTTAATTAAACACTTTAAGAATCAATCATTTCATTCAAAGCTGCTGACTGTTTAAAAATCAATGGTTTAAACACTTTAAGTGTTTAGGAACTAAACACTTAATTTGCAGAGTCTATGCACGCAATCCTCGAGTCAGAATATCAATGACGTGACACATGCTGTTTCATCATCCATCATCATCAGGAGCTCCACAGCCTATTGTTGGCCTTGGCTTCCTCCAGCATTTGCCTCCATGATTCTCGATCCCTGGCCCGACTTCTCCAGTTTCTTATGCCCAACTGTCTCAAGTCATCCTCGACGTCATCTATGTATCTTTTCTTAGGACGACCTGGTCTCCGTTTTCCTGGTGGAGCTTTCTCCAGCACTATCTTTGTCGGGTTTCGTTCTCCACCTCGTTGTACATGACCAATCCATCGTAGTCTGTTTATTTTGATCACTTTAACAACGTTTGGAATCTTGCTGATTTCATACAACTCTGAGTTGTATCTTCTTCTCCAAACGCCCTCAACCTGTATTCCTTTGTAGATCGAACGAAGGATTTTCCTTTCGAATCTTCCTACCAATGCTTCGTCTGCGTTTTTCAATGTCCACACTTCCGAACCATATAGTAGGACAGGCCTTATTAGTGTTGTGTAAAGTGCCAATTTTGTCTTCCTTGAAATATTTCTAGACGTCAAGTGCTTGCGTAGACCAAAGTAGCATTTATTAGCCAGTGCTATTCGTCTTCTGATTTCGGCCGATGTGTCATTTCCTTTCGTTATAATCGTGCCTAGATATACGAATTCATCCACTGCTTCGATGTTGTAGGTGTCGATCGTTATATTTTGTCTGCTACTTCTGGTGTTTTTTGTGCACATATACTTTGTTTTGTGCTCATTTATTTCCAACCCAATTTTTTTTGCGGCTTGCTCAAGTGCTACAAAGGCCTCCTTCATGCTCTCAAATGATCTTCCAAGGATAGCAATATCGTCGGCAAAGGCTAGTATTTGCACTGACCTGTCAAAGATACACCCTGATGTGTTAATCGATGCATCTCTTACTCTTACTCTTACGCCACGTTGAATAACAGGCAGGAGAGTGTGTCACCTTGCCTTAATCCTTTATTTGTTCTGAGGGGTGGGGATAATTCACCATCAATTCTGACTTTACACCTTGCATCTTTCATCGAGAGTTTTGTCAGCTCTACAAGGTGTTTTGATATTCCGAGCTGCTCCATAGCCTCAAATAACTCCTTGCGGTTCACACTATCGTAAGCATATCTGTAGTCGATGAATAACATGTGGATGTTTGTGTTAAATTCAACGGCCTTTTCTAGGGTTTCTTTGAGTACAAATAACTGGTCTGTTGTGGATCTTCCAGGACGAAAACCGCATTGATACTCTCCTAGTATTCTTTCCACGTATGGTTGTAGTCTATTATAGAGTACACGTGAGAACAGTTTGTATGTTGTATTCAACAGCGTTATTCCTCTATAGTTGCTGCAAGTCCTTTCTCCATTTTTGTGTAAAGGACACACTATGCCTTCGTTCCACTCATCAGGCATTTCTTTCCGTCTCCAGATTTCCACTATTACTTCATGCAATTTTTGGATAGTTTCCTCTCCGCTTTGCTTAATGAGTTCAGTAGGTATGTTGTCAGATCCTGATACCTTGTTATTTTTTAATGTTCGCAATGCTTGGCGTGCTTCTTCTATGGTAGGGGCTGCTGTACCATCATCCTCATTGTCCGGATTCATGTTTTGTACGTTTGGGGTACCACTGTGCTCCTGCTCCGAGGTCATTAATAGCTCCTCGAAATGCTCTGCCCATCTAGCCAATATTTCGTCATGATTGCTTAATATCTCCCCACTTTTATTTTTGCACATTGTCACTCTAGGCTTAAATTCTTTCCTTTGTTGGTTTATGCTTTTGTAGAAGTTTCTTGCGTCATTTAGGTTTGCTGATTCTTCTAATTTTTTCATTTGTTCTTCCCAATAAAGCCTTTTTTTCGTTTTGTGCAATCTCTTCTCAGCTCTCCTCTTTTCCTTGTACTCCTCTTCAGAGTTTCTTGTTCTGTGTCTATTAAGCATGGCTTGGTACGCTCGGTTTTTTTCCCTTGTCGCCTGGGCGCATTCTTCATCGAACCACTCAACCCTTCGCCCTTGTTGCACGAAGCCTAGAACATCTTCAGCTGTTTCTTTTATCGTTCTTTTTATATCATCCCATTTATCGTTCAAGTCTTCGTGTGTGTTACGTGTGATTTCATTTATTTTAACGTTGAGTAGGTTCTCGTAATCAGACCTAGTTTGCTCTTCCTTCAAAACTGCCACGTTGTATTTTGGGTCTCTGTTTCCTCTTCTGGTTTTTATTGCAGATATCCTGGCCCTAATTTTCGTACCTATTAAGAAGTGGTCAGAGTCTATATTTGCGCCGCGGAATGCTCTCACATCCAGCACATTGGATTGGTGGCGTGCATCTATAAGGACATGATCAATTGCGTTGTTGGTTACACCATCTGGTGACTTCCAAGTTGCTTTTTGAATATCCTTATGCTGGAATTTGGTGCTGGATATAATCATATTTTGCGCCATGGCAAAGTTTATTAGTCTTAATCCATTATCATTGTGGTGTTCGTGCAAACTAAACTTTCCAATTGTCGGCTGAAACGCTGCTTCGCGTCCTATTTTTGCATTGGCATCTCCAATGACTATCTTTATATCATGACGAGGACAGTTTCTGTACACTCTCTCTAAAGAGTCATAAAACATCTCCTTTTCCTCTTCTGTTTTCTCTTCGGTAGGAGCATGTATATTTATTATTGAATAGTTGAAGAATTTGCCCCTTAAACGAATCTTGCACATTCTTTCGTCTATGGCTTCAAACCCTATGACGAGGTGTTTTATTTCCTTTCGCACAATGAATGCTGTACCTAGCATGTGGTCTCTTTCTTTGCAGCTATAAAAAATGTTATGTGTTCTTTTTTCAAATATTCCCTGTCCAGTCCATCTCATCTCCTGGATGGCCGCTATGTCCACTCTGTATTTCGTCAATTCATCTAGGAGGATTTTTAGCTTACCGGGTTGGTATAATGTTCTTACATTCCATGAAAATAAGTTCAAATCGTTAGCCTTGATACGTTTTCCGGGTCGTCTCCGTGAAATCTGTCCAGTCCGAGGCTCTGCCGTTGGTTCCATAGCAAAAAGTTAATGCCAGGAAGAGTTGCTAGCCCTTCGCTGGTAGGCGAGAATATAGCGTCTCACACTCGCTACTACCGTCGTTAGTTGGTTATCCAGGGGGCACCACGTGGAGGTGACGGTTCGATTTTGCCCACCTGTGTCACTTTTAAGCAGCTTTCAAATTTATCTACTAGAGGCGCGCGTGAGAATCTTTGCGTCGCTAATAGGCTAGAAGGCGTTTTTTCGTACCTTGTCAAGAAACGTTAAGGTTTTTTTCGAAAGTGCGCCCAGATAAATGAGTAGAGATGCGCGGTCGGAAGCAACACCAAGCTGGTGACAGACAAGCGTACCAGCGTTGCATTCAGCGGTTCCATGGTATGCGGTGAGTTTCCACCAACATCTAATTGCTTAGTTGCTTAGTTCCCGGCTTTTAAACATATGCAAAGTGAGCGCAACATGACAAATTATCTGATGGCAGGCCTACTCTCTGAATTTAGGTTTAATTGGTTTAAATTATACTAAAAATATAAATTCGAAGGCAAACTGGAATATTTACGTTAATTGATATTTTTTAGTAATTGTTTAATAAGACATTTTTCATATGACACATGAAACTCATATCAACTCCTTCGGATCTTGGACCTCGAGGCAGGCTATGGAAAAATTCCTGGAGTTTCAAAACTCAATTCAACACCCTCTTCATAGACTTTAAAAACGCCGATTTTGGCAACGTTTCGAGCCTCGGTAACTGATAATCGTTCATTCTTTAGATCGCCTTCGATTTTTTTTTTTTATGTGAAAGACTAGAGTCACAGGAAACGCCCTTTATACTGTGTCGACAATCTATTTTCTTCATATAGAGTGCAATGTCGAACAGCAGCTCTAGTCGGGGAAGAAAGGAACTGTCACAACCAACCAGCGATATTTTTGCAGTCCACCTACTTTGACTTTGTCATCGGGGCATCGAGAAACAACTCGCTGGAGTGTTATGCCTCCTGAAACGAGTTGAATCTCAACAACCAACCGATGACATGCGCTTTGGTGAAGCGGGGAAGGGCTAACTAAGGCTATGACAGAAGGAATCAGAAATGTAAAGAGGGAAGAAGAAAGAAGGAAAGTTATGTAGGTGGGAAAGTGGCAAAGGCGAAGGACCGTGGGGCTGGCCGGGATTCGAACCCGGGACCTCTGGGATAGTAGCCAGACGCCTTACCCCCTAGGCTACCGAGGCCCCCCTCGTATTCTTAAGCCTGGTTTTTTTCGGTGCCGATTGCTGAATTCTCCAGGCTGCCTGGTCTGGCCATATTTATACCATTAAATTATTATAGATACTAAACATTAAAAGTGGCAGAGCGAGGAATTTTTGTTAGATCACATACTATTTGAATAGTCCTGACATTTAGGTTCATTCGATATACATATATATTATACTAAAAAATATATATTTGAGAGTGTGACAAGCATAATAATACAAGCTGTGCGGCGTCATGCCAGATACCCATTCCGAGCGCGTAGTAAAGAAAAAGCAAATCTGCCATTTACGTTCACCGTCATTTTGAATTTAAAATGAAGGAAGTTGGTGGGCTGGATCCTTGACTTTTACAGTTTTAGATAGGTGGCAGTATTCTGCGTAGATTGCTGCAATATTAATGAAAATAGCGTTACAAAAATACAGGGTGAATTCCCCAGGCTGTGGGATGGTCTCGCCAAAGAAGTTAACGTGGCAAGCGGTTATAATCCAAGAACACATAACATTGTTCTCAGAATCAAGGTAGAGAAACACGAGTTTGAAATGGTAAAACCACTCACCTACCTTAGGTCAATAGTAGCAGCCGACAATAGTATTGTACCAGAAATACGCGCAAGGCTGCTAAAAGCCAACAAAGCCTACTATAGTCTTTCAAGGCTCTTTAAATCCAAGCATCTAGCCACAACGTCTGAGCTTTTAGTATATAAGACAATTGAACTTACCGGTACTCACATATGCATCTGAAAAATTGCCAACAATAGGCTCACCATTAAGTAGATTAGTAGTTTATTACTTCATTTTCACTTTCAGATTCGATAAACTGTAACTGAAGAGTCCGAATTATTGTTTGTACAAATATTTATTCGTCACTGAAATTATTTTCACTATTACAATAGCTTCCCTATAAACTTGGAAGTTTATAAATAAAGGTAAATATGATTCCTTTCCCACAATTACTGCGCTGTATTTTTGTGGGTTTTTCTATGACAACATCATCGTCCGATTATTCGTTTGAGCCGTTGCATATTCAAATACATATGTACCAATATGAAATTTCACGCTGATGTAAATATATTTTAATAATTGCCGTTTCTCTAAGGACATGTCTTATGAGAATTAATGAACCACACCCATTGTAAATTTACTAAATTGAAAAACCAAATGAATTTTGTATAGCCGTTTGCCTACACATTAAATATTAATTTCATTTGAATTGGGTGGGTACGCAATCGACATAACAAAAATTTACTGCACACATGAAAATTTAAATTTATTGTGCAATTTACACGTCATACAGAATTGAACAAAGGTTTTCATTCATTGTCTTATTTTTTTAAAATTAATGAGGGGAAATTATTCATTAGCAATTAGCCTGAACGCGATTAATTGAAGTTTCCGCAACATTTATGACTTAATTTTGGTAGCTTCATTAATGAAAGTACTGCATGTCGCTGATTTAAATATTTTGATGAGTTAAATCACAAAAAATCGATTCTTTTAATTGTTTTAGTTGTACTTATAAAAAATACATCATATCACGGGAGCGTTGCTGCCTGTAGTTAACATATTTTATCTACCTGCAGGCTTCTCATAAATTGTTTCGACTAGCATCGGTTATTATGCTCATTAAAATTTGATCAATATATGGAAATGCATATTCCTATATAATTTTTATCGTTTAAAGGGAAACTGAATTAAAAAATTAAAAATGCAAAATAATTATTTGTTTTTTATTAAAACCCTGCAAAACTTCTGAAAGAAGACATAGTTTAGATATTAGCCTACACCATTTGAACAACAAAAAAGATTTTCATCTATTATATTGTGAGGGCGCGCGATTTTGTCTTCCACAATTGTTTAGGTGTTAATCGCCCTCTGCATGTGCGGCAAAACTGCACAAAGCGGTCAGTAACAGTTGTGTTCATGATGCTCTTCTGCTGTCGGTGCCGCTGGGTCTCGACTAGAAATGGGCAAAACGGGTCAAAAGAGTCATCTTAAAAAAATTTCTATCGAATCTTCAGAAGACCAGATCCATACCAAAACCTGCGATTCGGATCTCTCTGAAATAATAAACTAAAAATTCATCTAGACAGAGAGATTATTAGCTGATTAAAGGCCGAAGTTTTAAAAAAAATGGTAACGATAACTCAAATTTTCGGCCCGTTAGAATAAATTGAATAGAAAATAATTATTAGATAAAAAAAAAAAAAAAAAAAAAAAACTTTTTAATATAGCACGTTTTTATAACGATCTAAAAAGAATAAAATAATTTCTCCTAGCCCTATACACATTTAGAACCTCAAACATATTCCTAACCCCACACAGATAATCCTAAAAATTTGTGATTGTGGATTTATAATAGCTATGAAAATATTTGTAAGATTTTAAACGAAAAAACGTGGAGCGCATACATGATTGATGCGAATGATTTCTCAACCCAGCTACACTACACTCCTACTATTGTCTCTATAGCATGCGCCCCACGTTTTTTCGTCTTGCTTTTTAGTCTTGTGTGTGACATTTTCACCAATTAGAACGGGAATACTCCCAATTACATCGGGAGGTTAAGAGAAGTGTCCGGCGTGATAAAAGGCAGCAGATAAATGAGCTCGCAGAAAAAGCGGAAAACGCGGCAAACACAGGCAACAGTAAGGTGCTGTACCAAATCACTAAACAGCTCTCGGGAAAGCACTCTACTAAAAAGCATGCCGTTAAGAGTGCGGATGGAAGGCTGCTGTGCAGCGACGAAGAGCAACTCCAAAGATGGAGAGATTACTTCTTCGCCGCCCGTGTAAGTGTACCAACACAGGAACCTCAGAAAACAGCAACAATGCACAGCCAATAAGAATCACCACCCGGGCCCCATCCAAGACGGAAATAGTAACCGCAATTCATGCGATGGCCAATGGTAAAGCAGCAGGAAAAGATGGCATCCCGCCAGAATTGTTGAAAGCCGACTCAAGCCTCATAGCAGATGCGCTTCAGCCAATCCTAGAAATAGCATGGAACACCTGTACCTTTCCGGAGGATTGGACGGGAGGTATCATAGTCAAAATACCAAAAAAGGGGGACCTAACAATATGCGACAACTGGAGAGGTATCTGTTTATTATCTACTGTGGGCAAAATTTTGTTCCATATATTACTATCTAGGATAAGTGAGGCAGTTGATCGAACGCTTAGGAGGCAGCAGGCCGGATTCAGGAAGGGCCGCTCCTGTATTGATCATATTAACACCTTGAGAATAATAGTGGAGCAGTCTACTGAATTCCGATCCCCCCTTTACCTTGCTTTCGTAGACTATGAGAAAGCGTTCGACTCGGTTAATAGGAGCTTCATTTGGCAGGCACTACGGCGACGTGGACTGCCTGATAAAATAATAGAATTGATAAAAGCCCTATATAACAATTCCAAATGCAGAGTTCTCCAGAGTTTGGTAGACCGCCTTAAGGATCTCGACTACGCCGATGATATCTGTTTGCTGGCCCACAGACACCAGGACCTCAAAAACATGTTAAACAATTTGGCAACAGAAAGTAGTCCAGCAGGCAAGGCTAAATCCGACTAAAACTAAAGAAATGCGGATAAATGCAAACACCATTGAACGAACAGCGCTGAATAACCGTGACGTGGAACTGGTAAATAAATTCTGCTACCTCGGTAGCATTATTACCGAAAATGGTGGGGCAGAAGAAGACGTCAGTTCCAGAATAAATAAAGCACGAGGCGCATATGCATGCCTGTCCCACATATGGAGATCAACGGTGATTTCCACTAACACCAAATTGCGGCTGTTCAACTCCAACGATAAGGCAGTTCTTTTGTATGGTTGCGAAACATGGAAAGTCACCCAATTCATAACAGGGCGCCTACAAGTCTTCATCAACAGATGCCTTCGTCGTATCCTAAAAATCCGCTGGCAAGATAGAATTTCAAACGAAGAACTATGGCGCCGTGCCGGCCAAGAAAGAATAGACGACCAAATCAGGCGAAGGAAATGGAATTGGGTTGGCCACACCTTGCGACGCGAAAACGAAAATCTAGCCAAACAGGCCCTTGACTGGAATCCGCAAGGTTCCCGTCGAGTAGGAAGACCTAGAACAACGTGGAGAAGAACCCTACTAGAAGAAGCCGCAACAACTGGGAGATCCTGGTCGGAGCTAAGAGCTGTCGCGCAAAACAGAGTCCGCTGGAGGGCAACTGTTTCCGCCCTATGTCCCAGGAGGGATTAAAGGAGTTTAAAGAAGAAGAAGTGTGACATTTTGCAATCACTTTTTGACATTTTCATGATATTATGGCGGATACATGTGGAAAATTGTTACCTAAATCTACTAATAAAATACCAATCTGTTTAATTTTGAAATTCCTGAAAATTAAAATAAAGAAGTAAGCTAAATTAATTTTATATGATTTTTATTTCAATAATAGCTGCGTCTCTTTTTTGATCATATTTCCTATTTCCACTCGTGAATACTCGCAACTACTCTTTTACTGAAAAACGTTTAGATGACTTTTGATTGTATTTAACTGCTTTCTTCATAAAAAAATATCTATAAATTAAATTTCAGTCGTAATTATCTGAAAATTGTATCTTTAATTTTACTTTAAATAATTTACCGTATTAATTTCCATTATGTAACTGGTTCTTAAATTTTGAATTACGTCACGTAGCTTATTTTATTCTACATGGCATGTCCTTTCATTTGATTCCCATTTCGAGGTTGTTGTAAAGTTAGGCAATCCACCAGTTTATGTTAGCCGCCGCGTTAAATTTACAATGACGACATATAGCTTATTGTATTCTACTTGTCACACACTTTCCTGTAGTACCCACGTCGCGGGTGTTGTGAAGAAAATGGTAAACCGCGCTCTTGAGACGTCCGCCATGGATCTAACTGTATATGAAGTATACCTACTATATGGCTCATTGCATTCTACTTATACTACCCTTTCATTTGGTACCCAAACGACCAAACGATAAATTCAGTATACTATATTGCTTATGGTGTTATACTTATCATACCATTTCATATGATACCCATGTTTCGGGTGTTAGGAAGTAAATGGTTATCCGCCCTCTTGCGATGGCCGCCATGGACCAAACGATATATTGAGTAAAATATATTACTAATGATCTTCTACTTATCATACGCTTTCATTTGATACCCATGCCGAAAGGGGTCTGAAGAAAACGGTAACCCACCTTCCTAAGGAGGACGCCATGGATCTAAAGACATTGCATTCGACTTATGATGCCCTTTCATTTAATACCTATGTCGAGGGGGTTGTGAAGAAAATGTTAATCCGCCCTCTTGAGATGGCCGCCATGGACCAAGCGATATATTAAGTATACTATATTGCTTATGGTATTCTACTTATGATACTCTTTCATTTGATACCCATGTCCAAGGGGTTGTGAAGAAGATGGTAATCCGCCCTCATGAGATGGCCGCCATGGACCCAATGATATATTGTGCATTCGACTTATGATGCCCTTTTATTTGATACCCTTGTCGAGGGGTTTGCGAAGAAAATGTTAATCCACCCGCTTGAGATGTGATGAACGATATATTGAGTATACTATATTGCTTATGATATTCTACTAATCATACTCTTTCATTTGAAGAGGGGGTGGTGAAGAAAATGGTAATCCGCCGTCTTGAGATGGCTGCCATGGAGCAAACGATAAATTGAGCTTACTATATTGCTTATGGCGTTCTACTTATCACAGCATTTCATTTGATACCCATGTTTTGGGGGTTGTGAAGAAAATGGTAATCCGCCCTCTTAAGACGGTCGCCATAAACCAAACGATATATTGAGCATACTATATTGGTTATGGTATTCTACTTATCATATCCTTTCATGTGATACCCATGTCGAAGGAGTTGTGAAGAATATTTCAATCCGCCCTCCTGAGACGGCCTCCATGGACCATGGAGCTAAAGCTGTGTGCAAAATTTGAGAATGATAAGATATCCGTAAGTATTTGAAATATCGATTGCAAAATTTGAAAACAGTAATCCGTCCTCTTGAGACCTCCACCATGTATATAACGGTGTGCAAAATTTCAGGGTGATCGGGTAACCGGAAGTTTTCAAAATATCAATTGCAAGATTTGTACCGGACAAACAGACAGACAAGAGAGCGAGCTAATAAAAACGTTTAAAAATAGTATTTTTTTTTTGTAAAAATTAGACTTTTTATTAAAAATTAAAAAAAAATAAATAAAATCTCAAAATCCGGTTAGAGGGATCTATAGGTAAAATCAAGATGAACATTTAAAAAAAAATTGTCAATAACTAAAAAATTATGACCTATAGAGTAATTTGGGTGGAACATCAAATATCTAACCACTGTGGGGCGCGAAACACAACAATCTATCCATTGAACTCATGTTCATCATTTGTACCTTTCTGTCTTAATAATTCCACGTATTGATCTCCTTAAAAACACATATAAAAAATAGTGCTCCTTTCAAGTACTAGGTACGTCCACCCGCCCTAACCTCCTTCTACGTAGCGATTCTCTTGCTCCAGGGGGAAGGAATGTTATGTAAAAAATCCCATAAGGGAGAATTTATTTAAAAATTAAAATTAATTATCCAAAAATATAAACCTACCCATAGTACATTTTAGTTCCACATATACACCAGGGAGCACTTGATTACCCTCACATGAAATTTCGATGTAAAACTTGCTGCAGCAAGCCTATTCCTGCGAAATTTTTGTTAAATATTTCTGGTCCGTTATTTCAAAATGCCTAGTGATCAAAATAATTCAAAGAACTAAAAGTAACGGGAAATTCCAATTTTTGAATATTATGTGTTTTGCAAGAGGAGCACTTGATTACCCTCATCAGTTTCTTTCTGTTATTATTAGCATAAGAGTGCAGTGAAACTAAGGAATTTGTAGTTAATTAAACCTTTACTTCTTTCAAATAGTGTTTTAAGTGTTTTGCGTGTCAGTTGGGTCGTCATATGGGTCGCGGGGAAAACCCCATCCCAACAAGAAATGGGCAAAATTCTTGCATTCAAGCAAGAGAATTATTCAAACAGGGAAATCGCGAGGAAAATTGGACGAAATTCGTGGACTATTAACAACTTTTTGAAAGACCCCGAAAATTATGGGCAAAATAGAAAAGGCCGCACAGCAACGGCGACAACCGAGCGGGAGCGTAGGTCAATTTTACGTGAAGCGTCCAACTCCACGTCAACCGGTCGAAAGATAAAGGAAAAAGCCGGAGTTTCAGCGAGTGTTGGGACGGTTCGGAGGGTAATTAAGCAATCCCCAAATATTCGCCGCAAAAAACTACAAAAAAAACCGCTCTTGCTGGAACGTCATAGGGATGCCAGATTAAGGTTTTGTAGAAATTATCTAAGTTGGAGGAGTGAGTGGGAACACGTGATTTTTTCGGACGAGAAAAAATTTATCTGGATGGTCCTGACGAGATAGGAACAGCTCAGATTTTCGCATAATCGTGGAAATAATGTTGAAACCCGTCATAGCATAGCATAGTATGAGGTTTTTTCTCTTTTAAAATGTAAAGTATTATTTCATAACTTCAAAATGTGAAAAAATCGAATTTTTTCGTTAATATTTTCAAAATAGTTTCGCTGCTAGTGGGCGTTTTGCGCCTTTTTTCAGATTATGTTGTAATTATCACGCTTTAATTATAATTAAAGCCTTCAAAGAAAAGCCATTGAAAAACTGCAACTACTACTTTCAACTCATTTCATTTTTCATTCAAATGCATAATTTTGGCTCAAAATCTAAAAAAATAGTTATAATAAAACCCTGCATGCCTCGCATACACCCACACAACAGCAATCATTACATTCTCCTTGCAAAAAACATTTCTGGCAACCCGTTCATAAAAATGTTTTCTATCCCTTTAAATCACCGTTATAGAGAATCATAAAAGATATAATGGAAGCTTCAAATGTTTCAGCTTATTTCAATACACACCGCACGCCTCCCCATTAGAAAAAGAGAAACTTCACTTATCCTCCCATCTTTTCTTCCTTCCCTCAAATATACAAAACGAAATTTCATATTTTAAGAGTCAAAAACAAACTTTCGAAGCAAAATTTTAAGAGCAAATTTAATATTGCTCGAAGCCAGAACAGATTACCAGAAAACGAAACCAAAAAACAAAGAGAATTTGGTGGATACATCAAATTTCTCTTTCTTCGACTTCTCAATTCCGCCTATTTGGTTCCGAAGAAGCTGCGTTTACCTCAGCTTCTTAGGGCACTGTTTCAACGCGAACCTTTGAGTGAGTGTGGGTTCAATTAAAGTGAATGTGTTGGAGTCTTCACGTCGATTTTCTGGGCCAAATAAGCTGGAGATATTACAGCTTCCCCATGTTGTGTAAGGCTTCGGGCACGATAAGAGCGGCAGAAAAATTTAGAGAGGCACTTTAGTATTGTCACTCTGCCCCTCGCCGCTCATATCATGACCATGGCCTAACATAACAAGGGGAAGCTGTAATATCTCCAGCTTTAGTGTTTCCAGAGGAGGAAATATATTAAGATTTTTCTTGTGATTAATCTTGAGATATTTAAATTTTTTTTTTAGGGAGTTGTCTATTTGGTCAAGGGAAGCATTGCTTCCTTTGCTTCCAAAGAGGAACCGCCACTGCCTGTATTGTGTGGACGTACAATGTACCTTCAGTCATTAAAAAAGGGGCAAAAGCGCGTATGAGCTAAGTCCGCGTAGTGTGGATGCACCGTAAGTAAGGAGGCATAACACACCAGCGAGCTGCTTTTGTCAGAGTCCCAGAGACAGCAATGATTGGGAGTAGGTGGCATAAAATAGGGAGGCCTGGTTGTGGCAGTTCCTTCATTCGCTTCTCTCCCCCTTCACTATGTTCCGACTATTGCTTGCTGTTCGACGTTGCCCTCTATATGAAAAAAATATATTGTCAACAGTACAAAGTGGCTTTCCCTGAGTCACTAATCTTTTACATAAAAACAAGGTAAAAGTCCTGAGTTACTGGACTTATACGAAAACCTCTAGGTACCTAGCAAAACGAAGAAACGCCTGACTAAAGGGACCTCAAGACGTCGGACTTATATACAAATTGGAAATCAAAAAATTATCACAAATCATTATACCTGCAAAAATCATACTTCTTGTCCACATTATTTATTTGAAAGTAAAAATGTAGTGTAAACAAAGAACATTATTTAAGGCTCGATTAGGCAATAGTCGACTTGTCCTCAACTATAATTTTTCCACTTAGAAAAAATTCGTTTTAAAAAGAAATAAAATTTAAATGGTAGCAATTTATTAATTCTTGGGGTGCTAATTTGCGTTCACTCCCACCAACTACAAGAACATTTGCAGTTTAGAGAGCTGTGGTGCAAAATGGCTGTAATGGTCGCTGTTCAAAGTGAATTTTCCAGCCGCTGAGGAAAAGGAAAAGATAAATACTTCTACAAATGAGCAAAAACCGATTTCCATCGCAAAAAGTAGTTACTGTCCACTAACGTGCTTTCGAGGCTTCTAAGTGAGTGATTCAGTATATTCAATAATTGAAAGCTATTGAATCATGAACATAGTCGTTATAAGAACTTGATTTATGATCTTCGCCGTATTTTTTTCTGTAATGACCGTCGTATCCATTAGTGTGAATAACTTTCTACTCCGATAGTAATTTACTCTTGTCATTTTCACCCTTCCAGCTTTTTTCTGCTAACATAGTGGAATATCGTGCCCCACGTTGGGCTGGCACTCAAGGGTAATCAATTATCGTTAATGAATGGGATCTTTGATGAGTACGACAAAGCGCTACTAAAGAACGAACAATCGGTTTACTCAATCGGTTTTTCACAGGAGCTTTAATTTGCTTTTATCGCTGTTGAAACTAGAAATTTGAATATTGATAACCGACGAAAATTAAAGGAATATGAGCCACGAATCGTTTTATGTATCCTCAATCAAATGAAAAAAAAATGTCTCCATAAATTCGCCCTTAGGCTTGTGTGCTTACTTCAATCAGTAATGCGTGCAAAGGTGAACCTCACTTTTTGCGTCTGTATAGTAAAAATATCATAATTACTAAAAATACTTTCGGGGAAACTTTTGGACATTATGCACAGTTTATAACAAAGTATTAATTTTATTTGTTTTGATGTTAATCGATATGTTCCCATGTTCACGGGTTTAAACGTTCCTAGAAAAACAAGCAAAAGGAAATCTTGTTAAATTTTTAATATTGATATTATTTAATAATCAATATACCCTCAGACACCCTCAGACCACCCGTACCACCACATTATTTCGAAGAGTTTTGAAAATAAATGAAAACAAAAAAAAAAGTATCAAATATTTTTTCAAACTCTATCCAGCCATACCAAAAACGCCCCCTATCCCCTAACCCCTGTTACGGGTAGGGGGTGCAACTTCAAAAACTTAAATGGAAACCCCCATTTTTTATTGCAGATTCAGAATCTTCATAAAAAATATGAAGATTTTGTCCCAAGCATTTTTTACGATTCGCCATAGATGGCGCTGTAATCGGAGGAAAACGTTTTTGAAGTGTTAACTTCTTTAGGCGCGTTTGGCACTTTTTCGCTGGGGGTAAAACAAAGAATTCGCGACACACGCATTTTGTTGCTACACCCGTTTCTGGACACTTGATGGCGACACGTGCACTTTGTTGCTCACTCGTTTCTGGGCACTTGGGCCTATGCAGCTGGCTAGAGCATGGAAACTTTTAGTTGAGCTCCACTTACAAACAGCAGCGTATAATTATATGTGTGCGAGACAAAATAGCCCGCGCTTGGTGAGAGGGATTGGGTTTGAATGTTGCAATGCAGAAGCTGCTCTCAGCATTCGTTTTATATTCTCGCGCCGCTCTCAAAATTCATGTCATATTCTCGCACGCCATCGCACACAGCAGCGAATGTGTGCGAGAGGATGAAATGAATGCTAAGAGCGGCGTCTGCATTGCGAAAATATGAAATGAAAGGAAGTATTTACTGTGGAAAGTCGATTTGGCAGTACTTCTTTAATTAGTGTTTTCTGTAATGAGTTATAAGTAATGCAGAGGAGAATGGGTTTGATGACCAAGCGTTTGATTTCGCGCAAAAAGCGTGTTGAAAAACTTCGTAGCTGCTCATTTTCTTTGTTAATTATCTCAGTTATCTCAGCCATTAAGTTTCTGATCTTTAATGTATAAACATATATTTGAATTTATGTTTATGATATAAATATAAATCGCTTAATTTTACTTATTTTACTGGTTCTGAAAAAATTCAAATTGAATCCAGTAGATTTCCATAAAAATTTAGATCCGTGACTTTGGCTGAATATAATATGACTTTTTTTGCATATTTGCACAATGTTTAAAATAGCAAAAATTTCTGTTTCGTGACTATTGCATCAACCCGACGATATGTACTGTGTACTATGTATGTACTACATATTTCCTATGAACTGTGCACTATGTATTTATTACTATATATTAGCTACTATTTTTAACAAAAACTACATTATCCCAGTCATCCATCGTCCGATCTTTGTGTGATAAGTTTAAGACAAATATTTTAATTTCCAAAACATTGCATCACATTTTGGAGTGAGTGGATATAAGTAACAATTAAATAAACTTTAACAGAATATTCATAAATAAAATATATTAATCCTTATCGTCTTGTATTAAGATTGATTTGGACATTTAGACTAGCCATAGAAGTTAACACTTCTAAAGTGTGGTCCTACGCACACTCGTTTTTAACTTCCCAGTATAGGAAGTTATTGTAATCGGTCCGAAAATCGAAATCGAAAATTTCAACGTATTTTCATCTTTCAAGGTCCCAGGAGCATTTTAAGCAAAAAATTGGGAGGAAGTATGTGTGTGTGTGTATGTGCGTACGGATGTGGTCATTTTTTCCTGCACGATATCGCGCGAACCAAAACTGATATCGACTTCGTCGAGGTGTTCTTCGAAGCGTATTAACCGAAATATGATCTGAAAAGATTTTCATGAGATTCGGTTCAGCCGTTTTTTTGTTTAAGCGACGTAAGTGATTTTTGTACCTGCACGATATCGCCCGAACCACGAAAGATATTGACTTATTTGAAGTGCCGTTCGAAGCGTATTAGCGACAATATAATCTGAAAAGATTTTTATAATACTCGGTCGAGCGGTTTTTTGGTTTAATTGACTTAAGTGATTTTTGTACCTGCACGATATCGCGCGAACTATAAAAGATATCGACTTAGTTGACGTGCCGTTCGAAGAGTATTAACCAAAATATGATCTGAAAAGATTTTCATAAAATTCGGTCTAGCCGTTTTTTTGTTTAAGCGGCGTAAGTGATTTTTGTACCTGCACGATATGGCCCGAACCACAAAAGATATTGACTTACTTGAGGTGCCGTTCGAAGCGTATTAGCGACAATATAATCTGAAAAGACTTATAATATTCGGTCCAGCGGTTTTTTGGTTTAAATGACTTAAGTGGTTTTTGTACCTGCACGATACCGCGCGAACTAAAAACTATATCGACTTCATTGAGGTGCCGAAAAACAATAATACCTAATCTTGTCAGTGCGCACATTTAGTTTGACATTTTAACGAAAATATTGATAAAGAATTGTGACAAATTCTCGGTGTTTCGGTCCGAAACATGTATTCATCCATTAAAAAATTGCTAAAAAAGAATAAAAAAGAATTAATTAAACAATAAGAGAAATTACGTAAACATAACCTCATAACCCATAATTCAAGTCGACGTCCTATATTTTGGCGATGCAGCCTAAAAAGAAATAAAACATAAGTAATCGATTGATAATAATAAACAATAATAATATGGTAAACATACATAAATGTACACATGTAATAACAACATAACAAACATTTAAAAACAAATGTAAACAAACTAGAACATAAAAACTGGAAATAATACATATCTTAAAACATAACACATCACACAAAAATATATTAATTAATAAACGTAAAATACTTACCATAATAAACAATTTTTTAACACAAAACACTTTAAAAGTTAAAAAATAATAAATATAGAAATATAAAATAAAAACAAACACACCGCACTCGCGCACAAAAATTACACGAACTGTCAAAAAAAGCTTTTGTCAAACCAAAAGCTTTTCTGAGTACTAAAACGCAAAATAATTCAAATTATAACAAACGAAAGCAATCGTCGCCATATTTTTAACGCGTAGCTCAGTAAAAATTTCGATGAAAGTTGTCACTGTTGCAAGGTGGGGGGACAGCCGGGGGAAATATAAACCCGACGCAATTACAGTGCGGGGCTTTTGATCTGTGCAAGTAAAAGCTGTGGCATTGCCCACATTCAAGTATCCATCGAGTTTTTTTTCATATTTTAATCGCGAATTTGCAGTGGCGTTGCCCACATCGTCTAGATTAGGGTTATATAGAAGGCGAGTATTCACCGTCTTCTCTTTGTTAGGGTAGAATAGGTCGAATTTTTTAAATTTTTAAATTTAATATAAAAAAAATTAAAGTAACTTATCTATTCAATTGAGAAATTGCATAGATAAGTTAATAAGGAAGATTTATTATTTTTCCTTGAGTGCATTTGCCTCAGGTTAAATAATTATTTTCTGAAATAATAATAAAAAACTAACCAGGGAATTTGCCCAAACTAAAATATTTGGATAAAAATATATATATATATATATATATATATATATATATATATATATATATATATATATATATATATATATATATATATATATATATATATATAGAAATTAAAGATTTAGAATTTATAGAATTTATAAAATATTTAAAAGAAAAAATAATAAGCAATAAAGTGATTTAGATCGAATCAATTTTTTTATTAAAAAAGAACCTGATCCACATTATTTTCAGCAACGGTCAGGTGACACCGTTACACTCGGTATTATACATATATTCTATATTGCCTATTGTTCATTTATTATTAAAATATCCAATCATACTATTCAACATCCATCATACTGGGAAGTTGATCGTGTGGACCGAAAGGGTCGAACCCACATCCCAACTAGTTTTATTACTTATTTATTTCCGCCGATTACAGCGCCATCTAAGGCGAATCACAAATGATAAGAATAAAATCTTCATATTTTTTCATGAAGAATCTAAATCTGCAATAAAAATTTGTAATATGTAGCTAGCGGTATCGATTGGAAATTTTGGAATGAAGCTGTTAAAACAGCGAATTACTTGAAAAATCGAAGCCCTACTTCGGCATTTGGAAAACAATTTGTAGATAGAACGCCAGCTGAAATTTGGTATGGACAAAAACTAGATTTGTCGAGTACTCGAATATTTGGTTCAATATGTTATAATTATATTCCTTCTGATAAAAGGACAAAATTAGATGCTAAATCGTCGAAGTGCATTATGTTGGGTTATGGTACATCATTTGGAACATATCGATTAAGGGATATGGAATGCAGCCAATTGATAATTGGTCGCCATGTGACATTTAATGAAAGAAGCATTCTAGAAAAATCAAACGTTATCGAAATCATGGATTCAGGGGCGGTTAACAATAAATTTGCAGATGATGCGGATGAAATAACGGACGATAGATCAACTGATGGAGATGAAGTACCGATTGGCCACGGCATGAATATGGATAATACCGGTTTCAACCAAGGTACAAACAACAGTACGGACCCGAATAGAGGTGGTGACGTCCAAGATATTATTCACGGTGCTGACACTGATAGCATTGGTAACATCGAAGTTCGGCAAAGTAAAAGATTGCGAAAACAGCCAAATCGCTATGGTGATTGGGAATATGATACACATTTCGCATTATCTGCACAGGAATATGTTGAAAATGATCCGATTTCCATAAAAGATGCAAAGGGTCGAGTAGATTGGCCACAGTGGAAGAAAGCAATTAGTGATGAATATGAATCACTAATCAAAAATGGTACATGGTCACTGTGCATGTTACCAGAGGGACAAAGAGCCATTACGGGTAAGTGGGTGTTTAAATTGAAATACAAGGCAAATGGTGAGGTTGATAAATATAAAGCCAGATTCGTTGCTCGAGGATTCACACAAAAAAAGGGTATTGACTACAATGAAACTTATTCACCAACAGCAAAGTTAACGACTTTACGCGTTTTATTGTTAATTGCACTTCAATATGGATATCAGGTACATCAAATGGACGTAAAGTGTGCTTTTCTCCACGGATATTTGAAGGAGGAAATATATATGCAACAACCTGAGGGATTATGTATGTTATATGTGGATGACATACTCATTGTATCGAGTGATATTTATATTATTGATGTCATTAAACGTATCCTAACGAAAGAATGACGGACATTGGAAAAATAAATACATTTCTTGGTGTACACGTCGTATTTGATGAAAATAAACTCGAAATGAATGAATGAAGTTTGACAAAATACTACGTAAATTCAATATGAATGATTGCAAGGGAATAGCAACTCCAGTGGAAAATCGGCTGGACTTGACAAATAGTGGTTCAGTTGAAGATTGTAATGCGCCATATCGTGAATTAATTGGCTGGGGCTGCCTAACATATGCAGCATTAACAACTCGACCTGATTTGTGTGCAGCTACTAATTATTTTAGTCGCTTTCAATGTTGTTATAGTGATGAACATTTTAAACATGCAAAAAGGATTTTGCGTTATATTTGTTGTAAATTAAACTAGTTGGGATGTGCGTTTGCCCCTTCGGTCCACACGATTAACTTCCCAGTATGATGAACGAAGATGGAATAAACTGACTTCTTACAAAATAGTTATACGTTTAGCACTAGTGGAAAATTGGCTAGTATCAGAACTGATGACAAAGCAATCCCGAGAGAAGCTAGTTCAAATAACTATAATAGTAGTAAATCCACAAGATTTTCTAGAGAATTTGGATTTCCTGAACGTAAACAAACAAACATTTCCTCCGTATTTCGTTCGCTGCACTAAAGCGGGTGTTCAAATTCGTATTGAGCGTGCTGAAGCGCCGTTGATAAACTGAGAAACGAATGACTTCATTTGGGAATTCCAAAGCTTTCCGGAGATATTAGCAAAACTGTAACTGTTAAGTACTTGTCAGACTTGACCAAAAAGAACAAATTTTGCGGTAATTACTGGAAATCCCGGGATGAACCGCAATTTCCTGAAACTGTATCACGCGTAGAAAACAATTCGCCGTCAAAAAGTGCTAATCCAAGGTTTGAAAAATTCGCGCTGTTTGTAAAAGGTAACGAAATTTTTGCACGATTTTGAAAGGTTGTTGGATTTTGACAAGTGATGTCATGTTCGAAGGCTATCGCTGTGCACAACCCAAAAAAGATCACTTCCTTTAAAACGGGTCTCATTCCATCGAGTTTAATAGATATTAGCAAAACTTGTCAATTTAAGGTCTTTCTGACGATTAGCCGAAGTTTTTCTATTTAAACAAAAAAGGCCCGACCGAATATTATGTAATTTTTTTCGGAGCATTTCTTTGTTAATATTCTTTTTTCGACATCTCAATGAAGTCGATATAGTGTTTAGTTCGCGCGATATCGTGCAGGTACAAAAATTACTTATGTCATTTAAACTAAAAAACCGCTCGACCGAATATTATAAAAATCTTTTCAGATTATATTGTCGCTAATACGCTTCGAACGGCACCTCAAGTAAGTCAATATCCTTCGGGTTCGGGCGATATCGTGCAGGTACAAAAATCACTTACGCTGCTTAAACAAAATAAAACGGCTCGACCGAATTTTATGAAAATCTTTTCAGATCATATTTCGTTTAATACGCTTCGAACGACACCTCAACGAAGTCGATATCTTTTTTGGTTCGCGCGATATCGTGCAGAAAAAAATGACCACATCCGTACGCGCACACACACACACATACTTCCTCCCAATTTTTTGCTTAAAATGCTCCTGGGCCCTTGAAACATGAAAATACGTCAACATTTTCGATTTCAATTTTCTGACCGATTACAAATCAATACTCAATACTAAAACAATAAATATAATTGCATTTACTAACACAACTATAAATATATACAAATACTACGCCTTCTATGTTCGGTTCCCTAAAAACAATTGATTATTGTTAAGTTTAGTCTGAACTATAACCTTAACGAATAAAGTTCTCGTGAATTAAAGAAGCAACGATAAGGTCTTTTGAAATTTAGAGTAACGTCCGGTTCCCTTGCAGATATTTTTAATATTTTGGTGCCGAAACGCGGGAACTCTTGCCTTAATTAATAACGATCGCGAGAATACATACATATATCGATTCCTAACGTGGGTGCATTTTTTCGGGCTCAAGCGGACATTTTCCTTACAACAATGAGTTTAGAATCGACTGCACGTGCTTCTTATCGTGGTCAAATAACGCGCCTTTCCAAAGCCGCGCTCGATTTCCTAAAAATTCGAGATTCGCAGATTAATAATGAAAGTGCTGATTTTGATAACATAGAAGAATAATTACAATCATATTTACAACGTTCAACCATGGCGCATGAAAGTTTGTGCAGCGTTAATAACGAGATGCGTGAAAAGAAGTTATTAAAATCAGATGAAATTGAACGCGAATATGAAAAAAATGCTGACTACGAAGACACTGCAATCAACGTTATTAGCCGCATTAAAGTGCGATTAACTAAAGTTCAAAATAAACTTCGTGGAATACCCATCCCATCACAATCTAAATTATTGCCAACAAAAGAGATCTGCACAAAATTAGAACGTCTGAAACTTAAAAAGTTTTCTGGAGATCATAAAGATTGGATTTCTTTTTGGCAACAATTCCGCACTGCTGTACACGAAAATCGAAATCTTTCCAGTGTAGAAAAATTCCATTATCTGCAGACCGTTCTTACGGGAGCTGCCGAAAAAACGATCGAATGCTACGATAGTGCCATCAGCCTCCTGCAAGAAGAGTATGGAAAACCTGAAAAATTAATTGATATGACTGTGCAGCAGCTAATGGCACTACCGCATCCCCATAGCAGAAACCACATTGCTAGACTTCGCCGCCTTTACAATAATGTGGTATCAGGTACACGATCACTGAAAGCATTGAATGTTCCCACAGCGCATTTTGTAGTATAATGCTAAAAACAATCCTCCTCAAAGCTTTTCCGATCGAGCTGAGAATTGAGTATCATCGCATGACAAAGAAGAACAAAAATTTGTATCACAGAATTTTGATGATCATAAAGGTGAATCAGAATCAGCCGTTTCTAGTTCCGTATTGTCTAGGGATGATGCAGAATTACAAAGCATCCTAAAATTTTTAAAATGCGAAGTCGAATCGTTATAACGGGCTGGAGTGACTGAAACCAGGAAGCCAGTACATGCTTCTAGAACGAACGAACGGAATCAATATTATATGCCTCATCGACCTGTTTACCGGTTGGATAAAACAACAACAAAGCTGAGAATCGTTTTTGACGCTTCTTCCCATGCACATTCTACTCCTTCACTAAATGATCATTTATGTACATACTGGTTCAAATTTGTTGCCGGACATTTTGAAAATCATTTTAAATTTCACATTCGGAAAAATTGGTATTATAGCAGATATCGAAAAGGCTTTCTTACAACTTTCTTTGAAGGAAGAGGATCGTGACAGTCACCGATTTATATGGTTTTCGAAAGCAATAGAGTCAACTAATAATCTGCCAACCTTCTCAACATATCGAATGACAACAGTGACATTCGGCGTTAGATCAAGCCCATTTTTGCTTTCTGCTGCTATATTAAAACATTTAGATGCGGAAGCTAAGAATTTTTCGCAAACTTGTTCTATTCTGAGGAATTCTTTCTATATGGATGATCTCATACTTAGTACTGATAATGAAGAATCTGCAAAACGAATTTATGCCGAAGGAAAGGAATTAATGCAACGAGCATCAATGCGTTTACGAAAGTGGAACAGCAATGCTGTGGAAGCGCGAAAAATATTTGATGATACCGAAATACCAGTGGAGCAAAAGGTGTTAGGAATAAGGTGGAAAACCATTAGTGACGAAATATCACCCTGTTTAGATTCGCTAGTTGTATTTGTAAATGGCGCTCAAGAAGGAACTAAGCGGAGCGTACTGCAAACGATATCCAGAATATATGATCCATTAGGAGCTCTCGGTCCTGTTACAATTGCATTAAAAATTCTATTTCAAGATATATGGAAGTTCAAGTTAGATTGGGATATTCCTTTGCCAGATGATTTAAGGAGACGTTGGAAATGCTATGTCAACGTACTTTTGTTATTAAATGAAGCATTCATACCTCGCAATGTTTACCTATCCAACCAAGTAAGAAATATACAGGCCCATATATTCGCAGATGCCAGCCAGCCAGCTTATGGTATTGTTGCTTTTATTAGAAACGAAGATTTGTGCAAAAATGTCTCTGTTCGGTTTTTATGCGCGAAAAGTCGCGTGGCACCGCTTAAGGAGAACGAAAATCTCGAAATTACGCTTCCACGTTTGGAGTTAACAGCAGCTTTAATTGCTGCTAGATTAAAGCTCTATTTAACAAAATCGGTAAATATATCTATTGGAAAATTCTTCTTCTGGTCTGATTCAAAAATAACGCTTCATTGGATACGAGGTGATAGGAAGAAATGGAAGCCTTATGTTTCTAATCGAGTGAATGAAATCAGAGAATTGATTAACATAGAGGACTGGCGACTTTGCCCTGGAATGGAGAATCCGGCGGATCTTTTAACAAGAGGAGTGACTGCAGCACAACTAATGAGGACAGAAAAATGGCCCCAAGGACCGGAGTGGCTATCAAAAGGAAAAACAGAGTGGACTAAGGAAAACGAAAATTTGTCGCATCTACCAATTGTGTTAGTAACCTTGCTATCAACGGAGATTTCAACATGCGAACGAGTGCCAGTGTTGATGTTTGAGAATTTTAGCTGTTGGAGGCGTTTACTACGAGTGACTGGATATGTTCTAAGATTTGTCAAACGAGTGCATCACAAGATAGAATCACCCACAAATAAGATTCTATTAACCTGTGAAATCAAAGCTGCAGAGATATACTGGTTGAAGTATGTTTAAATTAGATTGGCAAAAAATCTTTCCAGCTCATCAAAAATGGAGTAAATCTAACTTTAACTCTACATAGTGGAGTAAATCTAACTTTAACTAAGTTACGTGAAAGATTTTGGATCATCAGAGGACGACAATTAATCAAGAAAGCTGCTAAGAAATGCAGAGCATGTCGAAGAATTCATGTGAAGCCATTAACACAACCATTTGCCCCATTGCCAAAGGATCGTTTAAGGCTAGTAAGACCATTCGGTGCTGTAGGCATCGATTTCGCCGGCCCACTGTATGTCAAAGATAAAAAGGGAGATCCACCTTTTAAAATATACTTGCTTATTTTCACCTGCGCTGCGATTAGAAGCATTCAAGCAAGCTGATTGCTTGCAATACGACGCTTTATAGCCAGAAGGGGAATTCCCAGCACAATATACTCAGACAATGCGAAAACTTTTAAATGTGCGTCACGCGAAGTTAAAGAACTAGTATCAATCATAGAAAATGAAACTTTTTTGAATTTCATGGTTTATAATCGAATTGAATGGAAATTCATTGTCGATCGGACTCCCTGGTGGGGAGGATTTTGGGAGAGACTGATAAGGAACGTTAAAGGTATTTTGAAAGTAACGATTGGTAGGTCGACATTGAATTTGGAGCAACTTGATTGAAGCAGAAAATATAGTCAACGAACGACCTATAACCTATATTAGCGATGACCCTTTAGACTTGACGCCCTTAACGCCAAATTCTATTCTTAAAGGATTTGGAAATTTAAATCAACAATGTGATGATGACTGCTCAACTGACATAACAACGAAAGAACTAAGGAAAACATTGCAGATAAAAAGCAGAAGTATCAGCTATCTAGCGAAGAGGTGGAAAAACGAATACCTTCAACTTTTGCGAGCTTTCCATAACACGGGAAAATCTTTTATAACGAACGTACGAGCAGGTGATGTAGTTTTATTACATGACCGGTCCGCTCCTAGAATTCATTGGAAAATGGCTATCATAGATAAAGTTTTCCCAGGGCGCGACAATCGAATACGAGCCTGTGAAATTCGCCTCTCAAACGGAACTATAAAAAAAAAAAACAAAAACGACAAAAACGATCGAAAATCAACGTCTGGTTATGTATTCAAAGTCTTTGGCAACACAGTCAGTGTTGGTCATCAAGAAAGCAAGCTACCGTAAACTTATCGTCAACAGAGGCTGAATACATTGCACTTGCTAATGCAATTGTTGAAGGAAAATGGCTACGGAATCTATTAAACGAACTGAATGTAAAGTGTTATGAAGCCACAACTATTTTCGAAGATAACCAATCATGCATAAGGGTATCAGAAGAACCAAGGGAACACAAACGCATGAAACACATTGATGTCAAATTTAATTTTATTCGGGAATCGATTGGAAACAACGAGTTTAAACTAAAATACATTGAATCAGAAAATCAATTAGCGGATGTTTTGACCAAAGGATTGAGGGAACAATTATTTATTAACCACAGGAAAAACTTAAATCTGAAATTAGAATAATTTGTTATGTTAACGTTTTTGGTCAAAGATTTCTTTAAATTAAGGGGCGGTGTTGGTAGTTGACAATGAAATGATAAATATGGAAACGCATAATCTTGATGTTAATTCTTGTCTCTAAACCTCTGTTACAATTTGGTAAATCCCAAACCGTATCTACCCCTATCTGTGTGTTAGATTCCTTACCAGGTGTGGTGAATCCCACTTGTAGGTAAAGAATGATTTGTATGTTCTGGGATTCGCCTTTTATACCTACTGTTTCCTTGATTCAAGCTCGCTCTAATATTCTAGTAGGCGAGCTTTTGATAACTTTCAATATAATTTTTATAGTGTTAGAACTGCCATATGTAGGATGCTTTGCTTTCCTGTCATCTCAAAATTAATTAATTTATCAGTCAACATTTATTTTGACTTGTCACGTAATTTAATCAATACATGTAAAGCTACAGTGTAAACACCGTCATACTTTTAGTATACTTGTTTTATTTATTCATTCTTGCTTGAACTGTCGCTGGGTGAACAACTCCTAGCTAGCAATAAATAATAAAACAAATCAAGGAGGCGTTTCGTTTTTTTTATCACAAAGATGGTTACTAAAGCTGGGAGAGTACAACTTCCACATTGACTATATCAAAGGGAGGGACAACAAAGCCGCAGATTTCATGAGTAGACTAAATATAGAGAACGGCGAAAATCACACCGAAACGTTTACACCAAAGGAAGGAGAAAATAGTCATCTCGTACGGAACCCCAAGAAATTCATCAGCAAAATGAAGAAGGTGAACTACCGGATAATATAAGTATTATCAATACACTCGAAATAGGAAGAACAAAATAATCACACCCCAATACTTTCAGATGCAATAGTTAACAGGTTTCGAACACAAATTATCTTAACAGACAGCAAAATCCAAGCCATAGAAACGGCTAACAACAGAACAAAAATTTACGTAAATTCACAAGACATAGAAAATGGAAATATGGCAAATATTTTTCGTAGATTTCTACAAAAAGGAAGAACAGCTATCTTTTCAGAACTAAGTAAACATAAATATAATTTGGTGGAAAAAATTAATAGAACTATTCGACACAACTGAAAAATGAGGAAGCGACCTTGAAGCAGATAGCGAAATATCATAAGTACGAGACAGGGCATGCCGGCATTCATGAAAATTACGCAGGACTTAAATGATTGATATACATTAAAAACTTGAAAGAATTAATACAAAAATATATAAACAATTGCGATACCTGTAATAGAGCAAAATATGATAGGACCTCAATAAACCCAAAATTTAATTTAACTATAACACCCTCCGATATAAACGAAAGAATACATATAGACACATACGTAAACAAAAAACATAGCTTTATTACATTTATTGATAAATTTTCAAAACATGCCGTGGTATTGCTTCTAGAGAATAGACATAGTTTAACTATTATAGGAAAAATAAGATTATATACGATAACATTCACCCAATAAATATTAAACGACCAAATAAATTTTCAGGTCAAGTCAATATTGATCATTTTGATACTGATGTTAATAAAGTTGACAGAAGCAACTTTGACGATCGAGAGAATCATAACTAACAACGGATTTGCTGAAATTAAATTAGGAGAAGTGCTGATCGTAAAAAAATATGACATAATTCTACATATAATAGACCTCGAAGGAATTAAAAATATCATCTCAACTTTAGAAGACAACATATCAGGGCTCGTAATAGAGGAAAATAAAGAAATACTGATAGCAGAAGAACTGGAATCTATGAAACATAATATGTTACGGATTTTAATCCCACAACAAAGCAAAAGAGGACTTATTAATATCATTGGTACAGCAAGTAAATGGCTATATGGCACAATGGTATTGGTGTAAACTATAAAACGCTGAGTAAGATTTCTTTATTATACTTTTTTATTTATTATACTTTCTATGAACTGACTTTGATTTATAATTATACACCCCCTTTTTATATTTAATTCCATACCAATGAAAGAATTACATTTCAAAATTTTTATATCAAAGTTTTGTTCTAAATCATTTAATATTATTTCTAAAGTACTCTTACTTTTAGACAGTAATAACCCATCATCCACGAATTTAATTAGCAGTATTTAAATATTATTAAAATATCCAACGAACGTGTTCTGCGTGTTCTGAGGGACATGCTTTAAATCTATAAGTAGTTAGAAATGAAGTAAACTTCTTGTTCCAGCATCTTGCAGATTGTTTTAGACCATATAACGATTTGATCAACTTACATACCTTTGATGGGAGTTTGTTTTGAGACGCCGACCGATACGGACGCGCTTTTGATTCGCTCTCGGTATTAACTCGAAATCAATTCGAATTCGGCGATAAAGTGACTAAAGTTAGTGTAAATTCTTTGAAAAGTGAATGATAAACAGGCGTGTGCTCCGCGTGATCGAAGCTCTCGACCATTTCTTGGATTGAATAGAGAATTTGTGATCTTTGAGTGAAAACACGGGGAACCCGCCGCAATGGCAGACATTTCTAAACAACTGGCCAACCTACATATGTGAACAGATGAACACCTCTAATTCCAACCAGAAGAAATTGCTGGACTCTATGAAATCAGTGGAGAAAAAACTGGATACACTTGCAAAGGATTCAGAACGGCATGATGAAACCCTAAAGATTTTACGAGAAGAAAATCATTTTCTGAGACGCGAAATCGAGCTGCTGAAAAAGGCCCAAAACAAACAAATTGAGGAAAGTAGAAATAGTGAAATCGCGATCAGAGGAATCCCGCCGATGAAAAACGAATTTCTCATTGGCATCTTCTGCAAAATCATGGCGACGCTTCAACTGCGAGTTCCTGAGATAGCGGTGGACTCGATATTTAGACCCCAAACAAAAGACAAAATAATAGTGAAACTACTCCGGCGCATAGATCAGGAAGACATCATAAAGCGAGCTAAACAAATCCGTTTGAAAGGCAAGGACATCGGAATCGGCTCGAATCCAGATGTAAACATCTATGTACATAAACGAATCGTTATCTCCACAAATAGCCAAAATATTCTGCGAAGCCAGAAAAATTTGCACCGAATTTGGGATTAAGTTTGTTTGGAACAAGGAAGGGAAAATATGGATGAAGAAAAATGAGACCGATGCACCTCTCCGAGTGACCTCGCTGGAGGAGATCACAGAATTGCGAAACCACCTATCTGCGAAAGAGCACCACCCCGAAGCAACGCGAGAACAGCACCCATCAGAAAACGAGAGAGAGACGACGGCGTCTGCTTCGCACTCAATGGAGCTTATCAGCGAGGACGTTCCTACCCAGGCAATGGAGGTCCAAGACAACTCGAACCCGAGTGACGAGCTGCACTCCCCTCACCCCTCGAACGTCGAGCTGCACACCTCCCTCCCCTACACCTCTTCATTCATCAAAACTTGGGCGATAGACATCAGGAGACCGCCGCGTGCTGCTAAACTGGCCGATAAAATGAACAGGAACAAGATCAACAACGGAAACAACCGAAAAAAACAGTACTGAGCATCTGCGGAGGCGGACTCTCCAAGGTCATTAGATTGTAATTATTTAAACATAGGTTTCTGGAATATAAATGGATTTAAAAATATTTTTAATTGTGATAAAAATCAACAAGATTTTATTTTGAAAAACGATATTCTCTGTTTTGTCGAGACTTGGATATTTAATACTAAATTTACTACTCCTTTATTTTTGCAAAGTTACAAACATATTTATGTCTTAGCTCAGAAAGAACAAGGTGTAAAAGGAAGAGCAATAGGAGGTATTAGCTTATTTGTAAAACATGAACATGAAAAGAATCTAACTGTGAATAAAATTGAAGCACCGCATATTATCTACATCTATATCTATAAAAATCTCGTGTCACAGTGTTTGTTACCGTACTCCTCCAAAACGGGCTGACCAATTTGCATGAAATTTTTTGTGTATATTTGGTAGGTCTGAGAATAGGTCGTAGGCTATTTTTTATACCTTTAACCAAAAAAACAGCTGCAAAATCCAAACAAAAATGGTAATTTTAGGAATTTTCACTTCATTTTAGTTTCAATAGCTTCATGGCCTACCTATTGTTTGACAAATGTAAAATTGTCATTAAATTGAATCATTACATTTAATGAAAATTTCAAATTTACGCAGCTGTCAAACAATAGGTAGGCCATGACGCTATTGAAACTAAAATGATCCATAGCGGCCGTCTCAAGAGGGCGGTGTACCACTTTCTTCACAACCACCTTGACATGGGTACCAAATGAAAGGGTATGATAAGTAGAATACAATAAGCAATGTAGTATACAAAATATATCTTTAGATCCATGGCGGCCGTCTCAAGAGGCCGGATTACCACTTTCTTCACAACCACCTCGACATGGGTATCAAATGAAAGGGTATGTTAAGGAGAATACAATAAGCAATGTAGTATACAAAATATATCTTTAGATCCATGGCGGCCGTCTCAAGAGGCCGGATTACCACTTTCTTCACAACCACCTCAACATGGGTATCAAATGAAAGGGTATGATAAGTAGAATACAATAAGCAATGTAGTATACAAAATATATCTTTAGATCCATGGCGGCCGTCTCAAGAGGCCGGATTACCACTTTCTTCACAACCACCTCAACATGGGTATCACATGAAACGGTATGTTAAGGAGAATACAATAGCAATGTAGTATACAAAATATATCTTTAGATCCATAGCGGCCGTCTCAAGAGGGCGGGGTACCACTTTCTTCACAACCACCTCGACATGGGTATCAAATGAAAGGGTATGATAAGTAGAATACAATAAGCAATGTAGTATACAAAATATATCTTTAGATCCATGGCGGCCGTCTCAAGAGGCCGGATTACCACTTTCTTCACAACCACCTCAACATGGGTATCAAATGAAAGGGTATGTTAAGGAGAATACAATAAGCAATGTAGTATACAAAATATATCTTTAGATCCATGGCGGCCGTCTCAAGAGGCCGGATTACCACTTTCTTCACAACCACCTCAACATGGGTATCAAATGAAAGGGTATGATAAGTAGAATACAATAAGCAATGTAGTATACAAAATATATCTTTAGATCCATGGCGGCCGTCTCAAGAGGCCGGATTACCACTTTCTTCACAACCACCTCAACATGGGTATCAAATGAAAAGGTATGTTAAGGAGAATACAATAAGCAATGTAGTATACAAAATATATCTTTAGATCCATGGCGGCCGTCTCAAGAGGGCGGGGTACCACTTTCTTCACAACCACCTCGACATGGGTACCAAATGAAAGGGTATGATAAGTAGAATACAATAAGCAATGTAGTATACAAAATATATCTTTAGATCCATGGCGGCCGTCTCAAGAGGCCGGATTACCACTTTCTTCACAACCACCTCGACATGGGTATCAAATGAAAGGGTATGTTAAGGAGAATACAATAAGCAATGTAGTATACAAAATATATCTTTAGATCCATGGCGGCCGTCTCAAGAGGTCGGATTACCACTTTCTTCACAACCACCTCGACATGGGTATCAAATGAAAGGGTATGTTAAGGAGAATACAATAAGCAATGTAGTATACAAAATATATCTTTAGATCCATGGCGGCCGTCTCAAGAGGCCGAATTACCACTTTCTTCACAACCACCTCGACATGGGTATCAAATGAAAGGGTATGATAAGTAGAATACAATAAGCAATGTAGTAGACTCAATATACCGATTCATGGCGGCCGACGCAAGACCCATGTTCTTTGAGGCATTTCATCTGTGTAAAATTCATATCTCGAAAAATATTAAGTCAATGGATGGTTTTTATTGTTTACTATTGACTTATGGGTGCAGCGTAGGCGCACCGGGTCCCAGCTAGTTATTGATATAAAAATAAACGCTGAAAAATACAAAGTTGCTGCTTTTTATTGGAGGCCATATTCGCATCTAAATGGTTTTTATTTGAACACCATGGCTGAGAATTTACATGAAATGAACATTACAAACAATGAGAATTGCAAAATTATTTGTTTGGGAGATTTTAATGCTAGAGTTGGGAAACTGAATAATGATTTGGATGATTTTATTTTCGATGATACAAATTTAACTTGTATTAGAAACTCATATGACATCACAAATGTGAGAGGCACAAAGTTAGTGGAAATCATGGAAGATATGGGCTTTATATTACTAAATGGTCGAACCGACTCTGACCAACTAGGTGCTTTCACATACTTATCGAGCGGGGGGAAAAGTACAATTGATCTTGCTTGGATAAATCAGGACTGTCTCTCATCAATCTCAGATTTTGAAGTATCAGATATTTCAGTAAATTCAGATCATCTTCTTTGTAAAATCAAAATATCAGAAAATTCTGTTATTGAAAAGAATAAAAGTGAATTTAACCTCAACTCTATTAAAAAACTTAAATGGAAAACAGAAAAATTCTTACAATACACTGATGCAATTGCGAGACAACCTAGTATTTATTTCAACTCTGATAATTTGAACGAACTTGCAGATAATCTTTTGAACACTATAAAAAACTGTATGATTGAATCAGAAATGTTAGTGAATTCTTTTCCAAAGGCTAATAAAACGTATAATTCTAAATGGTATAACAAAGAATGTGAACTCGCGAGAAAAAAAATTCGAAAATCTTACAAAAAACTTAGAAAAAGCCATTATGATGAATTAGAGTATTATAACTAGAAAAAAGCAAAAAAAGAATACAAAAATATAACGAGGAAAACTAGAATATCTTATGAAAAGGACATATTGGAAAAAATGAGACACGTCTCAAATGGTCGTGAATTCTGAGCTACTGCCAATAAATTCTCGAACAAATCCAACAGACAAACTATAGAAATACCAAAAGGGACCTGTTACAATTTTTTCCAACAAATCTATTCGCCCTCTCCTCGTATTCGCATAATTGATGACAGAAAATCACACGACATACTTGATAAACCTATTACAATAGCGGAACTAAATATAGTTATCTCTCAGTTAAAAGTAAAAAAAAACCCTGGTCCAGACGGCATCCCAAATGAATGTTTCAAATATCTCTCACCAGCCAGGATACATTATATTTTGAATATGTTTAATGTCTTTTTGAGGGAGGAAAATATTCCAGAAAACTGGTGTGAATCTCTAATTAAACTTATCTATAAAAAAGGAGACAAGCAAGACCCTTCAAACTACCGACCAATTGCATTAGAAAATACTTGTTTGAAGTACTTTATATCTGTAATTAAAAATAGTTTGTATAATCTGGCGGAAAAAAACAAATTGCTACCGGAAGAGCAATGCGGCTTTAGAGAGAAGAGGTCATGTATCGACAACCTGTTTGTACCTAAAAGCTGTATAGATATTCAACTAAATATAAACAAAAAAAGACGGGAAGTGCCATGGCTTCTCGATGGCACAGTAGACATGAATATGTCTTATCCCTGGGGTCTATTTGTTTCTTGTTCTTATTGGAAATCACCTTCTTGTTCTTATTGGAAAGAACCCCTGGAGGGGGTCGAAAGGAATGCACACAACAATATATATCTGGCTCGCTTCAATACATACCCTTCAACCACCTTATCCTTTTCCACAATGTAACAGAATACAAACACACGAAACGAAATCGTTCAAAATAAAAAAATGGTGCTTTTGCAAAAATTCTAAACGCGCCGCGGCCGCACCACAATCAATCCGCAAACTGCGTAGTAAGAAAATTCCCTGATATCGATTCTGATTCCGCCCCGCTTCGAAAACACAAAAATATCGCGCGACGGACGACTCAAGCACACCTTTTCTAATGGGGCCCATCCACAGGCCAACTAGTTGTCCTAACTGAGTTGTGTTGTCACTGAATCGCATCGTGTGTGGGGCAGTTGGCAAACTGATTTGACAGTTGGGGTTTCAGTTGGGATAAATCAAAATCTTTTAATTTTATGAGGGCGGGGTTTAGAGTTTGGGCAACTAGTCGCACTGTGTGTATTGCAGTTTGGCAAACTACTTGGATGAATTAAGCCTGAATTCGAAGAATATATTTTTTTGCAAGTTTATTTTGCATTATTTTTAATTTAAATTATGAAAGTTCACATATTATTAAATTATTTTCATAATTTATACTTTTAGAATTTAATTTATGTTTTGAAAAATATAAATATTCATATTAATAATTAAAAACAATTATAATTAATCTAAAAAATCATCTTTCTCCAATTTTTATTATTATTTAAAACTTAGTCGCGGGTTTTCTACAATTTCATTTAACTTTCAAATTGCCTATAAAATATCGAATTGACAGTTGAAATATCAACTCAGTTGAAGCGTTTGTGGCAAAACAACAACTTTTTACATAACTCAGTTTGGACAACTAGTTGGATGGGCCCCATAAGCTGTTTAAAAAATCTCACACAAAGTAAAAAATCCTGGACACTTTTTCTCACTCTTGGAGCAAGAACTCGCAGCGATTGAACAAAAAAAAGCTGCTATGATATTGGACGCAAAAAAACTGCTAGCATAGCTTCTTGTTAATGTATGTGCTCGAAACAGTCATTTTGGCAAAACGACAAATATTCATGTCAAAAGAAATGTCTCGAAAATTTTCTAACCTTAAGAAAGCTTTCGATAATATTTTCACCTAAAAATATGCAGAATTAAATATAAATTTAATTTGCTTCTAAAATTTATCCTAAAAGTATGCCAAACAGTAATGAGTCATGGTAACGATTTTCGTCTCCGCACATTCTTTCAAATAGACCCCAGGGATAAGACATATTCATGTCAAAACCCCTTATGGGTATTTTCGTCGATTATCGTAAAGCAGTACAGTACCACACGATAAGCTTTTTCAAAAACTTGATAACCTTGGAATCTACGGTAAATTTGTGAGAACTGTTGCGCGTATGTATGATAGAGCCACGATCTCTATCAATATAAATGAAAAAACTCCGACAAAATTAAAGTTTTGAAAGGCGTTTTACAAGGCGATATCCTGAGCCCGCTCTTATACACACTGTACACAAGCGACTTGAAATTATATCTTATGAGTAAAGGCTATAAAGGTATCAAAGCTGGAAAAGCTAATATTTTATTAATAACCTTCGCGGATGACACTGTGATTTTTGCAAATTCGCCAACCGATGCCCAACAAAAACTCGACGACTTGAATTGTTATTGCGAAATAAACGATCTAATTATTAACCCCGAAAAAACTAGCATTATGAATTTTTATAAAGGGAGGCCGAAAGCCCTGCGCCCTATTTATTGCCAAGGGAAGGTAATTGAATATGTGAAAACAGTAAAATATCTTGGCATACATTTTTCTAATTCAGGGAAGTTTAATCTACACGCGAAAGAAACAATTAAAAGGGCACAACTCGCGGCAGGAAAGGCACTGTCAATCCTATCTGCGACCAAGTCTGACGAGTGGTCTGCAAAAAATGTATTATTTGACGCTTTGGTGAAATCTATGTTATTGTACGGAAGCGAATTCTGGGCTCTGCCCCACGCCAAGGAACTCGAAACCATACAAGCGAAGTATTTCAAGCGACTTCTCCACCTACCCACACCCCACTATTTTTTGAGAAAGGAACTAGAAAGACTCCCTATAGAGTATTTCATCTGGAAAAGTATGTACAATTGGTGGATCAAGTTGCTGGAAATGCCACTCGATAGGTTGCCACGCCAATGTTAAGAAGTTTTAAAAAGTCACGCCGACGACAATTTAGTCTCTGATAATTGGGCGAAAAAAATTAAACTACAATTACATAGTATGGATAGGGAAGATCTCTGGCAACTACAAAATGTAAACGAAATCAAAAAATGTAGAGAGAATGTATTAGAGAAAATCGAATTGAAACTGAAATTAAATGATGTCGAAAGAATTGAAAATTCTTCGTATAACTTACTGTTCAAACAAATTATAGACCAAGAATCAAACTTAAACAATTATATAAAGATGCGAAGTAACTTAGTTAGAACCAGACTGATAGCTCAACTGCGTATGTCGAAAAGCCAATGTACAGTTTTATATTTTGAGACCGAAAAGCACAAATTCGACGAAAACGAACTTTGCCCATATTATAACTCGAATGAACCAAATAGTGTGTCACACATGTTCTTCAACTGCCCTATGTTCACATCGTCGAGGCAAAGATATTTGAACAATCTAATGACACGAGAACGCTCGCTGCCCGCACTACTGTCTAACCTAACGGTTGAAAAATTAAATTATATATACTTTTTTTTCATAGAATACACTAAAACCAAAAAATTGATGGAATTTTGAATGTAAAAGATTAGTAGCAAACTCCCATGTATACGGAGCAATTAGCTCCAAACTCATTGTATCTTATAAATAAAATAATTATACATACCTTTGATGATTCTGCTTCGACACCTTCTGGCACCTGCATATATTTCTCCTCAGACAATTCACCATACAGGAATGTCGTTTTAACATCAAATTGTCCCATCTCATATTTTCCTTTGGCTGCAATACTTAATAATAGTCTTACAGAGTCGTATTTGGTAGTTGGTGAAAAAGTTACCATGTGGTCTAAGTCTTTTACTTGGGCAAACCCACGAGCACACAGACGTGCCTTAAACCTTTCTACAGACCCTTTTTTATCCTTTTTCACACAAAATATCCATTTACAGGTGATAGGTTTCTTATCGGTTTTATCAGTTATTATCCAGGTTTTATTGTTTTTATGCGACTGAAGCTGTTCTTCAATGGCCTTCTTCCAAAATTCACAATTTCCAACATTCACTGCCTCCTCAAAGCTATTTGGTATTTCAATCTCCATTACATTTGCTTCCTCATTTCTACGTTGTCTTGGTCGTAATACACTATCGCTGCGGTCCTCTACATCTAAAGTGATGGCTTCTGGAGGACAATAAGTTTCATTATCCTCTACACTATGCATATTGTCAGTGGACAGATCCGCCTTACTCTGTTCTGTAGGTAAAATCGACCAATCTACTTTATCTTCTTCTTCTATATTAATTTGTGCGAAATTTTGTCTTTGTTCTGGGAAACTGTTCTCATCAAATTTGACATCTCTTGATACTGTTATTTTTCTAGTACATGGATCATACATTCTGTAATTTTCTTGTTCGTATCCAACTAATATCATTTTAACACCTTTCTTATCTAATCTCTTCCTCTTCTCTTTTAGAAGATGAATGTATCCAGTTGAGCCGAATATTCGTATATCCTGTAAGGTGTATGTCCGCACCAGAGTTCATGGGGAGTTATATTTGGAGTTTGGCTAAATTATCTTCTGCTTAACTACGCTCTTCTACCATATAATTATAATTATAATTGAACTCTGGAATAAAGCATCGACAAAGAAATCTTACTCAGCGTTTTATATTTTACACCAATAGGTTATGGGGCCAGGTATCGTGGCGAATAACTTAATTAATATACATAATTTGTTATATTGAGTAAAAGAGCAGTGACGATAGAGTAAGAAAAAAAATATTACATTTTTTTATATAACCTCAACAGCAATCGTGGAAAATAAAATAACCTCAATTCAAAATGGAGGTCGTAAGTTCTATGAAAATTGAAAAGTTTGATGGTAGGAATTTCAAGCAATGGAAATTTCAAATAAAATATGCGATACGAGCAAAAGGATTAAACATAGATGCATTGAAGCCAGAAGTGAAGCGATGAGCAAGTGCAGTGGAACAAAGATCACGGAATGGCGATGTTTATCTTGACATCATCAATGAATTTTGACCAAATTGCCCTAATAGAAAACTGCGAAACAGCGAAAGAAATGATGAATAAATTAGAAGCTATCGCACAAGTCCGAGTTCAATAAAATGATGGTGCATGAAAAATTTTATCAATACGTATATTACTCAAGGGACACCACAATGGCACAGCATGTTTCAAAAGTTGAAAGTAAAAGAATTAAGAGAGTAATAGGGGTTGTCGTGGGGGTAGTTTCCGATAAAGTTAGAGGGTTGACTTTATTTTTATTGAATTCGCCACACCCTAATTAGTAAAAGGCGACATAATCAGCGGTAGGGATCAGCTTTCGGGCAGCTAAATTTATTTTATATATTTCGTTCATTGAACTTTCAGCTCTTCAAGTACCGAAAATATTTTATTTCAATATGATCCCAATGTTGTCCCATCCTAAATTTTGGCTTTATAAGTGCGCGAAGAGTGTATTAACAAAATATAATTTTTTCAAAAATTTGAAAAAATATTATTATGAGATATTTCAAAAAGAAAATTTTTCAAAATGGCGGAAAAAGTTTCATTCTTACTAATAATACTATGTTGCATATCAAATTAAAGCAGAAGAAATTGGTGCTACTTTCCGCTTTCTATGTCAAATAGTTTTTGAACTAGAGCAATTTAAAGATTTCAAATTTATCAAAATTTTGCGATTTTCGGGTTTTTGAAATTTTATAGCTAAAAAAATAGAATGCCAAAAAATCTCAAAAATTGGTTTTTTCTTAGTTTCCACCAGAAGAACAAATATAAAAAAAATTATTTGATTTGAAGCCCATGAGGTCCAAAATTAATTACAAATTGGTTGATTTGATATAGAATGACTCATGTGGTATAAGTACTTCCAAAACACATTCTATGGAAGCAAAAAGGAAGTACTTGTCCGCCTAGACCATTGCCGCGTTACTGTAATGTCTCTTTTACACTGGATGGAAGTACTTCGAAAAGAAATGTGAAGAAAGTACTTCTTCTACACATTCTATGGAAGGGAAAAAAGAAGTACTTCTATATTTTACAGCAGAGACTCCACCTGAAACTGTTCCAACTAATTTCTGAATTCCAAAATATTATTAGGTTTTACCTACATTCAAAAATTTCCTGTTTTTATGTTTAAGAATTGGTTTTAAGAAATTACATAATCTTTAGTACTGCAATTTCTGTAGTGTGGTTTAAACAATTTCCATGCTATCTCTTATCTAATAACGGCATATACATATTTTGTTCACATCGATAAAAAATCTTTTTATAGAGCTCTAACCAAATATTCCTTTGCTGGATGCCAAACATGTTTTATCGCGATATAATTTTATTTCTTAAAAGCGAAGATTTGACGGTTTTCGCGGTATGTACAGCCCTGCATAAAAACGAAGGATGGAATCAAGTGGTCGTTCCACACATAAATTCCAGTAGCGTCGGCTCTGATGCATATACAGCATATGTACATATGTACATACGTTGTAGGGTGAAATTTTCTCCAATGGTGTAAAAAAAACTCCACTATCGCATAATTCCCACAAATCCCTATAGTGGAATTTTAAAAAATGCAGAACGTATGAAATTTGTACAGTTTCTTCCTGGAATATCCTGTTTAATACGTGAATAATTAAAAAAATATCTAAGAGTGGCTCCATCACGTTGTTTAATGGGTGGAATCTGGAGTGCTTACGTAAATTGCCTGTATGCGTTATGTGTAGAGAAAATAATTTCAGGTTAAGTGTTCCTTATAGAGTTTAGTAAAAAAAAGTATTACGAAATTAAAGCAAACATTTAGAATAGTAATAAACCCTTTGAGCACCATACTTTAAGGAGCATGATTGCACGATTCGCTGGATGAATGAAATAATAGGCAAGGGCTGAAATGTAGGTGAGAACAGAAAAAAAGCGAATGACAGCTAAAAGTGAGGCTCGTTTCACACTGGAATTAAAATAAATGCAAGAAATTAAAATATGCATCCCCGGTTCCCCTTAAACAATTGAATTTCCCGTTCATTTTGGCGATATGTCTAAAGGCCGGATACACATATCCTGGCCTTTTCAAGCCTTCTTTCCCTGTCTCTTATTTACCACACGGGTCCTCCCTCTCCAGCATGCTTCTGATTCTCTTAATCGCAATCACAATCGCAGCTGACGCATACATCCAAGACCCTCTCAACTACAAGCCATGAAGTTCTCTCTTCAACTAATCAAACCATAGCTGAAGTCGGTCCAAAAAATCTGACATTTGGTTAGAATTTATATGGCGTGGAATTGGTTCGGGATTGTTTTCGTTATATTTTTGTGGTAAAAGTGGAAAAAACATTGTAATTTATTACTTTAAACTATACATGGATTATCAGTGATTAGTTCTTTAGTGATTTAATAAAAAAAAATTACAAAAAATTAGTGATTTAGTGAGTTTTAAGTGTTTTAATTGTTGAGGTGATCAATATATGGCTGCTTTCGGGAAACTAAGTGTGATGATCAAATGACATTAGTCAAACTTACATCACTGAGAGACAAGTTCTGCTTTGACTGAGTTTACAGATTGACGTTTCAGAACAGTAAATTGACAATTTGATTTGAAAAGGGCTTTAAGATGGATTTTATAAAACTAGCTTGTAAAGCGAATTAAAAAGTTATTTTTTTGAGACTGCTATTTCAAATGGATCATCTTTTAAAAATAATAAATATAGAGAGGATCTCGGTAGGCGTAAACGACGACTATTGTATTTATTGTGCATACCCAAAACAAATAATCCCAAAAAGTCCAAAATTATACCAGTATTATAGAAAGTTATCCAGAAAGTGTATTTTATTCCCATTTTCGGATGTCGAGAAAAACTTTTCAAGTTTTGCTGTGTAATACAATAATTGATCTATGGAAAATAAGTAAAATTTTCATTTTCAGTATTTAATTGAAAAAATAAAAACCCATTGGAAAGAAAAGAATACTGGGCGACCAGGGACAACGGTAGAAGAATGTTTATATATAACATTTTGGGCTCTAAAGCAATCAAAACTCATTAACAGAAATTAGCGACAGATTCAACAAATCGAAAAGCACGACGTATGATATAATCGTACAAACTTGTGAAGCTATCACTAAGCTATCGGAAGAATATATATAAGATTCCCTAAGAGCGCTTTCGAAATTGATGAAACAGTAATACAATTTAATAATATTAGAGGAGAAAATAGTTTCCCTAATGTGGTTTGGGTGCATTGATGGCACTCATTTGCCTATACCTGCTCCTTCTACAGATAGTAGTAGCTACTACAATAGAAAAGGGTATCATTCGCCTTATTCTGCAGGTATGTGAATTTACATTACACCCGGTTAAATGCTTAATTGGAACTTGACGCTGGAATGTCATTAAAGCAAACTGTAGGTTTAAGTTCTAAGTAGCATTTAATTAATGGATTTTTTGGATGGCCTGGAAGTTCCCACGACACTTTTGTTTTTAGAAACAGTGCCTTGGGAAAAGGCTTAGGAATCGGGCAAATAAAATTACCACCAGATGTTCACCTATTGGGAGATTCTGCTTATCCATTGTCAACACACTGCATAACTCCTTATCGAGATAATGGTTGCTTATCGGAAATGGAAAAAAACTTTAACTTTAAGCACAGTGCTACAAGAGTTATTATTGAGCAATCCTTTGGTATTTTGAAAGCCAAGTTTCGTCTTTTGAATTATTTACCATTCAAAAAGTTAGAGATTTTGAAATATGTAGTTTTTTCTTGTGTAGTTCTACACAATTTTATTATCTTAAATGAAAACGAACGTACTGAAAATTGTTCAATTGAGATTACCGATTTCAACAGCGTAACAAATTATAACGATATACCTTCTTTAAATAACTGTGCAACAATCGATTGTAAAGAAAAAAGAGATTCTCTTTGTCATTTATTGCACTCGTAATTCAACAAGAAGTGCATTGATTAATTTTAAAGAAGCGTTATTTTTGATAACATAATTTTATTTCTTCATAAATAAGTATAACAATTCATTGTGGACATAAACATTCATTAAATAAACATAACTTTCTTTTAAAACATAAGAATTCAATTTTTTTTTATAAAATAAGATTACTGCATAAGACTTTTTAATTCTCTTAAAACGTCCACTTTATCTTTTTCGACCCGCAATTTTTCTTTTTCCAGGTCGATATATTCCCTGTGTCTTCTCTCTTCATTGTCATCTTGTTGCTTCATATATTCTATTATATTGGAATTAGTAGGTGTATTTCTCTTGCTCTTTTTATTTGGCGTAGCATTACTTGAACTTTCTTCCGATTCGCTGTTTTCTTTTTCTAGAATGCTACTAAGCTCCAAACTGTCACCAATTACATATGTTTGAAGGCGGTTCACGGGCATGTTTGTTCCCATAAACGGAATCAAAATCCTCATAATATTCCCAGTTCGTTCTCGCGTTTCCTGATTCCGAATTCCTCTTTTTTATTCTTGTGTAGGTGGTATACAAATTTTGAAATTTTTTCATTATTTCATCACATGAAAACGTAAAAAGTGGGTTATTAGTCTTAATTTTGTTGAGAACTTCGCGCCACAGTGATTTTTTGCTCCGTGAGATGCACAAGAAGCTTTGTTTCGTTTTTTTCCCAATAGCAGCTAAAACATTTTACATTTACTAAATGTGATAATTTTACTATTAATATACTTACTCTTTAAGTTCCTCCATTGTCATCTTAAACTCAAACTCCACTTAATTAATTACATCGGCCGACTCCCGATTTCACTCTCCTCCATAAACCACCAAAAACACAATGACAAGTCAGGCAATTACAATGAACTGCAATAACTGCAAAGAATTTAAGCAGAATTCACAGTTTACTACGTTTTCGAACAGATGGCTTTAGCTGAACTAGTTTTCCGAACGCACTACTTTTGCAGATTTTTCGCAGTTTGACGTTTCCGAAAGCAGCCTATTTTACTTTCGCTGTGTTTTTTCGTGTTTATTAAGGAAAAATATGCTGATTATTTAATTAAAAGTGATTTTAAAGTCATTAAATAATTTATTATGCAATTATAATTAAAAATATATGTGCAGAAAAGTGTGGAAGGAATAGTGAAAAAGAAAAGCCCTATATTTTTAATCATAATTTCAAAATATATGTATGAATCACTTTAAAATCACTTGTGATTCCATAACTAAACAAAACATTAAATTTTCAAATTTTTTTTTAGTAAATAAACATGAAAAAACATCGTGAATGTAAAAAAAGTTGATCGCCTTAACATTTAGAACACTTAAAACAAACTTAACAAACAAATTTTTTTTATTTTTGTTAATGAAATCACTATAAAACTATTCACCGGTAAATCCAAGTGCAGTTAAAAGTGTTAAAATAAAATATTTTATCACTTTTTATTACAAAAATATAACAAAAATTTTCCCATACTGTCTCTCTGCCATGTTATTCCGGTGACCTTTTGAACCGAGACCAACACCATGAAAAATTCTCCTTCATGGCCTGTAGTTGAGAGGGTCTTGATCAAAGCCTTCTACATTTACAAGCCATGCTGTAGGTGTTTGTATGTAGTTGTATGGAGTCCTAACTTCAATTCGTGAAATGTCAAAATCCCATTAAAAACAAGGGAAAAACGTTTTCGTGCCGCGGAAAGTAATGTTGCGAGTGAGGTTTTATTAAAAATAATAGTAATTTCATCAAAATAAAAAACGTGCAAATGTGCAAAAAGTGCTCAAAATAAGTGTGTTAAAATAATATGTTACTAATGGAATTCGTTTGCGGGATTTATGTTAGATTTATGGAGGACCATTTTGTTTTCAGATATGTCGCAACTAACTATTAACTTAGTGAATACATACATTAATAATACATATAAGATATAAGAATATATTAAAAGAGACTTTACTTCAAAGGAGAAATATAAAGTTATTTATTTCTTCAATGTTATAATGATAAAGTGCGAGCAAATTTTTTTCAATTTCATAGTAGAAAATATGCCGATATATGTAATTTACTGTGTTTAAGGTGGATTTTGATAAACAAATTAAAGATCTTTACGAGGAACGTCCCCTTAACAGAACTTTGCAAGACCGAAATGCATAGCGAGAATTAGAGCAATGGCATATGAATTTTTAAGTTTAACGCCGACTTATCTGGAGAATTCAAGCATCCGGACATTGTGTGTTGCTATGTAGGTATTTTGTTTTTCTTTTAAATTAAAAACTATTTCTGAGCATAATAGTACTTGAAACAGGTGCAGAACATATTACAGGTAGTACCAAGGAAATAAAATGGATTTTAAGTGAACATGGTCAAAATGAAACCGAAAACTCATCGATAAGATGTTTTGTCTAGTATTGTTTTGTTCTATTTAAGTC